>JAILYF010000004.1:2730067-5460135 GCA_025491095.1 Brachionus asplanchnoidis
TCACTTTTTTTCTAAAGGTTTAAACTTAATTCTGTTAATGCAATACAGTGCAACATTCAAAGTTGCATCAAATATCAAGGTCTGCTAAATTTGCAGAGTTAAGCAGAAATTAAATTTCAATATAATCGAGCGGAGTGCATTTTGCAGAGATTTTGCACATCATTAGCAGACTTTAACAGTTGATGCAACTTTGAATGTTGCACCATGCTTCATTCACAGAATTAATTTAAAACTTTTAGAAAAAAAATTATTTAATTTTTTTACACTTTGTTCTGTTCTTTTGTACTGAACTTCACAAAACCTCGTCATAGCAAAATAAAAAATAAAGAATTATTAAAGGTTCTCTCAATGAAATGTTGTTAACAATTTTCTTCAATCATATTCAACCGCTATTTTTAATAAAAATATTTACTTTTAATATACTTTACTCTTATTAATTAAAAAAAATTACGTAAATTTCAATAAAAAACATCTTAATTAAAAACACTTATCCTAAATTAATTAAAAATGCAATTAGCGAAAGGTGACTTGACAACTCTTCTGCTAAATCTAGAATTTATAAGATTCTACCTTTCTCGGTACAGTTAACAAATAAATAATAAATCGGTAGTCATTTTTCATTCAATTTAAAAAAGATTAGCAGGAAAAATTGCAGAATAAAACTGAGGAATTATTTTAGGAATTCTGAGAAAAAATACAGCAATCTGAATTTAAGGCAAAGCATAATTTTAGAGCTTGAGTTAAATTTAAATTTTATTATGGTATTTAGTTTCAAGTTTAAATAAAAATAAATTTTCTAAAATCTTATTTTATTTAATTAAACTTAATTAGTTAAAATTGAATTATATTTAAAATGAAGTAAAAAAATAAAAAAAAATAAAAAGATAACCAAAATTAATAAAGCGCCTTTTTAATTAAGAAAAAAAAACATTTTATTTAAAGTTTCATTTATTTTTATAATGAAAAAAAAAAATTTTTGCAATATTTTTTAGATTAAATTTTTGGTATTATTTTTACTTGAGTAACTACCCTATATTTTCAGAGTTAGTTAATAATTTTCCATTAAAAATCAGTAATTTCCTTCAAAAATTTTGAATTGAAATTTTAATTTTTAATTAAGATTTTCAAATTAAACATATTACAAATTTATAAAATAAAAAAGCCAAAGCAAATTATTTTAAGCGAAATAAAACGTTTTAGCAATATTCAAGTGTGAGTAAAATCAGTAAAAGCAAAATAAGGCTTATTTTTGCTAACTTATTTTGAGTGCTCAAATTAAAATCTTCAATAGACAGATAAAAATTTAGTGGTTAAAATAAATTTTGATAATTTTTTAAATCTGCTAAAATAATAAAAAATATTCAGATGCAAAAATGTTCAAACCACTTATAAAAAGTGATTAAAAAAACTTTTGAGTTGAAAAAATTGATAAGTTAAGTGAATACAATAAGCAAAAAATGATAAAAAAATATCTGAAAGTAAATGCTTTCGATATTTGTAGATAATCAAAAGATAATCAAATTTAAATTTTGGACTTTTGATATCTTATCAAATGAATTTTTCGAATATAAATATGAGCAAATTTTAAATGTTTTTGAGCAAAAAATAAAAATATACACAAAGCCAAAAAAAGTAAAATAGAATAGATCGAATATTCAATTTTTGGATAAACAAGTGAACAAAAATGATAGGAAATAGAAACTATTTCCTTCTAGTTTCTTGCTTTTGTATTTTGCAATCAGTATTGTTGGCACCTTTGACTGAGCCAAATGCAAGCGAAGATTTTTGTTCGGGAGACGATTATTTGCGCTACGAAAATGGAAAAGAGTACTCGTACGATTATAATACACAAACAGATTTGTGGATAAATGATGTTTCAGAAGAGTCTAGATCAAGAGTCGAATTGAAGGCAAGAGTATTTGTGCGAAGTGTTCGACCATGTTTATATTTGTTGAGACTCCAAGATTCAAGTCTAGATGGAGAATCGATTGATGCAAAAAATGTTCAAAGTGTTTTGCAAAATTTGAATGATTTTTCGGTTCAATTTAGACTCAACTCAAAAGGTGAATTGGACCCGAGTGTGGACTTTTCTGAAGGTGATTCGGCTTGGTCAAGAAACATTAAGCGTGGTATATTGAGTGCACTACAAGTTAGATCGGTGAATGTGTTGAGAGAGTTGGATGAATCAAGTGAATCAAATGGTGAAGCAAAATCAGCTGTTG
Source organism: Brachionus asplanchnoidis (assembly GCA_025491095.1). Taxonomy (NCBI): domain Eukaryota; kingdom Metazoa; phylum Rotifera; class Eurotatoria; order Ploima; family Brachionidae; genus Brachionus; species Brachionus asplanchnoidis. The sequence continues at coordinate 2,732,290 of JAILYF010000004.1, forward strand.
TCTATGAAACTGATGTACTTGGAAGATGCAGAACAACCTATTTGGTCAAAGATTCGTCTATTCTAAAAAGAAAATCACTTCAACGATGCACTTTGAACGAGAACAGTAAAACAAGTGCCGTCCAATACGTGCCATACAAAAGCATTCCGGTAAGTTCAAAGTCAAATAGAATTTTTTGCTCAGATTAAGCTAATTGAAACATTTTTTTTGCTCAATCTTTAGGAATTTTTTCAAGCAAGATTGTTTGTAGAAAAATATGAATGTGATGTCCAAGTAAAGAATGGAATTGTTGACCAAGTGAAGTGTGACGAACATTCAACATACAAACTCGGTTCTCGAGGTGACAAAGGTGTTCAAGCAGTTGTTAGACAATCGCTTAGATATTTGAGTGTGTCGAATGGTTACGACAGACGAGCTCAAGGTCCTTTTGAAACTCACAACATTCGATTTGAATATACGGACAAATCAGTAGATGATATGGAATATAAAAACTTTAACACTGATAAGTATTTGAACGATTTGTGTTCATTGGCGAAAAAAAGCCAAGGCCTAGAAAATGAACATTCAAACAACTTTAGAGCTCTAGTAAATACTGTTGAATCAATGTCTCAAATTGATTTGCACAATTTGTACAGCTCAAGTAAAGATAAATGTAAATTGGCTGGTTTGACTGTTTTACAGAGTTTTGTTTTTGCCAATTCGCATTATACATTCAAATATGTTTTGAAATTAATGGAAGATAATGAGTTCGACGAGCAACGCTTGATCAATGAATATCCAATATTGACTGCTTTGGCAAGACTACAAGAGCCAAGACGGCAATTTTTAGAAGATTTAAGTATTTATTTGACAAAAAAAAATCCTGATTATGTCTTTATGAACAAATTGTATTTGGTCTATTCATCACTAGTCAAGTCATATTGTGAAACCAATCAGTGTGATCAATCATTATTGGTAAATTTATTTTCAATTTTTAACAATTTTCAACAAATTAATAATTATTTTATCATTTCTTGATAAACTAATTAATTATTTATTATTAGTTAATATAAATTTAATTTTTTTCTCATTAATTTAATTTGATTTTTTCTAGGAAAGTTTTAGTGCTTTGTTCTCAAATAATCTTGGAACTAATTGTGCCGACTCGGCAAACAAACATTTGGTTACAACATCACTCAAGGCTATTGGAAATATTGGCTTTTACAGCAATGTAGACACATTGATTCAATGTGCTTTGAACAATGAGAACAACTTGGAAACAAGAGTGTCGGCTGTGCAATCATTTAGACGCTTTGACACACATACAATTATAAATGCTCAAGGTTTAATTGATTTGCTCAAGAACACGAACGAAGATACTGAGTTGAGAATAAATGCTTTTCAAATTTTGGTCAAATGCATTGAAACCCAACGATTCCAACAATTTGCCCGAAATTCGTTAGTTGACTTGTTGCTCAATGAAAATGACATTCAAGTAATTTAAATTAAATATTATTTAAAATAAAATTTACAATTTTTATCTTTATTATATTTAATTTGATTTTAATTTTTTTTTCCTTTTCTTAATCAAGCTTTTCACATATATTGTCGACTTTGCACGCGAGCGTGGCTTGACCATATTGTTGAATCCCATAATGTCTCATCCTGAATTGAAGGAAAAGTTCTCGGTCAATTTCAAAGAATTGTCTTGGAACAATTTTAAATACAGATATTCTCTTAGCAGAGATGGCGCATTCGAATTGGACACCTCTGTCATTTACGTCAGTGATAGATCATTCATTCCGAGAAGTATTCGTCTAAATGCAACATTTCACATGTTCGGAATGTCTGTAAATTTTGCCGATATCACATTGAGAACCGAGGGACTAGAGGATATTTTGAAATCGGTTCTAATTGATAAGCTAACATCAGAACAGCTTTTGAAGCGTCTCATGTCACAGCCTGAGCAAATAATTGACATTGTGCAAGCAATTGCTGATAAGGTATTTTTCCTATAATTAAACATTAATTTTTGGCAATATCTTGATCAATTTTTTTTGAATAAAAAGCTCAAATATACCAAAGACAAACCATTCATGTCAATCTTGGTTCGAGTCTATGAATCAGATGTTTTCTACTCCGAACTGGACACGATTTATAAGTTGAAGCGTTTGTCTGACTTTTTGAGAAATCCACGTGAACATTTACTTTATTCTCAAGTAAATACAATCAAAAACATGTTTTTGATTGATTCAAGAGTGAGACAACCATTAATAAATGGCTTTGAATTCAATACCTTTATGGATACTACATTTGGCTTGTTGTTGATAAAACAAAGCTCAAAATCAGATTCAAACGATTTGAGAAATTTTAAAATTGACAACTTTTACAGGTAAATTATTTACAAATTAAGGCTTGAAAAATCCAACATTAAATTTGATATTTTTTTACAATTAGTGCTTCGTTGGCTATAAACAGACGATTTGAAGTCCAAATAAATAAAGACAATAAACTTGCATTGAAGAAGAAAGCATTTATGAATGCCAGACTTAGACTTGACATTAATGGCCATAAAAAAGCCGACTCAGTTGAATACAATTGGAATTTGACTCCATTAAGAGAAATACCATTGCTTGTCTTGGAGTAAGTCTCATAAAATTTATTTTTTTTTGAATATGGTTATTATTGCCTAAATTATTCTTTTTTTCTTTAAAGTGGAAAATTTTACAAATTATCTAATGGACAGTATAATGAGGTGAAGCAATTTGATGTAGACAGACGTACATATCAAAATTGTACGAGCAGCAACTTTCATAATGGCCTCGGCATTGATTTGTGCTTATCAATTGATAGACCAAGACAAGGTTCACTCTTGGATGCTCTTAAACCAGTTGATTTTGACAGAGTCTTGAACAATTTGAACGACCAAGACGACGAAACAGACGATGAAGATGAAGAACAAAGCATTTATGGCAATGCGAATAGACCAAAACTCGTATTATCTGGTCCATATCACTACGAGGTAATTCGTTTAAAATTGACAAATAGATTAAAATTCTTATCAAATTTTAATTAATTTTTACTCTTATAAATGATAAATACCCTAATCTTAATATATGAAATTTATTTCAAGATATCACTTAAAAATCCTGAAAATGTTCGAACAATTACTCTAAGTGGAAATCGTGTAAAAACAGAAAACTCAAAAACTCTCAACGCATTATTACAAACAGTATCTAATTCAAATCAAGTAACCAAGAGAATGCAATTTGTTTACTCAAGTAAGTTTCTGAAGATATTATTCTCCAAAAATAAACTTTTAACTAAACAATCAAATAATTAAGGAAGCAGAGAAGATACAAATCGAGGTATTCAGAGACATTTTAACATTGAGTTAAAAAATCTTCAAAGTAATGATGTCAGATTTAAACTATCAGGCGACATTGTATATAAAAAACAAGAAGCCTTGAGTGCTAAAATGTTGCTGCAAAACAAAATTTTAAGAGAATTAGACCTGAATCTTGAAGTGACAAGGGAAAAAAATGCGGAAAGTGTTGTTCCAACATATAAAATTGAATTGTTGCTTGATTCTAAATTGAAACAACACAAGTATAGACGATTTTTATTAAATGTTTCGCCACATGGTAAAGATATCCTATCAAACTTGGTAATTGAGAAATCGAACGAAAATACCGACAGTAAATTGGAAAAGATCGCGGATGCAAGCTTGAGCCTGAGATCTCGATCGGGTGCAAAATATGACTATGACGTTGACTTTAAGATGCAGACAAAACGACCTTCATCCTTGAGTGTAAAAGGCATTTTTTCTTTTGATTTATTAAATTCAAACGTAGACTTATCAGCAATATATTCTGGTCCTCGTTTCACTCTTGTTTCTCCTGTAAATGTTCGTCTTTCGCATGCTTTTGATTTATCATCACCGAATGCTAAATCTTTTGTACAAATGGGTGTTAAATATGAGCCTAAAAATGTTGATCATAGCGTAAAGATATTATTCAAAGCCGATCCTATCGCATTTTCCCTCAATCATCTTGAAGCTCAAGTTCAAACACCAAAAACACTGAGTTCATCGCCATACATAGTCTTCTATACCAAGGAAATTAGAGATCAACTGCCTAATTCAAAAGACGTTCATATTCGAATTGGCGTTGATAATTTTGCTATCGATTTGTCAACTAAAGATAGTAAAATAGCTAGATCCTTAATAAAACTAGACTCAAATAATTTAATCAAGTCGATTACACTCGATTATGTTCGAACGGTAGACCAAAGTTCAAATAACAGAAATTTGAAGCTATCAGTAAGCAAAAATGATGCCGAGTTTGTTGTAATCGAATCAACTTTAAATGGATGCTTGGATAGCGTAAGATCCAATCCTTATGAGGTATCAAGACAATCTTTGAGTTCTTCTTTACAAATCAAAGTGTTTGAAAACTCTGCTGGCGTAACAACACAATTAGATTTTGAGAGTTCTGTACAAAAGAGGCAACATTTTATGAATTTTGATTTGAAAACCGATGGTTTGTTGAGAATATTAATTAAGGTTCTATCAATCGAGGCAAAATTAGCTGTAAATGGACCTAAAATTGATGCTCAATTTGAAATGAAAAAAATTGGAGAAGTGAGAAGTTTTGGCTTTAAAACCAAACCAAATTCACAAATTAGACAAAGTCGAGGCGGATTCAAAGAATTTGATGTTGATTATGTCAAAGTTTTGGGTGGCAATGTTAAAGTAACATCATCTGGCGCAGTCCAATATCGATTTGTGAATTTAAAAAATTTCGAATCTTCTCTTAATTTGCCTGGCAATTTCAGATATGAATTTGTTTTTAAAAATGAACGAAGATTACAAGGAAAAACATTTGGAGTTCATGATATTCGCTTAAACTACGCTCATCTAGATGCTCAAAAGGCTGAAAGAGAATTAAAAGTGTTTATTGATGGAGAAAATCAACCAAATGGTCTTGTTTTAAATATTTTAGCTAAAAAAGGTCAACCAAATACACTTACAAACATTGATCAATTAGATTATATTTTGGATTTAAATACAAAGAATGCATTTTGGCAATTTGATGGTAAAAAGCGACTTGAAAATGGGCAAAATATTTTAAAATTCAAATCAACAAAATTAAATTTTGATATTGATTTGAAATGTTCGGGATCAACTGATAAGCAATCAAATAAATTTGATCTAAATGCTAGTTTGGATGCTCAATTTCCTGCACTTATAAGTGATCCAGGATCTGTCAATTTCTTTAAACATTCACTCGTTATTAGCAAAACTTTGGATGGAAATTCGAAATCAATTTCAGGTTCATTGGAATCAGATAATAAGTTTGTGAATAGAGTATTTAAATCAGTTAATGTTGACTATTTGAGAAAACCAATTAATTCTGATGTCACAAATGTAAACGTGAATGTTAATTTTGTAAATGCAAATGATCAGTCAAAGTTCATTAATTTAGATATTCAACGTACTAATTGTGTAAAACGATCATCAAGGAATGCAATTGAAAGTAATGAAAGTGACGATTCTGACGAAGATCTGTTTAATGGCAATGAAAATTTTAAAAATCTCTGTTCGGGCACAAAATTAAATTTGAATCAAAATTTACTAACGAGCGTTGATTCCCGTTTAATTCAAGGTAAAACATTTGACACTTCTGATTGTTCACTTGAAACGAAATTGATTCGAAGCAAAGAAATAAATTTCTCTTACAAATATCTTTTAGATATTTTGTTTTCAGCAGAATGTAAGAACATTGTATTTTTAAAAGATTCCTTAACCGTAAGAAGGTCTAGCGACAAAACAAGAGATGGTCTTAAGTCTACCGATTTGGTCGTGCATTTACAATCTGATTTGTATTTCCTGTCACGACATATTGAAATAAAGCACAAAAAATTTTACTCAAAAAGTGGAGCGCTTGAGATTCAATGGGACAGAGATTCAGAGCGACTATTCGCTGGACAATTTTCTTATAATAGAGAACTTGATCAACCTTCAAATAAGCTTTCTCGAGGAAAATATGTTTTAAATGCTAATTTTGGCTCTGAAACATATAAAAATTGTGAGTTAAACATTGAATCTAAGCAGTATTATTACAACAAATTGGAATGTAAAATAAAGTCAAACAAACTTCCAGTTGAACTAAGCTATGGTTATTCACTCAAAGCAGATAGTGTAAAAGATCTCCCTGACGGAAAACGAGACATTGAAGTCACAATCAATTTGCCAACAACAAGACAACTTAGAATTGAGTATCAATCAAAACGGGCATTACCAACTGATCAGCAATTTGATGATGATGAAGATTATAATAATGAACGTGAATTTTCATCTGATATTAAATATTTTTGGGATTATGGTAAAGATAATTCAAAAACTTTAAGATTATCTGTAAAACGTGACAATTATGGCAAGACAAATACAAAAATTAGTGCTGAATTGATAAGTCCATCATTTAAATCATTGAAATTCAATCTAGATAGAAAAAGACTTTTTAACGAAACTCATTTAGATGCAAGTTTGTCGTATTTGCTGCCAAACAATGTCCAAAATGAGTTGCAAATTTTATCAAAACTTTCATCTGATTTTGAATCAAATCAATTTTCAATAGAATTAAATTTAGCCAGACCTTCTTTTAACTTGCAATATGAAAACAAATTTAACAAACTCAATGGTCGATTACGATACTTATCAATTAGATTGGCAAAATTGCTTAAATTCTCTGTCGATAAAGAATATGATCCAGATAATCGTTTGATTCGTCTAGAATTTGTTAGTCCAAATGATTCAGATTTTATTGCTGAATCGAACAGTGAATTAAAGTCCAGTAATGTTTATGTTGTTAAATCAGCTCTAAAACAAAAATCGACTGGCCAAACTTTATCAGCTCTTGAAAGTAGTTTTGATTCCAACAACAACGTCTTTGAAATAGATGTAAATGCCTTAAAAGCTGGGCAACGATACAATTTAAATGTTGGTGTTTACAATGAATCATTAGCGAACGCTGCAATAAAACACATTACAAATAATAATCAAATTTTGGGTGTCGGCTCATTGCAGATAGTAAATATTTATGATCAGGACATAACAAATGACAATGACAACAGATATTTGCAACTTAGTCTGAAATGGAATCGACTATGGAACAGAATATACAGCGATATACTGGCAAATCAAGTTGACGAATCAAGAGCTTCTGAAAACAATAAATTTAATTCATACTTTGGAGATGTCTATGGTCAATTAGTAAATGATTTAAAAGAAACATATGATAGAATTAAAATTGATCGTAAACAAGTGCGAAGTGAATTAAAGCAGCTAGGTTTATTGGTAGTTGATTTCTATTCCAACTTTTTACCATCTAATACAAAAAATCAATTAATTAATCAATTCAAATCTAAGCAAGAACAAAATGATCAAGAAGAAAAAACTTTAGAACAACTTCCTCTTCATAAGCGCCTTTTTGTAAAATATAACGCTTTTGCAAAAAAAGTCAATAAGCTTCACTTCAAAATTAGATCATTCTCAAAAACATTAGCAAGATTTATCCCAAGACTGACAATGATTTCCTATAACAATGAAAATAGATTCGATAGAGTAGCTAAACAGTTTGATAACAACTTAGTTGCGCAACGTCCTATTTACAACGCTCGTAATTTGTATCAATTCAATGCAGAATATAGAGATACATTAAGACGATTAGGGAATAGAATATTATCTGTCAAATCTTACTTACTGCGAAACATCCAGGGAGCTAATATAAGATCACTCATAAATAAATACAAACCGAGATCTCTCAATGACTATACAATTGCAGGGCACATTTTCAATAGAAGAAACTTGGTAACATATAATGGAGAATCAAGACTTTTAAAATCTAGATGCAAATTCTTGTTGGCACATGAGCTGACACGAAATCAATTTAGCGTAATATTAAATAGTTATGTTGATAAATCTTGGCTTAGTATTAGCGCATACGGCCTTCCTTCGATTGATATTACTCCAAATTCAGCCTCTATAAACAACAGGCCTATTTCATTGCCACATTTTGTTGAAATAAAAGGCAAAAATGCTAGAATTGTTGTTAAGAGATCTTTTAATTCGGTTTCAGTAGAAGTAAATAAAGATTTACTTGTAACTTGCTACGAAGATTCAAAGAGTTGTAGCGTGGCTTTGACAAGATGGTATACAGGCAAAGTAAATGGATTGCTAGGCAAATCAAATTACAACTCAGAAAGAGTAGAAGAAGATTATTGGTTTTTGGACAAATCATGCCGCTTGCCAAATTTTCAAATGAGAAATCCGAGTGATGATGCTGTAAAAGTATGTTATTCAATATTTGGCAAACATAGGAAGGCAGTTTTCAGAAATGCAATTCAAGTAAAACATTGTTAGTTAAATTATTTTTGTTTTTTTAATTTTGTAACAAAAAAGGCCATTAACCCAATTGGTTGGCAAAGATTATGTGAGTTAGCTGTAAATGCTGATTCGAACAACAAGTGCCCAGTAATGAAAGCCTTTGTCAATCATGCCAGGCTTCAATCTATAGAAGTGAATGAGCCAAACGAATGCTGTATGTTTTCAAAATTCAAAAGTTTTTATCCATTTCCATATTTTGATTATCTTATTTATTTTAGATAATTGTCAAGCAAAAGGAAAATCATTTTATATTGGTCAAAAACCGTCTGGATCATCAACTGATTTTTTTGATAAAGGAAATGACTATGTTTTTGTTTTACTACCGTGTGATAAATCGAAATATTCAATTGACTTATCTTCAAGCGCTAGAAAATTGTTGACTAAGCAGCGTAATTATATTTTGTGAATTAAGTTATTTATTTTCAATTAATCTTTACTTTTAATAGCTCAAAACAGATACTATTTTGTTAAAGTACTTGGTAATAATGGCGCATCAGTTTACCAATCTGAGTATGGTCAGACATTTAATTTTGATGTTAAAAGGGCCTATCAATCGATAGCTGAGGATCAAACAAGCAACATTCAAAAAGATGATCTATACAATGCTTTGTTTCTAGCTGGTAGTTTGTTTACAAATCGACTGGCTCAAAATCGTCACTTGATTATTGTTGGTTGTGGTAACTGTGTTCAATACTCAAGTAGAGCTGCTGTTTTGTTGGAAAGATTGTTATCTAAGCGAAATATTGTTGTGAGTTCCTGGGACGATTACAATATAGCCGATCCGGATTTGTTTGGTGAGAACATAATAGGATATGGTCAAAACAAAGTTTTTTTGACTCAAAAAGGATCCCTTGAGGTAGATGACGATTCCTTGGAAAGCTATCGCTTTGAACATAGACTTGATTTATGTACTAGACTTGCAACCAAAACTAATGGCAACGTGTTCAACATCAATTTTATCAGAAAGCCACAAGTATTTGAACAAGTTGCTGAAAAACTAGCTAAGTTGGAATCTAAACAATCGCAATTGAAAACTTGCGAAAGAGTGGAAACGCCTTTTGGAGATGTTGATGATTTTTCTTTCAAAAAAGTTAGATCAGATTAAATGGAATCTTTTTTGTTTGTGATTTTAAATTTTGATATTTTTTAGTATTAGTCTTTTTCGTTTATATTGAAATAAATTTTGTGAGCATTCAAATTATTTTTCTAATGACATAAAAATATTTTATTACCAGAACTCCCTAAGCAATGCTTTTAAATTCAAAGCTTCCAATAAATTGGGTTAACTAAACAAAAAGTCTTAACTTTTAATGCATTTTAATTATTTTATTTTAAAAAATTATCTGAGAAAAAATCAAATCAATTTTTTGCATTTAGTTTTAAGATTTTCCAAGTATCTTTTTTTTCTAATTAGACACTTTTTTACTTAAAAAACAATTCTCTTCATTCTCTTTATTCTCTCACCAATAACTTATTACACATATTTTTTGGAGAGAATTTTGTAAAACTCACGAATTGTTAATAAAAAAATAACAACATAAAGTAAAAAATTAAAATTTGAATCTTTAGGCATTAAAAAATTTAAAACGTTAAGACCCATGAAGATTTTTTAGACTGGTCAAGAATAAGATGAAAATAACAAAAAAAAATATTTTTTTTCGTTTTATGCTTTAAATAAAGTTTTTAAACTGCTAAGTTGTGTAAGACTTGTATTTATTCAATTTTATGCCTATGTGTTTGATCTCTCAATTGAATATCCATCATTTTCATATTATTTTTTTTATTTTATTGAGAGAATGATTAGAAGCAAGAATTTTCAATATATACTTTTTTTTTTCTACTAGAACATGTTCCTTGTTCGTCTAGGAATTTTTATCTTTTTCTTGAAATTCTATTCTTTCTTAAAGATGTTTAAAGTCATCTCAGCCGAAGCCAGCAGAAAACTAAAGAGAGTATAAACTAATTATTTTATCACTTTAAGGCAGACTTGTTTTTAAGTCACAGTTTTAAGTCTAATTCACAAAAATTTATGTCAAAGTCATGAATAAATTATAAATTAAAATACAAAAATTTTTATCAATATCTGCTTCATTTAGACCAGTTGAAAGAATTTTTTCATAATTTGGTTACATTAACAGCCAACATGGGTCAAGATTAACAGCCAGGACTTAAATCATAGACTTGACTTGAGAAAAAAAAAATTTAAGTCATTGACTTGACTTGACTTAAAAACAACTCTGCTTTAAGGCAGCTTATTATACTTATTAATCGGAATTTAGCTTAATCTCGATTATAAAAAAATTAATGGACTTCCGAAATTAAATACGGTAAAAATAAAAAGTGATATCAAATTTAATAAAATTGTTAAATAATTTGGTATCACTTATCAAATTATAAAAACTCATCTTTTATTTTAAATGAATAGATATTTATTTAAGTATTTTTAAATATCTTTTTCTAAATAGATTGATTTGAAAAAATAAGATTAATATTATCTCAAATTCTCAAAATAAAATTACTTTTTATAAATTAAAGTTAAATTTTTAAGTCCAAAAATATAAATTTGTTTTTGACTTGGCCAATTATTAAGTAACAGTTGGTCTCCAGGCTGAAGACTGTAAAATTTTATTTAATTTTGGCTTTGATTATTTGAGTCGTTTTAAAATAAATTGGACCTATTTTTAATATAAAGGTAACTTTTTATATTATTTATAAAATAAATAAAAACACAATATTTTTTTCAAAGATCGCAATTGTTTAAAAATTTTTAAATTTCATTAATTTGACGAATTTTTTTAATTTAATAAAAAACCTTTCTTTCATTTAAATTAAACATTTAAAAAAATGACCAAGTAAAAAATTTCTGATTTTTGCCAAAAAAACTTGTAGACTTTATAAACAATCTAGATTTTTCTAGCAGTAAAGTAAACGTGGTTTTTGAATTTAATGCTGATTAAATGCTATTTACGTTGTTCAATATAGAAAAAATGTTTAAAGTAAGCAAGATTCGAAAAAATTTTCAAGTGCCTATTAAAATTGATAGCAAAATTAAAAAATTTGGACTTTTGATATCTTATCAAATGAATTTTTCGAATATAAATATGAGCAAATTTTAAATGTTTTTGAGCAAAAAATAAAAATATACACAAAGCCAAAAAAAGTAAAATAGAATAGATCGAATATTCAATTTTTGGATAAACAAGTGAACAAAAATGATAGGAAATAGAAACTATTTCCTTCTAGTTTCTTGCTTTTGTATTTTGCAATCAGTATTGTTGGCACCTTTGACTCAGCCAAATGCAAGCGAAGATTTTTGTTCGGGAGACGATTATTTGCGCTACGAAAATGGAAAAGAGTACTCGTACGATTATAATACACAAACAGATTTGTGGATAAATGATGTTTCAGAAGAGTCTAGATCAAGAGTCGAATTGAAGGCAAGAGTATTTGTGCGAAGTGTTCGACCATGTTTATATTTGTTGAGACTCCAAGATTCAAGTCTAGATGGAGAATCGATTGATGCAAAAAATGTTCAAAGTGTTTTGCAAAATTTGAATGATTTTTCGGTTCAATTTAGACTCAACTCAAAAGGTGAATTGGACCCGAGTGTGGACTTTTCTGAAGGTGATTCGGCTTGGTCAAGAAACATTAAGCGTGGTATATTGAGTGCACTACAAGTTAGATCGGTGAATGTGTTGAGAGAGTTGGATGAATCAAGTGAATCAAATGGTGAAGCAAAATCAGCTGTTGTCTATGAAACTGATGTACTTGGAAGATGCAGAACAACCTATTTGGTCAAAGATTCGTCTATTCTAAAGAGAAAATCACTTCAACGATGCACTTTGAACGAGAACAGTAAAACAAGTGCCGTCCAATACGTGCCATACAAAAGCATTCCGGTAAGTTCAAAGTCAAATAGAATTTTTTGCTCAGATTAAGCTAATTGAAACATTTTTTTTGCTCAATCTTTAGGAATTTTTTCAAGCAAGATTGTTTGTAGAAAAATATGAATGTGATGTCCAAGTAAAGAATGGAATTGTTGACCAAGTGAAGTGTGACGAACATTCAACATACAAACTCGGTTCTCGAGGTGACAAAGGTGTTCAAGCAGTTGTTAGACAATCGCTTAGATATTTGAGTGTGTCGAATGGTTACGACAGACGAGCTCAAGGTCCTTTTGAAACTCACAACATTCGATTTGAATATACGGACAAATCAGTAGATGATATGGAATATAAAAACTTTAACACTGATAAGTATTTGAACGATTTGTGTTCATTGGCGAAAAAAAGCCAAGGCCTAGAAAATGAACATTCAAACAACTTTAGAGCTCTAGTAAATACTGTTGAATCAATGTCTCAAATTGATTTGCACAATTTGTACAGCTCAAGTAAAGATAAATGTAAATTGGCTGGTTTGACTGTTTTACAGAGTTTTGTTTTTGCCAATTCGCATTATACATTCAAATATGTTTTGAAATTAATGGAAGATAATGAGTTCGACGAGCAACGCTTGATCAATGAATATCCAATATTGACTGCTTTGGCAAGACTACAAGAGCCAAGACGGCAATTTTTAGAAGATTTAAGTATTTATTTGACAAAAAAAAATCCTGATTATGTCTTTATGAACAAATTGTATTTGGTCTATTCATCACTAGTCAAGTCATATTGTGAAACCAATCAGTGTGATCAATCATTATTGGTAAATTTATTTTCAATTTTTAACAATTTTCAACAAATTAATAATTATTTTATCATTTCTTGATAAACTAATTAATTATTTATTATTAGTTAATATAAATTTAATTTTTTTCTCATTAATTTAATTTGATTTTTTCTAGGAAAGTTTTAGTGCTTTGTTCTCAAATAATCTTGGAACTAATTGTGCCGACTCGGCAAACAAACATTTGGTTACAACATCACTCAAGGCTATTGGAAATATTGGCTTTTACAGCAATGTAGACACATTGATTCAATGTGCTTTGAACAATGAGAACAACTTGGAAACAAGAGTGTCGGCTGTGCAATCATTTAGACGCTTTGACACACATACAATTATAAATGCTCAAGGTTTAATTGATTTGCTCAAGAACACGAACGAAGATACTGAGTTGAGAATAAATGCTTTTCAAATTTTGGTCAAATGCATTGAAACCCAACGATTCCAACAATTTGCCCGAAATTCGTTAGTTGACTTGTTGCTCAATGAAAATGACATTCAAGTAATTTAAATTAAATATTATTTAAAATAAAATTTACAATTTTTATCTTTATTATATTTAATTTGATTTTAATTTTTTTTTCCTTTTCTTAATCAAGCTTTTCACATATATTGTCGACTTTGCACGCGAGCGTGGCTTGACCATATTGTTGAATCCCATAATGTCTCATCCTGAATTGAAGGAAAAGTTCTCGGTCAATTTCAAAGAATTGTCTTGGAACAATTTTAAATACAGATATTCTCTTAGCAGAGATGGCGCATTCGAATTGGACACCTCTGTCATTTACGTCAGTGATAGATCATTCATTCCGAGAAGTATTCGTCTAAATGCAACATTTCACATGTTCGGAATGTCTGTAAATTTTGCCGATATCACATTGAGAACCGAGGGACTAGAGGATATTTTGAAATCGGTTCTAATTGATAAGCTAACATCAGAACAGCTTTTGAAGCGTCTCATGTCACAGCCTGAGCAAATAATTGACATTGTGCAAGCAATTGCTGATAAGGTATTTTTCCTATAATTAAACATTAATTTTTGGCAATATCTTGATCAATTTTTTTTGAATAAAAAGCTCAAATATACCAAAGACAAACCATTCATGTCAATCTTGGTTCGAGTCTATGAATCAGATGTTTTCTACTCCGAACTGGACACGATTTATAAGTTGAAGCGTTTGTCTGACTTTTTGAGAAATCCACGTGAACATTTACTTTATTCTCAAGTAAATACAATCAAAAACATGTTTTTGATTGATTCAAGAGTGAGACAACCATTAATAAATGGCTTTGAATTCAATACCTTTATGGATACTACATTTGGCTTGTTGTTGATAAAACAAAGCTCAAAATCAGATTCAAACGATTTGAGAAATTTTAAAATTGACAACTTTTACAGGTAAATTATTTACAAATTAAGGCTTGAAAAATCCAACATTAAATTTGATATTTTTTTACAATTAGTGCTTCGTTGGCTATAAACAGACGATTTGAAGTCCAAATAAATAAAGACAATAAACTTGCATTGAAGAAGAAAGCATTTATGAATGCCAGACTTAGACTTGACATTAATGGCCATAAAAAAGCCGACTCAGTTGAATACAATTGGAATTTGACTCCATTAAGAGAAATACCATTGCTTGTCTTGGAGTAAGTCTCATAAAATTTATTTTTTTTTGAATATGGTTATTATTGCCTAAATTATTCTTTTTTTCTTTAAAGTGGAAAATTTTACAAATTATCTAATGGACAGTATAATGAGGTGAAGCAATTTGATGTAGACAGACGTACATATCAAAATTGTACGAGCAGCAACTTTCATAATGGCCTCGGCATTGATTTGTGCTTATCAATTGATAGACCAAGACAAGGTTCACTCTTGGATGCTCTTAAACCAGTTGATTTTGACAGAGTCTTGAACAATTTGAACGACCAAGACGACGAAACAGACGATGAAGATGAAGAACAAAGCATTTATGGCAATGCGAATAGACCAAAACTCGTATTATCTGGTCCATATCACTACGAGGTAATTCGTTTAAAATTGACAAATAGATTAAAATTCTTATCAAATTTTAATTAATTTTTACTCTTATAAATGATAAATACCCTAATCTTAATATATGAAATTTATTTCAAGATATCACTTAAAAATCCTGAAAATGTTCGAACAATTACTCTAAGTGGAAATCGTGTAAAAACAGAAAACTCAAAAACTCTCAACGCATTATTACAAACAGTATCTAATTCAAATCAAGTAACCAAGAGAATGCAATTTGTTTACTCAAGTAAGTTTCTGAAGATATTATTCTCCAAAAATAAACTTTTAACTAAACAATCAAATAATTAAGGAAGCAGAGAAGATACAAATCGAGGTATTCAGAGACATTTTAACATTGAGTTAAAAAATCTTCAAAGTAATGATGTCAGATTTAAACTATCAGGCGACATTGTATATAAAAAACAAGAAGCCTTGAGTGCTAAAATGTTGCTGCAAAACAAAATTTTAAGAGAATTAGACCTGAATCTTGAAGTGACAAGGGAAAAAAATGCGGAAAGTGTTGTTCCAACATATAAAATTGAATTGTTGCTTGATTCTAAATTGAAACAACACAAGTATAGACGATTTTTATTAAATGTTTCGCCACATGGTAAAGATATCCTATCAAACTTGGTAATTGAGAAATCGAACGAAAATACCGACAGTAAATTGGAAAAGATCGCGGATGCAAGCTTGAGCCTGAGATCTCGATCGGGTGCAAAATATGACTATGACGTTGACTTTAAGATGCAGACAAAACGACCTTCATCCTTGAGTGTAAAAGGCATTTTTTCTTTTGATTTATTAAATTCAAACGTAGACTTATCAGCAATATATTCTGGTCCTCGTTTCACTCTTGTTTCTCCTGTAAATGTTCGTCTTTCGCATGCTTTTGATTTATCATCACCGAATGCTAAATCTTTTGTACAAATGGGTGTTAAATATGAGCCTAAAAATGTTGATCATAGCGTAAAGATATTATTCAAAGCCGATCCTATCGCATTTTCCCTCAATCATCTTGAAGCTCAAGTTCAAACACCAAAAACACTGAGTTCATCGCCATACATAGTCTTCTATACCAAGGAAATTAGAGATCAACTGCCTAATTCAAAAGACGTTCATATTCGAATTGGCGTTGATAATTTTGCTATCGATTTGTCAACTAAAGATAGTAAAATAGCTAGATCCTTAATAAAACTAGACTCAAATAATTTAATCAAGTCGATTACACTCGATTATGTTCGAACGGTAGACCAAAGTTCAAATAACAGAAATTTGAAGCTATCAGTAAGCAAAAATGATGCCGAGTTTGTTGTAATCGAATCAACTTTAAATGGATTCTTGGATAGCGTAAGATCCAATCCTTATGAGGTATCAAGACAATCTTTGAGTTCTTCTTTACAAATCAAAGTGTTTGAAAACTCTGCTGGCGTAACAACACAATTAGATTTTGAGAGTTCTGTACAAAAGAGGCAACATTTTATGAATTTTGATTTGAAAACCGATGGTTTGTTGAGAATATTAATTAAGGTTCTATCAATCGAGGCAAAATTAGCTGTAAATGGACCTAAAATTGATGCTCAATTTGAAATGAAAAAAATTGGAGAAGTGAGAAGTTTTGGCTTTAAAACCAAACCAAATTCACAAATTAGACAAAGTCGAGGCGGATTCAAAGAATTTGATGTTGATTATGTCAAAGTTTTGGGTGGCAATGTTAAAGTAACATCATCTGGCGCAGTCCAATATCGATTTGTGAATTTAAAAAATTTCGAATCTTCTCTTAATTTGCCTGGCAATTTCAGATATGAATTTGTTTTTAAAAATGAACGAAGATTACAAGGAAAAACATTTGGAGTTCATGATATTCGCTTAAACTACGCTCATCTAGATGCTCAAAAGGCTGAAAGAGAATTAAAAGTGTTTATTGATGGAGAAAATCAACCAAATGGTCTTGTTTTAAATATTTTAGCTAAAAAAGGTCAACCAAATACACTTTCAAACATTGATCAATTAGATTATATTTTGGATTTAAATACAAAGAATACATTTTGGCAATTTGATGGTAAAAAGCGACTTGAAAATGGGCAAAATATTTTAAAATTCAAATCAACAAAATTAAATTTTGATATTGATTTGAAATGTTCGGGATCAACTGATAAGCAATCAAATAAATTTGATCTAAATGCTAGTTTGGATGCTCAATTTCCTGCACTTATAAGTGATCCAGGATCTGTCAATTTCTTTAAACATTCACTCGTTATTAGCAAAACTTTGGATGGAAATTCGAAATCAATTTCAGGTTCATTGGAATCAGATAATAAGTTTGTGAATAGAGTATTTAAATCAGTTAATGTTGACTATTTGAGAAAACCAATTAATTCTGATGTTACGAATGTAAACGTGAATGTTAATTTTGTAAATGCAAATGATCAGTCAAAGTTCATTAATTTAGATATTCAACGTACTAATTGTGTAAAACGATCATCAAGGAATGCAATTGAAAGTAATGAAAGTGACGATTCTGACGATGATCTGTTTAATGGCAATGAAAATTTTAAAAATCTCTGTTCGGGCACAAAATTAAATTTGAATCAAAATTTACTAACGAGCGTTGATTCCCGTTTAATTCAAGGTAAAACATTTGACACTTCTGATTGTTCACTTGAAACGAAATTGATTCGAAGCAAAGAAATAAATCCCTCTTACAAATATCTTTTAGATATTTTGTTTTCAGCAGAATGTAAGAACATTGTATTTTTAAAAGATTCCTTAACCGTTAGAAGGTCTAGCGACAAAACAAGAGATGGTCTTAAGTCTACCGATTTGGTCGTGCATTTACAATCTGATTTGTATTTCCTGTCACGAAATATTGAAATAAAGCACAAAAAATTTTACTCAAAAAGTGGAGCGCTTGAGATTCAATGGGACAGAGATTCAGAGCGACTATTCGCTGGACAATTTTCTTATAATAGAGAACTTGATCAACCTTCAAATAAGCTTTCTCGAGGAAAATATGTTTTAAATGCTAATTTTGGCTCTGAAACATATAAAAATTGTGAGTTAAACATTGAATCTAAGCAGTATTATTACAACAAATTGGAATGTAAAATAAAGTCAAACAAACTTCCAGTTGAACTAAGCTATGGTTATTCACTCAAAGCAGATAGTGTAAAAGATCTCCCTGACGGAAAACGAGACATTGAAGTCACAATCAATTTGCCAACAACAAGACAACTTAGAATTGAGTATCAATCAAAACGGGCATTACCAACTGATCAGCAATTTGATGATGATGAAGATTATAATAATGAACGTGAATTTTCATCTGATATTAAATATTTTTGGGATTATGGTAAAGATAATTCAAAAACTTTAAGATTATCTGTAAAACGTGACAATTATGGCAAGACAAATACAAAAATTAGTGCTGAATTGATAAGTCCATCATTTAAATCATTGAAATTCAATCTAGATTGAAAAAGACTTTTTAACGAAACTCATTTAGATGCAAGTTTGTCGTATTTGCTGCCAAACAATGTCCAAAATGAGTTGCAAATTTTATCAAAACTTTCATCTGATTTTGAATCAAATCAATTTTCAATAGAATTAAATTTAGCCAGACCTTCTTTTAACTTGCAATATGAAAACAAATTTAACAAACTCAATGGTCGATTACGATACTTATCAATTAGATTGGCAAAATTGCTTAAATTCTCTGTCGATAAAGAATATGATCCAGATAATCGTTTGATTCGTCTAGAATTTGTTAGTCCAAATGATTCAGATTTTATTGCTGAATCGAACAGTGAATTAAAGTCCAGTAATGTTTATGTTGTTAAATCAGCTCTAAAACAAAAATCGACTGGCCAAACTTTATCAGCTCTTGAAAGTAGTTTTGATTCCAACAACAACGTCTTTGAAATAGATGTAAATGCCTTAAAAGCTGGGCAACGATACAATTTAAATGTTGGTGTTTACAATGAATCATTAGCGAACGCTGCAATAAAACACATTACAAATAATAATCAAATTTTGGGTGTCGGCTCATTGCAGATAGTAAATATTTATGATCAGGACATAACAAATGACAATGACAACAGATATTTGCAACTTAGTCTGAAATGGAATCGACTATGGAACAGAATATACAGCGATATACTGGCAAATCAAGTTGACGAATCAAGAGCTTCTGAAAACAATAAATTTAATTCATACTTTGGAGATGTCTATGGTCAATTAGTAAATGATTTAAAAGAAACATATGATAGAATTAAAATTGATCGTAAACAAGTGCGAAGTGAATTAAAGCAGCTAGGTTTATTGGTAGTTGATTTCTATTCCAACTTTTTACCATCTAATACAAAAAATCAATTAATTAATCAATTCAAATCTAAGCAAGAACAAAATGATCAAGAAGAAAAAACTTTAGAACAACTTCCTCTTCATAAGCGCCTTTTTGTAAAATATAACGCTTTTGCAAAAAAAGTCAATAAGCTTCACTTCAAAATTAGATCATTCTCAAAAACATTAGCAAGATTTATCCCAAGACTGACAATGATTTCCTATAACAATGAAAATAGATTCGATAGAGTAGCTAAACAGTTTGATAACAATTTAGTTGCGCAACGTCCTATATACAACGCTCGTAATTTGTATCAATTCAATGCAGAATATAGAGATACATTAAGACGATTAGGGAATAGAATATTATCTGTCAAATCTAACTTACTGCGAAACATCCAGGGAGCTAATATAAGATCACTCATAAATAAATACAAACCGAGATCTCTCAATGACTATACAATTGCAGGGCACATTTTCAATAGAAGAAACTTGGTAACATATAATGGAGAATCAAGACTTTTAAAATCTAGATGCAAATTCTTGTTGGCACATGAGCTGACACGAAATCAATTTAGCGTAATATTAAATAGTTATGTTGATAAATCTTGGCTTAGTATTAGCGCATACGGCCTTCCTTCGATTGATATTACTCCAAATTCAGCCTCTATAAACAACAGGCCTATTTCATTGCCACATTTTGTTGAAATAAAAGGCAAAAATGCTAGAATTGTTGTTAAGAGATCTTTTAATTCGGTTTCAGTAGAAGTAAATAAAGATTTACTTGTAACTTGCTACGAAGATTCAAAGAGTTGTAGCGTGGCTTTGACAAGATGGTATACAGGCAAAGTAAATGGATTGCTAGGCAAATCAAATTACAACTCAGAAAGAGTAGAAGAAGATTATTGGTTTTTGGACAAATCATGCCGCTTGCCAAATTTTCAAATGAGAAATCCGAGTGATGATGCTGTAAAAGTATGTTATTCAATATTTGGCAAACATAGGAAGGCAGTTTTCAGAAATGCAATTCAAGTAAAACATTGTTAGTTAAATTATTTTTGTTTTTTTAATTTTGTAACAAAAAAGGCCATTAACCCAATTGGTTGGCAAAGATTATGTGAGTTAGCTGTAAATGCTGATTCGAACAACAAGTGCCCAGTAATGAAAGCCTTTGTCAATCATGCCAGGCTTCAATCTATAGAAGTGAATGAGCCAAACGAATGCTGTATGTTTTCAAAATTCAAAAGTTTTTATCCATTTCCATATTTTGATCATCTTATTTATTTTAGATAATTGTCAAGCAAAAGGAAAATCATTTTATATTGGTCAAAAACCGTCTGGATCATCAACTGATTTTTTTGATAAAGGAAATGACTATGTTTTTGTTTTATTACCGTGTGATAAATCGAAATATTCAATAGACTTATCTTCAAGCGCTAGAAAATTGTTGACTAAGCAGCGTAATTATATTTTGTGAATTAAGTTATTTATTTTCAATTAATCTTTACTTTTAATAGCTCAAAACAGATACTATTTTGTTAAAGTACTTGGTAATAATGGCGCATCAGTTTACCAATCTGAGTATGGTCAGACATTTAATTTTGATGTTAAAAGGGCCTATCAATCGATAGCTGAGGATCAAACAAGCAACATTCAAAAAGATGATCTATACAATGCTTTGTTTCTAGCTGGTAGTTTGTTTACAAATCGACTGGCTCAAAATCGTCACTTGATTATTGTTGGTTGTGGTAACTGTGTTCAATACTCAAGTAGAGCTGCTGTTTTGTTGGAAAGATTGTTATCTAAGCGAAATATTGTTGTGAGTTCCTGGGACGATTACAATATAGCCGATCCGGATTTGTTTGGTGAGAACATAATAGGATATGGTCAAAACAAAGTTTTTTTGACTCAAAAAGGATCCCTTGAGGTAGATGACGATTCCTTGGAAAGCTATCGCTTTGAACATAGACTTGATTTATGTACTAGACTTGCAACCAAAACTAATGGCAACGTGTTCAACATCAATTTTATCAGAAAGCCACAAGTATTTGAACAAGTTGCTGAAAAACTAGCTAAGTTGGAATCTAAACAATCGCAATTGAAAACTTGCGAAAGAGTGGAAACGCCTTTTGGAGATGTTGATGATTTTTCTTTCAAAAAAGTTAGATCAGATTAAATGGAATCTTTTTTGTTTGTGATTTTAAATTTTGATATTTTTTAGTATTAGTCTTTTTCGTTTATATTGAAATAAATTTTGTGAGCATTCAAATTATTTTTCTAATGACATAAAAATATTTTATTACCAGAACTCCCTAAGCAATGCTTTTAAATTCAAAGCTTCCAATAAATTGGGTTAACTAAACAAAAAGTCTTAACTTTTAATGCATTTTAATTATTTTATTTTAAAAAATTATCTGAGAAAAAATCAAATCAATTTTTTGCATTTAGTTTTAAGATTTTCCAAGTATCTTTTTTTTCTAATTAGACACTTTTTTACTTAAAAAACAATTCTCTTCATTCTCTTTATTCTCTCACCAATAACTTATTACACATATTTTTTGGAGAGAATTTTGTAAAACTCACGAATTGTTAATAAAAAAATAACAACATAAAGTAAAAAATTAAAATTTGAATCTTTAGGCATTAAAAAATTTAAAACGTTAAGACCCATGAAGATTTTTTAGACTGGTCAAGAATAAGATGAAAATAACAAAAAAAAATATTTTTTTTCGTTTTATGCTTTAAATAAAGTTTTTAAACTGCTAAGTTGTGTAAGACTTGTATTTATTCAATTTTATGCCTATGTGTTTGATCTCTCAATTGAATATCCATCATTTTCATATTATTTTTTTTATTTTATTGAGAGAATGATTAGAAGCAAGAATTTTCAATATATACTTTTTTTTTTCTACTAGAACATGTTCCTTGTTCGTCTAGGAATTTTTATCTTTTTCTTGAAATTCTATTCTTTCTTAAAGATGTTTAAAGTCATCTCAGCCGAAGCCAGCAGAAAACTAAAGAGAGTATAAACTAATTATTTTATCACTTTAAGGCAGACTTGTTTTTAAGTCACAGTTTTAAGTCTAATTCACAAAAATTTATGTCAAAGTCATGAATAAATTATAAATTAAAATACAAAAATTTTTATCAATATCTGCTTCATTTAGACCAGTTGAAAGAATTTTTTCATAATTTGGTTACATTAACAGCCAACATGGGTCAAGATTAACAGCCAGGACTTAAATCATAGACTTGACTTGAGAAAAAAAAAATTTAAGTCATTGACTTGACTTGACTTAAAAACAACTCTGCTTTAAGGCAGCTTATTATACTTATTAATCGGAATTTAGCTTAATCTCGATTATAAAAAATTAATGGACTTCCGAAATTAAATACGGTAAAAATAAAAAGTGATATCAAATTTAATAAAATTGTTAAATAATTTGGTATCACTTATCAAATTATAAAAACTCATCTTTTATTTTAAATGAATAGATATTTATTTAAGTATTTTTAAATATCTTTTTCTAAATAGATTGATTTGAAAAAATAAGATTAATATTATCTCAAATTCTCAAAATAAAATTACTTTTTATAAATTAAAGTTAAATTTTTAAGTCCAAAAATATAAATTTGTTTTTGACTTGGCCAATTATTAAGTAACAGTTGGTCTCCAGGCTGAAGACTGTAAAATTTTATTTAATTTTGGCTTTGATTATTTGAGTCGTTTTAAAATAAATTGGACCTATTTTTAATATAAAGGTAACTTTTTATATTATTTATAAAATAAATAAAAACACAATATTTTTTTCAAAGATCGCAATTGTTTAAAAATTTTTAAATTTCATTAATTTGACGAATTTTTTTAATTTAATAAAAAACCTTTCTTTCATTTAAATTAAACATTTAAAAAAATGACCAAGTAAAAAATTTCTGATTTTTGCCAAAAAAACTTGTAGACTTTATAAACAATCTAGATTTTTCTAGCAGTAAAGTAAACGTGGTTTTTGAATTTAATGCTGATTAAATGCTATTTACGTTGTTCAATATAGAAAAAATGTTTAAAGTAAGCAAGATTCGAAAAAATTTTCAAGTGCCTATTAAAATTGATAGCAAAATTAAAAAATTTGGACTTTTGATATCTTATCAAATGAATTTTTCGAATATATTTTTTAAATCGATCATAAGATTGTACTTTGAATAAATTGGTTTTTGAAATAATAGTTTCAATTTTTATTCTTGAATTTTTTATATACACATTATTTTGAAAAAGAGAATATTTATTCACTTGTTTTTAATTTTTTTAATTATTTTGAATTCAAGAAAAATTTAAATGATTTTTGATTTCTCAGAAAATTTTCGATCTTTCAATTAATTTAAAACTTCAAAAATGAAATTTCTAATAACTTCATGATGTATTCATATTTTTTATAATTTCAATATTTAATATTTAATTAGAATATAAAACTAGATTAGCTTGAGGAAAAAAATTACTTCTGGAATCTGATGATTTAGGGCTAGGAGAGTGTTCTCCGGATCTAATACTTCCATTCGGTGGTCCTATAGAAAAAACCTTTTGGCTTATTACATTTCCGTTTGTTGACCTAATCGAATTATTTCGAATGAAATTTTCATGTCCTGATTCTGTTTGACCCATTGAAGACCGACAACGATTTTGATTATCACTACTATTTAGTCTGTTTAATTTGGACAAGTCTTGATTTGAAAACGAATTCGAAAATCGGGCAGGATTTACTTGATTGTATACGGTGGTAGATGACGTCATCATTGGTTGTGGCAAATTTTTATTTTCTTTTAAAAAACTGATCGGCGAAGAAGATTTGTTTGTGTATTCATTCAAGTTCTGTATATGCTTATTTTTGCAGTATTTTATGTTATTCCTATATCCAGTTTTGTCAGCTGGCATCATTAGATTTTCGTCGAAGCATTCTGTGCACAGCTCATAAGTTGAGATGATATTTTGACGAGTTTTTGGATTTAAATTAAGGTCGTCAATGTACAATTCACTTGGCTGATCTTTAGAATATTCAGAATTTTTTACCTGTCGACCAAAGTTATCACTGCTATCAGGAGTCCATTTAATTGAATTGTTGCTATTGTTACTTTTATTTAGAGATGCCGACGGCGAGGAACTGCTGTTGGAAGAGGAAGAACATGACTCTATTTTTATATTTTTTTGAATTGTTATAGGAAGCTCAATTATACTATTTGATTGAAATTCGTTTTCTTCAAGCTGTTCACTTAAATCTTGGCTATTTAGTTCTAAATCTTTTAGAACTTCATCTAGCTCACGCTCGACTGCATTGATACTATCTAGACTAGTAGCTTTTTTTTTTAAACTCTCCAAATACTGATTGTTAATCTTTAGCTTTGCTATACTACTTTGACTATTCGATTGATGGTGAGGCTGTCTAATAAAATTGGTCATGTCAAGAGGGAAAGGTACTTAAAAAAATTAAATTTTTGATTAAAAAAAATATTTTTTTTGTTATTATGAATTTTAGTACTGAAAAAATTTACAAGATTTTTTCTGAGAGTCTAAAATTAACTTTGTTAATTTCTACAGAACAGATTAAGAACTCTAACTTTTTTTCGAGAAAAGATAAAATGAAGAAAAAGAAGTCAAAAAAAAAATTAGAAAATTGTTAAACGAAAGATGAGAAAGAAAAAAAAAGAACAAGTCCAACCAAATTTTAATTTGATAAGGCATTTGAAGCTCATGGTCAAATTTAAACCATAATTCTCATGAATAATAAGAAATTTTAGTAATAATATGGGAAAATATTTTTTTTTAGTTCAGCAAGCCATGCATTGTGTAAAAGTAATGTAAAAGCATGTAAGTGTATATTTTTCTGCTTTACATATTTCAAATATGTAAAGCAGAAAAATGTACAATTTTAATCAATACAACCGATTTTATATTTTAAAATTTTAAAGTTTAAAATTTTAAAATATATAAAACTATTTTCAAATTAATTAATTTTGATGATGATAATTAAAATTTCATTATAAAATTTGACCATGTCGCATTCAACTTTGCCGCTAAGTCTAACTTATTCAAATATTCTGCATCTTAATTATTTTTAAGAAACCAGCTTTAGGCTTGAAAATAAAATTTGATAAATTTTCAATAAAATTATTTTTTGCACTATAATTCACAATGTAAATATCCTTTTCAAATTACGGAATTGTAAAGATTTATTGTAATCTGAATTTGTCTCACTATTGTAAATACTTTCGGTCATCTCAGGATTACGACCAGATTGAATTTTATAAGGTTGAGAATTTTTGAAATTTTTCGATAATAGATATTCTTCACTTCGGCAGTTTTTCTGCAATTTTCTAGATATTTTCAAAGTGACCGAATCGTCTGCATTCTGAAGCAGCTCGATTGCTTCAGTGAGAGATTTTCCTCTAAGTGTTACATTATTTATGGCAAGTATTACATCTCCCACATGAATTGCATTGGTTCTCTCGGCAAGACCGCCCTCAGTCAAGCCCGAAACGTACATTGGTTCAAAAATGTCGTCACTTCCAGATATAGTGATGCCCAGTGGACCTCCATTTCTTTGCATTTCTACTGTATAAACAACTGTTTTGTCATCTGCATTTTCTTTTTTTTCAATATTAAAATAAACTATTTTTATTTAAAAAAATAAAAAATTACCGGAAAAAGCCTCGTCTTTTTTAATTTTTAGTTTAACAATTTCATCTGTAGATTTTAGAAGTTGATTAACTTCAGTCAAAGATTTGTTTCTGAGAGAATAGTTGTCTATGAACAATATTTGATCGCCGTGTTGTAACATTCCACTTCTGTAAGCAACGCTTCCTTTCTTAACCTCGCTGATGTAGGGATAATTTTCAGCTTTCCAAAATTTAGGATCTTAAACAAATTTAGAATTTTTAAAAGAAAAAAAATTAAAAAAAAATAATTACATGCAACTGATATTCCGATATCCAAGCTTTTCTTCAGTAATTTAACTTGAAAAATACCACTTGTTAGCATTATTGCATCAGCTACATCAAACTCTATTTCTAAATGTAGCTTCGAGCCAGTCTCTTTGATTATTTGTCTTGCATCGTCAAGAGATAAACCTTCTAATGAACGACCATTAACTGCTAGAATTCGGTCTCCAGGCTGCATAACGCCTGACTTTTCTGATGGACTATTAGGCTCAATATATCCGACCACAGGATACAAAGGAAAACTTTGAATTCCGTCGTTAATAGCGGGCATAATTACTCCAGGACCTTGTAAAGTAAATCCAAATGTTCCGTTCTCATCGGCTATTAAGTTAAATTCTACAATATCCGAATGACAAACCAAATTTGTATTCAAAGGTGTACTACATGAATTTATTGAGCCTTTAGTTAAACATGATTAAATTTATTTAAACCTAAGATAAAAAACAAGCAAGCAAATTTATAAAAGCATTAAGCAGAAAGCAAAAAGTTGTTACCAAATTTTCTCATGTCATCAAGTCGATAATCTTTGTTCAAATCAGCTAAAGATTTGACATTTTCAATATAACCTTACAAATGAGAGACAAAGATTATCAATATTTGTTATTTAGCAAATTAAAAGTCCAAAATTACAAAGGTTTTAAGAAAAAATAATGTTAAATAAGAAATTTGAGAATAAGAAATTTATTCTTGTTAAAATTTTTATCAAAATTATTAGTAAATGATCAATAAGAAACTTCATTAAGCGTCATCGTTAATTTAGTCAAATATCTTGTATAATCTATTTTATTCATTTAAATTTTGTAGAAGAAGTAAGATCTAAATTTTCCTAAATTTAATACAATTTTTCACTACAAAATGAGAGTAATTTAATGGGAGGCGGACAAAATATAGAAAGACGAAATGTAGAATTTTTTTAAAAATGTAGAAAGAAAAAATATAGAAAAGACATAATGATGAAAAAAATATAGAAATGACTTTATGTAGAAAAAAAAACAGAAAAAAAATAGAGACTTGGGCTAAAACTCTAAATTAAATTAATTAAATCGGTGAACAATTTAAACCAAAAAAAAAAGACAAACATGAGACTAATTAAGGAAACTCCGTTTAGTGATAGACTTTAAAAGTTAGAATATTGAATATTTTTTAGAAGGTATTGGTAATAATTTACTAATTGGTAAAGATAAAAATTAATTTTACCATTTATTCTTTGTTTAATTTTCTTTATTTTTGAATTTGATATTTTTTTTCTCGAAATTTTTTTTACCAGGTAAATTCGATGTTTTTTTTTCTATATTTTGTCTTTCTTTATTATGTCACACAAACAATTTAATTTTTGTTTTAGCTGTTTAAATTTTTTTTAATAAATGAAAAAAACATGAATCATATTTTTCTTAAAAGTAACTATGTATTTTTTTTAAATTTGAAGAAATTTTAAAAATATCTGGACAAGTATCAAGAATATAATTTACTTTTTTTCCTTGATCACAAATTTATTCCAGATTCTGAGTATTTTATAACATAAGATTATCTATCATGTAAGATGTAAAAAATATATTAATTTAAAAAAATCCTATGAAAATTTTAAGTTTGTTTAATTTTAAATAAAATGTTTACTCTAATTTCCCTAAAGCTTAGACACTTAATTATAACTGTAATTATCTTTAAAACGATAATTATTTATTTTTCAAAATAAATCCAGCGTCATAGTCATGTTCTGCCACGATTAGTTGTGTTGATAGTAAGCCTCTAAAAGCGATTTTTACACATAAAAAAAAGATTTTTAGAAATGATAATCACATTTTTGCAAAAAATCAAGAAATAGTCACAAAACATTGTTGAGTTTCTTTAACCCACTTGAATAGTTTAACTTTACACTCTCTTTTAATTTTATCTAAAATCAAATATTAACAATTTTTTTTTATTAAAAAATTGTTTTATTTTAAAAGAATTTTCTATCTTTTAATTTTACGAGTTAATGCTAAATGAATATAATTTCAGATTTTTAACTAGCATACCACAATAAAGCAGCTGCTATCTTACCGAAAGTAAGCATATTTTAATTCATTTATTTATTCAAGTCTGTATAATCTCGACTTTTGTTGATTTATCATAAGTTACAAATCTTTTTATATTTTTTCTTTTAAATTAAATTTCAACTTTTTTGTTGAGTTTTAGACTATTTGCTTTTTTACTGAAAGTTTTATTCTTATACTTTAGTTAACTGAATAAATTTAATTATTAACGAGTTTATTTTAAAGTGGAATATTGAATGTGCTGTTTAATATTTGCTTGCCAATAAACTTTGATAACTTACTTATGGAATTATTTCTTTTTCGTGAATATTTTTGCAGCCAAGCGTTGTATAAAATATTGCTTAACAAATTATTTTGATTATTTTTTAAAATTAAATTATTTTGACTGCTAAATAATGATTTTGCTTCTTGTAAATTTAACTTATTTTTTCTGTTTATTAAATTCAAGTTGTTTGTTGATTTAAATCTATTTTGATTCGGAAAGCATTTATTCAAATCTTTAAATTTAAAAATTTAAGATTAAAAAAAAATCTATGTTAAACTAATAATAGAACAGAAAATTGATTAGAATATTAAAAAATTAGCTTTTAATTTGCTAGTTATTAGTTAATTAATAATACAACTACACAGTGAAAATTTAGCTTACTTTTGATATGACTGAATGATTTTGTTGCATGCATTTGACTTAGGGGAAGAATTTCAACTCTAGAAAATTCTCCGACACAGTTCTTTAGTATTTGATTAGCTTCAGCCAAAGTAACATGCTCAAAGCTGATATCATCTATGGATAAAATTTGGTCTCCCACGTATATAGCCCCACATCGGTCTGCTATACTAGCTGGCTTTACACTTTCTACCAAAATTTGATTTTTTCCACCAAGAGACTTTCCCGTGCACAATTTTATACCAATGGACGATCCGGGGGATTTTTCTATTTCAATTAGTAAAGGACCATTTGAATTCTTAATAGAATCAACAATGGCTGAGTCATATTCTATTAGAAACAAAGTAAGTCCTTTACATTGTTTTAAAATAAAGTAAGCATCTTGTAAAGATGCGCTAGATACGTTTATGCCATTAATGGCTAAAATTCGATCGCCTATTTTCAGAGTTCCTTCTCTATCCGAAGGGCCCCCAGCTCGTATATTGGTAACAATGAGAGGTCGTGACTTTATCTGATCCTCGCTGTGTCCTCCTCTTATTGTAAAGCCGTATGAATTATTCTCTTTTTCGAGTTGAATATGAACGGAATTGGATCTGACGGCATGATGAGGATGAATAGCTAACAAAATTTTATATTTTACAAAAAAATAAGGCAATTTTTTTAAACTTACGCCAAGGAGGTAAATTATATTCAAATTCAAGACGTAATGAATCTCCAGCATTTTTAATTAAATCAATGATTTCTTCATGCTTAAGTCCTTGAGTCTTAATGTTATTTATTGAGATGATCATGTCACCGATTTGTAATTCGTCACATCTTGGTATTAAGTTGTTTAATAATTTTCTTTAATTTTATTGTAAAGTTATTTTACCTATGCGCTATGCTACCAGGCTTGAGATCACAAATTCTCGGTCTGCTGTCTTTATCAGTGCCTCCTAAAATTGAAACGATTAGCATCAGTTTTTGATATATATTTGAATTTTTTCTAGATAATTTTTTGGAGTTTTTTTTTATTTTAATGAAAATTAAAAAAAAATTTGAATATAAAAAAATTTAGAAAGGTTTTTAAGAGTTCAAGCTTTCAAACAAGATTAATTTTATAAGTTTTAATATAACTTGTTAATTTGTTTTTATTGAATTAAACAAACAAGCCATCAAAGTTTTTTTTTAATATTATAAGAATTGACCTTTTTAAGTTTTTCTATTAGCTCCTGAAGCTAGATTTAAGTATTCTGTTTTAAAAACTTGGTCTTTGGATTTCGTAATATATATTTCTACTTTAAACCACCTCAAAACTAAAACAGTTATACAATTTAAATAACGATTACATTTTATGATAAGAATATTAGAAAAATTCATATGTAGAATTTGACTTGAAAAAAATAAAATAACTTGCATCGACCTCTAAAAAAATCTAAATTTATCTAAAAAAAAAACTTCAAAAGAACTGTTGCACAAATCCATAAATCCCTAAATTTTTTTAAAAATAAATTTCAAAAAAATTAATTAATAACTGAAAATTGTTTCTCTATTTTATTTAGTTTAAAAAAATATATAAAAAAACATTTACCCGCAATTGTAAGACCGAATTGTGATCCATTTAAACGAGATAATTCAACTATTGAATAACCTTTTTGAACTAGAATATTAAAAATTAATTTTTAGAAAACCAAAAAATAACAAGAAATGAATAGATGGAATAGTTTACCAAGATAAAGCCATTTTAAATTTCTAGCATTATTTGCGCAAGTCGAATTTTTTGAGCCTAGACTTGATAACGATGTGGTCGAAGCAGACTTTTTTCGCCTAGTCTTATTGTCAATAAAACTAGATCTGTTTATTTTGTTATTATTTGTGTAGAAATTAAATTTTCGATTTAAATTCAAAGTGGAGTACGATGATTTTAATAATGATAATTCTTCATTACTATTTGTATTGCCCATTATACACAATTTCTTTTTTTTGTCGGCAAAGGTAATTCAAATTAAACTTAGAAGAAAAACTTCTTCTATTATCTCATATCTTTTATCTGCTTATCTATTTTGTTATCTTGGTGGAAAAAAAGATAGGAAATTTATAAAATATTAAGACATTCTATTTAAAAATTTATGTTCGTCACTTGCAAAAATAATCTAATATACCTCAGCACTAATGACCTAAATAAGTCTTATCGCATCGCTTTGAAACGATGCAACCAAAACAAATAAATTTTATTTTAATCGTGCTTTCAATTATAAAGAATTTGAACAATAAATATTATATATACTTAAAGAACGTGAATAAATTTTGATTAAGTCGCTCATAAAGCTTTCAGCTCAGTCATAAAAAATTCAAGTAGACTTTTCTTACCATAAGCTTGATCAAAAATTTAATTGTGCTGGCCATAAATAAAATCAAAATAAATAAATAAAGCTAATTTTTTTCCAACTCTCTCATAGTGATCAAATTTTGAGCCATAAATCTGATTAAAATTTTTTTATTTTTTTAAACTTTTTTTATTAAATATAAACCTAATTAAAGTTATTCAGTAAACGTAAGTCTATGAGGAAACTAAGCCTTTTGATTGTAATTGTAATTCTTGGCGGATTTTTTATTCTAAATTAAGTTACTAAGCGATAAAATTTTCCGATTCCATTTACTTTATTTATTTTCATAT
Organism: Brachionus asplanchnoidis; assembly: GCA_025491095.1. Taxonomy (NCBI): domain Eukaryota; kingdom Metazoa; phylum Rotifera; class Eurotatoria; order Ploima; family Brachionidae; genus Brachionus; species Brachionus asplanchnoidis. Next base: position 2,764,159 of record JAILYF010000004.1, read on the forward strand.
TTAATTAATTTTCAATAATAAAAAAAAGTGTTTTTTAAATGAATAAAATCTATTTTTAAAAAGCTCCTTATCGAAAAAAAATATTGAAGTCTCGTGTAATTACAATTATATTTAGACGTGTTTTTAAATCTGTATAAGTGTTATTTTTTTTATTAAATTAATATTGATGGCTTTGCTAAAAAGACTTTTCAGACAGTATTCAACAATTTATCATTTTAAAGCATGAATGAAATTAAGTTTCGCGTAAACTTGCCCATGTACTTTAATTAGTAAATTCAAAAGTTTAATCTAAAATCTCGGAATTATTTGCTTTAAAAATTTTTCTGGTTTCTGATTATAATTATCTAATAAAATATTTTGAACAAACAATTCAAAATTTTCAGTAAGTATTTCGCTTTTTTTAAATATATCTCTCGAGTGGCATCCAGGCCGAAATATAATTTCATTCTTAATTGATCATCAGATTAACAAAAGATTTAATCCATAATACTTTAAATCTAAAGATTAATTTTTAAAATAATTCGATATTTTTATCAGTTCCGGCACAAGCCTAAATCTCTGAAGAATATAATACTCATACTCTAAATTATAATGCGCAGTTTATTTTAAATTTCTTAGCCATAATCACAATTTTAACCTAAAAAAAACCTTAAATATTTTGATAAACTTTAAAATGCTTCTGTCACAATAATAAAAACAAAAATAGCCAAATTAGACTGTCTTAATGTGATTTTATAATAGAGCTAAACTAGTTTCAAAAGCAACGTTTGTAAAATATGAATCAAATAATTTCAAAAGTAAATATTATTGCACTTAGACGTTGTTTTCTTTTTTTCAAACCAGGCACTCTTTTCTGATATTTGATAATTTTGGAATTAAAAAATATTTTTAGTTGAGTTAAAAAAAAGAAAATTTAACTGATAAATATTTTAGCATTTTACCTTATTGTAGAAAAAAAAATTCACTTGAAAAAACTCACTAAGAAATACGAAACTAAAAGACTTTTATTTGAGTTTGTATTTTAAATCTTAAAATATTTGGTCATGAAAAGTCCAACTGGTTTATGAATAAAATTATTTTTTCTTTGATGATTTCAAAATTATTAAATAAAAAGAATTTACTTTTAAATTAAAATTTTATTTTTTACTCTATATCAAGTAATTTTTTCATTTTATATGCGTTTATTACATAATAACAGCGGTGATGGTTTTTACTTTAGTTCATAACAGTAAGATAAAGTATTTCCGCGGGAGAATTAAATCTTTCTAAATTTGATTTGATCATATGGCTCTTAACTTATTGAAATCAGATGGATTACAAATTTGATTGAATAACATAACCGATTGCAAAAAGAAAAGATTGCCTTGGTAAACATGAAGTACAAATTATATATAAACCTTAAAAGACATGCCATTTTGGTTAAGAGTAGCTTGCATTGAATTTCCTTCGAAAATTTTTTTATTTATTTTTAATAAATTTTCAACCTTAGCTAAATTTCAATTAAATATGTCCCCGAAAATGAGTCCGATATTTGAACTAATATTTATCTCCTAAATCTAAAATTTAGATAAATAAAAAATTCCAAATTTTAACAATTGTTTTCTGTGAGCTATTAAATGATAAATAATTTGGTGCTAACGATAAGTCGATAAAGAAAAAATCCGCTAAGAAATGATGGAAAATAAATCATTACTGATTTTTTTCTGCATACAGTCTAAAGCCGAAAATTCAATCGAAACTAGGCCTGATAAAGAAAATTTGTTGATTTTATTCATTCATGAAAATTTAAGAGATTTTAGCCTTAGTTTTAGAAAAACACATTCTTTTTTTGATCTAGTAGACCTAATTGTAAATAGAGCTAGCCGATCGGCTTGGTCTTTTTGCCAATTTTTTCAAACTTAACAAACACTAAATTAAATTTAAATTTAAGAATTAGCAATCAAAAACTAGCTTAGTTTATTTGAAAGTACGATTTACGACATAAATCTTAAAGTTAACTTGATCTAACAAAAAAATTCCTAGAAAATCAGTTATTATAGAGATTAATTGATTTAAAGTTGAATGATTTCATTAAATTTCGATCTAGCACAAACTGAAGTGTTGGGTTACACAAAATATTCTTTGAAAATTGATTCTTGCTAGTTTGGATAAATAGAAAATATTTTTTGAGGTCAAATTTAGGCGCATTTTTACTGTGAATCTTGGATCAAATTTAAAGAAATAAAATTTCAAATTCATTTCTTGTTTTTTTTTTCTACTAGAAACACAAACTTACTTGACACTTTGGTCGAGGCATTTTGAAATGAGAGAGCTTTCGACGATTGTTCAGATTTGGTCGAATGTGGTGAATCTAATTTAAGGTTTGAATTGGAGTCATTGCAATTATTTGTCTTGGATGCATTAGAATCATTTGAAACATTCAAATTTTCGTCTAAAATTTACAAAAATATTAGGATATTAGAACAGGCCAAAATAAAAAAGCTTTAAGTCAACTAAATTATGATACTTTTATCAGTTTAGGCATCAATTTTGACCAAATAATTAGGATAAACTCAATTTATTATGAATTAGATTATTTATTCTATAAAGAGATGGAAAATCAAGTCAAAAACTTATTTTTAATTTTGGATAAAAGTATTTTTTGAATATCTTAACATTTATTCTTTAAGCTCCAATTTTTTTAATTTTGAAAAATAAAAAATTTAATCAATTTGATTATTAATATTTTCGATTTAATTAAAAAAAAAAATAAACTAAATATAAATGGACATTAAGTAATAAACATAAAAAAAAATAAATTTTCAAAAATTATCAAAAAATTTACCATTTAAAAGACGAGCTGTTTGAATAGTATTGTTGATGTGATTTAATGTTGTCGACGCTTTTAAGCAGTCAGGCTTCCAACTTGGCATTTTATGCAAATTCAATGACAACAAAGGAAACTCAACCGGTTGATTTTTTTTTTATAAAAAACAAGATTTAAACGATTAAAGAACAATACTCTATTTGCATTGAAATTTGGACCTTTTACTATTAATTAAGGAAAAACGAGTTCATATAGAATTATATATTAAATGAAAGGTCTTGGACTCATCTTTCGGCAAAATTATTTAATTTTTTTGATTTCCAAATAAAAATGTCAATTTTGGCAAAAAGAAAATGTCTTTTTTTACAAAATAAACTTTACAAATGAATTTGCAACGATTATTTTTTAGCTACAAAATATAAATGCTTTTTTTTCCTTTCAAAAACTGTTCATTATACAGTAATTTTTTTTTAATTTCCAACCACAACTACATTTTAAATATGTATTCAGATTCGACTTATTGATTTTAATTTTGCTAGTCCAAATATCTAATCAATTGGTGCTGTGAAATTCAAATATACATCGAAAAAATATATAAAAATATTTCCTTTTTTGATAAGTTAAAATTAAATTAAATAAAATTGGTCAGGTCGGTATGGTGAACTAAGTTTACTTATTATGAGAAAAATTCTTTTTCTCGGGTTTAGTGAACTATTTGCTCACTGTTCCTAAATTAATAATATAGGTAATATTTAAAAATATAAATAAAATGACATAATTTGTGAGATGGAAGAAATTGAGTATAAGCTGAGTAATTCATTTTATAAAAAATGTCCACACATTTTTTGTATTAAGAAAATAATAAATAAAAAACTATTTATTGTTTTTACTTTTTATTATTCGCCAAATAGTGTACATTCTTTTGAACATTTTTTTTAATATCTAAAAGAGATGTTGACAATTTTTTACAGGGGATGATCTTAATGCAGTTGAAGCACATATTTAGTATAACATTTAGTTAAGCTTTCGAATCCACTTAGCTCTTCAAACCAAAAGTTAAGGTTTCTTAACTAATATCAATGATTAAATCTCATAAAATATCATTAATATTGCTAAAGAAGTGTTCCACTGAAACCATAAAAATCTTTTGTTCACCTAATTAAAAAATTGTTCACATTATCCAATTTTGGTTCACCTTTCCGTAAAAACAAATATTAAGTAAACTAAAAGTTCACAAAACCCGAGAAAAAAAATTGTTCACATAGTAAGTGAAATATGGTCACCTAGCTTACTAGACTTAATAAAATAAACATAAAAAAATATTGTAACAAAATGCAAAATATTTTTTTTTATCTTTTTTAATTTTCTCATATAAAAAAAGACAACAAGATAAAATATCATTAGTATTTTATAATTATTTTTGTGTTAATTAATTAACTAAATAAAATAGAAAAATAAAGATTTTGTTTTGAAAAAAAATGTGCAAAAAATGCATGTTGGAGTTTTTTTTTTAAATAATTGTTATTTTAGTTAATTTGATTTATCAGAAAAGAAAGTAATTAAGATCAATTTATATTTGAATTTTAAAAACCTAATAAATTAATAAATAAATAACCTTTTTTCAATTTTTACGACTAGAATTAATTATTTTAAATCATTAATTGAAGATTAATTTTATAAGTTTATATTTAAGTTTTACAATTATTTAAGACTTTTATTCTTACTAAATAATTTTTTTTAGCAAAAATATATTTTTTATACAAAAATATTGTTTTTAATACTGATCCTATTCTGATGCGTGATAAAAAATGAATATTATTTTTTTTTTTGAAAAATATTTTATTATCAGCAAAAGGGTTCTTATTTGAATAGAAATGACCTTTCAGCAAAAATTAAGTTTTTTGGAGCAAATATTATAACAAAAATATATTTTTTTAACCAAAAAAAATATATCGTTTAATATTGTACTCATTCCAAATCTTAAATAAAAATGCAATTTTCATGTTTTGTTTAGTCACAAGAAATAAATAAAAACTTACAATAATACGGGGTCAAAACTTAATAACTATGCTTTCTTGAAGGTTGAATCTTTAAATATGAGGCCTAAGGTTTTAAGTAATGAAGCGGGGTAAAAATTAGCAAAAAAGTATAAAATAATTTACATTTACAACACGGACTATTTTCTATAAATATATATTAATCCTGAATTTGAAAAAAATAATTCTTAATTTATCAAAAATGATTTTTTTTCAAGCAAAAATTATCTTTTTTTGAGCAAAAATCATCTTTTATTTTGCAAAATTGTTATTTTTGAGAAGAAAAGATCTTTTTTCAAGCAAAAATTATCTTTTTTTGAGCAAAAATCATCATTTTCAAGCAAAAATGATCTTTTTTTTGGCGAATATCATTTTTCTTTTAGCAAAAATTATTATTTTTGAGAAGAAAAGATCTTTTTTCAAGCAAAAATTATCTTTTTTTGAGCAAAAATCATCATTTTTGAGAAAAAAAATCTTTTTTCGAGCAAAAAACATCTTTTATTTTGCAAAAATAATCCTTTTATGGCAAAAATGATCTTTTTTTTGGCGAAAATCATCTTTCTTTTAGCAAAAATTATAATTTTTTCGAAGAAATGATCTTTTTTCGAACAAAAAACATCTATTATTTTGCAGAAATTATTATTTTTGAGAAAAAATCATCTTTTTTAAAGCAAAAATTATTTTTTTAGAGAAAAAACGATCTTCTTTTGAGCAAAAATCATCTTTTATTTAGCAAAAATTATTATTTTTGCGAAGAAATGATCTTTTTTCGAGCAAAAAACATCTTTTATTTTGCAGAAATTATTATTTATTAGAAAAAATGATCTTTTTTTGAGAAAAAATCATCTTTTCATTTGTAAAAATTATTATTTATTAGAAAAAATGATCTTTTTTAAAGCAAAAATTATCATTTTCAAGCAAAAACGATCTTCTTTTGAGCAAAAATCATCTTTTATTTAGCAAAAATTATTATTTTTGCGAAGAAATGATCTTTTTTCGAGCAAAAAACATCTTTTATTTTGCAGAAATTATTATTTTTGAGAAAAAATCATCTTTTTTTAAGCAAAAATTATCTTTTTTCGAGCAATAATTATAATTTTTGAGATAAAATGATCTTTTTTTTTGCAAAAATTATTATTTTTGAGAAAAAATGATCTTTTTTCGAGCAAAAAACATCTTTTATTTTTCAAAAATTATCATATTCAAGCAAAAATGATCTTTTTTTGGGCGAAAATCATCTTTTATTAAGAAAAAATTATAATTTTTGCGAAGAAATGATCTTTTTTCGAACAAAAAACATCTATTATTTTGCAGAAATTATTATTTTTGAGAAAAAATCATCTTTTATTTAGCAAAAATTATTATTTTTGCGAAGAAATGATCTTTTTTCGAGCAAAAAACATCTTTTATTTTGCAGAAATTATTATTTTTGAGAAAAAATCATCTTTTTTTAAGCAAAAATTATCTTTTTTCGAGCAATAATTATAATTTTTGAGATAAAATGATCTTTTTTTTTGCAAAAATTATTATTTTTGAGAAAAAATGATCTTTTTTCGAGCAAAAAACATCTTTTATTTTTCAAAAATTATCATATTCAAGCAAAAATGATCTTTTTTTGGGCGAAAATCATCTTTTATTAAGAAAAAATTATAATTTTTGCGAAGAAATGATCTTTTTTCGAACAAAAAACATCTTTTATTTTGCAGAAATTATTATTTTTGAGAAAAAATCATCTTTTTTAAAGCAAAAATTATTTTTTTAGAGAAAAAATGATCTTTTTTTGAGAAAAAATCATCTATTCATTTGTAAAAATTATTATTTATTAGAAAAAATGATCTTTTTTTGAGAAAAAATCATCTTTTCATTTGTAAAAATTATTATTTATTAGAAAAAATGATCTTTTTTAAAGCAAAAATTATCATTTTCAAGCAAAAACGATCTTCTTTTGAGCAAAAATCATCTTTTATTTAGCAAAAATTATTATTTTTGCGAAGAAATGATCTTTTTTCGAGCAAAAAACATCTTTTATTTTGCAGAAATTATTATTTTTGAGAAAAAATCATCTTTTTTTAAGCAAAAATTATCTTTTTTCGAGCAATAATTATAATTTTTGAGATAAAATGATCTTTTTTTTTGCAAAAATTATTATTTTTGAGAAAAAATGATCTTTTTTCGAGCAAAAAACATCTTTTATTTTTCAAAAATTATCATATTCAAGCAAAAATGATCTTTTTTTGGGCGAAAATCATCTTTTATTAAGAAAAAATTATAATTTTTGCGAAGAAATGATCTTTTTTCGAACAAAAAACATCTTTTATTTTGCAGAAATTATTATTTTTGAGAAAAAATCATCTTTTTTAAAGCAAAAATTATTTTTTTAGAGAAAAAATGATCTTTTTTTGAGAAAAAATCATCTATTCATTTGTAAAAATTATTATTTATTAGAAAAAATGATCTTTTTTTGAGAAAAAATCATCTTTTCATTTGTAAAAATTATTATTTATTAGAAAAAATGATCTTTTTTAAAGCAAAAATTATCATTTTCAAGCAAAAACGATCTTCTTTTGAGCAAAAATCATCTTTTATTTAGCAAAAATTATTATTTTTGCGAAGAAATGATCTTTTTTCGAGCAAAAAACATCTTTTATTTTGCAGAAATTATTATTTTTGAGAAAAAATCATCTTTTTTTAAGCAAAAATTATCTTTTTTCGAGCAATAATTATAATTTTTGAGATAAAATGATCTTTTTTTTTTGCAAAAATTATTATTTTTGAGAAAAAATGATCTTTTTTCGAGCAAAAAACATCTTTTATTTTTCAAAAATTATCATATTCAAGCAAAAATGATCTTTTTTTGGGCGAAAATCATCTTTTATTAAGAAAAAATTATAATTTTTGCGAAGAAATGATCTTTTTTCGAACAAAAAACATCTTTTATTTTGCAGAAATTATTATTTTTGAGAAAAAATCATCTTTTTTAAAGCAAAAATTATTTTTTTAGAGAAAAAACGATCTTCTTTTGAGCAAAAATCATCTTTTATTTAGCAAAAATTATTATTTTTGCGAAGAAATGATCTTTTTTCGAGCAAAAAACATCTTTTATTTTGCAGAAATTATTATTTTTGAGAAAAAATCATCTTTTTTTAAGCAAAAATTATCTTTTTTCGAGCAATAATTATAATTTTTGAGATAAAATGATCTTTTTTTTTGCAAAAATTATTATTTTTGAGAAAAAATGATCTTTTTTCGAGCAAAAAACATCTTTTATTTTTCAAAAATTATCATATTCAAGCAAAAATGATCTTTTTTTGGGCGAAAATCATCTTTTATTAAGAAAAAATTATAATTTTTGCGAAGAAATGATCTTTTTTCGAACAAAAAACATCTTTTATTTTGCAGAAATTATTATTTTTGAGAAAAAATCATCTTTTTTAAAGCAAAAATTATTTTTTTAGAGAAAAAATGATCTTTTTTTGAGAAAAAATCATCTATTCATTTGTAAAAATTATTATTTATTAGAAAAAATGATCTTTTTTTGAGAAAAAATCATCTTTTCATTTGTAAAAATTATTATTTATTAGAAAAAATGATCTTTTTTAAAGCAAAAATTATCATTTTCAAGCAAAAACGATCTTCTTTTGAGCAAAAATCATCTTTTATTTAGCAAAAATTATTATTTTTGCGAAGAAATGATCTTTTTTCGAGCAAAAAACATCTTTTATTTTGCAGAAATTATTATTTTTGAGAATAAATCATCTTTTTTTAAGCAAAAATTATCTTTTTTCGAGCAATAATTATAATTTTTGGGATAAAATGATCTTTTTTTTTGCAAAAATTATTATTTTTGAGAAAAAATGATCTTTTTTCGAGCAAAAAACATCTTTTATTTTTCAAAAATTATCATATTCAAGCAAAAATGATCTTTTTTTGGGCGAAAATCATCTTTTATTAAGAAAAAATTATAATTTTTGCGAAGAAATGATCTTTTTTCGAACAAAAAACATCTTTTATTTTGCAGAAATTATTATTTTTGAGAAAAAATCATCTTTTTTAAAGCAAAAATTATTTTTTTAGAGAAAAAACGATCTTCTTTTGAGCAAAAATCATCTTTTATTTAGCAAAAATTATTATTTTTGCGAAGAAATGATCTTTTTTCGAGCAAAAAACATCTTTTATTTTGCAGAAATTATTATTTTTGAGAAAAAATCATCTTTTTTTAAGCAAAAATTATCTTTTTTCGAGCAATAATTATAATTTTTGAGATAAAATGATCTTTTTTTTTGCAAAAATTATTATTTTTGAGAAAAAATGATCTTTTTTCGAGCAAAAAACATCTTTTATTTTTCAAAAATTATCATATTCAAGCAAAAATGATCTTTTTTTGGGCGAAAATCATCTTTTATTAAGAAAAAATTATAATTTTTGCGAAGAAATGATCTTTTTTCGAACAAAAAACATCTTTTATTTTGCAGAAATTATTATTTTTGAGAAAAAATCATCTTTTTTAAAGCAAAAATTATTTTTTTAGAGAAAAAATGATCTTTTTTTGAGAAAAAATCATCTATTCATTTGTAAAAATTATTATTTATTAGAAAAAATGATCTTTTTTTGAGAAAAAATCATCTTTTCATTTGTAAAAATTATTATTTATTAGAAAAAATGATCTTTTTTAAAGCAAAAATTATCATTTTCAAGCAAAAACGATCTTCTTTTGAGCAAAAATCATCTTTTATTTAGCAAAAATTATTATTTTTGCGAAGAAATGATCTTTTTTCGAGCAAAAAACATCTTTTATTTTGCAGAAATTATTATTTTTGAGAATAAATCATCTTTTTTTAAGCAAAAATTATCTTTTTTCGAGCAATAATTATAATTTTTGGGATAAAATGATCTTTTTTTTTGCAAAAATTATTATTTTTGAGAAAAAATGATCTTTTTTCGAGCAAAAAACATCTTTTATTTTTCAAAAATTATCATATTCAAGCAAAAATGATCTTTTTTTGGGCGAAAATCATCTTTTATTAAGAAAAAATTATAATTTTTGCGAAGAAATGATCTTTTTTAAAGCAAAAATTATTTTTTTAGAGAAAAAATGATCTTTTTTTGAGAAAAAATCATCTATTCATTTGTAAAAATTATTATTTATTAGAAAAAATGATCTTTTTTTGAGAAAAAATCATCTTTTCATTTGTAAAAATTATTATTTATTAGAAAAAATGATCTTTTTTAAAGCAAAAATTATCATTTTCAAGCAAAAACGATCTTCTTTTGAGCAAAAATCATCTTTTATTTAGCAAAAATTATTATTTTTGCGAAGAAATGATCTTTTTTCGAGCAAAAAACATCTTTTATTTTGCAGAAATTATTATTTTTGAGAATAAATCATCTTTTTTTAAGCAAAAATTATCTTTTTTCGAGCAATAATTATAATTTTTGGGATAAAATGATCTTTTTTTTTTGCAAAAATTATTATTTTTGAGAAAAAATGATCTTTTTTCGAGCAAAAAACATCTTTTATTTTTCAAAAATTATCATATTCAAGCAAAAATGATCTTTTTTTGGGCGAAAATCATCTTTTATTAAGAAAAAATTATAATTTTTGCGAAGAAATGATCTTTTTTCGAACAAAAAACATCTTTTATTTTGCAGAAATTATTATTTTTGAGAAAAAATCATCTTTTTTAAAGCAAAAATTATTTTTTTAGAGAAAAAATGATCTTTTTTTGAGAAAAAATCATCTATTCATTTGTAAAAATTATTATTTATTAGAAAAAATGATCTTTTTTTGAGAAAAAATCATCTTTTCATTTGTAAAAATTATTATTTATTAGAAAAAATGATCTTTTTTAAAGCAAAAATTATCATTTTCAAGCAAAAACGATCTTCTTTTGAGCAAAAATCATCTTTTATTTAGCAAAAATTATTATTTTTGCGAAGAAATGATCTTTTTTCGAGCAAAAAACATCTTTTATTTTGCAGAAATTATTATTTTTGAGAATAAATCATCTTTTTTTAAGCAAAAATTATCTTTTTTCGAGCAATAATTATAATTTTCGGGATAAAATGATCTTTTTTTTTGCAAAAATTATTATTTTTGAGAAAAAATGATCTTTTTTCGAGCAAAAAACATCTTTTATTTTGCAGAAATTATTATTTTTGAGAATAAATCATCTTTTTTTAAGCAAAAATTATCTTTTTTCGAGCAATAATTATAATTTTTGGGATAAAATGATCTTTTTTTTTGCAAAAATTATTATTTTTGAGAAAAAATGATCTTTTTTCGAGCAAAAAACATCTTTTATTTTTCAAAAATTATCATATTCAAGCAAAAATGATCTTTTTTTGGGCGAAAATCATCTTTTATTAAGAAAAAATTATAATTTTTGCGAAGAAATGATCTTTTTTCGAACAAAAAACATCTTTTATTTTGCAGAAATTATTATTTTTGAGAAAAAATCATCTTTTTTAAAGCAAAAATTATCTTTTTTCGAGCAATAATTATAATTTTTGGGATAAAATGATCTTTTTTTTTGCAAAAATTATTATTTTTGAGAAAAAATGATCTTTTTTCGAGCAAAAAACATCTTTTATTTTTCAAAAATTATCATATTCAAGCAAAAATGATCTTTTTTTGGGCGAAAATCATCTTTTATTAAGAAAAAATTATAATTTTTGCGAAGAAATGATCTTTTTTCGAACAAAAAACATCTTTTATTTTGCAGAAATTATTATTTATTAGAAAAAATGATCTTTTTTTGAGAAAAAATCATCTTTTCATTTGTAAAAATTATTATTTATTAGAAAAAATGATCTTTTTTAAAGCAAAAATTATCATTTTCAAGCAAAAACGATCTTCTTTTGAGCAAAAATCATCTTTTATTTAGCAAAAATTATTATTTTTGCGAAGAAATGATCTTTTTTCGAGCAAAAAACATCTTTTATTTTGCAGAAATTATTATTTTTGAGAATAAATCATCTTTTTTTAAGCAAAAATTATCTTTTTTCGAGCAATAATTATAATTTTTGGGATAAAATGATCTTTTTTTTTGCAAAAATTATTATTTTTGAGAAGAAATGATCTTTTTTCGAACAAAAAACATCTTTTATTTTGCAGAAATTATTATTTATTAGAAAAAATGATCTTTTTTTGAGAAAAAATCATCTTTTCATTTGTAAAAATTATTATTTATTAGAAAAAATGATCTTTTTTAAAGCAAAAATTATCATTTTCAAGCAAAAACGATCTTCTTTTGAGCAAAAATCATCTTTTATTTAGCAAAAATTATTATTTTTGCGAAGAAATGATCTTTTTTCGAGCAAAAAACATCTTTTATTTTGCAGAAATTATTATTTTTGAGAATAAATCATCTTTTTTAAGCAAAAATTATCTTTTTTCGAGCAATAATTATAATTTTTGGGATAAAATGATCTTTTTTTTTGCAAAAATTATTATTTTTGAGAAAAAATGATCTTTTTTCGAGCAAAAAACATCTTTTATTTTTCAAAAATTATCATATTCAAGCAAAAATGATCTTTTTTTGGGCGAAAATCATCTTTTATTAAGAAAAAATTATAATTTTTGCGAAGAAATGATCTTTTTTCGAACAAAAAACATCTTTTATTTTGCAGAAATTATTATTTTTGAGAAAAAATCATCTTTTTTAAAGCAAAAATTATTTTTTTAGAGAAAAAATTATCTTTTTTTGAGAAAAAATCATCTATTCATTTGTAAAAATTATTATTTATTAGAAAAAATGATCTTTTTTTGAGAAAAAATCATCTTTTCATTTGTAAAAATTATTATTTATTAGAAAAAATGATCTTTTTTAAAGCAAAAATTATCATTTTCAAGCAAAAACGATCTTCTTTTGAGCAAAAATCATCTTTTATTTAGCAAAAATTATTATTTTTGCGAAGAAATGATCTTTTTTCGAGCAAAAAACATCTTTTATTTTGCAGAAATTATTATTTTTGAGAATAAATCATCTTTTTTTAAGCAAAAATTATCTTTTTTCGAGCAATAATTATAATTTTTGGGATAAAATGATCTTTTTTTTTTGCAAAAATTATTATTTTTGAGAAAAAATGATCTTTTTTCGAGCAAAAAACATCTTTTATTTTTCAAAAATTATCATATTCAAGCAAAAATGATCTTTTTTTGGGCGAAAATCATCTTTTATTAAGAAAAAATTATAATTTTTGCGAAGAAATGATCTTTTTTCGAACAAAAAACATCTTTTATTTTGCAGAAATTATTATTTTTGAGAAAAAATCATCTTTTTTAAAGCAAAAATTATTTTTTTAGAGAAAAAATGATCTTTTTTTGAGAAAAAATCATCTATTCATTTGTAAAAATTATTATTTATTAGAAAAAATGATCTTTTTTTGAGAAAAAATCATCTTTTCATTTGTAAAAATTATTATTTATTAGAAAAAATGATCTTTTTTTGAGAAAAAATCATCTTTTCATTTGTAAAAATTATTATTTATTAGAAAAAATGATCTTTTTTAAAGCAAAAATTATCATTTTCAAGCAAAAACGATCTTCTTTTGAGCAAAAATCATCTTTTATTTAGCAAAAATTATTATTTTTGCGAAGAAATGATCTTTTTTCGAGCAAAAAACATCTTTTATTTTGCAGAAATTATTATTTTTGAGAAAAAATCATCTTTTTTTAAGCAAAAATTATCTTTTTTCGAGCAATAATTATAATTTTTGAGATAAAATGATCTTTTTTTTTGCAAAAATTATTATTTTTGAGAAAAAATGATCTTTTTTCGAGCAAAAAACATCTTTTATTTTTCAAAAATTATCATATTCAAGCAAAAATGATCTTTTTTTGAACGAAAATGTTCTTTTTTTTTTAAAAATCATCTTTCATTCAGAGGAAATATTATTTTTTATGCAAATTAATTAATATTTATTTCGAATATTGCTAAAAAAACAACATTTTTCAATTTTGGATTCTATTTTGGAATGTTCATTTAAAATAAATCCTTATTTTATCTAAAATTGTTCTTTTTAGAGAAAAAAATTATTTACAAAATAATTTCTTATCTAGAAGAAAAATTTTTTTATTGAATAAAAAATATTTTTTTGAATAAAAATTATCTTTTTTGAATAAAAATTTATTTTTAGTACAAAAATATTGGTTTTAATTCAAAATATTGTTTAATGCTCAAAAAAAGTTCATTTTTGCTAATAAAAGAAAATTTTTTCTTTAATAAAATCTAAACCACTATCGTGTCTTTAGTCAAAGTTGACCAGTTGATTACATATTTTTTTCCAGTGTATCTAACCTATATCATATCAAGACTGGACCCCTAATTTTTAGAGACAAGAATTTTGTCACCTATTTTTTAGTTAAGTTTTTTAGTTTGTCAGTTGAGTTTTTTTTCTGGAATAATTATTTTTTTTACATTTTACATTTTTTTTTTATTTTAAAATAATTTTTGATGAATCTAAATTGAAAAAAGCTTTATTTTATTTAATAAAATTATACAAATTATATAAATTTTAAAATCTTTGTTAAAAAGCAGGCTCTTGAAAAACCAAAATGCAAAGATGAAACTATGGAAGAAAAAATAATTTTTGTAATAAGTTGGATATTCGAATCAAGATATATCGAATATCAAACTCCATTGAGTAATTGCTAACAAGTAATTTCTTCATTTTTTCCTGAACTTTAAAAATTTAAACATGCCTTACCTCTATTTATTTCAACATACCATTTTTCTTTTAGCTTATTTCAAAAAAAGTCATTTTAATCCTTAAAGATTATTTTTGGTACACAAAAGATCATTTTTAAAAAAAAAAAAACAATTTTTCCTCAAGATAAGAAATTATTTTACAAAAAAACAGTCTAAACTAAAATTGAAACATGAGTTTCTTTAGCAATTTTTGGACTAAAAATCAACATTTTTTATAAAAGATAATTTTTGTTCAAATAAGGATAATTTTTCCAAAAGATAAGAAATTATTTTCAAAAAATACAGTCTAAATTAAAATCAAAACATGTAGCTTTTTAAGCAATATTTGGAATGAAAATCATTTTTTTTGTATAAAAACTATTGTTCTAAAAAGTTAAAATTCATTTTTTATCACGCATCAGAATAGGATCAGTATTAAAAACAATATTTTTGTATAAAAAATATATTTTTGCTAAAAAAAATTATTTAGTAAGAATAAAAGTCTTAAATAATTGTAAAACTTAAATATAAACTTATAAAATTAATCTTCAATTAATGATTTAAAATAATTAATTCTAGTCGTAAAAATTGAAAAAAGGTTATTTATTTATTAATTTATTAGGTTTTTAAAATTCAAATAAAAAAACTCCAACATGCATTTTTTGCACATTTTTTTTCAAAACAAAATCTTTGTTTTTCTATTTTATTTAGTTAATTAATTAACACAAAAATAATTTTAAAATACTAATGATATTTTATCTTGTTGTCTTTTTTTATATGAGAAAATTAAAAAAGATAAAAAAAAATATTTTGCATTTTGTTACAATATTTTTTTATGTTTATTTTATTAAGTCTAGTAAGCTAGGTGACCATATTTCACTTACTATGTGAACAATTTTTTTTCTCGGGTTTTGTGAACTTTTAGTTTACTTAATATTTGTTTTTACGGAAAGGTGAACCAAAATTGGATAATGTGAACAATTTTTTAATTAGGTGAACAAAAGATTTTTATGGTTTCAGTGGAACACTTCTTTAGCAATATTAATGATATTTTATGAGATTTAATCATTGATATTAGTTAAGAAACCTTAACTTTTGGTTTGAAGAGCTAAGTGGATTCGAAAGCTTAACTAAATGTTATACTAAATATGTGCTTCAACTGCATTAAGATCATCCCCTGTAAAAAATTGTCAACATCTCTTTTAGATATTAAAAAAAATGTTCAAAAGAATGTACACTATTTGGCGAATAATAAAAAGTAAAAACAATAAATAGTTTTTTATTAATTATTTTCTTAATACAAAAAATGTGTGGACATTTTTTATAAAATGAATTACTCAGCTTATACTCAATTTCTTCCATCTCACAAATTATGTCATTTTATTTATATTTTTAAATATTACCTATATTATTAATTTAGGAACAGTGAGCAAATAGTTCACTAAACCCGAGAAAAAGAATTTTTCTCATAATAAGTAAACTTAGTTCACCATACCGACCTGACCAATTTTATTTAATTTAATTTTAACTTATCAAAAAAGGAAATATTTTTATATATTTTTTCGATGTATATTTGAATTTCACAGCACCAATTGATTAGATATTTGGACTAGCAAAATTAAAATCAATAAGTCGAATCTGAATACATATTTAAAATGTAGTTGTGGTTGGAAATTAAAAAAAAATTACTGTATAATGAACAGTTTTTGAAAGGAAAAAAAAGCATTTATATTTTGTAGCTAAAAAATAATCGTTGCAAATTCATTTGTAAAGTTTATTTTGTAAAAAAAGACATTTTCTTTTTGCCAAAATTGACATTTTTATTTGGAAATCAAAAAAATTAAATAATTTTGCCGAAAGATGAGTCCAAGACCTTTCATTTAATATATAATTCTATATGAACTCGTTTTTCCTTAATTAATAGTAAAAGGTCCAAATTTCAATGCAAATAGAGTATTGTTCTTTGTTTCATTTTTTGAAAAAAACAAAGCCAAGCATAAATTTCCTCGATACAAAAATATTTGGTCGAATTTTCGTGTAAACTTGGTTTTTTTTGAATGTCAATTAATGAAATTATAAATTTTTTTTTCCATCTAAAAAATTAATTATCCATCATAATTTTTTTTAAGGGAACCCCACAAAACAAAGCCCTATTTTTTTCAAACACATTAAATAGTTTTTAATGACAATTTAATTAATAATTAAGTCGAGGATCGGATTTGGGCCTAACTCAAGAACCAGTGTCATCTCTTATTTATGTTGATGTGTCTTAGATAAAAATTGTTACAAGCCGAGCTTATACTAAATTTATTTATCACTTAAATTATTAAAGCTTTCAATTAAGATTTTAATAAAACCTGCTCAGTGTTTTCAATTTTTCAACATTTGACCAAAGCGTCCAACAAGATTTATGCGTCTATGTCAATTGAATTCAATTGACAAGCTAAATCACGGTTCTTTTAGTTGAGAGATGATGTTAAAATAAATGAAACCAAGCGATAAAAATCTTTTGAAAATAATGAAATTTCAAAACTTCAAAACAAAAGAGTTTCGACGTTCTAAATAAAAGGTCATTTTTAAAATATCTTTTTTGTAGGTAATCTTTTTAAATATTAATATGTCCCGAGTAAAAAAGACGAATACTCAAATAGAAATTTTTTTTTAAAATTTTTTAGCTTAAAAGAAACTTTTCAATACATTAATTGAAAATTAGCTTTTGGTTAACAAATTTTTTTGTTCTTACTAATTAAGCACTTTACCCTTAGTTTTGAGTAAGACCTTGGGCAAATAGCTTGATTTATGGCAATTAATTTGAACATATTTGGTCTTTTTTTTAAATATGTATATAACAATGTGAAATTTTTTAGAAATATGCACGAAATGACTTGAATCCAAATTTACGAATGGATGCATCACGAATCTTGTTAATACTTAAGTTTGTTCTCAACAAAAATATTTAAATTAAATTCTACCAAGTATTTCATTTACTTATCTTAATCTAAAGTTCATCGATTCCAACACAATCTAATTTAGTTTAATTAAGATATTTATAAAATCTCTAAAAATATTATTTTAAACCTTTATAGAAAAAAATTAAAAAATTTTGTTTTAAAAATTAAATTAACAATTTATTAAAAAATTGTTTTTCTAGCTAAGGCTTGATAAAAACTGGATCGATTAAATTCAGTACTCTTGACATAAAAGAGATTCTAAAAATTCAAAATCTGGCTGTCTGATTCATTTTGAAAGCCCTCATTTCAGCCAACTATCTTAGTTGTATTTTACGGAAATATTAAAATAATTTATATTTTTAAACTGAGATTATTTAATAAACAAAAAAGATTCGATTGAATTTTTAGACATAATTTGAGCTTTTTATTTAAACAAAATATTAAACAAAAGCTCTAGTTTATTTTGGCTATTTGATCCTTAAGATTATAGCTCAAAAACTCAACAACAACAAAAAAAAAACTTTTATAATACTTGTTAAATTGGATTTTTTTTAATTAAATGTAAAAATTAAAAGCAAACAATGTTGACGCATATTATTTCCTCCAGATCGCCAAATCTTAATCAATTAATTTTTATCTATTGAATGTTTGGTTGGATTAATTCTAAATAATTTTGGTCTAAAGAACTTAGATCTGTAATTGAATCGAAAAGTTAATCTTTATCAAAGAATACTTGATCTACTTAATATCAATAGTACTAATTCATTTTTCTTTTTGAATATGTTTTGCATCCGATTCAAGATTCAGGAAAAATGGAAGTATTTTGTTAATTATTTTTAATAAACCTGAAAGAATCAATGCGTTAAGATTTCGCATTGTTTTAATCAAATTCTGTATAGAGGGAAGCCAATAATCAGATTTAATAATTCATAATCAAAAAAGATATTTATAACTATTGCAACTTTTATCTCTCCTCTCTATATTGAGCTATTAATTATTTCAAAAGAAAACCCCGAAGGGAATAAAAGCTTCTTTAAACGAATCCAGCAGCAAAACAAGAATAAAATCAATTAATAAATTATATAATTTTATTTAATGGGTGCACTAAATTTTAGTTAACTTTTTAGAATAGAAATTAAGAAAAATGATAAATTGAAATCGGTCAGATTTCTCCCCAAAATTAGCTTTTGGTCTAATTATCCGTTTGTAAATTTATTTTGTAAGGATTCCATTCGAGTAATTTACTGCTTCCAAAAACTTCAGATCTAATCATTTCACAAAAGTTTTAAAATGAAATTCGAGGAACACAAACAACATTTGATTTAAGCCGTAAAAAATACCCAGACTGTTTCGGATATTTTTCAATAAATTTCGATAATTATGTTGAAACAATAAACCACTTCAAATAAATAGAGTTAATATAAATATATGTAAATCAAACATAAAAAATCAACAACAAAAATTTTAATTCTATATCAACTACTGAGTTGAAACAAGCTAGAAGAAGAAAAATGCTATCTCGGTGAAAAATATGAAAAAAACAAGACCGCTGTGATTTAATTAAGTAACTTTATATCTATAAGTATAAATATTTATCTTAAAAAAATCAGAATTTCAATTGCAATTTATTAGTGTTTTTTCACTGTATATTGATTGATTTTTGTTATCCATATCTAAGGTTATTGGCTTGTGCGCCCTCTACAAAATAGATTTATGCTTATCCATTTTCAATCAAAATTCTCTTAAAAACCAGACAAGTCGACTCTTCGATTTTTTCTTATCAAAATTCTTTTATTGGTATTAAAAATATGTTTTTCTGTTAGCTTAGGCTGCTATCATGATCGGATGAATTAAAAAAGCAGATATTTTGATATCTTAGAGCATTGACTCATAAATTCAAATATTCCAGTCACTTAGAACACAATTTTTTTCAAATACTTCAGTTAAAACAAAGAAAAATTTCTCAATTTATTAGATCGATGAGCCACACCTGAATATAGAAAACTATAGAAAAATGCTATTTTTTCCTTCATAGTTAAGTCTAATAATAAATTTTGTACAATAATTTTTATGCATGATTTAATTTCGATTTATTGAGTTATTTGAAATTAAATAATTCATAAAAATTTGACATGTTGGATAGAGCGAAAAATCCTAAGCTGAAATTAATTGAAAAAAATATTTGCTAAATTTTAAATTAAGCTAAATAGAGTTAACGATGTTTT
This sequence comes from Brachionus asplanchnoidis, assembly GCA_025491095.1. NCBI lineage: Eukaryota > Metazoa > Rotifera > Eurotatoria > Ploima > Brachionidae > Brachionus > Brachionus asplanchnoidis. Next base: position 2,783,866 of record JAILYF010000004.1, read on the forward strand.
TAGATCAAACTGGACACACTTGTATTTGCCAAGACTATTTTTTAATTCAGTCTCCTGTCTATCATTTTGTCAAAAACAATTGTTTTCGTGTTAGAAAAGGAGACCGTTTTGAAATTTGTTATCCTGAATAGAAAAAAGAGATTAAAAAGTCGAAAAAAGTATGTGGGTATTTTTTTTTTCGAGTTATTTATCTAAAATACTTTCTTTTTTCTTTAAAGTATTCATTGGATTCTTATCTAAATAAAACTAAGACCATATTTTTACTAAAATAAGATTAAAACAAATTTTTTCTAAAGGTACACAAAAATTAAAAGAAATGGCTAATTAATTCCAGCGGGCAACTTGTTTTCATTCTCAGTTGTCTATTATTTCAATATAAATCCATATTCTAAAACAAATTCATTGATTCAAATTCAAAAATGTGCTGAAATTTTTTATCGTACTTCTCTAAAAGTTTTAATCAAAAATTTTTTTGGTAATATTTATAATAAACGTGAATGTATTTAACATAGACTAACTTAAAAAAATCAATAAATCAATCTCGTCTTAACCTAGTTAAGGCCACCTATATTTATAAATTATTTAATAATTAAGTTATGGGAAATTTTTAAGACCAAGCTGTCTTTAACACGAATCTGAGTGTGTTAAAACTTGAAAACTTGTGTTAGTTTTTATGAGTTTTTATTATTATCTTAGTTATAAAATCTAAATGTATGGTAAAGTTATTAACTGACGAAATAAGCTTCCAACAAGCAAACAGTATGGGAGATATTATTGAACTGATAAAGTAGCCAAAAATTTGATTATTACTAATCAGAAATTTGCTGTTTGAACTACCCAAAAATTTAATTAAAATTTTTTTATAGTGCCATAAACGCTTCTAAATTAGGAGTTTGTTTTTTTCTAAAAATTAATTTATGCGTCAAAGTTATTTTAATTTGATTTATTATAAGTATTTATATCTAATGAAAGATTTAATATATATTTATAATTAATTTTAAATTCATTTTCTTGTATTTTTTTCCAAAATATGAGTAGACTGTCGGCACGTGTGACTCTAGACTTGATTTAAATGCCATATTTGGCTAACTTAAACTATAATATTTATAACAGTCTTTGTAATTATTTAACTAGAACAAATTTTTTAATAAAAAATTTAACTGTCCTAATTTTCGAAAAATGCGTCAAAAAAAAAAAAACACAGCAACTTGATGTAAAAATTATTTTTTGTGTTTAAATTTTATTCAAAGTTGTCTTTTGTCTTTTAACCTAAATTTATAGTATGAATAGAATTATTCAATGGAATTTTCTAAGTTTCTAAAATGAAAAACAAATATAAACCTGATATATTTTTTTTATACTTGTTACAAGGAAAACAATAAAACTAAAATGAACGCCGTAAGAAATGACATACTTAATTCTGATTTAAATATTGATTTTAGATAAGTAAGATATTTAATTAATAAGCAAGACATCATAAAAAGAGATTTAGAAAAAAAAATGAAAAATTTTATGATTCAATAAAATATCTTTGGACTACAAGATATTATTAAAATGAAGAATTAATTCATGATTAAAAATTCTTGCAATAATAGGTGAAAAAATTTGAAAATAATTTGAATTTAAAATATTTAATCAACTCTAAGTCAGATAAAGCTATTATTTTCGAAACAAAAAAATAAAAAAAATTCACATTTTATTACTATCAAATTAAATTAAATTTTTTTTTATGGATTTAATTAAATTAAAAAAAAAATCACAATTATAAAATAATTTTAGTACTAGAAGAAGTTTTTAAGTTAAAATAAATACGAATTTTTAAAAAAATTCTCTTTTTATTTATTTATTTTTATTTTTAGGCTATTTTTGTATTAATGTCTTATTTTATTTATATGTCTGGACAATATTGAGAAATTTTTACTCCTGAACAAAAAATCTAAAATAGTGTGAAGTGATCGAGCCAACTATTAAACACTCGAAAATTAAATTTAAAAATAATATGGTCATGAAATGCTCAAAGCAATTTATTATTCTGCACTATTATCCAATTAAAATATGAGGATCAATCTAATAATGAAAAATTAGCTAAAACAAAAATGTTCATTATTGTGAACTTAAAAAAAAATGCTGATTCTAAGAAAAAACAAAAAAGTTGAGTTCGATCTTTAAATTCATTTAAAAATTTTAAATTTTAAATTCATTTTTAACTAATAAAATGTTTTAAAATTAAAAGTGTTTTATTACAAAATAATAATCTTGTTAAAAATTGAAATTATTATTTATGAAAATCTGAAATTTCAGAACTTGAATAAAGCAAGGATCGGCTAAAATACCCCAAACTAAAATTCCTTTAAATAAAAAAAACTCAATAAAAAAAAAAATTAAAATTAATAATATTACGCAATAAAAATAAATACCCATTTCGAATCAGTTTTTTTAATTTTTTAAATTTTAGTATTTAAATGCTAAATACCTTTGAATTTATTTTAATTCAAAATCGAATTTTCGATTTAAATCATTCCTACAAAAACATTCTGATTGATGATAAAAAATTGATATAAACTCTTTAAATTTTTTAAAATTATTCAGCTTTTGTTTTTGCCTTTTAAAATCAACAGTTCGATTATCATTTGAAAAGCTTCTTACTTTTGAAATGATACAAAATAAAATCAAAATAAAAACTGATTGTGGATTGATTAAAAGCATAGATACATGAAATCAAATGTTCTAAAGATGCTTAACTCTTGAAGATATGAAATTATTATCCATATTTAAAATATTATCTTATTCTTTCCTATTAGTTAGTTTTCTCTAAACTTCTTTCAACAATTTTTAACTTCGAAATTTTCGATAAGATTTTAGGTTTTCTTTAGTTTTCGTCTAACTTTTAATTATTGCACTCGTTTTTCAGAATAAGAATTCTATCTATAATGAAGCTCTGGCTTAACCTGAAATCATTTGAAATACAAAGATTGTGAATTTTTTAAAATGCTTCTTAAATTTTCTCGGCTTAAGGAGAATAAAATTGAAAATAGAGTTTCTTACGTAATTTTTATGAGTCTTTAACATAGAAAATGGCAAAATAAAACACTCTGAAAATAAAAGGTTTATAAAATCTACACTAATAATTTAATTTAAAAAGTTATAAATGTGATTCATTAAACATTTTTCAAATTTCAAATTAATGATTTTTTGTAAAATCAATAATATTTAGCTCAAAATTGATCTAAAAAAAGAATAAAAGATTACTTTCAATAAGCATTTGGAATCAAAAATGATTTGATGCTAAAAATATTTAAATGTATCATTAGTGAAGAATTTTATTTGTTCAAATGCTATCACATTTGAATCTTTAAATTTGTTAAGAAATAAATTGATTTTTTTTATTTAAACAAAAATAAACAGAAAAAAAAATCATCAATAAAACAGTAATAATATAAAAAATTTGTTAGTTCTAATTTTTTCGAATAAGAAATTTCAAATTTTACAGCTATAAAATAATTCAGCTAAAAATTGAATTGCTGTTTTGCTATCTTATGTCAATTGATTTTTTCAAAACCTAAAATTAAATTTAGATGCAAATCTAAATATTTTTTAACGCCTAGATATTTAAAATTTTTATGCATTTTTTATAATTTTTCCTAGTCTCAAAATTTTAATATAATAAGTCCAAGAATCAGAGAAATAAAAAAATTTTTTTTTAAAAAAATTCTAAATTGATGAAATAATATAAAAAATTGTACCGTCTGAAACGGAATTAAGTAATTATAGTTCTCACAAATTTATTTAAAAAGGAAATTTATTTTTGATCAAAAGATTATATTCACTTTTACAAATTCCACTAAATCGTATTTACAAGTTATTTTAGTATTTTAGTAAATAATATAAAAATTCAAGAATAAATAAATTCGAGAATAAAGATTTCTCTTTGCTAAAGTTATTTTTTGTTTTTTAAAATTCTAAAAGCTGGATTTTTTAAAATTATTTGTTTAGATATACAAATAAATAAGTTGATTTATTTTCAAGGCTTAAATAAAACGTTAAATTTTTAAATCCACAAAACAAATTTAATTTTTGAATTAAAAAATCATAGAAAAAAAAGTTGCTTTTCTTTTTAATGGCATTAAAAGTTTAAATGACCTTTGAAAGGAAAAATTTACCAAAATTAAAAATATATCAGCTGATGAAATTATAAATTTGCTTTCAATTGAAAAAACACATAGTGTCAGAATTTTTTAATTTTGAAAATTTTGATTAATATTAAAAAGACTGGCAGTTGATTTTAAATGTTAAATTTTCAAGATAAAAAATGTTTAAAGTAGGCAAGATTCGAGAAAATTTTCAAGTGCCTATTAAAATTGATAGCAAAATTAAAAAATTTGGACTTTTGATATCTTATCAAATGAATTTTTCGAATATAAATATGAGCAAATTTTAAATGTTTTTGAGCAAAAAATAAAAATATACACCAAGCCAAAAAAAGTAAAATAGAATAGATCGAATATTCAATTTTTGGATAAACAAGTGCACAAAAATGATAGGAAATAGAAACTATTTCCTTCTAGTTTCTTGCTTTTGTATTTTGCAATCAGTATTGTTGGCACCTTTGACTGAGCCAAATGCAAGCGAAGAATTTTGTTCGGGAGACGACTATTTGCGCTACGAAAATGGAAAAGAGTACTCGTACGATTATAATACACAAACAGATTTGTGGATAAATGATGTTTCAGAAGAGTCTAGATCAAGAGTCGAATTGAAGGCAAGAGTATTTGTGCGAAGTGTTCGACCATGTTTATATTTGTTGAGACTCCAAGATTCAAGTTTAGATGGAGAATCGATTGATGCAAAAAATGTTCAAAGTGTTTTGCAAAATTTGAATGATTTTTCGGTTCAATTTAGACTCAACTCAAAAGGTGAATTGGACCCGAGTGTGGACTTTTCTGAAGGTGATTCGGCTTGGTCAAGAAACATTAAGCGTGGTATATTGAGTGCACTACAAGTTAGATCGGTGAATGTGTTGAGAGAGTTGGATGAATCAAGTGAATCAAATGGTGAAGCAAAATCAGCTGTTGTCTATGAAACTGATGTACTTGGAAGATGCAGAACAACCTATTTGGTCAAAGATTCGTCTATTCTAAAAAGAAAATCACTTCAACGATGCACTTTGAACGAGAACAGTAAAACAAGTGCCGTCCAATACGTGCCATACAAAAGCATTCCGGTAAGTTCAAAGTCAAATAGAATTTTTTGCTCAGATTAAGCTAATTGAAACATTTTTTTTGCTCAATCTTTAGGAATTTTTTCAAGCAAGATTGTTTGTAGAAAAATATGAATGTGATGTCCAAGTAAAGAATGGAATTGTTGACCAAGTGAAGTGTGACGAACATTCAACATACAAACTCGGTTCTCGAGGTGACAAAGGTGTTCAAGCAGTTGTTAGACAATCGCTTAGATATTTGAGTGTGTCGAATGGTTACGACAGACGAGCTCAAGGTCCTTTTGAAACTCACAACATTCGATTTGAATATACGGACAAATCAGTAGATGATATGGAATATAAAAACTTTAACACTGATAAGTATTTGAACGATTTGTGTTCATTGGCGAAAAAAAGCCAAGGCCTAGAAAATGAACATTCAAACAACTTTAGAGCTCTAGTAAATACTGTTGAATCAATGTCTCAAATTGATTTGCACAATTTGTACAGCTCAAGTAAAGATAAATGTAAATTGGCTGGTTTGACTGTTTTACAGAGTTTTGTTTTTGCCAATTCGCATTATACATTCAAATATGTTTTGAAATTAATGGAAGATAATGAGTTCGACGAGCAACGCTTGATCAATGAATATCCAATATTGACTGCTTTGGCAAGACTACAAGAGCCAAGACGGCAATTTTTAGAAGATTTAAGTATTTATTTGACAAAAAAAAATCCTGATTATGTCTTTATGAACAAATTGTATTTGGTCTATTCATCACTAGTCAAGTCATATTGTGAAACCAATCAGTGTGATCAATCATTATTGGTAAATTTATTTTCAATTTTTAACAATTTTCAACAAATTAATAATTATTTTATCATTTCTTGATAAACTAATTAATTATTTATTATTAGTTAATATAAATTTAATTTTTTTCTCATTAATTTAATTTGATTTTTTCTAGGAAAGTTTTAGTGCTTTGTTCTCAAATAATCTTGGAACTAATTGTGCCGACTCGGCAAACAAACATTTGGTTACAACATCACTCAAGGCTATTGGAAATATTGGCTTTTACAGCAATGTAGACACATTGATTCAATGTGCTTTGAACAATGAGAACAACTTGGAAACAAGAGTGTCGGCTGTGCAATCATTTAGACGCTTTGACACACATACAATTATAAATGCTCAAGGTTTAATTGATTTGCTCAAGAACACGAACGAAGATACTGAGTTGAGAATAAATGCTTTTCAAATTTTGGTCAAATGCATTGAAACCCAACGATTCCAACAATTTGCCCGAAATTCGTTAGTTGACTTGTTGCTCAATGAAAATGACATTCAAGTAATTTAAATTAAATATTATTTAAAATAAAATTTACAATTTTTATCTTTATTATATTTAATTTGATTTTAATTTTTTTTTCCTTTTCTTAATCAAGCTTTTCACATATATTGTCGACTTTGCACGCGAGCGTGGCTTGACCATATTGTTGAATCCCATAATGTCTCATCCTGAATTGAAGGAAAAGTTCTCGGTCAATTTCAAAGAATTGTCTTGGAACAATTTTAAATACAGATATTCTCTTAGCAGAGATGGCGCATTCGAATTGGACACCTCTGTCATTTACGTCAGTGATAGATCATTCATTCCGAGAAGTATTCGTCTAAATGCAACATTTCACATGTTCGGAATGTCTGTAAATTTTGCCGATATCACATTGAGAACCGAGGGACTAGAGGATATTTTGAAATCGGTTCTAATTGATAAGCTAACATCAGAACAGCTTTTGAAGCGTCTCATGTCACAGCCTGAGCAAATAATTGACATTGTGCAAGCAATTGCTGATAAGGTATTTTTCCTATAATTTAACATTAATTTTTGGCAATATCTTGATCAATTTTTTTTGAATAAAAAGCTCAAATATACCAAAGACAAACCATTCATGTCAATCTTGGTTCGAGTCTATGGATCAGATGTTTTCTACTCCGAACTGGACACGATTTATAAGTTGAAGCGTTTGTCTGACTTTTTGAGAAATCCACGTGAACATTTACTTTATTCTCAAGTAAATACAATCAAAAACATGTTTTTGATTGATTCAAGAGTGAGACAACCATTAATAAATGGCTTTGAATTCAATACCTTTATGGATACTACATTTGGCTTGTTGTTGATAAAACAAAGCTCAAAATCAGATTCAAACGATTTGAGAAATTTTAAAATTGACAACTTTTACAGGTAAATTATTTACAAATTAAGGCTTGAAAAATCCAACATTAAATTTGATATTTTTTTACAATTAGTGCTTCGTTGGCTATAAACAGACGATTTGAAGTCCAAATAAATAAAGACAATAAACTTGCATTGAAGAAGAAAGCATTTATGAATGCCAGACTTAGACTTGACATTAATGGCCATAAAAAAGCCGACTCAGTTGAATACAATTGGAATTTGACTCCATTAAGAGAAATACCATTGCTTGTCTTGGAGTAAGTCTCATAAAATTTATTTTTTTTTGAATAAGGTTATTATTGCCTAAATTATTCTTTTTTTCTTTAAAGTGGAAAATTTTACAAATTATCTAATGGACAGTATAATGAGGTGAAGCAATTTGATGTAGACAGACGTACATATCAAAATTGTACGAGCAGCAACTTTTATAATGGCTTCGGCATTGATTTGTGCTTATCAATTGATAGACCAAGACAAGGTTCACTCTTGGATGCTCTTAAACCAGTTGATTTTGACAGAGTCTTGAACAATTTGAACGACCAAGACGACGAAACAGACGATGAAGATGAAGAACAAAGCATTTATGGCAATGCGAATAGACCAAAACTCGTATTATCTGGTCCATATCACTACGAGGTAATTCGTTTAAAATTGACAAATAGATTAAAATTCTTATCAAATTTTAATTAATTTTTACTCTTATAAATGATAAATACCCTAATCTTAATATATGAAATTTATTTCAAGATAACACTTAAAAATCCTGAAAATGTTCGAACAATTACTCTAAGTGGAAATCGTGTAAAAACAGAAAACTCAAAAACTCTCAACGCATTATTACAAACAGTATCTAATTCAAATCAAGTAACCAAGAGAATGCAATTTGTTTACTCAAGTAAGTTTCTGAAGATATTATTCTCCAATAATAAACTTTTAACTAAACAATCAAATAATTAAGGAAGCAGAGAAGATACAAATCGAGGTATTCAGAGACATTTTAACATTGAGTTAAAAAATCTTCAAAGTAATGATGTCAGATTTAAACTATCAGGCGACATTGTATATAAAAAACAAGAAGCCTTGAGTGCTAAAATGTTGCTGCAAAACAAAATTTTAAGAGAATTAGACCTGAATCTTGAAGTGACAAGGGAAAAAAATGCGGAAAGTGTTGTTCCAACATATAAAATTGAATTGTTGCTTGATTCTAAATTGAAACAACACAAGTATAGACGATTTTTATTAAATGTTTCGCCACAGGGTAAAGATATCCTATCAAACTTGGTAATTGAGAAATCGAACGAAAATACCGACAGTATATTGGAAAAGATCGCGGATGCAAGCTTGAGCCTGAGATCTCGATCGGGTGCAAAATATGACTATGACGTTGACTTTAAGATGCAGACAAAACGACCTTCATCCTTGAGTGTAAAAGGCATTTTTTCTTTTGATTTATTAAATTCAAACGTAGACTTATCAGCAATATATTCTGGTCCTCGTTTCACTCTTGTTTCTCCTGTAAATGTTCGTCTTTCGCATGCTTTTGATTTATCATCACCGAATGCTAAATCTTTTGTACAAATGGGTGTTAAATATGAGCCTAAAAATGTTGATCATAGCGTAAAGATATTATTCAAAGCCGATCCTATCGCATTTTCCCTCAATCATCTTGAAGCTCAAGTTCAAACACCAAAAACACTGAGTTCATCGCCATACATAGTCTTCTATACCAAGGAAATTAGAGATCAACTGCCTAATTCAAAAGACGTTCATATTCGAATTGGCGTTGATAATTTTGCTATCGATTTGTCAACTAAAGATAGTAAAATAGCTAGATCCTTAATAAAACTAGACTCAAATAATTTAATCAAGTCGATTACACTCGATTATGTTCGAACGGTAGACCAAAGTTCAAATAACAGAAATTTGAAGCTATCAGTAAGCAAAAATGATGCCGAGTTTGTTGTAATCGAATCAACTTTAAATGGATTCTTGGATAGCGTAAGATCCAATCCTTATGAGGTATCAAGACAATCTTTGAGTTCTTCTTTACAAATCAAAGTGTTTGAAAACTCTGCTGGCGTAACAACACAATTAGATTTTGAGAGTTCCGTACAAAAGAGGCAACATTTTATGAATTTTGATTTGAAAACCGATGGTTTGTTGAGAATATTAATTAAGGTTCTATCAATCGAGGCAAAATTAGCTGTAAATGGACCTAAAATTGATGCTCAATTTGAAATGAAAAAAATTGGAGAAGTGAGAAGTTTTGGCTTTAAAACCAAACCAAATTCACAAATTAGACAAAGTCGAGGCGGATTCAAAGAATTTGATGTTGATTATGTCAAAGTTTTGGGTGGCAATGTTAAAGTAACATCATCTGGCGCAGTCCAATATCGATTTGTGAATTTAAAAAATTTCGAATCTTCTCTTAATTTGCCTGGCAATTTCAGATATGAATTTGTTTTTAAAAATGAACGAAGATTACAAGGAAAAACATTTGGAGTTCATGATATTCGCTTAAACTACGCTCATCTAGATGCTCAAAAGGCTGAAAGAGAATTAAAAGTGTTTATTGATGGAGAAAATCAACCAAATGGTCTTGTTTTAAATATTTTAGCTAAAAAAGGTCAACCAAATACACTTTCAAACATTGATCAATTAGATTATATTTTGGATTTAAATACAAAGAATACATTTTGGCAATTTGATGGTAAAAAGCGACTTGAAAATGGGCAAAATATTTTAAAATTCAAATCAACAAAATTAAATTTTGATATTGATTTGAAATGTTCGGGATCAACTGATAAGCAATCAAATAAATTTGATCTAAATGCTAGTTTGGATGCTCAATTTCCTGCACTTATAAGTGATCCAGGATCTGTCAATTTCTTTAAACATTCACTCGTTATTAGCAAAACTTTGGATGGAAATTCGAAATCAATTTCAGGTTCATTGGAATCAGATAATAAGTTTGTGAATAGAGTATTTAAATCAGTTAATGTTGACTATTTGAGAAAACCAATTAATTCTGATGTTACGAATGTAAACGTGAATGTTAATTTTGTAAATGCAAATGATCAGTCAAAGTTCATTAATTTAGATATTCAACGTACTAATTGTGTAAAACGATCATCAAGGAATGCAATTGAAAGTAATGAAAGTGACGATTCTGACGATGATCTGTTTAATGGCAATGAAAATTTTAAAAATCTCTGTTCGGGCACAAAATTAAATTTGAATCAAAATTTACTAACGAGCGTTGATTCCCGTTTAATTCAAGGTAAAACATTTGACACTTCTGATTGTTCACTTGAAACGAAATTGATTCGAAGCAAAGAAATAAATCCCTCTTACAAATATCTTTTAGATATTTTGTTTTCAGCAGAATGTAAGAACATTGTATTTTTAAAAGATTCCTTAACCGTTAGAAGGTCTAGCGACAAAACAAGAGATGGTCTTAAGTCTACCGATTTGGTCGTGCATTTACAATCTGATTTGTATTTCCTGTCACGAAATATTGAAATAAAGCACAAAAAATTTTACTCAAAAAGTGGAGCGCTTGAGATTCAATGGGACAGAGATTCAGAGCGACTATTCGCTGGACAATTTTCTTATAATAGAGAACTTGATCAACCTTCAAATAAGCTTTCTCGAGGAAAATATGTTTTAAATGCTAGTTTTGGCTCTGAAACATATAAAAATTGTGAGTTAAACATTGAATCTAAGCAGTATTATTACAACAAATTGGAATGTAAAATAAAGTCAAACAAACTTCCAGTTGAACTAAGCTATGGTTATTCACTCAAAGCAGATAGTGTAAAAGATCTCCCTGACGGAAAACGAGACATTGAAGTCACAATCAATTTGCCAACAACAAGACAACTTAGAATTGAGTATCAATCAAAACGGGCATTACCAACTGATCAGCAATTTGATGATGATGAAGATTATAATAATGAACGTGAATTTTCATCTGATATTAAATATTTTTGGGATTATGGTAAAGATAATTCAAAAACTTTAAGATTATCTGTAAAACGTGACAATTATGGCAAGACAAATACAAAAATTAGTGCTGAATTGATAAGTCCATCATTTAAATCATTGAAATTCAATCTAGATAGAAAAAGACTTTTTAACGAAACTCATTTAGATGCAAGTTTGTCGTATTTGCTGCCAAACAATGTCCAAAATGAGTTGCAAATTTTATCAAAACTTTCATCTGATTTTGAATCAAATCAATTTTCAATAGAATTAAATTTAGCCAGACCTTCTTTTAACTTGCAATATGAAAACAAATTTAACAAACTCAATGGTCGATTACGATACTTATCAATTAGATTGGCAAAATTGCTTAAATTCTCTGTCGATAAAGAATATGATCCAGATAATCGTTTGATTCGTCTAGAATTTGTTAGTCCAAATGATTCAGATTTTATTGCTGAATCGAACAGTGAATTAAAGTCAAGTAATGTTTATGTTGTTAAATCAGCTCTAAAACAAAAATCGACTGGCCAAACTTTATCAGCTCTTGAAAGTAGTTTTGATTCCAACAACAACGTCTTTGAAATAGATGTAAATGCCTTAAAAGCTGGGCAACGATACAATTTAAATGTTGGTGTTTACAATGAATCATTAGCGAACGCTGCAATAAAACACATTACAAATAATAATCAAATTTTGGGTGTCGGCTCATTGCAGATAGTAAATATTTATGATCAGGACATAACAAATGACAATGACAACAGATATTTGCAACTTAGTCTGAAATGGAATCGACTATGGAACAGAATATACAGCGATATACTGGCAAATCAAGTTGACGAATCAAGAGCTTCTGAAAACAATAAATTTAATTCATACTTTGGAGATGTCTATGGTCAATTAGTAAATGATTTAAAAGAAACATATGATAGAATTAAAATTGATCGTAAACAAGTGCGAAGTGAATTAAAGCAGCTAGGTTTATTGGTAGTTGATTTCTATTCCAACTTTTTACCATCTAATACAAAAAATCAATTAATTAATCAATTCAAATCTAAGCAAGAACAAAATGATCAAGAAGAAAAAACTTTAGAACAACTTCCTCTTCATAAGCGCCTTTTTGTAAAATATAACGCTTTTGCAAAAAAAGTCAATAAGCTTCACTTCAAAATTAGATCATTCTCAAAAACATTAGCAAGATTTATCCCAAGACTGACAATGATTTCCTATAACAATGAAAATAGATTCGATAGAGTAGCTAAACAGTTTGATAACAACTTAGTTGCGCAACGTCCTATTTACAACGCTCGTAATTTGTATCAATTCAATGCAGAATATAGAGATACATTAAGACGATTAGGGAATAGAATATTATCTGTCAAATCTAACTTACTGCGAAACATCCAGGGAGCTAATATAAGATCACTCATAAATAAATACAAACCGAGATCTCTCAATGACTATACAATTGCAGGGCACATTTTCAATAGAAGAAACTTGGTAACATATAATGGAGAATCAAGACTTTTAAAATCTAGATGCAAATTCTTGTTGGCACATGAGCTGACACGAAACCAATTTAGCGTAATATTAAATAGTTATGTTGATAAATCTTGGCTTAGTATTAGCGCATACGGCCTTCCTTCGATTGATATTACTCCAAATTCAGCCTCTATAAACAACAGGCCTATTTCATTGCCACATTTTGTTGAAATAAAAGGCAAAAATGCTAGAATTGTTGTTAAGAGATCTTTTAATTCGGTTTCAGTAGAAGTAAATAAAGATTTACTTGTAACTTGCTACGAAGATTCAAAGAGTTGTAGCGTGGCTTTGACAAGATGGTATACAGGCAAAGTAAATGGATTGCTAGGCAAATCAAATTACAACTCAGAAAGAGTAGAAGAAGATTATTGGTTTTTGGACAAATCATGCCGCTTGCCAAATTTTCAAATGAGAAATCCGAGTGATGATGCTGTAAAAGTATGTTATTCAATATTTGGCAAACATAGGAAGGCAGTTTTCAGAAATGCAATTCAAGTAAAACATTGTTAGTTAAATTATTTTTGTTTTTTTAATTTTGTAACAAAAAAGGCCATTAACCCAATTGGTTGGCAAAGATTATGTGAGTTAGCTGTAAATGCTGATTCGAACAACAAGTGCCCAGTAATGAAAGCCTTTGTCAATCATGCCAGGCTTCAATCTATAGAAGTGAATGAGCCAAACGAATGCTGTATGTTTTCAAAATTCAAAAGTTTTTATCCATTTCCATATTTTGATTATCTTATTTATTTTAGATAATTGTCAAGCAAAAGGAAAATCATTTTATATTGGTCAAAAACCGTCTGGATCATCAACTGATTTTTTTGATAAAGGAAATGACTATGTTTTTGTTTTATTACCGTGTGATAAATCGAAATATTCAATAGACTTATCTTCAAGCGCTAGAAAATTGTTGACTAAGCAGCGTAATTATATTTTGTAAATTAAGTTATTTATTTTCAATTAATCTTTACTTTTAATAGCTCAAAACAGATACTATTTTGTTAAAGTACTTGGTAATAATGGCGCATCAGTTTACCAATCTGAGTATGGTCAGACATTTAATTTTGATGTTAAAAGGGCCTATCAATCGATAGCTGAGGATCAAACAAGCAACATTCAAAAAGATGATCTATACAATGCTTTGTTTCTAGCTGGTAGTTTGTTTACAAATCGACTGGCTCAAAATCGTCACTTGATTATTGTTGGTTGTGGTAACTGTGTTCAATACTCAAGTAGAGCTGCTGTTTTGTTGGAAAGATTGTTATCTAAGCGAAATATTGTTGTGAGTTCCTGGGACGATTACAATATAGCCGATCCGGATTTGTTTGGTGAGAACATAATAGGATATGGTCAAAACAAAGTTTTTTTGACTCAAAAAGGATCCCTTGAGGTAGATGACGATTCCTTGGAAAGCTATCGCTTTGAACATAGACTTGATTTATGCACTAGACTTGCAACCAAAACTAATGGCAACGTGTTCAACATCAATTTTATCAGAAAGCCACAAGTATTTGAACAAGTTGCTGAAAAACTAGCTAAGTTGGAATCTAAACAATCGCAATTGAAAACTTGCGAAAGAGTGGAAACGCCTTTTGGAGATGTTGATGATTTTTCTTTCAAAAAAGTTAGATCAGATTAAATGGAATCTTTTTTGTTTGTGATTTTAAATTTTGATATTTTTTAGTATTAGTCTTTTTCGTTTATATTGAAATAAATTTTGTGAGCATTCAAATTTTTTTTCTTTTAACTTAAAAAATATTAATAATATCAGATCTTAACAATGCCTTTTTATTCAAAAAAAGTCACAAGTTTCAATACCCTTTTTCTTCTTCAAGTTTAGGTTCATTTCATTTTAATGATTTTTATTTTTTTTATTGAATTTCATTAATTTTTTTTTTAAAACAAAAATTTATTCTAAAAATAGTTGCATAAATTTTCAGATTTGTGCGTATTAAATTTTATACTAACAGTTAATTAGAAAATTTGTTAAATAATATTATCAATACTGATAAATTTGAATATAAATACAACACAAATTCAATTTTTAGGCTCTTTAATATCGATCTCACATTTTTTTTATAGAATACCACAATTTTTAATCCATAAAATTAAGGTTTAACACTTAATTAAATAAACAATCACTTATTATATAAAATGACACTTATTTGATTAAGAAAACCACTAAATTATTAAAAAACATTTTCTTTTAAATTTTTGATACTTTTTACGAGTGTTGAAATAATTCAATATAAAATTTTTCTATATAGAAGTAAAATTTAATTTTATCGGCACAGATATAACAAATAAATAAATAAATATGACTCAGTCTGTATGGATATTCCAATTCAATCAAATCGAAAAAAGGGAAGTGTATTTTTTTTTAGATTTGTATTTAAATAATAAAAAATAAGTATTTTTGATTTTAATGAATATTTTTATTACTTGTGTTTTTTTTAATAAATTTGTGGTATTTAACTTAAAAATTGTGATTACCAAAAATGAAGTCGCGCAATTTTAATT
Source organism: Brachionus asplanchnoidis (assembly GCA_025491095.1). Classification (NCBI taxonomy): domain Eukaryota; kingdom Metazoa; phylum Rotifera; class Eurotatoria; order Ploima; family Brachionidae; genus Brachionus; species Brachionus asplanchnoidis. Next base: position 2,799,349 of record JAILYF010000004.1, read on the forward strand.
TAAGTTTCATAAAATTTTAACAGTCTAAAAACTAAATTTACTATTAATAAATTACATTTTTTTAAAAGTTAATTTATATTGTTATTTATTTTATTTATTTTGGTTTACCAGAATGATTTACCTTAGTATTTTTCTTCTATCTTCTTCTTTTCATGAGAGCTGCGAATGTTTATTTTTAGCTTACTAATAACTTTTTCCACAATTTTTTTGGAGGGAGTTTTAGTAAACATACAAATTGTTTATCTAAAAAATAAAAATTACACAATGAAGTTAGATATTCGTTATATCTTGATTCAAAACCCTTTTTATTTGCATTATTTTATTTGACACTTATATCTTTTGCTCAATTTAAAAAGTCGATTCTATTAAAATTATGATAAAAGTTCATGCACATTTCCATGGTTGGGAAAAAAATTATATTAGAAAAATTACGTTGTATTAGTATGTTGTGATAAAGGCCAGGAATGTCACTATTAAGGGAAAACAGAAAAAAAGGCACACTTTCTTACACAAAAACGTATTATCATATCAACCAAAATTAACCATTACTCAGAAAAAGAAAGAAGAAGTCAAGGCAAAATAACAAAAATAGACTAAAGAAAGCTTAATTGACAACCGGAAAAATTTCGAACATGTTTCAATACAAGCAAAAAAATGAGGAAGACTTGCAGATTCAATAAAAAACTAACAAATATTTTTAAAATAAAAAAAAAGATTTTACTGAAAATATTTAATTTTTTTTTAATCAAATATAATTATTTAAAATATTTATAATAATTAATTTTTTTTATAAACCCAAATCTAATTCTGATTTAAATAAATAAAAAGAATATTAATAAAATAAAATTGTTACAAAAATATTTGATACCTAGAAGAATAGGATCCATTTTTTACCAACAAAGTAATACAATTTTTAAAAATATTTAATCATATTAATAATTAAGCAGCATTAAAGAAATCTTAACATTAAAACCTGTGAAGTTTTTTATACTTGTCAAAAATTTTGATATGTCCTTAGATTCAGTTATTAGTTAAATATTCGAATTATTTCATTATTTTTATATTCATAATAACATAGAATGAAACAGTTAAATATATAAAGTGGCCATAAAAACTCTAATTCTATTTGAAAATTTTTTATTTACTCAGTTTAATGCATACAATTAATAAATAGTTTATTACAGTTTAATTAATAAATGCATCTTTTAAGCGCACTTCTTGCCAAGATAATGTTAAATTGTTTCTACATGTAATCGTCTTGGAAATAATTTTGCTTTTTAGATTATAAATTTATAGAAAAATATTTTCAAAAATTATAATTTATTTTTCGGTTAGTTTCGTCAATCTAGTTTATCAAAGAAAATATTTTGTATCTGTGAAAACATTACAATGGCCCATTTGGTTTTAAAAGAAATCGAGCAAGTAATGACTAAGTGTTTTTTTAAAGAAAAAAAAATAAAAATTTCAATTATTATAGGAGATCTTTAACGTTGATAATTTAATCGAAAACTTAACCTACAAAGCAACTGATGGACGTGTTGGTCAATCTGATTTTGATTCATTGGTTCTTGAAAACATATTTAAAAAGACAATAGACGATTTGAAAATAATTAATGATAAAACTAAGCAAAATATTCAAGCTCTAGAGACTGATTGTCAAAAGGAAAAAGACATTTGTAAAGAGAAAATTTTGCGTCTCGAAAATTCTTACAAAGATTCATATGAGTATTTAACTGTTTTAGACAAGCGAATCAGCAATGTTTCATCTACCATGTCAGATATGGGATCACAATTGGAAAATTTGAACAGACCACGATTAAATTTATTTGAGTCCCACAAAACTGCTAAATATTTTGACAAATTTATGGATGGTATCGATAATAGTGGAGTTTTTGCAGATGACTCTAAATTAGAGCAAGCTGCTGAAGTAATTTACAAACTTCACCTTTTATCCAATGACTTAACTGATGAAAGGTTTTTTTTCTAATTTCTTAATCATTTGTTCAAAAATTTAATTGAAATTTTAATTAGATTTCTAAAAGCCAACGGATTAGTCCTAAAAAAGTATTCCGAAATAGAAATAAAGCTTATTCAACGATTTCATGAGGCTTTCTACAGAAATGATAGAAAAGAAATGAAAAAATTTCTAAATATCCTGTCTAATTTTAAGGTAAATCTTTGATCAAAAATTGAAAAAAAAATCAAATTTAATTTTTTTAAGAACTATCAAGAATGTGTAAACGAATTCATAAAAAATTTACAAATGGTATATTTATAAAAGATATCATTTACAACTTGAATGACGAACTTTATTTTTATAGATTTTTTCAAAATTCCAATCGAAAATAAACCTTTGTCATTTAAGTACTGAAAAAAAAAATTATTAAATTTTAATATTTAAGTCTATGAAAAATTCAAATGATCTATTTTCGGATATAATGCCACTTTGTGTCAAAACAAATGATATAATCAATGAAGTTTTTTTAAACAACGAAAGAATAATGGAACAATTTGTTAAAGATCTGTTTTTAGATAGAGTTCAGGTATTTTAAATTCATATTAAAAATTATTTTATATCTCCCTAAACTGATTTTATTTAAAAACAAACAATAATACTGAAATTAGGGAAATTTTGATTTAAATTTAAAAATTTGAAAAATTAATTAGACAATTATTTACATCCAAAAAGTTAATTATTTTTTTTCGTTGAAACGATAAATATTTCAAATCACTTTCAATTCTGCAAGTTTTTGTCGACTAATTAAAAACATATTCGGTGAATCATAAAAAAACACAAAAACCATCATAAATAAATTATTAATTTCAGGATTTTTTCAATTCAAAAAGATTTTTTAATATTTATATCAAATTTTATTAAGAAAAATGGTAATTAGATTTAAATTAAAGATAGCATTGCTAACAAAATAAGTAAAAGTTAAATCAAGCTAATAAATCGAGAATTTATGAATAAAACATTTAATCAGAAAAAGATAAAATACAGAGTTCATAATTTTGATTGTAAATTAAGTGACCAATAAATTAAAAAATATTTATTAGTTTTTTATTTAAATTTCATTTTAAATAAGCTCAATTTTTCTGGAGTAATAAAAATAAAATTCGATTATTTAGTTCAAATATATTTAAATTGAGATTACTCAGTTTGTTTGCTAAAGAAATATTATTTTTGCTTCTTTTTCGATTTATTAAATGAAAAATTTCAGATTTATGTGACAACCAATCTGGACAAACATCGAGAAACAGATCTAGAAAAGTATCTTGATACGCTTTATTTGTATTATAACAAGTAAAATTTAGTTCGACTTCAAAAAGGATAAAATAAATTTTCTCTCAAAGGACCAAGAAAATTTCAAAGGAACTTTCTGAATTGATGAAGATCTCTAGCGAGAGTACTTTTTTCAACAAACTATTAAATGAAGTTTTTCAAGTGCATCTAAAAGATTATATCAAGTAAATACTTAGATTAAAATTTAAAAAAAATAAAACAATTTCTATCTAAAATTAATTAATTAAAAACATTTCAGTCTTGAGAAAACAAATTTGCAAAATAAATTCAAAGCTCATTTGGAAAGATTTTACGAAAAAATTGGACATACTAAAAGAACACAATCAGGGTATATTTAAAAAATTTCAAAAATAAGTTGAAATCTTATTTAATTTTAATTTTAGTTTTGTTTCTAATCTACTTTCCAAGCCTATGAGCGAGATAATTGATGATAGATTTTTGTCCCATGATGTGACTACATTATGCATTGATGATGCCAAAAAATCAATCAACAGATCACTATTAGTAGGTTCCATTTTCACATCTAAAATCTTTGACTTAATCATACATTATTTAGCTGTGTGATGTTAATAGTCAACCAAAGACTATTGACGATATGTTTGAAATAGTTTGTCAAAATCTGTGTCGAGATCATCTATATTACTCTCTTGACTTGCACATCAATGCTTTGCCTTCAGTAGAATTCCGACAAGAGTTGAATCTACACATTTTTCCATTCATCAAACAAATGAACGATTTGATGTATCTTTTTGAGCAGTTCACCAATGTCAGTGTTATTCCTCCTGTTATGTAAGCTAAATTATTATTTTCTCTTTTTTTTAATTTTAATTTTTAGGAACTCGCCTTATTATCAGAAAATAATGAACAAATTAAATCAAATATGTACTGACCTGGAAGTAAAAATAGACACTGGTCTGGAAAAGTAGACTTGAAGAATTTTATAAAAAAATTTAAAGTTTAATGCATAGAATTTAAGAGCATTTACGGTCATTTGTAACCATATAAGACATGTATTGCAAACTGAACAAAAAAAGACTGATTTTAAATCAGAAAATGATGAAATTTTTAATCAATCGACGACTGCTTGTAGCAAGGCAATAAAAGTGGTTGAAAATCAAGTTGGAAAAATAAGCAATTGTCTAGATGGAAAAAATGTCAAAAATGCTCTGAGAGAATTCGGCATCAAATTCCATAGATGCATCTATGACCACTTGTTAAAATTTGAATATAATGAACTTGGTAATATTTAGCAAAATTTTAAAATTTATTATAGCATCTCTTAATTTTAGGAGCTATGGCTGTAATCAGAGATATTAATGAATATAGATTGTGCGCAAAGAATTTTAATAGTCCCGTTGTGGATAAATTGTTTGCGGTCTTGTATTCATTGACTAATCTGCTTGTTGTTAAACCAGAAAATTTGCAGGAAATATGCTCTGGGGAAAATTTGGTATATACTTAGTTTTGTTTTGTTGTAAAAAATTAATTTTGAAAAATTTTTTAAAAGGTACTTTTGAGCAAAGACACAATTGAATCATTTGTTCAATTGCGCTCTGATTATAGAACGACAAAATTTCAATATAACCGGAAATAGAGTCTATAACTTCTTTTAAAATAGAATTTTGAAATTCGCTACAAAAAAAGTACTAGTTATAATAAAATTTTTTGATTTCTTTCTATTAATTAAGTTCCAGAATTTGCCAGCTAATACAGCGATGCACGTTAAACCGTCCTGTATTAACTGAACAAAATTTAGTTCTTAGAAAGATCATTTATTTTTAATTATATTGTACTGTTTTTTATGGACAGAATTCTACAATACACAGTAAAATAGCTAGTTAAATTTTTTTATTAAAATATATTTAATATTATTAATTATGAAATTTTAATAAATTGTTTATAAAAAAAGTAAATTTTAAAAGTAAAATTTAAAAGTAAAATTGAGCTTTAAAATGTTCAATTTCTTTATTAATTTAATTATTAAGTTTATTTTAATTAAATTTTATTTTAAATAGAGTATCAAAATGAATTCTCAAAATGTAAGTAATATTATTTTATTTTTTTAATTAAAATTTAATCAAGAATTAAATAAAAATAAGTTCCAAAAAACCGCTATTTTTCATATTTTTTAAGATTTAAATTAATTTTATATTAAAATTAATTAATTTAATTTTATAATTTAAATTATTATTATAGTTAGGCCAATTAAAATAATTTATTATTTCTCAAAAATAAGTAAAGTAATAAAATACACGATCTATACTAAAATCATTCCGTTTTTTTTATCCCTCAAATAAATAATAATATCATACCGTTTTTTTTTCTGAAAAAGAAAATGAGTCTTTTTGTTTGATTTTCTTCAGCTCCAATTTTTCTGATCAAACTTGCTTTTGCTGATTCCCAGTCATTTATGGAATTGCATAACTGACTAATCATTTTTCTCATTAACTTCTCTTTTCAAATCTTAAGTTTTTTTTACTGTGTGCCCTGGTGTGCATTTTAGTCAAAAATGTATGATAAGTATTTTTCAAGTATCCATCAAAATAAAGACTTAACAAAGTCAATAAGTGTAAGGTTTTTAAATACGATTTCAATTTTAAAAACCTTACACTGATTAACACTCAAAAACCGGATAGGTTTTCTCGACCCTTTTTGGTACTTCTTTTGCTTGTTTTTCAAAAATTGAATCTTTTTTGAAAATTTTTTTTTCCATCAAAACTAAAATTAAAAAAATATTATAAATAATTAATTTTGATTACAAAATAATTATATTTTCATGCTAAAAAAAAGTAAACATTAAACCCGGAGAGGGTTTTTTTGGACCCTCCATAAATATTGTCTTTTATTTCGTAAAATAAATTAAAGACACGGCTAATTTTGCTTTTGATTCCCAACACTATTCCCAATTCCTAGAATAAATAATAATTTTTTGAACCATGTCTCGATGAAAAGATCTTGAACTTCTTAGTAATGCGGATGATACCTAACCTCAAGTCTCTGACAATAATTTTAATGATTATCAGGAAAATGATGACTTTTATAATGATTTTGAATAAGAGATGGAAATATCAAATCAACCTTATACCGAATATGACATAGATGAAGACTCAGATAATTAATAACCTTAATAAAAAGAAACTAATAATGAAAAAGTCTCAGAGAAAATATAAATTTCTAATGAGAAAGTTAAGCCAACAAGCTATGATTAGCATAAAAAAATGAGACCAAACTGTCAGCATTTTGACTTGTTCATGATAAATTTATATTGAATTGTATCAATTGTTACCCGAAAGCTGTAGATCCTAAACTTTCTTTTACAAAAGGAGATACATCAGCTTTATCGGTATTTACTATGCAGGATGTGTTTTATGCCAAAATATTCTTCTCAAAGCCATGTGGTCATGCTCGATTTTTTTCCATTACGGAAAAAAGTTTACTAATGATAAATGTAAGCAATTCAATTGTTGACATTTTCACAAGGATCAAATGTAAGTTACGTTTGGTCCTTATGTAGGGAAGATGGTTTAAAATCGTTCTGTAAAAATTTCTAAGAACCAGTAATACGATTTAAAAAAAAATTTTAGCACATATTTTTTTCCTGTATTTATATTTATATATATTTATATTATATATTTATTTTATTTATATACTTTTTTTTAAATCAAAACCAAATTAATAAAAAAACATTTATTTTTACATTCAGTATATTTTCTTAAATATTTTGAGTAATTATGGTAATTTATGTAACCTAAAAAGAATTTTATATTAAAGGGTTTTTTGGACCCCTTCAGTAATCAACGTATAAAAAAAATTCGGTATTTGAGTGTTAACTTTGTAAAGTAAATGAGTTTCTTTCAAAAAAATAGCAAACTTTAATAATAAAATAATCATGAAAATTAGCAAAAATAAACCAGATCTTGGAAAATTTTATGTAAAACTTTTTTAAAAAAACCAAATAAAAAATATTGACTGCAAAACAAAAAAAAAGTATTTTTTAAAGTTTTTTTTAAAAAAAGGATGATGAAGAGAATGTAGAATCAGATAATAAAAGTGAGGGGCGATCCTCCATAGACACTTTAGAGCTTCTCAAAGGTAAAATTATGAAAAGAGACTAAATTTATATTTAGCTAAATTTACCAAAATTCGAAAGAAAGCAGCAATTTTTCTGAGGACAAGACTGGAAGCAACCAAATCGAAGAAGATCCAAATGATTCAGAAACTGATACCATAAATGACAATGAAGAGACGGAAAATGACAATTTATCATTCCAAAAAGTTCCTCAGCAACAGGAATCAATATTCATAGAACACAAAAAACTTGATGATGAATTCTTTAAAAATTTGAAGAATGATGATGAAATCGATACCTCTGACTTGAATCATTTAGAGCCAAAGTTGCGCGAAGCGTGGATTCAAATGAGAAAATTGGACAAAAAGTTGGCCCTTGTGATCAAAAAAGAGAAACAAGTTAAAAGAGAAACAATTGCTTTTATAGAAAAAAATCGAGCAGAACTGGAATTACTCAGGCTCACTTCTGATCATAAAGAATCAAAATCCGAAGCTGAAAATACAGCTCATTTTCTTGCTCTAACTAATGTTGATCTAGATGCTGATCCTGAGAACGATTCGGAATCCAATGCTTCTTATTCTAACCTGACCCCGATTTTTAAGACTCAAGTATTTGACCAGAACGATAGCACCAATGGCTCGAGAGTCGAAACTCCAAAAACTCCTAAAGCTACAGATTACTTTGAAAACTTAACACCAAATTCAGAGACCTCATCAAATTTTACACAATCGAACAAGACCAAGTCTTCGACAAAAGTAAATTCTAAATCGAAACTTAAAAATCAAAAAGGTGCAGAAAAAAACTTCATACAAAGAAATATAAAGCTGGCACAAGATACAGGTGGTGTTTTGGCAATGACTGAGGAAGAAAAACAACGACTTAATGAAATATTACTTGATATGGACAGCGTGGACGCCAAGAATTCAAATGTTTCGCAGTTAAATCAAGAAAATGTGATGATTGTTGAGTACAACCCGAATTTAGTTGTGTTATCTGATGGAGATGGTTTTAAGCCAAATCAAGACGAACTGGAAAAATTGAAACGGATTAATACAGCTTTAGAAAAGCGCAACTATTCCAGAAGTACCATTAGTCGAGTTAGTGGAGTTTCACAATCTCAATTCAGTTCGTACACCGTTGACCAAGATGCGTACCACGGACTTTTGGTAAGAAAAATAATTATTGAAGAAACGGTTTTTATTTTTTCTAGGAGAAAATATTTAATAAATATTTTTAAGTAAATAGAAAAGAAACAATCTTTCAGAAAATAGAAGAAAAAAATTTATTTATTAAGTTGTTGGTTTATCAGTACAGAGAAATATTGTTTCTAAAGTTTTAAAAAACAAAAAAATGTAAAAGATTATATGACGGCTATTGATTTAAGACCACATAGTAAAGTCATTTTGTCATTTATTTTGATAAAAAGTCAATTAAATGTATTAATCACATAAAAAAGTTTTCTTTTTTTAAAATAATTTTGGGGAAAACTCAGGGTTTGTCCGAATGACAATAGCCTAAGTTTAAACCCTAATGTTTTCGTTACATTGTTTTTTACAAGAATAAATAAACAAACAAATTCATACAAAAAAAAGTATTTGAAAATATATTAGTATTCGTTTTCATTTAAAAAGATAAAATGACAATTATTAATATTACAAAGAACTAAAATGTTTTAAAGGGTATTTTTTTAATTAAATAAAACTTATAAAGATTTATTGTCAATAAGGATAAATAACCAGGATAAATTTTAATTTATTATTTTATTGTTTTAACTAATAATGTTTGTTTATTAATTTATGGTAGCTTTTTTAACTTGACTTTGTTCGAATAATTAAATGACATTTAACTACATTTTCTGATAACTAATGGTTTTAATGACAACTAATTTAAAAATATGAAAAATACATTAAATTTTATTTTATTTTAATTGACTAATAAAAACAATTAATTGAAAATTTAATTTTTTATTGACATTTATTAAACAAAATAAATTACACTTTGATATGGTTTAATTTTTTGTGTTTGAATTACAAAATGTATCCAATGTTGAAATAACATTGAAAAAGTGCGATGTTTCAAATATTTTTTTCACTTTCAATTAAAATTAATTTTTTGTTAATATTGCAATCATTTTCATATTTGAAATTAATCTCTTAAGTGAAATAGAATGAGTTTAATTTTTATTTAGGAATTTGAGAAAAATATTGAAAATTCTTTTTTTAACTTTTAAATTATTTATTTGTTTTTCTGTATCTTTACCAAGCTTCAAAATAAAATACATGAAACAAAAAAATTAAAAATAAATTGAGCATGATAAAATAAAATGAAAAAAATGATAAATAATTCATTTAGATTTAAATTCACTTTCACGAAAAGGTGAACCAAAATAGAATTAGGTGATCAAATCTAAAATTAGGTGAAAAACTTTTAGACCATGAGAATAAATAGAATAAAATAACTATTAAATATAATGCCTAATTCTCGATACTGATATAAAAATAAACAATTGAATTCAATAATTTTTTTGTTTTTTTTTTTAATTTGAAGGAGCTTTAGAAATAGCATTTGCTCTTATCTAGTTGACCTGGTATTACCTTTTCAACAATCAAACATACCCAAATGTCCTCTCTTCTTAAATCTGGGAACAAGAATTGTTCCACTTAACGATGAACCATAGTTCACCTATCCGACCCGAAAAGCTTTGTATTTTTCTTTAAAAATTTTAAATAATTTTAATTGAAAGTGAAAAAAATATTTGAAACATCGCACTTTTTCAATGTTATTTCAACATTGGATACATTTTGTAATTCAAACACAAAAAATTAAACCATATTAAATTTTAATTTAATTTATTTAAAAATGGATTTAAATTGTTTCATTTTGAGTATATTAAAAGCATGTTGCACTCCATTTCAATTTTAATTTTAAGAATTAAGTTTATCAATGATTTCAGTTAATCATGAATTTTTTGGCTATTTTTTGTTCAGATTGTCAATTTTTACTGAATTTAAAGGCGTCTTGTGTCCATAAATTCAAAGTGTCAATAAAATACAAAAATTACAAAGCATTAATTTAATTTTCTTATTCGTAATCATAATATTAGTTTTTTACAATGAAAAATAATTATTGTAAGAGATTTGTTAAAAATAAACAAAATATTGAAGATTTATGAAAACATTTTAGAGAATTATTTTTAAAAAATGCAAAAATGTAAAGTGTTAATTTTTGAGAAAAAGAGAAATTGTAAAAAAGGGAAAAAATTTTAAAGTCAACAAGGTTATTTAATCTTTTAGAATAGTACAACATCTAACGACAAATTACAACGAATATAACTCAAATAATTAAGAATTTTATTTTAAAGATTTATTAATTCTACTAATTAATTGATTTTTTTAATCAATAACTATTTTGAACGTTATTAAAATGTTTGATACAAGAAACTAATTGCTTTTCAACTAAATATAAGCCTTTTTGCTAATTATTCATCATTATCAGAGTTTAATTTTATTTAAAGTATTGAAATAATAAAATATTAAATTAAATAAAACTAAAATTAAATTTGTTAGTTCGAAATGTTCTTAATATATTTTATTAGTTTATTTTTTTTGGGCTTTTTAATTAGAACAACAAATAAATCTATAGACAAAATAAAACAAATAAAAGAAAAGTGACATTGCAAAATATTTGTTTTGGATACAAATTTTATTTTTATTCACGCTAAAATTTCGTTTCTAGGGACCTGAAAGCAAACAAATTAAGCTTAATGACGATTTTGATGAAAATGAATTTGGTGACAAATTTATTAGAGAAGCCAGAATTTCTCGCGAGCAAGAAGTCAGATTAAAATATCTAGACTCTCAATTGGAAAAAATAAAAACAATCAATCTAGAGACAGAATCAATATCAACACCTGAAACAGTAATTTTTTTTAATTTTTTTAATTCTCCTGGAAATATAAAATTCTTAAAAATATTCAATCATATTTTAGAATGTTCCAAGATTTTAAATTGGGTTTCCTTTAAAATACAACAAAATGAAAAAAAAAATCATTATTTTCATATTTATTTCAAATATAATTGAATATGGAAAAAAAATTAAATTGATTATAAAAGATAAAAAATAAATATTATAGTTTTGCCTAATATAAATAAAAAAATATTTGATTCTTTTCATTTTTAAAAATGTACAAATTTTGATGGGTATTTTAAAGGAGACTCCTTAATTAAAATTCACAATTACATAAAACAACTGTACTTTAAATGATGAAAAATAATAAATTTTAAATAAGTTAAACATTTTTAGAGACCCGAATCGCTAGTTTCTATAGTAAGTGAAGACCAGCTCAAACTATTAATTGATGAGTATTATACAGAAAATAGTCAAAATATACTTGAAAATGGAGACCGGTATAGAGAATTTTTTTTGTATTTTTTCAAATCATAATTTTATTCATAGTGAATTAAAAAAATTGGAAACTCTGGTCGAAGAGAATGATAATTTAGAGGAAAATGAAGAAAATCAAATGCCGAAAATAAATGAGAACCTTATTAAAATGTTATTAGATGAGGCCAAAAATGAAGGTTTATATCAAATTGTTGAATCCCATCGCGCTCAGTCAGGTATTTTTAGATTTTTTTATTTTTTTTACTCTATTCTTTTTTAGTTAGCAATTCAGAACATTCTTTTTATGACGAGGCTCTTGAAGTTTTGAAAGAAAGAGAAAATATATTGAAAAACCAAAATGAGGAAATTACACCGAATGCAGAAAAAGATGATTTTGATTTCGAAGATGATAAATCTCCTAATGAAAACCAAAGCAAAGACATGGAGCGTTTTTCATTGAGACCAAGCATTATGAATTCAACCCAATTTTTAAGTGAAGAGAAAAATTTAAAAGGAATCCTCCCACCTTTGATAAATCGAAATGAATCAGGCGAGCTGAACCGCGATGATACTAGATTAAGTATTAATAGCACTAGCTCAACAAACAGCTCTACTTATTTTCCCAAAATTAGCAATCGTTTTTTACCTAAATAAAGTTTTACTCTGCTTTTTATTTTTAACCTCAAAATTTTTAGAAATAAATAACTTTTTTAACTTAGTTTTTTGTTTGTCGAAATTTTAAAAGTGTTGAGCTTTATTTAGATGCAAAATACAGCAATCGAAATTTGTCTAATTGCGAACTTAATAAAAAGATTTATTTTTTTTTGAAAAAAATTGCATGATTTAAAAAAAAAAATAGATTAATAAAAAACAGTTCAAAGAATTAAAAATTAATGTCTAAAATTCCTACTCAGATCAATAAATTTAAAATATTTAAATAGAAATTTGAACACTTTCATATTGTCTGGAAATTAAAAAAAAAATCTAAAATAAGAATGACATGGTCAAAGTAGTGTTTGTCACAATAATTTGAAAAAAATTCAAATTATTTGTTAAGAATTGACTAAAATTTTTAATTTCAGTAACAAACGTAAAAAATAAAAATATAAAATTTGATAGCTTTTTCATTTCAAAATTTACCTTTTAAAATAAGTATCAATATTTAGATAATATTAAAAAAATAAAGTATAATATATTTAGAAATTAATTATTACTATTAAAAATATGACTGAGGAATAGATGTTAGTCTTTCTTTTCAGTCAAATGCTTATAATTTTATGATTTATAAACTTGGTAAATTACTTATTAGCTTAATACTTCTCAAATTGAATTAAGCACTCAAAAATGATCAAAAACTTCCATTCGCCTTAGAATAATGAAAACAAATAATTTAAACTAATAATTTATTATATTGAATTCAAATTAATTTTTTTTTATTAATTTTTCATTTATTAAAATAATTAAAATGAATGAATAAATATTTTTAATCAGATAGTGATGCCTTGTGATCTCATTTCCAGTTTTAATTGAATTGCAGCACAACATGGACACCTTAAAAATAAATATAATAAATAATTTAAAAATAAATATATCATTTAAATATATTACATTCCAGAATATAAAATGTCTTCTTGAATGCTTCCCTTTGAAATAATCAATAATTTAAAAAGCTTAAATCTTAATATTTATTTTGAAACTTACATGAAGTTTGTAAGCACCTCTAATTTTTGTTCTCAACATACTCAAATTAGACCAACAAAATCCGGAACATGGCCATGTGAAAGTAAAACACTGCCAACATGAAGAGCAAGAACCTTCCTTTGATGAAAGAATAAAAGTTTTAATTTTTAACTTGAGTGTTTTAAGAAGTGTACTTTAGCATCTTGAAATATATCGCATACAAGGCTTAAATATTTTTTAAGCTGAAAAAATAGAAAGTAATTTTAGATAATTTTACCATGGTAAGCAAAATGTTCCGCAGCAACAGAGTTTGCAATCCACACAGCAACTGCAAAAGTCATAGTTAAATTTATTGTCATAAGTAAGCTCAGAAAAATTTTTTTGAGGTGAAGTTGTGACGACACTCACTCTTTTGAACGAAAATAAATTGATAAAAAGTTACATTTTTAATAAAGTACCCAGTTTGATTTAATCTATTGTTGTTACGGCGTTTAGAGTCCATTTTTTTTCAAAAATCTATATTGAAAATAAATTCAAATCAAATAATTAAATTCTGCTAGAAACTTTCCAATTTAACTTCTTTGTGCTCTTTTTAATTTACCTATGTTTTTAAACACCTTTTATAAAATAGCGATAGAAACTTTTATAAGCAGATATTTTCAATTTTATTCAAATTGCTTATTCGTCTGCTTAGTTATAATCAAATGTTTAGAAATTTAAATTATTATTTCAATATTGTTTATTTAATTTCAGAATAATAATCCAAGAATAAAAATCATGAAATTTCGATTTTTTAATTGAGTTTATTTAAATTTCAAAATTTGTATTTTAAATCAGTTAAATATTTCAAACGAATTTGAAGCGTTTTTGCTCAAAGATTTTTTTAGGTCAATATTAAAAAATTTAAGGGCCATTAGCAACGAAATCTTTAATTTTTTCTATTTAATTTTTAATTATGTTTTCCATCAATCGATCACATTCATTTTTTATCATATCAAGTATTAGAATCATCATTTATTTTTTATTTATAACAATTATTCAAAATGAGTAAAGTGTAAATATCGAAAATTTTGCAAATAAATTCGGAAATTTTATTTTTTTAATAATAAGTGCAAGTGTCAATAATACACCCAGGTTCATTCAGCCAAAAAGAATGTATACTCCCTTAGATTTCCAAGAAGATTGGCAATATGGTCTTTGCGAATGCTGTAGCGATTGTAGAATTTGCTGTCTTGGTTTTTTTTGTGTACCATGGTAATTCATTTTTTTATTAATTAAATATTTACTTTGTGTAAAAAAAATATTTATCAATTAAGTATGGAATGTATCGTGATGACAGATGCTAGAGAATACATTGGTACAGTTCCAATTGCTCATAGCATCGCGAATCTTAGAACCAAAATAAGAAGCACTTACAAGATAAAAGTAAGATAAATCTCTTTTTTTTTTAATCAAATAACAATTCATTTTTTAAGGGAAGTCTCGATGGTGATGCAGCAACAGCTTTATTGTAACTTTTATTTTTTGTTAAATGAAACTTAAATATTTTTTGTTTAGCTGCCGATGCTGTGCTTTAGTTCAATTGAAAAAAGAGCTGATGGCTCGTGGCGAGATATTGAATTAATTACGAATAAATTAAAATTAAAGTTTATTTCTATTTTAATTGGGCTTATGAATAAAACTTAAGTTTTGTGATTAAAAATTTTTATAAAAAATATTTTAGTTGAAATTTTGAATTTTATTAATTAACTCTAAATTTTTTAAAATGCTTCTTTTAATTACATTCTATTGAAAATTATCCAGAAAATTGTCCTTTTCACTTTCAAAAATTTCATCATCGAAAAATCTTGGATGGACACCACCAAATTTAACCTTCATGAAATCTGAATTTTTTTTGATAGGCATTTCAAGCTAAAATTTTGCATTTAAATTTAAATATTTTAAAATTACCTAGAATACCTGTAGTATTTGATTGTCACTATCAAAATGTGACTTCGATTTTTTTTCTCTAAAAAAATTAAGTATTAAAAAAGCACTCATTTTTTTAAATTATACTCTTTATTATTGTCCAAGCGCTGTGAAGTTATCCAATTATTTATATCGGAATCATTTTCATCTATAAAATTAGATTTCACTTAAGAATAATTTAATTTTTATTATAAAAAAATATTTTCATACCTTTTGATTTATCCAAAAATTGATCGAAACTTTTATCTAAGAGAAAGTTTTTATGAATCATTTTTAAACCACTGTGAATAAAGTCAGTTTGAACTTCTTCGGAATCGAATGCATAATTATTGATAAGTTTTTGAATATTCGATTCCAATTGTGATATTTTTAAATAAAATTGTTTTATTTCACCATTGCGGAGTTCCTGTAAAATATAGTCTTAGATAAATTTTAATTATTGATACCACCTACTGCTTTAAAAAAATTAAAATATTCGTTGAGCTTTTCCATTTTAAACGGTTCAAAAAGATTTTCATCGAGTTTTTTTGTTGTGCTTTTATTGATTAGCATTTGACATTGAGACAAATCAATAGTAAGATAGATTAGAAAAAATATTTTAAACATTTTCTTTCAAAATAATTAATTTATTTTTTTGATATTTTGAAAAAAAAATTATCTTTCTTATGAGTTGATATGATCTTTACTAATTTTATCCTTCAATTAAAAGATAAAATTTAAGAAGGTAACTCTCAAAAGTTTAAAAGATAACAATATCTAAATTTCCAAAGAGTAGGACATTAGAAATATTTTTTCGTTTTATCATTTATTAAATAATAAGCTAAAATTATAGGAACAATACCCTTAAAATTTTAATTGAATTTAAGCTTAATCGACCGACCTCTATCAATTATTATAACCGATTTAATCTTAAATTAAATTGTAAAAATATATTTTAATTGAAAATTATTTCTTATTTAATTTCTTATTATTAAAATAATTTCTTAAATTTCTAATACAGTTAATTAAAAGCTCTAAGACAGTTCAAATCAATTAAATATTTAGTAATGTACTGTGAAACCTAGCAAACTAACTCGTGGTTATGGTTATTGCCCTCACCATAATATAAATATTACATAAATCTACGCAACTTCTTAGAAAAGAATTAAAAAATTAAGAATTATTCTTATAAATTTTTTTATTGTTTAATTAAGTCCCAGAGCGGTTATAAGTTTTTTTCTTAGATTTTAATGGGATTTTAAATTTAATATAATTACACACCCATAATGTAAAATACCAAATAATGGCAACAGATCTTTTGCTACTATAATATATATACAGTGTCGGAAATTAACTTGTCACATCATATCATCTAATATCATTTTTTTAAACTTTCCTCATATCAGCTGATATTAGCTATTATCATTTGATATCAGATAATATCAGGTGAATTGAAATTTGAATTTCTATATGTAAGAATAAGTAAATAATTTTCCTGATATTAGCTGATATCAGTTGATATCATATAATGTCATCTGATATCAAATTATATCAAGTGATATGATGTGACTAGTAATTTCCGGCACTGTAAAATATAGTAAAAATCTGGAGTTGAGTAAATGGGTTGCTACAAAGGATAAGGGTCAGGTGGTCAACATACATAGACAATGACAAAAGAACCAAATGGATATTACAGGTTCCTTTTTTTAAAAAAAATTATGTGAACTTTTGAGGGTTCTTTGTGGTTCTTTTTTGGTTCTATTCGGTTCTTTTTGGTTCTTTATGATTCTCTATGGTTCTTTTTGGTTCTGGTCAATTATTATTCGAATTAGGAATGATTAAATTCTTTAGAAAAAAAGGGTGTATTTTTGAAGATTATGAAATTGATTATGAAGAAAAAAGACTGATTTTAAAATGCTAAAATTCGAATTATATTGAAGAATAATAAAGTTCAAAAAGGAAAATGACTGTAAATATAAAATCTTAATTTGCATCTAATTGTGAACAAGCGTTTACGGCAGATAAATTTATGTAAAAACATTTAAATTTTAATTAAAAATTTTTCAAATGGATTTTTTTTACATTAATCATAGTAAAATTTCAATGTTTACAATCTTCACTGTATAAAATAATATTTGAGAATAATTGAAGCAATTATTACTTTTTTTTCTTTCACTTGTATTCTTCTGACTTATTATTGACCTAACACATCAGAGCCGAATTGAATATTTTAGGTGGCTGACCTAAGTTTTATCTTTCAATAACACTTTCAATACGTTTATTAACAAGGACATTGTAAATATTAAAGCAAAATTTATTTATTCTTTTATCATTCACTTAGTATTTCCTTAAAAATTAGAATATTTTTAGGGCAAAATTATAATAAGCGTCTTTCATTAAGATTTAATTTGATGCAGGTTTTTTCAGAAATTAAATTTTTAAACAAACTTCTTGTTCATATACCTCAACTTTTGCTGATTCTGAAATCTCATACTGATTTTTACTTTTTCAGGATAAATCTTACAAGTGACTTAGAATTAAAAGGTGTGTGGCATAATCTTAAGAAAAAACTCGCCTAATCGAAATCAAATTAAGTAAAAACGAAAAAGTTTTTAAGCAATAATTTATATAAAAATAATTTAAGTTATTTTCTTAGTTATTGAAAATGTTTATTTCAATTAAATTTTTAAAATTTAAACAGGTTTATATTTTTATCCTAAAATGAGTATTTTTTTAGGCATCAATTAAAAAGCCTCAAAAATTTAGTAATTTAGGTTCGTTTTTATTAAGTTAAAAAAAATAAAAATTAAATATAAAATTAATTATTCGAATAAAAAATTTTTTTTTATTTATAATTTTTCAAATGATGGAGTAGCTGTAAAATTCATATCAATTCGATCGCTTCAATTCAGAAAAACTTGAATAACTTTTTTGTTATAACAGATAATTTAGTTCCGTAAAATGCTTAATGTTTAAGCAGCTTTGGTTAATACGAAAATACATGTCTGCAAAAAATCTGCAAAGTAATTGCACAGTTGATTAGAATAATTTTTAATGGCTTGTAGAATGCAGAAAATTGCAGAGTATTTTACAGGCTTATTTTTCTGCATTTAGCAAATTTGCTTAAAATTAAGCATTTTACACAGCTAAATTATCTATTTAAGTAAAAAAAATGTATTCAAGTCTTTCTGAATTGATAAGAACGTCACAACCCCACTGATGAATTGAATTTTTAATAATGTTAATTTTTAAAAAAACCTTATCGATTCAAAAATAATGCTATGGGAAAAACTCTATTTATTTAATTAAAAACCATGTTCTTTGAGTTAATTGATTTGTAGTTAAATTTGCTATTTAAAATTAAACTTATATGGTTTAGTCTATTACTCCTTGATTTTGTAACTCCAATTTCATCTGTATAGCTGAGCAACAGGGACAACACGAAGTGTAAAACATATCTTCTAGAATACTTCCCTTTAAAAAATATTTAGAATTTTAAGTCAAATTTTGATTAAAATCATAATTTTACATGAAGCTTATAAGTTGATCTTAGTTTAGTACGAAGGAAACTCATATTCGAGCAGAAAAAATTAAGAGGAATAAAAACTGTAAAAAATTGCCAACATCCTGCACAACAACCTTCCTATACAGAAACTTTTTTAGCTAAAAATAACAATTTTATATAAAAAAACTTGAGCATCCATGTAGAGGCTCCATATCATGCTAAAAAAATAAAGCTAAAGTTAAAATTAATTTTTTTACCAACAATACCAGGGTAGACAAAATGTTCCACAACAACATAGTTTACAATCTACACAGCAACTACAAAAGTCATATGAAAATTTATTGTCATATGTTAATTCAGAATATTGTTTGATTGGCTGATTATCGAATATTGGATGAATTCTAATAATTGTTTTAAATTTTATTTTGAAAAAATAAAAATTATACTTTCTATGCGACATCTTAGGCTTATAAGCCAGCAGAATTTTCCCAAGTTAAAAATTTTTTAGAAAGTTTTTACCAAAAGATCTTTAAAAAAAAAGTGAAAAATATATGGCTTAGAATAATTCCAAAAAATTAGTTAAAATTACCTTTAACACTAAATAACTATAGCAATTAATTTTAATGATTTAAAAGCTTCAAAATTTTCAAAGTTAATTATTTTTATTTTCGATTCAGGTTGGCAAAAAATAATTGAAAATAAATTGACTGTTAGTTTATAATATTTTCTTTATTTTGGTAAAATTAAATTTTTTTTAAATCAATTTTTGAAAGCTTGTAGAGTTATTAAAATGTACAGAGAATATAAGAGAAAATTATAAGAGAAAATTTTTTTATTAGACTTTATCATAAAAGGGCTACACGATTTCAGAGCCGAACTGTTCAGCCAAAAAAATCGTTTGATTCTTTGAATTATGAATACAATTGGACTTATGGTTTGTGTGATTGCTGCTCCGATTGTGGTTTATGTTGCATGGGATTTTGGTGTCTGCCATGGTAATCCCTTTTTTTTTTTTACAAAATTATTAATTATTCTTTATTTTAACATAGTCTTCAATGCATTTTGTTCACAGATGCAAGGGTAATTTTATGTTTGGAAAAATGAATACTTATTCTTTTTTCAAGGAATATATTTGTACTTATATTAAACCAAAAAGCTTAGGTAATTTACGATCAAAAATAAGAGGAACCTACCGAATAAAAGTTCGATTTAATTTTTTTTATTATTTAATATCTAAATGTTAAATTGAAGGGTCATTTAGACAAAGACGCAATGGCCGCTGTTTGGTAAGTGATATTGTTTTAGATTAATAAATATTTAGTTTTTTTAGGTGTCCGTGCTGTGCAACAATTCAAATGAAGCGAGAATTAATGGCCCAAGGCGAAATTTGAAGTTTTTTTCTAAATGATAAATTATTTGAAATTAATATTTAAATAAAATTGTTTTATTTTTTTATTTTTATTCAAATACAATATTTAAAAATTTCAAATAAATATTTTCAGATTTTTTTCAATATGTTGATTTGAGAAGCTAATTTTATCTTAGTAAATTAATTTTCTTCACTTTGATTACTGATGAGGTAAAAAATAATATCAGGTTAAAATGACAGTAATTCAGGTTTAAACTGAAATATCTTTTTAATAACTTTTCCAAATATTTAAAAAAAATATTAATTTTAAACTTTATAAAACTAATCGAATTAACAAGTTAAAGAAGCTAAATCAATTTTTTTTTGCATGTAAATTTCATAAATCAGGCATTATTCTACTTTGTCCAACAAATTATATATTGCTTAAGTAATCAGATTTCATTATTTCCAGCATGAATGAGTTAATCTTATTTAAAATAAATCGAACTAAGAAATTAGATGATTTATATAATTTTGAAATTATTTTCTTCTTTTTTAATTCTTATAAATCTCAGAAATTTTAAAAAATATTTAAAATTTTGAAATGTTTTTCTAAATAAATAATTTAAGCTTTTAGCTGATTTTAAAAAAGACCTTTCATAAAGTTAATCACGAGAAGTTTCTTTTAAAATTGAAACTTTACTGATTTAAGAAAAAATTCCCTAAAAGAAAATAGAAGAGAAAAAGATTCGATTCGATCAGATGGAGTGAGTAGGCAACTACAGAAACAACAAAGATGCTGTATCTGAACAAGAGTTATCAAGAAAAAAATTGAAAAAATTATGTTATCTTATGTGTAAAGTACGTCAAATTCAAATTTTGTATGTATTTAAGAGAGTGTAATATAACGCACAATGACATAAAATTTTTAAATCCATCTAAATTAAAATAAGTTTATAAAATATTTATTTTTTAGATTAACAAATCGACTCTGTAAATTTATTTACGATTGCTATCAGAAAAATTTCAAAACAAAATGAATTGAATTTTCGATTTGAAAGAAAGGATAAAATAATTAAAATCGATTAATGCTCTAAAAATGAAAAAAAAATTTCCTGAATTGGATAGTTTTACAAAAATTAAGTATTTTAGTAGAAAAAATTTGTCTTTGCAAATAAATTGCAGGTCATCATTTTTTAAAAATTCGTTCCAATGTAAATATTGTTTAATAATTAAGAGTCAACTTTATCTTTTTTGACTTCATCCATTACTTTTTTAATGTATTCTAGATCATTCGGAATTTCTAGATATTTTTTGATGAACTCATGATCCAACAACTCTGAACATGAAGCTCTATTATCGGGCATTTTGACCAAACTATAATTTAAAAAAAAAATATTTTATATGATCTAAAAAAATACAAGATTACCATTTATTTGCAAATTCACATAATTCAGGACTAAATTTTGTCTCATCTAGCTTTGGTGGATCTTTTGAAACAATAACTTTAATTAAACCTAGTAAACCAGGTGAGTCTTTAAACGGATGATGACCTGTTGCTATCTCGATCTAAAATAATTTTTTTTTTATAAATTCATAATTTATATTGGGTAATATGATTAAAAAAATAAGAAATTTAAATTTCTTTAGTTTTACTTTTTTAAAAAGAAACAGATAATTTATAAGTGCTAATATTAGGGTTTTGTGAAATTCAGTACAAAATGATAAAAAGAACAGAAAAAAATATAAAAAAATTGAATAACTTTTTTTCTAAAGGTTAAAACTTAATTCTGTAAATTCAACATAGTGCAACATTCAAAGTTGCATCAAATTTTAAGGTCTGCTAAATTTTCAGAGTTTAGCAGAAATTAAATTTTAATATAATCGAGCGAAGTGCATTTTGCAGAGATTTTGCACATCATTAGCAGACTTTTACAGTTGATGCAACTTTGAATGTTGCACCATTCTGCATTTACAGAATTAATTTTAAGCTTTTAGAAAAAAAGTTATTTAATTTTTTTACACTTTGTTCTGTTCTTTTGTACTGAACTTCACAAAACCTAATATTAGTGTAAATTTTTTTTTCAAAAAAGCAAACTGTTGGTTCTACAGAAGTTACAATTTATATTCGTAATTTGAAGATAAATTATTAAGATATCCTTCTTTTACTTAATTGGATTTTTATTTTTAAGTTTACCAGTCATTTTAATTTTTATTTATTGATTAAGTTATATTTTTTAAATGAATACAAAATTCGCTCTAGGCTTTGAGAGATAATATTATTAGCAAAAAATTCTATTAAAATAGGAAATTGTACCACAAATTTTCAAAAGTGAATTGTGAATTTTGGTAAAAAAAATAACAAAATATAAAAAATACCAAAGCTTAAGTTCTGATGGACCCAAACGTTTTCTGTAAATTTTAGCAACTGATAAATTCTCTGACCACCAATATGCTTATTCTGAAAAATTCTGCAATAATTGAGTCTTAGTTTAATTTAAATATTTTTTTCATAGTTTCGAATTTCATACCATTATAAAAAAATCCAAAAAAGAAAGATTGAATCAGAGTTGTTTATAAGTCCCAAAAAAAGTCTTAGTCTTAAACAAAAAAAGTCCAAGTCCGGACTTTTTTATTTTAATTTGCTAGATCAGACTTAGTATCAAAAAATTTATTTACTTTTGGGTTGTCAAATGCAATAGATTTGCCATTCAAAGAATTTTTTTACAATTATAGCATAAATTTCTTCTACAGTATTCAAAATTTTAAAGCCTGGACTTTGACTTTTGAATGAAATTTAAAAAAAAAAGTCCGGACTTGGACTTAACTTGAGACTTTTGACTTTTAAACAACTCTGGATTGAATAAAATTAATTTATAAAATAAATTAAATGATCTAGAAATATAGAAAAAGAAATTTCAGACTCATTCTCCTTACCAAAATGCTCAATAAAATTAGATTTAAAAAATTATCATCAAAACATTTGATTAAAAAATCTTTTTATATAATTCATTTAATGATTAAATTTTTTAGTGACACGTTTAAAAAAAAATTTAATCAATCTTAAGAAGTTAACTGGATTTAATAAATTAAATCTCATTTTTGTGATTAAAAGCATTGTTACAGTTATAAAAATTTTAAAATTTAATGATTGACAAAAATTAAAAAAAAATTTACCAAACTAATACCCAAGCTCCAAATATCAGCTTTAATAGAATATCCTTCACCAGTTAGAGATGGATCAATTTTCTCAGGCTTAAAAACAATTATACGTAGATTTAATTTAAAAATTTTATTTCAATCAATTACCGGCATATATCGTTGACAACCTTTGAAAGTTTTACAAACAGAATTTGTTGTGAAACCACTAATACCAAAATCACACACTTTTATCTCACCAGTATAATTTAAAAGTATATTAGACGGCTTAATATCCCTATGCATCATGTGCAATTGTTTCATATAATCTAAAGCTGCTACAACCGCATGAGCAACTTTGGATAAAAATAACTCTGTCATTTTCATTTCCAAAGCAAAAATCTTGGAATAGAAACGATCTAGAGATGTATCCATTACTTCTGTCAAAATCCAAAATGCTGACTAAAAAATTTTATTATTTATGGATCAAATAAAAAACGTTGCCTACTTCAGCGTGAATTGCACCAAAAAATCTGATCAAACTAGGGCATTTGTCACCCATTTTCAAAGGGGCTTTTAAATCCATGGCTTGATTTTGACTATCACTGCCTTCCATCAAATCGTCATTGATCATCTTTTAAAAATAACTTCAAATTCCAAAATTATTTTTTAAAAATTGAAATACCTTGACTGCAAAGGTCATATTTGAAGGCTTATGAAACATTCTTGTCACAGTGCCAAACTGTCCTCTTCCAAGCAAATCCCCTCTTTCAAGCTCATTAAAATTTACCACATATTCTTTTGGTTCACCATTTTCGTTTAATGTAATTTTACATTCCCTTGCCAAGTCTAAATTTCTATAAAAAGACAAAATTAAAAAAAGAATAATTTTTTAAATTGATCATACCGTCTTGGTTGAGGCACTGGCAACGACATCTGAAGTTTGTGTGTTCTAGCTTTAAAGAAAAATAAATATTCAATTTATTAATTTTAAAAAAAAATAATTTTACGCTTTTTACTCATTTTTTACGATTACGTTCGTTTTCCTATTATTAAAATTTCAAGTTTTTTTTTTAATTTGTCGCAAATATGTTCTAAAGGATCACAAAAAATATTAGAGAAGAAAACTTTAGAAAACATTCACAGCTCAAATAAATAAAAAATGCAAATTTTAAAGTAAAATGTATAAGAAATAAATTTGATATTTATACACACATGAAAAATATTAATTATTTCAATATATGCAATTTTAAAACAGTGAATTTTTAGTTCAATTGTTTAGGAACAAAATTAAGCTCTTTAAAAAGAAGAAAGACTTTGAATTATGACAATTTATCTGGTGAGTTTCCGGCTTTCAACTTGACCTGCACCTTTAGCTTATTAATTTTTTTTTTCAAAAAAAATTTTCTAAAAGGAAAACTAATTGAAAAAACAATAATATTTTTGTTTTCTATTGCTCTTGGTAATTTTTTTAAATTTATTGTTTCTTGGATGTTTTCGATAAAAAAATTTCATAGGCAAGAAAAAAATTCAATTACGTCAAAAATATGTGTCAATGCATAAAAAATAAAAAAATCTTGATATTTAGATGGTTCTTATAAATATTATGAAAAGATTCTAGTTTGAATGCGTCACTAAAATAAAAAAAAACTGAGAATTCAACTTTTTATTGCATTTTTTAAATAATAATTAAAAGTAAAATTTTCTGGAATTTAGATATTTTTTGATTAATCGTCTATGCTCCGATCTTAGAAATAATCTAAAATTTCTTTAAAATCAAAATGATAATTTTAATGAAAAATATTTATATTTAATTTTTATACCCTTTGTTTATAATCTATAATTCTTCAATTTTAAAATTAATTAAATTAAACAAATATTTTTACAAAACTTATTTTTGCTTAAAAATAACATAAACTTACATTTAAACTCATTTTATGACCCTTCGTTATTTCAAAATTAGCTAAAATTTTCTCATCAAAATAACAAAGTTTTACTGCCTGAATATCAAAAATTAAAAAAAAATATCATCAAAAAAGCTTAATTTTGGTTCCATCAACGCTTAGTTTTAATTTTTTTAAACTTTATTTTTTTTCCCTTTAATTTTGATTTTGGTATCATATTAGAAATTTAATTTACTTGTATCTTATTGCTCTTTATATGTTTATTCAGTCTTTTGTTTAGAAAAAGGCAATAAAATCATATAACTGGCTGAAGGAGCTCTTTTGGACATTTTCAAAATTTTCATAGTAATTTTTTACGCCCAAAAGTCACTTCTAACTAGAAAAAGTAATTTAATTTTATCCTTTTCCAATAAATGATCTTACTTCCTAAAAGAATTTTGAAAATTTCTATTTTTCTCTCTTTACCGTAGATTAAAAAATTAAATTAAATTAAAAAATTAGAATACATCTAAAATATCTAAGATAAAGCTAACTTTTTAATTTTTTGTAGAATTGAGTTTGATTTTAGCCTAGAATAAAGACGAACATTGAACTTGAAGATCTCTTATTTTTGGAAAATAGCAAGCAAAAATTTACGGTAATGAAATCAATAGGAATCAAAAAAAATTGGCACACTATCTTCTTGAATGACAAAAAGCTGCTTTGGTAAAAATCTAGTTTTCAGAAATTTAAATTTTATCAAAATTTGATTAACACATTGAATTCCCCATTTCAAAGTTTCTAAGTTATTGCTAGTAATCTAAGTTTTTGAAGTTAACATATCAAAGATGTATTAGGTATAAAAATGAATCACTAATGTTTGTATCTTATTTACCTTGCTTATCATTCAAAAATTTAAAATTTATTAAAAAAAAAGTTATTTGTTGAAAAGACAAAATCATAAGCTTCTTCTTAATATTTTTGCATTTGAAAAAAAATTGCAAAATTAATAAATTTAAGCGAATATGGCATGCTTTTTGAATTTATAAATATTTTTCATTAAATACTAAATAGAAAATGCTTACCTTAAACCTAGAGGATTCCCTAAAATCCGGTGTTTCGGATCAAAATAGAAAAAAAAAAACAAAAATTAGTTAAGCACAAGAGAAAAAATTGGAAAAAAACTGACATTGTTGAAGTTGAACAAGGAATTGATGATTTTAGACAGCAAAAAAATCACGGGTAAAAAATTTTGAATTTTTTTTTAATTTTGTTAAATTTGAATCTTTTTTTGTAAAGAGGGGTTTTATCCGAGAAAAAGGACGAAGATCTTTTTTTCATTCAAAAAGAAAAAAAAGCAAATTTGATAAATGAAAACGAAGAGCCAGCGCGAAAAAAACGCCTTTCTCTTGAAGAAAAACTTGAAAATTTAAAATGCTACAAGAATCTCCAACCTGATTCTCTTAGTCATCCGGCTCACATCATAAATATAAATCAAGTACCTGATAAAAATTCCAAAAGACAACAAAAACTAGAGGAAAAAAAAGCAAAATTGTCAAAAAATAAGTTACAAAACATTCTCAAAAGTAAAGAGATTGATAAGGAAAACACAATTGTTCTAAAGGATATAATTAAAAAAAAGAAAAAGACAAAAAAAATTGTATCTAGAACCAAGGATCGCAAAAATGTAATTATCGAAACCAAATTCGAAAAGGACATTTGGAAAGGTATATTTTATTAATTTTATTAATTCAATTTTTGCACTACGTCAAAATACTTATATAGAGTTATGGTGATGAAATATCATTTGTCATTAAATTAAAATATTTGCCTTGTGACTTAAATGAGTCATTTTTTAGTCATTAAATTTAAGATTTATTTTAAAAGCTGAAAAAGAACCGGTAAAGGATGAAATTGAAGAAAATTTTCTCCGATATACAAAACAACTTTTGCCAAAAGTAGTTAATTTTTATTAAAGATAACATTTTATTTAAAAAAAAAATTTAATTTAGAAGCCAGAAAATCCAATTCAACCAAAATCAGCGGTTCCCAAACTCGAAGTTCCTCATCCGGGTGCTTCATACAACCCAGACTATGATGATCATCAGGACTTGTTACTCAGAGCCCATTTAATAGAGCTAGAAAAGCTTAAAAAAGAACAAAAAGAAATGAGAAAAAAGACGAATAACATTAAAAAAATGAGCTGGGATGAAATTGAGGTTGGTTTTATTTGAAAAAATTGTAACTTTTGTAATAATGTTTAAATTTACGTTCAGAAACTTTGGCTGGAAGAGATGGCAATTGATAGTTTGTTTAATCAAACGGAAAATAGAGAAGAACAAAATTCGGAAGAAACTAGCGAAAAGTATTCTTTTAAAAAGGAGAAGAAAAATAATGACACTAAGGCCAAGCGAAAGCGTAAACAACTTTTAGAAAAGATAAAAGTATTTTTTATGATTTTTTTGAATTTTTTTTAAACATTTTTTTCCAGTTGAAACAAAAAGAAAATGAAAAACAACAACGTGTTCAGCAAAATGAAATTTTTAGATTGAAGTCAATCAAAAAGGAAATAAATGATGAAGAAAAAACACGTGAAGAACAACGTCTCAAAAAAGAAACTGAGCAGAAACATCAGGAATTTTTTGCACCCAAACGACTTGGTTCGTTGAAATATGAAGATCCAGAAATTGAGCTAAAACTCAGCAATGAAATAACAGGAAATTTAAGAACATTAAAAGTATTTAATTTAAAATTTTAATGAGTTCATTAATAAAAATTATTTTTATAGCCAGAAGGAAATATCATGATGGATCGCTATAAAAGCTTACAAAAGAGAAATATTATTGAGCCTAGAGATAAAGCAAAGTAAATATTGTATTTTTTTTAATTTTGGACCAAAAATAATTTTTTTTAAAAAGATCACAGAGAAAATATTGGAAAAAGAAATTTGACAAAAAAAATGCTTATGAAAAAACATATTTTGTTAAATAAATGAATCAATAAAATCTTTAAAAAAAACAATTTTTATTTTTTAATCAAAAAGGTTTTAATTTAAGGAAAAAGAATATTTAAATTTAATTTTATTACATTCTTTCATCTTTAACTTATTTTAAAAGACTATAGCGGTATTAAAAATAAATGGTCATTTCTAACAACAAAAAAATGGCTCTCATGAACCAAAATGACTGAAATATTATTCACAGAACTACCATTATTCGTGTTTGAGACAGGTTGGTCATCGTGTCATCATAGAGACCAAACCGAATTGGAAAACTTGCTTGATTACTTAGCCAATTTAAAAAATTAACTTGATAACAAAAGCGCTTAAATATTCCAACTTGATAATAAACTTTTTAATTTTTGGGAAATTATATTTGAATGAATATAAATAGTTGTTATTTGTTTATAAATGATTTAAGAAAATTATCCAAAACAGCTTATAATGGTGTTTTGATCTCCTTCTTTTCAAGCCTCATGTCAGCATTGTTGAATAGGAAAAAAATTATATATTTATTTTGGAAATTATTTGTTTTTAAAATATAAAAAATTTTTAGTAATTAAAAAAAACTAAACAAGGTCACGTAAATAAAAATTTTAAATAAATTTTTTTATCATTTTTTTCAATATTTTTTTCCCAAGCTGTAAATTTGAAATGACTTTACTTTTAGTCGTTTTTTGAGCTTAAGCGATTATTTGAGAATCGAAAATTAAAATAATAAACAAATAAAAAATTAAAACGAGAATTTAATTTAAAGATGATAAAATGAATATATTCAAAAAGTCTTTGTACTACCCAAGTCAAAATTTTTTTAAAAAATTTCAGAAAAGGCAAGGCGGATGTTGAGTTGGTAATTACTCGCATATTATCTAAAACAAAAGATTTAATTTATTTATCATCATTTTTATTTTGGTTCAAGTAGTTTAAGCGTTTGATGTCTTCTATATTTTTTTTGAAGCTTATTAAATTCTATAATTTTTTAAAGTTTTTATATTCTTTTAATGTTGTTTTATACCTATGGATTTGTTTTTTTTTTTAAAGTGTTTGTTTTTTATTTCTATTTAGCTTTCGCTTTATTCGAATTAGTTTATTTATATTTCATTGAATTCTTTGGGCATTTTTTACAAAAGTATTTTTAAAACAAAGCTTATGAAAATGATTACTATAAAAATCAAACATTGAAAAACAAAATCTCTAGAAAATTGGATCTGATCTTTAGAAAATTTGAGATTTTAAAAAATGAATTTAATGCAGAATCAAGAAAGTACACTAAAATTTCAAAAGAACATTTATCTAGAACTTTCAATTTTAGACTAAAAATCACTTTTTAATGATTGATCGAATTACTAAAAAAAAAAGGAAAATTATTTAATTTGGATTAATTTTTCCTTAGGTTGAAATTTTTTAATTAATTTATTGCTTATTTTTTAAAAATTTGATTGATGTGAATGTATTCCTTTTATTCTTATCAAGATTATCAAAATACTTTAAAAATGGAGGAAAATTTTAAAAATTTATTTTGGTTTTTTGGGTTGTGAAGCTCAGCTTGTTTTAGAATTAAATCAAAAAAATAAAACAGGAAACTTCACTCTCATAAATTAAATGTTTCATGGCAAATAGCATTTTCTTAGTTTTTGACACTAATTTTTATAATCAATCGCTTTAAAATTTTTGTCAACAAATAATTCTTTTCAATTTACAGAAACATAATTTTAAAAATCAAGTCTTTATAAATTTCAAGATTTAAAAAAAAGTATTTTTTATTATTCAATTTAAATTCTTTCACAAAGCTCTTGAATTCGCTCAAGGAATTTATTCGCTAATTAGTTATTAATATGCCCAGCATATAACAAAATGCTGTTAGATTGTTTCTAAATTTCTTTAATTTTTATTTAATAGACTGTTTACCTACTAATAAAATTTATACTTAAAATTAATACTTTGCAAAAATTTCTATAGTTTCGGCAAGCATTTTTGGAAACATGAAAAATGGCTAAGTGAAAGTAATAAACTTATTTGATAAAGAAAATTTTTTGTTTTAAATTGGTAGAATTTAAAAAAAATAAAAACAAAAGATGGAAAAATTTAAACTAAATTTTAATTTTACTTTTGGCTATGAACATTATGTTACTGCTTCTGCTTTGCTGTTTAGTAGCTAACAAAGATTTTTCTCATAGAAACCTCAATCGATTTTAAAATTTATTTATTTCTAATTATTGTCCTTATAATAAACTCTGTTTTTCACTAAATTTGTTACATTTAAGATACAAATTTCGAGATTTTGGTATGCCTAAGATTCACAACCCGGACTGGAATATCCTGAAGCTCTCAGATTTTCCCCAATTTAAGTGCTTATGTGAACTTTGTGACTGCGGGTAAGTCATTGGTAATTTAATCTTTAAATCCTTGGTGCAATAAACTTTACTTCAAGGTGTTTTGAGAGGAGCAAAAAAAAACATACAAATCTATGCAAAAAATATGTGACCAAGATATCAGATGCTTTCGAATCGAGTTTAATTAATCCCCATCCATTTGATGGAGCATCATTGTACACAGAAACTTTCAAAAATTTTGATTTCAAACCGCAAGATAAGAATTCAGCTCCCAAGACCGGTTCTGATAAATCTACATTCCATGTAAAATGTTTGCACTTCTATAAGTAACACCAGATTCTTCTGTAGGATTTCTCAATTATTCATTTAAAAAGATTTATGATTTTCTAAATAATCAAATTTTTAAATGAAGCACTAATTAAGAAAAAAATACCTCACTAGTTTTTGGTAAATCAAATTTGTTATTTTTAAAATGTGAATTAACTAAGGCTTCAAGTTTTACCAAATTTTTCGAAATAAAAAAATGTTTAATTTTAATTCAATTATTTATTATTTAGATTAAGGCCCCGTTAAAGCATGGACCAAAAGAATCAAAGTTAGACTCTTCACTCAAAATTTGATAGATAAAATAATTTTTTTATAAAAATAGTATTGAACTACCGGATAAAAATGTTAAACTTACCTCACATACAACTAACAAAGATCATTTTAAATCTTGGGGGAGCAACCCTGCAAAGCCTATTCCAGAATACCCTGAGTTTACAAGTAAACATTTTTGCTTTCAAATTTAAGTGATAACCACTAGCACTAATACCCATCAAGGTAGACTTCTCTATCCAAATCATAAACGTGATATGTTGACCACTAATGAAGCGCTTTTTTACAAAAACTATGGAAAACACAGAGCTGAAGCTTCGTCACTGAATATTTTTGAGAATACTTTTAAAATAAGCCAAGGACAAATGAATTTGGACACTGTCTATACCAAAGATTTTCACAAGATCAACTTTAAAGAATTCATGAAACAGCGTGGACCAAGCATGACCAAAGAAATTGTTGAATCACGAAACAAATCGATTATTTCGCGCATTCCGATGGACGCAAAAACACAAAATATGGTTGATTTTAGTTATGATCCGGAAGCTTTTAAAACCATTGCCAAAAAAAATAAAGAGCCCTATGCAATGGATGCGTTTAGATCTAGACTAAAAACAGGTCTGAAACCAGAAGAATCAGACAATCAGATGTTCGATTCAAACTATAATTATTCATTTGGTGATAAGACAGATCGAGCTAACCAAGAAAATAGAATTCCTTCATCCAATACCTACAATCCATCTTTTTCTGACTCAAATCTGACGCATAATAAAAACATAGTAATTTTTTTTGTCAAGATTAAAAAAGCTTTTTTTCACTTATTAAATTTACTTTAGAGATTTATTAGTACCCTTGACAATCAGTTTATTCCGTCTTTGAAAGTAAAGAAAACAATTTTCAAAAATTCGGACAGCAGAAGAGAGTCTCAGGCGTCAGCTGATTACAGTTCAAGTATTGATTTTGAAGAAAAGAATCATTCAAGTACCTATAAAGTAGATTATAAAGATAGAGGAGTTGATATTTGTATGGCCAAGGCCTATGACTTGGTAGCTAATAAATTGGTCAATTCAAATTGAGTATATGAATGAATATCTAGACGCATTTTTTTTTAAATCTAAATAAAAAATCCTAATTAGATTTTGTTTTAAATTTTATTTTAAAAAAATAGTTAAAATTAAAGTTTAGGTAAGAATTGTTATACTTAATCTAAATTATTAATATATTAAATTTACCCTTATGCTAAATATTTGGTTTTGTCCATAAAATAAAATTCTTACATTAAAAATCAATAATTCATTTAAAGACAATGGGTCAAAAAGCATTAGTGCAAGTTTTCAATAAATCCAGCTATAAGGTAATGTTTTTCATTCGATTCTTAGGGTGATTTTTTTTAAATCATTTATTTATCAAATTTTTGAAAATAGAATATAAACAATTCGCATCAAAAATAAATATGGTCGAGTACTTCAAAAAATTTCAAAAAAACGCATTATCCACTGAATAATTAAAATTCCCTTGAGTTCAACAATTTTTTAATTAAGTCCTATTAATTTAAAAATTATTGATTGTAAATATTGATATAAATTATATTAAATATGATTTAAAATAGATTAAAAAATATTAATTGGAGTTTATTTTCAAATTATTGTTTAAATGTTTTTGTCAGTCTCATAGGTTTAAAAATCGGACCAGTTTTGGCAACCGAAAATTACCAGGGTATTCATTGTGCATAGATTATGCTCAAATTTGAAGATAATTTACTACTGCAAGTATTTTAAAAAGCTTTGATCAATGTGAGATTAAAAGCCATTTAGATTTAAATTTGTCTTTAAATCACATATAAAAAAATAGCGTGGCAATTTCAGAATACATTGATGATAGCGATGATAGTGATTGAATTGAAGGATTTGATACGAATGACAATTCTTTATTTGATAATCAATCTTGAAAGTTATTTTACAGAAATTAATGGATTCTCAGAACCTTCATCACCAATTTAATCTCACTCATTTAGTGCCCTCAAAAACACAATAACAATAGTCACCAGAAAGACGACTTTTTACCTTAACTTTTCCCTAATTTAAGAGGTTCCGGAGACTGAAAAACTTAATAATTTAAAAATGTACTTCAATTGGTATTTTTATCAATTTTAAATGAAATTTAAAAACTCGATTCAAAAATCTGAAAGGAAACTTAAAAAAGAAGATAAAATCTCAAGAAAGATATACAAGAGTTCAAAAGCTCCTAGTGAAAAAAATTTCTGAAGAAAATTGGTATTAGACATGTCTCAATCAATCCATTTTAGAAGCGAATCAATAACTTCCGAAATCCCAATTACTTCGAAAAACACCACACACCATTTACATTCACATTATTTTTTACATTCTTTTTCTTCAGGTATTGAGGAGGAAGAGTTTGATAAAAGTTTCAAAATGCAAACCAATCAATTTATTGAATCAGTAAAATGCACGTCATTAAAAAGTATTTAATTTATTATGTAACTGCGCAATTTAAATGCAGAGTTTATGCAGAGCCTCAAATAATATTCAGCATTTATTTTTCATTATTTAGCATTTTGTAGAGAGATTTAATCAAATTCCATTCAAAAGTTATAAACAAAATATTATTTTATCTGATTTTTTTGATCCTAAACTTCAAGATGCCCTTTCTCACTTCAAATTCTAACTATAAAATTCTAAATCTCAGCTCTAAACATTGTTATTTAATTTACGGCCCTACCGTGTTATGTGAGCTGAGTTCACGAAAATGTGTGAACTTGACTAATTTTTTTGGTTTCGTGATCTCAGCTCACTTGGAGAGAATATAAAAAATTATGTGATCTTCAGATCACGTATTAAAATTTATGTGATCTTAAAATAATTGAATAATTGATTAACATAGTTTATTTTATTGATTATGATACAAATAAAAATCAAAAATAGTAATTAAACAATAATATAAAATAATTTATTTGTTTTTATGTGCTTTTGACTTATGGAGCCGCAGACCCCATTCACCTTTACATTTTTTCTTCACACCTTTTCCCAAACAAATCTCACAAAACAAGTTATTTCTTGTATTCAAAATTACTTCATTTACTTTATTTTATTTATTTATTTAATTCAAATTAACCTCCATTAGGAGAAGTAAAATAAAAATAAAAATTAAAGTTTTGCATAAAAATAAAAAGAAAGTAAAATTAAATACAGATAGAAAAGTTTTATAACTTATTTAAAGAAATTTGTATTTGAAAATTGTCGTTTGGCTTAGCAAGTTTGAAAAATCAAATTTAATTAATAGCGTCATCACGTGTTAAAAAACCGTTGAAAGTTGTGTGTTGGCAATGTCGCTCAACAAAACAAACCAAAACCAACGGTGGATATTTAAAAATTCGGTCAAGCTAAATCTGAAGAGGTTAGACAAACCGATTAGCCATAAGGTCTTATTTGGTGCACTGGATATCGTACTAAACCAGGTGGAAAATGATGCGATCACATCTGTCTACAATTTTTCTTCAAACAAAGTATGGATAATCGAGTTTAATGCTGCTTTAAATGTTCCCCAAATCTTCGATCGTGAAATCAATATTAATGGAACCAATTTCAGGCTTGAAGATGCAAATAAAGTCCCGGATCTCAGAAGGTATTGTACTTTTCGATTTCACTTTTTGCCCTCTGATTTCGAGAATCATAGACTTGAAACTTTTTTTAACGCTGTTCGGATTGATGGTCTTAAGATTGAAAGCATCACTGAAGAAAAATATAAAGATAGACCGGAGAGGAAAAATGGTGTCAGAAGAGTAAGAATATCATTTCCAAAAGAAGTTGAGAACATTATTGGAAGCTTGTCAGGCCCTACAATAATGTATGGTTTAAAGTGTCTTGTGTCAATTGTTGGACAAAAGCAGAAATGCTATTTTTGTGATGAAGAAGGGCACAACATAGCGAAATGCCCTGTCAAAGAAAAACTATGCGAAAAGTGTCATCAGAAAGGACACTTAACACAAAAATGCTCCATTGCTGAAAAGCTAAAGTCGCTTGAGAGGAAAAAGATTGACTACAATGATCTTTACATTGACCAAGAAGAAACCCAATCAATAATTGAAGCTGACCAAAAAGACAATGATGAAAATATGATGCCAAAAACGCCTGGATATCAGCCATCAAATCTCAATGACGTAATGTCACAAATTAGTCCTCAAGACCTCAAAACTTCAGTGTTAGAAGACAGTTTGGTAAGCCGTTTAAACGATCTTCTACCAATAAGTCAGAGACCTGTCAATGTCCTCTCAAATGATCAGAATGAGACTGAAGCTTTTTTCCAAACAAAAAATCAAATCAAGAGATTTTCCGAATCTGATCCAAATGAAAAAGAATTCACCGAAAACGAATCAAAGAAGCCATTAGTTGTCTTAGAAAATGAAAATGACAACACCTTCGAGTCTGATTCAAACAGTTCAACAACTGAATGTACAAGTCAAGTAGATCAATCATCCAGTGAAGTTGTTCAGCAAACTTCCAGTCAAAACAGCTTTGAAGAAGATTTAGAATGAACAAGAAGACAAATAAATCAATTTTTAGAACAAAACCTCTTATTAAAACAAGGTTAGTAATTACACACTGGAATTGTCTTCATTTACCTAGTAGGGTTCATCTCTTAGACAATTTTTTAGCTCAAAAATGTCCCGACATTGTTTTGCTCAATGAATTAAAGATAGATTTGAGTGAGGCAAATATTTATCTTGATTTTCAAAATTATCAGTTCTTAACAAAACCACGCAACAAGTACGGAGGAGGAGTAGCCATTTTAATTAAAGAAGGAATCGAATTTATACAAGATTTTTCTTACGAGGAATTCAATTCCGAACTCCTTTGTATAAAAATGAACTTAGGAAAGAATAATGAATTGTTTGTATTTAGTCTTTATAATCCACCCAATGTGCTTCTGAACTTTGAGTTTTTTAAAACAGTTAATAAAACATGTAGAAACTACATTTTAGGTGGTGATCTAAACGCTAGAACAAACCAAATAGGCTGCGTAGGGGAAAATGAAAACGGGATAATATTAGAAAGAATAATCAACGAGTTAGACTTTTCAGTAATCAATGATAAGCATCCTACTTTCAATATTTTTAATAAGAATTACTTTGAAATTCTTGACCTTTTTTTAGTTTCATCTGCATTAATTGACAAAATTACCGACTTCAGTGTCTTAAATAGTCAAGACATGACTAGTGACCATTTCCCAATCGAAGCATCGATTTCTATTGGCTATCAATTAGAAAATAAATCTGCAGCTAAAAAGTTTAACTATAAGAAAGCAAACTGGCAATTATTCAGCGAGATTTTAAATTCTCAAATAGTGAATGTCACTGAAAGTTCCATCACAATAGATCAACTAAATGATAAAATAACAGAAAAAATTATTTCTGCTTCACATAAAAGCATTCCATATCTTTCACAGAAAATCTACAAAACGAGTCTTCCGCCAAACATTGTTAATTTGATAAAAGAACGTAGGAAAGTAAGAAGAAATTACCAGAAAACTCGCTGTAAAAAGCTCAAGCAAAAATTTAATCAACTTACATCTGAGTTAAAGGCCTCTTTAAAAAAATTCTGGAATCAAAATTGGTTTGATTTTATTGAGAAGATGGGAAAAAACCCACTGACAAGTAGACCTTTTTGGAAAAAAATAAATAAATTTAGAACAAAAAAAGGATCAAATTTAATTCCTAAATTGATTTTAAATGAAAGGGAATTCAAAACTAATGAAGAAAAGGGAAAATGCTTTGGAGAACTCTTATCTTCAATATTTAGTCCTAATTCTGATTTAATTGATACTGAGAAAGATATCGAAATACTAAATTCTAACTCTGTTTTCTTTAGAAATTATAACCAGTGTAATTTTAATGATCGAATTTGTTTAAATAAATTAATTATGGCTTTAAAAAGATTGAAAAATGAAGCGGCATCAGGACCTGACCAGTTTCATAATTTAATGTTAAACAAATTACCTAGAAATTCATTAATAGAAATCATTGAACTTTTTAATTTATCTCTTCGAGAAGGTAAGGTCCCTAAAAAGTGGAAAACATCGAACATAACTATGATTCAAAAAAAGGCCTCTACTTTACAAGATCCTTTAAATTATAGACCAATTAGTATAACGAGTTGTTTAGGAAAGCTACTGGAACGCATAGTATATTCAAGATTATACAATTTTTTGGAACAAAATTCACTCCTTATCCAGGAGCAATCTGGATTTAGGAAACACCGGCGAACAGCAGATAATCTTTTCTTCTTAATTCAAAAAATTGTGGAATCATTTAATAGAAAAAAAAGAGTTTGCGGCCTTTTTTTTGATATTTCTAAAGCCTTTGATAGGGTTTGGCATGAAGGTTTACTTTTTAAATTGATTAAAATAAATCCACCTCATTACTTGACTAACTGGATAAAATCCTTTTTAGACTCTAGGACATTTAAGGTAAATGTGAATGACCATTTGAGCGAAGAATATCAAATAACTGCAGGTGTTTCTCAAGGCTCAGTAATTAGTCCTCTTTTATTTAGTATATACATTAATGACATCCCTAAAAGAAACAAAACAAATAATGAATACTCTCTGCTTTTCGCAGATGATCTAGTTACATTCTTCATTTATAACAAAAAGGGGAACCTAGAAAATAAGATCAATAAATACCTCAACGAACTAGAACAATGGCTTATTAAGTGGAAAATGAAGATATCAGTTGAAAAGTCGTGTTCAGTAGTCTTTTCTAGGTACAAAAAAGAGAGTGATAATCTTAACTTAAAAATTTATGGAAACAGAATAGAGAGACAAAAAGAAATCAAGTTTCTTGGTATTAAATTTGATTCTAAATTAAACTTTAATATACTGGTAGATGAAATTAAAGAGCGCTGCAATAAAAGGCTAAATATTATTAAGATATTGTCAAACAAAAAATGGGGTCTTAATCAAAACACACTAGGAAATTTATATAAATCTTTAGTCGGATCAATTTTAGACTATTCTTTTCCTTGCTTAAATTCATTTTCAGAAAATAATATCAAAAAACTACAAGCAATTCAGAATACAGCAGTCAGATCTATTCTTAAGTTAAAATATGATACTCCCTCCAACATCGTACATCATGAGGCTTTTAATAAACTAAAATTACTAACAGTCTCGAATCGGCTTTTTGAATTGAGTGAGAGATATGTTGGGACAGGACTGAGTCATTCTATTCCATTGGTTGTAAGACTGGTGAAGGAATACAAAGAAGGTTTCGAATCAAGATATATTGACTACCCAACTCCATTGTGTAATTGCTACCTTACTATTTCTTCTTTTTTTCCTGAAACTTGAACTATTTAAACATGAGCCACATGTAACAATCTTTTCCAATTTTATATATTCTTAATTTTCATTTATTTAGCTTATTTACTTTTTTTTTAATTCTTTTTTTTTTTTTTTTTTTTTTTTTTTTTTTTATCTTATTTTATTAACTTTAATTTTATTTTTATTTTATTTTATTTCATTTTTATTTTATTTTTTAATTTTTAACTTATTCTGAAGGAGCTCTAGCTCGGTACAGAAAACAAATAAATAAATAAATAATAATACAGATAAAAATTAGAAAAAGAAAAAGATACAGTTATTTATAGAAACCCCCTGGACCAGAAGGAGGGAACTGACTTAATTTGGTTTTATTAATTCAATTAGAAGTATTTGAAAAGATTTGAATCTTAAGTTATTCAAACAAAGCTCAATAGAGTCCGAGATTCCGTCACTTAAGTAAAAATGACGCTTAAGATCCAATTTAAGCTGACCAATACTATTTAGTATTGTATTTACTTTAGCATTTGCCTCTTCCGAAACTGGTACACTTTCATAAGATTTTTTCTCCGAGACTAAAGCAAAAGCCCTCACTGGATTTGAAGCAATATTGAGGCTTTGTAGATTATCATCTAACGCATCGAGTTTAGAATCCATCAACTTTTCATAGCTACTTTTTGGTGCATCTGTAACATTAGTTGGTATTGGTATATTAGTAATACTAGTCCAAGTACCATCTAAGCTATCATTCTCATCGACAGCATCAGTCATAATTAAATTAAAATTTAAGATCACAAAAAGTTAGCTCATAACACGTGATCTGAAGATCACATAATTTTTTACAGGTGAGCTGAGATCACGAAACCAAAAAAATTAGTCAAGTTCACACATTTTCGTGAACTCAGCTCACATAACACGGTAGGGCCTAATTTACTTGTATAACTTAATTTAATTTTTTATTTTAATTTAATAAACACAAGCCTGAAGAGGTGAAAACTCAAAGGTTTAAAAAAAAATTAATCGCGCACTTTTTTCAAAATCTTTAATCCTGCACCATAATTTAGGATCGAATTTTTTTGATTAAAAAAAAACTGCCAAAATTTATTTTATTTAATTTTGTAGTTAAATTTTAGTTTCAATCCAAAACTTTAGTTTTATGACTGTAATTTAATTTATTTTTCAATTTTTAATATGGGGTCAAGTAAGGATTTAGGGTTTTTGACCCAGAATATTGCAGGTTTTTCGAATTCTGATGCCGCGTCAAAGCACTCACATTGAATTCAATGATTATCAGACAGAATTATTTAGCGAATGCGATAACAATGAAGACTTGATTAACCACATTAATTACACCTAGACCTAAAAGAAGTCGATTTAAAAAAATTTAATATTCAATTTTTTTCCTTTTTTTTTTAACAATTTTTGGGGTAAAAAAATAAATTAGAAAATTATTTGCTGCGAAAAATATATTTTATGTAATTTTATTAATACATAAATTAGCTGCGAAATAAAATAACTTAGCACCTCCGAATAATATTTGCCAATAGTTTATAAATTTAATTTTAAACGCGAATATTTTCAAACCAGGCTAATTCGCTGAATGATATGTAAAATAAATTATAATGTAAGACTAGAAAGAAATAATGGACTTTTCAAAAAAAAGAAGATATGTTGGAAAAGATGATTTAAAGGTAAATTTTGAAAAAAAAATTAAAGATCTAAGATTCTTTTTAAAAAATACTTCATGCTTTATAATTCAGAATTAATTCATTATACTATTATACTCATGCTTCACTATCTTTAATTATATTTTATCTTTCCTAATTAAAATATTTACATCAAATTATTCATTAAATTAAATGACTAAATACCATTGAATAATTAAAGTGAACATCTTAAATGAGTAAGTAAAATTGGCTCTTAATATAAAATTTCCAAAAACTACTTTTTTCCTAAATTCTTCAAAAATGGACAAAAGAAACAAAAGTAATAAATTTTACAAAAAAAATTTGTTTTCTAATTTTCTACATAAATTGAAGTTAAAATTTCAAAATTGACGACACTAAAAATAGAAAGGAAGCAAGGAAAGTAAAAAAAGCTATCTTTTATTATTAATCTTTTATTTTGATTTTTTTAAATAAAGAAATTTTGATTTGTCCAGAGAATGCAAAATAC
Organism: Brachionus asplanchnoidis; assembly: GCA_025491095.1. Lineage (NCBI taxonomy): Eukaryota > Metazoa > Rotifera > Eurotatoria > Ploima > Brachionidae > Brachionus > Brachionus asplanchnoidis. The sequence continues at coordinate 2,840,044 of JAILYF010000004.1, forward strand.
TGCTTGATAATAATCCTGAATCAAAAGAAGAGATGGTGGTCAAATTTGAGGAATTGGAAAAAAAAGAGCTACTTGGCAAAGGTCATTTTGGTACTGTGATAAAAATGCTTCATACACCGTCAAATCAAACTTTTGCAGTCAAAGTACTTTGAAATACTTTTAATTTTTACATTTAGATATAAATATATACTCTAAGATGATAGAAGAAAGTCAAATGGAAGCAAACGATAGCAAAAATGAAGGCATGGATCTTAAAGCTCTGCTAAAAATTGGTAATCAATGTTCTAGTTTGATTAAATTTTACGGAGCAATTCATGCCGAAGTTATTTAATTTCTTTTTCTATATCAAATAAAAAGCTAATTTTGTTTTTTTAGTCTGCTATCTGGATTTTAACCGAAGAAATGGACACATCTTTGGATCGTTTTTATTCCAAGGTATTCGCTCTGGACAAAGAAATGCCAGAGTTATTCATATCCAAGGTTGCTCATGCAGTTTCCGAAGCTTTGTATTTTATGAAGCAAATAAAAATGATCCATAGAGACATAAAGCCATCTAATATTCTTTTAAATTGTACCGGTGAAATTAAATTATGTGATTTGGGAATAAGTGGCTTTGCACAGAATTCCGTTTGTACGACATTTGAAAAAGGATGCCAGAGTTATATGGCAGTAATTTATTAAAAAAAAATTACAAACAAAAAAAATAATCTTTATGTAAGCCTGAAAAAATCGACACTTCTATGACAGGTGGACAGCACTCCATTAAATCTGATATTTGGAGCTTGGGAATCAGTTTGGTAATTTTTTTTGTTTTTTTTTGTTTAAGAGCAAGATGAGTACAATTTAAATTTTTTAGATAGAAATATCAACAGGCTACCATCCATTCAATGGTTCGTCCGAACTATTGACTTTAATTAAAGTAATAGTTTCAAAGAACCCTCCCAAATTGGATGAGACAAAATTTAGTGAAGAATTATGTAACTTAGTGGAAAACTGGTAAATTCCATTTGCTTTGAGAAATTTATTTAAATTTATTTTTTTTCTTATTAGTTTGTTCAAATGGCCTGATGAGAGGATTTCTTGCTCGGATCTACTTGAACATGAGTTTATTAAAAAATATATGGAAAATCCCATCGATCTAGATTTCATAAAAAGTATTATTGATGAAATTGACGAGGATTTGGAAGACTTTTGATTCAAAAATTTCATTTTTTTCAATTTTTGTACAACAATATAGACAATGTGAAATTTCAAACAATCTTTTTAATACAAAATAGAAAATTACTTTTTTTTGCCGTCAAAGTCTTATATTTGCTTGCAAGTGAAACTAAGAAGAAAAGTGAAACAATGTGCAAATTTCCTAAAATTTTCACATTATTTAAAAGTACTTAAATATGTAATCAATTTTCAGAATTTTTGCGGAAATTAGCAATAGATTGAACAAAAATTGTTTTAATTGTTTTTTTTTAAGAAAAATTTGTAAACATCAAATTTTTTCTTTTATTTTGTATTTAAGATTAATATGAAATTTCGCAGTGTCACTAAAATATAAATTAAATATAAATTTATTATTTAGATATTTTTTTATGAAAATCTTATTTTTTAAAAGTATATAATAATTTTTAAAGTTATTAAATAAAAGAAAACGGCTTTAAACTCTTTTTAGCACTGATTTTAATTTTTTTATCGCCAAAAAATTTCAATTTTATAAAAATAAATTTTTGAAACAAAATTTTTTCTTAAATATTAAGTAGCTTTAAAAAGAGAAAAGTTGATCTGCTAATGAAATAGGCATTGAAATTGACAATCAAAACGACAATTCCAGTAATCGACCAAACAGCAGAAAAAGAATTAACAAGAGCGCTGAAATTATATTTAACAATTACAATGAGGCCGTAAAAAGTATTGAAAAAAATGGACTCGCCAAAAAACTAACAGGACCAAAAATGGAATATTATAAATATTGCATTAATTCGAAATGCCCAGTTCGAATACATCTCCATAGCATTTATGACAATCAAATATCAATAAGGTAAGAAACCAAGAGGATTATGATCATGGGTTTATCAACTCGTCTAAACGGTTGAGAAAAGAGATTTCCTAAAAGAGAATGTAAGTCTAGATCTGGAGCTTGGAATCAAATTTAAAATTAATTTTTCTATTAGACTTAATTTTGTTCTTATTAAAAAAAATTTTTTACGTTATTAAAGAGTATTTTAATAAAAAAGAGCATTTTAATTTTACTTAGAGCGCAAAGAGAAATTTAAATAAAATGCTTATTTTTGGTAACAGAAATATTCTAAACCATATGAGTTCGCTGCACCATAAATCTTAACTTTTTTAAAAATGAATTTTTCATTATCCCGATACTTTTATCTTATTTTTTTGACCCTAACCTTTCATTCTAGCGTGATATCTCATTGACCAAAAATTCGTCCAAGAGAATTAGAAGAGGACGGACGGATGTTTTTGGCGGATTTTGATAAAATACGTTCCTAGTACCTGTTTAGACCCAACCAGGGTAATCAAGGGCGCTTATTTAACTAGTAACAGGTCACATTTCGTGGAAATACCGCGGAAAAACCACCTATTTTCATATGATTGTCCTAAAACAGATATAATTTGGCAGGTGATACCTAAAGATCTCAAACAGACCACAAATTCTGATAGAAGAAGAATTTTAGAAAATTTTGGTATATTTGCACTTTTTGATAAAGATTTATTCGTGAAATTAAATTAAACCAAACGCAGCAAAAAAAAATTTATTTCAATTGTTCTCAAAAAAATGAAGAAATTTAATTTTTTTATAAATTAGCATTTTAAAATATCATCTAATGGTATCTTCTGATGACTTTAAACTTCTACTTGCATATTTTAAAGCGAAAGCAGAAGTTTTAAGTATATGAAAAAAAGGATTATTTAGATTGCTTTAAAAATTTTTTAATTTGTTTTCATTTTAATTTGACAAAAACTGAATCCAAAATCAAAATAAATAATACAAAACTGTAAACCAACTGTAAAAACTTTTATTATAAATTGAATTGCATAAAAAGGCGCCATTGAATCGATATCACTAAGTTTAAATAAAATCCCTAAATTTTTCATTTTTTTTCGAAATATTAAATTAAATTCCACAATTTTTTAGATTGCAAATAATAAAATAATTTAACACCAGATTTTAAAGAAATCTACTGTTTTTAATTTATTTACACTTATCCTTTAGGAATGATATCTAATTTATTTTAAAGAACCTATAATTTTTGTGAATAGAAAAAAGAAAATTTTTTAACCGAGCGGAGCTTTTGCTTGATAAAGAAAACTAATAAATAATAAATCAAATAATTAAAAGTAAATTAAATTTTATTCTAAATTATCTTTTACTCATTAATAATAAAATTTAATAAGGATTCAAAAAGGCATCGAGTATGATGTTTAAGAAAAAGAATTTGTATTTATTTTGGTTTTTCGACATTTTCTTTAGTGTCAATTGACAAAAATTTGTGTTTGCAAATGTAATTTTTTTAGTTTTTGTGTTTTTCTTAATAAAACTGATGAAAAACCTTAAAAATAAGCTTTTATTTTTTTTTTAAATTGGTCAAAAAAGAAAATTTAGAGTTGATTATTTTATTGCTGATATCGGTTTCCATCGGTCATTATAAGCATTTAAATTTTTGAAGATTGAGTAGATTTTTTTAAGTGTAATCGATTTAAGTTGTTAGTTTTATATTCGAAACGCTTCAGAAGCTTCGTATTGGTATTTTTATTGAGATAGATTTTGAACCATGAAAAAACACAAGCATGTTTAAGGTTTTTTAAAGTAGAAAAACGAAAGAAAAATTTGTTAGTGTTTTCTAAGAATATTCTTTTAAATTATCTTTCAATTTGGTCTGATTTTCATTCTACTATTTTGGAAGATTTGGAATCAAATTTTTTTAAGTCAGACATAGTTCAATGGTCAATATTTTTCAATGCTCTTCTTTTGGAACAAAGTCATTCAATAACCATTTGAAAATAGACAATTATTTTTTCTATTTTTTGCGGATATTCTAAATATATTTCAATAAAAACTTTATTAATTTGAGAAAAAATTTTAAAATTTTAATTTTTTTTATTTATACTTCAATTTTTAAAATAAGCTAAGATAAATTTTAAAAATAATAATTCACATACATCACTTAAAATTAAATAGTAATAAAATTCGAATAGCGATAGTTTAATAAATCTATTCATCATTGCTAACATATCCTTTCACAGCCCCTTCTTTTATTTCCTATAAATTATTCAACAAAAAAATTTGTTCGAAAATTTTTATAAATATAAAACTCACCTTTGACAATTCTTTTTGAACCTGTTCTTCAATTTTTCTGATATCATCCATTGTTAGTCCGTGCCATTCATCAATCCAGCAGAATAGTTGCCTATGAAATTTTGTAAAAAGCCTTCTTTCACTCTAAAAATTTCCAAAAATTTTAAACCTGTCCTTAATATTTAAGTCAAAAATAAAATTACAGTTTGAATATAGTTTTCAATTCTTCCTTGAAAACCAAACCATTTAAATTCAACAGTTACAAGTTTGTATGCACACATAATTGGTTTTGTGGTCTGTTTCCAGTTTGGTTTGAGCTGACCTCGGCCAGTTTTTTGAGATAAAAATTTTGTCGGATCCTCGTTCTCGGCATAATCCTTTTATTAGTTCATTTTAAATATATATTTTTTTAATTCTAACTCACCCCTGCAGCAACTGGATCATTTGCAATGTCTATGTTGATAATTTCTCGTTTTTTTAATTGATCTTTAGATAAATTAAAAGGCTATAATTAAATAAAATATGAGAAAAGTTAAGTTTAGTTATTGACCATCTTACATTGTCTAAAGACCCGTCATCTTGAACATGAAGAGATTCAATTCGAATAAAAAAGTTTTCTTTCATGTAATCAGGATTCTAAATTGGCGAATTAGCAAGCTAAAAATTTGACAAGAAATATCAAATATTACATCAATAACTGTTTTACAGTATGGATATGCATTCCATGCCTCTTCATGTAATTCTAAGCTTCCTTTAGGTGCAAGTTTTCGCACCCACCATGGAACTTTGCTTTGCAATTTGTAAATTTTTTCTGTATATTGTCCTGACATGTAATTTTCAAAAAGATCTGTTTTATTGCTAAAGGGTTCATTTTTCAAAACAACAATTCCTTCGCCACCACCAGTGTTTTCTTTACTTGATTTTGCGACTGACCATAGCTGAGCAACTTGGTACTTGGAAGAGTTTAAAAATTTGCCAAAAAAAATATCCAAAATTACTTCTTCTACGGTCATTGGAAGAATAACTCGGCTAAAATTTATAATGTCAAAAAAAAAAATTACCAAAATTTACTCATTATCTCACATTGAATAAATTTATTAAAAATTAATTAAGATAATAAGCAAATAAATTTTTTAAAATAATTACTATTCCTTGATCAACATTTTATCAAGTAAAAAAATCTAAAATTATTTTTTTTCGTTTAAGCTTTGTATTTATTATTTTAATTAAAAAATTAAAAAAATTGAGCTAATATTTCTAATTATTTTCAAGTTTCGGCTTTAATTACTCTGATAAAATTCTTTTAATTTTTTATCTGTAGTAATTTATAATTTAGATTAGTCAAAAATTAGCAAAGATTTGCATCTTGGATTCAAATTCAAAACATGTATTTTTCATTGCAAAAATAAATATTTGATATCAATGTACAATTTTTTTCTTAAAAAATATTTTTCCCTGGATCGCTATTCTAAACTATTCTATGTATTTCGCTATTCTATGTCAGTAGTAATTCATAAAAATGAATCTCAAGTCAAATATATTTCTGTTTAGTTAAGATTTAGAATTTAATTATTGAAGTATTAATGCTTTGCACTTCTTGTTTCCTAGATGGAAAAAAATTGCTTATTCTTGAGAAAAACTAAGCATTATCAAATTTTTTTCTGCGAATTTAATTTTATTTAATTTAATATTTTTGCACTTTGATCGCAGATAAAAAGCAAAATTTACTCCAAACTTTACTCTACAGTCAAATGCTCAATGAGAAAAAAATAATTTTAGACTTTTTAAAAAATAAATTAAAATCACAAATCCGTTCTACAATCAATTATAAATTTAGCTTAAAATTTAACTATTATTAAAAAACATTTTAAAGATTAAATTTAAAATTTAGATTTTTTGAAATTGTTTAAAAAAAAAATAAAACAAAAATTCATAATAGTTGTATGTTTAATGTTTCAAAAATTACCTTGGAAATGAAAGAAAAATAATTTGATTTAAGGTATAAAAAATTAAAAATTTTAGCATAAAAATAGCTTTGCAAACAGTAAAAATTTTATTCAAAATGGCCAACTATTTTTTATATTTAAAGAGAATTTTTCATGTTATATTAATCAATATACTAAATTGTTAGTTTAACTAGATATTTTTTAGTTTACCTAGCAAACTAGATTCATTCAATTGAGGTTGAGAAAGCTAGGGAAGCAGAATGGTTAAAAATAAATCAAGTAATTAAAATAATTGATGATTACATAATTTGCTAATAATTTTTGTCTAAAAAGACCAAAATCTAAAAATAAAAATACCATCAACTCCACTGCCTGAACCGTAAAATATAAATTCTTCCTGAAATTTCTTTAAAATTAATTTTTAATTGAAATAGGCAATTTAATTTAAGCAGAGAATGTACAGTTGTTCTAGACAACAAAGGCCAACCCAAAGAATTCGTAATCAAATACGATGATTTAGTAAAGCAGAATCTTCTAGGAAGTGGTCAATTTGGCACGGTAACTAAAATGTTTCACAAAGAATCTAACATGAATTTTGCAGCCAAGGTAAAAATCATATTTAACCCCACATGATGAATTAAAAATTCAAAAAATGTTTAAAATTAAATTAATTTAAAGGCGGTCAATTATGATTTAACTAGAGATAATCAAGATAACCACTATTTGATGGACTTAAAGGCTTCATTAAAATTTGCAAATGGATGTCCACATTTGATTAGATTTTATGGTGCTTTAAATGCTGAAGTAAATGTTTTAATTAAGAGTTGTATGAAAGTCAAGTCATTCAATTTTTTCCACTTAAAAAATCTTTGTAATTTATCATTTTAATTATTAAAAACAAGATTTCTAAATTCTTTAAAAATAACTTGAAGTCAGATGACTTTTATACAGAACTTTATTATTTAATCAAGTAGAATTTCAATGTTTGGAAATATATTTAGGGTTATATTTGGATCTTGACAGAGATTATGGATGCATCAATGGATCGATTCTATCAGAAAGTTTTTAAGAAAAATTTGCAAATGACAGAGCTGTTTTTGTCAAAATTGGCATGTTCAGTAATGAGAGCATTAGTTTTTATGAAACAATCGCGTGTTATGCACAGAGACATTAAGCCATCAAATATACTTTTAAATTATAAAGGTGAAATTAAAGTATGTGATTTTAGCATAAGTGGGTTTGTGGTGGATTCTGTTTGCAGAAGTGTTCTTGGTTGTCGAAAATATATGTCTGTAAGAAGAAGATAAACATCAAATGTTGGGGAAATTTAATTTTTTTTTGTTAAAGCCCGAAAAAATGCAACCAAATCCATCGCAGGGCTACAATAGTAAAGCGGATGTATGGAGTTTTGGAATAAGCTTAGTAATTTTTAAAATTTAAAAATTTTTCATTTGAATTTCTGAAAATAAATTTATAAATAAAGATAGAAATAGCAACTGGAATACATCCGTTTGAAGGCTTAAATGATCTACAGTTAATTCAGACGATTTTTTATGATCCACCACCGAAACTAGATGAAACAAAATTCAGTCCTGATCTATGTCGTTTTGTAGACAAGTGGTAAATTTCAAAATAAATGCTTAGTTATTTTTCTTAATAATTTTATTTAGCTTAATTAAGATGCCGGATGACAGATCAACTTGTGAATTGTTGTCAGAGAATGAGTTTATCAGGAAATTTTCAAATACACCTATTGATTTAGAGTTTATAAAAATGATAATCGATGAAGTTTCCCAAGATCCTTTGGAATAATACAATAAGAAGAATTTAATTTTAATTCATAAAATTTGAGGATAGACATTTAATTTTGATTTTTAATTCGATTTATTTTCAATATTTTTTCAATCTTATTTTTAATCGTGTCTTCCAAAGACCAATTCTTTTTTACAGGGAGAAATATTCAGTCTTATAGTACCGGAATAGTTTTTCTTTTTTTTAATAGAAGATTTTTTTTGTTAATTTTAGATCCCAGTGATTTAATCTCTGATTTCAAGCAAAATGACAAAAATTTACAGTGTTTTTCAAAAGTTTCTGTACACTAACCATAATTTTCATTTAACTCAAGAAACGCTTAATAACTGAAATTAAAATAATTTAAACGAAATTAAAAAATAAATAAGTTTTTTTATTCTAGATAAAACCTGAGATCTGGTAAATTAGGTTCCAAATATCAAAATATAAATGCTGACTAAAAAATTCTATTAAGGGACATGATTTTCTAATAAAAAAAACTTTGACTGTAAATTCACTCCTAATTATTTTTAAAAAAATTTAATTTTAAAAGAAAAATTTTTTTGATTATATTTGGAATTTTAAATATTAAAATGTTGTACAAAAATATTTTTTATTTTAAATATTTTAGTGGCGCTAAACTTCAAAATTAAATTATGAAAAAAAAAAATTCAATGAATTTGAAAATTGTGTCTTGTTTATTTTTTTAATTGCTTGAAACACTTCAGTGGAAAATATTTATTCGTCATCGTCGCCGCATTTCAATCCAACAATGTTGCCTTTGTTGATGTTCTAGAAATATAATTTTTTTTAATCAAATATTTTTTAACAATAAACAAAAAATTAAAATTTAGTATTTAAAAAAAAGGATAAAAATTTAATTCAATATATTATTTCTTATCAAATTTTAATCCAAATACATACATTTTGAAGCTCTTTTTGAACTTCATTTTCAATACGACGAATATCTGCCATTGTCAAACCGTACCACTCATCTATCCAGCAAAATAACTGTCTATGAAATTTAGTGAATAGTCTTTTTTCAGTCTTTTGAGCAAATAAATAAATATTTAACAACAAATTCTTTTAAAAGCTTACATTTTGAATAAATTTTTCCACCTTTCCTTGTAAACCAAACCATTTGAATTCAACTGTTACCAATTTGTAGGCACACATGACTGGTTTTGTAGTTGTTCTCCAGTCGGATTTTAGCTGCCCCCGACCTGTTTTTTTTGATAAAAATTTTGTCGGATCTTCTTTTTCATCATAATCCTTTAAAAAAAATTGATAAAAAACTTCTAACAAATTTTCACTTGCTTACTCCGGATGGAATTTTGTCATTAACTATATCAATATAGACAACTTCACGTTTTTTAAGTAAATCTTTTGGTAAGTCAAAAGCCTAAAGTAAAAAAAATAATATTTTTCTAATTAAAATCAATTTTAAAATTAAAAAAAATATAAATACATTATCAAGTTGACCATTATCATCGACGTGCAGTGACTCAATTTTGATTTGAAAATTTTCTTTCATATAATCCGGATTCTAGAAAAGAAAAAAGGCTCAAAAATTATATTTGATTTGATTTTTATAATTTTCAAATTACATTTACAACTGTTTTGCAGTACGGATATGCGTTCCAGGCTTCTTCGTGAAGTTCAAGACTTCCCTTTGGAGCCATTTTTCTAACCCACCACGGCACGCGGCTCTCCAATTTATATATTTTGTGTGTGTATTGACCTGAAGTGTGATTTTTGAACAAATCTCTTTTATTTTCAAAAGGCTCGTTGTTCAAAACTAGAATTCCCTCACCACCGCCTGTGTTTTCCTTGCTGGACTTTGCCACCGACCATAATTGAGCAATTTGATACTAAATTTAAACAGAATTAGTCCCTAAATCAAATTAAATTTTGACAATTACTTCTTCGGCAGTCATAGGAAGTAAAATACGGCTACAAGAAAAAATTAAATCCCAGAAAGTATTAAATAAATTATCTTACAATTCTTTGATCAACATTTTGAATCCAATGAATCAAATAACAAATACCTAGTCGCTAAATTAAATTAGAAAAAAAATTAAAATAAAATTTATTATTCAAATAAATTGAAATCTTTGATTTTGAAGAAAAAAAAGTACATATCTTGAAGCGCATGAGGGTTTATTTTTGAACACAGCAAAATTTGAAATCTATTTTAGCCGAACTAAATTGTGATGATTCAATCAAAAATTATAAAAATATTTAAATAAATTATTAAAATTTTAAATTCTGAACAAACAAAACAAGTTGAAGTAGTATTTTTTCCTGGAATTAATTTAACAAAAAGGCTTGTCAAAGAGAAACATAAAAGTACCTTAGTTAAATTTCCATTATTGGCATTAGAAATTCAATATGAAAGTTATGAGCTTAATTATTTTGAAATGATTTTATATAAATGTCTTACTTGCGTCTTAAATGACTTGGTAATGTTTATGTTACCAAGAACATTATTACATAATTATTAAGAATTGAATCCCTGACTACCGACCTTAAGCCGAGGAAAATCAATAATTTCAAAAGTACGCGAAAATTAAATTCAGATAAAACTTTTATTTTATATTCAAATTTCTTGCAGTAGATAATTATTCTTATTATTATTATCTTAAGTTGTGTCACTTTTCTTTTAAATAAAAATGCTTAATTTATCTAATTATAACAGCGTCTGATTTTTTTAAGCTTATTTTTTAATTAAAAATTCACTTGACACAGATAAAGTAAATTTATTTTTTAAAAGTCGTCTTTCAGAAAAAAGTTAAATCACTTTTAATTTTATGTATCAAAGAAAAAGTCCTATGAGAAAATTTCTTAAAATTTTGAAAAAACTTGAGCCAAAAGATATTTTTGAAATCGATATAGTTATGTAGGCTTTGGCTAATTTTGACTTGTAAAATTACATTTTAAAAAAATTTGGAAAAGCAACAAAAGAACAATGTTTTCTTTGGATAGGTTTAAACAAGATTTTTAATACTCAGATATTGGAATTCTAAATATTCAAATTAAACACTTGATCAAAAATCTAAAAAAATTTGAGAATATTTCTTTTTTAGAGAAAAGAAAAGTATAGTCAATTTGATAATGAGCTCATAATTGTTTTCATCTAAAATATTATTCATGCTTTTATATTGATGAAAAATTATATTTAAAAGCAATCTTATTAGTAAATTTTTTTCTTAAAGCACTAAAAACCACCAAGGGTATCAGCGCTTTTTTTCAAATAAAATTTATTCAAAAAAATTGATTAAATTTTTTGATAAAACGAGCGAAGAACTTTATTTATACCGAAACTCTTTGAATTATTGTCTTTGATAATTTCATGCTTTAATATTAGATAATACTAAATTCATTTTTAATAGTTCTTTAATTCAATTTATTTTTCTCATTGATAAATTTCTCAATAATTTTTTAAGAGATACATTTTTTACAACATTTTGATTATTTAAAATTTGCTTTGTAGAATAAAATTTTCCTAAATACTTGAATTAATTAAACTAATAAATTCGTTTGTGAACTCAAATTCAAATTTTGATTAAAGAAAAGCTTTGTTGGTTTTGAAATTGGTTTAAAGATTAAAAATAACAATATTCAAATATAATTTTCTAGATTGTATATATCAAAATATTCATATTCTTTATTGTTTATAATATTAAGCGATTTTAGCACAAAATTTTGATTTGTAATATCTTTTTTTTATTAGCAAAATTTGATTCAATGGATGCAAAATAATTGAAATATCATTTCTTAAATTAAACTGAACGCTTTATTTTTTTTTATTATTTGGAGGATGTAATTAACAATTAAATTAAAAATGCCTTTACTATTTTTTATCCGATAATTATTCTTTTAGTTTCCTTGTTTCAATGCTGGATCGATAATTATTAAGTTATATAACTATATATTTTTTTAATTAAATAAACTTGGCAAACCGAGTATTTTGTCCTCTATATATAAAAGAGATTTAATTCTCTAATATTAGATTTCCTTGCATAAAATAGTTATTTCCTTTGTTGAAATTCAACCTTTGAAACAAATTGGATTGCGGGATATCTCAATAAATTAAAAAAGTTGAAGCTTTTTAGTTTATTTTTATTACTTTTATTTCTAGGAATGTACATGTTTAATAATGGAAAAGATTATAATTTTATTTCTAAATTTAAAATGGTTGTTAAGGCTGAACAAAATGAAATTAATTGTAAGCATAAAATTAAAAATCGAGAAGTGTATCAATGATTTTTCATTTAAAAAAAAATAAGTATAAGTGCCAGCATGAAATATCTTTACAATAAATGAAATTTCTTAAGGCGAAAAAGTAAAAACACTGACTAATAATATTTTTTGGTCAAGCTAGAAATTAATTGACGTTATTAGCCAAAATCTAAAAATAAATTCTGACATTTTTATTTTTAATTTAATCTGACTAAACTTTTTTTATAAATAAATTTTGAACAAATTGATTAAACAACGTTAACTAAATATTTATTATAATTCCTAAAATAGAATTTCTGTTTATCAATTTTTTTATTGTTTAGACTTGATAATTTAAGGTTTACAGGCTTTGAACATAGAATCAATAATTGTTTGTGTGAATTTTATAAACATTACAAACCTTTAATGGCTTCATTATTACAAAATATTAATAATACTAAAATTGTTTGTCAATTTATATAGAACTAATTTTAAGTGCGCATTAAGACTGATGTTATAAAAAGACAATAATCTTGAGACTTTTTGAATTTAAATACCAATTAAAAAATTTTCAAATTAAGAAGATTAATTAAAAGTTTTTAAAGGAAAAAGATATTTTTTTTCTAATAATTTAAATACAAAATTAATTTTTTTTTTAATCTAAGAACAGCTTTAAGCAATTATAAATTTAGATTCGAATTGCATTTTTTATTTTGGAGACTTATCTGATTTTGACTGAATAATATCTAATAATCGATATTCTTTGATTAAAAAATATGGATTCAATATTTTTCAAAATTCTTTATATATTTTTTTTTAATCTGAAGGAGCTAATGTTCTATACAGACAAACAAATAAAAAATTTAATAAAGAATAGAAAAAATATTTTTTGAAAATTAAATTTATTATAGTTAAATTTACGATGATGCTTTTGTTTTTGTTTTTTTAAGCTCTTATGAGCGAGCTTTATGTTTTAAATTCCAAGTTTTATACGCACATTAAAGCAAGAAAAAAATATGTTGATCATTAAATTTTTAAGATAAAAATTTTTTAATTTAAATTTTTTGCTCTTAAATAAATTAAGCAAAAAATTTTGAATAATTCAACATCCAAAAATCAAGACTAGATTGTAAAATCCGCTAATGGTGTATTCAAATTGTTTTTATATTTCGAACCGATTGAAAATAAATTTTGTATTATTGTTTTAAATTATTTTAAATTTTTTTTTGGTTTAAAACTGAATGAATCAATCAATTTGTATATATTAAATTTTTAAAGTCAATGATGCAGCAAATGGATATTTAGAACTATTGAGATTCATTTAAGCTTTAAAAATTCTTCAAGAAAAAAAAAATTGAATTCGGAAAATATTGTTTCATGCAGACTGGCTAACAATTTTTACAGAAGCCTATAAAATGACAGCCAGTAGATCTTTTGGATAATTTAAGCAATCTTTGGTCATTATTATCATTATTTGCGAGTTGAATAAAATATAATAAATAATATCTCACAACATTTTTTCTTTGTTTTAATCCCAGCTAATTTAACATTTATTTTATTAAGTTTTGTATTAGGACTATGCTTCACTCTCAAAATAATTTAGAATAAATTGTATTTGGATTTTGGTTGATTAAAACATTTATTTAACTTATAGGATACAAAAACTCAATTTGACAAAATTTTGCGTTGTACCATAATTGCGTATAAGATTAGATTTGAAACAGAGCTTATTTTGATGTAAAGGATTTATACATTTATTTCTAAAGCCGCTAGGAATTATCTTTAAAAAATGTGTTTTTCAAAAGATTTAGTAGATAAATATACCAAATTATTTAATGACTTGCATTTAAACATTTTTCCCAAATAATCAATGATCACACTTTTTTTTGTAAATTTGTCTAAAATTTCTGAAAAAGTAAAAACAATATTTTTTCGTATAAAAATTTTTCGTATAAAAAGAGCCTTTTGGCGTAAGCATCCATTTAACGCAATCAGACAAAAGAGTTTGATTTCATCAGATTTCTCTCAAAAGTCAATAAAAAAAAAAATATTATCAAAAAATTTAACAAGTCTGGACTTTAGTTTTTATATTTTGAAGCAATTTTTCTAGATTAACTGCAACAATCAAAATTAAAATAAATTTTGTGTCTCAAGTTTATTCAGAACGGCCCATTTCAAATTGACCATAATTTTTAGTGATTTTTTTTAAACAAAAACAAATAAAACAATGAGAGTTTTAGTCAGTTTTGAGTTTAACTTTTTTTTTAAATATAGCACATAACTTAAAGCTTTCTTAATTGTTTGCCAAATGAGTAAGATTTTTGTTGGCTTAAATCTTTGATTACTTTGTAATCCTTTGTTAAAGCGACAAAACGGAAGAAAATTTTGACAAAAATTTGGTTGGCACATGACCAGAGTATTTATGTCCTGTGATGAGCTAATACAACTCAAAGATCTTATCATGTTTTCACTCAAGTATTAGATTTAGAAGAATAAAAAGAAAATTTAGTTTATTTCAAAAGTATTTTTATCTTAATTCTTTAAATGGCTCAAAAGAGAGATATATTGGTTACATCATATTTTAAATTTTCTATTTTGCTCTTAGGGCAGGTATATTTTTTTTAGGATTATACGTCGCCAATAAAACAATAAGCAAGAATTTAATTTGAAAATATCTTGGTATATTAGGGATCAAGCAAGTCTCATGGTTTATTCTATGATCCATCAGAGGCCCAAATTATCAAGCTAAATTTGCTCGCGTTTCACGTTCAATTTAATTTTTTTCAATTCTATAAATTTAAACAAAATAGCAGTTTATCGAATTGTTTATTTAAAAAGTTGATCAAAAAAAGCCAGCAGCTTGGCTACAAAACTCTTGGTTTAAATTTATTCTAGCATATCTAGTAGCCTTTGCTCTGGGATTATCTTCTTTTTTTGTTGTGGTTAACCTGCACTATTTGATTGATAACTAGAGCTTAGGAGAAAATAAAGATTAGCTTTAACAAATATTAAATATTAAAAATTTATCGACTTGTCTGTGGGATCTAAGATCTTCGCTTAAATTGGTGTAATCGAGCTTAAGCTGATTTTTAGGCTACATTTAATTTTAAACCATTGATCAAATCTATTTATTGAGTTTGGTTTCGAAAAGTGTTCTCAAAGTACAATGGCTTTTAAGAATTTTTACCAAAAAAAAATTCTTTTTTTTTTTAAATAAATTAATTTAGACTATCATCTTATTTTCAAATAAACTATAAAAATTTTTTTTTACATTTTAAACTAATCTGGTTTAATAAATTATTTTTTAATTAATTGGTGCCAGATATTTAGATTTTTAGAATTAAAATTTTCCGCAAAATTAATTCTAAACAACAAAATGTGAGTTCAAATTTAGGTCAGGAAAAAATGATTTTTATCAAAAAGCACCAAAAATACTTGAAAAACTTTAATTCTTTTAAATTTTGGTAATTTAATTTCTGCACTATTCGAGTATAAATCTAAATTAAAAATAAAAATAAAACAGATGTTCACAAATTAGGTATCAAGCCAGGAAACTTGATGAAACCATACCGATAAGAGCTAAAATAAAAAAAAAAGTGTTTTTTTAAATACTAGAAAATTATTATAAACAAAGTACCCAACGTCGAAAGATTCAAACCATTCAAACCATTGCAATAAACAATTCTTACAAAACTTATTATGTCATATAGACATTTTGAAATCATTAATTATTTTACGTAAGGGCATCAAACTATGCTTGGTTTTTGTTAACAAATCAGTATTTATAAATCGATATTTTACTGATTGTGTTGAAAAAATTCTTATTTACAAGACTGGTGTTCTTGAGAGGCCAAGCATAAGACTCCTAGATTGAATTCTTCTTAATTATATAGTTTTCATTAAAATAAATAATTCCATTCTTTTTTCCTTTTTTCCTTTTTTGATATTTACAGTTATTACAATTCTTAAAAATTGTTGAGATATTAATTTAAATCTAAAAATCCTTGATCAAGAATTACGCAATCGAAAAAGTTTAAGCGATTTTTTATTAGAGGAAATCAAAAATTGTTTACTCAAATTTTCTTTGAACCTTCTTATTTTGTTTAGATAATTTTGCTGACTTTTAAATAAATAATTTTCAAAGTTTGATCATTTCAATGATGGGAAATCCGACCGAGTAACCCAAATGACAATAAATTTTTTGCGGTAAATATTTTTTAAAATTTCTAAAAATAAAATCAGATTTATTTTCAAATTTTGTTACAAAAAAAAACATAAGTTAGACGCATCATAAATAAAAATCTTAGAAAAAAACAAAATTATATTTAATTTAGATAAATTTTACTTTAAGCAGTATTTTTTTTATTATATTCCGTAAACAACAATAAAAATATATATTAGACAATTCTAGATATTTTTATTATACAATATATTTGTAAATTCTTCAATTTGTAGTACAATTTTTTGGTCAGGCTGAAAATAATTTAAGCAAGTTTTTTTTTATTTTATTTACAAATTTAAAAGTCAATTATATATAATTTCCCTTTCTTTTTATATATCTGTCTATTTTTAAATAGAAAACTATTAATAACTTTGTTTATGTAACTATATTTCAATGCATCTAGCTACCATAGATGTCTTCCTAGTAAGACGTCTCCGCAAGCATGCTTGCCGTAGCTTATTTTTTATTATTATTATTATTATTATTATATAGAATTATAATAAGAATAAGTACTATTTTAGTAATTGGCAAAATTTTTTTTCTATCACATTTTTCTATAAAACTTTAAGTAAAAAAAGTCCAAAAAGAACTGGTTTATTATTGAACAAAGCAAACAGGATAAAATTCAAAATGTCTTTTTTTATAAAATTGAAATATCTTGATGAATTTTTTTATATTTTGTCGAAATTTTAAGAACAAATTTCAGAATAATTACCAAACAGATTTTTTGAAATTTTATCCAAACAAAGTTCAATATGTGTTAATTATTTTGTTCGATTTTGTTTTTTGATTTTTAAAAAATAAAATAAGACTTAAATCAATGAATCTTATCACTAATTTCGAAAATTAAAGACAATTCATTTATTAAAATTTGCAACACCAATCCTTGCTTATCTTTCAAAGTAAATTTATTTAATATTTTGTTTTAAATTTATAAGAAACGGTTTGGTGTAATGGTATAAATTGAAGAGCTTGAATTCTTTGAGTACAGTACCTAAATTTTTCCTTTTTTAAAATACTCCTTCAAAAAGTTATATTTAATTTAGATAAATTTTACTTTAAGCAGTATTTTTTTATAATATTCCGTAAACAACAATAAAAATATATATTAGACAATTCTAGATATTTTTATTATACAATATATTTGTAAATTCTTTAATTTGTAGTACAAATTTTTGGTCAGGTTGAAAAGAATTTAAGCAAGTTTTTTTTTTATTTTAATTACGAATTTAAAAGTCAATTTCTATTTTTAAAGATAAGAAGAAGTATTTTTTTGTATTTTAAAAGGGAAAAAATGTCAATAATCATGTACAGGATTATTAAGAACTTCGCTAATAAAACTCTCCAAGCTCAACTTAAAGCATTTTTCGGACTCTAGCCTCAATTAGGCTCGTCGTTGTGTAATATTTGAGATAGTCTGTAAAAATTCTCAATTAAGTAAATAATTATTTACATGAAATTTAGAATATTTTTCGCAACTAGTAATAAGTTCATTAACTTAGATAATTTGAGATACTAAGAGTGTCTCAATTTTTTTTCCTAACAAAGTGTTTTATTTATAGAACCATCAAATAATTTTTCACTGCCTAGAGGAATAAATTCACATGCTTGTTTTGAACAAACAGAATTTATTAAAATATTCAATCGAGACTAATTGACTTTTTAAATTTTTTATTATAATAAAGTAAGTTTAGGTTAAAAAAAAGACCCGGTTAATTTTTTGAAATCTAAACCCGAAGTAATAAACAAAAAACTCATAAAAATGGCCTAAATTTATTTTCAACGATACGGTTCGAATTCGTCGGCTAAATGCAAAATTAAAAACCTTTATCATATCATTAAATATCATTCGCAATTAAATTTTAAAATTTGATATTAAAATGTGCGACTTGTGACCCTAGGCAAACTGTATCTTTCATTAGAAAAATCAATTCACAAAATTTACAATATTCAATTGAATTTTAATTAAGATTGCTTAATATTAAATAAATACGGCCAGTGTTAATTGGCGACTCTAAAAAAATTTTAACTTCCTCCCCTCCCAAAAAAAAAAGTTTATAATGGAATATTTTTTAACTCAAAATCGATTCATTAAATATTCATTTTTTATTTACAATAATTAAATAAACTTTTTTTTAGGGAATTCTTCAGACTAAAAATCGATTGAATAAATAATATTTCATAAGGCTATTTTGATGCCATATTCTTAGTAAGTCGAATTTGCCGAGATTCATTCAGGTTTTTGAAAAGAATTCTAGTTAAATATCACATTCTATATAAAGCCGAATTTTTCATAAGCCAAATGGTTATATCATAATCACAATGATCAGTAAAACAATAATTGTAATCAAATACTTGAAATTCGATAGCACCAAATAAATATCATCAGTCTTTTTCAATAAATTTCTAAGCATTTAATAAATCTTAATTTTGATTGCGGCTCGAGCTTTTTTAAAATTGAGATATAATGAGATGATCAATAGTTACTTATCGCCTAGTTTTATTAACTTTCTTGAGTATTTGAAATTAATATCTACTGTCTGTAAGCTAAAGTCAAAATGGATTTTTTATTTAAAAAATAATTCGAATCGGCTCATAGATCTCCTTTTTCGTTTCCATTAACAAATTTAGGGTTCAAAGATTTAAAATAAATTAAGCTATAATTATTTTTATGTCTAAATGAGCATCAGAATAATTTTTTTTTTCATTAAATTTAAATTTTTTTTAATTAAGAGGATGATCAAACAACTAAATTCGCTTTTGATCGTTCTTTTTTAGAAGACCAAAATTTTATTTTAAATTAACAATAATTCCGGTAAAATATAATCGACTAAATTCTTTATTTTTTTAATATTTAAAAATAAATAAAAAAATTTCATAACAGGTTTTTAAAGCATGTTATTTTATAATAGAATATTAAAATAATTCAATAATTAATATATCACTCTGTTATCACCAGATGTCCAAATCAAATTAATTATTTTCAATATTTTTTTTATTATTTATTTATTTATATTTAAAATACACCGCTAGGCTGATGCACTAAATTTGAAATAAAATAATTTTTATGCTTTTTTAGTATCTAAATATAAATTAACTAATTAAACTTAAAAAATTTAAATTAGCATAAATTTAAAGGTTCCTAGTAGTGGACAAAATTTGGTCAATCGAGCTAAATTCGATTACACTTTTTTTGGAAATACAAAAAAAAACAGAACTTATTTAACTATAGCTACCTTTTTTTAATCCTGTTAGATAAAACCTCTTAAATTTGTCATTTTTTACTCTTTTCTTTGTTAATCTTTTTTTGTAGAATTTTTCTTTTTAATTTTTTCAAGTAACATTAAGTAGCTTATGAGGTTTAGTTGAAAAATTAATTTATTTTAAAAAAGGTTGATTTAAAATGTTTCTAGCATTGGTTTCAAATCTATGGTTAATTTTTTTTTAAATTTACTTATATCTTTTCAGTTAATTTTTTAAAAATTATGTTTGAACTTGATCTTTATTAGGTTTAAAATGTCTAGTTAACAGACTGACTGTGTGTTTAGAAAGAGCGATAAAGTGAGCATGTTTGACTTCACATTTTCAAGTGTCGTTGCATGATAATATTTTGTCGCATATCTACCATAAAAAAAAACACTTTTAAGAAGTTATCTCGAAAAAATTGACAAAAATCTAAAATTAAATTATAAAAAAATTTTTAATCAAATTTTATTTATTATAAAAGAAGAAAATCTTGGGATGTTGGATCATTTAGATATCAAATTTCTTTTCGACTTTTTTGATTTCGCTAAAATTTGGGAGATATTTATCTGAAAGAATTTTTCTTTTAAATTTTATCACGTGGCAAAATTCTAATTAGGTCTTCTATTTTTAGGTTTTAGTGATTCTTATTGAATTTTAAAGCCAAAATGCTTATTAAAATATTCGGCTTTACATTTTCAGGTTAATTCGAACAATTGTCAGCCTTTAATATCAACTTAAAATTCAAATTTTAATTTTCACTTGTTCTTTCTTTAAAAAAAGTCACAAAATCACTTAAATTTTTTTATTTAACAATCATGCTATTTAAGCCAAAGTTAACAAAAAAATTAGATTAAAATGTCTTTGGTTGATTTTAAATAAAAAGGTTTTTTTAATCCTCTCTATTTTTTCGTGTACTTAAAGAATCAAGGCTAGATTTTAGAGCTTTTTTTAGGCATTTTCATATTGGATTTAAAGGACTTCAAAATTTTGAATGTGACATCGATGGAGAAAAATTCAACTGACATAAAATTGGCATTAATCTTACCAGATTTCAAGAGCATTTATTTAATTTTAATTACAACTTTTCATTCAAACACAATTAAAGTAAATATTTAAGATTTTTTTATTATTTTTTATTTCAAAGGAAATATGAACCGCGAATCTTAATTTTAAAATTTTAAAATTTTTTTTTTCAAAAAAATTACAAAAAAAAATTATTTAATTAAATTTATTTGAAAAAAAAATGTTTTAAATAAAAGATCGTGTTCATGATGATCATTTTGTTGTCTGATCGAATATAAGCCGAAAATAAAACAAATAATGTTGTTTCTGTAAGCCTTCCATATTTAAGATCTAAAATCTAATTGTCACATGTCTGGGATTCTAAAAGTTCTTAGACTTTTTAAAATTGAACAACTTTATCTTTTTTCCAAGATGTCTTTCATCAGTTCTATTGAGTTCAATCATTTATCATTACAAATATTTAAGTATTTATGCTTTAAAATTTCTAGCAAATTATTTCATTTTTTATTTTTATTTTACTTCTCCTTATGGAGGTTAATTTGAATTAAATAAATAAAATTAAATAAAGATCGTAGCTAAATATCAAAGCACAAGCTAAGCTTAATATAATTAAGCAATTAAGTATTTATTTAAATAATTACCATTCAAAAAGGCCTTGGCTCAACAGTAAACATTGCTCAAGTGGCATGTACTAGAAATCGATATTCAAATAGGATTAAGGTCTGAGGATCAAGTGAGTTTAAAATGGGTTGTTGTGTTTGCGCAATTGTTAAGTTGTCAAGTAGAAAAAATGAAGAATGTGTCTGAGTCCAGCTCACAAGTGATGCCAATAGTGGATCTCAAATTTCAAGTACCAATTTACAACTAAATTAGACATTTATTATCATAAATCGTGAGCGCAAGTGAGCCGCTCTCCATTAGACTAAATACGGCCCGTTTTTGGCCAGCTCAAAAAATCAATAATTCAGCTCAGATATTGGAAATAAACATCTAGAAAATGAAATATCGATATTTGTTCGCATTCATAACGGACTCTAGCTTTAAATTTTAGAAGGATATTTAATAAAAAAAATGCTATCTATGAGTTTATTGAAGATTCGCTCGAATTAACCTATTTAGATAAGAAGAATTGATTAGAATAATAAGAGAGAACGGAGCAATATTTAGAAATTGGTGGTAGATAAAACGGCTGCTGTCAAGCTTGCAGCTATTTGATAAAGAAAATGTTAAATTTATTTGGATGGGTGCACGGTATTGTGGTGATGATAGAGAATTTGACAGTCTTTTAGCAATTAAGATATTGCCGAGCCTTGGAGACATATTTTATTGACACATATATATTTCGACTATAAATGAAGATGCGCGACTCGACCAACATACCTGCCCATAAGTTAAAAGTGGTTATATGCAATTAAGAAAATTGTGGGTTTAATGATCACATTTGAAACGAGATAGTTATCTCCTATAAATGACTAAACTCAAAATGGTAAGATTTATTTTTTAAATAAAATCTCAAAGTTTGTTTCAGTGGCGTTTATGAATTGAAGAAATTTTTTTTTCTTTTTTTTTTTTTGATAAATATAGTGAGAGGAAAAAATTTGAAAACTATGATAATAATTTAGAACCGAAAATATTTTTTTTTGAATATTTTTGGAAAGCCACTGTATTTTTGTTCATTATTTACCGATAATTCAATTCTAAATTATCAAATGTTAGATAATTTTTTGTAATTCTCTTAATAACTACATCACTGAAATCACCGGCTCCGATCAACTTAGATATCTATAGTTTTACAGTGCAATACTATTTATTTATTTATTTATTGAATTGAATTAACCTCCTTTAAGGAGAAGAAAAGAAAATAAAAAAAAGATAAAAAATAAAAATAAATTTTTTTTGTGTTTTTGTGTTTTTTTAAAAAATGAAAAATTATTACCAAAAATTAAAATTATAAAAATAAAAAAAGGAACGTTAGTTCGAAAATAGAAAAAGGTATGAAAGTTAGAAGGCAAGGAAACTTGGACCAAAATTCAAGAATTACTATGATCTAGTTTTGAGATATTTTCTTTATTATTTGTGTAGGTTAAAAGTGGCCATTTATTACCTAATGAAGCTATAACTTAAAATTTATTTTTATTATTTTACATCAAAAAGCTTAGCACCACCAAATCCACACATTTACTTAAATATTTTTTTAAACAATTTCAAAAAATTCTATTTTTATATTGTTTATTTCGAAATATATTTTTCTAAACAATTTTTTTAATTTAAGAAATAAGAGACCACCAATAATTAATTTAGTGTCCATCTTTATTCTAAGCTTGTTTCTTAACCAGAGATATTCAAGGCCTTAATTTGGAAATAATTGATTAAAATAAAAATAACTATTATTTAATTTAATAAACTTTTGATTCAGAATCTCTCTTTTTGTTAATAATTGGTAGCTTTTTAATAATAAAAAATAAAATAAAATGCAATATTAGGGACTAGAGAGTATAAATTATAGAAATTTTAAGTCCTGTTTAGTTGTCTTTTCTAAGTTCAATACCGAAGAGGCATTGTGAATTTCAAATACAGATTGAACAAAAGTTTTTCATTTTCTGATAAATTAAACTTAAAGTTTGTAAATAATATTAAAAAAAATACTGCAATTAAGTGCAACATACTTTTTTGCACCTTTTTTTCCCAAAGGAAAATTTTTATTCTCTTATTTTTTATTTTTGTTTAGTAAATCAAATCAATATCAAATTTAAAGCTTATTGATGTTTTATTAGTTGCTTTTTTTTTTACATCACAAAAATTATTTTAGGTAAAAAAGGTGCAACAAAGTATGTTTCACTAAGCTGTAGCATTTTGTTTAATATTATTTTATTAACTTTAATTTTAATTTATCAAAAAATGAAGAATTTTTGTTTAACTTGTATTTGAAAATCACAATACTTTAGGAAATTAAATTTCTAGGTATTAAATTAAATTTTAATACAATGCTTAACGAAACTAAAGAGCGTTGCAACTTAAGGCTAAAATTTATTAAAATACTGTAAAAAAAAAATAGATTCTTAATAAACTTATATAAATCTTTTGACGGATTTATTTTAGACCATTGCTTTCTTTGCCTAAATTTATTTTCAGAAAATAATATCAAAATTTAGCAGTTAGATCTACCCTAAAACTAAAATATGATACTTCCTCCAACATCATGTATCAAAAGGTCTTTAATAAACTTAAACTACTTTAAGTCTCGAATCGAGTTTTTGAGTTGAGTAAGAGATATGTTAGTGCGGGACTTATATTCATTCTGTTAAAATGAATTTAAGATTGGTTAAAGAATATAGATCGGGTTTTTAGTCAAGATATATCGAATACCTCAGTCCTCATTGAGTAATTGATGATTAAATTAAATAAAAAAAATAAAAAAATTAATTTTCCAAAGGAATTTTTATTTCTAGACGTGTAGAAAAAAATGGTCATACAAATATTAAGATTATTTTTTAATAAAAAGATTCATGAATCTTTTAAGAAAAAAAAAGAATAAACTTTTTTTTATTAATGGAACTATTAATAAGTGAAAAAATTGTCAAAAGTGGTGATTGTCAAATTTAATCAATTTAATAAATTATTCAATATTTAATAAAAAATCAATTATCTATTAGATCTGAATAGAATTCTATTTATTGAATATTAAAATTTCATTTCAAACTCTCTTTATTTAGAAAGTCTTTGAAATAGTTTTATTTATTTTATAATTTGCTACTGAATATTCCAATTATTTCGATTCTCTTTTTTTGTCTTTTTAACTTAATTTATGCCTTTTCCTATCTCTCTCAATTTTTTCTGTTTATTTTAAATTGGAGTTAATCATCATCATATAAATTAATTCTGTTATAAACAAAAGAAATTACAAAGATACCTTCTATATAAAATAGTTAAATTTTAGCATCAAAATGGCTCTAGAATTATCTTAATTATTTTTGATGCAAGCAAAGTATTGATAAATTATTATAAAAATTGGTGACGAAAAATAGTAGCCTTTTTAAAACAAGCAAAGCAAGTTTTGTTAGGAGCAGTCTTATCATTTTGTTTATTTAACTTGTTTATCAATCAATAATTAATTCAAGCACTAATCTAAAAGTTACTGCAGTGATTAAGAAAATAAACTTTTATATTATAGTTTATTGCGCTGATATAGTCGTACTAGCCTCGTCTGAAAAACAAACTGAAAAAAAATCTTGATTTACTCTAGAGAATTCACTGATGACTCAATTTCTACTTTCTTTTCAATATAATAAAAGGTCGCTGGTTGAAAATAGGAGCATTTTTTTTTAATTTAATTTAAAGAAAAAATATTTTTCGAACAAAAAAAAAGATAAAGATTTAAATCTAACAAAATCTGTTCACATTAGTTTAATTTTTTTCATTATTTTTAACTTAAAAATCTTTAATAGATACATAGTATAAATTGTAAAAATTTGTATTTTCCAGATTTTTACAAAGTCATGAATTGGAATTTTGAAATTTTTCTCTTGAAAATCCAAAGCTTGATTTGTTGGACTAAACTGTTGACTTAACCCTTTTCCTGATCTTTTTAATTTTTCCCAACAAGTCTAAAGCATAACTTCGATTTGTATTTTAAACAACTCTGATATATTCACAGAAAATATAAATTCTGAATTGTGAAGATTGTTTTTTCTCTGCACTTCTAAAAGAAACTTTACCAAACAAAGATATGCTTCCATGAATTCATCAAAAAAATTTAATTTTTATATGAATTTCATAATTAGTTGGATATTTTTTATTTTTTTATTTATTTTACTTTCCCAAATTAATATAATCAGAGGAATAAAAAAGAAAGAAAGGAAAAAAAACTCTAGTATTAGATTTTGCTTTAGACTTTTTGTGAAATGTTCAATTAATTGCAGAGCAGGATAAATTTTATTGTTAGTAATTAAAAGTACCGATTAATCATATATTTTAATTTATGTTTATTATTTATAAAAAATTCGATCTTTTGTCCTTAAAATAAAATAGATTATCTTAAAAAGCACCATAGATATCAATTATTAAAATTAATTTTTTTAATATAATTTCAATTTTATTTTTTAATTGAAAAATACTAAATAGCCACGGTTTATGCTAGAAGTTGTCAAAAAAATAACCATATCTTGTACACATTGTGAAAAAACTAACACAAATAATAAAGAAATAAACTTTTATAACTTTTCTTAATTTAGAAATAAAAATTTTAATCATCATTCGAGGCATTCTTAATTTTTTACATTCAGCTCTTATTTTTTCAAGCCATTCAAAAAAATTTTTTTTTGTTCAACTCAAACATCCTGAATCAAAGTGGCAACAATTTTTATTTATGAATATTTTTAATCAATTTTTTTTGTATAAAATTAGAGTTTAATCTAAAATTAGTTCACTTTCGATAATAATTAAATATAAATAAAAATATGATTAATTAATAAAGAAGAGTTAAGAAAATGAGTATTTGTAAATGATATTTGTTTTTTGACATATTTAGGGTCTTTTAGCATAAAACGTGGCTAATCATTATTTAATTAAAATTTATTTTTATTAATTTCAATTTATAGGAAATTTTTTTAATTATTTTGGTAAATAAAAATAATAAAATCTAGCATTAACCGGCACCTTTTAGAGCTAAAATTGTCTAGGATCTAGTTTTAAAAATGCAAAATTGCTTTAAATTGGGTCTCATGTGGAATCCAAGCGTCTTAGAAAACAGATTGCAATCGAATATATTTAGGTCTGTGTAATTAATTTAAATTGGAAAAAATGGTTAACACATGCCGAATATCGATTAAGAGCTTCGACTATGTGTGTCCAACTTGACAAAAACTTAACCTTTAAAGCCTCTCGAAGATTTCGTGATGAGCTCGCATTCAGTTTAAAGACACAATTATCGATTTTTGAATCAGATATTGAATTTTTTCTACTAATCTATTAAAAAACATGTCAAGCACTCGCTAAAATCAAATAATTCAGATAAAGACAAATTTTTTGCAGGATAACTTTATGCTGTTCTTTGAATCTAGCATTAACAATAAACAGTAAATTTTTTGGAATGAAAGTAAACCACCAATTCTTTTCATTAAGTATTTTTTTTAATTATTTAATTAAAGTTTAAGTCCCATGGACAAATTGAAATAAGAATTTAATATACAATTAAATATCTATTTTACAATTAAGTAAAAAATTCAGTTCGGTATAGTATATTTATTTTTCAAAAATAACTCAGCTTTGACAATGTACTAATATTTAAATTTATTAATTTTTTTAAGTTTTGATTCCTTAGTATCAGACATAAAATATTTAATATTTTAAAATTTAAACACATATAATAAGAGTTTTTTAACAAGGATTAGTGGAATTCATTACAAAAGAACATAACGAAATGATAAAAAAGTTAATAATTTTTTTCTTTATGTTCAGAAATAGTTATGTGAATGCAAAATACAAAGTTGTCAAAGTCTGCTAATGTTGTGCAACATCTCTGAAAATAGCACTACCCTAGAATATGTTGAAATTTAATTTCTGCTTAATTTACTGAGTATAACATGCTTTGCTCTTCTGTACTGAATTTCACAAAATCATTAACAAAATGTTTAAAAAAGAAATGAAAAGAGATTTACTACCTTTATTAAATAATCATTGAGATTAATGGAGTCTGATAGAGGCTTTTGATTCGAAATTAGTAAATCTAACTTTAGTTTATGATCTAAGGCAATTTAAAAAAAATTATAAAATCAAGTTGATGTCTTTATTCTCAGAAGGAGCTAGCGCTCGATACAGGTTTACAAATAAATATATAAATTTTGTAATGACGAGATCACATTTTAAAATATAAGAATTCACAGTGTTATAAGAATTTCTTTTAATGATGATCTCATTTTAAAATTTATTTTATTTTTTATTTATGTAAAATTTCACGGAATGATAGCTGGTGAATTTTCTATTAACATCATAAGCATATATTGAGAATGTATCCTAAAAAACTTTTTAGTTAATTGTGAAAAAAAAATTTTACAAAGAAAATTGACTCGTCATAAAATAAAAAAATTAAAAATCTAATTTAAATAAGGATTTTCTTACATTTAAATATTTTTTAAAAAATAATCTCAATCTTTTCTTGAATTAATTAATTTAAAAATATGAGGTTTTAATCATTCAAACTGATACATTTGAATAATTCATTTCATTCACAGATTATTATGGATGGAAAATTTTGCCAAGACAATGCTACTATTTAATTATTCTTGATCAAAAATATTAAAAAATAAATGCTTTTAAAAAAAAATTTTACCAAGTTCCACGATCAAAAAGATAAATTACAGATTCAAATATTTGGATATTAAGAATTTTTTTCATCATAAAATAATATGACCATTGGGTCACATAATTTACTAGCCCCAAAATTGACATGTATTTTATTTAATTTGTTAGTTAATATTCAATAAGAGCACTGAATAAAATTGCTAATTAAAATTATTTAAAAAGGCATTTTAAACTTTGCAACAAGAATGAAATATATAAAAAAAAATTCAAAAAGATAAAATAAAGCCTGCAAATTATATCATCTCAGACCAAGTTCTGAAAATATTCTGCGATGTAATTTTCATTATTTTTATAGTGAGTACATTTTTTAGAATTTTTTGCAGAGGCTTAATTAATGTGATAGCAGTGAGTGCATAAACAGTTTTGGGCTTTTGAGACCAAAGCTAGTGAGAGCTATCATTTTATTTTTATTCTAAATTTATTTTGTTATTCAAAAAATCACAATGCCAACAAACAGACAAGAGAAAAACATTATTTTTTGTTTTTTATTAAAATTATTTTATTTTTAAAAACAAACTAGTCACCATAAAATATAAAGAATATTTTTATTTAATTTTTTTTATCATAACGAAGTGTAAAATTTTCCAATAAATTTTTCTCTCATTATTTTTGTATATATTTTTTATTCTTTTATCACCCAAGAGGCAAGATAAAAAAAATCTAGCAAAATTAAGTGCGTGGTCCCTCTTTCATGCATCAATCAACCCTTTATTATTTTTACTTTTCTCGAAACAAAAATTTTCGTGAGACACTCGAAAGCGGCATCAACGTGACATTAATTTAAGAAAAAAAAAATAATTAAAAACGCAGATAGAACTAAGTCTATTAGCACAAGCCTAAAACATTACATTTGTACAATAAACTTGGAAATTAACATGTTATTTTAGCTAGTTGGCAAAAGCAAATTTTTTACAAGATTAGAAAAAAAAAATTCTAATCTTATCTAAACCATCTTAAGTCTAATTATTAATTTTACTCTATTAGAACATCGAATAAGTAACTTAATTACGATTGCTACAAAGTTAAACCACTTGGTTTTCATTTTGTTTTTATTATCAAGATTATTTGCTTTTTTTTCTTCTTTTTTTTTTTTCAAAAAATCTAATCCTTTATGTTCGTTTCTTATGCAAAAATAAAAAAATCTTAATTTTTCAATTTTTTTATTTTTTCCTCTCAAAATTTTTACTCCCAAATAGATTTTAAAATAAATAAATAAATAAATGAGTTGTGCATGATGGAAAAGAGTTTGATAAAGTCAAGAATCGACTGTCCACCACCGGAGACCCGTCAACTGATCAAAGACAAGGACACTACAATTCAAAAGTTGAACGAAAAGCTCAAAATCTTCGAGTCCAATCAGGCCAGCCTGCTGAGCGAGCGCGACTACCTGCTCAAATTGCTGAATAGACTGAACAAAGCATTGAATGGCAGCGATACCATGGCAAAAAGCAGCAAATACTTTGACAACTTTGTAGATCAACAGTTCGATTTTATCACGTCGCCCAGAGCCTTGGACTCCTACAAACCACTGGACAGCAGCTACATGAACCATTTGACCAAACAAATTGAGATGGCCAGCTTTGTGCTTCAAAAAAACGAGAACAGCTCGGCGACGTCCTCTCTGAGCCTGGCGTCGCCGACACCGCCCATTTCCTCGGCGTCCTCGTCTTCGTCCTCGCTGGCCAAACATGACCGCATATGCGAGCTAGACGAATTCGACTCCAAAAGTGTTCCATTCACCCCCAACTACAAGCTAAACAACAAAAACATCAACTCGTCAATCAGCTCGTCCATGATGCTGCACAGTCCCAAGCAGCTGATGGTCAAAAAGAGTCTCAAAAGCACCATATCCACGCTCAACAACAGCCAAAGTCTGGACTCAAAGTCCTACGAGTTTCCCAACCAGACACCTTTGTCCATAAACAGCAAGCCAGCACACAACCACATGAAGTACGAGCTTTCCAATGATCTGCAGCAAAAGGAAATAGAATATCTGAACAGGAAGTACGGTGGCTACTTGAGGGCGCGACGCGCTGCCCGCATCATCCAACTTGCGTACCGCGAGTACCAATTGAGAAAAAACTACCAGAAGCTGTGCGAGAACACGCTGAAGCGGCGCAGTTTGGACATATCCAGCTGCAATGCCATTGAGCCCAATGAGACTGGCAAAAAGATGAGCATTGACTTGGCCAGTGTTGACTTTGAGAATTTTATTGAAAATATAAAGGCCAAAGATGGCGCTGGTGCTGGTGAAGAAGATGATGAGTTTGAGGATGCAGAGAGCGAGCTTGAAGACAAAGAAAAGCTGGAGCAGAAATTTAAGAGTCATTCGGCCACTAAATTTGATGATTTGTCCACCATATCGCTGCTGAGCTCGGCTAATGGTGACTACAAAAATTTGGACGATGATGACGAGCCACAAATCAACAAAGCAAAAAATTTGATCACCATCAATTCAACTTCCATTAACAGTGTGTACTCGAGTGAGTCGACTTCCAGTTGTTCGTCAGGCTCGACCAAGATATCTGAGTCAAGTGGCAAAAGTCTCAAGGAAAAAGTAAAAATTTCACCTGTTTGCTCGGTCAGTGGCGGTGAGACGCCCAAAAATTGCGATTCACCATCAAAATTCAGACACAACTTTTCTGATTCAAACAAAAATTTTAGCTCTAAGTCAATCAATAATTTCGATGTAAATAAACACAAGTATCTAGTCGGTCTAAATCTTTTTAACAGGTATTAAGATTTTTTTAATTTTTTTTTTGATATTTATAAATAAATTTTTTTTTTTGAAATTTTTTTTTGAAATTTTTTTTACAAAAATTTTTTTTTGAAATTTTTTTTTTGAAATTTTTTAAAAAATTTTTTTTTTTTTAGGAAACCTGAAAAAGGTGTCAACTATTTGATTGAGGAGAAGTTTCTGGACCGAAACTCGAAAAGCATAGCCGAGTTTTTGTTCAATCGAAACTGCATAAGCAAACAGTTGATAGGCGAATATATTAGCAACACTCAGGACAAGTTCATCAGAAATGTTTTGACGTAATTTAACTTTTTTTTTTAAATTTTAATCCAGAGATTGATAAAATTAGAAAAAAAAAATTGATTGACACTTGACAAATAGAACATTTAAAATTATGACTCTTTCAGACAGTAAATTTGACAAAGCTAACTTTGAAGACCGGAAAAAAATAGCAACTTTTTTTTCACTTGTTTCTTATTGAAATCATTATTTTTAAAGACCGGAATGTTTTTGCCAAGCCATTGAATGAAAGTTACTAATTTTTCTAATAAAAAAATAAATTTTAAATAAAAAACTATAAATATTTTTAAAGAAAAATATTGATATTTTCAAACTAAAAAAAGTATGACGTCAAATTATTCGAAGTTCTGAAAAAAGACAAATATTATTTTATGTTAAGATTTTTAATAAAAATCAATGAAATATTTTTAAAAAACTTTGTAGCCTTTTCTAAATTAATATATTTAATGACTTCGCAATGTTTATTCACCGTGTCGTAGTTCAGCTATCTAATTATTTTATTTTTGAGAGCAAATTATTAAAAAATTATTTAAATATTGGAACACTTTTAGCTAGTTGAAGTTAGAAAAATTTAATCTTTCAAAATTTAAATTTGCATATTATGACAGATTTTTAAGATCAATCTTAAAATAATATTTTTGTGTAACTTATAACGAGCACAATAATTTTAATATTGGTCTAAAAAAATAATTACCCGATTTTTTTAAGTAAGTCACATATCTAAATTCAGATCGTTGACTTAATTTTTTTTTAAATCTCAATCTTTTCGATTCCTGTAGTACCAACAAAAACACATGGAACGATAAGAATTCAACCTTTATGATTTGACTTTGGTTGTTGACTTAAAAGTAAGTCTAATAATTAAATAACCGAGGACAAAATATTAAAAAAATGAAGTTAGAAATTTTCATTTAAATAATTGACAAAACCATTCGAAAATCTTTAAAATGATTTCAAAAGAAAAAGCTGCACAGTCTTTGGAAAATTTGATTAACAAAAACCAAAAAATTATTATTAACCATTAAATTTTTATCTTTTTTCTAAACTCAAGAATTTGTTTTATGTTTTTTTTCAATTAAATAATCATTTTAGGAAAAAATAAAAAACTAATTTTTTTTGGATATATTTCACAATTCGAAGATACTTAACTATTTAAAATTAAAAAAAAAAAAATTATTTAAAAATTTGGTGACAGTAAAAAAAATTCATTTTTCAGGCAAAATGTAATTTATTGTACATTTTTATATTTTTACATTTTTACATTTTTTAGAGAAAAAATAAAAAAATCTAAAAAAATTTTCATCAAGAAAAGTAATATTAAATTCGCAATTAATTAAAAGGGATTTTCAAAGAATTATCCTTGTTTTTTACATTTAAATTTTTCTAAAACTCCTTGTTAAGTAATTGCGAATTTATTATTAATTTTCTTGAATGAAAATTTTTTTAGATTTTTTGATTTTGACATTTTTATTTTTTCTCTAAAAAATGTAAAAATGTAAAAATATAAAAATGTACAATAAATTACATTTTGCCATTTTTCATCTAAAATTTTTTTTTTCGAAAATTTACATCAAATCGATCAAGATTTTTTAAAATTTATTTCAAGTTTTAAAATTAAAAACAAATTAATATAAACATTTTTCAGAGAATTTATTCAACTGATTGACCTCAAAGATTTGCCGGTAGATGAAGCACTGAGAAAGTTTCAGTCTCATTTCCGTATGCCAGTAAGAGTCTTTTGCATTTTTTGAATTTCTGGAAATCATTTGAAATTTTTCTAAAGGGTGAAGCGCAAAAAATCGAACATTTGACTCACGCATTTTCTACACGGTTTATAGAATGTAATAAATTAGTTTGTAAAAACATGTTTAATTGTGCCGAGGAGACAATCGAAGTGTTCGCTTACGCAGTCATTCTACTAAATACAAGCATTCATAATCCGAACGTAAAGCCTAGTGAAAAAATGAAATTCGAACAATTTGTAAAAATGACCAAAGGAATTGACAATGGAAACGACATTGACAAGGACTATTTGCACGGTGTATACGAAAGAGTCAAACAGAACGAGTTCAAACCGGGCAAGGATCATACAAGTTCGGTTATTGAATTCGAAAAAAATCTTGTCGGTGCCAAGAAACCCACAACTTTGTTTGCTTTGCCACACAGACGCCTTGTTTGTATTGTCCAGCTATACGAAGTGTACGACTTGACTAAAAAAGATAAACCTAATTCTCATTTGAGGGATTGCTTCCTTTTCAATGACATTCTTGTTGTAAGTAGAATTTTTAGCAAAAAAATTTATCAAACTTTTTTTATCAAATTTTAATTTTTTTTTAAACTTGATACTTTGATTAGTATCACTTTTCTGGTGCTGTATTTATCCCAGTAAATGTTATAAAAAAAATCTCATTTAGTTTTTGATAGAATTCATTTCCTTTAAAATTTGATACTTATTGTGAATTTTTTACAAAAACTTTTTTTATTTCGACTTTATTTTTGAAATTTCATTTGAAATAACTCTTGATTAGCTTCCATTCCCAAATCTATTTGACATAAATTCTTTAGTATTTCCAAGTTTTCTTTATAAGAATATTTTAATGGAAATTTTCAAGTGGTAGTTATTGCCTTCACCGTATTTAATGCTTTTATTTTAAAAAAGAACAGAAAAAATTCATATTATTAAAAAATTGGCGTAATACATTTCGAACAAAGACGATAAGTCAGAACTAAAAATCAAAAGAAGTGCTTCTTTTTTTTTAATTAATTTTTTAAAAAGATATTTTACTGAAAAAAATAGTAAGAAACGATTAAATAAAAAATTTTTATTCATACCCAATTTTAATTAATCAATAAAATTTATTCTGAAAATTGGGAGTGAAAAAAATTGACAAATAATATTAGCTAG
The DNA here is from genome assembly GCA_025491095.1 of Brachionus asplanchnoidis. Lineage (NCBI taxonomy): Eukaryota > Metazoa > Rotifera > Eurotatoria > Ploima > Brachionidae > Brachionus > Brachionus asplanchnoidis. The sequence goes on from JAILYF010000004.1 coordinate 2,874,100, forward strand.
AAAGAAAAAAATTTAATTATTGAGTGACAATTTTTTATTTTGCAAGAAAAAACAAAGTTGAAAAAGTTCATTAAATATTTATAAAATTTTCAATTAAAACTAATTTTGTTCTAATATTTAAGAATAATTTAGGCGTAAGTCTTATGTAGTTCAGAGCGGAAAAAAATTCTTTCTGGCATACATCCTATTTAATCAAATTATAAAAAAAAGCAAGCAAAATGAAAAATTTTCTATAAAGAAGACCAAATTTTTTACTATCAAATCTTTAGATAATTATTTTTGTCTTAATTAATAAAGATTAGGTTTATAAAATTTGTTCACAAATTTTAATTTTTTGATTTATTCGAAAGCTCAATTTTCAATTTCAAAATAATTTGATATTAATTGATTTTTTTCAGAACAAAATGTCTTCAATTAATTGAATTTTGTAAGTAGGTGAATAGCACACCTTTTTTTGAGTTACTTTATAAAATTTGACAAAATTATATAATTCAAATTTTTATGGATTTCAGATTTTATAATAATTACCAGTTTTGATAGATTAGGTTTATTTAATAAGTAAATAGATTATTTTATTTTATGTCCCTGAAGTCTTGTACACTCTGATGATTAAAAAAAATAAAATTGAATAAAAAAAACCCTAACTTTTGAGATATTATCGTATTTACAGGGCTATTTTAATTAAAACATTTCTTTATTACTTTATTTCTTATATGTACATTATAATTTTATTAAAAAGACTCAGCAAGATTTCCATTCAAAAAGTTTGTCTCTGTTTTTAAGTTCATTTTTTAATCTAAAAATTATCGCTAGGGAGCAAACAATGCATCTAAGGTTTTTTTCAATTAATAATCCTGTTTCAAGACAAATTTGTTTTCATTCATCAATAAATTTCAATTATTTAGATTATCTCATTTTAAAATATTTTTTTCAGTCTGATTATAAATTAGGCATAAACTTTCGCATCAAGCTTAAATTCGAATTTGGCATTATAAAAAGCTTGAACGAAATTGAGTCAGCAACAAAAAAAAACATTCCATCCAATTTATCCTCGTTTGTCAATGCATTAGACTAGAATGCTTAGTTCAATTATATTTTTTAATCAATATTTGTCATAAAGCATTTTTCTTTGGGGAAATAAAACTCAAGCAAAAAATCGAAAATCTCTTTGCAAACATTAACAAAAATAAAAACCATCATTCACATTTATTGTTTAGCAAAAGAATAAAACGAAATAAAAAATTTAAGATTGATAATTAAAATATAACCATAGGGTTAATCAATAATAATTAAGTAAAAAATATATCAAATAAAACTAGATAGTAATGATTAAAATAAATCAATATTTTATAACGAGTAGTTTTATTATTTTTATTGCGTTTGATAGATCTTTTCTTCAAAAGCATTGGCAAATAAATAGATCTAATCGAAAGCATTTGTTATTTTTTGATAAGTTTTTTTTTTATTTTTTTTAATAAAAATATAGACTCTATTTTCTTAACATTTAAAATTTTTTCTATTTGAAATCAGATTACAAAGGTATTCTCCAAAAAAAAGAACAACACATTGTATACATACAAATATGGGTTTCCATTGCATGGAATGAACGTTGTTTTGTTTACGACGAATCGTAAGATTATATAAACATTTGAGTTAAGCTAATGTATTTTGACACCCTAGACTATCAATATGGTATCAGATTGATTAGAATGCCAGAGAAAAAAGTGCTAATTACATTCAATGCAAAAAACGAAAACGATCAACAATTGTTCTGTCGTGACTTAGCTGAATCCATTGCCGAAGTAAAATTTTTTTCGCTTTTTCTTTTTTTTTGTTTTTTGCTGGCATTTGCTTTTTAAAGGAGAAGTGTTCGCCTTTTTTCCAAATTAATTTTTATTCTGATACTTGGAATATAAACATTTTTTTTCTTTTGATGCAAAAAAACTCTGCCAATATTTTGAAGTTATGTTTTTGATGTTTGATATTATTTTTCTTTTAGTCAAACGAAATCGAATCCATTCGAATCAAAACCGAGCTGGAGAAATACAAGCCAAAAAATTTGCTTAATCTGAACCAGAATGTCACTAATGGAAATGCTAATAGTGGCAGCCGCGGGTGTCATAGTAATTTTGGTATTCCTGTTAATAATGATAATAATGGAATGTCGCCGAAAGTGAACCCAAGTGCCAACAAAACACTTTCCACATCATCATCCTCAGCATCTTATGCATCCTCTTCTTCATACTTTTCCGCAGAAAAATCGGTCCAAATATCACCTGTTGCCAAAGCAAACTCACCATGTGAACTCGAAACAAAGCCAAAGATTAAAAGAACTTTGTCAAATTCCCTGCTAGATTTGTCTCAAAACACTAGCACTGTTGCCAGCATGAGCAATTTTAAATTTGCCAATAATTCAGCTGGTCTGTGTCGAGCTGGCTCCGAATGTTCCATCTACAACAACCCTTTGGTAAATACCAAATTTAAACCAATACTTTTTTTATTAAAAAAAACTTTAATAATTTAGCTAATCAATTAAAATTAAACCTAAAAGTAAGACCAAGTTCCATGGTTGCTTATAAGACAGTTCGGATATATATTTAATTAAATAGCAATTAATTGATTTATTTTCTTTTGATAAATGAGCTATTGCATTTTTGTTCAATTACATAATCTATTAGTAATTGAAATTTATTCGCTGTCTATCTTTTTAGAGAAAAATATATCTGAACATTTTGTTTTATTTTGGTAATCTGTTTATTTTGATGTCATGATGCTTTGAAAAAAACACACCAATGTTGCATGAGTTTGGCAAAGTAGAAAATAGGCTTCATTTAGGGTCGCTGTGGCTTTTCAGATTTTCAAGAGTTTCAATTGTTGTATAGTCTATTAGTGTTGTGGTTTGCATTCATTTCTTAATTATGTCACATTGTTTTTTAAACAAAAAAATGACAAATTGGAATTTAAAAGAATAAAATTTAAAAAAATTTTTTAAAAAAATTAAAACGCCATAAGAATTTAATTTGATTTAATATGACATAATTTTAAAATGGATGTGCTATAGAAAATTTTAGATATCGTTTATTTATTTTTAATTTTTCAGTCAAATTAAACTAAATTTTGATTTAAGGAAAAGCGGAGATCGCAGTCGTTTTTTAGCAAAAGCGATCTTTTACAAAGACAACAAAGTGATAGGCAAAAATTAAAAGAAAATATATATATGGATATAGACGAGTTGGATGGGAACAAAGAAAGCAATAATTTGAATGAAGAAAGCTCCGATTTGGTTTTGTTTGATGAAAATTTGCTCAAAAACGAGCTTAGACAGAAACAGTTGTCGAGTGCAAACAAGTTAAATCGAATTTCTACGTCAATATTTTCGTCAAACACCACCAATGGACCCTCTAATGCCAATTTAACCAATTCAGCCACTAAATATTTCACAATTAGCTCAGCAGCTGGACAAAAATTCCGTCAAATAATTAAAAAATATGTCTAAATATATTCTTCCGAATTTTTTTTTTGTGTAATTATAAAAACGAATGACTATTTATTTAATCAGAGTTATTAAGCACTAAAATCCTTTAATTTACACTTAAGTCCTCCGAGTTATCTAAATTATTTTTTTATTTTTTTTTCAAAATTTTTAAATTAAAAAAAATATAAAAAGATTTATAAAAAAAATATAAATATATATGAATTTTATTCTTTTGATATATTTTGTTGTTAGATACTAAAATTTTATTTGACTTTAATTTTTTTTTATTTCGACATTCGATAAAGCTACACCTGAGTTGGTTGGTCTTTATCTTTATTTTATCACTTGCTTTTTTTGCATATTTTGCATATTTTTTTGAATTTTTTTGGAGATTTTTAAGTTGGTTTTTATTTTCTCTGTGTATTTTGACAGTATTTTTGTATTCAAACAAAATTATACAAATAAATCTAATAAATCTAAAGCTTTTTTTGTCCCCTTTATCTATTGCATTTTGGCCATGTTATTTGATTTGGCGTGTTAAAAAATCTAAAAATTTACTTAAATTCAAATATTTTTTTACAAGTAAACAAATAAAAATGAATAATTAATCATTTGGTTCTAAACGCTTCAATATTTATCCAAAATTAGTAATCTCGTCAATTCTGTTGATGATTAGATATTTTATTATACAAATCTGTAGTTTATATTCAAAGTTTAAAGCAAATCTTTAAGAAAACATCCATGAAAAGCAATCAATAAACATTTCAAATGAAAAAAAAAAAACTCACACATAAAAAAATTTAACAAAAACAAATGATAAATCATTTTACATAAAATTAGCTTATTATTGTTGATTTTGTGCGTCTGTAAAAAATGCGATTTTTTCTAAATCATGTGTTGATATTCAATAGAAATTTGAATAGAATTAATATTTTAACTATTTTTTTAAATAAGCTTGCTAGTAAAAAAAAATTGTGTACAAAATATTTTGTTAAGAATAAAAAGTGAATTTTGAAATCAAGCAATCAAGTCTAGGATATTTGAAAAAACGATGAATTTAAATTAAAAAATAATTATTTTCTTTGCAATTATCATTATTTATTTTAATAACAGATATCAAATTAGTGTAAGAATAAAATAAAAAGTAAAGTTTTTGTTTTCTTTGGGCGAATTTCAAATAAAATTCTTAAAAATAACTAATTATAAAATTGTATTGCTTTGTGAAAGAAAATAGTGTTTAAAATTAAAAATTAATCATATGCAGTGTTGACATAAAAAAATTTAGAATGGTTCATTATTGAAAACCCCATAGTTTTTTTTCAAAAATGCCAGGATCGTTTTTCCATTAAATTAAAAAATATTTTATAATAAATTTTGATATTTTGTGTTGAATCTTACGTAAATTTCTGTAATACTTGATAAATTTTAGTCAAAAATTAAAAAAAAATGAAGTCAAAATGGGATTTATTTTCAAAAATAATGGATCCTAATTTTATTGAAGAAATATTTTAAAAGTTCGAAATACTTTTAAATTGTACAAAAGTACAACTTTACAAAATTTCATAAATACTTGTATAGTTTCATGCTTTTAACTAGTAAAAAAAAAAGCTGGTTATAATTGAATTAGCTATTTTGTTTGATGATTTTGCTTTTTTTAAATGTCAAAATTGCGTATAAAATTATTAAAACTTCTATATTTCAAAAAAATATTGAAGAAATACTTAAATTTTTGTTTTTAATCGAAATGCTTAACTATTAAACAAAACCTAGCTATTTACCCATCAAAGGCAAATAGCTCTTTTGAAGCAGATATTAAACTTTGACTAACCATTTTTATTGAGATTTTACTTTACTTTTAAGTAATAAGAGTTATTCTAGAAGAGAGTTAAAAAGAAAATTTTTCATCAGTGACGGCATTAGTAACTCTATCAAAATTTGTTTAGAAAAACTAAGATTTAAAGATTAACGTTTATTTTTAAATGTATTAATAAGGCCCGAATGAATTTCATTAATTGAGGTCTAATATATACTATTTACATCTTCATTTTCTTATAATTGTAATACTTTTTTATATTTTATATTTAAATTTCTATGAACTTATATTTTTTTCATGATTTTATTTTTAATTCTCCTGAAGGAGGTTTATTAAATTTAAAATAAATAATATTTTTAAAGTACTTTTAACGGATTTTTCTCAAGAAATGAGGTTTCAATTTTTTTAGAATATGGAAATTGTAGCTTTGATAAATAAAAAAAACGCAAATTAATTTTGACTTAAATATTTATAAAACATTGAAAAATAATCATAAATTCAGGCAAAAAAGGTAAATTCCTATATCGCAATGTTGAGATAGATTTAAATTTAATTTACAAAATAAATAATTTTGTTAAAAGCATTACATTAGAATGAATGATAATAAATGACAATTATTCTTTTATTTAATAATGCAAAAATTTATTGAGTCCAAAGGAATATGATCAATTTACATTTTAATATTGTTTCCTAGTGTTTAACTTGCTGCTTTGAACAATTCCCAATAGTTTTTTATAGAATTTATTTACAAATTTGAATAATGCTAATAATTAAAATTTCCTGATAAATATAAATCCGAAGAATAATTTTTTAGATATAAAGAATCTTTGCACCATGAAAATAAATCATTTCACTCATAATAAACTTGTTCACTTTATAAATTTTTAATTTAGTATTTAATAATTTTTAATTTTAACCAAGCAATTATATTTTTAATTAAGATCACAAAAGAAGGTTATTTAGTAGCCGTTTAATCAAGTATCGAATATTTATCAAATTAAGAAAAAAGTATTTTATTGAATTTTAAGTAAATTTATTCGAATAAATTATGAATTAAAATTTAGGAGCTGATTCCTTTGAACCTTTAGAAAAATTAGTAAAATAAAAATTTTATTTTTGAATATTGAAAACTTAAATGTTATAAACTTAAACGTTGATTTATTAATCAAAAAGCTATTAATCAGTGTTGAATTAAAAATCCCAATTTTTTCCCTTCAACCATATTTGACATAGACATAATTAAATTTCTATTATTTCTTAAATTATAACTTATAAATATAATTTTTTTATCCTTGTTGATTAATAGACTAACATCTGCTAATTAAAGCTGTTGTGGAAGTTTATTTGTGGCTTGTGATGATCTAAAGATCAAAGTGATATAGAAGGCAAAATATTCAGCAAAAATAAATTAATTAAATTCTTAGTTAAAGGCTTTTGAAAGGAAATATCTTGTGAGACATCAAAATCACTATTTAATCATCAATAAATAAATAATGTAATTAATAAAAAAAAATAGTTAATTTTGGAAGTGAAATTTTAATAAAAAAATAAAGAAATGTAAAGAAAGTACACAGAACAATTTTACAATAACTTTCGCTTGCGATGGAAAATTCTGCTTTTTTAAAATGACTGATCTTCGTTCTTGTTCTCGACACTTTTGTCTTGATGTCCAGCAAATGCTTCTTAAGTTTTTGCCCAGGAGGAAGAGCGCTATAGCGCATCAGAGTTTTTCTAAATTATTATTTGGATTTTGCGGATGATGTAGTGCTGTTTGTTAACACTTTGCTTAAAATGATATCTGTCACGCGTAGGTAGCATGGTGGTAAATGAACCTGATTCTAAAACTGGAGAAATCAGGTTCAGAATATCGAGAATTGGCAAACCAAATATTTGGGGCAACTTGAAGTTTATGATCAATTTTCGATGCTCAAAATGATCAAATGAAGCTAAAACTATTAAATTAATTGTAATTATTTAATAGTATTAATGCAGAGACATATTTTTTTACTTAACATACTTTGCTAAATCTTGAGGTAAAATCTGCAAATGTCTGCAAAAAATTATCCACTAAAAATCACATCATTTCGATGATGTGCACTCTGCAATGAGCATTTTGAAATGGCAGAATTTACCTTTTTATTTGGCATAGAATGTTTAATCAAAAAATGTTCTTCTGCATTAATTTTATTAAGAAATAATAATTTATTTAATATTTCAAACTTGATTTGATCTTTTTGATCATAAACTTCAAATTGCCATATTTGGTTTATTAATTCAATTAGAAAGAGATTTCTCACTGCTAGACCCAACGTTATCCATTTTTTCAAAGAAGACATCAGCTTAAAATCCCCTTTAAAGAAAAAGACATTATGCTTATAAGATGGATATGCTGATTGATGACATGAAATTCATGGGAAAATTGGAAAAATTTTTGCATCGGTTACCAGTTAAATATTTCGAATTATATGATAATTAAATAAAACATTGGGTCTTAAACATATTTGAAAAAATTAAATCATTTAAGAATTGTTAAATTTTATCCATCTAACACAATCTTACTTTTACTATCATTATAAAAAAACTGTCAAAATTTATAAAAAGTAATGTAAAAATTAAAAAAATTCTTTTAAAAATAATATAATGAATTTTTCAAAAAATTTTTGAAAATTTTTTGATTTAAAAAAAAAAAAGTTAAGTTATTATAAAATTAGTTATTTAAGTGAAAATTTAACTTGAAAATCACGTAAATTTACGTCAGCATACGTAAGCTGATGTTATCATATATTTGATTTTGTGAGTAAAAACCCAGTAAAATAAAAGCACTGTAAGTTAAAGTTCAATTTAACTTGAACATAACTAATCTTAAATATTTAATTTTGAATTTGAATTTTTATATGTTAGAAATAAAATTCATTTGAATTATATTTTTTATGTTCGAAACATAGTATAATATTCGATTTGTATGAAAAACATACAGTGTCTTGAAATAATTTACCACTCGCATTTCTCATTGAATTTATTGACTTTGACAGTTTTTTGAATATTTAGATATTTATTTAAAGTTAATGAGTTTTTTTTATAAAACAAATATTGTTTTATGTGCAATTTTTTCATCTCTGACCTAACCAACTTTTTCTAACTTTGCGATACTTTTTGAAAAGATTAATTTTTTAAATTTAAATCAATTTCAAAAACCGAATTAATCTCGATCTTAAGTTCCAAGCTCATTATTAAAATTAAAAAATGGAAAAAATTTTAGATACTATTTTAATAACCAGAAGTAAAAATGTCAAAAAAATTTTTTTAGAGATCATTAAAAAATTATTTTTATTTAATTAATATCTATTTTCATCTTCTTGGGTTTTCTTAAAATTAAAAATTAGAAATATAAAAATAAATTTTTTTTCTAATAGAATACCATTAAAAATTGCAGAAGATCATTTGCTGATAGTCTGTCATCGGGTCGCTTCATTAAAGTTCTTTTAAAAAAGTACAGTTTAAATTTTGAATATTTCTAAAAATCTTTACTTGTTTAAAACAAATTTTAAACGAAAAGAAGTCTCAATTTTTGGTGGCTCTTTTTCAACGATGGCCTTTATAATTTGATAATAACCTCGTCCATCAAATGCCATATTTAAACAAATCAGCTCGTAAACAACACAACCAATAGCCCTTTTTTCCAAGATCATGTAAAATCATGTAAAATTATCAGTCGGATTCTTTTTACTTACCAAATATCTGAGGCAAAAAATAATTCATTATTCTCAATCAATTCAGGACAAAGGTAGTTTATAGTTCCGGCGAATTTGCTTGATTTTTGAATTGAAGCTAAAGATCTTGCTAGACCCAGATCACCTAGTTTTATCAAATTTCTATGTAAAAATATGTTTCTAAAAAAAATTTTATTAATTTTTATTTTTGAATTGGGAAAATTTACGCTGGTTTTATGTCTCTATGAATGATGCTTCGTGAATGCAAATAGCTCAAACCATCAAGCATTTGACAGACCCAGATGAAAATTTGATTTTCCTCAAATTGCTGACTGTTTTTTTTGTACTCGTAAATTTTGTCATCCAAATCACCTCCCTTAAACAAACTTTTAATTACAATATGTAAATAAAGACCCAAAAATCATTGAATTTACCTCACAGTAATTGGTGACCAAGCATGCTCTGTGGTCGTGACGAAAACAATCATAGTACTTGATGATAAAATTATTATCCATGTCTCTGAGTAGATTAATTTCGTCTATCGCATTCAGAAGCTCGTCATTATCCAGCAAATTGCGGGTCAATATTTTTAGAGCCCGTCTAAAAGACAAAATTTTTGATAAAAAAAATAAAAATTTTGAAAATTCTACTTTTCACTTTCGTTTTTAGTGTCCTCGACCAAATAGACTTTGCCAAAGCCTCCCTCTCCAATCTCATTTAAAATTTTGTATTGACCATTTTTTAAAAATTCTCCATTTTTATACGAAATACTCAGGTACAATTCATCATCGCTCATTTTTATTAAATACCCTGATTTGATTCCAATTCTTTTTTTCTCAATTTATAGAAAAAAATTCCTGAGCGATGTCGCTTTATTGACATAGCAACTCGATATTACTTCTCATTACATATTTTTTAGCCTACCCTCAGCCAAGTTGTTTTAAATATTAAATCCTAATTTTAAAATTTATTGAATCGATAAATATTTAATTATTTTTAGATGTTTTTAAAAAAAAAAAATACAACCAATGCTAAAGAAGCCATTTTAAATTAAATTTTTTTTTTTAAATAAACAGTACAAAAATTTTAAATGACACTAAATTTATTCAAAAATTAAAAAAAATAAATTATAAATTTATTAGAGCGTTTTCCTTGTCAGATAAAGGCACTGACCTGTGCACCAAAGAATTCTCCTCATTGCTCAATTGAGTGTTTGCACTGGCACTTGACACTCTAGAGCTCAATTTTATAAATTGATCGGACTGGGCGTCTTTTTTCAAACGAAAACGCTTACTTGTATCTTCCACCAGTTTTGATTTTAAATCAACTTGAATTTCATCCCGACTGGTATTCAACTGCTTTGTCTGAGACCGGATAATGCTTGCTCGGACATCTTTGGGCAGCTTTTTGTTACTTTGCAGTAAATAGGTATACAGGGTTAGAGTTGATGGCGCACTTTTGTGATTGTTTTCTTCCAAAGAGGGTGTTGCTGATCTCATATTTATGGGCAGGATGTTGGTCAGCTTTTGATCGGAGAGCGAACGCGGTGACAATAGAGAGCCTTGGTCATTGGATGAACCAATTCTTTCCAAGTTACTAAATTTAAGTCGATTAGCTGGACTTTTTGAAGTATTTTGGCTGGTTGCACTCATAGGACTATTATTTTCTTTCGATGCATTAGCTCGATTAAAATAATAATAATAACTAGTGCTGGGATTTTTTTCATGTGAATTGGTGGTCAAAGAATTGGCACTGGCTAGCAAATTGCTGATCAATATTGGAGTTCGAATCGGTGTTACACTGGTGGTCGATTGCTTTGTTGAAGTTGAAGTTTCTAAAAAAAAAATTTTTTTTTTTTCTTAAATTTATTATTTTAAATTTCTTATAAATTATTAAAAAATTGTTCAAGCCTTTCAAAAAAATTTAAATTTTAAAATGGCTTTAAAACTAAAAAAAAAATATTTAAAAACAAGTACCGTTCGGAGCTCTTTTTATAGCGGGATTAGACTTTACAAGTCTGTTCTCTATTGATGCTGAAGTAATTCTTAGTCCTTTATTTAACTGCTGCGCTTGCTGCTGTTGATAATAAAAAACATGATTTTTGTTTTTGTGAAAATTGTTTGCCTGGTTTTGCTGATAGACAAAAGTAATCGAGTCCTCTGGCTTTGAGTAAAAATTAATTTGCTTCATTGGTATTGAAGAGCTTTTTTTTGCCAAGTTTCGGTTGAGTAAATGGGGACCGGTGACTGGTCGAGTTATTGAGTAAGGGGCCCTATCGGGCGGCTTTTCAGACCGTTCGGTCATATCTATGCCAATGAATCTGACGTTTTTAGATGTGTGCACGGGCCGTGAATTCTCCAAATTGGATTGAAATGAATTTGCTAGTGACGAATTTGATCCTATGGGATCTATTTCGCTGTTTGTCTGATAACAATTTTTTTTCAAAATTGATTGTTTCATTTCATAAAGTACTAACAACTAAATGGCTTAACAAGAACAACAAAGCAAAGTATAATTATTTACGAAAACACATTAATTTCTTTTTCTTAATTTCAATAAAAATTAAATTTTGAAAAATTTTCTAAAGTTTTTTGATTGTTGAAACTTTCGTTGCTCTTAAAAATAATAATTAGGTATTTTTTTTATTTAATAAAAATAATTCTTGAAAATGCCAAACATGGTATTTCTTTGATTGGAACATCAATCCGACCACCTTGAGCTCTTTTTCTTTATTTTTTTTTTCAAATGATTTTAGTTGTTTCATAGTTCTCAGAATATTCAAATCGCACATTTACTTTCTTACATAAACATTTAATCGATACCTTAGAGTCTTAAAACAAAATTTAAACACCAAATAGTGTTTAATCGAAAAATAAAATAAAATTGAATTCTATTTATTTATTTCATTTTAAAAATAAAAAAAAGACCCTCTAACAGAAAGCTTACAAATTTAATGCAAATTATTTGTGATTGCCAAACAAAACTTTGACCATGTTACTAATCTAATGAGAAAGAAGAATAAAAAAGAGTTTGTTAAAAATTTCAAAAGCTAATCGAACATGACAATACTGCTTTTTAATGATGAAATAAAATAGCAGGAAATCTCATTTTATAAGCATTTTATGAAATCAAAAAACTTTTATTTTTAAGGAAAAAATAAGATTAATTGTTTGTTTTTAACATTCGAGTTTTCAATAATGGAAACCATTTTTCAAACTAAGACCTGGAGGAATTTCAAATTGGCTAAAAGACAAAATTAATCAAAATAAAGTAAGTAGACCAAATTTTTTTGGGATAATCAAAAATACAGTTGTAATTCTTCATTAAAAAATATTAAAAAAAACTTTTTCAAAATATTATGTAATAAATATGTATCTAGAAATGACAATATTGCATAATTTACTTGGTAACCATAATTAATTATTTTGTAAAAATATCATCTACCTGAATTTAATTTCTTATGACCCTTTTACATTTAAAAAATAAAATTGTTTCCTAAAAAGTTCTGAAATTCAAATATTCTGTAAAATATTTTAATTTGTTACCGTAAATGGAAGACCTACCGATTATTTCCTATTAAATACTAAATTTTAATTAAATTTTGAATGAATTCTGAATGAATGTTGAATGAAAAGGTGCGAGACTAGAAGCAAATTTGGCTTCTATTTAACAGCCATATTTTTTTCGAAAACATGTTAAGATAAACATAATTATAGAAATAAAATAAAAAATACATTTAAATTTTGTTTAATTTTATTTTACATCATAAACAATAAATGGAAATCGTATAAATTGAAAAAATAAAAAATAATTAGATTTTAAAATTGTAAATTCACCAAAATAAACGTTCATGTTCACATCTTGTTAATTAGTTTTCGTCGCCTATTCCTTAATTTAGCTTCTTTTTCAGCTTTTCTTATTAAAGACTTTTTTTCTTCCGTCTTCGATTTTAGTATTCTAATTAGCTCTTCACTTGTTTGATCACTTGGTGCCACCAAACCATTCAACAAACTTGAACTACTAATATTCAGTGACTTAATTCTTTCCAAACATTTTGTGTATTCCTTTATGTTTTTGTGTCTTAGCTCGTCAATTAAATTTTTAGTGTCATTCAATTCATCTTTATTGCTAGCCTCAGAGTTTGATCGTTTAACCAAAGATCGGCTTGAAGCTACACTCACCGACCTCTCAATTTGTTTCTTCTCAATAGAAGGAGGCAAATAAAATTCCATGCTTGAATCAATTTTTGGCAAAATCACATAACTAGAAAGTCTTGAGTCAATTTTGCAGCTATCTAAAAGAATATAAAAATATTTGCAAAAAAAGTAAAAGATAAAATAAAACCATCTTTGGCATCTGTCCTGGAGGTTTCGCAGCTCTGAATCGAGCTTCTCGATTTACTCAACTCTTTTTTGTCTGAAGAAGTCCGAGTGCTATTCAAAATGTTTCCTTCTGATTGAAATGATGAAGCTTTTAAAAAAATTTAAATTTTGAAAAGTCATTTAAAAAAACTCAATTCAATACCCTTCAATTCGCTTCTTCGATCAGACAAATGACTATTGCGACCCTTGGCTAACTCTTTGTAGAAAATTTTCTCAGATTTTGCTGAGTTTAGGATCAAAACTAATTCATCAATCATCTCATCGGGTATTTCTAATTTTCCTTTTTTACATTCTCTCAAAAAATCATCTTTGTTAATGCTCCAGTCTTTGTTTTTGTCTAAATCTTTGAATAGATCTATTAGTCGCCATTTATTTGCTCCTAAAAAGTTTTCGATAGTTTTCATTGCCATGGGTGTTTGGTAAGCATCTTCTTGTTTGATATTTTTTTTTTTAGTTGACTTTCTTTTCTGAAATTTTAAATCGATTTATTAAAAATTAAAAAGAAAAATATTTGATGACCAAAATGAAGCTAAAAAGTTTACATAATGTCCTTGTTTTCATTCGATAAAAACTTTAATTTAATACATTAATAGAAAAAAAATTGAAATTAAAACTTAATTTAAAAAATAATAATAATAAAAGTTTTAATTTTAGTCAAATTTTAGCCTTTCAAAATTTATGTCAAAAGTCAAAATCGTTCTGTAATAATGAATTTAATAAAAGCTTTTGTTTAAAAAGATTATGTTAGAATTAAATCAAAAAAATAAAATGCAGCCGTAAAAATAAAAATATTAAGATTTCAAAATTTATTAACTAAGACTAATAAGAAAATTAAATGGCCATTTTTTTCTTATTTTTAAAAATTGTGAAATTTAGAAAAATGAAAATCCAGCTGAACCACTACAAGGAGAGCATGAGCTAACTGGAGGTAATGGCAATGGAGCTGGGCATGGTGGTGGACATGGCAATGGCATTGGTGGTGGGCATGGTGGTGGACATGGTTTTGGACATGGCAATGGCATTGGTGGTGGGCATGGTGGTGGACATGGTTTTGGGCATGGCAATGGCATTGGTGGTGGGCATGGTGGTGGACATGGTTTTGGGCATGGCAATGGCATTGGTGGTGGGCATGGTGGTGGACATGGTTTTGGGCATGGCAATGGCATTGGTGGTGGGCATGGTGGTGGACATGGTTTTGGACATGGTTTTGGACATGGCAATGGCATTGGTGGAGGGCATGAACCACATGAACCGCCCAAAGAGAAACCAAAATCACCAAACATTTTTATTTTATTTCTGTAGAAGGTATAAAGGATTTTAAACTTTTTTTTTCTGATTCAGTTTTTTAAAAAATATTACTTATTTATAGATTAATTGATTTAAAATAAAATAATTTATAGCATGCATGGTTAATTTTTGAATTGTTCGAAGTATCAATTTTTTCATCAAAAATCATTGTTGATTGTTTCAAAGTAGTTAAGATGTAAAGAAACAATCTTACATCCTACAATCTTAGACACATAATTTTTTATTTTTAGAATAAATAATTGGGAATATTAGCTGTTTGAGCTTGAAATAAAAAAGCTTGGGAAAATTTTAATTTTTTTGTTTGTTTAATTACAATTGAATTAATGAATAATTACTTAATTCGATTAAAAAAATTGATAAAAATTATAATGCAAAAAAATGAATTTAAAAAGTTAAGGCGTAAGTTATATTTTTAGACAAAAAGAATCATACATGAAGTAAAATAAAAATCTCAATTTCAGTTGCGATTAAACTGATTAAATTTACTATTAAATTTAACTGGCTAAATATCTGTCTGATTAAATCAAGTTGTATAAAAATTTTAATATTAAAGAAAATTAATATATTTTTATCAGATAGATGGAATCTATGAATTCAATGCTTTAACTGCTCATGATATAATAATCAGTATCTTATTAATTATTTTTAAAGTAAAAGAAAAGGCAAATTGGTGACATTAATGGAATATAATAAGTCTTCCCAAAAATATAGCAGAGCTAAACGATTATTTAGGCTTCACAAAAAAGTATCCATTTTAATATCAAGTTTTTTTCAGAATATATTTAAGTTTTTATTTTAAAAAAAGCAGATATTTTTAATTGAAAAAAAAGTTTGAAATAAATTAAGAATGAAGTTACAAAAAATCACGAATCAAAAGGTCTAATTCACAAAAAGCTAATTAAATATACCAAATATTTAAACTGAGTGGAAGTATTAAAACCATTATCTCGTTCATCGTGGACAATTAATACTTCTGGGTAGCAGATATATGATCATAATTGTCTTGAAGTCTAAAGTAAATAAGATAAAATACTTTATCAATTATCTCATTGATAAAAAAAAAATAGTTTGATAAAAAAAAATTAAAAGAGAGAAGCTTTGTAGAGCTCATAGCTTCAATTTTTAGCTATCAATTAAAAAAAACATTTAAAAATTTTAAATAAACATGATATATATTTTTGATTTAAGACCATAATATATTTAATTAAAAATTGACAAACTAATTGAATTTTTTTATTGTCTTTAATTATTAAAAAATGTAATTTAAAGATTTTATTGAATTAATAGAAAAATATTTCTAAATTTTAATAAAACGCTTCAAAAATAAAACATCTTTCTAATTTTTAGATAAATAAAATATCGAAATATTTTATAATTATGTTTCAAATTTATCTTGGAAATTCTTTCAAATGAAAAAATTATTATTATTCGAAAATGTCCCAAGATTCAAGAAAAAATTAATTAAATATTAATTCACAGACTTGGAAGAAACGTTTTAAAATCTATTATATAAATAAGTTTCAAATTAAAAAAAAAATTCATTTGTATTGGATTAAAACAGGTATTTTGGGTTTTAAATGTTGCGATAAAAGACAAAACTAAGAAGAAAAAAAACATGTTGTTTATCAAAAAAGGTTTAAGTGGTGCATTTAAAATTTAAATATTCAATAAACTTAAATCTGAGTATTTGATTTAGATTGTGGGTTTAAAACAAAATCAACTTGAATAAAATCATAAAACAAAAAAATAAGTTTTAAATTATTTTAAAATTAATTTATAAATCTTATATTCATTATTTTAAGTAATGTTTCAAGGTATAGTTTTTATAAATTAGAACTAAAAGTAATTATTTAATTTAATGATCTCAAATAAATTTTATCTTCAAATAGTAATCTTGGGATACCCTTAATTCACAGTGCACAATACATCATAAAATGGCTCTCTGAAATCATCTTAAATTATTTTTAATACAACTTATAAATTTGGAGTAACTGGATACTAATATTTTCATTCAACGATTATGATAAAATAAATTTGAAGAAGAAGGCGTATCGAATCGTTCTTTAAATTTTAATGAACAAGATGACGTTTTCATAAAAAAATTCAAAGCCTTCACAAGCTACTCAAAATAAGAGGAACAAACTCTGAATCAAAAAATAAACCAACAGAGTCATTGGTACCAGTTAGACGAAGCAAAGGACCAAAAAAGAGATTTCAATACTAATTTAAAAAAATATGAAAAAAAGTTCAAGTTAAAGGTTTAATTGAGAACTTTACTCATAATTATAAATAAATTGTAAATAATTTTAAATTGATTCACTTAAATTCAAAACTCTTAGTGCAAAAGTAAAAATTTAAAAAAATTTAAATTGAAAAATATTAAAATTAAAATTGATATTTAATTTTGCAAATGAAAGTTTAAACAATGTTAAATATACAAAATAAATTACCAATGGATCGGTTTGAATTTGCTTGTCTACATAAATCATCGAATGCAGAACTCTTTTTTCAACCTCGGTTAGATTTTTCTTATTTTTTAAATAATTTGAATTCAAATCAAGCTTGTTAAGGCCATCGCGTAAATTTTTTCGCTTCTTCATCCAATTTTCATAGTTTAAATTCTCATTATTTTCGTCTTCACTTGAGCTAGCACTTGTTTGTTCTTTGACAGGCTCCTTTAAGAATCTCAGACTCAAATCAAGATGAAGCTATTTTAATTCATAATCTACTTTTGGTCTTGTGCAAAAATAAACTTTAGGTGGAGGGTAGTAGAAATTTTCTGTTCCAAATATTCTTTGTCCGGCTCGTTCCATCTGAGGCGCCTGAATGACTCTGGTTCGTTTCTCGGACACGTTACCATATTTTTTAGCCAAATTGAACATGCGCCCCGGTCTAAAATTTCAATTAATTTAATTTTTACTCTTACTTAATTCATTGATTTTACATAAGATTTCGCTTTTTATATCGCTTTAAAAGCTCATCCATTGGAGTATAATAAAGTTCTTCCGGATCGAAAAGCCTATCCAAGCAGTAACTCCATTCGCTATCAGGCCTCTCGATGTTTTTCAATGCCATTTTAAAATTTCTTTAATCGATTTCCTGTAAAATTTTCTATTAAATTATTGTAGTAAAAAACTAATTGCTGAGGTGAATATTTCTTAGAAAAATTGTTTGGCAAAAAATTGTTTCTGGCTTTAGAAAGTATTTTAAAATACACAAAATTATAAAATAAAGATTTATTCTTTATATTGGTTGCCATGGTAACACTTCTTTACTTTATCAAAATTTAAAAAAAAATCAAAATGACCATTGATTATTACAACAAATCAAAATGATAATTTAAAAATTTTTAAATAATCAGTGAAAATATTCTATTTGCTTCATCAAAATTATTAAAATATTTTTAGATTAAGCTAGTGCCATTAAAAAAAATAATGAATCATTTCTCTTCTTGGAGCTAAATACCATTTTTCTTTGCTGAGAAAGGCACGCTTAAATTACCTTAGTTGCAAATAATGGACATCAGTGATTACAGTATTACTTCTAAATTAATTTTATCAAAAGTATTTTTGTAACTGATATATTTTTTTTATTAGTTACGTGAGTTTATGAAAAAATAAGCCTATATTTTCTTAGATACAAAAATAATTATTAAAAAGTCACAAAATTGTTTACCACTGAATGGAACTAGAGCATTTTGTAATCTACTGGTCATATTTTTTAACTATTTTTTTTTGGTCCTACTAAAACAATGGCCCCCAAATTTTTAAAATTTTCCACTTATTTTCCAAAGCAAAACCATTTTAAAAAGTTTTAACATGTCATTTGGTTTGGAATTTTATTTACTTTTTGAAAATTAAATTATATTTTTTTCAAAATTTTTATTTTTATCTACCTGACCTCCAACTTAATAGTGACCACCGATTTCACACGATTGACTTCTAACTGAATTTCAAGAATTTAAAGAGCTTTACAAAAATGAGTATGAATCAAGTTCTTTGGTATTATCTTTTGGTACTGATAACTCAAGCAATCAAGATACAGATAATGATATTGGTGGGATCTTCACAGAGTTGTTTAAAAGTCACAAGTCTCAAGTAAAGTCCAAGTCCGGACTCTTTTTTTTCAAAAGTCCGAGCAAAGATTTTAATATTTTTTTTTTAAATAAAGTCCAAGTCCGGACTTGGACTTTTTTTTGGGACTTTTACACAACTTTGGATCTTCAAGTCAAAAACAAAGTTTATGATTAATGCGAAGATTTTTAGTCCTTGAATATTTTTCTACAGATAATTATTTTATGACAAAATGATATTTTGTCAATTAAAACTAGATAATTCGTCAGTTATACAAGAACTAATTTGAAAAAATAAACGTCATTTAAATAAATGTTTTGTCAATTTTTTTTTTATTTTTGTTAATTTAAAAAATATTAGTCAAGTAAAGAAAATTTTTATTTTTTTCGCACATTATCACAACAATTCTAAAAGGACAGAACTTTTTTCCTCTATCGCATGAGCCAACTAGAAGAACCTTAAAATAAATTTATTTAATTGAAAATAATCTTAATATTTAAAACCCAAATGTGTGAAAAAAGGTAAAATTATCAAACATATACTTACGATAACTAACTTTAATATTTAAATACAGTGTTCTTAAAATTGTCTTAACCTATATTCATAGAATAAAATTAATATAAAAAACATCAAAAAAAGATATTAAAAAAACATTGATAAGAAAAAAAATATTCAAATTCAATAAATCTTAAAATTTAAAATTTAACAATCAAATCTTTAAAATAAATATGATTATTTAATAAATATTTTGATTATCGGTAAAGCAAATAATTGGATTGTTGTAAATTCTATATTAACAAAAGAATAATTTTTCAAATTAAATAATCTACAATCATAAAAAGAATCGTAGTTTGGAAAGGAGAAAAAACAAATTTAAATTTTAGAGTTACTTTTTTAATTAGATATATTTGAAAGCAACTTTTTTCATTTTTGTCTTTTTTCACAAAAAATTAATATCCTAGAACTAAATAGACCCCATAATTGAATTTTGTGTAACCAAATCAACTAAGAATCATATTTTTTTAAAGTTTTTTTAATGATTACTTTTCAAATAAAATAAATCAATAAAAAAAAAACTCGATTTTTCGTTTATTAATTTTTATCAAAAAAATAAAAATCTTATGAAAAATAGACCCTGGATTTGAATTTTTTAAGCCTCAATTTACAAAGAAACATGTTTATGAGCCTTTTTTCTAAATATTAATTTAAATAGACGCATGGTAAAGCCAAACAGCAGGGACTGTATTAAAATAGCAACAATCAAAATAAAAAGTATCAAAAAAGCTAAAAAATAAAGTATAAAGTACAGTACATCTTAAAACTAACTTCATCGCTTTATTTTCCTTTCCTCTTCCTTTCCTCTTCCTCTCTTCTTCCTCACTTCTTCCTTTCCTCTTCCTTTCCTCTTCCTCACCTCTTCCTTTCCTCTTCCTCTTCCTCTTCCTCTTCCTTTCCTCTTCCTTTCCTCTTCCTTTCCTCTTCCTTTCCTCTTCCTCACTAGGATGAAGAGAAATTGAAGAAAATAATAAATTATGCTAATTCATATATTTAGATGATACTATTGGCTACAACAGGCAAATAAAATTAAGTAAAATAAATTGATCAAATTAACGATTCAATTGTAAGTTGCTTGCCGTGTTGAATAGTTTCATTTAAATATTGGAGATTATTAATTAGCATAATTTATTATATTCTTTATTTTTCTTTTTTTCAAGAGAGGAAGAGGAAAGGAAGAGGAAAGGAAGAGGAAGAGGAAAAAGAAGAGGAAGAGGAAGAGGAAAGGAAGAAGTGAGGAAGAAGTGAGGAAGAGGAAAGGAAGAAGTGAGGAAGAAGTGAGGAAGAGGAAAGGAAGAGGAGAGGAAAGAAATCGATGAAGTTAGTTTTAAGATGTACTGTAGTAGCTAAGTTAATTCAATTAACCAATTAATTATGTGTCAATCAAAATAGCTAAACACATAATGAAAAAAGGATATAAAATTTAAAATAAAAAATAGGCATGTGCATTTTTCAGGTATCCAGATAATTAAATTAAATTTAATAATCTATATATTTTTGATAATCTTTTTTTTTTTAATTTTTAATATTCCGGCAGCGAAGCAACGGGCAAAACCTTGTTTGATTTAATTCACAATTATTTATTTTAAGTCACAAATATTTAATTTAATTGACAAGTTAGTATTGACGAAAATATAATTTACAAAAAAACTCATTGAAATTTCTCTAAATTAATTGACGGTTTCTCTCCATGCCTCATTTAATTAGTTATTATGAAAAAAAAATTTTTTCTTATTGACTCGTAAATTTCACAAGATATAAAATATAACTAACGTACTTTAGAGTTATAACACTGGTGTGTAGCGGTTAGAAAAAAATAGGAAAAATTATTAGTTTAGTTATAATTATTTTTAGCCTGTTATAAATCTAATTTTTGATTGTTTTTTAAAAGTTAATAAAAATTCAAAATTTGTTTTAATAATTCTTAAAAGAAGTCTTTTCTGAAAGAAAAAAAATTCAGATGATTTGATGAATTTCTTTAAAATTTAGAATCAGTTTTTAATTAAATTTTTATGTTTCGAAATTTTTTTGTTTTATATTTTAATTAAATAATTTTAATAAAAAAATCGTCCTATCTGTTTTGTGATAAGATAGATAATTAAATGATGCCAAGTCAGGCCAAATTAACTGCCATACTTATAACATTTCCAGTTTATAGGTTAATCAACAGAGTATATATTGTCGCTGACAAATTTATATTTCATTTAATCAAATTTAATTCAAATTTATTATCAATTTTAATAATTGAGTTTTAATTATTTATTAAGAAAAAAACAAATCATCAATGTAATCTATAAATTAAAATTTTTAATTGTTTTTTTACAAAATCTGTAAAAATGAAAATGAAAATTGTATTATTAAAAATTAAAAACTTCAAAAAACTTGTTACCCGTCTTTTTCCAAATTTGGAAAATACTGTCAACAAAATAAGCCCAAATTTGACAAAGCGAAAAATCTTACATCTATCACTATAAATAGTTTTTTTTTTTAAACTGAAATCTTCAAGAAAGTACACAAAAGAACAGAAAATTCTGCAACGAATTTAGAAAAGTATCCAAAAAGACACAGACGATTAGTTGACGGTTCTTAAGTTGCTTTTATTTCTCATTGTCAATCTTGGAGTGAAATGTTTCCTTCGGGTGAAAAAAGAAAAACCAGCAATCACAAAAAAAGCTTCATTGATTTAAACAGCCGAATTAAAAATTAAATTTTTAGTCAAATTAATGATAAAGAATAAATTGAGGCTCAAGAATGCAATTCTGATGTAAATTCTGAGAATCCAAAAACAAAGAAAGACCCCCTGGATTAAAAAATAAACCGAAATCAGTAAAATATTATCAACCCAACAATTTAAAATCAAATAAATTTTTTTTTTTAAATGATTCGATTTAAAAATTATACATATTAGTCCTTATTAGTTTATTCTAAATACTTCGACTAAATTTTTAGATTTATTTGCTAATAATTATTGAAAACTATCAAAAAAATTTGCTAATAAATATAAATAGTCAAAAAGATACGGACCGTGTAATAAAATCAACTTGATATACAGGAAAAAAACTTTGTTATTTATCTGATTTTTTTAAATAATATGATTAATGCCTAATAGCAGATTCTTAAATTTATAAAAGCTTAATAAAAGCTTAAATTTTTCAAAAAATTTATCTGCTAAAAAGGTAACTTGAAATTGAAACTTTAAAATTTTATTCAAAATTACAAAATTAGAAAAAAAATTGTCTTAATTAAAAAAAAATTTTAAGAAACAAAAAAAATTCAAATTAAAAATGATAGTTCTAATGGTAGCCGAAAAACCATCATTGGCCCAAAGTATAGCCAAAATTCTATCGAACAATACCATGAATTCTCGAAAAGGATTTAACAACGCATGCAGTATACACGAATGGTCAGGTAAATTTATGAACTATCAAGTCCGATTTAAGATGACATCCGTTTGTGGACATGTAATGAGTTTGGATTTTGATTCTAAATACAACAATTGGGACAAAACTGATCCTGTATTTTTAAATTTTGATCATTTAATTTTTTTTAACTTTTAAAAATTTAAAGTCTGAATTATTTTCTGCTGAAACTCTTAAAAAAGAAGCTACGCCAAATTTGAAAATGCCAGCTTTTCTTGAAAAAGAAGCAAGAGGAGTTGATTATTTGGTTCTTTGGCTCGACTGTGACAGAGAGGGTGAAAACATATGCTTTGAAGTAATTGACAGTGTCAATCATGTTCTTGCCAGACCTGATGATAGTGTAAAATTTATTGTATTTCGAATGAATTTGTTTTAATCTCGAATTTTCAAAAGAGAAACATTTTCAGAGCTCATTTTAGTTCAATCACTGACCAAGACATAAAAAGAGCCATGAACAATCTAGTAAAACCAAACAAAAATGAATCATTGTCCGTAGATGCAAGACAAGAACTTGATCTGAGAATTGGCTGCGCATTTACTCGTTTTCAGACGCGATTTTTCCAAGGAAAATATGGAGACTTGGACTGCAGTTTGGTTTCGTATGGTCCATGCCAAACTCCGACTTTAACTTTTTGTGTGGACAGAATGGACAGAATAAAATCTTTCAAACCAGAAACTTTTTGGTATTTAGATGTCGAATTACAGCATGCACAAACTGGACAAAGCTTTAATGTAAAATGGTCAAGAAATCATCTTTTTGACAGAGATGCTGTTTACATGTTTTATAATGATCTAAAGCAAACAAGCTCAGCTCTGGTCATTGATGTTCATTTACAAGAAAAGTCTAAACAACGACCTATAGCTTTAAATACTGTAGAAATGTTAAGAGCTGCGAGTGCTGGTCTTGGCATAAGCCCAATTCACGCAATGCAAATTGCTGAAAAGCTTTACACCCAGGGCTATATAAGCTATCCAAGGACAGAAACAACTAATTATGCAGCAAATTTTAACTTCAAGGAAGTTTTAGTTCAACAGACTAAAAGTTCAAGTTGGGGCTCGATCGCCCAGGACTTGCTCAATGGACAAATGGTTAATCCAAGAAAAGGAGTCGTAAGTTTATTATTATTATTTATTATTATTATTATTTATTATTATTATTATTTATTTGTTTTTCTGTTCGAGCATATGCTCCTTCAGATAAAAAAATAAATAAAATAAGATAAAAAAAAATAATTAAAACAGTTTTAAAAAATTTTAAATTTAAAGTAAGTTATTTTTCATTTATTAATGAAAGGATGAGAGACAAAAATAAAATTAAAGAACTGTTTAGTTAATAAAAAGATGGAGTTGAGAGAATAAAAAAAAAAAAAAAACAACAAAAAACATAGATTGATTAGATTCAAAAATAATTAAATAAGAGTCATCAGATTAAAATTTAGCTATCATAAAAGATAATTTTCAAAATAAAAAATGATGAAAATTTTGTCATTACATAAAAAATTATATTGGTTAAAACTCAACTAGTCAAATTTTTGACACAAAAAAAAAATTATATTTTTTATTATATTGTTTAACCAAACACTAAGTATTTTTTATTTTTATTCTTTAAAGATATTTTAACTTTTCGATATCTTTATCCTTCTATTTTTTTCTTAACTCATAACATTTTTGATATTTATTTTAATTTATGATCTTCTAAAATTATTTTCTATACTTTTTTCAACGTGAACTTTGAATCTTACTATATTAAATTAACTTCTTGATTCAATTCAAACCTGAGCACCATAATTAAACTAATTTTTAATGTCCCACGTAATACAGACGAAAGCTAGTTTAAAATTTTCCTATTCTTTCCTTTAAAGATGTAGAAACAAAAAGAAAGAGCTAGTAGAGAAAATAGAAAAATAAGAAAGTAAAAAAAAAATGTAATTTTGATTAATAGAAAAAGAAAACAAATTAAGAGTTGGTCTTAGTTTTTACTTTATAATTTCTCAAGAAATATTATTTATGAAAAAAATCTGTCATATCTGTCATATTATATTTTATTTTTTTAAGTTATTGAGCAAAATTTATACTTTTTTATAGCTTTTATAATCTGCTTTATGTAAAGGGAAATTAAAAAAAAATTATTAATACATTATTCGATTAATTATTTATAGAAAAAAGAAAATACTAGGAAAAAGTCAATTTTAATTTTAACTTTAATCAGATAAATTGTTTTTTTCTAAAGAAGTATTTTAATCGGGTTCAAAAAAACTCTAGGGTCATTTTTTCATGGATTCTCTTTTTTTATTGCAATTATTTAATTTAGATGCTTAACTCTTTTTCTTAATTGTAGATTTAAAAATACTAAAGCTAGATGGTTACAGAAAAATTATGTTTGGCGATCATATATTATTTATCAAATATAAATTTTTAATTCTATTCACGCAAAGTTTATTTTCAAGGATTTCGTAAGGAATTTACTTTTGATTTTATACTTTTGTAAACAAGGTTTAAAATATTTTTTGTAAATTGCTAGCCAAAAATCTATGGTTTATAGGGTTAAGAAAACATATTACCTTTATCTTGATAAATCTTCTATTCATTTTGTGCTAATATTTGGTATAAGTGACATTTCACTTTATTATTTGGAAAATCAGTTTTGAATTTTAAGAGCATGGCACTGTAGTTGATTTTTCAATATTAGTAACATATTATTAATAATAAGCTTTGTCATAAATATGAAGATAAAGTTAATCAAAGTACTCATTCGGCCCAAATGATTGTCTAAAAATTTTTTTAATTATATTTTAAAAAATTTTAATTTTTTTTCGTTTTTTTTAAATTAAAAATGAAAAAATGATTATAAATAATTTTAAAAATTTAAACAAAATCTTAAATTTTTCAATTGATGAATTATGATGAACATAGCAAAGTGTTATCATCGAAGAAAGTAAAGTGCTGTAATTTAATAATAATAAATCAGTTACATAAAATTGCCAAAAATTTCATAGGCTCAAATTATACATTTTCTATAAGTAAATAAATTTAATATTTCCTTAAGTAGAACTAAACAATTGTTTATTTTTTAAGTCTTAGTATTTTTTTTCTAAATTTTTGATCAATTTTTATTTAAAATATTTTTTGTATTCTATTTGAATTTTCAATGAAACGATAGTCCTCCCCTAGAAATAAACGATTTTAATTTTTTAAATTTCTAAAAAGGACCAAGGCGATCATCCACCTATAACTCCGACGTCATTTGCTTCACCAGAACAACTACCAGGCGATTTATGGCGTCTATATGAGTTTATAACAAAGCATTTTTTGGCTACTGTAAATAATTTCGACTAAAATTACTAAAAAAAAAGTGTCAAATATTCTTAAAAAGGTCTCACGTGATTGTAAGTATGAAGAATTAACAGTCACTTTTAGAATAAAAAATGAAGAATTTACATGCTGTGGAAAAAATACCATTGAAAATGGCTGGACCGAGTTAATGCCTTGGAAGCAAATTGATTTCAAAGAAATACCTAATTTGAAAAAAGGAGAATCAGTCCAAATTGGACACGTACATTTCTAAAAATAAAAAAATAAAAAAAATTTAAATTTTAAAAAAAATTTATTTTAGATAAAAGTTCTTGAAAAGCAGACAAATCCTCCAGATTACTTGACCGAAAGTGAATTGATCGGCTTGATGGAAAAAAATGGCATAGGCACTGATGCGTCCATTCCAGTTCACATAAACAACATCTGTGAGCGTAACTATGTCAAATTGGAAAGAGATCGTCGTTTGGTGCCGACCAATTTGGGTGTAGTTTTGGTTCATGGCTATCAGCGAATCGACCCGGAACTTTGCTTGCCAAAAATGAGGTCCCAAGTTGAAGAACAACTGAATTTAATTGCACTAGGCAAGGCCAATTATCTGGATGTTTTGAAGCATACAATTAAAATATTCGAGCAAAAATTTCATTTTTTTGTTCAAAATATTCTCTTAATGGACTCGCTTTTCGAGGACTCTTTTTCATCGTTATCGGCTACTGGCAAACCCATGAGCCGCTGTGGTAAATGCAGACGCTTCATGAAGCTTGTTCTCAGCAAACCGCAGCGTTTATACTGCGAATACTGCAAAGATACTTATAATTTACCTCAAAATGGAACCATCAAGTTATACCGGGAGCTTAAGTGTCCACTAGACGACTTTGAGCTCTTGATTAACTCTATAAATAAAAATCTTAACCACCCATTTTGTCCTTACTGCTTCAACAACCCTCCGTTTGATGACATGAAAAAAGGTGATGGATGCATCAATTGTTCACATCCGACTTGTACTCACGGATTTACTTCAAATGCGCTGTCAAAGTGTTTTGAATGTCAAACGGGACTAATGTTATTTGATGGTACTACTCCGCCAAAGTTTCGGGTCATTTGCAACAATAAGCTGTGTAGGTTGATTATCATTCTGCTAGATATAATAATAAAGGCTGATGTTTCGGATGATTTGTGTGAACAATGTGATACACCAATGCTGCAAATTGTGTATCATAAAGACAAGACTCCGCTGCAAAATGGGCAAACCTCGACTATTGCTTGTTTGTTTTGTGACAATAATCTAAAGGTTTCGATCGAAAATTATCTAAAGCAAGGAAATAAGAAGTTTAATTTTGAATCAAGAAGAAAATTTACTCACAAGGGCAAAGGTGGTGGTAGACGAAAAAGAGTGGTGCATAAAAATTGGTGAAAAGTTATCCAAAATTTGTCTGATGTCATTTTATCTTTGATTTATTATTTTTAGTTGATTTTTTGTTGAAATAAAAAGAAATTTACTAGTTTTTCTTGTTTATTTAATTAAAATAAAAATTATTAAGAATTTAAAATCTTAATAAAACAATTTTAAAATATAATAACAAAATTTTAAGTTATTTTAAGTATTGTAAGATTTACTTAAATAAACATGTTTGCAAAGGACATAAAGATTAGATCAAATAATCAAATAAAATCTTCAGAAAAGTAAGTTGAATTGTAAGTCCTTAAAAATATTCTGTTATTTTGAAAATAAAAAGCTTTTTTATTAGTTTTGTAATTTCACTAATGATTCTACTAAATATTCAAATATTTTAGGGAAATATTTGAATATTTTGATTTGATTTATCGTAATGACTAATTTATCAATAATAAATAGTTATCATTCAATATATTTTAAAAATATATTCATAGACGATATCAATTTTAAAGAAATATTATTTGCAATACAACCACATAATATGATTGAGAGTTTAAGGACCAAAGAAAACATTAAAATAATAGACGATCATTACCTATACTGTTAAAATACTTAAAACATTGCACAAATTATTTTTTTTATGTATAAAAAAAAAGTCGTCTTGGTTATGCAAGTCAATTTTTTTTATTATTATTAATATAAGTGACATAATATTTAGAATGAAACACTTATTTTTTTTCTTGAATTTTTTCTTAATTTGTTGTACAAATTACTTAATTTACC
The DNA here is from genome assembly GCA_025491095.1 of Brachionus asplanchnoidis. Classification (NCBI taxonomy): domain Eukaryota; kingdom Metazoa; phylum Rotifera; class Eurotatoria; order Ploima; family Brachionidae; genus Brachionus; species Brachionus asplanchnoidis. The sequence goes on from JAILYF010000004.1 coordinate 2,902,323, forward strand.
GCCTAAATTCTTTAAATTATGTTTAACTCCAATTGAAAAAATAGTGTATTTACAAAAAAAATGTAAAGAGTTAAAACTTTCTTACCAAGGCAAGAAAGCTGATTTAATAAAACGACTAAACTCTTTTCATACAACTCAAAATAACCAATTAGATCAAACTGATTTAGAACCAAACAAGCCTCAAAATGAATCTGATACTTCAAATTCAGATCAAATTACTTATTAAAGGACTTATTAAAGACTTTGACCGATTAGTCTATTATATGCAGGCATTTAAAATTATAAAGTATGATTTAGAAGATTGGACAAACAGTAACTATAGCTGTTCTTTTTTTTTTTAAGAACTACCATTGCTATCATTTGATTAGTCTTGCAATAAATTTGGGTAAAATAGTAATACCAACCCAATATATAAAAGTTTCTATTGAACCAAAAGCCAAATCCGGTAGAAAGGAAAAGGCTAAGCCTTGTTTAGTAAAACAATTAAATTAGATAGAAACTAAGTAATTGTTGTTTTGATTTTTTTATTCGGTTTTTTTTCACTTAAACTTGACTAAATAAAATAAACATAAAATTAATAATTTTGTACGTCTTTTTTTGTATTAATAATTTTGTTCAATAAAAAAAAATTTTATACGTAAATTAAGTAATTTGTACGTTTTTTTATTCGAGATTCTAAGTAAATTAACAGTACAGGTAATATTTCTTCCAAAGAAAACATTCAAAGAAAAAATTTCAGAATCATTAATTGCTACGAATTAATCTTTTTTAGAAAATAAAAAAACGATTCCAAGATAATTATCTTGATTGAATTTTCCTCATATTATTTGAAAATTAAAATAAAAAATTTTCAATATTGTCATTTAACATTCAAAGCATAGTTTTTGGCAAGAAAATCTATTAACTTGTACTGATCTCTTTCGGATCTATTTTTATCTTGGACCAAGATGATTTCCAATATTAATTTTTTTGAATACTGGATATTCTCTATAAATTCAAATTAAAAAAAACTTAAAATATTTGTTCTTAACTTAAAATATTTTTAAATTTTAAATATTTGTTCGACTAAAAAAATTGTGAATACTCAAATTTTAATAAGATTCATTTTAGTCAATAAATAATTAATAAAAAAAACAAAAATAATTTGATTTATTTATACTTTAATAAATTCTGCCATAACTAGAAAATAGATTGTAAATAGATAATAAGATAATAATAATCGATAATAGATATATCAAAATTTAAATTTTCTAATTTTTAAGAAAAAATCTAATAAAAGAAATTCTGAAGCAATACCCATCAGTAGATGAAAATGAACTAAAAAATATAATAAAAGTAAAAGATAGCGAGATATTATTAACCAAAATAGTCACTCATGATTCCACTGACATGGTTGTCTATTTTGTAGACAAAATTCCGTATTTCTTCAAATTCGATAAAGATGATCAACTCCTACCATCAGGTAAAAATAAATTTGAAGATGTAAAAAATTTAAAAAAGAATATTTAAGTTTATTTTCTATGGAAGTTTCCAAACATTTTGCCGAAGTTTTACACACACAGAGAAGTATTCGGAAAATTAGTTAACGGTGCAGGTAAGTTATGGTATATAAAATTGCAGGTCTCTGTTATTTTGTAATTAGATAGAATCAATTTAATCCATTTTTTGCAACCCTAAAAATTTTTTCATATTAAGTCAGCGATTAGATTAACATATCGAATTATTACTCTTTTTTTTATTTAAAATATTTATTTAAATTTGTTAATGTAAATTTTGATTTCTTTTTTTTTTTTCAAATTTTGGATCTTTTGCGTTCTGAAAATCAAATTTACCAATTTAATTAACTCGCTTTTAATACTTGGAATTTAAGGAAAACGATAAATTTATCTTGTATAATTTTACAATTTGTAACATTTCAAACGATATCCGAATCTTTAGTTTGCACAATTCTAAAATTATTTTTTTTCACAATAAAAAAAAATTACACTGTTTATTGTACGTAAACTTATGTAAATTTCCATAAGTAAATTTTTTTAATTTACCAAAATTTGTATTTTTTGAATTGAAAATATCAAATTGTCAATCAAATTTAGGTTTTTTCTGATATTAAATAAAATTTTCCAAAAAATTTTTGTTTAAAAAATAATTATTTTCCAAAACTTAATAAAGTATTGCGAATTAACCATACTTAAGAATAAAAATATTTTCAATTTAAAATATGGACGTTATTTCTTCTGCTAGTAAATTTTTTTTTTCTGTTAGGAAATTTTTTTTCACCTGCTAGTAAAATTATGTTAATGATAGCAAAATTTTTTGTTTTGATAGCAAAAATAAAAGTATAAACAAATAACCAAAAGTATTTTGATAAAATTTTATTCATATTAAGTTTGAAAAGAAGAATAAAAAAATCAAGCTTAGTACCTACAAAAAATATAAAAATTTCATATGGAAATATCAATTTTAGTTTTTTCGCTCTCTTTTTGATATTCTGGCAGATCATTTTCTGTATTTCTTTTTTTAGTTGTAGAACCACGATGTATGCCACGACGTTTTGGACCATTTGAAGATTTTTGTGCGTCAGCTTAATAATTTTGATCAAAATTTAAATCATTCGGTTCATCTAATTGTAAAGGATTTATTATTTATCTATTTGTTTTCTGTACCGAGCTAGAACTCCTTCAGAAAGGATTTGATAAGTTTTCACTATTTATAACATTTGATAAAACGTAATCAATTGTTTATATATCATTTTTCAAATTTTTTTAGGAAGCATCTAAAAAAATTTAGCTATCAGGTAAAAAAATATAGCTATTAGGTGTAAAAATTTAGCTATCATTAATTAATTTTTTTTACTAGCAATAAATTTTTTATATATTTTTTATTAATTTTTTTTTTAATTTTTATTTTTCAATAACAATAAATGTCATACTCATACGGCAGAGATATCTAAAAGATTAAGAGTGACTGAAAAGTAAACATGTGATATTAAATTTTTTCTATTAAGACTTAATGCTTCCGGGAGTGATACTTACCCAGCCATTGAATTTATATACTTTTAAACATATTGAAAAAAATGAATTGTGTTCAGTCTGCATTCGAGGAAATGAGTAAAATTTCCTTATAAAATTAAATTTTTTTCTATTATTTATTTTTAAAGGGCACCAGTAGGCATCGGTAAAGCTAACATATCCGGTGAAGATATGTATATGAGAGCCATGAGAGGAAAAGGCTTAAATATGATTCATTGTTATCTTGACAATTTATGGGCTCAGGGTGACAAAAGTATCGAGCCACCATTGATTTCAGGTACATGTGAAGAAAAAACTGAAATTAGAGAAGATGAAGAAAAATTAGAAAACACTGAAACTGTAGAGGATGAAAATATATTGGAGGAAAAATTGGAAAATTTAACAACTGAAGAGTCGAGTAAACTTACAAGCTCAGAAGAGTCCAAGGAGATTTCAGAGGCTTCAGTAGATCATGAGGAAATTCTAACCAACTCGCTTCTTGCCGCTTGCAAATTCAGAAGTAAAGAAATAAAATTTCCTATAGTGGTGAGTACTTTTATAAAAACTATGCAATCGTGTTGGTAAGAATTAAAAAATATTATTAAAATAAATTATTTATTTTGGGTCTCAAGTCCGCCTGGTGTTCAATATGATTTAAAAAAAACACGTTTTAAGAAAATAAGTGTTTTTTTAAAAGAAATGCAATCAAAAGGATGCATTAAGCTGAAGGACCAAAAGGGCGTTTTGTCTATTACTGACATCAATAAAGAAAATGAATTGTAACACATTGCTTTTAGATTTTAGTCAAATTTTTTATTATATTTTTTTGTGGTGATTAAGGATAAAATTTTTTAAAAAACCAGAATGGTTAAAACAAAAAGACGAGCAAGATTCCAAAGAAAATGTGAAAGCATATTTCGAAGTTTATGAGTTATACAAAGTGGATGGCAATAGTGAAGAAATTTTCAAAAACACATACAAACGTGGTGATGTAGTGAGTGCGGGAGATATTAGACAATTTATAATGAATTATATCAAAAATAATAATCTACAAGATACCTCTAACCCGAAGTATTTTTAGCATTTTTATCTAAATTTATACTAATTATTTATTTAAGACTGGTGCTAATAGATCAGCTGCTTAATAAGATTTTTGTGAAAAATAAGCAGACTGAAAAAATTAAATTTGATGAGCTTTTTGCGCTTATTTTTTCTAGAATGGGACAAATGCATGAGATAAAAAAAATATACAGTGACAAAATTGAACGTGAACAGGAGGTTGTAGTAAAAAAAGGAAAATTTCGTCCTATCGAATTTAAACTCGAGTCTAGAGGTGGTAATAAAAAAGTCACCAATGTTTATAATTTGAGCGAGTTTGATCTTGATTCAAATTATTTGCAGTCCATTTTGCGCAAAGAGATAGGATGCAGTGTTTCGATTAGCGAGCCTCTTGGAGCGACTCAAAACTCAAATGAGTTTATTTTGTCTGTTCAAGGAAACCAAATTTATCATGTTTCTGAAATTCTGAAAAGTAAAAATAAAAATTTATTTTTCTTCAAATGAATAATTATATTTAAATTTAGACGAATTTGGTGTTCAACTTAAGCATATGGCTGGTCTAGAACAAGCTATTAAACCATAAAAATTCAGATTAATTTTTTCAATAAATATTATCAAATTTTAATTTTCAATTAATAGAAAATATGATTTTGAAATTCTAAAAAACAAAATAATAAGTTTGAAACTAAAATGTGTCTCAAATTAAATTCTAAAATTCAATTTCGAACCATTTTTAACTAATAAGGCAGTATGCTATAACTTTTTTTTTAACAAATATATGTTCGTACAAATATATTTATATTTCTTAATAAAACATTTGATTTTTCAATCACATATTTAATCAAATGAATATGTAATTTATTGGTGAATTGTTTGATGGTTTTTTTATTAAAATAAAATATGATCATATTGCTCATATATGATCAAAATTTACTTAAAAGGGTCCAACGTTTTAACAATCAAAAATAATAATACTGAAAAAAGTATTTTTGTTCAGAAATATGGGACCTTCAGAGTTATAAAATTTAATATGAAAAATTTATTTATTTTTTTAAGGTTTGATTTATATTTGATTGCATATATTTTTACTTTAATTTTCTGCAACTAAAAATTTTGGTATAGATAATTTTTTAAAATAATTTATTTATTTTAAACAATTTTTCAATCTGATCACAGACGATTAATTTTTAATTTATTCATTTTTGATATTTAAACAGTATCATCCTAATTGCAATGATTATTTTTTTATATAATTATGGTACCTCATGATGCCCATATTACTCTTAAGTCATATAAATGATTAATAGACTATTTTTCTTTCTAAAAAATACCCATATTTTATTTATGGTAACAAACGATTTCGAAATTTACTCTAAATTCATTTGATTTTAAAAAAAAATTCAAAAGGAAAAAGATTTTAAATTAATTAAATAATTTTATTTTTAACAGACAGTTCATTTATGTATGTATTAATGTATATTTAAAAAGCATCACTTATAGCTAATCCTTAAATATTTTTTTTGTACTAAGTCCAGAATGAAATTGTTTAAAATTTTTAATATAAAATTTTTTAACTTAAATTAATTTTAATTGATTAAAATGAGTAAAAAAAGCAAATTTGTTGAATTAAGTAGATCAATAAGATTTAAGTTTAATGTCAAAGCTTTAAAAATAAGATAAAAATATTTTTTCATTAAAAAACTACAAGTAAAATTCTACTTTCTGACTATTTTTCCAAGCAGAAATAAATAAAAAATATTTAATTTATTTAAAAATTATAAATTAAATATTTTTAAGTAAATTATTTTAAAAAATGAATTGGTTTTAAATAATTTTTTTTTTTTATAAATTTTGCCATTAAAAAATCTCACAAATCAATCCATAAACTGTTTAAAAAAATTTAGATTCATTTAATCAAACTCTATACTTTCAAGCTTTTTTTTAAATATTTTTCTAAATAAAAATTTATAATAGAATATTTATTTGAAAAAGCTTTCCATAAAAATGTATTTCTATTGGACTTGTACGATTCTAACAATTTTCTTTCAATTGATACATCATCGAGAGATTGATAATTTATTTTGAGAAAACATGAAAAACATACTACCGTATTCCCTCGTTCGACTTTGCAGCCTCAGAACCCGAAAAACAACTTTGGCGCAGGCAATAAATACCATCCCGCCCATGTTAAAAAATTCTGAACTTGAACCGCATGCGTCAAAGTTGTATTTCGAGTCTTGGATCACGTTTAGAGTAAAGTTTTTTAATTTAATGCAGCATTAAATTAAAAAACTTGATGGTAACTTGATTCAATAACTGTCATTTAAAAGCATTAACAAAGGAATTTCTGTTTATAAAATAAAAATTCCTGTTTTGAATATTTTTATTGACTTGAAAAATATAGTAAATATTTTAAAAATTAAAATTTTATTAATTTTTCAAGTCAATTTTAATTTTTTTCTTGTCAATTTTAGTTTTTTCAAGAAATATTGCCGCGGCAAAAATCAAATTTTAGTATTTTTTTTTTATCGAATAATAAAAATATTCATTTCTATTTTTTTTTCGGTTATATTCGTGAGCCTGCATCAAATGCATAATTCAAAACAAATTTTTTTTAAAGACAGAAACTCTTTAGTTAATGCTGCATTAAATTAAAAAACTTTACTCTAAACGTGATCCAAGACTCGAAATACAACTTTGACGCATGCGGTTCAAGTTCAGAATTTTTTAACATGGGCGGGATGGTATTTATTGCCTGCGCCAAAGTTGTTTTTCGGGTTCTGAGGCTGCAAAATTGAACGAGGGAATACGGTAATATCTTTAAGAAAAAAAATATATTGTGATGTCCGAAATTGAAACTTTAATATAAAACAAAAATCAGTTTTAATAAAAAAAATAAAATAAAAGTTAAAAAAAGTCAAACATTTTAAACTGAGTTAAAAATGAAGTGCCCAAAAATTGAGTAAAAATTCAAAATTGAATATCATCTGTAATTTTTCTTTCTAATTCATTTAATTTTATTCTTAAATGGTTAGTTGTATTATTTTAGTATTTATTTACCATATTCCTTTGTTTAATATTTCAGCATCTTAACCTGAAACAAAGCTTTAGTTGGCTTTAAAACCGAGTTAAATAAGTTTAATGGGGCATTAAAGTTTAAGTTTTTGTGAAAAATAAAAAATATATTTTTGAACTTTACATTTGATACAGCGATTTAAATTGAAAAAAAAGTAAAAAATTATCACTTGATTTGTAAATTTAATTACAAATCTTTATTTATCTTTTTCAGTTATCAGATCAATTTTAGGACCAAATAATGTTGATAGGATTTTTTCAAAAATGTTCATCATTTTTCTGTCATTTAAAATTTGTAAACAGATTTAATTTTTGGTAACTTTTATTTTATTATGATCAAAAATAAAATAAAATTCCATGGTCATTTCGTAACTATTCTTTTAATAAATTTTATGTTCCAATAAATCTTTGTTTTTAAATATAAAAAGTATAAATGTTTTATTTCGTATATAAAAAATTAGTTAAATTGTAAATAAGATTAAAGTTTCTTCGATATTTGTCGCATTTTTATTTAAAAATTTACGCTATAATTTTTTTCAAAAATTTCAAAAAATTTTTTTATCAATTAATTTTTAGTAAAAAAAAATCAGAATTTTTTCCCACCAAACATAATTTTCTGTCATTTAAAAATTTGGTTAATTTTGTTCCGAAAAAAATATTAAGTCTAATACAAATTATTCATCTTAAATTTTATTTTTTATTTTTATCATAATTTGTAGGTTAAATGTCAAGAAAGTTTAGTTGAATTTATTTTTGACTAAAATTTAAAAATTCCTTATTTTCATTTAATGATTTAAATAGATGCAAAATCAATTATTAATCACCGATAAAATATTTGTGTATACATTAAATAATTCATTCAAGTATAAATATATTTGGGCCGTTCCTTTTTTGGTCCTTTTCCAGCAGAAATACAAAGTTGACTAGTAAATTAAAATTTAAAATGTTGTAAAAAATAAAAAAATTCCGATTTATTTGTTAAAATGTTTATTTTGAAAATTAAGATAAATAAATTTAACTTTTTTTAAATTTTCCATTTTTGTCTAAAGAAAAAAGATTTTTTCTGAATAAAAGATTTTTTAAAAAATGAAAATTTCCGATTTCCTTGTTAAAATGTTTATTTTGAAAATAGAACAAAAAATTTTATTTTTTTTTAAATTTTTAGAAATCCTTGAAATTATTTTTTTTTAAGTTTCCATTTTTGCCTAAAGAAAAAAAAAGATGTTTTCAGAATCTATGTAAACAATGTCAAAAATTTTGTATTATCGCCCACCTTTCTGTGCAAAATCAACATATATATAAATATTTCCATAATTAATAAAAACAAAGGTTCATAGCACTCTGTTTACTCGTACATAGGCTTTTTCCTATACACACACTTCATTCAATCAATAAAAATCAGTTAATTAATAAATTTCTTAGCCAAAAATTATAATAATTTAACATACAGAATACAAAATTAAATTTTCATCCATTTTTAATTTTGTATTTTCGTGTAAAAATCGCTTGCTAGCCAAAAAATGCAATTAAAAATGCTCGACTGTGTGGAAATACCGAACGATCAGACAAGTTTAGCGCTCACTAAAAGCCAAGAGTCCCACTTGAGTTCAAATTGCAATCCAAGGGAGTACACAGAATCAGAGCCAGAGCAGGTAGACACAGGGCCGAACTTGGAGCAGACAAGTACTCGCTCATCACAAAACGAGTACTATGACCAGTATGACGACTTCAAAATCCGAGTCGGTGACCAGTACCAAATAGACTTGAGTGACTATAGTCGTAAGAAATTTATTCTAAATCTTATTTCATGTCGGCTCTTAATGTGTAAATTTTAAAAGCTTCTAAACACCTGAATTTTAGAAAAAATATAGTCGAAAAAGAGACGGCCATTTGGATGCCGTCCGAGAGCATTGACGGTCCTAAGGTGGACGCGTACCTCAAAGAACTGTCAAAAATCAACTATTTCAACTTGGAAAATGCCATCTCTGCTTTGTACGCCTTTGAGTACGATGTGGAGAAGGCGATCGACTCGCTCAGGAGCTGCAGTGCGGATCCGAACCAGTGGAGCAAAGAAGACATGCTGCTTTTTGAACAAGGCATTTGGTATTATGGCAAAAATTTTCACCGAATAAATCAACTTGTAAGCTAAATTGAATTTTTTTTATTAATAAAAATTAAAATTTTTTTTTTTTTTCTAAATCTAGATGCCTCACAAAACTCATGCTAATTTAGTTAGTTTTTACTATAAGTGGAAAAAGTCAAGAGACAAAAGCCACAACAGTATTGTACACATTGAAGCCGGGTGCTCCATAAACTCAAGCACTAATTCAAGTGAAACTTTTGGCGAATTTAGCGGCTCGAATGGAGATAGTAATTTATAAGCGTAATGAAACCCTGGTTAATGGTTTTAGAATTTTGATTAAGAGGAAATTTTTATTTTTTTAAATTATTGAAAAAAAATTAGAATTTAATAATGGTGGAATTAAAGTTTATTTTCCTTAAATTATTTGTAATATTGGCTTTCAAACTCCTAGATCAATCGAAACAAAAATGTTTGCTCTCTACGTCACGTAAAAATAATGTCTATTTTAATAATTTAATTTTTTAATCTTGAATGATATTTGTTTTATTGTAATTTTTCTTTTTTTTTTTGAAAAATAAATTAGATCTTTGTAAATAATGTGACTAATGTTTGAATAAAAAAATTAATTGCCTATTACTTGTGTTTTTTTTAATTTGAGATCTTGGTCCATTACAAGATATTTTATGAGGTTTTCTCATTCATTCAGAAAATAAAAGTTTTCAGAGTTGGTCAAAAGTCAAATTCATATTTGAAGTCAAAGGTGAACTTTAACTTTTAATTTTTTCTAAAGTCAAATGAAAGAAACACGGATACCAAAAAGGGCCCTTCAATGGACACCTCAAGGGCGACGTAAAGTAGGACGACCAGCACTAACATAGAGGTCAACAATTACGAAAGAGCTCATCGAAATGGGAATGACATGGGGAGAAGCAAGGGTAAAGGCAAAAGATCGACTTGAGTGGAAATCAAAAGTAATGACCCTATGCTCCACAAGGAGTGAATAAGGAAAAAAAAAAGTCAAAGTCTGATTTGAATTTGAGTAAAATATTTTAAAAGTCAACTCTGACCTAACCCTTTTCTCTATTTTTAAAATCATGCGTAAGTTGGTCATTTTTCTGACCCATATCTCAGATATTTTACCATCAACCAAATATAGTGGGCACATATTGTGAAAGCTTTTGATTGTCTTACCTAAGAGGTGGTGAATTTTTTTAGTGTATTCGTTACAGCTCTTCAGAATACTTGCATCTAAAAATGGACAAAAATCTGTGGGTAATTTTTTTCGGTATTGTAAATTTCAAATACAAATTGAACAAGAATTCTTCATTTTTCAATAAATTAAAATTAAAGTAAAAAAAAAAATATTAGAAAAAATACTGCAATATAATGCAACATTCTTTGTTGCACCTTTTTTACCTAGAAATAATTTTTCTCATGTAAAAAATGACAAAAAATAAAGAATCAATTAGATTTAAATAGATTATTGATTTGATTTATTAAAAAAAAGACACAAAAATTTAATTTTAGGTAAAAATAAGTTGCAGTATTTTTTTCTGGTATTTTTTATTAAATTTAATTTTAATAAATCAAAAAATGAAGAATTTTTGTTCAGTTTGTATTTGAAATTTACAAAACATATTTTTCTTATTTTCTAAATAATTTTAATATGACTATTTTTGGTAAAAAAAAACAAAAATGTACCCAAATTAAAAATTTTTTAAAAAATTTCAAATGAAATTCAAACTAAATTTTTTCTATTATTTTAAGTTGGTATTATATATTTTGAAGTGTACTTGATATTTCTTAATCGAATCGATCACAAATATGCATTTATTACTGATTGTTTTTTCTATATTTGCCTCAAGAATTAAGAATGAAAAGCTTTTTTTTCATATTTTTAAAGCGAAACCTTGAAAATATGCTTAATAAGTACCTTAAATTAATTAAACAGTTGATAGGCTGATAATTGAACAGTTGATAGGCTGAATCATTCTATTCTATTATTTGCCAGACTGGTAGATTTACACATATTTGGTTTCGAATCATGATTTATCGAAAACCAAACTTGTTTTTTTCTTTTTCAAGCCGATACTTTTATATACTTTTATTAACCTAATTTTCTAATTTTACCTAATTTCATTAACAAATAGTTTAATTTTAAATATTTTTATTTAAAATATTTTTTTGTCAAGGGCAGACAATTAATAACAAAAAAGGGTGAGTTCGAGTGAATTGCAATCACTTAGTGAGAGTAAATGTCTAACTAAAAAATTCTGAGTGAATCACTCATACTCAATCCACCCTAAAAAATTATTGCTAAATTTTTAAAATTATTTTTAATTATAGATCAGATAAAGACTTAAATAGATTTCTTATTGTGAAATAGTTTCCAAATTGATTTTCTTTAAAATTCGTTATTAATATGAGTAGTAGTAGTAGAATTATTATTTTTCGGCAATTTAAAAAAAATTCGAAAAAAATATTATTTTGTTAAATTGTTTTTATAATTGAACTTCTAATCTATTTAAAGTTGTAGTAGTAATAAGAACTGTAGTATAGAATAAATCTTCACTAACACAAAATGGGGTTTAGCTCAAGTTGAGCTGTGGCAGTCTTTCTATGCTTTCTCTGCACCATACCAAACACTTCTTTATCAATACCCATTTTGAAGCTATTGACTGTTTCAGCATTCACCACACTTTGTGGCAAATCATTCCAACTTGACACAATTCTGTTCGTTAAAAAATTATATATGAGCCGCGTTTACTAATTTCTCTAACAAGCTTCATGTTATTGCTCTCTTCTAAGATTCATTTTCAAACTTTTTGCAAAGTTCACTCCATTCATAAAGTTGAGTTTATAGTTATTTATTGCTATTTTTAACTTACAAAAAAAATTTTAAATTATATTAAAAATTTAAAGTTGGACGGAATAGGTAAAATCTACAAAATGGATGATTCTATGTTTCCAAAACAAACAAAGTCTAATAGTTTTTCACTTATTTGACGTTTGATCACCTAATTATATTTTGGTCCACCTTTACGTGAACAAAAAAAATAGGTGAACTTGTTGTCCACAAAACCGAAAACAAGAACTGTCCGCATAATAGGTGAACGATGGTTCACTAGATCGAGTTAATAAACGATTAAATATTAATTTAAATCTAAATGAATTATTTATCTTTTTTCATATTATTTTTATTTTATGTATCTTGTTTAACTTTTTTATTTTATGTTTTTTTATTCTGAAGGAGCATTAGCTCGTTACATACAAACAAATAAATAAATAAATAAATTATTTAAAAGTCAAAAAAAGAGTTTGTATATTTTTTTCAAATCTCCAAATAAATTCTATTTCACTAAAGAGTATTTGAAAAAATATTTGAAACCAGGACCAATTCTAGTAGAACTCAAAGAAGAAGCAAGAAAAAATCCACTTCTCCTAGCAGCGAAAAAGTTGAGAGATTCAAATATTTTTAGATCTGTGTATCTTAGTCTTGATTTGACTGAAACCGAAAGAGCTTTAGACTATGTATTGAGAAAACAAAGAAACGAAGCAAATAATGGTCTTTCACAAGACTCGCCCTTTCGAAATGGCATCCGTGGAAATCAGATCGTCAAATACAAGAAGCAATAATCGTACATCAGAAGCGTCATCACATGGAGATAGTCTCGAATCTTTAAAATTTATGTAATTAATTGCCACTTTTGTTGGACAATAAACTAGATTAATTTCAGTGTTATTATTGAAACATAAAGCCCACAAATTGTAGCACTTAGTGAGACTTGGTTAAAGAGCATCTCAATTACAAACGCTAAAGGATACAATTTGTACAGAAAGGACAGAAAAGATGGACGCAGAGGCGGTAGTGTATGTCTCTACATTGATGAAAAAATCGACTCATTTGAATTAAATGATTCAGGTTTTAATTTAAGCAAAATAGAGCAAATTTTGGTAGTAGTTAATTTTAACTGTGAAAAGTATTTAGTTGGCTGTCTTTATAGGCCAAACGATTTTGGTGATATGACGATTTCTATTTAGTCTTCAAACAAGCTTAAGACTATGTGGATGAAAGAGGTTTTAAGGATCTTCTAATAATGGGTGACTTTAACTTTCCATCAATCATCTGGTCAAATGGCTGTGTGTCAGAAATCTTAAACGAAAATGGACTCGAACATAAATTCAGAGAGACGCTAAGCGCTACATTCTTTATCAGCATGTAAATATCCCAGCTTTTCAAATGTCAAACGAAAAAGCTGTCAACACTTTGGATTTGATTTTCACGACTAAGCCTGCCAGTGTGTATGCAATCGATATAAAATTTGTTCTTGGCACTATTAATAAAGGACATCTGGTTATCTTTTTCAATTTTGTGTTCAAAAACTAGGTTAGTAAGGAACTAACTTTCAAGGATAATCAACAGGCTAGTGCCCATCCCATGAAGACCGATTAACACTTCATTTATTTAATTTATAAAATAATTATCACAAGATAACAATAAAAAAAAAATTATGAATTTGTTTTAAAAAAAAAATAAATTAATAAAGCAAAACATTTAGATATTTAAATTAAATTTTTTGAATTTTTTTACGAAATCTGTAAAAATCAAATTAATATTATTAAATATAGAAAGATTGAATGTTGCAAAATTCAACATTGATCTCTTGATCACAAATCTTGAATAAAAATACTTAAAAGTTTTTTCGCCATTAGCCGGTTTTGACATAGGCTCAATCAGATTGTCACTATTCCTTAAGTTATATTTTAAATTTCTTGAGTCATTTTTATTTAATTTAATTCTTAAATTTTCGGACGAATTGTGGAAAAAAAGCGTTTTATAAGCAAAAGATAACATTCTATCAAGAATTCTATGCTGAAAAGCAAATAACCCATATTTTTCTAGACAATTATTAATTTCATCGAAATTATTAACTTCAAATTTAAATTTAAATAATTTTAAAAATTGAGAAATAATAACTTTTAGCAAGTTTCACTATTGCGTCTTTTGAAAAATAACACAAAAGAGTTGAACAATAGTCAAAATAAGGCAAAATAAATGTCTCAAAAATCTGAATTTTTACAGAAGTAGACAGATAGAAAAGTCTACTAATACTTAACTTTTTTTTCTTACAACTAAAGAGATACTACAGACAAGCTATGAAAATTTGTGATTTCGATCAATCCTATAACCTAAGAGACTTATTTTATCTACGACTTGTATAACATTTCCAAAAATATTTATCTTGTCATGAAAATTAGATCGTTTATTCGTAAAGATCATACAATATGTTTTGGACCAATTAATATCTGTCTTGTTAAAAAAACACTAATTATTAAGACTTCTTAATGGGAGTAAAAAAATTAATTAAAGCGCTTTTCAAATCTTTATCTGAATGACTAATTGTCGTATCATCAGCGAACATTTTTATGTTAAATTTACCTAAGAGATAAGGGAAATCATTTATGAAAATGAGGAAAAGAAGTGGACCTAATACCGAACTTAAGTGGAGTAGGTTTAGATTTTTCATTCCCTAGTCGAACTTTTTTGATCTATTAGTAAAATAATTCGATAGAAGACCCAAGGAATTATTATCAAATACATAGTGAAACATTTTTAAAAGCAAAAGATTGGAGTCAATCACATCAAAAGCTTTTCTACAATCGATAAATAATGATAGAGTTGTAAGTTTTTTATTCTTAGCATGATTAATTTCACTTAAATATTCATGTAGGGTTGTCTGACATGAATGAAAGAAAATTTAAAGAAAATATTGTTTGATTCAAAATAGTTAGAAATCTGACCTGCTAATAACATTTCAAACATTTTTGCTATTGGGACAAAACTGATATAGCCCTGTAATTATTTATATCTGATCTGTCTCTTTTATTTTTAAATAATGGATTAACAATTGCTAATTCCAGTCTTCTGGTATACTTTTCAGTATTAAGCAATCATTTAAGAGTAATTGAAGCAAAGGGACAAAAAAGTCAGGAAGACTTTAAGATTTTTGGATGAATACCAATAAAACCTGGTGAGCTAGAAGAGGATAGTTCATCTAGAGTTTTTTTGATTTCATCAAAAGAAAACTCATGAAATGAAAAACCTGCTGTAAGTATAGAATTATTTGATTTTAATTCCTTAAAACCGTCAAATATATATTTGGCTGGGTAATTTTCACCGGACAAAGAAGAAGACACAATAGATGCAAAGGAACTATTACCGTATTGTATCGAATAGAAGTAACCACAAATATAAGAAACTTGCTAATATTTGAGTCAAAAATATTCCTTTGTTTGAGTTGTTTTTCTGAAAAAAATGTGTCTCGATTAAAAGAAAATTTCCCAGTCACTTACCATGTAAAACATGCAATTTGTTGTTTTTAATGGAAGAAAAAAAACGTATAAATTTCTTTTATTTAAGTCATTTTTTTTTAGTGAAATATTTTCAAATAAAAGAAACCCTTTGACGACCGAACTTTCTTTTAATTGAGGAAATACCGTACACATCTCAACTTGATCAACGGGATTTTTGGCTTTAACTTTCCATCAATCATCTGGTCAAATGGCTGTGTGTCAGAAATCTTAAACGAAAATGGACTCGAACATAAATTCAGAGAGACGCTAAGCGCTACATTCTTTATCAGCATGTAAATATCCCAGCTTTTCAAATGTCAAACGAAAAAGCTGTCAACACTTTGGATTTGATTTTCACGACTAAGCCTGCCAGTGTGTATGCAATCGATATAAAATTTGTTCTTGGCACTATTAATAAAGGACATCTGGTTATCTTTTTCAATTTTGTGTTCAAAAACTTGTAAGTTAGGAATCATATACCTGTAAAAAATTTATTTATAATAAATCTAACTTTGAAAAATTTCTCATTTTCTATCAAATATTGATTAAGTGCATTCATTTGAGAATTTATTTTCAGGAAAAGTACAATGAGTTAATTTTTAAAGTCAGCGAAGCTAGTAATCGATTAATCCCAGTGACGGATGGCTCTAAAAAGAAAAGTACCTTAAATCCTTGGATAAAAAATGATCTCAAGGTCTTAAATAGAAATAAGAAGAATCTTAGATATAAGAACTGTTCATGTAACTGATATGAATCTATATAAGGATTTCAAAAGTATCTGTAAAATATCTGTTAGTTTCATCAGGAATAAAAAGAGCCAGACAAACTTATGAACAGAATTTAGTTGAAAAAGCTTAGAAGAATCCAAAAATATTGAACAAATACCTAAATGATCAACAAGTAATTAAAGAATCAATCAAAGCATTGAAAGAGTCAAACAATGAATTAACGCAAAAACCGAATGAGATATCAAATCTTCTTAATAAATGTTTTCAAGATGTTTTTGTTATTGAACAAGATGGTGAGGTTCCTCCTTTTGAAGTTGAATTTAATGAAAACTGGTCAGAATATTGGACCAAATGACATTAGTTATGAAATGGTTTTCATTAAATTACAAGACCTGAATCAAAATAAATCATGTGGTGTAGACAAGCTTCATCCGTTATTATCTAAATGAGTCTAGACTGAAGTATTCCTGTTGATGTGATTCTGCTAGATTTTGCGAAAGCATTTGATACTGTTCCGCACAGACGACTAATAGCTGAATTGAAAGCGTATGGCTTTGATGGTCTGACACTAAAATGGATTAAAGCTTTCTTAAAAAATAGAAGACAACGAGTTATTCAAGGTGAAATTTTGTCGGATTGGGTTGAGATTTTTAGCGGTGTTCCACAAGGGTCAGTGATTGGTCCACTATTGTTTGTATTGTATATCAATGATCTACCAAAAGGAATAGAGAATTATGTAGAAATGTATGCAGATGATACTAAAATGTTTTTGCAAACAGTATCAGAAATAAGCGCAGCGAGACTACAATCAGATTTAAATTTAATTTTCAACTGGACTCAAGATTGGCTACTTCTCTTCAACATATCAAAATGTGTGGTAATGCATTATGATCATAAAAACTAAGAATGTCCTTATTTTATTAATGGTAAGCAGTTATCAACGTCAGAAACCGAAGGAGATCTTGGAGTTATTTTCAATACAAATCTTAAATGGAAAAATCAAGTGATAGAGGCTACAAACAAACAAAGCAAATCAAATGTTAGGTCGCATCAGGAAGTCATTCGCTCGTTTTGATTGTAGGTTATTTAGATCTTTGAATTTAACTTTTGTTCGTCCTCTTTTGGAATTTGCGGTGCCGGTATGGTCTCCAATTCTCAAGTCTGACTGTGAGAATGTTGAAAGGATTCAACGGAGAGCTACGAAATTTGTTTCTTCAATTAGAAACAAACCGTATGAAAGCAGATTGAAGGCTTTGAACATTCCAAATCTGGTGGAAAGAAGAAAAAAGGTGATCTAATTCAATTATACAAGTCCATGCATGGAATAGAATTGGTTGAAAAAAGCAACAATTTTAATGTCACAAAAAACCAAGGAAGAGGTCACTGCTTCGAATATCACAAAGAAATTTCGAGGCTCCAACATAGAGATGACTTTTTTTTCAACAGAACCGCTAACATATGGAACTCGCTTCCAAATGAATTAGTTGAAGCCCCCAATGTTAACCGCTTTAAAGCAGGCATTGATTGCTGGATGAGCAGCAATCAATCACATCAGCTGTCTTAGTGTGCCTCATCAGCACACTCACTCGCTAGCCAGATCCAGTCAAAACTACTACTTCTATATTAAAAATTGACAAGTAGCAATATCCAATACGTTAAATTTAGTTTGAAATGAAGTTCAATTGAAAATGCTGAAAGTTCAGTTATTGTTAATAAAAATGATATGACATAAAAAAATTGATAGAAATCTTTTTTAGAACTTCTTGAAAGATCTTCTTTTCAGCAATAAAAACTAGGGTCTCCCCGGTTATATGAACATTTGGTGACATAATATGTGAACATTTTGTTCACCTAATTTTAACAAATTATTTTTGTTCACATAAACACTAATGTTCACTTAAACCTTGACTGTTCACATAGAAATTATCTTGTTCACCTAAACTAAATCATGTTCACATAAACCTCGACTGTTCACATAAAAATGCTCTTGTTCACCTAACATTCAATGCTAAAAAATTAAAAGAATAAAAAAATAAAAAATTTCATAAATATTTTTTTTCATAAGTTTGTTAAAATTATTTTGAAACTTTTAATCATGTAAAAAGAAAAAGTAAGCGCTTACTTGAATTTAAGAACAAGTGATGAAATGTAGAAAAAGTACTTAGTAACAAGCGTAATCCAGTGAAATGCGTTTTATGCGGTAAATATTTTGAAGGTGAACGTGGACTAAATTTACATAAATCAAAAAGTCATTAAATAGATTGACCATTAAAGAAAAAAGACAAAAATATTATTATTTACTTTATTAAACGAGCTTATTCATGATTATAATTAATAAATTTTTTTTGTTCACGTATTCTCTTTCTGTTCACGTAAATTTTATGTTGTTCACCTAATATCAGTTCTGTTCACATAACCACCTGGTGTTCACCAAAAAGGTTAAAAAATCACTTTATGTGAACAAAAATAATTTGTTAAAATTAGGTGAACATTTTGTTCACCTAAGCCGTGAACAATTTTTGTTCACATATTATGTGACCAAATGTTTACATAACCGGGTAGACCCAAAAACTAACTAAATGCTAAAATTAACTATAAATAATACAAAATTATCGGCATCGACTTCATCTCAAATGATGAATTATTTCTGGCATAATTTTTATCTTGATAAACAAGCTGAATAAGCAAATTCGTTTAAAAAAAAGAACATTTAGTAAGTTATGTTTTGTTAATTTTTAAAATAAAGCATGGTTCCTTAAATAAACTAAGAAAAAAAATTTACACTTATGCAGCTTTATTAGAATTTTCTATGCTTTAATTTTGAAAAGTTTTCTGGATGGTCATTCTTGCTTTAGATTTAAGTTTTAGGCTCAAATATCTACTTTATTATGCTACCAAGGATTCTTATTATTTGATTATTAGTTTTCATGTATAAATGGTAAAAAATAAATCAATACTTTTATACCATAAACATAATTTTCAATACCCACCAAATTTATTTTAAAATTAAAAACTAAGTATAATTTTATTTTTTTGTATTTCACTCGTAACTTTAACTTCATTTTCATATTTTTTCAAATAATAATGGATAAAAGTAAATAGCAATATGCATGTCTTTCATAAAAATTGTAATTAAATTTAATAATTTATTCATTTAATAATTCCAATTGAACCCAATTTTTATATGATATCTTTTTTTATTTATTTTTTTCATTTCTCTATTTTTTTCTTTTGTTTTAATTAAAATTTCATGTTGAAAGGTGCGCATAAATAAAGAAAAGAAATAAAAGAAAGTTTTTTTTTATATTAATTTAATATTTTTCTTATAAAGAATTATTGTATATTATTCTAATTGGAAAAAAAATCATAAAAATTTTGTGTATTTTAGCTTAGCAAATTTTTAACTACTAGAAGTTTAGAAATATTTTTAACTAATTTTTTAGAATTGAAAAGTTTTTCATAAATTTTTATTGATCCTTTTACCAAATCTAACAAATTCAGTATTTATACATTGAAAAGGATACGATGTATACTGAAAAAAAAATCTCAAATAATTTCCAAAGTAGTTTCGTATTTTTTTAATAATTAAAAATATAGGAAAAGTGAAAAAAATTTAACACGAATTATTCTAGACATCTTATAAAAATAAATTTCGAAATAACCACCAGTTCGAAGAGCATAATTAATAAAAAATATTCTTTTTAGATAAAATTTTATTTAACAATAAATTTAAGGAAAAATGAATATTATTTATTTTCCAACAATACTTAAGTTATTTTCTTCGTATACGAGATTTTTAAAAAAATTTAATCATCAGTTCCATTTTAATATATTTCATTTTGGTAATTGAATAAAATTTTTAAAGAGATTTTGGACAATAAAAATTTATTATGTTTGTAAGAAAACTTTTGATAGTCTTTATAAAAGTATAATTTTATTATGGGAATTTCTATGAAAATTTTCAAAATGGTTTATATTAGTAAAAATGAATTAAAAAAAAGATTTAAAAAATAATTGAAAGCTTGTTTATTTTTTAGAATTATATAACTTCAAAATTTATTTTGAATTTTTATTTTTTGCTAAATTAAATTATAATTAGCATAATTAAATTTATAATAGGCAATCAAATTTTTTTAATAAAAAGTTAAGTGCCCCAAACCATAAACTGTATTCAGACATTTTAATTTCGAGTCTAATACATAACCTCCTTCAGTTCCTATCGATTTTGATGATTTTAGTTTTAAATTAAAAATGGTTAATTTATTTAGCATTCTTAGGAAATTTTTTTTTATAAATTTATATTATTTGAGTTAAATTTCAAAAATATTAAAAATTAGAATGTCTGTGACTACGGTTTATGATTTGGGGCAATTTCATTTGAACTAAATAATTTCTGGATGAGAAGTCTTTCCATTTTGATATCTAACTACCAATTCATAATTTTTAATATTTTGAGAATTTTTTTTTGCAATTAGATCAACATTTTACATTTAGCCGGAGAAATTATTTTTTTAAAAACAAAAATGAAGATAGATCAAAATTTTTACTTAAATTCTAATTCTGTTAATGGGAATAAAGGCGTTCCATCCTCAACATCATCCAATTTGTCCAACATTAGCGATTTAATTCCAGAAAATACTTCAGGTGCTGTTAAAAAAACTTAAATCTAGAACATTTGTTATGAATTTTTTTTTAAGGTGCTTGCATAAAAGTTGGAAATGAATTCCAAGTAAATCTATCAGAATATGACCGTAATTTAATTAATTTTTAAATCTTCGTTTTAACTTGACTAATTG
Source organism: Brachionus asplanchnoidis (assembly GCA_025491095.1). Taxonomy (NCBI): domain Eukaryota; kingdom Metazoa; phylum Rotifera; class Eurotatoria; order Ploima; family Brachionidae; genus Brachionus; species Brachionus asplanchnoidis. The sequence continues at coordinate 2,923,426 of JAILYF010000004.1, forward strand.
AGACTTTTTTCAGCAAATAAACAAAAGCTAAACCGGAATCAACTTGAACTAAAAGAATTTCCAATTTGGAAACCATCTGAAAAATTAGAACAGCAGCAAATAGATGATTTTCTCAAAGAAGCTATGGAAAATCATTCGTTTAGTACAGAACAAGCTCTGTCTTTCTTGTTCTGGTACAAACATGACATTAACAATGCTCTCATCAATATGAAGAAATATTGCCCAAAACAAGACGAATGGACCCAAGAGCAAAAAGTTCTTTTCGAGCAAGCTTATTCGTTTAATGGAAAAAATTTTTCTAAAATAAGGCAACTTGTAAAAACTTTCATTAATTATTTTTTAATTAATTTTTAAACGTTTTTTTTAAACAAGATCCCGAACAAATCTCAGGGCTCTTTGGTCACCTACTATTACAATTGGAAAAAATCAAAAGCTATCAGTCAAATAGAGAGCCAACAGAACAATGCCAAAAATTCCAACAATGATTATCAAAACGATAATGAAGAGGAAAATAGTGATGATAATGAGTCTGTTGATGAAACTTTTATCGTACGAGAAATTTTTTTATGATAGCTTAAAATTTATTTTAAAATTTAATTAAAGAATAGTGCTTCTAAAATATGCAGTAATTGTGATATGATAACGAGTCAGTATCAATCAACTCCTAAAGGCCAACTTTGTACACCTTGCTTTGACTACTTCAAGTAAAATAAAATTTAACTGGGATATAGAGGTTTTATTTTTTGCCAAAAGAAAAACTGGGCTAATGCGTCCAGATCATGTCATAAACAAGTCTTTGTCAAATGGTAATTCGCAGAAGCACAATTGTACACAAAATAACTCTTTGACGAAAACAAATCGTTACTTGACAATATCTAATGCAGCAATAGGCTACGAGTCATCAAATGTTACAAACACAGCTACAATATCGAAAGAAGCCAAAAATTTCCACAAATCGCTGCGCAAACCACCAAAGGGAATCTATCTCAACTATGATGAACTAATGGATTTAGTCAAGACCGGTCCAGACACGGTTTTCGAAGAGTTACAGAGGAAAAACACTATTTTAAGACGAGAAGTAAATATAAGATGAATATTTTTGTTGGCAAAAAATTAAAATTTATATTTAGCATCAAAAAAATAAACAAGAGATTGACTTTATGATAAAAAAATTTGCTCATGAAAGTGAACTTCTTAAGGCTGAGATTAATGTAAATATTTTGTTTTTTTATTCTTTCAAATAAGTTTTTTTAATAAATGAAGCAAATTAGCTAAATTTAGAATTGATTTTTTTTTTATAAAAGAATATTTAGTTTTCATGATTTTATTTTGAATTTGTTAAATTTATTTAAAAAAAAATTCTAGATGATCATTATTCTTTTTTTGATAAAACAATTATTTTTTAGTGATACATTTTCTTAAATTTTAATATGTCAAAATTTTAAAAATTTCATTTTTGGAAAATTTATTAAATAAGAAAATTAATGCATTAATTTCAACAAAAGATAATCTTTTTAAAATCTAATAAGTGAAACTTTTAAATATTAGTGATCATAAGAAGATGATCAATGATAAAGTTGAAAGGTTTGATTTAATTTTTTTTATCTATTCATTTGATTAAATATCTTTATTTTTTATTTTATTAAAATCATATTTGTAAGTTAATTAAGAGGAAAAAATTTCAATCATCAATTTTGTAACAAAATAATATATAAATAGCAATTTTTGATAAAGAGAATATTGAATATTTTACATGATACTAAAAATTTTATTTTTTTCAATCAAGATAAGAAAGACGATGATATTTTATATTTTTTTGTTTAGGAACTTTTATTCGACTCTGAAACAAATGATACCAATGTTACTCCTTTTTGGACACAGAAAGAAATCAACTTTGTTCTTCAAGGATTTAACAAGTTTGGCGATGATTTTGAATTAATTTCACAATTAATTCGTAAGAAAATTACTTTCTTATTTAAATCAATTAATTATTTTTTTAATTAAAAAATAATAGAATCAAAATCACCAGAGTCAGTGAAAGCGTTTTATGCATATTACAAAGATAGCTTAAATCTCGAAAAACTGGTTACAAACAATACGGTAAGATATCTGATAAAAAATTTTAGTTTTAAAAAATTTTTTTTCATAGGATTTAAACAAAAAATCAACTGAAATAATGGCTAATTTAAAAAAGAACAATCGACATGATATACCAGTCAAATTTACAGAATGAATCTAATTCAGTTTTTATTCTATTCTTATTTATCTGTCAAATAAATTTGTTAATGTTTATTTGAGTAAAAGCAATACTTGTAATAATTTGTATAATAAATATTTTCATAAAATCTAAAAAATATTTTGCAATTGAAAATAAAGTGAAACTCATTTTTAGAATTTATTTTGCTAGTTTTTAATCATGATTTTTGGTTATTATTTTAAAAATGTTGAAAGTTCACCTATTTATGATCTGATAAGTAATACTTTTAATTATACATGATTATAAGTAGATGATCAATAAAAAACCTTATTATTGACATTCAGAAAAAATAAATATTAACTTTTTGAAAAAAATACATTTTTGAGTGCTTTTTAAATTACAATTCAAAGAGTCAAAGTTTTGATCATGAATTTTGATGAATTTGTATTCAAAATTAAATAGACAAAAAATAGAAATTTTATTTAAGATTAGGCAATTTTCAATAGGTCAAGTATAAAAGTAAAGATAGATTAATTAATAAAAATGAATTAAAATTTAATCTTGAATTTATATCTCAAAATTAAGACATTTAATTTGATTTTGCATCAAATAAAAAAATTAAAATTAAAAAAAATTATGACTTAACCAAACTTTGACTTAAAAATGACTTAAAATATTTACTTTTACAAATTATTAAATACTTTACATGAGATCTCATCTCAATTTAACAATCAGTTTTGTGCCCATAGTTAGTGCCCATAAATCAGAAGAGATCTATTTCTTTCTTCTAGTAAATTTTTTTCTTCCGCTAGTAAATTTTTTTTTAACTGTTAGTAAAAAAATTAATTAATGATAGCTAAAATTTTTACACCTGATAGCTAAATTTTTTTAAATGCTTCCTAAAAAATTAATTAATTGAATTACTTAATTAATTAACTTGAAAAATGATATATAAACAACGTTTTACAAATGTTATAAATAGTGAAAACTTATTAAATCCTTTAGAATTGGATGAACCGAATGATTTAAATTTTGATCAAAATTATCAAGCTGATGAACAAAAATCTTTAAATGGTCTAAAACGTCGTGGCAGACATCGTGGTTCTACAACTAAAAAAAGATATACAGAAAATAGTTCTGTCAGAAAATCAAAAAGAGAGCGAAAAAACTAAAATTGATATTTCCATATGAAATTTTTTTATTTTTTGTCGGTACTCAGCTTAATTTCTTTATTCTTCTTTTTAAACTTAATATGAATAAAAATTTTTCAAAATACTTTTGGTTATTTTTTTATCCTTTAATTTACCTATCAAAAGAATAAATTTTGCTATCATAAACATAATTTTACTAGCAGGTGAAAAAAAATAGCTAGCAGTAGTAGTAGTAGTAATTGTTTACTGCGACCCACACAGGGTTAAGCTTTATGATAGCTATGGCAGTAACTTGAGCTTATCTGAACCTTGATTGATCATCCAGTCATCAATTCATTCTTTGAATCAATTAATCGAGATAGCATCAATCGCATTTTGAGGCAGTGCATTCCACACATTCACAACTCTATTTGTTAAAAAATTGTGACGTTGTAAACAATTCTTGACATTTTCTTTAACTAAGATTTTGTTGTCTTCTCAAGTTGTATACTTGATTGACTGAGGATAAATTTAGGTTACACAATTCAATAGTCTCATATCTATTCAAGATCTTAAAGACTTGCACTAAATCACCTCTAATTCGTCTAGTCTCTAAATCCGACAAGTTTAATAGATTCAATCTGGTCTGATAATCCAAATCTTTGATAGACTGTTAACTCTTCGTTGCTCTTCTTTGAACTTTCTCTAATTCGCAAATATCCACCTTTAAATACGAACACCACGAACAAACGGCAAATTCAAGATGCGGTCTAACAAGCGACGTATAAAGCAATCTTAAAATGCTTATATTTAGATTTTTGAAGGTTTTGACTATTATACCCAAAATCCGATTTCCACGATTTACACAGAACCTGACCTGATTTCTCCATTTCAAATCACTTTGTACGTAAATTCCCAAATCCTTTACGAGACTTGTTTTCCACAATGAAAACGTTCCCTGCTTATTGAAAATAGTGTAATCGAAACTCTCGTTTCTTGAGCTGATGTGCATAAAAAAACATTTTTCTACATTAAGATCTAATGACCAAGTGATTGACCAACTAGAAATAAAATCAATATCACGTTGAAGCGAGAGATTGTCGTCAATAGATCTTATAGCCGATAAAACCTTGGTATCATCAGCATAATTTTCACATTTGTTGTTCAAATTCGATGACAAATCATTAATGAAAACTACAAATAACAGAGGACCAAGGACCGAACCCTGGGGAACTCTACTAGTTACAGTCAACCACTCAGAGACAGATTTTCCCATAACAACTCTTTGCTCTCTATTTGAGAGAAACTCAGCTATCCAATCCAAAATTCGACCCATAAATCCATAGGCCCTAAGCTTATAGATTAAGAACAGATGGGAGACCTTGTCGAACGCTTTAGAAAAATCCATAAAAATCACATCTACAGATTGACATTTAGCGAGAGCTTACGAAATAAAGTCAATTGATTCTAATAGATTAGTTGTGCATGATTTTCTTGGCATAAACCGTGTTGCGAGTACTCTATTAAATCATTACTTATTAAATGGCTCAACATCTTATCCTTTATTAAACTCTCTAGTATTTTACAAAGAGAACACGTCAACGAAACGGGTCGATAATTTACTGCTAATAGCTTATTCCCTTTTTTGAATAAAGGTGTAACATTCGCTTGCTTCCAAATTAAAGGCAATTTGCCACTTAAAAATGAGAGTCGAAACAACAAAACGATCGGGCTAAGAATAGCATTAGCCAATCTTTTCAAAACACTATTACTTACCGAGTCTGGTCCACCTGATTTGTTGCTGTTGAGTTTGGTTAATTTTTCTAATACTTTATCCTCATTTATTATCTCATTCACATCGCCAGAACAAACATTTTCAGATCTAGCAGTAAATTACGGAAAAGGTCAATAATCATCTTTCGAAAAAACTGAGTGAAAATAATTATTCAAAATACCAACAATCTGATCTGGATCATAATGATGTTATTACCTAGATCTCTTATACCCCTAATAGCACCAGAGAGCAAATTTTTATTCTTGCTTTTAATATATTTGTTAATAGGCTTTGGATTATACTTAGCAAACTGAGCCAATTTAGCCTCATAGGCTAAGACTGCATCGTTAACCGCTCTGCACGCTAGGCGCTTCGCTTTCGTAAAATTTTCTCTCTTCTCACTTACCCAACCACTATGCTTATAAGACTGCCAGGACGAGTATTTTTGTCTTAGTTTGACTTTTACCTCTTTAGTAAGCCAAGGGGCATAATTCTTTGTATTTTTTAGTTTAACTTTCGGGAAGTATTTAACACAAAGGTTCGAATAATACTGTATAAAAATGTCATATGCCTCGACAATATCCAAACCTCTAAATTTCTCTATCCAATCAACTTTCAAAAATTCTTCACTCATAGACTAATAGTCACCCCTGCTATAAACGAATACTGAATCACCATAATTCGATCTTTGTTGCTCGTAAATATGATACACCCAGTTAAACGCCAAACGACCACGATTAAGCTTACCTACTGGAGGGCATATATAATTTCCGAGATACGATTTGAGTTATCCGAGATTACAAGATCTAAAATATTTCCCAAAGTACCAAGTGTAAGCTGAAATGTTGGGGAATATACGTTCTGAGTAAAAAACGAATCATCAAGGGCATCAACAAATTTAGAACTATTAGAATCAGGAGAATCATTAACGATAGTATAACAGCCATCGTTCCATTCTATATTCGGAAAATTAAAATCACCACAAAGCAATAGACCTGTAAAAACACCACTAGTCAAAAGTTTACTTGCTCGATTTAAACTAGATATTAGGGCCCAACAGTCATTTTGATCTGGAGGCCTAAATAAACAGCCAGCTAAAATGTTTTCTTTTCCAACTCTAATTGAACACCAAACTTGCTCTAACTCTGTAGAACATAATACTTGGTCATCAATTTGATAAGATTCGAAACTCTCACGACAAAAAATAGCAGAAGAAAATAATAAATATCATTATATTAGCTAGCATAAAAATTTGCTAGCAGAAAAAAAAATTACTAGCAGAAGAAATAACGTCAATTATTCTAATTGTTCATTCAAAAAATATTTTATTAAATTTGATAAAAAATAATTTTTAATTTATCAATTTATCTTCTTATCAGATTTTTTTTTAAATAAATTTAATACAAATTCCAAAATCTAGTTTTTTTTATATTTTCCATTCTTACTATTTTTTTGAGGAAAAACTATTTGAATGATAGCTTTTTGTTAAAATTTTAAATTTTAAAAATTTCGGCTACTAAGTTTTCGATGAACAATTCTAAGATTTTTTAAATTTTTAGAATAACACTTACCGTAAAACCTTGCAAACTACCCCATGGGGTTCAAACGAGAAAATGGGGGGGGTTATAATTTAACAGCATTTATTCTGTAAAATTATTTTAAAAAAAAATAAATTAGAAGCCCGGGCTTATATTGAAATTATTTATTTAAATTGATGGGGTAATACGGAAAAAAGTTTAATTTTTGACTGGGCTTTTAAAGAAAATTTCGGTACTTTTGAAAAAAAATAAATAAAAAAATTAAAAATGAAATATTAAAAAAAGAGAAATTATAACTTTACAATGTTTTAATATTTTACAAAAACTAAGCCATTTCTGTGTCTGAATTATCTTCATTATCTTCATCATTGTCAAAGTCATCTAAATCTAAATCGTGAATGTTAGCTTCATCCCCTGAAATAAAAGCGTTCAAATCTTGCGCATTATCATCCTCTACATCATCAATAAATTCTTTATTAATAATAAAATGCCTAAGCTGTCTATGAAATAGGTCGATAATGTTGGATGTTATTCCTGCTTGATCAAACGAGTTTTGAATAATCATTTTTTTACTTTGGACTTTTCATGTTAGTTTTTAAGTAAATTTATTTAAGTCAAAATTTTAGAAGAGAATTAAAACATTAATAAAAAAAATACGTTCTATTTAACTTGACTTGACTTTAAATTTTGATGTTCAAAACGTGGGTATGATGATGCAAATTTCTAAAAATTTTAAGCTCATGGGTGTGTATTATTTTTAATAATGCAATCCCATGAGACAATATTATAATTATTATAATTATCCCATGGGGTTGTACTGAAAATCTGTTAGTATTATTATAAGAATTTTAATTAATTTTTTAATACAACCCCGGTGTAATACAGAATTTTTTTTTTTAAACCTATGGGGTTATATCATATATTATGGTGGGGGGGCTATAGCAAATTACACACTATAACCCCGGGGTAGTTTGCAAGGTTTTACGGTATAACTTTTTTGAATTATGCATTGGTTGCAGGATTTAATTGATGATTTTATTTTAATCTGGCTCGTCTGGCTTCGATTCATGGCCAATTGGTTATCAACACATATGTTAGGTAAACGAAAAATGAATCTGGGTTTTTTTAAAAGATGAAAACGACCTAGATTTTCAAAAACTAAAGGAAATGAAGTTAGTTTTAATTCATTCATTTAAATTCAGATATATTATTCTAAAATAATAAAGTTTATCTTAAGTACTTACTAAATAGTAAGTAAATAAATGGTCGGAAGAGAGAAATGCTTCATTTCAAATAGAAAATAAAACGATTCACTCAATTTTTTTTTAAATTTATTTATTTTATTTATTTAAATAAGAAAGCCGCAACTAGGGCGATTTTGGGAGTTGGAGCGTCAATCGCGGACCTCCAGTACTCTTATTAAAATTACTAGTATATTTACAATTGTTCAAAAGTAATTATAAAATTTGCCAAGTAAAATACCAATAAAAATATAAAAAATATATAAAAAAATAGTTTGAAAGTCTATTATGCACATTTGTTTATCTATTTTTTCCAGCTACTGATTAGTACTCGATGTGTAGCAACTGATTCAACCTTATTTTCAATTTTTTTTTAAATGACCATTTATTTTTCTTAAAGCTCATTTATAAAAGTTTTCCTAAAAGAAAATGAATTTTTAAAATAATATAATAAATTTTAAGAGTAAAAAAATTGTTCATCCTTTTTTTCCTTTGTTACCTTTCTTAAATTTTACTTTTAAAATTAAGCGACTTTTAAAATTTTTTAATTTTAAAAACTTTCTTTCATTTGCTTTCATTAAAGAGCTTTTTCAAAGGACTAAACTAAATTATTAAAATTTCTTATTTTGTAAAAATTTTTGATGAATAATGAAAAGTTAATTCTACCAAATTTTTTTTCCTTATTTTTCTATCTCTACAATTTGTGATTCTGTATTAAATTCTTATATTTCAAAATATTAAGTGCAGACATTAAATTAAAAAACTTGATTTTAAATGCCGACTTAAGACTTGAAACATGCATTGTAAAGTGTGTAAACATTAAAATTTTTTAACTTAGGGGAGACAGTAGCTTTCCTCTGCACCAAAATTGAAAGTTGCATTTTAAGGCTGCAGTATCAAATGAGGGGGATACGATAATAATTCAACATTTTTTTTACAACAATCATCATGGTCGACAACTGCAGCAACACATTCAAATTAAAATTTTAAAAATTAGTGTTTTATTTTTAAACTTGAAACAATTTAGCACTCCATAAGATCTGTGGTTTACTACTCAGAGCATGCAGCAATAGTTATACAATAATTTATAAGCAAGTGATTAAATTGGGATATATGCCAAAGTAAATTCTCAGCTTCATAGTCTAAAAAATGAAAATGAAAAAAAGAATGACTAAAAATAACCATCTTTCTTTTGATCCAATTTAAAAAATACATATTTCGTATCCTTTTGTCAGACCATTAATAGTTTGTTTTTGGTTACGGAGATGCGATAAAATATTCAGCCAATATTTTTGTCTTCAATAAAATACATTTTAAAAATTTTTACTTTAGTAGTTTTATTTATCAAGTTACAGACTAATTAAAATAGTTTGTTTCAATCTTTATGTCTTCATTTTGAAAATTTCACCAAATTTTGTACTTATAAATGGGGAAATTAATATATGATAAAATTTAATTTTTTATCATTTTATTTAAAATTTAATTGATCTTTTGTTAAAAAAATATATTTTAACGAAACAATTTTATTCATTAGATCTAATCTTATGAACTTTAATTATAATTGAATAAAAAAAAACTTAAAATCTGAAATATTTAATTCAATAATTTTTATTTTCAACTATTTTTTAAAAATACATTCATTTTATCAAATACAATAAATTTAAATTATCAAATATCAAATTAAAAAAAAATTACTAAACTTATAAAATAAAAATAAATAATTCCGTTTTTTTTTGAACATTTTAACAGTGAGGTAGTTTATTGTTAAAATTTAAAAACTAATGGCTAAAAATCATAATAAATAGAACAAGATTGGTTTTGTGAATTTTGATACAAAAGCAAAAAATAAAAATGCCAAATTTTAAGTTCTGACGGACCAGAGCATGTTCTGTAAATTTTAACAACTGATACTTCCTCTGTACCAACAGCATAATGATTCTGCACTACTTTTCAATAAATCTGAAAAATTTAGAAAATTGTGAATTTGTGATATTATATTATATTAAAATCCAACTCAACTTTAAGTGGTGACACAGAGGATGTACAGTTGTTAAAATGTACGTAACATGTTGTGGTCAGAACTTAAGCTTTGGCATTTTTATACTCTTTTTTTGTACCAAAATTCATTATGCCGAAAAAATTTTTCTAAAAATCTTTCAGTTAATTTTATTTTTCATTTATTCATTTATGGATGATTGTAGTCTTTATAAATGCACCTTCCAATGAGAAAAAATTATTTTTGTAAATTTTCCTTAATGGTAAATTATTATTATTTAAAATCAATAATTTTCTTTTCTATTTTCTTTTCGAAAAATTTTATTTTAAATCAAACTAAAAAAAAACTTCAAAAACAAAAATAAAGTCATTAAGATTGTCACTATTTTTTCCTCAATAAAATAAAGATAATTCCTTGACATCAATTGACCTGTCATATCACATGACTTAAATTTTTAAAATAATTGTACTTGATAAATCTTATTTTTAGTTTTTATTTTAGCAAGACTAAAATATTTTCAAAAATCAAAAAAATGCGCTGCTTGATCGCAAACATCTTTGGTGTGCTGTTCTTAGCAAATCTTGTCACTTCGGTTATCATTAAATGCCAGCACGATTTACCTTTGGGTTATCTACCCGAAGAAGATAGAACAAATTCTAGCTTTATCCAGATACTAGATTCCATTCTGGACATTCATCCATCTAAAGTACAATTCACAAAAACAGAGTTGGACGTCCAAACAAAAATCATATCAAGCAAATTGCATCCATTTGTGAACGCCGTGCATCTAGCTTACGCAAATCATTTGAATTTAATTTTAACCCCTGATGTCATTTGGTACCTTATATTGAGTGGCACATCGGTTCACATTGATGTTAACTCAGAAGAATTGCGGGCAAACTTTGTCGAACATGAAGAAAAAAAAACTATTAATATTAGAAGAGACTATTTTATTTTCAATTCCACTGAGAATCAATGGGACGACTTGATCGACGAATTTGTCCAAAAAGTGAACTCAAACTTGAAGTCCTCTGCCCAAAATTTGCTCAGTGCCAACTTTACCACTACAAATCGCGTTACTTCAGCATGTTCAAAAATAGTATTCCTAGCTGCCTTCCAAAAGTATTTTAATTACAAACTTACCACTTTGTGTGGTATACCAGAGATTAAAATATCTGGCAGCATAGATGACTGGAAATTGATAAAGTCAAAAATTTCAGATTTAAACTCAACAATACCAAGTCTATCGGTTTGGTATAATCAATTGGACAAATTGGCGCAAAAATTTGTGGATGCCTTTGAAAATAAAATTGATGAAGAATTCTGGAGTCAAATTTATAAGAGTTAAAGTCAATTTAAGTTTTAAATTTTAAAATTTTGATTAATTTTTTATTTGAAGTGAATGGAGGTTCAGGCGGTCCGTTCATTTCCGGATGGATCTTGTCGCTTTTTCCCTATTTGAAAAGAAATACTAGAAATTATTTTGTCTGGGAAAAAGACTGGTCTTTTAGCTATGATATGGACATGCTAGGTGGTTTGGTTACATCAGATTTTCCTTTGACTCTGAGCAATTCATCGTTTATTTGGGATTACTACTCAACCGAGTATTCAATGTCATTTGCAGGAGGCATGATTGGTGTGAAGTATTTTGAAAATAGTAAAAGTTTGCAACCAATTTTTGGCTATGCTGTGGTTCAAAATTATTAGCTGTTTTAGATGATTTTTTCAAAATAATTTTTCAAAATTTCAATTATCACACTATCATAATAATTTTTATTCAAATGAATTAATTTTTTTGTAAAATACTTTTTTTTAATTAATAAAAAAATTCGAAGCACTTTTACAGTTAATTTTGATTAAAATAATAGAGAAAATAATTTTTTTTCTGGAGGACCAATTGCGGCCATTATCATAAAAACACTTAAATTTATATTTTTCACTGGAACAGCCTTCTGTTTTGTTGATTTTTATTTTTGAATTTGGATTTTTCAATTTTTAAATTCAATCAAATTTAGAAATAATCATAAAAATGCCTCAATTTTTTCTAAAGTTTCTACCTACTTAAAAATAAAAATAATAAATCATGTCTTTCTAAATGAGATTATTTATAAACAATTTATAATGTTTAAAAACTGTCCATTTTTTTTCTAAATAAGATTTAAATAAGGAAGTTTATGTTAAGATGCAAGTAATTTATAAGCAATTAACATAATGTTATTAGGATTTTGAGAACAAATTTAATGAATAGCTGAGTGAGCGAGACAATTATCGCTATGCGAGTACCTTGTTCCAAAAGCATGATATCGTGTCTCGTTTGGAAACAGCAATTTCTGATAGAATAACACTCTTAACAGATGAAGATATCAAAGAGGATGCAAAGAAGTATGAGGTGAAAATTGTATTAATAAACAACGAGTATCAATAATTGACCGAAAGTCAACAAAAAAAAGTTTGATTAGTTAAATTGAAATGGAAAATTCAATAAATTACTTGAATTTTTTTGTGGAAATAGCCAAATAACTAGTGATGAAATCGAATTAGCTTTTAGGACACAAATTGAAACTTGAAAAGACTATTGAAAAGGTAGAATATTCGAATAAAATCTTGAATATAAGAAATAAATTTGAATTTAAATTTGATTCATTTTTATTTTTGAAATTAAATTCGAAAATTATCTTTATTTAAATTAAAATTCGAGCTTAACTTTAATTTAAAAAACAACTTGAATTTTAGATAAATTCAACTAATAATTTAAAATTATTAAAATTTGAATAGAATATTTGAAAAATTGAGCATTTAAAATTTAGTTTTTTGTACTCTTGTAGCGTTGGTTAAATCAGAACAGTTATTTTTTGGTACCTGGTAAGATGGATGGGACCAGGAAGTAAGGACTAGTAATCCAGAAAATGTTAGAAAAGTTGTGTTTACTGGTGAAAATCTGGCACACTTATAGTATCCAAATTAAATTGAAATTCGAATTAGTTAATAAATTCTTTTTTAATTAAATTTTTTCTGATCAATTATTTTTTTGATTAATATTTATTTTGGAATATTAAATTGAATATTTATTATATCCAATTTTTGATCAAAAAATTTTAAATTTTAAAATGTTAATTCGAATATTTTAGAGATTCAATTTTTAATTTAAATTAATGAATTTTCAAGTATATAATTCAAAAAATATTTTATTCAAAAATTAAATTCAAACCTAATTTTCATTCGAAATGCTACTTATTCGAATATCGGTTCGAATATGCAAATTCGATTTCATCACTCCAAATAATCCAGCTATTAAAGATTTTGTTTAATTTAATTTTATATTGACATCAAATTTCTAGTTACTTTTAAAAAAGCAAAAATATTTAATTCTATTAATTTTACAAAATTGATAATTTTTGAATGGATAATATTAATAATTTTAGTCGCGATGATTTTGCTATAAATTTTAATCTTCTTGGTAAAATCATGTATTTTATTAAAAAGGAAGTAAGTTTAAATAAAATGAAGCCTTAACTTCGTAAAATCAAGGTTTTGTTAAATCAAAATTTCGATTTTACGAGCTAAATCAGGAGAAAAAAAACTCGGCAACTTATTTTAATAGTAATTCCATTAATTAACTTAATTCATAACTAACTTATTTTAATTAATTTCATTCCGAAAAACAGGTTCAAGAGTTTTTGCTTTTGAATTTAGTATAATTGATCTGGATTCACTGAAGTTGGCAAATCTTCACTATTTTAACTCGACTGACGTTGTAATGTAGATCTTAAACTAAAAGAAACATTGCCTAATTTGTCTTATATTTTTTTTTTTTTTTTTTTTTTTTTCTTCTATTTTATTTTTTTAGTTCTTTTCTTGTTTTGTAATTAAAAAAAAAAAAAAAAAAAAAAAATCTTACTTTTTTATTTTTTTGTAAATATTCCGTTTTTTTTTGTTTTTTTTTATGTTCTATTCTTCTTTTTTTTTCGTATTTAAAAAAAAAAAAAAAAAAAAACTTATGAGATAATAATTTTATTTTATATTTCTTATTTTTGTTTTTTTGAAACATTTTATTTAAGCTTGGCAAAGGAGCGAAAGCTCGAGCCAATATTTATTTATTTATTTAAATAAAGACATTTATCATCATCATGTAGATCTTGTTTTTGATGACTGGCTTCGTATACGTTTTTGGCCAATTGGCAAGGATTTAACCAATTTAGATTGAGTTGAGTGAGAGATATGTTATGGTAAAAATGAGTTATTATGTACTAATGATTGTCAGCATGGTTGAAGAATATATAGCAGATTTCGAATAAAGATTTATAGAATGCACAACTCCACTGGGTCTTTGCTAATTTACCATTTCCTATTTTTTCTAAGTAACAATACTCCATCGATTAGGGTCTTAATAAAACTCTGACCCTCACTTTTTTTACAAAGTAAATAATTTTGAAGTTTTAACATGTCATTTAGTTTAAAATTTTGTGTAATTTTTAAAAAAATTTGTTTGTTTTTTTTTACAAGATTTTTTCTATGATCAGGTTTTTAAAAAAATAAAAAAATTCAATTTCCGGATAATTAAAAATTAAATAATAATTTTATCTAAAAATAAATTAAAAAATTTAATCTTTGAAAAAAAACAATTTAATTTTTAAAAAGAACGGAAAATTTCATACTAAAATGATACGTCAAAACTGTAAAACATATTCTTGCTATGTGAAAAAATCATGGGTCAGTATTTTAAGACTCAGTCATAACTATAAAATTTTAATTATTTTATTCAATTTTTTTTTAATTTGAAATAGATTGGAAATTTAAAATGACTAGTAAAATTAGATAATTGAAAAATCATTCTATTTATTTCATCAATCGGACTAAATTTTAAACAGTATGAAAAAAAAAGTTTACTATATTGACAGAGTTTTTTTAAATTCTTAAAATATTTTTTTAAGGCAAAATACAAATTTTTTAAAAGCAAAAATGTCTCTTTGTCGAACTCCTGTTCATCAAAATACTAAGCGGAAGCTGGAAGCTGACTTTGATGAAGCACAGGAGCCAAATGAACTACCAAACTCATCAAAAAAATTAAATGCTTCGATTAACAAAAGTGATTCTGAAAATCTGAAAAATCAAATAAACAAATTTAGTAAGTTATTTAAAGAAAAAGGTCTAATTTTAATCAAGATTGAATAACTAGACACAAACTTACTCGAATCTGAAATCAAATCAAGTGTGTTTAAAATAGCCACTCTTGAACAGCAATTGATGTCTGAAAAAAATGAGCGCACTAAACTCGAAATGGAATTCAAGTCTTACAAAGAAAAACAAGCCGATGAGCTTCAGGTACAATTTTTTTTCCCTCAAGTTTAATGATAAAGTTTTTTAGAATATTCAAGAAATAAAAAAACAACTGGAATCATCATTAAAAAGTTCAAAAACTAATGAAAAATTAATCATAAGTGAAATGGAACACATGAGAGGCCAAATGGATGTTTATGATAAAGAAAAATTACCCGAAAAAGAAAAAGAAATAAAATCTCTAAAAGATCAAATTGAAAATGTAACTAAAATTTAAAAATAAAGATCAAATTTTAAAATCTATTAAAAATTTCAGCTAAATGAAGAAATCCAATGTTTAAAATCAAAATCAGAAAAGTCTAATATGGATTCAAAATTTGATATCGAGTCCTATGAGCTCAAATTGTCTCAATATCAAGAAGAAATAGCCAGCTTAAATAGGTTTTAATTTAAAAATCAGTAGAAAGCGAAAATTTTTAATCAATTTTTTCAGTAAGGTGAGAAATAATGAAGAGATTAGCAAAAATTTAGAGCAAATTAAAAAAGAAAATTGTTTATTAAATAATAAAATCAGAGATTTGGAAAATGAGAATACTAAATTAAGAGACAATGCTCAATATCTTGACAAATATATTGATCAAAATAAAAAAACCGAAGAATTAGATAGAGAAAATAGAAAATTAAAATCTGAGCTTGAATACTACAAGTAAATACAATTTTTTTTTTAAATAAATTTTTTAAATTTTTATTAATAAGAGCTAACCAAGAAAAATCTCACCTTTACCAAGAAGAACTTGAGTCTAAGAAAAAGCACATAGAGTGGGTCGAGAAAAAGTTGGTTGATACACAAGTCGAAAATCATGTATGAATTTTATAAAATTTTTATTAAGCAATTCATTATTATTTAAAGAATCTGAATGATCAATTGAAAAAGAGAGAAAGTGATTTTGAGAAATTAAAAGCGTCTAATCCAGTGATTGATCAATTAAAAAATATGTAAGCGAAAAAAAAATTTTAAAAATTTAAAAATTTTTTCAAATAAAAATAGGATTAATGATTTAAATGACGAATTGTCCAAAATCAAAGAAAAAAATCGTTTGAGTCAAGAAGAAAACAAAAAGTTAAAGAATAGCTTAAGTGAAAAAGATTCGGAAATAATCGAAATCAACAAACGTGTCACAAGATTGAGCACAGTAAATTTTTTTGGTGTATTTTAATTTCATTTTTATATTTATTAATTAAAGGAAAGAAATGCGTACAAAAATATATTTGACAGGTATGAGTCTGAAAATGGAAATTCTGAAATAGATAACTTGAAAAATCGAATCGAAGAACAGGAACGAATTATAGATGAATATAAAAAAGCATTGAATGAATCAGATAATATTAAATTTGGTGAAAATATTTTTCAGCTTAATAGAGTAATTTTTATTCCGAAGCACAAAATTAATTAATTAATTCTTTTTGATGGTCAAGGATAAGTATAAATCAGTTGAAATTCAAGCTAATTTGACTGGGGAAATTTATTCAACATACGAGTAAGATAATTTTGAATATAAAAACTAATCAAATAAAAAAATTTGATCTGATTTTTTTAATTAAGTTTCTTAATTAAATGATGTAACTTTTTTACTTTCATAATTTTCATTTTCATTACAAATAGAGTTCAAATTTTGCCTTACACTTTTTTATTTTCCTTTTTGAAGTATGACATACTTTCTCCAAAATCTTATAGCTTCTACTTCTTAACCATTAAATCCACATCATTTTACAAGATCATCAAATCCACTTTCGAAATAATCTGAAATCATTCTAATTGAATTTTTTTTAAATATCAATTATCTAATTTTTGAATTATTTGAAAAGATTAACAAATTCTTTGAAAAAATTTTAAAAAATTACGAAAAGCAGTGTAGCCATAACCGATCATTGTGACTCATCTTTTTTCATTTAATTTATTTAATTAAATATTAAAAGAAAAAAATCACCTTTTTTAAAACCCCTTCTTGATCAAGTTCTGTTTAAGGATTAAAAAAAATAGTTATATAAATACTTTTTCAAATTTTAGAGAATATTATAAATTAAAAATAAATTATAAAAATTTTCTTGAGTAAATTATTTGTTGAGATAACTTGAAATTGTTTATTTTTATCCAAAAAATCTGAGATAACACTTGAGTTTAACAATTTAATTTCTTACAAAAAGAATTGAAAAAAAAATTTTTAATTTTTATTCAAAAATATTTAACAAAAAGAAAATTTTGTTTAAAAGCAAATAAACACTTGATATTTTTTATCCTTTTTTCAATTTCGTTTATTTTTATAAAAATAATCAATTATCTAAACAGCAATTAAATTTATGCAATTTAAGTTTATTTAAAATTTAAAAATCATCTAATTGAGATTTGAAATTATTGAAAAATCATTTAATTGAATTTGTTATTAGATCCAAAATTGAAGTATTAAATTCAGAGCTTCAAGAAATGCGCCTAAAATACAAACAGCTTGAGGATAAAGTTATCCAAGGTAAATTATTCATTAAATTAAGTTGATATTATTAATTTATAAGAATCGAAGGCTTAGAAATTTCTCGTGAAGATTTGATGCAAACAAAGAGCGAGGATGTTCAAGGTAAATTAATCCTCAAATTTTCAAGAGTAAATTTTTTATAATTTTAAGTGTTGGAGATAAAGTTAAAAGAGCAGGCTTCAATGAACCAAAAGCATATTAACGAGTTTAAGAAAAAAGCTTTAGAAATAACCCGAACAATTCGAAGTTTGCTCGGTTTCAAGATAAATTTTGAAGACAAAATGGTCAGGTTAACTAGCCATAAAAATTCAGATGATTTTATTTTGTTCCGGGTAAAAAAATTTGACTAGAATAAAAAAAAGGAAAATATTTTAATTTTCGAAAAAGGTAAATCCAGATTACAGTCTAAGTTTGAAGTCGTCTGATTTTATCAAATCATACACAGAAATGGTAGAAATTTTTATCAAAAAACACAATTCAGTCACTGCATTTTTGGCAGCAATTTATTTTGACTCAATTGGTTTAAATCTTCAAATAGCTCACAAATAACAAAAAATTTTAATTAAACTTTTATTGAACAATTTTTTTTTAGATTTAAATCGAAATTAATAAATTAGTTACTGAATTGTCTCATTTTAAATGAATGTTTTTTACTTTATTTACATTTCGAGTTTTTGACCGCGCTTTTCCAATTCATTTCTAAGCTGAATGGTAAAATCGTCCTCTATGTTGTCATCATCCCAATTATCTTCCCACAAGTTCGCTTCAGCTTCTTCTGTTTCTTTAGCCGATTCGTTCCAGTCTTCTGCTTCGAACTCTTCGAATTCATCATCTTCTTCTAAAAGACCAAGTTCGGTCTTTTGGCTCTGAGGTTGATTAGTGGTAGTGGTTGGCTGTGCTGACATTTTTAATTTCAAATTTGCTTGCTAATTTTGAAAATATTTTTTCTTTAAAACGTGTATTTATACATTTTATTTAGATCCAATATTTAACAAAAAATTCTAAAGCAAAAAAAAGTATTTTTTTGTTAGATTAGACTTTTTAACAATTTAAATAATTGAATTAAAAATTCTCAAATACTTGAATTAAAAAAAGAAAAAACAAGGGGGCATCCGGGATTGAACCGGAGACCTCTCGATCTGCAGTCGAATGCTCTACCACTGAGCTATACCCCCTTCTGTCTAAATACAAGATAAAGTCGACAAATTTTCTTTGACAATCGATCAAGATAAACATCTTGAAAAAATATGTCAATAAAAGTAAGAGTTTGATAGAAGGGGGTATAGCTCAGTGGTAGAGCATTCGACTGCAGATCGAGAGGTCTCCGGTTCAATCCCGGATGCCCCCTTTGTTTTTATTCTTAAATCATTTATCTACATTTAAAAAGAAACAATATGAACTTAATGCCTTTTATGTTTAATTAATTTTAAAGAATTAATTTTTTCAGCCGTTTGTAAGTAAGTAATTCATTTTTTTAAATAAAATTAAAAAATTAACGACTTGAAAAATATTGACATGAAAATTATTTTTTACAGTATATTTAAATGACATTTTTTCAAAAAAATAAAAACTAATGACAAAATTTTAAACAATCAAATCTAGGTACAATAAAAATTATATAAAGGACGGTTTGCACGTATTTTCACATCAAGATATTGACCTTATTTACACGTACTAATAAAATAGAGTTCTTATGTGTTAAAAATATGGTTTTATTTTTTTTTCAAATTGCCTCATTCCAGAGATATACGCACTCAAAGTAGGGATACTTAAAAAATACATTTTTTTTGAACAAGAAAATCTCAAGAACTGAACACTCGACAAAATACATCAAATACAATTATGAAAGAGCATAAAGTCTAGTTTATAGTGCATTATCAAAATTTAATAAAATTTTTGTTATGAGTGAGATATTTTAATTCAAAGTTTTTGTTAGTTTTTGTACTTTGACGTTTTTTTTAAGGGTATCCCCAACCGAATTTCAAAAAATTAAGTTCAAATTCTTATTCAGCATCTAAAAATTTACTTAGATACAAATTTTCATGATGTTATGGCAAAAATTGACTGAGAAAAATTGAATTAAAATATGAAAAAAACAAAAAAAATGCTTTTTTTTACTTTTTTTCATAGAAAATTTAAATTTTTTTTTAAACTATACATACATATTCAAAAAAACTGATTAAAATCTATTTTCGGGTCTTGTTGCTTATATGGCCAATTAACTTTTTGTCAATTAGTGACCAATTAACCTGCATAATTGGCCGTCAATTTTTTAACCTGGCCAGCTTTATTTTCACCTGGCCACAAAAAATGACAACGTTTAAAATAAAAAATTGCAACTTAAATTTAAAATTGTATTAAATGTTCTAATCGTTTGAAATTGCTACCAATCTTTTCAGAAATGAGTACCGGCGATGAATAAAGTGATGATGAAATTGATGTAGAAGAAGTAGATAGGAATAAAGCTGAAATCCCTTTGTATGAGTACGGTGAACTAGTCGAAATTCCGTGTGCTAGTGCGAGAAAAACAGCAGCGTCATATTTGGTAATTGTAAGCTTAATTCCCATCAAATAGCATCAAGTCGTTTCAGAAGTTGTTGAGTCAAACAAGAGTGGAGGACAAAAAAGGAGAGACTGATCAAGAAAAAAAGACACAAAAACCGATCAAGATAATTTTTTTTTTATTAAAATAATAGCAAGGGGAGGAGCCCGGGCAGTATGGAATGGTAACTAACCTCCCTTTAAGTCCCGTGTTAAGTAGTTTTGATAATTAAGAAAAAAGTGAACAAAATTTTGAAAATGATACAAGACAAAATAATGAGAACAATTGTATTAATCATAAAGAGTACAAATTGAGGAAAAGAAAAAATCAGATGATTATATTTGTAATTGGCCATAATTTTTATTGATTGGAAATGAATTTTGTTAATTAGACAGGAAATTTTTTTAATTTCTTCAATACATTTTTTTTGGTCATTAATTGACAAAAAGTTAATTGGCCATATAAGCAACAAGACCCGAAAATAGATTTTAATCAGTTTTTTTGAATATGTATGTATAGTTTAAAAAAAAATTTAAATTTTCTATGAAAAAAAGTAAAAAAAGCATTTTTTTGTTTTTTTCATATTTTAATTCAATTTTTCTCAGTCAATTTTTGCCATAACATCATGAAAATTTGTATCTAAGTAAATTTTTAGATGCTGAATAAGAATTTGAACTTAATTTTTTGAAATTCGGTTGGGGATACCCTTAAAAAAAACGTCAAAGTACAAAAACTAACAAAAACTTTGAATTAAAATATCTCACTCATAACAAAAATTTTATTAAATTTTGATAATGCACTATAAACTAGACTTTATGCTCTTTCATAATTGTATTTGATGTATTTTGTCGAGTGTTCAGTTCTTGAGATTTTCTTGTTCAAAAAAAATGTATTTTTTAAGTATCCCTACTTTGAGTGCGTATATCTCTGGAATGAGGCAATTTGAAAAAAAAATAAAACCATATTTTTAACACATAAGAACTCTATTTTATTAGTACGTGTAAATAAGGTCAATATCTTGATGTGAAAATACGTGCAAACCGTCCTTTTTGTTTGTTTTGTTTCAGTTTTGGAAACATTTTCATTTTTAAAATTAAATTTTATAGTGAATAAGCATTATTTTCTAATTCTTTCAATTAGTTATTTAAATAATTTCATTTGTGAAATTTATTAATCAGATTTTTACTTAGAAGCAGCTTAAATTTTTTATTTTTTTTAAATCATCTCAATCGAAATCCAAGATCTCTTTGAAAAAAATTAGCAATCAAATTATCTAAATATATTTTTAAAAGCTTTGCAAAAGAATTCTTAATTTATTTTATAGCTATAAGAAGGTTATTCCAACAACAAACTGTTTAAACAGATACATGACAAATTCTGTACAAGATTAGACTTAAAAAACTTTGTTTTCTAAACTGATCGCTTTTTTGTTTAATGCTTTAAAGCAATCATCGTCTTTATTTTTAATCAAGACTAAATATTAATAACTATAATCTAATTTTTAAGTGAATTTATTATCTATTCTATTTTGCTTCTTCTACTTAATAGGTAGGAAAAAGGTATTTGTAATTAAAAATGCCGAGTCCGAGTGGAAACCATAGACAGTGTTCTCGGTCCTCTATATTCATAATTTACATCAAATCTTTTTCTGATATTTGTTATTCAATCAGTTAACTATAAAAATTTGAAAAATTAAGTGGATTGCATCTTGGAGAAGGCAAAAAATGTAATGATCAAGCTCCCATATCCAAAAATTGAAAAGGACTAAGCCCCCTTTTATATAGTTATATTTATTAAAAATAGTCGTAATTTTTCAGTTAAATTGAAAATTTTCAAAAAAAATAAAAAATTTATAAATTTTTTATATTTTTTTATTTTTATTTTATGACTCATAAATTTAATTTTTTTTAAGATTCCATTTAATAAAATGTATTTTTCTCAACAGCAAAACTTCGAGCTTCCCCCCATTCAAAAATGTCTGGTTTTGCCCCAGGTCATATTATAAAATAAATGAAAAATAGCTAGCAAGAACATAGACAGAGACTTAGAAATAATCATTATTACTTAACTCAAACTGGAGAGCTATGTTAAAGGTCAGCAGCAAGAACTTCATAAGGCTTGGACAGTTCTGAAGAAGTCAGTCAGAATCTGGGGTATTGAGCAGTACTTTTTTTACCAGTCGAACACAAAGCTACACATTAAAAAAATTAAATTTCTCAAATTTTGTTTTTTAATGTATGTGGTTAAAAGTTGTTAAAAAGTCTCAAATTAAAGTCCAAGTCTTTAGAAAAAAAAAAAAAAGTTTTTAGCTGGGGCTTTTGAAAAAAAATCCCGGACTTTGACTTGACTTGAGACTTGTGACTTTTAAACAACTCTGGTTAAAAGTCAAAATCCAAAAAAAATTATTTTATAATCAAAATCCAAAAATAAAATTACCAATGAAATAAAAAATCAAAATTTTGCTTGAGTAATTTAGAAATTACAAATATATTCTAAACTTGTTCTCACAATTGTGAAAATAAATTGTAAAATAATGAGAAATTTTAAAATAATCATCAAAAAAACAAACGGAAAATATTCAGATGAAGCGTTTTTGTAGGATGTCATAATTTTTGCTTTAGAATCTCATTAAAATGGGAAGAAAAGTTTCATGATGCTTAATTTAAAAGTACCAAATCAGAATTGGATCTATCTAAATTGAAAGAGTAAAAAAAAATCAACAATATGGTTAATTAATTTTTTTATAAAAAATTAATTTCTTTATTCTCAATTAGATTTTTAAAATATATATCCACGTAGTTATTAGTTAATTTATACTGATGGATTCATTAATTTACTAAATCAATATATTCTCTCTAAATAGCTGAATTTCAAAATTAGTACATCATTTTTTGTGTTCCACAGTTTTCTAAGCTAGTTTATAAAATGAACCATAAATCGAGTTTCTCATCGGACTTTTTTAAATGAATGAGAAAACTCAAAAGAAAGCTTTAATTATTTAAAAACCTTACTATTGAACGTGATCCTTAAGCATTAATGTCATTATTTCGAATGATATAATTTTAAAAGATAGTATTTGGAAGCGGAAAAATACATTCTTCGATGTCATTTGAAATGAGATTTTCTTTTAATTAGGATCTAGCATAAGAAAAAAAATCAAAATATATAATCGATAATTTGATATATTCTATGAATTTATTTTAAATTCAAAATTTCGATTAATTCACTATTTGGATTATAAAATATTCTTTATTTTTTATTTTAATTTTTAAGTAATTTTCTTGGATTACATGCTTCACTCAAATTATCTAATCGTTTTAGCTAAAATCTATTATTCTTTCCTTTTTTTTTAAAATTTTTAATTGAAAAACAATCAATTTTGCGTCTTTGCTCAAAACTTAATCTTTTAATAAAATTTTCCAATTATTTTATTCAATTAAAAATCTTCTTCTAGATAAATTAAAAAATTTATCAATATGAACGATTCTCTTTTTGCCGAGTTTTATGACACAGAGATACTTTTGGACAGCGAGAACAAGCGTGTTTTAAAGCTAATTCAAGAATTTTTGACACCAATGATGTCTCTATTGGGCTTCACTCTAAGACTTGTTTGCATCTTTGTTTACATGAAGCCAGTCAAAAGCTCAATGAACAAAATTTTAAAGCTATCTTACGCAAGCATCAATAAAACATTGCTTCTAAACTCGCTGAGTCAAGCGATTTTTTCGTTTGTTTACATATTTTTGCCCGTAATCTACTGCAGAAATATTTGCATGAACAATGGCTATTTGTCAAATTTTTACTATGCTTATGTGGTCATTTACGGATCAACAGTGGCAGAGATGATCAGCATTTTGGCAAATATTGTCATGTGTTTGAACCGCTTTTTGATTATCTTCAAGAACAAAGACATTTTCAGAATGCTGTCATTTCGCTCAATGTGTCTTATAATTATTTTGTTTGGTCTAGTGGTAAATTTTCCCTATTTGAAAATGGTAAAAATTGATATGAAAAATGGAAAATATTTTGTGGCAGAAAGCGATTTTTCCAAGAGTCCGACAGGGCAATTTTTCAAAAATTTTATTCCAGTTATTCGATATTTTGTGCTGATAGCAATTTTTGTGACCATCAATTTTTTGCTTCTGTACAACTCGTTTATTTATGCAAAAAATCGAGAAAAGTTTCTTAGGAATCAAAGATTGCTGCTCGACTCGGCCAAGTTAAATTCAAATAACCAAGAGGTTTGCACTGAGAGCAGCGAAAGTTCTTATAAATTGGACAGATCAGAATGGAATTTGACCAGAATGAGTCTTTTTATGTGCTTGATTTATTTTTTTAATATTATCATAATAGCAATCACGTTTTTTAATTCAAAATTTAATTTAATTAATTTTTCCCTAGTTGTCACACTGGAAATAATATCGGCTATCATGCTTCAGCTCACCAATCTGCTTGAGATTATGTCTTATTTTTTATTTAATAAAATTTTTTTCAAAACTTTTTTAAATATTTTCTGCTGATTGGAATCAGTTTTAGATTATTTATTAATAAAACTTTTAAAAAGATTTGTATTTTTTTGTCACAAAAGATTGGTCCAAATCGTTTCTCTAATAACCTTATGGTCTTAATTTTTGATTTTTCAGCTTAATATTTTTAGAGTAATATCAAAAGAATTTTAATCAATTTTCTTCAAGAGAGTGATGCTAAAACTCAATTAAGATTTTTCAAATATTCAAATAAAAAAAATAATTTAATTAAAATAAAATCAAAGAGTATTTGTCAAATATATGTTAATCATGTTTTAGAATTTGAGGCACAGTTTTAAAATATATTTATTTTTTAAGCCTTATAAGATAATATAAGATAATAATCAAAAATTAGTCGTTTAGTACCGATTTATTTTTAATTTTTTCTTACCACGAAATTCCTTAGTTTCAATTTAAATAATTTATAATCAAAAATAAAGAGCGATTTTTGCTTAAGATAAAAATATATGATTACTTTAAACTTTTTAATCAGTAATACTAAGAAAGAATAATTAATAATTAAATACATTTAAAGTTACTTTTTTATTGTAATAAAACAATTCTATCTAACAAAAAAAGAAGTGAAAAAATGATATAGAAATAGACTATAATGAAAATTTAGCACTGAAAAATTAACATCAGATTTTTAAAACAAATGCAAAAAATATGATATTGATTATTAGCTGATAAAATAAATATCGAAGTTTCGATAGCTTAGAAGCAGCTACTGTTTCAATGAAATCGACCAAGGTTTTGAAAAGCTGATAAATAATTTCCTTCTACAACAAAAAACAAATAATTGTCAAGAAAAGTTGCAGGATACCTACAAAAAAATAATATAATTTTTTTTTGCAATTAAATAATTAAATATGATTTAAAATTAATTTTAAATTTTACCAATAACATTTTCAAGAAAACAAATAATCTCCAATTAATTTTTTTTTGATAAAAAAGACAAGTGAAATTGATTCTTTTGATAATTTTTGTTTTTCAGTTTATTTTGATCCTAGATTGGGTGTTTTTTAGTTTATTTTGTAGCAAATCTGTTGGGATTTTTCCTTTACTTGATCATTATTTTCAATTTAACTATTCGTATTTTTATTCATGACTTGATCTGATGCATTTACTGACACAAAATTTAAATTTAATTTTTTTTCAATTAAATGTATTTTTTTAATTGCATCCCCTTCAAAAGTCATAATCAATATTTATATCTGATTTTAGAATGTTTGTATCTACAAAAGTATGAAAATTTTATATTAATTTTAATTTTTTTTTGTAGCAGAAAAAACAGTTTTATAATGACGAATAAAATAAACCCTTAAAAGACTAATCTCATTTAAATAATTTTCTTTTATCTGGTTTATTACATGATATTTATTTTTCCGTTTCACTTTTTATGTCATCATGAAATTTTATCTAAAATTTTGAAGCCCAATAAAAATAAAAAAATCTGAAAAAAAAATAGGATTTTATTTTTTTCGTATTAAAACGGAGTAAGACTGTCCTTGTTGTGTGTAATTTTTAAAAACACCGTCTTGGTTAATAAAAAATTACGATTTTATAATTGATTATAAGAGACTAAAAGATTTTAATTCATCTGAACCTTTTTAGATTACAATCCTACGCAATGATGAAAAAAATACTGGATTAAAGATTTATAAGATGGTTTTAAAAGAATTTAAAGGT
Organism: Brachionus asplanchnoidis; assembly: GCA_025491095.1. Lineage (NCBI taxonomy): Eukaryota > Metazoa > Rotifera > Eurotatoria > Ploima > Brachionidae > Brachionus > Brachionus asplanchnoidis. The sequence goes on from JAILYF010000004.1 coordinate 2,949,864, forward strand.
ATTAATTAACAATAAAATTATTGGAAAAAAATATAATTAATAATTTATTTCAGCTATGAAAAAAATTCTAATAGAAAGGAAGTAAAGTTTTTGTAAAATCTAACCGGTTTTAATAATACAAAGAAGAACGAAAAAAAAATTAATTTTTTCTTGGTAGAAGAAAGCATTGAGTTCCATCAGCAGGACGTAGAGTTGCTTCTTGGATGACTCCAAAATTTTGCGCAGGATCTAAAATTATTTCAAAATTTTGAACGAATTTCGCAATAAGTATTCTTCCAACCAGCTATGATAAAATGAATTTAATTAGTGAATTAAAAAATTTATGATCAATACTTTTGCCAAGTTTTGTCCGATGCAATTTCGGGCACCTAAACTGAATGGAAAATATGTGTAATTATTTATCCTTTATAAAAAAAAGCATTGGTAATTTTAATAATTTTTTATTTAATATACTTTTGATTTGTTATATCGTATATAAATCTTTCGGGATCGAACACGTGAGGATTTTCAAAATACTGTTCAAATCTGCCACTCACATAAGTCGAAACCTAGAGGAACATTTTTGAAAATTAATTGAATTATTTAAAAATAAAAATTCTACTTCAATCCAACTTCCAGTTGGGATATGATATCCGTTTAAATTGAGATCTTTGTTTGAAATACGGGCTATTTCTGGTATAGGTGGCCACAAGCGTAAAGTCTCTTTATATACACAATTTGTGTATGCGAGCTTGGCAAGGTCATCGTTATCAATAAAAGATTTTGATCCTAAGACTGAATCTATTTCATTTTTGAGCCTGAAAATTTATAATTATTAAATAATTAATTTTTTCTTTGGTGATTTATTACTTTTCGAAAACATGCGGATTTCTTCCGATTTCAAGCATACAAAAAGCTAAGGTATTTGCGGTGGTCTCTTGGCCTTTAAGAAAAATTAGAAATATAAATTTAAAATTTATTTTTATTTTTATTACCAGCAACAAAAAATGTTAGAAAATCATCTACCATATTGTCCACGTTAAATTTTTCATCAACTAAAAAAAATTTATTGAGCTTATTTTATATTAAATTTTTTTGTCAATTCTTCTAAATACCCTCAATCAAAATACTTTTTTTCACATTCAAAAATTTAAAATTCAAAAATAAATTAATTGAAAACTTATTTTTTTTAAAGAAAATGTTTTTACTTAAAAAACAAAAGTATGAATTAATATTTAAATAAAAGTAATTCAAGTAATAACTAAACAAGTTACATTTTAATTTCAATAATAGAGAAAATTTAAAAAAATTCGCTTCTAAAAGTTTTGATTTACACATAAAAATTTTGGAAAAAAAATTAACAAGCTTTTTGGACCAAATTTCAAACTAAATTTTGAAAAATTGTTCGATATAGAAAGTTGAAGATCATTTCAAAAAAACATCTGCTGAAATGACTTGACAAACATAAGTTGAAGCATGGATGAAGGCCATGAAACACTTGATCTTAATTTCTTTTATGTGATCATAATGGATTACAATTTAATTTAATTCTTTCAGATTTTATAAAATAAATAAATAAAATATTTGTTATTCATAAAATTTTTAATTAAAAATAAGAGCGCACGATGGATTTTATCTGCGCTAAAAACAGCAAGAGTTATTCAGGAAAGGAATATTAAAATTATTATTTATTGTTCATAAAAATAATCTCACAACTAATATGGTGAATAGCTCCAAGCTTTATGCCAAAGATGCATGGATGGATGATGAATCAATTTAAAGAAAATTAACAAAATAACACAAAACTAATAAAAGAAAAATTTAATTTAATTAATTAAAAGTTTGTTTTTGAAACAAATTTTAAATTTATTTGCAATAATAATAACCAACAAGATTAATATAATAAAAAAAGATTTTCCTAAGATTATTTTTTTTCAATTAAAATTTTAATATTTTAAATTTTTAGTAGATTTTTGGAAAATTTAGATATTTCGTCAATTTATTAACTATGAAAAATTACGAGAAATCATTATTCTGAAAAAAAATCTATGATAAATTATTTTACATTTTTGTTAATCAACCTTTATTAAAGCTTACATTGCGAGTTTGGTTGCCTTTTCATAAAGAAAAATACAGATTCTTAAGAGATAAGATTTGTCCTAAATGTCTAAGTTTAACAATTTTATTTGATAGAATACTAAAAGAAGATATGATTCAACTTTTAAAATTATAATGATTTTAATGTTAAAAATTTCTCGTTTGTGGGTTATTTAATTTGATATTTTAATATTAAACTAACCATGATTTTTGAGTAGATTTGTCAAAATATCATCTGGAACATAATTATCATTTTGCAAATACAGAAGACGCTTCATTATATGTTTTTTCCCGATATCTCTAAGTTTTCGAATGATAATTTTATAACTGCGCAACCATTTCCATTCACCAGGATTATACTTGAATTTTTTTCTAATTCTATTTTAAATCATATCTTCTAATTTAAACTTACGGCCAAAAATGGCTCAAATGTTTGTCTATAGAATCCCTTTAGACTTTCGTAAACATAATGATTTAGTTCATTATTGGGGTCGTTGATGGTGTCAACTTGCATAGAAAACGCGATCTTAATTTAAAAGATTTATTTTAAAAAAAATTTTTGTGATTTTTTTTTATTAAAAAGTACATTGGCAATAATGTCTAAAGCAGCATGGCTAATTTCTTTTAAAAAATTTATTCTCGTTTTACCATCAGCCAACGATCTTAACCTTATCATAAGCGTGTCTATTTTAGAGTTGAGTTCATCAATCGAATTTAAGAGAATGCTTTAAAAAAAAATTAGATATAAATTTTAGATTTAAATTTTACACACTTTCGCTGAAACCCATGGTTGAAAAGAACCCGTCGTTTTTGCCAACTGCCAAAGTCAGTATCAGACAAAAGCCCATTTCCCAAATATCTAAAATAAATTTTTAGTTTTAATTATTTGATTTTTTTTTCAAATTTAGGTGACCTTTCGTTGTAGGGAAATCCAACTTGTTTGTATATTTCTGGCACTTTTGGAAAATTTTGGTTTATCAAGACCTCTTTTACTGCCTCTGGCTCAATGGTGAAGACCACAATTTTGTCTACAATTTGAAATTTAAAGACCCTTCCGTAATCATTGCACCTATTTAATTTGTTTAAATTTTGAATGTTTTTTAGAATTAAAATAAAAATAATTCTACATGTCAAGCATCATGTCTGCCAAAAGTTTACCACCCCTGATGTATCGTAAGGCTTCGCTCAGATTTCCAAGATAAAAGCCAAGTATACCTTTTGTTTTAGGACCTGGTATATGGCTATATTTTTTTCTTATGGTGTATATGGAATAGGTTTTGTATGCGATAAAAATTAGAGGTACACAAAACAGGAGTTTGAAGAATTCTCCGATCATATTGATTGTTTAGTTTACAAAATTTTAAAAATTAAATAATTTTTTCACTCATGTATTTGCTTGTTATTTTATATCAGAAAAAATCGTTTAAAAAATCAAATAAAAACCCTCGTTTATTTTAAATAATAGAATAAAAAGATTAGTGATTCTTTTTTAAGTACAGAATCGCTTCAGGAATGTTTTTAGTTTCGTTTTAAACAAAAGAATTAAAAAAAAAATTCAAGGTACAAATTTACTTTAAATTGTTTAAATTTTAAAAATTAGACTTATCAAGGCAGTTGTTTTAATGTACTATTGCATCAATTAAAAAATAAAGATCAAAATTTAAATCGATCAGAAAAATTAGCTCAATTTACCATGGATTCAATTTTTGTTTTCTCAATTGCATTGTTTTTTTTTGCTTTGTAATTTTTTTTATCAAAAATTCTGGATTTTTCAAATCCTAGACATGATGATTCACAATAATATTTCGTTTATATTAAGTTGACATTCCTTTTCCAAAGGCTAAATTTTGAGTCTTAAGAAATTAATAATCCAGGTTTTTTAACAAGTTCTGAATTATCAAAATTAAATATATTTCCAGACATCATTTAAAATATTATATTAGCAATTAAAATTTTGGAATTTTTTTCAAAATTTTTCTAAAATCAAATAGTTCAAATGAATTTGAAAGATAAAAAAATTAATGAAAAATTAATTTCTTTTTTTCTCAATTCAGTAACATAAAAAATAATAATAAAAAAAGCTAATTATTAAAAATCCAAACTTTCATAAAATTATTTTTATGGATTTTGATTTTAATCCATGAACTTTAAAATTTTTTCAACGAAATTAAATCAGAATTAAATTTTAATCTAATAAAATGTCAGTTTGTTAAACGATTAGAAAAATTTTGTTCTTTTATTAACAAAGCCCATTTCGTCATTGTCTAAAAACAAGATCAAAAATGAGAACTATCATTTTTTATGTATTATTCTATCTCCATTTTAAGTATAGGAAAACTCTTGCTTTTGTATTTAATACAACGTCTGGCAAAGTTCTTGGTTGTGGTCCAGGTAAATTTACAATCGACCAACAATTGGTTGATCTTGGCGCAGGCTCATTAATAGAATGCTGTGCTAAACATGATTTGTGCTACGATGAATGTCAATATACTCAAATTCAGTGTGACGACCAATTCGAAATATGTATGAGAAATAAATGCAACAGAATATCCGGATTTTCGAGAATATTTTGTAAGATTGATGCCTCAAATATGGTCAGTTTGGTTAGGAGGTTCGGTTTTTTTTTATATTGCTTAGAGCCTAATTATTAAATAAAAAATTTGCTTGTTAATTTTTCTTTTTTGTATAAATTAATAACAACAAAAAAGTTGATAATTTTTTTTTAAAAAAAAGTTAATATTTTTTTTTTGTTTTAAATTAGTTAAGTAAAATATCCAAGTTTCGTCCGATTAACTGATTTTCTTTGATAAAAAAATTCAAACTAAAAAGACTCATGTTCGATTATAAAATAAAAAAAATATTGTTTTATTTTATTATTAAGTTTTATCTATAATTGGATTTGATCCCAATTTACCTTTTTGATATTTTAAAATAAATATTTTAACTTGTTCTCAAATATCTGTTTCAAGAAAGATTGCTTCTATTACGATCACTAAAAGATTTAGATTCAAAATAAGACAATTCCTTGGTTCGACTTGTTCAATTAAGATTTTAAATTTAAACTTTAAATAAATTTTGTATTTTTTCAGAATATACGAGAACATTTTATCTATTTTTTTTTAGCAAAAGCTTGCAAATACAAAAATTTGAGAAGTAGATTTTTGATTTTTAATTATTATGGTCGTATTGGAATTTGAATATTTCATCTTTTCGTAGCAAATACTCAGAAAGAAGTAAGTTTTTGTTTAAAAGATTGACATGATTTTTAAATCTTCCGTAAAATATTGAAAAAATCCAAAGTCATTGCTTAAAAATTACTTCATTTAATAAATTTTGCTCAATAAGAAAGGCATTTCAATTCATTTTAACTTTAATTTTATTATTTTTAATCCATGAAAGCGTTTTCTCTTTACAGATATAAAATCAAATAAAAGTTTAAATGTATTTGAATTCAAAATCAAAATTAAACAATGTCAAATAAATTCAAGCTTAATTTCCACATTTTTGCTTTGAGCATTAATCTTTTGAAATGAACATTTGAAATTTTATTTGGAGTTTTAAATTTAAGAGACTTGTACTTTTAGAAAATATTTGAATTATAAAGAAGATCGTCTAAATATTATGTTAAGTTTTAAAATAAAATACAGTTTCTTAAATTTTGAAATATCGAGCAATGAATTTTTTTAGGAAGGTTTGAAATACTCAAAGTTGAGATTAAAAATTTGATTGAAATTAATTTATTTAATCTAAAAATGGAAAATTTCGACGTAATATGATTAATTAGAATAAAACAATTATAAATTTTTAATATCACATCATATATTTAATCAAAAATAAATTTTACAATTTTTCTTTCAAAAATTAATTAATTTTTAATTTTTTTAACTCTTTTTTACACTCTTGATATAAAATCAAATTTTTTAAATCAAATAAATTTTTATTAGATTTAAAATTAGATTATTTTTGAAAAGTGACAGTGACAGCCTTGTGACATGTAACTAATGTAGAGACAAATATTCTGTAAAAAAGTGAACTTTGGGTTATTTTCGGCATTATTGACATGTTACTATAATAGAGATTATACGTTAATTAAAATCAGCTAAAATAAATATAAAAAATCAAGTGATTTTGTTTGCAAGATTCTTAAAAATTTTACAAAAAGGTGATGTTTAATTTAAATAAAAATTAAAAAGTGAAAGATATTTTTTTTCTCGAACATTTTCGATTAAGTATTTTACTGTGGATAAACAAATAAATAAAATAATTGATGGTAAAAAAAATTAAAAACTTTTTGGCATTTTGTTTGATCGAAGTCTATGAATAAAAAAAACACAGTTGTTTTTTAAGTTACAAGTTATAAGTCAAGTCAATGACACAAATTAAAATTGCGCGAATATGAATAAATAAATTAATTTTCTATGAAAGATTTCGACGAAAAATTTTTCTTTTTTCTGTTAACATTTTTTCTATGGATCGATATAGTGCAAAAAAATTATATTAATTAAATTTAATTTTTAGTACTAAACTTATCACTTATAAAAATTACAAATTTATTCCTATGGGTCAAAAACGTTCACCTGGAATGACCCGTGTACAAAAAAAAGCAAACACAAATGAATTGCAATAGTAAAATACAAATGATGATAAATGAAGAAAACGAGACAAAAATATAATAAAAATATAAAGCTATTAGTAAAAAACATATTGTTTGATCGTTTTTATCTTGTAAATCTTTAAAACCAATTAATTAAAAAAAAAAAACAAAAAAAATCCCTTTCTTCTTTTTTAAAATTTTTTGTTTTTTCTTTCTTCTTCCCTGAATAAAACAAGTGACTTGAACCTAAATACGAATATTTGAGTTTTATTCTGGTCCTATCAATCGCATGTTTTTAAATCGGAAATCGAAAATAACCGCAGGCTTAAAATGCAAACAAAAATTAAATTCAGCTTTTGAGTATTAAATATATTAAAAAAATTGAAATTGAAATAATACAAAAAAATACAAAAACGATTAACAACTTCCAAATTTAAATTAGAGTTTTTTTTGGATATAAACATTCTTTATAAATATATATTTTTTAATAATAAATAACACTTAAATTTTTTAGATTAGCTATATTAACATATCCAATTTTCATACTTTTTACAAATTAACCATTATTTTGAGCCTTGACTTCCTACGAAATCTACATCACATGCGCAACAAAAAATTGTTCCCATTTCAGGTCTTTTTTTGATCATCGTTTTAAAAGCTTTTATCTTTTAGGATTTAAGTTTTAGCCATCTCGTTTTTTCAAAAAAAAATTTATTCAAACTTATTTATAGGTTAATTCAAAATCAAAAAATAAATTTTTCAAATTTTGTCATAATGTGATGCAAAAAAGATTGCAAAATAAAACAATCCTCCAAATAATAATTAATTCGATAATAAAACAAAAAAAATTGGAAAAATAATTTCTGAAAAATGCGGTCTTATAAATTTATTACACAATTTTGGGGACTAATGGTTAAATTCACCGGCAAACGGTTTAATTCGGTCTAATGGGTTATTTTATGAGTAAACTGAGTGAGTTTTTATTTGGATCCTTGACTTAAGATAAGTTAGCTGTCTAATTAGGTTGAAATAAAGCATTTTTATGGTAAAAACCAACCAGAATAAAATTTTAAATTTTACTAATTGCTCTTAGAGATTTTTCAGGATTGAAATATCATTCTAAATATGATAAGAGAATACAAAAAAAAAACAAGCTTTTAATTCTACCAACCTTAAATTATAGAATTATTCAAAAAAGCTGAATGAAATTTGATGTTAAAAAGCAAAATAAAACACTATTCGAAAGTTGACACTTGGTTCACACATTAAATAATTGTCCCATGTTAGAATAATTGATTATACATGTAAAATTTTAATAATGAATAAAATAATAATCCAAGAAGTAATTATTAAATAATCTAATAAATTGAATATTATAATTTTAGTTTGAACTTGATAGATGAAAAAATTTTAGAATTTATAAATTCTTTAGGAGATAAATATTTAATTTGTTTTTGGTTACTTGAATTCTTCATTTTTATTCATAAAGAACTTTGAAATATCTTTACCTTAAATATCAAAAAATTTACTTAGCTTTAAAACTACCAAATATTGCTGTTTTTATTTTTTCTTGATATTTTTAGATATCTAATAGCTCTTATTACTAATTCCAACAATTTTTGAATTAAAATATATTTTGAATATCAGTCACTATGGTAATACTCAACATTAAATCTTTAAAAAGATAAAATATTTTCAAAGTGTCTAAGATAAGCTTACGATGCAATAAATGACACTATTCTCATAACTTTATTATAGAGGAGAAAAAATATCAGCTATGTATAAATCGTCTGTGAGAAATGGCCACACATCCAACATCCCACCAAGAAAGGTCCCATTTATTGGTTCAGTCACCAATAAATTTGTTTTCGATCAATTGGACAAATTTATTGACAATGAGGATGAAAAAATTTTAGTTTTATGTAATCATGAAAGCATTACTGAACAATCCGGCATCGGAAAAAAAAGCTTTGCAATAGAATACAGTCATGGACTGAAAGCCAGATTTAATATAAAGTGGATTTCAGCAAAATCAGATGCTCAATTGTCAAATGAATTAAAAAAAATTGATTCTAAACCTTTGGTAAACACAAGGCCAAAAAATCCTAACTCCAATTGTAAGGACCTTTACTTTTTTTACGATGCAAACGAATCAAATTTAATCGAAAAGAATCTATCTAAAATTAATTTATCAACTATTAAGATAATAATTATTTCGAATTCTGCCTTTTTTAAACTCTCCAAATACAAAGTCAAATATTTAAAATTTTCAATTAGCTTTACACAAGCAGACTTAAAATCGTATTTTTCACATTTTTGCCAAACTAAATACTTGAACCAGAACGATTTGGTTCGTGTGGTTTCCATTAAAAACTTTAAGCCTTTTCTTCTCACGCTACTAGTCAGATTTATCGAATACAATAACATGGTTCCATTTGGTCAACTATTCAGACATGATACAAAGTTCGATTTGAATTTTTTATTTGAATTTTTGAACAATTTAAATCGAATTTCGTTCGAAATTTGTAAAGTGTTCGTTTATGTAGACCACGAGTGCGTGCCTCAAGACCTACTCGTGTCTACATTCAAGTTGTCTTGGGTTAAAATGCAAATTCCTTTGAATATTTTGGTCAGTTTGGGAATAGTGGAAAAAAATTTCCAAAATAAAAATCTTTGCTTCAAAATGAAAGAATATTTTATCACCGATCTCAATGCGTTTATTTTGGCTAAAGAAAGTGCTGATGATGAGCTTTTTCTCAGGAAAAAAATTGCCAAAAGTCTGCACAATCTACTACCGCACATGCAAAAGCGAGATTTGACGCGAATGACCAAAGCCGATATTTATTTTTCATCAATGGACAAATACTTGAATTTTTTAGACTTCAAAAACTTGAATGCCATAGAGAATGAGTTTGCCAAAGTGCTAATTCAGCTATTAGAAAAATATGTCCAATTCAGTCACAATAACAGAAAAGATGAGGCAGAAAATTTGATCAAATACTCTTTTGTTTACTATGAGATGAAAAAATTTTTCCAAGGTGACCAAAACATATGTGAAGTAATAAAGATTGGCAATTTCTTGGCCTCGATTTATTTTGACAATGGTCTTTACGGCGAAGCGCTCAAAATCCATGGAGAAACAAAAGAATTCTATTCCCAAATTTACACCTCTGATTCTTTGGAAATAGCCAAAAATATCTTCAACATAGCTCACTGCCATTTCAAAATGTACAATTACTCCTGGGCTCTGTATTTTTTCAAAGATTCACTTAACATTCGACTCAAACTGCTGGGAGATCGAATCGATCCCGAAATGACTGACACAATTTTTTTGATCGGAATCTGCTACCTAAAAATAAATAACCTAAAAAAAGCCTATCTGTACCATAAGAGAGCATATCAAATGAGAGTTAAACTCTTTGGCAACTGCTCGCTCAGAACAGCCGATTCAATGAATTGTGTTGGAGAGTGCAATTTTAAAATGAAAATTTACAAAGAAGCAAAAATTTTCTATGAAAAATCTTACCAATTTAGAGCTAAAATTGCTGACCACAACGATCCAGGTATTATCGAAACATTGATAAATTTAGCCCAAGTGTTAATAGTTATGAAAGAGTGGAAAAGAGTATGGGAAATTTTGAATGAAAAAATCCATCTAGCCAAATCAGACTCTCGTCTGGGAATTAAAGTAGCTTACTTAAAAGGCCTGTGTCTGATCGAAAATGGACAGATAAATGAAGCATTAATTCATCTGGCGCAAGGTTTTCACAACCATGCCTATACCAAACAGCTTGATAAAGAAATTAAACTAGATTTACTTAACTCGTTGGCAGATTCATTGAATAAATTTGGTCAATATTCTAGATCACAAGAATATTCAGCTCGAGCTAAGATCTTAAGTGAAGAAATTAAAAGACAAAAGATCACAGACAGAATGGACGAAGTAAAAACATGGACAAATAAAATTGTCGAGGACTGGATAGGTGATAACAATCTGAATCGAAATATTATCGAATTTTTCAGAGAATTTGATGGAAAAAAGCTAGTTTATTTTTATTTGAATCCAAATCAGTTTTTATTAGAAATAAATAAAAATTTAAGCAGTCATAAAAGTGATGCTACATTAAAGATAACAAGAGAAGATTGTGACAAATTTTACCAACTTTTGGAAGGATATATTACACATTAGATTTTCGAATTGATTAAAGATTAAAAATGTTCAAAATGTATGTTCAATTTTAAAAATATGAGTTGGATTATTAAATTGAAAATTGATAATATTTTCCGATAACTTTTTGACTAAAATATTGACAAATTTAATAAAAAAATTTAAAAATTAATATTCAAAGACAAAAATATATTTTTATGAATTTATTCATTATAAATGTCTAATGAAATAAGATATGAATAAAAAATTAATTTCCTCTCATTAATAAAAATAATAAATTAAAACAAAATCGTTTCTTGAGTATGAAATTTTTTTGATTAGTTTTTTTTTCAAAACATTGTTAAATTAAGGTTTCAATTATATTTCTAATGCTTATATTATGGTTTTTAATATAAACATAAGTCTTTTCATAGCAAGGGAAGTTAAATTTGATATTTTTATTCAATTTTATAATAACAATAATAATAAAAGCTATGACAGACTAACTGCGGAGCAGGGTTACATGTAGCCTGCTGACTGATTAAACTTAAATCCCTCATTAAAGTTTTATTTTTATTTATTTAATTAAAATATAAGTCCCATGGACAAATTTAAATATAATATTATATATAAAAAATGGTAGAAAAATTTATTGAATTATATTTTGTATTATAAAAGTAACAATTTCACAATTTCACGATCACATGGTCAAAACTTAATTTAATTAAAATCTCAATAAATTTATGAAATATTTTTTTTTTCGTTTCTTTTTTTATTAAACATTAAATGTTAATTATTTTTATTTAAAAAAAAAAATATTTATTTTTATTCTAATTGATCTTTAATTGATTCTTCTAAAATATTTATTTGAAACCTTTAAAGAAAAAATTAAGATTCACATTGAGTCATCCAAATTATTGCTCAAACAAACGCTTTTAATGGTATTATAATATTTATCAAATTATATTAAAGCGAAACAAAGTTTTATTTTGTATTTCAAAATTCCAAAAATATTGATTGAAAATTTTTTCCTAGCAAAAGATTATACAAATTATGTTTAATAAAGTTTAGTCATTTATTGTTAATAAATTGATAAAAAAGTATTTATTTTTTTAAATCTAAAACTTTAAATTTTGATTTGAATATTTAATCATAAATTTCAATTTGCCCAATTTCATTTGGAAAGTAATCATATTATTTTAACTAATTTTTTGCTTCTTTTTCCACAATTTTAATAAATTTTAATTCTATTTTATTAATTTAATTTTAAATAAAAAAAAATTTTGACTGATAACAGGATTTCATTTTTGTTACTGTTTTGCATGAATAGTTGGGCCGTCATTATCAATAATCTGAAAACCTTATAAACAAAAAAAAATAATTTGATCTTTATAAATTTAATTTATCGTTTGTTTATAAAAAAATTTATGTTTCCGATCCATTTGAGTTTTTATTCACATAAACAAGTCGATGATTCGAAGTAACTTTTTTTTGCTTATTTTTATATGATCCATCATTTACGCCTAAAAAGCTTGCCAAATTCAAGCAGAAGATAATACAAAAAAATGATATTAGCACAAAAATTGATATAATCAAACTGGCTTTTCGTACACGCTTTACCACGATTTGTTCTCGAGTTTCATGCTCACAATTATTTCCGTAAAAGGATTTAAAGCATTTACACTTTGGTTTATGATTTAATGGCTCACATATGCCATTTTTTGAACAAGTTCGATTGAGACACACATCAAGCAGTTTTTCGCATCTTTTCCCATAACTAATCGATGAACAAATGCAGAAAAAAGTTCTATTCTTGAAAGATATGCATGTTCCACTGTTTAAACATTGTAAAGAAGAACATGGATCCAAATTAATTTCACATGCCTGTCCAGCAAAACTAGGAAAGCATTGACAGCTATAAGAATCTTTAAATTTATCATAAACACAATTTCCATGATTCGAACAATCTTTCAAACAACCATCTAAATTGTTTTTATTTTCTAACACATGAATTAAATGATCGGATTCTAATTTACCAAAGATTGTTTTATTCGAACCCAATATCTCTTGGGTTTGAGGAAAATCAGAGGTTTTCTCATAGAATGCATTCGAAGTTTTAAAGTAATTTTTTAAATTTGTGGTATCTAATCCACTTGGCAGCTCATTTTCAATTTTGCCATTTGTAAAATTTGATTTATTATCGCTAGTAAACGAGTCATTGTTTATTTTAAATTCTATGATAAAATTTTCTCTAAAAGTTTCGTTTCTGAAAAGATCACGCGAAAAAAAGGTTCTATTGTAATTATAGTTTGTCAGCGACTGTTTTTGTATTTCAACTGAAAAGTTATCTGCACTCATGTTTTTGATCATGTAATGAGAGAAAAAAATTTTGTAATTGAGTTTTAAATTAATGTTGAAAATAGAAAATGGCAAAAATTCGACGATTTTAAATGAATCATTTTTTGTCTTGATAACCATGAGATCTAAATGATTTGGATCTGACGAATTTATTTTGCCAAAAGGACATAAATCAAAACATTCTAAGAGTGCAATCGTATTTATATCTAAAATTTTATTTTCGATTCCTAATTGAGAAATATTTAATCTATTAAGGCCATTGTTAACGTTAAATTCCTTTGATGTTTGTAAAATGTTGAAATTTGTCAAATTATTTCTCAAAAGCCAGTCAATGTTGCACAAATATTCTGCATTACAAAATTCTAAACGAATAAACTAAAAAAAAATTACAAAGCAGTTTAAACTAATAAAACAATTTTTCTTAATTACTGAATTATTCTATAAAATTAAATTTTTATTAATTATTAATGAAGAATTCGAAAAATTAAAAATAGTTCTAGTTAATAACTAATTCAAATACACCTATTAGAAATCAATCATTAAATAAAAAAGAACCTATAAAAAATGCTAAATAAACGAACTGATAAGTTAAGGACGTCAGTAAAAGTCACCACAAATTTAGAAAAAAAAATCACAAATTCAGTAAAAATATTACTATTTCATTAAACAAAAACTAATTAAGTTTTTTATTCACAAAATTAATAAAACGTTGGAGTAAACGTATAATGTTGGAATTAGACTAAGGTATAATGATGAGTTAGACTTTTCTGCAATCAATGATAAACGTCCTACTTTCAATGTTTTTAATAAGAATTATTTTGAAATTCTTGACCTTTTTTTAGTTTCATCTTCATTAATTGACAAAATTACCGACTTCAGTGTCTTAAATAGTCAAGTCATGAATAGTGACCATTTCCCAATCGAAGTATCGATTTCTATGGGCTATCAATTGGAAAATAAATCAGTAGCTTAAAAGTTAAACTATAAGAAAGCAAACTGGCAATTATTCAGCGAGATTTTAAATTCTCAAATAGTGAATATCACTGAAAGTTCCCTCACAATAGATCAACTAAATGACAAAATTACAGAAAAATTTATTTCTGCTTTACATAAAAGCATTCCATATCTTTCTAAGAAAATATACAAAACGAGTCTTCCGACGAACATTGTTAATTTAATAAAAGAACGTAGGAAAGTAAGAGGAAACTACCAGAAAACTAGCTGTCAAAAGCTCAAGCAAAAATTTAATCAAGTTACATTTGAGTTAAAGGGCTCTTTAAAAAATTCTGGAATCAAATTTGGTTTGATTTTATTGAGAAGATGGGAAAAAACCCACTGACAAGTAGACCTTTTTGGAAAATAATAAATAAATTTAGAACAAAAAAAGGATCAAATTAATTCCTTATTGATTTTAAATGAAAAGGAATTCAAAAATAATGAAGAAAAGGGAAAATGCTTCGGATGACTCTTATCTTCAATATTTAGTTATAATTCTGATTTAATTGATACTGAGAAAGATATCGAAATACTAAATTCTAACTCTGTTTTCTTTAGAAATTATAACCAGTGTAATTTTAATGATCGAATTTGTTTAAATAAATTAATTATGGCTTTAAAAAGATTGAAAAATGAAGCGGCATCAGGACCTGACCAGTTTCATAATTTAATGTTAAACAAATTACCTAGAAATTCATTAATAGAAATCATGGAACTTTTTAATTTATCTCTTCGAGAAGGTAAGGTCCCTAAAAAGTGGAAAACATCGAACATAACTATGATTCAAAAAAAGGCCTCTACTTTACAAGATTCTTTAAACTATAGACCAATTAGTAAAACGAGTTGTCTAGAAGAGTTACTGGAACGCAAAGTATATTCAGAATTATACAATTTTTTGGAACAAAATTTACTCCTTATCCAGGAGCAATCTGGATTTAGGAAACACCGGCGAACATCAGATAATCTTTTCGTTCAAAAAGTTGTGTAATTATTTAATTGAAAAAAAAGAGTTTGCAGCCTTTTTTTTGATATTACTAAATCCTTTGATAGGGATTGGCATGAAGGTTTACTTTTTAAATTGATTAAAATAAATCCACCTGATTACTTAACTAACTGGATCAGATCCTTTTTAGACTCTAGGGCATTTAAGGTAAATGTGAATGACCATCTGAGCGAAGAATATCAAATAACTGAAGGTGTTCCTCAAAGCTCAGTAACTAATCCTC
Source organism: Brachionus asplanchnoidis (assembly GCA_025491095.1). Lineage (NCBI taxonomy): Eukaryota > Metazoa > Rotifera > Eurotatoria > Ploima > Brachionidae > Brachionus > Brachionus asplanchnoidis. The sequence continues at coordinate 2,965,261 of JAILYF010000004.1, forward strand.
TTTTATTTAGTATATATATTGATGACATCCCCAAAAGAAAAAAAGCAAATAATGAATACTCTCTGCTTTTTGCAGATGATCTAGTTTCATTCTTCATTTAAAAACAAAAAGAGGAACCTAGTAAATAAGATTAATAAATACACCTACGAACTAGAACAATGTATTATTAAATGGAAAATGAAGATATCAGTTGAAAAGTTGAGTTCAGTAGTCTTTTCTATGTACAAAAAAGAGAGTGATAATCTAAACTAAAAAATGAACGCCCGGGGGTTTTTTAAACCCCTTTTTGATTTCAAAATGTCAATTAAAAATTTCCAAAGAGGAGTTTTGTCAAAATTTTTTTTTCCCTAATTGAAAATGTATATTTAATTATTATTTTATTTTTGAAAATTAAAAATTATAATAATTTAATGTCAATAAAAATATACATAAACACCCGGAGGGGTTTTTTTAAAGGCTACTATTTAATTCAGTTTCTAATAATAATTATTTAGTACCTAATTTTAATTAATTTAGTATCTAATTTTGATAATATCTATTTTATTTTATTGGCACCTATTTTATTTAATCAATATCTAAACTAATTGATAAGTATCTAATTTAATACATTGAGTATCAAATCAACATATGTAATTTTGATAAATTAATCAATTAATATGATTTTTTATATAAATTTGTCACACTAAAACTAAAATTTTTGAAAAAACATTACAAAATATTAAAATGAGTGATTCAGAATCTTCTTCGACTTCAATTCTTCGACCTGCTACACAAAATCAGCCAGGTTTGGATACTGACGACGAAATAGACAGCATCGAAGTCGATCTAAAACCTAAGCGGGGCAAATCAAAAGTTTACGATGAGTTTCAACGCTATGCTTCTTATCTAGAAGCATTAAAGGTAATACAAGGTTCATGTCCTTATTGGAAAAAAAACTATGTGTGCAAGCATACAGTCAGCCAACAAACTCGATTTAAATACTTTTCCTGGATTAAATCTAAATCGAAGCGAATGCAAAACGTGGACGACATAAACAAGCTACAGCCGCTCTAGTTCCAAGAGTTTCGACTTGACCAATTAATCCATTAATGATTACTCAAGAAAATATCGAACTCATCGATTCATCAAGTTCAAATACCACGGTCAATCAATCAAACCAAGTCTCAACTTCACATGAAGAAGAATCGAATATACCTCCTGGCACTTCAAGAATTGTTATCATTCCATTGTCAAATGTGAATACTAATAAAAAACCAAGAGGAAGACCACCTAAAAATCGCAATGAAGTAAATGAACAAACCGTTGAGAATCCAAGCAAACGAAGAAAAATTTCGAAAAACAAATAAACAAATAAATTAAGCTCTTTAATAGAGCCGTTTAATTTTTTTCTCACATTTTTATTATTTTTTTTTTACTTGAGTGTGATATTTTATTTTCTATTTGATACAAATATTATTTTATTAGATACTATGAAATTTTATTAGATATTTTTTTTATTTTTATTAGATATAGATTAAAATAAATTAGATACTAAAATAATTTGTAGCCGTTTTTTAAACCCCTTTAAAATTTTACCTTTTAATTAATTACTATATATGAATTAAGAAGTCAGTAATAATTTTTTTTCAATAATTTAATACATAAATAAAACTTATTTTCCGCAAATATGCTTAATTTTTTGCTTGTTATCCATTAAATTTAAAAGGGGTTTTTTAGACCCCTTTTAAATTTGACCCTGCCGGGCGTTAACGGTATAAAAAAAATCGGGCGTTCTAGTGTTAAAAGAAAAAAGTTAAAGAAACTAAAAAAAAATTTATAGAAATGATTGCACATATTTAAGATTTTTTAAAAAAAGAATGCCGCTAAAATTAGTAATAAAATCTAAATGATATTTAATTTCTTCTGATCAAAACACAGGAAGTTTTTGTCGAAAATTTGAAAAACTAATTTTTGATTTTTTTTTGAAAATTTAATATTTTAATAGTATCACAAAAATTACATGAAATTTTAATATTTTAATTTAATACTTTATTAAAATCATTTAATTGAAGATTTTATAGCATTTTTGATACGTCACTTATTCGCTTTAAAATATACTCAGAATCTCACATCTTCGCTTAATTTAAATTTCATTGTTTTTTTTTGTTAAGTTTTAATTAATCAAGAAATCCATTAAAATATTCTAGAAAACTGAAAAATTTTAAATGAGGTATTAAAAATAAACTTACATGTAATTTTAATCTTGAATTTTCGATAGCAAAAAGCTCGATTGAATCAAAAAAAGCCATTGAGTAAATACGATTTTTTAAAAGCAGAATACAATCAAAAGCAGAATTGTTTACGCTCGGCAAATTGTGGCTGTAATTTTTATTTTCTTAAATTTTAAAAATAATTTAATTAAAGAATTTTTCAAAAAATTTTTATTTGTTATCATTTATAAAATTATTGTTATTATAAAGATGCTTTAACTTATCTTTATAATTGCAATAAGTTTCTGAAATAAATAAGAATTGTAAATTTTTGAAAAGTGAACAATCAAGCATTTAAAATTGGAATAAATGTTTTGATAAGTACTAAAAACTCATTTCGCAAGATGTTTAAACTAATATAAATTTAAATTTAAAAATTTTGATTTTGTTATTTGTTCCAAAATTCACAATGTTAATAAATCAAGGGATTGTTCAAGTGAATTTTTTTTAAGTAGCACTGTATACTTAGTTAAGAGGTGTCGTAGTTTATATTTTAAGGAAGAAATAAATACCCAAGTGAAAAAGCTATCTAAGCAATGCTCTGAAACTGAAATAATTTCTGAAGCCTTCAGAAATTATTAGACATTAATTAGAAATTAATATATAATACACAGTGTATTATATATTAATTTCTTAAGGGAAGTCAAAATTACTCGACTTGATGATATCAGGTATTGAAGCCGATACTAAAAATAAATATTATAGAAATGCGAAAACTACTTAAATATTTTTTTTATTATCTTGAAGTAAATTATTTGCATGATGATATTAGTAAAAGTATCGAAGTATTGATTTTTGATACTTTTCTTAAAATAAAACATTCTAAAATAATTAAATAAAGTTATTGACTACCAGAATGTTACGTTTTTAATCAAATTTAAAAAAAGTTTCGAGATATTTAATTCGATAGCTTATACTAATGTTGGTTATTTTTAAGCGATACATTCGATATTCGAGTATTGTATCACTATCGCGATGAGATTAATTAATAAGTACAAAGGAATTGAAAATATAGTTTATTTCTATTTAATAATTTTATTTTATTTTTTTCAATTCTTTTATCTAAAATCTCTTTGAATCAAAAAAAATATCCCATCCCTTGGCTTATTTTGAACAAAGGCCAATAAAAGTACTGACTTGAAGTCCTGATTTTTTTACGATGATTTACGCAAATTTACCAAAATTTTGGAAAATTGGCTAAAATTCTCTTAAAAGCAGGTTTTGGGTTTGATTAAAAGAACGTTTAAATTTCCTAGTAAAGACTCTATTTGTAGATTATATAAAGCCTTTGTACGCCCTCATCTTGAATATGGTGTAGTTATATGGAGACCACACTTGAAGAAAGATATTAATGCAATTGAATCGGTACAAAGAAGAGCTACAAAACTAATTCCTACTTTAAAAGGGTTGAGTTACACAAATAGATTAAAAGAGCTCAATTTAACAACGTTGGAAACAAGAAGACTTCGTGGTGATTTAATACAAATGTTTAAAATTGTAAAAGGTTTCGACGAAGTGAATTGGTCTAATAAAGTTTTGTTCAAAAATACTGGCTCGAATGCAACAACTCCGCAATTAAGATCTCATGAATTTGTTGTTGAAAGACAATTAGTTAAAAATTGTGAACAACGTCATAACTTCTTTATCAACAGAGTATCAACTTTTTGGAATCGACTGCCAAAAGATATTGTCAATTCAAATGATATTAACAGTTTTAAAAACAAACTCGATAAACTCAATTTAGAAAGCTATTACAGTGAGACTTAAACCTCACTTCATGTGGCAAAACCACATTATAGCTATTTATTTATTATTATTATTTATTATTAAAAGCAAAAAAGGCCAAAACAATCCAATTTTTTTTTCAATTTCCACCCTTTATTGATTTTTTTCAAAAATTAATAAAATATTTAAAGTTTTAAATTTTAAATTTAAAACTTTAAATATTTTAGTGTAAATTTAATGTAACATTTGATTTATAGCATGGTTCATATTTAAATCGTATTTGCTCGAATTTAGTAATATGTCAATAATTATTTTAATGACATGTCACTAAAAATCGAGCATTAGATTGAATTTATATTAAATCATTACATAAGGATAAAAAGTATGCAAGTGAAAAAAAAAGTTTGAAGCCTATTTTTGACAATTTATACAATAAAATGAATCATTCGGTCACAAACTTTTTGGTCAATAACCGCCACAAATCCTTTTATTGCGTCCTGAAATTTACTCTTAGAAAAACAATCTCTGCAGTTGAAGTATTTTTTTGAATTCAAATCTTAATTGATTATTTTTGAGGCACTTTTTAAAGTTTATGATCAAATTTGCTCAAATTTATCATTAAAAGAAGTTTTTAGGGTAATTTTTGATTTAAAATTTTATTGAAGACTTACCCAAAGCTTGAAGATTAAAAGATTTTTTCGAGCCGTCGATTGATGCATTTAAATTTACATTTATTTTGGTATTAAATGTTGAGGTTAAAAACAAAATTGTACAAATTAAATCATAAGAATCGCCCATATCAAAACATTCGAATTGAAATTCATTTATTGTTTTATCTTTAATTATAAAAAATTATCATTTACAAATATAAACATTTAAGAGGCTGTACTAGCTAATAACTTGTCACAAGTATAATGAATTAAAATTTTTGTTTTCGTTGAGGTACAAGTAGATCCTAAATCATGTACATTTTCAATTCTACATTCGTTCTTATGATGACACTTATTTTTCACTTTTGACCATGAATCTTTTTCAATGCATGATTTAAAAATTTTCCAATTATTTAAATCTCTAGAAACTCCATGAAAAACACATCTAATATTAATTGTATAATCTGTTTCGCATTTAATTTCTAAAGTTCCATCAGTTATTTTTTCTTGAAATTGAGAATTTTTTGGACATATTTCAGTTGAATATCCACCAAATATTATATGGACAAGATCCCTTCCAAACCAAGAATAAACTAAAACTAAAGTTCAAATTATATTTACAATAATCTAATAAATTCAAGTGATATTACTTTGTCTTGCTTGAATCAAAATCAAGATCCAATATATAACCATTTTTTTAGATCGAAATTTTTGTCAGATTTTTTTTTGTTTTCTTATCGAAAAATAATTTGTTTCAATTTTTTAAATGCAAAATCAGTGACTCTCAGATAATAAATAAAGAAACTTAATAGTTTTTATTTTTGCATTGAAAAATAATCTTGATAACCAGAAAAGCTTTAAAATTCAGTTATTTCAAATTTTAATTAAAAAAAAATATTAGGTTTTGTTAAATAAATCCATTTGAAATGAATCAAATATTTGATTGAAAAATTATCAAAATCAATCTACGCAAGTAAAAACTTAAAAATTAGAAAGCTATAGAATATTTGTCAATGTATGAAAATATCAGATATCGAACTTGTTTTTTTAAAAATATAAAATTAATTTCCCTTATGTTTGTAATTCAAATTATTTAATTAGTAATATTCGCCGATTAATTATTACTAAAAACTCAAAAATAATTTGGAAAGTAAAAAAATAAAATGTTAATATTTTTAATAATTATTTAAAAAATGGATCAATTCGACGTTTAACAAATGGCAACTTCTTCACACTCCAACTGGCTTTGATGAATGATAAATAGTCAAATATAATCTTAAATAATACGATCAAAACACAGCTTGTGAATCTAAAATAAATTATTGATTTGATTGTCATGACTTTTTTTTTAAATATAATATTTGTGATTTTGGCAAAGTAGAATTTTTGATCAAATTTCATTTCTCTAACTTGATCAGAACATTTTAAAAAGCGCAATTAAATTTCAATGCATTTTTTACAAATTACACTCCTTTTTCAAAATAAAGCTTTGAAATTTTATAAAAATGAAAAAAAATGCATTGAAATTTAATTGCGCATTTTAAAATATTCTGATCAAATTTAAAAAATGAAATTTGATCAAAAATTTTACTTTGCCATGATTTTAACATTTCAATTGAGTTTTTTGTTCATCATTTTATGTGTGAATCACACTATCACTTGTATTTTTATTTTTTTATTTGTTTTTAATCATCATCCAAAAAATAAAGCTCACTTAGAAAATACAAAATATTAGTTAAAGATACTAAAATATTCAACACATCAAACAAATAATAATTATAAGCTAATAATGTCTAAAAAAGATGCCAAATATTTAAAGGTTTAATGGGCAAATTGAAGTTATTATGAAATTATGAAATTTTCAGACATAAAAAATTCTGTTTACCATAGAATTTTTACTTCAAAAATATACTAAATTTAAAATCAAATATTACTAAAAAAACTTAATGAAATGATAATCTTTGAACATGATTATTTAAATTTGATCATAAGCTTCAATTTCCGACTTTAGCTTTAATTTGATTGCGATTGTGCAAAAAATTAAAAACAAATTGAATAAAAATTTCAAATAATTCTGCAAAAGTCAAAAAGCTCATTCCCAAAAAAAGTCCAAGCTGGCCGCCCAAATTGCCAAGCAAAGAACCAAAATCTGATGCAGGCAGTTCTTCAATTTTTTAAAAACTGCTCGAATCAAAATAAACATTCAGCGACACCACGCTGTCCCTCACTTGTTCCAAAGTTATATTATCATACGGAAATTTTGATCTAAATGATTTTTTTTGATAAGAGAAAATTTGCATACGAATAACTTGGAAAACTTGAAACACTTATGAAAATATTGAAGTAAGAAGAATCACATTCAATGGGACATTCGTGTGAACATAAACCATAATAATTAGTCAAATTTTCAAAGTTATAAATGCAATTTGTTCTTTCAAAAGACGAAGCTAAACCCAAAGCTTGGCAATTGGGAATATTTTCCTCAATGGCCTTTGTAACAGAGCAATTTAAAACACACCATTTCTGTCTATAACTTCCACTAAAATCAAATGCATTTCTGTACCAAACTGAATCGAACTCATTCCGATTTAAACATTGGCTTCACAGCTACTATATGGACTAGCCATTTTATTGATAACTACTTTATTTAAAATAAAATTTGTTTCAGCCCCAGCTTGAATGAAAAGTCCTTCTTCAGCAAATAAAGGCGGTGAGGTGCGATTATGGACAATTATCAAAGCGCCAAATCACTTCTCCCAACAAGGCTGATATTCAGGTGCACCAATAAACAGTTTTAGTTGTAGGCTGTTAATCATTCCAGGGCGTTTAGAATTTTCAGTTGGTATTAATTTACCAGTTGAATTTTTTCCATAATTAAAAGTGTAGCAGTTTCTGAAATAGACTGCTCTTTGAGGAAAAAAGTTGTTTGGATTACATGGTTTTCCGTCATATTGACACGAGATCAAAAACTTGTCTAAAGTGAAGCCTTTCAAATTCGGCAGTATATTGACTAACACAGTGGTCATTTGAGTGTCACAACTTTTGCTGTTGAAGTCATTACTGTAAAGAAATGACTCATTAAGAAAAAGATAAACATTTTTTAAATTTTCATCAATTGTAAAATCAAAGGGATTTACATTATAAAATGTGACTGCAGGAAATTCCGAGTTAAATGATTGTTCTATTTCCATTCTGACAATAACATTATACTGCAAGTATTTAATTATGATCAGAACAACTGAATAAATATTTATTTATTTAAAATATAGTTTGGGATGGAATCCCAGGTTGTTTGGAATGGAACTTAGTCCTCCCTTTCAACCACTTGCTTGAAATTACATCTTTAAAAAAATTCGTTATGGAAAAAAGAATATTTGATAAATTTAGTTTTTTAAAAAAGCCAAAATTGCTATCATGTTCTCGAATTAAAAATTACAAAATTTAGAAAATAGAAAGGAATAAAATTAACATGAAAACAAAAATTTTAGCACAAAAATTTCATTTTTTTTTTTAGATTTAATTATAGTTTTGAATAATTATGTCGAAAAGTGTTTTGAATCTAGGGTTTGAGTTTTTTTCGTAGAGTTGTATCTCTTGTTGGATGAGTTCGTGACTATTCTTTGCTACAATAAATTTGTCAAACAATTTGTTGATTCGAGTTTCGAGTAGGTCTATTTTTAGTTTCTTGTGGATTCTATTTACACTTGTTTTTATTGGAAAGTAGTGTATTGTTCGTAGAACTGAATAAATGCAATAGGAAAAAGAGGCTACAAATACCAGAATCCCAAATATTCTAATTACATTACTTTTGGTTCGGAAAATGTTTGGAATGCCATGAATGGTTCTTGATTCGATAATCTCTTTAAGCTATGGAGTGTAACTTTGTTTAGCCATTTTTTGAGAAAAATTCTTGCTTAATTTTTATGGATTTAATTTTTTGTTTGAATGACTTTTTAAACAAAATTTGAAATATTTTATTGATTATTTTTTTATTATTTTTTCTTTTTGGATTGAAAAACATTATAAGAACAATTTTAATTAGTTTCAAATTTATTAAAAAGCTGATAAATTTTTTAATTTTATGCTTACCTGAAAAAGATTTAAATAATTGACAGGCTTGATCATTAATAGAATATTTTTAAAATTTATAAAAACAGTGTAAAACGTGCTAATAATGTTTATTTTTCCAAATTAAAAAATTTCTTTCAATAATTTAAAAGAGTTAATTGATTTTTAATTTTCATTTTTTTACCGATAAAATTGCATTTATTTATTGGCTTATATTTAACAGCGTAGCTAATTTAATTATATTCGTAGCTAATTTAAAAATAAAAAAGTAGCTAAATAAAAAAAGATAAATTTAATTATTTAGTAGCTAAATTGATTTTTTTGTAGCCAGATTAATTAATTAGTAGCTAAAAAATTAATTTTGTAGCAGATGTAAATTAGAGAAAATTGATGAGTTTTATTCTAATTTAAGTTATTTTTTCTATATAAATGTTCAATATTTGATGAGTTACTGATAAGTATTGAATAATGATAAGTAAATTTTTAAAATGAGTGATACAGAATCCTCTTCAACATCAATTTTAAAACCTATCAACAATAGAGATGACGACACCGATAACGATGCTGAAATCGAAGAAAGGCCTAACAAAAAATTAAGGAAGGCTAATAGAAGTTATGTTCGTCATTGGTGTTGCTTACAATCTTGGCTTATGTCAATTTCCATCTATTGATTTAAACATAGAATGCAATTCAAAGAGAGGAAGATGAAAACAAGCAAATATTTATTTATTTATTGAATTGAATTAACCTCCTTTAAGGAGAAGTAAAAGAAAATAAAGATAAAAAAATTTTTTTTTTTTTTTTTGTGTTTTTGTGTTTTTTTTAAAAAATGAAAAATTATTACCTAAAAATAAAATTACAAAAATAAAAAAGGAATGTTAGTTCGAAAATAGAAAAAGGCATGAAAGTTAGAAAGCAAGATAATTTGGACCAAAATTCATGAATTTCTTTTATTTTGAATTAGCTCATTTAGGAGAGTTCTGTAATGTTTTAATTTTAAATTGCAAATATGACATTAGTGACTAGAAAATCTACTGGACCAACAAACCCAGCTTTACAAAGTTTCAATCTTGAACATCAAATTTCAACGATCGATGAACAACAACATTATAATCAAATGGAACCTATTTCACAGCAACAAGAGAACAATGTTAAAAATAGATTGCTCATTCAACCGACTTCGTCAATAACTATTTCAAGACTAAACTTAAAAGAGGCTCCAAAAAAAAGAGGCCGTCCACCAAAATTAAATAAAAATACAAACATCTAATTTACTTTCTATTAAAAATTTTTTTTTTTAGCTACGAAATAATTAATTTGTCAACTTATTCTATTTTTATTATCTATTTTTTTTAATTTTTTTAGCTACGAATATATTAAATTAGCTACGCTGTTAAATATAAGCCTTTATTTATTTATAACATAGTTGTTTAAAAGTCACACAAAAACGTCCAAGTCCAGACTTTAAAATATTAAAAAACATACAAAAAAAACATCACTTGTTTGGCATCCATTATTACCACTTGAAACGGAAAAAATCCAGAATTAAAATATTAATTTTGACTTAAAAAATAAATTTAAGTCATAACTTTGAATTAAATTTGTAAAGTAAAAACAAGTCTGATTCTAATAAAAGTTTGGATTTTTATTTTTATGTAAGTGTAAGTAACAGAGTTGGTCAAAAGTCAGAGTATAAATTCAAAATGGTAAAAAGTCAGAGTCAAAGTTTTGCCAACTTAAAAAAAAGAATTAAAAAAAGGTCCAGAGCCGGACTTTTGAAAAAAAAATTCTGACTTGGACTTGACTTGAGACTTGTCACTTTTAAACAACTTTGATTAATAATAATGATATTAATACGCTACAGCAAGCAGACTTTCGGAGACGACTTACTAAGGAAGCCGTCTATGGAAACTGCATTACAGATTTAGGGCTACTCTTAGCAAGAATGTCTTCGTTACAGCAGAGTTATTATTGTTCAACTTTTCCAATGTTGAATTGTAAAGTTAAAAAATATTGTGGAATTAATTGTTTTAAAAACCTTCGTTTGATACAAACAATACTACAATAAAGTTATTTACTTTTGAGAATATTTTTTGTCAGTAGATAAATATTTTTTTAGTAGTTATTTTTTTTAATAATAAACGATAAAAAAAATTTAAAAAAGTATATAAAAGTTTTTAATGGATGATTTTTATTTTTTTAATTTAGATAATTAAACTATCAATATGAATAAATACCTTTGAAAATAAAAAAAAATTAACACTTAATTTCTTAATCTTTTTGATTGTTGCTCGCTTTCATTGTTAGTTTTTTTGGCTCTGCCACGTTTACGTTTCTCAGACACCTGAATATTATTTTCGACAAGATCTTATGCTGTTGAACTTGGACCTAAAACCAGTTGATTTTGACAAGTTACATTAATAATTGAATAATTTGCACTTTGAACCGTATTTGAAACCTCTTACTGAACTTCGTGATGATTTTGATTGTCTTGCTGATTATGAATCGGAGCAATCGAATTTCTTTCTAAATTAAGAGTTTTTTGGTCATTTTAGAATTCACTGTAAAAGGTATTGTGAATTTCAAATACAAATTGAACAAAAAATCTTCATTTTTTAATAAATTAAAATCAAATTTAATAAAAAATCCTAGAAAAAATACTGCAATATAATGCATCATACTTTGTTGAACCTTTTTTACCTAAAATAATTTTTTCATGTAAAAAAGGACAAAAAATAAAGAAATTTTGAAGAAATGAAGAATTTTTGTTCAATTTGTATTTGAAATTCACACTGAGTAAATTTACGTAAAATTACTGGAATTTTCGTATTTTTAGTAACAGTAAAATTTTTGATCGTATTTCATTTTTCAAATTTGATAAGAACATTTTAAAATGCATTTTTAATATTTATCGCATATTTTTACATTTTTATAACATTTAAAATTTTTATTTTTAAAAGGATTGTAATTTGTAAAAAATGCATTTAAATTAAGTTGCGCATTTAAAATTTTTAAGTTCTGGTCAAATTTTAAAAAAGAAATTTTATCAGAAAATTAAGTTGGCCAAATAAACGATAATTTACGTTTATTTACGTAAAATCCTCATGGCGTAACAGTTCTGTATATTTCAACTACCCTTTAAATTAAAATCCAAATTAAACCACTAATTAACTTATTTTATTCTATGATAGATAATAATTTGTGCCATATTCTCCAACTGGATAATTAGAGAGGCGCTCTTCTCCTTTTTCAGTAGCTTTTTGAGACACAATTTTTACAACTTGTTGATCTTCTACACCGCAATTTTTACCTAGTCGAAACCGGTTTAGGGAAACGAAAAGGGTTTCAAACAAACATGCCGCAAAGCTTTTATACAATAGGGGATACATTTTTACCGTTGCTAATACTTTTTCACAATTGAAAAAAATTAAACAATTAAAATTCTCTTTTTTCAATTAAAATAAGAAATTAATGAAATGTAATTTAAATTTATATTTTAGAACAAAAAACTTATCCAAAAAAAAAAGTATCAAAATGACAATCCTATCCATTTTTAAAAATAGTGTTCCAAGGCAAATTAGCGAAAATAGCAAGTGTTTACAAAAATTTTCTAAATTCTGTATGATTTAATTACTCAATAAAAAATTTCACAAATTTAAAAAGAGAATTATGAGCCAGTATTTTAAAAAAATTTTTAAATCAAGTTCTTCTTTAAATATGAATGCTCTTCAAAATTAAAATTTATAAATTTTTCTGCAATATACCTTTTTGAACCATTTAAAAACAACTGTGATTATTTTAACTTAATATTGTCAAAATATTTTAACTTTTTGATAATTGTGAAATAATTTTAAAATAAAATTTTAGAAATTTTTATTTAGGCTTGCAATTATAATTACAAATTAATAGAAAAAAGTATGTCGAATAAAGAAATTGAGAATCAACGTAAGAGACTTTCCTGTTCATAAATTAGTCCAGCTTAATCTTTTTTGTTCAGATAACGCTTCTATAAGTGAAACAATAAACTCTCTATTGGAAGAAATTATAGATAAAATAGCTGATTCCATCGAAAAATCTGAAACTGCATCGGTAGAAAAAAATGACATTGCTACTAAACTTGATGCACTAAATTTAAATGATAACTCAAATCCACTTAAATCTGATGAAAACTTGGCCATTAGTTCTGTAAAAACAGAAAATAACTTATTTGCTATCAAATGGATAAGCTTCTTTGGTCGTAAAGTTCCAATCATTCTCCAGAACATAAATGGTCCGTGTCCTTTAATAAGCATATGCAATGTATTGCTTCTCAGAGATCAAATGCACCTAGCCAACAATGTAGAAGTAATTTCAAATGAGATTTTGATTCAAAAGCTTGCTGATCTTCTCTTTAACGAATTTGTGCCACGTTTGCAAGAAAACACTGCCAAATCTGTCATCAATTTTGAGCAAATTATCAGCGACTCTTTGACTATATTTGAAAAACTACAATATGGTTTGGATGTGAATGTGAAGTTTACCGGAGTGAGCGATTTTGAATACACCAGAGAAATGGATATATTTGACATATTTGCAATCAGTCTTTACCATGGATGGTTAATAGACCCCGAACAGACTGAGTTTTACCAATACTTGGCAGACAAAAGCTATAATCAGCTTGTTGAAATATCTATAAATGGAAATGAGAATAGCGATACGGAAAAAGAAACTTTAAAGCTTTTAGCTGAGGATTTCTTGAAATCAACAGCGTCTCAGCTAACCTACTATGGTCTTAGTGCATTACACTCTATTTTAAAACCTCACGAATTGTCCATTCTGTTTAGAAATAATCATTTTTCCACAATTTACAAGCATTCCAAAAATAATCGCATGTTTACTTTGGTCACTGATAGTGGTTATTTAAACCACGACGATGTTGTTTGGGAAACATTGGATAATATTGAAGGTGCGGGTCATTTCTGTGACTCTGATTTTAAATTTTCCGAAGCAGTTTCAAGTGCACCAGACTCTTCAAGACAAAATCCACATGAAAATGAGTAAATTATGTCTGACTTTGGTTCTTGAAAATTAATTGAAATTTTTACTTTTTTAGCTATTTATTGGCGTTATCCCTTCAGCAACAAGAGGAAGCCGCACATCAACAACAAGAAACTCAGTATTGAGCTTTTTTTTTATTATGTAATTAAATTTAGAATTTGAATTTTAGGAGGTCGTTGCCGCGAGAATCACCTGCAAGAAGCAGTCAGAGACAAAGTCCAAAGAAAAAAGACAAGTCGGTAAGAACAAAATATTTAGATTAATTTTTTATTTCAGAGAATAAAAGTGAACAAGAATTATTGAATTCTTAAAGTTGAAGTTCAGGTTATATGAAATTTCAAATGAAAAAAAAATCAAAATTATAAAAATAGAATATAATTAATAAATATATTTTTTTTAAAAAAACGCAAAAAAAAATTAATTAATTATTCATGTTTAAGTGCTTGTTGATGTGAATATGACTTAACTGGCTCAAGAACTAACTCCAAGAATAATTTCGTAGCGAAAATTTTTTTAATATTATTTAACTTTTAACAAATAAAAGAAACTTGAAAATTTTTACCATTTTTTTGAACATTTAAATACTCAAAATTTCTCCTTTTTTTTTTAATTTAAATTTTTTTCAAATATCATTCGATTTTTTAGCTTACATTATAACTTAAAAGAAATTACTGTCCTGTTTAGTCTTGATAAAAAATTAAAAATTTCTGTCTTCTTCTTGGGAATCTTTTAGTTAATGAATATATCTGATTCCCTTTTTTTATAATAAAAAGAATCTAAACATTTTCCACTCTAATGCAGTGATAATCACTTATTCAAATAATAAGTTTTTATAATGGACCTAAGAAATTTCTTCAATTTTAAACAAATTTCAAACAAATTTTTTTTTTCAAAAAAAAAACTTGATTTGTTTAGTTTAAAATAACATATTTAAAGATAGTCAATTTTTCAAAATTTAATTGCTGAATTAAATAAAAACAAAATACATACACTGTTTGTTCGCTTATGTAATACATGCATTTAAGACAAAATAAAAATTGGATTTAGTAATTAAAAATAATTATTTAACAATAATTAACTTTAAACTCGTAATGTATCCAATTTAAAACTTTAAAGTTGATTACTTTTAAATTTTTCCCTATTTAAAGCTTTGAAAAAAAATAAACAATCAGTTTATTTCTTAGTCTTGATTTTTCCTATCAAAATTGCTAAGTAAAATTTAGACTTAATAGTTCTTTTTATCAAAATAGTTGTTTTTAAACTATTGAAGTATAAAATTTTGTGAATTTAAAGTCCAGGTTAAATCCTAAAATTTTTTGTGATCATTTGTAGCCAATGATTGTTAGTGTAAGCTATCTTTTGGTTAAATTTTAATTTTAATAAATTTTTTAAACTGTAAGTTAATATTATTATTAAAAATTGATAAATAAAGAAGATTTTTGAAAATATTTTCTTTCTAATTGTTTATAATTGTTCAAAAACGATTTTGGAAAAAAAACGAAAAATTTAGATATTTTAATTTTTAAACTTAGCTTTAGTCAATGTTTTGGGTTTTTAATTGTTGCAAGATTAAAATTTTAATATGGTAGATTATGATATAAATATTTACCTTTTTTAGTCAAAATTACTAAATTAAATGCTTTTCAAATTTTTAAAGTATTACTTAATTCTTTTAATCTATTCAGTAATTTAAGGGGTAACACCTGGGGCAATAAATGTCTAAAATTTATAATTAACAAAATATATAGACAAAATTTTTCTTTGTTTGGAGTCCTTCGAAATTTAATAGGAGAAGTAGAATAAATTTTTATTGAAAAAGTTTAAATTTTGAAAATATTAAAAAAAATTTAGCCTACTTCTGAGTCTTTGATCAAAATAAAGCCAAAAGGTATTTTTATAATTTAAAATCACAAGCAATATTATTTTTTTTCTCAATTTTTGTTGATGACAAAAAAAAATTTTTAAATATATTAAATTATTTTAAATTTTTTAATAAGATTAATTTATAAAAAAAAATATAATTGCTACAAATAACCTTGAAATTCAAGCTTTAATTTTCAAATATTTGCGTACAAGGTTTTTGGATTAAAATCCAAAATTGGGATTTAAGAAAGTTACTTTTTTCAAAGTGAAAAAAATAACAATTTTTTTATTGACAGGATATTTGATTAAGTAACAAAAGAAACTTAAATGATGTAACTTTTATTAAAGCGAGCAATTTTCAAATGTTTTATATAATTTCATTTTTTTTTGATCAATTTTTTTGTTTTTGCCAATTCACTAAGGTAAATAAAATTTTAAAAAAACATTAAAATTTAAATAAAATTTCATGTCGGGCTTAAACATTAACTTTTTGCATGAGTATATACCAGCAGCAGGCATAATAATAGTTCCTATAATATGAATCCTAACAATACTCGATAAAACATATTTCGTTTTTAATTAAATTCCTAATTCCAAATAAAAATAAAATTAAAAAAAAATCTAATGTTTTCCAATTTATTTAAATCCGTGTCCTATTACGTTTCTGATCATTCCCATCTCACGAAATGTTTTCATTCTCTCTATGCTATCGAAATTTGTCACGCGTTCTTCCGATACTTTAATGCTCAAAAAAGTCTATAAATATACATCTCAATTTTAAATGTTCATTAAACCTTGATTTCAATTTTACCAGAAATTTCAAAAAAAAATTTTCTAATGCCGACTAATCTGGCAGTTTTTTTGATCCTTGCTGCATATTTACAGTCATCAGATGCTTTTTCAGGTAATTAAAAATCGACCAAATTGATCTTTACTCATTCATCTTTTGCCAGAGTGCAATCTTAACCCTGGAATAGTTTTCAACCAAATTCCGAATGTATCAAACTGCTTATCTTTGATTGCGTATTACCAATCTCAAGGTAATGACCCTCAGAAATGGTGCCAAAATCAATTTAACTATCAAAGATGTTGTCTTACCTGTCAAAGTATTACTGACATAAAAATAAATCTTAAACTTTTAAATTTTAAAATTTCTTAGACTATTTGAGATTACCATTATGTTTTGACAGCTCCGTTGATTGTAAAACAAGAGCTTCAATGGGCTTATGTGATTTCAGACTTTCAGATAACATTCCCATACGAAGCTACTGTCAAAAATCATGTGGCAGTTGTAATGCACCTGTACTATCGTGCAGTAATTTATATACAGGATGCTCGACTGGATTTTGCCTGCATACAACCTATTTCTCTGTTCATAGTGTACAATGCCAGTGTCCTGCTGATCGTGGAGGTCCCTATTGCAATCAAGGTTTTCACATATTTTATTGAAAAAAAGAGTTTAAAAAAAATATTTATTAGTTAATCCATGTTTTTCAAAAAACCCATGTCAGAATGGAGGAACTTGCACTGCTAACTATGATCATTCACAGGCTAAATATACCTGTAGATGCAGATCAGGTTGCCGAGGAACTAATTGTGAAGTTTGTGACACAGCTTGCTCAAATTACTCTTGCTTAAATGGGGGCCATTGTGCGATTAATTCAAATGGTCATCCGTACTGTGTTTGCCAGCCGAATTATAATGGAACTTTTTGTGAAAACTGTAATTTTTTTTTGTAAAAAATAAATTAGAATTATGAAAATTTTAAAAACAAGTGATCAATAAATGTGATTCGAATCCTTGCTTGAATGGAGCCGAATGTGTCCCTTTATACGGAAGTCATCCGTCCTACACTTGCAAATGTTTGCCAGGCTGTTCAGGCTTTAATTGTGAGCATTGCAACACTGGATGCAAAAATTATCCTTGCATGAATGGTGGCTACTGTACTCTTAATCAAAATGGTTTGCCATATTGCATTTGTCAACCGAATTACATTGGAAATTTTTGTGAAACAAGTAAGAAAATGTGAAAATGTAAACACTATATAAGCTTAAAATTTAGAGGTAATTGATTCATGTTCATCTAGACCATGTCTAAATGGAGGCTCATGTCAAAACTGGTTTAACAACAACTACAAATGCATCTGCCTACGTAAAGAAAATAAAAAAAAAATAAAAAAAAATTTTTTTGTTGATATATTTTAATTTAGCAAACTATACTGGTCGAAACTGTGGTCATGTGATACCATCTGATATTTGTATCAGAGGAGATTTGGACTCAAGATCATGTCATGAATGGAAAATTCATGGATTCTGTGATTACAATTACTTATTTCGAAATATTCCAGTTCCTTTGTATTGCCCGATTGCGTGTGGTATTTGTACTTTTCCACCATGTTTAGACATGGACGTAAATTGTCCTTTATGGGCTAGTTATGGATTTTGTGACTATTTGAATAAAAATTATCCTGGTCTATGTAAAAGATCGTGCAATGCTTGCTAGGAAAATATTTTATTTAATTTTATTGAAATAATTGAGTTAAAATTTTTTAATTAGTCTACATTTTTTTTGATGAAAGGTCTATGCAAAAGATCATGTAATGCTTGTTAGGAAAAAAAGAGAAAAATTGAAAAATTTAGTTAATTTAAATCATTTTATTATTTTATTAGTCTTAAAAAATAATCATTTAAAATAAAATATTTAAAAAAAATATTTTTTTTAAATCAATTCTAATGGTAAAAAATCATGCTGGAGAAATTTTTACCTTTTCTTATAGTTTGCAAATATTCATCGAAATCAAGTGGTAAAAAGTATTCACTTAAAGGAATTTTTTTTGGTTTGTAATTGGTTACAATTCTGTTGTTTGAATAACTGTTCTTAGATATTATTGATCTTTGATTTTGACCATACCAATTTTTAGCATTTCTCTTATAAAAATATGCCCTTCGATCCAGATTAGGCTCCAAATAATTATAAGAAATTAGAGGCTGATTAAATGTAAATTTTCGAGAGTTTAATGATTCTAAAATATAAACCATATTATTTTTATAAATTATTTTAATTATTTACCACTAAAATTTGTTTGTTTGTTAATTAATCTTTGTCGATGAACTAAAATTTAAAATTTAAAATTTAAATTTGATTATTTTGTAAATTTCGAATACTTTGTTCAATCAAAGCAATCTTTGGGTCATAGTAGAAATCCATAGATCAAATTATTTAGACGTTTTCTGTGACAAAAAATTGTATAGTCAAAACTTTTGTATTCGTATGTTTTTTATAACATATATTTGCTTTCAGTTTATTTTTAATTGAAATAATTTACCTTTTTGATTAAAAAAAATCATAAAAATATATGTGACATCATTTTCAATAGCTCATTTTAAGTAAAAAAAAAAGAAGAGTTGAATTTATTATTCAAAATTTTATTCAAGCATCTCTAAAATAATTATTTAAATTATTTTGATTTTAAACACCGCTCAAATAAAAATTCAAAAAAACTTGATAACTCAGAATTCTGCTTTATATTCAGTAAAGATTTTTAATTAAACTATAAATCGAATCTTTTTAAATTTTATCAGATAATTTTTTAGTATTATCAAATCAAATTGTTTTTCTCGTTGTGTGACACATTCGCATCTTATTTAGGATTTAGAAATTTTCAAAATTTGATGAGAAAAATATGATGCATTATTCTCATATGAATTTTGAATATTTTTCCCAGAGTTGTTGTTCAAAAGTCCCAAATTAAAGTCAAAGTCATTAAAATTAAGGTCCAAGTCCGTACTTGCATCTGACTTGAGACTTGAGAATTTTATAAAGATCTGATTTTTACTCAAAAATACTCATCATACTTTTCTTTATTTATCGGAAATATAAACGAAACTGTTTATTAAATTAATTTTTTTTCTAATTTCATCAATCTTGGCCGAATATCTTAAGAAAGCAGTCCTTAATCTATTGGTATAAATGTGTCCAAATATCTGTACAACTTCGCGATCTCAGAATTTTTTGCTTAACAATTTTTGATCGGTCGCATGATTACCAAATTATATCTTGGTACAATCTTTTTTTGAAAACTGAAACAGATTCCTTAATTGTCACTGATTAAAATTTTTTTGTAAAAATTTCTAGATAAAAAAGCTTTGATATGCTTAAAAAGCTATATTATCAGGACGCGTGCACATGATTCGCTTTTACAAAATGAATCTTATATTTATCCTCCTACTGTTCCAGTTGATGTAACGAGTATTAGGAGTCGATGCGCAATGAAGATAGATAAAAATAAAAAGATAAATATTTAAGTTTAAATTTTGTCAAAGAACAGGAGAAAATATTTAGAGAAGCATAGCTCGGCATTTAAATTTTGATAAAATCAAAATACTTTTTTAAGAGTTTATTTTTGCTTTTTAAAGTCATTTAAATTCCAAAAGTGGTTTTTCAAAAAATTGTAATTAGAATCATCTAATTAAATGAGGATGAATAAATTCATCAAATTCCAACTAAAATACATTCTAGTTATTTTAATTGAATTCTTAGTAATTTTAATGTACGTAGCTAATGATTGGTGGTAGGTGTTTTTTATTAATTTTAAGTTATTCCTTGATTGCATAAGACATTTTAAACTAATTGAATTTGATGAAGCATTTTAAAATTTAAAATTCTATTTATTTTAATAATTTGCATAAAATATTAGAAATATTTTCTATTCTAACAAGACACTAAAACTTAAATTTTTAAAACCATTATAAAATAATTTTCGGATTTATTAAAAATAATAATAATAAGCTACGGGAAACTGGGCTTTCGAAGATGCATGTCTTACTAGGAAGACATTTATGGTAGCTAGATGCATTGAAATCTAGCTACATATGCTAAAAATATTTATTTGCTTTAAACTTGACCGCCACAATATAATATGGATCAAATCAATGTTAATTAGACGAATTCAAATGAATTTGATAAACGACCACATAATTTATTGGACTCATTCAATTTCTTCTGGCAATTCTTTTAAACAAAGTAATAATAATAATAATAAAAAGCTGCAACAGGAGACCTGTGGAGCGAGACTAGATGTAGTTTCGCTATGGTAGCTATCTTTCTGTGAAAAAAAAATAAACAGTCCAAAGTGTTACAATTAATATATTAATAGCTCAAGATATTTTTTGTTCAACAAATTTTCAACCATCGATAATACAAAAAAATACTCGGAACATGATTGATAGTTCTTTATTTTATTTTAAGAGTGCTGTTTTGATTAGAATAATATTGGACAAGATAAAATTTTATTTTTTCCTGATCGACTTTAGCATCCAAAGCAATCAAAATAATTTCTAAATAAATAATTCATTTATTTTTTAAACTAAAATATAAAAAAGGCAAATAACTAATACAATAGGGTCAGAAGGTGTACATAAAGTTTCATTTGCTAAAAAATAAAATTTTTGATCAAATTTCAGATTTCAAGTATGTCAAAAAACATAAAAAACACTGTTATTTTTCATCGAATTTTTAGAGATTACAATACTTTTTCTAGAATTTAAAAATAAATCATTGACGCTTCAAAAGAGTTTAAATTCTGGGATGAAATGTCTAAATATTAAATGCGCATTGAAAATTTATAAACCTGAAATCTGATTAAAAATTTTGCTTTGACAAAACCAAATAAAAATCATAACTAATATAATAGTAAAATATCTGGTTATGGTCGAATATAAAGAATCTAATATTTAAATAATCTATGCTGAAGATAAATTTAGTTATAAAAAACAA
Organism: Brachionus asplanchnoidis; assembly: GCA_025491095.1. Taxonomy (NCBI): domain Eukaryota; kingdom Metazoa; phylum Rotifera; class Eurotatoria; order Ploima; family Brachionidae; genus Brachionus; species Brachionus asplanchnoidis. The sequence goes on from JAILYF010000004.1 coordinate 2,986,628, forward strand.
ATAGCATAAAGACAACATTTGAACTGTTAATTTATTAATATTTTTAATGTGTTATTAAGTTAACTTAATAGAAATTAAGCTTCTGTAGTATGGTGACATGATCAGACTTTAAATAATACTTGTTATTTCAAAAGAAGAGAGTTGTTTTTATTTTCTATACATATATTAAATAAAATGTTTAACTAAATACTAAGCTTATTATTCACACACTCGGCCTGTACTACACTTCATAATGTGTATAAAAAAGAAAATATGGTTTATGGTTTGTAAATGCATGTTTGGATAAATATTTCAAAATACTAATATGTTATACAGACCTTATTTGTTTCAGAACCATAATTATTTTTTCTGTTGTAAACACATTATTAAAATTTTAATGTTTTTCTTTATTTCAATTTTTATTAAACTAGATATATCAAATAAAATAATAAAAAATATGTTCATTTTATAGAAAATTTAATTTTTCTAAGAATTATGCTTCAAATCAAATTATTTCTATAATTTAGGTTTTAAATCTATTTTAAAAAATGGTGTCGAAAATTTGTAATAACTTAAAGATTATTAGTTATCTGTTTTTTTAAATGATGAAAACAATTTTGAAAACCCACTAAGAAAGCTTAAGAAATAAAATATCAATCATTTTACAATTTGTTTAAATTAAATTTTTATAAAATTTAAGGATTGTTTTAATTGAATTAAGGTCTGATTTATTTTTTGATAGGGACAAAAAGGGTCAAAACTATTCAATCTCAAATATTAGGACAAAATATGGGATTTTCACCATTAAAAAATAAGTAAACAAATAATTAAAATAATTTAACTTTAGCATTCATGCTTTTAGAAATAAAAGTAAAAAAAAATCTTGAAAGAAATTTTTTATATTTTTTCATCAAAACAACCGCCAAATCTTGCACAAGCTATGAAATAAATAAAGCTAAATCAATCAATAAAGATGATTATTTTAAACAAAATTTAAAAGACTAAAAAATTTATTTAATCTACTTAGGAAAGTATGTTTTCCACAAGAAATTTTCATTCCTAAATCTAATAAATATTTAATAATAAAAAAAATTATTATTGTGATTGGAATAATTTAAGCTTGTTGTTGTTGCTGAGCAGCCAATTGACTCTGGGTTGGACCTTGTTGCTGAGCAGCCAATTGACTCTGGGTTGGACCTTGTTGTTGAGCAGCCAATTGACTCTGAGTTGGGCCTTGCTGTTGAGCGGCCTGTTGAGCCTGTTGCTGGGCTGCAAATTGAGCTTGCTGTTGAGCAGCCAATTGAGCTTGTTGTTGAGCGGCCAATTGAGCTTGCTGTTGAGCAGCTAATTGGGCCTGTTGATGGGCAATTAATTGACTTTGAGTTGGACCTTGTTGTTGAGCAGCCAGCTGACTCTGGGTTGGACCTTGCTGTTGGGAAGCCAATTGACTTTGGGTTGGATTTTGACCAACATGGACATCTGACAATCGTCTGAATTCTGATTGTAATGGTCTAACTCTGTCTGATAATCTGGCCTCTTCTCTAATAGTTGGGCGTCTTACTTGAATGGTTGATTTGGGAGCTTCTCTGATAGTTGGTCTTACACATCTGATTTCAACAGGTTTGCATCTTACAGCTCTGACTACTTCAACTGGTATGCATTCGATAACTTTCACTGGTTTTTCACATACAACTGTTCTTCTTGGTTTTCTCTCAGCTCTAACAACGATTTCAATGGTGGTTCTTGGTCTTGGACAAGCTGGTCTGCAGCACACTGGCTCACAAACTGGAGCACAAGTGTAAGCTGGTCTTTCGTAGCAGCCTAAAAAAAATTTGATCTTTTCGAATATAAGCTATTCAAAAAAAAGCTTACTTGAAGTTGAATATCTGGAGTAGGTGTAAGACATGCTGAAGATGATTTTTTTTTAAAGTTTTACTAATGATTTTTGGTAAATGTTTCTAGTAATTTATATTCAGATTTGGTTTGAATGCATGATTGATCTATTGATTTATTATGTTTTATTAAATAAGAAAATATGCATTAGAAATGTTCAAAAATAAGAGAATTCTATTGCCAAGATATCGAATCAAATATATAAAATTTGATTAAAATTTTTTTTCTAATTTGAATTTTGTTTAAATCGATTTGTGTAAACAATTCGAAAATAAAAAGATTAATCAAATTGGAAAATTTTATTTTTATTTGAGTGAGAGAATGCTTATTTATTTTCCAATGTTGCTCAGTTTGAAAAAATTCTAAACAATCATATTGCCAATCAATATTTATTTTAGTATCTTTTTGAAATTTTTTTTTACCAAATTGCTTGGTACCTATCATTATTTTTTTTAATTTCCAAATTTATTGATTATCTTTTAAATTTTAATCAATTTTTTTTTTATAGTAAAAAAACAGACTTTACTAAAGTCTGTTTTTTGTTGTTTAGAATAAATAACAAAAATAATACTAATGATTAGTATTATTTTTGTTATTTATTCTAAATTCAAGCAGTTTATATCCAAAGCTATGATGAATATTGACTAAAAACAAAAAAACGTGTTTGAACAACTAATCTTATAATCAAATTTAATATTTAACTTAATTTTTTTAAAAGATACCAAAATTAGAATTTATTTCATTAAAAATATATAATTTCAAAACAATTTTAAATATGGCCTAAATAAAACTTTTAATTTGGAAATTTTTAACCTAACATAAGCCCCAGTAGCTCAGTTGGTCAGAGCGTCGTACTTATAAATACAGTTCAGCGATGCGAAGGTCGAGAGTTCAATCCTCTCCTGGGGCAAATTTTTTTTTCTACCTTAATATTTATCAATTTAATGGGTTTGAGATAAAATATTTTTTAATAATTTATAAAAAAATTTAAATTTATTATTAAAGTTTATTAATTGATAGATAAAATTGTAAAAATTTCAAGTGACTCAAGGATCAAAACAAATTGAAGCTTTGAGTACAATATTTTCAAATGAGTTAAATATGATAAAAAGCACAATGATTTAAATTTTTTAAAATCTAATTAAATAAATTATTATAAAAAATTGAGGACGAATAGCAGATAGTCATCTTAAATATTTCAAATACGTTCGTGAAATTACTCAGAATCAACTGTCTTAAGGAATACCCCTTAACTTAATCAAGTCAAAAAGAAGCTGAACCACAGGAAAACTTCTGAAAATAAAAAAGATTCTGAAGACTTATAACATTATCACTAGTCTGAAAGGAAAAATCGTCTTTGTATCATTCTTTATGTATAAAGATTGTATATTTGTGATAGAGGGAGACTTGGAGATAAAATAGCGGGGACAAACTAGCGGTATTCAGTAATCTAGTACTAAATGGATTTAATGCTATGATTTTAGTAATAAGAATTTAGTATTAAATTCTTAATTTAGGCTGTTAGTAAAGTTCTCCACAAATTTAGTAAATATTTTATCAAATAAAGTAAAAAATTTCATATGTTCAAAAATAGCATAATTAATTGAGAAAAAATATCATATAAACAAAAATTATTCAATTAATATCGTAATTCTTTATCTTTTTTCAACAATTTTAATCTAATTGAAAAAAAAACTAATTTATTTGATAAAGTTATAACTAATAAAGTACTCATTTAATTAAAGTATGGATACTTTTCTTAAAATACAAAAATATGAAAATATTCAACTTTTGAAGATTTAGCAGCAATAAGAAAAAAATAAGCGATAAAAATCGATGTTAATCCGACAGTTTCAGTTTCAAAAAAGGTCAAAATTTGTCAAACGTGTAAAAGCGAGATGAAGAAAAAATGGCAATTATTGTCCAAACCGCTGCACAAAAAAGCAAAATCAGAAAAGAATTAATTTTTTCATTTGATATTATTTTTTTTTGGAGATAATTACTTTTATTTCCAAAATACTTTTAATAAGTAAATTTTTATCTCTTTATCTTTCTTTTTTCTTTCTTTTTATGATGAATAGATTTTTTTTTGATATCTTGAACTTTTTTTATTCTTTTTTTTTTATAACTTTTTACTTTTACTTCTCCTTAAAGGAGACTAATTCAATTAATAATTAAATAATTAATTAAATTAATTGCCCAATTAAATTTTTTTTTTAGTTAAATAATTTCTTTTGCTTTTTTATCTTTTTGTTATTTTCTTTAATTTTTTTTTTTAATAAAATGAAAAACTAAAGAAAAAATTATTTGTTATAGGTATTTGTTAAAAGTTTTTTTATATTTGTGGAAACTTTACTGAATAAATTATTTGCATTTATTATCGCTCCTTAATTTAGAATTGAATACTAATTTCTTAGTTTGTAAAAATTGATTAGATTTTCAAGTCCCCAATCTATGTAAGAAAAAATTGGCCGAACCTTTAGATCAATAGCCGAATAAAAAATAAATTATAGAAAGTTTTTCTTTAAAGGTAAGAAATTTTTTATTATTTCTTTTTCTTATGAAAATTTTATATGCTTTATTGATTTAATTATATTTTAAGATTGAAAGCAAAAATTTGTTTGCGTTATTTGTTACATCATTTAATTGTTATTTAAAATTTAAACTTCTTTGACAAAAAAATTGAAATTACCATTATTTTAGTTCATTTTTTGCTGAATGTCAGATCAGCTTTGATACGAAAATCTAATTCTTTAATACTACAAGTATTTATAAAATCGTTTTGTCAATCGTGTCTCAGTAAAAAAATAAAAAATATTATTTTAAAAATAAAAGCCCAAATTATAAAATAAATCCAAAGAGATAATTTTTTGCACGTTTTTATTTTTAGCAAGCTGATTTTTATTACAAAAAACTCTCGACTGGAAAGATGACAAAATGAAACACTCAAAACATCCCCATTACTTTCCAGTTACTCCCAAAAACTAACAGTATTTTGAATTAAGAATTAAGATATTTTTAAGTGTATATAGATTTTGTAATTTGATGATATCATTTGTCCACAAATAATTGGAAAAAAAAATTTTGGGACTTAAGAGTTATACACTTTGGTTTTTTCGAGAAATTTATTTTTTGTTCAAAATAAATAGTTTTAAGGGCAAAATATTAGATTGATATTTTTTGAAAAATAAATAGGATTTGTGTTGCAAGCTTAAAAATGAATAGTCTTTAATGTACGAAATAAGTGATTAGATTCATTGATTTATATTTAATTTTAAGTTTTAAAAATCAAAAACAAAATCGAACAAAATAATCAACACATCTTAAAATTCATTTAGTTAAAAATCAAGAAAATCTCTTCGATAATTCTCTTTAAATTTGTTCACAAAATTTCGACAAATTAAAACGAAAAAAGTGCATTTAAGATATTTCAATTTTGAAAAATAATAACTATCAAATGATTTAATTGTATAAAAAGAGATACTTTGAATTTCATCATGTTGTTTTTTTTTATAATAAAACCAGTTCTTTTTTGGTCTTTTTTTTACTCAAAGTTTTATAGAAAAATTGTAAATAGAAAAAAAATCTTGCCATATTGAAAAATTTTGAAATATTTATGGTATACTGGCTTAGCCAGAGGTGGCTGAGAATCCCCTGTTGTAAACTTGCTAAGCAGATCTTTACGAGAAAGACTAAAAATAATTCGAATTATTATTGAGACAATAAACAAGAAAAAATCAAATTGAATTTTTCATTATTTTTAAAAATTTTAAATTTCAAGGTTAATCAAGATTCAAGTGAACATGTCACAAAAGACTAGTTTACACTCATTTATTTATTTTAGCAATAATATTCAGAAAATAAAAATTATGCTATTGCAAGATTTATCTCAAGATTTCACAAAATAAAAGCTGTTAATCAGTTTGATTTTTATCCCCGTCAAAAATAACACAGAATGATTGAAAAATAATCAAAAAATTTTATTTTTTGTAGATTTTTTAAAAAAATTAATAGTTTGTTTGTTAAGCTCTGGTAGTTTAGTGGTTTGTAAAATTCGTTTCAAAATTAAAAAATTGATAACAAAAAATGACTCAAATGATCTAATTTAAGGAATAGCTAAAACTTAAATAATGTAACTTGACTGGTATTATAAGACTGATTTAATCATGCGACTCTTTTTTTTAATTTTAAATTAATTTTTTTAAAGATAACAAAAAAAGAATTTATTTCATTAAAATATATATAATTTCAAAACAATTTTAAATATGGCCTAAATAAAACTTTTAATTTGGAAGTTTTTAACCTAGCATAAGCCCCAGTAGCTCAGTTGGTTAGAGCGTCGTACTTATAAATACAGTTAAGCGATGCGAAGGTCGTGAGTTCAATCCTCTCCTGGGGCAAATTTTTTTTTTCTACCTTAATATTTATCAATTTAAAAGGTTTGAGATAAAATAATTTATAAAAAAATTAAAATTTATTATTAAAGTTTATTAATTGATAGATAAAATTGTAAAAATTTCAAGTGACTCAAGGATCAAAACAAATTGAAGTTTTGAGTACAATATTTTCAAATGAGGTAAATATGATAAAAAGCACAATAATTTAAATTTTTTAAAAGCTAATCAAACAAAAAAAATTAATTTTCACATAATCCGCAAGTTTTTTGGCATTGTGATCCTGTTGTTGAGCACAAATTAAGACCATTAGCAAGTTTACACATTTTTGATTTATCTTCACAAACTTGGTCGCAAAGTTCTCCCATAAAACCTTTCATACACAAGCAAGAAAATTTTCCACTCTTTACATCATATTTGCACAAACCATCATTTTTGCAAGGTGATGAAGAACATGGATTTCGATGCTCACACTTCGGACCATAATGGCAGCTCGGACACAAGCATTTTTTAGATATTTTACCTTCTAATTCTTCTATGAAGCAAGTTCCTCCATTCAGACACGAGCAAATATCTTCAATTTTTGACTCACAATTTGCTCCTGTAAAACCTTTGAAACAGATGCACGATGCTCTTTCGGTATCTTTATCAAATTTGCACAATCCATAATTTTTGCATGGTTCTTTTACGCAAGGATTTTCTAAAAATATAAAAAGTCAAAATTTTATATTATTATTATTATTATAATTTTTTTTTTTTTTTTTTCTTGATACCTTTTTCACAATGTGTACCATAAAAATCAGGTTTGCATGAACAAGTGTGAACAGTTTCTGAGCCTAACTTTAATGAGCGGCATTCGCCTCCATTCTTGCAGGGGGTAGAGCTGCAAGGATCAATTTCAGCACAATTTTGCCCAAAATAGCCCGCTATATAAAAATAGATTAATCAATGTAAAAGTCTAATAGCTTTAACCTACGTAAGCATAAGCATGAAAATCTGTCATGAGATTCCTTGATGCACAAACCATCATTTTTACAAGGATTACCAGAACATGGATCAAGCTCAAGTTCACACATACTTCCAGTAAATCCAATTAGACAAGAGCAAATCTGTTTTCCATTTTCCTCAACACATTTTCCATTTTTACAACTTTTTTCATCACAATCATTCACTTTATATCAAAATAAAATCAAAAATCTTTTTATTATCACTGATACTTTTTTCACAAAATTCTCCAGAGAACCCCGATTGACATTCACAAACAAACGCTTTGTCTTCAAATATGCTTGTTGGTTTACATTTTGCTCCGTTTTGACATGAATTTTCTTTACACGGATTTTCTATTTGACAATGTTTTCCACCATAATTATCTGAAATAAATTTTTTAATTTTATCTCTGATTAAAATTTTTTTTTAAATACCCAAGCATTTACAAAAGTGGTCGCCATCTGGTAATGGTACACAAACTGCTTCATTTTGACATGGACTTTTTTTACATGAATCTGTAGAAATGTCTTTAGATGAAATGATGTCCAGACCTAAAAGGTTAGATTTAAAATATAAAAAATGAACTTTGGATATTTTTACCTTGGCTGGAATTCAGAATTATCAAAAGGGTCAAAAATTTGAACAGCATAGTTATTTATTTCTAGAAAATCTTAACTTGTTGATTTTTTGTAAATTTTCGATAAATTTATAGTAGCTAAAATGGAAAAACAATTCAGTTTTTACCTTTGTTCATGAAGCTCCAGAGTTGATTTATTTACACCCGAGTATGGAAACGTAAACATGTTACTAGCAAATTTAAAATATCCTTTAATAACAAAAAAAATCAGGCATGTAGCTAAGTGATAGTATTTTTCTTATGTAATTGTTATGTTTAAATACAGTGAAAACTCTAATGTTACGCAATCAATTTAGAAAAACTACCTTTTCATTTTTTAAAAATAAACGACTTAATCATCTAGAAATAAAAGCTTTTTATTTTTACAAAATAAAATAAGTCCTCTGTGAAAATTTTGCTTAAACTTAGATCATGTTTCAAAAAACAGCTTGATATAATATTTTCTTTGTTCTCTTAAATTAAAATCTAAAGATTTACTCAATTTTCATATTTTTTAAGCTATGCTTACTTCTTCAAATTCTCCTCTATTCACATTCTTATTTATTAAAACATTTTTTAAAATTTATATCATTGAAAAAAAATTTTTATTTCTAATTTTGATAATTATTCAAACAAATTAATAATTAAGATATTAAATATTATGGGAAATTTTTAAGCGCTCAAATAAAAATTATATGAATTTTAGTTGTCTTTTGTCTTTCAATGGGTGAAATGTTCGAAAGCAAGTTTTCATAATAAAATTTCAATATTTTCATAGCAAAATAAAAAAAAACACAAAGGAACAGTAATAAATATTGTATATCAAAAAAAATTTCAGCTTATTAGCTTAAATTTAAGCACATAAACTTATACTTTTAACGAAGTAATTATAAAGAAAATTTTACTTAAAGACTACCATATATTTTTCATAAAAAAGAATATACAAAATAGAGTAGAAAATAATAATTTGTAAAAATTTTTATTTTTTTATAAAGTTGAATCAAATCTATAAAAGTTTTTAAAATTTGGTGTAAATATCATAATAAATAATTTAAAAAATATCCATTAATTTATTTTATTTTAAATTTTAAACTAAATTATTTAATCTTAATTTTAAAAAAATTTAAGGTAAAAAAATTGCTTATTATGTAAATTTTTTGACAAATTAAATGAATCTAATTAGCATTTATTATTTTATACTTATTTTTTAAATTAAAGAAATTATTAAAAAAAATCAAAAATTGTGAAGTAAATAAAATTATCTAGTCTTGTGGATCAATTTTTCACAAAATTTAGATCAATCTATTTAAAATAGTATTTTTACTTAAAACACATTTTTAATTTTGGAAAAAATTCTTCAAAAATAACTTATTATAACTTTATTTTGCAGATAAAGCAAGCTCAAAATAATCCTAATAATTTGGGACCCCAAATAATATCCTTGAAAATTAAAACTTTTAAGGATTAAATTTTAACAAATAATTATTAAATGCTTCAACAATCTTAATTGTGTTAAAATCATTACAAATAAGTTCTGGAAACTAAATGAAAATACTTTATTAAGAAACTCAAAAAATTTCTCAATAATATCATACTCAAGTAAAAAAAGGCAGTCTTTTATGCTACATTATAAAGAGATTAAAAAATAAAGGAAAAGATAAAAACTAATTTAATCAATAAGAGACTATAATTATTTAAATTCCGATTAAAATATGATAACTTAACCAAATTTTATTTGAAATAAATTGCTCTGCTCCAGCTAAAAATTGCTATCAACATCGTATCAGGTCGCAACTAACTCTTTATCTAGCTCTAGAGCAATTGCTTGAGTGTCCATTATATAAACAAAACTACAATAGGATTCACTTATTAACCAAGCATTTAAGAATAGGCTGAAAAAATTCTATTAAAATTTTAGAATTAATTATTATGTCAAAAAAAGTTTTTTTTTAAATGAATTTTTTTTAAAACAAAAAAATTATTTATTTACAAAAAGTTTTTTTAATTTGCATCAGAATTGGTCAAAAGTCATTAAGTCAAAGTCAAATCTTTACAATGACTTAAAAAATTTATTTTGAAGTCAAGTCAAAAATTTGACTTTTATTTTTTTAGTAAAGTAATAAAGTTTTTTTAAATAAGTGTGATCCTGACAGATTGATTGCCATTCCAGCTAGTTTTTTTGGCGGCCTAATTCTAAATCTAAATTATTAAAAAAGTCCAAGACAAGACTTTAAAATAAAAAATAATTTGAGTAAAAATCTGACTTTGACTTTTAACGATACTGACTTTAAAGTTTGATTTTTGACCAACTCTTATTTGCATTTAGCATTTTTATTAAGTAAATTTATTTTCGTGATAAAAAAAGAAAATTTAGTTACAGAAACAATTTTAAGTCAAATTAAAATCGAGTCTTGTTTTGCAATATTTTTTTGATAAATCCAAATTTAATTTAAATATTTTTAATTGAAAATGTTAAATTTTTTTTTGAAATTTATATGGGACAAAATCATGATCTTCAAGATCTTCATTTATAATTTTGATTTATTCTTTCAAATTATTGAAATATCTGATGAAATTTTATTTTTTTCAATTTACATTAATTGACCATGATCCCATTCTGTGTGTCAAAAAAAGAGACCATTTGTTTGGAAAAAGATTATAACCAATTAATACTTGAGCAACAAAAAGTAATTCAAGAACTTGTCAATGGAAGTGCGGAAGTTTTAGCAAAAAGATTTTTTGACTTGATAAATCGATTTTTAATTAATGACTATTTTGTTCTGAAAATATGGACTAATCAAGTAACCAACGATATTTTTAGTTTTTAGCTTCTAATAAAAATAATTCTTAGATAATCAGTACCAACTTTTTAGCTATGATAGAATATTTAATGAAGTCTGAGTCAATTGAAATTGAGGTAAAATAAAAGATAAAAAAAAAAATCTCGACTAATTTGTAAATCAGATTCAAGAAAAAACAATCGTTATGTTTTTAAAATTAATCAATTTCAAGAGTTGCCGAGAAAAAATCACTGTCTTTCCGGAATGGTTAAAAGCCGATCTTACTAATCTTTTCATAAAAATAAATGAAAAATTAAGAAATATATACGAAAAGCAATCTGTTATTAAAGCTGATAGTTTTTTTAAAAATAATCTAGTTGACACTATTTTGTTGCGCATGACTTTGACTAACAATTTGGAAGAAGTTGAAGAGACTGACTGGCTTATCTATTCATTTAGATTTTTAAATTGTATTCTAGATGAGTTTAATGCAAATAAAATCGCCCAAGTATTTTTTTATTTAATTTTAAAGAATCAATTTTTATGATAGTTTTTCCAGATTTTGAATGAATTTTTTGGTAACAAGATTTTTAATTTCGAAGCAACAATTGAGCACCAAATAATTTTTACGCTGAGTAATGAAATATTTTTCAAACTATACAAGAACTATTTGACTATTGTAGCAAAAAAAAATTCAGATTTAGTACCAAACTTTCTGAATGCCCTACTCCTGTTTCCTTTTCGTGTATCTAACTTATCCAAGTTATCTTTTTTCCAATTTTTTGATTTATTTCTTGCATTATTTGACACCCTAATTGAAAATTTTGCCAAAATTAAAATTTCAGCTGAAATCATTCAATTGACCAAACAAACAGCTCAAGTAATTTTTTTACTTAAATATGTAATTTTTTCTAAAGAAAAAATTAAAAAAGACACTAATTTTATTCGATTATGACTTTGATGATACATTTTTGTTTGAGCAAAAATTGCAAAATTTAACAGACCTTTCCGCTAAGCTTATAATCCAAACAAAAGGATACAATTTGAATGAGGATTATGTGATTGATTTCATTGAAATTGCCTATTTAATTCTAAGTATGCTTTGAAATAATTTAATAAATAAAAAATCTAAATATTTCAGAACCGCGCTCAAATTTCATGTACTTTTATACAAAATTTTGGAAAAATGTATCAAAAATTTGGGAACATACATTGCTGTTTAGCAAAAAAGTATTCTTTTTTTTATTTAAAATTTTTATTTTATACAATTCTAAGGGTCGAATTGCTTTACAAATTTTGCCGTTTTTTTTTCATTTAAAAATCAATGATGGTATATTAAATTTATTTGCAAGTTCATTATATAAATATTTAGAAATTAATGTAATTATTAAATGATTTGTAAAAAAAATTTTAAAGATTCTTTTGAGTTTAGAGTATTACAAGTCATGAAAACTTCGATATATCCTTTCAAAGTTCACTAGTTATTTATTTTAATAAAAATGATAAAATAAAAGACGAGGCCGTTTTAAACCAAATGAGAGAAATTGTCCAGAAATATTTCGAAATTGGAAAATCGATGATTTATGCTCAATGGATAAAAAGCTTTAGCTTTCTAATTAACCAGATTCTTCTCCATAAATATTCATTCATATTTTGCGATGGTGATTTAAATTTTTAATTTTTTTTTGGAAAATTTTTATTCAAATAATTCAATTTAGGTCTTCTCCTTAAACTTTTTGTTGATATGATAACATCTAAGATGAATCTAGCCAGCCTGATAGATTTTGATGACAAAGAAAATTTATATTTTGAAGAACAAAGTAATTTTTATGAAAATTTTGTTCGAATCTTTAAGAATAGTCTCGATTGGGAATTGAAGTATCAAATAATTGAATTTGTTGAATTATATTCTAATTTGAGCAAATGTAAAGAAACCAAATTAAATTGTCAGAAAATGATTGACAATCTTAAATCACGTTAAGTTATATTAGTTCATTTTTTTTGTTTCATTAAAAATATTTCCAAATAATTTGTTAATAAATATTTAAATAAAACTGTTTTTGATAATTTAGTGTTCTTTTTTTTTTGTTTTAAATTGAGTTAAATTGGAAAACAAATTAGTCAAATAATTTTTGGATGCATCAAGTAAGTTTATTTTTAAGATTAAATCAATTTTTGACGATTAACAATTTTCAATTTCAAAAATTTTTTCATGCAAAAAAAATTTTTTCAATTCTTGCATAATTTTGTTTAAAATACGCTCAAAGTGCAGCTCTCAGACACTGCCAATATGATAAACCAGTCGTACCAGGTACTGGAGTATCCGTTTGACTACAACCTACCTCATTCTAATAATTTTCGACCGTTACCTAGTAGATCCAGACCAGCACCCTATAACACACCCTCAAGAAACCAGTCATGTTTTCAACAACAACAACAACAACAATTCCAACAACATCAACAACTACAAGCCATCCATAACTATCACTACCCGAGCTTCCCCCTAAACCAGCCACTCGTCCCACTCAACATGCACTCAAACACGAACCAAAACAACCAATTCACCCAGTCTCAAATCCCGTCTAACTATTCTCAAGAAACAATGGACCAAGATTCTAACCCAGTAGTACATTTATCAAGTTCAACTAAATCCCACATCCTGAAATTTAAGAGCAAAAAAACCTTCGACAGTAGATTCAAAGACTACTTTATCCTAGAGGATTACGTAAAATTAACCAAACCAAATGCTTCCATCACCACCGTCTACATAAACAACAATCAAGAACTCATTATCAAAACAAACGACGAAAACCAATTAGACAATCTAAGAAAGTGGCCAATCAACGCTTTCGATCATGGCATCGAAGAAATAATCAAACAAAAAAAATTCTATCTAGCACTTCATAACGTGGAAACAAACTTTGACATAGAGTCTACTCGTGCAAAAGAACTTCTAAAATCCACCTACGGTATAGACAATACTTTACGCATGATTAAAAAATCAACTGGTCAAAAGCTCCCACTAGTCAAAGCAGTCATGTCAGATCCAGACAAATTCAACATGATACTAAAAAATAGCACAATCAAAATAGGTTACTGTAGTATCAGAGTATCGCCTTGGCGCTTTGGTATTACACCAGACCAATGCTTTAAATGTCAAAAATTCGGCCATGCAGCCTCAAACTGCAAAGAAGCCGAAGTATGCTTAAGATGTAAAGGTCCTCATCACTTCAGCAAATGCAAAGTAAACGACCCGAAAAAATTTAAATGCGCCAACTGTGATGGTAACCATGCAGCTTGCTCCAAAGCCTGTCCAGAGCTCGCAAAAGCAGTTGAAGCCAAGAAACAAAAACTCGACCGAAAATTCAAATCAACCACAAATCAATCGTCTCGTCTCTTTTCAGAAGTAACGCACTCAACGCAATTTTCGAATCAAACTCTTCAAGGCCTCGTAAACTTGATGATCGACTGTTTTAGAAACATCAGACTTGTTACAACTGCAGCTAACGAAGACCCTACACCTCTATTAAACCTTATCTCACAATATCTAGGATCCGATCTTAGTAATAAAGTTAGCGAATCGCTCTTTAAAAATCTCGATCAAGACGACCAGAACATGAAGAATCGATTTATAGAGAACGAAAATGAACAATTTTAATCACCTTAACTTTTTACACATAAATTGCCGTTCACTTTCAGATTACACTAAAATCTATCAAATCGAAAAACTAGCTCAAGATCTCGATATACACATAATCAGCCTAAATGAAACGTTTCTAAAGCCAAACAAGAATGTAGTCTTAACAAATTTTAATTTAATTCGAGCCGACAGAAAATCAGGTAGAGGTGGGGGTGCAGCATTAGCAATCAAAAACAATATTAAAGGACAAGCAATCAAATTAAACGAATCTGAAGAAGTTGTAGGTTTTGAAATCGTGGTCAAGGATGATCATCCGTTGGCCATTTTTTCAGCTTATTCAAGCCCAAAGTCGTCAATTGACAATAACTTTTTTGAATTTGTTTCCGGTAAATATAAAAATATTTTAATTCTGGGTGATCTTAACGCACACAGCCCGAGATGGTACTGTGAAAAAGCAAACGCTAAAGGGATCGTTCTTGACACTTTACTTGACAAGCTTAATTTATTCGTCATTAACGACAACAACCCAACCTATTGTCGTAGCAACAATGTACTTGACCTCGCAATCTGCTCATCTAATCTAGTCAAATTATTCACATCTTTCAAAGTTCTAAAAAATGAGATCAGCGATCATTGGCCAATTTTCACTCGTCTAACCAACGTCCAAACAGAACGCTCAAAGAGTACCATCTCTAAAATAGATTGGCAAAAATTCAAATCGATTCTTTCAACTAATAACGTTGAACCTAACCAAATAACTAATAGAGAGTCGCTAAATCACGAAGTAAATCAACTAACTAACACCATCAAAAACGCACTTTCCGAATCAAAAGTTTCATTCTCGATCATAAACAAAAACAAACCAATTGTTACCATACCAGAACACGTCTTAGAACTGGTTAAAAAAAAAGAAAACTGAGAAAAATTTTTCAAAAAAGTCAATCACAAGAACATAAGAAGGTTCTCAACGCCATAAACAACAAAATAAAAAACGCCTTAAAAAAGATCAAATCGGTAAAAATCAAAACGGAATTCAGTGAGTTATCACAATTCAATCAATCAAGTTCCAAACATTGGGCGCTACTAAACAAACTAGAAAATGGCAGTACACCAAATACCGATCAAATCACCTTATCCGTGAACAATGAATCGATTAGTGACAATCGTAAAGTCGCTGAAATTTTTGCCGAGAGCTTGGAAGAGATTTTCTCGGACAAAGATACTCCAATTTTCGAAAATCGACCAGTTCCAAGTAAAACACGTTTCTCGACTTTCGAATATATTTCAACAAAAGAAATTTATGATTCGATCAAAAGTTTAAAAAACAAAGCTTCTGCCGGCTTCGATGAGATCTCAAATAAAGTTGTAAAAAACCTTCCATTCAACGTTCTGAAAGCGTTACACTCAATTTTTAACTACTCTATTAAACTCGGTTCTGTACCCGATAGTTGGAAGATATCCAAAATCATTATGTTATCGAAAAAGAAAAAACCACCCGACTTGGTTACCTCGTATCGCCCGATATCAATCCTTAGTTGCTTAGGCAAACTATTAGAGAAAATTGTAAACACTAAAATCCAAACTTGGACCGAAGAGAATAACATTCTTCCTGACTGTCAATGTGGCTTTAGAAAAAGAAATCTACTCAAGAACAAATTTTGAGATTAACTCAATCGATATGTGACGGTTTTAACAAAGGTTTGCTAACTGGTGCTGTATTTTTCGATGTCAAACAAGCTTTCGATAAAACATCCCACTCAGGAATTATCAATAGGCTAAACGAAATAAACTTCAGCGAACTTCTAACAAAATGGATCTCAGACTTTCTTTCAAATCGATTTTTTCAGGTCAGTATCAACAATCATCTTTCAAGTACCAAACCAATCAAATGTGGTGTACCGCAAGGTAGCTCTATCTCCCCAACGCTCTTTATTTTATACTTCAGTAACGTCGTAAACAACTTACCGAAACACATCAAGGTAGCAATATTTGCAGACGATCTCTGTATTTGGATAACATGTAAATCCACAAGATTAATCGAAGAAAATCTTCAACCAGCTATCAATAAAATAATCGAATTCTGTAACACCTGGGGCTTCACCATAAACGTCTCAAAAACTTGCTACACCACCTTCACAACTGCTGGTCACCGCAAAAATTACCACATTAAGTACAAACTGAAGCTTACAATTTTAAATCAGGATATTCCAATCGATCCGTTTCCCACCTTTCTTGGAATCAAGCTTGATCCTAAGTTATCCTTCAAACCTCACCTCATAGAGCTTGAAAACAAACTAACTTCAAAAACCAACTTAATCCGTCGTATCAAAAATTTCAGATGGTCAAACTCTCTATCAATTAATATTATGCTGTACAAATCACTCATTCGCTCACTTTTTGATTATTGTTTCGTGATTCTAAATAATGGCACCGAGAAAATCAGTTCATCCCTCCAAAAAATCCAAAATAAAATCTTGCGAATCATCAAGTACTTCCCCTACAAAACCTCGATCCGTACAATCCACAAAGTTCTCAAACTCGAAACTATTGGAGAACGTGCAAACAATCTATTCCTCAAATTCCTAACCAACAAATCCAAACAATCATTAATCGCAAAAGAGATCGAAATATACATGTTATCAGAACGCCCAAACTTAAAAAGATTTATAACTCCATTTGATAAAATTATTGTCTAATTTAAAACTAATTTTTTGTAGACTATTTATTTATTTTTTTTTTTTTTTTTTTTTTTTTTTTTTTTTTTTTTTTATCCGATTTTTCACCAAGTTCCTTTTTAATACTTTTGTAATCAATCAATTTTTATACTAGCATAGATTTTCATGAGGGCTTAAACGAAGGTCTAGAACCATTCGGACGTGCCCAGGGGTCCTCCCCTAAATTATTTTTTAAATAAATAAATAAATTGACGATTAACAAAAATCATTACCAAATATTCAAGTTAAGGTAAAGTTCGCGCAATGCAAAACTTCTACACTATCTTAATCGACTGAAATGGACCTCATTTTTAGATTCTCCATATATGAAAACCTAGGGTTAGCCGATTTTTTAGGGGGGGTCAAAAAAAAATTTTTTTGGGCTAGGGGGGTCTGAAGTTTAGCCGACTTAGTAAAAGTTGGTCGTCTTCGAGAGTCAATAAGTAATGAAAGTCAATATAAAATATGTTATTTCTACACACCGTTTGATAGATAAATGATTTTTCTACAATTTGATGTGATTTTTAAATTTTTTTTTTTTTTTTTTAATAAAAATTTAGGCTAAAAAAAGGAAATTTTTAGGCAATTTTTTAGTTTTTTTGGATCTTCTTTTTTGTTTACCCCTAAATACCCACTTTTTTATACATATTCTGAAACCAGAGAAAATTCTGAACAACTTGTCGGTCTTAGTTTTTTTATTTTTTTATTTTAAAGATTTTTAAAATCGTTCAAAAAGAATCAATTTTCAAATAAAAATAATTGATTTTATTTTAAATTTAAGTCATATTTAAAGTATGTGTGTGAATAAAGTTATTTTATGATAAAAGTGAATTAGAAATTTTTAAATGTTCCTGCGCTTTTTCTTTTGATCTCCCTGAGAAATATGTTTTTAAAACATCCCCTAGACTAAATCCTTTTCCATATGCTTCAACTGATCTCCAAAACCTTCGTACCAATTTTTTATTTATATCTTTCTCAATAAAATCATTTCGTGAAGCTTGTTGAGATTCAGAACAGAACTAGTGACATCGGGTTTTATTTTTGAGTAAACTCCTAGGTTTGATAAACGGCACCTATTTACTGCTGATAAAAGAGGCATTCGAAAAAATTGATAATAAAATTCTAAATTTTGTTAAATAAATAAAGAATATGATTCAAATTAATATTTAAAAGAAATTTAAATTTAACAAAATTGTAATTATGGTGCAAAAGAAAATTAATTTAATTTTTATTTGAAAATTGACTCTTTTTGAACGATTTTAAAAATCTTTAAAATAAAAAAATAAAAAAACTAAGACCGACAAGTTGTTCAGAATTTTCTCTGGTTTCAGAATATGTATAAAAAAGTGGGTATTTAGGGGTAAACAAAAAAGAAGATCCAAAAAAACTAAAAAATTGCCTAAAAATTTCCTTTTTTTAGCCTAAATTTTTATTAAAAAAAAAAAAAAAAAATTTAAAAATCACATCAAATTGTAGAAAAATCATTTATCTATCAAACGGTGTGTAGAAATAACATATTTTATATTGACTTTCATTACTTATTGACTCTCGAAGACGACCAACTTTTACTAAGTCGGCTAAACTTCAGACCCCCCTAGCCCAAAAAAATTTTTTTTTGACCCCCCCTAAAAAATCGGCTAACCCTAGGTTTTCATATATGGAGAATCTAAAAATGAGGTCCATTTCAGTCGATTAAGATAGTGTAGAAGTTTTGCATTGCGCGAACTTTAATTTAGTTATTATAAGATTAAAAATAGATTAAAAAATTAAAAATCCAAAATTTAAAAGCCAGTTAAACATATCTTTTAGTAACATAGATCTGTTTCTATCTCAGTTAAATTTGCTTACATCTAGTAGTTCTTCACAACAATTGTCAATTTTAAAAATAAGCAAATTGATGAGCTATTTATTGACGGTCATGAAGATTTTTTAAATTTTTAATTTATTTTTAATTTTATAATAACTAAATAAAAATAATTTACCTTAAAACACTATCCATTTTATCATCATTTTAAAAATCAATAATTTTTTTCTAGCAAATACACCAAGGTTTTTAGTGTGAGAACGAATAAATTTAGACTTTGGTGGTATAATAATAATACTTAATGGGATTGGTTTCAATATTTAGTTAAAATATTCAAAAAATTGTCAATATAATTAAAATATTCAAAATTTAAAATCAAATCACATGATTTTGATAGGCGTGTAATAACATGCATCCACAAATTTAATAAAAATATCCACAAATTTATCTTTTTTCGAATAAAACAAATAAAAAAGTAACAAACATAAAAAAAATTGTCAAATATAATTAAATAAAAATTGATATTTGTATTTTAATACTTATTTTAATATCTGATAATAAAATCAATAAATTCCGCACATTAATAATAAATAAATAATACATTTTGAAAATACTCTTAATTTTTTTGTGATTACTAATTAACTAATTAATTAACTTAAAAAAATAATACATTTTGAGAATACCCTTAATTTTTTTGTGATAACTAATTAACAAATTAATTAACTACACCTTAATGATGATAAAACTTTGTAGTTGACTATTTATAAACTTTAAACTTCTGGTATTTTACCAAATTTAAATTCTAATTTTATCTAAAAAAAATGGAAAACGATCCAAAAACTGTTTCAAATGAGAGTGTCTTGATGAACCCTGACGACGACACCTTGGTCGATGCGGAAAACGTGGTCGTGTTAAAGCAAAGTGATACGAAAAAAAGAGGAGCAAACATCGAATACGAATTCTTTTGCAGCTACGACAATTATAATGAATTTGTTGAGAAAATTGTTAGGGGTGAAGTAAAAGGAAAATACCTGCAATTTAAACATCAAAACGGTGAAAAATATCGTTTTTATTGTAGGTATCTTTCTAAGGGATGTAGGGCATCTCTTTATTTGCAATCAACTGAAGGTTCGTCTGGTCATTGTTTCGTTTCAATTGGTGACCATTCAAATCATCCAGAGCAAGAAAGAGAAAAAATTGAAGATAGGTTAATGTTAAGGATTAAAGAGTTAGAACAACTTGGTGTCAAAGCTGAAGGTATTATCAAGCAATTGATAAGAGACGGCATTCAACCACCAGCAAAAGTTAAAATTAACAATATTTTGCAATCAATTAGAAAAAATAAAAAACGCCTTCTGATGTAGTACAATTAGACGAAGGGGTTATAGTTGAAAACGATGAAACTTTTGACGACACATCAAGACCAAATAAAAGAGCTAAGACTGTAGAAGTTGAAGCTAACAGTGAGAATGCCAATGTTAATTGCAAAAAATGCAACGAGCCGATGAAAAAACGTAGGTACTATTATTGCATTAACAAATGTACTCAAGATTAATTTTTTTCTTTTTTAAATAATTATCAATTTTGTGTTAATTAATAAAAATTAGTTTTTTTTTTATTATTATTTTTCTTTTTTTCTTATATTTGTTATGAAATAAATAAAATAATTAATATTCAATAACTTATATCTTTTTTTATTGTTTTTATTCATCGTTTATTATATTTGTGGTAGTTTTTATTAAATTTGTGGATAAAAATTATTTAACGTCATTTTGATACTTTATTTAGATAAAATAAAACATAAATTCAAAAAATCAAACCATAGATTCAGAATTTTGTCTAGTTTTTAAAAAAATAAAAGTGGTTTATTAAATAATCCCTGGGACTACAAACGATTAAACTGAACAAAAAGTATTCTTTTTGACTTTTTTTCAATAATAAAAATTGGCACACCCTTTTTTTCAAACAAAACTATATACCAGATTGTAGAAAATTTTATGCTCTTTCAGAATATATATAATTTTAACAAAGATTTTAATTTTATCCTTGAGTAATTGAGTCTGAAAGACCTACAACCTTTTAAAGGGTTAGTTCTTTTTAGACACCTGGATATAATTTTTTTTTTAGCCTCCCAAAAAAAATGAAATTTAAGGTTTCAAAGAACGTAGTTTACCAATTAAAAGTCAAAAATAAGAAATTCAGATAGCACTAAAGTTTTGAATTTCTGGAACCTTAGTAATATTTTATGTAAAAGTTATTCCCAAAGAAAAAAGGTATATAATTAATAAATACAAACCAGCATTGTGCAATTTACATATTTTTATTTTTTTTTAGACAAAAATTCATTCATAATATACAAACTTTATTCACTGGTTTTTAAATTACAAATAAAATTATATTTATTACAAAATGTCTTTTTTTTTAGTTAAATTACTCATTCAAGCAATTTTCATTTCAATATTAAAGAAATTTTTGTTTAATTTCAATTTTGAAAGCTTAACAATTAATCAATGATTCCGGCTAAATTGAACTAAAATTTAATTTTAAATTAATTTTTATAATAAATATGATTAAAGTTTCAAATATCAGTTTGAATTTCGTTAATTACTCGATCTAAATAATATATTTTCAACAAAATAAAATATAATATATTCTAAAATATTTTCAAATGTTGCTAGACTCAAAGAAATTTAAATGTAGTGTAAACCTTTTTCTTATCTTTTTAATGATTAATGTTTTTTTGAGTGTAAAATTTTCGAAAGCATGACGAAAATTACAAATTTTAATTTTTTTACTTTAAACAGAACCAAAGTTGTTTAAAAGTCACAAGCCTCATGTCTAGTCCGAGTCTGGGCATTTTTTTTTTAATTTAAGTCCAAGTCATAAACTTAAATAATTTTTTTAAAGTCTGGACTTAGACTTTAACTATGCCGCCACAATAATTACCTGGAACGATAAAAAAATTCAGATTTGAAATTTAATTTTAATAACTTGGATTTTAAATGGGGACTTTTAAACAAGTCTGAATAGAACTTAACGTTACTCGTATAATGTATTTATAATATTATTTTTACATTTGAAATTAAAAAAGAAAAAATTTCAGCCGTACACAAAAATTTTTACTTGAAAAATGAAAAAAATCCCAAAATTGTAGTGTTATGAAAAAGTTTAATTTTTGATTTTATAAGTTTAATGGGGTTATGTCGACTTTGAGATCAGGTGTTCACATAAAAATGTGATCATAGGTCTCATGTCCAAAATGTGATCAGTGCCCAATGATCACATATTTTGTGACCAAAACGTTCATTAATTAACCGAAGAATTAAAGTAAATTTTGTTGTGGTGATCAGTAAAAAAATTTGTGATCAGAAAAACTTATAGTTTTTACTAAACTTTACTTGAATTAAAAAAAAAAATTGGTTGACTTCTTATAAAAATTTTAATTATTTATAATTCTCGGAAATTTGCAATTTAACGCCCTTTTCATTTTACATAAAAAATAGTTATTTTTGGGTGAAAAGTCTAAATTGGTATATTTTGGTTAAAATTTAATTATACAAAAAACACATCAAAAATACATTCCAAACTATACAAATAATTTTTTATTAATTTCTTAAATATAATTTGATATATTCATGTTTTTTTTGCTTTGTTTTTTGTATAAATAAATTTTAACCAAAATTTACCAATTTTTACATTATTTACGTAATATTTTTATATTTATATTTATTTTGTTATTAATATTTATATTTATCTTTTACGAAATTTCACTGAAAAAATCTTAACTTTTTCCAGCATAATTTGGTAAGAAAAAAATTAAAAAATTTGAATTATCAAAAAAAAATTTTTTTGTGATCAAAAAATATTTTGGTAATCGAAATGAACACATTCTGGACATAAGATCTATGATCATATTTTTTTGTAAACACCTTATCACAAAGTCGAAATGACCCGCTTAATGATCATTCAATTTGTCTTCTTAAGTCATTTCTTTTTCTTATTTTTTTCATTTTAAAAAAAAATTTAAATCTTTGTTTTTATAAATTTATTTATGAATGTTTAAATAAACCAATTTTATTTTAAAAAAGTTATTTATCTGATAAATAGATAGGCCTTGAAAAACACGTATTTACTATTTATTATTTATTTTTTTGTTTTTCTGAGAAAATGATAGTTTATTTCGTAGATTTTTTTTAAAAACTACCACTTTTACTTTAATTTGTAATGAATTTATAATTTTTCTGTGATTTAACAATAAATTTAATTCCTAATAGAGCCTGTGTTTATCAAGCTTGTTCATTCCTGGTATGATAAATTATTTTTGCTATCCAAATTAATTGATGATTAGTTTGCTGATCATTAATAAAACTACTGAATGATTTCAAATTATTAATTTTAACATGAGATAAATTCGAATGAAATAAAATCAAAAATAGAAAACGATAGTTTATTTCGTAGATTTTTTAAAAACTACCACTTTTAAATTTAAAAACCATCACCAGTAAATTATTTAATAAAATTTAATTAAAAAAAATATAAACATTAATCCCAGCTTGGATATCCTCGACGATTTTGACGACTATACGGCAAATAAGGTCTTGTTATTATTTCTTTTGATCTTTCTTGAGGAATGTTTGTTTGAGATCCAGGAGCCGGCAAAAAATTAGAACCATATGGCTGATAATTGCTAAAACACTGTACATTTGGTGGACATTGTGGATAATTTTGAACAATGGATTGAGGACCACAGTTTTGAAAATTTGGCTGACAGACAGAGAGCTGAGAAAATTGGGATGGTGGGCATTGAGGAAGGCATGGTTGTGGTTGAGGTTGGTAGATTGATGGATAGGATGGATATGATGAAGGATAACTTTGCATTAAATTTGGACCACAAGTTGTTGTGCAGCTAGTTAGACAAGTGCTTGGTTGGGAAAAATTCTGCATATATGGTTGAGGGTATTGGGAGGGATATTGTTGATATGAAGTCGATAATTGAGGCATTTGCTGGGGATAACCCTGCATTGAGCTTTGGATTTGAGAACATGGTGTTATAATTATGGCAGGTGCAATGCACGTACCACATGAAGCCATGTAACTTGAATTCATTTTAAAAATTTTTAATTTTCTATTACTCACTTTTAAAATTTGTTTAATTTATACTGGAACTAGTGTCATGGTTGAAAAATATTGAATCGAAAATAATGGCTAAAGGGCCGGAGAATAAAATTGCGGATAGATACATATTTAATTTTAGCAATGAGAGTAAGTAATTTAAGCTTGGTCATTTAGAAATGAAATTAGTTGAATTAGAAAAAATTGTATAATTTTGAGACAAATAAGCAATCAAGAATTTCATTTGGCATTGTCTCATTTTTCCGAACAAAATGATTCATTTTAGTTAAAAATAGCTCAAGCATAAAGACTCGACTAACCACTGTGTGAAAAATATTGAGAAATTAATTAAAACTTAATGGTCATCAAATAAAAATTTTATTGAAAATTGTTTTTATAAATGAAGACAATTACCAAAAACAAGGAAAACCATTTTTATGCCAGCGCGAATAAGGAAGATATGGCTTTGGTACAAATACTTGCTTAACAACTACAGGCTGGGGAACAAAAACATCTTGATTTATTACAATAGGCTCTGCATCCATACAACTTTGCGAATTTAAAATTCCCAAATTGTTGAATTGATCATTTAAACCGAATGAATTATTTGTGTTAAAATTTTCTGAATTTGAATTTGGTAAGAAAAAATTGTTAGTTGGAAAAAAATTAGCTAAATTGTCATTTGAGATGAAATTTCCAGAACCAATCGCACCTAAATCTGTAAAAAAGTAGATAATTTTTTCGAAATTTTTAATTTTTTTAATTTTATACCCATTACTGTGTCGAAATAAAAAATATTTGAAAAAGAATTTTCCAATATTTTGAATTTTAATAACCCTATTTTTTTTACATTTTAAATACTTGATTCACGCTTCAAAAATTTTGAAAAAATTATTATCTAAATAGCCTTTACAATTTTTGTTCTGAGTTAAACCAAAACTGACAAAATTTTTCAAATTTTAGTCAATTTAAAATAATTAGAAATATTTTTATTTGTTTGTATTTTCAATTTATTAATTATCTAAATCGAATATGTTTGGTTTTTAGTATATCTGTTTAAACGACTAAAATAAAATCAATTTAATAATTTTAATTTAAATCGAATTTTTAAATAATAAATAGTTAATTTGAATACGTAATTTATAAAATATTTACAAAATTTATTTAATTCCAATCATTTAATTAAAATAATATCAAAATCTTTCCTGACTATTTATGATTAAAAAAAGAAGCTATTTGAAAAAGAAATTTATTTGAAAAAATTTATATTTTTTTTTAATTTTTGAATTCTCTTGAAATAATAATTAAATTTTAACTTTATTTTTTACCATTTTGGATAACCTCTTTTTGTTCGGCGGCAATAAGGTAAAAATGGAATCGGAACAGTTTGTTTTCTTACTACGACCGGTCTTGGTACTGGAACGTCTTGGTTCACTATAATCGGTTGAGCATCACACATTTGAGGAAGATCGCACGACTGTGCTATTTCACATGCCGGAATATTTAAATTTATTTGATTACACGGATCTATGCAGCAACCGAGATTAATTCCACCTAAACCTAAATTGGCACCATTTAAACCCATTCCTAAAATTCCAAGATTTCCTCCAAATGCACCATTTCCATCGAAGCCGTTTAAAGCCATTTATTTCAATTCAAAATTCAAAAAATGATATTAAAAAATGGTTTACAATTTATAGTTTAGTAATGAAGTAAAACTTCTTTCAAAATAGAAATAAAATTTGTTTATGTTGCGAGAAAATAAATTGTATTTTATCAAGTGTAAATTATTTGATAAAATTTTGCTAGATATTTGCTCTAATTTTTAAAATTTAAACAAAATTTTTTCTTATTTCTTGTTTAAATAAAAATATTTTTATAATCATCAATGCATAATAATATCAATCATTCAATAGTATTAACATTAAATTATTAAAATGACGATTAAATTTATTTTTATTTGAAAAAAAAAAACAAAAAATTTAACTAAAAAATTTGTTCTTTTTTAATTTTTCTTTTTCTTTTTTGTCGGCGTTTTATCGGTCGTATAAGCATCGATTAATTTGTTCACAACATCCTCTCTAGCGGGCAAATATTTCAAAAACTCCATTGCAAATTCTCCTTTACCTTGAGTCAGAGATCGAATTTCCGAAGCTAAATTACAAAAAAATTAAAAATTTAGAAAATTTTTTAAGATAATTTATAAATTCTTACAGTAGCCGAACATGTCATTGAGAGCAACTTCACATTGTAGATTAAACCAGCCCATATTGGTTTCCGAATTAACTATAATTCCATTTCTTTTGTTTAAATTGCCTACAACTGCACTCTGAAATTCTTCAGGCGCTGTTACTTCGACGAACATGATGGGCTCAATTATTTGCCATTTTCCTTCAGTAAAAGCTTGCTTCATAGCACCTTCTGCAGCAAGCTGGAAGGCTAGATCTGTTGAATCGGTGCAATGATTAGCTCCATCTGTCAAACGGAACAAAAGACCGGTAACTTTGTTACCAGACAAAATTCCTTTTTCCAATGAATTATGAAAACCCTTTAAAAATTTTTAATAAAAAAAACAGACTTTTGTTTTTTCATGCTATAATTTTTTTTGCTATCAAAATATATGGTCTTGTGAAGTTAAATATAAAAGAACAGGTAAATGGAAGTTTAAGATCAAATTTTAAGATCGAAACGATCATTTAAAATTTTAAAACTTAATTAATCTATTGATTTGATAATTTTTTAAGAAAATAATACTAAACATTACTAGACATGTTATTTCTAATGATGGTTTCTTATCAAATTAACATCGAAATGATTGATATCTAATTTATTTAACAAAAACAATCAATAATTTAAATAATTCAGGCTAAGTTAATTCACAAATTTAAATTAATAACTTTAATATCCATTCATTCAAACAAAATTAATTTCATTTTTTCACTTAGATAAATTATAAATTTTTAAACATTATATTTTTTTGTCTTTAAAAGTAAGTTTTCATTAAAAAAATCAATTAAAAAAACTAATAATCTAATAAAATTCAATAAAAAAGGACATTATAAAATTTTAAATATGAAAATAAATTTAACATGACATGTCAAGTAATTGCTTTGGAAAAATTTATTTTTTCTCTATTATTAAAAACAATATTACAACTTATATTTTGATATTTTGATCTTGATCTCTAACTTCAATTCGCAAAAGAACAGGACAAAATGATGAAAAATTTAAAAAAATTTTTTCTAAAAGTTAGAGTTTGATCAGAAAAGCACCTCGTTTTGTAAACAACTTAATAGTGCGTAGAAACAGTCTAATATCGATGTAACCGATTAAAGTTCCAAGACTTCAATCGAAATAATTAATCATCTATTTATAGATATAAATGGCGTGTGCTAATTCATTAACTAAAATTACTGATTTTTCACCAATTTTTCTTGATGAATATAAAAATGGCTTACATTTAATAAACTTACTTAATTTATTTAAAAATGTGAATTAATTTTAAAAATCAAGTTTGATGCTAATTTTTGAATTTGATATAAAATAATATATTATAATATTTAATATATAATATATAATATATTTGCTAAATTTGAAAAAAATTAAATTTTTATTTAACTTTAAGCAAAGAATTATTGAGATCTTAATTAGAAACCAGATTACAGAACTCACATTTTTAATCAAAATTTATACCATAATATTCTTAATTATCCAAATATTGTTATAATTCAAAAATAAATTCTAATTGTACAAAACTTACTTCTCTGGCTTAACAAAATGCTCAAAGTCGACTTAAAAGCCTATCTGCAAATATTTGTTTTTTTTAAAGTATAACTATGTTTAATTTATAATTTTAGTGCGATTTAGAAAATTTAATAAGAATAATATCAGTTATGCAAATTTAGGAAAAAAAAATTATTTTAAGTAATTTTAGTTAAAGTTTCAGTAATTTTAGTTAAAAAATAATAAATCGCAGATATAAATCGTGGTCTAGTTGATTCTGTAAAATTTGTTGTCTCCAAAATGAAATAAATATGGAACTAAATTTTGACTAATCAAATTTTTGTAATTTTTATATTTTATTAAATGACCGCCTAAAGATAAATTTTTTTACATAATTGTATTTCGTTCATTTTATATTTTATTTTACTCTCTACTTTCCATTTTAAAGATTATTATTCTGCCCATGGGGGCTTTAAATTTATAAGAATAAATTTAAAAAAATAAATATTGAAATCTTATTTATGCTAGATTTGCAGAGTTTAGCAGACCTTGATAGTTAATGTAATTTTGAATATTGCACCATGTTGCATTCACGGAATTAATTTTAAACTTTTAGAAAAAAAGTTTTTCAATTTCTATTATCATAATAGAAATTGAAAAACTATTTCAAATAATAAATCGTAAAATGGTAAAATAGAATAGAACAGAAAAAAGTTTTTTCTGTTCTATTTTACGATTTTTTACTGAATTTCACAAAACCAAATATATTTTCATAAAATAAGGGGTTCTGCGGCGTATCTCTGGGTTAGGTAATTTAATTTAGATTGGTTCAGCAAAAATAATGAGCGTAATTGCTAAAATATTGACTTAGTTTTTTAAATTCCTTGCTCTGAGATTTAGAGAGTGTATTTTATAGCAAAAAAAAATAATTTTAAATTAAATTACTCTTTTAATTCCAGGTATAAACTGATCTGGCACATTTGTTCCAGTTGTTTGGTCAACAAATTCAATAGATTGATATTTTTCAGCTGGCAATGGCTCAAGAGTTCCAATAACTTTACCATACTGGCCCTGACCGCCTGATTGTTTTTTATGCAAATAATCAAACCTTTGAAAAAATTAAACAAAATCAAAAAAATTAAGCAAAATTTTCGTATCATACTCGAAAGGCTCGAGAAGAGTTTCTCTAAATGCGACCTTGGGTTTTCCTAGAACACATTTGCAATTGTATTCACGTTCCAATCTCTTAAAAACTAATTTCTAAAATAAAATAAATATTTGGTATTCTTGGAATATTCTTACAGTTGCGTATATATCCAAATGCAACTCGCCCATACCATAAGCAATAAGCTCTTTAGAGTCACTGTCATAAAGAACTTTAAAAGTCGGATCTTCTTTCATAAATCTGTTTATTCCCTTGGAAAAATTGTCGTTCATATTAGAATCAGCAGGCTTTATTGACAGCGAAACAACTGGGTCCGGAACATACATTGACTCCATGGATAGCTTGAACTCTTTGTCAGTAACAAAAGTGTCTCCTGTGGAGCAATCGATGCCAAACAAAGCAATTATGTCTCCTGCGTATGCTTCCGTAATGTCTTCCATAAAATTGGAATGCATTCGGACCAAACGAGAAATTTTATGCTTTTTTCCAGTTCTCACATTGTAGGCAATGTCATCTTTTTTTATTCTTCCTTGGTATACTCGCAAGTAAGTTAGTTGACCATAGCGACCTGCTTCTAGTTTAAAAGCTAGACCTAAAAATTTGCTTTCTCCACTTCTCTCTGGATTTATAGAGATTTTTACAGGATTCCTGTTATGAAAAAGTAAGAATATTTTTGGCTGATTTCAAGTTTAGATTCTTACTCGCTGGACTCGTCGAGAGCGTAGTTGGAAATTTCGGATGGATTTGGCAAATATTGGATAATGCCGTCCAGCAATTTTTGCACTCCTTTATTTTTAAGCGCTGAGCCCACGAATATCGGGGTAAATGTTCGATTTATTACATTTCTTCGTATGGCATTCTTTAAATGGAAAAAAAATAAAAATTTTGCTTGATTTTTTTTCAGGTTTACTTTTATTTGTTCATTTGATGGAATTTTTTCGTCCAAAAACATTTCACCCAACTCTTCATCTACATTTGAAAGAGACTCTGTTATAGAATAAAATTTAATTTTTCTTTCTTTTTATTTAAATAAAGTGGCATTGTGAAATTTTATGCAAAATTTTCAATAAATAAAGAAAAAAAATTTTAACTTTTATTTTAATGGTCAAAACTTTTTCTGCAAAAAGTGAAACAACTTTTGTTTCACTAATCAAAAACTGTACGAATTCTGCATTATTGCACCCTATTTAAAACAGAGTTGTTTAAAAGTCCCAAAAAAAAGTTCAAGTTCGGACTTTAAAATATTTTTTTTATAAAAAAAAGTCCAAAACTTGCTTGGCCACCATAATTATCACTTGGAATTGAAAAAATCCACAACTAAAATATTAATTTTGGATTAAAAAATAAATTTAAGTCATGACTAGTCATGACATGACAAAAGTCAAAGTATAAAGTAAAAATGGTGAAAAGTCAGAGTCAAAGTTTTGACTTAAAAAAAATAAAACTTGGACTTGGACTTTTATTAAAAAAAACTTAAAGTATTTGACTCGGACTTTTGAAAAAAAAAGTCCAGACTTGGACTTGACTTGAGACTTGTGACTTTTAAACACGTGACTATTTTTTAAAACTTGTGATTCTGATTTAAAAGTTTTAAAATAAAACTTAATTATTTTGCGCATATTTTTCAGACTTCATTTCATAAGGTTTCATCTGTAGAACAAGTTTAAGACCATAAGAATAAAAGTTATAAAATTTTTTTCATTTTGGATTGTAAGTTTTGCATGAAATTTCACAATGCCAAAAAGAGTCATTAAATCACCTATTAGTTCTTGTTTTTTCTTTTTTAATTCATCCTTGTATTCATTTGGAACTGGTTCTTCCCTCACAATTTCACTTAAAAGTGCATCAAAATAGACAATGTCAGAGTGTAATTAAAATCAAAACCTACGTACCCACAATCTCCATCAAAATAAATGGCTTTTTCTTCAATAACATCTACAATTCCCTTAAATTTGGATTCTAAACCCATCGGAAACTGAACCAATGCGCAATTTTGACCCAATTTTTGTCTAAAAATTTTAATAAATTCTTATTTTTTTTTAATTCAAATTCATTCAAATTACTTCAATTGAGCAGCCACTCTATTGTGATTAGCTCCCATCCGATCCAATTTATTTATGAAAGCAATAAATGGTACATTATATCTTTTCATTTGACGATTGACTGTCATTGTCTGACTTTGGACACCACCAACCGCGCACAAAACCAATACTGCACCATCTAGAACTCGCAAGGCTCTTTCTACCTCAATGGTAAAATCAACGTGGCCAGGCGTATCAATTATGTTTATATTATGATTTTTCCAATCAATGTATGTGGCTGCAGATTGGATTGTTATTCCACGCTGTCTTTCCAATTCCATTGAGTCCATTGTAGCACCTACTTGATCTTTGCCTTTGACTTCGTGCATTTGATTGATACGTCCCGAGTAAAAAAGTAAACGTTCAGTTAAAGTTGTTTTTCCTGAATCAATGTGAGCTGAAATTCCGATATTTCTTATTTTCTTTATGAGAAGATATTTTTTTAAAAAAGAATAAAATTAAAATTTGATTTTGGAATTTACTGAGTCTTTAACCACTTTTGAGCTAAGGTAACGTCTTGTGTCATTTTTGGCAACAAAATTGACTATCTAAAAGTTAATTGAATTAAAACAGGAAAATTAAGAAGTAATATTTATCATTTACTTGATTAACTCTTGAACCGAAATTTATCTTAGACGAATTTCTGACTAAATTGTTGAATAAACTGATACCACTCATTCTGGGCACGTTTATTATTATTTTTTCTAACAAGAAATTTGAATTAATGGTTTAAATTCGAAGCCCTAATTATTTAGAAAGCTTGCTAAATAAATTCAAATGCATGCAAATATTTCAATTCTTATATAACAATTGCAATATTGCATGTTGTAAACCTATATTTTGTCTTTTTTGGATTTTTGCTTCTATTATTATTATATAGTTTTACATTTATTAAGAAAAAATACATGTGACCCAGTTATTCGATAAAGCTATGAAAAAAAAAGATACAAAATTATCTGATTAACAAAAAAAAACATTCATGTTGCCAAATTTCATTCATTTGAAATAACGACCACAACCAGACACAAATAGGTGATCAAACATTATTAGATTCTGTAGAAAATTCCTCTGAATTTACTATCAAATTTTCAATAATTTTTAAATTTATAATTTATTTTTTGCTTAATAAGCAAGCAATTAATAAACTCTTAATATATTTCAATAACAAATAAAAAGTTACCACAAATTGAATTAAAAAATTTTAAATTTATAATGGAAATATCTTTTATAACAGTAATGTAATTTGTTAAATAAAAATTAACATGATTGATAGTATTGATAAAAATAAATGAATTCATCTCTAATATAATAAAAAATTAATTTTTTTAATACAAATTGAACAATTTAATTTAAAAAAAACAGATAACTTTATAATTTTTTGCTGCAATCATTGAACTATAAAAATTAGTTCGTCGTTTTCTAGTGTATCCTCGCACGGATTCCCAAGAATTCTTTCTCTGGAATTAACCATATTTTATGAACATATTGAAAACTAATTATTATTTTGTTTATTAGTATTTTAAAGTTACGAAACCATTTTTGGGTTTTTAAATAAAAGATTCCTTGTTTTAGCAATTAAAATCAATGTAAAAATTTAGAAATATTTTTTTTATATTTTTTTTAAATCAATTTATGCAATCATATGTTTTTTTTTTCTTGGTTGATAAGATTTTAGGAAGATGCTACATATACAGTACATTTCTAAACAAAGTTAACAGGCTGCTTAAGCAGTTTTAAAGCTGCTCTTAAACACTGCTTTTAACTGTTTTAAACCTTGCCCAATCATTTTCTATTAAAAAGCTTAAACTAATTTAAACATTATTTAAACTGCTCATAAACGCTGCTTAAGCAATGTTTGGAAACATTGTTAACTTTGTTTAGAATTGTACTGTAGATAAAGTATCTTTCCGTAGCAATGTCTTACGACAGATAATTATCTGAAAAAAAAATTTCTAGAGAAAGATAAAATATCTGAAAAAGTACAATTATGTCTAGAAAAAGATAATTAAGTCTGAATTTTTATTGAAAAAAAATTAAAAAAAAAAGAAAATGTTACAAGATTATTTTAGTTTTTTTTACAACTTTGGCACGACCAAGACTTTTTTAATGGGATATGACCCTTAATACAAGATCTATGAAAGCTAAAGTTACAAATACTACACACAAGAGGATTTTCTAATACCAAAATTTTACAATTTTTACTTGTAGCCGAATCTTCGTCGTTTGCTTGATCAACTTGTGGTACGAAAAATGTGATAGTTGGTCTGGCAATACTTTTGGTACACGACATCGAACTCTTCAAATGTTTCAGATTTTTCTCATAATCTTATTTCTGACATTTTTAATTTTTTAGAACTAAGTGCTAAGCTAATAGTCAATATATACTTGTTAATCATTTTAATTGAGTTAATTAACCGAGTAAATAATTGTCAATTAAATAGAAGTAATTCAATACAAGTGAAGTCTATAAAAGTCTTAGTTAGTTTCATTCAAGGAAATGTGGAAAATTTTTAATAGGGGGTGATCTGAATGCGTAATCAAAAGTTTAGGTTGTTCTAGTGAAAATGAAAATTGCATTATCTTAGAGAAAATTATTAACAAGCTCAACCTATCTGTGAGGAACATAAAACACCAACATATAATAAATTTAATACAGATTATTATGAAATCCTAGATATTTTTTTAATACCATCCTCACTCTCTGATAGAGTTGTTGACTTTAAAGTTCTGATCGATCATGATATGTTGAGTTATCATTTTCCCATTCAGGCAGATATCTCAGTTGAACATTTGATTACAATTAATTCCTGTAATTCTAATTTTAATTTTAAAAAAGCAAATTGGCATCTCTACCAAGATTTACTTAAGTCTTCTAGTCATAATAATTATTATACGAAAAATATTGACGAACTAAATGAACGAATCTCAAAAAAATCATTAATGCTGCTCAAAAAAGTATACCCTTCCACTCTAAAAAGCTTTGCTTTCTAGCTTACCAAAAAATATAGTAACATTAATTAAGGAAAGGAGAAAAGTAAGAAGGCTTTTCCAAAAATCTAGATGTCTTTTTCTAAAGGAAGTCGTTAATAAGCTTACATCTGAGCTACGTCACAGTCTAAAAGAATTTTGGAACCAAAACTTGCTAGAATTCATTAATAATTAGGAAAAAATCCGCTGTCAAGTAGGCCTATATGGAGAAAAATTAATAAGCTCAGATCAAAGAAATGCACAAGACAAATTCCATCACTTTTTAAAGACGGTAAAGAATTTCATATAGATATAGATAAAGGAAAGATCTTTGGAGATCTGTTAGCCACTACTTTTAGTCCTCACCTCGATTTCGCCGAATCAGAGGATAATTGTGAAATATCACATGAGGTAAGAGCTTTCCTAAAAAATAAGGTACAAAACAATTTAAATGAGCCTATCACTCTTTTAGAAATTAAAAATGCCTTAAAAAAACTAAAAGGACTGGCAGGGTGTGGCCTAGATCGTATTCACAATCTAATGTTAAAAAACTTACCCACAGTGACTCTAATTGAAATAAGTCAACTCTTAAACATGAGTTTGGAACTAGGCAAAGTGCCAAAATCCTGGAAAATAGCAACCATAACAATGATCCCTAAGAAATCTTCTCCTACTCAAGACCCAAATAACTATCGTCCAATTAGTATGACAAGTTGTCTTGGAAAGTAACTTGAACGTATTATTTTCGCCAGAATATATAATTTTCTTGAGATCAATAAATTACTCATACATGAGCAATCAGAATTTAGAAAACATAGACGCACTGCGGATAATCTTTACTTTCTTATTTAAAAAATTGTAGAGTCTTTTAATATAATGAAAAAAGTATGCTGTCTCTATTTTAACATTTCTAAAGCTTTTGATAGAGTTTGGCACAATGGACTAATTTAAAAGCTAATTAAAATTGACATTCTTCCTAATATTTTTTATTGGATAAGATCATTTCTGCACTTAAGATCTTTTAGAGTAAATGTAAATGGTCATCTAAGTGATCAATACCCAATTAAAGCAGGAGTCCCACAAGGGTCAGTAATTAGTCAACTTCTTTCTAGCATTTTTATAAATGACAAACCATAAAGGAACAAAACAAACTGCCAGTACTCTCTTCTTTTTGCAGATGATTTGGCTACTTTTTTTATTTTTAAAAAGATAGGAAATCTTGAAAACGTAATTAATAAGTACCTAAACGAAATTGAAAAATGGCTTTTCATATGGAAAATGAAAATATCTATTGATTACCAAAAAATTTAAAATGAAAAAAAAAATAAAAATAAAAGTTAAAATGAATCTTACCCTTAAAATTAATGGTAACAATTTAAATAACGAGAAAAAAGTGAAATTTTTAGGCATCACGTTAGACTCAAAACTTACATTTAGTCCAATGGTAGATGAATTAAAAGAACGCTGTAACTCTAGACTTAATTTAATAAAATATCTCTCAAATAGAAAATGGGGTCTTAAACCAGAAACATTAGGTAATCTTTACAAATCCTTAATAGGACCAATTTTGGATTATTCTTTTCCTTGTTTAAATTCATTCTAAGAAACTAACATCAAAAAAATACAAGTTATTCAAAATTCAGCAGTTCGATCTATTTTGAAGCTGAAATAAGATACCCCCTCAAATATTATGCACCAAGAAGCCTTCAATAAACTTAAACTACTAACAGTTTCAAATTGACTTTTTGAGTTGAGTGAGAGATATGTAAGGGCAGGATTGAGTCATTCTGTCCCACTGGTCGTTAAACTGAAGAAAATAGAGAAGATTTCGAATCTAGATATATCAAATATCCAACTCCATTGTGTAATTGCTACCTAGTAATTTCTTCTTTTTCTGAAACTTGAACTTTTTAAACATGTGCCACATGTAACAATCTATTCCTATTTATGTCTTTTCAGCTTTCATTTTTTTAGCTTATTTACTTTATTTTGATTCTTTTTTTTTATTCTAATTTTATTAACTTTTATTTTATTTTTATTTTATTTAATTTTTATTTATTTTATTTTTATTTATTTTATTTTTATTTATTTTATTTTTTTTTTATTTATTTTATTTTTATTTATTTTATTTTTTTTTTTTTTTAACTTATTCTGAAGGAGCACTAGCTCGGTACAGAAAACAAATAAATAAATAAAAAAATACATCCCTTCCTTGATAAATATAAAATTATTTACTTTATATTTTATATTTTTTAAATTGTTTTAATTATTTTATTTTATCTTATTTTATTTTATTTTTTTTTAATTTTTTTTTTATCTGAAGGAGCGTATGCTCGAACAGAAAACAAATAAAAAATAATAATAATGTACAACTTCTCATCGAATAAGATATGGATTATCGTATTCAAAGACTCATATTATGTCGAAGAAAATTTTTGTCGAGAAATTGACATTAATAACACAGCTTGAAGATTCGAATAAAATCCCAGATCTTAGAAGGTATTGTACCTTTAGATTTCATTTCTTGCCTACAGATTTCGGTAACAATCATCTGAAAAATTTTTTCAACGAGGTTCATATTGATTAACTGAAAATCGAACAAATTTCAGAGGAAAAGTGCAAAGACAGAGCTGAGAGAAAAAATGGTCTAAGAAAAATTAGAATTCCTTATCCAAAGGAAGTAGATAACATTATCAAAAGCTTGTCTGGCCCAACAATCATGTTTGGCCTAAAATGTGTGGTTTCAATCGTTGGACAAAAACAAAAATGCTACTTTTGTGATAAAGAAGGACATAATATAGCGAAATGTCCAGTCAAAGATTCAACATTTGCAAGGTATAAGCAAAAAGACCACTTGACTCAAAAATGCTCGGTTGCCGAAAAACTTCAATCTCTGGAGAGAAAAAAAGTTGACTATAGTGAACTTTTTGTGGAACAAGAAGAAATCCAATCAATCGATGAACAAGAACAAATCGATTCTGAAGAAATTAGTAAGCCAAACACACCAGTATATCAGCCAGATTCCAACATTGGCACTGATTCAAATCTAGTCCATCTTACAGGATCCCAAATCCTAAAAACGCCTGTTTTAGAAGATCATCTTTGTGATGTGCAAAAATCCTTCACTCAAGACATTTAAAAACCGGTTCAAGCAAATAAAACTGACAAAACAAAAAATTTTATTCTAACGAAAATCCAAACCAAGAGACCATCTGAATCCGAGCCCCACAAAAGTGATTCTAACGAAGAGAAATCGAACACATAAAATGAAGACGATAATATTTTTGAACTATCCATAACTGTCCCGAAATTGTTTTGCTCAATGAAATAAAAATTGATTTTTTACAAGACTTTTCCTTTGAGCACTTTTATTGCGAACTTCTATGTATTAAACTAAATCTAGGAAAGAGTAACGAAATATTTGTCCTTAGTCTTAACAATCCAACCAACAAATTACTAAACTTTGAGCTATTTTAAACGATAAAAATGAACTGAAGAAACTCCATTTTGTTTGGGGACCTTAAAGCCAGGACGAAGCAAATAGGCTGTTTAGGAGAAAATGAAAACGGCTCATTGTTAGAAAAAATAATCAATGAGTTAGATTTTTCAGTGATTAATGACAAATGTCCTACATAAGATATTTTTAATAGGAACTTTTTTGAAATTCTTGACCTTTTTTTAGTTTCTTC
Source organism: Brachionus asplanchnoidis (assembly GCA_025491095.1). NCBI lineage: Eukaryota > Metazoa > Rotifera > Eurotatoria > Ploima > Brachionidae > Brachionus > Brachionus asplanchnoidis. Next base: position 3,024,172 of record JAILYF010000004.1, read on the forward strand.
CTCATAAATAGACTAAGTTATTGATTATTGTGTTCTTAATAGTCAAGATATGACTAGTGACCATTTTCCAAACGAAGCATCTGTTTCAATTGACTACTTAATAAAAAGCAAATCTACAGTTAGGAAATTCAACTATAAGAAAGCAAACTGGCAACTTTTTAGAGACACCTTGAATGCAGATTGAGATTACCTTAGTGAAAACACACTATCAATAGATGAGCTGAATAACAATGTAACAAAAAAAATCATTTCTGCTTCACATAAATGCATACCTTTTCAATCAGAGAAAATCTACAAAACTAGTCTTCCACCAGACATAGTTATGCTGATCAAAGAACGTACAAAAATAAGAAAAAACTTTCAAAGAACACGTTGTCCAATAAAAAATAAAAAATTAAATCACTTAACCTCAGAGTTATAAATCCCATTAAGAAAATTCTGGAATCAAAATTGGTTTGATTTCATTCAGAAAATGGGGAAAAATCCACTTTTAAGCAGGCCTTGTTGGAAAAAAATAAACAAATTAAGAGCACAGAAAGGAACGAAATTAATTCCAAATTTGGTCTCAAATAACACGGAATTAAAAACTGATAAGGAAAAAAGATAATGCTTCGGAGACATATTATCTTCAACATTTAGTCCTAACTCAGATCTAAAAGATACTGAAAAAGATAATGAAATAACTAGCTTTAATTTTGATTACCTCAAAAATTACAATCGGTGTAATTTCAATGATCCTTTTTGCCTAAACGAACTTATTCTGGCTTTAAAAAGACTGAAGACTGAAGCGACTTCAGGACCTGACCAAATACATAATCTAATGCTAAAAAATTGACCCAGAAATTCCTTGATAGAAATCTCAAAACTTTTTAACCTATCTCTTACTTGAGCGTATAAACTACACAAGACTTTACAATTTTGAAAAAAAATAATTTATAAATTAATAAAAATAAATCCACCACAATACTTAATTAACCGGATTAGATCCTTCTTAGACTCAAGGACATTTAGGGTGAATGTCAATGACCACTCGAGCGATGAACATCAAATAACTGCAGGTGTTCATCAAGGCTCAGTTATTAGTCCTCTTTTATTTAGCATTTATATTAATGACATCCCTAACAGAAACAAAACAAATAATGAATGTATCTCTTCTTTTCGCAGATGATCTGGTTACTTTTTTTATTTACAACAAAAAGGGGAATTTTTGAAAAAAAAATAAATAAATACACCAACGTGCTAGAACAATGTCTAATTAAGTGAAAAATGAAGATGACAGTTGAAAAGTCGTGTTCAGTAGTATTCTCTAAGTACAAGAAAGAAAGATATAATCTTAACTTAAAAATTTATGGAAATAGAATAAAAAGCCAAAACGAAATTAAGTTTCCAGGTATTAAATTTGATTCTAAATTAAATTTTAATAGACTGGTTGACGAAATAAAAGAACGTTGCAATACAAGGCTAAATCTAATTGAGATTCTGTCAATCAAAAAACTTTTTGAGCTGAGTGAGAGATATTTTGGGACAGGACTGAGTAATTCAATTCCATTGATTGTCAGACTGGTGGATGAATACAAAGCGGGTTTTGAATCAAGAAATATCGAATACCCGACTCCATTGTGTAATTTCTACCTTACAATTTCGTCTTTTTTTCCTGAAACCTAAACTATGTAAACCCGAGTGAACTAAAACTCTCTATTTCAATATCTTTTTTTAAATTTTTCCTCTTTTTTACTTAACTTAATAAAAAAAAAGAAAAAAAAAAAAGTATCCAGAAGAAGACTCTCTATCGCTGTTGAACTGCTGATTCCTACTGTTAGTTCGGCTTGAGTCGGTTTGAGTTGGTTTTAGTCGGTTGCAGTCGATTTGAGTTTTTTTTTTTAAAAATAAAAAAAAAAGGGAAAATAATCATCAAAAACTTAAAATATGCATTCTGTTACTCTCTATCAAAATTTAACTAATCTTAATTTTTAATATTTCTCTATTTTTTAACTTATTTTATTTAATTTTATTTTTATTTACTTTTTTTTTTTAAATCTGAAGGAGCTTTAGATCGGTACAGATACACAAATAAATAATAATTATTAATTAAAAGTATCTCTACAAAGCATTATTTTAAGAAAAAGATATTTTATCTTTATATAATTTTTGTCTATTTACAGATAATTATCTTTCATAAGAATTATTGTTGGTAACCGTACAAACGGTCATTCATGCGGTCAAAATTTTTTTTGACCGTGAACAAGATCGCCTAGACGGACGGTTAAAATGGCGGACGGCCAATTTGGCGGCCAGGCCGGCGGCTAAAAATTTGGGCCGCGAAGTTGGCCGGCCAAATCATAGACGTTGAAATTTGCGGTCAGACCATATCCTGAAAAGTTAAAGATTAACAAAAAGTTTTATAATATAAGAAAATGCCAAATTTTTTAGAAAAAAATAATTCTTCTTGAAAAGGTCAAATTTTTGAAAATTTTATGAAAAAATATTAAAGATTTATATGAAATATTAGAAAATTTTTTGTTTCTCAATATTAGAAACTTGAAAGAACATCAAATTCTTTTTAACTGAAATTTTTTGCCGCTGATCTTGTCTGATCGCCAAAGTGGCCGCCCGTTTTAGGGATGGCCGTACATTTGGCCGGCCAACTTCGCGGTCAAAATATTTGGCCACCAGCCTGGCCGCCAAAGTGGCCGTACATTTGGCCGTCCGTCTATAATTTTGCCGGCCCATTCGCGGTCCAATTTTTTGGCCGCCGGTCTGACCGTCAAATTGGCCGCCTTATTTTGACCGCGTCTGGACCGGCCAGGCTTGGCCGCCGCCCAACACTAATAAGAATCAGCTATGAAAGATAAAATATCTTTCCGTAGTCATTCTCAAGATTTTATCCGTAGTTGAATTTTTTTTTGTTCAATAAAGAGAGTTTTGATACTAAACTGTTTTTTTAAATTTAAATTTTTCATTTAACTTTTCAACTGAATTAAATTAGTTATTTATACCAAGTTAATGCACCCATAAACAATAGTTTGATGAGACATTAATGCGTGCAGACTCTAGCATTAATATCAAATCAGAGAATGAATCAAGTTTCCTCGACATCAATTTCTTTCCAACTGGGCAGACAAAATGTAAATATTTAAAAGATAAAACTTGAAAGTTTTTTTCTTTGGTTACTAATTACTTTATTACTTCTTTAAATTGATTAATTAGTTAAGTTTGGTAAATTTTTATAGAATCTTAGAAAAACAAATTGTCATCAACAATTTATATTAGACAATTAGTACTAGTTTGTTGGAAAAAAATCAACCAACACAAAAATTTTGATTTTCATGGCATCTATTGGATTGGCATTCAACATCGTCAATGCATGTGTTACTTTTACCATTCGATTTGGTACATCGATTGCCTTGATTGTTTATATACGGCGATTTACATCTAGAAATTAAAACAAAATTAATTGAATATAATTTTTTATAAAAATCTTACCTGCACAAGCTTCCTGAACAGAATGTGGTAGAAAAAATTGAAGACGGAGATTGATTTATTCCAGAGACATTAGTTCCTAGACATTCTGAATCTGAATTACATGGTAAACCGACAGGATCTTTTATTAATATAAAATGTTTATAATTACCAAAAAATAATTTGGCTTAATTAATTAAGTTTACTGATAATTTTTTTGGTTGTAATTGATGTTGTAGTTGATGTTGTAGTTGATGTTGTGGTTGATGTTGTGGTTGATGTTGTAGTTGATGTTGTGGTTGATGTTGTGGTTGATGTTGTAGTTGATGTTGTAGTTGATGTTGTGGTTGATGTTGTGGTTGATGTTGTGGTTGATGTTGTAGTTGATGTTGTGGTTGATGTTGTGGTTGATGTTGTAGTTGATGTTGTGGTTGATGTTGTGGTTGATGTTGTAGTTGATGTTGTAGTTGATGTTGTGGTTGATGTTGTGGTTGATGTTGTGGTTGATGTTGTAGTTGATGTTGTGGTTGATGTTGTGGTTGATGTTGTAGTTGATGTTGTAGTTGATGTTGTGGTTGATGTTGTAGTTGATGTTGTAGTTGAAGTTGTGGTTGATGTTGTAGTTGATGTTGTAGTTGATGTTGTAAATGAAGTTGTAGTTGATGTTGTAGTTGATGTTGTAGTTGATGATGTAAATGAAGTTGTAGTTGATGTTGTAGTTGATGTTGTAGTTGATGTTGTAAATGATGTTGTAGTTGATGTTGTAGTTGATGTTGTAGTTGATGTTAATATCGTGCTGGTCGTAGTTTTACTTTCAAGGGTCGATACTCGATGATCTTTGCACCTTGAAATTGTATTATAAACATGATTTTGATAAATAATCCATATTGATCCAAGGGTTAGTAAAAAGAATATCGTAAAATGGACAATAGCTAAGTATGAACAGATACATAACTTACTCGACATTATTTTTTTTGCTTTTTAAACAGTAAAAATTATGGTATTATATAAAAATATCAAAACAATGCCAAAATGCATTGTTTACTTAAATTTGAATTTAAAATTTGAATTTTTTTTTTTTTTTAAACATGTCTGAGTAAAATAATAAGAGTACCATAAATTCATTTTTATGGAGAATGCTTTATTCTTTGAATTGTTTAAATTAGATTATTTGTGATTATTTGCTTAATCTCTTTTCGAAAAAAAGCTTTAGAAAAAAATGTAATAAAAACTCAATAGCAGTTAAATTCATAAAAATTCATTTAAATTTTTCTTTCAGTATTTTATTTTAATGTGTACCAAATTTCTTAATACTCAGTCTAACTGAAGTATAGCTGATAAGGCTTGATCATTTTTAATAAGTTAAAATTAACTTTTTTTTGTGACGGCTGTTCATAATTTTGAAAAGTAAAAAAACATGTTCCTATTGACCAAATTGAACCAAATTTTGTACAAATATTTAATAGACTTTAACAATTAAGAAAATTATAAAATCTAGTTTCATGGTTTAATAAAAGAAAAATGCCACCTAGAACTCCTATACACTTTTGTTGTTGTTGAATCAATCCTGTCCTCTAATTTTTATCAAGAAAATATATATGTTTAATACCTTATTTTAAAGAGCAAAAAAAAACGATTAAAATGAGCTTCTAATCATTTTTCATAAAAATATTATTAAATTTAAATTAGAAACCTGCTTTCAAGTTCTATTATCTAAAATTCCAAATAAACTTAGTGTACGATATTTTTATATTTTAGCAGATCATTAATTATTTACTTTCAAGTCTACAAATACAGTGCTTTTTTTTTACAAGAATCTTGCAAAAATTTGTGTAATATTACGTAATCTTATATTAGATTTTGTTTGTAAGTAAGTGTAATATTATGTAAAAGTACACAAATTTTGTATGAACCATATAAAATAAAAGCACTATATGTGCAAATTGATTTCGGTTTATTTTTAATAATTTTAAATGGGGTGCAATTTTTTGTATTATTTATTTAACTTTGATACAAGCTTTTTTTTTTAGTTGAAATTTATTTTAATTTTCCCTAACCTCTCATTAAAATATCAAGATAGCAATTAAACACAAGATGCTTCATGAACAGAACATTAAATGGTAGATTATTTAGTGAACCTGTATCTAGTTTTGAAAATTTTTGTCTGACGGAACCAAAGTTCATTAAACGATATGTGTAAATTAAAAATTAATAAATTCTGTTATTTTTAATATTAAAATTAATTGTTTCTTTTATTTACTTTCTAAAAATTAAAAAAAAAATTAAAATGCATTCTTATTTTTTGGAAAAAATGATTAACCAAATTTAAGAATTTTGTTTAGAACATAATCTCTGAATAAATTTAAAATAAATTCAAGATGTTTAGTGTTGATTTCAGTTTTCACTAGTCTTGACTGAATGAAATACGCTCAAAAGATCATGCATTTTTATCCTCTGTTTCTAGTCTTATAAGATTTATTTTATCAAAAGCGTTTAATTTTTTCTAATTTTGGCTCATCTCTTGATAAAAAAATACAAATGTTGAATATCGGAAGTTTGCTCGGTTTTATACTTTTGCTACACGCATGTGCATTCAATGCGGCTCCGTATGAATCTACTAGTCACGATTCAGCGGTTAACAGCACTTGGAACGACCTAAACAAAACAGTCAAGAGTTTTAACCGGTCAAATATGGTAATGTCTGAATTTTCAAATTTTTTTAACTCCGACTGGTCATTTTTGGACATCGATTTCAATCAAAATGAGGAAAATTCAACAACTTTTCCAATCTTAAATGTTTCCAATGTCACTGCTGAAGTCTTGAATGAAAATTTAATCAACACTGAACCATTGAACACCATTGTACACAATTCAACAATTAAACTCCCGATCGTCATGAATTCTACAATGGAATTAAAGGATTTAAATACATCCATGGTAAACCCCATTGTTGAAATTATGGACCCAATTCTTGACAATCAAACTTCAAATTTTGATTCGGATCTAAATTCAATTGTTATTGATGGAACTATTCAATTTGATCAGATAGCTAATGATTTTGTCAGGCGGATTGAAAATGTAACAGTGGATGACGAGCAAACTGCAGATGTAAATGCCAATGTAACTGGAGAATTTTTTCCAATTTCTTCCAGTCTAATAATGAATGAATCGAATCTTTTTGAATTGAATTCTTTCATTACATTGGTCGCCATTGAATCATTCAACGCCAGCTACTTGACATCCGATGTTTATGCTTTAGAAGCGAGTGTAAGATGGAAAATTCAAAATTAATTTCAAAATGTTTTTAAAAATTTATTTATTTTTAGATAAAGCATTCTATTATTAAGTACATAAATCCTAAGATCGGTCAATTTAGTGTTAAATTGAATTTTGATTCTGACATTGACCAAATGTCAAGTACTCAGGAAGAACTTCCATTGAACATTAGTGTTTGTATTAGAAGTCCCATTGAAATAAGTGAAATAGAATTTCGTGATGCTTTGGTAGAGTATGCTGCAAATACGAAACGCTGCATCATGCAGAATCAAACTGAAATTAGATGCTCTTTGTTCAGGGCTAAAGATTCAAATAGTTTATTGAGAATTTCTGATTTTTGGATTGATCTTGGGGAAACTATTCCAAGTCAAGGTAAAAAAATGTTTATTTTAAAAATTTATTTGAATTTTTTGAATTTAAAGAGAAACTAAGCGGAAATGAATATGAAATTTTTACTTACAAACCAGTGTGGATAGTTGGTCTGGCCATAATTGGTGGAATTATTGCCATTTTTTTCTTGGGATGCGTTGTTGCAATTTGCTATACAAGAAGACCATATAAGCGATGTGGTAAAGTTTACGAGGTTGATTCGGCTACCCGAAAAAATAACCAACCATTCATTCCTGGCGTTCATCCGGCTACAAAAGCATCTGCAATTACCAAAACTAAAGAAATGTATTATCAATGATAATTTTTAGGAAAAATTTTAAATCTTTAACAGTAATTTTTTTTTAATTCGAATTGTAATGTGACCCAGTCAATTTTTTATCAAAATTTTAATTTATTTACATTTAATAAACGATTAATTTGATTATTGATTTAATTTTTACTTTCTTTTAAATTTTTTCTATTCTTTTCCTTATTAAAGACTTAAGAGAATTAGACTGTTTGAAGAAGTATGCAGGATCTTTCAGGTTATCGTCTGAATAGGAAATTGGGGTGCAACACAATTTTTGAATTAAAAAAGGATCATATAATTAAAAAATAGCCACATTAGTTTTTTTATAAAATATTTATTAATATAGGATAAAATTTTTGAAAAAAAATTGTTGAAATTAATCTTTTAACAGAGTTGGTCAAAATTCAAAGTTATAAAGTCTGATTTTGACTTTTTACGATTCTGACTTAAAAGTTTTGCTTTTGACCAACTCTGCTTTTTAGTATAAAATTAGATTATTTCTTTGTTCGATTCGGAATATTTTGAATATCTGATGCCGTTGAAATCAATTTTTTATATTGTTGTTTGAGTAATGTTAATCGAATTATCACCCTCTTCATTGCTGTCATTTAAAATTGGAAATATTTTTCAATCTGTAACCATGTTTAGGTATACTTGATATTCCATAAACACCAACACCCATAAAATAAACTACCGTATTTCCTCACTTAATGTCCCCTGGAAACCAAAGGAAACACGTTTTAATATCCTATGGATTATTCTATGAAACTCAATATTTTTTTAATTTCTAATTTCCTTGGGAAATTATCTGAAATATGGTAAAGGTATTAATGTAAAATGTTTGCAAAAAATCAAAAATTTCGCATAATTTCTCAGGGAAATTAAAAGGTATTTCATTTAATTGCCCATTGGACATTAAGTGAGGAAATGCGGTATAGCTGCTAAATGACTAAAGCACGCTAGAGCCATTTTGCCCATTTTACAGCTACAAACACATGAAATATCATCTAAAATTTTTGAGATTGGCTTAGACATTATAAATACTTTATGTTTTACGCTGTTTGAATGCCTTGACTGAATTTTAACAAAGATCATTTTCTTATAGTCTTCTGTAATAAAATTTTCAAAAGCTAAAAATTGATATTCTTCATTAGATTCTAAATGCTCTGCCAAATACCCGTACACTCGTTCAAGTTAATATCTTGAAAAAATTATTTTTTTTCTAATAATCTCTACGTCTAGTTTTGATAAATTCTTGTAATTGAAAATTATAAATTTTTACGAACCAAGTCTATTAGTAGACCTTAAGTAATTTTATCGAATCACACGATCTGATAAAAGTAGCAAATAATAATTTAGTACCGCATCCAGAATAAATAGTCAAACTTGAAGGATATACATTCTTATTAGTCGAAGAAGCTCTATTCAAATGGTACCTTTCGGCTAAGAGTGCAAATATTCCAATTTCATATTCAGTTCTTAGCCAAAAAGGACTCGAATTTTATGAAAAAATAAAAAATGTAAACGAGAATCAAATCAATCGATGAAGAGCGTGAAAAAGTTTCATCAAGGGAAGGCTTGGGTGGTCTAGAAATAGGGATTAAATTCCTAGAGCAACTAGATTCAATGGATTCAGAAGATTTAAAACCAGTAAAGGCGGCTTTAGAAAAAATCAAAAGTTAGCGTATTGAATAATTTAAAACAAAAAAAAATTTTAGATTTTATTTTGGTATGAAAATTTTCCGTAAACAAAGTTTATTTTTGTATTAGTTAATTTTTTCTTGTTAATAAATAAATATTTTATTATATCCCAATTTGTTTATATCACACAAATTTTCCTTGACGAAGTCGGTTATATAAACGCGCGGCGACTGTTGATTATTTGATTATTATGTTGATTATTTGATATCAACAGGTAAAATTCAAAGACAAAAATTTTTCCTTTAAAAAAAAATTCTTAATCAAATAAACAATTTCCTTTATGGTTTCTCAGTTACAAAGTAAAAATTAAAGAAAAAACAATAAACTCAAAATGGCGATTTGAGAGTAAACCACAGAAGATATTATTGATTTTTTCTATTTATGCTTAATTTTCAGAAAAAATTGTTTTAAAAAAATAAATATTTATATTTTTTTAACTATTGAATTGTCACTAAATAAATAGTCTCAATAAATATAAAAGAGAAAGGAGAAAATCTTGATATTTTTTTCTTTCATTAAATTTTTTATGAATTATTGTAGCAGATGCACACTAAAAAATAAAGTGAATTTTTGAAAAAAAAATTATTCTAAATTTATTAGGATCCTCAATCTTATTAATTTCAATTCCAAATAAAAATAATGAAAATAAAATTCTAAAAATAATAAAATCATAATGTTGAGAATTTTTTTTAAATTGCTGAATTCATTAAACAAATAATTGAACAATCTATAAATAAAAAAATGCTACAAAAAATAACAAAATTAATTGGTTAAACGAAAATTTTAAATTTCGATTAGAGTTATTTCTTCTGTTGTTAGAGAATCGGACTATTTTTCTTTTTCTCAAAACATTGGTTAAATCATAATCTTTAAGTAGCAGCTCACAAACAACGTTCTGTTTTATAAAATCTTGCTTTTTGAATACAAAAGGGCCAGCTTTCGCTTTATAAACTTCCAAATAATCTGAACCTTCAGTAAAATCATTCATTTCCTCTTTTCTTTCCTCATCTAAAAAATCATTTGTATCGTTTTGGAATTTAATTCTAAAACTGATCAAGCTTCTTAATTCATTTTCTAAAGATATCTTGTGATGTGTTGATAAAAACCTAGGCAATGTGATGTCCACTATGCATTCAACGCTTAAATCCATTCCGGTATCATCAATTAGAACTTCTAAATCATCAAAATATGCTAAGGTATATATTTTTTTGAATTTATTGTTAATATAGTCAATATTTTCAATTAAACTATCAGCCTTTATTTCATATTCATCGTCTCTATAGCTAATTTCATCTTTAGTTATAGATGTTTCTTTAAAAAAATGAATCGGTTCATAGTGATCCAATATTTTTTTATACTTTTCATATTTCAATAAAAGTAAATTATTACCAACCAACTTTCCATCCAAGAAACTGCTTTCGTTACCGAAAAAACCTGTTTGAAATTTACTTATTTCAACCAAAGATTTTTTGTGATGCTGGTACCAAATTGTATGATCATAAGTTTTATTAGGATGAATGTGCAATTTGTCTTTTAAAACGACTGGATACAAAGTGTCTGGTGATAAAAATTTAACCAAATAGGCTACATAATTCCTGGGTTTTTCTTCTATTTGCTTAATCGGCTTGATAGACTGAGCATTCACTAGAGCAATGAAAGCAAAACAAATGATAAAAAAATGAAATTTGAACATTTTAAAAATTATTTATTTCATATGAAAATTTTTAGTTCATGTTAATAAGTATGTTATCTCGAAAGAGATAAGAAATATCCAAATAATTTTTTTTTTTCATTCAATTAGTAATTAGCAATTTTTGAGTTGTAAAATTTTTGATTTTATTTTAAACAAAAAATAAAAGTCTCAATTTTTTAGTTATTATTTTCAATTTTGAGTGAAAAGTCGAGTCTTAATTATTTTAAATTGTATAATTATTTATTATCAAAAAATAATTGACTTTTGGAGTTATTTAAAAAAATATTTAAGGATGGTGCAATTAACTTTCGTGCTTTAGAAAAAAACTCATTTAGCATTTTATTACTTAATTATTTTTCGAGTGAAATACAAAAAAATTTGTATTTTTTTGGAATAATTATTAAATTAATTAAATTACTTTTTAACACTATATATCAATTGTATACTAAATATAATTCTTTCTTTTTCTTATTAGAACGTATTTCCAGTTTTTTTATTCTTGTAAAAATTAATTAACTTTTTTAACCCTAAAATTTTTACTGTATATTTCTATCAGTGTTTTATCTCATTATGTGCAACGAGCTACCATAGGCGACCTCTCATGTAGGCCGCCTCCGCAAGCTAGTCTTGCTGTAGCTTTTTTATAATAATAATAATAATAATAATAATGATAGATGATATTTCAAAATTTTGACCGCCTAGCTAACTGGCTAAATGATCGATGATAATAGATGATTTCCAATTCTATTTAAAAACAATCTTGCACCAAGTGATTGGTAAATTTTAAAATCGATGGGTAGTTTCTGTTTATGGTTCTTGGAAACGAAATATGCTACTATTTCACTAATATCCTTCGATGACATACTTCTATAAATTATTTTTATCTTGGCGATAACTTAAACTATTGATAAAAATAAAAGTTATATTATTTAAGTTTAAATGTAGAAGAGATTTGATCTCCGCATGATGAGAAAATCCACTCAAAAACATACAAATTTATATATTTTTTAAAGATACCTTATATTTAATAAATAAAATGTGTCTAATAAAATCGAAAAAGAAAAAATAATAATCAAAATAATTCATTAATATGAACATTTTAGTGAGATCATATCTCCAGTGTCGAGTTTACAGATGATGAACAAGCCTGGCCAGGTTATTTTCAAAATCATGATTCCGAAGCCATTTTTTAAGCCTTATCTAAACCTTCTCTATTTAAATAGCCAATTCGAAGTGTGGTCTGACCAGAGTTGTTTAAAAGTCCCAAAAAAAGTCCAAGTTATTTAAAAAAAAAGTCCAAGTCCGGACTTTTTTTTTTAATTTGCTAGATCAGGCTTAATATCAAAAAGTTTATATACTTTTGGGTTGTCTAATGCAATAGATTTGCCATTCACAGAATTTTCTTGCAATTTTAGCATAAATTTCTTCTTCGGTATTCAAAATTTTAAAGCCAGGACTTGGACTTTTGAATGAAAATTTAAAAAAAATTTAAAGTCCGGACTTGGACTTTGAAAACAAAAAATTTGAAGTCTTTGGTCAGACTTTTGAAAAAAAAAAGTCTTGACTTAGACTAGACTTGAGACTTGTGACTTTTAAACACCTCTGGGTCTGACCAAGGATTAATTTAAGAGTTTCAAAATTTAACTACAGGAAAATAAAGATTCTTGATACTTCCAGTCACAGAGTATTCCATTTAACATTGCAAAGAAAAGCCATATTTTTGTCTTTCCGTGAACAATTTTGCATTTATTGACATTAAACTAAAATGATCATTTCTAAATAAAAGTATGATAATCCAGCAATCAGAAAAGGTCTCAAATTTATTTTGAATTAATTCGAGAATATCATTTATATAAACAATAAGTTAAATTTAACCAAGACAGAGAATGGAAAAATCAGCTTTTCTAAGATAAAATTCAAACTTGAAAATTAATTTGTTCTTTGATGCCTGGTAATATTTATGATACATAAAATTTTAAATGCAAAAGTCAATAAATTTACTAATAAATAAAATTACCTTTTTATTGAAATCAACAAATTTAAGCATATATTAAGATAGAAATTCAAATTTTAAGTCTACATTTCGATTCTAGCGTAAAACAATTTAATTTTGATACAATATATTCAAAAAAAAGATATTTAATTAAAACAATATTTATTTTAACTATCTTATTTAACATTAAATTAAAATACAATTAAATAATAAAATTAAGTTTCATTATTTTTTTAATTAAAAAAAGAGACATATCTCAAAATCAGTTTTACTTTAGTTGGCTGTTGGTCTATGAATGGTTTACAGCAAATATAATTTTCATAAATTTAAAACCCTTCTAAACTTTACTTTAAGCTTGTTTTGTCTATTGTTAAAATAGTGATTATTTAAATATAAAAATAGATGTTTTTTCTAAGAGTTTGGGAACTAAAATTCATTTTTTGAGTAAAGCAATTATATTGCTCGTATCATCAATTTTTACATAATCCTCTTGAACAATTAATATCAGAAAAAAAAAATTTAATAATTCTTATTTGAATAGTATTAGAAGGGTATACACGTATTTTTAAATCAAATACTTAATAGTTCTTTTTTATTTTTATAAATTCAAGAAAAACGTTGAATAATTTTTAATTTAAAACACCTTTGAAAAAAAAAATCAATTTTTTTTTTGAGAATATATTACTTTGTATGACAAGAGATTACTTAGCAATATAAGAGGAAATTTTTGCGGGCATAAAAATTATCTTTAATTGTTGCAAATATTATTCATTTTTTAGTATAAAACCTTATCTTTAAAAAAATAAAGTATTTATTTATTTTTAAAAAAAAATACCGTCGCTATTGTTTTATTATTAGTAGTTTTGTTTTTAAAATCGAAAATGGGTCTAAATAAAAAGCATAATTTTATGAAAATTGGATTCGTATTTATGACTTTATGTATAGCAATAGCAACAGGTAGAAATTTGGATGACAAGTCGCTCAAAAGCAATGAGTTTTTCCGACTTAAATTTTTAACACCGTACACAAAATTCCCCGTTCGATTAAAAGACAATTTTGGTTATCTTAGAAATACAAAATGGTTCAAATACGGCTCGGATTGTTTTGTTGACCAACTTGATTATTTTAAAAATTACTTTACTTTTGAGGATCAAAATACACAAAGCTCCAGCCCCAGTCTAAATTTGTTAATTACTGATTTTAATAATCAGTCATTTTCTTTACTTGACCACTACGAGCCACGTCATGAGCAAGTTGATAGCAATTTTTTGGACTTTGACCGAGAAATTTATTCCATTGTTTATCTGAGCAAATTTTATCCACATATTGTTGATAAAGATGACAAAATAGAATTATCATGTGTTGCTTCATTCGTTTATCCAGCTGATTTGGCAGATCAACATGCTGAAATTTTGATGGAAGAACTATTCAATTCGGTCCAAATAACACTCAAAATTCATGATAATTTTAGACAAAAACGTTTTATTAAAAATACAAATTATCAAGTCAAAAGATCGACAAATGTTCAAACGGTGCATGAAATTGATTTTACAGAGGGTCCTATTACTTTCTATAAAGAAACTTTGGGAAAGTTAACTACAAGTTGTGGCATCAAAATTTTAGACTATGACGGAACTTATGCATTAAATCATAAAGTAACAAAAGTAATAGAAAATAAAGATAAGATTCAAGAAGTCGTTTCGACAAATTTTTCCACAAAAATTAATTCAACACAGTTAATAAGTAGTTTTATTTTTTTCTTTATGCTTTTTGTTAATTATTATCGATAATTTGTTTTTTTGATTTTTTAATATTTTTTTGTTAATAAAATACACAGTCCTGATATAAATATTTCATATTTTTGTTTTTAAATTAAATTTTTTAGTAAATTAGAAACAAAGAAGTATCAATAGCCTTGAATTTTTCTATAGTTAAATTAAATTGGATATTAATTAAATTAATACTTTTCAAATAGATCATTTTTAAATTTCAAATGAGACTTGACACTTTTTGTGTTTCAAAAAAAAAATTAAGTAACATCTTTAAAAAGCAATGATCAAAATGCAATGAAAATTGAGCAATGACAATGATCAAAATAGACGATTTATTATTTTCTAATTCAATTATCTGACTATATCACTAAAATAAATTTAAAAAAAATTTAATTTATTTAATTTTCGACAATTATTATTTGCTGTAAATTAATTATGTGTCTTGAAATTTTTTTAATATCATTTTTAATTTCATAATTTAAATTAATTACCTAATCGAAAAAGCTGAACCTGAATTCAGTCCAAATCACCACTTAGATGAGTAAGTGATGCAGAAGATTAATGAAAACAGTGATTTGCAAACTCATGTTGACGAACTCAGTACATAAAAACAAAAAAGAAAAGCTTGGCTTTTTATTTAACAATTTAAAAACCATTCTTATAAAGAAAAATGAATAAATTTAAAATAAATAAGCATCAAAAACTTTCTGATGTTAAGAATTATTTCAGATGTAAGTATCAAAATTATCATTTACTTACATTAAAGTCTAAAAGATGATGTTGAAGAATTAATTTAAAAAAATTTAGCTGCTGATCATAGTATCCTTATTTTGTTTTATTTTAATTTACAATTTATTAATTTTTAATTTTTTTTCTCTTTTGGGATTTTTTTTAATCAGTCTATTTTGAAATAAATAATAACAATATTAGTAATTTTTCAAAGGTATTCTCTAATAAAAGTTTCGTAAGTCTATTTTTATAAACAATTTCATTCGAATGGTAATTTAATTTGAAAATAAAAAATAGTGAAACTTTTTATTTCTCATGGTAAATTTTTCTTTTAAAAATTCACAAATAAAAAAAACTTAAATTATCTTGATAAAATAGAAATTAAGTGTGAAAAATGAGCGATTATTTCAAATTAAAAAGCCCCAAAAAAAAATTTTAATTTCTTATTAAGAAAAAAAATTTTATTTTATATAATAAATTTAAATATAATTTTTAAAAATTCACTAATAATTCAAAACGCCAATCTAGATTTTTTGCTTCTTGCTTTCCAGATACTGCTTCAAATATGGATGCCGTCGAAATTTTAATAAATTCCAGTCTTTTATTTAAATCAAATTCATTTTATTTTGCTCATAAAATTAGGTTTCTATTTAAAAAATATTTTTTTCCAGTTTTTAGAAAATTTTGATTAATTAAAATAATGATAATGGTAAAAAAAATTAAATATGTTGCTTGATTAAATTTTTTCATTTCAAGTGACTCAATGGTCACTAAGCGTGATATAGTCCTAATTTATAAAAATTGAGAATCATTTAGGATTCATCACACTTAAATCAAGATTGAAATTATTTATTATGCCTGAATAATTTTTGTAAAGTAGTTAATTTTTAGAATTGAATATTTTTATTGTAATCAAAATAAAAGGAGAAAACTTTTTTGTGGAATATCTCTGTTTGTGTGTACACATCAGCTCCCTTCGACTAACATTAATCAGCATGAGACACATTATAAATTTAAATATTAAATTTTTTAAAAATTATGTTTTAATTCAAAGATATTTTATTTTGCAAATTTTAAGCACTAAAATTACTTCGTTGTTTCATAAACTGATTATATGCATTCTCGATTAGGTACATGTCTAAATAAAAAAAATAATTTAATTTTAAAAATTTACGGATTTTTTTAATATAAATTAAAAATTAAATTCCAATTTTTTTAATTTAATTCTTAAATTACGTTTTTCAAATAATTGATTCATCACGGTTGTCTTAAAATGTGTTATTTTGAATAAATTTCGCCGAAAGCATTACTAAGCGATTTCTTTTGTCTCTTTCATTATTTTATATTGAAACTATTTTTTCGAAGTTAGAGAATTATTAGATTTTAAAAATTAAATAAAATAAAAAAAAAACTAAGATCTCATTTCAAAAATAGCAAAAATGTTTTAATCACTGTCAATTGCACAGTTCGTTTATTTTTTTCACTCTGTCTGTATTTTATCAGTTTAAATGTCTTTAATGATATCAAATAAAAAAGCATAACTATACCATTGTTAATTAGTTTTGATTGATTCAATGTGATTTTTTTTGGGACATATTTGGAAGCTTTGATTTTCTGTTCCTAAAAATTAATTGAAAAATATTTTACTATATTCAATATTAAAATAATTATTTTGAAATATTGATAATAATAAATCATATAAGAAAAAAAAGGTTATTAAATAAATTCTAATTATTTAATATAAATTTCTATAATCAAAACTTTTTGTAAAAAAGAGGCAATAAACTGATAATGATCTAGATCGTCATGGGAGAGATAATTGTTGTAGCAAGAATACTATTGATTTTTATTTAAGAATTTTGATTTAACATAGGAAAATTTAATTAAAGAAATTTGTCGTTGTTAGTTAAATAAATATTAATTTATAAATTCATGATTTAAAGCAGTAAAAAATAACTTTTATAGAAGTTTCAGGATTTTTTTTTCTTTCTCCTTCAAAAGCTTCTGTCGATTAACCCAAAACTTTTTTTCAATTAAATTAATACCAAATATCACTCAGCATGATTTTCACTTAATTTTTTTTTAATTTACTAAAACTTGCTAAATAAAATTCAATTTTTAAAAAATTGGTTTGCGGTTGAAGCCATTTTTTTTTTTTTAAAGTCTTAATCACAAATTTTTGTATTCTCTTAGATTACGATGCCTCCTTTGTAATTAAAATGATCATAATTCCAGTAAGCCGTCATTAATATAATAAAAACTCTGTTTAATCAAATTAAGCGAATTTAGAATAGATGTAATGGTCCAAATGGATATATGTTATAGTGAAGTAGAATTTTATTAAAATATTTAAAAAGAGGCCTTAAAGTCAAAAATGTTATACAAGCTTTATCATTTATAATTCAATTTTTAACAAAATGTTAAAAAAATAATTTAATAATTTTAGCTTGTAGGCTTTGCTAATGATTTTAAGTTTTCTTTGTCTCAAGTCAAAAAAAATTAAAGAAATTTTGACAATAAATAAAAAGTAATCATATTTTTACTTTTTTTTTCAAAAAGACTTTTTAGCTCAAAAAAAAATTTTAGTCTCTTTATTGTAAAGCAGGCATCTTTTTAAAAATTTCTTTGTATATTCAGAGCATTAAATAACAAAATTTAGTTGGGCAAAATAACAAATTATTTATGCATCTATAGCAGAGTTTATTTTTTTCAATTAAAAATTAAAAATTAAAATTTTGCTATCAAAAATCGAAAAGGATTTGAAAACACGTGGTATTTAAACAATGCCAGAAAATTTGGAACATGTCAAATAGTAACAAGATTTTATTACCATGATAAAATAATTTGTTAATCTTTTTAAATTATCGGGTCTGTAGTTCGTATATTTCAATTATTCGTTAACTAATAATATTTTCATTAAAAACAGCAGTGATTTATGATTTTGGGTCATTTCTCATTTTCATTACCTCTGTGGCTCAAATTACTTGGTAAATTGTATATTTTTTAAATTGTTTTTCTAAAGATAACTATCAGAAACGATTTTATTTTCCAATTACTTAGGAATTTTTTTTTAAAATAAGCATTTTTTGCTCTTTTATAAAATATTTTCTCAATTTATAAGTTAATTTTTGTTTTTATCTACTAAGTGTAGTTTAAGATATTTTTTTGAAGTTTTGTGTGTCAAAAAAGATAGCATGATTAAAAATCATTAAACAAATAATTGAATATTTTTTCGGCCTTAATTATTTTTAAATTGACAATTTTTCTTTTAAATTTAAACTAAAACAAAAACAATAAACGCATGACTTCAACTGTAAATGATAAAAGCAAATGAAGGATTCATAATGTAAAAGGAAAATATTCTTCAAAAGAATTTTATTTACGTTTGTTGAGAAGAACCAAATTTAGAAATACAAGATGAGTATTCTAGATGAAAAAAAAATAATGTTTATTAAATACTTTGCAACACAATTCTTAAGAAAATTTTTTAGATTAAAAAAAATATTTAATTTCTAATCCAGATTTGTATCTCTTAAGTTTATCACAGAAATCTGGATTTTTTTTATTGTCTAAATCAAATTAACTCAGATAAAATTATAAATCCTTTTACAAAAATGTATTTCATTTTTTCCCTTTAAATTGTTTAATAGCTAATTTGTTAAATATAAAATATTTTAACGGTATGAATAGTAAGTAAATAGTCTTAGCTTATTATGAAAGAAAAAATTCTATTTAGATAGTTTTAACCAAAAAAAAAAGTTTTTTCCAATTACCATCATAAAGGTGAATTAAAATTTTCATAATTTTCTTTTTAGAATTTAAAAGATATGAATTTTTTACTTTTTTTTTGTTTTATTGAGCTTTCAGTTGTAGTACATTCAAGTCGAGTTAAAAGAGAAACAAAGTCGATTTTTTTGCTCAAATGGGTAATAACCGAGCCAAATCTGCCAATACTTTTTGGTGTACCAAAAAGACACAACACAGACTACAGATGGTACACTCATTCAGAGAATAATTACGTAGATGAATTGCAAACATATGGCACTGAATTTCTCTATTCAAATACAGCAAATGAATCATTTTTGTACTTAATGTCATACGACACCAAAACTCATGACCATTTGTCTTCTTTTGAGCCCATTCCAGTAGGGGTGAGCCAATTTCAGAGATATTTTTTCACAACAATCTACTTGGAATCACATATTATAGACGCAATTGAGACTGAGGACAATTTTAATGTTTTCTGTAATTTAACTCTAATGTTACCTAAAAACAATGACACAATTAATAAGGAAAATATTAGATTAATCGAAGACTACTTGCGGTTTAAAATAGGATTAATAAACGATTTATATGAGCAAAAATTAAATATCAAAACGCAAATACCTCGACATAAAAGAGACTCTTCTAAACCGGTATTTTTACGGATAGAATTGGATATTGGGCCCATTGTCTTACCCAAAACAAATATATTTGACAAAGAGAGTATAAAAAATAGCAATGTTTCGTGCACACTTGATTTATTTGAAACCAGTCCGGTAGAAGGCCGGAATTTGATTAGTAGGAGTATTATTTTTAAGCCTATTGATACTTATGTACCTAATTATAAAAAAGAAGAGGAAAAGTCTCCGGTCGTTCAGACAACAACAACGAAAAAAAATTATAGAAATTCTCAAAACTCGATTTTATTTTCCCGAAATGTTGCGTTTGTGTCTGCTGTGCCAATTTTACTTTTTAGTTTGTTCTAAATTTTTTATTTACTTGTTTTGTTAGTTTTTTTTCTCCAAATTTTAATTTTAATTTTTGATTTCAAATGTTTTAAATTATTATTAGATATAAATGGATATTTAATTAGGGATAGCATTTTATTTATGTTATTAGATAAATAAATAGTTACTTTTAATAAATTTCAAATTTCTTTTGAAATATCAATTTTGTTGTTGGCGTCGATGATGACACTGATGTTCCAATCTCTGTTTTTATTTCCTTAAATTTTGGATAATTTTTTCAATTTCATAAGATCCACGCAATATAAAGCGAATTTACTTTAATTTATCTAATGAATTTTATAAAAATAAAATTAAAAAAATATACTTCAAAAACAAAAACATGTTTCATGAAACAAACTTTCAACAATTTTGTTCGTTGAAAAGTTTAAAAAAGTATCTAAGAAGAAATAAGAAAAATTTAGATAGAAAAAATATGCCCTATCTAAAAAATTAACACTACATAATATGATCAAATTTTAACTATCTTCATAGACATTCTATCCTTTGTAAATAAATTAAATTCTATTAAAATATCATTATTGAAAGATAAATTGTTGACCGTAATTTTTAAAGCTGACAACTCTCAGATATTTAATTTTTTATAATTAATGTAAATCCTCTAATCATTAATTTAAAATAAAAAAAAAGTAATTAAAATAATTTTAATATGAATACCATTTTTTTCAATCTTTAAAATAGAAAAGATAAGGAATTTGAATTAACAAAAAAAATTTTTTTTATCATAATGCTAATAAATAACAATGATAGCTTAATTTTATAAAAGAATTTTATGAAGGAGTTAGATTTTCATATTACCGTAAATCCTTGCAAACCCCCTCACGGGGTTCTGATGAAAAATCATTAAGTAAAAAAATATTTTTTCGATTTTTTTTATATTAACACAATTTATTAAAAATTCGGGATAATAAAGAAAAATATTTACTTGGCTTGAAAAAAAAAACTTATGTCAGGCTGGGCTTATAGTATTTTTATTTCTTAAATTAAACAAAAAATTTTAAATAAATCTGAATTAATAGAAAAAAAATAAATAAAATAGCTAATAAAGAAATATTTGCAATGAATTAAAATGTGAAAAAAATTAAATATTATAGATTTTCCAAAACTTCATCAATCATCATTTTCTCAAAAATGATCCAGACCAATATATATATGTTCCAATTCAGATTATTAAAGAACCTAAAATTTTAATTACCGAATTACCTGCAAATAAGATAAATCTTTTTACAAATATAGATTTTTATCACCTCGATATCATGACAAGGTTTGCATAAATTTATAATTTGAAGAAGATGAATTAATTTAATTTTTATAATTAAGGCATTAAAAATTTCAATAAAAATACGTTTTATGGGTCATTTATTTCAAAATTAAATTTTTTTAAAGAAGTTAATCATCAAAGCAATTTATTAAAAGTGATTTAAAACTTAATTATAGTTGTGCATAGTTTGCTGAATGTAAAAATATTTTTTTGCATTTTATTTAAAAAAAATATCTGAAATCATTTAAAATGAATTTATTTTGATCATGATCATTAAAATTTGGTAATAAACTTCAATAAACCAGTTTAGTTTGTCATAATTTTTTCAATTTGGTAAAAATATTTATCATAATTTGAGTGGAACCCTTATTCCAAGCTAATTTAATTTTAGAACTTGTATTGTAAATATTTTAAAAATGAATTAATCATTTAAAGTAAGTTTTTATTATCTATATTTACCAGAATTATTTCATAATTAGGAATAAAAATATTAAAACAAAAATCTCTAAAGAACATGTTACGATTATTAATAAATTTCTGATGAATAATTGCCAGTTGCTTAGGTATAAAAGTGACTTTAAATAAAAAATTCTGTCTATAATTTTGAAATATTTATTTCATAAATGAAAATAATTATTTTTTTATAAATAAGAGTAGGTATGGAAAATTTTAAAAAATGCTTCATATCACATTTCTATATTTACTATTATTCTCTTTATGCTTTTACCAAGCCAGTGTAACCAAATTAGCAAAACGTCATAATTATCAGTATTTCTCACCAGTTATATACAAGCACAAATGGATAACCAGAGAAACAAAATTTCCTTTGAGACTTCAAACACCACTTAGAATTGATGCCGATTTCAAATGGTACAAGACATCAGAAGATCTTTTCATTGAAGAGATAGATAATTTTGAAAAAGATTATCGTTTTGAACAGAAGCATGATAAAGTTATATTAGATATTCTAAAATACGACCATTCTTACCACGAACAGCTTTCATCTTATGAGCCTAGAATCATTGGTACAAGAACCGATTTAGTTCAAGAAAAAGAGATTTTTTCACTGTTTTATGTAAAATCTCTTATAATTGAAAGTAAAAATGTTAAAAGAAAGAATATGGCTTTTTGTAATGTAACAATTTTAATACCACATGGTGATAATTTAATTTTGAGTAAAAATAAAGCATTAGTTTTACAAAATTTAATTTTGAAATTTGGCACTCGAGTAAAACGAGATGTGAGCCCGATCCAATCTTATGGACAAAATAAAATTCGATTTAAAAGACATGATAGCAGATTTGTTGCCCTTGAGTATGTCGAAGGTCCAATCTATTTTAGAAATTCATTGTTCGCTAAATCAGAAGAAGTAAAATGTAATCTACAATTATGGGAAGATAATAAAATTATATTTCAACAAACAGTCTCAAGAAATATAGATTTAAGCAGAAAGTTTCGAAATTCTGTATCTTCAAATACTCATAGCTATAAACTTTTAGGTTTCTCAATTTATGTATTTTTATTTTATAATAAATATTAAAGAAAAATTTTTGTTGCTGATTTTCTTAATGAAACAATCAACAAATAAAACTTCAATTTTTAGATAAAAGGTGTCTAATTAATCTAAATGATTACCACCAAGTTTGAATAACTAAATTACTGAATTAAGATTACGGAAAGCTAAATTAGAACCATTTGAAATTAAGATAATAAAAGTTTGATACCTTTAGAAATTTCAAGGTAAATCAACATATTATGCATCAAGAGACTGATTAGTATTTAAATAAATTCATTATAAAATTATTAATATTTAAAAAAAATAAAAAATTTGAAAATAAAAAAAAATTGATTTTAAAATTATTTGAAAGAATTTTATTTAAATCATTCATACTGCACTGAATTGGTTTCTTCAGCCAGCCTATTTTAACAAATTCGTTTTTTGACATTTAGCTGATGGACAATGAATTTTGTCGAAATTTTTAACACGAACACGGATTCAAAAAAATATAAAAAATTTTTATTCATAAAAAAAAAGAAAAAAGGAAAAAAATTTGCAATAATTTCATTTTTTTAACCAGGAAAAAATGAAAAATCGAAAAAATAGATTGTGAAAAATGTAAAAATATATTCCAAACTGAAAATTAGAAAAAATTCCAGAAGGAAAATTAGTCTTTTTTGGATGAATCCGAGTTTTTAAATTAAGGACAACCTAAACCGAAGCATAGGTCAATAAACTTAAAATTTTTATTATTTATAAAATTAACAAAATTTTTTACCATTTTTTAATATCTTTGACAATCAAACTAAATTCACGTAATAATATGAGCAGTTTTGCTAATATTTTTCTTTTAATTTTTAGAAAATTTTTAGATTGATATAAAAATTTAATTTTAAAAAATCTAAATAATTTATCGAATCACAGTTGCATCAAATTTTGAAAAAGCCCATTAAAAAATATTATTTTGTATAGTTTTGTATTAAAAGCTATATTAATTGTTTTTTTTTGAAATTCATTTATTTAGGCTCAACCAATTTGAATAAATTTTATATTTATTTATTCTTAGAATTTGGACAAATGCTGCAGCAATACAGGCCATTTAATTAAGTTTTTCATTCTATCTTTTTAATTATTGTATTTAAAAAAATTTTATCTTAATAAAAATGGATGAATTTATTTTAGAAGAGATTTCACAGATGGAATTTTTTATGATAATTAAAATTAAATTAAAATAATTTTGTTTTCCACTGGTCTTAAGAGTATCATTCAAATTAATTCATACAATGTTTAAAAAATTAAAAGGTTATCAAATTTAAAATAAAATTTCCTAATTGATAAAAAATAAAAGTTAAATAAACCTTTTGATTGTTTAAAAAGCTAAAAAATAATGTTCTAGTGGAATAATTTGACACCGAAAGGATTCAAAAAATATTTTCATTGACATTTAATTTTTTTAAGGATCATTGAAAAAAGTATTGCTTATATGTAACTGTAAAAACCTATTATACATTAGTTTAAAAAAATGAAAATTGTTTATTCCTTTATAACATTCTGTTTTATTGTTCACAATGTTTTGACCAGATCATTATTCGATTTGAATGATGTAATTAACTATGAAATTTCAAATAACATTTCTTTTTTTGACAACATAAAACTTTCTCTCAACAACGAATATTGCTCGACTAAGTCCTGTATTGTTGAAGGTTAAAATAATAAAATCTCTGGATAAAATTTAAAATTTTATTTTTTTATTAAGCTCTGAATTTCGCTGACTTTAATCTAATTGAATCTGCTTGCGATAACTTTTTCGAGTTTAGTTGTAAACATGTTCATCAGAATCATTTATCAAGTGTCTATCAAAAAGTTATACAGGACGTTCAAGAAAGTAAACTTAAATTGAAACTTTAAAATAAAAAATAAACTTTTATTTAGTAATGCTCATGGAAAATTCGCCTGATTATCATGAGCCGCTCAAAGATTTAAAGTTTTTGTTTAATCAATGTCTTAGACGAGGTAACTAAAAGCATAAATTTTAAAAACCTGATTAATTGTGGAAAATTTTAGATGAATCTATTTTTAATGATTTTATTGGCTTTATTGATGAAAATTTTAACAAATGGCCATTGATAGATTTCAATACCGGAAAAAATTTTTCAACATCTGATAAAATTTTAAATCTGTTTAAAATTGGAATCGAACCATTTTTTATTGTAGATGTCAGAACTGACATCTTTAACAATTCGAAAAATACTTTATGGGTAATTTTAAAAATTACAACTTAAATTATTTCTAAATTTAAAACAAGTTGAAACGATCAGAAGCTCAGCGTCTCAGGATACAGAACTCAAAAATTCAGCAACATTTGATTGAAATTCTTTCAGATATTCTTTACGAATTTGATAAATTTAGTTTAGAAAATAAAAATAAAACTCAAATAGATGGAGTAATAAGATTGAGTAAACTTTTTTATAAAGTAACTTGTTTGAAAATTATATTTACTAAATTAAAAATTTTTCTTTTTAGATTAATTTGAAAAAAAAAATTGACCCTCTCGCTTTTAAGACTACAATTTCAGAATTAAACATTCTAATTCCAGGGGTATTAAATTTTGTCGGGATTTGGTCATGAATTTTTACGTAAATAAGCATGTTTGAATTTTAAAGAATAACAGTGAGGGTTTATAGATGTATTTTCGATTTTTTTGTCAGTCGAATGAGAACAAGTTAACATTAATTTACGTAAAAAATTTGGACCAGATTTCTTTTAAGTTTGGATTATGAAGAATCTTTTAATTTGATCACTTCAAATTAACTAAATTTGAAAAGATTTTTTTATCGAAGTAATCATTTAGTTAGTTAAAAATTAACCCTAATGCCTTTTTCTGCAAAAGATCTTTAATTCCTAAAAGAAAATTAGTTTGTACAGAGATTTGTCTTGGGTAAAAGTAGTATAACTAAACATTTTTAAATTTTGAGAACTAATAATTATCTATTAAAAATTTAAAGATCTTTCTGAATTGAAATGATCGAATCTAAAAAGACTTCACTGTCCTTATTATGTATTCTTTTGTTTATTTTTATGTTTGATTAGTTTGATTGGGAAAAATATATCTTAGATGATGTTTTCAAAAAAACTTTTAATATGAATGTTAGTCGAAACCAAACAGTTATAATCGATGATCTTGAATATTTGCAAAAACTGGCCGAAATTATCAATTTTGAGTCAAAATTTCATGAAGAGTAGTTAAAGAAAAAAATATGCTTATTTAAATCTAATTTTTTTTTAAGTGACTTTGATAATTTTCTAATATGGGAATTAATCGATTCAATGAATGACATTTTGGTAAGAAAAAAAGCCAGAAAATTTAAATTTGAATTTATTTTAAATAAGGAGCCATCTAAAAATGAACTGCTTATCTGTTCCAATTACGTTTTTAAAAATTTCAATGTTTTGCTGTCAAAATTCATTTTAAAAGATAACTTTAAGTCTGAAAATAATTTAAAAGTAATTTTTGATTTTTAGACTGACCAAAAAATGAATTAAATTTTAGGTGGAAGAATTAATCAAGTATTTAAGAAATGAATTCAAAAATCTAATTAACCATAGTTCATGGATGGATAAGAAGTCAAAGAGATTTTCAATCGAGAGGGTAATTTTTTATAATATAATTAAAAAATAAAGAAGTTATTTATTTTTCCGCAGATCAAAAGCTTAAAATTTAAAATCGGATATCCAAAATATATATTTAATGACTCTTTAATAACTAACGAATATTCAAAAGTATAAATTTATTTATTTTTTAAATAATTTTTACTAAAATTTTATTTTGAATGTTAAAGTACAATTTTTCTAATTCAAACAGAAGCTTTTTCCAAAATGAAATTTTTAGAAGATTTTTTAATTTAAAAGACAATTTTGTTTATTTGAACAAAGAAAGAAACGAAAATATGTAAAAATGAATTTAAAATAATAATTATTGAAACTTAATGAATAAATATTAGATGGCTACTGGGTCCTTCTATTCCCAATGCTGCATTTTCAGTATTGACACACGAAATATGTAAATTAATAAATGTATCTTATTATTAAAATTAAAATTTAAAATTAATAGATGTACCTGCTGGAATAATACAAACTCCAATATTTGACCCAGACAATTTAATGTAAGAAGTGAAATTTTTTTTTTAATTTTGAAAAAAAAAATATTTTAAAGGTTATTTAACTTTGCTCGTTTGGGCTTCATAATTGCTCATGAAATGGCTCATGGTAATTTTTTTATTCACAAAAATTAAGTTTGCTTTTTTAACTTTTAATTAAGCTTTTAGCTATGGAAGTATTAATTGTTTGAGAATAAAATAACATTCAATTTTAAATAGACTTGATATTTTAAGTATTTTTGGATGAAAAAGGATTTTATTTTAATAATTTAAACTCGAGGTATTTTTGAAAACAAAATTAAAATTGACACAATAATTTAAATTTTTAGCTTTACTCGAAATCTATACGATCTCAAAGACTGTTTCATTGAAGAATATAAAAAATACTCTGATAATTACGAAGATCATGATGAGATTGTAACTTTATCATTAAGAAAATAAAGATTTACTTTTTTAAACTTAAAATTCGTTAGTTGAATACATTACAGACTTTGGAAGAAAATATGGCTGACAATATTGGCTTTAGGGTTGCTTTAAATGTAAGTTAGATATTTATTAATTTAAACAAAATGCTTAAATCTTTTTTTAAGGCTTTTAAAAATTGGGAATTAAAAAATGGCGGAACAAAGAAATTACCTTTAATTTCGTTCACAAATGAGCAGCTTTTTTTCATGGCCTATTCACAGCTATTTTGTGATCAAATAGAATACAGACTCTATGAGTATGAACACTCGCCAAGTTATGTCAGGTAACTTCAATGCAACTTTTGTTTTTTTAGTATCTAATTTTTTTAAAGATTGAATGCCATCGCGGAACATTCAAAAGAATTCTTGGAAATTTTCAACTGTCCAATAAATGAAAAATTAAAAAAAAAAATTTGTTCCGTTCTCTAATTGCTGTGACTTTTTTTTTTAATTTTTTTTTTAAATATTATAAAATTTAAATCTTTAAATTTAATTTTGATCCATCTCAAATAAAGAACAAGCTTAAAAATTTTCTATTCTCGTTTTAATTCTTATTAAACAAAAAAAGAGCTTAACATTTTGTACACGCAGTCTCATTGATTCAAAAACTCTCGGGACTAACACACTCTTATATAGCTATAAAATAGAATCTAATTCTAAAATTTAGCTAAAATATCAAGAGATCAGGATGCTTGACATGTTTGTAAAAAATGCTTTTTGTTTATTAATTTCACTAAGTGTCGCATTTTGTACAGAGAATCCTCTGAATATTGTACCAGAGGATAACACAAAATCAGGAATAACCCACCATCTAAAATGGATAACTAACCAAACTTTGTATCCGATTAAATTCAGCATCCCGATCAATTACCACGAGTTCAATGACTCAACTGTGTGGGATTGGATTAGAACAAGTGACCAAAATTATGTTTCGAAGCTTCCCGATATTTTGGAAAATTATCTGGTCACAGAGACAGAATCAAGATCAAGCATGTATATACTAAAATATGATAACATTACACATAACCAACTATCATCCTATGAGCCAAGATTTATTACTGATGAACCAAATTTTGTACAAAAAGAAAGGGATGTATTCACTATGGCCTATTTGAAAAAGCATTACATTAAAGCTCAAAAAACTGATGAATCAATTAAGGTGTCGTGTGTTGCCGATTTTCTCATACCAAATGCAGATAATGAATATTCAGATGTTATACTCAGACTGATGGAAAAGCATGCTTCATTTAAACTTTCCGTAAAATCGGCCAATTTTCCAAACAAGCCAAATTTTTTTAGAAAACAAAATATAAATCCTCCATTTAGTAGAAAACCTAGCAGACAGCCACCAAGTTCAGTCAGACCTCAGCCCACTCTTGACCAGCCATTTTTTTATCCAAACACAAACAGTCATCCACCAAACAGCCCACCAATGAACCAAAATCCACCGGTTTATCATCAGCCAAATCAACATTTTCCTGAATATCACCAGTTTGAACAAGACCAATTTTTCCAACAAAATGTGATTCCTCAACAGGAACCATTCGATCCTTTCCATTCATTTCCAATATACAACCACGTTGATCAATACGGTCGCAATGAATTTGTTGGTGATCAGCATTTTTTTGACACTATGCATTACAATGATGATTTGGTTGAACATTCCAAACCAGGTGTTGGCTACACTCAGTTTAGGTTTGAACCTCCACGTAGTCGAGGTTTTTATTATCCCTATGACAGATTCGATTATGATGATATTTTTTATAGATTTAGAAGAGATTCAAACAAAAATTTAGAGCGTTCTGAACCGACAGAAGAGGATTTTGATTATGATCCTGTTAGGTTTTCTAAAGTGAGACTAAGTCTGGGTCCGGTCATTATTAATAAACCTTTTGAAAAAGAAGAAGTTGTAAGTTGTTTGTTAAATTTGATAAATTATGACGATGTAAATTTGGCTTATAATTCTCGAATCATAAAAAAAATAAAAACATCAGATGAAAAAAAAGTTCCAAAAGTGGAAAAACCAATTCCTAATATTGAAAAAGTATCATTTGAAAAAGAGTCACTTGAAAAAGAGTCACTTGAAAAAGAATCACTTGAAAAAGAATTAGATGATGTGGAAGTCAATGAGCCTGTTACAAAATCCACCGTAACTGTAAAGCAGACAACTGAGTCTACAAAAATCATATCATCGACTTTACCAAGTGACAAATTGAAGCAAAAAACACATACTCGAATGATGATTTTAACAGATCGAACGACATTTGATCCAAAATTGGCCAAATTTGAACATTACTTTAGCAATGGTTCAAATAATCAAATATCTAGTCTATTGATTTCTATGATTTTTTTCACAATTGCAAATATTCTTTATTAATTTCGAAATTTAAAAATCATTTCAAAAATTTTTTTTTTATCTATATTTCAATTGTACTTAAAAATTTTAAACCATTTTTTTATTAATTTAATCGAACCCAAATAGCATTTATTCAATAAATTTTTTTCATTTTATTTATTTGATTTTAACGAAAGTTGACGTCTAATGTAACCGTTTGATTGCTTTCTTTTTAATTTTTAATAAATCAAAATTTTAATTAATAATCAAATTTAAAAAGTTTTAATAAAAATAATAATCTCATTACTTCAAGAAATTATCGATTTTACTAATTTACTTTTTAAATATCATTTAAAATTATTGAAACAAATAGCTATTGTTAAATAATTGAAAAGGCTATTAAAATTGTCATGTAGATTATATGTTAACAATCAGATATCATTACTCAATGTTAGATTCTAAAGCGTTCTTTAACAAAAACTGAATATTTCTGGTGCAATTTTACATTGAACCATGCATTAATTATTTATTTTTAAAAGTAAAAGAATATTAATTATCTGAATTCTTAATATAATTTCTCTAAGTATTGGTTTTTGTCACAAAATAAATTACTGAATATTTTGAGAGAACTAAAAGTCCAACTTTGTAAAAAAATGAGCTGATATTTCGATTTTCATTAGCTTTATGGGCAATTAGTGATGAGGGTATGAATCATTCCTGTAGATTGGCTATGCGATAAAAAAATTCAAAAAAGATTATTATTTTCGAAAACTAGTTAGTTAAATGTTACTGAGAGTTAGTTCCTTAAAATACTTAAAAATATTTCCAGTAAACCTTGAAAAATGTTCAGCATACTTGATTTATTATCATACTTTTTTGCTTAAAAACATACGTAATCTTTTAAAATTTTATAAAAATCATTTAATTATCAAATAGGTAAAAATAAAATGTAAAGAATTCGTAATAAAATTTTCCATGGTCGAGGACTTCACTTCAAACAATTTCAAAAAAACGCATCACCTATTAACGGAAAATTTAAAGTTTGGAAAATTCTAAAAATTTTTAAAACTAAATCCTAATTTTGAAATTAGTAAATATTGGCTAGAAGCATGGTAGCTAAAAATAACCTCACAAAGCAATTGTCAATGAAAAATAAAAGTTAAAATTTTTAAATGTTCAAATTTTGATTTAGATTTATTTTTAAAAGCTCGGTTGACATTATGTTTGAATTTTGTTAACTATTAAAAGCTTTAATTGTTTTTTTCTAAAAAAAATGACTAAGATAAGATAAAAAGAATTCAGTATTTTAATCAGAATATTTATGATTTTCAGCATTTAATATGTTTAAAAGATTTTTGGGTATATTGAAAAAAAAAATTTAAGGATGTTGAAGAGATTTCAAGGTATGTTGTTCAGTTAGACCCATGTAACTTAATTATTAATGTTTTTAATTTAAATTTTTTATTCAAGACAGAATTTTGAATCCAAGATATCAGAAAATATGAAGATTGGCATTTAAATTTACGAGCTTGAGTTCGAATGCAGGTTTTTGAACAAAGTAATGAAAAATTTTAAAAAAAAATCACACATTCAGGCTCTTAATTTTGAATACCACATGTTAAATTCTACCTATTTTCGCACAGCATTTCGCTTTTTTTTTACAAAAATTTATTCAATATTAGTTAAAATTAAAGGTAATTATTAATTATATTTATTATGGATATTTTTTACAAAACAAAATATGCTATTGCTAAATTTTTTAATTCTTTATTTAAAATTTGGTTTAGAAATTACTCAAAATTTCCTAGACATCTTAAATATTAACTAAAATATAAATATTTAGAATAAAAGCAGTCTCAAAGACCTTTGTTATAATAAACGTGATCAGTGTCCTTGTATCCATCTTTATATAACTTATCTTTAATATGGTCCTCCAAACTGCCGACTTTAATTGAACTTTTCTGTGGAAATAATGCACAACACATCGGCGTAGCAAGAACAAGACATGTCCCAATTAAAACTAGCTGTAGTCCTAGAGTCATTGGAAGACTTGTCTTAATTCTGGGATACTTCTTTTCTAGAAAGTTCATTGCAATCGGTGCCAAAACCATTCCGGGAGTAGCCATTATGACTCTTGAAATCACTACCTATTTAAAAGATTAAAATATATTTAAATTAAGAAACAAAAAAATTCAAAGACTAACCTGTGATATAGCAATTTTGGCAGTTTTCGGTGACTGACCAATTTTTTCGTCTTTTTCATTCAATAATTGAATTCCTTCTTCAATTTCAGAGCTTCTCATAAATGGCAAATTGAAACAGTTAGCCGCTGCAACTGCTGCGAATGGAACAAAGCGACCAGCAATTGGGGGCATTTTTTTGGTCAAGGAATTTAAAAACAACGCAGTAGCCGTGGCGCTACCAGTAGCAATGGCAAATGAGGTTGCCAATCTTGAATTTGAAATTGGTTTATCACCACTTCTATTGGTATAATTTACAATGGCATTAAAAGACTGATTTATCACTTGCCAAAAAACAGTGCCTTGTGTTGTTTTGTACCACGTTAGCATACCTGCAGTGATCAACAAGTTTCCTGGTACTTGAGCACTCATTCTACCAATAAAAAACATTTTTTCTTTCGTGTCCGGATGAAAAGCCGAATCCATCAGATACTTTGCCTTCCATAAGTCTTCTACTGTAGCGTTTGGCGGAAGGGTTTTGGTTTTTCTGTAGTTTTCTACAAGATTCTTGGACTGGTCAAGCTCTTGATTTGAGGCCAAAATATTCAATGGATTTGTGGTAACAAAAAAATGCTTAGCTCGACCAATATAAGAACTTTGATCATACCGAGGTTGATCTATATTAATATCTTGATTTGCCATTTTGATCAAATAGAAAGCTCTAAACAAAAAAGAAACTGATCAAAATTTTTAGCTTTTTTTTGAGTATGAGTAAAAGCACACCTTTTTGGTGTTTATACAGAATGCGTCAGTCTATGCCATTGAATCAGTCAGTTTATTTTTAAAAATCTAAGCTAAATTCTAAGTAAGAATAATGAGAAAATTTAGATTGGTTTAATTTTTGCTTTTATGTAATTTCTTATCAATTTGAAAATATTTATTTCAAAAATTTAAAAGCTAGAATATTGAAGGTAAACTATTGATGTTATCAAATGTAGGAGAGCTTGATTTTTTTTGTTTTAAAAATTTTATGAATTCATTTTATTCTTAACAAGCATCATGCAAAACTAAACTAAAAAATGAGCACTTTGCTAAGCCACTCTAACTTAAACCAAATTCATTAGATTTCAAAAAAAATAAGCGTAATTTTACTTGATCTAATTAATTTAATTGAACAAATTATTTAATTTTTAAATTTAAAATCAATTTGCATGCTGAAATAAAGACTAAAAGGCATTTTTAAAGTTTTTGAAATTTTTCTAATGTTTGATCTAGATTTCGAAATTAAACTTACATTTTGAATAAAAAAGGGTGTGTATTATGTTCAATTGATTAAAAAATAAATAAATTTAAACAAAATCTTGTTATTAAAAAAATATTTTGCAGCAAGTTTTTGAAACTAAATGAGAATGAATATAAATGAATTGTAACTTGGAATAAAATTTGAATAAAAAAAATAGTTATCTATTAGACAATTCATTTTTTATTTGACTTAAAATTTATTTGACAATTAATTTTTTATTTGACGGTTTAATATTATTCCTACTTTTTAATGCAAAAGGAGAGTTCTTAATTGAATAATTTTACTAAATTAAGAAAATTTGTTTAAAATCAAGCATTTTACATTCTACGAATTATCTCTTTTATTGAAAAGTTAGTTAAACTTTTCTTTTATTTAAAGCAACAAACTATTTATTTAATTTGTTTTTATTAAAACTTAAATCTGCATATCTTTTGAACAGATTTTTCAAATAAATAAATCTTTTCTAAATTATTTAGATTTTTTCTTTTTCTTTGTATTAAGATATTATTATTTAAAATTTCTTTAATTTTTTTCAAATATTTAGTATTAAAAAAACACGAAAAAATACTCCTAGTGTTAAGTATATTGAGCTTTAAACAAACAATTTTTTTAATTTTTACACTAAAATCGGTCAAAAAGGTTTATCATTGGAAAATTATTTCGAATTTGTGCTGGAGGGAAATTTAATCCACTTTAAAATTGTATGAGATTTTGAGTTGATTAATTGAAGTTAATTTTGGTGTATTTTATGACGAATATTCTCACTGGTTTCAAAAACTATTTTAAAAATTGCTTTCACTCTACTTAACAGTGAGAATTCCAATTAATTCCTTAAAATAAAAATAATATTTTGAGATCTTCCAGTGATTTCTACATTTAAACTGCCAAATTTTTAAAGCACTAATTTGTTTTTAGATTTTTATTGGCAATATTTTTATTTTAATCAAAATTTACCGATATATCGAATATTTTCTAGTTTTGAATTAATTTCAAAATATCTCTTTAAAGAACTTTTTTAGATTTCATTGCAAAAAAGATATATCTAAGTTTTTATTTTTTTAATGAGTTAATATTAAAGCTTCATTTTTTTATATGATTAAGCGTCAATAAGAAAAATATTTAGCCCTCATTTTAATGCATTATTCATAAATTAAAAGTATTAGTTATCACAAAATTTAGTTTGAGGTTTTTAATGTCATTTATTATAAAAAAAAATAACTACAGTTAATAAATAGATTTCATCAGTAAATAAAAAAATAAGAAATCTATATAAATGATTTTTAATAAAATGTAATTAATAAATTATATAAATAATTTCAAAATAAAAATTTTTACCGTTCCTTTAAATTTTTATTAATTTTTGGATTACTTTTTTAGTTAATTTACTCCTTTTATATTTTCTTAATAGATGTCGTATGCTTCAGCTGACTTCAAATAATTCATTTCTATATAAAAATCCTCCCCTTTGAAGCGGAAGCAATTCCTGGAATGATTTGGTACATTAATAAAAGGAATTGATGAAAATTTTTTATGACATTATTTTTCAAGATACACTTAATTAAAATTCATGACGGCTAATTATTCTTATTGAAAATTAAAAGTTAAAATTTATATTTAATTTTAAAAAATATCCTTTATTACTTTTTAATTATATTTACTAAATATAATTAAAAAGTAATAAAGGATATTAATAATTGTCTATTGAATGACAACTATTTAATCTATTAAATGAAAACTAATACTTTTCGGTGAAAAATTACTACATTTGATTTAATATTTTTTCTATTAAATTTTAATCAAAATAAATGAATATTTAATATGTGTCCTTTTTTAATTTAACATTGTAAAACAAGGTAAACCCAATCAGTTATTGATAGTTCGAGAGTTTTTCAATTAAATTATTACTGAAATTATTAGAAACAATCTAAATTAAAGCTTTTCTTTAACTAGAGAAAATTTGCTTCTAAAGTGTAAAATCGTATATTTTTTTTTCAGTAATGTTTGACAAAAAAATCACCTTTTTTTAATTTTTTAAAATAAATTGATTTTTTAATAAATAAACTTCTTACAAAACACAGAAGAAAATTTATTTTTAAAGCTATCAATACAAAAATACACCAAGAAATATTAATTGAAAAAAATTGAAATTATTAATAAAAATTGGTTAAATACTTCATGAGAATTTTCAAAAAAACATTTAGTTGATATTCCTGTTCACAAAAGTCTAAACTAAAAATTTAAAAAAAAATTGAAAATCTACCAAACAGACCCTAAAATTTTGAATATTCTGATAACTGAGTGGTTCTATCCCGTTTTACGATATTAACTTCTTATGTTTTTAAAATTTAAATTAAAATCAGTTTAAATAGGTTCTTGTTAATCAGAAGTGTTTTTTTATTTGCTGTTGGTATTGAAATAAGATTTTAACATAGTTAAAAAATAACTTTATTTTCGTCAATTATTACTTATCGATATAAAATTCAATTTTTCTTGGCTGCCTTTATGAATATTTTTAAATCGTGTTTTTTTATTCGAAGTCAAATGATTATCATAATCATCGAATTCGATAAAAATGAATCTAATTTCATTTTAATTGTAATTATTTCATTTTTTTCATATTGCAAATTTTACATTAATATTGCAAGAGTAAAATTTTAGATTAATATTGCAAGACTAGACTAACAAAAAATTTTATAAATAAAATCTCATGCATTCAAGAAAAATTTTTAATAATTTCCATGTGTTTGTTAATTTAATCAATTATTTAGATTTTTAAAATGGCAAAACAGCCCACTCCGGCCGAACTAACCCAAGCTGTCTCTGAATTAGATTTTAACGTGAGCGAAGAGGAAGTCACAGAGGCTCAAAATTTATGGAATCAAACTGGACAGGATTTTACCAAAGTCAAGTCAGCCTGTCATCCGATGTAATTCCAAAAATTTATTTCTTAAATCATTTTACCAATTTAAAAATTTTAGCTTACCTAAAGATAACTCGAAAAATATTTTGATAACTTCTGCTCTTCCATATGTAAATAATGTTCCTCATTTAGGTAACATCATTGGCTCTACCTTGAGTGCAGATATCTTTGCCAAGTAAGTTTAATATTTTTTATGAAGGAAATTATCAAATTTTTTTCAAGGTTTTGTCGTATGAAAGAAATAAACACTTTATTTATATGTGGCACAGATGAGTACGGAACTACCACTGAGACCAAAGCTCTTGAAGAAGGTCTGACATGTCAACAGATTTGTTCCAAATATTACAAAGAGCACAAAAAAGTTTATGATTGGTTTAACATTGAATTCGACTATTTTGGTCGAACAAGCACTGCTTGGCAAACAAAAATATCACAGGATATTTTTAATAAATTAAACCAAAATGGCTTCATTTACGAAGATAAAGTTGACCAGCTTTATTGTGAAAAATGCGTGAAATTTTTAGCTGACCGTTTTGTAGAAGGAATTTGTCCATTTTGTTCATACATTGATGCTCGCGGTGATCAATGTGACAAATGCGGCAAACTAATAAATGCCATTGAATTAAAAGAGTCAAAGTGTAAAACATGTTCATGTTCACCTATTGTAAAAACATCTAGACATTTATTTCTTGATTTGCCAAAGCTTACTCCTAAATTAGAAGAATGGGCTGAAAAGACAGTAGACCAAGGCCACTGGACGAATACTGCAGCTGTAATTACAAAAGCATGGTTGAAAGAAGGTCTCAAGGGACGATGCATAACCAGAGATTTAAAATGGGGAACACCAGTTCCATTAGAAGGCTTTCAAGATAAAGTGTTTTATGTATGGTTTGACGCTCCAATAGGCTATTTGTCAATAACTGCTAACTATTCTGAAGATTGGGAAAAATGGTTCAAATCTCCCGATACTGTCAATTATTACCAATTTATGGCAAAGGATAATGTACCTTTTCACAGCGTTATTTTTCCGAGTTGTCTTTTAGGCACTGGTGATAATTACACCTTAGTCGAACATATGTCCGGAATAGGTAAATATTTAAAACCATTTAGCAAACTATGAATTTTATTTATTTGTTTTTCTGTACCGAGCTTGAGCTCCCTCAGAATTAAAAATAAAAAAAAAATAAAAATAAAATTAAATAAAATAAAATAAAAAAGTAAATAAAGAAAGACAACAAAAAAATTTTTAGAAGACTAGCGGACTATCTAGGGAAAAATCCCTAGAGTGGTTATACATGTTTAAATATTTGATAGTTCAGGAAAAAAGAAGAAATTACTAGGTAGCAATTACACAATGGAGTTGGAAATTCGATATATCTTGATTCGAAACTTTCTCTATATTCTTCTACCAGTCTCACGACCAGTGGGACAGAATGACTCAATCCTGCCCTGACATATCTCTAACTCAACTCAAAAAGTCGATTTGAAACAGTTAGTAGTTTAAGTTTATTGAAGGCTTCTTGGTGCATAATATTGGAGGGGGTATCATATTTCAGCTTCAAAATAGATCGAACTGCTGAATTTTGAATAACTTGTATTTTTTTGATGTTAGTTTCTTTGAATGAATTTAAACAAGGAAAAGAATAATCCAAGATTGATCCTATTAAGGATTTGCAAAGATTACCTAATGTTTTTGGTTTTAGACCCCATTTTCTATTTGAGAGATATTTTATTAAATTAAGTCTAGAGTTACAGCGTTCTTTTAATTCATCTACCATTGGACTAAATGTAAGTTTTGAGTCTAACGTGATGCCTAAAAATTTCACTTTTTTCTCGTTATTTAAATTGTTACCATTAATTTTAAGGTTAAGATTCATTTTAACTTTTATTTTTATTTTTTTTTTCATTTTAAATTTTTTGGTAATCAATAGATATTTTCATTTTCCATTTGAAAAGCTATTTTTTAACTTCTTTTAGGTACTTATTAATCACGTTTCCAAAATTTCCTATCTTTTTGAAAATAAAAAAAGTTGCCAAATTATCTGCAAAAAGAAGAGAGTACTGGCAGTTTGTTTTGTTCCTTTTTGGTATGTCATTTATAAAAATGCTAAAAAGAAGTGGACTAATTACTGGCCCTTGTGGGAATCCTGCTTTAATAGGGTATTGATCACTTATGAATTTTTCGGCTGCATTAAAATTATATAAAATAACATTTAGAAGAAGGCTTTTTATTTGAATTTTCAAATTTGATGCGACACCTAAGCCAAAATAATGGAAAAAATATTTAAAAATATTAAAAACATTGAATTTTTTTTTTAATTAATTTCACTTTTGGAACATCTCTAAAACTAGATTTCAACTTTATGATAAATAATTTTGCAGAAAATTATTCGCATTTCAGACTAATTCATTTATCAATTATTTTCCTCTGGAAATTTTTTAATTTTTGTCCTTCCCTTTTTTTTTTCAATTTCGAGTACATATTTTTATATTTTTAAAAATGCGAATAAATTTCTGCAAAATTATTTATTATAGAGTTGAAATATAGTTTTAGAGATGCTCCAAAAGTGAAATTAAAGAACCTAAAAAAAATTGAGATGAATTATTTTATAAATTTGATTTTTTAAGTAAAATTTTGATTTATGTGATTAAAGATGCATATTTTCAGCAAATCACTTATGTTTTTTTTTAAATTTTTTTAAAATAGAATGCTGGTTATAATTTGATTTTAATTTATTTTATTTTTAGACTATTTAAACTATGAAGAGGGAAAATTTAGCAAAAGTAGAGGAACTGGTGTTTTTGGCGATCAAGCCAAATCAACCAATATAGAATCCGACATTTTTAGATTTTATCTTGCCTACATCAGACCAGAATCTCAAGATTCAACTTTTTCATGGGAAGACTTGCAGTCTAAGAATAATTCCGAACTTTTAAATAATTTAGGAAACTTTATAAACAGGTGAGAATCATTTTAAATATTTAAAAAAAAATCAAATTAAATTTTTTCAAGAGCCCTGTCGTTTTGTGAAAAATCTCTTGGCGGTGTGATACCAAAAATGGTGTTGACTCAAGAAGATTTAAAAATTTTGGCTAAAATTAATAGCGAACTAAAAGAATATGAAGAAAATTTAGAAAAACTTAAGCTAAGAGACGGTATCAAAAATATTTTAACCATTTCCAGAATTGGAAATCAGTACATGCAAGCCAAAAAACCTTGGACTTTGGTTAAAGGAACTGACGAAGAAAAGTAATTAAATAAAAAATCAAAGTGATCTATTGAAATAATGATTTTCAGAATTCAAGGTGCAACTGTTATCGGAGTTAGTGCAAATATTGCGTTTGTTCTATCAAATGTTTTGTATCCTTTTATGCCAAACGTAGCGACCAAAATTCGCAAACAACTCAATTTAGCTACATTTGATGTAATTTCAGAGAAAGAAGTGTACGACAGTGAGAATCTAAAGCCTGATGATTATTCGCACCCAATTTTCTTTAACAAATTTTACAATTTTCTTCCGGAAGGCCATCAAATCGGCAAACCTGAGCCCCTTTTTAAGCGAATTATGGAAGCCGATGTAAAAGAGTGGAAGGAGAAATTCGGTGGTGTTCCAGAAAAAAAGCCTGAGGACGGAAAGAAGGATAAAAAGGGTGCTAAAAAAGGCGAGAAGAAAGAAAAAGCTGTCAAGGAAAAAAAGACAGATGGAAAAAAAGAAGCTAACAATGGCGCCAAATCTAATCTAGCCGATAATTAGATTAGTAATGCTGAAGTTAAATCTATTGAATCAAAACAAAATAATATGATTTTAAAATTTAGATTTTAAAAAACCATGAAAGTTTTATATGATCATCGGTT
Organism: Brachionus asplanchnoidis; assembly: GCA_025491095.1. Taxonomy (NCBI): domain Eukaryota; kingdom Metazoa; phylum Rotifera; class Eurotatoria; order Ploima; family Brachionidae; genus Brachionus; species Brachionus asplanchnoidis. The sequence goes on from JAILYF010000004.1 coordinate 3,064,235, forward strand.
TAGCAATATTATTTATTTTAGTTTAATTGTTTTGAATAAAATTCTTTGTTGAAATAAGTTTTTAAATTATTTAATAAAGAAAGGAAGATAAAAAAACTGTTAACATTTAAAAAAAATTTCAAGTTTCGATTGATTTTTTTAAAGAAAATTTTGATCGTATTATCTATTTTTTTTACAGTTAATTTAGCATTCAATCCAAAAAGTTGAAATTTAATTTCATTTTCTGCTTTAATATTTGATTGGAAATATTTTTTCGATTTCTATTAGAAATAACATTCTGGTAGCATAATGAAAATAATATTCAAATTAACTTCTCTTTTAGACTAAGAAAAAAATCAGTAAAGAAAACTTAAAAGCTTTTTGAAAAAAAAAAGATTAAACAAAATGCTAGATTTTACAGAAAGTGAAAAATTAAATCTAATTTTTTAGAATAATTTTATTAATTTTAAAGCTTTATATACTTTATTTTTACACTTAGAAAATGGATGTTGATATCAAAAAATTAAGTTTCAATAAAGCCGTTAATCTCTAACTTGATCAAATTTTAGAATAAAAAATGATTAAAACTTTTAATAAAAATTTTTCAATTATTTAATAATTTTGTCAAATTTATAAATTTTAATTAATTTGTCAATTTTTTATTTAAATGTATTAAAAAAAATAGTTATTATATTCTTCAATTATAGAACTTAGTTTTAATTTAAAACACTTGTTCAATTTTGCTTTCGTAAACGTTAAAAAAATAAGCTAGATAAAAATTAAAATATCATTTTAGATTTCTATAAGCAAAAATAATTATTTGTTAAATTCTAAAATATTAGATACATTATACAAATTTTTAATTCTTAGTAAAATTTATATTCAATGCTGAAATGTTTTTGTAGATGAAAACTATAATAATGAAAACATAAGATAAAATCGATTTTTAATGATTTTTGAATTCCTTCAACTGAACTGAACAAAATATAGTTATTAGAAATAAAAGATAAAATGAATAATTAGGTAAGTTTTATTTTTCAATCGATGAAATATATAATAAAAGTATTATCCCAAAGCAAAATAAATACTTTAAAGCAATTAATGTATCAAATTAAATTAAATTAAAATGAATTTGAACACAATTTATTATTACAAGCAAAAATTAGTAGCAAAATATTGCGTATTTTTAGTTGACCAAATAATTATACCATCTTGTACAGTTTTTTTTGCTCTTCACTTGATTTATAAAAATATTTTGTAACCCGGTACTTTTAAAAAACAACTTTTAGAAGGTTCAACATTTAAACGCAATGTGAGCATATTTTTTGTTTAACTTAAAAAAATCGGCGTTTCTAGTGTTAAAATTTTAATTAATTTTTAATGATTTATTTTAGTAAGATGATGTTTTGGATTGAAAAAATTCAAAATTTTTTTTAAGACACAAAAATGTATTAATCTGATATATAAAACTGAAAATAAGATAAAAGGACTTTTCCAATTAAAGCATCAATAAAAATAGAATAAAATTTCAAAGACTCAATTTTAACAATTTGAGATGATCACATGACACAAATGAACATTGGTTTGAAAACGTCTGAAAATTAAACAGCGTGCTATTGACTCATTGTTCGTTCAAATTCGAGACAGAAGAATCATTTTAAAACCAAAGCTTTTAACTTTTCTCTTTAAAATTATATAACTGAATTATAGAGAAAGATTCTCGGCGCTTTTTGTCAAAAAAAATTCTATCCCCCAAGCTTCTTTATTATATCTTGTATATAATTCAAATTTTAATGGCTTAATCTTTTCTCTTTAGATTCTAAATTAATAATTTTTAAACATTTTAATGACAAATTTTTAATTGTACAAAACACATCGAATCAAAAGCACCATGACCAAACGAGTTTTGCTCGGTCTTTTTTGTTTGATTTGCATTTTTTTCAAGTCAATTCACTCAAATCAATTGACAAGTCTGTCGAAAGCCGAAGAACTAAAACAAATCCACAAACTAAAACTCGAAATTGATTTCATGAAAAAAAATCTAACTCAATTTTACAACTATTCAATAATTTGCGGTGGCAAAAGATACGAAGCAAGAGCAGACCAGACATTCACCGACCGAACCATACCAGAAAAATTCAAGAATTTTATTCTTGAATCTTTTCTCAAGCCCGAAAACCGAGCTAACAAATGTCCCCGATGGTCTTACAATGTGGAAACACAACCGCGCTCCGGAGGCATGGAATCCCTGCTTATTCCAGAAAATACCAAACTTGGCCACAAAGTCTACTTTTTGCTAGCTCTCGATCCCGAGTCCCAGCCTCTGTTCTACTTCATCCGGAAGGCCGAGTCCGAAAACGGACCCGACGATGATCCGGATGACGTTATTTTCAAGGTAAATGTGATCAAAATGGGCAACACATGGATCGGTGAAGTCATTTTGGACAAAGAGCTTGACTATGAAAAAAGACAGTCCTACAACTATTTGGCTTATGCCTACGACGGTGCCAATCTACTGGAAAAATACAGCACCATCGAAATAACTGATGTGGACGACGAAAAGCCAGAAATAGTTACTCAACACTCAAACTACAATTTGACCACTAGACAATTCGAATTTAAAATATTCGAGAATACATCCATTGGCGAAGTTATAAATCCCGATGCCAAAATTGAATTCCAAGACCCGGACACCCAAAACTCTCAACTTCACACTCGATTGACCAACTATGAAACAACCATTGCCGACTCTCCATTCAGTCTGAACAGCCACGGTGAACTGAGACTGATATCCAACTTGGACTATGAAACCCAAAAGGAACACGTTCTTCTATTGACTGTCACAGACACGTCTGGTGGCTCTAGTGAACAATTGATCAAGATTGAAGTGCTTGACGTGCCAGATCTGCCACCTAGATTTATTGAGCCAAAGAACATGATGGTCGACACAGATAGAAGAAATTTCAATCCAAATTTGATTTTTAATAGGCAATTTTTGTCAATGGACGAGGGCTACGTTTTATTTTATGAAAATATGGTCGGGCCTGTATTTGATGTTTTGGCCGTAAGTGGAAACAATGAGCCTTTGGGAGACATAAAATACGAGCTGTTGGAAGACTCTAGCCAAATGAAGGGCTTTTTTGAGCTAAAAAAGCACTCCAAAAACAACACATGGTTCTTGGACTGCACAGTGCCTATCACTCTAGAGGACCAAGAAGAACGCTATTTGTATTTTAAGATCAGAGCTATTGAATCGGCCGACGAGCCTAGTGGAAAAAACTTGCTTTTTACTGACAAACATGTCACTGTCAAAGTGATTAATGGTGATATGTGCTTGCCGGTATTTGACAAGGAATTGTATGAATTTGAAGTGGTTGAGAATGTAAGGCAGTTGCTTGAGCCCATTTATGTTAGTGATTGTGACCATGGTGTAAATGGAAGGATCAATTTGACGACCACTAACAAAGACTTTTCGTTCAAGTTGGATCAAGTGTATAGATACTCGAAATTGGGCTTGTACATGGCCAAGTCTTATGACTTTGAGGAAAACATCACTGTAGATGGTCACATAATTGAGTTTGAGATAATTGCGGGAGGAAGTGATAAATCTTTGAATAAATACGAGACCAGATCTTTGGTAAGGCTAAGAATTTTGGACATAAATGAGTTTAAGCCGCGATTTGTGCTGCCAGCTCCTGCATTTTTTCTAAAAGATGGCATTCCCACAGAACAGCAACAAAGAATTTTCATGTACAATGTACTAGAGGGCCAAGATTTTGTACTGGATGTAAGAGCTGAAGACCAAGATAAAGGTGGAGATGGCGATTTGTTCTATTTTTGTCGCTACCTGCATCCAGATGACACATTTCAAATAATTCAAAGCTACAATTCGACCACCAATTTGTTTAACATTAGAATTCCGGGCCGGTATTTTGACTCTACTTCCAAAATACCCCTCACATTTGCTGTATTTGTCCAGGACAGCATGGACGACTTGAAGCTCAGAAGCGAAATTATCATTTACCTAAAGCCGCAGTCGGCAGTGCAACGCGCTGCTTATTTTGAATTTTCTGAATATGAATTCAAAGTGAAAGAAGGCTCCAGTCACAAGCTTAGACTCAAGTTAATAAATGAAAATTTGAGCGCATCCAAAATACAACTGGAAGAGTTGGCGGACCCCTTGAATTTATTTTCACCTGAATTCGAAGAGACTTGGATAAGCAAAAAAGACATGATAGCCATTTTGGAAAATGACTCACTTGCTTCCAACGAACCGGAACAAGAAGTAAATTCAGATTTGTTTGTTATTTTGTATCCAACTGATGCTGGCCGTGATTTTGACCAACTTTTTCTGGACAACAACAAATCGGACATTTACGAATACAAGCTTAGAGCCAAATTGGTCGAAAGATCCGACTTGTTCAATGATGTGACCATTTATGTCAAGCTAATTGACTTGAATGACAACCAGCCCCAATTGGCAAATATAAATTTGCGTCCAGATCAATTCCTAAATGCCACTTTGGATAAAAATTTCTACCAGCACACTCTCATAAACATAAACAACACTCATTTCATTCCCAAAGTTCAAGACAAAGACTTCAGCGATGAATTCGGCCTCAAGTCTGTCTATTGCCGGATAAATGACACCAGATTCTATTTGGACCACGAATACATGTCAGCCGAGTTGGAAAACCAATTTAATACAGTGTCCATTCTAGTCCGAGTTTTAACAAATCCGGACAATATAAACAAGGACATAATTTGGCTGAATGTAACCTGTGAGGACAACTATTTCAACCGCAAGTCCCAATTCAACGCCAATTCATTTATTGTACGGCTAAATACAATTGATTCAGAGGATGCAGCCTTTGGTCAAATATTCAACAAGACCGAGTATGTGCTGAATGTAAACGAAAATTGGATTGGGCCTCTGGCTCATATTGGAAATGTTTTGCCCAATGTTAAAATCAACTACAAAATAGACGGCTTTACCAATGAGCAAACAATTTTTTTGAATCAACATCTTTACATGGACCAAAATCAGCTGGTTCTTCGCCAACCACTTGACTACGAAAATTCAGACAAAATTTTCAATTTTACAATCACAGCTAATGTGCATGAAAATTTGGCATTTAGAACCAATGTGATCATTTTGGTAAATGACATCAATGACGAAATTCCAAGGATGTCTCAAAATGAGCTGAGCGTGCTTTTGAATGCGAATCACAACACCAAAGGACAAATAGTGGCCAGTTTGTTTGCCACAGATTTGGACAAGCAGGACTCTGAGAATGGACTTGCATTTGAATCGCACAGTGACAAGTTTACTTTGAAAAAAATTGTCACCAATGACAAATTTTTGCATGGAGTTGAGATTGCGCTGGCTGAGGAGCTAACCGAGCAGAGCTATCAATTCTTGGTGACTGTGACAGACAGCAATTCTCAATCGGACAAGTGCAATGTAACTGTCATTATCAAAAATGAGAAAATTTATGACGAGCTCAGATGGTCCGAACCAGAGTACCAAGTCACACTAAGTGAGGGTACACCGGCACAGACTGTCATACTTGGCGTCAATGTAATCCCTGTGGGCCTTAAGTCACCTGTTCAAATCAGCTACAAAATTGTGGGAGAAAATCCATTCTATGAAATAAATGAAAAAACTGGAGAGATAAAAACAACTGATTTAAAATTGGACCGCGAAAATCCGAGTGTTGAACAAAAATTCAAGCAGTCGACTTTTTTTGTACAAGCTCATTTCTCACTTGATTCAACCAAGTACTGGTCGAATATTCAGCCAGTTTCGGTGAAAATCGAGGACGAAAATGACGAGGTTCCTTTGTTTGTGCAACCATCCAATAATTTAACCACTGTGACGGCACTTAAACCACACCAAATCTACCAATTTCAAGCCATTGATTTGGACAAAGATGACACTGTGGTCTATGCACTGGTCAACCAAAGTTTGGTCTCATCAAAATCAGAAATAAACTTGCCATTTAGACTTGACGCCAAAAATGGAAGTCTAAGCTTGAACATCTCTGAGCTGTCCAACGATGACTATTTGACTCTGCTGAAACAGGACGCCGAGCTCAGCCGAATAAAACTAGTTGTGCGCGCCGAAGACTCGGACGGAAAATACACAGATAATGTTTTGTTTGTTGATCTGTCCATTCGAAAGCTGATTAAAAGATCAGATCAAGATGAGCATTTGACACCAATTGTGTTCAAACTAGAGCCAAAGATAGAACAACTAAAAAAAATAAATGACTCAAGCTATTCTATTGAAGAATCGGTGCCAGAAAATACCATAATTGGCGAGCTTGGCTCTTTTGTCACAGGCCACAAGCTACCATTGTCAGAAAACTTCAAAATCGAGACATTAAATGACACTTTACACAATCCAGAGCTTTATTTTAGATACGATTACGAAAACTCAAATCTAAAGCTGATTAGAAGACTTGACCATGATTTGGTTACCAATCTAAGCCTTGTTCTGGTCACAGAGGACAATTTTAGGGTGAGATTTGATTTTGATGTTTTGGATGTAAATGACAAAATACCAGAGCTTGAGATGGACGAACAAGAAATGGAAAAATTTGGCCAAAATTTGATAGTTGTAACTGTGGACAATTTGGAGGACTATTTAAATTCCATAACCAAGACAGTTAGTTCAACACCGATCCCGCCGCGAAGGCCAATACCGGCCATGCCAGAGCTGGGCCTGCCTGAGAGACCACTTAGCTTCATGCCTTACATCACCAAAGAACTTGACCAAAATCGAGATGCCCTCACCAATTTTGACAACACAAATTTAATCAAAGCCTACAAAATTCTAGACACAGACAAAAACAATAAATTTGAGGTTAATTTTGATCTAAATGTCACATCACCAGCAGTGGCCAGGTCCTTTTCTCTATCAGTAAATGGCACACATGTCCTTGTTGAAAAAAATGATTCATCTTCGTCCGAAGACCAAGCTTTGATGGAGGAAAACTTACACAATCGATTCAGAATTGAATTGTCTGATGGCAAGAATAAAAAATACTTTAATGGTGAAGTGTACAAAATTGATGCCAGACAACTGCAAAGATTGTCAACCTATGTGCCTAGAAATGGAAGATACCGAGCCGAATTGTACCGGTCCGCAGTGGCAAACACCAAGATAAGTCTGGATCCAATGATACAAATTGAGAATCCGTTTCCATACGACATTTTTGTCAAATTGAATGGCAAATTTGCCAATTTGTTCAACTTTGCTCCCAAAATGATACAGTCATCTTCCAATGTTAACTTTGGCCCGACCGAAATTTTGCTCAGCTTGAACAGGTCCTTGGAAGATCACGAAGACATTCTAATCGGCTCGACATCTCTGGACCTGAGTGTTCACCTATACACCAAAAATGATTATCTCAATATTTTAATGGATGTAATTGGAAATTTAAAAATTTCGATCAACTTAAAAAATGAGAATAAACATCAGCCAAGAATTGAGGAAGTTTTGCCAGCCGGCCGTCTAATAGAACTTGACGAAGGGGTCTATCTAAAAAAAGAGATTGCTTCCATCAAGGCCTACGACCGAGACAAGGGTGATCCAGGCCGAATTGAGTACTTTTTGATTGGAAATTCGAACCTGTTAGAAATTGATTCCAACACTGGCAAGGTTTATTTAAATGGTACTTTGGACGCCGAAGCCGAGCAGCTGATTGTGTTTTTTTGCTATGCAAGAGACTTGGCACCGGCACCATTCGGCAGAAATTCAGAGCTTCAGCGATTCGAAATTCGAATCAGAGATGTGAATGAGTTTACGCCGGTGATCCAGCCAGGCCTGAGTTCTTTGACCCTCAAGGAGGCCACTTTTGACCAAGAGGAAAAGTCATACAAGTCTGTAGATAACTTTAGATTTGATTGCTATGACAGAGACTTGGAGTCAGAATTGGTCATAAGTCTTTCATCAATTCAATACGTTTCCAAACATGATACCATGAATGTAATAGATGCGCCCAAGAAGTACAATTTAAATGATTTGTTCAGACTTGTGTACCAAAATTCGTCGAGCAGAAATTATAAGAGCGCCCTGTTGGCTTACACGAACAAGCTAGATTATGAGAAGTTGTTCAGACCAAATGAAACTTTGATTAGAATTGATGTGTCATGTTCGGATGGTGAATTTGAGACAGTGAGCAAGCTTATTGTTAAAGTGGAAGATGAAAATGATAATGCACCAGCATTTGCCAGCAAAGATTTGGTCATTAGCAAAGATGAGTCGAATTTGTTGGAAAGTATAGTCAGAGTTGAAGCATCTGACAAAGACTTGTCCGCTCAATATGGTAATCAATCACTCAAGTACAGAATAAGCAAATGTTCACCAGATACTTTTGATATTTTTATTGATGAACGTACCGGTGAAATAAGCTCTAAGCTTTTGCTTGAATTCGACACTGATGAGGTAAAGTTTATACTCACTTTTTTTTTCGCTTATAAATATTTTATTAATTAATAACAGATATAATTTTAATTTTGTGTAAAAATTTAATTTAACAGAAAGAAATAATTGAAAATTTTTCATCTTTTCTTAATATTTTATTTACAAATTTTAGTGAATAGAATCTTTTTTTCCAAATTTTTTTAAAATATGATTTTTAAGAACACTTTTGGCACAATCATTAATGTTGTCTCCTAGAAATTTCTTTTTAAAAAAACCTAGTAAAAGATTTTACTTCTAAAGAATTCTAGTAAAAAGAATTCGATTGCTTTAAAATTGACAAAATTTTTCTTTTATTTTCAATTTTTTTTGAATAATTACCTTTTTCTTCATCAAGTTAAAACTTATTAATTCTTTTGAATTAAAAATTAAAATTAATAAAATATAATTTTGTTAGATTCTTGAAAAAAAATCAAAAAAAAATCCATAATTATCCAAATTCTTCAAAATTATTTTTTGGCTAGCCCCTCTAAAAGATTAGTACCAAAATTAATAGCTGTATCCTTTTATTTCTAAAAATTTCATGATTTTATATACATTTGTAACTTTTATTATACTGAATATTTTTTTTAAGATTTACTAATAGATTAGTTTATTTTGATATTTACGTTTTATCAAAATTTACTATTACATACATATTATTAAGGCTCTTTTTCTAGCCCACATAATGGTGTATTCATAAAAAAATTTGTAGTAACTTTTTTTTTTTCTTAAAAAAAAAAGTTTCGAACACTAAAATTGACCGGAGATGAAAAATTTTTACTATTATTTTTTTATCATTTTTGTATCTCGTCCTTGGTTTACCCCATAATCACAATTTTTTTTTGAAGAACCAGAAACTGGACAAAACTCTGAAAAAATTGTTGAGCTCACTTTTTTTAATTTCTGTCTTCAAGTCTATAACTTTTGACCAAAAAGTGCCAATTTTTATAAAAAAAAATTGAAATTTTTAATTTTCACTTTTTATTAAAAAAAAAAGTCACGTGTTAGAAGCAGAGTTGTTTAAAATTCACAAGTCTGAATTGGACTCTAATTTTAGTGAATTTGACTTAAACTAGACTGGAACCTGGAACGGTAAAAAGATCATTCACCAGTCATGATTACGGCCACATTAATTTTTTGCCTTCCAGGTAGTTATCATGCCGGCCTAGCTTAAGTCAAGTTCACTAAAATTAAAATCCAAGTTCGGACTTTAAAAAAAAATGTAAAGTCCGGGCTTGAACTTGACTGGTTAGAAGCCTCTGTTTTAAATTTTTTGTTTTTTTAGATTATGAAATCAATAGTTTTTTTAATATTTCAAAATGTTCTGCCTAAGATTTGCCTGAAAAACATGTTTTTAATACTACACCATATCTTGTCTTGAACACCGGTCAATTTTTGGTGCTTATCTTTGAGAAGGGGTTTTTACGCCCTCTCAGAAAAAAAATGTCTTTCCTAGGTTTCCATATATGCAGAATAAGAATTTGTGGTCGAAAAAGTCAAATTCAGATAGTGCTGTAGTTTTGATCTGCTCAAACCTTTATCATTCTGTAAATATTGTTTTTTTTAATATTTAAAAAGAAATGAAAATTTAAAAAAAATTTATTTTTTTGTTAATAAAATCCTATTGAATTACTTCCACTGAATTAAAGAAAAATTTATTTAAATAATAAATTTAAAAAAAAATTTAAATCTCCTTGTCATTAAAGGTTATCAAAACTCGAACTCAAATATTCAACAATGAATTAGACTATGCAGAACAGCTAGACTTTTTCAACAAGTTCAACCGGATCAAATGCGAAATAATTGTCCAAGACGCTGGTCTCTACGGAGCTCCATCTAATTCATCTCTTTCAGATCGAATGAATTTGACAATCATGATCAACAACATAAACGACAATCCACCAGACATACGCTTGGACAAACACAGCGACAATTTGATCGAAGTCAAAGAAGGTGAACAAACCCGAGGTGCAATCTTGCAGAAAATAAGTGTTTTTGACAGAGATGGCGCATCAGGTCTGGAATGTGTTTTCGGAACTGGCCTCAAGACCTCAGATCCATTTGAACTTCGAACAAGCTTGGACGCTCACGATCCACACATTACATGGTGCATCCTCAAAGTCCGCGATGACATGATTGTTGATTATGACATTGTCAAAAAATCCTACTACTTACTCGAACTAGTAGTGACCGACAGGAAGCCAGCGCCAGTCTATCCAAACCGCGGTGTTTCCCGGGCCCAAATCCGCATCCGAGTGATTCCAGTGAACAACAAACCGCCCCGGTTTGTCAACGGCAACGAAGAAACATTCAATGTACTCGACTCTATCCGACCCAACACCTTGATTGGCACAGTGTTGGCAACTGATATGGAAAATCCCAATCCGGACCGAATCATATACAAATTTGACACATTTTTACCAAGAGGCTCCTATGACAAATTCGAACTTAGACAAAGCCAAAACTCGACAAGCTCATACTGGGGATCAGTGGGCATATTCACTACACAGCGACTTCTAGTCTCCGAGAGTCCATACATCCTGACCATAATCGCCTATGACGGACCCCTTGAACTAAAGGACACGCTCTCAAGCCGCAAAATAATCCGCATCAATGTTCTTAACAAAGGAAGCATGAGTGTCTGGGTGAACGAAACAAATGGTCTGCCAGTAGATTTCTACACCGTGGACCTAGAAGAAGAACAGCCCCAAAATACACCTTTCCTAACTGTTAAGGCCAATATACCAGACACCAATCACAAAGATGTGCTGCATGCCAGCCAAGTCACGTACTCAATTGTTGAAGAAAACAACGCCACTAATCCATTTTACACAATTGATGCCAGTAGCGGAGTCCTCAGAACTACAAGTGAGAGAATAGACTTTGAAAAAATGGATCAACCTGGCATGGTCAAGCAAATAAGAAATGTGAGAGTACGTGCCACTAGCGCCGATGGTTTGTTCGCATACACCACCCATGTGTCAATAAACATCATTGACGTAAATGACAATAAGCCAAAATTTGAGCATTCCAATTACAAATTCTGTGTAGTGGAAAATTCGACCGAACAGGTCATATTTGGCACTGTGCGAGCTTTTGATGCTGACCATGGTCAAAATGCAATTGTTAAATACAGAGTCCAAGATGAGAATAAATTTGTGCAAATAGATGAAGTAAGTGGAGAATTGAGGAGCTTGGATGGTGGTCGAATTGACCGAGAGATGGCTGATTTTTTTAGCATCAAAGTAATAGCTTATGATATAGATGAGCTCGAGGATCAATTAGATCTTGATATATGTGTCTTGGACATAAATGATAATCAGCCCGTATTTGATTCTGAGACTTTGGTTGAACACCAAATCGATGAGAATTCAAATGAATTCAAATATTTGCTCAAAGCTACTGACTTGGACTTTTCCCATAATGGCACTGTCTACTTTTATTTTGACAGCAAACTCAACTCAAATGAAATAAGCCAAAACTTTCGAATTGAACCAATGTCTGGTCTGTTGGAATTGACATCTCCTCTTGACTACGAAACTAGACAAGACTATACTTTGATAGTGACCTGTTCGGACAATGGCAATCCGTTCAAGCTCAAGACCAATTTGGAAATAAAAATAAAAGTAATTGATTTAAATGACAATGGTCCTGAGTTTAGTGCCACAAACAGTGTACGAGTGCATGTAAATGAAGCTCTTAGACCTGGCCAAACAATTGCCAAATTGAATGTAACAGACAAGGATGTGAGCCCAAAATTCCGACAAACTAAACTAGAAATTGTATCTGTCAAATATTTAAAATCTTCAAACGAATACATCGGCTTGGACTCGTCAATATTTGCCATTGATTCCCATGGTGAAATAATCTTGCAAGATGGACACAGTTTGGACTACCAGAAATTCCGCGAATACTCAATTGAAGTCAAAGCGGTTGATTTGGATCGACCTGAGCTAGAAAGTGTATTCAAATTGAGTGTGATTGTTGAGCCATCTAATGACAAAAAGCCTATTTTTGAGCATTTTGCCGGAGGATCACGGCACACCACTCTGTATCGCCGGTCCCTGGCCGAGTCCAGAGACAACGAATATGTAGTCGACATAGTCAAAGCAGTGGACCCCAACAACCATGGAGTTAGGTACTTTTTGGACTCAGTGGTCGAACTAGATGCCAATAACAACACAAAATCGAATCCCAATGACTTGTTCAGCATTGGTTTGGAGGACGGAGCTGTAAAGACCAGAAAAATTCGCTCCTTCTACTCCGGAGACTCTTACGCTCTTAAGATCAGAGCTGTGTCCAAGCTGAACGAAAGTCTGAGCAGCACTACAACTCTAATTGTCAAAATAGACTCAAACTCCGACTCTCTTTTCGAAGAACGAGTCATCCAAATACATCTGGATGAAAACTCGCCCGGAAATAAATTCCTAACACAACTAAAACCCAAGGAAGCCAATCGATTTCTTTACTACAGGTTAAACGATGAATTTTCATCACCTCAAGATTTGTACTCAAAATGGTTCCAAGTGGACAGGTCAAGCGGAATTGTAAGGACCAGTGGTGACGCTAGAATAGACGCAGAGCAAACCGATGAGGTTCTATTGAGTGTTGATGTGCTGGACGAAAAAGAAAATATCCTAGAAAATTTAATAGTTAAAATAACAATTAATGATTTAAATGACAACTTTCCAATATTTGACTCTGGCTACAATTATGAGCCGAGCATTTTGGAAGATGATAAAACCACTGTTGACATTGAACGCTTTGTCACAAAATTCAAAGCGTTCGATCTGGACCGAACCATCAACAATTCACACATCACTTACACAATAGACCAAGTAACTGGTCTAAACTCGGATGCATTCAGACTTCAAGTTGATCCAGAGAGTGAAGAGGTGAAAATTTACAAAACAAAAGGCACCAATTTGGACCGTGACTTGCCAACCATTGGCTCCAAAATTCAAATTCAAATTCGCGCCCAGAACACCTTTGATCCAGCTATTAGCACCAAAAAAGAAATTCAACTCACTCTATTTGATTTGAATGACAATGCACCAAGTTTCTATGACAAAACAGATGTTGAGCTTACACTGTCCGAAGACGAGCCGATCGGAAGCAAATTTTATCAAATAAAAGCATTTGACATTGACGAGGGTGTCAATTCTCAGTTGGCATTTGACTTGGTGCCCAAGTCTGGCATTGTTGAGATAGACTCGGAGGGTTATTTGTATTTGGTTCGATCTCTGGACTACGAGTTGAACAAAGAGCTGGTGTTGAGTGTGGTCGTGATGGACAAATCATCAAGACCGCTGAGTGTGTCCAAAAAAGTAACCATCAACATTTTGAATGTAAATGACAATGAGCCAAAGTTTGAGAACTTGCCCAGAGAGAATAGAGAACATAGGTGCAGTTTTTCTTTAGTGGAGAATGCGCCTGGTCAAAAACTGTTCCAAATCGAAGCAAGCGATGCCGATTTTCCACTAGATCCAATCTTTGACTTCAGTTTGTCTTCATTGAAAACAATGGAACACAAAACACGCACTCAAATCAAAGTCACAAACGATCTGTTCCGAATTGAGCAAAAAAGTGGCCTGCTTTTTCTAGTCGGGGATCTTGACCGCGAAAAGTTTGACAACTACATACTAGAAATAAGCGTTGAGGACTCGGAAATAAATGGAGTTCGTTTGCAGTCAAGTGTTGAGTGTTTTATCAAAATTTTGGACGAGAACGACAACAGACCGCTCTTTTTGCCGTCCATTCCAAGAGAGTACAAAATTTTGCCCATTGTGAACGAAAGAACATTGATCGGATACTTTGCCGCGTCCGATCCAGACCTCGGATCAAATGGAACTGTCACCTACAGCCTAAAGGACAACCAGCTGGGCTTGTTCGAAATAAACTCAGACTCCTATTTGTTCATTAATCTCAGAAAAATGACAGACAAAAACCATGACTTGCACGATTTGTACGAGTTGGAAGTGCGCGCACAAGATCTTGGCACACCGCAACAATTGGACTCATCTTATTCCATCAAAGTAAAAATTGATCCAAATTACTATTCTTTTGATCAGCAAAATACGGACCGTCTCGAAATAAAGACACCTGATTTTGTTGAATTGGACGAGAATTCGGAGCCTGGCACAAAAATTGGATATGCCCGAGTGCTCAATTCGTTTGAGTCGATAATCAGCGAGCCAAATGCTGGGTCCAAAAATCGTCTGGTCAAACTTAAATTTAAACTATTGACTTGTAATGACACTTTTATGATCAATGAAAATTCGGGTTTGATTGAAGTGAAGGACTCGCGAAAGCTTGACCATGAGTCATTCAAGGAGTTTGTGGTGACAGTAGAGGCCGTCGAGAGCCAAATGATGAGCTCGTTTTCCAAAGTTAGAAGTGGCACGAGCAGTTTCATTGTCAAATTGAGAAATTTAAATGACAATCCGGCCATGTTTTCTGAACAAGTTTACCAAGTGGACATGAAAGAAAACCAGAAGACAGTGCCTTTTGATCTTAATTTGCTTGTCAAATTGATTGATCCAGATTTGGACTCTGCCAAGACCAAGGCTGTAAATCAACTGAACCCTATTGAGCTGACATTGAGCGGCCTGGACTCGTCTAGTTTCAGACTCAGTCAAATAAGTCCATTGGTCTACAGAATTCAGTCATTTGACCACTTTGATTACGAAACTCGGCAAAAATACGAGTTTGTGATTAACGCTTGGGACGGCGTGTTTAAGTCAAGTGCTAAAGTGGTCGTGAACATTGTGGACGAGAACGACAACCGTCCACTATTCGACAGAGACCAATACGAGTTTAGAATTGATGAAAATTCACCCATGAACACTCAAGTTGGATTTGTGCGGGCCAGAGACTTGGACAAGAGCGAACAGCACAATCAAATAGTCTACAAGATAACAAGTAGTCACGAGAACATATTCACCATAAATGAGAATTCTGGCCTGATCAGTGTGAGGGACTCGTTTAAATTGGACCGCGAGAGAGTCGAATCATTTAATCTAACTATTTTGGCATATAACCCTGGTAAACCAGAGTTTTTCCATACGACCACGGTTACCATTTGGCTAAATGACTTGAACGATGAGAGTCCGCGCTTTGACGAGCCTGTTCAAAGGGTCAATGTGCGAGAAAAATTGACCATTTTGCCAAAGTATTTGGCCAGAGTGCACGCAATCGACAATGACTTGGGTCCAAATGGAACTGTCCACTACTTTATAAGATCTATTAATGATAGGGCGTTTGAGTTCAATTCGGATTTGAATGAGAATATGACAGCGTTTTATATTGACAAAAATTCAGGCGCTTTGTTCCTGAATTTTTACCTGGACGCCGATTTGGCAAGTGTGGAAAAGTCCTATGAAATTTTGGTGACTGCTCGAGACATGGGCGGAAACAGCGACGATTGTCTGGTGTTTGTCAACTTGATAGACATAAATGACCAAGCTCCATTGGTGACCAGTCCTATGCTGAATGAGTTCATTTTTATGGAAAATTCTCCGCTGGACATGCTTCTCTTTGAAGTTAAAGCCTACGATCCCGACTATAGACAGTCGGTGATTCGCTACTCGCTCGACAAAGACCCTTTGAATGAATGGAAGCATTTCCAAATCGATCCAGTTACTGGACACGTCTATTCGCTTGCTAACTTCGATTATGAGACCAAGAATGAGTTCAATTTGAGGATTTTGTGCACCGATAGCGGAATTATGATCAATGAGGAAAGTGAGAGCAACAGTAAAATTGTCAATGATTTGGAAAGATCTATCAAATATGAACTAACCACTGAATATAATGTGAAAATTATGGTGATCGATTTGGATGACAATGAGCCTGAATTCAATTATAACCAGACATTAAAGGTATTTTGCTTAAAGATTATTAAAATTTGAATGTTTAAAACCAAACCAAAATTTTAAAATTATTTGGATGAAAAAATACTTAAAAGATATTTAGGAACATTCTTTTGATTTTTTTTAAATGGTTTAAACTTTGCCATAAAAAAGGCAAAAAAATTGTATTTGGGACAGTTTGTTTTTTCAAAATTAAAATACATGGAAAAATATTTAAAATATAATTTTTTAAGAAATTTTAAAATTATAAAATAAATAAATTTTTTTCGATACCAAATATTTCAAAATTAACTTTAATTTATTTAGCAGGGAAATTTTTAGGCAAATTTTCAAATTTTCAATTTGCTTTTTTTGCTCAAAAATTTCAAATGTGCAATTTAGTTGCATTGCAATTTGCAATTTTTTTAAAAATTGAAATTTGAATGTTTTAAAAATTAAAAAACTGTGTAAATTGCAATGAAGTGAAATTGCGCATTTTAAATTTTTGACCAAAAATTTTACTATGCCAATTTTTATACAATTAATGTTAATAATAAAAAAAAAGGAAAAAAAATTAGAATTAAAAAAAAATTTTGTAAGATTGTGTATTTATTTTTATTTTTTAATTTTTTTATATTTTATTTTATATTTAAATTAGTCAAAAATTAAATAAATTTAATTTATTAATTAATTTGGTTTTATTTTTTAATTCAAATAATCTCTCTTCTTATATAATATAAGAAAAGCTTTTTTAAATTTTTTATTTAAAAAGTGCTTATTTATTTAAGTTTTCTAGGTAAATATACAAATTCAATTACTTAATTTTTTCACTACTGCTTTTATCTAAAATTTAATTAAAGACAAACGGAGAATTTAATTTTTAAATTTTTATTAGTGATGGGAGTTTTCTTGGTTTTTTTGGTTTCCCAAAATTAGTATGCTAAAATTTTGGTAAACCAAAATTAGGAAACCAACTTTTGGTAAAACCAAATTTGGCAAACCAAAAATTTGGTAAAACCAAATTTAGCAAACCAAAATTGGTAAACCAAATTATAAGCAAACCAAAATTAGCAAACCTGGCAAACCAAAAATTGCTATTTATTGCAAAATTTAGACTGGATTGATCAAAATAACAAGCTACTTGAAAATTTAGGGTAAGGATTTTTTCTTAATTTTAGCAATTTTTGGTTTGCCAGGTTTGCTAATTTTGGTTTGCTAATTTTGGTTTGCTTATAATTTGGTTTACCAATTTTGGTTTGCTTAAATTCTGGTTTACCAAATTAGGTTTGCTTATTTTTTGGCAAACCAATTTGGTTTGCCAAAAAATAAGCAAACCAGACCAACCAGGTCTGGTATTGGCCCATCACTAATTTTTATCAAAATCTGTATTTTTAAACTGAAAAATTCAAATTTTTTATATGAAGTTTGGTAAAAAAACTGGGGTTCTTGAAGTTCTTCTTATTCTCTGAAATATTCTAGACTTCAAAATTAAATGAATATGCGTTCAGTATTCTTGAATACTTAAAAAATACTTATGTTAGTATTTTTGCTTTAATTAATTTCAGTGCTTTACTTAATAAATTTCAATTTTAAAATAAATTTTTAAAAGGTGAATGTAAGTGATAATTTGGATATTGGATCATTGGTCACTGTTTTACCATTAGCATTCGACCGGGACAGTTTACCCGAAAATAATCAAATAAAATATTTTATAATTGATGGGAAAGCGGATGGAAAATTTTCACTAAACGAAACAACAGGTGAAATTTATTTGATGGATGAACTGGAACGAAAAGAAAGAGACATCTATGATTTGACGATTCAAGCAACTAGCAGAGATCAAATTGAGCCCAATGTTCACTTGGGTGAAAAATCGATCCTCAGGGTTCAATTAATTGTCGTCAAAGACAAACTTTTCATCGAATTCGACGAACAAGAATACTACCTTAGTGTTCAATTAGAGGATTCTGACAAAAACCTGAACACAACCGAAAAACGAATGTACAAATTCGAGGATTTAAGAAATCAACAGTCAAGTCAATTATCCATGGACATGAACGCCTTCCGCAAGTCGGCACTTTTTTACGCCAAATCTCATTTAATCAAAAGAAAAATAAAGCGAATGGTCAAATTTAGGATAGAAATGCTGCAAATAATTCGCAATAATGAAAAAATTTTGACCAAATTACCAAACCACTTGGTCTCTCATTCGAACCACAGTCAAATTCAGCAAATGCTTGAATCAAATTTCGATCCAAAGCTGTTCATAATAGACGAAATAAATGGAAAAGTTTACATCAACAAGGAATTTGCGCAGAAAGAAAATTACCAAATTGGAGACCGATTTGTGCTCACGTTGTCAGCCTGGTCACCAAGTCAATTCTCAGATGAAACAGAAAACACAATTACTCAGCTCACTGTTCGATTGACTGACAAAGACTACAGTTTTATAATGCCTTTGAAGAGCCATGATTTAGAGGACATCATGTTCCACTCACTAAATCCACTAAGACCCAAATACATACCAAGAATTTTGCAAGCTGATGGAGTCAAAGTTGCCATTCAAGACCTGCTGGCTATCAAGTCAAGTAATTCTGATTTCACAAAATATAGCCTTGTAATTCAAGTCGAAGCCAAACAAGAGCAAAAGACTTTAGATTTGGAATTGTTTTTGAAAATATGGAAAAACTACTCGCCATCAAGGGCATTCATGAACGAGTTTGAGCATGGCTTTATTGATCCAAGACCACTGCGAACTAGAGCTGATGATACAGACATATTCAGCATTTACAAACCATTCTATTCAAGCTGGCTGTTCTGGTTGCTTTTCTTTATTGGATCCTTGCTTGTTATAATTCTCATATTTTTCATATTCTGTTTGCGTCAAAATCATAAGCAGTCAAAAAGATCGTAAGTTTTTGTGGCTGGAGTTTAAAAAGTTTTAAAATTTTTTTTTTTATATTTAAAGAAAAAAACCGGGAATTATAATAGAATACCCGCCAGGAGTAAATCCGATCTATAATGATGGAGTACTCTCATTAAATAAGTGAGTTGAAAGGGAGTTAAATTTTATAGGAATTAACTGTGTTTTTTTTTTCAAGGAATACTAGGCCGAGTTCTGTTAAACGAAAAGTTGTGCCTGTTGAAATTGGAAATTCGCCTGCGACAATAAAGAGTGATGATGGATACGAAGAAAAAGAGTTTAGAATTGATTTTGACGATGAAGAAGAAGTGTAATTTCTTTGTAACAAATGCTTATCGATGTGTTATTTATTTTGTATGACGACCGGTGATTTTTATTAATTATTTTTTAGCTATTTAAATTTTAAAAAATTAGTTTTTTTTTAAACAATTTTTTTATTCATTTTACTTATATTCACTTTACTTAATTATCAAATCGTTTAATTTTAATTTAATTATTTCCAATTTTAGCAAATTTTTTTAAGTTTTAAAATATTCAAGATTATTTTTGTGACGAATGCGATTGTCTGTACTTTGTGTTTTATCTATACTATTTTTCATAAAATATTAAATTTAATGAGAATTAAATAAACTTTTAGATTCAATCTTTTAAAATTTTTATTTAAAAATAATTGTACTAATTACTAAATTTAGATTTTTTTTTATTATAAAAAATACATAAACAATTAAATTACTAATAAAAAGAGATTAATATAGTTAGAAAATTTGGTTCACGCATAAAATGAAAATTTTGTATTCAAAATGATTAAAAACACAAAAAATAAATCTATTTAAATGCTAAAATCGTGTGAAATAACTGTTTTGTATCAAAAAATAAGACATACTTTACAGAAAATATTAAGTCATTAATTTAAAAAATATCTTTTTATTAATTCATGAATTATGAGTTTTTGAACATGTATTTTTTGAATATCATTAATTACTGACTTTTGAGTTATTTGAGATATTTTTTTTTATCTTCAAGATCTAATTCTAAAATTTTTTTTCAAAATTTAACGGTCAGATATTTTATTTATTTTTTTCAGGTCAGAAACTGACAGAATAAAAAAAAATTGGCTGGATATTGTTTTAAAGCAGAGTTGTTTAAAAGTCACAAGTCTCAAGTCAAGTCCAAGTCAAGACTTTTTTTTTTTTTTTTTTTCAAAAGTCCCACAAAAGACTTTTTTTTTTTTCAAAAAAAAGTCCAAGTCATGACTTTTTTTATTTTTCTAAAATATACGGCCTGCCAAAAAAAAGGTAAAAAAATAAAAATTTAAGTTTATTTAATATATTTATTAATTAAAAAGAAATAGTTTTTTAATTAAAAAAAAAATTTAAAAATTAAAAAAAAAATGAAAAAAAAATTTAATTTAAAAATTAAAAAAAAAAAAGAAAAAAAAATTTTATTAAAAAATTAAAATAAAAAAAAAAAAAAGAAAAAAAAATTTTATTTAAAAATTAAAAAAAAATCGTGTGTTCATTTTATAGCAGTTCAATCGGCTAATGGTGTAGAAATTTGCTTCATGTATGACTGTTCAAAACAACAGTTTAGCAGGTATAAAAAAAGATCATAAAATTAACAGTTAAGGTCCTAATTAAGAAAATAAGATAGAGAAGCCGAGCTTTATATGCTAGAAATGAGGCGTCAATGATTTTTTATCTTAAATTTCGCAGGAGGAATAAATAGAAGAATTATTGTTAACTTAATAAAGCAATTTTTATTAATTACACTGCTGCTACGATACCAAAAAGCAATAAACGCTAGAAAATAAAATCTGTTTTGAAAAATATTAAAATATTAATTTTCATAATTTGTTTTAAAAAAATAGAATATAATAAAAAAAATCCATTTTTTCCTTTTTTGTTGAATTTTCATCTTTTTTTACAAAAATTTACCGAAATTTACGTCAATTTTGGTCAAAAAATTCAATCAAATTTAAATTTTTTTCCTTTTTCAAAAATTCAAAGCAAAAATTTTTTTCATGAAAATCGGTTTTTTTCGAGAAATTTTGAAATTTTTTTTTCACTGAATTTTACAATAATTATCGGTATTAAGAAATAATTTTAGTGGGAGGAGTTAGATATCTTAGTGAGACAATAAAGGGATAGAGGGAAAATATGGGGGAATCGAGATATAAAGGGAATGAGGAAAAAATAAAAATTTAAAAATACATTTATTTAAATTTTTTTTAATGGAAAATTTAATTTTATAGAGGAAAAAAAACATTCAATCAAATACAAAAAAATTTATAAAAACAATCAATTAGTGTAAATTTATAAATCTTTGTTTTCATACAAGAACATTATTTTTTCAAAGTTTGTTTTTGAAAAAGCCAATTTTTTCTATCCGTGAGCTGATTAATAGCATGAGAAAACAATCTTCCACTCGGAATGCTGGTTTCCGGAGCATCCAGAAATACACTTGCCAAAAAAGACAATATCGGATACTCATAAATATTGTTTTTCCGAAAGGCTATTGCATCTTCATTCTTATCATTATTTAGATAACTTTTTATCTTCTGAAAATGTTAAAAATATATTAATCTGTTTCCTCAGTATCTGAATCCGAATCAAAATTTAAATTTTTTTTAATTGTCTTTCTCTTTCTTGAATTTTCTTTTTTAGACTTCGTTCTTTTCGTCGTATCTTTTCGACTAAAATATGTTAATTAACAAGTTTTTTGCTAGTTTTAGACAATTATTTCTGCTTAATACATTTGTGATAAATTGATAAATTTTAAAAAAAAAGTATGTATACAGCGGTTCTAATGAAATCGTAACGCAGTTCGGCCGGCCGGCGCGGCCTCGTCCATTTTGTCGGCCCGGCCCGGCCGCCCAACGGCGCCGGCGCGGCCTATAAACGGCGCCGGCGCGGCCTATAAACGGCGCCGGCGCGGCCTTCGAACGGATTCGGCGCGGCCGGCCTAGTCGGCCTAATCGGCCAATCTGTTCGACCATCTCGGCCGGCCTAGTCGGCCAAGACGTTCGGCCTAGTCGGCCATCTCGGCCAAGTTGTTCGGCCATCTCGGCCGGCCTAATCGGCCATGTCGGCCAAGTTGTTCGGCCATCTCGGCCGGCCTAGTCGGCCATCTCGGCCAAGTTGTTCGGCCATCTCGGCCAAGTTGTTCGGCCATCTCGGCCGGCCTAATCGGCCATGTCGGCCAAGACGTCCGGCCTAGTCGGCCATCTCAGCCAAGTTGTTCGGTCGTGATGGCCGAACACCTTGGCCGAGATGGCCGAACAACTTGGCTGAGATGGCCGACTAGGCCGGACGTCTTGGCCGACATGGCCGATTAGGCCGGCCGAGATGGCCGAACAACTTGGCCGACATGGCCGACTAGGCCGGCCGAGATGGCCGAACACCTCGGCCGAGATGGCCGAACACCTTGGCCGAGATGGCCGACTAGGCCGGACGTCTTGGCCGACATGGCCGATTAGTCCGGCCGAGATGGCCGAACAACTTGGCCGAGATGGCCGAACAACTTGGCTGAGATGGCCGACTAGGCCGGCCGAGATGGCCGAACACCTCGGCCGAGATGGCCGAACAACTTGGCCGAGATGGCCGAACACCTTGGCCGAGATGGCCGAACAAATTGGCCGAGATGGCCGACTAGGCCGGCCGAGATGGCCGAACACCTTGGCCGAAATGGCCGACATGGCCGACTAGGCCGTCCGAGATGGCCGAACACCTTTGCCGACATGGCCGACTAGGCCGGCCGAGATGGCCGAACACCTCGGCCGAGATGGCCGAACAACTTGGCCGAGATGGCCGAACACCTTGGCCGAGATGGCCGAACAAATTGGCCGAGATGGCCGACTAGGCCGGCCGAGATGGCCGAACACCTTGGCCGAAATGGCCGACATGGCCGAACACCTTGGCCGAAATGGCCGACATGGCCGAACACCTTGGCCGACATGGCCGACTAGGCCGGCCGAGAAGGCCGAACACCTTGGCCGAAATTGCCGACATGGCCGAACACCTTGGCCGACATGGCCGACTAGGCCGGACGTCTTGGCCGACTAGGCCGGCCGAGATGGTCGAACAGATTGGCCGATTAGGCCGACTAGGCCGGCCGCGCCGACGCCGTTCGAAGGCCGCGCCGGCGCCGTTTATAGGCCGCGCCGGCGCCGTTTATAGGCCGCGCCGGCGCCGTTTATAGGCCGCGCCGGCGCCGTTTATAGGCCGCGCCGGCGCCGTTTATAGGCCGCGCCGGCGCCGTTTATAGGCCGCGCCGGCGCCGTTGGCCGGCCGGGCCGGGCCGACAAAATGGACGAGGCCGCGCCGGCCGGCCGAACTGCGTTACGATTTCATTAGAACCGCTGTAAATGCAGCTGACAAAAGAAAATCATTTGATTCTTAATCATAGTTGTTTAAATATTTATCAATATAAACTTTTAAACCACCTTTTATGTTTTTTTCGAAAGTCCAGTTGTTTTTCTTTTTCTTAACTTCATTTCAATATACTTAAAACCTGGAACGATCATTGAATAAGTTACATAATTTTCCCCAGATATTGTTTCACTAATTTTATCAAAATGGACAGGACATTAATTAATTCTTCTAGATATGCTAGTTCATTTCTAGTTAAACGATTTATTTTAAAATGCTTATATTCTTGCCTATGAAAAATTGTGTCTATAAAAGAATGAATTTTGAAAATTCTTTTTACCATTGCAAAAGTAGAATGACAGCGTGTTTTTACATCTTGGACAAGGTTCAGAATCCTAGTTTTACCTTTTTGCTGCTCTTTGAGAAATTATTTCAGCTGAGTGGAATGATTAAAAGAGCAGACAATACTTCTACATTTCTACATTAAAAAATTTAACACATTGTGTAATTACTAATATCGGGTTGAATTAGCTCATTTTTTTATTAAATCTAGCTTCATCTTCACATTTCTCGATAAATTAAATTTATCTAAGACCTCAATAAAAGAAGACTCAAAATTTTCTGCAGTATGACCAGCAACTTAGTTACTAAAGTTAAAGCAATATGTTTTAAGTTTAAAGTTATCAAAAATATGACAAGCTAAACTAAAATAGCTGTCTAGATATTTGTAGTGAGACTGAAATATCAACTGAAAATATATCAAATGATATAAATTTTATTCAACTGAAATAAGTTTGAGTAATGGTTCTTGCTTTTTTCTTAGATAAATTTCATCCAAAATTGATCTTAATCTTTTTCCTGACAGTTATTTATAGTCACTATTTAATAATAAAAAAAATTCCTTAAAACGTGAATTTTTTGCAATTGAAAAGGTAAAAAACAAAAAATTAAAAAAAAGGTTCCATCTGTTTTTACTGGTTCTATATAATCTGATGAATATATTTTTCTTTGTTTTTTTGCAATTTTTATCCCATGTTTTTGCTCTAAATGATAGTCGTTGTTTTTGCCGAAGTCTTTTGATAATATTTAAGAATGTTATCTTTCTTGCATTCTAAACATTGCAAAATTTGGACAACAACATTATCTTTTTGTGGTATGCCAACTTCCTCGAAAAAAATCCCTTTTGTCCCTTTAAAATCCGGATCCCTCGAAGATGTTTTCTCAAAATGAAAACTTTCGTTTGTATTTTGCTTGCGTAGGCCGAACATCTGATACTTGTGTTTGTAAATTTGAGTGATTTTAATTTTCTTAAAGAAGTTCATACATTATCGAATTTTCTCTTATAATCGATGCAACGCTTGTTCTCATTCTTTTATTAGACATTTTAAATTTTTAAATTTTTTATGTTTGGTAAAAATTTTTGATTTGATTTTGGTTTTAGAAATGACTTATGAATAAAATAATAAAAAATAAATAATTTAATATAATAAATAAATTCTTAAAAAATGCCAATTAGTTTTCCTACATCATCTAAAAAAGTACAGAGTGAGTTTCGAGCCAACAAACTATCTGTAAAATGAGATGGCCTGACGAAGCCAACCCCGAGAGAGCTCGAAGGGCGCGGACAAGCCCTGTTCCGCACGGACAGCGGCCTACCCACGCGAAACGAAAAACTCGACAGGAGCGCAGGAGGCAATCAGCGTCAGAGTGCACCATTCTCTGGAGCGCAGGAAAGCCAAAGCTCGGACAAGTGCCGGAACTGCAACGGTTCGCCGCACACATTCAGCGTGTGCCCGGCTCGGGGAAAGCTTTGTGCGAATTGTGGAATCGAGAACCACTTCGCGGCAGCCAGCCGCGCAGGACGTCAAGGCAAGCCGAAGGCCGGACAAGGCGGCGCGTCGAGGAGTGGCACCGGGTACGGATCGAGCGGCAGCAACGCTCCCCAAGGCGACAGCCGGTACGGACCTGGTCAAGGTCAGCGCGACCGCGTCATCCGCCAGATCGACGGCGATGTCCAGCATCCGAGCGCACACTCAGCAGGGTATGCGAGTCAGGACGCGCGTGTGAGTGCGCAAGCCCCGCAGTCACAGTCGGAGTACGAGGAGTTTGCCGAATTCCTCCGGTACAAGAATGCCAGCAAGTACACGCTGATGAGCCTGGACGAAGACGCGATCGGCGAGGCAGACCGAGTAGAGGTCGGTCTTCGCGGTGGCAAAACCGAGTTTATCATCGACACGGGCAGCGCGATCAACACGATCAGCCAGTACGCCTACGAGAGGCTGGAACGAGCGACGCCCTTGACGCCGTTCACGACGCAGTACTTTGGGTACAAGTCGAGACTGCCGATTCCATTCCTGGGTAAGTTCGAAGCGGACGTGTCGTTCAGTGGGACGTGGGCAAGAGCCACATTCGTCGTTGTTGAGGGCGAGGCTGAGAACCTGCTCAGCAAGCGCACTTGTGTCGATCTGGGAGTGGTGAGCATCGCCAAGCCGATCGCCTCTCTCAGCTGTTGACGGTCCCTGGAGGCCGAATCCTCCACCATCGATCAGCACAACGTGGAATGGCTCGTAGCCAGATTCCCTGAACTTTTCAGTGGAAAGCTGGGCTGCGCGAAGGACATCAGCGTCAAAATGGATGTCGACCCGAAAGTCCGCCCCGTAAGACAGCCGCAACGCCCGGTTGCGTTCCATCTGCGCGAGGCAGTAGGAAGAGAGCTGGACAAGCAGGTCGAGCAGGGCATTCTCGAGCCTGTCGACAGCAGTAGCGGACCGACCCCATGGGTCTCAAACCTAGTTGTGGTGCCCATGGACAAGACGGCGCACGCCAACTGGAGGAACAAGCGTACGGAGTACACGTTGGAGATTCGGCTCACGTGTGATTCCAAGGCGCTCAACAAAGCGATCCGACGGACCCGATTTCCGGGTAAAACGATTGAGGATCTTATCACGCAAGTCAACGGCGCCACGGTCTTCTCGAAGATAGACCTCATCAAGGCGTTTCATCAGTTCGCGTTGGACCAGGAGAGTCG
Organism: Brachionus asplanchnoidis; assembly: GCA_025491095.1. Lineage (NCBI taxonomy): Eukaryota > Metazoa > Rotifera > Eurotatoria > Ploima > Brachionidae > Brachionus > Brachionus asplanchnoidis. The sequence continues at coordinate 3,090,852 of JAILYF010000004.1, forward strand.
GAACTACACGACCATCACAACGCATCGAGGGCTGTATCGTTACAAGCGCCTGCACATGGGCATTTCGTGCGCGTCCGAGGTGTTCACGGAGGGCCTTCGCAACATCCTGCTCGGATGCGAAGGTCAGTTGAACATGACCGACGACATTCTGGTCGGTCGTTCTCCTCCGAGATCAGCGCATCATCGTGCCCGCAGCACTGCGAGACCGAGTCGCAGACCTGGCACACACCGGACACCAGGGCATCGAGAAGACGAAGGCTCTCGTCCGAGCACGCGTCTGGTTTCCGGGCATCGACGAGATGGTCCACGACAGAGTGAAGAGGTGCCAAGCGTGCCAGGCGAACACCGATCGGCGATCATACGAGCCGATGGTAGCGTCACCGATGCCCCAAGGACCGTGGCAAGTCGTCGGTGGCGATTTTTTCGGTCCGATGGCGGACGGCTCGTACTGGTTCGTAAACCACTGCGAGTACTCGCGCTGGGCGATGGTCCACCACATCCGTTCTGTGTCTGCCGACACTGTGATCCCGGTTCTGGACGAGCTGTTCAGCATGATCGGCACGACACTGGTCTACAAGACTGACAACGGATCGCTGTTCCAGTCGTACTCGTTCGCGGCATTCGCCAAGCGGCTAGGCTTTCGGCATCGCCGGATCACGCCACTCTGGCCCAGGGCGAACGCCGAGACGGAGAGCTAAATGAAGAAGCTCGGGAAAGTGCTGAGGACAGCAACCATTGAGGGAGTAGACATGAACGTCGCTCTACGACAGTTTCTGAGGGCATACCGGGAGACGCCTCATACCACCACGAAGGTAGCCCCCGCTCAGCTCATGATGGGCTACAGCCGGACGTCGGGCATCCCGCAGCTCAGCGCTCCCGCCTGCGATCAGAGCGGCAACCAGGCCGCGCATCGTTTCGCGCAGGAGAACGATCGCAAGGCTAAGGAGGTGACGACGCGCGAGGACAACGCTCGCATGCGTGTGCAGCAGTCCGAGTTGAATGTGGGCGATCTTGTACTCCTGAAGCTTCAGCGAGTATGCAAGACGACGCCTGAGTGGGACCCGGAGCCGTACGTCATCACAGAGCGGAAAGGCAGTATGGTGAGCGTGGACCGTCACAACAACATCTTGACGACACGCAACGTGTCGTTCTTCAAGTTGTTCCGGAAGAGCAACACCGACGATGAAGAACTCGCCAGCCTTCAATCTCACGCGGAGGTCGTGTGCCCGCCTGTTCCAAGGCCATCCGGCCTATTACCGTTTGACCTGAACACGCCGCTTCAGGACGCCCAGCCAGTTTCCCTGGATTCAGCCGAATCTTCGAGAGGGGGGGGAGGTACGGCAACGACAACGCGAACGACCGGGAAAGCAGAGACAACGCATGCAGCAGGAGACGGGACACCGGCAGTCCAGCAGGTTCCGACCGCGACGGTCGACAGCTCGAAGCCGAGGACGTCCCAAGACGAGGCCCAGGCGCAGCAGCGCAAAGCAGGGCGACCCACGAAAGCGCAGGCGGCAGCCAACATGGCAGCAGCGGCTGCGGCAGAGGCAGCGCGCACGGAAGCAACCCGGCCACGCACCAGATGCAGACGCGGAGGCAGGCCAAGCCTTCGGCTCAAGCCGGGGGGAAGATGTGGTGATGACATCACTGTGCATGTACTCGGTTCGCTTTGCAGTTGCATGCACTCGTCTGAATCAGTAGACGATGTGCATGTTGAGCGCAGGCGAGACCGTGTAAATACACTATATATTAAGCAACTCTTTTTTTATTATGATGGAAAAAAATCTTGGATATTGAAATAAAATTTTATTTTAGTTTTTTTGGCTTTATTTCACTGAGAATGGTCAAAATTTACAAGAGCAAGTTGTAGCGCCAACGACGTCAAATGAACAAACAAATGAGCAGCTAAATATTGTTCATGGTGTATTCGAATCAGAGCCAAGTGTGTTTAATTTAGTAGAAAATTGCCCAGCTAAACGTCCGAGATGTAGACCTCGCAAAAACCCAATCAATGATAAAAGTAAACCTGCGAGCAAAATATCTAAAAACAATTAATTTTTTCCTTTTTTTTCTTATTTTTCTTTTTTTGTATTTTTTATTATCATCAATAAAAATTAATATCATTTTCTTATAATTTGTATCAATTGATTTTTTTTTATAGCATAAAAATAAAATTAGTATCACGTAAAATACATGCCATAATTAACCATTCGTTGATAATTTTTATTTACTTGTTTTTATTAGTGTTGTGAATCGAAGACCATTTCTTTCGATCTGTCGCTCGTGAAACCACAATTGTCTGGGTTTTTTGGTCGGCGATCCAATCGAAAAGTCGAGCGGTATCTTTCAACGATCGGATAGACGATCACGATCGTCGCTCTATAATCCGATTGGCGACCGCGATCCTCGCTCGCGATCCGATCGAGTGATATTCGAAAGATAATTACTTTTAATTATGTTTTAAAAGATTCTTTAAAAAAAAATCCTAAGAATAAGATGTTAAATAAACTAAAAATTTAAAAAAACGAATTTTTTTCATAATTTGTTTAATTCAAATTCAATTTAACATTGAATGCCATTCAATGTTAAATTTGAAAATTTTCTTCTACATTAAAATTTAAGAGCAAAAATATCTAATAAACGTTTAAAAAGTTATAGTTTTGAGCATAGTCATGAAAATTTGATTTTTTTTATTTGCCTTTAATCTTCTACTCCGTGATAAATTCTGAAATCTCGATTCATTTTTCTATAGTAAGAATTAAAAGTAATTGAAATTAAAAATTTCTTTTCAAAAGAAAGTAAAATATTGAATTAAATGATCTAGAACAAGAATTATTAGCGAATGCGATGAAAATAAAGATGAAAAAGCTCGGTAAAAGCTTATAAACGTTCAGAAAAAATTATTAACTAAAATAAATGAATTTTTGCTAGAAATTTAAATTTTTTGAATAAATCAGAATTAAAATTATTAAAAAGAATAAATTTTTAAACATGTTTTTTTTAGAAATCAAATCCTTTGGTAAAATTAGTGATAAACCGCTATGTTATAGGCTTTTGAAATTTCAAAAAATAGACTTAAAGTTTTTTTTACCTAACAAGAGATTCAGAAACTTTTTGAGTAAAAAGACGTGATTATCGGATGTTCTTCGATGCTGACGAAATGCTGACTGTTCTTTGCATAAAGGTCCCATAAGTTCTAGAACATTATAAAATTGATTTTCAATTAATCTATCTAAAACTTAACTGAGACAACTGATCACACTTATAGTCTTATATTTTAAGGGATCGGAACTAAGAGTTTTTTTAGTGATCATGGTAATTCTCGAAATTTTCCCATTGTAAAGAATCTCAGATAATTTTAGAAAGAGGTTGAAAAATTTGATTATTTAAAAAAAAGTTTCGGGTAGGTTTTTTAAAGCTCGTTTGCGGTTGATATCTGCCCCAGGCACTGAATTATCTTTGAGATTCTTAAGGTTTTTTTTGCTCATTAATACTTATTTCAGGGAATGATCTATCTATTTTCTTGTGAAAGAATCATAAATGGGTTAGGAATGTTAAATGAAGAACTTTTTTTAAAAGAGTTAATTTTTTTCAGAAGGGCCGTTAGAAGTTGGATTAGGATCTTTAATGGATCTTTAAATTTCCCTACTTTTCATTTTTCAATTAATTTTGAGATTTCAAACCTTATTTTGTTTTTTAGCCTTTTAAATTCAGATCTTATTTCGTCCGTCTTTTTTTTTAATTTTTTTAATTCTTTCCATTGGATAGCTGCATTAAGTATTAATGTGGTAATAAGCTTATTTGTTTCATTTATGTTTTTTGATTCAAAACTAATGTCATAAAAATTTATAAGATTCCTTTAAATTTTTCCCAATATGCCTATCCAAATTTAGGCCTTATACAGTGCTGCTACGATACTAGTGTTGGACGCGGACAGAGCTAACCGGTCCAATAGACGGGCGGTTCATCGCGTATGTTGGCCCGTTTATTTTGGCTGGCTATATTTTGGCCCGTTTAGTAACCGGCCAACTTTTTGGCGGGTGGTAATTTTCAAGGTCAGCTTGGCGGTCTAATTTTTGGACCGCCAAAAATAAACGGGCTAAAATATACGGGCTGCCAATAAACCGATAATAAAATAAAAAATTAAGATAATTTAAAAAAATTTATTATTTTAAAAAAAGTAGTTTTCTAATTGAAAAAAAATAAATTCAAAAATTTTTATAAAAAAAATTAAAATTTTGCTTAAAAAAAATATTTTAATTAAAAATTATAAAAAACAAAAGAAAAAAATTTTATTTTAAAAATAAAAAACAAAAGAAAAAAACCTTATTTAAAAATTTTAAAAACGCTAAGGTTGAAACTAGGGATATCGTCATTTACTATTAAATAACGATGACTATCAAGAATTTTTTAAATAACAATATTTTCTTAATTTTTTACTTTACTTTTACCTTTTTAAATTCAAATATTTTTGGGTTTAACGAAATATTTTGATTATTTTGAGATGGAGGGGGTTGATAGAAACTAACAATTATAAAATCTTTTTACGCTTTTCCAATTTAACTTTAACATTTATGAGCTCGGTATTGATAGAAACTAACAATTATAAAATCTTTTTACGCTTTTCCAATTTAACTTTAACATTTATGAGCTCGGTATTGAAAATATCGAGCTCATAAATTTGAGTGAATTAGATTGTATTTTTAATATGATTGTGCTTGAAAACTGTTTCATTGAAGTTCTCGTCATAAATGTTGAATATTCCAGACTTTGGCACACCGTCAGACAGAAGGTGCTTTTCAATTAAATATTTTTCAAAGTTCGGTTTAAGACCATGAAATTTAAAAGTAAAAGTTTTTTCTACTATAATAGGTTCTTCACCATCTTCAATTCGGACGACGTTCATTGATTTTTGTCAATTTGCCTTGTCAATTTTTGTCAAGGTCTTTTTAGTCGAAGTCTTCTTTGAATGAAATAAACTAAATATTTTTTCCAGTTATTGAAATTGTAACAAAGTTATCAATGAGATTACTGTCGATTACTTTCCTTTAAATTTCATTCAAAATATTAAATTAATAATTTTTGCAAGTTTAAAAAAATAATGTACGAAATAAATGATTGGATTCATTGATTTATACTTTATTTTTAGTTTTAAAAATCAAAAAACAAAATCGAACAAAATAATTAACACATATTGAACTTAATTTAGTTAAAAAATTCAAAAAAATTTGTTCGATAGTTCTCTCTAAATTTGTTCCCAAAATTTCGACAAAAATGACTGTTTATTTGCTCGGCCAAATGCTTGAGACATTCAAGTCCTATAAGCATCTCGGCTTTGAGCTTTCTGACTAGCTCGACCTCGATCTCCAATGGAGACGTGTACGCTCAATTGTCAGCCCTGTCGAGTTCTTGCTCAAGCAGCTTAAACTCAATGGCTGGTCTACGCCGATGCTCATTTGTGTATACCGAGAATATTGTCTTAGCCACTTTACGTACAGCGCCGTAATGCTTACTTCAACCTCTGCTGCTGCTAAGTGTGAGATGAACGCTTTCATCTCTCCTTTATGGCGAATCATGGGAATCGATGATCAGACTGCAGGCTCTTACAAACTCCTCCCAATCGCCGAGTTTATAGACCATGTCTGCGAACAAACACTCAATAGAATTCTGGCTGACCCAAATCATCCCATCACGTCATGTCAACCACGCAACCTTCGCTTGAACACACGCTTCCCTTTCCAAACAAGAAAAGCAAACAAGGCTGCTTATCGCAACAGCTTCTTACAGAAGTTCCTTCGAAAACTTCGCAACGATTCAAACAGCCAAAACGCGAGAGCTAGTCTCTATCTTGTTTAATCATATAACTAGTTTATAATTTATAATTTATATTTTTGTAGCAATTTACGATATGTCTGACAATTCTTACTTTGTATTTTAATAACAATTATTGAACAATTAGATTTAATTCTCAAATCAATAATTTTTATAAAAAGAGATATTTTGAATTTTATCATGGTGCTTTTTTTTATTATAAAACCATTTCTTTTTTGGGCTTTTTTTACTCAAAGTTTTATTTAAAAATGTTAAATAGAAAAAAATTCTTGCCAATTCTTTTGATAATTTTATTAATGATTTTAAAATTTTAATTCAGGCTTGGATAAGTAATGTGGGTAAAATTTATGTTTTTATTATTTATATTAGACATAAATGTTACTGGTCTTTAATATTAATCTTTTTAATCTAAGTATTTTTTAGATATTCACATTTTATTTTGGCAAATGACAGTCAGTGCAAAAATTATAAATTTTTTGATTTGTTTTGGAAGTTTTGGAAGAATAAAATTTCACAATGACTTTTATTTTATTTAGTGTTTGTTAAGGACCGTAATAAACTAATACCACAAAAATAGTAAAAATACCACAATTTTAATAAAACATCCACAATTTTAATAATTTTTCACACATTTAATACTTTTTCCACTAATTTAATTAAATCGCCACTATTATAGTACTTTTGACACAATTTTAATAAAATGACAATATATTCATTAAAAGTGCCACAAATTTAGTCAATTATTAATTGATAATTACCGATAAGTTTTTTTCTATTTAATGATTAATTTTAAAAAAAAATATTATTAGAAAATCGAAAAAAATGAGTGAAACACTATCTAAGGAGAGTGTATTAGAAGATCCAGCCAACCAAACATTGGAAGATGTAGATCATGATTTGTTTAAGTCGTTTGAAGATTTTGATGTGATTCTTAAAGAAATCAAAGACGGGACAATAAATGGAAATACTTGGATTTTTAAGAGTCAAGATGGAGATAAGCATCGATTTTATTGCATTCAATTCTCGACTCAATTTGGTAAATTTCAATGACGTTTTTATGGACCTACCAATTAGTAATAAGAGGAAAAAAGGAGCTCCACAAAAGACAGCAAAAAGCTTACAACATCAGCCATCAGATTTGGTTTCAAATGAAGAACTAGTTGACGATGAAGTTGTTCCTCCAAGTAAACGTGTTTGTATTAGACCAACAACAAGTGCGATGGCTTCCGAAATCAACGATAATGCTAAACTCAAAATAACTGTAAAACATGCGGCTCATTATTGAAAAAAAAAAATATTTTTATTGTCAAAATAAGTGTAAACAAATTTAATTTTTTGAAGTTATTTGGAGTTTTTTTATTATATTTTTGGTATTTTTTATTAAATTTATGGTGATTGTATTAAAATTGTGTCAAAAGCACTATAATAGTTGCGATTTAATTAAATTAGTGGAAAAAGTATTAAATGTGTGAAAAATTATTAAAATTGTGGATGTTTTATTAAATTTGTGGTAAAAATTACTATTTTTGTGGTTTTTTTAATTATTTTTATGGTTTCAAAATATTAAAGCTCGTTTGTTAAATTAGAAATATCTAATATTAATTGAATTAAATTTTATTGTTTTAAGAAACCTAATCATAGAATATTCAAAAATATTTTATTTAATAAATGTAGAATGTGATACAAAAAAAAATGAAAATTTAAAAAAAACTTTTGATAGACAAAATTCAATTGTGTTTTTAAGATTTAACTGAAATCATTCACTAATTAATGACTATCCAGTGATTGTCAGCTTTATTAAGAGTTCTCGCTTTGCTTCATCAAATTCTATAGTTGTCAAACAAGCAGAATAACAAATTTTAAGGTCGAGGACACAAGTATTTTTTCTAATATTTTTAATGTTTTGAGGGTTTAAAGTTTTTAACCCGGTATAACTTAGGATTGATGGATTTACATCAAAGAAATTCTCAATTTCGATTTACGATTAAATTATCAATTTAATAATTTTAAAAAAGTCGAATTTAAATAAACAATTAAACAAACTGAATAAACAAACTGGAATAAGCTGGAATAACTTGAATTAAAATATTTTATTTAATGTCCTATTAAAAAATGTCTTTATGTGCAACAAAAACATGAAAAATTTATTGTTGCATCAATTTTTTGAGTAACTTGGTAATCAATAATGTTGAGAAACTGCAAAAATAATAAAAGTTTTGGAAGGATAAGAAATATATTTCTTTTTTGCGAATTTATTTTTGGTACCACAAATTTTTTAATAAAATACCACAATTTTATTAAAAAAATATACAATAAAAATATCCATTGAAATTAAGAAAAACCTATTTTTTTTATATTTTAACACAAATTTGTTTTTAAAAAAAACACACAAACATTAATAATATTCGTATTTCTTTATTTAGTCTAAGCATCTGCTAAAATAATTGTTAAAAAGCTGAGTTCTATTATTTAAAAAATTCTGTTAAGCTAAACTCACGAAAGGATCTGTTATTATGCAGTTTAATCCAGTAAATTTTTGATAAAATTTGTAAGATGGGTCTTAGTCTAAATTTAGACTTAAAAATTATTATTTTCCATATGTAAATTATTTTTAAAAATTGCCAAAAATCGACCAATATTATTCTTTTTCTGAAATTTTTCCAAGCTATTTTTTTCCAATAAAATACTTTATGCTGTTGTTGCTTGATTAAATTTTCTTAATATTCTTGAAATTCCATTTTATGTTTTACCGCTATATTTTTATTAATTATTTCGCACTTTTTTGAAAATAAAAAAATTTAATGTCAGACAATTATATTAAAAGTGTACCACAATCTTTATTTTACATTGAATTAAAATTTCAAAACATAAAATTGTAGAGAAAAATTTACAAATAACAAATTTACCAATAATTATCTCGAATAAAGTCGACTTTACTTAATATTTAATTATTTTTTCACTAAAACGCTTCATCTTATTCAAATGATGATTCCTTCTGGTAACAATTTTTCTTTTTGCCGCAATATTTTCAAATACCACATAATTAACATCATATGCAAAATGGTTAATTTTCTTATTCATCTTTTTTTTTGTACTCGCTACAAGATCATCTAAATATTTTTGTTTAAACAAATATTCACTCTCGCTTTGTTCACTCACATTTTCAATATTTTCTTGGTTTCTAATGGTCTGATTTTTGAGGAAAAATTCCCTGATTGATTTTTGTGATATTTTGCCATCAATTTCTTCATCTTTAATTCATAAATTTATTCATGAACAGAAAATTTAAAGCTTTTCTTCTTACCTTTTGGTTTATTTTCACTTTTTTTCAGCGTTTTCGATAATTTTTGGGTCATAATTTGAAATTTGTTTTTTTTTAATTTACACAATTTTAAAATTAGAAAAATATGTTTCTTAAAAAATAAAAAAGGAAAAATCATATAAAACATAACATTTTACTTGGACCATAAATTTTACACCAACTTGTTGAAACATTAAAGCTTGTTGTAAATAAATAAAATTTAATTCCTAAAGAAAGCTTGATAAAATAGCTTTAAAAAATCAAACAAAGTATCTTTTTGCATACTAATCTAAAATTCATTAATCTAATTAGGAATTATGAATATTTGAATTATTATTTTTAAGTTTTTTCATAAATTGCTCATAATTTCGATAAGCACATGACTTGAGGTAAATGATACTCAAAAAATTGATTGATATTTAAAAAAAAAAGCTTCAAAATGAGACATGAGCTTGGTTCAAACCAAATAAGCTTGGCCAACTTTTTTATTTTCAATCCGGACTATGGTCAAAAAGAAGGAAAAGTAAAAAAAATTCTCGATAAGGATTTATTTAATTATTTAATTTTACTATTAAATTTTAGGAAGCTGAAAAAATATTCTACTATTATCCACCAGATGAGAAGATCGAAAAACAAATTAGAACCGCAGGATTTTGTGCGGGAATGATCAAATTTACACAGTAGTATCCTTCTATTAATTTGACCACATTTCTTTACTATTTTCTCTTAAGAACTTTCAAATCAAGCAAACCTTGTGAATTTGTGCATACTGAAAAAGTTCGAATGATAATAAATGAATTGGGAGACAATTTTTGGATGGTTATCGGTTTAAATGTACCACTTTCTCTCGACAAAGTATACGAGAATGATCTATTGTCGGACCAAATTTACATGTCCGTCTTAAAAAAAATTTACAACTACTATCAAGTAATTAATTTTAATTATTAAAAGAGTACACTCTTTAATCTGATTAGCTTTTTAATGGAAAAATAGGAGATTCTCTCAAATTGATGGGTCAAGATAAGTTAAAAGAAAATATGAAATTATTTTTTGATGATGTAAAATTTTTTTTAATTAAAAAAATTCTTATAATTGTTGATTTTCCAGTATATTGAAACAAAGCTCAATGTTCGTGACTGTGATTTAATGAATACTTTCAATGGTCTTCAATTTATGTCACTAGATCGAAATATGTATCTAAAAATTCAATCTTTACTTAATTTGTTGGAAGAAAAACTACATTTAGTTCAGAGAGTTGTAGTGATGCACAATGACCAAGTTATCTGGTAAAAAAAGGCTAAAATAAAACTGAATAAATATTTTTTATTAAATTATTAGGAGTGGACTTGAACAAGAGGACATATCGGCAATTTATCAGTATTTAAAAGAATTGATAAGTAAAAATGCTACCAGTGTTCCACAATCACAGTTGGCTTCTAAATTCCTGGTGGATGAAAACACCAAAAATTTAATGAATAGTCTAACAAATCCTTCTACGTCACACGATTCGGAAAATTCAATTGACCAATATGATCAGGAATATTTTGAATTCAAAAAAGTTTACTTGGATAAGCCAGATCCGGAGCAGTTTTATCTTATTCCCTATAATTTGTCTAAAATGACCTTTTTTGTATTCATTCCAACTAGTCAAACTTTTAAATTGAGCTTATTAAAAGAAATTGATGAAATATTAGCTCCAAATTTAGTTTTGTTCATCAAAGAAATTTCTGAACAGCAGTTAAAAAGAAGTAGTATATTGTAAGACAAATTGACTTTACCAAATAATTTTTTAATAAATATTCAATTCAAAAAGTGCAGAGGAAAAACAGATAAAATACATATATTTTAACCGATTAAATTTGGCTCAAAAATCAACTCTAAATAAAAGCAAAGATCTTCCAAAACATTTGATGGCATTAATAGCTCAATTGTCCAAAGATTTAGAAAGGTTTGTTTTAAAGCAAAATAAAATTTAGTTATTTATCAAGCTCCAAAAAAGTTGTGTCCCGAGTGGAGAAATATTTGTCAAAAGTGGAAAAGATTATTGGATTGCTTGTAAAAAATCTGATCTCAGAGAAGTGTATGTAGTTGTGTGTCAAAAGAATGCAAATTTAACAATGATAGATGGTAATTTTATTTACGAAATGAATTTTTGAATTTTAAATTTATTAAAATTTTAGAGGAAGTTAAACAGCTGTGCAGCACTGATTTTTCTAATATTTTCTTTATGGAATAAGCGTCCGCAATAGTTTTGATTTTAGCTGATCGAATTTTGAAATTATTTATCAATAAAATTGTCCTCGTATTTTTTTATTTTCTATTTTAATATTTTTATATTTTATGACTAAAATAAGGAAAATTTAAGCATCAAACCGTCTATAATTTCAAAATAAAAATTATCATAATTTAAAATTATTAAAATAAAAAATAAAAAATTAATAATAATATTTTTTTATTTTTTTTCTGAATGTTTTGATAGTAGTTAAATAAATATAAACAGCACAGAAAGTGACGCATAATTTTGGAATACCTTTTTTGAATTAATGAAAAATATGGCTTAATCATCTGAAAAAGAGCGATGTGATATTCAGTTCAAGCCAGACTTGTTTTTAAGTCACAGTTTTAAGTCTAAGTCACAAAAATTTAAGTCTAAGTTATGACTTGACTTAAATTTTTTTTCTTTTTTAAGTCAAAGTCATGACTTAAAATTTTTTTTATTTTCAAGTCAATAAATATAGTTAATTACCTTAAATTTTTATTTTCTTATGATCTTTTAACCTCTTTTTTTTCAGCGTGGCAGTCCAAAATTCTGTTAATTTAATTAAATTTAATTTTTTTTTTAAGTCAAGTAATTGACTTGACTTAAGACTTGTGACTTAAAAACAACTCTGGTTCAAGCCAAATAAAATATTTACTAAAAAATATCTTTTGATTAAAAAATTTAAAATAAAAGATAAAAAAATGAAATCTAAAAAAAAAAGTGCAACATTCCATAGTGTTAAAATGAAATCTTCAATTTATTTTTTTTTAAATCAATCAAATCAATATTAAAATTGAATCTAACTGATGTTTTAACAATGAAAAAAATAGTTTTAGTTGAGATAATTATTAATCTGTTAATTATAAATTGTTTAATGGAGAAAATATTTTTGTTTAGTTTGAATTTAATTTTATAATGTTCCAATCAAGAAAAGAATTTTTAAAATTTTTTGGGACATCACTAATAATACTAAATAAAGATGATTTTTAAATACAGTGCTAACTAAAATTATTATTTTTAAGATTTTTACTTTATAATTATTTTATAATTATTTTTAAAATTGTCTCCTGCTGTAGCTTATTATTATTATTATTGTATTTCATTACAAAATCTATTAAATATTTACTAAAATTTGTTTAATTTTATGTAGAGTTTCAAAATAAAAGATAAGAAATCCTCGAATGTTAATTTAATTTTAGAAAAAAAATGCTAAAAATTAACAAAAAAGTGTTCTTTTTCTTTTATTTCTTACTAAAGACCCTCTTTTTCAATATCTGAACGATTTTACAGTAAAATTTAATAATTTAACGTAAGATTACTCAACCAAGACAAAAATTTTCGTAAGAAAATGTAAGATCACTTATAATTACATAAAATTTCAATTGCAATTTGGCATTTTTGTAGAAACTTTGTATTTTGGGTGGAAATTTTGAGTCTACTTGTTATCTATCAGAAAATATGTCCACCATAAATAAAAATAATATTTTATTTCTTTTATGTTTTAGTTTTAACAGTGGGCATGGATAGACAATCAGATTTAAAATTAAAAAACCATTTTCCTTTCAATTATTTCAGCACTTTTTGGCAATTTTAATTATTTTGAACCTTATACTCATTGTACTTTTTGGTTAATTTAATCATTATATTTAATATTAAAAGGAATCCAGGGCGGAGCACTGGTTTTAGAATTTGAGTATTTTTTAGATAAGATAAGTATTAGTTAAAATTTAAATTAATAATTAAAATATTAATTAGTTAAAATCTTTATTTTAATTATCAAAAAGCACAGAAAGGACAAAAAGGGTCAAGAAAAAATAATTAAAATTATGATAAAGTACAAAAAGTACTGAAGGAATTTTTAATTTTGAATATTCTCATTGTCTTTACTTCCTTTTAAGTAGGTTATCCGAATTGAAGCTTTTTATTTTTTATTTGTCAGTGCCATATTGAATTCTGGTCATTCTCAACATTATTTTAATGAATAATGAGAGATAATAGTATTTGCAGTATAATTCTTAAATATCAATAAAAGCTTTTCATTAACTGGTAACTTGACAGTAGAGACTGATTTTGAATTAAAATTTCTAAAGACAAATGTTAACAAAATTTTAGTATTAAAATTTAAACTGTTTATTATATAAGTAATATTGAAATGCATAAATAAAATTTTCAATTAATATTTTTCTTCTAAACATAAAATGGAATGGTTGGAATCCGATTTTAAAAAGATAAATCAACAGAATAGATCTTTATTTTTGAACAAAATAAAATCTAACTCGTCTCCGAGCAATTTCAACTGTTATCTATTCAATGAATCCGGAAATTTGAACCAGGACTTATTTTTTATTACAGATCTTAAGGTTCGTCTCAAAGTAAAAATAAATCCTAAACGAATTTTTTTGATTCGAAAGTTCTATGATAACAAAACTGATGATGTTTTACTTGTCAATGTTTTTATAAAACAATTTCTTTATTCGACTATGATCAATTTTCGAAACTCTAAAGAACCATTTATTTTCATGATTATAAATGATTTTGATCTCAAATCAAATGAAAATAAATATGCGATGTTACCTGAAATACAGCATCTTGTTAGATGGGATCATTTAAAAAATGTCAGCACTCAATTACCAAAATTAGATTATGTCTTAAAAACGAGGTAATTATTTATATCAATTTATAAAATCAAATTTGATTTGAATTTCATATAAATATTCAAAATATTTTATTAAAACAATTTTAATTTATAATTTTCTATTATCCTAATTAGAATGAATTATTTTTCTATAATTTAAAGCGCTAAATTAAGTTGGGTTTAATTTTATTTATTAAGCTTTTTGTCTATTGATGATTTTTGACGAAACAAAATATGAATAAAACAAAGAAATAGAATAAATTTAATTTTGTTCGAAGTTTCTACTAAGGTGTAATTTCTTAGTGTTTTTAAGAAAATTTTGGCCAGTTGATTTTAAAATTGAAAATAAATTAACATTTTGCACAGATTCAGATTTAATTTTTAAATTTCAGAATTTTCAGTATTAGATTTCTATGTTTTAAAAATGTATTTTAGATATGATTACTTACGGTTTATGAGGATCTTGGTTGTAACGTGTTTTTAATAGAAGAACAGAAAAATTTAATAATTCCCTTCCTAAATAAAATGACTTTTCTATTGTTTTTGTTTGTTGTTAATAGTTTATTTATATTAAAATAAAGGCTCCGAGTAATTAAACTCCTTTCGCCAAGTTTAAAAATTTGTGAGTAAATACAGTAATTTAGCTTGTGTGGTACATATTTATAAGAATAGAACAAGTGAGAAATAATTTGGAAAATTAATTTCTACCATTCTGTAAATTCCATATTGGGGAAAATCTATCCCATACTTTACCTAGCAACATATTATTCTTTATATTAGATCTTGAACTATTGACAAAGGCTTGATAGTATTCATGAACTAGTTCATTTATTAGGGGGTTAGAGAAATTAAGGCTATTATTTAAATACCTTAGAAATAAAATTTCGGCTCTAGATTTGACATTCTCTATTTTATTTGCATGCATTAGACTATTTAATTGATCCGAGGGGGTGTCGTAAGAAAGTCTATATATAGATCTAAGAGCAATATTTTGAATAACTTGAACACTATCAAGGTTGGTATTAGCTAAAAGAAGAGTCGCAAAAAAAGAATAATCTATGATTGAACCAATCAGGCAATTGTAAACATTAATTAACGTATTCTTGCTTAACTTCCAATGCTTGTTTGAAATAATTTTGATAATATTTAGCCGATTATAGCATTTGTTACGGATGTGCTCGACCTGAGCACTGTAACAAAGCTTTTCATCAAGCTTAATTCCTAGAAAAACTGGATTTTTTTCATAAGGAATATGCTTATCTAGAAATTCAATCTCTAGAGGTTCAGTTTTACCAGGATTACCTGAGAAAATGAAATATGAACATTTTTCGGGCGCCATTCTCATCTTCCATTTAGCTAACCACTCTTCAATTTTTTTGAGATACTTTTTTATAACCGATCTTATGTTACCATATCTTTTAAAAATGAAGAAGGTGAGAAGGTCGTCCGCAAAAAGAAGAGAATATGAACTGTTTTTTTGGTTTTCTTTAGGGATGTCATTAATAAAAATAGTGAAAAGAGTTGGACTAATAACAGCACCTTGGGGTACCCCTGTTAGAATTTCACCTTTTTTAGACTCAAAGTTGTTGACCTTAACAAAGAATTTACGATTTAAGAGAAAATTTCTGACCCATTCAACAATATAGAGAGGGGTTTTAATTTTAATCATCTTGAAAATAATCCCATTATGCCAAACCTTGTCAAAGGTTTTCATAATGTCGAAGAACAGAGTACAAGCTTTTTTTTTTCTTTGAAAAGTTTCACCAATTTTTTGTGAAAGATAGACTAAATTATCTGATGTTCGTCTATGCTGGCGGAAACCAGATTGAGCTTTACTAATTAGGCTGTTTTTTTCTAGGTAATTATAGAGACGAGTGGTAACTACCCTTTCAAGAAGCTTACCTAAACAACTAGTGACACTTATTGGTCTGTAATTAGAGGGATCATTTGATGTTTTTTTTTTGGTATCATAGTTATTCTGGAAAGCTTCCATTGATCTGGGATAGCACCTTTTTTGAGACATAGGTTAAAAAGCTCGAGGATTTTTTTTAGGAAAACAGGTGGAAAACTCTTAATCATTATGTTAAAGATACCATCAGGACCGGGTGAAGAATCAACATTTAATTTCTTAATAATATTTAAAAGCTCAGCCATTGAGACTTCCTCAGAGTGGGGACTTTTATCTACATATTCACTTAGGTAACTTCTGTTACAAACAAAAGAGTCAATTTGCTCAATGAAAGCTAAGTCGAAATTAGGATCATTTTCCTGAGAGAAGGTTTTGACAAGTAGTTCTTTAAAAAGCTCACCTTTTTCCGGATCTGTGTTGTATTCTTTATTTTGGTATATGAGTTTAGGGATAGAATTAGTTGAATTATTGCTCCTAAATTTATTTATTTTCCTCCAAAAAGGCCTAGACGAAGTTGGATAAGGACCGAATTTTTGAATAAATTTTTCCCACTGTTCATTCCCAAATTTAGTTATCTCGAATTTTATCTTATTCGTAAGTCTATTACATTCGATTCTTAGTTGTGGCGATCCCGGATTTTTTTTTATTTTTCTTTTTAGCCTTTTTCTTTCTTTAATGTTCTTTACAAATTTTTGTGGAAGTGAATTTCTAAAATTTTTCAAAGCGAATTTTGGAATAGCTTGAAATGCAGCTTTTTGAATGGAAGTAGATATAACTTGATTAAGTAGATTAATATTGTCTATTTTGGGATAGACACAAGATGTCTCCAAAATTTTTTTAAAAATATCCCAATTTGCTTTGCCAAAATTAAACTTTGGCTGATTGTAACATGAAGCTTTGTAAAGTTCAAGATCAAGTGACAACAAAATTGGAAAATGATCACTTCCAAGATCATCTTCGAGGACAGAAAAGTCATTTATGTAGGGTCCGAGATTGCTGGAGGTTATAATTAAGTCTAGAACAGAAGTGTATCCTCTATTGGGTATTGTAAAGGTAGGTGTGTTGTTATTAATAAGAAGAAATCTAGGATTCTCAAGAATGTTCTCAAGAATTTTTCCATTTTCATTTGTATTACTATCAATAATACTAGTTCTAGAATTTAAGTCTCCTGCTATTATAAAATGTTCATAGTTTTGGTTAATAAACATAGATTTATTAAGCTTTTGACTGGGCGGATTATATAAGCTAAAAAGAAATATATCTTTTTTAAGACAACTATTTTTAGAATTTATTTTAATAGAGACAATTTCAGAATTGAGTAAATCTAGGTCGTAAATTTGTATAAAGTCTATTTCTTTTTTAATCAAAATCGCTAAACTACCCCCTCGGATGTTTCTACACCGGTGTATAGAAACATAAGCGGGGCAGTTAAGGATCTAGCGTGCTAGATTTTATTTATAAGAAACAGTTTATATGTAATTGATGTTAAGAGAATAGATTAATAATCATTAATGGAATCCTTTAATTTATGTTCGATGAATTTTTGTTTCTAAATGAAAAATTTAGAAAAAAAGATCAAAATAAAATGACGAATAATTGAATAATTTTTTTTTGGTTCAAAATTAGTTCTGTGAATGCAACATTGTGCAAAAAAAATTTTATCAACTGTGAAAGCTTCCTTAACTTTGCTAATCTAGCAGAAATTAAGTTTCAATATATTCTAGAGTAGTGCAATTGGCAGAGATTGTGCACATCATCAGCACACTTTGACAGTTGCATTCGAAAAACTTATTTTAAACTTATAGAAAAAAAAATTATTCTTTTTTTCTGTTCTAAAACCAAACAAATAATCAATACATTTTCTCCTAATAATAGTCGAAGGAATATTACATTTAGTTTTGATATTTTTTTCAAAAGAAATCAAGAAAAATAAAAAAAGAAGTTACTCAAAATCTCCTGGTAGAAATTTATTTTACAGTTTACTTTTCAGTAAGAAAAATTTAAATTGATTTTGTTATTTATAATAATAAAAAAAAATATTTGTAAAAAATCAATCAATTGTTTAATTGAAAATTTGTTATTAAAATATTTTAATCAAAGTCGATAATTATTTAACTTGATTTTGGAGCAAATTCAGGAAATTATCGAGATACCAACCAGGTCTAGAAAAAAACATCTTTTCGGAAATTTTTTATTTTTGATCTAAAATTATTAACACTCAAAAACAGGATTTTTTTTTAAAGTTAATTACTGAAGGGGTTCAAAAAACCTCTTTAGTTAAATATGATTTTTAGGTTGCATAAATTACCTTAATTACTCAAAATAAGTAAGAAAATGTTCTGAATGTAAAAATAAATGTTTTTTTATTAATTTCGTTTTGATTTAAAAAAAAATTGTCTATTTTTAAAGAAAAATTTGATATAAATTCAGGAAAAATTGTTAAAAGTTTTTTTTTAAAATTGTATAACTCGTTCTTAACAATTTATACAGAACGTTTTAAAAACCATCTCCCATCACAAGGACCAAATGTAACTTACATTTGATCCTTGTGAAATGTAAACAATTCAATTGTTTCCATTTCACAAGTAAAGCTCCATTTTTTCCGTAATGGAAAATAATCGAGCTTTATAAACTCTTGACCACATGACTTTGATAGTTATATTTTGGCATAAACACCTCTTGCATAGTAAAATCGATAAAGTTGATGTATCTCCTTTTGTAAAAGAAAGTTTAGGATCTACATCTTTCGGGTAACAATTGATACAATTCAATATAAATTTATCATGGACATGTCAAAATACTGACAGTTTGATCTCATTTTTTTATGCTAAGCATAGCTTGTTGGCTTAACTTTCTCATTAGAAATTTATCTTTTATCTGAGACTTATCACTTCTCTGTCATTCAATCTGACCCATAAAGTCCCTATTTTCGAAGTTTTTTCATTATTAATTTCTTCTTATTCAGGTTATTTATTATCTGAGCCGTCATCTATGTCATATTCGGTATAAGGTTGATTTGATATTTCCAGTTCTTATTCAAAATCATTATAAAAGTCATCATTATCCTGATAATCAGTATAATAATCATCAGAGACTTGAGGTTAGGTATCATTCGCATTACTAAGAAGTTCAAGAGCTTTTCATAGAGACATGGTTCAAAAATTTATTATTTATTCTAAGAATTAAGTAGTGTTGGGAATCAAAAGCATAATTAGCACAAAATCCGGATCCGGACACGGATTTACGGACGTCCGGACACGGATTTCATGTGCCTAAAACACGGATCCGGACTTTTTTTTTTTAAATCTAAAACACGGACACGGAAATACCTTGACTAAAACACGGACACGGATTTTTTAAAAGAAATTTGACAAAGATTTAAATAAATTGATTATAAAAAACGTAATTAAATTTATTTAAAAAAAAACACTGTTACCATATAATTTATGGTAAAAAAAATTTTAACTTTATGGTAATAAATAAAAAAAAATTAGTTATTCGTTTTTAATTTTCTGTCTCGTTTCGGACTTAAATGTTTTTTTTTGTTTTCAACTACACTCATTAGGCTTAAATAACCTTCATCTGAAAAACAATTACGATAAATAGAAAAATCAATATTTACAACACCGTATGGTAAATCTTCTGGTTTAATAAGCAAGTCAGATTCATTGATCAATTTCTTGAAATCAAAATCTTTATCATTTAAGACCAATAGCAGAATATTTTTTTGTTTTTTAGTTAAGATTTTCGGATAAACACGCAATTCATTTGAGTCAGTACTACCGGTAACTTCAAAACTTTGTTCATTTACAATTTCATTTACATTTGAGCCGTCTTTACCAACATTTAAAGCCATATTTTTTTTTATAAAATTGTCTCTAATTATAGATGTCGGTATTTTAGAAAAGACAAGTCCGTGTCAGTGTTTTAGAAATTTAGAAAAAAATCCGTGTCCGGGTTTTAGACAAGGTAGGTCCGTGTCCGCATTTTAGAAGGTTTTTTATCGGTCCGTGTCCGTACTTTAGTCAAATTTTTAATTTGTCCGGATCCGTGTTTTAGGCACATGAAATCCGTGTCCGGACGTCCGTAAATCCGTGTCCGGATCCGGATTTTAGTGATAGCCATAATTAGCCATGTCTATGATTTATTTTACGAAATAAAAGACAATATTTATGGAGGGTCCAAAAAACCCCTCCCCGGGTTTAACATATACTTTTTTTTAAGCATGAAAATAAAATTATTTTGTAATCAAAATTAATTATTTATACTATTTTTTTGATTTTAATTTTGATGGAAAAAAAAAATTCAAAAAAGATTCAATTTTTAGAACAATAAGAAAAAGAAGTACCAAAACCCCTCCGGTTTTTGAGTGTAAAAATATTTATTAAAATTTCATTACCAAATTCAATTTTTACACAAATTCTTTTTCTTCTTGACTGAAAAGAAAAAAATTGATCTATTCAATTGCTTGCTAAATTTTCTCAAATTTTTAAATAAAAATATAAATCAAACAAAAAAATTAATTTTGTTTTCTAGGAATGAAAATGAAAGAAATAACTTGAGTTTGTTGATTGAAAATTTGTCACAAACTACTGCTAAATTTTCTCAAATTTTTAAATAAAAATATAAATCAAACAAAAAAATTAATTTTGTTTTCTAGGAATGAAAATGAAAGAAATAACTTGAGTTTGTTGATTGAAAATTTGTCACAAACTACTGCTAAATTTTCTCAAATTTTTAAATAAAAATATAAATCAAACAAAAAAATTAATTTTGTTTTCTAGGAATGAAAATGAAAGAAATAACTTGAGTTTGTTGATTGAAAATTTGTCACAAACTACTGCTAGTGGTGTCAATGCTGACTATACAATTGAAATAGTCCAAGATAAATGTCCACAAAAACCAGAAAAACCTTCTGATCTAAATGAAGCATTTGCTAACGGCACAATAATCGAACCAAGCACTGCTTCATCATCTACTCTAACAACTGAACCAAGTTTTGTGAACAATTTTGGACCAAAATCAAGCTCTCAAATTGAAGACTTACAATCTCAATACAATTGTTCAGCAATACCTATCACTGCATCAAGCATTACCATATCTAAAATTCAAGAATTTAGTGATGATGAAGACTACAATGCATCCAAATCTTATCAATTTTCACCCAAACTTTGTGATTCACATTCACATTGCATAAAAGAGACCCAAAATGAAACTAAAAAACGGAGTATGCCAGCTGAGACAATATATCCTGGAGAATCAAAGGAAAACTCGGAATCATCGCTCATTTCCAACGAATCAGACATAGCACCAGCTTTGCGAAACAGTAGAACAAGTTCATCAAGCTCATCAGCAAGTACTTCAAGCTCATCGCTGTCATTATCTGTTTGCAATACACCAAAATCCTTTGCATTAAGATCTAAAGCAGATTTTTATAGTGAGCCGCGTTATTTTGGTAATTCCAAAAGATCCAAAGATTCACATCTAGTTTTTTCTCCATTAAAACTCAAAACTGAACGCAAACAAAAATTAAGGGAGATTAAAAAAAAATTTTTATCAAACCCTATGTTCAAGCAAATTAAAAGTCCTGCCAAGGCTAGTTCGGATCTTGTTGATAAAATTTTAAATATTAAAAATGTGATTTCTAGTGATGAGGACGATTACGATATGGGAAAATTATCTTTTGGTCGACGCCGATTGTTGTTCGACAAAAAAAACCATCTTAAAGAATTGGATAAAGCTTTTGAATCTGTGGACAAATCGATACCAAGTGGTCAATGTTTGGAGCAAAACAATGCGTTGGATCAAAGCTTTGTATCCATTCAGTCTAGTCTTTTGAATTATAGATTTGTTTCGGAGCGCAATGAAGACAAACTTCAAGAATATTTGGTTCATTTGGCTGAAATGACCAAATCAGACACTTTTAAATAGCTGTTATTCAAATTATAGAGAGTATTTGTTTATTTTTAAAAGAATTTACATTAATTTTGTTTAGAGAATTGAGCGTTAATTTGGTGATGGGAAAATTATTAGTTCAAGTGAATATTTTTTTTTTCATTTTTCAATAGAGGTTGTAAATAGAGGAAATGTACATGAAAACTGAATTGGGATCCAATGATAAAAAGAAATAATAAAAACTATAGCCCGAAAAATATTTTTTTGTTTAATAATTTTAAAAAAGAAAAATAAACAAATATTTTTATATGTATGCCTTTTTTTATTAAAAAATAAAATATAAATCAACACTTTTTGTTATTATCTTTCCATTTAAAATTGTATCTATAATTACTTTCACTTATTAAAGCATTCAAAAGAGAAAAATTATTGTTTTTTTTGGTGATTATATAAATTATTCTTTAGCATTTTTTGTCAACAAGATATGTAATGAAATGAAACAAGGTACCGTCATAATTTACGCACATTTACGTAATATATATCAATTTTTTACTACATTTTCTCCTTCCAGATTATTCCCACTCAAATGATGAAAACGATAATAATTTTAATCTGAAAATTCGGCTTTCAACTAAATCGTGTAAAAACAAATAAAGATAAATTAAAATTAAATTCTAATAAAAATAAGATTATTTTAATAAGTTTTTATTTCAAAATTTAACTATATCTATCCATAATGGAAAATTTTTGATACAAAATATAAATTAAAAAAAAAAAATTTTAATTAGAAACAAATGATATGCAATATTTTAAAAATTATTTAAAATTTTTAATTTTTAAAGTTTATCTCCTAAATTTCTATTTACCAATTTTGTTTAAAAAATTGTTTACGCTGTTCATTCATTCATCATCATAAAATTCAAAAGTTTTCAGGGTAGAATATTATTCTTTGTTATATTTTTGCCATTATTTGGGCAATTGCTTCATTTTTAGTTTCGTTTTTGTTAAGACTCAATAACCTAATTAAGATTATAAAAATGATTTAGATTATAACTATTTATTTAAAATTTTTCATCAACTGATTAATTTAAAGATTACAATCTTTTTTTTTTAAAAACATTTTTTAAAAAATTAGGTAAATAAGCGAAAGAATATAAAATTGAGAAATGACCTATTTCTATATTTTTTTCACATTTTTAAATTTTGCTAATTATTTTTAATATTTTAAATGTAAAAAGGTAAAATCTAAATTTTCATCGTTATGACCCAAAATTTTCCTTTTTTATTTAGAACTTCAGTAAATCCACAGAACTTGGTTTAAAAATAAATTCATGAATATACAAATAAATCCAGTTAGGTGAACATTTGAACAGAAATTTCATACTTTAAGACACAATTTTAAATACAATTTTTAAAAAGCTGAATCTTGGGGAATAGAAAAAAAAATTTTTTTTAAATGGTTTATTTTTATTTTTAAATTAAAATACTAATTTTATGACAAATTACTATTTTAATTCCTGAAACCACGACTAGCTCTACGACCTCTGGCTTTTTCGAATTTACGTCCCTTCGATTTGATGTATGGTCTAAAAAAACAAAATTAGTAAAATAAATTAACCAAAATTTGTCTGTCTTACTTAGTGTTGCTGTGTCTGGTGCCTGGAGCTGGTCCAAAGTGTCTAACAGCTTCTCTTTGGCTACGTGGACCCGATAGCAAGACACAATTTTCACCTTTTGGTGATCTCAAAGCCAATTGATCAAAAGTCAAAATTTCACCTCCGGCTTTTAGGATTCTGGCTCGAGCTTGTTCAGTTACATGCAAAGCAACGACCTAATGTTGGTTTAAAATATTAAAATTCAACCATAAAAAATTCAGTTTGGACTAAATCAGAAAATGTTTGTTTCATTAAAATTTCAATCCCATATCCGCAAATTTAAATTTCATCACTTTTAATCCTCAACTGAAAGTTGTCAACAAAAAAATACTATTTACTGATAGCTTTGGAACTTCAAATAGTCTAACATCGTTGGTAATGGTTCCAACAACGACAGCGGTTTTACCTTGACGGTCTTTTTGGCTCATTTTTCTAACCTAAAAAATTCAAATTTAAAAAATTAATTTTAATAAATTTTTTTAAAATTTTTCTCAGATTTTTTTAGTTTTTGATATCATTAGAATCAATCCCATATCCGCAAGAACTAATTAATCATCATTGATTTTAATTGTTCAGTAAATTGATGCTTACCAAGCGGGCCATCGAAACTGGTGGACGATTGGTTTTGCTCATGAACAAACGTCTCAAAATGATTTTGTTGAATTTGGAGCCAGAGCGACGGGCCAAAAATCTGTAAAGCTACAATGAATTAGTGGTTGCTTTTTAATTGACAATTTTTAGTTTACCTTGACCAAGAGTAAAAGATAGACATCTTTGCTTCTTGGAGCTAATCTTCTGACTTTACGGTCATTCTTATGGTTAATATCAATACCCTTTAAGTAGCAATTGAATTAGGTGTCGGCGATTAAATGGGATTTTAAAATAGATTTTTACCATCTTTTATGCTAGTTGATGAATTTGAATCAAAAAGGGGCTGCTAATTTTAATTTAAAATTCTAAGTTCGAATTATAAATTGGTTAAGTTGAATTCATGCAAAAAAATAAGCTTCTCAAGCAAGTACTCGTAGAGAATTTTGAAAAAGAGAAGGGGGTTTAGTAAGAGGTGCAAATTAAAATTAATTTAAATATTTACTAAATGTATTTGGGTAGCTTAATTTTTACCATGCCGTCTAAATTTTGTTTATGACTTTTTTTTTGGCTTAAATTTTTTTTAAATTTTTTTTGCTATTCAGTTTCAAATATTTACCGATTTGAAATTTTGCAATTCTGAACTCTGTATTATTTTTATTTTTTTTTTAATTTAAAAAAAGTACAAATTTTGAAATTTTTATTGTCAATTATTTTTTGATTTTTTTCTAATCGAATAACGCCAACTGAACATCTGTCTTTAGAATTTTAAGAATGAGATGTTTTCTATTTTTTCTTAATTAAAAAAAAATTAAAATAAATTTCAATAACGACTCATTTTATTCTTTTTAGTTTGAGATTTTTCATTTTGATGATTGCATAATGAAGGATTATTTCTTAAAATTCAGGAAATACGAAACTTTCACATTAGCTTAGGTTTCAGTTTTTGTTAAAGGAATTTTTTTAATTGAGCAGATACTAACCCTAACCCTCTATGTCCAATTTTTTTTCATAAATTAAGGAAATGATTGAATTGAAATCTGATTAATAAATTAAAAAATTTTAATTTTTTCCATTTTATTTATATAACAAACAATTTGATTTGAACGATTCTTTTAGCGTAATAAAATTAAAAAATAATTTGTTTTAAGTCTTTATGAAGGCTCCTGTGACTAGAAATAAAAAGCCAAAAAAAATGGTTTTTATTTATGCTTAAATTAAATTTTAACATGATTTAAAAATATTTAATTTTTAAATTTCAAGAAAAATTCGAGTTCATAGTCAGACATTTTTTTTAGTATTTTTTTGCGTTGATTAAAAAAAATATTCATTTTTTGTGATATTTTTGATTTTTTTTAAATTATTAAAATCAGATAAATCGAATTCTTAAATAATAAAATAATTTATTTAGAAATATATGCCTGTTTTTATTTTTTCAAGACTCTTGTGCCACCGAATATTAATGTTAAATGTAGCTATAAAAGATGCATTCTTTTATAAGTCATCTCTTCAAGCTTAGCTTACCGTAACTTTCCTGCTATTATTATTATTAATTTTGACTAAAATTTTGAAATTGAGAAATTTTCATTAATTAAATTATTACGAGTATTAATAGCAAAAATCACTTGCATTCTTTTAGAAATAATACTTATTCATTTGTTTGATTTATTTTTAAAAATTTATTTTGATTAAATTTTTTGTTTAAGATTTTGTTCGAAGTGGACCGACTCGGTTTTAACTTGATTTAATTGTATTGAATTTTTGGAAGCTAATTATATAATATAGAATATCTTTAGTCAATTATATATGAAAACAGTTTAATTTAAAAAAAAAAATTGATTTTTTTATTCGAGTTTATTCGAATGAAGCATAATGTCTTATTTTTTTTGGTGTATACCATTTATATTTTTAAAAATTTAAATAAAAAATTTAAAAGCTTTATGGTAACACAGCCTAAATGTATTTAATGTAAATTCGGTGACGTAATTTGAAAAACCGAAATATATCAGTCGTTTTATTTTTTTTTCTAAACAACCCACATATTCTTGTAGATCTTGAAGAGAGGAATCCAAATATATAAATGAAATATTTTTAAAAAATTTTTAATTCTTTTTTTTTTTTAAATTCAAAGTTATTTTTCGGCTAATTCGGTAGAATTTTTCAAATTAGTAATTATGTTTGACAATTTTTGATCCGATGACGGAACAAGTTTGAACTGACCTTATTTGCTTATCGTTTTCAGCGGGTCTTAATTAGTAGAAAATAATTTTACTAGAATTTTAAGATAGCCGATGGGTCCGTTGTCTAATGTTGTTATTTTTTATGGGTTAAGAGGTTATTGAGGTATCACCTCAATACCCAAAAATCCCACCCATTTACTCCTAAAAATAAAATATTTAACTTAATTAGGCTTAAAAGACAAAAATGATCACATTGACGCCGTTTTTTATGAAATATTTAAAATTTTGTTTCTCAAAAAAGTTTGTTTTTTTTTTTACAAAAATAATTTGATTTTATTTGATAAAAATATTCGTTCTGTATTATCAAAGATAGTTAATATATTATAAAAATGAATCAAAATAAACAAAAAGAAGTTAAAAAAAAAGTATTGGGTTTGTTTTGAATGTTTACCGAAACAGTTTAGAAATAACAAAGGGTTAGAGTTTCACTGTGATGTATGTCTATGAATCTTTTACACTAAAAAAAATCAAGCATAAAATTTATTTTAAATTCGTTAATAATTAGTTTAAATTTTTTTCTAAATAGTTATGTTGTAGCGTGTATTTAAAAGATTAATAATAAAGAAAATTTTAATTATTTATATTATTAAAAAAAACAAAAAATCCTTTTTTAAATTCTTATTGAGCTAATTGGGTGAATTCGGTGAATATCCTGAAAAAGAGGTTAGTTCTCGGACTAAATATTTACAAAATCAGGGGTAACTGGGTTAACCTAATTCACCCAATAAGGGGTCACCCAATTAACCACAGGAGGTAAAGGGCTGACTTGAAAAAACTGGTCTAATTCGGTGAGTATTTTTGGAGTTTTTGAATAAAATGAGTGCGAAATATGAAATAAAAAAATAATAGGTCACTCGGTTAGGCTCATTTACCATAGTTCTTTTTTTCTTATAATTGTTCAAAAAAAAATTTTAAATTGTTTTTCTTTAACTTAAGATTTTCGATTCGTTTAATTTATAATTTGTTTTGATTAATTCTTTTTTTTTTCATTATAATTAAAAAATAAAAAATTTTAAAAATTCATTATAATCCGTAATGTGTAAATTCGGTTAATTCGGTAAATATTCTGGAAAAGAGGTTAGTTTTGGGGCAAAATATATATGGTTTTCGGGGTATTTCGGTTAACCCAATTATCCCTATTAGCCCTAACATAATTAACCGCAGGAGGTAAATGGGTGAGTCAAAAACATAGGTCTAATTCGGTGACAATTTTTGGAGTTTTCGAACAAAATGGGATCGTTTTATGCAATAAAAAAAATAGGTCACCCGGTTAGGCTCATTTACCATACAAAAAGCAAAATCGATTAATTTTATTTTAATATTGTCTTTTGATTTTATATTTTAGTTTCAAAAAATAAATCAATTTTGAAAAAAACACTAAAAAATAATCAGATCATCTTTTTTTAAATAATCTTTTTCGCTTCAAATTCACAATATCGTCTACCATCTATCTTTTAAAGATTTAAAGTGTACTTTAGCTGCGCATCAAATTTCAAAAGCAAATTTTAGAAAGAAATATCATCTTATTTTTACTGAAAATTTTCATTTAAAACAATTGAGTAGTCTTGAAATCGGTTGTCTTATGATGATTTTATTTAGGTTTAAATTGATCAAATAAAATTTGTCATAGTGTTCAATATGAAAGTAAGATTTAAACAATTTTTTTCATGATAATCTAATGATAATTCTCTAATTTTATTTGGGTTTTAAAGCAAGTATGCGATCAGAAATCAGCATTCTCGTTTAAAACCATTAAATTCATTGGGTTTTTTTAATAAGAAAATCAAAATCAATAAATTTGAGAAAAATAGTATCTGAGAGAATTTCTTTTCATACTTACTTATTTTTAAATCCTTGTTAATTAATTAATTAATTAATTTTATTTTATATTTCTATTTTACTTATTTGTTTAAATGAATCATCTAAGAATCAATTTTTTTTAATAAAAAAAATAACCTTCTTACAAACTACATTATGATTTCTTGTTTTTATCGGTTACTTAATTTATTCATTCTAATGATTATTTCGTCAACTTTTCAAAGTATAAGGTTAATTTTTTAGAAAGCATTACTTCAAAAATACTGACAAAATTTCCAAGTTTAAATTTTTAAATTGTGTCTCACTTAATTCTTTTATTGATTTCATAGATTTTCTATTCAAAACTTTTTAAAGTTTTGTTGTAAATTTGATTTAAAATTTTTGTAAATTAAATGATTTTTTCTTTCTCGGAATTCATTTAAGAAGGGCTCTTAGATCCATTTCAAAAACCTGGCACTTCATCGCTTACTATATTTTAATTAATTTTCATTTTGTTGATTTTAATATACAAGAATCACGCACAAATATTTTAATAAAAACATGATTATTTTATTAAATTGTGAAATTTGTTTTTAATTAATATTACAAATTCTTTTTATTTTTATAGCCCGAGAGGCGTCTTTCGAAATAATAATAATAGAAATAAAAATTTATACTTTAGGTAAAACCATTTTCAGATACCATCTTAATTTTAAAATCATTTAATTATTTTTTTGCAAATTTCGATCAAAATGCTGATATTGATTTTTACAGTTAAAGAATTATAAGTCCACTAAACAAAATTTGAATATTTTTTGTTCAAAAAAAAACCTGACCGTAGATACTGAATTTAAACTGCTTCTTTTTTCCTGTAATCTCCACAAATGTTTTGATAGCAGTAATCAAAAATGGTCAATTTAGACAGCGCCGTCATTTTGCGCGACGTGAACCTCAACAAATTATTAAAGTCTCTTAGCTTAGTTTTTGAAGGAATTATTTTGTAGAAAAATTAGATTTTTTTATTAAATTAAAATTTTTTTTTCTTAGGAATTGGCGAAGCCAAAAAATAAATTATTAAAACCTATAATGCTGAGAACATGCTGTAAAATTTTTAATTCAAAGTATCAAAGGATTATCTTAGCAGTTTAAATTATTTTAAGGTGAAAGTTAGAATATGCTAATACTTCTTTTGTTTGAAATAAAAGAATTTTTAAAAGATAGGCATTTCATGATAGTGTCAAAGTATTGAGTGAATTTAAGTGATTGATTGATTTAAAGAATTTAAATATATTAGTTTATTCGAAAAAATATAGCGTGTTTAATAATTTTAGCAAGTCAAAATTGAAAATGGAAATTATTTTTCAGAAAATAGTATTGCTCGCAATTTTTTTTTATTAATAATTAATTTATGAACTTTTTGACTATTTTTTATTTTATTACAATTTTTTTCAAAATTTGGTAGACTGAGAAACAGCATCTTATTAAATAGAACATTTTATTTAAATGTGAGTCCTCATTAAAATTAAGATCCAATTAAAACAATTGTTCGCATCCACGTATTACATTATATTGCATTGAGCTAATTAAAAAATAGGAAAATAAAAATTATTTTCTGCTTTAAATCAGTTTTAATAAATTAATATGTAATAAATTAAAACGTTGAAAATTTTTCAGTTGACTTTTTTTGCATAAGCAAAAAAAAATTTAGAATTTTTCTTTAATGACATTACGGTAATAAATACACTTATGTAGTAATACATCGCATTCCATTATAATAAAGGAATTTTTTTCATCAAAAAAGGGGAGAAAAAATCGATATTTTAAAAAATTTATTCAAAATTATATCAGAAATAAAACGAGACAAAACAAGATGAGAATTGGAAGATGGTAAAAATTAGAGAATTATGCTACAGCTATGTATTATTTTAATTCATTTGAAAGCTCCAACAAAAATCGAGTGTGATATAGAAAATCAGAAAGGGGGAGAAAAATAAGGAAATAATTTTTAATTCTGATGCAAGCTGAATTATACAATTTCTAAACTTTAAAAAAATATATTGTTAAAAGAATTTTTCATCAAAATCATTATTTTCTAAATTTTTTATTTCAGCGTTTAAAATTTTCACAAGAATCTAAAATAACTAGAAAATTTTCAGTTTTCGAAAGAATAAAATAAAAATAAATTTTTTCTTTTTTTTGACTTGATTATATGTTTAGATTTAGAATTTTTTAATTCATGCCTTATCCTGAATCCCTAAACCTGTTCCAAATGTTTGTTTTATTTATTTAGAATCAGAAATGTCGAGCATTATAGAAGGTATTTAAAAAATAATATTTGTGTAATTTTCTTTTATTTTGATTTACATAATAGTGGTCAACACTCATTTAAATAATTAATAAATTATTTTTTTAAAAGAAAAAGAAAATCGTGAGCGTCTCCTGAAAAATGTGAAGAAAGAATGCAAACAATTGATGGAGATTGCAGTAACCAAAAAGTTCATAAATGAAGACAATTCCTGTATTACAACATTATGTGGTAAGTATTTTTTGTGTTTATATTTAACATTTGACACATAATCAATAATTGAATTTAAATTTTATACTTAAAAATAATTTAAATTGCTAGATAAAACTTGTGAATTTCACGATTTAAAATAATCACTTTTAGATTCTTTATAATAAATAATAAGATCAATCGAGCTTAGCATCGGCTAGATTATTTATTTATCTAAAAGCTTGAAATTCATATATTTATTGTATTAAGCTTCCTTACTTCTAAATAGGTATATTGAATTTAGGAATTATGAGTAGAATTAGTGTATTCTAAAAAAAGAGCTATTTTCAATCGATTTTATTATTGGATTTTTAACTTTATAATTAGATTGAATCTTATTGATGTTTTTTTTACTAAAACTAGAAAGTCAAGGAGTTTTTAAGTATTTTTTTTGTTCTAAAAATTTAATTTAAACCTGTCGAGAAGGTAAAAATTAGTACAAAAACTTAACTCCTTTAATTAGTGACTAAAATCAAAATTTCGAAATTGATGAAACTCAGCGTCTAATTAAAATTTATGCACAAACGTCCGATGATTTATTTAGACTATTTTATTCCCTAAAAACACCCATAATGATGACATTTTTTTATTGATAATTTTTTAAAATATTTCCAGTGAAATTTAATGGAAATTGAAAAAAAGTTTCAACTGAAACTTAAAAACTTTGATTATACTTAAAAGAGATTTGATATAAATAAAATTGCATGGTTCTATTTAGAATGTATGAAAAGAATATAAATTTTTTTAACTTTCGATGGGTTCTAACCGTTATAAAAAAAGAGCTTCGAGTGTTTAAGATAAATGAATAAAACATTTCATTGGTATCAAAAATTAATTTTTTTTAACTTTTACCATATAGGTACTTGTTAAGGAAATCAAACAAAAATTATCGTTGGTAAAAAATAGTTTATTTTTAATAGGGTTAATTATAGAAAGATTCAAATATTTTTTGTCACTGTGAAAAATATTCACCGAAAATTATTTTTTTCAATTTTAGATGCAAATTAAATCTGAATATAAATATTCAAAAACAAAGATAAAACAATATTTAGTTTATTTATCTATAAAAAATATTAATCCAATATTGAACGACACAATGGATTGAATATACTTTTGGTGTTGTGAATTTCTAATACAAATCGAACGAATTTATTTTTTGATAAATTAAAATTAAAGTAAATAAAAATTATTAGAATAAATACTGCAGCATACTTTGTTTCACCTCTTTTATCTAAGAAAATAAATTTTTATTTCCTTTTTTGTAGTAAATCAAATCAATAATCTATTCAAATCTTATTGATTCTTAAGTTTTTGTCTTTTTTTACATGAGAAAAATTATTTTAGGTAGAAATGGTTTAACAAAGTACTTTGCATTATGTTGCAGTATTTTTTCTAATATTTTTTATTTACTTTAATTGCAATTTATCAAAAAATGAAGAATTTTTGTTTAATTTGTATTTGAAATTCACAAAACCATATTTTTAAGGTATATTTTTAGTTTTTTTAATAATTCTATAAAGCTGATTTATTTTTAGATTTTTCAATTTTATTTAGTAAAATTAATTTTAATTAAAAAAATTCTCCAACTCATCAATATTTACATCATTTTAGCCTCCCATAAATCATTCCGTAAAGTAGTTAATTTTGAAACCTCTAAATTATCCTCGTTTTTTTGTTGAAAAGTGCTTTTATATTGAAAAAGGGCCGAACGGGACCATCAAAGAGTAATGACTCGATAAAAAATATTAAAACTAAAACTTATTGAGTCAATTTTTTATGATCTGACACAAGAAATTACAAAAATTCGATTCAACTCGATTGAATAAGAAGACGTAATTGTGAATTTTTCACGTTCTTCTTGATCATACACTTTGAATTAGAAAAAATATTATTGAACAAAAATTAATTGAAGTTAATTTTAATTTTTTTAAATAATTAGTTTTTTTTTTGAAAATAATTAGTTTTGTGTCAAGAGTATTTAGATGTAAAAAAAAATTTGAAAGTAATTAATTTTTTCCTTTTGTTTAATTGATTTGTTTAAATGATTTCAAAATAATAATCTTGAATATTTAAAAAAAATAATAAATTAATATTAGTGTTAGAAAACGATAGTTTTGGCGGTGTCATCTTCAAAGTGCTAAAATCTACTTTACTAAATAAGAAAAGTTCACAAAATTAAAATTTATTAAGATGCAACTAATTTTGTAAGCATCATGAGATATTATCCAATGTTTTAAAGCTTTTTGAAAATAAATTATTAAATTCAAATTAATCCTAACTTGTGTCTTGAATCAATGTAGTCGAGATCCATAAGATATAAGTTCGATTTATCTATTTAAACTTACTTAATTTTCAGAACTATTTTCTAAATTATTATAGCATTGTCTCTATTTAAATAAACCACATCTCCTTTCTAATGCATACTCTACTCTTTGCATATTTTTTCTTAACTTGAAGAGTTAACAATATCAACAAATGAATAATTTCCTAACATATATTTCGCCCAATGTCTAAATTATTTTAAATAAATATAAAATAAAAATAAGCAGAAACTAATTAATTTCATAATATTAAGAAATTTTTTCAAAAGTAAATAAGTTTTATACAGAAAGCAATTATTTATAAAGTAAAGTAAACTAACAACCTTTGAATGTATTCTTCTTAACTAATAAAGTTCACGAAATTCAAAACTTTAGTGCTATCTGAATTTCACATTTTTGACTCAAAATTCGTAATCTACGCCCTCGAAAACCCCATGATTTAGAGAGATTTTTTAAGAAAAATAAAGCAAAAAAATAAAAAAGTAAAACCATAGATTTGTTCAGAATTTTGTCTATATTTAAAAAAAAAAAAAAAAAATCGGTTCATAATTGATCCCTCGGAGGAGATACGATTTAAACCAGAAAAATCAAATTTTTTTCCTTTTTTTAGCCAACCAAAACCGCCACACCCTTTATCATTTTTTCTAAATTACATTAGCATGTAGAGAATTTTATGCTCTTTCAGAATATATATACTTTTTTAGTATTTTTAAGTTTTATCCTTGAGATTTTGAGTCTAAAAGAACAACAACTTTTTAAAGGGTTTGCTATCTTTGGAACCCTGGGTGTAAAAATTTTTTTTTTTGCCCCCTTCAAAAAAATTTTTATTTGGGGTTTTCGAGGGCGTAGATTACGAATTTTGAGTCAAAAGTGTGAAATTCAGATAGCACTAAAGTTTTGAATTTCGTGAACTTTACAAAATAATTTGTTATCTTCAACATTTTAATTAGATTCCTTCTAATAAGTCAAGTTTCTAGACAAAATTACCTTTCTTTAAAAAGGACATCATACACTGACAGAATTTATTTTGACATTAACAAAAGACCATTTGTTAAATTGGTATTATTCCATGAATTTCTTTAAATTTTAAAATATTTAATTCTAAAAGCAATATCGTGTTTAATAATTATTGAAAATAATATGTCATTCTTAAAATGATCAAAAGACTTAGTTATTCAATAGCAACAGTATTAGCTTTCAGTATGCTCTAATCATTATTTTCTTGATTTGGCAAGATATTTTTTTAATAATATTTTTCAATAAAACTTAAAGTAAAAAAAGTCCAAAAAAGAACTGGTTCTAAAATGTAAACTATAAGCTCAAGCCGTTTCTTTTAAATTATATACAAAATAAAATATTAAACTAATATTTTTATGAAAAATTAACAAGGATTGGTTTATAGGATAGAATAGTTAGTAGAATAGTCTTTAATGTACGAAATAAATGGTTAGATTCACTGATTTATACTTTATTTTTAAGTTTAAAAACCAAAAAACAAAATCGAACAAAAAATTAACACATATTGAACTTTGTTTGGTTAAAAATTAAAGAAAATCTGTTCGATAATTCTGTCTTAATTTGTTCCCAAAATTTCGACAAATTTTAAGAAAGTTCATTTAGGGTATTTCAATTTAAAAAAAAAAACGGAAAAACTATCAAATGATTTAATTTTGTAAAAATAGATATTTTGAATTTTATCATGTTGTTTTTTTTTATAATAAAACCAGTTCTTTTTTGGGCTTTATTTACTTAAAGTTTTATTGAAAAATGTTAAATAAAAAAAAAATCTTGCCATTTGTGAATCTCGTGTAGCAGTTTCTGACTTACTGCTTTTCATAATAATAATTTCTACTTTAATTTTATATATTTAAATTAGCTATATCTTTGAAGTTATTTAGCAACCTGGATACTAAACTATCATCAGCAAAAAATTTTGAAGCATTCTTTACTCCATTTATTTAAAAAAAGAGTGGTCTTGATACTGAGTCTTCTGGAATGTCACCAAAAACTTTTCTCTAGGATAAATATATATCACCCAAAACCATTCTTGACTTTTTTATGTCAGGAAAGCTTAGTGACTTATTGTAAGATAAATGTTACAAATAAGTCTTTTGTGTGTTTTATCAAATTCCTTACAAAAGTTCAACAGTAAATAAAATGAACATATTTTTTGACAAATAAACTACTAGTTGGAAAATTTAACGTACCCATAATGCTAAATGATGTATCACCCAGACATTTTGAAATTTCATACATAACTTGAAGGCCTTGAATCTGATGGAAAGAACAAAAAGGGGTGATATTAATTTGATAGATAGATAGTAGGTGATATATATTAATCAATTTTTCAAGTTCATTCATGGAATAGACCTGGTTGAAAAAAGTAACAATTTTAATGTAACAAAAAACCAAGAGAGAAGTTACTGTTACAAATATCACAGAGAAACTTAGAGGCTCCAACATAGAGACAACTTTTTTTTTCAACAGAACCGCTATTATATGGAACTTGCTGCCGTATAAATTAGTTGAAGTCCGCAATGGTAATAGCTTTAAAGCAGGCATTGATTGCTGGATGAGCAGCAATCAATCACATCAGCTGTTTTAGTGTGCCTTTTTAGCATTCTCGCTGACTAGCCAGCTACAATCAAAACTTTTACTACTACTTACAATATTTATATTTATGGTTTTTTGTATATATGTACCGAGCTACAGCTCATTCAGAATAAAATATAAAATTCAAAATAAATCTTAAAAAATAAATTTAAGTTTAAAAAAAAAAGTAAAAAAAGTTTATTAAAATAAGTTATTAAAACAGGTAATGTCTGTTTATACATGTTTAAATATTTTAGGGCTCAAGAAAAAAAGAAGAAATAGTAAGGTAGCAATTACTCAATGGAGTCAGGTAGAGACAAAATGAAACAAATTTTGTTTCACCTACTGCGAACGTCCACAAAATATGTGACAATAAATTGCTTTTAATTTTTACATGCTTTTTAAAAGCGTGCAATTTTGCAGAATTCGTACAGGTTTTGCCAGAGTTGTTTATAAGTCCCAAAAAAAAGTCCAAGTCATTAAAAAAAAAGTCCAAGTTCGGGATTTTTATTTTTATGTAAGTGTAAATAGCAGAGTTGGTCAAAAGTCAAAGTATAAAGTCAAAATGGTGAAAAGTCAGAGTCAAAGTTTTGTTTTAAAAAATAAAAAATAAGTCCGGACTTGGACTTGACTTAAGATTTTTGACTTTAAAACAACTCTGGATTTTGCAGACTTCCGTATTTTTTTCTTTTAGTATTAAAGGTTTTGCTTGAAAATTCACAATGCCGTATCACAACGCATCTTACATTGAACTTCTACTTAATTTATTGTATATAATAAAATACAATGTTTAATAATTATCTGATAAATTTATTTCCAATCATGCTCTAATCATGCAAACTTAAATTGAATTTTTTTTTTATTTACTATTTTTAATCGATATTAATTTTTTTTCCTCTATCAATTTTTTTATTATACAAATAACAAGCAAGAGAGCTTAAATGAAGGCTTTTGCCATTCAAATGAACCCTGAGCTTTTCCAAAACTATTTTAATTGTAAAATAAAAATCTTTTATATTTTTCTAAATAATTATTTTTCAAAAATATCAAAGTCTATTTTTAAAACGTTCAAATAATATTTTTATTTATAAATTTAAATTTTATTATATTTTTGTTGATTTAGTTATTTTCAAAATAATTTCAAATAAATTTTTTTTGTAGCTACAATTGAATCATGTCTACTCCACGGCTTGAGGCGTAGAGCGATCGGTCTTTTCAGAACCAACACAACTCTTTTTATTCTTCAAAAAATAAGCAAAAACTGCGAACAAGCTAAGCAAATTTTGGAATTGTGTGAACAATATGAAAAGGCTTATTGCTCAAAAAACTCAATAAGTGAAAATAAAATTTTATGCTCGACCAATTCGCAGCAATCTCTATTCTCACGCAAGACTATTTCCAGTACAGAAAACCCATGTTCCTCATTTAGCTCAAATCAGCTAATAAACGGAAGAAATTTTTCTCCAATCTTTTCCAAAGGTTCCAACTGCTATCGCTTTTTGTGGATCAGAATCGCATTATTAAACAAATGTCTGATAAAAATCATAGACCACTTTATTGAAGATTCCGCTACATATTACTATCCTTACGCTCTTCTTGCTGATCCAGTTGATGGACCCATTTTTAGTTCACTTTTGATCGGACCCTGCGCCCTCGAATACACTCAGATGAAGTCTTGTGAACACATTTGGAATGATCCGAATGCGGACGAGCTTGTTCAGCGGCACAGAATGCACAGTTCAGCCAACTCATTTTCCAAAGTCTATGGCATCATTTACCATCAGACTGGCGCCCATTTGTCCAACTCTACAGCCAATGTATTCAATAGATACAAACTAGGTCTGAACTCATCTCTTGCCAAGCGCAAGGCAAGTATCAGCACTGCTTTGGATGACATAAGCAATTTTCCCAGTGACAAATTTTTTCCAGCTCAAACAAATACATCTAGCTGTTTTGCCCCCAAAGACGCCAACCAGACTTCGCCTCAACCAAACAATACCACAAACACATCATTCAATTACTCCGCCAAAGAGTATGTAGAATCACTGCATCAAAATACCAAGTCTCAAATAATTTATGGAAAAAATCACGTGATAGTGATACAACGCGAAAAAGACATAGCAGGATACTTGTCTCTGCATTTGACCACAAGTGGCTTGGTTTTGAAATGGACTCCGAACCAGATAATGAACGGATGCAATTCACTGGATGATGCGGCAATGACCAAAACTAAAACTGGGTATTGGGACTACGCGCTGAATATAGACTTTAACACAATTGTATATTTGCACTGCCATCAGCAGGAAAGTGCAGGTGCCACTATTGTTTTGGTTGCTCAAGATGGTGTTCAATATCCGCCCATAATTTTTCCCAAAGGAAGTCATTTGCTCCAGTTTTTGACTTGTTTAGAG
The DNA here is from genome assembly GCA_025491095.1 of Brachionus asplanchnoidis. Lineage (NCBI taxonomy): Eukaryota > Metazoa > Rotifera > Eurotatoria > Ploima > Brachionidae > Brachionus > Brachionus asplanchnoidis. The sequence goes on from JAILYF010000004.1 coordinate 3,128,842, forward strand.
AATGGACTGGCACCCAATGGTTTGTTAGATCCAGCATTGTGGAATGATGATGGAAAAGGAAAAATATTTCCCAAAATACCACGCAAAACAGTCAAAAACTACAAAAGTGATGCTGTCATTAAAGCCCAGAGTCAAAGTTTGGACGAAATGGATGAGAGTCAAGAGGACTTTGTTTTCAGAATAATAAACTCAAAATCAAATGTAACTATGGTAAACTCAGAGCCTGGTAGCAAACAAAAATTAGAATTTTCTTTATCTGCCGGCAATAAATCAGATCAAACACAAAATGCGATTTTCTTTGAAAAAATGTCTTATAATAAAAATAAATTGGGTTTTTTACTTTCGTCATGGAGAATTAAAAATTCGTCTATGGACGAATGTCAGTCAAATAATGGAGCAAAGGCTCCATCACCATCTTTAGCATCTCAATTTTCCGTGTTTAGCTCAGTAGATAGCAATCATTGTTCGATTAGTCCATCATCAATAGTTTTGGATAAAACATCTTCAAATGGGTTTAGTATTTTATCGAAAGTGGAGAACATACAACAGCATTCAATCAATAATTTTGAAAGCATGTCTACTGATTTTAAAGCCGATAATTTGACAAATTTAAAACAAATTTCTTCCAGGTAAATTTGATTTTTAGGCTTAGGAAATTTAAGGAAAAAATAATAAACATTGGGATCATTTTTTCCACATCATCAAAAACTACCCAACATATTTAATTTGAAAACACCCATCAAAAACTGTTTAACATATTGTATTTTTTTCAAAAAACAAGAAAAAATTCGTGAACATCTTCTATTATTTTTTTAAATTAGAAAAATTTTCAGAAATTTTTATTCATTAATAATTAAAAATAAAAATTAACAAGCAATAATAAAAAAAATTAATACATTCTTTAATTTAAAAATATCTCGGAAAAAAAATCTTTAAAAATCCTAGAATATTTATAATGCTACATAACTAAAGAAAATTATTTAAAATTTTAATTTATTTTAAATTTGAAAAATAATAACAAATATTCACGAACATTTTTTTAAAAGATATGAGCAACACGATAAAAAAATTGTGCTGAACAGTGCTAAGGGTTATATGTTTGCTAATTTTTGTGAGTGTTCCTAAACGATTCTTCGGTGTGCTAGTTAATGTTAATTAGATAAACTCTGAAATTCTTAGGAATTCTAATTTCATTAATATAAATTAATAAGAAAGATAAAGTCTAAAAATTTGCTTTTTAAAAACCCATTAAGAAAGCTTGTTTTAAAATTTAATTAGCTAAAGCAAAATTAATGCTATGAAAAGTTGTTTCGATAATCAATGAATACATAAATGCCTTTTTAAAATTTTAAAATCTAAAATCAAAGTTGAATTGATCTTAGAGTGGTATGGATAGTTTCTTTTTGAATGAGAATCACATTTTTAAAATTTTTGAAACTATATTAAAAAAAATCATTCCAATAAGTCAAATAAAAATTTATTTGCAATTAATGATAATTAAAGCCAGAAAAAAATATCTTTTTTTACAATAATAATATATTTAAATTAATGGATAAAATTACAAAACATTTTAATTGTAAATTATTTTGTAGTGCTATATAATATGTTATTTTTTATTTGAATTTTTTTTATTTTAAAGAAATTTTGTAAAATATTTAATGTTAAATGATTATTTTTTATTAAAATAATAGCGAATTAAGTTTTTTTTTAGAGAAATACAAATGACTATTTAAATTCTAATATAATTCATAAAAATTGCCAATTGAGCTTGTACGTCTCATTTTTTTTTGAAAAATAATTAAAATAAATATACATAAATAAAATGTCAAATAAGGCTTATTTTTGTGATATTATTAGTATTTAAAAATTACAATTGGAAATATTCAAATTCCATCCTTGGTAAAAGTAGAATAAATTTAAGATTTAATATTTTAAAAAAAAATATATTTTTGAAAATTTTTTTTATTAAGAAGCTCTTTGAGGACATTGTGTGACAACATGAAAAAACAGATACTATGTCGCGCTTTTTATGGTTGGCTCGCTTACCATAGGCACTTAAAAACCATAACCACTCATCTTGTCGATTTAATTAACTCGGAAAAGGACATGCTGGATGAAGAATCAGACAGAGAAGATACTGAAGATGAATTAGACAATGAAGGAAATGGAATAAACATTGGAAAATATTACATATTGAATAATTTAAAATTAGACCAAAAAATTTGGCTTAGATGGACAGACAATGAAAATAAAGTAAATAAGCTGGCTAGAAACAAAGGATACTTTTATAAAATTGTCTACTTAAATGGCATTGAAAATGATTTACGGAAACAAGTTTGGCCATTTTTGCTTGACCATTACACAATTGAAATGACATTAGAAGAAAGACAAATGAAAGATACGAGTAATTGTGAGCTGTATTGCAAACTGCTTGAAGAATGGAAGCCTTTTGAAGAATTAATAAATACCAAAGATCAGAAAAAACTAGCGGCTTCACTTAATGTCAAAACCCAGAATGCTGAAAGTTCAAGTGAAACAACAGAAAGAAAAAATTCAATGTCAATGTCAAAAAATGAGACACCAGCTTTTGATATGAACAAAAAATCATCAGCTAAAAAATCTTTATTTGGTTTTAGTATATTAAAACAAAAGCCGAAACCTTTAGTTACCACAGAGTCATTGAAAAATGAAGCCAAAAGCTTGGAAAAATCAAAAATATTATTAAGAAAAGATTCTTCGTTAAGCAATGATGTGTTTGTGGAAAATGAGTCGGCTTTTTCATTTTCGTTGTCAAAATTTTCAGCAAAAAGTCTTTTGAATAAATTGATGTCACGAAATTCAGAAGACATAGACACGGTGAGTTGCTCAATTTTAGGTCAAAAAAAAGAGCTTACTGATGAGGAATGCAGAGCTTTTGCTGTCGAAATAGTAAATAATATTTTGAATAAAATCCAAAGTGATTGGGAAGTTTTGTCCCAGGAGGAAGGAAAAAAAGAAGATGATGACAGTGTTGAAACTTTTAAAACAGGTAGTTTGTATACGGATACAAGAAACTTTTTGTCAAGTGCCACTTCGTTTTCTATTGATGAAAGTTTTCATGATATCGATGCTGGTGACTTTGATCAATTGAATGAAAAAATGACTTTTTTTGACTGTGAACCGATCAAAGATTTTAAAGAGCAGGAGAACAATGAAGAGAGAAAAATGGAAATTGATGCTGGCCATAGATCTAGCAAAAGAACTTTATCTAATCAAGAAATTATAGAAAATTTTGCATTAAATATGCATCGAATTGACAAAGATGTGACTAGGTGTGATAGAAACTATTGGTATTTTACGTCAAATGAAAATTTGAAAAAATTAAAAAATATTATGTATACGTAAGTTAAAATTATTTATTTATTTTTTGATATTTTTTGAAGTAGCTAATTTTTTTGTTAAAAAATTTATTTCATTGATTTCCCTAAATGAAATTTTGTAAAATATACAATTTTTTTAATCGAGTAATAGAGTAAGTATTAGGCAAATTAAAAGCCTTTTGAATTTTGTAATAAAAGAACAAAACTAAAATTTAAAATTGAAGTAATTTTTTATATTTAGCTCTTAAATTCAATCTGAAAAATTGATAAGCTTATACAAAGTTATTTCGGCCAAACTTAGGCTCTGCAACAACTGCGCAAGGCTGCAAAGTACATCCATCTTTTAGACCGAGAAATAAAAAAAATTCAGTTTTTAATTTTTATTTAATTTTTGTTTTATTTAAGTCCAAAATTCACAGTGATTATATTTAAGTATTTCAAGGATACAAAATTTGCTTCATACAATTAATTTAAGTGAATAAAAAGAAAATTTATCATTTTTTCTAAAATTGAAACTTAAAAGAAAAGAATTCAGTAATAAATTTTTTTTGGCATAAGCTTCACTCTTTAGGTTTTTTAATTTTGAATGTATATTTTAAAATAAGTATTTTAGCTACATCAGAACTTATTTCTTTAATAAAAAAAATTTTTAAAAATTAAAATTTAAGCTTTGTATGGGAAAACCTTAACATTGGTTATATTCAAGGAATGTGTGACTTAGTAGCGCCTTTACTCGTTATTTTTGATGATGGTAAGCAATTTTCTAGTATATAAATTTTCTTTTGTAAAATCATTTTCAGTTATTCTTTAAATTAAAAAATAAAATTTTGTAAAAATTAAATTGAATTTTGAAATGAGCATAAAAATTTATTTTAGAACCTTTAACGTATAGCTGTTTTAAACAGCTAATGCAAAGAATGTCACTCAATTTTCCGCATGGAACAGCAATGGATGAGCATTTTGCAAACATGAGAAATTTGATTCAAATTTTAGATACGGACTTGTTCGAGCACATGCATCACAGAGGCGATTACACTCATTTTTACTTTTCGTATAGATGGTTTTTACTGGATTTTAAGAGAGAATTGGTTTATGATGATGTTTTTTCAGTTTGGGAAACAATATGGTCAGCAAAGTATATTAGTTCAAAGCACTTTCATCTTTTTATAGCTCTTGCGCTTGTAGAAACTTATCGAGATATAATCATTGAAAATAATATGGATTTTACCGATATCATCAAATTTTTTAATGGTATTTTTTTATTAATTGTTTTTTTTCTTGAAGTTTTTGAAAAATCTCGTTTAGAAATGGCAGAGAAACACAATATCGTCGAAATTCTAGAATTGGCTAGAAATTTGATAAGACAACTACAAAATTTGATTGACAATAAAAATAATATTAGCATAGATGAATGCTAGTATAAAATAATTTAATGGTAGTCAATAAAAATAGAATAAAATAACACTTACCAAAAAATTGGTAAAAAAATAAATTTAAAAGTCTCTGTTAAATTTATCGTTTTTATTTAATTTTGTTCGTTCAAAAAGAAGTTTTATAAAATTTTCCATTTAAAAAGACAATTTATGTCAAATATTTTTGTCTAGAATTTTGTGTTTTTTAAATTAATTTATTTATTAACAATAAAATATTAACTTTTAAAATTAGACTTTGAAAAAGCAAAAAAAATTTTTCAATAAAAAGTGAATGTTTTTTTATTTTAAATCTTGGTCAATAAACAGCAATAATTTGCCATGAAGATTTTTTCATAATTTTTTACTATTGTAAATTAACAAAATTTTTCGATAATTTTCATTATTTTAAAAAATCGTTAATTAGGTTAATTTTAATTATTTGAAAAAAACCAAAAAAATACTGAATTTTAGTTAATTCCTGAAAGAATGTTAAATTTTTTTTCAAAAATTAGGAACAAATTTCTAATTTGTGTTTCTTATCATTTTCTAGTTGAAGCCTAGGCACACAATTTTAGTGTTGAATATCAAACTTTAGCAAATTTTCTACTAAAAATCTTTTTACAGATTTGAATCCATCGTTTATTGAAAAATCTTAACTATTTATTTAGAATATTTTAAAATCTCGAATTACATTAAAGATAAACCTGATGCTACTTTTAGTCAAATACCACCACAAATATGAAATATGAACACGGCAACGTTTCTGATCGTAATGAAGGTAATCTAAGTTGAGGATATTTCAATAACTGTTTGTAAGTTATATTAGAAAAGATGATGACTCGTCAAACTGCTGAAAACTCTGTCAATGGTAAAAATAACTTTATTTTAATAAAAAAATTAAAATATTACATTTTTTCCTTTTGTTTTGTTTAACAAATTTAAAACAATTAAAAAACAGTTAAAAAATTCTTCCTTTAAAAAATAAAAATTTATGTCACCTAATAAAATTTGTCCTTTCAAATTAAATTTCACATTTCGAGGCAAGTTATTGTTGAAAATATTTAAAATCAAATTTTTTGAAAAATGAAGATCTCTTGTAAAACTAATAAAAAGTAAAATGACTTAGAAACATTTTTAAGATGAAATATATTTTTTTATTTCAGAAATCACACTTATATTAGAAAGTCAAGTGCTTAAAATAGAAATGTGGTTCAAATCAAATATAAATATTTATATTGCATTAATTAATTTAGTTTATTTTTTCTTAATATAAAAGAAATCATTTTTTTATAAAAATTCGAGATTCAGTAAAATAAGCTTTTGGATATTTTTAATAAGTTTTTAAATGACATTTTAAAAAAAGTTTATGAAAATAGATTAACTAAATTTTAACTCTTCTAAAGCTATTCTCTATTAAAAAAACAAATTAAATGCACTTAACCGCTTGAAATTCTTTCTCGCCAAATAAAACAATTTTTTTTAAATAAATTAATTTTACTTCTTCCTAATGGAACCAAAAATAAAATTCAAACCAAATTTTCTATGACTATAAAGAAAAAATCTTAAAAGAATTTTACTTTTCAGAAAAATAGCAAAAAAATTCAAGTAGATTTTTGATTCAAAATTTTAAATTTATTTAATTGTTTTTGAGAAATTTTATTGAGATTTCGAAAATTGTTTTTTTTTAATCACAAATTTTTTACTCAATATTTATTCTTACGGCTCATAGTCTAAGAACCCTAATTAACAATTAAGAAATAACGCAAGAACAACAAAAGAGAAAAACTTAAGGATTCGTTGTATCTTGTGATTTTTAACAAAAAAAAATTTAAATTATTAAAAAAATAAATTTGATACCTAATATTCAGAAAAAGCGAAACAAATTTTGTTGCCATGGTTACTCACACGGCAATATTTTCTCTTGTACAAATATAGAAATCATTTCTTTGGATTGTTTTTTTGATGTTAAATCATTAAAATCTCTCAGTCAAATTAAATTTAATAGACAAACTTTGCTAAATTAGCCTTTCGCTAATTGATCCAACAACAGAGTCGCCTAGAGTTGAGGTAGTCTGTGTTTTATCTAATATTAATTTTCACGTTACTATGTAACTCGATAAAATAACATGTCTTGTTTACCTTAGATTATTTGCTCTCCATAAAACATAATTGTTATTATTTGATCTTTTAAGTTAATAAATATTCCACAAATGCAATCAGTCTTAAATGATTAAAAGAGAATGAGTGACGGCGAACAATTTTCACCCAATTACTTCAACTCGGTGTACAATAGACCCAAAAGCTCGACTCAGAACGATGCAACAAATGGGAATTTAAATGAGAAAAATGAGCTCAAGGAAATCAACAGCCGACTTGACTTCTACATAAATGCTGTATGTTTTTATTTTTATTATTTTAATAAAAAATCACTCTCTAGTTCCCTAATCTCGATTTTTTATATAAAATGAAATATAATTAGCTCTAGAAAAAAAAAGTTTAAGTATTCCTACTTAAACGCGTCTAGGATTTTGAGTGGATTTTATTTGTATTTTAATTTTTAAGGTAAAAGACTTGACACAATACTTAAAATTTACAAATCCGCCAAGTCAAACAAATTCAATTTCGTCCTGGAAAACCAGCACAGTGCCTAATAACAGTCTTCTGCAGTCGATGAAAAACTTGGAAAAGGATTTGGATGCTTTGAAACAGCTCTATGAAGAGGAAATTAGATTGATGAAGTTCGAGATAGAAGAATTGTCTGCTGTTAAAAATAAATATTCTCTTGAAAATTTTAATCTACAATCTAAACTAAAGGATTTTGTAATTAAGTAAATAAAATATTGAATTTTTTATGATTAATGGTAATTAACAATTTTCGCCAAGATTTGAAAATATAAAACAGTCAAATGATCAGCTTGCTAATGAATTGAATGAAGTAAAGACCAAAAATAATCGGCTTGAATACGAAATTGAAAATTTTAAACTGGAATCAGAGAAGCCGTTTAGGGAAAACTCAAATCTAAAAAAAGACCTCGAAGACCTGGTAGCCAAATTGAATGAGAAACAAAAAATGTATGATTTTTTTTTTAATTACAATTCAACTTTTAATTTTTTAATAATTCAAGTTCTGATAATGAAATTGCATATAGACAAAATTTAGAGAGTAAAATTAAAGAAGTACAGGAATCGTCGGCATTTGAGAAGAAAATTTTTGAGCAAGAGACCGAAAACCTTAAAGCTCAAGTTCAGGTGTACCAAAATTCAATATCTGAATTAGGTAATCAATTCATATTTTAAAATTTTTATTATTCAAATAAAAATAAAAAATAGACTAATTAAAAATCATAATTGGCAATATTCAAGCGAAAATAATTTTAAAAGAGTAACTTTCGCATTACTATAACAAATATTAAAATTTATAGGTTCACGACGACTACTGAAAATTTTAGTCTCAAAAAAAAATTATTTTTTTATATACGGATGGTCTTTTTTATGGACAAAAAAAAGTCTCATAAAAAAAGAAATTTATCATCAGCTAAAATTGATATTAGCATTAGATTAAAAAAAAAGAATTAAGAGGGTAAAATACTTAATTATACTTAAGAATACATAGAAAAAAAAGAAATTATTTTTATTTTCAATTTCAAGGTTAATCAACAGGCTAGTGCGACTGTGTATTAAAATAGCAATGATCAAATAAAAACAATCAAAATAACATAATCAAAATAAAAAAAAATAGAAAAAAAAACATAATTGATTTGAATGTTTCAAAATGACATGAATCACTTTGAAATGATCAAATTAACATAACAGTAAAATAGCAAACAAAATTTATTATGTCTTACACATTTTTGTAATGGATGAACTTGCTAGCAATTTTAACTCATTAGAGTTACACTCTATTGAGCCGAGCGATGAAAAAACAAGAAATTTGAGACGATTAAAGATTTAAGTTTACTATAAACAAAAAAATAATTGATTAATTGACAATTTATTCTTCTTTTTTTTTTCTTCAATAAAGCTATCATGATTATGTTATTTTGATTGCTTTATTTTATTTTTATGTCATTATGAACATTTTTATTTTGAACTTGTCATTTTACAGATTATGTCATTTTGAATATTCTATTTTGATACCTTGTCATTATGAGCATTTTATTTTAATCACTGCTATTTTGATAATTTACCGCTAGTGCCCTTGTCATAAAAGACCGATTAACACTTCTTTTATTTGATATTAAAATATTTTACAAATTAAAAAAAATGCTGTTTATAAAATCATTTACTAAAGTAAAACATTGAAAAACGCTAAACTTTTTGAATTTTTTACAAAATTTGTAAATATCGAATTAATACAGTACTCCCTCGATTTTGTGACATGTCAGGGGAACACAAGATTTATGTCATAAAATTGAATTGTCACAACTTTGATTTTGTGACATAAATGTCATAAAATAAAGTACATGGGAAATGATTTTTAAATTTTATTATAAAAATACATTGAAATTCAAAACAAGTTAATAAAATTTAATTAATTTTAGAATTCTAAACGTTTCTGGATAAATTTTTTTTTTCTAGAATAAATATTATTTTCAACAAGTCTAATTAATTTTAGCATGTTTGAAGCGTCTTCTTCAGTCGCACCTTGTGTAGCATATAATTTTAATGTATCAATACATTCTAAGGCTTCAGCTTTAGCCACAGGTCTAACCTCTTCTACTTCACAATCACTTTCTTCTTTATCAGAATCAATTGTTTCACTAATTTGGTTAATATTATCAGTAATTACTTCTTCCAGTAGGACACTGGTAGCCAAATTTTTGTCGGAATCAACATAAGATTCTAAATCTGAGCCGGAAAATTCACATATAAATTCTCTATTTAGACGTAAAGTCTTTCTTAAGGGAGATTCATTTGAATTAAAACTCGCTAATATTTTAGCTCTATTATTTTTAATGTTTATTATGTTTGTATGGTGTTTAAAACCGAACATAGACATTATTATCTCATTAGACGTTCCTTTATCGACTTCATCAAGAACTTGTTTTTTTATCAACATATTATACGACTCTCTTGGCATTTTTTTAAACTTCTGAACTATAGAAAAAAAAATAAATTTGAACAATAATATACAAAACTTATATTTTCATGTCATAAAATCAAAAATTTTTTACATGTAATTTGATATGAAAGTGAATATAATTTTGTCTTTTTTTCCTGTCATAAAACTAAATTGTCATAAAATCAGGAGTCATAAAATCGAGGGAGTACTGTATTATAACATGGAAAAACAAAGAAGTTTTTTTATTTGCTCTCTTCTTAACTTTTTTCATTTCCGTAATATCTTTCTCTAGACACGGTTGCAAACTGAAGACAAATTCTGCTGTGTACAAGTCTCGGTTCAATTTCTTAAAGCTCTAAATTATCATGCCTAAAATATTGTATGACTTTGGCAAAATTTTAGTTGATTAATTTTAGATCAATTTAAATTATTGGTTTAATAAATATAGGATTTAGTCTTATTACCCACATTCACTCAGGTTCGGCTGTGTCACAGCTATACTTACTACTAATACAATTAGGTTATTAGGGTGTAGCATGTTATGAGACCTAGTGGGTCATCTAATATGTGATTTGATAGCTCATGCCAGTTTGGTGACCGGAGATTTTTTTTCTCTGATCACACATTATACGACCAAAAATTCTTTTTTTGCCATAATCTTAGACCAATTTTTGATTGAAAAAATTTTGCGATTCAAAAAAATATTTTGGTGACCCACTTTTAAAATCTAAAAAAATATAGAATAAATGTTTATTTAAGTAATTAATAAATTTGATTGCTTGATAAAGTTTGTGACTGCAGCTGTGACTTCACTAACATTTTTCGAAATAAGTTTTTTTTTACAATATTTTTTTGAATGGCTTCAAATTCAGAAAAAATATTATTATTATTATCTCATGTCTTTAAATAATTCAATATCACCACCTAGTTCATCTGAAGATATTGCAGATTCAGGTCCATTATGAGAACCATTATTTTAGCATAAGAAGAATTTTAAACTATTTAAATTTTGGTGACCAATAAATTTGTAAATTTTTGAAATCTTAGGTCACCAAATGCTTGACCCAAACTTATGTGACCCGAAAAAAAATCTCCAGTAACCAAAATGGCATGAGTCATCAGGTGACATATTACATGAGCCATTTGGTCACAGATTGTACTCAGTGTTCGTGTATAGTATTTACTGATTCAAACTATGTTCTATCACTTAATATCTTATATTTAATATTAGACCAGAATAGTCTTAATAAAAAATTTATAAAGTCAAGCTCAAGAAAAAAAAAAAAAGGAAAATGGTTTGGAAAAGATTGAAAAAATTATATTTACAGTTTATGTGATTATATCTTTTTATGGAAAAAATACTTTCTTATTGTTTTTTCACTTTTCATATTATTTATGTGAATTTTCTCTTTTTCATAAAATAAAATATGGTTTATGTGCCATTCTATTTATTTATGTTATATTCCCATTAAATTTTTTGTCTACCTCTCTCGTAAGGATGATTGACTAAGCAATGTCTAAAAATCCTCCATCAACCTTAAAACTTTTTCACCACATCATTTTCTTAATTTAAAGTAGTTGAAGTCATTTTCTGAGTAAATTTTTTATTGAAAATTAACTTTTTGAAGTTCAGTACAAAAAATAAAGAGTAAATGTTAATAAGATAAATTTATTTAGAAAATTAGGCTAAACTTTTTCGTTTTAATTTTATATGAGCGTAATGTAGAGTTACAAATTATGTAATATTTCATTGATTTTTCAATGAAATAATAATAACAATAATAAATTGAGTCATAGCAGGGAATCACCCTGCGAGCAATCCAAAACAACTTGAATCGCTATGATGACTGGTTGTGCGTTTGGCAAGAAGGAATGTGGTACGGTGAGTTTTCGAGCTAAGGCCACCCCAGTCCTAGCGTAAACGCTTCTGGGGAGTGCCCAGGCCTTCGACTCACCGTCTCACTGACTGGGCCATGGTTGGTCGTTGAGGTTTAGGTGGTGGTGGTGTTCGTGCGGGCAAAATGTATGTCGAGGCGAGCCTTGAAGCTGTTAAGGGTTGGAGCGTTGACTGTCGAGGACGCGAGGTTGTTCCAGGTAGATGCAACTCTGTTGTTTAGGAAGTTTGTTCGCGCCGGGCAGTTGGATAGTTGGACAAAAAGGCGTTTTTTGTGACCCCTGATTGCGTTGGCTGGGCCGTAGCAGGCGATGGACGACATAAGTTTGGTTGAGGCTAGCCAATTTACGTCAAGTAGTCCATTTGCGATCTTGTAGTGGGAGATGAGGTCACCCCTTGATCTTCGTGATTCTAGGGTGGTTAGATTCAGGATGGCGAGCCTGTCTTGGTAGCTACGGTCTCTGATGCGACCTACTAATTTGGTTGCTCTCCTCTGGATGTTTTCGATGATCCTTACATCTGCTCGTCTATGGGGATTCCATACTGAGCTGGCATATTCGAGGTGAGGACGGACAAAAACAGTGTACAGGGACTTGAAGGATTGAGGATTCCAGGCATGGAAGGCCTGGCGGAGTTGTCCAAGAATGGAGTTGGCTTTGGCCGCCGAGTGTTGGCAGTGGGTTCTCCATTTCAGGTCACTAGAGAAATATACGCCGAGGTCCTTTTCCGTTTTGATCTCTTCAAGTGTCAGTCTAGAACCGGTTTCAGCTGATGTCATGGCGAGCATGAGAGTAGTGCAAAAGTGATTTGTTTTATTTTTGAAAACCATGAATTTGCATTTCTCGACGTTGAAACTCATGTGCCAGGTGTTAGCCCACGTCGCGAGCAGGTCTATATCGGACTGTAGTTGGGCAATATCGAGGCCGTTCTTGATAGTGGCAATGATCTTGGTGTCATCGGCAAAGAGCTTGCAGTGGTGGTGTACTCCGTTTGGCATGTCGTTGATGAACAGGGTGAATAGTAGAGGACCAAGAACAGATCCCTGAGGTACACCGCTCGTGACCTGGCACCAGTCTGAAGAGCTGGAGCCGATAACTACTCATTGTTTACGGTCGGAAAGGAAATCGGAGAGCCAGTCGAGGAGGAGGCCGTCGAAACCGTATGACTTAAGCTTGGACAGCAGTGCTGAGTGGGACACTTTATCGAAGGCTTTGGCAAAATCGAGGAAGACTATGATCGAGGTGAATCCACGGTTGGAAGCTTCGGCTATGATATCGAGGGTTTCCAGCAGGTTCGACTCACATGACTTTTTGTATACGAAGCCGTGTTGTTGAGGAGTGATGAGCTGATTAATGGTGAGGTGATCCATCATGATGTCTCTGATGATGCGTTCCATTATTTTGCATGGCACCGCAGTGAGGGATATAGGTCTGTAGTTGACTGGGTCGGTTCTGGTACCTTTCTTGAAGATGGGGGTAACATTCGCTTCCTTCCAGTGGGTGGGGAGCTTCCCGGATTTAAAGGATTGGCAGAAGATTAGGGAGAAAGCTTCGGCAAGGGCGTCGGCGCATTCACGTAAAACGTAGGGATTAAGTTTGTCAGAACCTTGAGACTTGTATTTATTGAGTTTGTTAAGTATAAGTCTAACTTTGTTCGATGAGAAAGACTCCATGGCAACTTGGCAGGTGGCTAGGGATCTAGAAGGCATGGTAGGAACAGGGAGGTGGGTGACTGGGTTGAAGGCTGAGAAGAACTGGTCGTTAAGCATATTCACAATCTTTGGCATGTCGGTAATGGTGTTGCCTTGGGGGTCGATGAGCGAACGTATCTGGGAGGGTAGCTTTCTTTGACTCTTCACATACGAGTAGATCAACTTGGGGTTGTGTTTGCTAAGTGAGATGATATTTAGCTCGTATTTCAAGCGGGCTTGTCTGAGGGACTTCTTCAATTGGAGGCATACAGTTCGGTATTGATCCTTAATGTCGGAGTTCCCAGGATGGATTCTAGTACATATGAATAGCTTGTACTTGAGATGGGTTAGCTTCTTCAGTGACTTATTGAACCACTTGGGGCTTTGCTTGTTGGCTATAGAAACAGGAGAGTTAAAAAAAAAAGGTATTAATATAAAGAAAAGAAATAAAAAGGTATTATTGAGTTTGTTAAATTGTAATGTTTTATCAATTTTCTTCCCATATTTAATCATATTGAAAAATTGTTTATAAATAGCAAGAATAAAATTAGCCTACATGTTGACCTTGGTGAAATTCGATCACATGATCCTTTTATAAACTTTCAATTATTTTGCAAAGAGTAATTTAAAAAAAATAAATAAAGTTTTTATTTCTGGCGCGAACTTAATTTGTTTTCTGAATAAGGGACAAATCTTTTTCAATTTATCTTAAGAAAGCGTTAAATGAAACAGTAAAATGTAGCATTATTTCAATTTAAAAAAAAAATTAAACTAATTTTAAATTAAACAAAAACCCTTTGTTTTTTAATTAATACTTCCATTCTCCAGTTTCATATCCAAGACTTTATCACAAATATTTTTAAATGTTTCACTTGAACCATTTACAATGCTTTCGTGAGCATGAAAGCTTATTGCCAAATCTAGAAAAAGCTGTATAGTTCTTATTCAACAGAATCTTTTACTTTATCGATTTGATTCATTAATATTTTGTTTAATAAATTAAGAATAAAAACTTGCCGAAATTAAATTCAATAATTAAAAATTTTTAATGTGTAGTTTATTTTTAATTTTTAAATAAAAAATTTTACTTCCTTAATGTTTAAATTAAATCTTTTGAATTATTTTAGAAAAGAAACTAAATGAATCCATAGAAAATGAAGCCAAGTTGATTAAATCCCTGGAAGAATGTAAATCTGAAAACATTCAACTTAATAATCAAAATAAACAACTTGAAGAGCAAAATTTTTCCTTGGAAAACATGTGCAAAAATTTAGAATCAGTGGTAATTAAAAAATTCATAAAAAACATTATTGTTAGAGGCTAAATTAATCTAATTAGATATACAACTTGGAAGTTATGAAGAAAAGTCTGGAAGAAAAAATGGGTCCGACAGCAAGAAACCAGCATTCAATAAGCTCTGAAATTAACTCCTTAAAATCAAAACTTGATGCTGAAGAGACTCGCCTAATACAATTGACAGGTCGACCCTCCAACGAAGGAAATTTAAGTCAAAGGAGTAATGTTAACAAGTTAAGATATCAGGTGCCTTTTGAAAAACTTACAAATATTCAGCATGCCAATGACAATGGCCTAGACCATTTAAATATAAATGAAGCAAGATCAAAAAACATTTCTCCTGAGATTGAATTTCAGGGTTTGGTTCACTCAGGACTGATTACACCAAACGATCTAGAGAATCAATTTTATACCAAACAATTTCAGCCAGTTGACTACGCACAAAAAAATACTCAATATTCGACTCCAATAGGTTTCCAGCAATCTGCTTTATACTCATCTACAAATTTAGCCATAAACTCAAGCAACCAAAAGCCTAAAAATGGCGAATTAAGGCAAAGCAAAGATGTAACCAAAGATTTATTTAGCAATTTTGAAAAGTCTACCATTTTGAATCCACAAGTTAAAAAAGAATTGAGCAACGCTTCCTTGAGTACTATTGATAATAGCACAGTCACAGAAGCAAGGTGGATTTAATACTAAGATTTTAGATTTACTTCAAAATTTAAATTAAATATTTTTAGCTATGTGGGCAATGTAAAAATTCACGAAGTTAATAAAAATGGATATTTTATTCGTCTATTAAATGTATCGAATACTTACGAAGAAGATTTGAGTAACTACACTATTCAGCAAATGGTTTCTTCGATGCCAGTAGCAGTTTTTCGTTTGCCTTATCCGACAAAACTTGAGCCCGGTCATACAATCACAGTTTGGGCTCGTACTGATGAAGTAGAACAGCAACCACCACATACTTTTGTTTGGAATGAACAAGATAAATGGGGAACGGGTCCTGAATGTACCACAGTCTTGGCTAAATCAAATGGACAGGTAACTTAACATTTAAATTTAAATACTTGAATGATATTATTTTATTGAAATTCATGATTTTTATTAATTATAATACGCTTTTTGTAAAATATATAAAATTTTGCTTATAGTTTTTTTTTTTTTACTTTTTTATATTTTTATGGCAAAATAATTAATTTACGTAATTTTTCGAAAATTTAGTAAAATATTTTCTAGTAAATTGATTTTTAAATAAATTCTAAAAGGAACACCAAATAGCGTTTTCTGATAATATTCCGAGAAATCGAAAAATTTATTTTATTTAAAATTAAAAAATGATAAAATTTTGCACGTTTTTTAACAGGTGGTAAAAACAAGGAAAAATTTTTGATAAAAAAGATTTAAAAAAAAATTAAATGTCTTCAGTTATGCAAATTGTCTTATTTGAATAATTATCTTAAGATATTTTAAATTAGAGACAATTAATAAGAAAGCAAATGGCACAAAAAAATTTGCCTTATATTCTTTTTAAATTTTAGTAATAAGAATTTAAATCAAAGAGCCTTCAATATTTATTTGAATGAAAATTTTATATCTAAATGGGCTAATTTACTGCGAATTCTGTTCCTACTTTAAAAGAAAAAACATCCCAGATTTATACTTAACTAAAAAATTGGGATTTAAAATTATAGACTTTCTAAAGATTTTTTATGAATTGTTTTGTTTTTTTCTTAAATTTAAATATTTTTATTATTTTAAGAAATTTTTTTGAATCATTAATTAAAATTCTTTATTATGTTATAATTTTGACTAAACAGATCATTCAAAAACAAAAGATATGAAATATCAGAATATTTGGAAAAAATTCTTTCAATTCCTAATTTTATAAAGAAAAATCATGAATCCAATATTAATAATTTTTTTTGATTAATTTTAAACTAAAGGCCGTTTCCTGGACAACTGGATGCCATAAATATGGAAACATAGGTATAAAAAGATTTTTATTTTGAGTTTTGAAAACAAAAAAAATGGATTTTTTTGTTTCCAAGATTGCTTTGTAACCAAACATCTCTGGCTTATTAAAACTGCACGTAATTAATTATCTAATAAATTTAAATTAATTAAAATAATTAATCAAAATATTTTTTAATTACTGAGTTATAGTTTTTGTTAAAATTGCCCAGAGGTGGTTTGAAAACTAATTTTAACCAATGCTTTTTTTAAGCCTTAAAGGGTAAGTTGCCGAAGTTAACCTTTAGAAGACAAAATAAAGTTATTTAATTCTAAATCACATCACTAAATAAAATAAAATTTCACTTAAATCTAAAACTTTGATTTTATTTAACTTTTACTTTTGTTAACAATAAAATATATAATTGTCTCTACTTTATTTGACTTTAGACTTTAGAATTATCCTTAAACTAAATTTTAATTTAAGGAAATCAATTGTAGCGATTCTTTTAGATAAAATCTTCGGTCTCATCTACCAAAATTTAAATGTCTTAGATGTTAAAATTTCTTAAAAAATTCTTCGTAAGCTATCCAATTAGATGGAAAATAAATTATAATTATTTGAACACTTTACTTGAGTAGCTTTAATTTCCTTTATCAATAAATTTGATTCTTTAGATTATGATGACTTGTTACCAGTTTATTCAGGAAAAAAAAATCGTGAACAACTTCAGTTAGATAGGTAATTCTAAAAAAATTGATAAAAAAAATGAAAATTTGTTTTTTATTAGGCAAAAATTAATTCCGCAACGAGTCTTTACACCAACAAAACATCCTCACGGTTCTCGATCAAAGCTCGTTGATTATGTCGAAGCAAAAACAGAAAATAAAACAACCCATAGATCTTCTGAGTCCAACACTAGTAATCATCGTGGCTTTATTTTCAATCAAAAAGGTCGGCCTGTGAACAGTGCCATTCAGGTACTTGACAATTAAATCTCAATGGAATAAATATTAATTTTTGTTTCAATCTTTTTATTTTCAGAGACCAAAAAGCAGTCTAAGTAATTCTTCGTTGAAAAATCGGAAAGATGATGATTTTGCAGTTTATCAAGAAAATATAACTTATTTTCACAGAAATTGAAAACTTTGTTCTTTTTGTATTTTTTAATAAAAGCTTATATTTATATCATTTATTATTATTTTTTTTTTTATTATTTCAATCAACTTGTTATTTTTTAAATTTTCAATGGACTAAAGTAAATATTTCAGTTAATCTATTAGCTTAAAGCTCGCAACTGAAATTTTACTGGATCTATTCTTTTTAATTTTTATAATAAGTTAAAAAATAAAATTAAAAAAATTGGTGTTTTTTTAATAGATAATAAAAATTTATAATAAGTTGGAAAATAGTATAGATTCAATAATAAGATATGGTGGGTTATCCGACAAACGAAAACCTTTATAGGGATCACTATAGTAATTTTAACTTTATTATAAAGAAATTAAATAAAGCTATCTAGAACACTAAAGAAATTTTCCTGTAATTTCTTACTAAATTGTTAAAAAAAAAAGAAATACATGGCTATATTTTAGTATAATAAATGCCTGAGTCATTGAATCAAATTTGAAAGACACCTCGAATCTAACATTCATAATTTTTGAAATTTTCAAAAAATGACTAAAAATTTCATCAATAATTTAATTAATATTATTGTGACGCATTTCCGGCTGATTCCATTAAAAAATATAAATAGTAAAAAAATTTTCATGTGAAATGAAATCATTAATTCAAATTAAAAAAAAAATATCAAATTATCCTGAAAAAAATTATAAAATGTGGATGGATCAAGTTGATACTGATATAGATATTGCAGTCACTATCACTAGATCAATATTAATCGAAAAAATTAATTTTTTAAATGATTTATAACTAAAAAAAATTAATTTAAATACAATTTTTCAAGCTGTTAATCAGAACTTCTGATTAACAGCTTGAAAAATTTTGAAAATTGAAATTGAAAATTGAAATATTTTTTATTTTTCCGATTCGATACTTTAATCTCTAAATGTTCTTTTGAATTTTTTAATTCTTTTAAACCTTTTTGACATGTAAATAGTCTTAGTTTTTTATTTTAATCTTTTTTTTTGCATTTTGTATAGAATATTTTTTTTAACTTAATATTAAAAGCATATAGTTATTTTTTATAGATTCTGTAGACTGCCATTTCAAGAAAAAATTTAAAAAAATTAATAATTTTTTGTCAATTTGATATTTTACCTTTAATTAAATTGATTTCAGAAATTCAGACTATTTATTAAGTAACTAAAAAAAAACAATTAGCTTTAGTTCTTACATTTTAATTATTTTATTTGAAGTAAAATTCAAATTTTTTTTTAATATTTAGTTTTTTGTTTAGCATTTACTTTAATACCTAGACTTTTTAAATAAAATTCCAATTAAATTAAATAAATCGTGATTAAATTTCTGAGATAACTACTATAAAAATTAATATAAATTTCAGATAAATTATATTTTTAGTTAAAAATAAGATATAAATAACCATTTAATCTAAATTATTAAATTGAGATAAAGCTAGAAGAGAAACAGCATAAGTGTAAGGTGTAGATGACCAAAACGGAAAAATGTTTTCCTTTATATTATATCCACTAAATTCAATTGGAGTCGATACATTAAAGTGTTTTTGTTTAACCATTTTTTGAAATTCAGTCTCATCAATTGATCCTTTGACACCATAAATCACTTCTCCCAAATCATCAGTGCTTATTTTTTCTGGATCTGCTTTTGTTCCGTTTAAAAATTGGACAAAATTTGCTGGATACCAAAACGGCAAAGAGTTAAAGCCTTTCACACTTCCGGAAAAAAATGCATTAAAAGTCTTAAATTTTTTTCCAAGCACATTTTCTCTCAACCAATTTACACTTGTCTGAACCAATTGCTTAACATTATCTGGTGTGTTCTTTTTCCATACTAAACTATTAGTATCAGGTTTTTGATAAGTCCAGGTCGCTATTAAAATATTGATTGCCTGAGCAGTACTGAATAAAGCGTCTTCATTTTTCGGGTCTTGCTTTCCAAATATATTTGTGTCATTCAGGCCTAAAAAATCTCTAAAATAGCCCTTATCTGGTCCATCTGGTATCTGCCACTTTGACAAATACTCTGTAGCTTTGGTCTCAAAAGCATCTTGAAGAAAACCTTTAGCTTCTAATAAGATATCACTGATGCTTTCAAAGCTGTCAAAATATTCTTCATTAACACCTTTTTTTCTTAAATGGATAAATTTTTCGATTTCATTTTCAATTAAAAATATTGTTCGACTGGCATACCACAAAAAGTTATAAGTACTTGGATAGTATACTTGAGCTAAATCGGGTCTATCCGAAAAGTTACCTTTAATGGCCCAGGAAATAAATTTAGTTGTGTTTAAATAAGTCTGGACCATCTCTTGACTTTCGACAAAACTTGGAGCAAAATTGTTGATATTGTAGATGGCAGCTGATGTGATTCCATAAATAGTATTTGCCGAAACTGTAACATCTACATTGTTAACGCTAAATGGCATTGAAACACTCAGGTCTTTGAGCTTTCGCTGCTCATCAATATTCTGGATCCATGTGGTAATTAAATTTAAGGGTCGTTTCTCTTGGTAAGCTTGTTGAATAAATGCGCGTGCAAAGTAGAATGTTCTTGGATCGATTGTATTCTCATTGGTGTCAGAGCTAAACGGTTTGTAAGCATATTTGTTTGTCACCTCAATTAAATGCTGGATGTCAGTGTTGTTATTGAGCCATGACTGGTAAGATTGGGGATACACATCTCTTAATTTGTATAAAGTAGCGCCCAGGCCTAGATTTAAATAGGTGTCATCGAAATCGGGAGGAATACAAAATGCTTTTATTGATTCGGATCCCAGTTGACGAAATTCTTCGGCATATTTTAACAAGGTCTCAAAATCTAATATCTGCAGAATTTTGTCTATGGAGTCCCATGGTATGTGTTCAATATTCAAGGCTACATTTCTTATGTTATCTGGTTGCTGTTGCCATATTTTATATGTTGAGTTGAAAATTTGTGGCCAAAATGTTCGGATTAAACTTTGCTTGAAATTGTTGTCATTTTTGTTGCTAAAAGCTCCGATTGATTCCAGAGCTAGCTGAAGACGATTTGCGTCAAATACAGGGGCGCCTTTTCCATACAAATTTGACTCTAGTAGGGTAGTTATAATCCAACCAGTGGAGAACATGTCATTGTCAAAGATTGCTGTTATTTCTCCGCTGCGAATTTCATGAGCAATCGGATTTCCGAATACATTTATTCTGATGTCTGAGCGGAAAAGACCTTTTTTTTCGGCCCATTTAAAAGGAGGTTTGTATTCTTGTTCCTGAAGAACTTGGTAAGAATTTATTCTGTCCTCGAGCTCTTTTAAAATGTCTGCACATGTGACTGTGAAGACAAATACTGCAAATAAAGTAGTTATTTTAAAATAAGACATCATTTTTTTTTGTTTAGGTATATGAACATATTATTTTTAAGATAGGAGATATTTATAGTAGTTTATTCAAGATTAAAGATTTTTTTGATTGTAAATGAGAAAATTTAAAAATGTTGATAAAAATCACATTAAGCTTTCACAAGAGAGCATAATGTGATTCGTTTATTAAATGAATTAAAATTTAAAAATATTTTTTATGTATTTTTATTTATATTTATCTAGTCTATGAGTCTTTTAATAATAATCATAATAATATTTAATATATTAATATTTTTGTATTTTTGCAGTCAAATTGAGACAACAAAGTAAGTTCTGTGAAATCTATGTAAAAGAACAGAATAAAATAGAAAAGATTAAAGGCTTATTATGATCCATACACCTAAAATTTATCAAAAATAATGTAAAATTTTTAACACTGATAAGAATATTCCTCATCCCTTTAATATTGGTTCAGAAAAAAAATTTAAATATTAATTCTCAAGAAAAGAAAAGAAAAGATTTTATGAAGAACTCAAGTCAAGATACTAAAAGTTAAAATATTATTTTCTGCTCTATTGATCAAATATCTGTTAAAATTAATCATTAATCAATGATTCAAACAATCGTTACAAAATTTTGAATAATTATTTAAAATATGAGTAAAGTTAACAAATGTATAAAAACTCGAATATTTTTGTTTTGATTATCTAAATAATTCCTTAAAAATCAATCAGAAAAATAAACGTAAACAAAATGTGTTTCGGTTATGACGGATATGGTGGCTATAGCGGATATGGAGATTATGATAACTATCATGGATATGGTGGATATCGTGAATATGGTAGATTTCATGAATATGGTAGATATAATAGATATGGTGGATATGACCGATTTAGTCCATTTGGTTCACATGGATTCTATTGAAGACTAAAATTACTGTGATATTAGTGATCATCAATCTCAATGTTATTTTATTTTTGATTTATAATTAATTAAAAGAAAAGAAAAATTCCTATTCTTTTTAAATTTTTTTAAAAAATATATTTCTATTAAATTTCACATTCGATTGATATTAAAAAAAATATTATTTATTTCAAGAAACTGCGCTTTAACATTAACAAGTAGATAAAACTCATTTATTTAATTTAAATAATACAAATTGGCTAATAAAATATTTTAATTTATAATTTATAAAATTTAATTTATTTATATTTCTGTTTGGAAATGTTTATTGATTTGTGTTGGTTGATTGATATATTGATTTTTTGATTGTGTTTTTATTTTATAAATATTTTTGTGTTTTTATATATATTGTGTTTTTGATTGTGTGTTTTCGTAAATGGATTCGTGAATGATATAAAGATCTTTGATTATGTCGATTATAAACATAATCAGTTTAGCGACGGTAGCGATAAATTGCTGAGGATTGTTGTTTACTGGTTGATGCGGGGCGGCAGATTCCACACGGTTTGTATCCGAAATTTTAATTTTTGTTTTTCTGTCTATAATTTCTTTTTTTCTTTTAATCTCTTCGACCATATGGCTACATGATTTGCTGACCGATGAGTGTTTTTCGCCACAGTTTGCGCAACGGAACTTATTTGGGTCGTTAATTTTGCATGTTTTGTGAGAGTGGTCTTGAGCGCATCTAAGACAAGTAGGTTTTTTTTAATATTTGGACAATTAGTTATAAAATGACCAAATTTTTGGCAGTGGTAACATTGGTCAGGTTTATTATTATACTTTTATTTTTATTTCGTTATTTTTATCCTTTTTTCTTCAACTAGTTTGCTGTATATTTCACGATCGTTCAATATAGCTTTTATTATGTTTGTAGGTTGATTAGAACTTTTTTTTTTATTCTTATCATATTAGTAATTTTAAAGTTTTCTAGCATGTATGATTTGTTTTCTTCATCTTCGACATCGAAATCGGTTGTGACATTGTAAAGTGCAATGTTGAATTTTGGGTTTGTGTTAATTTGTTTAAGACCATGTCTAAATGCATCTTTTGGCCATGACTCTTTGATGTATTCTATGTCTTCTTTTGAGGTTGTTCTAATGATGAGTTCATTTTTTTGATTAATGAATGCGTTAAGGATGTTTGCTTTTGGTTTGCATCTCTTAATTTCGTTTTGTAGTTTAAGGTAAGATTTTAGTTCTCTTGGAAAAGATTCATTATTGATAAATTTAGCTTTGCATGCATTTTGTTTGCTTAGTTTTTCTTGTTCTTCATCTTTCTGTTTGGAAATGTTTATTGATTTGTGTTGGTTGATTGATATATTGTTTTTTTGATTGTTCTGTGATTGATTTGTGATGATTTGTGAGAAAAAGTTTTGATTTTGGTTGGGTAGATTCCATGGTAAATTTGAAGAATTAGGTATATTTGGCTGTAGTTAAGATTGCGAAATCATTTTGGGGAAGTTATAAAACTTAGGAAAACTTATAGAAAAATTTAAATTTTATTATCAAATCAAAAATTAGAAAAAATAATTGCTATTTTTGAAAAATTATAATATTAAAATACTGAAATTTCGATTAGCTATCTGAAAAAATTAACGTCATCATTAAAAAAATGATTCGTAACACTAAAAGAAAATTAATCAAAGTTTCTAATATATACAGTTCTTAGACAATTCAATGATATTTGGTACAGCAAAAGTATTTTTTATCGCTGAGTAGATATTAATTAAAATCAAATCGAATAATAGAGAAAAAATAATTTTTTACAAAGCAATTACTTGACATGTCATGTCAAGTTTATTTTCATATATAAAATTTTAAAATTGTGAATTAACTTAACCTGAATTATTTAAATTATTGATTGTTTTTGTTAAATAAATTAGATATAAATCAATTTGATGTTATTTTGAATATGAACCATTATTAGACATAACATGTCTAGTAATTTTTAGTATTATTTTCTTAAAAATTATCAAAATCAATAGATTAATTAAGTTTTTAAATTTTAAATGATCGTTTTGATTTTAAAACTTGATCTGAAACTTCCATTTGCCAAAATTAGAGGATCCGAAAAATGTATTTGAAACTGAAAGAGTTAAAAAATACTAAGAATCCAAATTCAGTCTATTACGATTATTCGATCTAAGTTTCACGTTATATAACGATGATTAGTTGAATTATGTATTTTTTTTTAATTTTTAAAGAAATTACAAAATAAGAACAAAATACTAAAAGCAGAGACATTATGTTCTGCTCTATAGATCAATTAGCTGTCAAAATAATTTTTTATTTTTATCAATTTATAATTTATCAGTAATTTCAACAATCCTTACGAAACTTTGAAAAATGAGTAAACTTAAGAAATGTATAAAATGGAAAAATTTTTATTTATTTAAAATCAAAATAATTTTTCAACAATCCAAAATCAATCAGCAAATAAATTAAACAAAATGTGTTACGGTTACAGCTATGGAGGCTATGGTAGATATGGTGGATACGGAGGATACGGTGGATATGGTAGATATGGTAGATTTGGATTCTTTTAAAAGACTTGAACTACTAATGTCCAAATACTCTCTTTTTATTTTAATTTTCTATTAAAAGAATAGAAGGATTCCTATTCTTTATATCTATTTATTTGTATTTTATTAAATTTTATTAATAAACCTATGTTTTTTTGTCTATTTATAGCTTTTAGTTAATTCTTGCTTTAAGTTACTCAAATTCTAATATTCGAACTGTTTTATTTCGAAATAAATGACTTTTCGTTATTTAAAGAGAATCAGTTGATACATTAAACTAAAACTGGTGAATTTTGTGCTTAATTAGAATTGTCAAAAAAGCTGCCATTATAAATCAAATTAAAAAAAAAAACGGGTTTCAAATTATTCGATTGGAAAGAGGCATATGTCTTCAAAGCCTTTTACTAAATTTTAATTAAATGTTACAATCAGTTTGGCCATGTTAAGGCTTATAGAGTAAACATTACGGGCTCACGGTAATTCCACAATTTGTTCACACTTGATAGTAATTCAACAATTTTTTTTTCTTTGTAGTTATTCAACAAATTTGGGAGGAGTAGGAAATAAAAAATATAACACATAACTTTAAAAAACTTGTTGAATGACAACTAATAATAATAATTTCAACTTTAATTAACCTAATTATGCCATCTCTTAACTTGCAATAATTGATTGATTTGAAGTGATTTAAATTTTTGTTGCAGTTAGTTGCAGCAACACCTAAATTAGCCTAATTAAGCACATTAAGATGAGTATTTAATAAAAATGACCATACTCGAAAAAAAACAAAAATGTCCAAATTTTCACTCATACCAACAACAACAACTACTATTTTTTTAGAAAAATAGTAGTTAGTTTTTCTTTACAAGATTCGTTTGAGAAATTAGTAGAAAAATCTTCTACTTTAGGTGAATATTGGAATGAATTTAATATGACTATCTTAAGCCTATTATTACTTCGTCCAATTCGATGTTATTCAATGTCTTCTATGAGTATGTACGTTGATACAAGTAAATTAAATAAATATCCTATCACTTTATCTTTGAAAGACGTTCATTTCACCCCGATTGTTCCTATTTGTAATTATTATTATATTGATCCTCCTAATGCTAACCATTTGAATTTTATAAATTATAGTTTTGGAGATTTGAAATTGTATTAATTTTTTTTGTTGCAATTTTTTTTCATAATTTGAATTTTTTTATCTTATAATTTTTATTGGTGATTTTTCTTGACAAATAAAATTTGATATAATAAATTATAATTTTTATTTTTCTTCCTGTGTTAAAAAAAAATTCACACTTTTTGATTGGTTTTTACCGCGCGGTTGTTACAAAGAAAATTGTTGAATTACTATAGAATCAAACATTACAGTAGATTAATCCTGAAAGTCAATGCTGATGCTAAAAGATGAGAATCTTAATTATTATTTATAATTGGCTGAATTTCTTCGCTTATTAGATAGTCAATTTCTGGAGTAAGTGTTGCAATACCTAAAGATAAATTAGATGAAGAAGCTGAGTCAGAGTTTTAGAGGATTCATCTTTCGATAATGCATTGTTGGTTTTGGCTGAGTTATAAATGTTTTTTTTTAGTAAAATGCGCAGCTGAATATTTTAAGTTTTGGAGCTGGATTTATAGATTATTTGCTTGGGAAGGATCCATAGCGATAATTTAAGATGAATTAATATAATGCTGATTGAGATCTGGCGAAAGAAGTTCGTTAAGACCAATTTCTGCTCGTTCTTGTTTAGTATGACTAAAATGGTCTAATCCATTGACTTGATCATGTTGCGTCATGTTGAATAGAGCTGATTTAATGCTTTGTTGAGGTGTGATTTTATATGATACAGTAGTGTGACTAATATTGTCTAAAATAATGACTGAATCACATTGAGGACAAGAAATATCTTTTAGATTCTTTATTGATTCAGATACATTTGGTGTTTGTTTGCCTATGTTTTCATGATTTTCATCATGTGACTTAGAGCTTATTTGATATTCATTTGAATTTTGAGCTTATTTATAATTGATTAGTCTAGAAATTATTTCCGTTTATGTTGATGAAATGTTTTTCAACTCATTTGCTATCTTTTTTTGTATCAAAAAATTTTTAAAATTAGAAAATTTTATATTAATATAGTTGTCTTAATGGATCCTAAACTGACTGATTAAAAATATGAAATTGTGTCGAATAATTTTTTGTAATTTCATCTAATTTTACTTTGAAAAGATTGTGTATATATTCAATTTGAGCCTTTATTTAAGACAGGTAAAAAAAATAACATTATTTGACTCGTTTGTATTAAATTTTTTCATTAATATGTCACAAATGTTAAAAATATTTTTTAGTAGGTATTAGCCCTTTTTATATATTTTTTTATTTCGTTATGTATAATTAATAAGTTAAAGTTTATGTTAAATTTAAAATAAATTTTTTTCCAAATTTAACTTATTTTTTATTTGTGTCCCCTTTTGAATATGTCCACACATTTTCTGAGAATAGAAAGTGGGACATAAACCCGCAATCAATGTACAATTTATTAATTTAAATTACCATTTTATTATATTTTTACTCATTTTTATTTCATCTTTTTTTTCTTTTAAATTATATTTAAAATTTTTTTTTTGATTTTTTTAATCTGAAGGAGCTTTAGCTTAGTACAGATAAAACAAATAAATAATATAAAATGCGATCATATTTCGGAGATTATATCATTAAAGTTGTCAGAATAATCTGGTTTAAATAGCACTTAGAATTTCTTATAAATATAACAAATTTACTTTGTTAAAATATAACCTTCTTGAAAAAAAAAACCTTAATGAGCCACTGATTCAGATTAAGCTAAAATTACCAGTTTTAGTTTAATGTATCAACTGATTCTCTTTAAATAACGAAAAGTCATTTATTTCGAAATAAAACAGTTCGAATATTAGAATTTGAGTAACTTAAAGCAAGAATTAACTAAAAGCTATAAATAGACAAAAAAACATAGGTTTATTAATAAAATTTAATAAAATACAAATAAATAGATATAAAGAATAGGAATCCTTCTATTCTTTTAATAGAAAATTAAAATAAAAAGAGAGTATTTGGACATTAGTAGTTCAAGTCTTTTAAAAGAATCCAAATCTACCATATCTACCATATCCACCGTATCCTCCGTATCCACCATATCTACCATAGCCTCCATAGCTGTAACCGTAACACATTTTGTTTAATTTATTTGCTGATTGATTTTGGATTGTTAAAAAATTATTTTGATTTTAAATAAATAAAAATTTTTCCATTTTATACATTTCTTAAGTTTACTCATTTTTCAAAGTTTCGTAAGGATTGTTGAAATTACTGATAAATTATAAATTGATAAAAATAAAAAATTATTTTGACAGCTAATTGATCTATAGAGCAGAACATAATGTCTCTGCTTTTAGTATTTTGTTCTTATTTTGTAATTTCTTTAAAAATTAAAAAAAAATACATAATTCAACTAATCATCGTTATATAACGTGAAACTTAGATCAATTATTTCATAATAATTTTCAGTATTCATAAAATAAGCATTAGGAATGAATTAAATCTAATAATCTCTCAAAAATTTTCTATATTTATTTTTAAAAGAGCTATCATTTTTTGAGAAATTTAAATTTTATTTATTTTTTTAAATAGCATCCATATGTCGGAAACTTCGTCGCCACTGATCATTAAACAAATAGCTTAATTTATTTATTTATTGATTGATATTAACAGAATCCTATTACAGATTTGGTCAAAAGTCAAGGACTAAATTGAAAAATCAGATTTGACTTTAAAATACAAGATATTTCAGAATTAAAACTCCCGACTGTTTTTTCTGTCCAAACTCTTGAGATGTTCAAACTCGTGAAATGCCTTTTAAATGCATCTTCGATTTGATTTTAATTAATATCTACTCAGCGATAAAAAATACTTTTGCTGTACCAAATATCATTGAATTGTCTAAGAACTGTATATATTAGAAACTTTGATTAATTTTCTTTTAGTGTTACGAATCATTTTTTTAATGATGACGTTAATTTTTTCAGATAGCTAATCGAAATTTCAGTATTTTAATATTATAATTTTTCAAAAATAGCAATTATTTTTTCTAATTTTTGATTTGATAATAAAATTTAAATTTTTCTATAAGTTTTCCTAAGTTTTATAACTTCCCCAAAATGATTTCGCAATCTTAACTACAGCCAAATATACCTAATTCTTCAAATTTACCATGGAATCTACCCAACCAAAATCAAAACTTTTTCTCACAAATCATCACAAATCAATCACAGAACAATCAAAAAAACAATATATCAATCAACCAACACAAATCAATAAACATTTCCAAACAGAAAGATGAAGAACAAGAAAAACTAAGCAAACAAAATGCATGCAAAGCTAAATTTATCAATAATGAATCTTTTCCAAGAGAACTAAAATCTTACCTTAAACTACAAAACGAAATTAAGAGATGCAAACCAAAAGCAAACATCCTTAACGCATTCATTAATCAAAAAAATGAACTCATCATTAGAACAACCTCAAAAGAAGACATAGAATACATCAAAGAGTCATGGCCAAAAGATGCATTTAGACATGGTCTTAAACAAATTAACACAAACCCAAAATTCAACATTGCACTTTACAATGTCACAACCGATTTCGATGTCGAAGATGAAGAAAACAAATCATACATGCTAGAAAACTTTAAAATTACTAATATGATAAGAATAAAAAAAAAAGTTCTAATCAACCTACAAACATAATAAAAGCTATATTGAACGATCGTGAAATATACAGCAAACTAGTTGAAGAAAAAAGGATAAAAATAACGAAATAAAAATAAAAGTATAATAATAAACCTGACCAATGTTACCACTGCCAAAAATTTGGTCATTTTATAACTAATTGTCCAAATATTAAAAAAAACCTACTTGTCTTAGATGCGCTCAAGACCACTCTCACAAAACATGCAAAATTAATGACCCAAATAAGTTCCGTTGCGCAAACTGTGGCGAAAAACACTCATCGGTCAGCAAATCATGTAGCCATATGGTCGAAGAGATTAAAAGAAAAAAAGAAATTATAGACAGAAAAACAAAAATTAAAATTTCGGATACAAACCGTGTGGAATCTGCCGCCCCGCATCAACCAGTAAACAACAATCCTCAGCAATTTATCGCTACCGTCGCTAAACTGATTATGTTTATAATCGACATAATCAAAGATCTTTATATCATTCACGAATCCATTTACGAAAATCCCAAATACGTCACTGGTATAATAAGTAAACACTTTGGACCTATTTTTGCCACAATTATTGACACATATCTGCGCTCAAACTCAACCGACGAAAACAAAGAAGAAAGTACTGTCGATTCAGATAACGAAATGCTCACAAATAATGATTAATACCTTAAAAATTTACATTTAAACATTCAATCTTTTAACTCGGAGACAAAAATTATTCAACTTACTAACTTGGATAAAATCTATTTAACAGATATCATCAGTCTAAATGAAACATTTTTAGATCCAAACAAACAGTTAATCATTCCAGGCTTTAATATTTTTCGTTCAGATCGTATTGGCCGACGTGGAGGAGGTTCAGCAATTTGTATTAGGAATAACATCTTCGCTTCTTAAATCAATTTAACAAATCTTCTATCATCCGAAAATGCTGTTGGAATCGAACTTCAAATAGGTCAAAATAACAATATCTCAATATTCTTTATCTATTCTAGTCCATCAACCAAATTGAACGAAACCCTTCTAAATCACATTTTTTTAAACCATAAAAATAACATCATAGCAGGTTACCTAAATTGTAAAAACAAAATTTGGCATTGTCAAAATGATAATTCAAATGGAATAATTCTTGAAAACTTCTTATCCAAAACAAATGGGCATATTGTTAAGTGCGCCAGATCAACATACAATCGAGGAAAATCTGTGATCGACCTATCAATTACATCGAGCTCTATGCTACAACATTTCCAATCACATAAAGTATAGAACCACATTATTAGCGACCATCAACCAACAATAACTATCTTCAAAAATCTCCAGCCTATAAAGAGATGCTATACTATTAAACGTATAAGTTGGGATATGTTTAGAGAGGACATTTGCAAAAGACAACCCGCTCAATACTTGGAAAACAGTAATGACATTGAAAAAGAAGCCTCTAATTTGACAAACGATCTTATATCCTCTTTAGACTACGCAACAACATCAAAATCATTTACGACAAAATCTCAAAAACATGCTGAAATTTCAAAGATTCTACTTTACCTTATGAAACTTAAAAGAAAATTGAAAAGATCATTAAATAAAAACTACACCGAATATCGAAAAAAAATGTATAACCTCGTATGTAGACAAGTGAAAAATAGTATAAAAACTATTTGAGAAAATAAATTCAACCTGGAATTTCTAGAATTACAGAACTTTAATCAATCCGAATCCAAACATTGGAAGCCTATTAACAAACTTGATGAATCACATGACGAACAAACAAATAAAGAAGACATAAAACTTAAAAATTCTCAAAATGTGATTACAAATGACGGAGAAGAAATCGTCGAAATTTTTGGAAATCATTTGAGAAATATTTTTACACCAGATTATGAATTAAACCAATTAAATTCAATAAACCTAGACCAAATTAACTTGTCATCAAATGACCAAATAACCAAAGATGAATTTATTGATGCCCTAAAAAACCTAAATACAAAAGCTTCTCGTGGAATAGATAATATTAACAAAAAGGTCCTCAAAACCTACTCCTACTTTAATACGAATTTTCAAACTCTTCAATGCCCCGCTTAAAATTGGATACTTACCTAAAGAATGGAAAATGTCGAAAATCAAAATGATTCATAAAAAAGACAAACCACCTGAAATAGTTTATTCATATCGAGCGATCTCTCTTATTTCATGTTTTGCAAAATGGATGGAAAAAATAGTAAATAACAAACTACTGAGTTGGCTAGAAAACAAAAACCACCTTCCACCATGCAAATCATGATTTAAAAAAAATATGAGCACTCATGACTACTTTTTTAGGCTGTACAAATCAATCATTCACGGGTTTAATGATAAATCCAAGACAAGGGTTGTATTTTTTGACCTCGAAAAAGCATTCGACAAAATAAATCACAAAGCGATCTTATTTAAACTTAGATCAATTTATTTAAATTCAAGACTTTATAACTGGATCCACAACTTCCTTAGCAACCGTAAATTTTTCGTATACTACAAAAATTTTAAATCACAGGATTTTAACATCACTTCTGGGGTCCCTCAAGGAAGCTGTCTTTCTCCGACATTATTCTCAATATTTTTCAGCGACGTCGTTACTAATCTACCAAAATATATTCATATAGCGCTATTTGCCGACGATTTGACAATTTGGTACACGGAAAATCTAAAGAAAATTGAAACTAACCTACAAGAAGCCAAAAACTCTATTGCAAATTTTTGTAAATCTTGGGGACTAAATATTAATTGCTCAAAAACAGTCTACTCAGTTTTCACTACAGCCGGGTATAGAAAGAATTATGAGAAAAAATATAAACTGAACTTACGTCTTAATAATAGAGATATACCATTAGATCCTATAAGCCTTAACAAAGCCAAACTGATTGTAACATTTAATTAAAATTTAGTAAAAGGCTTTGAAGACATATGCCTCTTTCCAATCGAATAATTTGAAACCCGTTTTTTTTTTTAATTTGATTTATAATGGCAGCTTTTTTGACAATTCTAATTAAGCACAAAATTCACCAGTTTTAGTTTAATGTATCAACTGATTCTCTTTAAATAACGAAAAGTCATTTATTTCGAAATAAAACAGTTCGAATATTAGAATTTGAGTAACTTAAAGCAAGAATTAACTAAAAGCTATAAATAGACAAAAAAACATAGGTTTATTAATAAAATTTAATAAAATACAAATAAATAGATATAAAGAATAGGAATCCTTCTATTCTTTTAATAGAAAATTAAAATAAAAAGAGAGTATTTGGACATTAGTAGTTCAAGTCTTTTAAAAGAATCCAAATCTACCATATCTACCATATCCACCGTATCCTCCGTATCCACCATATCTACCATAGCCTCCATAGCTGTAACCGTAACACATTTTGTTTAATTTATTTGCTGATTGATTTTGGATTGTTGAAAAATTATTTTGATTTTAAATAAATAAAAATTTTTCCATTTTATACATTTCTTAAGTTTACTCATTTTTCAAAGTTTCGTAAGGATTGTTGAAATTACTGATAAATTATAAATTGATAAAAATAAAAAATTATTTTGACAGCTAATTGATCTATAGAGCAGAACATAATGTCTCTGCTTTTAGTATTTTGTTCTTATTTTGTAATTTCTTTAAAAATTAAAAAAAAATACATAATTCAACTAATCATCGTTATATAACGTGAAACTTAGATCAATTATTTCATAATAATTTTCAGTATTCATAAAATAAGCATTAGGAATGAATTAAATCTAATAATCTCTCAAAAATTTTCTATATTTATTTTTAAAAGAGCTATCATTTTTTGAGAAATTTAAATTTTATTTATTTTTTTAAATAGCATCCATATGTCGGAAACTTCGTCGCCACTGATCATTAAACAAATAGCTTAATTTATTTATTTATTGATTGATATTAACAGAATCCTATTACAGATTTGGTCAAAAGTCAAGGACTAAATTGAAAAATCAGATTTGACTTTAAAATACAAGATATTTCAGAATTAAAACTCCCGACTGTTTTTTCTGTCCAAACTCTTGAGATGTTCAAACTCGTGAAATGCCTTTTAAATGCATCTTCGATTTGATTTTAATTAATATCTACTCAGCGATAAAAAATACTTTTGCTGTACCAAATATCATTGAATTGTCTAAGAACTGTATATATTAGAAACTTTGATTAATTTTCTTTTAGTGTTACGAATCATTTTTTTAATGATGACGTTAATTTTTTCAGATAGCTAATCGAAAATTCAGTATTTTAATATTATAATTTTTCAAAAATAGCAATTTTTTTTTCTAATTTTTGATTTGATAATAAAATTTAATCATAGTCCATATCTTGAAATTAAAATCGAGTTGAATAAATCCAATGTTCAGCATCTTTTGAACAAAGTGACAGTTTTGTTTTTATAAATTAAAATATTTTATTAGCCATTTTGTATTTTTTGATTAAAAAAATGAGTTTTAGAATTTTTAAATTTTGATAATTTAAAATAAATTAACATAAATTATACTACCCAACCAACCTCCCAGACCTTCTGTTGCCTGTCTCCACTTCTGGACATGAGTGCAACTGCGTCACACTTTGATGCGAACTTCCCCAAAATGATTTTGCAATCTTAACTACAGCCAAATATACCTAATTCTTCAAATTTACCATGGAATCTACCCAACCAAAATCAAAACTTTTTCTCACAAATCGTCACAAATCAATCACAGAACAATCTAAAAAATCGGATGACCTTTATAACAGTTAAATGTTTTTTTTCTCTTATTTTTTTTTCATATTTTATTGATTTCAGTTGAAACTATTTCGATTTAGATGTCAAATTTTTATATATAAAAAATCTTAAATAAATCAATATATTATATTCTTTTAATTGATTATAAATCAAAAATAAAATAACATTGATGCATCACTAGTAATTGTAGTCTTTAATAGAATCCATGTGTACCAAATGGACTAAATCGGTCATATCCACCATATCTATTATATCTACCATATTCATGAAATCTACCATATTCACGATATCCACCATATCCATGATAGTTATCATAATCTCCATATCCGCTATAGCCACCATATCCGTCATAACCGAAACACATTTTGTTTACGTTTATTTTTCTGATTGATTTTTAAGGAATTATTTAGATAATCAAAACAAAAATATTCGAATTTTTTTTATTAAAAGATAAAAATAAAAAGTCAGCCGTGAATTTTTAATAAGTTTTGTTTTTTTTTGTATGCTTTAATGATAAAATCTTTATACGATTCTTAATTTTTTTTGTTTATGCGCTAATAAATTAAATTGGAATGTGATATGAATATTATGAATATAATATATATTCATTTTTAATTGTTTAATTTTTATTTAAAAATTAATTTATGTGATTTTCACATTTCAATAAATTCATTGTGTATGCGTTTTTCATTATTATAGATAAAGAATTTTCTTTTTAAACGTGGATCACATTTTTTGTATTTTAATCTCTTTTATTTGTTTTTAATCCTTATCCGAAAAAAAGGTCTCGTTTAATATGCGTTTTTATATCTTTGTGCGTTCAATATTTTATCATTTAGAACTTGTATTTGCGCAATTCAAATTTTCTTATTAATATCTCTATTTTCTTTACACTTTTTAAAATTTATTATGCATTAAATTTTATTACATTGTTACATTTTTAATTATTTAATTACTGTTCAATCTGTAAAAGCTTTAGCTTAGCACAGATAAGCAAATAAATAAATTGACATATATAGTTGGTTTAATTTTTTGTGTTTGAATCACAAAATGTATCGTTTGATGCATTTTAACAAAATATCAAATTATAAAAAATGGAAAACTTAGAGTAGATGGTTTTTTAAACTACAAATATTATCTTAAGCATCATCATATCACAAACCCAAAGTCAAAATTAAAAAAAAAAAACAAAGTTTTTCATGCTTGCAATATTAACTTAAAATTATTTTTTTTTATTTGAAAATGAAATTGAAAAAAATATTTGAAACATCGCACTTTTTCAATGTTATTTCAACATTGTATACATTTTGTAATTCAAACACAAAAAACTAAAACCAGTTTTTATTTCAATTGAAAAAAAATTGAAAGCTTTCACTTTTGTCAACAAGAAAAATCAATTTAAAATAGGTAATATTTTATTTAGTGAAAACAACAAATTTCGTAAAAAATTTCTAAGAAAAATAATAAATAAAATTTTAATTACATTTGAAGTTTTCAAAAAAATTAAGATTAAATCGTAAAAAGAAAGTAAAATAATTCTAATGATTGAAAAAAAAAAAATTCGAGACAACTTAAGGAAGCAAAAATTCCAACTTTTTGTTTCTTAAATCTAAACTTTTAACAATCACCTTAACAAAAAAATTCACTAAACAAAATACCGCAAACCGTTCAAGGCTTTGACCACAAAAGCCATCTTTTTTATTTTACCAGGTTTAATCTACTTTCGGAATTCATTCTATATACACAACCGTATCTTAAATAAGCTTTTTAATTTCTAAATTTTAAAAAACCTCTCTCTTAAATCAGGAATAAGAGATAACTAACCAAATTGTAAAAAAAAATAATTATGTCAAAACACAAAAACAAAAATTTACAACAAAATAAAATTTTTTAAAATTTTTCTTATTTTTCAATAAATGACGATGACGAATTTTGACCCACTACTGACTCTTCATTTTGTTTAGCCTGAGAAGTCGACGGAGCAATCAGCGAAGTTTGAACTGATGTCAACTTTCCATAAGTAATGACCAAGCCGTCACTTGTTGCCAAAGGACTCGGACTGTGCAATTGCGATTGCTTTTCTTTCGGCTTTTGTTTCTCCTGTTTTTTTTGCTGCTTTTCCACTTTTTGACTATTCTTGCTCTGCGAGCTTTTGATCGTGGAAAACGGCGACAAATTCAGCTTAGAATTTGAGTTTGCCTTGCTAATCAAACTTGATTTTATTGAAGAAATTAGAGAAGGCTTCGAATTTTTGACCATTTGAGATTTGGTTTTGCCATCTGCTTCTTGGCTCTTGTCTAATCCTTTACTGACCACCTCGCTGAACAACGGCTCACTTTTTTCAATTTTTTGATCTTTCTTTTCAGGCGAGTTAATGGTCTGAAAGTGATGATTTGGATCAAAAACAAGCGGGTTTGGACGATCGCCCGCAACTATAGACGGGTTACTTCCATGACCAGAAGATCCAGCTGTTATGGTATGATCATTATCTGTAAAGCTGATCTCGTCCATGAAACTACTAGTGTTCGAGCAAGATGACCCTCGGGTAGTGTTCACATTTTGCGACAAAATGGTACCTTTTTGACTTCTATTGTCCTCAAATTCATTCTCAAAATCAAATTTTGAGTTATCCAACACAATCATTGAGTGTGGTCGATTTCTTTGAATTGGATTAAAGCTGTTGTAGCTAAGTGGCAAAGCATTTGCCAAAGGCTGCATGAAATTAACTGGACTTTGAGGATGAGCAGGAGAATTGGGAAAACTGTTGATTGGCGAGTTGGCATTAGACATGTTATATGGGTAATAGTTATGCAAGTGAAGATCAGTAGCGGACATGTTTCGCTTGGTCAAATTACCCGAATCTGACATTGAGTCAATCAAGCTGTTGTTCATATGCACAGGATGAAGTCTTGGAGACAAATTTCCGCATGTGTTGCGTAAGTTGTTGCTAAATGAATTGTTTAATGACGAAGAAGACGAAGATGACGAAGAAGAATGTGGCACTTGAACATGCTGAAGCTGAAATTGTTGCTGTAATTCGTGTTTGTGAGCATTGGCGTATTTTTCGCTCAATTTGCGGAATAGGCAGGCTTTTTTCTTGCGTTCTTGTTGCACTGGTTGGCCTGGTGGAATGAAACCTTGTATTGGCAAGAGGTGTTGATGACTGTGTTGGTACAAATGAGCATTTTGGTAATTTGGCGGATGATAAGAGCTTTGTAGCTGATTTGCATTGAAATAAGAATTGTGCTCGGTGGAACAAGCGCCCACGCTGCGTCGACTTGAGTTAGAGACCAAAGACGATGTGGAACTGTTTGCTGAATTGGATGATAGGACATAGGCTGACAATGGTGGATTTAAATAGTTGGGAGACTCTTGCTGATTGAAATTTGGCATTTGGCTTTGGTAGAAAAAGTTTGGTTGCTTGGGATGACTGTATTGACGGCTAAGCTTTGATGAATTGTAGCTGTGGTGATTGCTCCGGGTGAATTTGGTCTTAGAAGGCGATCTTTTGCGTCCGCCTGTTTTTATATTGGCCTGATTCAATTGAGCAGTATTTAGACAAAGAGTGTTGTTCACACTGGACATGATTAGCTTGACAATTTCGTGGTGCATTTTACCACAAGCGATCTCATCATTCACATGGGTTATTATGTCGTTTACTTTTAGGCCAGCTGAAAAAGCCGGTCCCTGATGGTCCAGTTGAACAACTAAATGCTGAATTGTGTAAAAGTCCGAGTCACCATAGAACACTTTAATTGCGCGTATGACAAAACCGTAGCCTCTTGAACTACGTTTGATAAAGACCTTTGAATTTTGTAAGCCCTGTTGAATCAGCTCGTTGAGCGGATTGTTTTCTACATACTGAGGTGGTAGTAGTTGATACTGACTGAATTGGTTAAAATTTTGGTAAGGCAGATAGAGAGCGTGTGTTGATGATGAAGGTACATTAAGCCGTGGGTTTGATCCTGAATTTAAACGCTCAAAGTTATTTCCTTTAAAATTTTAATTAATTAAATTTAGAATTATTGAAATAATTAAAATTAAATAAGTTGATAAATTAACATTTTATTTTTTTATTTAAGAATCATAATTAATTTGAAATTGCAAAAATTATTTTATTATCATTTATATTAAAATTTTAATTATCAATTCTAGAATGTGTTGTAAATTTTGGATTATTAAAATTATTAGCTGTGCAAGACTGGATCATATCAAGAGTTATTGCTTAAGATATATTATTTTCAAATGGGTGCAAAAATTAATTTTCAGCACAATCTGATTGTAAATAAACAATGATTTGAATGATCTGATCAATTTTGCACATATAATATTTTTATCCATCAAAAAGATACAGCTTATTTCAAAATTGATAATTTAATTATTAATATTAATAAAAATGAACTCATTTTTTAATTATTTCTGTTAGCTTTCAGCATTTTACTGATTGAATCTTAGATATCCGAAGATTGTACAGAAAATTTGTAACTAAGAGATAAATTAAGAGTTTGAATTTTTTCAGTGGAAGAATAATGATAAGGATTTTAAATTTTGTATTCAAAAAAACTATCAACTCAATGTTAGCAAGAAGATCGAACATTTGTAGAAAATTAATTTTCAAAACACATAATCTCAAATTAATTAAAATAATTCTCTTTCAACTAAGTTAAATAATTTGAATTTTATGAATACTATAATCCGATAAATAATATATCAACAAATTTATTTGAGTAACGTGATAATCCGAAAAGTATTCACAATTCGGGTTGAGAAAATTAAACTGTATCTCAAATAAAAATTGTTAAAATTATTTTACTTTTTTCAATATTTAAATAGCAAACAGATCAATTTATTTTTTAAATTTAACAAAAATTATCTAAAATTTTTTGTCTATTTGACATAATCTTGATTAATTTTTCAAATGAATAAAAGTATTTGATTCATCATCATTCAAGCACTTTTTTGTTCATTTAGCTTA
The DNA here is from genome assembly GCA_025491095.1 of Brachionus asplanchnoidis. Taxonomy (NCBI): domain Eukaryota; kingdom Metazoa; phylum Rotifera; class Eurotatoria; order Ploima; family Brachionidae; genus Brachionus; species Brachionus asplanchnoidis. The sequence goes on from JAILYF010000004.1 coordinate 3,167,994, forward strand.
ATAGCTTGGTCTATTGATTCAACTAGTATCAACATATCGCTATCATCTTTATTTACATTAATTTTAATTTCCCTTTACTCATCAAATATAAGTTCAATTCTTTTCTTCAGTTATTTAATAGCATTATTATTTTCAACTTTTGACTTTTGTAAAATTTTTAATTCGTAGTAACAACCAAAATGACTTTTATTTTAAATGATCATAATTTTTTAACTAAAAACATTCTTTTTTCAGATTAAAATAAAATTATATTAAATAAATTAATTCGAATAATCGTAATAGACTGAATTTGGATTCTTAGTATTTTTTAACTCTTTCAGTTTCAAATACATTTTTCGGATCCTCTAATTTTGGCAAATGGAAGTTTCAGATCAAGTTTTAAAATCAAAACGATCATTTAAAATTTAAAAACTTAATTAATCTATTGATTTTGATAATTTTTAAGAAAATAATACTAAAAATTACTAGACATGTTATGTCTAATAATGGTTCATATTCAAAATAACATCAAATTGATTTATATCTAATTTATTTAACAAAAACAATCAATAATTTAAATAATTCAGGTTAAGTTAATTCACAAATTCAAATTTATAGCTTTTATATCCATTCATTCAAACAAAATTAATGTCTTATTTCCACTTGAATAAATTATAAATTTTAAAACATTACATTTTTTTGTCTTTTAAAATAAGTTTTCATTAAAATCAACTAAAAAATTTAAACCTATTAGAGTTCAATAAAAAAGGACATTTTAAAATTTTATATATGAAAATAAACTTGACATGACATGTCAAGTAATTGCTTTGTAAAAAATTATTTTTTTTCTATTATTAAAAGCAATATAACAAGTAATATCTTGATCTTTTGATCTTGATCTCAAACTTCAATTTGCCATTTTATTAATTTTATCTTACTCTTAAAAAATTGAAAAAATTAATCAAAAAGTGTTTATTTCCTAATTTAGAATGTAAATAGAATTAATTTCTAGCAAATATGTCATTCGACTGCATAATTTTTTTTGATACCAATGGTTAAAAGAAAATATAAATAAAGTTTAAAAAAAAAATCAAAATCATAAATATTTAGTCAATAATGTTATAAATTTTAAAAAGTATCTTACTTTTGTAATTAAGATTAGCCAGATGTTGATTAGATTTGTTTAACTGAGAATTGTAGCCCAAGTTATTTTGATGACTTATTGTCGGTGAAGTTGATAGCATTCCAGAAGAGGTAACTGAAGATGGCCATCTATTTAACTTGGTATTATTTGAGTAATGACTATTTCTATTCTCATTATAATTATTGTTTCGTATTTTTTTAGAATTTTGGTGATTGCCCAAGCTTTTGTTCGGTTTTGTCCAAATTTGTTGAGAGCTCTTTTTCTGTTGACCATGAATTTTGTTTGTAGAAGTAGGTGTAGTGGGAGTACGAATAGATAATGTAGCATTGTCAGAATTGATCTCATTATTTTGTTTGGGTTCATTACTTATGAAAGAAGAAGAAGAATTTGATGCCAAATTGAAGTCTTCTTTATTAGGTGAATTTTTGTTCATATCGAGAACGCTTTTAGTCGTGGTTGTGGTTGATGTAGATGAAGACGATGATGAAGAGTCTTTTATTCTGTTATTTGAATTTTCAATCTCAGACGAAGACTTGAGAGAATTTAGCTGTGATTCATTTGCAGTAATTTGTTCTTCATTTTTTATAATTTCCAATGGTTCTGTTAAATTTTTTGAAATTTTAACTCCTTCTTTACTGTCAATATCAGTTTCTAATCTGTTGTTAGGATCATTGAAAATAACCGGAGAATTGTTAGATATAGTGCTAAGTCTAAACTTGGATGAACAAGAAGAAAAACTGGCAAATAGCTCGTTATCTGTGTCATCATTTAAATCATTAGTTAAATTATCTTCTGCTTCATTTAGCATTAATTTTTTGTTTAGTAAATCAGTGAGAACTTTATCTTCATTCGGATTGTTTAGAGATAAGCACGATTCAGCTTTGCTAACAGGTTCAGTGTTTGGAATGGATGAAAAACTTAAATTTGATGGAACATTTGAAATAATTGAATCATGATTGTACCTTTCAGACCGAGTGTCAAAGTAGCTTGTGTCATCGGGACCGTCAAGCTGAGGTATAAATTCAGCCTTTATTCGCAAAAGATTTTTCCAATCAAGAAAATTAAAAAATGAATGTTGTTTTATCTCAATAGCTCCGTTTGCTCCCAATCTTTTCATAGGATCATGAGTGAGCAAGCTTGTGATCAAATTTTTGGCATCTTCTGGTATTTGAATCAATTCGTCATCATCATCTGGCCAGCCAATTTCACCATTTATCACATTCGAAAATAATTCCTCAGGTGTATTTCCATTGAAAGGAGCTATGCTGGTAAAAAATTCGTACAAAATAATGCCCATAGACCACCAGTCAACTGTTTTGCCATAGCTTTGTCTTAATATTACCTTTGATTTTTTTAAATAAATAAATGTATTTTTTTTTTCTAAATTATTTTAATACCTCAGGTGCTAGATACTGCGGAGTCCCGCATATTTGCTTATCGTTGAATTCTTTGCAGTAAAGATCTCTCATGAAATCATCGTCTTCGTAGAAATTAGTGGTCAAATTCATGAGACCAATTTTGGAAAGACCAAAATCGGTGAGTTTAATGTGACCAAGTGATGTTATAAGCAAATTGTCAGGCTTTAGGTCTCGGTGAATAATTCCATAGTTGTGCAAATATTCTACAGCCAATGTTGTCTCGGCAAAATAAGTTCTGGCCATGTCCATTGGCAAAGGACCCATATTTTTGATCAATGTGGCTACATCACCGCCTTCCACATATTCCATTACCATGCACAAATGTTTCTTGGTCTCAAACGTACAAATTAAAGCTACCACAAATGGATTATCGGTAAATGTCATTATATCTCGTTCGGTGAACACTTGTTGAATTTGGTTTCTCAAAATGATGTTTTGTTTTTTAATTTTTTTCATGGCAAATCTGTGACCCAAAGTTTTGTGCCTCACCAAAAATACCGCTCTAAATTAAAAAAATAAAAATTTAATAAAAAAATTTATGTCTAATAAAATTTTTAATTGATATCATGTAAAATATTTTATTTAAAAAATTACTAGAAAATTATTCAGTTTATTTACCCGTAAGCTCCATTGCTAATCAACTTTATTTCCTCAAAATCATCTTCACTTGGAGACACTACTGTCTGAGTCTCAGTTTTAGTACTTGGTGTCGAATAATTATTCGATACCATTTCATCACCAGAACATCCACTGGTACTTGTATTACTAGTGATTGAATCAGTTCTGTTTAATGATTGAGCATTGTCTTCTTCATTATTAAACTCTTTAATCGGATCTCTATCAATACCCAATTTTGAAATGATATACTTTGGAATATCTGTTTTTATCTCTTGCTGCTTGGCTTGTTGCTCAGCACAGTCTAAAAAGTGGCTAAACTCAAGTGGATCGAACTCGATGCATTCAAGGAGCCGTGCTACATGAGATATGATGAACAAAAATTTCTTGATAAACTTATGCAAATATTCGACTGATAATTCCACTTGGCAACATTTATCTCTTGCTTCTAGCAGCAATTTTTCCAAAGAGCCGGTCATTTCGTCCAAATATGAACAAGTCAACTGATTTGATTTTGACTTTTCCAGACACAATTTGGCTATTTCGATCACCTGATTTTGAATAAAGCGTGCCACTGGATCCAAACAGTTTGGTTGAGTGACGTAATATTTAGAGTCTTTTACACTTGGAGCATCAGTGGCATTTTGTGAACTAGCTGATGAATTGAGATCAATTTTGTTGACATCGATGAATTCTTGAAGATTTTCTTCCAATTGTTTGCATGCTTTGGGAAATTTTTCCTTAAACTTCTCAGTTGGGGCCAAATCTGATTCATTAAGTCCTTTAGATGGACTACAACTTGACAAAATAATTAAAAAAAAAAAATTGTTGTTATTTTTATTTTACCTCAAACTTCGAGCCCTTTGTCTAAAACAAGACACTGGCGAAGAAAAACCTACATCAGAGGAATCATCCAAATGACTACTTTCATTCGAACTGCTCAGGCGACTTCTGCGTTCCTCTTTTATTTTATTTAAAATTTTTTTGTCTTTTTTTTCAAATTATTTAAATTTACGGATCGATGTGCGCTTTGTGCACTGAATTCCGTCATTTGCTTTTTTTTCTTTGATTGATCTTTCACAAAAAGATTTGTGTTTTGACAGCAAAACTTTATCATTAGATGAAAATGAAGACGGATTAGAGTTGTCAGTGAGATTATTTGATGAAGATGAGCATATAGGAATTGATGGTGTTGTTTGCTTGTTAACTTGTGGAAAACTAGGAGCAAGTGTGTTTACTATTGGCGGTGTGTTGGCACCACCATAACCGGATGAAGAATTTGAATTGATCGATGCAAAAGACCATCGACGACTGTCAAGGTTTTTGCTTGATAAAGAAAGCGGGACTAAAGGAACATGGTGAACTTTTTTTATTAAAATTAATTTTTTTATATTTTACCTGGTCCGTTTGCAGAGGCTGGTGTTAGCTGCAATTTGGGAGAAGACAAAGGCTTTACATTGTTTTTAAGACCATTTAGATTGCTATTTGAGGCATGGTTGTTCAATATGGTAATTGGTGAGGGTGAAAGTGATGAAGATAGCGAACAAGGAAATGATGAATTTTCATTGCCAGACACCGGGTTAGCTGAATCGGCATGATTGGTATTTGAACCACCTGTGAGATTATTGTTCAGAATGCACCAACTGCTTCTGTGATATTTAAGTTTGTTTCTGTAGTTGTATTGACCAAAAAAGTTCGAGTTGGGCGATTGAACTTGGAGAAGCGATGGACTCGGCGGTGCAGGAGAACCGGTATTGCATGACGTGTTCAACGCTGTTGAGCAAGGATGGAATAAAATTGATCTTCGGTTTGTACTAGAAAAATTGTGATAATATTAATAGAAATTGAAGAAAAAGTTTTTTTCTTTTCAATTTACCTGTTTTTTCTTGATAAACATAATTCCCTCTAAAGAAAAGAAAAGCAATTAAAGTAAATTTAATGTTTAATTTAATGAAAATTTACGCATTATTAAAAATTTTTTTATTTTTATTCTTGAACCCTGGACATTTTTATTAATTTGAAGAGTCAGATATTAATAAAATATCAATAATTTTATAGAAAAAATTTAATTAAAGCGGGCTAGTCAATTTTGTGACTAATTGGTCATATTTTCTAATCCTAATAAACTTAATAGTATTTGAAAAAAATTTAAATTTAAATAAAAATTCCGTCCGAAAATTTACCGCTAAGTAGATATACAATAATTAAGCGAATTTAAATTTACTTTTTTTCAATTTTTTATTTAAAAGCGCTTTAAAAAAAGAAATAATTTCAATCTTTTATTGAATTAATTTAACAAAATGAGATTTTAAATTAGTTAAAAATTTTTACCACATTTTTTGATTTATGGAAAAATTTTAGACCAAAGTGGTAAAAAATAAATTTTAACAAAACTTCACGAAATTTAAAGGTAAATTTAAGAATCAAAAAAATTAAGATCGAAATATTTTTGATCATAAAATTAATCTCCAAAACAAGTCAGTTAGATTAAGCGACCAATTGGTCACAAAATTTACCAAGCCCTATCAACGAATTTTACAATTTTTTATTAAAAAATATTCAAGAATTTTTTCACATATTTTTTATTATTATAATATATTTTTTAAATATTCTATTTAGTTATCTTAGTCGATTGAAAAAGAGACTTATCATAGTTATTTTTATTTATCTTAGTTTAAATTTTTTAACAAACCTTATGGGACTGAAATGTATTCGAAAGACTAGTGCTTTTTTTGTTCAAAATAGAATCACTCAAAGTTCTGTTTAAAATCGAGTTCAGCTTGCTTTTATTTGCTGTACGGCTTTCTTTCTTTAAATTATCTGAACCATTGCTTGACCATTTGTTCTTTATTTCGAAGTTTTTTGAACATAATTCGATTTCGTTATTCGACTTATTGAGCATTATTCAAAATTATTCAAATATCTTCTTAAAATTTGGATTTAAATTGATTGTTAAACTGTCATTTTGTCCAAATTCGGTGTATTCAACCGGATCCTGTGCCCCAATATAAAAAAATTTTGACAAAAATAAAATTAAATCATCTAGGCTGGATATCTAAAATAAAAATTTTATTTCAAAAATTGCTCCTATTCTAAATAATTTTAGGCGGCAAATACCACAATTGGTTCAAAAATTGACCGAGTGCTTTCCAAATCAATTGGTTTATTTGTGCTCAAAGCACTTATATTTCAAGCATTTAACGCGAAAACATAGAAAATTTAGAGAAATAACTTCAACTCTAAAATCATTAACATTTGGGTTTAGATTTAGCTAGTATAGATTCTTGTGCTAAAGCATAAATTATGCATTAATGCAAATTTTTTTGTTAACAATGGCTCATATGTTTGAAAAATTTGCGATTAAAATTTTTCAAATTATAACTAAGTGTCTAATGGATATCAAGTTGTCAAAAATTTTACTAAAAAAAAACTAGTCTTGAAGCTATTTGATTTTGTTTGGTGGTGCACCTTAACTGGCAACCAATCTATCTCAGTCTGAACTTGAAAATTATATATTTGGTTTATTTTTATTACTTGGCTCAATCAGACTCTAAAAGTCTATTGATTATCTTTCTTTTAAAAATTTGAAAAATTGCTAAAATACTTCAACAAATTACGTCAATAAAATATTTAGGAAAATTAAATAATTAAATTATTTGCAAATAAGATAATCAAAGCCATTTTAACAGCTAAATCACTTTATTAAAATCGTTTTAAAATTTTTTGATTAAATTCATCGTTTGAGTATGTCACATTTTTCAAAAAAATGCTTAATAAAAAACATTATCAAAACCCACACAGGCAGCAGTTTAAAATTTCTCTGCTATTTTTAGTCTTCTTTAGCTTTGCTCAAGGCTTATTGAGCTAAAGTTATTTTTCTTACCAGAAAAAATCAAATATATAATTATTCTGTTTTGAATAAATTGAAAGTATTTTATTGTTGATTCAAGCTAAAATTAAAATGAACCAAAAATTTAAATTACATAACTTTAAAATTAGTTACTTGATTACTTTTAAATGAAGCCTGACTTCGAAGTCAAAATTTTCTTTAAAAAAAAAAAAAACAAAATTTTGACAACACAGGGATTAAATGCACCAGTCTTGAGCATTCAAAATTAATTCTAATTTTTTTTCTAAATTTTGTTCCCAGTAGAGCATGAGGCGTCAAAATAAATCAATCGATTAATACCAAAAAACTTTAAAAAAATACACTCATCAATTCTCAGCTTAAATGCATTATAAAATCAATGCGCATTTATTAATCCTTCGATCTATTAGAAATAAATTACGGATTTATTTTATGGTTTTCTAAAACCCATAGTACTTCCGACAAAATTTTTTTCTGCCAGCTTGAAGCAGATGATTTTTAGATAAAAAAGCAATAAATATTCTCTTATGTTATAAGTACTAAATGTTTATTCAAAAAAAAACAATTACAACAACTCAAACGATTTAACTAGGCTATGCAATTTTATTCCGAATTAAATAAATTTAGGCTCCATATCATAATATTTATGAGAATCCGAATGCTTTTAGTTCAGCAAAGTCTGCCATGGATTTTCTTAATGCAACAACAAGTTTATAAAGCCTCATTTGCTCAAACAACTAAAAATTGTTTAAAAAATTTGAGTTAATTTTATACCACTTGTGCTGATACCTTATTTATTTTTAAGTCACAAATGACCCTTAAATTTAAAAAACTTATTTATTTAAAAAAACTTCTGTTTAGGGAGTAAATTAAGCTTAAAACTTTTAAATTTAGATCGATTTTTAAGTGGGCGTTCAAATCGATTGAACAAAATTAAAATTGCTTGCAAATTATCCATTTCAATCAAAAAAAATTATTTCGTGATATCATTTACTTGATGGGCTTTGATTTTGATTGAATTTTTTGGTCTCAAACTTTTTAAAATTCGAACTAAGCTTAACTAAATTAAATTAAAAAAATTTAAAATGCTTTTTCTTTTTTATGTCTTTCTGTCCTGAAATTTAGTCAAGAAATACTTGAAAATACATAAAAGAAGTACCAAAATATATTGATTACTTTTAGATTTAGTCAGTATTTGGCTAAATAAACTAACTTAAAAGATTCGGAAAGCTTTTTCTAAGACAAAAAAGCACTCAAAAAGGGAAATTTATATTTAATTTTAAATTTAGTCATCATGAATTATTTTGCTCAATAAATGCTAGAATTTCTTTTATTTTTTGGTCGATATTGAATAAATTAAAAGTAAAAAACAAAAAGTATAAAAAATTGCTGAGTTTAAAAGAGTTTTTCGAGAAAAACATTTGAAAAAAAAATTAATCAACACTTTAATTCCGAAGTAATCTCTAAATATTTTTCTTTTCTAAATAATGCATCTAAAACAAAAGCAAATTAAAATTTCTTTGATTAATGAATTTGGGGGACCATTAGTTAAAAACAAATGTTTACTATTGTGCATTTATTTGCTGTTACTTCGAGTTGAGATAATTTAGATCCTATTCAACAAGTCTTCGTATGAACTAAATGACAAGGGGACATTTTCAAGCACTAGTTGTGTCCCATAAAAATTTTCAATTCATTTTGTTGTTAATAACTAGAGCATCATCAAATAGGTCGTGAGAAAAGATCGTTTATACCATTTGACCATGTTTTTTTTACCCAAAGTTTACCATTCAAACTAACACAATCAAAAGCATGTCCTTTAAGACAAAATAAAAGACATTAGCGCCCACATTTTTTTCTTTAAAAATTCTTGATTTAAATTTTATTTCACTGAGAAAATATCTAAATTATTTTCGAAATATTCAAAGTGCAAAAATGAACTTGATAGGAATTTTAATCAAAATAAATAAATTATTTAAATTTCTACTGAATCAAGGAACAACCGTGATCTCTAGTTTGTTTTACATTTTATCAAAAAATTCGCTTAAAAACCTGGCTTTCCTTGAGTATTTGATAAAAAATTTAATTACTTGGTATGATTAGGAAATTTTTCATTAATCTCATTTTTTTTAATTTGAAGAGACCTTATTCTAGACCTAAAAATCACTTGATAAATTTAAGTATGCTAAAAAGCCTTGAAAAAAATATTTAACAATATTAAATATAATTAATAAAAATAAGATGATTTAATATTTGTGTTTTTAATTATCTGGATATTTTCAATTTTAAATACGCAAAACTGAAAATTAACCTTGTTCGAATAATATTCTGTCTTATTTAATACAGTTTAGCATTTCAAAATAGGCTAATGTCGCTTCTTAACATAAAAAATCGATTCTAGGCTTATTTAATCTGATAAATACTCTTTAAATTATATTTTAGCAATGACATGATAAATATTCTTCTAACACTGGTCATTTCTGGAAAGGATACTATTTCCTGACTAGAAAACTGGAATTAAATTAAAGTATAATTTGCATAAAATAATTGTAAATTAATGAATAGATTATAATGATAGAAAATATTGTTCCAATAAGCTGTTAATCGAGAATTTTTTTTTTTTAATTCAAAAAAGTTTATTATTTTATATTTTTTTGCTACTAAAATAAAAATAATGATAAAATAGTGTGAAAGTTGTTGCTAATGAAAAAAAATTTAGATTTTTAAATCAGTCCAATGAATTTAGTTAATTGTATCCAAATGAAATTTTGATTATTAAAATTGCCTAAAAATACGAATTTAAAAATAATCAATATAAATATATAATGAATCTTTTTAAATTAGGCAATTAAGTTTGTTCTTTGAAACGGGTTAGCTACACATTAAATATTAAAATAAGTTCATTCATAAAAAAATTTAAAATAAATGCTAAGCTTGATAAGAAAATTTCAATCATGAGATATTCATGAATATTTTACCATTAATTTTCTAAAGGAAACTTAAAGAACAAAGCTAAATTATTTAGCTGAGATCAAGAATTGAATATTTATTTTCATTGCGAATTGTTTGGCAGAATAAAAATTCGTAGGCTCACGTTCCTCAAAATTTAAATCAGCAAATATTTTTTCTTATCTAAGATTTAAAGCAAAAAAACGTTATCTAAAAACTAATATTTATCTGTTCAAAAAAATTGAAATATTTTCAAACAAAAAAGAAAAATTGTCCTAAATAATATTTTTGACACATAAATTTTTTTTAGCTCACCATGAATTTTCTAATGAGAGTGAGACAATTATCATACGAAAAACTTACAAAATTGGTTGCTGAAATTGAAATTTTTTTTGGAATTTTATCTACCTAGCTTCGGATATTAATAATTTTAAATATTTTGAGCTTGTAGTGTAAAAATAAGTCTTTATATTTGACGTAAATTTTAATGCGATTACATAAATTTTAAGATTTAATCCTTTGTATTTTTAATATCTATAAATATAAATGTAATAGATACACTCATTGAAGTAATGCAAATTTTTAGCGAAACCTAATATACTCTTATTTATTAATACATTTGATTTGGATGAATTTTTTGCTTTAATCTCTAAATTAAATATTTAGTTTAATTATAAGACTCTAATTGAGATAAAAATGGCCATCGACAGCATTTATATTAATGTCTATAAGTCAACAAACTGAGCTATTGAGTCCTGACATTTGGCAGAAAATTGAAATAAAAACCGATAGACAGTTTGACATCAAAGTTTCAAATTTTCTTCTACATTTGCTTGTTTAAATTCGATCACAGTAAAATAAATTAAAACTGGACCATTTGTCTAAATCGTTCTTTTATTTTTTAAACTTTTTTCTTTTAAGAAAATAGATAGATTAATTCTAGTCGACCTAAAATTTTTGTTCCATAGGGTTTTAAACACGCTATGTCATGATAATGTGCTAAATAAATTAATTTAGCTTTCAAGCAAACAATCCCTTAAAAACTGAAGGGAATCTAAAAAAAATTTATATCCAAATAATTCAAAACTTTTAAAAAATTTTGCTAGAAAATTAATTATTCTTGTTCCAAGAATGTATCTTAGTTACTTATATAGAGTTATTGATTCTTATGCGTCCATAATTAGCGTTATTTTGATGGAGTAAGTCCACTAGCAAAAACTTTAGAAAATATTGTTTTGAAATTTGGTTAAGTAATGAAAAATAAATGAAAAAATATCTGCTTTTAATAATTTTTCTTTTTTGATGATATATCATTTTTATTTTGATAAGCCTATTAAAATAAACCATATGATTTAGAAAAAAAAATGACTTCAAACTAACTTATTTATAGACTGAGTTTTGCTAAAATGAAAATTTGACCATCAGCTGATTTATCAAATGTAAAAAAGCCGAATCGAGAAGCCCAGCAAAAAAACTAAATGTATTCCAAAAAATAAACTAGAATTATAAAAAATGAAAAAAATATTGATTAAAGTCATTAATAGTTAATTTCTTTTTAATTGAATTAATCAAATTTTTCATCTCTCATTTTTGTTTGATCTACATTTGAATTTTTCAGTACTTTTTTTCCGACTTGAACAAAAAAATCGATTAAAGTTTCTTAATATCTCAAATTAAATTTAGTTCTCTGTCCTTTTTTAATTTTACATTAACAAGAAAATTTAGATAAAAATTATAGTTTTAAATTAAACAATTCTGAATTAATGGAATTTTTGTTGCGAATAAAATTAAAAACCAGTATTTTTGACCCAAATAAATAGGCCCACCAAATTAAAAAAAAAAAATCTTATGACTCAAATGAAATCCTTTTCAGATGTATTTTCAATTTAATAAAACAAATCGATATTTCATTATTTGTAAAGGAATCAAAATATAAAAAGACTGAAAAAAATTGATCTAATTCGACTAGCTGTATAGAATTTATGTTTTATAAGCTCTGCGTATATAGCTCTAAAGTATTAGATTTTTTTGTTAAATAAAATTTTAAATGAAACATTAGAACTCCATTAGCAAAAAAATTTGAACCCATTTAACTAAATCCATATAAATTATAATAGATGTTCAAAAATATCAGTTAATTTTTACTCTCTTTTAATTAAGGTTGAAAAAAAATTAAAACATACCCAAAAATTTTGTAAATTACTTAATTTAAATTTTAAAACTAATCATTTTTCTCAAAATTTATTTTCACTATTTATAATCTATTAAAATTTTAAAGAGAACAAAAAATCTTAAATTCTGCACGACATAGCAAAACAAAAATTATTTTAAATCAAATAAAAAATTTATAAATAAATTATTTGAAATCTTTATTTAGAAAGATTTTGTTCTAAAAGGATAGAAAAAATTCTACCAAATTCTATTTTTTAAATTCAACAAATCTTAAGCTTTATTTAAAAAAATGACTTGCCAAGAAAGTGCCAAACTGGTTGAACTATTTGACAGCATAATATCGGGCAGTTCGTTCAAGCAAAAATCTGAAATTCTTTCCAATGCTAAACACTTTATTTTCAACCAAATGACAAACGAAGAAATAAGAGAATTCTTTGTCAAAAACGCTGTCAACTTTCAGACTTTGTTCTCGCTAGACATATGGACAAAAAGCCTCGAAGACTCGGGAGGAATTGTCGACTATCCAGAAGCATATGATATAATCGAAAGAATTTTTCATACTTTTAAGTCTTTGAACGATTTAGTTAACTCTTTTTATGACCAAGTAGTTTTTATACTGACCCAAAATGTAGATGAAAAAGTGAAGCATGTTTGTGTAAAATGTTTCCTAGAATTTACCAAGCAGCTAGGTAAATAAATTTATTTTTAAAAAAGTGCTAAAATAAATATCTCTTTAACAGATTCGACAAATATTGGCACAGATTTTCAATCTCGAGAAGACCTAGTGTCCAAATTAAAAAATCTCCTAGTGATATTTGCGCAGCAAATTCCCAACACAGCTCCAAGCTATTCGAACATTTTGTCTGATTTTGTTTGTTTTTTAACAGTTCGGCTTAACAAAATTGAGGCCAAATTTCAAGAAGATCAAAGAAAAGTTCATGTATTCACATGCTCGGTATTCGATGATAACCAAGATTTATTTAACTTGCTTTCAAAAATGTCCAGCCAAAATTCAGTTTTGAGCTTCCGCATAATGGAAATGTTTATTCGTCTTGGATCTATATCAGACAATCATCTCATGAGCATATCCGAGCAAAAATACCATTTAAGCAAACAAATAAATCATTTTTTGAATGATACATCTGACCTACTCAGTCAATTAAATTGTATCGAGCTTTTAGGTGATTTAGTGGTACCGGCACACGGATACAATTATGTGCTCAAGTGCGGACATTTGAAAAATTTGATCAGGTATTTAGATGCTTCGCCTGAATCAGAAAAAGCCATTTTATTGCCCTCAATTGTTAAACTATTTGCTCATGTGACCAAAGAAAGACCACAAGAGACCAAAGAACATTTTGCCAAGTTCTACACTTACTTGTTTCAAATAGCCATGGATGAAAATCTGATCAAGAATTCGGAAAATATTAGCTTTGCTATTGAAACATTTTGCTTTCTTTTTCAAAGTAATTTGGTAAAAAAATTTATTCTGGAGAATTACAAGGTGGTATTTCTTCAATTGTTGGAAAGATTTGTGTGGATAACAAAAAATTGTATCAGTGACAGAATTAAAACTAATGCTTTGCGGTGTTTGTGCGAGCTTTTTTCACCAGATCCCTCTTTACTTGATTGTGATGATGCCGATATTAAATGGCAAAATTCCCACTGGATAACCTCAGAATGGATCCATATGTCAAAAGAAATTTACGAGCATGTCACATTAATAATTTCACATGAGAATTTTTCTAATCTTTGTCTGTGCTATGCCAAGGAACCATTTGCCGAAAATCGAAAATCAGCTCATTTATATTTCAAAGCACTAAGTCAGACTGAATGGGGTTTGCGGCTTTTGTTTACGCCAAACAAATTTAACTGCGGTGAGACCTTTCTGGATGCTTATTTATTGAACAGATCAATTGAACTAGATAAGCCAAGTTTAGAATCCAAACTCGAAATGATAAAGCTTATGGTTGTTAATTTGGAGTCTAATCCAACTTTAGTCAACATAATTGGTAATGTCACTTTCGAAAAGCTAAAACACTATGTCAATGAAGGAGCTTTTTGGGCTAAAGGTGAATCAAGTGTTGCATTCGAAAGTGTTTAACTAAAATAATTACTATTATTTTATTTTTCTAATTAAAATTTCCATATTTCAATAAAATTTTTGAAAGTTTTTACCATATTATTATGAGAAGAAAATCGAATGTCAGGAAATTATTATTTTTTTCTTATCTACATAATGAATACTATTGTCGGTTAGCCTGGAAATCTTCACAACACTCTTGAATTGTTTGAATTGTTGAATGCATTTTTAAGGAAAAACAGACAGAATCATTTCAATATAGCTAACTGTCTAACATATCCACTAGAGTGAAGTTTTGACATAAGTTAATTAATTAATAAAATAAATTATTCAGTCAACTTATTTTTTTTGTTAATTAATTTTATTAAGGTAGCGTTTATTTTCACACATTTTATGGATAAATAAACAAAAATTGATACACACAAAAAGTGGATGTGGATTTGAAATTTTTTTATTTATTTAGACACAAGTTATATTAAAAAATAAAAAAAAATAAGATTAACAAATTTAGATTAATTAATTAGAGTTACAATTAGCACAAAGCCATTTTTTAATCTTAGGAGCATAAGCTTTTTTAACACATTTTAAATGAAAATAATTATTACAAGAACTACAAACGATAAACTTAGAGTCGCAAGATAAAGAACAAGAGTTGCAAGAATTTAATTGACCATGTGATCTTAATGCTGATAATGTATTTTGCAACATTAAGAGAGCATCACTAGTGAAGAAACTTGAAACTAAAGAAGATATTTCATTATTTTCATTCACAAAAGCACAACTAAGTACACTAGGATTAATTTTCGAAGGTATTACTTGTATATGCTCTTCATCGACGACACGCTCTTTTGAAATGAAACTATCTACACTTGGCTTGAATTCATCGAGTAGAATTTGAGTAAAAAATTCTTTTAACTCGCTGTCGTCATTTACTTTGATTGATTTTGACCGTTGTGTTGTAATTGTGTTTGCTTTGGCTTTTCGTTTACGTTCCTTCAAAGTAGGAGCTCCTCGTTTTGTCAATTTGTGGCTAAATAACTAATTATTTTATATACACAAGAAAATTTTTTTGTTTATTTACAGGTAAATTGTGTGCGATAAAACAAGATATTTATCCACAATTTGTGTTTAAATAAATTCACTCTTTTATTAATCTATTTTTTTCCAACTGTTATTTTATTTTGTATCCTTACCCAGTTTGAAATATTTCAGATTAAAATAAAATTAGATAAAATAGAGAAAATTAGATAAAAATTTTAAAGATGAATAAAATCAAAATTTCAAATAAAATTTTGAAGAATATTAAAAAAAGAAAAATTGAAAAAATGAATCATGGACATAATCATTTAAGGTTCAGGAAAGAAAGAATAAATGGTAAGGTATTGATTACACAATGAAGTCCGATATTCGATATATCCTGATTCAAAACTCATTTTTTCGTTAATTCTATAAAAAATAATCATTTAAAATTTAATTTTATTATTATATCTGTATTAAAAATCTACGTCATATTTTCCATAAAGCTATCCATTAGCTTTTAAATTTTTTTGTAAAAGAATCTTGATTTATACGCTTAAATTTCAAAAATTCAAAACCTCAAAGAAAATTACTACAATGAATACACTTTCATTATTTAAATAAATAATTTGGATGTGAAATCCAGGCCATTTCCGAGCGGCTTTAGTCCTCTTTTAAGCCTTCATGTTAGAAAAATTTAGAGAATTGAAATAAATACAAAATAAAATATAATTAAGTTATTTTAAATTAAAAAAAGTTTAAAATAAAGTATCTATGGGAGTTTGAAATATGGCTTGGTTCGGTGTCTCTTGGTTTGCAGTAAAATCAATTATTTCATTGGCAATTAATTCGTGATCACATCTTGATTTTAAAAATGTAATAAACAGGACATTTGCTCTATCATCGATTTTTAAAGACTTGACGTGGATGTGGACTTGACTTGACTATTATATCAAGTTTAAGTGGGAAAAATTTTATAATCCTGAGAATTTTGTTCTGGAAGATCTGAAGGTCTTTTTTGATTCGTTGAGTGCCACATTGCAGAATAATAAAACAATAATCAAAAACAGACCTGATTAAAGATTTGTAAAGAATCTTGTTTAAAACAATTGACTTCCTCCTTTTGAATCCTTTAATTTTTCAAAGGATGTTGACTTTGTTGGCTATGCAAATGGAAGATGAAAATTTGCCCAAATAAATGTAGCTACACAATTTTCACAAAAAAAAGAAATTTAATAATACCTTTAGGCTTCAGTTATTCAACAAAACTATTCCCTACTCTAAAACTAATAGATTTCTTGGTTTCACGTCCTTTAATGAAAGTCTTTGCTTTGATAAACAAATTATAGAAGTAAAGACTAAATGCATGAAAAGACTCAATATAATAAAAATTTTGTCTTCAAAAAATTGGAAGCTCAACCATAATACACTAGCTAGTCTTTACACTTATTGGCTCAATTCTGGATTATAATATTCCATGTCTTAACTCATTCTCTGAATCAGGTTTACATAAGTTACAAGTTATTCAAAATACTGCTGTTAGATGCATTCTAAAACTTCCTATCAGAACCTCCTCTGAATCATTATTCTATGAAGCAGAAAATAAATTGAATATTAGTAAAATTGACCACAGATTAAGCAATCTCTAAGAAAATTACCTTCATAATGCTCTTGATTATTCAGTTCCATTGACTAAAAGACTTGTTTTGGGGTATCAAAGAGGCTTCGATTCTAGATTTATTACGAATCCCACTCCTCTATATAGCTGCTACCTAATTATACAAAAAATTTCTGACTCTTAAGATCTAATGTATATTTTTTGTTTTTTTTTTTTATTCTCCCAACTCCATCTTTTTATTAACAAAACAGTTCTTTAATTATTATTTTTGTCTCTCATCCTTTCATTAATAAATGAAAATAACTTACTTTAAATTTAAAGTTTTTTAAGACTGTTTTAATTATTTTATTTTATCTTATTTTTTTTTACCTGAAGGAGCTTATGCTCGAACAGAAAAACAAATAAATAAATAAATAAGTTTTGGGTCAAGCTTAATGCCAAGAAAGGTCGGGGTAGGTTCGAGAGCAATTTCTTGGTTTTCAATTTTTTATTTTATAGAATACTTACTGTGGTAGTTTCTTCACTTTCCTGCTGACGTGAAGACTGTAAAGCATGTTTTAGACTTATTTATTTTAAAATCCCATTTTTTACAGAATCTGGTTGACAAGTTGTCAACCGCTTTTTGTATTAATTTCTTGATTTTGCTTTTTGACTTGTTGGTATACCAAATTCAAAGGTCATCTGCAACAATTTTTGACTTATGTCGTCAGGCACATTGCTATGTCGCTAAAATAAAGAATGAAGATAGTAGGTGATTGACAACTTCCTTGTGGGTTAGGGTTAGATTGAGAAAATGATCCGCTTTGGAAAACTTCGAAAGTTTGGTTGGTTAAAATTTTTTTTTCAATAAATACATATTTCATACAAATCTTGAATTTTGATCTTTCAAAGATTATCTAAAATAAAATTGTTGATCAGAGAGATGAAAGAAGCATGAATTAGAAAAATAGTCTCTGAGATCAATTCAAAATCAATTAATTATTTATTTTGTGACAGCAATTATTTTTCTTTTGTTTCAAAAAATATTTTAGTCTAACTATTTAGACACTGTAAAAAATTATATCTTAAATTAGTTTAAACCAAAATTTGTTAATTAATGAATTAGTTTCTCCTAAATAATTTGCATAAAAATAAAATATGAGTAGTTTTTAATTAACTCATTTCTTTTAATATAATGTCAAAACTTCAATTCAGTAATATATCACGGGCCAGAGACTAAATATATTTGACTGATTTTTAAAATGGTACATATTATTTTTGGCTAAAAGAAAAGGAATGTAATGCAAGAGGTATGGGAAGCCTTTCAAGAAATGAATGCTTTTTCGAGTTAATTGGACTAAGTCATAAAACAGGGATTTGTTCCTAAAAATTACGATTAAAATTCAAAAATAAATTTTTTTTAGTATCTTTACACATTTAGTTTCGATTAATTTGTAAAAAAAAAGATCTAGGAGGTTCGAAGAATAATTAAATTAAATAAATAATAATATCTTAGAAATTCATTTTAATTTGTCTTTTTTAAAAATAAATAATAATTCATCGATGAGTGTTAAAAATTTTAAATTTGATAATAATGAATAAGCATGTTAAAATTTAGAATATGTTATGAAGGTTTTTTGAAAAGAAAATTAAGTATGCTTGAAAGATATCTAATTAAGTATATTAAAACAACAAACTCATAATGAAAATCAAAAAAATTCTTTTTAATAATCGATTTCAAAAGCAAATATTTACCAATTTTAAGTGAATAATAATTAAAAATAAATTGATTTTTTTTTATTTTTGTCGTCTGAAAGGCAGGAATATTTAGAAAATCAAAAAAAATTTTATCTTTTATTATCAAGCTATACTTCTTAGATTTATTTTTCATTGAAAAAGAAGCTTTTGTGGTTGGAGTAAAATTCTTAATAATTTCTGAAATTAAAATTAAAATTTAGAAAATTTCATTAAAACTTTTATTTAGAAAAAAAATAATTAAAAAAAAATAAACTACATTAATGCGTTGTGTTAAATAAGATATCTTAGGAATTGGAATTTGTATCCATTTCACAATACCCTGATACAAGAAAAATAAATCTTTTTATTTTTAAATTCAAATTTCAAAAAAGAAATGACCGAAAAATGATCAAGTCTAAAATAATAAATTCACATAAAGTAAATGTCATTTATAATTGGCAGTTCTATTTAATCTTACAATGAAAAAAAATAAATAAAGGAAAAAAGGAAAAATAAACTCTAAATAAATTTCAAATTTTTGAAAATTCCCAAGTAAAAACACTTCTCACAAATTGAACTTGTCCACAACATAAAGAATAAAACGTACACATTTAATTTTACATTATTTAAATTTTTTTTCAATTTTTTTAAAACTTCCTTCGTTTTCTTTTTTCGGTAGTGTCAAATTACCTTGACTTACTTTAGGAGATAAAGCAGCTCTTTGTTTAAGATTAAACGAATTATTTAAAGAGGAAGAAGAAGAAGAAGATGACGAAGAATGCTGAGTTTGATTCTGAAGTTGATATTGTCGCTGGAGTTCGCTTTTGTGCGCATTAGCATACCGCTCACTTAACTTACGACGCAAGCATGGAACTTTTTTTCGCTCTTGAGCAACTGGTTGACACGGAGCGATAAAAGTTTGCGAGTTGTTTACATGCAGAGGATGAGACACTTGTGGAGGAATAAAAGGCGCTACAAAATTTTGGGCCTGATGAGCTGTTTGTAATAGTCCTCCATTATAATATGGGTACAGGTCATTAACATTTGCTCCAAGACTTCTTTGACTCGATGTTGAGACAAGTGATGATGTCGAGCTGTTTCTGGTACTTGGATTAGACGCTTGAGTAAAAGCCGGTTGCATGGAGTTACAGAAAACTTGGCTTTCAGATGGATAATAATTTTGGTAGCTTTGCATTAAACATGAATTAGAAAAATATCTCATATTGCTCAAATCTTTCGGTGTTATATTGTAGCCTAATTGTTGAGTATGTAGCGGTGTGTAGGCTCCTACAAGCATGTTTCTAGATGGAGACCTTTTTCTGCCTCCGGTTTTTATATTAGTTTGATTGAACGGCACAGTCTGTAGGCTAAGAGCGTTGTTTACACTGGCCATCATCAATTGAACTATTTCCAAATGCATTTTACCGCAAACTATTTCATCATTTACATGAGTAATAATGTCGTTTATTTTGAGGCCACTGGATAACGCTGGTCCTTGCTGATCTATTTGAACCACCAAGTGCTGAATGGTATAAAAATCTGAATCACCGTAAAATACTTTTATAGCTCTGATAACAAAACCGAATCCGCGTGAACTTCTTTTGACAGTTATTCTGGGATTTTTGGCACCAGATTCGATCATTTCCATTAAAGGAGAAAAATCATTGAAATCAGGTTTTACCTGAGTATATGAGTATTGATTATATGGTTGATAATTTTGAGCATTGTTGGTGCTATTAGCTAGAGTGGCGGGTTGGTTTGGCTGGTTTTGTAATAGTGATTTTGGTGTTTGTTTTTGCTTTAATACTCGATTTGTGATAGGTGTATTTGAAATTGGCTCTTAATTAAAATTAAAAAAAAATTAAAGATTTTTTTTCATATTTTAAATAACATTCAAGATATTTGATTAAATTAGAATTTAAAAATTTGTTTAATTAAAAAAAAAAAAATTTGACTACTGGAAGAAAAAGTCTCTCGGTCCAGATGATTTTAACTACTGGCAGATTTTTTAATTTCTATTTTTTTATTTAAATATTTTAACTTGTCAAAAAAATGATGCTAAAATAAAATTTTTACAGATTTTTAAATTAGCTTAATGTTTCAACTAATATTTTTTAAAAACTAAATAATAATTGAGACAAAATGTGACAGCTAATTTAACCAAAACTTGTTAATTAATCTTTGATTGTAAAAATTTAAAAAGTTATATAGAAATTTTAAAATATTTTTTTAAAGCTTTTCAATATTTGGTAAAATTACGTTGACTTAAGTTTAAGTTAAAGGTTTAGATAAAAAATCATCTACAAATGCTAATGATTCTTTGTAAAATAAAATTCTGACAAGGCATAGCCTTTTAATATTTAAATTTTATAAACTCTCAACTTGTTGCTGAAACAAATTGTCAAAATTTACTATCAAAAAATTTTAAAATACCAGATATTTTCCTAATCAAGTTTGAGATCTTTCTTTCTGCTAGTAAATTTTTTTCTTCTGTTAATAAATTTTTTTTGTAACTGTTCGTAAAAAAATTAATTAATGATAGCTAATTTTTTTATATGCTTCCTAAAAAATTAATTAATTGAATTACCTAACTAATTTCTTGAAAAATGATATATAAACAAATAATTGATAACTTTAAGTTTAAAATTTTTTAAAACTGTTTTAATTATCTTATCTTATTTTATCTGAAGGAGCATATGCTCGAGCAGAAAAACAAATAAATAATAATAAATAACTTCAGAACATATTTTAAATTAACTCTCAATTGATTTATTAAAACTAAAACTTAAATTCATGCAAAAATGAGTAACTAAGAAGTACAAAAAATAGTTCTGACAGAAAATCAAAAAGACAGCGAAAAAACTAAATTTTATATTTGCATATGAAATTTTTTTTGTCGGTACAAAACTTAATCTCTTTTTTCTTCGTTTCAAACTTAATATGAATAAAATTTTATCAAAATATTTATGGTATTTTTTTATACTTTTATTTTTGCTATCATAAACATATTTTTACAAGCAGGTGAAAAAAAATTTACTAGCAGAAAGAAAGATCTCAAACTTGATTAGGAAAATATCTGGTATTTTAAAATTTTTTGATAGTAAATTTTGACAATTTGTTTCAGCAACAAGTTGAGAGTTTATAAAATTTAAATATCAAAAGGCTATGCCTTGTCAGAATTTTATTTTACAAAGAATCATTAGCATTTGTAGATGATTTTTTATCTAAACCTTTAACTTAAACTTAAGTCAACGTAATTTTACCACGTCCATCAAGTTTATAAAGAATAGTTTTTTTAAAATTACTTTTAAATTGGTCTTTCGACTTTAAATTTGTTTTGCTTGCTTGATTATTTTTTAAAACGCTGCCGCTGCTACTACTACCTGTGCTATCTTTTTTGACGGTATTCGTAGTCACTGTTTTTGAGCTGCCGGGAACAAAAGAAGAAAACCATCGATTTAGCTTACAATTGGAATTTTTGTTAGTAGCTTCGGTATGGTGTGATTTGGTCAAATTTTCAGCTAACAGAGGCGATTTTTTAGCCTCATTTATCTCTTTATCTTTGATGGATTTAGATATTAAAGTTATAAGATTTGAATTTTTATTTTGAACTGGTTGTAAGAAATTTTTTAGCTTATTGTTTGTTGTGGTCGGTGTAGTTGGCGTTAGTACAGGAGTATTCAACGTTGATTTAATTGTATCGGCCGAAGATTGATTTTTAAGATAACTCTGATCAGTATTTGCTGAAGTGTTTGACAAAGCAGAGTCTTTAGAATTTATTTTTTTTTCTGGATCTAATTTTAGATCAGTTTTTTTGTTTATTAACTTAGTTACATCAGAACAAGCTTTTTCAGCCTCTAATGGAAGTGAACCATATTTTGGCATTTTAAATTTTTCATTAGTTAAATAATTCTTTGATGAAGATTTAATTGTTGACAAATAACCGGGGTTATTTAATGAATTAATGCTCATATTGGAGCCTCTGTCAGTATTGAGTCGATTGCTGTTCGATGATTCATTGGTGAAAAGAATTGGAGAATTATTGTTAGAGATGGAAGTAAGTCTAAATTTGGATGAACAAGATGAAAAACTGGCAAATAATTCACTATCTGTATCATCATCACTGTTAATACCATCTGCGTTCTCATTTTCACTTATCATTAAATTTTTATTTAGCAATTCGGTTAAAATTTTATCTTCATTTGAATTAACTTTGTCAAAATTGAGAGCGGAATTGACTTTATACAAAGGCTGCTCGACTGGCAGAGAAAGAAAAGATGAGTGCGGATTAAGACTATTATCTGCCAAATCAGCATCATGATTGTACCTTTCAGACCGAGTGTCAAAGTAGCTTGTGTCATCGGGACCGTCAAGCTGAGGTATAAATTCAGCCTTTATTCGCAAAAGATTTTTCCAATCAAGAAAATTAAAAAATGAATGTTGTTTTATCTCAATAGCTCCGTTTGCTCCCAATCTTTTCATAGGATCATGAGTGAGCAAGCTTGTGATCAAATTTTTGGCATCTTCTGGTATTTGAATAAATTCGTCATCATCATCTGGCCAGCCAATTTCACCATTTATCACATTCGAAAATAATTCCTCAGGTGTATTTCCATTGAAAGGAGCTATGCTGGTAAAAAATTCGTACAAAATAATGCCCATAGACCACCAGTCAACTGTTTTGCCATAGCTTTGTCTTAATATTACCTTTGATTTTTTTAAATAAATAAATTAAATAAATGTGTTTTTTATTTTCTAAATTATTTTAATACCTCAGGTGCTAGATACTGCGGAGTGCCGCATATTTGCTTATCGTTGAATTCTTTGCAGTAAAGATCTCTCATGAAATCATCGTCTTCGTAGAAATTAGTGGTCAAATTCATGAGACCAATTTTGGAAAGACCAAAATCGGTGAGTTTAATGTGACCAAGTGATGTTATAAGCAAATTGTCAGGCTTTAGGTCTCGGTGAATAATTCCGTAGTTGTGCAAATATTCTACAGCCAATGTTGTCTCGGCAAAATAAGTTCTGGCCATGTCCAAAGGCAAAGGACCCATATTTTTGATCAATGTGGCTACATCACCACCTTCCACATATTCCATTACCATGCACAAATGTTTCTTGGTCTCAAACGTACAAATTAAAGCTACCACAAATGGATTGTCGGTAAATGTCATTATATCTCGTTCGGTGAACACTTGTTGAATTTGGTTTCTCAAAATGATGTTTTGTTTTTTAATTTTTTTCATGGCAAATCTGTGTCCCAAAGATTTATGTCTAACCAAGTGAACAGCTCTAAAAACATATTTTTAATAGAATAATAAATATATTTTAAACAATCCAATTTTTTAAAAAAAATTTTAATTCCACTTTTTTCCTTTTAGCATTTTTCACTCAATTAAATTAAAATGCTTAAATTTAATTAGATGGATTGTTCAATGTTAAACGACTTTCAGGAACAAAATAAATATCAATTATATTTCACAGAGGGTTGTCTTTGTCATGGCTAGGTGTATTTGTTAGAGTTGATGAAAAACCACTTCAATGTGGATGATGTTAAAATTATTCTTGCCATTAAAAGCTTTTAAGATATCTTGAAAAATGTGTTGTTATTTTCGAGTCTACTTTAACAATGAAAAAATGCTCTATTGAATGAAAAAAAATGCGAAGTGGTCCATTTTCTATTCATTTTCAATTTTCTATCAAAAATTTTAATTGATTTTGAGATGATAAATAAGTCAAGAAGACAATGATCAGTGAAATTAACATGGAAAAAGACCAGATTATTTTCTTAAAAAAATATTTTAAATATGGTAATCAAATCAAGATCTTTGCTCTTAATAAAGTATTAGGAATGATTAATAAGTTCTTTGAGTTTAAGAATGTAGATAATATGAAGTTATTGTGTATTTTACTTTTTAAGCATTATTTATGTAACTCCCCTACACCCCAGGCGCTGTCTCTCTCTTTATCTCTTTTATTATATATTATATATATATATATTATTATATTATATATTGTATTTTAGTTTTAATTTCAGTTTTGGTTATAAAATAAAGATTTAGAACTAGAAACTCTCTTTTAATTTGATTTAATAGAGGCACGCTATTAAATTTGGAACAAGCCGCAAAACCAAGGTTTTTGAAAAAGATATTAAGAAATTGAAAAAAATTCAAAAAAGTGAAAAATAAACAATTTTAGTTTCTGAGTATCATGAAAAATTTACAAATATTCACAAATACGAATATATTTATTTAAAATATAGTTTTCAGACTCAGAGACAATAAGAACTCGTTTTGATTTTTTAATTGAAACGAGTTTTTATTTTATAAAAATTTCTACAATAATTAAAAACTATGAAATTGAAAATATTTCTTCATTTTTTTTTACAAATTACTTTAAAAAAGCCTCAACAATTTTATTTTGGATCATAAATATTAAAAATTTTCTAACCCGTAAGCTCCATTACTAATCAATTTTATTTCCTCGAAATCGTGCTCACTCGGAGTCATAATGGAAGGCTGAGTCTCATTTTTTAGACTAGCATTTGTTGTTAACGAAAAATCACTCGGTAAAAAGTCATCTCCAGAGAATCCACTTGTACTCGTGCTTGTCAACGAGTTGGTTCGATTTAATTTTTGCATCAATTCCTCTTCGTTAATTAGCTCTTTAATCGGATCTCTATCAATACCCAATTTTGAAATGATATACTTTGGAATATCTGTTTTTATCTCTTGCTGCTTGGCTTGTTGCTCAGCACAGTCTAAAAAGTGGCTAAACTCAAGTGGATCGAACTCGATGCATTCAAGGAGCCGTGCTACATGAGATATGATGAACAAAAATTTCTTGATAAACTTATGCAAATATTCGACTGATAATTCCACTTGGCAACATTTATCTCTTGCTTCTAGCAGCAATTTTTCCAAAGAGCCAGTCATTTCGTCCAAATATGAACAAGTCAACTGATTTGATTTAGACTTTTCCAGACACAATTTGGCTATTTCGATCACCTGATTTTGAATAAAGCGTGCCACTGGATCCAAACAGTTTGGTTGAGTGACGTAATATTTAGAGTCTTTTACACTTGGAGCATCAGTGGCATTTTGTGAACTAGCTGATGAATTGAGATCAATTTTGTTGACATCGATGAATTCTTGAAGATTTTCTTCCAATTGTTTGCATGCTTTGGGAAATTTTTCCTTAAACTTCTCAGTTGGAGCCATACCAGAATCATTTAAGGCTTTGCACGGACTGCAACTGTCATAAAACTTTTTTTTATTTTAAACTATTTTATTACTAATTATTTAAAAAAAATTATTTACCTTAAACTACGAGCTCTTTGTCTATGATGTGACAGCGGTGAAGAAAAACCAATCTCAGATGAATCGTCAAGCTGACTGCTTTCATTCGAACTGCTTAATCTGCACCTTCGATCTCCTTGAAAAGAAAAAAAATTTAATTTAAATTTTTGAATTTAAAAAAAATAAATTTTAATTTAATACCTAAAGAAAGTCTTTGAGAATATGGATTAATATTTTTTTTCTTTAAATTGTCACATGCAGTTACTTTGCCTGATTGTTCTGAAAACGATTTTCGGCTTTTTGAAATTCCACTTTCTAAATTTTCTTGTAGATTTGTATAAGACGAAGAATGAAGAGGAAGTGAAACCGTAGATTTCTGTTGAAATGAAGGAGGAAGCGATGAAAGGCTTGGAGTATTTATCGAATTAAAGCCAGTTGAATGAATTGAAGCCAAAGACCATCGTCTGGAATCTTTTTTTTCTTTCGTAATCACATTTTTTGTATTAGCTATTAAAAAATTTTATTGAAAAAAAATTCATTCAATTTTTGAAATTTTTAATACCATGTGTCAGAGGCAGTGACGGAGTATGTCCCAGTGTAGGTGAAGAAACTGGCTGTTTAAAATTCTTTGAGCTTGAATTAAAAAACAGTTGTGCATTTGACGGTGGTGTTGACAAAAGTAAACGATTGTGTCGATTAACTATGGTTATTGGAGATGGCGAAAGCGATGAGCAAATCGAAGATGAAAAAGAAAAATTTTCAGTTGTTTCCAGTGGTATGTTATTATTAACAATGCAGCAGTTACTTCTGTATTGCTTCAGTTTGTTACGAATATTGTACTGATTGAGATTTAGAATGCTGGTTTGGTTACCAAGGACATTAGCCACAGGAGATTGATTGGCAAATAAAGATGGACTTTGAGGTCCAGCTGAACCACTAGAATAAAAACAACTTTTATTTGTGACTAAATTAGTTGAATGAAGCAAATTTTGATTAAATAATGTCGAGTTTGGATTATAGATTAACGATCTTCTGTTTGTACTTTTAGAGAAGCTTTTTTAAAAATGGATTATTAAAACGTTTTGTTTAATTTACCTATTTTTCCGGGACAAAACACCTTGCTTCTTAAAAAAAATATTTTTTAATGATATTAAATTGGTAAATATTTTAAGAACGTTTAGTTTTTTTTCTAAGTAACAATTTAGATTTTCAGTCCCGTTTTCAAAATCATTACTGTATCTGTAACGAATCATTAATTTCTTTAATTTTGTCCGTAAATTATAAAAAAAATAGTCTTTATTTTTATAAAATTTCTCTTTTTTAATATTTTTCTTTTATATTTAATTTTTTTTATCACCGCCAAATATGGCGTAATTTTTGAAATAAATAACAAATTCTAGAATAATTATTTTATGTTTTTTTTTATTTTAAAGACTATTTACAGCCGTGACTTATTTCTTTTAAAAAATTTGATTTAGCTCAAGAAGCTTAAAGTAGCGATTTGCTATTTTTTTTTTAATTTGAAAAAATAAAATCATTTAAAAATATATTTGACCACAATTTCTTTCACAAAAAGCTTATTTAGTGCAGTCACTGGATATTAAAAAAAATATACTATGGCATTAATGTCTCAAATATAAAAATTTTATGCAGTATTATTAATAAAAAAGTTTGAAAAATAAATTATAGATTTTTACTAATTTAGAATTTAGAATTAGTTAAGAATTATTTGTTAGAAAGATTATTTGAAACATGACTAAAAAATTGATTCAAAATATTTATTAAAATATTAGAAAAAAGGAATTCATGTAAAATGAAAATTTTTTAATGAAATAATACAAGCTTTAAAAAATGAAAGAATCAAATTTTTTTTTTAAATTTCACATTTTTAAATTTTTCCTGTTTTTAAACTTAATTTAAATATACTTGAGAATTGAGAAGAATTATAAGAGAGAAAATTTAGATAATAAATTTCAATTTTAGGATGATTAAAATGAAAAATGGTTTGAAGCCAAAATTCTTGATTAGAATTTAATTAGTATTTAATAAATATTTATGCTTAGTTAATTTTGTGACCCAATCATAATTTTTTTTAACTTTAAATGTCAATTTCTGGAAAAATTTTGTTTCAATTTTTACATTTAGGATATTTGGAAAAAAAAATTGGATTTTGGTCAATTTGGAAAATAAAAATTCCTTACCTTTTGATAGTGCCATGGATTTGAAACATATGTTTTCTTATTGAGTACAGAATCGCTTAGAGTTCGATTTAGAATCGAGTTTAATTTGGCTTTTTTTGGTTTTGCAGACTTTTTTTGTGATCCCAGCATTAATAAACTGCAATTGCTATTTTGACTTATGGAAAATATTCTCGATGTTGATTGTTCTGAATTCGATTTGTTCAGCATTTTAAGTTAAAACTAACAATTCCTATTGAAAAAAAGAAATCATTTTAACAATCTATTCTTGATGATATTGAATGATCGCGTTGATTAACAAACCAATTTTTTCAATTCAAATCTTAAAATGATAATGAAAAATAAATTAAAGAAATTATATGTAACTCAATCAGGTTTATTGGGAAAAAACTTGTTGAGTGTAAAATCAAAATTTAAAAAAAACTGCGGAATTCGGGCTGGAATAATCGCAGTAGTTCAGAATCCTAATGCGCTTCCTTGACAATCGCTTACTTATTTACTTTTCTCACTTTTGAAGCATTTAATTTAAGATTTAGTTTTATTTGAAATTTTTGAATCTTTTTTCATCTCAAGCTGTTTACAATGTTGGTTAGCAATGCATTTAGAGAACAAATCTTTTTGATCCTAATCATAAATTGCTTTAAATTTTCATAGTAGTTTACGTCTTCTGACTATTGCTCTTAAGAACTAGCTTGATTTCTATTTACGTTGGTGTTGTGAAGCAATCAAGATAATTCTAAAGCTTATTAATGCTTTTTCAATTTTAATTTTTAATTTTTTTAAGCTGTTTAATCATTTTATTGTTTTTTTTTTTAAATTACAAAATTTAAATTTTTTGTTAGATTCATTTGCATAAACTTAAATACAATTTAAATTTTCTTGAATAAACATTTTAATTCTAAAATAAAATCGAAATCAAAATTTAATCTATTGCCTTGTGACTATTTAAATTGGTCAAAAATTGTGTTTATTGGTTTTAAGTTTTGACGAAATAACACAAAATTCTAATAACTTGTCTTGCTTTTTTGAGCTTTTCAAACGCGCAATCATCTAAAAAAAAGACATAAAAATTAACTTCATTAATCGAGATTCCTTAAAAATATTACAAATCATACTCCAACAAAGATTTAATTGCTTTATTTATAATAAAGATTCTTTATTTAAAATAAAGATTCTTTATTTAAAATAAAAAGTATAATTTTTTAGCCATAATTGCGACTTTTGATTTTTAATTAATTTAAAAATTAGGTAACTAAAAAAAATTTCTAAGTCGAAAATTAGATCGTATTTTGCTGTAGATGAAAAATTTTATTGAAAATATGTTGAGAGAAATTTTATCTTTACAAAGATCACAATTATTACTTTTTAGAATTTCAGAATTTGAAGTGTTCTGAAATTAGGACTTAATTGGACTGCGTATTAAAGAAAAATTGGTTTTGCGCAATTTTTAATTTATAGACACAATGAGTACAATTTGTACCAAAACCTAATTTTAAATAAACCTAAATATTTTGTTAATTATATTTCATCTAAGCAAATCGAATCAAAAAATTGGCTTCCAAAATGTAAACGCCAAATGCTGAAGATTTCCCATATGAATATTTGATTAATTTAGCTTATCAATTTTGCTCGGCAGTCAAAAATGATTTTTTTCTAGTTAAAAAGCACATACTAGCGTTTATTATCTCTGGAATACAAGAAAAGCGACTAAAGTTAATGGTCTATCTTATTATTTTTTCTATCTAAAAAATATGGCAAAATTATATTAAATCTAACAGTATGAAAATTTAACCAAACCAATAAATTACATAAGTTCTTATTGCTAATTACAAAGAGAATTTCCTTCTCAATAAAATTTCACTATAGGTCCGAAAATGTTTCTAAATAATTTTAATGAAATTTTTGATTTTCATCACTTAAAAATTCCTCCTTGCATTTTTGACAAATCACTGGATCTTCAGAAAAATTGAAAATTTTGGATGCCTTGAATGTCTTGAATACTCAGTGCAAAAATTGAATTTTTAAAAATTCAGTTCTTATTTTTTTCGAAATCTCAGTCATAAATTAAATTCCACTATGGAAGAATTTACCTTGAATAAATATTATTTTGAAGATAATTTGAACATCAAACAACAATACGAGTTATGAATTAAAAATTAAATTATGACTAAAAACAGAATTATAAAGAAAAGAGCCAAAAATTGTTTAGTTGCTATTTTTTAAATATTGACCGTAATTAAATTAGAAAATTTTTGTTGGATCGAGGTAACTAAGAAAAATATTATTATAGATTGTTTAAAAAATTTAATTCGCATTTTTTTAAAGTTAAAATATTCAACTTTGAAAATTAAAATAATTGTTGTAAAATCTCTTAATTCTGTGTTAGTCTTTAATTAGAGATTAATTCAATAAAATCTAAACAAAAACGTTGTTCCATTCTTACTGCAAGGTAAAGGCATGTAACTAAATTTTTCTAAAATATGATATCTGAAAAAAATATTGTTTGATAACTTTAATCCAAAAGTTTAAAAATAATCATGTTCTCAAACTGTAAAAAAGTTTAATGATATAAACCTATTAATTTCATTCAGTTTAAGAATATAATTTAAGGCAAAGATCAAACAAAAAATTCAGACTAAATCAGAACTTTTTTGATTTTTTAAAATTTGGTTAAAATTTGTTTTTAAGCCATTGTGATCAATTTGACCGATTAAAAAGTGGTTTATTTTCTTAGGTGGATTATAAGAATAATGCTTTTTAATTTACTTTCAAGAATATCTTGCTTTTAGCAATCTTATATCAAAAAGATGACCTAATTGTTTATTTATTGTGAAATTTACTTCAAAAAAAAGGCTAGCCTAAATGGTAAGGACTAGTCTAAAATTCCTAAATTAAAAAAAAATTCAATTTAATGTTACTTTTTAGATGTCAATTATTAGTTCATATGTAAATTAAATATTCCTATGAAGGGGTTGTAAAAATCAAAACTTATTTTTTAAAGTTGAAAATATTTTTTTCCGTATCTTAAATGAATGTTTAATGTGAAAAAATTTGAATGCAATTGAAGCAGTTAAAACAAGAAATCATACTTGAGCCAAGTATCAAAAAACCGAAATAAAAAAAAAAGAATAAAATTTAAATGGACTACCTTTAAGATGAATTTATTTAAAGACAAATAGGTTAAAAAATATTTTATCAACCAAATTTAAAGCCATTGGAATCGTTTGCTTGGTAAATTCAAAAAATTAGAATCGATTTTTAAATTCAAATTTAATTTCTAGATCACACTCGAGTGTTGCCTTCTTGTAGAAAAATCCAAAAAAATAAATTTTTTTAAAATTAAACAAAAAAGTTTCAGTAAATTAAATTATATCAAAATTATTTTAATTAATTTCTGGAATTTCTCACAGAGCAATGAATGTTATTTTTTTCAGATTATAATAAAATTAATGGTTCTAACAAAATTAAGCAGAAATCTTATTTCTTTTTAGAGTATTGGCGCACTTTTAGCAGCATGAAGCAATAATAAATTGACAATGTGAATTTTAAAGAAAAAAAAGCTCAAAAATAAAAATATTTGATAAAATTTTTCTTCAATATTAAAATTGGTGCTTTAAATTATATCAGCTTATGTGTTTTTAATGTTTTACTTAAATTCAGCTTCTGAAAAAAAATTCAAATGCACCCACATTATGAAGTATGAAAATTTAATTGCAGATTATTTACAGAAGCTGAATTTAGGTAATTCATTAAATTTATTAACGGCAAATATCCGATTTTATAGCATGGAATAATCAAAGATTCATTACTTCATTTGAAAAAGTTCTTTTTTTAAAAAAAAAAATGCAACTTAAATCAAGTCTGACAATTCTCGAATGCTTATTCTCTTTAAACTCAAATTGTTGATATTTGCTTTTCAAAATTCTCCTCTAATTTACCTTTTTTAAAACTCTCTTTTTTATTTACTTAATGTTGGGACTGAAAGAGGTACCTGCCGTTCAGAGCAGTACTAGTTCCCCCCTAAAATGTAGTTAAAATAAATAAATTTAAATGTTTAAATTGATAAAATTTATGGAACTAATTTTAGATTTTTTAAAGAAAGCGTAATTATATAACATGATTATTTTATTTTATTCATTTCTATGGCAAAGTTTTATTGCTTCTTTTCTCAACAAAATTAATTAAAGAAAAAACTTCATATTTCATCAACATTGAAAATATACAAATAAAAATCTCAATTTTTTCAAAATTGACTCAGTCACTCAAGTATTAATAAATAATAACTTTAGTTAAAATTCAATTTCTCTGAAAGAAAGATAAAAAATGATGATACTAATTATCTAAGTCCCATCCTATTCTCTCTAGTATAATAGCATTTTTTAAATTTGAAGTCAAAATCACATAAGCCTGGCTTATCAGTTAACGCCCAAGCGGAAATCTTATCAAAGTTTTTGGTGGAATCAAGAAAAAGCATAACTGAAATGAAACCTAGCCTTTAGATAAATATCTAAAGTCACACAAGATTTTATTAATCATAAAATAAAATATTATGGTATAAATAATTAGGTGAAATAATATTTTTAAAAAAAAATTACATGGCCAAAGCATTATTAATGTATTCGCTTACTAAAACTGACTAGAAAATAAATATATAAAACATATCAATTAAAATCAAAACTATAGAAATATTTTAAAATATAAGATTCATTTCCTGTTGACCTTTATAGAGTAATTTCATATCATTAAAAGTACATTTGAATTATGGCTAAATTCTTACAATTCATGATAAATTTAATTCTAAACAACATGCTTCGAAAAATGATTCTTTTAAAAGTTTGGTTTAATTTTTTGATTTCTAACTTTTGGTTTTTAAAAAATAATTACTATCTAGCTACTATTTAAAAAAACTAATAATATAATCAAATATTTTAAAATTAAGTTAGTTATTAAAAAAAACACATTAATAATTTAAGTTTAATTAATTAGTTTAATTTTAAAATTCAAAAAATTTACTTTAAAAATGAATTTTATTTGCTTGTACTTTATTTTTTATTTCTTTTATTTATTTATTATTATTATACAAAAATTAAAAATACAAACAATTAGAGAATAATTCTTTAATATTTTATTCGAATTTTATTTTAAGAGATCAAATAATTTTTTTTTATTAAGAAATTATAAGAAGATAAATTAAAAACTTAGTTTATCATAATATTAAACCAAAAAAACTTGACAATCAGAACACGAGTATTTACTAAATTCAAAAATAAAGCACAAAAATAACTTTAAAAATTAATAATAAATTTTCGTTGCCTCTTTGTTGATCTAAATTTATAAACCGTTCATTGTTTCTACAGAATTCGAATTTTGCTTCAGATTTTTATCTTTTTATGGAATTTGTATATTTTTGCTTAAAAAATTTATTCAAAATTACCTTCATCAGACATTTCGTTAGCTATTAAAGTGTCAACATCGAACAATAGTTGTTTAAATTTCTCAAACATCTATAAAAAAATTTATATACTTAAAATAAAATACCTGAAAATTTACCTCTAACAACCATTGAGTATCTGCTAGACAGTAATTAAGCAATTCGGTATTTTCATCAGTTGAATTACTGTTTTGATTGTTCGAATCATTCAATTGGATTTTTATAGATTCGATCTTAAATATTTCAAAAATTCTTATTTTTTAATTAAAAATTTTTCTTAATATTCCACAAAAATGTCAAATTTTTATTTACAGACATTTATTTAGTTTATGTCCTTATTTAAAAATATATCAATATTTGTAATTATTTTGTGCTTATGTTAACATTGATAATTATGGTAATGATTGCTCATGGAGGAAAAATTTTTTCAACTATTATTTTTTTCTACTATTTTAAGTTACATTCAAGATTTATTTAAAAATTTGAATTTTCAAGGTATTTTTTTTAGTAAGAAAGTTTTCAATGTAAATTGAAAATTTATTTTAGTATGAAAAGAATTGTTTATGAAATCATAGTAGTAAAAAAGAATTAAAAACAAAAACTAATGTTTTATCGATGAAAGCAATTTGTGATGATGGAATCTTGTCTGATCACTAGTATTCTTTTGTTTAATCATTCTCTTCTATATAAAAGAAAATGTAATAAGCTTTTATTTTAAAATTATCTTACTTAAAATTTTATAATTTTGCATAATTTCATTTTCTAATAAAATACAAATTCTTAGATACTATAAATTCGAAATATCTCTTTTTTTAATTTATAATTTGACTATTTAATTCTCTCAATATCAATAAAAATTGTTATTATTATAATCTGATTAATTTTATATTTTCGATCACTTGTAATTTAAAAAAAAAACGCTAAAAATTCATAAAGATTTTTTAATTTTTTAAATTCCCTCTTTCAATGCACAAAAATTTTCAAAGAAGAAAAAAAATTTGAACTATTAAAATTTGAATTTTCTAAAACAAAAATTCATAAAAATTGTATGAGGATAAAATTCATTCCCTGTTTATTTGTCGGTTAGTACTAATCTAACTTTATGATAACAGTGAATATTTTTTATAATAATATTTAGTTAGTAAATTTTTTTTGTAATCTAAAAATTTGAAAATTTAGAATATTTGTCTTCTATCAGCAGTTCGAACAAAAATTACACTAAACTATTTCAACAATTAAAAAAATTCAAACAATTATTAAATTAAGAATATGTATACAGAGGAACTCATTTTTCATCTTAATTTTAAACTTCATTCGTTAAATGTCTTTATTTAATAATAATAATTGTGATACAAACCCCAGCCTCGGAAAATTTTTATTAGCCTTAAAACAAATCGAAAAATCATCACGCTTACCTAGAATGAATGTATAAACTTATCAAAAAACTAAAAACATTTAATAATTTCTAAATTACCAATCTGAATTTTGAAAAATTAATAAGAAAATTTTAAAATTTAAATTCAATAAAGACTATTTTTAAATTGCATCCTGTTATTTTCATTTATTGCTTTATTACTCAATTACACAAAGATATTAAATCCAGTTTTGTACATTTATACATTAATGGTTAAAAAATTAAAAAGAATTTAAGATTAGAAAAGCTCAATGACATTTTTAATAATTAATGAAACACACATTTAATAAAACTGCCAAAATTTAGCTTCGGGGATATTCTGGAGAAGAATAAAGATTTTATTTGAGCTTTAAAAAATGCATTTTTGGGATATATTTTAGTAGAGAGTCTAAACAACAAGAAATAGCTGTTTTTAGCTATAAATATTATGATTATTTTTTAAAATATCGATAAGATCAATTTGTGGATGGAACCATCAAAATTTAATTGATATTACGTTATCACAACTAATATTTAAGATAATGATATTTCACATTTAAAATAACATAATATAAAGGTTGTAAATTTAGAAGCTCAATTAGCTCGAAGCCATTTTAAATTTTTTATTAAATTTAAATAAATAAATCTTTAAAAAAAAAAGCTGTTCCCTGTAATGGATCAAATATTGATTTATAATATTATTTTTTTATTTGAAAAAAATATTTGGTTTAGTAAAAAGAATTTTTTGATCGTAAAATCTAATTAAATTTTAAATTTTTATTAACTAATATTATTTCTATTGTATTAAAATTTATGCAAATTTTTTTTTTAATTTTATAAGAAACGTAGGAGACCAGCTAAACGGGGTATTTTAAATGACTATTATTCTATTCTATTTGTTTAAATTTTACTTTATAGATGGAAATTGATTTTATTTAGTGTATTTTTTTTGTTGTGTGAATGAATTCATTTCAATAGTTTAATAATATATCAAAAATATAAATAAAATTTCAATTGAATCGAAAGACATTTGAATGCAGTTACAAAAAATTTAAATAAAATATTTAAAATTTAAGAATATTTTTTTCCTAACAAAAAGGGCAAAGGGAATTCTAGTTTGGATGAAATTAAGCTAAATTTGGTTAAGAGTTCAAGCAATAAAATTGTCCACCGTAAATTAAAAATCGATCATACAGTTCACGGCCAATTATTTATAGTTGAAAAAATTCAGTAAAAATTGAAAAACTTTTCCTTTTCAAAATATTTTTCATCTTTCAAAAGAGGAAATATTTTAGTTCAATTTGTACTGATTTTCACAGCTTCCAATTATTTAAATTATAAAACTTTGGTCACATTTTTGACCGGATCCAATCTTTTAAACAAACAAATACGAACAAAATTACCTTCTGTGAACATATTTCCAGGTAGGCAACTTTAAAGTGTTTCAGTGAATGCAAATGATTTACATAATTACAAATTTTTGTGCATACTAAAAATTGCTTGTCGGCAACAATGGTACCAGCCAATGGTACCAATGTGTCCGAGTCATATAAATTTCCGCTCAATTGCAGCAAATAATTGACGTAAATGTCAGTGTCGTCATAGGCCATGTTTTCGTTCGACATGTCATAAAAATAATTCAATGACTCACATTTTTTGAACTTTTGCATTTGAGCATTATCAAAAGCAACTTTTTGGATCAAAATTTTTGGCTTATGCTCAAGCAAATACCTGAAATCGTCCTTGAATTCGATCATATTTTTGCTGTTGCCGAAAAAATTTTTAGCCTTACAATTCAAATTGGACACAAAACTATTGACACACGAAAACAAAGAATTGTATTTTTCGGTCAATATTGTTTCCACAAATTCCATAGACGGCTTAAAGTACTCGTCCTGAATTTCTTTTATTTTGACCAAAAACTCGGTGTTCAAGTACTGACTTGACAACACCTGAATAAAAACATCAAAGGCCGACTTCAAGTCGTCGTAGGTAACTACGACCACATTGGGGTTGTTTGAATCTCCAGCAGAATTGTTGGCATCACTTGGCGCCGCGCTTTGATCCATTTGGCCTTCAATGCAAGATTGGCTCTCTGGCACAAGGGCAGCGGAAATTTTGGCACTATTTTTTGGCTCATACTCAGACAGCACACCGACCACAATGTTATTGTTTTCAGTTTTGCCTTTTTCTTCCACTTTGACCAGCAAAAACTCGGATTTGTTGGCGGTGTAATGGGCCAAAACATTGGCTGACTGATGACAGCGTTCGCCAGTTGACAACAAAACAGGCTCATACTTTTGCAGGTACTGTTCGTCCAGCACGCACCAAATGTCATAGTTGTCAAAGTCACCGCTGAATGTTGGTTTATGGATCAAAAATTCGCCTTCGCCAAATGTCACATTTTCCAGCTCATTTTGCTTGGCCAAATTAGAATTGGACTGATTGAACGTGGTTATACCAATTGATTGTTCCATTGTTTTACTCTGTTTGCTTTTTCCTTCTGCTTCAATTATTTTTATGTCATCTGTTGATTTTCGCTTCAGGTCATCGGTTTGAGAGAGTTCCTTTTGCAAAATTTTGGCCTCAATCAGTGGCTGGCTTGTTTGACTGCTGCTGCGGTAAGTGTGGTCATTTAGGGTTGAATTTTGGGCTGGAACGACGGCCGTAGTCTTGGAACTTGGCTCGATTAGTTCAGCCCTCAATTTGCTTGTGTCACTTTTTTCTATTTGTTTTACTTTTATTTGACTTGTGCCCGGATGGGACGGAAGATTTTTGAACAAGGCCGGATTTATGCGGACACCTTGGTTATCATAGTGGTCCTTGTAGCTATTTCTGTACTCGAAGTTGTTCAACGGGTGCAGGTTTTCCCTTCGACTTGAATTGTAGTAGTTTTCTTTGTCATTGCTGGAGCCATTTGAGTTGATGAGCGAAGTGTTGCCATTTGTGATCACAATTGGAGGACTTGGATTGCCTGGCACAGAATTTGTGTTTTGAGCGGACAATTTCTGGTTGTTTAGATAAAAATTGTAGTAAATTGAATCCTTGGGCTTTTTGTTTGTGTGCTCATTGCTATTTATTTCCAAAGTTGGCTGTTTTTCTCCAGCCAAAAATCTTAAAAACGCGTCCTGATAGCTCATTTTCTTTGTGTTGTCCACTTTGTACTCGAATTGTTTGCGCTTGGGCGGAGGAGCATTGACCCGCTGGATGGACTCTTCGGCAAGAAGGTGATGGCTGTGGGCTGGTGACTGCTGCGCCGGGGCCTTGGCAGCCACTGGCATTGTGCTGCTGGGCGCACTTGGCTGACTGTTTTGAGAGTTTGTCTGATTTTGAAAGATGGCAGGATCCTGGAGTATGGCATTTATGTCCACATCTTTGTCCACTATCAAATACTGGATTGTGTTTGTGTTGTTGTTGGACGAAGAATTGTAGGCAGATGAGGAAGACACAGAGTTGTTTGAGGTGTTGAGGATGTAAATTTGCTTGGTGTCGCCAAACTGCTCCTGCAGCTGAAGTATTAGCTCGTCGGAGACCACAGTCGAGTTGGAGTTTATGATGAGTGCGTCAGTGGTTGTTTGTCCCTGAGGTTGACTCGGGTTGCTTGTCGAAACCATCACATTTTTGTTAAATTGATTCATTGTCTTCTGCGTCACGATTCATAAATACTCGGCACTCTCTCGGGCTGATGAGGATAAAAGAGCGTTCGAGTTGCTTTCTAGATGCTAATGTATTAGAATTTAAATATTAACTATTTTTTAAAAAAAGGTGAACACAAATTCGAGCATAATTAACAAGTTTTTTTGAGTGGTGTATGTGCATTTTTGCAGCATGCAACCATGGGTCTTACATTTCAAGCAATGCATCAAGACATTGTGCTAATGCACCCTCTGGGCGTTAAGTATATATTGAGACTTTAAATGTTCTAGTACATAGACTAAATTTGAATCACACAATGCAAATCTTTATTTTATGATATTTTTCTATTGAAATTTTTTTTTTTCATATTAAATTTAGCTGATTGAAAATTCAAATATTATTTTTGTAAAATATTTTTAAATAATTTGGTTTTCGATTTACATCAAATGGACATCAGTCAAATACCATATACGACGGAAAATGCCGAAAAAGTATTTCAATTTTTTTACCATTTTCTCAAAAATTTTAAAAGAAATTATGGCTTTTTTTTGTCACTTGAAAAAAGTTTCTGAATTCAGACCATTAGAATAAAAAAATTACCTAATTGCAAGCAGGAAACATTTTTTAAAATTGACGCCAAATACTTATAATAAATCAATAATTTTTTAATTTATTTCAATTATTAATCTATCTTTTTTATTTTAAACAAAATTATCTAAAAATTATGAATTAGGAAAGTTTTCAGTGAAAAAATATTAATTTGTAAACCATGAGATTTTATTTTCAAATTTTTTTGTAATTTTTTGTCCGTGACTTAGGAATAATATTACCAGTTCTTGAACATAACATTAAAATGCATTTCGATGAAGAATTAAGATGACAAGTCTTTACAAAAATTTTTTTTCAGTTCAATTTTTTTTTTTTCTCAGGTTAAAATTAAAATCTGGAAATATTTCATTTTATTGACCCAAAAATCATATTAATTACCATAATATCTTAATACCCTGATCTGCAATTAATTTTTTTAATTATTTGATGTATTCTATAATAATTTGATTATTTTATTAAAGTGAAAAATATTTATGATTTAAAATCAACCAGATCAGTCAATCGGTTCGAAATTGTATTTTAATATATCTTGGTTCAAATATAAACCCGAGCGAATGATATATTTGGTTAAAAATGTGTAAATTTATCAGTTTTAATTATGAAAAAATCTTTTTTTAAAATCAATTATTAAAACAATGAGATGAAATTAAGTTATTGCATTTTTTTAAATATTTTAAAATCAAAGATTTCAAAAATAAATAAATTAACAGAAAAATTAAATAAAATGATTTAAAAATTATATATTTTATATTTCAACTCAATCAAAGAGACATATGGTCAAAACCCATAAAGGAATGATTGAGCCCATTTATTAATAAAAGAAGCACATAAAAATTTATAATATTAAAAAAATTTAGATTTTTGAAATTAATATCAAAATTAGAAAAAATTTTACAAAATTTTATGAAAATTAAATTAATGTTATTGTTTTTTCTTCGTTTAAATAAGACAAAATCTAAATGGAGAAAAAATTTAGCAATTTTTCCCTAGTTAAGCTTTAAAATTTTTATAATCAATTTTTACATCTTGCTTATTATTAAATTCATTTAAAATTACTTAAAAACTCCTGAAATATTTTAAAGTAAGTAATGGTTGAAAATTTCACATGATTAGTATCTATTTTTTGTCTGATTAGACATAATAATTTAGTTAAGTGATAAATAATTTAATATTAAATAAATTATTTTTGTAATGCTATTAATTAATCTGCTTTAGGAAAATCAATGGAGTTACTAGCAACACTCCGCAATTACCATTCTAAGTAATAGAAGATATTTTTTGGCATTTGTTGTATATTCTTATGATTTTGAAATTTAATTTTTTTAAGTTTACATAATTTATATTTTTAGCTTCATTTCGAAAGTAATTAAAATTTGATACACACTTCTAGAACTTAAATAATTAATCGGAAGTCACATAAAATACTATTACTACATCTGTTGAAATTGACTTAATTTCCTTAGAGTTTAAACCACTTAACTTTTTTGAACTTTTAAAAAAAAAAAATAATTGTATTGATTTTCAAAAGAAAAAAATTTTTGCACTAAAAATCATTATGTTTCGAATTAAAAGAAACGAGGTCTTTAACACCGGAGGTCCTTTTAGTTTTAAAAAGAATTTAGTTTACCAATACAACAAATTAAGTACGCAAAAAAGCCTTTTAAATATTTTATATATTCTGCTCTATTTTTTTAACTTTTTGTGTATTCAAGTCAAATACATAGTCTTTACTCCTTAAAAATTAAAAAAATTTAAGTATCAATAACTCAAAATGAAGAAATTATTGCTAAAATTTGACACCAATTCTTGCTGATACGGTGAGCCTTTAGCTTTTTTTAAAAAAACATCAAAATTATTTTTTTAATAAAAACAATTAAAATCTAATTTTAGACAAATTATGAAATTGCCTAAAAAATATTAATTTATTTTTAAATTGTAAAATCTAAAATATAAACAAAAATTAATTTTGTAGCGATTTTTTAATTTTTTGAGAATTAAATTGTTTACCACAATTTTATTAAAATTAAAAAATATCAACTTTTTAAAAACTTAAATTAATTCAAGATTGTAAATGAATTTTATGCAACAAGTCAAGTGACAAATGAATTTAAACCGCAGCTGGATCAATGGTTGAAATTGGCTCAAAATTCTCCTGAAGCTTGGTCTTTTGGTTGGGACTTAATCGATATGAACAAGTCGACCAATTGTCAATTCTATGGAGCAAGTTGTATTTATAATAAAGTATGGAAGCATTTTAGCGATGTGCCGACCGACCAATATGATACTCTAAAAAACAAACTACTTGAAAAGCTATTGCTTTATGCTACATCGCTTTTGGATAATAAAAACCAGCAAATTCGTTTCATACAAAGAAAGTTAAACTCGGCACTTGCCAAACTTGCGTTGTATCTTATTCAAGATCAGTGGCAAAATTGTATCCAAGATATTATTGTCACCATACCCAATTGTATTAACGAATCCGAAAAACACGAAGATCAGCGTAATCAACTTATTATCATTGTCATAGATCTTTTAACTCTGCTCCCGGAAGAGTTTTCTACTTTAAATTTAAACAAACTCAAGAGGACCCAAATAAATTCTCAATTAAAAAAAAATTTTCACATTATTAGAGACTATTTACTTAATTTATTTAATAGTTTTAATAGTCTCCCGTCAAATATGCTTTTATCTACTTCGTCGCTTTATTTTAACATGATTGAGAACTCAATTAAATGCTTGACTAGTTGGATAGAGTTTGGTGTTCAAATGGATGAGATTCAACAATTTATTGATTATTTGTTCGTATACATTTACAACGATAGTCTTTTTGATCAATCAGCCGAATGTTTAATTAGTCTATTTAGTTCAGAAGATAATATGAAGTAAGACATTTTATAGATAATTTAAAAATTATTTGATAAATTAACAATTATTTCTGTTTAGATTAGGGCTTCTAGTTTTCAAATAGTCTTATTTTAATTAATTTCATCTTTAAAAGTTATAAATCTGAAAAAAGACAAAGAAATATTTTTATTGTTTAAAATTCAAAAATCTTCCAACAATCCACAACTGTAAATTTCAAATTTACAATTGTTTGAAAAAAATTTGAAAAAAAACTTTTAGTAAAAGTTTTTTTTCAAATTTTTCATTCTAAATTCCTTCCTTCGTTTCCTGATGGTATTTTAGACATCACATAATTAACCAACATATTCACTAATTTACAAAAAATCGTCATTAAATGTCTTATAAAGATTATTTCTTTGCCTCTTATTTTTTAGATGGTCAAGTTTGACCAGTCGACTCTAATAATACAGATTTAGTATACCTTTGACTAGCATCGAGATTATCTTCTGAAATCTCTCTAATATATTGATACCTTTGATTACATAAAATACTTTTAATCTGACAGATAAATTAATATTCAAATGAGCAAAGAAATTGGGAGTTTTAGAACAAAAATGGGGAAACTTAGTAGCTTAATATAGATCGATCTAATAAAAATATTAGTAGATAAAGTTTACATAATATATTGTTTGTTTTTAGGTAGTTTAAAGAATTTAAAGAAAATATCTGGTTGATTTTTTTTTTGTCATATTGGATTTTGTTGAAAATTAAACAAAAATTTGAAAAAAACAAAAATTTTAATTATTTTTTACATTCTCTTTTACAGTGTTTTTTAAATCTCTTTTTTGTTTTTTAAATTAATGCTAGATGACGAAACTTTTAAAACTTTGGCAAACATTTAATTAATAACAAATTTATTATGAATTTATTTAAATTTATAATATTATTTAAAATTTAAAATTTAAAATTTATTACATAACTTGAAATAATTATTAAATTATTGATTATTTAAATAAAGATATAAAATAAATAAAATAAGATATAAATGTTTTAATAAGTCTCGAATAATTCGTTCTTTGTTTATAATAACACAAATTTTTGCTCAATTTTTTACCAAAGTTTTTTAGGTAGAGTTTATTTTAAAGCAATGATTCTTTGAAACAGCTTTAAATACAATTAAAATTGATTAAGTTTAAAAAGATTTCATAAATTTAAATTCAGCCTCTGCAAAAATTCTTCAAATGAATTGCGTAATTATATATTAATGCTTTTCATGAAATGCATATTTCGTTGAAAAGAAGCTGAATTTAATTTTATTAATTTCTTTTTCAGATTCAAATAAATCTAAATCATAGCACCTTTAGAATAGATATTACTAGCTAACTAAAAATTATTCTGCTCCATTGCTCTTTACTTCACACTTTAAATTGAAAATAAAAATGTTTATTAATTTAAATTTTTTTAGGTATACAAATTCAATATTTAAATATATGCCAAAAATTCTTGAGCTACAAAATTTGCTTACAAAATACATAGAAGAAAAAGATAACGTAAAATAAATAAAAAAGTTAAATGTGCTGGCAAATTTTGAAATTATTTTCTAAAGGATGGATGTGTTGTATTAACCAAATTGATTTTAGCATTTGGCGAAAACCAATTGAGCGTATTATTTGACGGTTTACTTTCAGGCAATGATCAAGTGAAACAAATTTTAATGCAATTCATGAATTTAATTATGGTAAAAATTTAAATTTAAAAATTGAAACTTAATTAAATTTCAATTAGAATTTAACATCTATGCCGGGAAGCTTTCCAGTTGATGAAGAAAGTTCTGATTTGACTTTTGTTTTTTGGTATTCTTTGCAGGTATCTAGGAAAAAAATCTTTTTAAACTCCTTTATTTAATTTTTTAAAATGCTAAAAGGACACTCTTTTGGCTTTAGATCAACCCTCAAACGATCTTCAAATTATTTTTCGTCCATTTTTTATCAATTTATTGGAGGTATTTATTGTAAAACTTCAACTTTCTAACAATTACGACGACTGGACCGATGAGGAAAAAGAGCGTTTACGATGCTACAGAATTGATATTGGCGATACCATGGTCTACATGATTTCTTTGATTGGTGAAATAATGCTCGAATTTTCGATGAAAAAACTAGTTCGATGCATTGAAGCAGAACCAGAAAACTGGCGGATTCAAGAAGCACTTATTTACATGCTTCAATCAGTAGTTAGTGAACTGAATGAATCATGCAGTCCTGATTTTAGCTATTCAAACGATGTTTATTTGGTCACTTTTGTAGATCTCTTGCCGAAAATTAAATACTCAAATAAACATATTCTGTCAACAACTCTTTTGGCTATAGGAAGTTTAGGAAGTTGGTTGGA
This sequence comes from Brachionus asplanchnoidis, assembly GCA_025491095.1. NCBI lineage: Eukaryota > Metazoa > Rotifera > Eurotatoria > Ploima > Brachionidae > Brachionus > Brachionus asplanchnoidis. The sequence continues at coordinate 3,212,376 of JAILYF010000004.1, forward strand.
ACGAAATCCAACAGTTTTGCCAAATGCTATTTCGCTTTGTCTTTTGGGTCTTAAAACTGAAGCTGTAACTCAATCAGCTAGCTTTGCTCTCAAAGATATCATTAACGATTGTGATCTATCTTCCTTTGCAGATCAGATTATTTCCACTTGTCAAGTAAGTTGAGCATTAATTATTATTTTTTCATCAGTTTTTTTTATTCAAAAATAAAATCAAAACATTGAGATTTAAAAAAATATTTTTTGATATTAGTAACTTTTATTTCGCTTTTAAATTTGCATTTACATTACCAAATATTACAAATGAAAGCATTTAATTATTACTAAATAACTCAATACAAAAATAATAAAGAGGATTAAACATTAATGACAATTAATGTCTTTTTACGATACTTTACGTAAAATTACTCAAATGCTGAAACTACTAAAAAATGTACGAGAATTTCAGATTTTCAAATTAAAAAATATCATTTGAAAAAAAAATACAAAATTTCAATTGATCGTAAAAATTTTAATAGATAGTTATTATTTATTAACATTTTTCATTCTTAAAATATCGTTATGTTGGTTTTAAAAATCTGAGAATGAGTTCAAGCATGAAAAATAATTATTTTGAATTATTCTTTATTATAAAAAAATAAATAAATAAATATTCTTTAGATTTGTGATTTAAAATTTGGCAAAATTTTTTTAGGAGAATAATAGGAAAATAAATTCATTATGTGATTAATTAATTTTTGAAGACTAAACCTTGTAATCATTTTTACTTTACACGATTTAGTTAAGAAAGAATCAAATTTTTTCAATGAAATATTTTAAAACAAATTAAAAGCCATTTTTTTATCATTTTCATTCTTTAAAAAAATTCATGGCGTAAATTTATACTTAATGTTTCATAAAAAATATTGTCTTCAAATTTCTAAAGCAGTCAGATATCAAAATTACAATTTTAAATGATATTTAGTCTTTGGAAAGAATATATTTTTAAGCAAATAATTTAATTCCGTTTTATCCACCTAAATTAAATATTATTAATTTAATATTATTATGAGAAAAAAATTGCAAAAAATCTAAATGAAAAAAAACCTGAAATTTATATAGGTAACCAAATTTTTTACCTTTATATTAATTAACTTTATAAAAAACATAAAGATAAATTTATTTATTGAAATATATTTTTTCATTTTACGATTCAATTATTTGTTTGATTTAATTTTTTATTTAACGAGCAAATTAATTTTATCAGCATATGAGCAAAATTAATTTTAAGAAATAAAAAATCTTTTAATACAAATCTATCTAATCAGAACAGAAGCATATTTTTATTTGAAAATTTCGAATAAATTTTAAATCTAAATAAATTCGTTCCTCTGTTTATTTTGAGATGACTATTTACCAATGAAGTTTTGATCTAGGAAGTTATGATTTGTAAGTAAAAATTAAAAGCTTATAGGAAAATTTTATTTTTTTTACCATTGTCCGGATATTAAAGTCTTAAAATTTACTAGAAAAATTGTGAAGTTAATAAATTAAAAATAAAATAAGATGCATAAAACAATATTTTCCTATTCAATTTTTTTATTTTATTTTATTTTAAATTTAATTCAAATTTAATTTTACTTCAACTTTTATTTATCAATATGAAGAATATATTGCTCAATCCATATAAAAAAATAAATAGAATACATTTATGTTTTTTTATTGATTGTTATACATTTTCTTTGTATCCTAACAAAATAATTTTTTAAGGAAGCACTGAAAGCTGGTTTTGTGGCCCAAAATTATGAAAATCGTCTTATGTCAATAATCGGAATGTGTTTATCAGATTTGTTAATTGTTGAGTATCAAAAGTCTATCAACTGGCTACAGAGCATAGTAGAGCCTTATATATCGAAGTTAGGTGAATTAGCTCAATTAAAACAAACAGATAAAAATACACAGTCTTTGACATGTCATATCCTAAATTTAGTGTCCCAACTAATGTCTTCCCTAATTCAGCGACAGCAAAATCACAATAGCACAGATATAATGGCAAATGATTCAACAGCTTCATCTGTTAACACTTCCTTCCAAGTTGGTCATGGTGCAATAGTAAACGCATCTAATGACGAAAGAGCAATAGTCAACTCTCTGTTAATAAAATTGATTCCCATTTACAAGCAGATAATTAGTCGAAATCTTTCCACTGATCTGATTATTATAGACAAACTTTTTGAGAGTATATCTGTTACATTGTCTTCAAATATTGCCAGTAACAACCCTCAGCCGGAGAATGAAATTACCGAAGCCATTCTAAATGAACTAATTCAAATGTTTTACATTCTAAATGAGAATTCATGGCGAAAATTTGCTTATGAAGTATGCAGACAAATCCTTATTATTTGGTGGAAAAATGACAAATACAAAAACAATTTGGCAAATTTGTTTCTCTTTAGTTATCAAAACGCAATGAAACTAATGACAAGGGGTAAGGGATGATTTTCAAATGAGAATTTTTTTTAACATATTTTTATTCTCTAGATATGAACTGGTTCCATGATCATACTGATGTCGTTGAACAATATTGTACGTGTCTTGCAAAAGTAATAGTTTTTTTAATAAATACCTTTTAATAATTCTAAAATAAAATTAATTTATTTTTTCTAGCTTTTGAAATCAAAATATTATGACTTATTTGAAAAACTGAACGAGGAATCTTTAGTTTATTTATTAAAATTCGGTAAGTTTTTTTTTGTTTAAAATATTAAAAAATTTTCGGAATGTCCATTGACACATAGTGTTACAATAAAATAATTTATTCACGCACAATGATTTTAAAATTATGCTAAGCTAAAATTTAAAATTTACGGAAAAAATCTGTTTGTTAGAATATTTCGTCAAAAGTCAAAGTAAAAAAAAAGTCAGATTTAACTTTTTACTAATTTTTTGGGGCCATAAAATAAATGAGCTATACAATTCAATTTCTAATATGCTTTGCTCAATCGCTACAGTTAGTTTTTTTTAAATATTTGTCAAAGAATTTTCATTAAAAATTCTTAAAAATTATTTTTAAAAATATAATTTTAAAAGTAAAATTTGACTTAGACTTTGAGAAGAAAAATTTAATTAATTTAATTTTTGACTTTTGACTAATTCTGTTTATTAAAATAATTAAAATAATAATAAAATTTTTATAATTTATTTTTCGTGCGAGATATAACATTGACCTTTCTTTGATAATACTATTTGGTAATTAATTATATAAGGAGCAAGTCTTTGATTAAAGTTGCAATTAGTATCCAAAATTTCAACCCCTTTTTTAACAGTAAAAAATGATCTTAAAAAAATTGTCTACTAATCATTTTTTTTTAATTTTTAGCTCAACTTGGATTACAACTCCCCGAACAATACACTCTTAGAGCAGTGGCGACATTTTTAGTTAGTTATTTCAGCTATTTAAATTTCAATTATTATAAAATTTAATTGAAAAATTATAAAGGAAGAATTTGTGAAATTCACCAAACTCAAAAATAACTTAATGGAATTTTTAGAGAAAAACTCTCTAAATCTTTTGAACATAATAATGATGGTAAGTAAAAAATAAATTTATTTTCAAAATCTTATAAAAATTTGAAGGGAATTAGTGGAGCATTGCCCCGACATTTAGTTGATATACTATCAGGAATATTGTACATATTTGTTAAAGAATATCCACAATTAACAAATAGCTTACTTAACCAAATTTTGATTAAAAACGATTTTCAGCCATACGGCATCACACAACAGTCAGCTACAACTGGAGAATCTCAAACAACTAGTTTACATCTATCGAAAGAGCAAAAACAAGGCTTTGTTAAATCGATTCTTGGGTATAAACCACGTTATTTTTTTGTGGTATTTTTGATAACTTTTTTTCTTTAAGTGAGTCGAGCAATAAAAGAAAATTCAAGGAAATCATTACTGAATTTAGTTTAATTTGCAGAGGTCTGATTAACACTCAATATGCCAAAGAAACAAGTCAAAAATTTTGATAAAGTATTAATGTCAATATTTTAAAATCGATTTCAGCTAAATTATTTGTTTAAAAATATAATTTTTTGACATGTTCAAAATAATTTTTTTATTTGATTTTCATTCTTTCCAAAATTTTACTAAACAAATACATATCATTTAAACAAAATAAATTTTCAGCTAAAATTTACAATTTTTGAAAATTTTCGAAATTTTTTATTAAAAAATATGATTTACTTTTATCAATCTATATTTTATTTAAATAAATGAATATACTTTAGATCTACAATCCTTTAAATAATAATAATCATAATAAACTATAACAGGGTTAACCCGTAAAGCAAGGCCTGAATGCCTCGCTATAGGAGCTAAAACGAAAAATCTGTATCACTTAAATTAGTAGTTCCACAAGGCTCAGTTTTGGGTCCTCTTCTTTTTCTTATTTTTGTGAATGACCTTCCTTTTCTTTTAAAGAAATTTAGTGTTAAAATGTTCGCAGATGACACAACCATTAGTTATTCTGAAAAGGACTTAGAGACTGTATTAGCTAATTTTGTATTGTCTTTTAATACTTTAAAAGATTGGTGTTTTTAAAATAAGGTCGATATAAACTGGTCGAAAACGTTTTGTATGATTTTTACAAAAAGAAATATTATTGCTCCTGAAACAATACACTTATGTGGAATAGAAATAAAAGTTGTGAAAGAAATCAGTCTTTTAGGTTTTATGATTGATCATAATCTAAATTTCTCTAAACAAGCTTGCAATATAACTCTTACTGTAAATAAGAAATTGTTTAGTATTAAAAGACTCTTTTTTTTGTCAACTTCTGTCAAAGCTCAGTTTTTTAAAACATTTATCCTACCTTATTTTGATTGTTGTTCAACTCTCTTGTTTTATTTTTCTATAGAGGCAATAATTAAACTGGCTAAAAGTTATTTTTTTTCTATTTTTAAATTGTTTAAGTTTAAATTTGAATCGAAAAACTTTAATGATGTTAATAATTTTTTGGAAAAATATGGCTTATATGCTTTTCAGCATAGATTTTTAGAAAGAATGTTATCATTCTCTTTTAAGACTTTATTCTATCATAACTCGCCTGAAAATTTAAAAAATAGATTTCTTAAAAATGACTCGAGAAATTTAAGTTACAATTAAAGGAATAGTGCTAACCTGATTGAACCGATGGCAAAAACGAATAGTGGAGAAAAAACATTTGGATTTTTTTTTTCAAGATTGATTGATAGCTTTGTGATCAAACGATCAATGCTGAAATTTGCAACATTCAAGCTATCAATTTATAATAATATCAATTTGATCTTTATTGACTTTGTAAAAAAATTTTAAAAATTTGATATGAATTTATCAATGTTTTTTTGTTTACAAAATAACAGATAATTTTATTTTTATAAAATTTTAATTTTAATTATTAAAAATTTATTAAATTGAATAAATGAAGTGTTAATCAGTCGACTATGATAAGGGCACTAGCCTGTTGATTAACTTTGAACTTTTTTTTAGTTAATTTAAAAAATTATTGTTTCAATTAATATTTTTTTGAAGTCAAAAACTCGTTCAGTTTATTTTAAAACTCTTCTTTAATTTTGTTGATAGTAATGATAGATAGTATCTTAATTTCTTTCGATTATTTAGCCAATTCGTAAGAATTCGTCTACAAATTAAGGGAAACAGTTGGTACTAAAATAAACTTTTTATAATTAATATGAGCTTTGGGATTTTTAATATTTACATTTGAACATACTACTAATCTAAAAGAATGGAAAACTCTATCTTTATAAATAGTACCTACAATTAGTATAGAGAACCTTTGCCAAAATAGCTAGTAAGTTGCATCAGCATGAAAATGAGTAGATATCGAATTATTATTTAATAATCTTTTTGATAAATTAAAAAAAGAAAATTTAGCATCATTATAGCTGTATCATATTTGGTGCATTTTGACCCTTCCTTTCCTATACTTTTTTCTGCATCTCCGTCTCAACATCGGTATCCTTCTGACTGCTGAAATATTCTGGCAAAAGCTTTTTTTGTGTAATATGTTTATTAATTTATTTATTTAATAATTATTCTTTTCCTTGTTGAGCAATAATTTTAAATTTCTAATCATTAATATGAATATTATTATTTTTTATTTAAATACCGTATCCTCTTGTTTAGCGACGCATGCTTTAATACCATAAGTAGGATATTTGGTGCATGGTCTAACATAGACCTCACAATGTTAAATTTTTTAATTTAAAAGTCATATGGGTCACATATATATTAATAACGTAGCGTTTATAATAGAAATTCAAATAGGAAAAAAAAAAGTCAAAAAAAGTCTTTATTTTTATAACAGCTCATAAAGCTAAAAAAAATTTGATATTTTTTTTTAATATATTCATTATTTTTCCAAAAGCGCGTCATCTAAAACACAAAATTATTAAAAACTTTGATTTTGAATATAGAAGCAACGTTAAAATCATAAAATCTTCTCTCTTGTTCTCAATTAAGTGTGTGCTTAAAAAAAAACTTTTTCCACGCCGTTTTTTGACATTTCGGCTTAATAAAAAGCATAAAAATATTTAATTTTTTAAAAACTAAAATTCAAATAAAATGTAAGTTGATAATGATTTTTCAAACAACACTCTTACAAGCTCAACCATCTAAGCCACGCCAGAATCTTCTTCAGATTCGTAAATATCTCAATCAACTCCGAACACTGTGCAAGCGTCAAAGAAACAGCGAAACCAAATTTAGTATTGTGTTAAAAGCTAAAGTTCTTGATTATTATTCAAAAGGTAATAGCATTAACAAATGCTCAAATAAATTCGAAGTTGAAAGACGAATAGTTAGTTAATGGATTAAAAACTCTGATAGAATAAAAAAGACTAAGTTAAAGCGAAAACATTGTGGTGTTCGATGCTCGTTATCCATTAATGGAGTCACGATTGTCCGAGTGGATTATTGAAAAGCGCAATTCAGGGGCATGTCTTAGTGGTTTTACAATAAAGCAAAAAGCTATTAAAATCGTCAGAGAATTGTATCCGGATTTGACTGAGTCTATAACTGAATTTAATGCATCTAATGGTTGGTTTTATAATTTTTGTGTCCGTAACAACTTTGTTTTGCGACGTATAACGAGTAGTGGAAGAGAATTGCCAAAAAATACAGTTGCAATCATTAAAAGATTCTTTTTGGATTGTCAAAATATTCCGAATAGACCGTGTTTTATGCTTAAAGGTTTGATAAATATGGACGAAACGTGTATTTATCTAGATAATCTAGGAAATATTAACCAATCCTTAATTCCACCTAGACTGACAAATCTTCTTCAACCAGCTGACGTTTGTTGGTTTTCACAAATAAAACGTGCTTATTATCGTAAATGGTGTGATTGGTTTCTATACGAAGAAAAAACTTATACAAAAAACGGCAATGCTCGTTCTCCTGGTTACGTAAAATGTACGTAGATGAATCACCTGTTGCTTCGAATGATGAACCGACTGTTGCTTCGGCTGAACCATCTGTTGAAATGATTGATGAACATTCTGTTTCTAGAGCTTTTGATTTCGTTCAACCGCGAATGTCGTCTTTATCATTAGCTAATTCAATGCGAGTGATATCTCCAGAAAGTGTTAGTAGGGAAAAGTCAACATCATCAGCATTATCATTACAATTGACCTGCATGCATACTCTTTTGCCTTTATTTATTGATAAACCACAACTATTGCAAGATATACCAATACAACAAAATATACAAAATACTTCAATAAGTGTTAGTACGCCAGTTGTTAGCAAAAAGAATGGTTCAGTTAGACAGCCACTAGGAAGAAGGAAAGGTTCTACGAATAAATCGAAAAAATAATTTTTTTTTAATTTTTTTGTTCTCTTTTTTGTCTTGAATTTTTTAATTTAAATGCAGGATCAATAATTAAAATTAAACTTTTCTATTATATTTAATTTTTTTACCATATCTCTAACGTCGCATCTATAAAATAAACTCAATCAATATTTTTTATATTAAATCTTTTTAAAGTTTAAAACCCCGAGTCTCTAATAAAGACTTTTTTTGACTTTTTTTTTTTCTATTTGAATTTCTATTATAAACGCTACGTTATTAATATGTATTGACTATGTGACCCATATGACTTTTAAATTAAAAAATTTAACATTGTGAGGTCTATGTTAGACCATGCACCAAATATCCTACTTATGGTATTAAAGCATGCGTCGCTAAACAAGGGGATACGGTAAGTAACCACTAAGATAATTTAATAATCTAAATGAATTTTCAAACACTCATTTGATTTTTTTGAACCTCAAATAAACATTTAAATACTTGATTATTTTAATTAACACTCATTCAAAATTTTAAGCACTCAAATTATTTATCCAATATCCAAATTCATTTTTTGCTAAATACCCAATTATATTAGTAAATACCCATTTATATACTAGCCGAATAAAAGCGTCTCAAAATATTGATATTTTATTCGATATTTTATACAATTTAGATCAGCCAACTCCATTATTTAAAAAAAAGTGGTAAGACTGTAGATAGTAATTATCGACCAATTTCACTGACATCAGTTCCTCGTAAATTAATGGAAGGAATTAATTCGTTCAAGACATGAAAATTTCTTTTATGAGAACAATCTCAAAGAACGATCAAAAAAGATCATGAAATGAAAAATAGATCTCTTTTGGAGTTTGTGGTTCTAGTGTGGTCACCTAATCTTAAAACATATTGTGATGCCATCGAAAAAATCCAAAGAAGAGCAACCAAGTTTTTTGGCCAAAGTTATGGATAACGTCTGAAATTGATTGGGATAACAAAGTTGGTTGAAAGGAGACAAAGGGGTGATTTAATTCAGATGATTTAATTCAGAAGTTTTAAACGATTTGGACAAGATAGAAATTAGCAGCAGTTTTGTTTTGATCAATAAAAATTAAAGAGGAAATCGTGTCAAGTATTTTAAAGAAATAGTTAAGCACCATACATTGCCATCAACAAACTTTTAGTTTTTTTTCTAATATAAATTTCTGATGCGTTTATAAGCGCGATGCGCTGTTTTTTTGATGCGCTTCTTAGAAATGTAATTAGGGTAATTAGGGAGACCATTTAGAAAAGCATAAAAAATTATTTGCAATTCTAAATTGACATATAATTTATTTTAAAAAAATAATCAACTTATTGGAAATTTTTTAAATCTATTTCTTCGGACAGGACGTTTAAATGAAACGTTGTTTGTTTCACCTTTTAAAAAAAAATTCAAAAATCCATATTTTAATCAAGAAATTAAATTTTTCTTTAAAATTTTAGTACAAAAATTAACAATGCCTGGTTAAAAAAATATAATAAATGTAAAATAAATTTAAAAAATCAAAATCATATTCACGCAACAATTAAATAATTTTTAAGCTCAATTTAATGTATCAATAAATTTTTAACAAATTATAATTGAGAATCAAAATTTTGGAATGCAACATAGACAAATTTTCTAAAGCAATTTATAAAGCAAAATTATATATTTCCTTTTATTGTATTATACTATTATTTCTTTTTTTTTCTTTTTTTATCATAGTCGACTGATTAACACTTCATTTATTCAATTTAATAAATTTTTAATAATTAAAATTAAAATTTTATAAAAATAAAATTATCTGTTATTTTGTAAACAAAAAAACATTGATAAATTCATATCAAATTTTTAAAATTTTTTTACAAAGTCAATAAAGATCAAATTGATATTATTATAAATTGATAGCTTGAATGTTGCAAATTTCAGCATTGATCGTTTGATCACAAAGCTATCAATCAATCTTGAAAAAAAAAATCCAAATGTTTTTTCTCCACTATTCGTTTTTGCCATCGGTTCAATCAGGTTAGCACTATTCCTTTAATTGTAACTTAAATTTCTCGAGTCATTTTTAAGAAATCTATTTTTTAAATTTTCAGGCGAGTTATGATAGAATAAAGTCTTAAAAGAGAATGATAACATTCTTTCTAAAAATCTATGCTGAAAAGCATATAAGCCATATTTTTCCAAAAAATTATTAACATCATTAAAGTTTTTCGATTCAAATTTAAACTTAAACAATTTAAAAATAGAAAAAAAATAACTTTTAGCCAGTTTAATTATTGCCTCTATAGAAAAATAAAACAAGAGAGTTGAACAACAATCAAAATAAGGTAGGATAAATGTTTTAAAAAACTGAGCTTTGACAGAAGTTGACAAAAAAAAGAGTCTTTTAATACTAAACAATTTCTTATTTACAGTAAGAGTTATATTGCAAGCTTGTTTAGAGAAATTTAGATTATGATCAATCATAAAACCTAAAAGACTGATTTCTTTCACAACTTTTATTTCTATTCCACATAAGTGTATTGTTTCAGGAGCAATAATATTTCTTTTTGTAAAAATCATACAAAACGTTTTCGACCAGTTTATATCGACCTTATTTTAAAAACACCAATCTTTTAAAGTATTAAAAGACAATACAAAATTAGCTAATACAGTCTCTAAGTCCTTTTCAGAATAACTAATGGTTGTGTCATCTGCGAACATTTTAACACTAAATTTCTTTAAAAGAAAAGGAAGGTCATTCACAAAAATAAGAAAAAGAAGAGGACCCAAAACTGAGCCTTGTGGAACTCCTAATTTAAGTGATACAGGTTTTGAATTTTCTTTACCAAGGCGAACTATTTGTGATCTATTTTTAAAATAATTAGAAAGTAGTCCCAAGGATTCATTATCAAACCCATAATGGAACAGTTTTAAAAGAAGAAGATTAGAATCTATCACATCAAAGGCTTTTTTAAAGTCAATAAATAAAGAAAGAGTAGTCAATTTATTATCCTTCGCAAAATTCAAATCACTAAGGTATTCATGGACTGCCGTTTGACAGGAATGCCCAGATCTAAAACCATGCTGACCATTGAAAAAAATACTGTTAGACTCAAAATAAAAGCTAATTTGCTTCGCCAAAAGTTTTTCAAACATTTTCGAAATTGGCGATAAAACAGATATAGCTCTTTAGTTATTAATATCTGATCTTTCTCCTTTATTCTTATATAATGGGTTTACTAATGCTAATTTCCAGTCGTCTGGAATACTCTTCAAATTGAGGCATTCATTAAAAAGTTTATTTAAAATAGGAATACATATGTCCGGAAGACTTTTTAAAATTTTTGATTTTATTCCAATGAAACCAGGCGAGCTAGAAGAGGGTAATTCATCCAGAGCCTTTTTGATATCATCAAAAGTGAACTCATGGAACGAAAATCCTGATGTATTTAAAGAATCATTTTGTTTTAATTGCTTAAATACATCAAAAATAAATTTAGACGAGTCATCTTCCCCGGACAAAGAGGAAGACGCTATAGATGCAAAGCAGCTATTAAACATCTCCACTTGATCAACAGGGTTATTCTATTCTAAATAATTTAAAAAATAATTTATTAAACATACAAAAATAAGGTCACAAACTCCGACTCAGTCAACCAATTCAAGAATCGCTACGATGCTTTTATGACCGGCCACCAAGTTTTTACCACATGATAATTTTATTTATAATTCTTTTTTAATTCTTTATTATATACTCCTCTCAGTTTCTTCTAATTTTTCTTGTTTAAAATTTGTATATTGTATAGTATCAAAAAGTTTACAGTAATGTCTATTAGACTCAATAATACTATCAGTTTCTCTTATTTCTGTAATTTCCTATTTAGCGTAATGTGCTACCAAAGGCGATCTCCTAGGAGACTGCCTCCCTAAGCTTGCTTGCCGTAGCTTATTATTATTATTATACAAAAATAAGGAAACTGTTTTTATGATAGATCTAAAAATTTAAATTATCAAAATATTATCCTAAATAGATATAAAAATCTTTTTTTCTGAGAAACGCTAATTATTGAAGTTACAAGTTATTTTATTTTCTTTGGTTGACTTCAATTAGAAATATAAAATAAATCTGTTAAATTCGAAAATAAAAAGATAATAAAATAAATTGCTTTTTATTTTTAATTTTAATTAAAATCATTTGTTTTTGTTGTTACATTAGAAAATTTGCATAGAAACGAAGTTTTATTATAAATTGAAATTTTTCAAATGTCCTCTTAAGAATTTTGATTTATTTTATATAATTACGAAACAGCAATTAAAATTCAATTATATAAATTGCAATTAAATTTGGAAGCTTTAAAAAATATTAATGATAAACTACTAACTTGAAACAAAGCAATAAAAGATGCTGATAACAATATTTCATTCCTAAAATTTGAGTTTGCTTTAGCAAAAAATTATCAAGATCCAAAAAGCTAGGCAACTTAATGATGCACATGAATCTTTGATAATTCGAAATAAAAAAAAAATCTCATCTCAAATTACGTCATTGAAATATTTTAATATCAGCAATTCTTAATTTATTTTTTCAAGCTGTTTTTGCATTTCTTAAATTTTCCTTACAAATATTTGACTGAACACTTTTTCACCATTAAAAAATTTAAATAACTAGGTTGAACTTTTTAATTGTATTTAAATAAAAAAAATCTAGTTTTATGATTTTTTATTAAACGATTTTGATAATAATTGAATAATAAAACTAGGTATAAGATATTTATTTTTTAGTGAAATTAAGTCAATAATATAATAATAGAAAAGAAAACATATTATTAAGAGACTTTGATCTAATTTTAAACTTAGAAAGATATAATTCTTTATTAGCTTTCAATTAAATTTGATCTCTATTATTGCAAACAAACAACATGAGTTAAATAGCTTCTTTTTTTAAAAACGAAAATCTCATTATACAAAATTTAAACATTTTCAAAGCAAAAGAGAAATATTTAAAAAAAAAAATTTTTTTTTCAAAACACTCATGATCTCAGACTTTGTCCCAGCCACTATTCTGTGTTATTTTGAAATTGACTAAAATTTTCTCTGCTGCTATTTGAATTTATACTGTTGTTCGAGTTAGTTCTATTTGAACTTGACTGACCTGCTTGAAGTGAAGAATGATTCGAATACGACGAGTTTCTGTGTTGGCTAAAATGATGGTGAAGGTGGTGACTTAGTGAGGACACACCGTCAATTATGGCTGCTGCTGCAGAGGACATCGCAATCGGATTGTTTGATAGGACCGATTCTCCGTCGATTTCTAAAGCATTGAGCTCGTTATCAGTTTGATTCAGGTGATTTAGCGTATTTTCAGTATGCACAAGCTCAAGATCTTGAATAGACTCGGCCGCAGCCTCGGCTAAGTTCGTGATAGACTTGCTCTTGACACACTGGAAATCCACGTGACGACTCTTGGCCTCTTCTTTTTCCCAGGACAAGTGAATAAATGGTCGTTGCACGTAGTTGTAAATCACTTCGGGCTTGCTTCCGGTTCTTAGTCTCACCTTTTCTTTGTGTGTGGGATACCCCTCGATGCCCAGGCGCAATTTTTTCAGTCCTCGGTCCTTTAGGACTTGCTTGGCAACGTCGCGGTTCTCGATATATTTAAAAAATCTGTACAAATTAGTGCTATAAATGACTTGGCAAAGAATTTAGAAATTTTTTTTTTTTTTTTTTTAATTTTTTTTTACTCTGAGAATATTGTTCCCCCATTTGAGGCGGATATTCAGGGTCCCACTCTATTACGTCATCTTCGCACAACACCACTATGTGACACTCTCGCTCACCTTTGTTTGTTTCTTGAATCAACACTGGAAATATCAACTTTTCCAAGTAGTAATCAAATTGGTTTTTGGCTCCTTCATTGCTCAGCTCGTGGAGAAAACCTCCTTTTTTAATTTCAAAAATTGAATAAAAATTTTTAAATTTTGTTTTGCTCATTTATTTACTTAAATCCTGACATTTGACTGTGCTTGCATCGAATGGAATCATCAAATAGTCACAAGATTCTCTAAGCTCAGGGACCGGAATTGTTGGTGGACATTTTATCACTCCATATTTATAATAATCCTAGATAATAAAAAAAGCTTGAAAAAATAAATATTTTTTATAATTTTAATTACTAGTATTATTCGGAAAATAGAGGAAGTGAGACACGTGCCACGTCCAATGTCGTATTCACCCCTGCTATTTGGTTTAAGCTCAAAATTTTTGTTCGAAAACATTCGTCCTAACAGAGTATTCTGATGGTTGGTCAATAGCTTCAAATCTACCACAAATGGAGTTTCGTCCACTACCAAAGTCACGCGGTCCTTGTTAGTCAACTGCTTGGACGATGAAGAAATATTCAAGTTCATGGTTTGACCATTTCCATTTAGATTGCTGTTCGAATTGTTCATACTCGAATTGGATGAAGTATTCGAATTTGACATTTTAAATTCAAATTATTTGAAGCATTAAAATATTTTGTTTTTTAATCTAAAATAATTTTCTTTTAATTATTACATGAAAGGAAAAATTGAAATTAAAAATAAATTTTTAATCTTCTATTTTAATAATCCAAGCGGTTTTTTAATATTTGGATTTAATTTAGAAAAAAAGGTTTTGTCACGTTTAAATTCATTTGCTTCGAAAATAATATGAATTATGATTAGATTTAGATTAGACATTTGAGAAAAAAACAAATAAAGATAATTTGATAAATTTACAAACTTCCATAAAAAAAATTAATTTCGTTTTTAATAAATTAATGATCTAAAATTATGCTACCATTGTGTAAACTGATAGCAGAAATATTATATCCAAGCTTAAAGCCATTTATTTGGCCTAAAAACAATAAAGTGTTTAACCAAATTATTCGGGTCTAAAAATCCCAAGAATTTTTGTCACATAATTTAGGTTTTTTTAGAACCTTCTTGAATCGTAAGTAAGTAATAAGAGACTTGTCTTAAGAGCTTTTAAATAGTTGTTTTTAAATAAAATATTCTAAAATATTCAAAAATAAAAATTTCAAAAATTATCTAGTCCTAATTTTTTGGGACATTTAAATTCACTTTTGGACTGGCATAGACCATTTTCCGGATCCAGGTCCTCTGAAACTAAGCACACACATTTTCACTTACAAAAACTAGTTGTGACTATTCAAAATTGGGCGCTTGTTGACTATGGCCAAATTTGTCCTCTTCGATCGATTGAAATTTATTTCGAATATAGAAATATTCCACAAGTTTATTAAATACCTAAAAGCTATGTATTCATATATTTTAATATATTTTTCATAATTTATATTGAAAGCTTAAGATTGAACATACAAGGGAGGAAAATATTTATAATTTGTTTTCAAATAAAAATGAAAAAAGAATGTGTACATTATAAAATACAGCTGAGCGTGATGATTTTCTTCAAAATTAGGCATTCGTCAAAAGCCTGCTAGTCTATGTAATTTTTTTCAATTTAATGCTATTTTTGTATGAAACGAAAAAATTAATTTATCTAGAAAAAATATCATACTTTTTCATCTTAATTACATTAAGGAAATCTGCAATTATAATGAATTCATCGGTTTAGATAAACCATTAAATTTAATTTTATTTCCATTATTATTCTTAAAACAACTAAAGTATTTAGTTTTTGAAACGCTTTTAAATTGCTCATTTCGAGGGCCATGGGTATTTTTTTTACATTTTAAATTCGTAATGATAACTATTTTTTATTTTAGATAAAATTATATCTTAATTCTTGATTTATTAATTTAAAAGAAACTTAAAATACACTTTAAATTGGTTCTAGTTTTTAGCATTAAGTAATAATTAAACAAAAAAAAACAAAAATAATTAAAATTCGTTTTTTAATTGAATATTAATTTTAGTTTTTTTTTAAATTAAAATTCATCATATGCATACATTTTCTAAAATTATGATCTATTTTAAAATTTTAATATTTTATATTTTTTATTCACTTGTCCAATTTCGTTTTGAAACTATTCGAGTTAGATTGGTAATGTCTTCTGAAAGTCTATTGCAAAAAAAATCATTTTCTTAAAAAAAATTTGATTCTAATTTATTTGATAGATTTCGTAAAGTTTTTAAAAGCATTTTTAAATTTAGATGACATTTCTCAGTTTATTAATAGTTTAAAGGCTAATTTATTAAGTCAAATAAAATTCCAAAATAGCTTATTTGTTTTCTACTTGAAACGAAATTTATGCAGTTAATAAGTTGTCCGATACTTTTTTGGAGATTTTTACTGTGTATTAAAAGTTTGGAAAAAATATTGAATTCCAAAATTTGATAGAAACAAGTCTCTAACTAGCTAGGATTTTTACAAGAACGCTTCTGAGATATAAATTATTAGTCTAGATAAATAAAAAAACAAGATTTTATGGAAATTCAATTTAAAAAAAGCTAGAAATTATCTGTGTTAATTTTAACAAAATGTTTAATTTTTAGAAATTGAATAGCTTAACTAAATTAAAATAGCTTACTAATGTAGAATAAATTCAACATTAGGAAACTTGTTTTGTATTTATAATTTAAGTATGGTATTTAAATTTGGTATTTTGTCTTAAGATAAAATTATTTACCCACATAAAAATGAAGAATACATTTAAAAAGATGCATTAAAAAAAAAAACAAGTTAAAAAACAAAATATACATTAATTCTCTAAATATACTTTATTTTTCCATTTTTTCTGGTTGAATTCTTTTTATCAGAATAACAATAATGACTCATTTACGCTTGAAGACTTAAGAAGTTGATAGATGTTAAAATAACCCTATTTTTTTTCCTAATAATTAATTACATACAATTCTTTGTAATTTAAAAATTAATGGATTGAATTAGTCTAACTAATGCTTACAAAATCAAAAGAATTCTATATTAATTAAGCTTGATCTTTATCTTATCAAAAAAAATTGTCATTTTAGAATTTTTGGAATAATAAAAAGCTAATTTTACAATTTAATTATTCATCATGAAATCGAAAAATTTTTGTTTCACAGCAGTCTATGTATTACATAGAAATTTGATTTTTGATTCTGATCATTTAAATATAAGCATGATAGCTTATAATTAAAAATTCACTTCAATTTTATCATTGTTTATCATAAGGCTAATGGAAAAAAATTGAAAAAATTACACTGCAAATGGACGTCACATAATGTTCATCCAGATTTTGTTATGAATAAAAAATAAAAAATTTATAACAATTTTTTTATTTTTTTGAACACATGATTTCCTACCAGATATATTTTCTCAAAGCTCAAAAAAATGAAAAATAATCAGCATATGGTTGGTAATAAATTTTTTATTAATTTCTATTTATTTGATTTTTTAAATCAGCAATTTCTTTCATTTAAATTCTTTATTATATATTTTATTTATTTACTTATTTTAGACACATTAGATAAACAATACTATCATGTCCAATAACGAAGACTGAGGCCATTCGAACGAAACCTCAGATAGTCCAAAATTATTTTTTAAAGTTAAAAAGTAAAATCTTCTAAAAAAATATTTCAAGAAAATAAAATGAAAGAATGCGGTAACTGCTTATTTTGTTACCTTTTCTTGAATAATTATAAAATATCAAGGCGAATTCTTTTTTTTATGATTTTTTTGACAGTTTATGAAATAATAACCCGAAGCTAAAAGACAGTGAAATTCTATTAGCAAAATCGGCATTCTTTATAAAAGAATGTAAATGGTATCAGGACAATTTCATAAAATTAACAAATCAGCATAATTTATAAAATATAAGCTTTAAATAAAACTTGAATTATATCATCTGGGCCATGAAAAGTTAAGAAATAAAAATAAAAAAAAAGAAAAAGGGAGAACATTTTTCTAATTTTTTTAGGATATAATATTAGTCATTTGATTACTAATAACAAAAAAATCATTATAATTTAACATTAAAATAAAGTTGGAATTTGCTTTTTTTTTCATTGTGAAAAAAAAAAAGATAATAGCTCTATTAATGATAGATTGTTCAAATATAAAAAAAATAGCACTACTAAATCTATTTATTAATGGTATTATGTAATAAAAATAAAAAAAATAATTAAAAAATTTATCTGACTTTTTGTGATTTTATAAATAAAATTAGTACATTTTTCGGCAAATTAAAAAAAAATTGTCTCTGAAACAATTTCAGAAAAAAAGAATAAAACTGATTCTGTTAAATCTTTTTGTTAATGATTTTGAAAATTAAAATTTAATTCAAGCTGAAAAGATAAACAACAGATAAGATTTTAAAATTTTTATATAAGATTATCTAACTAAGGACCTAAATGTAAAACCTGAGTTTCTTTTTTTTAGTTTAAAAATTATTTACACGTTTTATGTGTTCTCTCCAAAAAAGTGGAAAATTTGCTTTTTAAATAAATAATAAAATTTCACTTGAATCAAATTTGCCTTTTTTTTATAAATCATGAATCAAACTTAAAAATAAAATTCAAATATAATATTCAAATGAATATCTTAATATCTTAACATCTCAAAAAACTTATTAAAATCTTGAATTTGTTTTCGAATAATAAATAACCAAGTTTTTGATCTTGATTCTGAAGATTAAGAGGATGTAGATTATGATATTAAGATTACCCTTTTAAAGGAAATGTGTTTATTATCTATAATAAATTAAACTTTTGATAGAAGTTCCTTAGTTAAATTTTTACTTCGAATTTTAAAAATAATAACTTTAAAAAAGCTAAACAAAAAATATTTAAAATTATGAAAAAAAAAATGCAAATTTAGCAGGAAATTGATTTCTAACTATTTAAACGTAGTTTTAACCTGATTTTTAAATTTTAAAATAAATTATGGCACTTTGATGCATTCAGACAATTAATTTTAGGATTAAAAAAATTCTTAAGCTTGATAAACGATTTTTTGTAGCGAATTTAAGAAAGCCTTATTAATTTTAATAATTTTAAAAATTTTTTTAATTTTTAATTTTAATTTTACCGTATACCCTTGCAAAGAGATGCATGCACTAAAAAACAAAACTCAGATTTTAGCCCAAGCATCACGTTACATCTCGCCCATGTTTAACTTTCCCCCCTTGATGCGTGCATTAAAATGCAGATTTTTGGTGTTTTGCGCCGCGTTAATTCCTGAAAATTTCAAAACCTTATTAATCATTATTTATTTATTAAATTAATTATTTATTAAATCTATTTAATTAAGCCCCCAAATTTTATATTAATTTTAATATTGAATTTGTAAACATTTATTAAAGAGGACATTTTTTAAAGCAAAATTTTAAAATTTTGGATATTTTTGATTAAAAAATACTTTAAACATTAAAAGTTAAAATAAAATTTTATTTTGCTCTTTATTATTGATTAGAATTTGTTTTAAGCAGTCTTAATTTAAATTGTTAATTAAAAGCCTCCTTTTTAAAAGAAAAAAAACTTGGTAACTATCTTTAAGCAAGCTGTATATAAATGAAAAAATTTACCTTAACAATGTTTAAAGCAGAAGGTGTAATTATTAAAAATAGGAAAAATCTGAAAATTTGCTTAAATTAACTTAATTCTTAACCAAAATTATTAAAAAATTAATTCAAAAGTTTAATTTCGACAAGAAAATAAAGAAAAATATATTTAATTACCAATTTGTTATAATCGAATAAAATAATAAAGTACTTAATCGATTTTTACCTTTAATCATACAAAAAATCGATTGATCTGAGCTATTTTTCTTAACCCTCAGAAAAAATTTTTTAGATTAAGAAATTCGATAAAAGATAACAGATTAGGCAATGAATATCTAAAAATCTTTTATTGAAAACAATAAAGGATAGCATAGTGAAATAAATTCCATAAAAGTGAATTTCATCTTATTTGGATGTTTTTCATAAGATTTAAGAAATTGAGAAGCCAAATCACACTAAGTTAATTGAAGAATTAAAAAAAAAAAATCACTATTTCTTCTACAAATGTAAGAATCAAAATTAATTATTAGATTTTATAAAAATATGAAAAACTAAAAGGAGTAATAATATTAAAGAAAAATTTCGATCATTCGCAGTTATTTAAATTTTATTATTTAATTTTTTTTATAAGAAAAAATAAAAATTTGTATGGTTTATAATAATAACCATTTAATTAAATTACTTGTCAAACAAAATGAAACAATAAAAAAATATTCCAACATTTTATTAAAAATAAATTTCTATAAAAAAAACAAACAATTAATATCATTACAACATTCTTCAGAATAAAAATGCTCCTTGTTATCCAAAATCATTTTTAAAGTGAATTTATTTTTTTATTTTATTTTAGAAATGAACATAAAAACAAAGTCATAGAGTGATTATTTTTCTATTTACTTTTTGGGTACTTTACATTAAAGCAAATATAAATTAAGATTTTATTCATTATTTGGATTTTATTTAGATAAAAAATCAATTTTTATTACAACTTTTGTTTCTTGCATTTTTTTTCCGTTTGGTTTTTACTGATTTGTTCAAAAATTCGTTACATGGTTCATAATAGAAATATAGAATCAAAATTGAAAGAACAGACGAACAATAAAGAAAAATTGATACCATGATTTCTCAATAATATCTAAATATTATAATAATAATAATAATAATAATAATAATGTAAGTTACAATAAGCTAGCAAACTAGACTATAAAAAAATATTTAAAAAATAATTTCACTCTTAAAAGAGTTACTTAATTTTTTCTTCAATAATTTCCACACGAAAGAGTTCTGTAAAATTTATCTAATTAAAGCCTAATCACTTGAGAAATTAAAACCAAGAAAAAAAATAATGAAAAGATAAATAGTGCAATTTTAATCATTTATTTCAAAAAATATTTTTCTAATAATTAATTAAAATTTAAAAAGAATAAAATTTTTTGAGTGTAGAGTCTTATTTAATCATAAATTAACAAAACAGACGACCCATTTAGAAATATCTAATTGCCTTAAATTAAATTTGTCTAGAACGAAATTTAAAGCTGCCTATCGAGTTAAATAACTCTCATTTTTTTATTTTATGCCAAGTTCTATTAATTATATTTTTTTGATTTAAAAAAATATGTTTTAATTTGATTTTTAAACAAATTATCATAAACGTTATGTTACGTAAATTTACAAAAAGTGACAAATGAGCAACTTGCATAATTATTTTTTTAAACCAGATAGATAAAATTAGAACTTCTGCATTTCAAAAATTCTCTTTAAACCGAGGTACTTGAATAAGGTGATTTAAAAAAGTCGAAAATAATGATAAATTGAATATAATAAGATATAGTCTTTTTTCAATGAATTTTAGGATGAATTTTAAATTTGCTTCAGGATAATTTTATGAAAACTATACAGATGTCTCAATTACTTTTTTTAATCAAAAAGCAAATAAAAAAATTATTTGAAAATGAAAATTTATTGAATTAATTTAAAAAAAATATTTAACATTTTTTTTTACAAATTAAGACTGCACCATAAAATTTGTGATTCACGCATAAAACGAAAATTCTTTATTTAAAATGATGAAAACGCATAAAATGAATTTATTGAAATGTAAAAATCAGATATATTAATTTTTTTAATTTAAGTCAATAATTTAAAAAAAATATTCATCTTTTTTCATATAAAATGAATTTTTTGTTATACAACAATGTAACTGTCTAATTACTGACTCTTGAAAGATTCTATGTATTTTTTTTAATTTTTATGTTCATCTTTTAGATTTAATTTTTTTTATAAAAAAGAGTTATGATCACACAATTAAAAAAAAATCAATTAAAAAATTAAAGAATTTTTGTGTGTTAATTTACATTTAAAAAAATATTTTTTAAAGATTTTGTTTTTAATCCTCACCCTCAGATTTTTATCATGACTTTTAAGATTTAATAATCAAGTAAATCAACAGCTATTTGTATTAGAAAAGCTAAGGATTTAAAAAAAAATGCGCGATTTTTTTTATTATAATAATAATAATATTATGAGCCACATCAGGGCCTCTGCAATCGTTTTTACACGCTATGACAGCTTTTGGATAAAGCTTTCGACTTTATCCGGGATAAAGTCGAAAGATTAGGCTAATCCTAATAAAATGAAATTCAAAGCAAAGCTTTAATTAATAAAATTAGGTCTAAATATACAATGTATTTTTTCATTATGATTGACCAAATTTATCTTAGATTTTTATTCTGACATTTTTCATTACTAGAATTTAGTCAATTAAAGTGATTTTTTAAACTATTTAAACTTTATAAATTTAGTTATCTATGTAAAAAAATAAATTTCTGATGATAGCTTTGGCGTTCTTTGATAAATTCATTTTTATTCGATTGAAAAGTTAAAAAATCCTTAATTAGGAAAGTGCCATCTGCCTGTGTTATTTTTCTTTTATGTTCTATATTTAATTAAAATTATTATAAAATACTTCAGGTAATAAATTAGTTCAGTCTAGAACCAATATAAAAATAAACTTATTCCATTTTTTTTGAATAAAAGAAATGATTTCATAGAACTTTTTAAAATAAAAATGTTCAATTTAGCCCATTTAAAAAACCCAATTGATGAGCTAGAATCAATTTCTGAAAAATACGAAATTGATATTTTGAGTGAAAATTTCTCTTTTGTTTTGGACAATTTTATGCCAACTTTTCGATCCAAGTTTTATTACCCCAAAATAAAGGATTTCAAGAAAAGTAATTCATAAACCGTCAAATAAATGTATAAAATTTTGGCTATTTAAGTTGATTCAAAAGCTTCAAATGACGATCAAGAATGTATTTATTTATGTGGTCATTCTCTGGGTCTTCAACCAACTGAAACCAAGAATCATGTTGACAAAATCATAAATAATTGGGCTAAACTGTAATAAAATTCAACAAAAACTAAAAAGAAAAATTAAAATTTTTAAAAAGTGGTGTCACGGGTCATTTTGATGGCAAAGAGCCCTGGACGACAATGGAGTATAAAATAAAACCTTTGATGGCCGACTTAATCGGTAATATAAACTATTAAGTAATATTTAAACTATTAAATAAATAAAATTTTTACAAAAGGAGCCAGTTGTGATGAAATTGCTTTGCTCAACTCGTTGACTGTTAATTTAAATCTTTTATTGGTAGTGAAAAAAATCAGCATTTAAGCCTAAATTAATTTTTTAATTTTCAAGATTTCATTTTATCAACCTAAAAACAAAAAAACAAAAATTCTTTTAGAAGACAAAGCATTTCCGTCTGATTACGTAAAAAAATTAATCATTTTATCAATAATTATTTTTTATCATCTTTAAGTATGCAATTGAATCTCAAATAAGACTCAATAATCTAGATCCTCAAGATCACATGATTTGCTTAAAGCCTAGAGAAGTAATTTAAGCTAAAAATCAACAAAGTAGTATTTTTTTTTTCACTAGGGTGAATATACATTACGAAACGAGGATATTTTGGATACAATAGAAAAACAGGGAGACGAAATAGCACTAGTACTTTTCAGCGGAATCCAATACTTCACTGGACAACTTTTCAAAATTAAAGAGATTACTCAAGCAGCTCACAAAAAAGTAATATAATTTTTAACTAAATTAAAAGATTAATTATCTGAACCGGAAGGGATGCTTTGTTGGTTTTGACTTAGCACACGCAGTTGGTAATGTACAGCTAAAATTACACGAATGGAACATAGATTTCGGTGTGTGGTGTACATATAAATATTTAAATTCTGGTCCTGGTGGCATCGGGGGAATGTTTTTGCATGAGAGAAATTTTAATATTGACTGCAAAAAATTAGATGGCTGGTGGGGACATGATTTAAAATCAAGATTTTTAATGAATAATAGTAATTTTAATAGATTTGGCAATTAAAAAATCAGTTATTTAATTTTTTATTTCCAGAGATGGATTACTGCTTTGGAGTATCAAAATATTGTATGAGTACAGCGCCAAGTATACTCTTAGCCTGTCTAGAAGCTGGCTTAAAAGTAATTGTTATGAGTTAGTGTTTCTTTTGATTCGAATTTTTCAATGTAATTAAATTTATACAACTTTTTAATAGAAGAAAAGATTTTAAAATTTCTTTCTTAAACCCAAAAAAAGTTTCTGAAAGAACTATGTAATTGTGCATTTTTTAAGGATACTTCTTTTTAGCGTGAAATAAAAAAATTACTGAGAATTGTAGAGTTTTTGCAGGGATTTGTTTTTTGGTAAAAAAAATGCATAATAAATTCTTGATCTCTTCTATTAAATGGCTATTTTAATTTAATCTATTCAAAAGGAACTTCATTACCTCCTGATTTTAAATTAAATCATAAATAAATATTGATTTGGTTTAAAGGTTTTTAAAGAAGCTGGCTTCGAAAAACTGGTCCGTAAATCAATTTATTTAACAACTTATATGGAGTATTTATTGGAAAAAAAAATTAATAGTAAAATTTTAAAGAAAAATCTTTGGGAGAGATAAATTTTGTTTATTTAGATTCTAAATCGGTATTTGAGCAAATAACACCAAAAATTCCTGATGAACGAGGGTCTCACATATCAATTAAATTTTCAATGAATGCTCAAATAATTTTTGAAGAACTTCAAAAAAATGGAATAATTGTAATATCCATATGAAGATAAATAAATAAAATATGATTAGCTTTTTATTTAAGTGCGATTATCGATCCCCGGATGTCCTTCGATTTTCGGCTGTTCCTCTATACAACACGTTTAATGAAGTTTTTAAATTTGTTGACATACTGAAAAAATGTATTGACACAGCAAAAATTTAAAGTCCAGAATTGGACTTTTTTTTTAATGAATTGGATTTAAATTTGAGAATTCTGATTTAAAAAAATTAAAAAAAAATTTTTTTTGATGTTTTTTTATTATATTTAAAGTAGATTATAAAATAATAATTTTTTTTAAAATAAATAAGTAAAACTAACTAAAACCAGAAATTAAACTTCTAAAGTTTGAGTCATTGCAACTTGTTCATCTGGCTTCAGTACGGTTCTTGATGAAACTTTTCCAGCTTCGACACAAATCATTCTTTTATACTCTTCGTCATCAAAATCAGACATTTGCTTAGATTTCTCTATCCAAGGATTCCATACAACTTTTTTTTTTTAATATCAATTTAATTAACTTAATAAAAATTATAAAATTACCTGTATCAGGAAGATTGTTTTTAGTCAAAGTCAAAATTTCATTTCCAGTATTTATAAAAAGGGTATTTTGTGTTGATGCATAAATTCTTTTAAAAATTAAAATAAGAATAAATTTTCTTAAATTATCTTAAAACCTATCGATCTCTTGATCAATAGTTATCGCTTCTCTTGTTTCGATTTCGTTAGCTCCGTTCTTTACCTTCAAATTTTTATTTAAAAATTTTATTAAAATACATAAATTGACTAATTACTTTATCGATATAATTCAATCCTTTTAAATTTTCGACAGAAACTTTGCCTATATCATCAGCTTTAAAGTATGTATGAAGTAAAGCTGTAAAATCGAATTCCTCTGATCCTTTGGATAAAAATGCTCTTTTTAAAATTTGAAATTTATTTTTTACCTTACCTGTATTTTTTACAATCAGATTCGTTTTTAAAGATTTCACTCCTAAAATAACTTGATATTCAAGTTCGAATTTAAAGTTCCAAAGAGCCCTCGTCTCTTCGTCATCCTTTAAAGAAAGCACTACTCTTAATGTATCATCAATCTTGAATTAATTAAATTAGAATTTATTATTTTTGTTTATAGGTAGAAAATACTTTTCGTGGTGAATCTTTAACAGACCATTTTTTGATTCTTGCAAAGCCATGTTGAGGACCCTTTTCCCAAGGTCCAAAATTAGCTTTAAAATAAAATAAGAAAAAAAGAATATTTTTTTTAATTTATTAGTACGAAAAACTATTGGAATTCCTCCCCTGATGGCTTTTTTGTTATCAAAAACTGATTTTGAACTAATGAATTTAAAATTTATGTTTATCTAAATAATTGAAAAAATTTGAAATCAAACCTTAGAAATATCTTTTCTTCATTGTCACAAACCCATGATGTTAAAGTTGCTCCTTTTATACAAAATTAAGACGAAATTTATTATTTTTTAAATTATTTTTTAAAATACCATGAAAATAGATTTCTACTTTATTTTGTGTATCCAGTTCCAATGAAATTTTGTTTTCCATATTTTCTTTTAAATTTTCTTTCAAAGTCTTTAAAAAATGTACTTAAATTTTTGATTTGTCATTATGATTTTTTGCAATATTTTAAAATTCCAACAAAAATAAGTTAAAAATAAAAAAATTCAATTTCTGCTCATAATAAATCAAATAAAAAAATTGATATAGATCTTTATTTAAACCTAGGTCAAATAATGATCACTTTAATTAAACACTGTTTAGGTCCGGACTTTTTTATTTTAGTTTGAATCAATAAAACATAGGACTTAATTAAAAATCTAAATTAGCTCAGTAAAAAAATTGTTGAAACAACTTTGATCCTTCGCTTGGAGCTCTTGGGGTCTTATTACTTAAAATATTATTTTGTCTTAATAAAAGGGTGTGTTTCGATTTAACACGAATGTTAATAATTTTCAATATTGTGACATTCAATTAAATTTTGATATTTACCCTTTGTTTAGTGTAGAACATGTAATCCATTGTCGTAGAATCTTTAGTTTTAGCGTGTGCCAACTTAAAAAATATGAATTTAATTTTCTATTTTGCTTTCGCTTTTATAGGTATCTCTCGATGTATTCATAATTAAGAATAAAGATAAAATTTTAAAATAACAAAAAATTTACCTAGAGTAAATTATTCGCAAAGATATTTTGATAAAATTTGAAATTTTTTGTATGTCTCTTTTTATATTATCTGAGTCAAAATTTTAAAAAATATTGAAGTTAAAATACATTTTTTGAAACAAACAAAACTTTTAGATCAGTTATTAAATTAATTTAAAAAATGCATAAAAATAGTTCACAAAAATTCTTATCTTGGCAAAAAATTTTGCTTTAAATATATCAACAAAACGCAATAAGAGCCTTAATTTCTACAAATTTTGTTCAAATTTTAAAAATCTAAATTAAAATTAAACAAAAATGGCTACATTACAAACCCACCCGCTTGAAATTCTCTCAAATTTGGCTAATGAATGGAAGTTAGACCTCTATTCTGAAGAATTTTCTCAGGAACTGGACAAACAAAATCTATGGCCATCGAATCGTCATAGATTCCACTACCCAAAATTAAAAGATCTACCAAATGGTAAAAAATTAAATTAAAAAAACTAAATTTTATTATAAATTATTTTAGTGGATGTATCTTTGGTTGATAATCCTGACGGTGATAGCGTTTATATGTGCGGCAATTCTCTAGGTCTACAGCCCAAAACAGCTAGGGATTATATTGACAAAGAGCTTGATAAATGGGCTAAAATGTTAATTGAGCTAAATTTTATATGAATATTAAAAGTAATAATTTATATTTCAGCGGAGTTTTTGGTCATTTTGAGGGTGAGCTTCCATGGGCCCAATGCAACGAGCCTTTAAAACCTGCAATGGCTCGGCTAGTTGGTATTTTTTTGATAAATTAAAAAAAATATTCTTAATTTTGAAAAGGTGCTAGACCAGATGAAGTTGACTTGATGAATTTTTTATCAGTTAATCTTCACTTGTTGATGGTAAAAATTTAATAAAAATTATTTTTAGATTTTTATTTTATCATTTAAGATTTCGTTTTATCAGCCAACAACGACAAGGTTTAAAATTCTTCTAGAAGAAAAAGCTTTCCCGTCTGATCATGTACTATTATTACTTTATTTTTTATCATTTTAATCATACTCTTATTTTTTTTAAAGTATATTGTTGAATCACAAGTTAAATTGCATAATTTAAATCCTGAAAATTGCATGGTGTTGTTAAAGCCTAGAGAAGTAGCTGAAAAACATAATTGCCTATTGAGACTAATATTATTTTTAAAGAATGAATTCACTTTAAAAACAAATGATATTTTGAGAGTATTAGAAGAACAAGGTGACAGCATCGCCGTAGTTTTACTAAGTGGAGTTCAATACTTTACTGGACAGTTATTCGAGATAGAAAAAATAACCCAGACCGCGAAAGCAAAAGTATCATCAGTATTTTAGACCAAATTTTGGTTAAAACAAAATTTAAGGGTTGTAAGATTGGATGGGATTTAGCTCATGCTGTTGGAAATGTAGAACTAAATCTTCACGATTGGAATGTTGATTTTGCAGCTTGGTGCACCTATAAATACTTAAATGCTGGTGCTGGTTCAATTGGAGGTGTCTTTTTGCATCAAAAGCATTTTGAAGTTAGCAAATTGAAAAAACTTGATGGATGGTGGAGTCATCGATTTGATACCAGATTTCAAATGACTAATAGTAAAAATATTAAAAAATAAACCAAAAAAGTGATTTTTTTCTTTATAGAAATTGAGTACGAAATGGGTGCTTCTGCATATGCTCTAAGCAATCCTTCAATGCTTCTATGCAGTTGTTTAAAAGCTAGCTTGGATGTAAATGCTTAAATTTTTTTTTAATTCTTTATTAGTAAATATTTGGTGAAGATTTTTGATGAAATCGGAATAGAAAATTTACGAAAACGCTCCAAGTTTTTGACAGCCTACATGGAAAGTCTATTAAACAAAAAATTCGATAAGAATAACAATGGTAAAATTTATTCCGCTTTAAAAAAAAAAATTTAATTTTTTTTTAAAGCGGAATAAAAAAAAAATAAAAAAATTAAAAAAAAAAAAATTAAAATTTTTTTTTAATTTTTTTAGAATTTTCCAGTATTCAGTACATCACTCCTACAAATCCTGAAGAAAGAGGCGCTCAAATATCGATTCGGTTTGCTAGTAATGTTAAAAAAGTGCATCAAGAAATAGAAAAACGGGGAATAGTGGTAAAAATATTTAACTTTTAAATCCTATAATTTTTTTTGAATTAAAATAGATTTTTTTTATAAAATAATTATAAAATATTATTATATTTTTATTTTTTAAGTGTGATTTCAGAGAGCCCGATGTTCTTAGATTTGCACCAGCACCTTTATACAACACATTTAGCGATGTATTCAAATTAGTTAATATTTTAGAAAAATGCTTTGAATTGATTAAACAATTAAATTGTTAATTGGATTTAATTTTTTTTTTAAATAATAATAAAACAAAATATTTCATTCACTTTAATCCGATAAAAATTCTCCCGAAAAAACAGCTGTTTGCTTTAATCTTTTGAATTAAATGGAATAATAAATCAAAAATATCAAAATTATTTTGCTATTAATTCAGATTTTCTGTTTTTTCAATTCTTTTCCCTAATTAGATATTTAAAAAAATACAATTTTTAATCTTGAATAATACTTGTCGAAAATATTGTTGATAAAAAATATAGTTAAATAATTTTCCAATCTCGTTCTTTAATAAAAATTTAGTTAATTATAAATATCATTTGTAGCTAAATGGAGTCTTCTAATTTTAGCTATTTTCAAAATAAATGCTTGATTGATATAATGATATATAGAATATTATGCCTTCATTGTAGCATAAATTTTTTTATCTAATTTTAAGCTTAGTGGTTGTGATTATAAAATTTAATTTACAAGTGTTTAAATTTCTCTTTATTGTTTTTTTATATGACTTAAAAAATCCAGATTTAAAAATAAAAATCAAAAATTTAAATACAAAAAGTAAAATAGAAGATAAAGTAAATCCTGTTGTTTTTTTTTCTGTTGTTACATTCAATTCTATACCATTAATTAATAAAAATACTAATTTAAAAAAAATGGTGGTTGTGAAGATCATTTCAATTCGATCGTTTCAATTCAGAAAAATTTGAATAACTTTTTTACTATAAGAAATAATTTAGTTCTGTAAAATGCTTAATGTTTAAGCAATTTTTCTTAATCCGAAAATATATGTCTGCAAAAACTCTGCAATGTACTTGCACAATTGATTAGAATACTTTTTAATGGTGTGCAAAATGCTGAAAATTACAGAGTATTTTGCAGACTTATCTTACTGAATTAAGCAAATTTGCTTAAAATTAAGAATTTTATAGAACTAAATTATCTCTTTTAGTAAAAAAGTTATTCATATTTTTCTGAATTGAAACGAACTTCACAACCCCCAAAAAATGGCAAAGTAAAATTTTTGATCAAATTTCATTTTACAAATTTGATCAAAACATTTTAAATGCGCAATTAAATTTCAGTGCATTTTTTAACAAATTACAATCCTTTTTCAAAAATTAAAAATAAACCTTTGAAACATTAAAAAAATGTAAAAATCTGAGATGAAATTTAATTACGCATTTAAAAATTTTCTGATAAAATTTGAAAAAAGAAATTTGATCAAAAATTTTACTTTGCCAAAAACAATGTAATTCTTGATACAAATTTTTTGAATATCAGATAAATGAAATTTGTATGCTAAAACTCAAAACTTGACAAACTTGATTAAACATATAAAAATAATTGACTAAAAACAAAATAAAACTTCAAGTTTTCAAAATATATATTAATATTGATCAATCGGTGAAAAACGTGGTTGCTTAGTATTTATATCGGCGTGTGCTTATTCATTAACCAAAATTACTGAATTTTTACCAATTTAGTAGTAGTAGTAGTAGTTTTGACTGTAGCTGGCTAGCCAGCGAGTGTGCTGATAAGGCACACTAAGACAGCTGATGTGATTGATTGCTGCTCATCCAGCAATCAATGCCTGCTTTAAAGCTGTTAACATTGGGGGCTTCAACTAATTCATTTGGCAGCGAGTTCCATATGTTAGCGGTTCTGTTGAAAAAAAAGTTATCTCTATGTTGGAGTCTCGATATTTCTTTGTGATATTTGAGGCAGTGACCTCTTCCTTGGTTTTTTGTGACATTAAAATTGTTGCTTTTTTCAACCGATTCTATTCCATGCATGAACTTGTATAATTGAATTAGATCACCTCTTTTTCTTCTTTCCACCAGATTTGGAATGTTCAAAGCCTTCAATCTGCTTTCATACGGTTTGTTTCTAATTGACGAAACAAATTTCGTAGCTCTGCGTTGAATCCTTTCAACATTCTCACAGTCAGACTTAAGAATTGGAGACCATACAGGCACCGCAAATTCCAAAAGAGGACGAACAAAAGTTAAATACAAAGATCTTAATAACTTACAATCAAAACGAGCGAATGACTTCCTGATGCGACCTAACATTTGATTTGCTTTGTTTGTAGCCTCTATCACTTGATTTTTCCATTTAAGATTTGTATTGAAAATAACTCCAAGATCTCTTTCGGTTTCTGACGTTGCTAATAGCTTACCATTAATAAAATAAGGAAATTTTTTGTTTTTATGACCATAATGCATAACCACACATTTTGATGTGTTGAAGAGAAGTAGCCAATCTTGAGTCCACTTGAGAATTAAATCTAAATCTGATTGTAGTTTCGTGGCGCTTATTTCTAATACCGTTTGCGAGAAAATTTTAGTATCATCTGCATACAACTTCACAACATTCTCTATTCCTTTAGGTAGATCATTGATATACAAAACGAACAATAGTGGACCAATCACTGACCCTTGTGGTACACCGCTAAAAATCTCAACCCAATCAGACAAAATTTCACCTTGAATAACTCGTTGTCTTCTATTTTTCAAGAAAGCTTCAATCCATTTTAATGTCAGACCATCAAAGCCATACGCTTTCAATTTAGCTATTAGTCGTCTGTGCGGAACAGTATCAAATGCTTTCGCAAAATCTAGCAGAATCACATCAACAGGAATACTTTTGTCTAGACTCATTGAGATGAAATCTAGCGTTTCCAGAAGATTAGATGTACATGACTTTTTCTTAACAAATCCATGCTGTTCTTTAGATATAATATTATTCTTATAAAGATAGTCTTCCATTTTGGTTCTTATTATGCTTTCCATAATTTTGCAAGGAATTGAAGTTAAAGACACAGGACGATAATTGCTTGCCGTTGATTTATCACCTTTTTTATACAATGGAGTAATATTTGCTGATCTGAATTGAATTGGAAGCTGACTATTCGATAATGATTCTCTGAAAATCAAAGTTAAAGGAACAGTAAAGGCTTCTGCACAGTTTTTTAGCAATAACGAATGAAGCTTGTCTACACCACATGATTTATTTTGATTCAGGTCTTGTAATTTTTTGAAAACCATTTCATAACTAATGTCATTTGGCTCAATGTCAATATATTCTGACCAGTTTTCATTAAATTCAACTTCAAAAGGAGGAAGCTCACCATCTTGTTCAATAACAAAAACATCTTGAAAACATTTATTAAGAAGATTTGATATCTCTTTCGGTTCTTGCGTTAATTCATTGTTTGACTTTTTTAATGCTTTGATAGATTCTTTGATAACTTGTTGATCATTTAGGTATTTGTACAATATTTTTGGATTCTTCTTAGCTTTTTCAACTAAATTCTGCTCATAAGTTAGTCTGGCTCTTTTTATTTCTGATGAGACTAATTTACAGATACGCTTGTAATCACTATATAGATTCATATCCTTCCATTTAGATGCACAGTTCCTATATCTAAGATTCTTTTTATCTCTAATTAAGACCTTGAGTTCATTTTTTATCCAAGGTTTTGAGATACTTTTCTTTTTAGAGCCATCCGTCACTGGAATGAATCGATTACTAGCTTCGCTGACATAGAAAATTAACTCATTGTACATTTCCTGAATATTTAAATTCTCAAATAGGTGCACCCAATCAATATTTGATAGAAAATGAGAAATTTTTCCAAAGTCAGATTTATTATAAATAAATTTTTTACAGGTATATGATTCCTTACTAACCTTGTTTTTGAGAACAAAATTGAAAAAGATAACCAGATGTCCTTTATTAATGTTGCCAAGAACAAATTTTGTATCGATTGCATACACACTGCCAGAATGAGTCGTGAAAATCAAATCCAAAGTGTTGACAGCTTTTTCGTTTGACATTTGAAAAGTTGGGATATTTACATGCTGATATAGAAAAGTATCGCTTAGTGTCTCTCTGAATTTATGTTCGAGTCCATTTTCGTTTAAGATTTCTGACACACAGCCATTTGACCAGATGATTGATGGAAAGTTAAAGTCACCCATTATTAGAAGATCCTTATAACCTCTCTCGTCCACATAGTCTTTAGCTTGTTTGAAGACTAGATCGAAATCGTTCATATCAACAAAATCGTTTGGCCTATAAAGACAGCCAACTAAATATTTTTCACAGTTAAAATTAACTACTACCCAAATTTGTTCTATTTTACTTAAATTAAAACCTGCATCATTTAATTCAAATGAGTCGATTTTTTCATCAATGTAGAGACATACACCACCGCCTCTGCGTCCATCACTTCTGTCCTTTCTGTACAAATTGTATCCTTTAACGTTCGTAATTGAGATGCTCTTGAACCAAGTCTCACTAACTGCTACAATTTGTGGGCTATATGTTTCAATAACAACACTGAATTCATCTAGTTTATTGTCCAAAGAAGTAGCATTTAAATACATACATTTTAAAGATTCGAGACTATCTACACGTGATGGCGCTTCTGATGAACGATTATTGCTTCTTGAATTTGACGATCTGATTTCCACGGATGCCATATCGAAAGGGCGAGTCTTGTGAAAGACCATTATTTGCTTCATTTCTTTGTTTTCTCAATTCATAGTCTAAAGCTCTTTCGGTTTCAGTCAAATCTGGACTAAGATAAACAGATTTGAAAATATTTGAATCTCTCAACTTTTTCGCTGCTAGTAGTAGTGGATTTCTGTTTGCTTCTTCTTTGAGTTCAACTAGAATTGGTCCTGGTTTACTTTGGTCTTTAGATCTCAAACGTCTTGAATACGCTGGCTTGATATCACTTTTTCCAATAGTGGATAGAATTTCATTGATTTTTGCTTCATCTTCTGCTTTCTTGTCTGCTAAAATCTCTTTCTTTGATTCTGGCACACCATAAATAATCACATTTTTTTTCCTTCTATTTCTTTCATTCATTTCGCTAATGGTTGCATTTTCTACAGCTATCTGATCCGCTGGTTTTTTAGCATTTTTTGTTCCTTGTTTTACCATTTGAATCCACTTGCTACTGTTGTTGGATGAGTTTGCTGTTTTATTTGCTGCTGACAATTCAGATTTCAGTTTATTTATTTCAATGTCTTTCTCCTTTTCTCTTTCTTCTAGAAGTTTCACATGATTTGAAAGCTCCAGGACGAAACTAGAAATATTACCACACCATTCATGCAAAGTTTTCGAGTGCCCAGATACGACACCTTGTCCAAACGTTGGCCAGTTTGTTTCAAGCAAAAAATTTGAGTCCATTTCACAAAACTGCGTGCTTTTTATTTTGGTTCACTTGTGCTTTTCCTTTCCTGACTTTTGGCTTACGTGTGCTTTTATAATTTAAAACTTTTCTTTTTTTTTTTTTTCTTTTTTTTCTTGTTATAAATTAACAAGATAAACATAAAGAAACCTTGCTTTTCACTTAATAAATTTAAAAATGCGCATTTATTATAAAAAAAATTTTGATGCTACTTTTTCCAATTTTTTATTAAATAAAAAAAATCATTTTTCGTCTTTAAAGCCTTTTTAATTAGAAGTCAGATTACAAAGCTCAGGTTTTTCATCGAAATTCACATCATAAAATTCTAAATTATCTAATTATTGTTTTATTCAAAAAAAAAAATTAATTTTACTACCATAACAGTCTTCTTTGGCTCAAAAACTGCTGAAATTATACTAAAACGTCAATCACTTGATTTTCGGCTTTTTTTTTTAGTAATTATCACGTTTTTTTTTTAATTTTAATACGAAAATTAAAAAGAATAATATGAATTATGCAAAATTATCAAAAAATTTCATTTTAGAAATTTTAGTTAAAAATAATAAATAGCCTTTTAAATCATTGTTCTAATTACACAATTAATCACACTTATCATGGTTACTTAGTCACATAATCAGTGTGAAACCCGTATAAGTAAATTCAATACTATATAAATCACTATAAAATAAATTGTAAGAGAAAGATAAATTTTTTCCCTTTAGGACTAAGATATTATTTCAATCGGAAGTAAAAGATTGAATTCAATTAGATTTTCATATGATTAATATTTTAAGATTTCAAATAAAAATGCAAATCTCTTAAAAATAATTAAACTGACAAAAATTCTAAGACTACATCTTCTACTTTAATAAAAGAGAATTAAATAAATTCTCTCAAGGGCATCAAAATATCTTTCAATCTTTAAAAAATTAATCGATTAGGCTCTTAATTTTTATTTTATTTATTAAAAATTTGACACTTTAAATAGAATTACCAATTCATTTCTCTTTTGCCTCAACTTTTTATCACATTAATTTCAAAAGATGAATTAATAAATGTTAACATTATTTTATATTACATAAAAGACATTCAAAAAAGCTTTTTGAAAAATTCTAGATTTAAAAGCAATTATTTAAAATTGCATGTCTCACTGCTGTGAATTTTTTTGAACAATATTCAAACTAAAAACATGAAAAAAAAATCCAAATGCATTAATTTGCTAAAAAGGGCACATTGAATCAGCAAAAATGATCCAAATTAAACTTATTTTTGTCTTTAATTTTTTATTAAATTTTTAGACTGATTATAATTTAAAAATGTTTTTGACCCGTTCAGAATATGACCATGGTGTGAACACTTTCTCTCCAGAAGGAAGACTTTTTCAAGTAGAATATGCCATTGAAGCAATCAAAGTAAACATTTAACAAAAAAATTTTCTTTCGCTTTTTCTAAATTGAATTTTAAAAAGTTAGGTTCTACTGCTATTGGAATAAAAACACCAGAAGGTGTAGTTCTTGCTGTTGAAAAACGAGTCACATCATCGTTAATCATTCCGTCAACAATTGAAAAGATAGTCGAAATAGATTCGCATATAGGTCTCTATTTTTTTAAGAATTTTTCCTAAAACTTTTCTTAACCATTCATTTGGATAGCTTGTGCTATGAGTGGTCTTATTGCTGATTCTAAAACCTTGATTGACAAAGCCAGAGTTGAGGCCCAAGTAAATTAACAAAAAAAATTTGATGATCTTTATAATCAGCTTATAATATTTAGAACCATTGGTTCAATTATGATGAAAAAATGAGTGTTGAAGCAGTCACTCAAGCAGTTTCGGATTTGGCATTGGCATTTAGTGATCAAGAAGATGAAGTTTATGCAATGGTAAAGAAAATTGACAATATTAAAATTTGAATAAAAAATTTATAAATTTTTTAGAGTCGGCCTTTTGGTGTTGCTTTGCTTTTTGCAGGGGTCGACGAAAACGGACCTCATCTGTAAAGCAAAACTTTTTTTTCCTAAAACATATTAATTTTTAATTTAATTTTTTAAGATTTCATTTAGAGCCAAGTGGAACTTTTATCGAGTACGAAGCCAAGGCTATCGGCTCGGGCTCCGAAGGTGCCCAGCAAAATTTACAAGATATTTATCATAAAGTGAGTCAGAAAATAATAATAACTAAACTATTAAATATGATTTAATTAATTAACAGAATATGACATTGAAAGAAGCATCAAAGCACGCTTTATCTATTCTTAAGCAAGTAATGGAGGAGAAATTAAATGCAACAAATATTGAAGTAAAATTCTGCTTATACATTTTTTTAAATGTAATTATAATTAAAATTTAGATGTGCACCATTTCTGCCAAAGAAAAATTATTTCATTTATTTACCAAAGAGGAAATTGAGGATGTAATCAAAGAGATGTAAACAATGATCCAAATGATCATTATTAAATAACCGATCGCCATTTAATCGATATTTAATATCATTTCTTATTTTTGTAATTCTGTCGAAAAATTTATTTAAATCGTTTTAAACTTAATAAAAAGAATAAAAATTTAAAATCTTAAACTAAAAATTCTTAGTATAATTAAATTTGAAAAATTTCAAAAAAGGAAAAACTTCTAAAACTTTCTTCTGAATTAATGCCTAATATTTGTATGTCTTTTTGATGATTAATCTTAAAAAATGACATTCATGTTTATAGGATTATGAAATCCAAAAAATTGGACAGAGACAATAAATGCCAAATTTTATTTCAAATTAGATTTTAAATTGTAAAATTTTGCCCAGCTTTGTATGAATAGAAGATTGTTAGAATTTTGATTATTTATAAAATAAATGGAATATGTAGATATGTATATCTACATATGTAAAATTAGTGCGATAAAATTAAAGATATGTAAAGTTTACATATCTTTAATTTTATCGCACGGTAAAACTAAAGACTTTTCCCAAATCTTTTTTCATTAAATTTGACAATAAAACATAATGAAAAATATATCTATAGAATGAAATTCAAAAGGGAAATATAATACTTTAAGCTCAAATTCCTTTCTAATATTAGTAACTTGTAGGCATCTATTTTTCTTTAAATATGGTTTGTCAAAGTTTGCTTTAAAATATAAAAATAAAAGACCAGATAATGAGAAAAAACATTTTTTATAAAAAAATTACTTAATTAAATATGTCTGTAAAAAAATATGATTAAGTAAAGAATGCATCAATATGACATTTCTTAATGGGATCAAATTTGTAATTTAATTAACATGAAACTTAATGACTTGTACGATTTCTTAAGATAATAAAAAAAGATTTTTCACAAATATATATTTTTCTAATAGATACAAAAAAAATTAATAAGTTTCTCTTATAAAAATATTTTATCAAAAGGAAAAAAAAAATGGTTTAAATAAAAGGATTTTATATCTTAAGTGCTTCGAAAATCACCATTTTAATCTGAGCAGTTTTAGTTTATCTAGGGCAATATACATTAATTTAATTTTACCGATGATCATTAATAATAAAATCGTAAATATAAAAATTTTAACACTTTAGAAGTTTGGAAATTTACTTTTTTAGCTGAAAATTTAATATATTGTTCACTTTTTGTATAAAATTTCTTAAAGTAATTTAGATACAGATGACAGCTTTTTAATTTAATGAATTGTTTAGATAGCTTTTTTTTAATCTTTTTTTTTAATTTTATTCGGGCTCTTGTGCATCAATTATTTTTATCAAGAAAAAACATTAAATATTTTTCAAAAAAATTTAATTAATTCTAGAAAGCTAGAGTTTTTCATTTTCTTTTTTGGCTTTACTTACCCATTTAAACTTACAATAAAAGAATCATAATTATGAAAAAAAAATATTGTTTTAATTTTTTTCCCTTTTATGTTCTTATTTTAAAAAAGACTAAATAAATAGTCTTTTATTTCATTAAGAAAATAAAGTTTTTGATAATTAACACACAATCAAAAATTTTATGGCTTTTTAAGGTTGTCCTTAAAAAACCAGGATCATGACATCCAGTGCCGGATTTTCTAAAACTATAAAAAAGGATTTTTTTACGAATGGATTTTATAATACTAAAAACCCGGGCCCGAATTCGATATTAAATAAGCATGAATCCGGATCATAAGGACTAAAAAAGTCTTGAGACAATATTTGGCAAGATTTTTTTTCTGTTTAACATTTTTAATATAACTTTAAAACTTTAACAATAAAACTAAGAGTAAAAAAAGCCTAAAAAAGAAATGGCTTGTAAAAAAAAAGCAACATGATAAAATTTAAAATATCTTTTTTTATAAAATTGAATCATTTGATATTTTTTCCGGCTATTTTTTTTTTAATTGAAATATGGCAAGTTTTTTTTCTATTTTAAATTTTTAGAAATAATTGCTTAATTAAATTTCAAATTTTAACATGCTTAAGTATTGAGTTTAAATTAAACAACGTAATTTCAAAATTTCAAAAAAGCTAAATAGAAAAAAAAACTTGCCATTATAAAAGAATTGTTTAAAAATACATATGTTTGCCACATGTATTATCAAACCTTGAAGCTTTTTATAGTCTGTTAGCATAGGTTTTTTCTAAAACGCTTCAGTTTGAAACTTTAATTAAATTCGTGAGTTTTTTACTTAAAAAAATCGTAAATAAGCGATAATTTACGAAAATTTAAGTAAGAAAAACGTGACGTAGAAATCCAAATCATAATTTAATAATAATTAATAGATAAATAATTAAATATTTTAGTAATAAATAATTTCATCTTTTTATTATATAAAAATTTCCTTAATTTTGAACAAACTAAATAAAAATTTTAAAAAGCAATTTTTTTGGCGATCCAATAAAATTTGAAAAATTTCAATATTTTACGAACTTTAATTTCCAAAGCTTAGAATCAAAAGCAAAGAGGATAATTAAAGTGAGCAAAAAATATTATTTAATTTTAAAAAAAATAAAATTTTCAAATAAATTTATTTACAAATAAAATGTGATTATCATTTATTTATCTTTACAATTTTATTAAAAAAATTGTCTACTTCTTGATCATCAAATTTAACAAGTAACCAAAAAAAAAAAGAATGTCTTGTCACTGGTTAAAGTCCCAGAGATTTTAGAATATTTGAGACTGGTCCGCTCATACCCAACTGAGACGAATAAGACTCAAGAGCATTTGAAACCAAATTCAAATCAATATCTAAATCATCTGATTTTGTCGAACGCGACAAATTTTTAACTTCTCTTAACTCCCCGTCCATAGAATCCATGTAATTCTTCAAACTTGGCTCATCCTCATCCAAATCCTGATCCTCGAGCACATCGTCACCAATTTCATAGAACGAATCGGTCTCATCCCCATCATCTGACTTTTCCTCATCACTTTTCATCTTCAAAATCTCATTCAAATTATCCTGCATCGAGTCCACATTGAAATCAATCAATTTTTCACCTTTGTCCTTTTCTATTGACTTGTACTCGACGCCGTCCAGCAAATTCTCCTTCTTCTTCGACGGCTTGTGAATAAAATTTTTGAACGCATTGGAAATAATGCGAAAATCATAAGTGGAGCCCACATCACCCCGAGCATACATTTCCAAATAGTCATCCAACTGAGGCGCCTCAACACACAACCACTCGTCACTATCATCCGTCTCTTTTTCCTGCACATTGCTAATCTCCTCTTTAATCTTCACCACATAGTCTTCATTTATAATGTTGTCCAAATAAAAGCTGTCCACCAGTTTGTCCAGCTGTTTTTTGTCGGACACATTGGCCTCGAAATGACAGCCATCGTTCTCATAGTTTTCTTTGGCCTTTTCCATCAGCTCATTGTAACTCTTCGAATTTTCCAACAAGTCCTTAAAGTAGCCAACATTTTTGAGTCTTCTCACATAGGCCTCAAACGAGCACTTGTCACCAAGCGGATCGTTCACCAGCTGCTTGGAAATCACCTCAAATGCACAAGTCAATTTGTGTCCCAGAATGCTTCGCTCTTTGTCCAGACTGTTCAGTAGCTGTTCGTTTGGGTTGGTTGTGTGGCAAAAGCTGGGCCAATTTTGACGCCTCTCGGGCCGGTAGTCAACATACTTTAACTTGCCGTACAAATGCTTGGTAAACTGGACCCGGTAGTTGACCAGATCGACTGGTTTGAACATGTTGAGGGTGCTGCACAGCTTCAAGTCTTTGGGGTCTTTTTCGCAGAAGCGGTTTATGGCCGAGCTGATCAGACCGGGGTTGTTTTTGAGCAGCCAGGCCAGTTTGGCCGGTATGAGACAAGTGGCGCGGTGGAATAAATTTTTTGCCAAGAGCTCGGGCTCGAATGCGCTTATCTGCCTTTGGATGCACTCTTGGACCAAGTGTGCAGCTGTGGTCACTGACGGAAAGTCGAAGACACACTTGGCGCCGTGAAGGCTGTTCTTGATGGAGCCGAATGCAGGCATGTAGGTTATCTGGGCTGGAGAGGTGGCGGGCGGAATTATGTGCAGCTGACCATTGTAGATAAAGACCCGGTTGTGCATGCAGTTGTCGGCGGCGCTGGACGCCCAGTCGGGCAGATGGTTGGCCGAGTGAATGAGCAGAAATTGGCCGTCCGAGTCGGTCACTTGGGCCGCTATTTGGCCGTCGAATTTGGCCGTGAGCTTGTGCAGCAGGTAGACAATGTACCATTCGTCGTTTAGGTTGTCGCCAAAGTCCACGCATCCGTAGCAAGTGTAGTCGATGGGGTTTTGTTCGATTGAGTGTAAGTAGTCGGGCTGGCACCGAGTGCTGATCGGCCTGTTTAGATAAAACTTTTCGTTGTTCCATATGTAGTGGCTGGTCAAGCTTTGCGCGTAGTCGAGCATTTTTTCGTACAGTGAATCTATATTTTGGTTGTTTTTTGTAGTCGATACGAAAATTTTGAACTCAACTTGGGTTTCGTCTAAATTTTCCAAGCACTCTGGCTTCGAACCATTTTTGTTTGTTGTTTGTTCAGCTTGGTGTTTTTTTGTTGAAAAGCTATCTGTCATTTTTTACTATTGTTATCTAAGGCAAAAGCAAAAGTTTTGTTTAGACAAACAAGCTATTGAGTGGTGGCAATTGAGAAAATATTTTATTTCAAAAAAATTTAATTTATTTTAAAATAAAAATTTAAAAAAAAAAAAAAAACAACAAAGTTTAGAGAATCAATCGTGTCTAGTTTTGATTTGTTAAACGAATACTATTTTTTTAAATTCGAATAATTTATTCAATAACGAGCTTTTCTACTGGGTACATTTGGCTGATTAGCACCTTAAATGCAAAATATTTATGTCTTATAAATACTGATTTTTTTTGTGTTTAATTATGAATCTGAAATTTCTCTTGTTTGAATGAATTGAGTTAGTTGAAGCTTACGTAATTTAAGTTTCATAGTTCAGTGTATGAATTTTAAATTTGCAAGCAGTTGAACGCGTGATCCTTTTAGTAGAGCTAAATTTCAGATTCATGCATAAGATTTTTTACACAATGTGTTTATTTATAATCTCTTCCTGAAATAATTTAAGGACGAGTCTTACTTGTCTTTTTATCATGTCCAAATTTTTATTGGCCTTTTCGATCAGCTCAGCTTGCTTGACCGGGTCACTCACAGATTTGCTCGCCTCGAACTCGTATTTTATTCTTTTCTTTGCATATTCTCTTT
Source organism: Brachionus asplanchnoidis (assembly GCA_025491095.1). Classification (NCBI taxonomy): domain Eukaryota; kingdom Metazoa; phylum Rotifera; class Eurotatoria; order Ploima; family Brachionidae; genus Brachionus; species Brachionus asplanchnoidis. The sequence continues at coordinate 3,254,244 of JAILYF010000004.1, forward strand.
AAATAAAACTCAAGTTAATTCTTTTTATCTTTATCTCGAACAAAAGATAATTTTAATCTCTCGTTTATCTCAAAAAGTTAACCATCTTGAAAGCTTTAAGTTTTAGCCATAGGCACAGATAAATAAACATTGGAATATATTAAATTTGCCAACAAAAAAATCATTTCTATTTAAAGTTAAAATTTAAAAAATCTAGAGAAAAATTTTAATTTTAAATTTGAAAAAAATTTCCTTAATTTGAATTTAAATTTTCATGAAACAAAACAACATTACAAATATTAAATTAAAATATTTAAATTAATTTAAAATTTTATTTTTATAATGAAAAAAATTTCTAGCTATTTTCATAGGTAAATTGAAAGGAATTGTAAATTTTTAAACAAAAAATAGAAAAAAAAATAGCGTGTTCTAATTCATTAACTAAAATTACTAATTTTTTTACTTGATGAATATAAAAATACTTTACGGATTCTATAAAAATCAAGTTTAAGCTGTGATGAAGTTTGGAGCAAAAACTGTTGCAAAATATTTTTTATTAAATTGAATACCAGTTTTATTTCATTTATTAGCAATTATTTTAAAAATAGATGTTAAACATTTTAAAACATAATTTGTTAAACGTTAAAAAAAGCAAAAAATTAAATAAATCTTTATATTTTGAAGAATAAATCGAATATTGATAGAAACAGTACTAAATGTGAGGTTTTTTTAACTTTTTTTGATTTTTATGTTAAAAATTTTCAAATTTTTTAAAATTATCATTTTTTTCACAAGTATATATTTTAAAATTATAAAAAACAATTTGCTTTGCTTTAAATATTTTTGCTCCAAACTACACCGCCGCCAAGTTTAATGCTAGTTTTTCTAAATTTTAACTTGATTAAAATAATTATTTTTTGACATATCAAATATTTTTTGTTTCTACCTGGTCATGGTTTACTCTCAAAATCAAATCCAAATACTTTTGTGGAACTTGAATTAACTTTTAAATTTTTTTAATTACAAATACCAAATTATTTACGATTGTACTAACAAAAAGCCTAATGTGACTAAAAATTGTTGAAAAACAACTTAAACATCGACCATATTAGTGAAAATTAATCAGTTGACTTTTTTTTTTCTTTTAAAAAGTTTATTTCAAAATTTAAATGGCTCTGAGTAATATAACTCCTTTCGCCATTGTTTTTCTGTTTATTTATTTAATAGTTTTTCGTTAATAAAATTAATAAATAAATAATTTTTAGTTAATTTTAAATGATTTAAAAAAAAGAAAAAGAAACGAGTTTAAGTAGAAAACCCATTTTCAATCATCCATTCATTTATCTCATTCCAGATACCACAGAGTGGTGTTTTGTTACTGCATAATCTTGAGCTGTTAACAAAGGCACTGACATAGTCTTTTATTAGCTCAAGAATAATTTTATTTTTAAAAATAAAGCATTTTTTAATGTACTTAACGAACAGTTTGTGGAGGCGGACTTCGGTTTTGTCAAACTTTATTTCTTCAAGAAACTTATCTAATAGATCTGACGGTGTATCGAAAGGAAAGTGGTAGATGGACTTAATTGAGATTTTTTGTATGGTTTGGATCTTAGAAAGATTGGAATTTGACGTTAAAGTAGGAATAAAAAAACTGTAGTCAATTACCGAGCCAATTAATGTTTTGTAAATATTAAGAAGGGTGTCTTTTTTCAACTTCCAAAATTTACTTGAAAGGATTTTTATAATATTTATTCGATCAACGCATCGTGCTCTTATAAAATCAATTTGTGAATTGAAACACAAATTTTCATCAAATGTTATTCCTAAAAAAATTGGATTTTTTTCGTAAGGGCTTTTTTTATTAAATAAATTTGCGTCAATATGTTGGTTTTTGGATGAGTTACCAGAGAAAATGACTTGGCTACATTTTTCAGCAGCCATTTTCATTTTCCATTTAATCAACCATCCTTCAAGTTTTTTAGGATAAGAGTTTATTGTAAAAGTAATTTTGCCAAATTTTTTGAAAATGAAGAAAGAAACAAGATCGTCTGCAAAGAGAAGGGAGTAATTTTTGTTTTTTGAATGGACCTTTGGAATATCGTTGATAAAAATGGTAAAGAGTAATGGACTTTAAGCATAGATGTTTAAAAGTCACAATCTTAAGTCAAGTCCAAGTCTGGACTTAAGATTTTCTTTTTTTAAGTCCATACTTTGACTAGATTTAAGACTTGTGACTTTTAGAAAACTCTGGTTTTTAGTCTATTAAAGTAAAACTAAACTTTAATTTATAAATATAAAAAAATCCGGAAGAATTATTTTGATTAATAATGATTTTGCAAAATTAGAAATTTTATCTTTTTGTAATTTTAGCTAAAAAATAATGAATCGCCAAAAATAATGAGAAAATTAATTAATCTTTTTTCCTAAAAGTCCAAAATTTAATTTCTATCTTTGGACAAATGAATACATCGTATTGCAAGCAACTCAAGTTTCTGGAACTAGATGCTGTGAAGAAAAATTCAACGACGTAGATATACATAAGTTACCAGGTATTCTCAATAAAAAAATCATGATCTCGTTGATTGAATTAAGTATATGAAATTCAATATAATTTAGATCTAATCTTCTAAATTTAAATCTACCAACATTACTATTTTTCTATTTTAGACAGTCATCTGTAGGTCGACTTAAATTTTGTTAAAACTTTTTTTTTTAAGGATGAATTTATTATTTATTTAATTTTACAAATGAGACTTAAAAAATAATCATTATAATTTTTTCTGTTCTGGGTTCTAATTTTCACAAATTTAGTGTATGCATATTAAGAAAACATCTTTTAAAAATTTCGAATATTTAAAAAAATGTATTTAGCTTTTAGTTTCAAAATCGTCAACTTTCTCAATGAGTCCAGAATTATTTTAAATTTTAAGCCTAAATTACTTTGAACAAAAAACGCAAATTTTTAAAGAGAATAGAACTATCTTGTGATAATTTTTTGTATTTAATAGCATTTTATTGTGATTCTTTGTTGTGAATTGTTTTAACATTTTTGTTCAGAAAATGTTAGACTTTATCCTGATTTATTTCTTCCAATAATAAGAAAGATTTTTTATTAAATTCAAAAAAAGTAATAAACCTTAAACTTTCTAAAATTAAAAAAAATTAAAATTTGAAAATCTGAATAAACAAAAAAAATAATCCAATTTTTAGTAGGTTGATTCTTGAACTTTTGGTTTCTATTTAGAGTCCTTTAATCAACAAATATTAAATAATATGAATGTAGTTTGATTTTATGCATTTGTTTTTTTTTTTAATCAGATTTTAAAAAGAAAGCCCTTCTTTTAAAACTATTTAGCTCAAGACTTGAATGCTAGCTTTAAAAAGAAAATAAAATATATATAAAAATGGAGATCTAACGTTTTTTACAGATTTTATTGTATTCAAACTCTTATTTTTTATGATTAACTTATAATTTACCTTTTACTTCGAGAAAAAGTTATATTTGATTTTTTATCCTTATTCAGTAAATTTAAAATTTGATTTAATTTCGTAATTTTGGCTTTTAAGACTTTTTTTGAAAAAATCTTAGCTTTTCTTTAGATGGATTAAGAAAAAAGCAAATTTTAAAAATTACCTAAAATTATAAGAAGAAAATTTATTAGATTCTTTGATCATAACTTTGTAAAGACTCAATACTTTTGTTTTGCTAGTCATTTTTAAATCTAAAATATTTAAATATATCTTAGTTAAATAATTAATATTTCAATTTAAGAACATAATTTGATTCCGTTAGTAACCACGGTTCAATTTGTAAAAAAAAAAAACTTCAGTAAAAAAATTTATTTAAAATTCTACGGGATGTTCTTATGTAAAAATACATTCAAATCTATTAAAAATCTATTCAACAAAAAATTTTCCTCTAAATAAATGCTCAACTCAATTTTTTAATAAGTTTAAAAAGATAAGAACATTTTTCAAGCATTTTTAAGCTTTAAATTGAGCAGTTTTTACCGAAAAAAATATTTCGAAATATTGATAACTTAGTAAGCAAAAAATTTTTTTATAAATCAGTTCAATTTTACATAATTTAACAAATAATTTTGATGATTTATTTTTCCGAGTTTAGCTTTGATTTTGAACGCCTGAAGTGCTCTGAGTCGTTTTGACTAAGTTTCGTTCAAAGTTAAGAAGACGTTGACCGACCAGGTATTTATCATTACGAATTCTTTCATAAATACGCTTAAATTGATTCATTTGAAATGTCAAAAAAATAGTAAGCGAAACTATAAGTAAAATGGTCAAATATATTCTTTTATCAACTTTATTCAAAAATTCAACATCTGTTGCTAAAAAAAAATTCAAATAAATTATTATTTTTTTCTCAGTTTAAAATTACTTAGCATGGGGAAAATGCTTCTTGATATTACATACGGAATTGCCAATGATGAGCCCAGCCAGATAGTAATAGGGTAAATCAGTCTTATGAACATGAACTTTAAATTAATATTTCTTAGTCCATCTTGGCACAACTTAAATTATGATTTAATAAAATTATAAAATTTATTTTTAAAATGTATTTACTCGATCTACAGCTTCTCTAAGTGACCATTGTGGACCAATAAGAACAAGTGCTGTTGATATTTTTGTCAAAAGAACACCAAGTGCCCATATTTGCCAAATTGAATGCACTGGAGTTTGATCCAAATTACAACTGATTGGATTAATAACAATTTTTTGAAATAAAAGTCCGAATAGAATCGGTATAAAACCAAAAATCATCGACAATCCGATGAAAACTTTAGAAAACTAAAGAAAAAAAAATTTTAGATTAAAATCAATTAACTAGAATTATTATCTAATATTTCATCATTTGAAATTTTAAAGAAAATTTAAGAAAAATAAATTTAATTATCTTAAAATCTCAAAACAAAATTAACAATTTGTTTAAAACATCATTAAATAACCCTAGAGATTTAAGTAAAAATAATTTTATATACAAATAAAACCCTTACAATCCATATTCTTTCTCTAAATTTTTTGAACAATTGGTAAAGACCAATTTGAATCCAATTGTAGAAAATTGTTGATAACCGAAGAGTTAGCCATATTGAATAAAAACCAGTTATAATTGTGTACAGGTCGTTTATTTTATCACTTCCTACAAGTTGATACAATAGATATCTTCCGATAGTAACTAAAAAAAAATTATTTTAATTAAATATTATTATTTATTTTATTAAGTTCATATCCAGTAAACATTACTGGTAAGTCGCTTGGAGATCGAGCGCTCATGGCGCAGGATCATGGCGAAATTTGATAAAAAATCAGCATAAACGCATCTGAAAATTTAATATTATTCTATTAAAAAGAGATGAATTTTCAATTCGTCGGCCAACAAATCCTAACCAAATATAGAAATATATTTCTACAGAAAAATATTATTAAAAAAATATTTACATTTATTATTATTATTATTTATTATTATTATTATTTATTATTATTATATAAAAATATTTATTTTTTATTTTATTAAACTTTATTTCATAGAAAATATCATACAACTTCTAAAGAAAAAAAAATTTTTCAATGAAAAACTTAAAAACATAAAATTTGATAAATTTAATTAAATTAAATTTTAAATGTTTGTTCCAGATCAATAACTAACAACCCCAATAACTAAATTTTTTCAGGTTATTTGATGTTTATGATCAAAAAGATTTAATCAAGTTTAAAAATAATAATAATAATAAATTGTTATTTCTTGATAAATTAATGCAGAGATACATTTTTGGAAGTGCAGAGATACATTCCATGCTAAATAAGAAGGTAAACTTTGCAATATCAAAATGCTCTTTGCAGCGTGCACATCATCGAAATGATGCTATTTTAGGAGGATAATTTTTTGCAGACGTTTGCAGATTTCACCTTAAGATTTAACTAAGTATGTTAAAGCAAAAAACGAATAACGAATCTCTGAATTAATACTGTTAAATAATTAAAATTTATTTAATAATTTAAGCTTTATTTGATCATTTTGAGTATCAAAAATTGATCATAAACTACAAGTTGCCATTTTTTCAATCATTATTTTCTTTTTTTATGATTTTTTTAAAAAAATTGTAAATATTTTATCAATATTTCATAATAAAAATTTCATAATCATTATTTAATAAATTTTTCTTGAAATATTTATTCTATATATTTTATCATTTATAATATTTCTGTGAAATAGCAATTATTTGAATTGAAAGATCACCAAAAAATTAATTAAAAATTTTTAAAAATGTTTTAAATACAATCACAAACTAATTGTAATCCTAATGATTCTTTAATTTGAATTGATAACGTAAAAATCATACAACTATTATAGCAAGGCTATATTGCTCCTCAGTTAGTAACTTTTATTATTTTTATTAATGATTTTTTAATTAATCGTTTACTTAATTAAAATTAAAAATAATATTTTTCAAACTGAACAACAACTTAATAGACTATGCACTAATAGAGTCGTGGTCATTAGATTTTCATAAAATGTGAGAGTAAGAATTACAAAAAAAAAATTACCTGGTATCACTATCAAAGAAACACTAAAGAACAGAAGACTTATACTCATGAGTACAATTAAGACCAAAATCTATGAATAAAATTTTAAAACAAATTCATTAAATTGACTAAAAATTACTCTTAATTTGAAATAATTAGGTTTTGTGTATGGCTGAGTGGTGTACGGAGCAGTATTTTGAAGTAGAGCCTGATGAGCCAGGCCCACATTGAACTGAAAAGGGTTTTGACCAATTTGCGCTGGAACCAAATTATTATTTGCCTGATTATTACCATTGTTCACATCATCGGCATTTTGCTGATCGCCAAGCAAGTATGATTTGAGGTCCAATAGCCAAGCTACGGCCAATGCCCAAATTTTGATCATATTTTTTGCCCATGTTCTGATGTGATTTTGCTCCAAAAGAGCAGGCAAGGCAGCGTGCAGCCAAATAAGTTCAATAGATAACTCAGTAGACAGGGTCTCGCTGCTAGATGAAACATTGTAGGGTAAAATTTTCTTGGAAAAATTCGCCTGAAAATAGCTGATTATTTTAATTGGAATTAAAAGCAGCAAAACAACTGAGAAACCAAAAAGTGTGACTGATGTCAAAAAGCGTCTTATGTGTCTGAAAACAGGCAATTGTATCATTTCTTGCACCGGATTAAAGTCAGGATCGTTCAGATTTCTCAAAAACCACAGCAGGCCTGAACGCAATACCTCACGCAACAAAAACACAAATGTGGCAAAATAGAACACATACATCATTCCAACTAGCCAATGCAAGAACACACTGGTGCCTGGCGAATTCTCAAAACTGCTCAGTCTATCATTAATGGTGGTGTTGAACATCTTGAGTGAACAAATGTCTATCCACACACCGCAAATGAACGGAAACACACAAATTTCAAAAACGACCAAAAGCGCCACTTTAATAACTATGTAGCACAGACCGATTACTTTTCGGGCTCGGTAAAAATTCGAAACTGCCATCAAAACATACAAAACTATAAATATTTGTGCCAACAAAGCATAACCAATCAAAGTGGTTAACAAGCCCTCGAAATGGGACTTTTCGACGTGGTCATGTATTTTTAGGCCATAGATAAGATAGTGTCCAAGATGGTAGGGACAGAAAGCGAATACCAGAATAAACAAGGTGTTCAAAGAGATGACCCAAAAAACATGCTCCAAGAACAGCAGAGAACCGTCAAGGCCCAAAAGCCGGTCCCAGGTCAAATCTTCTGCAGCTCTGTCCCATTCCATAGGGTTCCAATGGTTGTCATCATTATTTTGAGCTGGTTGTCTCGGCTGTTCTGGCGCTTCAAAAGCTTGCTGATTGTTTTCTTCTTCATTGACAGCTATGTTGTTATTAGCTTGAAGCTCATTTACCTGCCCATTTTGGGCTACATTTGGCACTTGATTTTGTCCAATTTGAATATTGTTCTGATTTTCTGGAACTAGATGAATGTTCTCCAGCCAGTCGGGACCACCACCTGATAATATCTGCTCTCGAAGCCACACTAAGCTTATAAATGCTCCCAGTGAACACAATACCACAAAAGCACCCTGCAGTATGTCGCCCATTATATTGTCTGTCGATAGCATGTCTAATGGTAGGGTAAGCAAAGAACTAACTGATCCAGCGAATAGACAGCGATAGATGCGGCACGCAGTTAGTGGAACTATGACCAACCAAGATATGGCTACGAGTGTAGAGTGTAGCCAGAATCGAACAGCTTTGAATATGTTTTTGAGTAGGCCAGTTGCGATGTCTTTGGCAGGCAATCGTTTGGGCATGTTTGGATCATAGACTTTGGTTTTAAAATTAAATTATTTAAATTTTTTCAAAAAAAAAATTTATTAAATTTTTATTTACTTGGAGCAAAATGAAATTTATGTTTACATAGTTCACAGTATTCTTTTTTGCTATACTTTAGCCATAGCACCAAACTAAATCAATATTGATAAATGATAAAGGTTTATTTGGAAAAAATAATACTTACCATTCTTGATGGATGTACTTGATACTTCCCGTACAGACACAGGGATAAAATAAAGGCTTATCAATGGTGGCCTCACTTCGACATACCCGGCATATGTCAACATCTTTAGTTGAATTAAAATAAAAAAATTTTTTTAAATTTAATTTTGTTTTTTTCATACCATTTTCCTGGTTGATGTCACTGTTGGTTTCGGACTGGTTGGTCGATGTTGTTTGATTCGACGAGTCTAAACTTACCACGGGATCGTTTTGATCGCTTTCCATTTGGTAATCACCAATAAATGTTATTTTTTAACTCAAAAATTTTTAAAAGCTCATTTAATTAGTATCTATTAATTTAAGAAATATTTTCATTTACTTATACAACAAATTTTTTTTTGTTACATTTGAATATGTAAAAATATTATTGCTAGACTTAAAATTTAGTTTGAAATATGACTAAAGCAAAGATATTTTTTTATAATTTATAATTAGATTTTAGCAATGCAAAATATGAATGCAAAATAAATGTTTCTAAAATATATGGAATTTTTTTTATTGTCAAATTATTTTTGATTTAAGCGAGTTTTTTTTGATGCTGCTTAATATTGAATTTCCGCATTCTGTTAATCTTGCATTGATTTGAATTACTCTTGATATCAGGTTTTTTACATTTACAAAGGATTTAGCTTAAGGATTATTCAAATCCAGACTGATTTTTATGCATAAACTTTTAATAAGAGATCGTATGGAAAAATTTTAGGTCATGGTCTGATATTATTAGAATTTGAATTTTTTTGTTGAGAGGCTAAATATGCTGAGATAAATAATTTCGAATTTTTTCTAGGCTAAATGGTAAATATGTTGGAAAAAAAATCTTGAATTAAATAAACAAATTTTTCGGTTAAATTTGAACAAAACAATTCTTTGTTCAAAAAAAAGTGTTTAAGTTTAAGTACAGTATTTCCTCGTTCGATTATGCTGCACCACTAGATAAGACATTTACCAAAACACCACTAGCTAAGCTTGACAAGAGATTTACTTTGGCGTATGGTCCAAAAGCCTATCTTTGCTAGTGGTGCAGCATAATTGAACGAGGGAATGCGGGATGTTTTTTCAATATTCTGAACTGAGATTTAGAACTTTTAACAAAAAAAAATTACTAATAAAGTAGAAAAAAATTTTAAATAATACATTATAAAAAACTAAAATAAAATTATATATAAAAGTCTTAAATAATTGTAAATTTAATTAAGTTAAATCTGAATTTTGCTTATTTATGTTGAAATAATTTTAATAATTATTTTACATAAGTGACCAAAGATTTTTTTCTGTGAGTATAAATAAAATATGAAACCAATTATTTAGAATTTTTATATTTTTTTAAACGATCTCAAGGGCGAATTTCATATTATGCTTTGGAAATTTTAAAAAATAGTTACTTTAAAATTATTTTAAACTTTTTTATAAAGTCTTTTTCTCTGAAAACTAAACTTCATTTGTTGTCAACACCAAAAATTTTTAATCAGTTCTGCCATAATTATATCTGATAAAAATATTTAAAAATAACTCGATTTTTTTCTCAATTAATTTAAGATTCTTTAATCTAGAATAAAATGACTAACTTTATTCTAGAAATTCCTTAATTATACCGTTATACGAATTTCTGTACTATTAAAAATAAACAAACTGGATTTTCTAGAAAAAAAAAGATGAAAATCAACTATTAAATTAAAAAAAAGCTTAAAACTAAAAATTTATTGGTATCATAAAAATAATTCTAATATGTCAAAAAAACATTCGTTGGCTAGTTATATCTTTTATTTAATTAACAAAATTTACCAAAAATCATAATTGAAAAAATAAATATATTCAAACATAAAAATAGCTTATAATCGTTTTATAAGGATCTTAAGCCTTAAATAAGTGAGACTAAGTTTTCGAAATTACAGAAAAGATAAAAAGTAATCTTTTTAAAAATAAATCAATTATTTGGCACTAATCCGGAAAAAGCCAGATTAAAAAAAGAAAAACATTTAAAAAATTAATTAAAAAAATAATTCCCTAAAAACACTAATTATAAAGTGATTTTAGAATGGTGATAATTTTTTTTTCGCAATGTTTTTTAATTTTTCAACAAAATATTAAAATTAAAAACATTCTATTTCACTATTTAAAAATCTAGTGGCTTAATTTTTTGTTTTTGAATTACAAAATGTATCCAACGTTGAAATAACATTGAAAAAGTGCGATGATTCAAATTAAAAAATAATTTTAAGTTAATATTGCAAGCATAAAAATCTTAGTTATTTTTTTATAAATTTTGACATTGGGTTTGTGATATGATGATCCTTAAGATAATATTTGTAGTTTAAAAAATTATGTAAGCTCTGTTTTCCATTTTTTATAAATTGAATTTTTGTTATCTTTGCTTCAAACGAACGTCAGTTATCACTAAAGTCAAAATTTATAAAGAAAAAAACAAAGTTTTTCGGGTCTAGTCGGTTAGGTGAACTATGGTTCATCTTTTAATGGAACAATTCTTGTTCTCAGGTTTTTTGAACTATTAGTTCACCTAATCTAAAAATTGTCTACCTATTTTGAATTTTTTTTTCATCTATTTAGAAAAAAACTAAATGTAGTATTAAAAAATAATAATTCAATTGATAAATAAAAATCTAAAAATAAGATAGGAAAAAAATTAATTAGATAAAAAATTTAGAGTTTGGCGGGGTAGGTAAAATTTGCGAAATAGAAGAATCTATGTTTCCCAAAGTCAAACAAAGTCTAAAAGTTGCTCACCTTATTCTATTTTGGCCCACCTTTCCGTGAACAAAAAAATTAGGTGAACTTATAGTTTACAAAACCTGAGAACAAGAAATGTTCGCACAATAGGTGAATTATGGTTCACTAGATCGAGTTTTTTAACGATTGAATATTAATATAAATCAAAATGAATTATTTAACTTTTTTTTTCATATATTTTAAGTCTGAAGGAGCATTAGCTCAGATAGACAAGCACAGATAAACAAATAAATAGATAAATTATTATATAAATGTTTAAAAAAAGAATTTTTTTCAAATTTCCAAATAAAAATTAAACTCATTCTATTTCACTTAAGAGTTCAATTTCAAATATGAAAATGCTTGCAACATTAACATAAAAATATTTTTTTAATTTAAAACTCGAAAAAATATTCGGAATATCGCACTTTTTCAATGTGATTTCAACATTGGATACATTTTGTAATTCAAACACAAAAAATTATAATCTAAAAAATTATTTTTTTTGAAAAATTTATTGCCTTCAAAATACTTGAAGATACTGAATTGTTTTTTTTTCTAATTAATGAAATATAGAGCCAATAAATATATTATTTTAATGATTTTGAAGTAACGAGACATTTTATTAAATTACAAGCAATTAAAAATACTTAATTAAACTTAAAAATAATCTATAAAAGCATCTTAAGATTTTATAAGGTTGTGCTTTAGACTAGAGCATTAAATATAATTAATAAAACGAGTTAAATTTGTCATAGCCTTGTCGTAAAATACTTTTTTCTCTTAAATTAAACTTATTTTTTTACATTTCACTTAGAATTAAAAAATATTTTTATTGACCAACTGATCATTTATTTTTTTTAAAAGCATCATTTGTATATTCAATCAAGCATTTCGATAGATTTTTAATAAAATCAAAAACACCAAGAGCGATTAGTACCTCAAGAGCAATAAGACCAATTATAATCCATTCCAATCTGGTGCTATTTTTATCCGTCAAATGTTGCTTTAATATTTCCATTAAACTAATACAATGATTAAGGCGTTCATTATACAAACGAGTTCGTTTAGCAATGCTCAGATGAGAATACAATTGAGAATAAAGTGTTTCCAGCTTTTCTCTGTCCCAGTAAAAATCAGGCGTATCCAAAAAATTTGAGTGCAAACTAACCACATGTCTCATGGTGAATAATTCCCCAAGATACTTCAAAATTTCCTCCAACTTTAATTTAAGTTTTTTTCCGCGGCGCATATCATCCGATATGTATTCAATTTTTTCACTAAATTTTTCTAAATTTTTTTCCCATATACCAAGTTTGACAGATAAAGCCATCGCGTCCGAAAAAGCATATTTTTCTAGCAATTGATCGCCGGACTCAGAAAAATAAATCTGGTTATCAATCAATCTGGTTGTTTTGTCATCCAAATAGGATCCCTTAAATTTTACTAAATTTGAAATCAACGGATTGAATTCTTCTTGTTTGGGGTCCTCCTTAAACAAAAACTTCAGCTGAGAATAATTCATAACTTCGGACTCTTCTTCGACAATTTCATAGTCATAGGTATTTTCTTCGTGTTTTTCAATCAGTCCCAGTATAAAACGCTGCTCTTCGTTTGAAAGATTCCAAAACACAACGCTACCATCTTCGAAGAAAAATATGTGTCTTGGCTCGATTTCGTTAATCTGCTCATACTTTGGCTTTATGCACAAGAACTCATCTGCTTCTTCTGAATTCGGCACGGTGACACTTTCGTAAGCTTCAGAATTAAGAATAGATATTTTAATATTTTCTAAATCGTAGTAGTCAGCCGTTGCATAGGCTTTTACTTTAAACATTGGTATTGATGTAAATTGTGGTATTTTTTTGCTTTTTTTCTTGCTAGGACGCTGTTTGCTGAGATAAGATGTACCTGATGTGGCTGTCATTAAAAATCTCCCCTTGATCACATTTTGGTGTTCAAAAGATGAAGATTTGATGTCAAATATTTTTTTTAAAAAACAACCCGATCTGTGAACGGGTTTAAGGATCAAATTTAGCATTAAGAAGACGATCTGAATTAATTTTATTCTAAAAAAAAATGAACAAGAAATTTGAAAATAAATGCAAAATAATAAAAACAAAAATTTCAGTTTATTAAAATGTTAACATTTATCAACAAAATATGTTAGAACCGATTTATTCTAAATTTATTCATTTATGTGAAATTTTCATCATCCGTTTTCGATTTTTATTTATTTACGATTAAAATATAATAGTTTGATAAATTTAATTTTTTTAATTTAATTTGCTATTTAAAAAAAACTATTCATTACTAAAAAGTACGAAGTTTGTTATAACTTAGATAAACTTGATGCTTAAATAATTTTTTTTCGAGATTTTAAATATTTTTTGCAGCATTGTTATTTATCGAAAGTATTAGCACATTTAAAAAAATATCTTAAATGAATATTTCATTTACAGAAATGTTCAAATGAAAATATCCTTTGCATTTATGCTAATAGATATTTTTTTTATAAAAAATACTTTCCATCTAAATTAAGTTAAATTTAATTCAAATAAATATTTTTTTTCTTTCTTTTATGAATATTGACGAGCGTGTTAGATAGTGCATATATTCAAAAATGTTACACTCTTAGAGTGTGCACACTTAATTGTAAGAACTTAATAGGAAACTTTCTTTACGTAAACTACCTCACAAATCAATCTGATATCATTTTTCTGCAAGAAACATGGCTAAAGACCTCGAAACAAGCGAAACATTTACTAAATAATAATTTTAAATTAATTCACAAATCTTCAATGACACCTGAATATTCAGTTGGGCGACCACATGGTGGAATTGGCTGGTTAATAAAGAATGAAATAAACAGGATCGCCAAAATAAAATTTGTTCATGAAAGAATATCTGTCTGTCAAATAAAAAGTACTTATCTTATAGGAGTATATATGAATTTTGAGGGTCCTACAGATTCGGTGATAAAATATGAATCTCTAATTGGTCAGATTATTGATCTTATGGACAAAATTTATTTGAAAGACAAAAACGCTGATATCTGCATTCTTGGAGATTTCAATACTGACATAAATAGAAAGTCTAATTTTACAGATATTTTCAATCTTTTTATTGATAATGAAAATCTCACAATTATTGATCATTTATATTGTCAACAAACCGACTACACCTTTAAACAAGCCAACACTAAGAAAAACAATGAGAATGAAATCAATCAAAAACTATTTGTGAAGCCTAAAAGTAGAATTGACCATGTACTTATAAATGAAAACCTGCAAAGCAAAGTAGAACAGGTTAATATACTAAATGAAATCGGTGACCAAATCAATACAAGTGACCATCTATCCATCAAAATTGACCTAAAAAACATTTCAATTTTTGAACCACAAAACAATGATAAATCACTCAGAAAGCAAGAAAGAACTCAATGTGGAAATAATATCGACTGGCATAACATTGAAGTCCAAACTGCATATGCCGAATTACTTAAGTCAAAATTAAACCAAAAAAGTTTTGTATCGAGCTTAAACACAATAAATTCGAACAATTCGAAAGCAATCCTAACTGAAATCATTAATCAATTAGCAAGTTCGATGCGTGAATCAATTAATGATATAACATCAAAAAATCCAAACAAACTCAAAATTTGCAACAAACATACCAAATCAAAAATCTGGTGGGACAATGAAATGAAAACACTAAAAAACAATGTAAATCAATCATATCTAAATTGGAAAGCAAGCAAATTCTTATCAAAAGAGTGTGAAGAACAATTACAAATTGACAAAAACAATTTCAGAAAAAAACAACGAGAAAAAGTGAAAGTAAATGAAAATACTGCACTCAGAAGAATTGACACGTTTTTCTACACCAACAGAAATAAATTCTGGGAGGAAATGAGAAGGAACAGAAAAAAAGATGAAACCGTGAAATTAAGCATTGATAAACTTAAAGAAAGCTTTGAAGATCTCTTCAACAAGCATAGTCAAACTTTATCCAAAGAAGAAAGAGATGAAGCTGTCAAAGAGATTAATATCTACGAAAAAGAAATCAATACAATGTTAGATGCTGAATCGATCGAAGTTAACCCGGAAATAATTAAAAAAATAATTGAGGAGCTTCCTAACGGAAAATCGTCTGGATTTTCAGACATAAACAATGAAATGTTCAAATATGGATGCAAAGATGAAATAGCAATAACAATAGCCCAAATTTTCGAAGCTATCATAAAATATAATCAACTCCCATTCCTTTTCAACGTGGGGAAGATTCTTCCTATCTTAAAAAAGAGTGACAAACCTAACGATGATATTAATAACGTAAGACCGATTACAATATCCGATACGATAGCCAATGTTTTCGAAAAATACGTTCTTCACCGACTAGGAGAAACACATCAAGATTCTCAAACACAATTTGGCTTTAAATCAAAAAGTTCTACCAACCATGGCATCTTTACACTGACAGAAACCATTGAACACTTTAAAATGAAGAAAAAGAAACTCTTTATCTGCGCAATAGACGCAAGTAAAGCCTTTGATAAAGTAAATAGAGAAATATTGCTTAAAAGACTGATAGGAAAAATTGATCCTGAAATTTGGAGAGTTCTCAAAACTTATTACGGCGAATCAATTGCAATCGTTCAGAACAAGAATGAAATTTCCTCGATCTTCAAAACTACTGTAGGCGTTAAACAAGGCGGTCCATTGTCGCCAAAACTTTTTTCAATATACGTAGAGGATCTAATTAATGAAATAATGGAAACTGATCTTATCGTAGATATAGATGGAATCAAAACAGGCATCCTAATGTATGCCGATGATTTACTTTTAATGACCGACTCAATAAAAAAAATGGAAAAAGTATTAAAGAAGTGTGAGAATTTTGGACTTCGATCTGAAATAAAGTTTAACCCTACTAAAACACAAATTATGAGGATCAATGGATCAAAAAATGAAGACATACCACTATTCTTATGCGGAGAAGAAATTGAATGGGTGGACAAATTAAAATATTTGGGTGTATGGGTAGATGGTAAATGCTACAGTAAAGTACACCTAAGAGAACGTAGACTTAGCACATGGAGAGCATTTTATTTACTCAAAACAAATCTAGATATTAATAGCAAGCACATAAATCCACAACTAAAAGCTCACTTGTTTAAAACATATGTAAGGCCAATAATGTATTATGGCATAGAAAATTGTAATATAAGTATAACGGAAAGGAAAAATATCCAAACTATGGAAGGCCTAATGATTAAGCAGATGCTTTTGTTAGGGAAAAGATCTAAGACGACAAACCTACTATACGCACTCAACTTGGAACCAGTTAAGTCAAAAATAAGTAAAACAAAACTAAGCTTTTATAAGAGACTCCTTGAAAATGAATTTACATCTGTATTACTCAAAAACAATGAAAAAAAAATGAATCGACCCAACAAATTCCTTAAAGAAATAAAGGATATATTAGGATCGCGTCAGTTATTAAACAAAGAAGTAATAGATGAGAAACTTAGAGAAATCAAGCTAGAAGATAGGAAAAACAGTCAAAATGGTATTTGTGAATCGATAAAATACTGTTTGGAGAACCTTAAAGAAAGAACCACTGAATTAAAATTACTGGTCAGAATTCACTTTTAATGATAGAATTCCCTGTAGTAATGAAAAACAAATGTATATTACCCTGGATCCAGTCAGTTTGAATTGCTATCCTCTTGGAGCGGACTTGAGAAATTTTTATATCATTTAGAGGTGGTGGAATGGGCACAGTGGACCTCTCTCCTTTATCGACGACTTTATGAAATTAGATATGTCTAAACGAATGAAAAAAAAAAAATAAAAAAAAAAAAAAATAAATAAATAAACAAACCAATAAACAAATTTAAAAAACTGAAAATGAAATTATTTTTAATTATAAAAATAGTAATTATGTAAAATTTTTTTTATTTTTTTAAGCATGTAATCTTGAAGTCTTAAAATAGACAAAAAAATAGTCTTTATTTTCATAAAATTTCTATTTTTTAATATTTTTCTTTTATATTTAATTTTTTTTTTTTTTTTTCATCATCGCCAAATCTGGCGTAATTTTTGAAATAAATAAATAAATAAATAATATTCAAAAATGTATGAAACTATCTGGTACCAAGTGGAATTTTCAAAAGATCGAAATTTTAAATTACTTTCATTCTAAAAATTTAATAAATGCTTTAATCAAATGATTTATTTTTAAAGATATATGTAATGTAATATGGGACAATAGAAAGATTGTTATAACTAATTCTTAATTGTTATAAACTTCAAATGTCTTAATTGTTGAATTCTTCTGGTAATAAAAATTAATTCTAAAATCAATCTCGTTTTTTAAAATATTTTGTGTGATCAAATTCTAAATATCATGAAATAATTTCAAAAAATAAACGTATAGACGTTATTTTTTTCAATTTTAATTATTTTGTTTGGCGTTTGATTTTTATCAAATTTGCATTAGAAATTTAATAAAAATACTTTACAAAAAAATTATTAATACTTATAAGATTAAGAAAAAAAATCGACCAAAATCATGTTACTGCTATGATTTTGATTCTTTTTTCAACTATATTTAACAAATATTTTAAAAAATTTAAATGGTTAAATCCTTATATTAAGGATTTTTTTAACGGATATAATTTTTATAAAGGATTTTTATATCCTTATATTATTTATTTTAACGGTTTTATAAAAATGAATAACAAAAGTATCGAATTTCAAAACAATTAAAAATATTAACAAATTTTTTTTTAAATAAAAAATATTTTAATTTTTAAATTAATTTAAATTAACTTATTATTAATTCATCTGTGAATTATTCAATATTTCTGAAAAAAATTTAAAAAAATTCTTCAATAGATTGTTAAAAGAAAAAGCAGATAAAAAAATTGGAAGTATGGTTTCTCATGCTGTAAAAATTTATTTCCTTTAGCCATTTATACAAAGTTTTGGCTGCTGTATTTTTTGATAGAAAATGGTTCTCTAAATCATTTGTTCAGTATCTTTAACTTTTTTTTTATTGAAGTATTAAAGTTTTCATATTTTTATTAATTTTTGAGATTTTTATAGCTTATCAAATTCTTTATTAGATTCATTCAAGAGTTAAAATTAAATTAAAGATATGATTTTTATTTTTTTTTAATTTTAATGTATAATTCTAAATTTTTCAAAAAGCTCTAAAAATTTTTAATTTTAAAATGACTTTATACTCGCAAAAAAGTTTAATCTGATAGAAGATAATTGTATTGATTTTCGCGAATAGATAAATATTTTTACCAATAGTTAATATGGCTTGTAATCCATTATTTTATTTTGAAGAAGATTAAACATCAAGTAGATTTTATCATAAAAATGTTGATTTTTATATTTTTGACAATGCAGCTTCTTGAATGCTTTTATTTGATTTAAAATAATAATTTTTTCGACTACTAATTAAGCTTTACATACTCTTTTAAAATAATTAATCTCTTGAACTTTATCAGGTTAAAAATGGGCCGTCAATAATAAAACCCTTATCTGTTAAAATTATTATTTTTTTAATTTAAAAAAAATAAATTTGTTTTTAAAGCTCAACAACATTACAAGTAAGAGTAGTGAAAAATTTTTAGGTTTCTACAAATAAAAACGAGATAATACAATAAAATCAAGGCAATAATCTGACAGATGATCAACAAGATTTAAAAATAAATAATAAAATGTTGAATATAATTCTTTTTTAGCTATTTTTATTTAAAATGATTTATTTTGAATTATAAACTAGTTTTGTAAAGAAAATTTCCCATAAATTTATGATATTACGTGTATTTATAAGAATTAGCCTATTTTAATTTTAATCGGGTAAATTTGAGTTCATTTCATTTCTAGATAAAATAAAAATAGTCTCATATTTATTTTTATCTTAACCAGCCTAAGTAAAATGTTAATGATTACATTTAAATTAAACTGACCCGCAAATTAAAATTCAGATTTAGCCAAAAAGAAAATTAACTCTTTAAATTTACTCAATATTGAACTAAGATTAATTAAATTGTAAAATGATAAATATATTTAGTTTGCTAGATTATTTTTAGAGAATTATATTTTTACTTATAATCACGCCTGAATAGAATAATCATTAAATAAATTTAAAAATTTTTGAAATATTTATTAGACATTTTTAAAATAATCTAAAACTAAAATGGCTAATCTAATTAATAAGTTTTGATTTTCCCATAAGAAAATTTTTTAAATCAGTGTTTAATAAAATATGAATAAATTTTCCCCATTAAAATGCAATAAATTTTAAAATTTAATAAAGTCAAATATTTTATTTTAACAAATAACCGCTTTATATCTTTTATTCGAAATTAAAGCTAAAAAATCTCAAAAATAACATGATATAATACTATATTATTATTTGTTCGTTTGCCAACACAGTATTTCGAATAAAAAAAAATATAAAGAATTTTTAATAATTTAGATCCTGTTGTTTCCCTGCATCAAATTTTCACGATAGCGTCAATTCAAAAATTTTGCTTCATATTGCGAAATAGTTTTAAACAAATATAGATTCAAGTAAATAAAAAATAAAATAAATTTATAATTATTTTTATAAAAGTCTCAAAATAAAAATGACCTTGTCAAAATTTTCCCTGCTGATTTAACGTATAAAAGTAATTAAAAATGGCGGACTATTTTGCTCATATAATTTACCTTTAATACTAAAATAAATTATTTCGTTTCTTTTTCGTTGAATTAATTCAAAAAAGCGGAATAAAACTTGTAATTTAGAATAAACAAAAATATGTTCAACAAAACAAAATAACAAAGTTCGATAAGATCATTTTAGATTTATTAAGATAATTTTTTGATATTTAAAAAAGCCTCGAGACCTTTTTAGCTCTTTATGAACTCTGGCTTTATATTATTTCCTATTCAAAAGCTTTTTTGTAATTTTAATAATCTATCAATTTTTTTTTAAAAATAGGTTAGGTTTAAATTCAAATTTCATGGATAAATTTATTTTTTTTGTTCGAGCTAGATTTATCTACTTTTTGATTTAAATGAGTATCCTAGGATCTTTGTCTAATTGTAATTATTTTTGGTAAATTATATCCTTTTGTAAATATTGAACCAATTTATTTGTTTGTACCAAATTAAGTTTCAATATTTTCAACATGACTTTGTGTCCATCGTTGATTAGCCTCTACTTCGGAAAACACTAAAACTCCCTTTTTCTGCTTCTTAAACACAAAGCAAAATTACTTTGATTAATTTTCTAAGCAAAATGCTCCATCATTTTCCCAAGCAATGTTCGGCATTTTTTGCTGAAGCCCAATTCGTCTGGTTCATAGTTCTACTGAGAGCACTTAGAAATTTATTTTATTTTTATTTAGCACGTACTAAGATAAAAGATTGGCGCATTGTACTAATTTAAATTTTTTATTTTACTGAAACTTAATCACGTTTGTCTATCTGGATGACATTAAAAATTTAATTTACCTTAAAAAACAATATTTTACTTATAGAAAAAAATAACAATTAAGAATATTTGTATGTTACACCTCTTGAGTATTTTGTTTATTTAACAATTTTGTTTCTGAATTTATATTTTCAATTTGTATGAATCCTGGACAATTTATTTGATTTTATTTTCTTTCGAGCTACTCTTTTGCCTATTTTTTCTTTCATTTGAAATCAACGCTTTAAAATTTCAAGACTCGAGATTAATATTGAAGAATTAAATAACTTAAAAACATAGTACGAAAGAAAACCTTATCAAGTGACGAATTTAAGACAAATATCTCAATTTTGCTATGATCGATTACAAATAGAAAATTCAAATAATTACATTTTTTTTTATTTTAAAAAGTAAAAAAGTTTTTGTCCAACCTTCATGAAAACAAAACTGCAAAAAACTTAATAATTTATTTAGGTGTTATATTATAATTAATTTTTTTTTGTCTTGAATGCATTTATTTTTAATAGCTCCGAAATTTTAGACTAATCAAATGTAGATTCATTTAGTCACAAATCTCGAGTTTGATTGATAAGGCCAAAATGAATATGCCTAATATTAAGTGTCTTATAATGAAATTTAAATTGTTAATAAAAATATTAATAGTTTGTACCAATGGTGGAACTTCGGAATCGGAAAATTTTTCAATTTAAGAAAATTGTCACAAAAAGTATTCAGTATTTCTAAACAGTAAATAACTTCCTATTTTAAATTCTTTAAAGGATTTAATCAGAGTTGTTTAAAAGTCACAAGTCTCAAGTCAAGTCCAAGTCAAGACTTTTTTTTTTCAAAGTCCAAGTCCGGGTTTTTTTTTTTTTTTAATTTTCATTATTAAAAAAGTCCAAGTCCAGGCTTCAAAATTTTGAATACTGAAGAAGAAATTTATGCTAAAATTGCAAGAAAATTCTGTGAATGGCAAATCTATTGCATTAGGCAACCCAAAAGTATATAAATTTTTTGATATTAGGCCTAATCTAGCAAATTAAAAAAAAAAGTCCAAGTCTAGACTTTTTTTTTAATTAAAAATTTTAAAGTCCGTACTTGGACTTTTTTTTGAGAATTTTAAACAACTCTGGATTTAATTTTACCAAGGATCGAGAGTTGTGCAACCTCAGGGCTAAGGGTGTCTTAGTTTTTTAATTAAGGTATTTTTTAAAACCGCTTTAGTAGGGTTTCTATTTTTTAAAGATTTGTAAATTATCAATAGTTATTTTGAGAGAATTTTTATATTTATTTATAGATATCCATGATATACACTTTTAGTGGCGATTACTAACAAGGTTTAAATTTTTAAAAATTGACCAAAATGTCAGATCTCAGAAAATAGTTGTCACTAGATTTTCATTGATATACATATATTTTGAATAATAGAGAATCTAAAACCTAAATCTTCGGTGTGACATTCTCAGACAGCTAGCTTTTGTGCCAAACAACAAGTAAATTGACGATTTAGAGATTGGTAAGTTTGAATAGAGCTGTTTATTTTTTATTCAAAATTTTTATCTGACTCGATCAAAATTTTACAAAATAAATTAAAAAAAAAAATTTTTTTTTCTAAATACCGAACCAAGAATGCAATTGAAATTGGATGAAGAAATACCATAAAAATTAAATCATAAGGAAATAATTTTTATTTTATTTATTGGACCCAAATTATCTGTATCTACACAATGAAAGCATTTTAATTCTGTTTAAAAAAATAATAAGATTTGAATCAAAAACTTTTTCAAAACTAAGTGAAACTAGCAAAACTGGTATGATTCCTGGATAATTTTCTGGTAATAGGTTTTTTTCAAAGTTAGTATTAAATCAAATTCAAATAAAATTTGAATCCCTATTCAAATTTAAATAAGCTTATTACATCAGGTAAAAATCACACATAGTATTAAATTTAAAGATTGTTTTTATTTTTGTTCAGAAAAAAATATGAGTTCTTAAATAAAAGGTAAATTTGAAATAAAAATAGAATTTTCTATTATTTTTCTAGTGTTAACTAATTTAGGCAACTAAATGTTAAAAGTTAGTCAAAATATAATTATGTTTTATCTACAATATTAAACAAAAGGAAAGATCTAGTCCTTGTAAAATTGTCGTCAAAAAACCTAGTGCTTAAGTTTCTGGTGAAAACAAGCTTTTCTTTTTTATTGTTTTTTGAAAAGAATTGCTTTTATAAAAATCATAAAAAAAAACAAATAAAAAATTAGGAAAACTTTCCGATTGAATGCAACAGGTCAATTTGGGTGGACCTTATGTGATAAATTTCCATTGGTTTCGTATCAAACAATTTACAAAAAATATCTTTTTGAAATCGGATACAAGGAAATATAAATTTTTTAAATCGTAGGTCGCCTATCGTTCTCAATACAGAAATTTACCTTTAAAAAATGTTTAAACTAGGTCAAAATAAAGTAAGAGAAAATCTGTCAATTAAAAAAGAAATCCATTAGATATTACTTCTTATAAAGAGCTGTTTATCAAAGTGTATCGATGACCGATGCAAAATTTCTTAAGTAAACTGGCACTTAGTGTTAAGAAAAAATCGATTATTCTCAAATCTTTAAAAAAAACACTTTTAATAAAACATTTCTGTAATTTAGACTTATTAAAAAATTAAGTTTGAGTTTTTATAACCATAATTAAATTTATTATTTGAAAATGGATTTATGACTGTCATTTTAGAATTTTACATCGCTGAACTCCGTTAAGTAAATATCCATCAATTTAAAAATTGCATTTGACCAAAACCTTTTTTTTCAATTTTTCAAGTACCAATTCAAGTATTTAAATTTTTTTTTTCAATTTAAAAACTCTATTTTTATACCAGAGAACAAATTTTGGAATAAACTCAAAGTAAATTTTGTAGCTCAGATGTGTTTCTACAAAATAATTGAGGGATCAAATTTGTAAAAATAAAAAAATAACTACTAAGTTTTAATTACAATAAATTTATTTTAATAGACGCATTATAGATATGAATATGAAAGTGATTCTTTGAAAAAGTCGGAAATCAGATTGGCAAATATTTGGTTTTGCACAACAAAAGCGCTATTTATCTCAAAATTTTTATTCACTTCTCTAGAATATTAATCATTTAGATTGAAAAAAAAAAATAATTTAAGTGATTAAATTTTTTAAAAGGAAAAGTAATATCGTATTTCATAAATTTAATAGCTTCAGTTAATAAAATCGGGTCGTTTACTTGATAAAAAATGGACATATGACTAGCCTTTGGTTTGAATGATTCGACTATTATTTCTAAACTATTTAGTTTCAGTGGTCTATTTAGCTAAACTTGTCGAAACACTTTAAATATCTTGATAATACCTAGATTCTCTAGTTCTAAACTAGGTTGACCATTTCGCTATTTACTCAACAAGTAATTCTGCTGACAGAACTTTAGAGTGTGAATCCTTCAAAAAACCATTTATTTAATAAAAACATGACTTAAAATCAACAAATTCCAGACCCACGCAATTCTTTCTATCAACTGTTTGGTGATAAATCAATTTAAATAGATAATGGCAAGAGATAAGTGTAATTGGTAGGTTTTATCTTTAACTTTTTTTTTAAGTTTTATCATTTTAAAAGTAGAAAATTTTAGTAAGAAAGATGCATAAAAGTCCCTTTGCCAATGAAGCTAGATATGATTTATGTGTCAGAGTAGTGTAAAGAAAAATAATTAAAATTTTGTTTCACGTTTAGATTAGCTAATTCAAATATGAACATGATCTATTAATTAAGAGCAAATATTTTGAAATTTAATAAAAAAACAAAGGAAAAAGTTCTCTTCGTCTTTAGACTCATTTTTTAGGGCTAATTGTTTCAAGTAAACAAAATTAGAACTGTGGTTAAGCCAAGCTTTTTTATTCACTAATACTCAAGATTTGATTTTTTTTTCCGAATATTTAAACTGTGATTAATGTGAATTATCGTATAAATCCCATAACCGGTTAAAAATTTGATATTTAAGTTTTTTTATCAAAAAATTGTAAAAATTTCAATTGAAAATCTTCACAAATCTCATTAAAACTACAAAGTTTGTGTCTAGCCAGTTTTTTTTTGTTGTTAAGAGAAAATTTGGTTTATTATAGTAACAAAAATTATCATTAAGCTCTTTTTTGTTTTCATGAATCCCTCGCCGATTAAACACTCAATAAACTTGACAGTCAAATGTTAAAATAGTGTTCAAATTTTTTGTTCCTTAAAAAAAAAACAACAATTATCTAGCTTGGAAAAAATTTATTATTTTCTCAAAAATTTATAAAGAAGAGTCTTTTTTGGTATTTTAAAGTTTTATGACATTTAAAAAAAAGTTCTTTATTTAAAAATTTATTAGAAATATTTGAAAAAAAAAACGAGATTTGATAATTTTTTAAATTACTAATTTTTTTTGTGTTAGATACGAATTAGATGTATTTTTAAAGTCACCATTTTTTTGCGAGGCGGATCGACGTTAAATACTTTATTAATAAAACAATGCATTTAGTCATTGCTTTTAATTAAAAAAATATTTTTAAGAACTTGTTCGAATTCACTTTAATTTAAAAATTATTCATCAAAGTTTTTTAGAATTTTTTTCAGGTGAATTTAGCAACAATAGATGACTAACCAATAAAGTTAAACCAATATAAAATAATGCTTCAATTTTAAAATGCTGATAATTTTTTTAATTACTGAAAACAAGTTTCATTTGACCATAAAAATCATACGCTTTTTATTATAATAATTGTTTTAGATAAGTTTTTTGTTATCGGGTAATTTTGAAGCATAATTTCATTTGAGAATAATTAAGAACATGATTTGAATTTTAAAAAAATGTTAAATTTTTTTTTTAAATATTCTGTCAAAAATGAATTTTTTCAATTTAGATATAAGACCCAGTGATAAAATTTTTTGCCGAACAAAAGGGTCGAAAAAATGTCAAATTTCCGCGACCCAACCAAAAATGTAATTATACAAAATTAATTTTATTTTTTTTTGCTCATTAATTTCCTCAAAGAATCACATTGAACAAACTAAAGACTTTGAACAAAGTCGAATCAAAGCTCTGCAACAAGAACGCATCAATGTCCAAAAGAAAACATTTACCAAATGGTGTAATTCTTTCCTTTCAAAAGTAAATGAAATTTTTTAATTTCCTCAACTAAAATATTTGGTAAAAGTATGGAATGGAAATAGATAACTTATTCAACGATTTGGAAGATGGCAAGCGCTTGATCAAATTGTTAGAAGTAATATCGGGCGAAAAATTGGGAAAACCAAATCAAGGAAAGCTCAAAGTGCACAAAATTGAGAATGTTAACAAAGCATTAAATTTTGTACAAAGCAAAGTAAAAAAATGAACTAAGTTTATTTGATTTTTTTGCTCAAAATTAATTAAATTTTAGATAAAATTAGAGAGTATTGGTGCAGAAGATATTGTATCGGGCAATCCGACCCTCATTTTAGGTCTAATTTGGACCATAATTTTGAGATTTCAAATTGAAGGTATCGAAATTGATGCCGAGGATGACTCACACGAAAAGCGCAGTGCCAAAGAAGCTCTGTTGTTGTGGTGTCAGCGAAAAACATCCGGCTACCAAGGAGTCAAAATAATCGACTTTTCCAATAGCTGGAGAAATGGCCTCGCTTTCAATGCCTTAATTCATTCCCAAAGGCCAGACCTTGTTGATTTTAATTCTCTACATCCCAATGACAGCTTTAATAATCTAAACAATGCCTTTGAATTGGCTCAAAAGCACCTAGCAATTGCCAAGCTATTGGATCCTGAGGATATTGATGTAGACAGACCGGATGAAAAATCCATTCTCACCTATGTATCCTCCTACTATCACACATTTGCCAAAATGAAAAACGAAGCAGTCGGTGGAAAGCGTATTGGCAAAATAGTCGACTATCTGATGGACATTGACCGCATTAAAGAAGCCTATGAATATGATGTGGCCAATTTGATGGCTTGGATACACAAAAATATACGGGATCTGAGCAATTTTGAATTTCCCAATTCGCTGCACGGAATCAAGTCGCTAATGCTCATATTCTACAAGGAATACATGGTTTTAGATAAGCCTCCGAAGTGTAGACAGAAAATTCTTATTGAGGCTAATTTTTATAGCATAAACATGAAGCTAAATGCCCAGGGCCACCCGAATTACATTCCACCTGAAGGCAAGACTGTCAGCGATCTGGAAAATGCTTGGTCGAGGCTGGAAAAAGTCGAGCACGAGAGAGACATGGCTTTGAAAAGGGAACTGCATCGACAAGAAAAACTTGAGCAAATGTATGATAAATTTGACAAAAAAGCCAAACTAAGGGAAGACTGGATCAGTGATATGGCAAAAATTCTAAGCAATTCGTCTTCGTTTTCCAGTTCGTCTCAATTGGACGCAACTTTTAAAAAATTAGAGGCGCTTAGTGCTGATTTTAATGCCGGATCAGATCGATTCAAGCGTCTAGATCAATTAGGACAAGAGTTAATACAAGAAGACTATTTTTCCAAAGATACTGTTCACAAGCGAAATCAAAAAATTCAGTCAGCATTTAATAATTTAATTGATCAATTCGAAAAAAGAAAAGCTTCTATGGCAACGTATCAGGAATTGGAGTTTTTGTTTCAGGAAATGGAAAGTCTAAAAAACGAGATGATTGATTTAGAGGTATTTTTTGAATTTTTATACACCCTCAAACTTTGCCAACAAAAAAATATATTGGAACAATTTTTGGACTTTTTTTTTTAAAAAAGTTTAGATAAAATTAAATATTTAAAACACGAGCTAAACAAAAATTAGAAGCATTTTTTTGTCTCTTAAGTCTTGCAACTAAGATAAATTAAAAAGTTTACAAAAAATTAAAAAATGACGACTTTGGTTTTAAAAATTTGATCAAATATATAAACAGATGAATATTTTATGCTTAAAAAAAAAGACATAAAAAAAAATGAAAGTTATTCAGCATGTGAAAAAAATTACAAATTTAATTTAAAAACGTCATTATTATAGAACAAACTAACAAATTATTTAAATAATTACCAGATATCAATTTGTAAGGCTTTTGCGTTTCATTTATTTTCGATGTAAAGAGTTCTTGTAAAAATGAGAGTTGTTTAAAAGATACAAGTCAAGTATAAGACTTGTTCATTAGTCTTATGCAAGTTTGTAAAAAATACATATCAAAATTAAAATCAACTGCTTGTATTTTTATCTAAATTTTGTTATATGACAAAAATAGTTTTATTTGATCTATTTAATTATCTAAAAACTGATTACGTAAGAAACTATCTATTTAGTTCTTTGGACAATTTTTAATTATTAATTGAAATTATGCTAGCTAATAAAATCAAAAAGTTAATTTATTTGTTTTATTAGATAATTTTAATCTATTAAGTTTTTTTGGAAATGTGACTTTTAAGCAAAAATAAACAAAATATAGATAATTTTTTTGTTTAAGGATAAAAATAGTATTGATATTCTTAAATTAAAAAAAAAAAACCTTTAAAATGATTAATTAAAAATTTTTTAAATCAAATTGAACTTGAAAAATCAAATTTATTGGCCTAAACTCAAATTTTATATATAATTTTGGATACCGTAAATATTTGCTATTTACTGCAGGATCTCCGAGATATTAACTTTATTGCGCTAAAAATATTAAATTTTAACTTTTTATTAATTAAGAATTTTTATTAATTTATTGTTTTACAATCCCAAATATAAATATATAAACCAACTTCAATTAACGTCAATAAAAAAAATTGGATATTATTTTAGGAACTTAAATCTGGTTTCTTAGTCGTTTAAAAAGCAAATATTAATTAATATCAAAATCTATTAAAAATTTTTTGTAATTTTATCAATTGAATTTCTCTTTTTAAAAGTGCAAAGATTTTTTAAAGAAAATTTGATTTTATGTTATTCATTTTATCTTTGCCAAAAAATTTATTATAAAAATTATAAAAATTTATTAAAAAAATTATTTTTTATTTATGATATTCTAATCAATGAACCAAGTCTTAGTTTAAATCTTGAATCAAAAATTTCGAAATTTTGCTTAAATAGTCAAAACACTATTCAAAAAAAAAAATACACTAAATGATTTAGAACTTTTTTTTGTTCGCCCAGAAAAAAATTTTAAAAAATTTAATTTTATGCATTCAAAAAAAAAACCACAAAACCCAAAAAACAAAAAAAAAATTGACAATCTCCCCAAAAACTTAATATTTTTTCAAACAATAATTTGAAAATTAATTATCTATTTGTCATTTTTTAGAAAGCCTTTCAATCCAAAGACTTTGGAGAATATTTGCTAGATGCAGACGAATTGATTGACAAACACGTAATTCTAGAGTCTCAGATTGGGGGTATCAGCCAACATCTAAAAAGTGTAAATCGCCGAGCACAGCAATTCACACGATCCAACTTGTCTAGTTCTTCCACTTCCTCTCAATCTCTAGTGTCCTCATCGCCCAACACCAGCATCAGTGAAAACACATCAAAACCTTTGATCAACGAGGCCCAACTAGTCAAAGAAAAACTAGATGCATTGAACAAAGCATTTGACTTGATAAACGTTCTATGCGGCGAAAGACGCCGCTACCTGCAAGAACACCGCGACTACCTTAAATTCCTGGAAGAGACAGACGAAGAAATTCTTTGGATTGAGGAAAAAATGCGCGTAGTCAAGTCCAACGATGCTGGACACGACCTGGGCTCCACTCAAATTTTGATCAATAAACATGAACAACTAGAAGACGAAATTAAGTTTCGCTCGCCCAGAATCGACAAAATTGTCGCCCAGGGCCAAACCATAATTGATGGCAAACAATTTGGACAGACCGAGAGCCAAAATGTAGTCCAGCGAATATCACAAATGCAAACAATGATCAAACAACTGAAAGAATTAGCAGCCAAAAGGAAGTCTCTGTTAGAGGACTCATTTTCATCGCAGCAATACTTTGCCGATGCCAATGAGGCCGAGTATTGGATGAAGGACAAAATGGCCTTGGTGTCTTTGAACAGCGACTGTGGCAAAGATGAGGCGAGCGCCCAGGCGCTCCAAAGCCGCCATGCGCGCATACAGGAAGAAATAAAAGCCTATGAAGCCGAGATCAGACGCCTCACTGAGATCACCGATGTACTGATCGGCAACAGACGCTTTAGCTCATTTCCAGCTGAGATCAAGCAACAATTGATGAAGAACCAGAAGCGCAATGCTCTGGCTTCCACCGGAGAAATGGCCACTGACACCGAAGATATTGATGACTCCGATTCGGACCTTTCTGCCGCAGATTCTTTCAAACAAGAAGTTGATTATGTCGACCAAATAGTCGAAAAAGAAGTGACAGAATTGGTGAGTGTACAAACAAATGCCAATTGTGTCAAAGCTCTGTACGCGTTCAGCAGTAAACACTTTTGCATTCAAAGAGGAGAAATAATGGAGCTAAAGGAAAAGACAAATAATGAGTGGTGGCTGCTGGAAAAGTCAAATGGTCTGGAGGGATACGCGCCGGCAAATTATGTCAAAGAACTTGGCATGCACATTTTTGCCAAGCAGCTAAAAAAGCTGGTCAAGCGGCCTCAAGTTGTGCAAGTGGAAAAAGTTGCGCCAAAACCGAGTGGGGTGGTGAACGCGCTCAAAAGTGACCGGAAAAAAAAGGCCTCCATTGTGAGACGCAAAACCACCAGCATACAACCAAGACAACTGCAGCATTTGAACACGGAAAATTTACAAAAGAGACAAGCTGACATCAAATTCATGTTCAATCAACTGGTGAACTCGTCAATTGAGCGACGCAAACAACTGGACAACACAATGGCATTTTACCGATGGCTCAGAAAGTACGAAGAGTTCAGCAAGTGGGTTGGCCAAAAGCTTGACGAAATGAGCCTGAGCAACCGGCAGTCATTGCTGGAAAATCCGGACTCGTCCAAACGTCTCTATCAGACTTTTGTCACCGATTTTTTGGCCTACCAAAACGAGTTTGCTCAAATTGAAAAATTGGCAGATGAGTTGGTGAGCAAAAAGTTGACGTATGTGATCGAAACGTCCAAAAAGGCCATGTCACATGGCGAAATAAAGCAAAAACAAAGCGCACTCAGTGTTGATTATCAGAAATTGTTGGAGCTGAAAAAAACATGGGACAGTTCAATAAAAGCGTTTCAGTGCATCGAAACGTACAATGGTTTGTATGCGGAAGTGAGTGATTTGGTGAGGGAAAAGCTGAGCGCTCTGCAAAAGGAAGAAGTGGCCGACGAAAATGATGTGCGAACTGTGCGAGCTCTGCAAAAGAAACAGGAGAAAATGGAACGCGAACTTGGACCAATTGACAAAAATATGCTCAGTTTGAAGCAAAATGGCCAAGAGGTGAGCAAGTACTTTCCGCAGGAGAAAGAAAATGTGGACAGAAAGCAAGAGGTCATTAATGACGAGTGGCTGAGGCTGCGGGAAGAGGTCAAAAATCGAAAAGCAAAATTAGATGAAAAGCATGGCATGCAGAGATTTGAAAATGAACTGGACGACTTTAGAGTGGCTTGTGGCGGCCTTGTTGCCCAATTGAACGAGCTCACTGAGCCCAGAGATCTGAAACAACACGAAGAAATGAAGAACAAATTTGCAGAACTGCACGCTCAATTCAAAAACGAGCTCTTGTTCAAATTTAACAGCTTAAAAGAGTTGGCTCAAAGTTTGCTTGGCAAACGGGGTGTTGCGGGCAGTGTTGACCAAATAAACTCTGGTTTGAGTCACGTGACCAGCATAAAATGCCACACGGCCAATAGTCTGGACGACATGAGCAAATATTTGGATGACTATCAAAAATATTTGAAGTTTAAACAGGATGGCTCGGGCATGCACCTTTTGATGCTGGACCAAGAGGCCTATTTGCACTTTGACGATGTGGGAAGCTCGTCAAGCAATGTGGACGCGCTGCAGAAGCGTCACGACCAATTCATAGCCAAACTAAATGCCCAGGATGACAAAATGAAAAGTCTAGCTGACCAATTGACCAAGCTAAGGGCCAACAAACACTTTGGCTTGCAAGAAATGGAGCAAATGTTTCACTCGTTGACTGTGATGAGACAAAAATTGAAGCAGAGTGCACTGGAGCGAAAGCTCAAGTTGGCCAAGTCAAAGGAATTCTATGACTTTAAGATACAGTGCGATGACTTGAATTGTTGGATTGACGAGAGAAGGTCCATAATGGAAAATGCCAATGCCGAGTCAAGTTCGTTGACTCATTTGGAAAAGTCCATGAACAAACATGAGGCCATTGAAAAAGAGTTGATATCGAATAGAACTAGACTTGACAGTTTAATTGTAGATGGTGGTCGTTTGTCCAAGGCCATAGTGAACGAAAAAGTGCAGCAGTTGATCAGTGTGGTGGAACAAAATTGGCTGGACTTGGAAAATTATTCCAAGCTGAAAGGCAAAGAGCTGCAACTGGCCAAGGACAAGGCAGAGATGAATTTGAAGATGAGTGATGTGCAAAATAGAGTCAAAGGACTGGAGAGCGAATTGAGCAAGAACTACGCCAACACTGACCTAAGATCTTCCAAACAAGCTCTCAAAAAACATTTGGAACTAAAAAAACAAATAACAATGGAAATTGAACTGCTGAACGACATGAACAAAGAAAATGTGGCTTCACTGGCCAACAAAGATCAGACCAGTTCGCCACTAGAGCTCAAAAGCGCTCTTGCCGCATACATAGCCTCGTACAATTTGCTCAATCCATTGATTGAGCAAAAACAAAATATCCTCGAGTCAGAGTACAGTGTGCAGCAATTGATGTTCGACTTGGACCAAGAGACACAATGGATTGATCAGAGCATACAACAAATTGACTTGGTAACCCACACAATGCCGCACACATTGTCCGAGGCCATGAACATGAGCAAAAAATTGAGCGAACTGGACCGCACACGCATCACCAGCCACAAAACACTATTTGATAGTCTCGCACAAAAAACTCAATCTATGCTAGAGAACCAAAGTGTGACTTCTTCTTTGGACAAATTGGCTCACAAACTCGACCAAATCCAGTCCAAATGGAACACTCTTCAATCAGTAATGGCCGAAAAAAAATCCCTAGTGGCCACTTGTCTCATTGAACAAGAACAACTCGAAGAACTAAACCAAATAAACATTTCGCTGAGTGAAAAAGCGCCCATTTTGACCAATGCACTTGACCAAAATGTCAACGAGTCAAGTGTGAACAAAAACTTGAGCAAATTGGAGAATTTGGCGCACGATTTGCGCGAGCACAAAGCTCAACTGGGTGCCAAAAGGCCGTGCAGCGCTTTGGTCGAGTCCAAAGTAAAAGAAACAGGGCGCAAAGTGGACGAAATGTTGGCTGAAAGTGAACAGACAAGCAAAATGTTGTGTAATCGCGCTGAAGCTCTGGAATTTGAGCGCGAAAGCTGTGAGTTCATGAAGTGGATGAACGAAAAGCGAGCCCAGGCTCAATCCGAAGAGTTTGGTCAAGACTTTGAGCATTTAATCTTGATCAGCGACAAATTTGAGTCTCTCAAAGACGAGGTCAAGCTTGCTGACGCCAAATACGACCGCTTGAAACAACGAGCCAGCGATCTGCTCAGCGCCAAAGGCCCAGACTCCAAGCTCATTCACAAACGAAGCGACGAGCTCAAGGCAACACGTGACCAATTGCTTGCCGAACTCAGCCAGCGTGACCATTTGCTGAGCTCGGCCGCCCACATACACCGCTTCAACAAGGACGCCCAGGACCTCAATAGACGCATGAGTCAAAAAGAAGCCAGCTTTGTCACCGACTTGGGCAAAGATTTGAACTCGTGTGAGTTTTTAGTGCGCAAACACCAAACTTACATGGAAGAATTGTTCGCGTTCAAAATACATCTGAACGATTTGAATAAAGAGAGTGAAATTTTGGGCAGTAAACATCCGGGTGACACCCAAGAGTCCATTCTGTCCGAAATGAATGATTTAATTGACAGATTTAACATTTTAAAGTTAAAAAGTGAAAAGAGAACCAAAGATTTGAGCAATTCAAGAGACTATCACAAGTTTATGGTCCAGTCCAAAGACTTGAGCAGATGGATGGAGCAAATTCGAGCTGGTCTGGTCACTTTTGATCGGCCGTCTGACGTGTACTCAGTGCTTCGAATGAAAGAGGAACTTGACAATGTGAGATCAGAGATATCGCAGCGAGATGACATGTTCAAGAAGCTGGAAGAGCTGTACATTGAGATTGAGGCCAAAAAAGACAGTGTGCATGGCAAGCAAGTTTTGTTGATCACAAACGACTGCATGAACAACAGAGAGAGTTTGATCGAGTACTGGACGCTGAAAAATCGCCTCCTTGAGTCCCAGCTCGAGTGTCACGAGTTCTATCGCGATGTCACTCAACTAGTCTCGCTCATAAGCTCCCAGGAGTCCATTTTGACAAAGAGTTTTGGTGAATTGGACCAGCAGTTGAGCACAGGCAACATTTTAATTGTGGAAGATTTGGAACGTTTGGCAAAGACAAGTGAAAATTTGGAGAAAAAAATAGAGAAACAATCGCTGGAAAGAGCCATTGAATTGAAGAGAAAAGGTGCTCAATTGTTGGAAAAAGAGTCAGCACGGCTTCATAGTGCCGAAAGCGAAATTTTTGCTCTGAATGAAACCCAACGACTAAAGGACATGTTGAATTTTATTCTAAAAAAAGAAAATGACCTGAGAGAGCTGTGCCGGAAACGCGCCACCCAACTGAGTGAATCAGTGAGATTTTTTCGCTTGTACCGGGACGTGGACGAGTTTGACATGTGGATAGAAGAAAGGATACGCAGTGCGCGCAATTTGTGTCAACGCTCGCACTCACTGCCTCTCCACGACCAAATAAAACTTTTCCAAAAGCAAAAGGCGCTCAAAAGCCACATAGAATCCAACTTTGACAGGTACACTCAGCTGAATGAGCGCGGCAAACACGAGCTGACCACAAACAGCTCGGTCAGCGAGCAGCTGATGCGGCACACTCTGCAAAATTTAAACTCAAAGTGGCAGGCGCTCGCCTACGAGGTGAACGAGCGCGAAAAAGAGTTTGCCGAAGCCAAGGACATACTTGAGTTCAATGACCAGTTGGAAAAGCTTGAAGAGTGGCTCAAGGACAAAGAGTTGATGATTCAGAGTGGCGATGTGGGTCGCGACTACGAGCACTGTGTTCAACTTTTGAAAAAGGTCGACGACACCACATCGCCCACACATGAGCTCAAGCTAAAACAATTGATCGATATGGGCAACAAATTGGTGCGCTTGGGACGCACTGACCAGCAAATGGTGGCCGACAAAAATGACCGCTTGATCAACAGATCCGAGCTGATCAAGTCGGGTGTGAACAAGTACCGGCAAAAGTTGGTGGCTGCGCTGGACGTTCATTTGTTGATGCGCGACTTGGAAGACATTGACCAGCGCATTCTGGACAAGATAAGTGTTCTGCAAGTGGAGGTGGAGCACAAAAATTTAGACTCTGTCCAAGTGGCACAATCAAAGCTCAATGATCTTAAATCGGAGCTGAGTCCGATCGAGGAAAAGCTTGAGCAGGTGAAGACCGAGTCTTTGGTGGCCTCGTCCTCCGATCAACTCATACACAAATTTGACCAAGTCATTCAAAATTGGCTGCATCTTAGAGACCTAGTCGAGGCCAAGTCCTCGAAATTGGAGTCTGCCTTTTCTTACCAGAAGTTTATGGTCGAGTACAGGGAGTTGAAGTGGTGGATTTGGGACATGGGCAACAGAATTGAGCAGCAAAGTGAGCCTAGCAGTGTTGGCGAGGCCGAGACTGCCATCAATTTGCACCAGGAAAGAATGACTGAAATTGAGGGCAAGGCGCACAGGTTCATTGGTCTGAGTGACATGGCCAACGAGTTGATTGAGCGCAAGTCAACCGAGTCCAATTATCAGCTGGTGCAGCGGCAAATATCCAACTTTATCAAAGACATTGGTCAATTGGAAGAGCAGCTTGAGCTGAAGGCGTCACAGAAACAAAAGTGGTTGCACGAGTGTGCCCAGTGTTTGGAGGTGAAAGAGTCGTGGCGCCAAATTGAGAACTGGTCAAAGCAAATTGAGCTCTGGTTGAACAGTGTGGACGTGGGCGACTCGGTGTTGGCGGCCAAATCGCTGCAGACCAAGCACGAAAACATGGAGAACTCGGTCAAGTCCCAGATGGGCGCTCATGGCTCTTTTGACAATTTGGAGCGGCGATGCAGCGACATGATACGCAGCAAAAATTCAAATGTTCACCAGATTCAGCAGATTGTGGAGCAGAGCAGCGCCAAACGAAAGCAGCTGAGCGATCTGTGCGCCAACAGACGCAAACAACTTGACGACTCGTTGATGTATCAAAATTTGCTTTTAAACTATTATGACGTCATACAGTGGATTAAGGAAAAGACAGTGACCGCCATGGAAAAGACGTACACGGACTTGAGCAATTTGGAGACCAAAATACAGAGACACCAGGCGTTTATGATCGATTTGAATAAAGTGGGACAAAGAAGAGTGGAGGACATGCACAAAGAGGCGAATCAACTGTTGGCCAGACACCAGACCACGCTGTACTCGTTGAGCACATGGTCGTCGCAAATAATTGCCAACATAAATGAACACCTAAAGGATCTTGACTTTCAATGGAACGGACTAAAGACTGCCGCAGAGACAAAGAGGAAATTTTTGGACGATGCGTTCAAGTATGTCTCGTTTACCAGGTTTTCCGATGACTTGTTTGCTTGGTTCGATGAAGTAGAGTCACAGTTGGCCAATGACGACAATGGTCACGACATATCCTCGTGCAAAATGCTCTTGTTGAGACACGAGAATTTGAGCAAACAAATTGAGGCACAGAGTGACAAAATTTCCGAGCTTGACTCGTATATGTTGACAAATAAGGATAACTTTATGCTGGCTGATATACAGCAAATGGCCGGTCAAGTCAAGCAGCGGTTCAATGAGCTCAAAGAGCCTTGCAAGATTAGGTAATTAATTTTTTTTAATTTTTATTAAATAGTTAGTCAATTCTTTTATTCATATTATTTTTTTTTTAATTAAATTTTTTTTTTTTATTTAATTGATTGATTTTTCTACGATTTTTTATTGGAGGAATTTTGGATTTGATTTGGGAATATTTTTAAAATGTGAGCCAAAGTTAAAGAAAATTTTTTTAGCAAAAACAAAAAAGAAAAGTGTCGCCAAATTAAAGTTAATAATCAATATCGAACATTTTTATTATTATTTAGCTTTAATCAATTTTCAAGCATTAAATTTTTTTCTGATACTTTTTATTGGTTCCAAGATAAATTGAATTTAGTAATAAATTGAATTAGAACCAAGTCAAAAGTTTGTCAAAAGTTAAGAAAAGCGTTAATCAAGAAAAATTTTAAACTTTTAAACATTAATTTAATTGTTAATTTAAAATTTCTAAAAAGTTATAGACTATAATATAAGTGAGTATGAAAAAGTCATTTTTAAAATGAAACAAAAATATATTAATTTAAAGTCACTAATTTGGCTTTCGTTTATTTAAGATAAATTGTCATCCAATATATAAATTTATTAATTTATAATCGGTTTTTAATTTATTTCAAAATTTTAGTTGAATTAATCTCAAAATTTTTGGTCTTTTACACCTTTTTTTTTTTAGTTTTAAATTAAATTCTTTCAAACAAGTCAAAATGGGCTGACTTAAACCTAAATTCTATTTTTTTTATTTAAAATTGGTTCATTTACTAAATAAACCGATTTAAAAGAATTTTTTAAAAATTGTCAAAATGGTTTGATTTAGACTTTTAAAAAGTTTTAAATAATGTGATCGTTTCTTCTTGATAAAAATTTAGTATTGTTAATTTTTGCACAAAAAAATAAAAAAATAAGCGTCAAGCATTTATCATTACCAATTGAAAAATGATTTTAATATTTTTTTATTTTTTAATGTGTTTTTTGTTTCCAAGTGAATTCTTCACATATAATGTTCACTTCAAACTCACACTTAAAGGATTAACCTACATTCACAGAAGCTAATTTGGTTTAGGTTTTTGTTTAAAATAATTAGCTTGATTAGTCATTAAACTTCCTTTTATTAAGTGGACTTAATAGCCTAATTGTTAATTCTTCCCAATTTATTCAAATATAAATGTTCAAATCATCAAATTTAGTAGCTTACTTAATTTTATTTTTTATTTTATTAATTGACCAAAATTTAATTCGATTTATTTTTTAGTTGTCTAAAAAATTTCAATTCTTTTTTCGACCTTAAAAATAAGAAAAGATAAAAAAAAATTTCCTTTAATTTATTAACAAATAAAATGAATAAAAAACAATTAAAAGGTTTTGTGAAGTTCAGTACAAAAGAACAGAACAAAGTTAAAAAAAATTAAATGACTTTTTTTCTAAAAGTAAGGAAAAAAGTTATTCAATTTTTAGGTTTTTTTTTCTGTTCTTCTTATCATTTTGTACTGAACTTCACAGAACCTTTTAATAGTTTTTTATTCATTTTATTTGTTAATAAATTAAAGGAAATTATTTTTATCTTTTCTTATTTTTTAAGGTCGAAATGTCACAAGTCTTTTCTTATTTTTATGTTGCATTTACAGAATTAAGTTTAAACTTTTAGAAAAAAAGTTATTCAATTTTTTTAAGTTTTTTTCCGTTCTTTTTATCATTTTGTACTGAATTTCACAAAACCCAATTAAAAAAATTTGATTTAATAAAAATGAAGTTAATCATTTAAAATTTCTAAAAAATTTGTTAAAAATAAGGCAAGAAAATTTACAAGAATCACTGAGTTTGTTCACAGTGTTGCACGACATGGACGATGCCAGTCAATGGATCAGCGACAAGATGGCACTGGCATCGCTAGACGAACTTGGCTTTAGTCTCCAAGAAACGCATAAAATGCTCAAAAAACATAACAATTTGGAACAAGAGACCAAAAACCAACAAGAGCTGATCGAAACTGTGTTCAAAACAGCCAGAAAGCTTGTCGACAGAAAACATTATGCTCATCAGTTGTTGTCGAATCGACTGGCCGAATTGGAAAAAGAGTGGCTTGTGTTCAAAGACATGGTTGGTGAACGCAAGCAAAAATTGGACGATGCTTACCAGATGCACACGTTTTTGTCAGAAAGCGAAGATATGATCCAGTACATGATGGACAAATTGAAAGAAATGACCAGCACAGACTACGGCCGAAATGAGCTCATTACTTTGAGCTATTTGAAAAAGCTCAAGTCAAACGATCTGCAAAATCAGCGCCAGCTCTTGGACTCGTTGGTTCAACAGGGTGCAGAACTTCAGAGTCGCAAGCACACCGACAAAAAGACAATTCAGCGCAAGGTCTTCGAAATGCAGAATTTGTACCAGAGTGTCTGCGATTCGGCCATGGACCGAGAGCAGTACCTGAACGCCATGTTGAGTGTATTCCAGTTTGAAAGAGAGGCCGAGGCACTTGTCAACTGGCTCCGGGATCAAGAAGTGCTCGCCTCAAGTCAAGACTTTGGCCAAGATTTGGAACACGCTGAACTTTTGGCCAAAAAATTCCAGCAATTTGTCAACTATTTGGGAAAAAATGCGGACAAAATAAGCCAATTTGACGATTTGGCTCAGCAACTATGCGAAAACAAGTTCACGCCAAGCATTTACATTGAGAATATTGATGAGCGATGCTCTTTTATAAACAACATTTGGAACCATCTGAATGTGATGGCCAACATACGGCGCAAGACCCTCGAGGGCGCCATTGAGGTGCATGCTTTTGACAAGGACTGCGACGACTTGATCGCATGGGCATCGGAAAAAGAAAAATTTCTCTGCAATGAAGACATTGGATACGACTTGGCCAGTGTGTACACTTTGGCCAAGCAGCAAGAAGCGCTCGAAAATGAGCTTGTTTCGCTTGGTGAAGAGCTTGAACGGCTCAATTCAGAGTCCAAACGCTTGATTGAAAGCTATCCGGCCACCAAGGATCATTTGGAAAGCAAGCTGGATGAAGCCGACACAAAATACAACCAAGTGCTGCAGCATTTGAGCCAGAGAAGGGACAAAATACAGAGCTCGCAAAATATGTTTGTGTTTGCCAATGAATTTAATGAGCTGAGTGAATGGCTTAGGGAAATGCTGGTCAAATTGACATCGGTCGAGTTGAGCCCGCAAAATGGACTTGGCGAGGTCAACAACGCCGAAATGCTCATACAAAAACATAAGGAACACAAAATCGAAATCGATTCCCAACAGCCCAAGATACAAAAATTTCTACACAAATCCGAAGAGTTGTTGACCAAAATGGCACGAAACAAAGTGGTAAAACAAGAAATTTTGAGCAAAATTCAAATAGTTCAGACAAACAATGGTAATTTGTTGGAGACTTGGTCAAGTAGACAGGACTTGTATGAACAAAATTTGGAGTATAACAAGCTGCTGAGAGAGATTAAGTATTTGGACGCTTGGCTCTCTTCTAAAGATGCGTTTGTGCACACGGATATACTTGGCGATAGTGTGTCCAGTGTGGAGACTTTGATTAAACAGCATGAAGACTTCGAGAGGATGTTGAGTGCCATGGAAACTCGATTTGGTAACTTGAGGACAGAGAATAAATTGGAGAAAAAACTGAAAGAGATTAGGGAACGCGAGGCTGCAAACAGGATCAAGGCTGATGCACAATTTGAGGAAGAGAGGAAAAAAGACGCGGAGCGAAAACGAAAATTGGAACAGCGTCGTCAAGATGAGCGCAGACGAACACAGGAAATAATTGCCAATGTGGCACAAAATCAAATAGCCGCCAATGTATCTCAATCGGTTGGCTCCACAGAAATAGCTAATAATTTGGAAGTTAAGGCTCAGATAGATGGTGATCAGATGGCTAAACAAGTGAATAGTCCAAAGAATGCCAATGCTGGACCTATACGCAAAAAGGACAGAAATAGAACGAGAAGTATCAGAGATAAGCACAAAATAATGATCGGACTTTCAACTCCGACTATTACTGATTATTTAATGAGAAAACAGGAATACCAAAAAGGTGGCCAAAGAGCTCCGATTAGAGGTAATTAGAAATAATTTGTTTTACTTTTTTTAGAATTTTGCAAGAAGAATTTAGAAAAATGATGCTTTTTCTTAGGAATGTGAAAGTGTTTCTAAAAATTATTTTTTTATTTTAATTTTTGAATTAAAATGCACTCGTAAATTATAAAATGGCTCATTTCAATTTCAAAGAGTGAAATTTGAAAAGGAAAAAATTTAACAATACAGTGGTGATTTGATAGCAGTATTTTACGAAAAATTACGTAAAATATCGTGAATTAACCAAATTTTACCACATTTTACGTTAATTAACGTAAAATTCGAAAAGTGAAAAAGAGGTATTTTACGAAAATTTACGTAAATTTTCAAGATTTTGAGATAATTTTTGTAAAATTTGGTAAAATTCAAAACGGCCAATTCAAAATTCAAAATTTTTGAAAAAAATGTCTGTTTTTTCCAAAAATCGAAAATTTAAGAAGGTTTTTTTTACAACGATTTTAAAAATAACTATTTTTTAAACTAATTTATGAAAAAAAAAACTTTCCTAAATTTTCGATTTTTGGAAAAAACAGACATTTTTTTCAAAAATTTTGAATTTTGAATTGGCCGTTTTGAATTTTACCAAATTTTACAAAAATTATCTCAAAATCTTGAAAATTTACGTAAATTTTCGTAAAATACCTCTTTTTCACTTTTCGAATTTTACGTTAATTAACGTAAAATGTGGTAAAATTTGGTTAATTCACGATATTTTACGTAATTTTTCGTAAAATACTGCTATCAAATCACCACTGTAAGATTAAACTAAATTACGAATAAATCGATATGCTTTACAATAAATATTAAGATTTAAAAATTACTAGTTAAAACTAAACAAATTAAGTTAAACAATAATCTTGAATAAAATGAAATTGTGATATAGAATAATATGGAATTCTTTATTATTTTAAATTTATAGAGCTCAAAAAAAATATTACAACAAAAAAATTAAAACAAGATATTTTTTTTATTTGTTTCTTTGAAATAGAATTATTTCAAAAAAATAAATTTTTTGTAACAAACATTTAAAGATATTAAAACATTAAATTAAAGAAAAATACCAATTTAGACAAGATTTGATTAAATGAAAAAAAATATCACTTAGGTAAATATTGCATAAGTTCTTTTCTTTGTCATTTTTTTTTTATTATATTTCTTAACAAAGCATCAAATTCAGTTTTTCCGGCAAAATTTCTGAAAATACCATCAAAAAAAATTAAATAAAACTATTGAACTTGTTTGGAATAAATTGAAGCAAAAATATAAGAAAGATAAGACAAGTATTTTAAGATGATGTGCATAATCACAAAATTTATTTTTCAAATAAAAATCAAATAATTGTTTCTCACTGAATTCATCATCATCGGAAAAAAATATTTGAATTAAAATTTAAATATTTGAATAAAAATGTGAAAAAAATAATGATTTAAATTTTGACAGAATTTTTTAAAATATTTTTTGAATGATTTTTTTCAATTTTTCTCTTGTTTGGTAAAAAATAAATAATTTAAATGTAAAAACTATAAAATTAAATTATTAATTTGTATCTAAAGAATACCAACCATTTTACACATCAATCCATGGAAATTTAATGTGTTTTTTCATTGATAAAAATGATTACAACGAACTAAACGCAGCTACTCAGCCGATCAACCTTTTTAATTGTAAACTAAATCTTATTGAGGATACGACTATTCAGAGAGATGTCATTCATGTAGAAACAGAAGATGGTGCTGAATATTTATTTGATGCCGCAGGTGACGAGCTCGACATGGAAAAATTGGATCTTTGGAAGGAAAAAATAGATGAAAGTTCAGGTAAAAATTTATTTTATTTCTAACCAATTTTGTTGCATGAAATTAATGTTGTGCTTTTTTTGTTGCTTTATTTGCACCTTTAGCTTCTCCAAGTCAATCAGGGCTAAGCACTTATAACCTAACCAGCACTAGTCATTTAAACATTAGCACGGGTGATTTGAATTCTCTGTCAGCTCAAACACCAAATAAGCCTAGATCAAGAGCACCGGTTGTTATGTCTTTGCCACCTATTAAATCCGAGTCTATAGATAGTGATGTCACTAATGAAGATTATTATGCCCAAATAAGTTCACCTCTGAGCAAATCGGCAGAAGCACAACGAATGCCCATATATGAAAATGTACCGCTAAATAACAGCTTTAATAATGGTATTTATTTTAACCCTAATTCTTTAGCAAACGCTCTAGCTCCTCAATCGCATGACTACATTAATTTAATTTCTTATGATTTTATTTTAGCTAACCAAAAATTAATTTATAACCAAAATCTTTTAAATAATCATTGCTTGTAAATTTTTTTTATTAGTTTTATTCTTTTTTTTTTGTAAATTTTTTGTATTATTATCAAATAAAAACTTGCTTCTTTTAAACTGTGTGGCTAAAATTAATAAACAACATTAATATTTTGTTCTTAGTCGAGGAGACATTTGTCCAGGACTCTTTTGGTCAAATAACTGAGAACAAAAAATCTGTCTATTTTGACCAAAATGACATTGCTCCGTACCGACACCGCGAGGAACCTAAAGCACCAGTTTCTCCACTATCAATTGGAAGTGTGTCGGACAAAGTTGGTCACTTGGAGTCAACAAAAGGAAATCGCCGACCACTAGTTTCCATCATCAAAAAATCCTCAACCACCACTCACAAGGAAGACATTAAACTTGTCCGACCAGTTAGCGTGATATCAGAAGAAGCTAGAAGCGAGCCATCTACACCAAGAAAATTGGACAAAAAGGAATCACTTATTGCCGAAGTCCTGAAGCAGTCCGCCATAAGTAGCTCTCAGTTAAGTGCCGATGACTTGAGACATACTTCCTATAACCAGGCTATTCACACAAAACAAATTGAAAGAGAAGCAGGAGTTGTTAAATCCTTAGTCGAAAGTATGAGTGCACCAACCGATAACCTAAACATTTCAATTATAAGCGAAAACAGTGAAAATTCGGCAGTTGGTTCTGTAAATTTACTCAAACAACCATCGAATGCAAGTGAACAAAATGTTTACGGGATTCAAAATTTAGTGGCTTCAGAAGATAAGAGAGCTCAAACTCTACCAAGTATATATTAAAATTTTGCCAACAAAAAAATCTGCTTTAAATCTTGAATTCTAAAATTTTGAATACTTTATCAATTTATATTATTGATTTTTTCTATTATTCTTATCTATTATATTTATATGTCATCTTATACAATTAATGAAGCATTCGGTTTCATTTCCATTATAGGATTACATTTTAAATATCGACTAAAGCGCAATTTAATAAAGTAAATTTTTGATTTTTTTAGACAATTAGTAGATGCTTTTATAATTTTTAATATTGTAGTAAAACCGTCTT
The DNA here is from genome assembly GCA_025491095.1 of Brachionus asplanchnoidis. Taxonomy (NCBI): domain Eukaryota; kingdom Metazoa; phylum Rotifera; class Eurotatoria; order Ploima; family Brachionidae; genus Brachionus; species Brachionus asplanchnoidis. The sequence continues at coordinate 3,298,505 of JAILYF010000004.1, forward strand.
CTTTAAACACGGAGCTGATTAAAGAAGAAGGAATCTTTTTTTTATCATTCATTTAATTATTTTAATTTTTTTTTCTTTTATATTTTTTTTTATCAATTTTCTATTTTACAATTTAAAAATTAAAGAAAAAAATTAAATTATTATAATATAAATAATGAGAGGTTAAAAACAGCCATTAAATCTTGAAATTCGTTTTGAGATTGACATTGATGAATAATTTAATTTTAATTTGGTTGAGGTAAATTCAAAGCTTATGTAACACGGTAATCATTATTTATGATTTTTAGCAATTTTGTTCTTACGATTTTAAAACATTTCAAGGTATTCAAAACCAATTGAAAAATGCTGTTTTTTTTTATCTTTTTTAGAATTAAATAGAAAACTTTTAGCTACTTTTAAAATATTTTGAGTTTAAAAAATTTTTAACAATATTTTTTTTAGGCAAAATGACTGGTTCAGCAACAAGTCCAAATCTCGAGATCAAACCGAATTCAAGTGGCGAAAAAGAAACAAAAGCCAAAAAAAACATATTCGGAAGCATATTTAGAAAGAAAAAAGGAAAATATGATGTAAAAACCGAGAGCAAAAATAAGGATAAAAAATAGAATTTAATATTTTTGTTGATTCAATGCCTTTTATATTCTATTTTTTAGTCTATTTACATTTAATTCAAAATTTTAGTTTTATTTTTTATTTTTTACAAAATTTAATAATCATGATTGTAATTTTTATTTAAAAATATATTTTTTTAGTTTCCATAATGTAATTATTATAGGATTTTAATAAATTATTAAAGATCAACAAATATTTTGTATTTGACTTCCAATTTACCTTTACCGATTACTGAAAGTTACCATTAAACATTGAATGCTAAATTAATTTGAATTTCATTCAGCTAAACTAATAAAGTGTCTATTAGAAAATAAGAAAGCTTTTTATTAATCCACTTTTTCTTCTGAATTCAAAATATGATATTTAAATGTTAAAATTTAAAGCTGATGTTTTAATATCTGGATTCAAATATTACCTTTGTAATTTTTCCTTTAAATTAAAGTCTTTTTTATATTTTAGACTTTTTTAAATAAATAATCAAAGCTTAATTTTTGTCTGTCAAAATTTCTAAAGATTTAATTTAAAAAATGATTTCAATTTTTTGGTTTCAACACTAAGTTTTATTCTTTTAAAAAATTTAATTGTTTAAATAAATTTCTGTAATTTCTTTTTGGTTATTTTTTAATATTTAAGCAACTGAAAAATAGAACTAATATGCTAGAATTTTTTATGGCATTTTTCGCGCCTTAAATATACTATTCTAGTTTTCTATTTAATTAGATTCTATTTAAGAAATTTTATTTTTATAAATAATAATTAAAATCTTCAATTAAAATTTTTGCTTACATTTTGCTAAATTTGGTTGTACTGCTTTACCATAAAAGATCAAGAACTCTATTATTTTAATACTAATTATTGTATTTATTAAATTAAAGGAAGAAAAAATTCTACTTAAAATTGTTAAGCTCTAAAAATGCAAGCAAGATTGTGTTATTTATTGTTACTCATTCGATTCAATTAAAAATTAATTCTATCTACTTGGTATACTTTAACAGGTTAAGTATTATTAAATAGATCTCTTAGTTCTTGGCATGCTTTTTCATTTCATTTAATCGGATTTACCTTATTTCTTATTTTATGTAATTTTTTCACCGTAAAAAAAATCGTCCATGAAAATAAATCTTAAATTCAAATTAAAAATAGTACTCTTCAATCATGTTTTAATTTAATTATACAATTAAATTTTTTAGTTTAACGAAACATGATTTTTATTATTCCATTTTTTCATTAAAGAATCATCTAAGCCTTGAATTTCGAGACTCACTCAGTTAAAGACTCTTTACGCTTTGAGTGTTTGATTTGACTATAAATTAAATTTTCTCGTATCTAATCAAATTGGGTTAGAATTTTTTCTTTCTTTTCAAATTAATAACATGGTTTAACTTGATTATTTTAATTTATAAATTATTTTTGTAACTTGCCAAGTCGCTTTTACTTTTCATAATCTATTTGCTTTAATAAAAAAATATTTGAATCTTATCTATGATTGATTGATACAACAAAATGGTTTTTTTAACTTCAAAAATATGCTTATTTTTGTAAACAAGACCCCGTTGGTAAATACCTACCACTTATTTTGTTAATCGAGATTGATTAAGCTTGGCTTTTGCATATTTTTAGATATTTTTCAAGGTCTAGAAATCGTCTATATAAACACTTAATATTTTTTTTTAGCTTTATCTGAAATTTTCATTCAAATTATTTTAAAACTAATTAATTAAGTCAGGTGAATATTTGTAATACCTTGCCTTAGAGTTTTATCATTATTCTAGCCTATGTAATTAATCAAGGTAGAAGTTTTCAGCTCATTGAGCGCGTTTTAGGTCTTATTTATTGTTCAATTAAGCAAAATAATTTTTAGTTCGAAGTTTTTGTAAAAATATGAAAAAATTTAGACAATACTTTCATTAAATACAATTCTTGATATCTGTTCCTTCGTAGAAAATTGATATCAAAAATCAACTAAAGCTCATATTTTGTTTTTTCAATTATAGTTATTATAACCTATAGAAAAATGATTGCGTAATTTTATAATTTCTATTCTAATAAGTTAAAAATTCGACAATGAGCATAAAAAAAATCTTAGACCTACCAAATTACAAAAAAAATCAAATTTGAGTATTTTTTAAAGAATATATTTAAGGTCATCCAAGACAAATCAACCATGTCAGAATGTTTTTTCAAATATGCATCGATTTTATTTAGTTTTTTTTTTATTAGTTAGCTAATTTTGAAATAAATAAAGCATATCAAAATAAATTATAAATTAGACCTTAAAAAACGTGGTTTTAAGCTTGAAATATTCTTGGTTTAATTATTTTACATTAAAAAATCTTCGATTTCTAGAGAGAAACTAAAATTATAACTAGATTCGAAGGCTCTACATCTGCTTTCAAGAGTATATTTTTATCTTTTAATGGAACAATTTGCTAATCATATTACGTCATTTAAGAAATTCTAGTCGATATCAAATTTCTTAAGATAGGCACTTGTCAAAGCTTATAACCTCATTTTATTTGTCCAATTTCAATTTCACAAGGTAATTTAATTTAAAACAAAACTTTTACAAACTATTATTTCAATTTTTAGAATTGTTGTTTGATAAGACTTCTTATTTAAATATTTAATTTAAAAAATATGAGCTAACTACTTGCATTCAAGAGCACGTATTTTTTTTTTTTACGAGACAATAAATTTAAATCAGGGATTCTAGAGACAACAAAATTTTTATAATTTTTTTTGAAGTCGTTATATTTTAAGCTAGGAGTTATCATTGACTAGCATATGCCATGGTGGCTCCAAGCATATAATTAACTTTCGCTAGAATTAATTTTCCATCTAAGCTAAATGGTTTATGAAATGAGAATTTTGTTTTTTTTCGAAATAATATTTGCTTTTTTTTTGAAAGAAATAAATGGGCCTCAATTATTTTAAGATCAAAATTTTAGTAAATTAAAAATTACGAATTAAATTTCTGATAATTTAAAAAAATCACATATATAAACATATTACGAAAAGGTTTATTTAAGCTTTGTTTTATTATTTATTAAATATTTATTTTACAAAATTTGAAGGACTTAATAACTATTTAAGAAAAAATGCCGCTAGCCCGCATTTTTAGCTACGAACAAGTTACGCAAGTTTTTCAAGAACATATTTGCTGCTAAATGCTCAGATAAATTCAACATACTCTTTTGTTATTAAAATTCCACTATTTGCAGCATAAAAATTTGAAGAGCTTTTGTAAAAATTCACACGAATAAGCAATTTAAGCCCAGGCAGGCTTTATAAATCTAAAACTTATGTTTCAATAGTTTGAGTAAAAGCCTAAAAAATTTTCTCATATAGTCATGCATAATAGTTCTTAAATTCCAACTTTAATTGATAATGAAGTCAATTAGATTTTTAGAGTCCTGCTTAAGAAACTTTGTTTTCCTCTTGAACCATGTTGCACCTTGTGTCTATAAAAACTGAGCTCATCTAAAATCAAAAAAGAAAATATAGATAATATAATTTTTTTTGTGAAAATTTTTTAGATTGTATGCTTTTGAGTGGAAAATAGAATGACCGAGCTAGGCCAAGAGATAAAAGAACAAATTCCTTTGACATCGAATAATGAAGCTGACGTGGTACTAACACCAGTCAAAAATATCAAAGCTGTTTTTAAGGAACAATTAAAAGAAAATGTTCTTTTCTTAGCCACGATTGCCGGCGTGGTCCTAGGCATCACACTCGGCTTTATACTGAGGCAATTCTTCACTTTTAATGACAATCAAATAGCCTACTTTGGATTTTTTGGTCAGCTTTTTTTAAGAATGCTTAAGTTTTTGATTTTGCCTCTGATTGCCACAAGTTTGATCAGTGGCATTGCTGGTCTGGGCTCAAATTCTGCCGGAAAAATAGCAGCCCGAGCCCTTACCTATTATTTTTCCACAACAATGACTGCTGTCGTAATGGGAATCATTTTGGTGGTGATCATTCAGCCAGGCTCTGGCAAGTCATCTGATGTCAATCAAAATTTTAAACTACCAATTGACACTAGCAAATATGTTACCACTCATGACACTTTACTGGATTTGGTTAGAAATCTTTTCCCAGACAACATAATCGAAATGGCTTTTAGAGAATATGAGACAACATTTCAACAAGAATACAAATATCATTTACTTTATTCAAATGGAACTAATAGAACACTTAAATTTTTGCCCTCGGGCTTAACTAATTCTAGCGAGTTGACCATAATTAAAGAGTTTGATTTTTACAAAGCAGTTGGTGGCAGTCGTAGAAGCTTGAATGTACTTGGTATAATTGTATTTTGTTTTGTTTTTGGTGGCGTTGTGGCTTCGATGGGAAAAGAAGGTGAGATTTTGGTGAAAATTTTTGAAGCCTTGAACAATTGTAGTGTTAAAATGATTAAACTAGTCATGATGTAAATTAATTAAAAAAAAGATTAATTGTTGCATTAATATGTTTTATTAAGAATCTCTCCATTGGGTATTTTTTCATTAATTGTGGCAACTGTCATTGAGATGAGGGATCCATCTCAAGTATTTGCCAGAATTTCAATGTACATGGTAACTGTTATACTCGGACTTGCAATACATGGTTTTTATCATTTTTTTTTGTTTTTTTTTTTTTCTAAAATTATTTTAGCTTTTGTTATTTTGCCTACACTTTATGTTGTTGTGACGAGAAAAAATGTGTTCAAATTCGCCAAGAATATGTTCGATGCTCTCTTTATTGCAGTTGCCACAGCCTCAAGGTAAATTGATGTTGTCACAAAACCAAGAAAAAATCAACTAAAATATTTTAAGTCATAGACTACAAAAAAACACTCGTTGATTCAATCGGTTTTGTTTTAACCCTAACTTTTTTAGTTTAACTTGAAAAATATTCTGACTTTTGAAGTCTTCTTAATCAGGGGTTCTTGAATAATTAGATATTAGCTCTGATTGTTAACTTAATATAGAGCCAAATACTAGATAAATAGATTATCAAAGATTACGTGGTTTTTCTTGTTTACTTCAAGTGATTCTTTAATTTAGACTAATTAGATATTTTAACAAAAAATAAATAAATGGACTAATTTATTAAAAATTTATTGTAAGTTAAAATTTAATAATTTTATTAAAGCACTGCTGCTCTTCCGACTACATTCGATTGCATCGAAGAGAAGAACAAAATAAATCGTCTCATCTCAAGATTTGTTCTTCCAGTCGGAGCTACAAGTATTTAAAAAAAAAATAAAAAAAATTTAACAAATAATTTATTAAATTAGTTAACATGGATGGAACTGCTTTGTATGAAGCTGTTGCAGTAATTTTTATTGCTCAATTAAATGATCGAAAACTTGAATTCATCGATCTGGTTGTTACAAGGTATTTTAATTTTTCTGATTCTTTTTTGCTATGGTAAATTATCTTTGAGTTTAGTCTCACGGCCACATTAGCTGCTATAGGTGCTGCATCTGTACCATCTGCAGGTTTGGTCACTATGCTTATTGTTTTGGGAGCATTGAATTTGCCAACTCATCAAATATCTCTAATATATACAGTTGATTGGTTTTTGTAAGTTTTCATTTAAAAGTAAAAAGTTGGCTTGGATTTAATGGAATTTTTTCAGAGACCGTTTGCGTACAACTGTTAATGTTTGGGGTGATAGTGTTGGTGCAGGCATTATTGATCATTTGAGTAGAAAAGAAATAGAAGCTATAGAAATGGAACACAGAAAACATGATGAAAATAAAGAGTTAAATCAAAATCAAGAATCTGCTTTTGATGCAAAAACAAATCAAGTCTAGGAACAACAAAAAAATTTAAATTTTGTTTTTTATCTTCGGCATTAAATTAGTATTATTTGAAAAAAATTTAATTGCATAATTAAGATTTTAATTTTGCTTATTTTCTCAATTGATCACTCGGCTTAGTTTACAGTTTTAGAAATCATATAAACTTTTAATGTATGTTTTGTTTGAAATTTTTAATAAAATTTTACAGATGTTTTTTTTCTCCTGTTACCAAATAAAAAAATGTAAAATAATAGATATTATGGGTGGCGGAACACTGCGCGTTGAAGATATATCATCAATTTTTAAAAATAAAGATAAAAAAGGGTTAAGTGTGAATAATGAAAATGGTGTTGACGTAAACCAAAAGAATTTACGATTTTAGAACCTATATTTTATTTAGAGACCTTAAACATATTTCTTTCTAATTCTTAACATATCGAGTCAAAATATATAGAAATTTAAAATAAGAGTACGCATAGAAAAGACTTTTGAAAATAATTTCAATAATCAATCATATTTAAAAAAATTTAAAAAATTGTTTATTGTATTGTAAATTTATTTTTTATGAAATCCTAGAAAAATAGCTACAAAATATAAAAAAAACATTATTTTACAGTCTTTATTTCATCTTTATTTTTAAAAATCGAATTCTATTTGGCAAATTATTTGTACATGCTAGGATGAATACTGGGTATGCTGAAAAGTTTTATCGTTATGCTAAAACAATAACCTCATTTCTATTAATTTTATTTTTCGTAACCAAAAATTTTATGAGAAAAAATATTGAATAAAAAAATTGCTTTCCAATTCGTAAACAAGTGACTATTTATTCAAGAAGCAAAATAAAAACTATAAAAATAAATTTTTAATCCAGAAAATATTTGAGAAAAAAATTAGATCACAGTAGTAGTAGTAGTAGTTTAAACTGCAGCTTAGAGGTTATCTAAGCATAACTCTAAAGAGCTGTAGCAGTCGCTTCTTTTTGTTTCGACATCCAAACATCAAGCTTCGCTTTAAAACTATTCAGGTTCTTTGCATTTACCACATCTTCCGGGAGTTTGTTCCATCTATTCACGACTCTATTTGTAAAAAAGTTAAATCTAGGAAGACGATTCTTTACATGTTCACGCATTAGACAATAGCTATTTCTCCTCAATTCATATCCTCGGCTCCCGGATCTTGTGTTTAGACTGTAGTTGATTCCTTTATTAAATTCAATTTGTTCTTAATTGTTTAACACTTTGTACATTTGGATTAGGTCACTCCTAGATCTTCTTGTCTTCAGGTTAGTTAACTCAAGCTTTGACAAACGTTGTTGATAATCCAAATCACGCAGTTCTGGAATCAACTTTGTTGCTCTTCGTTGAACTTTCTCAAGCTCATTTATATCCCTTTCCAAAAATGAACACCATGCACTGACAGCATACTCCAGATGCGGTCTAACCATAGAACAATACAATAGTTTGATTGTCTAACTACACGGATACTTAAATGCTTTCCTAATTATACCCAACATTCTGTTTGCTTTAGCTGTTGCATTCTTGACTTGTGTGTCCCATTTTAAATCATTCTATACGTAAATACCCAAATCTCTTTCGCATTTTGACTTACTCAGGGGCTTCAAACCAATCTTGTACTCGAACTCAGGATTATTGCTACCAATATGAACTACTTTGCATTTTTCTACATTTAGCTGAGTCGACCACTCTTTTGGCCACTTGCACACCTTATCCATATCTGATTGTAGCTTATAAATCGAGTTGAAATCATTAACTGTTGATAAGATCTTCGTGTCATCAGCATAAGCTTCACAATTGTTTTGGACAATATCCAACATATCGTTTATACATATATATAAAGAGTAAAGGACCGAGCACTGAACCTTGTGGAACTCCACTGTTAACTTTAACCCAATTTGAGCTAGTTTCCCCTAACACTACCCTTTGAGAACGTTCTAACAGAAACGCCTTTATCCAATTTATCAGGCCATCCCCAAAACCAAAAAACTTGAGTTTTTACAAAAACTTTCTGTGGGGGACTTTATCGAAAGCCTTTGCGAAATCTGTGTAAATGATGTCAACCGGTAAACCTTGAGCAATTGCTTCAGAGATGAGATCTAAAGTCTCCAATAAATTCGTCAAGCACGACTTTTTTGGGAGAAAACCGTGCTGATATCAACTTGTTTCTCAGTAAGCGCTCTAACATTGATTCTTTAATTATGGACTCCAGGACTTTGCATACAATACACGTTAATGATACGGGACGATAATTATTAAGAGAGAGTCTCGAACCCCCTTTATGTAAAGGCGTTACATTTGCTTGCTTCCAAACTTTAGGTAACTCCCCTACAGTTAACGACTTTCTGTAAATTATTGAAAGAGGAAGAGCAAATGACTCAGCACATTTTTCAATCATCAATAATTTTTTATAATCGAATTTTTTTTCAATTAAATTAATAGGGGTTAAAATTAAATCAAAGAGATTTTAAACAATTTGGTATTTAATTTTTTCTAATATCAAAGTCTAAACTTTACTTAAGTAAACTTGGTTTTGAATCTTAAATATCAAATTTTAAAATTAAAAAAAAAAAATTTAATCATTTTAAAATAAAAATAGATTAAAACATTTTTAGTAATAAGCTAAATGAAAAAAGCGCTATGAAACTAGCCGGATCGAAGATATGGTCGTTAGTTGCCATATTATTATGTTCAAGTTAGTTTAATTTTTAATTAATTAGTTATTTTAAATTAATTAATGTTTAATCTAGTCTCAAAAAATGTTTTATCAAGTCCTCAAATTGAATATCTTGGTATGGATAAACGAAAGTTTGCTGATTCTGTATCCGAAAGCCTAATTATATCCATTCGGCCTCATAAAAAAGCTTTTTCCAAAATTTGGTCAACTGCACAAGTAAAAATCAAAATCAGTTGATTGAAAAAATTCTATTTTTTTTTTCTCAAAGCTGATAATCAAATCGGAAAAACCATGCAAAATATATGAAGATTTCAATTTAACTTCATTGTCGAATTCAGAAAACAAATTCCCTGTGTAAATTATTATTTTAAATATTTTATTTAGGCCGCACAGAATTGAACTAAGTCCTTCTTTTCAGCCTAGCGATTGAAAAAATCTTAAATAAAAATGGCTAAGATTCTAATTTCTTACTTAGATTGAGCACAATTTTATCAAAATTAAAATCATTTCAAGAATCAAGTGAATACTCGTGCCAATATGTTTTCTATTTACCAATGTTCAAAAATTATTCAGCAAAAATAGAAATGGATGGCCCATTGGAAGTTGAATATTTGTTCACTTGTAAAACTTAAAAAAGGACTATTTTTTGGAAAATTAACCTTTATTTTAGACATAGATATCAAATTGGTTACTTTTTGTTTACTCGGCGTTCTTTTATTCTATACCTCGAGCAAACTTAGCCGGTAACTTATTTTTTTGAATAAAATTAAAAATATTTTTATTTTACAATTTTTTTTTAAGAAATGAATTATTTCAATATTTTTCAGGTATGTCACTTGGAATAGTTGGTTCACTGATGCTCCTGTTAATAATTATTATCAGATTTATTCCTACAGTAAAATTGCTGAAAATTAAAAAAAAATTTAATTTTACTTTTTTTAAATAGAAAAAAGTTGCTACGATGGCCTTTTTGACAGGCTCTTCTTTTTTTATGTATCTTGTTCGATGGGTTTACTTTAATTTTAAAAATTTAACAGAATCTTTTCAATTGTACATATTGCTTTATTTGTTTATTGCTGGAGTCATATCAGCTGCTTATTGTTATTACAAAGGACCAGTTACAAATAAACGTGGAATTAACATAATAAACCTTTTGCTCAAATTCTTATCTATGATATTGATATATTTGGGAGCTTCGAACAATCAGTTTTCGATTTCTCTAATAATTTCATTTTTAATTGTGAATTTTGTTTATAAATGTAGATATTTAAAAAATTTTTCTCTTATCAATCGAATAAAGTAAGCTTTTTATAGAATATAATTTAAATAATTCTTTTTGATTTTTTTAAAAGATTTAAATATTTTCCAGAAAAAAGACGTCTTTTAACTCAGGATGAATTTATTAGACAAGGAGAAGAGTATACAATGAAGGCTTTGAATGAACTGAGAGATTTTTGTAGAAGTCCAGAATGTGACGCTTGGAAAACAATTAGAAAGATAAGCCAACCTGGCAAGTAATTTTGGACAAGGTTGTTAGGAAAAGTTTTATTTTATTTTAATTATAAGATTTTCTACCTTTATTGAAGACACAAGTTATCATTTAAGTGACGAAGAAATAATTGAATACGAAAACTATTCGATAAGCAATGATTTGATTGATGATGAAGATTAAAAATTTATACTTTAATCGTGATTTGCTTGTATAGTCTTTTTTAATAATAAATTAAAAATTTTTTATAAAAAATAAAAACTTATTATTAAAAAATAGCACTTAAATTTAAATATTATTGTAATTTTATTGAAAAAATTCTTAAAAATTGAATAGAATATTTAGGATTTTATTGACTAAATTGTTTAAAGGTAAATTGAGTCAAAATTTTTAACCAAAAATCGACTTGTAAAATTTCACAATTAAAAATATTTTTCAGGTTACCAAAGCTGAACTTATCATTGTGCTCCGTTTTAAGATGACTGATAATCATCATTATTCTATCACCTTATTATTTTATTATTATTATTATTTAATTAATTGTCAATTTAAAAAAAAATCCGTTTTACTTTTTTACTTTATAATCAGGTTGTTTTTTCATATTTGAGATAAATTAATTCCTTTAAAAAAAAATCACTCGTGTTAACAAAAGAAAGCCTCTTTGTGATTTAAAAAAGAAATTAAAGATTATATTCAAGGTACCAAAAAGTACAACAAGGAATATTGCATTTTTTTTGAGAATTTTGTTAGTTTAATTTTAATTAAAAGAAAAATTGGAAATAGGATATTAATATTTTTGTGAAAAAAAAACTGTCAAGTTCTCATAATGGTTAAAATAATGGTTACTTATTATTTAAATCTAGAAATCGGAAAGATTTTAAAGGAACATAATCTCATATTTTTATGTTTTTAAAGCCCGAATTTTTTGTACAAGATTTTCTAGCTTATCATACGTGTCTTAATGTAAAAATTAATTTAAAATATAGGAAGATTAAAACTTTTTGTCTCCATTTATTTTATCTATTTACTTCATACAAGAAAAATTTTTCACAATCATTTTTTTATATCTTTATTTATTTAAATATTTATTTTATTTAATTAATCCAAATTTTAGTATTAGCAAACGGAGTGGTGGCGGTATTGGCGGTGTCATCTTCAAAATGCTCAAATCTACTTTACTGAATAAAAAAAGTTCACAAAACTAATATTTATTTAGTTGCTACTAATTTTGTAACTATTTGGTTAAATCAATAAGATTAAAAAGCTCAGAAAGAAATGACTCCGCCAATGCAAGCGTCACCTCGTTTTACAACACTACTAAATTCTAAATTTTTATTCAATGCGTTTTTTTAGTTTCAATTGTTTTAAATGTTTTTAATTTTCATCATTAGTCTTAAATTTTTGAAAATGACTTTATTTATTAAAACTTTGAAAAAAATTAAGCACTGAAAAATAAATCAAACAATTAAGTGCAAAAATTTTTATTGATTAAAATAAGCTGTAAAATTAATTGAATATACAATTTATTTCGAAATTTTCAAATTTGGTTAAAAACAGGGTATTTAACCAAAACCAATTCTTAACAAAAAAAAAAGTAAAAAATAGTACTGTTTGAAAAACAAATTAGCTCAAACTAAATTCCAATCAACTGGTTCTTTTCCAATTGATTTCAAATATAAGTTTGCTTGCGAAAAGCATCTACATCCGTAAAAACGCGTAACTGAAAATGGTGACGGATGCGCGCTTTTCAAAACTTTATGCTTATTTTTATCAATCAAACCTTCTTTCTTTTGTGCAAAATTTCCCCATAAAATGAAAACGCATCCATCGTTCTTTTCTGAAATTAATGATATAACTTTATTGGTAAAAATGTCCCATCCGAATTTTGAATGTGAGCCGGCTTTGTGAGCCCTTAGAAAAAAAAACTATTACAAAACTCAAAATTTCTAACCTAAAACTTACTCAACAGTCAGAAATGCATTTAGCAAAAAAACGCCTCTTTCTGACCATTTTTGCAAGCATCCTCCATATTTTTCATCTCGTTTGAAATCTGGTAAATCATTTTTTAGTTCAGTGAATATGTTTCTCAACGATGGTGGAAGCCTTTTACCAACAGGCACACTAAAAGACAACCCATGAGCCTGGCCATCATCATGATAAGGATCTTGGCCAATAATTACTATTTTAATCTAATTTTAAATGAATTTAAATTCAAACTAACAAAAATTAAAATAAAAAATACATTTTCCAGCTTGGTAGTGTTTAAAGCATTAAATACAAGTTCTTTAGGAGGCCTATTGATTCCCTTTTCATAGCCTGGTTTTATTTTATTATTTATATCAATGAAGTAGGGTTTTTTGAACTCGTCTTTAAGAATTTGCTTCCATTCGGGATCATTTAAATAATTTTCGACTCTAAACTCGCCACTCACTTCTGCTACTGGTTCCTCTATTTTTGGTACACTTTGGACGGTGGTCGATTCCAGTGGTTTAAAGCAAAGTTTTCCTTGTTTAAGTTTGTTTTGTTTTTGCATTGGTGACTGGGCTAATTTTTGTGCAGATTTGATTGAGTTTTCAATTTTTGGAGTATCATTTTTAATTTCTATGTTTTCTTTGTCTTTTTGAGCTGAATTTTTCGAATCGATTAAATCAGTATTTTTATTAGGTGAATTTTTTGGCTGATTTTCTTTGATTTCTTTGTTAATTGAATATTTTTCTGTTGACTCTTTTATGGGACTTATAATTTTTGTGTCCGAGTCTAGTGATTTTTTTTTCTTTTCACTTTCAAATTTAAAAAAAAGGCCATCTTCGTTATCTTCTTCTAATTTACGTTTTATTTGATTGCTTTTGGTTGGAGTTTCGATTTTAGTCATCTTGTGATATTTTAGAAAAAATTTGTTGCATTCACTTGAAAATGGTTTTGAAAAGTGGCCAAGAATTGAGACAAAATTTGAATGCTTTTTTAAATATATTTTTAAGAAAAGCATCGCTTTTTTGTATAATTGTGCTAGAAAAAATTATTTTTTTTGAATTAAAAAATTCGAACGAAATTTTTTTTTGAATCGTTGCAGTTGTGAAATATATGTCAAGTAATCAATTTTGGCTATTGCTATTATTTTTATCTTTGATCAAAATATATCTTATTTAATTTTTAAGAAATCTACATTTGATTGAGCTATTTTTATTTTTTACTTAAAAGTTTTTTTTATCTATAGATAAAATCTTTTAACTGTTTATTTTATTTTTCGAAAGTAGATTATATTTTTTCAGAATTAAGAAAAATGGTGCATATCAAATTTAATAAGGCTCGTATTTAATTGCTAGAAAGGGCTGTTAAAAAGACAATATTTTGACATAAAAGAAATTAATAAAAATTAAAAAAAAATTAATTTAAAATATTCTTATTATTTCTTACTTGAATAAAATATAAATTTTATGAAATTTGTATATTATTTCATAACCCATTTTATTATTTAGCAAAAAAATTTAATTAAAGTTTACTCAACTAACTATTGGGATCATTCACAAAAATTAAAAAAAGGTACATTTTTAAATGAATTTTTTCGGACTAAATATGAAATTATCAACCTTTAAAGTACACTAAGCTGTAAAAATTTTTGACCTAAAAGCAAATTTTTTTTTGATTTAAATTTTTTTCTTGAAATATCAAAACTTAAATTTTTTTTTCAAAATAGAATATTTGAAATTTGTTAAATTTATTAATTATTTTTTTATTTAAAAATTTTAAAATTTAACTGCCTAATTTTTTGAAAAATAATTTTTAATTTTGAGTTTCGAAATCTTTTTATTAAAAAAATTAACTTTATTCGTTCTTTTTTGAAATATTCACTTAACTCAATGTCGAATTGTTATTATTTTATTGTATAAATTATTCGTTTATAACATTTGTTGATTTACTTGATATTATAATTATAACTCTCGTTGTTTAGTTAGAATAATCTCAAAAAAATGTCTTTTTTTTTTAAGTTTATTATAAAGCGAGTTAAAAAAATAAAATGTTTTTAAAATAAAAAAAAAGTTAACTAATTCTAAACAAAAAAAGAAAAATTTTATTAAATTGTCATGTCATCTAAGTTTTTATTTCAACGACCAATTGATTGCTTTTTTTCCATTTAAAACTAGATAATCGTTTGTTTGAGAAAAGCATTTTGAGTTTAAAAATTTAGTAAAAGTCAACGGTGAGGGATGCGGAGTTTTGATTATCTTATGTTTGCTTGCATCAATTAATTTTTCTTTTTTATGAGCAAAATTTCCCCATAAAATGAAAACGCATCCTTCTGTCTTTTCAGATACCAAACTTATTATTCTATTAGTAAACAAATCCCAGCCTATTTTGGAATGTGATCCCGGTTTATGAGCCCTAGAAAAAAATATTAAGCATTTAATTTCTTGAAAAGGCTGTTAAAAAGACAATATTTTGATATAGAAGAATTTAATAAAAATTAAAAAAAAATTTAAAATAAAATATTCTTATTATTTCTTACTTGATTAAAATTTTAAATTTTAACAGCCCTGTCTTTTTAATTAATTTTTATTATTACTCAACAGTCAAAAATGCATTTAGCAAAAGAACGCCTTCTTGGGTCCATTTATCTAAACATCCTCCAGTGGATTCATCTCGTTCAAAATCTGCTATGTCATTTTTTAGCTCCGTAAAAATATTTTGCAAAGTTCTTGGTAATTTGAACTCCTTGGGAACACTGAAAGACAAGCCAGTCGCCTTGAATAAAGCTTGTTTAATCAATTTTAAAAGTAAAGAAGCTTAGGAAAAAAAGTCACCTGGCCGTCGTCGTGATAAGGATCCTGGCCTAATATTACACATCTGACTTCACTTAAATTTGTTAGATTTAATGCTCGAAAAACTAGGTCTTTTGGTGGCCGAATTATATCTTTGGCATATCCCTCATCTAATATGCCATTTATGTTTTTAAAATAGCCTTTGTCAAATTCTTCTTTTAGCAAATCCTCCCACTCAGGATCTTTTAAATACTCTTCTATTTTAAAATTAGTTTTAATCGGCTCTAATTGCTTTTTTGGCTTTTTGGCAACAATTATTTTAGGAACTTCAAGGTTCAAATCGAGCAATTTTTTTCTCTTTCTTAATTCCATTTTTGTTTAAATTATAATAAATTTCACAAAGTAAAAAAATAAAATCACGGAATTAAAAATGTGACTTGGTACGAATTTCGGGCATAAATTGCAAAAATGTTAAGATTAAATGGAAATTTTTGAATTTTTATTTTTTCATATTTTTATTATTAAATCAGACTTTAGATTTACATTTTATGGTTTAATGTTTATAGACTTTTTTCAGCATAATTTATAGACAGAGCGTTGGAAGTAAGCATTGAGTATCATGGATGTAGGTTTTTGATCAAGCCGCGTTGTTTGTGATGTAATTGATGATAAAGTTTAAAAACTAGTATTATTTTGAAGAAAAAAAAGCATGCAAAAACATATGAATTGTTTTTATTAATGTTTATATATGCTTGCACCAGTTCGAATGAATGCAAAAGATTGAATGCTAAAAAAAAAATAAAGCGTACATTACATGGTGATAAAAAGAAACTAATTTGCTTTAAAAAATTGGAATTTGACTTTAATTAAAAATTTTTCCAAGCTACATTCTGCTCTACTATACTCTTTTTGTTTAGATAATTAAATTCTCTCATTGGGATTATGTCAGTATTAAGTAAAGCAGTCCTAAACACGGCTTCCAAATCGCAAGTATATCCAATTCCACCTAAATATCTTTGTTGAAAAAAATTTAAAATTTTCTTGTTAGACTCTTTTCAACGCTGTACGATTTTCAAGCACCAGTGCAACAGTAAAAAAAAATAAAAAAAAATTAAATAATCTCATCTAACTTGATTGTAAATAGAATTTAAAAGATGTGATGGCAAATTTGATACCAGCTGAGCAAAAACGAGTTTCTGAATTTAGAAAACAACATGGTTCTTTTAAAATTGGAGATGTGACAATAGATATGGTATGATTTGACCATGAGAAATAATGATTAAAATAATTTTAATAAATAAAAGGCATATGGTGGTATGAGAGGAATCAAAGGTTTAGTTACTGAAACTTCAGTATTAGATCCAAATGAGGGAATTAGATTCCGTGGTTATTCGATTCCTGAGTGTCAAAAATTGTTGCCTAAAGTTGAGGGTGGCGAAGAGCCATTGCCAGAAGGTCTCTTTTGGCTCTTGATGACCAGCCATGTTCCGACTCAAGAACAAGTTAGAAATTTCTCTTAAAAATTAATTGATTTTTTTAAATTTTGTAATTTTTAAGGTAAATTGGCTCTCGAAAGAATGGAATAACCGTGCTCATATTCCACAACATGTTGTTACTATGCTGAACAATTTTCCGCACCATTTGCATCCAATGTCACAATTGAGTGCTGCCTGCAACGCTTTGCAGAGTGAAAGCAAATTTGCCAAGGCCTATGCCAATGGTGTTCACAAGTCTAAATATTGGGAGGTTAGCAAAACATTTTTTGTAACCAATTGAACAATTGATTTATTTCTCAAAAAGTATGTTTATGAAGACGCTATGGATTTAATTGCCAAATTGCCAACAATTGCAGCTATAATTTACAGAAATTTATACAGAGATGGCACAAGCGTCGGAGCTATCGATGTCAACAAAGATTGGTCGTGGAACTTCACAAGCATGTTAGGTTATGAAGATCCACAATTTACCGAGTTAATGAGACTTTACCTTACTATTCACAGGTAAATTTCAATCAATTTAATTTCATAAAAATGTAAATTTTTTCTTAGTGATCACGAGGGAGGCAATGTAAGTGCTCACACATGTCACTTGGTAGGCAGTGCTTTGTCAGATCCTTATTTGTCTTTCGCTGCTGCTATGAATGGTTTAGCTGGTCCTCTACATGGTTTGGCCAATCAAGTAAATATTGAGCACAAAAAGACCCAATGTCAAATAATTTAAATTAATAAAAGGAAGTTTTGGTCTGGATTCAAAAATCCAAACAAGAGCTTGGAGATAATCCAAGCGATGAGCAAGTGAAAGAGTTTATATGGAAAACTTTAAAATCAGGCCAAGTTTTGCCTGGCTATGGTCATGCTGTATTGAGAAAAACTGATCCAAGATACGAATGCCAGCGAGAATTTGCCTTGAAGCAATTACCTGAAGATCCGTTGTTTAAGTTGGTTGCCCAAATTTACAAAATCGCTCCTAATGTTTTGCTAGAGCATGGTAAAGCTAAAAATCCATGGCCGAATGTTGATGCACACAGCGGAGTTCTGTTATGGGTAATTAATTTTTCTATGAATAATTAAGAGAAAAGTCATAATTTTATTTATTTTAAAAGCATTATGGTATGAAAGAAATGAATTACTACACCGTTTTATTTGGAGTCTCTAGAGCATTGGGTGTTTTGTCTTCTCTTATCTGGGACAGAGCTCTTGGTTTGCCATTAGAGCGTCCAAAATCCATGTCTACCGATGGATTGATGAAGGTAGTAGCGAACTCGACTCATCAATCACCACCAAATGCTGCTTAAATTAAATTTTATTTGAATTTTTTTGCATAAAAACAAATCGAATTTAGATTGTCGATACCTTTTTTTATTCAAGGTGGTAATTTATTTATAATAAAAATCCAAAAAAAAATTTTTTTTGATTCTCTTCAAATATCTTTAATTTTGTATGACGCTTAATTTTGGCTTATGCTAAAACACGGACCACCTGTTTTTAACTTAAACACGGACCGGGGTCGGATGATATTAGGAATTATCCAAAAACTTCTGACCACCGACCATTTTGTAGAGGATTTTATAAACTTTAACGCAAAAGTAAATTTCTCTTAATTTATTTTTACTTTCAACCAAGCCATTTTATTTCAATTATTTAAAAAAAAAATAAACGAAATAAAAATGATTTTTTTAAATGAATATTTATAAATTATTTTTTTTATAATAATTAATTAATTTTGTTGCAATTTAAAAAATTCAAAAATTTCTTATCCTTAAAATATAATTAAAATTTTTTAATTTGGTTGAAAGTAAAAATAAATTAAGAGAAATTTTGACCGGGAGCTCTATAAAAAAATTTATTTCATATGTAAGAATGTAGAGATTTCAATTATCTATTATAATTTTAGCAAAACGGTATGCCAAAAATATTTATTTTATTTAAAATATAGTTTGGGATGGAATCCCAGGTTTTTTGGAATGGAACTTAGTCCTCCCTTTCAACCACTTGCTTGAAATTACATCTTAAAAAAAAAAAAAAAATTCGTTATGGAAAAAAGAATATTTGATAAATTTAGTTTTTAAAAAAGCCAAAATTGCTATCATGTTCTCGAATTAAAAATTACAAAATTTAGAAAATAGAAAGGAATAAAATTAACATGAAAACAAAAATTTTAGCACAAAACAAAAATTTTAGCACAAAAATATCAATTCACTGAAATTGAAGAATTCTCCCCAAAAAAAGATATTTTTAGTTTTTCAGCTATGAGCTTTAAAAAAAAAGAGCTAGGAGACAATTTTTTTTCTGCAATAATGCTTAGGCTATTCTCTTTCATATAATTAATGGTCGGAAAGTCAAGTTACTGTCATTTTCTTGAGAACATATGGTCCGTTAACAGCAACTCAGGATTTTTCTCGTATTTACTTGTTTCACAAGTCAATAACTAGGTCTTATGGTCCTACTGATACTTTTGTGTTAAAGTTCATCAAATCCTCTACAAAATGGTCGGTGGTCAGAAGTTTTTGGATAATTCCTAATATAAAATTAAAGATATTTGAAGACAATCAGAAAAATTTTTTTTTGAATTTTTTTTATAAATAAATTACCACCTTGAATAAAAAAAGGTATCGACAATCTAAATTCGATTTGTTTTTATGCAAAAAAAATTAATTTAATTTAAGCAGCATTTGGTGGTGATTGATGAATCGAGTTCGCTACTAATTATTAAAATTTTTAAATTATAAAAATTAAGAATTAATAATGACATAATGATTTACAATGATAGTTAAAAAATAAATTAATTAAACTAGAATCAAATTTACGGATTTCTTTAAGATAAAGAAATCCATAAAATTGAATATTTGTCAATAGAAAATTCTTATGTCGTTAAATAAAAATTTTAAATCAATTCTATTTTATGAAATTTTTAAAAAATAATATAAATCTAAATAAAATCTACAAGTTATATTTAAATCTTTTTTTTTCAACATTCAAAAATCTAAAATGAACATTTTTTCAAGTATAAACGCGTTTAAGGCTTGTTTATAGTAATTCTGAAACTTCTTCTTTAAAGTAAATCCATACTCAATCCAGAATATATCATTTATTTTATTTTATTTTTATTTCTAAATTAAAGTTCAAGTCCCATGGACAAAAAAGTCTTTTTAAAGTATATGCGGACACTAAAGGTAAGCTAAAAATTTATTTAAAAACCTTTTTTATTTAAATTTTTCCGAAGTAAATTTTTAAGATGTTAAAATTGCAGAAAATAATTTTCATATTCCATTTAAGAAATTTTTTTTTTTTTTTAATTATTATAATTTTAATAAAAATAAAAGGTATTAGTACTAAGATTTATGGATCATGAAGATTTATGGTGATTTTTTTATAAGAATATTTTCAAAATTAACTTTTAATTATGGAAAAATTGTGTGTTTTTATTTAAATTAAATTAAAATTAACTCTTAATTTTAAATTTAATAAAAAAAATATTTTTAAATATAAAAATCTCAATAACCAATTAGTTTGAGGGGTTCATACATTTTGCTCATATTTTTTGATTTTCAGCTCCAAATTCAATCAAGAAGAAATAAATTACTCCTTAGAATTTTTCTATCACCAAAAATCATCATTTTTCTAAAATTTCTCTTTGCATTCTAAAAATACTCTTGTGATATTAGAGTACTTTTTTTGTCTAAAAAAACTCTCTTGGAACAAAAATACTTTTGTTGTCTAAAAATACTTGATTAAAATTAAAATGATTTTTTTAAAAAATTCTCTTTAATAAAAAAATTAAAAAAAAAAATTAAAAAATCAAAAAAATTTAAAAAAAATTAAAAAAAAAAGTAAAAATTTAAAAGAATTGGAGTTGTTGATTTAATTGTCAATTTCAATGCCTATTTAGTTAGCAGATAAACTTTTATCTTCGATCGATGATTTATTGAATGTCTCTTCTAGATCAATCATTTTTTTAAAACAATTTTATATAAAAGAAGTCATTTTGTTTGCAAGTAGTAATTTTGTTTAGTGCAAGTAATTTTGTTTCATAAAAGTATTTTTAGAAAAGTGAGATTTTTCGGTGATAAAAAAAGTAAAATAAGTGCTAAAAAGAATTTAGAGCTATAAATTACTATGTCGAATCTTAGCATTTTTTGATAGTAAATACAAATTTAAATCTAGCAGAAAATCAAGCAAGAGAAAGTAAAAAGGAAAGTCTAGTCGTTTTAGCAATTTCATTGTTAAAAAGAAAAAAAGAAAAACTGAAAATATTAAAGTTAAAAAAAATTATGTAATTAATGATAAAAGAATAGTTAGGGGGAGTGGTGGATCTTTTTCTAGCCAAGACAATGAAATCCTTGGGTCGCCTTTATTGAATTGTAGTTTAGACAAGAAAAGGATAGGCTTTCGTCAACTTTTTCTCACTTGTATTTATACATGCCACTTCACTCAACAACAAACTTACGGAGCTTTTTGTCCGGCTGGATAAGTTGGATAGGCCACATATTGTATGTGTATCTGAGACTTGGTATTCCGAGTACTCGATACCGTGTATATCTGGATATACTTTATACCGAAAAGACAGAATGGGACGTGGCGGTGGAGTTAGTATATATGTGAGAGAAGACCTCTGTTCGATGGAAGCGACCTGTAGAGTTCTATGTGCAGATGGTGTTGAACAGATATGGTTTGGAGTGAGAAGTGGTGAAGAAAGTTTGTTGGTGACATGCATGTACAGACCACCTAGGAGTAATGGTTTTGTCACTGTGTGTGTGAATGATTCATTAAAGGAGGCAAGGAAAATGAAAGAGAATAAAATATATGATGCGGTAGTAGTCTATGGAGATTTCAATTTCCCAGAAATCAGCTGGACATGTGATGGCGGAAATGCCAGTGGAGAAAATGAGATGCGGTTCTTGGAAGGCTTAGATGAATCTTTTATAATTCAGTGTGTGGATTTTCCAACATTTATATATGGAAAAAATGGTGAATCAAGTTTACTTGATCTACTGTTAACGATTGAGCCTGAAAGAGTTTTGGAAGTGAATGCTTTGCCACCACTAGGTGAAGCGGAAAAGGCTCATGTGTTTTTAGAGTGGAAATTTGCAATGAAAGATCTGTGCACAAGTTTTTCGAAAAAAAAGAGAAAAAACGTAAGAAAAGCTGCTTTTGACCAGATCAACACTGGTATGGGGTCAGTCGACTGGAAAAAAGAATTTGTTGGACGAAATGTTAATGAATGTTATGCAAGTTTTCTGAATGAGTATCTTCGACTTTATGAGAAACACGTCCAGGAGAAAAGAGAGAATTTGCGAAAGAGCGAAAAATGGATGAACTACGAGGTTAATAGAGTGATAAAACTTAAGCATCGAGCTTGGTATAAGATGAAATCATGTAAAAAAAGTTCTTTCGAAATAAGTAAATATGATTATGGAAAAGCATGTAGAGAGTTAAAACAGAAATTAAGAAAAGTAAAATCGGATTATGAGAACAGACTGTCTAAAATATCAAAAAGTGATCTGAAACTACTCTATGCTTATGTAAGAATCAAAATGGGAGTAAAGGAAGAGATAAGAATGTTAAGAACAAAAGAGGGTGAAGTAACGAGTGACAAAAAACTGATAGCTGAGCTATTAAATGATCAGTTTCATTCAGTCTTTAATAAAGAAACCAATGATAATATGCCTTTTTTTCCTTTACGTGCTTCCTCTACTTTCGATATTAACAATGTCATGCAGGAGCTAAAGGAGGATCTGATTGAACGGAGACTAGAAAAATTAAATGGCAACAAATAGATGGGCACAGACCAGGTACATCCACTGATATTGAAGAACTGCTCAAAAACGATGTCAGTGCCATTGAAGATAATTTACGCAAAATTATTAGAGACAGGAAAAATCCCAGAAGAGTGGAAAAGAGCAAATGTGTCGCCGATCTACAAAAAAGGAAGTAAATTAGAGCCAGTTAATTATCGACCCGTATCACTTACGTCAGTTGCTTGTAAAGTTCTGGAAGGTATTGTAAGGGACCGACTAATGTTTTACCTTCAAGAGAATAATCTAATAATTGGAAGTCAACATGGATTTGTTCTAAAGAAAGGAAGTGTAACGAACCTACTTGAAACGCTTGATATGAACACGTCTGAGTTGGCCAAAGGTAATAGTGTGGATGAAATACTATTAGACTTCTCAAAGGCTTTTGATACGGTACCGCATCAACGACTTCTTCATAAACTACGTGGTTATGGGCTAGGTGAGAAAAAAGTAAGGTGTCTCGAAGACTTTTTGAGTATGAGAACTCAACGAGTTGTACTTGGTGATGGAGTTTCTAGATGGTCAGAGGTACTGAGTGGAGTTCCACAAGGGTCTGTACTTGGACCCTTGATATTTGTCCTGTACATTAATCACCTTCCTGACTGCGTTTCAAATAAAATGGAATTGTATGCAGTAATGCATTTCGGCAGACTAAATGCAAGGCATAAATATACACAAAAAAGCAACAAGAATGCTATACAAGCGACCACAGATTGTGAAAGGGATCTTGGAGTGATGGTTTCATCAGATTTAAAGTGGACCAGCCTAGTGAAAAGTGTTTGTGCGTAGGCAAGTAGGGTACTTGGAATGCTAAAGCAAACGTTTACAAGTAGAGAGGAAAGGCTGTGGGTAAGATTGTATATTTCCATGGTGAAACCCCACCTAGATTATGCAGTGCAGGTTTGGAATCCAAGTATGAAAAGGGATGTGAATGCGTTGGAAAAGGTGCAAGAGAGGGCAACAAAAATACCTATGTCTGTAAGAGACATGCCGTTTGAAATGAGGCTGACAAAATTGTGACTGACAAAGCTGAGTGAAAGAAGAGTGAGAGGGGACTTGATTGAAATGTACAAATTAGTGAATAGAGTAGAAATGGTAAGCTTGGTCAAGAATCTAGTGAAAAGATCAGAATACAAAGGTCCAGTCGGGGCGTTAAGAGGAAATAGCATCAGAATCCAGAGAGAAAGTTTCCCAATTCAAATTAGAAACGATTTTGCAGCGGCAGTAAGCGCCATACATGTATTTTTCTCAAACATAGTAGTTCCGCATTGGAATAAGTTGCCAGAAAATGTGGTGAAATCTAAGTCAACCGCTAATTTTAAAATGGGTTTAGATAAGTTCAATGGAATCGGCTGCTACAGCTCCACACGGCCAATTGGCGGTGATGGGCTCAGACAATCTACATGTTAGGTGTCGCAGCAAGAACTACTACTACTACTACTCCTTAAAATAATAATGGTAGGGGTGCAAGTTAGCTTCTAAAAATATGACCTGTCGCTTAACTTTAAATACTTTTTTTATTTGGAAATTTTTGGGTTTAATAAAATAAATAAAGCAAAAGCAATTAAAAAGAGCACAAAGAGACTAATCTTTTGAGATATAATTGGACTTTACCAATATTTTTCTAAACACGACCGGAAGTGCTTTTTAGTTAATAATGTGGGGTATGAATTTTTTCAGGTATCAAATTAAAAAACATGATTTTAGTAAAAAAAAATACTACGAGAAATTTCGAAAAAATATCTTTTTCAAATTAAAAATTAAACAATTCATTTTATTTTTTTGTAAATTAATCTAAAATATTTGATTAAGTCTAAAGTAAAATATAATGATTCTTTCTTTTACATTTGACTTGCAGAACGTTTTTTTTTCTTAAAGGTATTTAAGAAAAAGAAATCAAAGTAAAAGTTGCTTTATTTATACATTTTTATTAATTAAAGGTTAAAATTGCACTTTTTAGCTTAAAATTTAAAAAATCAAAATTAGCTTCAATAGATTAGATTTCAATATTAAATTTATAATGATACAATTGCTTACATTATTCGTGTAATTGATTAAATTTTTGTACAGTTAATAATTCTTTTTTAAATTTTGACTCAGAAACGAAAAAAATACTAGTTATGAATTAATTAAATAAAAGTTTAAATTTTGATATGATAGGTGAGCTCGGAAGCGATTTTGTCGACGTCTGATTGTTTTTTTTGTCATTTTTTTGTGCATTTTCACCTAATTTATTTTTCAAAAGTTTTAATTTGTTATCTAATTTTAAATTTTCTATCAACTCGTCTTTAATTTTCGATGGACTACTGTTCATTTTTGAATTCTTGGGTATTTTTTTTAATTTAACATCGCTGTCTTGGTTAAAGTCCCCTTGAAAATAGGTATCAAAATCTTCATCATCTTTCACAAGATTAATGTCTGATTGATCTAAAGACTTGGCAGATTTATTTTGATTCGATGTAGAGACCAGAGATGACAGCGATGAAAAACTAGATTCTGAATTGCTATTGAGCTTGGATAAATTGATGTATTTGCCTTCCTCTCGTGAAGGTATAGAGTAACTCGGATCTAGCGATTGTCTTTGTTCATGTATTTCAGTGCTGATTGACTCTAGATTGCGCAAAGACTCCTGATAAGCAGCCTTGGCTTCTTTCAAGCAGCTTTTCAAGCACTCAATTTTGGTGTACACAAACCTTAATTCTTCATAAAGCTTTGACTTTTCTTCATAATACTCCTGGGATTTTTCGATAGATTTTCTTAGTGTTTTTTCCAAATCCTGACACTTAATTCGTTGCTCTTCGAATATTCTAAAAGCTTGAATTTGCTCTATATCACTACTTTGCTTGGACAATTCTGTTTCATTAACTTTGATCTTTGCTATCTCCAACATTTTGGTCAACGTTTCTTTGTCGTAATTTTCCGATTGACTTACAGCTTGATGTTGACTCTTTCCCAAAGCAAAATTTTCCAAATTTTCCTCAGCATACATTTGCATATTTTTGGCTGCTACATACAACTCCTGAGCTGTCTCGAATAAATTTTTAGCTACCAAGTACTTTTTTTTCAGCTCGTTTAGTTCGATCCTGGCTTCATAGTATGGCTTGGCTTTTTCCACACAGTTTCCAAGCTTTTTCTCAAGGGACGAAAGTTTCAGGTCTGTTTCATTAGCAGTTTGGATGTATTCCCGTCTAGATTCTTCGAGTTCTAGCTCTAGATTATTTATCGATTCATTGGCATAGTTTAATTTTTCAAGTTCTACCTGAACTCGAGAAAGGTGCTCGTCGGGCTCTTGGCTTACATCAGTTGGTGTTTCAACATTTTCATTTAAAACAAGACTGGACACTTCTTCCTTGGCTTCAGGTGTCTCATTCATTATTTTTATTCTAATTCAAAACATTTAAAAAACTAAAATTTATAAAATAAAAAATTTGAATTAATTTTTTTAGAAATTTTATTCATAAACTGAGAAGTATAAATGAGTATAAATTAACATGAGTCAACTTTTACATTTTGTCTTTGACTAATTTTATACTTTAATTTTTTTTTCATAAAATAATAATAATTTTGGTAAATAAAACACAAATTTAGGCTTTACTTTAATCTACGTGCAATTTTTGGGCAAAAATATGATATGTAAACTACAAATTATAATAATACAAGCGAAATTCTAATAAGCCTAATTTAAGGCCTTTTTTAAAGTCAATGTTAAAAGAATTGAATAAAACTTCCAATTAAACTTAACACAAGAAACTTTTCAAAATGGAGCAAACATGGTTAAATTAAATAGGACACTGATAGAAAAAATAAATGCTGGACTATTTTTAATTTAAACATCTTCTTTAAAAAGATTTTAACTAACTGACTGGAATTTATAATTCAAGCTCAGACTGATGAATTAATATTGAGCAAATTTTTAAAATATATTGGCCATTTAATATTAATTCCTTCTAAATATAAACTTTATAAATTATTAAGACGCAGTAGAAAATTATTCATGATTCTTTAAATAGAAATTTTTGAAAATAAGATATGGAAAAAAGTTAATGTATATCAAATTTTCATAAGAATAACAAAATAGAAAACAGATAAATCTATTAGAATAAAATAAATTGGTAAAACTTTTATTTTCCAAAGCCTACAAAAAAAGTCTAAAAATTTTTTTCAAGAATTCCTAATGAAATTCATCTTTTTTAGGTTTGAATTTTTAAATACAAAACCGAAATAAAGAGCCATATTAATTAATACAATGCTATTATACTAATTTAGTGTATTTATTTTTTTATAATTTATACTGCACCTCATAGGCAACTTAAAAAAAAATATATATATATAAAATAATAAAAAATAGCTAAGATTAAATAATTTAAGTTGCTGATTTATTCAGCACTATTAGCGTATTAACAAAAAGATTAGATTTGAAAAATCAATTACTCCTTATCTTTAATTTTTTTAAAGATTTTGGCATTAATTTATAGAAGCATAATTAAATGCTCATTTCTTTTTAGATTCAGATGTTTTTTACAACTTCTCAATTTATTAGAATATCAATTTATCTCAGAGTTGGTTCGAATAACTTAAACCTTCGGCTAAGCCATTTCGACTGGACTTGATATTTTTTGTTTTTTTTTTGGTGTCAAAAATAAACTTTCATTTAATCAAAGTAATATTTTCAATATCTTTTTCCAGTTCGATGACTTTTAATTAAATTTTTGATTGTGATTTCTTTCATTAACTAACTAAATCATTAATTAATCCTTTTTTATTAAATTTTTGCTCATAGGAAATTTAAGTTTTAATTTTATTTTGATTTTTAAAGGACTTATTAAACAATTTACAGTTTTTAATTAATAACATATAAATAATTACATTTTTTATAATTTACTATGACAATATTTTCAGTCTTTTTTAGTCGTTGAATAATAGAAACTTTTTTAATTTCTTGGATTTTTTACTTGTAATGAATAATTTAAACAAATTTTATTTTCGAAATCAATTTGTTTCAGTTTATTAGGGCAAAATGTAAATAATTTTAAATTTATAGATTTTCTTATATTTTTTAAAAAAAAAATTATTTTGGAATTTTGTAAGCAAGTTTTTTTTTTAATTCTCTGAAATATTGCACAAAAAAATTAGAAAATATACAAATATGAAAAACAATTATTGCAGTTTTAAAAATTTTAAAAATAAAATTTAAACAAATTTTAATTATTAGAAAAATAAATGTTTTAAACCTTTCTATCTTCGAGTAAAACTATTCTTAACTTAAAATACAATATAAAAGTCAAAACTTGTACAGACATGTCAAATTTATTTTAGAAAATTACTCTTTTTTACTATTTATATTAAGAAGACATTATATGTTTTTACTGACATTATTGTTTGAAACAAAAAAAAATTATTTTAAATTAAAAATTTAAAAAAACAATTTTTTTTTCAAATTTTATTGTAAATTAATAAAAAAGCTAGTAAAAATTCAGAAAAATAAATAATGATCAACTTGAATCTACTTATTGATGAAATTTATTTAATATTCTGATACAAAATCTAAATCTAAATTTTATTGAGTGCCAGATGGATCCGCGTAATTCGGTTTGTTGCTAAATATTAAATACAAATAAAAAAATTAAAATGAAAAAGTAAAAAATTAATTATTACGACATAGCAGTTTATTTATTTCCTAGATGTTCACCACTGTCCATACTTAAGCATCCAGCGCCGCCTCCAAAACCATAACCTTTGGGACCAAATTTTCGACCATAGCATTGCTTACAAAATACTTGGCCCTCATGTTCAGCTACAGTGGTTGATTCCAGCATTTTTCTACATAAGCCTAAATTAAAAATTAAAAAATATAGAAAAAAATCATTACAGATTAAAAAATTACCGCAAGTAAAGCACATTTTGTGCCATTTTTGTCCTGCGCCTAGGACCTCTTCAGCTGCATAGACAGCTTTACTGCATTTTGGGCATCGAAAAATCTCTGGTGCTTTGAAAGGCATTTTTTTCTAAAAGCTTTAATGATTTTAAACTGTAAAAAAAGAATTAGTTAATTGGGTTTAAAGAAGAGAAGCTAGCGAATTATGGTAAAAGTAAAAGTTAATTTAAAGATAAATAATTTGAGAATTTCAATATTTAAATACTGATCCAAAAATTGAACCTTTTTTTTTACTTGGTTTAATTTATTCATGTTCGATAAATCTCAATTCTATTAGATAAAATTTGCAGAATAATTAAGATTCTAATTTTTTATTACTTAAAAAAATAAGAAGTTATCTGCGCCTTTTTTCATTTTGCTTTAGTCAAAAATTATTTCCAAATATTTAGTAAACATTTTAATGTAATATTTACTTTAATTCGATACTTCAAACTAGATATTCTAATGGAATATTTTAGAATTATTATAAAAATTATACTAAAATTAAAGAATAAGTTATTTAACCCTAAATTCGATTATTTTAAGGTTTTTATTTTCTAAATATTATGAATTTGCTAATTTCTAACAAAGGCGTAAAAAAATGTGATTAATAAACATAAGGAGGCTTAAGGTCGCTGTTTATTTATCTCAAGTTGCATATTACGCCTCTTAAGCTAAATCATTTAGAAAATTTTGTTTCTACAAGTCTTTTTTTTACACAAGGTTGTTTTTGATCGAATAAAAAATTGCGCTTATCTAAATTTTAAAGTAGACTTTGAATAAAAGAATTTTTGTAATTTTCTATGCTATTTTTAGAACTGTAAAATATGAAAATCAGAAAAATTTTAAGAAAAGATCTTTAATAAAATATAAATTAAAAACAAGGAGGAAATAGTAAATTTTTACTTTTAAAAGATAATTTTAAAATAGAATTATTAAATTTAATTTACGATGGATCAAAAAGTTTGAAATCTAATTTTTTCTTTATAGTAAAACAAGCTTTTTAAAATTTTTTAATATTAAATTTGTGAATTTTATTAATTTTATTTTAATTTTTTTGATTGATTATTAATTTGATTTGTTATATTTTTTCAAGAGAAAAGATAAAATTTATTCCAGATAATATTGTTTTTCAGAAATTTATGGTTCATCATTTTCAATTTGCGCTGTAAATGATCAACTTGATGAATTAACTTCTGCGTCAGAACGAATCCGTTGCTCAAAAAGGTACTGGAAAAGAGGATGAGCACTTCCCTTATTATCCACTAGGGTAGAAAAGGAATAAATTATTTTTTATTATTTATTTTATTTTTAATTTGTTTTTTTTTATTGCTTTTAATCAAGTTTATCAAGCTTTTTTTATTTTTAAATTAGAAGTCATTATTTTAAATAAGTTTTATTTTTTAACATGAAATTAATAGGAGTAGTAGTAGTAGTTCTTGCTGCGACACCTAACATGTAGATTGTCTGAGCCCATCACCGCCAATTGGCCGTGTGGAGCTGTAGCAGCCGATTCCATTGAACTTATCTAAACCCATTTTAAAATTAGCGGTTGACTTAGATTTCACCACATTTTCTGGCAACTTATTCCAATGCGGAACTACTATGTTTGAGAAAAATACATGTATGGCGCTTACTGCCGCTGCAAAATCGTTTCTAATTTGAATTGGGAAACTTTCTCTCTGGATTCTGATGCTATTTCCTCTTAACGCCCCGACTGGACCTTTGTATTCTGATCTTTTCACTAGATTCTTGACCAAGCTTACCATTTCTACTCTATTCACTAATTTGTACATTTCAATCAAGTCCCCTCTCACTCTTCTTTCACTCAGCTTTGTCAGTCACAATTTTGTCAGCCTCATTTCAAACGGCATGTCTCTTACAGACATAGGTATTTTTGTTGCCCTCTCTTGCACCTTTTCCAACGCATTCACATCCCTTTTCATACTTGGATTCCAAACCTGCACTGCATAATCTAGGTGGGGTTTCACCATGGAAATATACAATCTTACCCACAGCCTTTCCTCTCTACTTGTAAACGTTTGCTTTAGCATTCCAAGTACCCTACTTGCCTACGCACAAACACTTTTCACTAGGCTGGTCCACTTTAAATCTGATGAAACCATCACTCCAAGATCCCTTTCACAATCTGTGGTCGCTTGTATAGCATTCTTGTTGCTTTTTTGTGTATATTTATGCCTTGCATTTAGTCTGCCGAAATGCATTACTTACATTTATCAGAACACAGTCCCATACGCCAAACCTCTATCAATTGACATACTGCATCCAGATCTTTCTGTAACATCGCTCTCTCAAAAACATTATTAACTATGCCGAGTATTTTTGAGTCATCTGCATACAATTCCATTTTATTTGAAACGCAGTCAGGAAGGTGATTTATGTACAGGACAAATATCAAGGGTCCAAGTACAGACCCTTGTGGAACTCCACTCAGTACCTCTGACCATCTAGAAACTCCATCACCAAGTACAACTCGTTGAGTTCTCATACTCAAAAAGTCTTCGAGACACCTTACTTTTTTCTCACCTAGCCCATAACCACGTAGTTTATGAAGAAGTCGTTGATGCGGTACCGTATCATAAGCCTTTGAGAAGTCTAATAGCATTTCATTGGCATAGTATCATTTGTTTCTTTGTTAAAGACGGAATGAAACCGATCATTTAACAGCTCAGCAATCAATTTTTAGACATAATAATCAATAGACATGTTATTGTTTTTTTTGATAATACGTAAATATCAATATTAACGTTACTGGACGTAAATTTTGAAATAAATAAAATTATCAAATTTTCCTGTTTTTTCTATTATTCTCGTAATTAACTGAAATTAAAAAGATAAATATAGTAATAATCTGAAATAAATGAAATAAAGCGTAAATATTGATAAAAAATTAATTTATTGGAGCAAATTGTATTTGATACATGACATCTAGAATTACACAAGAGGTTCGATTTTCTACAACCGCATCGATTTGTAATACATTAAGATGTACAATTGCATCTTACCATTCCTTGACCACCACCAATTGACATTTCATTGACCGCTTGTCTAACGCATTTGAGCGACTTGTCGGTTCTAATTTCTAGTTCAACTTGACAATTTTGAAAGAGTCACGGGAAAATAAGTCCGTAAATACGCCAACTTGACATGCAAGTTCAAGAAGACTGAATTTATAATCAACTTCGATTATTCGAAAAATTAGATTAGGGGCTTCAGTAGTTTTTAACTACAGGAAGTTTGTTTTTTATTGATATTTACGGTTGCATCAGTAAATATCAAAACTAACTTAATAAAATTTGATAATAAGAAAAAATTAATATTTTTTTCAAGATTTACTAATGGATCAGTTTATTTTGATATTTACGTTTTATCAAAATTTACTATTTCAGACATAATTTGAAAGGAAAAAATTTTATTTTATTAGAAAAAAGAAAAATTTTTACTTCTAAAAGCTTTTAAATGAAATATTAAGATAATTATTAGAGATTTTTTAGACTTTACTTTGAATTGAATAATATAAAATTTTAACTGAACATTTGCTTTAAATTCTAGAATCTTTTATAAACTTGAATTCAAATAAGCTTCCTATTTTAAGCTTAGATATTTTGATTACTTTTGATTTGACTTGCTTTGATTTACAAATCGATGTTGTCGATTCTTTTATTCGCATATAGTTTAAAATCAGTCAAAAACACATTAAAGAAAATGAAAAATTTATTTTATTCATGACTTGTGATAGAATTATTAAATCTGTAGCAAATTATTTTCGAACAAGCATGATTCATTCAAAATTCTCCAATGTTTAAAAAAAACTTAATATAGATAAATTGGTATTGTGAATTTCAAATACAAATTGAACAAAAATTCTTAATTTTTTGGTAAATTAAAATTAAAATTAATAAAAAATATTAGCAAGAATACTGCAGCATACTTTGCTGCACCTTTTTTGCCTAAAATATTTTTTCCCGTTTAAAAAAAATACAAAAAATAAAGCATCAATAAGATTTAAATGGATTATTAATTTTGAGTTACTTAAAAAAAAGAAAATAAAAATTTTATTTTTGGCAAAAAAGGTACAACAAAGTATTTTGCACTATTTTGCAGTATTCTTTCTAATATTTTTTTATTAACTTTAATTTTAATTTATCAAAAATGAAGAATTTTTGTTTAATTTGTTTTCGAAATTCACAACACTGATAAATTTGAAAAATAATCAAAGTTAATAATTATAATAATTATCTTAATCATATTAATTAGATAATAATCATACTTGTTTTTAAGTCACAATTTTCAAATTTTGCCGACCAGAGAACAAAAAAATAAAATTAAAAAAAAATTTTAACTCAATGACCTAACTGATTATGTAAAAAAAGCTCTGACAAATTATAATAATGATCTAGATCAGTTTCTAACTTAAAGCAGTTCCTAAAGTGCCTATTTGGTTGCCAGATTTCTTCAAAATTCTTGTGATGCCTTTTGCTTGTAGTGATATTACTTTTGTTGAAAGACGATTCCATACAAATTAAAAAACTTGTCTTGTCTTGATAAATTTTAAGTCAACTTTTGATAATTTTTTTGAGCACTCCAAGGTGATCCAAAAATCAGCTAATTAATATTTTTAGGGTTTATTGCTTTAAATTTTCGAGATTAGAACAAAGAAATATTCCAAGATCAAATTTTTTTTTGGTTGCTTCAAGATTTTTTTTCAAATTTTTGGGTAACCTTATATTTGTCGACAATGATTTTCTTAAATAAAGCTTCAATCATTCCACTTATTGGTTCACATCATTTTGTTTGGAAACCCAAACAATGGTTCAACAGAGGTTCAGATGGCATCTGATTTAACTTTATTTTGCTTAAATTGTGAACAAAGAGATATGGAGATTAAGAATAACCTTAAAGAATTTAATTCATTATCAGTGTTTCTTTTTCTTTGATGCTAAAAACGCACACTACCGTCGTTTCGGGTTGAACCGATAATTAAATTAGATAAATTATGAGTAAAAGATTGTTGTTCTTGAAATTTCTTTACAGCTTTATTTTGAACGAGCCGAGCTTAAATTTTTATTACATTGTTTACCGTCGTTTCGGGTTGAACCGATAATGGGGTAATAATGATAATTCTTTTTTTCAACCGCTGTAAATTCTGATTGGATTATAATTTTTGAATGAAATAAAAAAAAATATATAAAAAAACTATCCCTTTACAAAATTTGAAAAAAATATTTTATAAAAAATTTTTATTTATTTTTTAATCTTCCGTCAATTAACAATCCCATATCAAAAGAACCGAGTTTGTGAAAAAAAAACTTTTTGTCCATTATCGTTTATTTTAAACAAAAGACCCTATTATATGTAATTTTTGATGACGAGCTCAAATATGGACTTAGATTTCAGAAAAAAATAACGGTTTTTGAGAAATTCAATAAAAACATGTTTCTTATACTTTCGGGTTGAACCGATAATTGAATATAAATTGCGATAAAAACCAAAATTTTGAAAAACTAAATAAATTTTGAAAATGACTCGAAAAAACTTTAAATTACCAAATAGTAGTCCTCCAAAATACTCTGAGGACACCCTCAAAAAGGCCCTTAATCAAATTAATGAAAAAAAAATTAATATACATCAAGCTTCAGTAAGGTACATTAGAACACTTGCAAGCTTCAAATAAAGAATCAGCCAAAAAAAATACCAAAAAAATCAAAAGACCATTTGGACAAGTTTTAACCGAAATCGACGTTTTGAAACAGTTGGAGGAAGAAGAAAATTTAAAAAATCAAAAAAAGTTGAATCAGAAAGCGAAAAAAAAGGAAACGTGAAACACCAACAGCTCAAACGACTCAAAACGTAAAACCAAGATGTTCAAAAGATGTAGATGTAGAAGAATGTTTGAGCATTGAAAAGCAATGTTTTAAATTTAAAAAAAAGTTCGGGTCTGATAAAAAGTTCCAAGCCAAATGGATCTCATGCGAAACGTGTTCTAACTGGTCTTGCTTTAAATGTCTACCATCAGGCTTCGAACCAAGTTTAGAATTTTATTGTTCTCACAAATGTAAATAAATTTCTTTTTGATTTTCTTATAGTATGTTTGCTTGTTTTTTTCTTATTTTTTTCTTTTTGGCATTTTAAACTATTTTATCATATTCACCCCATACAATGGGATAAATATGATAATTAACAGTTTTGTATTCTTTTCATTATAAAATTTGAACCGTTTATTTTTTTTTAATAAATTTTTTTGAATCAAAGAAAAATATAGTTTTTTCATTTATAAAAAAAAAAATCTCTTGATAAGCTCTTTCCCTTCTGATTTTATTTAGGCCCAAAGTAAAGAATTATCACATTTACCCCAATTGACTGTAATCTTTTGCTTTTTTGAAATGTGTTCGTCATGTTGCTCAGAAAAAGTTAACCAGTTTAAACATTTGAAGATTTTCATTTACCGCTTCCTTAGCACTGGCATCTTAAAGTTTAGGATCATAAAAATCATACCGAATAGCATTTTCTCTATGATTTGTATTTGATTAAATCTCTCTGCAAAATTATAAATAATGCAACAAAAATGCTGAATATTAGATGAGGCTCTGCAAAAACTGTGCAGTTAAATTGTGCAGTTGAATTAAATACTTTTTAAAGACGTACATTTTAATGCAAAATTGCAGATTTTTCGCAGAGCCTCATTTAATATTTAGCATGTTTGTTGCATTATTTAGCTTTTTTGCAGTGAGATCTAATCAAATAACAATCAAAAGTTATAAAGAAAATGTTATTTGATCTGATTTTTTTGATCCTAAACTTCAAGATGCTCATAGCAATTGGTTCTAATTTTGCACGCGAATATAAAATTGAAAATTTAAGTTTAGCAAGTTAAAATGAAAAATGAAAATGAGTCCAGCTTCTATTAGCGCAAACTTGAATTTGTAAAAAAAAAATAATCATTTAAATCTTTTACAAATAAATTTAATTATTTTCCAAATTTAAATATTTTAAACCTAAATAAGTTTAATTTTCAATTCATTAAAAATAATCTTCGATTTTGCAACCATTCTAATATATTTTTTAATTTATTTTCTTTATCATCAATCATTTAATAAAATTGAATTCTTTTAATTAGTTTTATTTTGACTTAAAAAACTAGCTTTTCATCAAAAATGATGTTAACGGAAAACATTAATTTAAGAAAAGAATTTTTTAAGATTGTAATTTAACAATTTTAGTTTTATAATTTATTATTTTTTAAATTTTTTAAAACATCGTCCCTCGAGCGTCTATTGAAACAAATAAATAAATCAAAAAAACAAATAACTAATTGTTTAAAATAAAATAACTGTTTAATTGTTATTTTTTTTACAAAAAAAAACTTTAAAAACATTAATCTAGCTCAAAAATGATTCCTTACAAATAAATTTTTATTTCTATTTATTGTTCCTAAAAAATCAATTAGAATCAAAATATTTTGAATTTATTTATTGATACCATCTTTCTGATCTGGTCTGGTCTGGTCTGGTTTCGGCTGGATAATAATAGTGGTGTAGATGATCAACTTGATGCAGTAACCTATGTGTCAAGTACAAGCCGTGGCTGAAAATGGTACAGTCGATCCTCCGTATAACGAACCCCCATATAACGAAATCCTCTATATTACGAATATGAATCCAGGAACCGATTTTTTATAAAGGAAAAAGATTGCTAATTTTCTTTGATACAACGAACCTCTTTATAACGAAATCCCGATATAAAGAACTAAGAAAAAAAAACGAGTAATACTTTTCTTAAGAAAAAAACCTTTATATAACGAATTTTAAAACAATGACATTCATTATTTAACACATCTTGAGTGAATTCAATGTAAATTGAGCGGAATTTTATTTTCGTTTTCCTTTTTTTTTAATTGGATATAAATAAAATTATAATAGATTATTCAATCTTTCACTCCAAAATTGCAATATTTTTTCATATTTTTAACCAATAAATTTTATATTGATTTCTAAAATTTCGCTCGATTCACTCACTATGACCTTGATAATAAAAAATAGTAAATAAATACTTGACAATTACTAATTATTGTTTATCTAAAATTTCAAATTGATAAAAATGAATGAAAAACAAGTTTGCAAAAAGAGAAAATGTATATCTCTTGAAGTCAAGATAGATATTATAAAAAAGCATACTGAGCAAAAAATAACCACTTCAAAGTTGGCCAAAGAATACAACGTTAATGCTTCTACAATTTCTACTATTTTGTCGTCGAAAGCAAAAATTTTAGAACATTACGAAAAGAACTTAACCGGGCCTGAAAAAAAGCGTATAAAATTGTCAAGTTACGACGATGTTGATCAGGCGGAGTTGTATTGGTTCGATCAAGCTCAAAAATACAATAATATCACAATTAGTGGTATCGAAATTTATAGCGATTGATATAATTAATGAACTGAAACAATTTTTTTTAACCAAAAAAGATGATAATTCTAATGTAATTAATTTTTATTTAATATTGAATATTTAATAATTGAAAGTAGCTTTACCAAGCAACCATCTGTTACCGATTTTTTTCAAAAAAATAAACTATTTGTTTTATTTCGCATTTTTTATCTTAGATTTTTTTATCAATAAAATTTGGTTTAAAAATTTTTTGGTCCCTATCATTTTATATGGGAATTTCGATATAACGAAATTCGATATAACGAATACCGAATTTTCCGCCCAAGTAGTTCGTTATACCGAGGATTGACTGTACTGGAAAAGGAAATGAGC
Organism: Brachionus asplanchnoidis; assembly: GCA_025491095.1. NCBI lineage: Eukaryota > Metazoa > Rotifera > Eurotatoria > Ploima > Brachionidae > Brachionus > Brachionus asplanchnoidis. The sequence goes on from JAILYF010000004.1 coordinate 3,335,831, forward strand.
ACCTCATTATCCGCTAGGATTGAAAGGGAAATATTATTTAATCTTGTCTAGCAAAATCTACTTCACCATGATAATCTAATTTATTCAATTAAATTGAAAAAATGGCGAGAAAAAAATGAAGGTTAATAAATTAAAGTTATTCCAAAAAAAAATATTCTAGAAATAAACAGATTTTATGGTTCAAAACTTTAAAAATGGTAGATAACATTTGTATATGAGTATTCAGATTGACCAAATTTTACCACATTTTACGTAAATTAACGTAAAATCCGAAAAGTGAATAAGAGGTTTTTTACGAAAAATTACGTAAATTTGGTAAAATTCAAAACGGCCAATTGAAAATTCAAAATTTTTGAAAAAATGTCTTTTTTTTCCAAAAATCGAAAATTTAAGAAAGTTTTTTTTTTTCATAAATTGTTTAAAAAATAGTTATTTTTAGAATCGCTATAAAAAAAAAAAACTTTCTTAAATTTTCGATTTTTGGAAAAAAAAAGACATTTTTTCAAAAATTTTGAATTTTCAATTGGACGTTTTGAATTTTACCAAATTTACGTAAAAAGTGGCAAAATTTGGTTAATTTACGGTATTTTACGTAATTTTTTGTAAAACACTGTTATCAAATCACCACTGTATAAAACATTTTTTAAAAATAAAATCTGAATTTAAAATTTTTTTGCCTGTGAAAAAACAAACGATTTTTTGTTATTTAATTATTTTTTTGAACATTTTAATTATAATAAAAACTGAAAAGTTAATCAACTTCTAATAAGGCAAGAGTACTTGTCAGCTGATTGAATTTAAGTTTAGAATAAAGTCGAGATTATTCCAAATTATTTGTTTAAATTCTTTACCAGAAATTTGGTGAATAAACTAAAAGGATGCATTTACTTTTGAATAAAATCTGCACATCCGCTGGACATATAGGAAAAGGAAAAAAAATAAAAAAAATAATTGAAAGTCATATTGAATAAAATCAAAATTTACGATGTTTATTTTAATCAATGACATTTTTTTTAGAAAAGAAATCCGCTATCATTGAAATTTCATTCTTGATTGCAAAAAATAACCAAATAAAGAAAAAACTTAGTTAAAAAAATTAAAGACTTATTTGGGCGGATAAAGTTTTATTTTTCTTTAAATTTTTCTTTTATTTTAAGTGAAAAACAAATACTATTTGACAAACTGGATATCCAGGCATGGAATGAATAAGGTTTTTTTTTCAATTTTCAACAAGCTGATAATTTGTTTTAATTAAGGTATAAAAGCTCAATAACTATTTGAAGAAAATAATTTAAAGTATTATTTAGTTACTATTAGTTCGAATTTGACTTTCAAGGTCTTAAAAAAATTAATCTTAAAAACCATCTAATAAAACAACATTAACTCAAGCCATAAATTTGAAATTAGACTTAAGAGGTATGCTATGTGAAACCAAATTGTTTCTCAAGAATTTGAAGCCTTATTTACTCTAAAAGGTATGATTGATGGAAAAATAAATACAATCTATTCGAATAAATTTTCTACATTTTTTTCTTAATTTTAATTTTAAATTTTTTCACATATGGTTTAAATTCAGCTCGCTTTTTAAAATATCCAAAAGATTTAAATTTATTCAATGGAACTATTTTATTTAGAAGGCTAGTTTTTATTTTTTTAATATACAAAGATAAATAATAAATAAAAGGGAATATTTTTTTTATTATGAATAAATTTATTTTGACATAAGAGTTTTTTTCATTTCAAAAAATTTTATGAAGTATTTGTAGGAATTATTTTTAAAACTTTTTTATTTCAAAATTAAATCCAAATAGGTTCTAAACTCATTTTTACTTCTTACGTAAAATAATGTAATTGCTTCATTTATATTGTACTCAAATTTTTTAAAGGTTCAAAAATAATATAATTAGTCTTTTAATTATTTCTCAAATAAAACAAAAATTTACTCTAAGTTGAATTTTATCAAAAAGTGTGTTTGTTTGTTGTTAGGCTCAGAAATGTGAACTTAAAATTTCTACACGAGTAAACTTTTTTCAGAAACATTTTTTTAATAAAGATTATTTTTTAATCATCAAATTTTCACGAATTAAATTTTAAGTTAATCCTATCTAGTTAATTGCTAATCCTAATTTTAATTAATTATTTCTAGTAATTACTCTTACTTTAATTTGTTTAAAAATTTTTAAAATGGTATCAAAATCAGACAAATACAAAAAAGCCTTAGATTACTGGTAAATTAAAAAAAAATTCGATTTTTTTCTTGAATTAAAAATTGGAAATTAATCCCATGTAATTTGATTTTTTACTGTACCTTTGACAAGCTCATTTTCCCTAAATTTTCTTTATTTTAAATAAACATCATAAAATTTTAATTAAAAAAAAAAAATTTCTTGCTACCTTTTATTTTTTTTGGAACTCAGGCCTATTCGCTATTTTGCACATGAAAATTAAGTAAATAATCATTCGATTAGTAAATTTCTAGCTAAAAAATTTCCTTTCTATTAAATAAATTTTTCAATTATTTCATAAAATAGAGTGACACTGGATCGAAAAAAAAATAAAAAAACGCCATGGATTGATTGTTATTTTAGTTAGACTCGAACGAGACAAGAACCGAATTTATTTGTAGGTAATCTCACAATATTTGTTGGGGTTAATTTAGCTAAGTAGTCTTAAGCCGTTCAATTGCAATTAAACTCCTATCAGGCATCAAATTAGTAAATATTTTAAATACTTTATTTATTAGGAACCCATTCGAAAATTAATTTTGCTTTTATTCGATTCGAATTCGAGAACTGTAAGGTTTGAGTTGGCCTAACCAAAGCGAAATATTTTTTTTCTTACTAAACTTTTATTCATGATTGAATAATTTATCAAGATTATTTAATTTTTTTTATAAAACTTAGTATCTTCAGATTGGTTTTTCGTTAAAGTATTTATTTTTAAAATCAATTTTTTCCAAAAACTTAAGGTAAATGTTAATATATTAAATAAACTCGGTGTCTAATATAATTTGGCATGGATCTAATAAATTTTAGATTTTTAATTTATTTGAGAGTGTAATAACCCAATTTTTATTAACATTCTTAGGAATGTCAAACAAAAGCAAGCAAGTAAATAAGCCCCAAAAACCACCTACCAAAAGCTTGGATGCTAATTATTTCAGAAAATAATTTCTTTGATTTTTAACAGTATCGTGAAAATAGAAAAAAAAAGCTTACATCACAAATTTAAACTTTTCAAATTTAATTTTGCATGCTTTTAATTAGCAATTAAAATTCTCGGATTCTGTCAGTTTCCTTTAAAATTCTTGCTAAGATAGACTTTGGCTTTGCAAAACGACCAGGAAATTTCTTCAAATTCCGTAATTAATTTAAACAATTTTTAACTTTAATATTGTTATTCCATAAAGCTCGAGTGTTGAAACTCGGTAAAATTGTCATGACAACAAGTGAGTGAGAACAAGAAAAATGAAAAATGCTTTTTGATTCACAAATAAGGAGAAAAGAAAACACTAAGACAGTATCCTATATGGTTTTTTTTATTTGATAGAATAAAAAATATAAAATTTACGAAATTTTTTTATGTTAAATTTTCTAATTTTGAATAACTTTCTAGGTTTAGCTGTTTAATTAGTAGCGAAAAATAAAAAAAAATAGCTTTTTGTTTAGATTGAAATCCGGTCTTGATATTGTAGCCCTTGGAATGCGCTAAAATGAGTTGGAGCACGCCAAAATATCCGCTAATAATAGTAAAAATAAAATAAAATACAAATTGAAATAACAAATCTAAATTTGCCTAAATAGAACCCGTATGAAAGTTTTATGAAAAAGCACTTGGAGCACTATGGCTATTTCACTGGACGGAACATGGCCATTGCTCGGTTCGGCTACGAACCAAAACGAAACCCCAAGAATGTAAATAGTGACGATTCTGACTTTGAATCGGATGACAGCGAAAATTCTACATCAAACAAGATTAAAAGTAAAAAATTATCACTAAGCAAAAATTCAATTATCTTTAATACATAAATTATTATTTTCCAAAGATAAAATTGACTGGAACAATAAGGGATCTAAGAAGTCCGAAAATTACAAATGGTGGCTCAAGGACAACATTTACAATTTTGGTCAAAGAGAAATCGAATATCAACGAGAACCACGCTGGCCATTTGAAATGCAGGTAATGTCGCAAAAAATTCATCACATTGATGCCGTTTTTGAAGAACCAGAGCCTTTTTATACCAAGAGTAATTAATTTGAAATTTTTTTTTGCTTTTTTTTTTATAAAAATTTTTCAAGCCGGCAATGAGGAAATGCCAATTTACAAAAACGATCAAAAGTTTAAGTCAGTTTTTTATTACAACCCACTCAATTGTGGATACGTGAGCTTTTTTTGACATTTTTTAAAAAATAAATTTTAATTAAATTTAAAAGAATTTTTTTGACTTCTATTTTTTTAAGTTTATTCGATCAAGAGTAGGTGGAAACAGAGACTCTTGCCCAAGACTGACATGTGATTTATCAGAAATAGAGCTGAGTAATACACTACTGTTTGAGTCTCGGTTCGAGTCCGGGAATTTAATGAAAGCAGTCAAAATGTAATTTAAAATTGAAATAAAAAATATTAATTTAATTTAAAAATTAATATTAAATAAATATAAAAAAGAAATGAATTCGAATATGAGTTAACTTTGAGATGCGATCTTTACACCAATAAGCATACTCAATGGTTCTATTTTCAGATTAAAAATGCCAAACCAAATGTTAATTATAGATTTACGATTACCAATTTAATGAAAACTGATAGTTTATACAACATGGGAATGAAGCCTTTAATGTACAGTGAATTGGACGCGAAAAATAAAAATATTGGCTGGCGACGCTGGGGAACCAGCATCCGATATTACAAGAATAATCAAAGGTAAGTCTATCTTAATTATTATAAAAGTTGCTATCAAACCTTTGTTATAATGCAAATATTTATTCATCAAATATTCATTAAGATTTATTTCTAGACGCTTTTTTTTTTAGTTTAAGTTATTTTTATAGTTTATTTTTTTTATTACATTATTAAAAGAAGCCTAAAAAAAATTAAAAAAAAACAAAGATTGTTTGTCTAGATGTCGAGCTAATTATTAATTTATCACATTAAAACTTTTTTAAATGTGATTAGATAAGCAATTTGAATTTTATTATTTTTAAGCTTATACTTTAAGGTACGAATTTAGTCAAATTCAAATATGAAAAATTAATTTTTGATCTTTTCAATCACATTTTTATTCGTTTTGTTTTACAATTAATTTTTTTATTCTTATAATCAAAATTTTTATAAAATAGATATTGATTCTTAAGAAGAAGATGTGATTTTTTTCGGAATTTTCGGGTCTTAATCTTCCATCAAGACAAATAATTTTATTAGGAAAGCAATCAATATAAGATGTTTAAAATTGTATTTTCTATTTTTTGACAATTTATAATGGTCAATCTCATTTGAGATTTGAATAAATAAACCTTTTTTTCTTTGATTAAATATTCAAAAGCTCTTCATAAAGTTTATTCTGGCGTTTTAGTTTTTCAAAGCCTTGCGGGAATCCTTCAAAAAATTTATGAAAGCCAAGTTTATAACTAGAAGCGATAAAGTATATATATTATTAAATACTTCTATGTTGGTATAAACAAATAAAAATAAAAACAATATTTTTTTCTTAGAGCTTAATACATCGCATAAAAGAGTATTTCATCATTTTCAACCTTTAACAAACAAACAATAAAAAGACTTTTGTCTTCATCTATTTTTAAATTTTATTGATCTTTTAATAAAACAAAAAATTTAGATAAAAATTACCCCAAAAAAGATACCTTTTTTCATTAAAGATCTTATCTTTCTATATTGGTTTGTTTTAAATTTAATTTTAATCGTTTTTTAAGATAAACGGTTAAAATTCAACCATTCTGTCGCAAACCTTATATTTAGATAATTTTATTTATTTCAATAAACGCCTTAAAGACGATGAAAAAAGAAAAATTAAAAAAATTAAAAGCAAAAATAATTGTTAAATATGCCTGGTTGTCTAATTGTTAAAATTTGTTCTTGAAAATTTCAATTTTTAATCTTCCTTTACTTTCTTTAAATGAACTCTCATAAAACTTTGATTGAAAATTCGAGTTTTCTTAATTGAATAAAATTACAAAACTTTTGATCCTATACGTGGCTTTGTGAGATTTGAAAACATAAAAATCAAATTCATTCAAATTCTTTCCAATAATAAAGCTAATTTTATAAAAAAAAAATGTAAAAATCTATCTTTTAATCAATTAGATAAAAATGTAATACTTACGATCCAAAAATTTTCTAAATAAGCCCTTACATATTTTTTTGAATAAAAAATTAAAAAAATTTAAAATTTTTTTGTCTAAATAAAAAAATTCTTTAATAAATATAGTAATTTGATAATATTTATTTTTGAAAAAATGTATAAATATATGAATAGATTTTAATATTTTGTTTATAAAGAAATTGAAAAATTAGCAATAACATCAATAAAATTTTGTACTTTTGAAATTTTTCTGATTAACGTTACCCCCCCCACATCTAAGAAATAATTTTTTTAAATAAAAAGTTTTCGCTAATTTCAAGTATTTTAAGTCAAAGATTAATTTAAAAGTCTAATAAATAAAAACTTCTCTTGAGCTTTAATATTTTAATTTTAAGATCAGAAGATCAAGACGGTAATCTCAAAAGCCTTTACTCTCTAACTTGGGTTTGTAAATTTCCGAATGAAAATGACACCTATTATTTCGCTCATTGTTATCCATATACATATACCAATCTTCAAGTAAAAAAAAATTTAGGTTAATTTTAGTGAAAAATTTAAATTTTCAATACAAAAGGAATACATTGCTGATATTCAACAAGATCCCGTAAAAAATAAATATTGTAAAGTTAAAATTTTATGCAGAACACTGGCCGAGAATTTAGTTCATCTGTTGACCATAACTAATCCATCTTCGAGCGAAGAAGAGGCTAATAGCAAACGAGCTATTGTTTTGACAGCTCGGGTGCATCCGGGCGAAACTAATTCTTCCTGGATGATGAAAGGCTTTTTGGACTTTTTACTCAGCAACTCACCAGATGCTAAATTACTACGCGACACATTTATATTCAAAATAGTGCCTATGCTAAATCCGGATGGCGTAATTATAGGAAACTATAGATGCTCATTAACTGGTCGGGATTTAAACCGAAATTATAAAACAGTTTTAAAGGAAGCTTTTCCAAGCATTTGGCACACTAGAGAAATGATCAAAAAATTGACCCAAGAACGCCAAGTCCTACTTTATTGCGATTTACATGGTCACAGTAGAAAGAATAATGTTTTTATATATGGTTGCCATAATAACAATAATCCAAAAAAACGTTTCCAAGAACATGTTTTTCCAATGATCATGAGTAAAAATGCCAAAGATTTGGTAATTTTTTTTTAAATAAAAAAATTAAATTAAAATTTATTGATATTAATAATTTTTAAGTTTTCGTACAAATCCTGCAAATTTAAAATCCAAAAAAGCAAACAAGGAACTGGTAGAATAGTAATGTGGAATTTAGGTATAATGAACAGTTTCACAATGGAAGCTACATTCAATGGATCTACATTGAATCAAAAAAGTGGCTTTCACTTTAGTTCGAAAGACTTGGAACAATTAGCATATCATTTTTGCGATTCTATTTTGGATTATTGTGATCCCGATCAGACCAAAGTATTTAATTAAATTTTTAGGAATTTTAATTTTATTTTTTATGTCAGTGTAAATTAATCATGAACGAAATAGAAGCTTTGTTGAGAGAACAAATAAGGTCTAAATTAGAGTCTCAGGGAATAAACGTGGACCAAATCAATCTTTTGAATGATCTCGATTCACTTAATATAAAATTAGATGAAGATGAACCAGAGTCCAGGTAAGCTTCTTGATTTTAAACAGAGTTATTTAAAAGAAACCTCACTTCCAATAAAAGTTACAATTCAAATATGTAATCAAGTAAAAGTGAAACTTGTATTTTTTTATCTTTCACATTTTATCAAAAAAATTGAGCCTGTCAAAAAAAATGTTTACCTTTCTATGGATGTTTTAAAGTCTTTGAGTAATGACGCTCCATAAATGAATTTATTTGATGATTTAATTATATGAGTCCAAGGCAACAGTTTACCAAGGCAGCCTTCATCAGTATGACATTCTACCATCACCATTTTCTTTACTTTTCCACAATTATTTTTTAATTTTTATACCAAAACTAAGTTATTTGTTAAATTTTGGCCGACTTGTCACGTAAAGTCCAGTCATGGACTTGATTTAATTTTTTTTTTAAACAAGTTCATTTATCTTACTTACATTAATATCAAAGACCTAAGATATTACCTAAGATGACTTAATTTTTGAATGAGTTAGGCACAAGACTATATTTTAGTGATATTTAGCCAAAAAAATTATATTTTTGATAAAATTTATTAAAAATATAAAAAAAATCCGCAGATCAACTAAATAATAGAATATGATTTTTTGTTTTTTGTATTTTTACTTTATTTTTTAGCTTAAAAGCAGCTAAATAATAACAAGTAAAAAAATAGAATAAATCTTATCCATCAAATAATACCATAAACGTAATTAGATCTAATACTAGACAATTTTGTACATGTAATTAAACCATGTAATTAAGTTTTACATGTTAACTTGAACAAAAGTCTACGATAGATACCGAAAAAATACAACTGTGTAAAAAAAAATTATATTTTAAAGGAAAATAATGCAAATTTTTTTTGATTTTTATTTTTGATATAAAAAAAACAGCAACTAAGAATTTGAAAATAAACTTTTTGGGGGAGGGCGTTTATCCTTTTCAGTACCATCAAATCTCTAATGTGACAGGGAGGCTTCTGCATCGAGTTGACCAAAGCGAGCATGGCTGGTCATTTTGTAACATTAAAAAAAAAATTTGTTGCATGTTTATTGTTAATTTTTTGTTATTTTTTGAGTCTTTTTCTTCAAAAAAAGAACCATAAATTTGAAATTTTAGAAAGCTCTTATGCAACTCAAATTTTTATTGACAATTTTTAAAGCTTATTTTTTTTAGTGATGATGCTGGATCAGACAGCTCAGCTGATGACGGACTCCCGTTGCATCTTGAACGCTTTGCAAAAGTGATTTAAAAGCTTAAAATATTTTTTTCATAACTCTTAACCTAAACATAAAAAGATAAGACAGCAAAAAAAGAAAAAAATCAAAACAAAAAAAGTAACTCCTCAAGTGACCAAGTACAGAGAGCAGGTAATTTTAAAAAAAATGTTTTAAATCTTTTTTATGTTCCTACTTTGATTGTAATCTTTGACTATCATTAAAAAATAGACGGTTAATAAATTAGTTAATAATAATCAAATAAACTCTAATAATTCAAACGGAGTTAATAATTATACGAATGTAAATAGCGCTAATAATTATCAGACAAGTAGCGGCAATAGTAACAGTAATGCCGCTGAATCGATTCAAACTAGTAATAATTTAACGAGTAAAGTAAGCTTGCTCTATTCGCAGGCTAATACCGAGGTAATTTTTGGCTAAAACACACTGGTTAAAGCAAATAATCCATAATAATAATTTGCTCACATGAGTTTATTAAATCAATAATATAATGTTTTTTTGTGTTGTTATTTTATCGTTCAAGTTTTCCCAGCTTCACTTCCCTAAACGTTTAAAACACTAATATTGGCAATTTAACAGGTTTTTAATTGAAAATAATTTTAGTTTAATCAATTTAGATTTTTGATTAGATTGGCTTTGTTGTAAACCAACACATTGCCTAACTTGCTTTACTAATGCCCCCTAAGATACCATTTGAGACATTTTTTTAGATCGCCAATTGTCTCAAATTGATATCTATTGCTTTTTTAATCAATTGATCATGTGACAGTCGAATTTAATGTTATTTAATCCTCAGCAAAAATATTTTTTTTTATAAAATTAGTTTGACTTGTACAACCAAAAACTTGAAAATATTTTAAAATAAATTTAATTCACTTACCAAAATATTTTTTCTAGCTTGCTGCATTTAAGATAAATTTCGACTGAATCTTTACGGTCAGTAATATAAATACAAGAAAAGTTTTTTTTCTAGACTTTTATGAAATAATAAAATTTTAATTTTTAGTTTTGTATTTTTTTTTGAAGAGCATAACGTCATATTAGAAAATAATAAATTTATTATTTTGCTAAAATTCGAGAAAAAAAATATAAAGAATTATAAAATTAAAGTTTGGAAGATTATATCATTTTCGAATTTTTTTACATTAAATCGAAATTTACGTAAAATAGAGCAATTTTATATAATTAAAGGCAAATTTACCTAAATCCGTAAATTTAGTAAATCATTACATAGTAAATTTCAGTAATTGTCGACAGCTTAAAATTTCCAAAAATTTCCTAAAGAATTTGTTTCTAAATTTATTTTTCGAGTCAAAAAGACTTCAATTTTTGTAGTATTTAAAAATAAATAAATAAAATTATTTATTAACTATTTTTTTTTAAATATAAAATCTCTAAAAATATCTTTAAATTAAACATTAATAAATTAGAAAAGATAATTACAGAATAATATTTTCAATAAATATTTGCTAATTAATCAATTTATAATCTGTCGTTCAATTGAAAATCATTTGTTAGTCGTAGCTATTAAATTATTTCACAAATTGTAGTATCCTTTCCAAGATCAATATTTTTATTTAATTATTTATGTTTTTTCTAGAGAAATAGCTTGTTTGTTGAATTTTTACCTATTTTGAGTATCCAAAAACTGATTTTGCAAAAAATTCAGTCACTAGTCTTTAAAGGAAGCTTTGTGAAAAATGATGGAAAAAATGTATTGTCAAAAAATTAAAAAAAATTCATTTTCAATTTTCTTTCAAACATGCCTTTAAAATTGAATTTAATAAATGATTCATTTTTTACAAGAAATTAGGATAACTTGAATAATTTCAATAAGAAATTCTATTTTTTTTTAAATTTTATCATCAAAAAATATTGCAGATAAAACATTTTAATTACTAATTTTTTTACTACCCTGGTAATTATCAGCTTTAAATTTTAAAAATTCAATCCACTCATCTCAATTTTGCAAACAATTCAATTATAATGACTCCAAATCAGAAAGAGTATACTCATTTAAATTATGGGTCTTTTTTAAAAAATCGAATAAATAAAACCTAAATATTTGGCTTGCATTTTGTTTGTATTTTTTAATAGTTTCATTTGGAACAAAAAGAAAATTTTTATTTTTTTAATTTTTTTATCACTTATGATATTTTTTTGCTAAAGTAATGCTTTTTTATACAATTTTAGCTAAACTTCGAAATTACGCTTGATTGAGATTGTTAATTTTGAAAAAATTCTAAAAAATGCACAGAATTCTAAAGATATGAAAATTAATAAAAATAATTGCAGAGAATTTGCAGATGCAGAATCTAGGTGATACAAGGAATATGCCCACTAATACTGTTATAATTTATTGAACCATTTATACATAAAGTTATTTTTTCATTATATTTATAAAATTCACTTTTCCATATTGACTTTTTCAAAGTAAATTTTAAACAACATATTTAAAGGATTAATTATTTTTATTAGATTTATCTCTTGGAAAAAATCAACTACGACAGTCGTCAAAAAAAATATTTCCAAAAAAAAATTAAAAAATTTTATTATTTTTCACCTTTTAAAGAAGCTGAAGATTAAGATCTGAAATAATTTTCAGCAGACAAAATATAATCTCCCAATTTTACAAACTTAAATCTTAAATAACATCTTTAAAGACTTCGGAAGTCACATGATAAGCTTTTTAGATTTAAATTGCCAATTAAAAATTTGTTGATCACAATTTAAAAATTTTTCAGATATTTTTTGATATTTTTTTTTATTTAAGAAAGAGAAAAAAGAAAAGCCGAATCAAAATATTAGTGTAATTACTAGCAAACAGTCAAATGAAACTCTTTTAAAAGTAAATTTTAATTTCAACTTTTGACTAAATAGATTTAAAATAATCAAAATAAAATTGTTACTAAAAACGTTAAATAATTTTGTCTATTTAACGTTTGCCTTAATAAAAAAAAATTTGGTTAAACTATTTTTAACTTTTAAAGCTCCAAAGCAAGCATCGCTATATTCTGGTAAAAAAAAAATTTTCTTGTCATTAAAAATATTTCACAATGCACTTTTATTTAAAAGTTAAAATCAAAAAGGCTTAAAAAACTAAGTCATAAAAATTATTTAAAACCACCGATATCACAAACGGTAAAGACACAAAGAGTCATTTTATCATTTTTTAAATTATTGTTCTAGCTCACTTCAAAATCGCCTTGAATCTTAAGCCTTTTTTGATTTATTTTGGGTGAAAGCTTAATTAAATTTTGCTTTATTCGACTAGGCTTATGTTCAAGGAAAATATATCCTTATTTTTTATATTTTTTTAATCTTATATTTGAAAGGAAACCGAAAAGAAGCTGCTGAAGCCTTCTTTGAATAGCGATTCTTCAAATACACGCAATTTAATTCGACTCAGATCTGCTAAACCTTTGGTCGACCGTAATGAAGAAAGAATCGCAAAAAAAATCAATCCAAATGTAATAAAGTCTATTTTATTTAAAATTTAAAACAAATTTCGATAAAAGGCCATACAATTACAGCTTGATACAGAATCAGCTCAATTTCAGACAGACCCAAATTTCATGACATTTCGCTACACAGTTCCAAATGAAGTTAACTTACCTGGAACTCTTCATCCGCATAGTCACCTATGTGAACATCATCGAAAAAAACTGTCCGATCTTTTCCTTTTAAAAAATTTAGCAAGTAATTCAATTTTTTAAAACTTTTAACCAAATAAAATTTAATTCCGAACCCACCAAAAGAATATCGACCGTTCACTTTTCTAAGTTCTCGTTTGAGTAAGTCTTATTGAATGTCTAATTTGCTTGCATACATAACTTAAAGGGTTCTTCAGAAATGTAGCCTTTTTTCTTTCTTTTAATACATTTCTGCTAGAATTTATTTTTTTTAATGAATGATAGCTTTTTTTCGTTTTTTTTTTGTAATTTTTTTCGCAAAAAAGACAATGATTAAAGCTCCTATTTGGTTTGACAATAAGTGTCATATAATTTACTAAAAATATTTTTTTTTTTGTAGACTAAATATCATAAACACTTTTTTATTTTAATATCTGATAAATTTAAAAATATCTTTAAAATTTTATGTAATTTATTTTTTTTTTGGAATACAATGTTTTAATCAATAATTCTCTTAAATTTTGGAAACAAATTTTAAAAGAAATATTGAGCAGATTTTCTTGAATTTCTTATTTTATTTTATTAGATCAAAAACTAAAAAATTTTAAAATTTTAAACTTTATTTGATTAAAAATTCAGGAAATCTGTTCAATATTTCTTTAAAAATTTGTTCTCATAATTTCTACAAAAAAGGGTATTAAAGATATTTAAATTTTTAAAAAAGATAACCGCAAAAACTATCAAATGATTTAATTATATTAAAAGATATTTTGAACTTTTCTCTTTGTTTTTTTAATTATTAAATTAAAAAGGCAGTTCTTTTTTGTTTTTTTTTACTTAAAGTATAATTGAAAATGTTGAAAAGAAAAAAAAAATCTTGCCAATTGTCTGCAATTTAATTAAGAACAATGCCATAAAAAATCAAAAAAAAAAAGCAGCCAAATCTTAAATAATTTTTTTAGAATTTGAATCTAATCTTAAGAAATTTATGTCATAAAATAGAAATTTGTTTAAAATGAAATTTAAATTAAAAAAATTTTAAAGATGAAAAATCAGAATCAGACGGAGAGGCAAGTGATGATGAAGCTGAAGCGGATGAAGATAGCTTGCCACCTAAAGAATCTAAGCCAATGTTTGAAGAATTCATCAAACGAAATATTTTAAGTATTGAAAAATAAAAGCAATTAAAATTGGCTATATTTTTTAATTTAGCTGAGGTAACTACATTAAAATCGAATAGACGCATCAAAACTTCCCAGTCTCTTGTCCAGGCATCAAAAGGCAAAGACAATGGTAAACAAGAAGAACAAAAAATGTTATCTGCTGATTTTTTCAAAAACAATGATACAAAATCTCTAATGGACTATATACCTAAAACACTTACCAAACAAATGAGTGACCGCAGGGTTCTAAATACAGCAGGTGCCCACATAATGTCCAATGCAAATATAATAGCGCCATACAATTTTTATAACAGTAAAAATACAAACGAAATAGTTGAGAATTTTACCAGAGATTTGAATCGAAAAGGTGGAAGGACAAGTAAAATTCAATCGCACATTCTTAACCAACAGCAGCAATTGTTTGGAAGACTACCGAACCAAAAGGATTCATCACAAAAAACTTCAATTAAATTGCACACTTCTTCTTCGGCTAATAATGTTCCTAATATGGCTACAAATGAATTTAATTCATCCTTGTTGAATAATTCTACCAATTCCGCCACTTTGTTCTCATCAGCATTTGTAAATGGCAATAGTCAACTGAAAAATCAGTTCGAAAAAATAAATAAATCAAATAATTCACCTAATTTTCTAACAACTTTAAATAATAATATTCGACCAAAAGTTTTTAAATAATAAATTATAATTTAGATTTTATTAGTGGTTATATTTTTGTAAAAGTTTTCAATAAATTATTTCAAAAGCGTTTTTTAAATTGTTTATTGGGCTCAAGGTCGATAAAGTTCATAAACTTTTTAATTTTAACTCGGCTTCTTCAAGTTCAGTAATTAAATTAATTCTTAATAATTATATAATCACTTAATTGAAATTAAGATAAAATCCTTTTACTAATAATTATATCCTTAATAATATTTTTTTACTTATGAGCCTTGAAAATGGTCGTTTTAGGGGAAAATCTAAAAAAATTTAAATGGTTTTGAAAAAGTATCGTTAACAAATGGTATCAATTTCACTTGTAGTTTAAAAAAGCTAAGAAGATTTCATGACAATAGACTGGTCCAAGAAATAAATCGCAGAGGCTCAATGAGATATAATTACTTTACAAACTTTAAGATAAAACAAGTTTTAAGAACCGGTTTAAAAAAAAACTGAATGTTAAAAATTTCACACCGTTTATTAGTCGCTAATTGTATTACATAGAATAAAGTTGTAATTTTAAGAATATTTATTTTTATCATAAAAAAATTATGATTCTTAAAAAAACTAATTTTTGATTATTATGATTTTTTTTGACAAAGAGTTCAAACACGTTAGATCTATTACGCGTTTTAGGTTTAATGAGGTCCTTTCATTTGTAATTGTTAAACCAGTTGGGAAAATTTTTTTTTCGGAGGTGACACTACTAGAGTAGAACTCACGCTTAAACAATCTCTAGCGATTCTTTTCTAATATTTAAAGGTTTTAAATAAAAAAATCACTATAAAAAACTTATAAAAAATAAGGAAAAAAAAAGCTTTAAAAAGATTTTTTTTTAACTTTAGTTTTAACTCCTTGACTTTTGGCTTCTTATTTATAATTATTTTAAAAACTAATCCTTAGATTTGTAGTTGTAATCAATGTTTGAAAAAAAAGTTAAATTAGATAAATCGAATAAAGGGATTTAAAATTTAAAAGCTAAAAATAACACAAAAAATTGCTTTTATTGGCAAAAAATTTTTCACTTAGATAAACCTGAAATTTTTTCGGAAAATCGGCTCTATTTTGAAACCGATTCTGAAAACTTGTTCTATTTTTGAAATGGTTTCGCCAAAATCCGGTTTGAAACCAGTTTTAAGGAACCGTTCGACCGTTCTACTACTAACCATCACTGCTGATATTACTACTCCTAAAGTTAAGTAGGTCTTTTCCAAAATGTGACCACTTAAATAAAGCTGGTTAAGTAAAAAGACTGATTAAAAACTAAAAAAAATTTTAAATAATTTTTTATTGTTCTCATCGATTAATAAATAAGAATCAAAAAGTATATTAAGGTATCATAAACCTGTTGCATTTGTAAAAAATCTACCATAACAAAAAATCAAAAAATACTAAAATCTATAAGGTTTTTGTTCAGACTTTTCAATAAAGTTCAAAAAAGAAAACATGTTTTAATAAAGCATTATAATATATCTTTTGTCAATGCGGATCGAAAAATTTTAAAAAATTTTAAAAAACAGAAATTTGAGCCTTGGAAATCTTCACTGGAAGTCTGATTATCACAAATATTTAATCATACTCATTTAATTTTACTAAAATATTCTTGTTATTTTTCCAGAGTTGTTTAAAAGTCACAAATCATAAGTCAAGTCCGGACTTAAAATTTTCTCTTTTAAATTAAGTCTTTGACTTAAATTTTTTTGAAATGTGAATTTAATTTTTTAGAACGTGAAAAAAATAAAGTATTTTTGACCAGTGGATTTTTTTTTTGATGAAATTATCTTAGAAAGTTCTGCTATTGAAATATTTGTTAATAATTTTAAATGTTGCTTAAAAGTGAAGACTAGTTTTATTGAATTTATGGTTTTGGGCGCTTTATTTTTTTTGGATATTCGTGGATTTGTTATTTAATTATGGTAGAAACCTTAGTTTGAAATTAAAAAGTACTTAATATATAGCAAAATTTTCTTTTTCTTTAGAATTTTTTAATTGCGTTTTTTGTTTATCATTCAAAATTGTCCGTTTTTGAAACCAGATAATGAAGATATCAAAAAGTGCAAAGAAGACTTCATTAAAAACTGAATCCGTTTTATAATTTATATTTTCATATTTTGATAAGATATATATTGTTTACATTTAAAATTTTTAAATAAAAATTTAAGATAAATTAAAATGGTATTGAGAATTTCAAATACAAATTTAATAAAAATTCTTCATTTTTTATAAATTAAAATAAAAGTACATAAAAAAATATTAGAAAAAATACTGTGACAAAATGCAACATACTTTGTTGCACCTTTTTTACTATAATAGAATCAATACGATTTAAATAGATTAGTAATTTAAAATTACTAAAAAAAAGAAAAAAAGAATTTTCTTTAGGTAAAAAAAGGGGAAACAAAGTATGTTGTACTATGTTGCAGTATTTATTCTAGTATTTTTATTTGATTTAATTTAATGAAGAATATTTGTTCAATTTGTATTTGAAATTTACACAACTAATTAAAATGTATATTTTTTATCGAGTTTTTTTTTATTTGTGGCAGCATATATTCGTTTGTGGATAGAATTTTTTCAGAAAAATATTTTTTAAAATTTACAGATATAGCGAGAATAAAAAGCAAATTTATTATTAATTTAATAATTTTCAAAAAAACAAAATTAAATATTATTTGTTTATTATATAATTTTATTCAAAAAAAAAATTTTTTAAATAAATTTTTGGATTTTAAATTGACTAGTAGATAAATTGTGTTAAGCAAAGTTTAGTTTTAAATAAATTTTTGTTAATGTAAACACTATTTAAATTGTGCACAACTTATAAACAAAATAAATATTTAAAAAATAAAATTTGATTTTTTCACATACTTTTCATATTATTTCAAAAACTATTTAAAAGTATTTTGAACAATAAATTTGATATATTTCCTAAAATTTTTTATCTACTTTATTAATTTTTTATTTAAATTTTTTTTTAAAGAACATTGAGATCCAATATTTTCAGTATTAAAAATTTGACTGTAAATTTATTTGACTATTTTTTTAATTTTGATCTTTTTATTTGTATTATTATTATTATTTATTTCGTAACAGAGTAAATAAATAATATTATAAAAGAATGAGCTCAAAAATAATTTTGCTTATTAAAATAATATCCCAAGATTAATCTATTTCTGATGATATGTCTTATTTTATAAAATAAAACAATCGAATGTAAACTTTTTTTTTTATTATTAATTATTTTTTTATTTATCTATTTAAAAGTTTACTAAACTTGTTAAGTAAACCGTCTGCCCATCACTATAAAAATCATATGCTTCAATAAAAGGCTTCGCAATATTTTTCTAAGCCAAACTAGAAATCGAATCCAATTCAGAAAACAATTGGACCAGATATATTAAAAAAATTACTTTCCAAAGAGCCAAAATTTTTAATTTGAACCAGCGAAAAAATGTCCAAAGCATATTCATCTGCTTCTCTACCAAGATTCTGAAAATAAAAAATAATCAATCAATTCTTTAAAATAATCAAATCGATAATTAAATTAAATCGTATTGAATTTTTAATTTGTGCCATTTTGGACTTTCAAAAAATTTATTTTAAGTTAAAAAAGCGCAAATGGGATGCAGCACTTAAACGCATTTTTTTTTGCTGGAAAATAGTCTTCAATGTAAATAAAAAATTTATTTTCTTTTATTTTTTATTCTCAAAAGGACACCGAATAAATGATTTAAATTAAAATTTAATATTTATCCTAATTGTAAACTGGCGTAATTTGTTTATTTGAATTTTTTTAATAAATAAATGCCACTGTTAGAAAATATTCAGGTATTGAGCAAAATATACTTTAGTAGCATTAATTTTATCTTGGTCTAAAATACTCCTAATTTATCAAGTTATCAAATCTAAGTTTAGTTTAGATTAAAACAGTTTTAATATATCATTTAATAAGCCCAAATGCTCGCCAAGTGCTCGACTAAATCAAGCAGACTTTAACCTGAATAACTAATTGCTAGATTCCAACTTGCTTCGAAACAAAAAATTTTCTTTGTTCGAAACACATTAAATATTGGGCCAAAATTTGATTTGAGATAAGATACTCTTAAAGATCACTGAGATCGTATAAAGCATAAGTCGGAGAAAAATTGCTCAAGAGAATCAAATAGATCCGTAATATTGGAATATATTCAAAAGAAAAATATCAAGTTGTATAAATAAAGAATAACTCTGAAATAAACACAAATATTGAAAATAATTTTCGTGAAATGGGTATTTTTTGGCTATGTGATTGATTTACTATTTTTTTTCTTTCTGTAAACAATCAAATCTCAAATAAAAATGACAAACCAATTGTTCTATTTTGAATTATTTATAGCTTTTCTACCAGTTGCTCAATATTTTTTTAGCCTTAGATGAAATGGTACCCAGAATAGATCAAAAGCAATGATTTTAAGTTGTTTCATTTTAATTTGTAAAATTTTATTAATTGGTACAAGCTTGATTAATTACAAACAATTCCTTGCCCTCAATGAAACTTGCATTAAAACATGGACATTTTTCGAGTTTCATTTTAATGTCTCCCGAGTATCAAGAGAAGATTATCATGAAAGTAAGACTTGTGTTTAATTATTTTTTTAATTTTTCAATTTTCATAAAAGATAGTTGGTTTGATATTTTTAGATCAAAATTTTATAGAGATTTAATTTTAAAGGAACTACATTGAACTAAAATTTCAATTTGGTTCTATTTATTAAAATAAAAAAAATTTAATAAATATCCTATCATTAATTTTATAGGTTTCAAGTCTGCTTTAAAAAAAGCGGATCTTATTTTTTAATAAAATTTTTTTAGGATTTTTTTTTAAATTTATCAATCTAAATAATTTTTTATTTATTTGTTTTCTGTACCGAGCTAGAGCTCCTTCAGAATTTTGAATTACAAAAAATACTTAGGTGCTAAATCAATCTTAAGCTTAGAGCTGAGAGCTTCTTCAAATTTAAGATCTGAACAATCGGTCAAAATATCACCCTAATATACCATCTATTAATTTAGCTATGTTAGCTGAGTCCTCTTGTTTCTTTTACTAAATAACCTTGGACAAAAATGCTGAAAAAATTTCTTTTTGTTATATTCAGAAAATTTAAGCCAACTTTGTACTAGTTAGGGTACATACTTTTTTGAGTGTTTGGATGTAGGTATGGTTTTAATTATTCGTATGGGTATACTGGGTATAACCATTTAAAAAATCTTTAAAAAAATGGAAACCTAAATTCCCAAGATTTTTAGATTTTTTAAATGGTTGAACTTTTATCTTTTATCTGAAGCAATGAATAAAATATTTCCCTTAAAAGTCCTAGACTTCGATTAAGTTAAATAACAATACTTGTTCAATAGAAACCATTTTAAATCGAGTATCTTGATTTTCGTGCTCTGCAAAATATGCAAAACACAACGCTGAAAAGTTTCACAGGGACCTCTTTTGAAATTAAAGCAGGCAAAGATCAGCCACAAATTACATTGGTTCTATCAATAAATTGGGTTGATCGGCCCATTTGAAAAAACTGGTCCAACTCATGACCATCTTTAGCTGTCTTTTGTAATTAATTTAGATTTCAGACTCATCAATAGATATTTTTAAATTTTAATTATTAAAAAAAAATTTCATTTAATACCCCAACCAACTCTTTCTTTAAGTATTAATAATTTTTTTTATGTCAAATTAATAAAATAATTTAAATGTTACAGTGCCGATTTGACAAGTGGATTTCTGGTAATTTTACGTAAATTTACGTAAAACTTGTAAAATCGGCACTGTATTTAATTCTGTTAAGTTTTTTTTTCATTATAGCAATCAATTTATTTTTATATTTATTTAAAGGTAAACTGGAATTCTGCAATTTTCCAGATTCTACATGTTGTTATCAAAACATAGAACCAATGCTTGTTGATTCGGCCAATAAAAAATTTTTCAAATTTCAATTTTTCGCAACTCTTCATCCGATAAGAAATTCATTCGTAGAATTAACATCATATTTTGATAGTAACTTTTCAAAATTTAAATTAAAAAAAAAAAAAAAAAAAATTTTTTAAAATAGATTTAGTCAAAGAATCACTTGAAAAGTCCCTTCATGAGCTAATTTTGCTTTTAAATAATTCTGATGCAGGTCAGGTCGAAAAAAATGGCAAAATTATTTCCGATTTCTATTCTAGTCTAAAAAGTTACTTCAGTGAATACCAAATTAATTTGAGTGAAATTTTATCCAAGACTTTCTTAAATTTATTCACAGCAAATTTGAATAGCACAATACCACAACATAATATCAGCTATTCGTGTCTTTTCAAAAATTTTAATTTGATTAAGCCATTCGGCGCTGATATAATCAGCGAAATGGAAAGCCAAATAAAACTGTCTTTGGAATCAGCTAAATTTTTTAGTACCGGTCTCACAAAAGCTAGAGATATTCTTCTTGAGATCATGAACAAATTAGAAAATCCATCTAAAGAGTGCCAAAAAATGATAACCACAATGACATCATGTTCTTTGTGTACACCAGATGAATTTTACCATGAAAAAATTAGCATTAAACCTTGTTACCAAACTTGCATCCAAGCGTACAAGACTTGTTTTTCAATTGATCTGGCTAAATTTGATAATATATGGAGTTCATTTTTGGGTAAATAAAATTTTTTTAGTCAATAATAACTCTAAATTTAATTATTAAGTCTTGATGAACAAATTATCATTTCATATTGAGTATACGGTTAATTTTCCGAACACATTAAACGAAATAAAATATCAACTAATTGATGGAATCGCTTATTTTAATACAAATAGGCATATAATAGTTAGCGAACTTTTAGAAGCATGTCAAAATTACACAAATAGAGATACATTTTTCGAATCAAATTCGTCTAAATTTTCATATAATAAAAGATATATCAGCTCAAACGGACTAGATATGCATAAATATTTTTTCAAAGTTATGAATTTTTTAAAAGAAATAAATGGAATGTGGAAATTTTTAATTTCTGATGTTTGCAAAGCAATCACTCCTAAGTCAAATAACGATAATTGCTGGTCAGGAACTAGTTTTAAAAAGTAATATTAATTTAATTTATTTATTTTTTGCCAATTAAATAGGTACACAAATTTTCAATAGAATACCAAATTCTTTTGTGAAATATCACAAATGTAAGAAAAATAATACAAATAAAGAAAAAATTCTTTAAAAGTATTAAGAGTCTTTTTTAAATTTTTCTTGCTAAATTATGATATTAAATTGTTGAGGAAAAATAAGAGAAAAAAGACAATTTAGCTTGAATACAATAAATATTAAAAATTAAGCTAAATATCAAATTTGATGGATATTTTATTAAAATTTATCTTTATTTTTATTTTTTCTTAAGCTGAAATCAAATTAATAAAAAAAAATTAATAATGTAATTTTGATTTAAAAAAATCGCTTCAATTATTAATAATATTCTTAATGAGTTCGATTTGAAGGTTTAATTTTACAAAGCACTCGAGCCACTCTTGAATTAATTATATGAATATGAAGATATTGTTGATTGTGAACCAGCTGATCCTCCAAATATTTTGGCTAAAATCAAGAATTAAAAAATAATCTTGAATAAGAATTTTTTGTGTTTATTTTCAATTTTTAACAATCAATAATTTTCTTTAAATAATAAATATTATTATTATAAATTTTTTTGACATCATAGGTTAAAAAATGAATCGATAAAATCTATAAAAAAATACATAAAAAATTAAATTAATTTCAGTATAAGAATTAACCGGTTTGTTTAAATAATATCAATTTAAAATCTTTTCTTATAAAAATTTTTTTATAATCATTATTTATTTTGATTTTAGCTAGACAATTTATTTTTCCTATTCGGCAAGACATATTAATTTCGGTAATTATTTATTTTATATCCATCAAAAATGTTAAAAAATAATAGCTAAAATTTTAATTTAAATTTGTTAGCCCACCAATATTTTGGTTGCAAAAGTTTATTTTTATAAAAAAAAAGATTATTTTAATTAAGCTTTTTTAGAGATTTTTTTTGGATTTAAAAAAATTTCAAAAAGAAAAGTTTTTTCTCTTTAACACTCAAATTACCAAAATTTTCTTACCCGTAGATTATCAACGTGTCTTTTTTGACACAACATTGGAAAAAGCATTTAAAATAATAATTTTTAGTGACGAAACTTTGATTTAGTATTAAAATGTTAAGAAAATAAATTTTTGTTATCCTTTATCAAAAAAATTATTTTTATATTGATTTTTAGCAAACAATAATATTAATGAAAAAAAAATTGATAAAACCTCTAACTTTTACGTATTTTTTTATCATAAAAATCTCAAAAATGACACGGTGGTAATTAGAGTTTTAATAAAAAATTTCGTTAAGAATAATAAGCTATTTTAAATTTAGTTAAGTGTAATTTTTTTATATACAGGTATATAATTAAAATTTGTGTACATTTATTTAATATTTATGGTATCAATTTAAAAATTTATTTAATTTATTTAAACTAAATACGTGTTTAATTTTGTTTTTTTAAGCCAAATTAAAAGTAATGAAAATAGCTCACCTGTAAAAGAATGGTCAAAAGATAATCCAGTTCAATTGAAAAAAACTCTTAATCGTCAAGGCGAAATTTTAAAATTTTTCAATAAAAAGCTTTACAAATATTTGAACAACAAATTAATAAAAAAGAATATCTATTTTAGGAATTCGAATATTTTCACACATAAAAAGTTTATGGAAGAATCAACAAAGCAAGACACGTTAAAATTAGAAAATTCTGAATTAAAATCTGATTATATATACAAGGAATATATAAGAAATGGTCGAATTTACGATAATATAAATGAAATGCGAAATTTATATAATAACGAAGAGTTTTATTATGATTATGGCGAATATTATTATGATCAAAATGCTTATGATGATGATCACATTGATATTAGTGATGAAATTTCTGAGATAAACAATCCAAATTCAATCAAACAGCAACTTTTAAAGCACAAAACTGGTATGTTTATGTATAACACTAAAAATAATGGCAATTCAATCGAAATTGAAAAACTGTATTTCCTTATTATTTTTCTTTGCCATTTTTTTTTTTCCAAATAAAAATTCGAATTTAAATTTTACTTTCATTCATTTATCAACGCTTTCATTCATTTTTATCCTGATTATGGCATTATGAATTTTGGTACAAAAATCAAAAACAAAATATAAAATATTGGTTTATTTTTATCTTTTACCAAATATTTAAAAGTAAGCTTTTTGCTTCTTAAAAGCATTCTAAATCTTTTGAAATTTTTAATTAGAAAAAAATTTTGTTTTTTGAATGATTCAAAAATTTCAAAAAAGGGTGATGTAATTCAAAAGAATAATTCACAAAAAATTGTGTTAAAAATTTTTGCTTTTTGTGTTTAATAGTCTTACAATTGCAAAATTCTTTATTTTTAAAAGTTTTTAAAAATTTTCAATTTTTTGCGTTGAAAAGTTTTTGCATTTGGGTGCTAGATTTATATTTGTGGGTACTAGGAGACCCTATTTTATTCTTAATTTTTAAAATCTATTTTATTTATTATTTTATTTATTTATTATTTTTATTACTTTTAAGGCCCTGCAAATAGACAAATTTACCATTAAAGACAATAGACCCTGATTTTTGAAGTATTTTTCATTTTTTTTTTCACAAAACAAAAATTGACATTTAAGGTCTGAAAATATGATTAGATTTTTTTATGATGATGATGATAAACGTCTTTATTTAAATAAATAAATAAATATTGGCTCGAGCTTTCGCTCCTTTGCCAAGCTTAAATAAAATGTTTCGAAAAAACAAAAATAAGAAATATAAAATAAAATTATTAAATACGAAAAAAAAGAAGAATAGAACATAAAAAAAAAAACGGAATATTTAAAAAAAAATAAAAAATAAAAAAGTAAGATTTTTTTTTTTTTTTTTTTTTTATAATTACAAAACAAGAAAAGAACTAAAAAAATAAAATAGAAGAAGGAAAAAAAAAAAAAAAAAAAAAAAAAATATAAGATAAATTAGGCAATGTTTCTTTTAGTTATTTTTTCTTTTACTGCTACACTTTTAGGTTACCAAGAAAAGTATCGAATTTAAGTTTATTTATTCTACCTCTTTTGAATAGTTTGTATTCGTTTATTAAATCATTAATTAATGGATTTTTATTCTGAATCGAATCGCTTAAGTAATTTTCATTTAGTTCCCTATATCTATCCTCTAGAACTTTAATGCCTGCTATTCTATGAATGTTTTGAGTGTTTTCCCGATAATTTAGCTTAAAAATTACCTTAATAGCACAATTTTGAATTCTCTGTAAATTTTTTAGATTTGTTGCAGACAATCTTGGTAAAATTACCGAAGAATAGTCTAGAACCGATCGTACAAGAGCAAAGTAGATTTGTTTTAAGGTATTTTTAGACAATTTCCACGATTTATGCGAAAGAATTTTCAAGCAATTAAGTCGCTGCTGGCAATTTTTTTTAAGAAATTCTACCTGATTTTTGAAACTCAAACTATGATCGAATCTGATACCCAAAAAACAAATGTTATCTGAAGGTGTTAGGTCTCTATTAAACATTTTAAACTTCAATTTTTTGGTCATATTTTTCTTCGTACTTGAAAAAATTATATAATTGCATTTTTCTGCTGCCATACTTAAGCGCCACAGTGAGAGCCACTGTTCTATGTTCCTAATATAACCATTTATCATTTTTTGAATGTTATTGTACTTATTAAAGATAAAATAAGACACTAGATCGTCCGCAAAAAGTAGCGAATAACTTTTGTTTTTATTATATTTAGTTGGTATGTCATTTATATAAATCGAAAAAAGTAAAGGACTTAACACTGCTCCTTGTGGGACTCCTGCTTTTATATACTTATATATATACTCCTGCTTGTAAAGTTTTGATTGTGTATTTCCAATATTAACGAAAAATTTCCTATTTTCTAAAAATGCTCTTAACCATAAAATAAGATCAATCGGTATCTTCATTTTGATCATTTTATAAAGAAGACCTTTATGCCAGACCTTGTCGAATGCTGCCTGAATATCGAAAAAAATGGCCCAAACTTTCTTTTTTCTTTCGAATGTTTCAATTGTTTTTTGTATAAAATGAAATAAATTATCCCTAGTTTGTCTATGCTTCCTAAACCCTGATTGTTGTTTAATTATCAGCTCATTTTCTTCAATAAACGTGTTTAACCTTTTTAAGACAAGTCTTTCCGACAATTTACCTAAACAACTTGTGACACTAACTGGTCTATAGTCTTTAGGACTTGGGCTATTTGCTTTTTTTTTGGGGATCATGCTTATTCTTGCAATTTTCCACTCGTTAGGCAACGCATATGTTCTCGCAGACAAATTTAACAAGTCCAGAATTAGTTTTTTAAAATCATCAGAAGAGTTTATTAAGTATAAATTATGGATATTATCTGGACCTGGTGCTGAACTTATATTTAATTTATTTATTGCTTGCTCTAACTCAGATATTTTAAAGCTAGCTTCGTTACTCTTCTCCTTTGTCAAATAATTAGCTACCTCCTCTTCAACCTTTTCCTTATGTTTGTTATCATAATTATTTAAGTTTTTGTCCTTAAATGTTTCTTCCAATAGCTTACCAAATAGCTCAACTTTTTCCATCTCTGTATTATACTCTTTGCCATCATAGGTTAATTTAGGAAATTGACCATTCTTTGATGATTTTTTAGAATCATTCCTGTTCCTATTAACTTTTCGCCAAAAGTGCTTTGAAGAAACTACGTTCTTATTTATTTTATCGAGAAAATCTTGCCAATTTTTGTCTCTAAAAGCTGCAATTTCTTCCCGAACTAATTTTGTAAAAAGGTTAAAACGTGCTTTATTTTCTGGATTGTTGTGTTTTTTAAGACGATTTTTTGCTCTATGTTTTTCATCAATTAATTCCAGAATATAGTATGGCAATGTTTTTTTAAAATTTCTAGTTTTTAAGGTAGGAATTGAATTTGTCGCAGCATAAACAAGGCTTTCCGTTATAAACTGGTTAAATTTTTCTAAATTATTTTTAATTTCATTTGGGACTTCTTTTGGTAGAAGCCCTCTAAACTTATCCCACTCGGCCTTATTAAGATCCAACTTTTTTAAATTATAAATATCTTTTTCATATAAATCAAATTTAAATTTGAGTTTTAGTAAAACAGGATAGTGGTCACTGCCCATATCATGTTTTTTTAGACTTGAAAATTCAACTTTTTTGCTGTAAAAAGAAGGTGAAGCAATAAAAAGATCTAAAATATCCTCTTTTTGTGTTGTAAAATGACAGTGAGTTGGAGATTTATCATTTAAAACACAAAAATTACTATTTAAAAAAATTTTGTCTAAAAAAAAACCATTTGGGTTTTTTTCTACGCAATTTAGAGCTTTACTTATGGAATTTAAATCACCTGCTAAAACAAAATCTACTTTACTTTCATACAATTTTTCGAAAAATTCTTTTTTTGGTTCGATGTTTGGAGGGTTGTAGTACGAAAAAACTAAAAAATTTGAGTTTTTTAAGTTAATTTTTAGACATAGTAACTCTAATTCGAACGAATCATATTCTTTTTCTAGACTATAGTTGACATTTTCCTTAATTAAAAAAGCTACCCCTCCACCTTGGCCATTCTTTCTTTCTTTATGTTCGATTTTATACCATTCAAGTTTATGAATAGCAAAAAGTTTTCTAAATGATACATCATTACATTTTGT
The DNA here is from genome assembly GCA_025491095.1 of Brachionus asplanchnoidis. Classification (NCBI taxonomy): domain Eukaryota; kingdom Metazoa; phylum Rotifera; class Eurotatoria; order Ploima; family Brachionidae; genus Brachionus; species Brachionus asplanchnoidis. Next base: position 3,363,322 of record JAILYF010000004.1, read on the forward strand.
TTCATTATTTGCTACTAATTCAGGCGAGTAAAGTTCTAAAAAAGATAAAAATTCACATATTTTGTTATTTATAGAGTTAGGATTCCAATGTAAAAACTTAAAACAATTCTCATCTTTTTCTTTATCCATTAATTACATTATTTAATGATTGATTTCCCCATAGCTTAGAGCAGTACCCCGAAAAAACATCTAAAGAAAAATTACCTAATTTATGATGAGTAAATCGTTCATGAATTTTTTGAGCAAATAATTGTTTGTTCGCTTTGTTAGATGGAGTTACCATTCTTATAACATCTGTGACAAAATGATCTACTATTACATTATTACTTTCCATTATTTTGTTAAACTCGTTCACTTTATTATTCAGCTGCACTATTTTGTTGCAGCTGAATAATAAAGTGATTTTTTTTTTAGATTTTTTTTATCTGAATCCTTACTATTTAAAAATCAAAAGTGTGAAAAAGTTAGCTAAAAAATTATGAGAATCAGAGAAATAAATTTTCCCACGCTTATTAACTGTGTTACTTTTTTAAAAAAAATCACAATTTTTACAATAAAATTTTCTGATGATCAAATGTGTGAAAATTTTAGCTAAAAATAATAAGCGTGGGAAAATTTTAGCTAAAATTAAAAGCAAAAAGAAAATTGAGAGCGTCAATATTACAGAGTTTTCTAAAAAGTGTGCTGAGAGATGGAAGCAAACTTGCAAATTACAATTTTAAATTTTATTTTTTTGTTTCAAATTTCACAATGCTTTGTTTTTTGAGTTTTGAATGAAATAAGTGAAAAATTTTTGTAAAAAATAGTTTATCAGATTATTTAGGCATGACTTAAAATTTTTGAATGAAAATGTAAATTAAATAAGTAATTAGAAATAAAATCATGTTAATATTTTATTTTTTTAATTTTCATCCTATTTTCATCATTTTGTGCTTATAATTTTTTGTTTTCCATCCAAATCTAAAAATATCAAAATTATTATATTCAGTTTGTTAAGTATGGAAAAAATTATTAGCGATGGAAAATTTTAGCTAAAAATTAAAAGAAAAAAGAAATATGAGAGCGTCAATTTTACAGAGTTTTCTAAAAAGTGCGCTGAGAGATGGAAGCAAATGAATGAGCCTGAAAAAAAGTGTTTTGCTGACATGGACGAGAAAGACAAAGAAATGGCGTCATATGCAGCTCCGACTGAGGCTGGCGGCAGAAGAAAAAAGAAGAAGAAAGACCTCAACGCACAAAAGCGTCCCCTGTCAGCTTTCTTTTTGTTTTGTGCTGATGAACATCCCAATGTCACGGCCCAGTATCCACAGTATTTTGTCGGCGAAGCAGCCAAGGCGCTTGGTGAGCGATGGAACAAAGTTTCAGCTGAGTTGAAGGTTCAATATGAGGCCAAAGAAGCGCTGGACAAAACTCGGTAACAGAGAGAATTGGAGGATTCCCACGCTTAATAAAAATTAAAGAAAAAATATTCTCGAGCTTATCAAAAATAAAAGGATAAAATTTATCTTTTCTAAATATTCTTTTTTTCCTGAAACTTTAAATATTTAAATTCTTAATTTTTCCTTCTTTTTCTTTAAATTAAATTTTATTGAATTTTTTTATTGTATATTTTGTTCTGAAAGAGATTTAGCTCAGGGCAGATAAACAAACAAAGAATAATGAAATATAATAAATAATATTAATTGAAAATTACATTTTAACTTATATTATTTTTATCTTATTCTTTACTTTAAAATTCAACTTTTATTTCGTATTTTTTTTTGTTTTTGATTTTTTTTATTTTAAGGAGTTTGAGTCCGGAACAGATAAAACAAATAATGCAAACTCGCAATGTGAACTCTAAGAGTAAAGCTCATATCCAACCTTTTTTCTTTTAGAGTTAACATATAAGTTTCTATATTTTCCAAAAATAAAGGCTTAATTTAATTTTTACTCTAACAAAAAAATTTTAGAGTTAATTTCGAAATAGAAAATAACTCAAATTTTGACTTTTGTCTTTTTTTTTAAATCGCTTAAAGAAGCATATTTATATTGTAAAAACGGTTAATTTTTAACCATCGTCTTTGCAACACTTTTCAAGGGTTTTTAAAAAAATAAAAAAATAATTAGAAAATTTTTCATTCATTTGTAATTTAAATATTTGAACAATCAGAAAAAGTTATCCTAAATTAAATCCTGTTCAAATGTAAAACACTTAAATCTGCAATGAGGTAATGACAATGTGAATAATGAAATGTAAAAATCTTTTCTATAATTTTTGTACTTTGTGGTATATTTAATTTTTTGACGCTGTTCCTTTATAAATTAAATTCAAATAAACATTGAACAAATCAAACATTAATCATTTAAACATTAACATTTCTTTCAAAAAAAAATAAAATAAAGAAAATAAAGGAAATATTTAATTTAAAAATAAAACACAAAAATCGTTCATTTTCATCTTGGAATTTTAGAGTAAATGGACTTGCTTCTCGATTTCTTATTTAAAGTAATTTCCATCATACTGTATCAATGCAAGCCGGTATTTTCTTAAAAATTTTTAAAGGTAAATGAATTTCATATCCTCTAATTTCATTTTTAAATTTTTAATTATTTTCAAAAAATTGATTAAAAAAATGTTTTTGTATTAAAGTTTTCCTAATCAAATTAATAATTTTGAAATATTATCCTTCAATATTACACATCAAATGAAATAAATTTTTAAAAGAAAAAAAAGTTTACCATTAAGGGGGTTATCTAGTCAATCTTTAAAATTAATCTTTTTTTTAATTGAATTTTTGTTAAATCTATTAACACCTATAATGGTCTTCAAAAGTGAACCGAATATTAGAAAAAGGTTAAAAATACTTTTTGCTTTTTTATTTTTAAATTTTATACTAAACTTTTTTATAATTTCGAATTTTTATACTTTTTAGTTCATTTGTGAAACAATTAAATTTAAATTTTTTAATTAAATCTTAGAATTCAAAATAATTATTTATAATGATTTTTAATTTGTTTCGCATTTTAAAGAAAAGGATGACTACTTTTGATAAATTTTTAATCATTTATTTTAATTGGAAGAATAAAAGAAAAAGAATGATCAATTGAAAGTTAGACACAAATTTTCTATTCAAGGGCGATGTTCTCTCCTTTCATAATCTGATTTGATGATTTCAAATTTAAAAAATTTATAGATTTTTAACTCTTCGAATATTTAATATTTTTTTGACTAAAAAAATGAGATAGAAGTCAAAAAATTAAAGGAAAATTTTATCAAGCTTATGATTTTTTTTCTAAGTAACAGGATTATTCGTAATTTGAATAGATCCCGCGTGGTCTAGTGGTTAGGATTTGACGCTCTCACCGTCAAGGCCCGGGTTCAATTCCCGGCACGGGAAAATTTTTTGAATATAATTTAATTTTCTTCTAATGTTTTGTTTCCATTATAATCATTCTTCCATAAAAAGAATTATTATAAAAATATTAAATACCTTTTTTTTTTACACTTTAAATAAGAAGTCTCTTATTTGCTTGAAATAAATACATGTTTAATTATTAGAATTTTTTTACCAAAATTTTCTTTCTTATGATTTATATACATAAAAAAATTAAACATTAATATTAATTGATCTTCCTGGATATTAAATTTGTGAGGCATTTAAGCTCTTAAAAATATAATATTTATATTCTATTAAAAATTTCTGTTAGATTTAAAAAAAAATGTTTAATGTTTAACAGGGCGAATTAAAAGTGTATGCATTTTTAGATTAAAAAATTTAAAATGTCCACTTCTGTATCGGTGCATGCATCATATACGGAAACTAGGATTTTAACCCATGCATCCCTTAAAAAGGGTATACGATTAAAATGCATTTTCATTCATTAATGAAAATGCATTTTTCTATTTTCTATTTTCAAAATTCAAAATTCAAACTTAAATGATCGATTTTTCTAGCTAAAAATCGTTTAAAAAGCAAACACTCACCCATCTTTATTAGTGAAAGTACAAACTTGGAATAAGGTAAATAAAAATTAATTACATCGAGATATTAAACTCTAAATTCGAGATGATTTATTCAATTTCGACCAATATTTGGAGTTAAAAATCTTCTTAAAGAAAGAAACAAAACCTAATTTTTTTCCTAAATAAACTCATTCTTTCAAAATTAAAAATTAAAACCTTTTCAATATCATTTCGTACCTCTATCAATCATACTTTCCAGGTCGATTTTTTAGGGTATGCCAAAACTAAAAAATCAAAAATAAATCGCTACCTAGAACTTAAAAATTTAAAATCTACATGAAAAATTAGATATGTATACAATTTGACAGAAAAAATTGTTTGGCTAATTTTTTAGCTAGGGCTTATCATAAATGTATTTAATTATTCTAATTTTATATCTAAATAATGTGCCAATGCCAAATAAAAATTAGAGATGCTCGTAGTTGTCCATTTTTGTTCAAAACTTTACCATGAAAATCTAGAAGAGTTCTACGTATCCTAAAATTTCAATAAGTTATTGAATCAAAAATTAATTAAATATCCTAATAATACTCAATGCATTGAATAAATTTCTTTGATTTAGTTTTTATTTTAATGTAATTTTATAAATGTTTAAATTTTATAACTAATAAACTAAACTAATGGTTACAGTGCTGCTATGATACGATGAATTCACAATATTTTACCTAAAATTACGTTAATTCACCAAATTTGACGATAAATTACGTGAAATGACAAATTCTAGAAAACGTCATTTGACGTAAAATTTCGAAAATTAACGTTTTTTTACGTAATTTTTAGTCAAATTTGGTCAAACACAAAATTGTCAAAATTTTTGGAAAAAATCGAAAATTCCGTAAAAAAAAATTTTTTTTTAATTTTTTTTTTATTAAAATCGATTTTTTTTTTTACCAAAATTTACGTAAAATATTGTTATTTTCGGCTAAAAAAATTCAAATAAAGTCAAAAATGGAAATTTTATTTACAACTTAGTAACTTTTACTAATGAAAAAACAAAAGTCTTGAGTCAATTTTTGGCTTTTTTTTTTCTTTAAAGATTTACTTTTAATTCTGATCATTTCACTGGGGTGATTTTTAACGTAATAACCAAGAGTTTGATTCGGATCGTTTTTAAAAGTACTAGCTATAGCTTTACGAAGATATGCCGTAAACTCTTTATTATTTGCTTAAAACAAAAGAAAACCTTATAGACAATTCAAAAAAATAAGCACCTTATTAAGTTATTTATAGCAGCATTAGTTCCAGGCTCACACGAATCAGATGTTCTTGGAGTATCTTCTCTTTGACTATTTTCAAAGCTTGGTTGTTGACCATGTGTTGAACGAACAGTTTTATTTTCATAACATATGTAAAATAAAATGTTTCACTTCATTTTTAAGGTAATGTTAAAAATTGTATTAAAGGTAAAAAAGGTTGTAATCGAGAGAAACGGAGATTGGTCAGATCATTAATTTCGTTTTTTGATATGGTTTTTTAATTTAATTGTGTATATGCGTTTTTTTATTAGTTAAAATTACTAAGTTGTAAATAAAATTTCCATTTTTGACTTTATTTGACTTTTTTGACTTTTATTAACCGAAAATAACAATATTTTACGTAAATTTTGGTCAAAAAAAATTCTATTTTAATGAAAATGTTAAGACCTAAGTCTTGACATGTCTCTACTTATTATTTAATCTTGTATTAACTGCAGCTGAAGCACATGTTCTAGCTACTATATAAACCACTACCTCTTTTGTTATAACTTTGGATTCCATTTAATAAACTATTAACTTAATTTGGTTGTTTTGTTTGTTTCTTGGTTTAAATCCCTAAAGTCCAAAACCGAGACTTTACATTTGGTGCCCAACGGGAGGATTCTGCTATATATTTTAGTAGGATCCATTGAAGAGAACAAAAACACGTATTGCGACACGAGGAAAGTAAATAATTCATTATAAGTGGAAAATTCGAAAAAATGCTGAGGCAAAGAATATCGAATTTAATCGGATATATTTTCCGACCAGAATCAACTCAAAACCCAACCAATCCGATACCACACCCGAACGATTTAACAAATTAGAGTATTTTGTCCATTTTGACTGGGAAGGTAGAATACCAATTCTTACAGTACTGGCAATTAAACCAATCGGTTTTACTTGTTATTTCGATTGTTGTTTTAGTCTACATACTAATAGGGAACAAGTGGTTTAATGGTTCTGGATTAAGAAACACGTGGACTCTTATCCGTTTGCCAAATAGTTGGTTTATCATATCAAAAACACAACATCCATTGTCAGTACTTAATGTACCTACATACATGGAGAGTAATTTCTCTCAAAAAGATGATATGTTGAAAAATGATTTCTCAAAACAGATACAACAAAAAACTCAGAAACCGAAAATGGAGAATAACTCCGACAAAAAAACACTAGATGTGTACACACAGATGCTAAGAATGACTGCAGTCATCAGTATCTCAATAGTGGTTGCATTAATAGTTTGGGTTTTTAGTAAATGGTCGCGATACGCTTTGTCAGCGATAATTGTTCCACCTAGCAAACTGTCTACAAGAATACAAACCTATCGTTAAATACAAACAGACCATACACTAATAAGATTTAGCCAGCAGAAGCATTTTAAAAGAAACGCAATCAAACACAAAGATAAAATGCAATTTGCCCTCAGACAATCAAAACAGAAAAAGAAAAAAAAAAAAAAAAATGTTAAGGAGAGTTTACTCAGAAGAACCTTAAACCAAAGGAGGATATAATTATCCAGAAGAGCCTTTGAAATGTTTATACATTAGTTATCTTTTTTTTTTATGGTTAAATAGTAGTTCAATCATTGCTTCAGTGGCTAATTGCCTTTCTATTATTAAGGGGAAGGTATGTTAAGACCTAAGTCTTGACATGTCTCTACTTATTATTTAATCTTGTATTAACTGCAGCTGAAGCACATGTTCTAGCTACTATATAAACCACAACCTCTTTTGTTATAACTTTGGATTCCATTTAATAAACTATTAACTTAATTTGGTTGTTTTGTTTGTTTCTTGGTTTAAATCCCTAAAGTCCAAACTCGAGACTTTACAAAAAAAATAAAAAAAAAAATTTTTTTTACGGAAATTTCGATTTTTTCCACAAATTTTGACAATTTTGTGTTTGACCAAATTTGTCTAAAAATTACGTAAAAAAACGTTAATTTTCGAAATTTTACGTCAAATGACGTTTTCTAGAATTTGTCATTTCACGTAATTTATCGTCAAATTTGGTGAATTAACGTAATTTTACGTAAAATATTGTGAATTCATCGTATCATAGCAGCACTGTAATTAAAAAAGGTTATGTTAAAATATTTAATCTATTTTTATTATTAATTCAAATTTATAATATTTATCAGAGTTGTTTAAAAGTCACAAGTATCAAGTCAAGTCCGAGTCTGGACTTATTTTTACGTCTTGGGTATGACGGTTTTTTTTTCCTGGGTAGCGATAGAAGCAATTTACTAACTTAATTAATATCATTAAAAATAATATTATAATAATTAATTCAAAAATTGATATCATTTTCTGTAATAAAGGCATTGTAAAATATCAAATAGAACTAACAATGCAAAAAAGAAGTATTTTATTATATTAATTTTTGGTAAAATTCTAAATGAACATATATATGTATATTTTATAATTAATTTTATGAATTATTTTTAAAAGACATTTTTTTTTCAAATAACTCTAAATTAATCTTTTTTTGTTATCTAAAAAAGGATCTGAGTCTATTTTTTTACATTATTAAATATTATTTAAGTATTTATTAGCTAATTATATAAAATCTTCATTTGTTACTAGGCTAATTTCTAAATTCTTTTCACATTGAAATATTTTAGGTTTTTGTCACATTCAAACATTCCTATTTTTAGGACACAAATGTAAGTCAAATTAAAGGTACAAAGTCAGGACTTTTTATAAAAGAGATCAGATATAATCAGATTGTAGTCTCTCCTTCATGTTCATATTCAAAAAGTAACAAAAATTTTTAATTCAAATTTAGAAAGAATCACTAAGATTTATGAGAAAATATTTCATATGAATAATAAAAGTGAAAGATAGTCAAAAGATAGTTAATTAACTTATCATACTTAGAAATATTAAATGAATTTTTACTACCAAAAAAAACTATTGAAGATTTCTTAAATTAAGTGGGTTTCTTTTTTGATTTAACACAACGCTAGATAAATCAAATCGTCAAGTTTCTCCCTCACTTAATCCCTGAATTAATCATTTTTAAATTCAATCTTTTAAAAATGTATTTTTAGAATTCAAATTTTAACAAATTTTTGTTCTCGATGTACATGTAATGAAAAATAGCTTTATTTTCCTCTTGTTTTTTAATGTAATTAAAATTCTTAGATGATCATTTTCTCGTTTTAAGTCAGTTTACAACAATTTAAAAAACTAAAAATTGACTTAGTAAATTAAATTGAAATTTTGAATTTTTTAGACTAAAGATTTTAGAAAAATGAGCAATTGTTTTAGAAAATGGTTCTTTTCCAGAGCATTCGACTTTGTCGATATTGGATACAGCTTTGCTGGCTTTGGTACTATAATTATCGAGGGTGATTCTTTGCTTAATTACACTTCTGCGGATTCTCAGGCTGTAACAAATCGAAACTTAACAAAATTCTTCAACAATTTGAACGAATGCAATCTTGAAGATTATAGAATTGTGTTTTTTAGTCAAAAATCAAAGCAATTAAGTGATTGTCTTGTGGAAATTTTTCTCAAACTTGGAGTAAAAGTTGACATACTTTCAGATTGGAATGATAAAGAATGGACTCATTTTCTTGCCGAAAATAATATTAGTTTATTTTTGGTAAGTAAAGTTGACATTTTTAAGGAACTCGACGCTCAGTTTGATTTGATGCACCAAATTTGCGTCAAAAATAGAATTCAAGCTGCCCTGATTGATGACCTAAGATTCCAGAACATGAATGTTTTCTCGTCTATTGTTATGGGCGAAAAAGTGGTTGATATTTCTTTGGAAAAATACCAACAAATGACTCATGAGCCTACATTTTCCATTAAAAAAGACAAAAATTTTATTAAAATTTATAAAATTAACAACCATCATGTAACCGATTTACTTGAGTATAATCACAATGATTTGAATAATAATCCAATGTCTTTGATTAGCGCTGAGTTTACAAAATATGATAGGAGCTTCGATTGGGAGCTAAAAATTCACTACAAACCTCATACTAATCAAAATGCTCGAAAAATGCTTGAAAACAACCAAAAATATTACAGATATATGGAATTGTATGCTTCTTCGCTGGATTTTAGTAAAAATCTTCATCACAAACTTGTTACCAAAATAAATGACCCAACTGATAGCAAGACTAGCACAAAAATTAACAAAAAAGCTCTAGATTTCATAAATCAAAATTTAGAAACCAAAAAAACTATCAAAGAAAGCAAAGAATTAGAATTATTGAAAAACATTAAGATATCATGTTATGACGATATTGATAAAAATTTGATGATGGCTAAAACAGACCAATTTTCTTCAAATTCTTTGTTGGAACTGCAAAAATTAAAGATAAAATGGCTAAACTATGAGCCAAACAATACAGACAAAAAAATGAATACTTTAATTTTATTAGATCAGCTTTCTGAGAATAACCTTGGCAGACTTGGCGAGTCTGAAGTTTTAAATTTGTTAAATTTGCTCAAAAATCAAGGCTTTGAAAGTTTGAGCCACTATTATGCCAATCAGATATTGTCCCAAAACGATTGTGAAAAATTGAAAAAATTTTGCCAAGATTTAAAAAATACATTCAACCATGACGCCTTGTTTCAGCTCAAATATTGTGGTCAATATTTGCCACGCACTCTTGACTCAATGGACGATCCAAGAGTTTGTTTTAAACCAGACAGGTGGCAAAAAGATCTACTTGATATTGTAGACCGCAATGAATCGGCGCTAATTTGTAAATTTGTTCCAAGTTACAAATTAAATTTTTTTAATTTAATAAATTAGGCTGTCCCACGTCATCTGGCAAGACGTTCATAAGCTATTACGCCATGGAAAAAATTCTGCGCCAAAGTCACCAAGATGTTGTTGTTTTTCTAGCGCCCATAAAGGCCTTAGCCAACCAAGTAGCTGCCGAAGTCTATGCCAGATTTTCTAAAGTATATCCGAAAACTTTTGAAAAAAGTGTCTATGCCATGTCCATGCCTGACTATGCCATCAATAATCCTTTAAATTGCCAAATTTTAATCACTGTTCCTGCTTGCTTTGAAAGCATGATATGTGACAATTCGAATGCTGAATGGGTTAAACTGGTCAAGTACGTAATATTGGACGAAGTTCAAACTGTCAATGATCCTGGTATGGCGGAGAGTATTGAAAAAATCATACACATGGTTGATTGTCCTGTTTTAATTCTTTCGGCAACTATTGGCAATCTGGACCATTTTTTTCTTTGGCTAAAAGATATCCATGAGTCCAAAGGTCTTAAGATAAACAAAATTGTTCACAAAGAACGATTTTGTGATCTGAAAAAATTTTTATTTGTTCCCAAAACGAAAGTTGAAAAGCCTTTGCTTTTAGCAGTTCATGAATTGTTTGGATATTCAAAAGAAAAATTTTTAGAAAATAGTTTGTCGCAAGATTTTCATTTAATGGCACCTGAGATTGTCGAAATTTTGAGTTCATTGCAAAAAATTTGCTCTGTCAACGAGGAAAAAAAACAGCTTTTCAAAACAATTTTGCCAAATAAGTTTTTAAATTGTGTTAAATTGAAAAAAAAGGATGTTAAAGATTATGAAAAATCTTTGGTCACAAAATTACAAGGCTGGTTCACTTCGGGAGCATTGACCGAGTCCGAAATTGAAAGTTTTTTTTCCGATATAAACAAACAATGCGAGGACAAAGGCTCACTAATAGACCTAAATGCAAATTCGCCCAACTGGCTTGTTAAGAATATTCCTGATTTAATCAATTTACTGCACAAGTCAAAAATGCTTCCAGCAATTATTTTTGTAAATTCTTGCGATGGTTGTGACCAAATGGCCGTGGCTTTGACTGAATATTTAATAAATTTAGAAAAATCGGACAAAAATTTCATGGAAGCTATCAAAAATGAGGAAAAGGTGGTGAAAACTTTGAAAAAAAAGCGTAACAAATGCTCTGGCGAGCAAGATCAGCAAGAAGAAGAAGAATGTGAAATTCCTCCTTTGATTGACAGATCCAAATACTCTTTTTTAGACCCGAAATATCAAATGGCAAATTCTGAGATAGAAAGTGAAATTAAAATGCATAGATACAGGAATATACCAAAGATATTTTTTGAGGCTTGGAAAAGAGGAATTGGCGTCCATCATGCCAATTATCACACCAAATTTAGAAGCTCAGTGGAATGTTTGTTCAGAAAAAAACATCTCCAAGTTGTTTTTGCTACCGAAACTCTTAGTTTGGGTAATTATTTTTTAATAATTTTTTTTTGTTAAAGAAACTTTGTTAAATTAATCATATCAGGAATAAACATGCCATGTAAAACAGTGGTGATACCGAGTGATCTGTGCTATTTGAATCCTATTTATTACCGACATATGGTCGGCCGAGCTGGCAGACGTGGATTTGATACAATTGGAAACATTGTATTTTTTGGTGTTCCCAAGAACAAAATTAAAAATTTTATTGCTTCAAAAACTTCTAACATTAGAGGCTCTTTCAGTCTTAATTTAAAATTGATTACACAATTTTCATCAATGCAATTTTATGATCCGAAAGTAATGAAGATTTTCGAATCATTTTTAAAAAACCCGATTGCTCGTCTTAGCAGCAATTATGAGCTGAAAAAGACTCAAAAGAGTGTTTATATAAAAATTCAATATTTGATGACCAAGGCCTATATAGATTCAAATTTTAATCCCAAAATTCATAAAGTTAAATGCTTGATTTTATTGAGAAATGAAAATCTGGCATCAATTGACCTAATCGATTTCATCCTAAGTGCAAGCTTTGATAAACTGGTCTTGAACAAGGAAATGGAAGAAATGTGTGATTTGATGTGCATTATTCTGAGCCATTTTTTGAAAATTAGAATTTTTTCCCAAGAACAAGCAGCAGCACTTTCTCTTATCATACTTCCGGAAATAGGAGAATTGAAAAATTATTTAACTAGTAAAGAGAATGAAATTGCTGAATTTGTTCAGAGCTTTTTGGATGATCAAGATGACATTGAATATTTTCTGAGAGGCTTCTCGAACTCGCTGCAAAATGTGCTCATGAAAAAAAATTCGTACATTTACGATTTTTACCGCAATGGAAACTTGGAAAAAATCGAAGAAATAAATAAGGTTTCAGTGAACAGTTTATGGTATGCCATGAAAGAATTAAGATTTGTAACCAAAGCAATTGGGCCATTGTTTGATTTCAAGTCTTCGTTTGTTGTTCGTCAGGCATTTTCAATGTTAAGCGAAAAAGTTGAAAAAAGATTTTTTGAGATTAATAATTAAGCATTTTTTAAATAAAATTTTTATCTATTTAATAGTTTTCTCTTTCTATCTTGGGGTCTCCTTGGCATCAATTTTCGATTCTTAGTAATTGTTTTTGCTAGTTCTCCAAAATTTTTATAGCTTACTTCCAAAAATGATTTAGTTACGATGACAAATTTTAGCCATTGTTAGTTTGTTTAAAATGTCTCCTGATAAGTGCCATCCCGCTAATCATAGTTATGCTGGTCCTGCTTTCCAATTATGTAAAGCTGTAAACTAATTTTAGGATTCTGGTCTGTCTCTGACATCAATTTGTGCATCAAGTTTTACGTTAATGCAAGGAACTTAAATATTATTTAATCATGTTTTATATTTTAATTTTTTCTAATATAGTTAAATACCGTAAAACGCGGGAAAATCAAACAGTCATTGATAGTTTGGGTTCTACATCAATTAAAGTGTCATTAAATTATGAAAAACTCTCTGAATTATAAAATATTTTTTAATTAGGTTTGAACAAAAATTTTTAAGTTATGCGATTTTTAAAATTGAAAAAAAAATTGAATTTGTTTAAATTCTAATAAAATACCGAAATTTTTTTTAAATTATTTATTAGGGCATGTAAATTAAAATAATAGGAGGTATTGTATTGGCTGAATTAAGTTTTTAAATCATCATACTTTGTTTAAAAGCTTTTATTTTATTTATAGCACCTTAAAATAGAATTTTAAACTTCTCTTGCTCTATTGATCCAAACGTTACACTTGGACAGAAGCTAAATATTTTAAATGCTTTTAATAAAAAATTTTCTAATACCATTAAAAAAAATTTCAAATTTCTTGAAAATTATCTTTAGTGAATGTACAGATATTAAAATAAATAATAAAGATGGTTCTATTTACACAGAGTGTTTCAATAAAATAATTTATAGACACACACACACAAAAATTGAAATTGATTTAGATATGATATAGATGGCCTTCAAATTGAAAATGAAAATGATTTAAATCTAATCATGTGTAACATATTACTTTAAAATTAAATTTTTCTATTATTGATTTATTTTAGATTTTAAGTTTTCTTTTGTTTATGTGTTTCTTTAGTTTTTTTTTATTACTATTTTATTTAACTAAAATTCTAGGTTTCTTTTTCTTTAATAAATAAATTATTTCATTTTACATGATTTTCGAAAAAATTCATCGATTTCGAATCAATTTTGGATAATTTCAGTGGTTGTTAAATTTTACTTTTCAGAAATTAAAATTAAAAAAAATACAATTCATTCAATATTCAGCAATTTGATCTTTTTTTTAAATTTGAAATTCCATCAAAAAATTATACATCATGAGGCCTAAAATAAACTTAAACTGCTAACCATCTCGAATCTACTTTTTAAAATTAATTGATCGTATTTTAATTTTTATTAATAGTAGTAGTATTAGACTCTTTTTTTATTAAGTTATGATTTTGTTACTCAGATGAACTTAAGCTTGACTAAATACAAAGACTAAATATATTATTCTTTTCTGATATTTTTAAAATTTTCAAAAATAATGTAAATGTATTTTTAAAAAATATTCAATTTTTGAAATTCAATAATTAATTGTAATAAACTGAATAAAATTATTTTTGTTGATCATTCATTTTATGGCAATGTTAAATTTTAGTACAAAAATTAAGGTACAAAAAGTAAAAACGCTATAATTTATTTTCTAGTCGTGCAAAAATGGTTCTATAAAAAGTAAAATATTGTACAAAATTGTACAGCCAAATTCCAAGCTCTTCAAAAACTCTGCAATTTATTGCATTTTTAAATCAAATATTATTTGAATGTGCTTTTTACTGAAAATTGCAGAGTTTTTGCAGAGCTTGGAATTCGATTATATAAATTTTACAATATTGTTCTGTAATTTTTTTACTAAAATTTCACATTGCCTATTTTATTATTAATATTTGTTTAAATTTAAATTTAATTTACATTTTACCATATCGTGAATTTATCATAATTTACGTAAAATATGGTGAATTCAAGGTATCGTAGCAACACTGTAAAATATTATAAGTCTTATATTTTTTTAATTTTAAATTTCTTTTTCAATGTAAATTGAAGCATAATAATTTTTCAAACAATGCATGTGAATTTAAAAATGAAAATGAAAATTGATTAATGCTTAAAAAATATTAAGAAATAAGTTAAACACAAGCATCTTCAAGATATAAAAATTTATTACATGTGATTATAAGATTTTTGGAGCTAGTCAAAGTTTTTACTTGCTATTTTCAAATTTTTAGAAACAGGTCAAAGTCCTGACTTGAAACTTGTGACTTTTATACAAGTCTGAACGAACATAAAATTGAATATAAATAATTAAGATATTTTGATCTAAACTTTTAATATGTTTTAATTTTCAATTCTATTCTTTTAAACCAAATTTACAATATCAGAGGGAACTGGTTCTAAAAATTTTTTTGAAGGACACGCTTTTACATAATTATTCTGTTTAGTTTGTCAACTGTTCTTGAATTATCTACAATATTAATATATGGGATAAGTTGGTTGTCAGCCAAAATAACTGCGTATCAATAAATAATATTATAGTAACTCTATATATAGAAAGACACTCCGAAATCATTTTTTGAATATTTTTCGATTTTAGAGAAAAAAAAATAGTTTATTAATTAAGAAAATAGATGATGTCTCCCTTGTAAGACATCTTTGTCTGCTTATTATACTTGCTATTACATTATTTTAAAAAATATTTTTGGATACCGTAAATAAATTTTATAAAAAGAAAATTGTATCAAGGTGATGATTTTGTGTTTTTTTAGTAACAGGATTATTCGCAATTTGAATAGATCCCGCGTGGTCTAGTGTTTAGGATTTGACGCTCTCACCGTCAAGGCCCGGGTTCAATTCCCGGCACGGGAAAAATTTTAAAAATTTTTAAAAAATTAAATACTAAAGTCAATCGCTTAAACCTCGATAATTAGTTAAGTAATGAAAAAATTGAATAAAATTGCATAGTAAATCGTTTAGAGTTATCTTGTTTGTAATCTCCAACATTTCATGATAATATTTTATTAACATTTCTTATATTTATAAATCAGCGTGAATTTTTTTAAAAAAACTTTAACATTTTTTTAACAGAAAAAAGTAAGTAGATATGTATAAGTCAATAATTAGTTGATCGTTAAATAAAATTTATAAAGGTAAGAAAATAAAAGTAAGTCCGTGATAGTATAGTGGTGAGTATCCCCGCCTGTCACGCGGGAGACCGGGGTTCAATTCCCCGTCACGGAGTTTTTTTTCCAATTAAAAGAAAATACACTTCAACAAACTTAGTCAATCGAATAAAAAATGAGTTAAACTAGAATCTAGATCCTATCTACATGATAAATGCAAACCATAAAATTCATAATAATTTGATTTAAACTTTTATTTATATGATAAAACAACACATGAAATATTCATTGACGGAAGATTGAATGAGACTTAAAAAAATAGTTAAACATTTAAATACTTCATTTGACGTACCGTCATTTTTTCGTCAAACCAAATTTTGGACCATGCGCTGTCCATGAATACAATAAGAGAAAAAAAAACATAAAATTTTTATACATTATTTAAAATCATGATATTATTTTGAAAATTTAGCAACTTATAATTTAGAATTTCAAAAAAATTATAGATTTTTAACTCTTCGTATATTTAATATTATTTTGACTGAAAAAATGAGATAGAAGACAAGAAATTAAAGGAAAATTTTATCAAGCCAAAATCATCAGGCTGATGATTTTGTTTCTAAGTAACAGGATTATTCTTAATTTGAATAGATCCCGCGTGGTCTAGTGGTTAGGATTTGACGCTCTCACCGTCAAGGCCCGGGTTCAATTCCCGGCACGGGAAAATTTTTTGAATATAATTTAATTTTCTTCTACTTTTTTGTTTCCATTATAATCATTCTTCTATAAAAAGAATTATTAAAAAATATTAAATACCTTTTTTTTTTACATTTTAAATAAGAAGTCTCTTATTAGCTTGAAATAAAAACATGTTTAATTATTAGAATTTTTTAACCAAAATTTTCTTTCTCATGATTTCTGTACATAAAAAAAATTAAACATTAATATTAATTGATCTTCCTGGATATTAAATTTGTGAGGCATTTGAGCTCTTAAAAAATCAAACCTTTATATTCTATTAAAAATTTCTTTTAGATTTAAAATAAAATATTTTCCCGTGCCGGGAATTGAACCCGGGCCTTGACGGTGAGAGCGTCAAATCCTAACCACTAGACCACGCGGGATCTATTCATTTAACGATTGTTTTGATAATATAATAATATGATTGGAATTATTTCCTATCATTAATGTGCGGAAAGATTTTTTTTTTTTAATAATTTTTTAAGTGTTTTATTCTTTAAAAATATCTTTCTTTTTTACCTTTAACTTAATATTTGAAGGTGTTTTTTTAAAAAGCGTATTTTTATTAAAACCCAATTTCAATATTATTTTTAATTTAATTTGTTATCTTATCATAAGATAACAAACTAAAAATTAAAAAATTTGAATTTAAATTTAAAATTTTATTTTTTGGGCATTATTTTCTCTTAAATAATATTCAATTTTTTTAATTATTTGCCTATCTTATTGATTTTTTTAAAAGGTAAAAAATCTTAAATTTTTTTCTTCTCCATTAGATGAAGATATCAAAAAAAATATGCGTCAGCCGGGAGTCGAACCCGGATCTGCTGCTTGGAAGGCAACAATGATAACCGCTACACCACTGACGCGCTCAATATTTAAGAACTTAATTTATTTTAACAACTCTTTAGATTGTTTACTTTCTTGATAAATAACTACGAAATAGTCTTACAAAATTAGGTAAATCAATATATTATGTATGCATTTCTTCTTTGGATCAATAAACTGAAATGAATTAGTTAAAATAACAAAATATATCTTTAGGGAAAAAATGTCAAGGAACCTGAGTTTTTAATTTTTTCAAATTAATACTTATTTTAAGTTTAAATTAAGAAAAACAGAATTTGCATTCTTCTAAATTTTTGTAAAAATTAAATAAAATTAATTAATTTGGTGTATTTTTAATGTCTATTTAAAAATTAAAAAAGCTATTAAAATTTTTTAAATATGAAAAGAGGAAAAAAAAATTAGCCATGTGTTGAATTTTTTTAATGTTTTCTAATTTAGTTGTTAAAAAAAACAACTCCGTGACGGGGAATTGAACCCCGGTCTCCCGCGTGACAGGCGGGGATACTCACCACTATACTATCACGGATATATTAAATTTTCTTCTTCTTTAATTTTAAGTGTTAAAACGAATTATTAATATAACTGAAAGACTTATATTAACAAAATTTTTATAAATTCCTTGTATAACAGCACAATTTATTATTAGTTAGATTGTGAATTTATAGATATATATTAAATAAATAAAGCCATATCATATCAAGCAAGCTAAATACAAATATATAGCTAAATACAAAATAAAAAAAGGCTTAAATTTTTTGGGGGTGACAAATTTAATTTTTTTAAGATGATTGTTGCTTTAGCAACATATTCTTTCTCAAAGAATGTTAATTCGTAAGAAGGGTCGTGTTCGACAGCTGCCTGCTCGAGATCGGATTCATTATCTGTACTGTTCAAATTACAATCTTTTTGGTAAAACAAAGCTTCTCTTCTAAACAAATCTGGCAAAATTGAGAAAGTCACTAAATGTTCGCCAGGATAAATTAGTCAATCGAAAAGCATTTTTGTTACTCAAATCATTATTTTATCAGTCAATTAATTTATTTGTCATCAAATGTAGTTTTTTAGTCAATAGATTTAGTCTTTTTTATCAGTAAAATTTAATTTTTTTGTCAGCCCATTAATAAAAAATCTAAAATTTTTTTTAATTTTATCTTATGTTATATTTTTGAAAAAAAATAGTAAAAATTTTTAATTTCTTTATTATAAATAGAATGAAAATAAAAATAAAAAATGATACTTTTTCCGGTTGTGAAAAAAAAATATAAAATCAAAAAATAAATTTGTGGTCTAAAAACTTGATTTTTTTTACTAAAGAAAATCAAAGTTTTTTTTGTTCATCTATAGACAAATTTAATTTTTTATTAGAAGAACAAATTTCTTTGCATTACTTTAAATAAAGAAAGAAAAATTTGTTTTAATTTTAATTCTATTAGTCCAAAACTTGTTCTGGAAATGAAAAAAAGCTTTTCTTCAGAAAACCTGCTTCTGTGGTGTTATTTAATTATTTATTTAGTAAAAATTTAATTAAATTTAATTTAGAATATTTATAAATTTAAACAGAATCAACCTAAAGTTTTTTAGCCTATTTTTAACTTTAAAATTACAGAGTTTTTCTTCTATATAATTAAAAATGTAATACATCTTTGTAAAATGGAAAATTATACAAAAAAGACCAAGTTTTTTATACATTTAAAAGATTTAAAAATGAAAGATTGTTATGAAAATGTTATTAAATGAAAAAAAAAAAATTCTTTTTTAAAATTCAAAATTGGGCAGGCAAAATCGAGCATTTTTATGCTTAAAAATTGTTCACTGAACAATTTTTTTCTTCATAAATTTGAAATTTATGAAGACTTTCACTTTAAGTGAATGAAAGTTTGTTCCATATTTTTTCAATTGTAGAACAAGATATTGATGTCTTTAGAATAAAAAATTTTAGTATCACATATTTTTCTTTTTTAATAATAAATTTCAGAATGCCTCGAAAAAATCTCTCAATTTAAAAAATTTAAAATTTAAAAAAATCAAAATAAGTTACAAATGTTTGCTTGAACTCTTTAAACAAGCTTTTACTTGAAAAGATTGTATAAAAAAGATAAAAATTGAAATTAAACATATCTAGTATTCCTAATAAAATGTAAAAGAAGTTTAAATTTATCTGTGTTAAGTACGCTTCATTAGTCAATGTTTCATTTTCGCTTAAACTATTGCTGTGTCCTACAATATTGGCCACTTTTTCAATTGTACCACTGTCAAATTCAGTCAAATAGCTCAACATATTTGATGGAAAGGTGCTAAGTATTTGAATAAACGTGATCACAATACAAGCATAGCTTACATCAGATTGGTAAAAAAAAATCACGTTCATCTTGGAAAAAATAACTGTTTTTTGTGGTCGTCGGATTATTCTAGAGTAATTTCGGTTTGGTGAATAGCTCGAATTAGTCGAAGAAAGTCTTTTTCGTTTGAAACTCTTTTCGCGGGCGGTTGAAGAATTAACCGAATTGGATCCAGTTGAAATCATTCTTTGACGCTTTTCAGCATTTTTTTGTCTTTTTCTCATCTCAATGAAAGTAGCCATGGTCAAAACTACACAAATTATCAGCGGGAAAATGTTATAAACTGCTGTATGGATGTGGTGATAGATATTTGTATCAAACCTAACTGTTTGAAGAAGCTTGAATTTGTCATTAACAACACAAGAGTAAATGAAGGTGAGAGGACAGTAAACTATGGTAATAAAATAGTTATCGAATAGGTAGAATTCATCAATTATAAAAACTACGAGTATTAAGGCTACACAAATGAAGTAACTCAAGGCATGGTTGTAAAGAAGTAAGTTGAGGCCTGTCAGTTTGTTCCGAATGGTCAAAAAACGCTGAAACTGGATCAAAAGTACCAAATAGACTGAAATGTGTGTCGAAAAACGTGACATAAAGTGGAACCATTTGCAAATAAAATCATTTGAGATTACTTTTTGGTCATTTAAAATGTATTTGTCTTTTTCTGTATATATTATTTGGAGCTTGACTAGGGCTGATAAATAAAATTCTGTCAAACGAATTAGAATGGCAATGGAAAGAAACAATAAATAGATACAAAGTGGTGAACGTTTAGTCTTTTTATTTTTTATGAAAAAAAATATAAGTAGGATGTTTAGTATGAGGACAAAAATTGATATGATGCCTCCTACACTTAAAAAAAAAATTGATGAAATTTTCAGTTTTTTTTGTAGAGGCGACCTTTTTAAGCAATATGAATCACTTGTATTCATCTTATTCTAAAAAAAATTTAAAAATTGATTAATAAAGTTGAAACAAGAAGGTGAAAACATGAAAAATTATCTTTGAAGTATAATTTAAAAATCAATATAATGAGAATATTTTTTTGCTTTTTAATAATTCTCAAAATAATTACATTTTTGAATAATTTTTCGAGGGATAAATTTCGTTTTATGCTCGGATCAATTCTATCTTTTAAAAATCAATATTTAAATTGATAACAATTTAACCTTGTTCTGAAAACTAATAACAACAAGTGTTTTTTACGGTGGTTATACTCTAAATTTGTTTAATAACAATCGAAAAAAAAATTATAAAATTTTAACAAGTAAGCAGATTCTAAATTTCCGCTACCATAGTAATTTAGAATAAAATCTAATAAAACGAAAAAAAATTGAAGAATAATTTTAGCAAAAAATGAAAAGATAAGTAAATAAAGCAATTTTCCTAAGCTCTTTTTTTATTTTTTAATAGAAAATTTATTGTAAAATCAATTGTACGAAAATTTGATTAAGATGCTATTTTCTGAGGAGACACTCAAGCATCACCAAAAAATTCAAACTTTAGAAAAAGTTGTTTGTGTAATTAAATTAGCTTTTTCTGAATTGGCATCTTTATCGAGTTTATTTTTATTTACCGAAATGAAAATTCTAAAATTAAATAAAAGCAAACAGTTCTAAAAACACGAAAATTAATATTTATTTACATCAATTCAATATACAAAGAAAGAAGAAAGATATGTATAATTGAAGTGGCCTTTTAAATTAAAATTTAATATATTAAAAAATGTGCTTATTTTCCATAAATTTTTAAAAACAGCATTTTCAAAAAAATAACAATAGATCCGTGATAGTATAGTGGTGAGTATCCCCGCCTGTCACGCGGGAGACCGGGGTTCAATTCCCCGTCACGGAGTTTTTTATTTATTCAACTACCTTAAGATGCTAAATAATTATTGATTTTAATACTAAATATTATTTAAAATTAAATATTAAATATTATATAAAAATATTGAAATGAAAGGAAAAAATTTTTGCTAAAAATTACAAAACGACCAAATAAAACGCTAAACAAGTAAAAAGTCATTGGTCTTTTGGTCAAGGTTTATTTACACTTGTAAACTTGTTTTTAAATTTAAATTTGATGATAGGATAAAATTTTTTCTGCCATTTTCAAATTGCTGATCATTTTTGTCGCATTAATATTATATTTATTATGCCTGTTAAAATAAATTTTAAATTAATTCATTTTTTTTCTAATAAATAAAACAAATATTAATTTTTTGAAAGGAAAATTAATAAACATTAATTAAAAGAATAAAAGCTACCTTTCACCACTCAAAAGTATAATAAAAGTAAAATTTTTTTATTTTTCAATTAGAGATAAAATGAGGAGAGCTTAATAAAATTTGAACAAGCTTTTATTATTTTCAAGAATTCAATTAATTTTTAAGTTTCTCAGAACGAAAAAAAGTATCATATAGAATTTTTCTAAAGATAAGGTTATTTTCTCATTTTAATTTACGAATAAAGAATTTATCTTAAGAATGAAAATGTTCCGACATAATTTTTATTGTTTTTTTTAATTTTGAAAGAGTTTCTACTTTTGATATAAATAAATAAAAAATTACCATAAATTTTAAATTAAATCTTTTCAATGGTCATTTAAAAAAAAAACTAACATTTAATTTAATTTGATTGATCTTCTAAAATTTTATTTTCAATGAATGCGACAATTGTATTTATTAATAAAAAAAATCGAAAGAAAAATTCATCAGGTTCGATTTTGTAAATAAATACACTGGTACATTTTGTTGTGATATTTAAATTAACAAAAAGATGATTAAGAATTATTTATTAAATAATTTCCTTAAATCATTTAAGGAAATTATTTAATAAATTAAATTACCAATTGACGGGAGCCACAAGGAATTTTTTAAAAATTAATTAATTAAGTTTTGATCTAAATAATTGATTAAAATCAAAAACGTTTAATTAAGCGAAAAATCTAAGTTCAAGCTCATTCGTCTCAGGTCTTATGGGTTAAGATCCCAGTTAATTAGAATTCGATGTAGCATCAATGGAAAAAAAATATTTACATCGATGTTTCGTCGATGAGGAGTGAGCAGATTCATAATGTTTCATCGATGAAAAATAAAAATTTCATCGGATTTTCATTTATTTAAAATAATTTTTTATTTTTTTATTTGAAAAATTATAGTTTTGTGAAATTTAGTACAATATAACAGAACAAAGAGTAAAATTAAACTATTCCTTTTTTTCTAGATGTTAAAAATTAATTATGTAAATGCAAAATAGTGCAACATTCATTGTGGTATTAAAATTCAATGTCTCTTAATGATGCGCAAACTCTTTACAAAATGTAACAGATTATCTGACTATCAACAATACTACTAAGTTCTGCGGTAAAACCTGTTCTAGATCAATCTACAATAATAAAAATGCCACTGAATTCATTTAAAATTTTTTATTTTTTTACGTTCATTTTTGATAATTGAATGAAAATATATTCAATTAATCATCTTAAGCTTTAAAACTGATGATAAACAATTTAATTTTTCTTGATTCCTACTCAAAAAAAATTTCTAGTGATTCCTAAATAGAACAAAATTAAAATTTCTCAGTTTTTCACAGTTTGAAAAATGAATTAGATATTATTTTTAAAAAGATAAGTTCTTTTGATAAGGGGTAAATAAGTCTAAAGAAACCGAATGAAGGTTTTGACTTGCAAAATCAAATATTTTGAATTAATGATAGGAAATTTTAAATATCTTGATATTTTAAATTTTATTCTTGAATATAACATTTAATTTAAAATAATTTGCAAAAAAAAGTATGCGTCAGCCGGGAGTCGAACCCGGATCTGCTGCTTGGAAGGCAACAATGATAACCGCTACACCACTGACGCTTAATATTTCATCCCTTTTAAAAAAGCTCAACTTTTAAAATCAGAAATATATTTTTATGTAATATGTTTATCAGTATTAAATTACTTTAGTAAAATTAAGATATTAATAATATTTAGATAAATAAATGTTCAAAATTTCGTGTCTATAAAGATATTTTATTTCTGATTGATTCATTCTTGTAAATTTTAAACAATTAAAATATCTAATAACGTTATTACGTTATTAGATATTTTAATTTTTATTTTTAAAAAAAAGTTCAAAAGATGCCAAATAGATCGAGGGATAAATCAACTTTTTTTCCTTAATTGATCAATTTTAAGATTATCAAAAACAAAAAGTTATTTATAAATTTATTAAATTTAAAATTAAGCATTATCTAAATAGGTCCCGCGTGGTCTAGTGGTTAGGATTTGACGCTCTCACCGTCAAGGCCCGGGTTCAATTCCCGGCACGGGAAAATTTTTTTATTTCATCAATAAACATTTTTTTTTTTAAATTTTACTTTTAAATTTTTTTTTCAAGTTTCTAGGTTAATCAACAGGCTTGTGCCTCTATCTATAAGACTGGTTAACACTTCATTTATTTCAACTCCATATTCATGTATTCATTTAAAATTTAAAATTGAAAAAAATAATTTGTTTTTTTTTCAAAATTGAGAGCTTAAATGTTTAAACAGCATTGATCTTTTAATCAAAAAGCAAGTTATAATTCTTGAGTAGAATTATTCAAATGTTTTTTCACTATTTTTCGATTTTGCCATCGGTTCATATAAATTATTGCTGTTCCATAAATTTTATTTCAATTTTATTGAGTCATTTTTTATCAGTTTATCCTTAAAATTTAAGTTAGGTTTTTATAAAATAAATATTTAAAAGAAAAGGTAATCTTTCTTTCAAATATTCTATGTTGAAACGAATAAAGACTGTACTCTTCTAAAAAGTTGTTTATTTCATTAAAGGAATCGGCTTTAAATTTAAAAGTTTAAAATAAAGATCTTAAAAAACTTGACTTTTACTTTATATATATATATATATATATATTTATATTTTACGATATAGCAAGATAATCTTTTAACAGTAAAAAGTTTCTTATTTACTTTAATGGATTTGTTACAAGAAAGTTTTATAAAACATCTATCTAACTAAAATGGCAAAATTTAGACTCCTTAGAATTGTTTCAAGATTTCTATTTGAAAAAATAAATGTTGCATCCTCTGAAAACATTTTGACACGAATGTCTTTAAATAAAAATGGTAAATCATTGGCAAAAATCAGAAAAAGCAGATGACCTAAAACTGACCCTTACGCTACTCCGAATTTCATCTATGAAGGTTTGGATAGTTCACCACCTTTTCGAACCTTTGAGTTCTATTTTCAAAATAATTTGAAAGAAGGCCTAAGAATTGTCAAAACCATAGTGAAAAAGTATTAATAAAAATAAATTCGAGTCTATTACATCAAATGCCTTTCTGAAGACTATAAACAAAGAAACAGTTATTAATTTTCTTTCTTTAGCCTTATTCAATTCGTTAATATATTCATGTATTAGAGTTTGACATGAATGACCAGATCTAAAGCCATGTTGACCATTAAATAATATCTTATTTGACTCAAAATAAAAAGCTATTTGGTTTGCTAAAAGCTTTTCAAAAACTTTTCCCATTGGTAAAAGAGCTGAAATTCCTCAATAATTAATATCTTACCTATTCCTTTTATTTTTAAATAAAGGGTTAATAATAGCAATCTTCCAGTCACCAGGAATAGTATTTTTACTTTAACTGTTATTAAATTGCTCATAAAAAAGTTGAATAAAAAATTTTTGAAGATTTTGAATAATTTTACTGATGATTTTACCAATGAATAAATTAACTTTATTTACCTTTTTAGTTAAAGAATCTAATTTAATTAAAATTTTTATGAAAGCGCTCATTTAAAAATATAATTCTTTGATTAGATCATTATTATCAGACCATTCATATATTATAATCAATTTTTAAATAAAAACTAACGTTTAATTCAAAAATGGTAATGAAATGAAAAATTTATAAAACTTAAATTATAATTTATAATTTTGATTATTTTTTTTTATTGAATTTGTAAAATTTTTCTCTATTAAAAAATCATGCACTCAAGTCGCCTCAGTTTTTTTTAAATTAATTTGACATAATTAAAAATAAAAATATATTTAAAATGCGCTTTCGTGTCACAAATTTTTTTGCATCCAATTTTATATCAAAGCTCATCGAGAAGATAATTCATCTAAGTCAGAATAATTCAAATTTGTTATCTTCTCAAGATGCACCGGCACAAGAAATTGATTTCAAGAAAAATGTCAATAACTTTCAAAAAAAATATTATTCTAAATTGGTTTTTAGTTGTTTCTACCTAATCGGATTTTGTAATTTATTTCCAATTATTACCATGATCTCAGCCGCTCACGATTTGCTCAAAACAGACACAAATTCTCAAAAAAACATGACCAAAAGATATGGTGGTAAATACGATTGCAATGAAATTTCCACTGATAAACTTAAATTTTTTTAAAAAGTTTATATCTAAAAAAAATTTAAAAAGGCGCCGTATTGTTGGCAGATGTACTTCCTGGTCTTTTAATGAAGTTTTTAATTTCTGCATTTTCCAATCGTATTAGCTATTTGAAAAAATTTATTTTCATTGTGATCACTGGTTCTTTGAGCTTTATAATTGTGTCACAAACATCTAACAGTATTAAATGGCTAATTTTTATCGGTATTTGCTGTGCTAGTGTGAGCACCAGCGTTGGAGAGTTAACTTTTTTAAGCTTAACAACTTTGTATCCGACTAACATGGCATTTTTTCCCTATGTAATCGGCTCAGGCACGAGTGGATTATTGAGTTCTTTTTTCTATGCTGGTCTAGCAAGTTATTTTACACCAAAAAAGGCCATTCTTTGTATGCTGTTCGTACCATTTTTGATGACAATAGCATACATATTGCTTCCTGACCATAATAGCTCGCTTTTAAGGCGATCACATTTCAGTGCTATAAAACTTATTGACTCAAAAGAAACAGAAATAAATGAAAAAAATTTAGTTCCCTTTGAATCAATGGGATTTTATGAAAAATTTAAGCTAACCAAGCCATTACTCAAATATATGGTACCTCTTTTTATTATATTTTACTCAGAGTATTTGATAAATCAGGGTCTTTATGAGTTATTATATTTCAAAGATAATAAATTGATAAAGGATCACAGTTCACAATACAGATGGTACAATGTAGCATTTCGTACAGGAGTTTTTATATCAAGATTATCATTGCAAATTTTTCCAATAACTTTTTTACCAATCTTTCCAATTTTGCAAATTTTAAATTTTCTAGTTCTTTTTATGCATGTTATTTATGGCTTTATACCGTCTATTAAAATTGTGCTGATAATTACTTTTTGGGAGGGTTTGATTGGCGGTGGATGCTATGTGAAGTAATTTATATCAAAATGACAAAAAAATGTTTTTTTTATAATTTTAATTTTCAAGTGCTCTCAATTTGGTGTCAATACAGATTCCAAAAATTTATCGAGAATTTTCAATCGGAGTAACAACGATTGCAGATACCATCGGAATAGCATTGGCAGGATTTACAGGTGATTTAGAGCAAAAGTTTTAAAAATCTAAAAATTAATTTTTATTTAAATTAGCTTTGCCACTTCATAACGCTATTTGTAGACTCGGAATGTAAATTATAATTTCAATTTAATTTATTTTTATAAATTTCAAAAAGTTTTTTAAATTTATAATAGAATAATAAAAACATCCAAAAACAGTATTTTAAAATTTTAAATCTATTTTGAATATTATATATAAGACCAAAAATTATTTTTTGCTTTTAATTTTGGTAAATCTGCATATTATAACTAGATCCCGCGTGGTCTAGTGGTTAGGATTTGACGCTCTCACCGTCAAGGCCCGGGTTCAATTCCCGGCACGGGAAGATCAGTATAGCTAGTTATCTGGTAATCATTAAATCAGGTTTCTGCAATTCCGTTGATAACTGATTAACAAGTAAATGAATAGTTTTATAAAAGATAGAATTTGTTGCTTGAGCTTATGTATAAAAATAAATAAAAATAATCGTCTTGGTATAAAAAAATCAAGCTTTCCCTCTTGGTGTTTTCTGAGTTTGACGATATTAAAGAAAAATGTATTGATATGATTGGTATCGAAGGTTAAGTTAGTAGCTCAATTACTTGAATAAAAGTACTCTATAAGCAATTTGAATAGATAATATTTATCATTCTCTAAAAAAATTAAAAGACAAAATTCAACTACTAGGAGGATTTGATTAAGATTATTTTTGTATAATTTTTCTAGTCCTCTTCATCTTGTTTCCGAGAAGTAACAGCAAGTTATTAGATGCGGTCTAGTAGTTTGAGTTTGACGCTCTCACATTCATTTTTTACCAATTTAAAAGAAAATTCTTAATTAGAGAAGAAAGATGTTTATTTTTTTAAGGCTAAAGTGCCTCATTACTAAAAAATCTAGGAAAATCAATCAATGAACTAAATTTAAACATAATTAAAACTCATTTTTTTATTAATATAAATTGACTGATGGCAAAGAAAAGTTTGGTTAAAGAATGCTTCAAAAATTCAAATAATTAAGCATGTTTTTATCAAACAAATAAAAGAACTTTCATTTTTAAAATTAAATAAAAAAAAAAGGTATTTAATTTCTAAAAGAGTTTTTTTTTTAGGGAAGAATGATTAGCAGGCATGATTCATAGATAGCATAACAAAATTTAATGCATCACCACTTTTAATTGTTAAATTAAATTGATTGTGTTCAAAAAATTTTTCCCGTGCCGGGAATTGAACCCGGGCCTTGACGGTGAGAGCGTCAAATCCTAACCACTAGACCACGCGGGATCTATTCAAATAAAGGATAATTCTGCTACTATTTATATAAAAAAATATTAAAAATATTCTAAAATCCAAAAATTATGGGTTTCACTTATTGAATTTATTTAATACAAACTAAGTTAAGTATCTTCCACTGTAAGGTGAGCAATTATAAAAAAACAATACGGAAGAAGTTCGATCCTTTTCAGTTTCACCAAATACATCAATATAATAGGTAAGTTGAAGTATTTGATTAAATTTAAATGATCATGCTCAAAAGTAATTATAAAAAGAAGATTTTTATAATTAGTTGGCCATTTTCGTTTTTAAATTTTATTGAAGCAGCATATTTTTAAAGTAAACATTTGATGTTCAACAGAATTCTTTTTATAAATTCAAATTTCTGCAAAAATTTCATTCATGCAGAATAATGCAAAATACTATGCTATGGTGTAGCATGGTTTGTTACACATGAAAGTATGCATCTACATTTAACTTTCTAATAAAAAACTACTTAAATACCTTTTTTTAATGATAACTTTTGAGCATGATCATTTAAATTTGATCATAAACTTAAATTTACCATTCAATATTATCTTTTGTCAAAGCGTTTTCTTTTGTGTCATTCTTATCATCTTTAATACATATTTGGGGGATATTATTTAAATGGACTAAAAAATATTGGTTTGTATTTAAGTTTTAAGAATTCTATGGTCGAAATAAATAATTTTTGACTAAAAATAACTAAGTTTGTTTTAGAGAGTAATTCCTTTAAATTGAAAAAACAACTCCGTGACGGGGAATTGAACCCCGGTCTCCCGCGTGACAGGCGGGGATACTCACCACTATACTATCACGGACTTACCTTTATAAATTAAAATTAAATAAAAAAAATGAAAATAATTAAAATTGGAAAAATATTTTTATTTTCTACTATTTTATTCCAATTTTAATAATTTATTTTCAATTTTTTCTTCAAATTTAATCCAAATAAAATTCGATACCAGTGTTTAAAATAAAAAAGCCAGAAGAAAATTCGTCTTCTCTTTTAAATTTTTGATATACTTTATCAAAAATTTAATCTTAAAAGCTAAATGTCAAGTTATATTTTAATCAATTAATCACATTTTAGGCATAGATTTACATAATTCAATTTTTGTTTTCATAATAATTCGGTTCACTTGATTAGAACATGGTAAAAAATTCTCAAATTTTTATATATATTTTTTCACGAATTTTGAATTTTTGTTTACATTAATTAGAGCTGAATTTATTTTGCATTATTTGCATAATTGCTTTTTTTTCTTCAAACATTAACAAATTTTATATATAAAGAGGATTAGGAATAGAAAAATTAATTCTATCTTTTCTCAACAAAATTAACAACTCAAGTGAAATGAACACAATTGTGCACAGTTTGTTTGATTGGTACCAATCCAGAGTAATGCACTTTATAAAATTTTAAAATTTGATAATATAAGGTAAATAATCTTTTAGATCGGTTCACTGGATAAGCAATCTTGGGAAAAATATCTGGACTCCCAAACAGTCAAACATGTAATAATTTAGAAAAAAAATAAAAAAAAATTTAGTTTTCCTTGGAACTCTAGAATCTGTACTGCATCCCTGAAAAAAGCAGTAAAATCGATGACTTGATTGACATAGACCTCATCAAGGGTTCATCATTTCCAAAGTTCAAATCAAAATTAAGTCTATCCAACATTTTATTCAATGGAATAATAAAACTTTTATTTTTTCCGTGTTATTTCAAATGGTAGTTGTTTTTAATAAAATTATAATTTTTTTTTAAATCAATATAAAAGGTGGAAGAAGCAAATCGGCTGCAAATTTTCTTATTTAGTACTAATTGTTTACATTATGCAATTGATAAATATAGTAATATTAAACAGCGCCTTTAACACAAAATCGAATGATGAACAAGTAATTTTTTGTTGGGTAAGAAATCTTAAACATATTTAAACATTTGAATTATTAGATTTTCGATTCAACAGATATTTCAATGCCATTGATTACAATGGTAATTCTGGGAGTCATTTATTCTTATATATCATCATCGCTATCAGGTCAAGATTTAGAAAAGTAAAAATTTTCAATTAAAATACTTGTTTTTTTTTTTTTAATAATCATTTAAAATTAACAAAAGTGAATTCGAAGAGTAAAAAAAATTTATGAATTAATTTTTTTAATAATTAAGAATTGTACTTTGCTTTAATTTATACAAAACAAAATTTTGGTCACTTGCACAAAACACAGCCACTTCTAATTTTATTCACCTCTTAAAATGATTTAATTTTACTTTTAGATTTAGAAATACGAGAACTCGATGCCAATCATTAGTTCCAGTGGATAATGCAAAAAATGAAAGTCAAGAAAAGACAGAGTTCCAAGCGAAAAAGGTAGCCAAAAATACACCAAAATCAAAATCAAAAATTTTAAAGAAAAATGTCAAATGCTTCAGTGATTCTAAGACTAGTATCAAAAGTCGAAAAAATATTTTAAGTTTGAATCTTTCAGCCAAAAAGGAACAAACTGACAAAACACTAAAATCTTCACGAATAGTTAATTTAAACGAATTTAATTTTGAAAACTTTGGCCTTCTCAATTGTCAAACAACCACTGACTCTAGTTCATTTTCGTCAACTTCAAACAAAGCCGAGTTTGAGTATGTGGATGAAAATGCGAATCGTGTGCCGGAAAACAGTCTAGATTCCGATTTAAACCATGCTTCCATTCAAGACGAAAATTATATCTATGAATATCAAAATGATGACTATGTAGCTTATGATGACGATGACGATGACGAAGATGAGGAAGAAACCAATGTTGAAGCCTTGGAAAATGAGATCACTAGATCCACTGAAGATACTGAAGAGCCTTTTGAGACAAGCAAACTTGACATCCATAGTTTAGACATTACTCTAGGTGAAAAAGAAAAAATAGACAAATGCTCAATTAATAGTAACAATTTAAGAGACAATACCGAACTTTATAAAATATCCGTAATTAATAAATTTATTTTTTTTTTTTAACTTTTTATCTAAATTTAAATTTAAATTCAGCAAAAGATGGTCAACTCGAGTGCAGTAAAGGACAAAATATTTTGTTTAATTTGGCAATTTAATGAGTGGAAAGGAGCTGATTTGTCTATGCTTGAAATAAGCAATATGGTTATTGGAAATGTCGAAAAACATCCTCTATCACATGATTATTTTTACGTTGGGCTTATCTTGTCTTTTTTGATATCATGTAAGTATTTTATCAGGCTTGTTTATACCAAAATATA
This sequence comes from Brachionus asplanchnoidis, assembly GCA_025491095.1. Lineage (NCBI taxonomy): Eukaryota > Metazoa > Rotifera > Eurotatoria > Ploima > Brachionidae > Brachionus > Brachionus asplanchnoidis. Next base: position 3,394,969 of record JAILYF010000004.1, read on the forward strand.
TGTTTTTTTTTAAAGTTCTGCCAATAATTTATCATAGTAATCACAAAATTAAAATAGATTTAAATGATTCTATTCTTAATCATACCATTTATATTGACGAAATGCTCTCTAGATTTGTACCCATTAGGTATATTTCACCGGTGATTGTTGTTTTAGAATTCATTCTGAATATCAAAACGGTCAAAATTCAGATGATTTACATTAAAAATTATTTTTATTATTGGACAAGTTTAAACATATGGTATATTTTTTACTTACTTTCTACAGTGTCTGAATAAGAAGATTTTTATCTTTACGTACATGAGTTATGTTCAAAAATTTAAGAAAAATTTACTCTCTGTAACCCTTTTTTTTAGAAGAATAAACTCAAATCTCTAGATATTATTATTATTTGACTTAAATTAATTTGAACATTCATTTACAATTAATTTGGGATTTTTAAATCATCTAAATTAAAGAATAATTTCAATCTAAGATATAAAATCTGATTATTTTGAAAAATAACCGTCCTAGTTATTAACAATTTGAATTAAAAAAACAAAGAATACAAAATATTAGTTTGATTTATAATGGTTTCTTATAGAGTGGTGCTACGATAATTTTATTTTACGTAAATTCATGTAAATTTACCAAATTTTACTCAATCAACGTTAAGTTAAGTTAAGTATAAACGTTAAGGATAAATCGTTTATTTTAATCGGATAAATTTATTGAGAAGTTTTTAGTATTTTTTTTTAATTGCTCTTAGAATAAATAAAAAAATTGATTAAAAATAATAAAAATATTACCAAACATTTATAAATTCAAGGAGAAATTAAAAAAAAAAATTCTCTAAAAAATTCGATTTCTTATTTATTCGAGATTTTAATTTCGACATAATATCACGTAAATTTACCAAAATTAGAAATTGCCTAAGAAGAAATCGAATTTTTTAAAGAAAAAAAAATCATATTTTTTTCATTGTTTATAAGTATTAAAAAAAGACATTAACTTTGATGAATTAAATGTTTTGTATAGTTTGAAGACAAAAATTGATTTCCCAAATTGAAATTACACACTAAACATGTCCCTTTTTCCAATAAGTGACAATTCTTTATTTACAATCAGATGATTGGAAATAATTGTCATGTTTAATTAAAGTTTTAGCTAATAGTATTAGCTAAACCTATGAATAAAAATATAATAATAATGATAAATATATAATATTTTCGTTGAACGTCAACGAGAATATTATATATTTACCTAAATCTATCCTAAATTAAAATAATATAAAAAATAGCATTTCATCATCATTTGTACTTTTTAAAAAAACACGACAAAAATTCCAAAAAAAATCTTTATGATTATTGAGTAGAATAAATTTTGTAAGATTTTCGACGTCTTCTTTGCTAGATTTTGAAATTTAAAATAATTTCTTAAATAGTGTAAAATTTTAATCCACTTTGACTTGTTAATACAATTAGTATGAAAAAAAATAATTTTAGAAAAAAAAACAGAAGCTTCACAGCTAAAAAAAAAATATTTAAAACTTCAGTATTTTGTGTGAAGATTCAAAAAAGATAATGTTCATTTTTAATTGATTGTTAACCCATATATTTAAAACTATAAATATTAAGAAATTAAAGATCTTAAATTGCAATTAGACTTCTATTTTTTTAAGAGCTTCCAAGTTTTCAAAAGATGCTATTCAATTTTTTTAATATCACACACAGTCTTTGAAATTACAAAAATTTTCATTAAAATTATGAGATTTTACTAAAAAACTTAAATTATTATTTTTAGTTTGTCAATTTTTGATCTTTATCTTTGATATTACAATTTATTCAGGGAAAATTTATATATTTTTTCTGAATTTTCATACACCTTTTCCATCAAAAAAAATTAAAAATCGACTTTTTATGATAATAAATCTTTTATTCAGATGTTGAGCAAAAATAAAAAACAAGAAATTTTTAATGTCATAATTTAAGGTGCGCTTTTGTATTTTTCAATACATTTTTGTCAACTTTTATTTTATTGACACTTTTTTTCACTTTATTGACCGTGGCTGAACGAACTTTAAGTCAAGTAAATATTAAAGAAATTTAATTTTTTATTTAATTTTCATTTCTATTTATCAGAGATTGTTACATGCGAAATATTTTTGTTACTTAACCTCAAATCGAAGATCTCGTAAAAACAATGTTCCTCATTTTAGGCTGAATAAAGTCGAAAATATTAAAACATGGCTGTCAGTTCGATCTTACATGAAAGTAACAAAATTATTTTAGATAAAATATCTGTATTTTTTTTTAAATCTTTATTTTTAGAGAAGAGGACCTCAGCGATCAATTGATGCCATTATATCTTCAACTTTTTTAATCGGAGTCAGTCTTTGCTCGGCAGTTTGTATTAGAGTAAGAAAAATTTTTTAAAATAAATTTTTATTTAAATACTTTTTCAAAAGTTTTTACAAAATTCTGACTTTCTTACCGAAAGCTTATCTGATTGGCAACTAGTATTGTCTTGTCTTTGCATATGGGCTTATATGCTCAGATTTATGACAATCGGTCATAAGATAAACAAAAAGTATCGAAATTGTATGTCTATGGTCATCACAGAGCAAGTAATTTTAGCTTTTTTTTTGGAAAGAAAAATTTCCTAATAGTTTAAAAAACTAAGATAAACTTGTATCTGGAAATGGAAAAAAAGCCAGAGAAAAAAGACAAATTGATCGTAGTTAACAATGTTCTTAAATTAGCAGCTGATTTGCTCAAAGAAATAGAGAATCCATTCAAAATAAGCGGACTCGGTGTAAATACATGGGTTTATAATGTAACTAAGGTTGTAATCTTATCAGCTGCTTCAGCAGTTCTCAGTGAAGTATTCGGCTTCAAACTCAAATTATACAAAATTAAAATAGGATAATTTTTTTAGTTCATTTTAATTTAAAAGTCAAATTTTTTACTCAGCAATGATTACATTTTTAATAAACATAATTTTTTAAAATCTTAAAAGATGAGTTTAATTTTGAAATCTTTTTTTGTTATTTTTATAATCCATAATTACCAATCTAGTGCTGGTATTATATCATCAGGTGAGACTGCTTTATTTTTGAACATTCTGAGTTAAAAAATTTATTCAACAAAAAGGCACGCTATGGTGCGGAATTGGTAATGATGCTACAAATTGCACAGAAATAGGAAAAATCAAAGAAACTGATAGTTGTTGTCGAATGCATGATATTTGCCCTTATAAATATAATCAAAACAAACGGGAGCACAATGGCTACGAATGGAGCTGGCGAAGGATTTACACTCTGACTCATTGTGAATGTGATTTAATGTTCCAAAGTTGTTTAGCTCAAGAACCAATCCATTTAAATTCGGCCAAAATATGGCACTCATTTAAGAAACTTGGTGTAAAATGTTACTCTTTCTTTTCCTGTAAAAATGATTTATTTGAAAATTTTTGGTCAAATGTGGAAGATAGAGAAGTAGGTTCTTGCATTGATGATGTAAGGGTTGTGGTTTTTGAATCGGTGGATGATTATTCAGATTTTGTGGCCCATAATTTGAATAATGTTGGACTAGCTGAAGAGCAAAAAATTTTGAATTCTTATTTTGATAGATTTTATGTAGCCAAGTCAAAAACAGATAAATACTCGGCTTGTATGAATGAGATTTTTAGCTATAAGACTACAATTGTCAATAATTTTGGTAAACGACATGGATTGAATGGAAGCCCCGAAGCTATGAGAGAACGTGTTGACTTGACCAAAAAACTTGAAGAAGTCTACCAAAATGAACTGGTCAATTCAAAAAGAAAATATTTGGCCTCAAAGGCTAGGGATTTTTTGATGAAAATATTTTCTATATTAACATAGGTGTTAGTTAATTTTTTTTTTAATTTTTGCTTTTTTACATAGGTATGTATTTACATAAATAATATATTATTTTTTGAATAATAAAATATTTCATTTTGCAAAAAATTTATTTTAATTAAAAAAAAACTATTTTAGAGTTTCAAAATTTTTTTCTTAATTTTTTCGGAGCTAACTTTCGTAAATTCACTTGGTCATTTTTTGAAGGATTCTTCCATAACGATAAATAATAAATCGAAAGGCGTAATTTTTTTTTTATTTTATCTAGCAAATTAAATATAATGAGTCAAAATAATAAATCATAGAATTAATTCATAAGTTTTATGATTTCATTTTTTGGTTTTAAAATTCTTTAAGAAAAATTTCCAAGACGCTTCAGTTTCAAACTAAATCCTAATCAATTTTTTAATTTTCGGCGAATTTTTTTTAGTCTTTATTTGTTTTTTTTTTCTTTTTTACTTTTCATCGCCTTCATGGCGTTTTTATTGAAATAAATAATGATAATATCCAAAAACTAATGAGAAAATTTTGCAGAAATTTTTTTTTTTACAAGTTAAAAATTCTAAAGTAATAATTTATATAAGGAAAAATTTTTTTTCTATTCCAAAATAATCTTTGCTTAAAATAATGATCCAAATGGCTTCATGGAATTTTTTTTTATTTAAGGCAATTTTGCAATGGAATAAACCTTCAACTAGAAATTTTATTTTGAATTTTTTTTGTTCTATTAGAATATACCAATTTTTTGATAATTCCCATTAAAATATATTTAAAGTTTCCAATTTGCATTTAGCGCTTGGATACAAAAATGCTAGGCAAAATAGTCAGAGCCAAAACATCAAAATTTTTCTTACACATCGGACTGAAAGTAAGATTCGAATGGCTTATAAGCGCAATCAAAAAAAAAACTTTTAAGATTAACTCCAAGATATTTTTAATAAATAAAAAAAAACAAAGTCTCAATCACGCGAAAAGGACGCAAGTCAAATAACATCAAACGTTTCTAACACATGAGCAATTCTGTTTTTAAACAGCTGATAAGCATAAGCCAAGCTAAACAAATGTTAAGTTTCTTGTGTCAAATTAGAAATTTTAAGCAGTCACTGGTGTTTATGTTAATAGAGCTCGATTATAAAAAGTCAAGTCAGAAAAAAATTGATAGCAAGGGTAGACCTATAATATATCACTAATAAATTATAATTTTTATACACTTATTACCTCGAACAAGACCATTAGCGTAATAAATTATGCCTAAATATTGCAAGCAATTATTCATTGGAATTTGATGAAAAATTCTTGCACGGGTTCGAAAATGTGAACCCATGCACATTTAACATACACACACCACTATATTTTTATGTTTAGTTTTAGGTTTATTCTCATTTAAAAAAAAAATTAAAAATAAATTAACCAAAACTTGTTCTTTTTTCGTAATTTTAATTGTCTCATATTTGAGTCCGGAAGGGTCTTAAAAAAAGCTTCAATTTACTTTTTGTCAGCTTCATAGATAAAATTACCACCAAGCAACAATAAAGAACAATCAAACACACACTCAACATCAAAATGCCTCTGTCAAGTCCCAATTTTGAGTACACCACTACCAACATACCGGCCTTTTTGAGCAAACTATGGACCCTTGTAGAGGACTCAAAGTATGACGAGTTGATCGCCTGGGACTCGGTAAACAATCATCAATTAAATACTTCTTTTCATCTAAAATAATTTTTTTTGTCCAAAGAGTGGTTTCAGTTTTCATGTGTACGACCAGACCCGCTTTGCCAGAGAGATTTTGCCAAGATTTTTCAAGCACAATAACATGGCCAGCTTCATCCGCCAGCTAAACATGTGTAATTTTTTTTTTCACAATTTTTCATAGCCGTTCTCAGACGGCTTAAACTAAAGCACGGACCGCGGTCGGATAGCATTAGGAATTATTCAAAACTTCCGACCATTTTGTAGAGAATTTGATGAAATTTAACAAAAAAGTATGACCATAAGACCTAGTTATTGACTTGTAAAACAAGTAAATACGAGAAAAATGCTGAGTTGCTGATAAAGGACCACATGTTTTCTGGATAATCATAAGACCTTGACCACCTGACCACTAATTAAATGAATGAGAATTGACTAAGCATTGTTGCAGAAAAAGAAATAGTCACCTAGCTAATTTATTTAAGAGCTCATGGCAGAAAATCTAAAAAAATCTTATTTTTGGGATATTTCATCAATTTCAATGAATTGATACTTATTAATTTATTTAATTTTATTTTTTTAGAGCTCAAAACTCAATTAGCTATATTCTATTTATCACGAGGCTTAAAAGAAGGGCTAAATTCCATTCTGAAAAGCCTTATTAAGAAATCGTCCTTAAACTATTCTAAAAAAAAAAGAAAAAAAAAAGAATTTAAACTTATGGCATACCGTTTTGTAGACAATTAAAATCTCTACATTCTTACTTATGAAATGAAATTTTTTTTTGCAGAGCTCCCGGTCAAAATTTCTCTTAATTTATTTTTACTTTCAACCAAACCTATTTTTTTTGGCATTAGAAATTTTTGAATATTTTAAATTTTATCAAAATTTTTTAATTATTGTAACAAAACATTTATATTCAATATTGATCTAAAAAAAATTCTTAATTTTTTATTTGAACAAAATTTCTTTGATTTGAAAATTTTGATCCTTATCCACTTTGGAAAATACAAAACTCCGTAATCATCAGATTCTAAGATTGCAGGTACAGTCAATAACCGGTTATCCGGAATGAGATTCGAGTTTTTTTTTTCAAAGTCGTACGGATAATAAATTTTCCGGATAACACGATTTGCTAACGAAAAGAGGGGTAAAAACAGTGATAATTGATTTAGAGTGTTTTTTTAGAACAAAGAAACAATTAACGAATAAAAACAACAATATCACCAATAAATATTAGTTAGTAATAATAGTAGAAGTTCTGCTGAACCTTTGGCGATACTGTCTTAAATCGTACTCAAGCCAACCAAATAATCTAGCGCAAGTTTTTTTGGGCAGTACAGTACCCATTCTTTTTCTTAGTGATGATCTCCTCCCGCTGAACAAAGTTAAGAACAACCTTCTTGCGTTTTGCAATCGGAGTATCGATAACTTTTTTACTAGCGTTCTTGCTAGGCTTAGGGACTTGATACATAGGTCTTGTCATTTTTAATGAGAATAACAGAATGACTCACATCGTTTATGTTTATATATTAAGGTTTAACAGGAAGTAATACGGAAGCACTGCTGTTCTAATTAGCTCAAAGCCTAAAAAGTAGGAAGCGAAAAAGTTCAAAGTAAAAAATCAAAAAGTGCTGGTCCGAAAATTGATTCCGGACAATAAAAAATTCTGGATAAAAAATTACGGATAACCGGTTATTGACTGTATACTTTTATTTACTTGAACATCTGGCGATTATTTTTTCTTTAAATAATTAAAAAAATTAAAATAAATTAAGAAAAATTTTGACCGAGAGCTCTAAAAAAAACTTTTATTTCATATGTAAGAATTTAGAGATTTTAATTATCATTTATAATCTTAACAAAACAGTATGCCAAAAGTATCAATTTATTGAAACTTAAGAAATCACCCAAAAATAAGATTTTTTTAGATTTTCTGCCATGAGCTCTTAAATAAAATAGCTAGGTGACTATTTCTTTTTCTGCAACAATGCTTAGTCAATTCTCATTCATTTAATTAGTGGTCAGGTGGTCAAGGTCTTATGATTATCCAGAAAACATGAGGTCCTTTATCAGCAACTCAGCATTTTTCTCGTATTTACTTGTTTTACAAGTCAATAACTAGGTCTTATGGTCCAACTGATACTTTTATGTTAAATTTCATCAAATTCTCTACAAAATGGTCGGTGGTCTGAAGTTTTTGTATAATTCTCCGAGTTGTTTAAAAGTCCAATTCCGGACTTTTTTTTTCAAAAGTCCGAGCAAGGACTTAAATTTAAAAAAAATAAAAGTCCAACTCCGGATTTTTTTTTTAAATTTTCATTCAAAAGTCCAGGCTTTAAAATTTTGAATACTGAATAAGAAATTTAAGCTAAAATTGCAAGAAAATTCTGTGAATGGCAAATCTATTGCATTAGACAACCCAAAAGTATATAAATTTTTTGATTTTAAGCCGGATCTAGCAAATTAAAAAAAGGCTGGACTTGGATTTTTTTTTTTTTTAATTTTAAAGTCCGGACTTTTTTTGGGACTTTTAAACAACTCTGATAATTCCTAATGCCATCCGACCGCAGTCCGGATCCGCAGCATAAGCCTCTCAGACCATGTAACTTAATTTGTCTCATTTTTTTTGTTGAAGACGGATTCCGCAAAGTGAACAGCATTGACCATGGCAGCCTAAAAAATGAAAAAGAAGACATGGAGTTTCATCATCCGTACTTCATCCGGGGCAAGGAGCAATTTTTGGAATTCATCAAGCGCAAAGTGAGTACTCGGCAGGGATTTTGATTTTCAATTTTTTGTATCTAACCAAAGCGAGCGCTTTCTGGCCTTGGGGTCGCGGGGTCCGAGGCGAAAAAATTGAAAAGTCTTTAATAAAATGTGAAACTAACCCGTACCGGTCTATAGGTCTCGAATGGTCTGAATGCGACAACTAGCTCAATAGCAACTTCAAAAGATAGTCTAAAAGAAAGCGCGCCCAGCAATCTTGAACAAAAACTTAAGCTAAATTTAAATACTTTGCTTCAAATGAGCGAGCTGCAGACGACACCCACCGAAACAGTAATCTTGTAATGTTTGGCTCACTTTATTTGACAATTTTTCTCCTAGAGCGCGGCCGAGCCCAGCGCCGACGAGTCCAGAGTGCTTAGCGCCGTAAATTCTCTCTCTAAAAAACATACCGAAAGCGAAGAAAAAATCCACTATTTGCAAAGGTTTGATTAAATTTTAAGTCTAATTTATTAATAATACTCCAAAATGCGGCTAATACATCAAAGACTTTTCAATTAAGGACTCTTAGAGACAAAGACCCCTCGACCCTAGCATCAAGCGAAGGGTGTTTGTATTTGAATTCCTTTTTTTTTCAATCTTGTAGGTGCCTGATCTAAAAGTAAATGCCAATCAGCCCGCCAATTCGAATGGCGCCACAAACCAACAGGCGTTGTCCATCCAGTATTCGCCAATTAAGCATGACGAGCTTAATAAGGTCTTGGATGATGTAAATGTGATTAAGAGCAAGCAGAAAATGGTTGACGATTCGCTGTTTAATGTCAAAAAGTAAGACTTGTGTCTCCTCCAAAAGCCAATGATGTTTAGACCGTAGTTTTGCCAAATTAATTGTTAGGTCAATTCTAGGGGCACTTTGTAGAAAATTTTTTTTTCTATTTTGTAATTTATTTGCAGTTTTAATTTTATAAAGGCTTTGGGTGATGTAAATTTCAAGTACAGATTGATCAAAAATTCTTATTTCTACAATATACTTTGTTGCACCTTTTTTGTCTAAAATGAAATTTTTATTTTCTTTTTTTTAGTAAATCAAATCGGCACTGTAATCTATTTAAATTTTATTGATTCTTTATTTTGTGTCATTTTTACACGAGAAAAATGTAAAAAAGGCGAAAATAAAGTATGTTGAAATATTTTTTCTAATATTTTTTTTAATTTTAATTTATTAAAAAATGAAGAATTTTTGTTCAATTTGTATTTGAAATTCACAATACCTTTTAGAATCGTATCTTTAATTTTTATTAAAATATTGATGTGTCTTTATTTTCAGACTTGTTTTGTAGTCAAAAGTTTAAGCTAAAGTTGTGCTTATATTTTTTAAATTTATATTTTTTAAGTCAATGATTCGACTTTTAATTAAGACTTGTGACTTAAAAAAAAAACAGTTTTTTATTCAATTTTGATTATGCTGACTTTCATTAATTAATTTTAAAATTGAGATCTTCTATAAAATTTGTCTTTACTTTTGGATATCTTCCCTTTTTTATTCGAAGCCCAAAAAATAAAAAAAAATTAATTATTTTAATAGTTAATATTTAAGCTTCATTTATTTTTATTAAGAAATCAATTATTTAAGTATAATTTTCAAAATAAAAAAACTATTGAATTTTCACTAATTCTTTTGACACTTTTTTGTTACCTTACATTTTCCAAATTGATGTGGTATGCTTCAGCTAGAAAGGAATCCAAAAATTTTTCACTAAATGACTTTTCTTTCTTTTAATTGAATGCAATCCCTTTAAATATTCTAGTACATTAATAAGCAACAATTGATGAAATTTTTTTTTGCATTTAATTTTTTCAAGATAAAATTAATTAAAATTTATGCCGTTTAATTATTCTCATTTTCTATGAATAGTTATAAGTTCTATTTAATTTCAAAAAAATATCCTTTAATAAGTTCAATGTAATATTAATAATTGTCACTTAATTTTATAAAATGGCAACTAATACTTTTAAATGACGATCAGTACATTTAATTGACATTTTTTCTAATGACTTTTAATAAAAATAAATGACGCTTTAATATGCGGCCTCATTTTAATTATTTATAATAATGCACTAGATCTGTCAAAATCAGATGACCACTCATAGATTTCCTAAAATTTTTTTCTAAATGTTTACTTCTGTTAAATTAGTTTACGACGGTTAAACAATTAAGATTTTTAGAGAATTCTATACTTGTGCAAAAGTAGAAAGTCAAGTAATTTAAATTTAAAAAAAGTGAACAAAAATAGCCTTAAAGTTGAAAATCATCAAAAATTCAAAATAAATTTGTTAAAAAGCAAAGATAAAATTATTTTTACCCACAAATGATGAATTTTGAACAGCTCTGTTAAATTCTTACTTCGTATTATTCAAAAAAATCAATCATCTAACGTTGGTAAAAGGAACACTAAAATTTAATCTCAAATGTAATTGTGTTAATTCATTTTAGGTCGACAATCATTCTTTTTTTTTAAATTTTTAAATCCTAATATTTTTAAATGTATTTAAGACCGTTTGAACGTTTTTTTAGCAAAAGTATTCAAGTTTGAAATACTTAAAAAATGTTGGCGTTTCTTCTATATTAAGTCGCTTATTTTTCTTTCTTTACTTATTTATTACACTAATTAAAATTTTTAAAATAAAAGAATATTTTGCAGACTATATTTATTAATTTTTATTCTGAATAAGATCTCAAGAAAAAATGAATTAAATATTTATTTTAAAGAATAAAAAAATTATGAATATTGACTGTAAATTTAATGACTTGACTTGATGAAAACTAATTTATCATTTATTTGATAAAATGAATCTCCTTTTAGTTTGAAAAAATTAAATAATAATAATACAAAAATGAGAGAAAAAAATGATTATTGATCGGTTAATCATTTATATTAGATAAATTCAATAGAGTCAATTATAATGATTAAATTAATAAAAACTTAATTATTAGAAAAAAAATAAATGAGTAAAGATTTTTAGTTTAATTTTTAAAATCGGGTTAAACAGGTACTTACAGTTCAGATTATCATTTTTACTAAAAAACAAGAGTAGCTTTTTAGACTTGTTTGAACAAAATTAATTATGCAATAAAATAATTCTTTTGAAATCTTTAAAGTTAAAATCACTCAATATTATGAAGGTAAATTGAAAGTTCAATATTATTATTATTATTATTATTATTATTATTATTATTATTATTATTATTATTATTATTATTATTATTATTATTATTATTATTATTATTATTATTATTATTATTATTATTATTATTATTTATTTTTCAATTTATTTCAACTTTGGCGATGATAAATTAAAATAAAGTAATTTAATTAATTTAAATTGAGTTGTATCTAAAATAGATTTAAAAATTTTTATATCTGTCTACTAACTTGAACTAGTGACTAAAAAAATTACAAAATAACTAAAGAAAATTTTTCCTTAAACTTGTTTGTTGACCTTCTGATTAAGTTTTGATCCAAAGGCAAAGCTAAATGATAAATTTAATTAAAAATGTGTTCACTATTTTAAGAGAAAACGAAGCTTTATGGAAAGAGATATCGGCATTGAGACAAAAGCACCATCATCAACAACAAATAGTCAACAAGCTGATCCACTTTCTGGTTCATCTAGTTAATCCAACATCCATGTCAAGCCTAAAACGAAATCGGCCTTTGATGATCGACAACCAAGCAGCCAGTTTAATAGCCCAGAACAGATTAAAAAATGTGCTCGAAGAGAGCGTGGCGCATGACGATGAGGACGAAGATGTCTATCCGATGGAAAATTTACGCAATGACTTGGACCTGAACGAAATGAGCAAATCTCAAAGGCAGCACATTGTCGAGCTAAAAGACGACGAAGAAGAAGAGGACGTCAAAGGCCGCAAGAGGTCGCTTAGCCGTAACAATTTGGACTACATAAACGACACAGAAATTGAGACCATAAATTCGAGCAAAAACACAAATGTACTCAATGGCAATGGATCCAACCACATGCAAATGCTTGGGAACCAACCTGCTGTCAAAAAGCTCAAGGCTAATTCAAACGAAATAACCACAATTAATTTATATCAGCCCAACAACAATTTTATTGATCTCAAATCAATGGACACGAGCAAAAAAAATGCCCATGAACAATTTTTGGATACCAATTTGTTTTTGAACACGAACAGCTCCGATTTGGAGACTGCCCAAACTCTCACTTCACCCAACTCACCGCAACTGGACAACATGGACTCCCAAAAGTAAGTTCATTTAGCTCTAATTTAAAAGAAACGATCCTTATCGATTCTTGTATATTAGCTTGATTGAGTCAACGCAGCAGATCGATCAGAATAATACTGAGACTTTTAAAAAGCCGATATCCAGGTTTTTTTCATTTTATATTTTTTTTATATGAAGAGAAATTTTTTATTGAGATTTGCATCAATAAAAAATTAATTTATATAAATTAAATTTTCAGTCCTTGTCTGGTGAGTTTTAGTTTTGTTCAAGGACTGAAAAAATAAAATAGAATTAAATCTAACTTTTTTTTTTACCTAATTAATCGACTAATCAGCAGTTTAAAAAACTCTTATAGCTCTTCACAAATGAGCGAACAAGTCGAATCGCTTCAACTCGATTTGAATTCGATCAAAGATTTTCTGTCCCAGAACTCATTTAATCAAGTTGATCCTTACACAATAAACAGCGTGAGTACATTTTTAAATAATTTAAATCCTTGTGATAGCCAAAAAGGAGCCTGATCGAATGATAGTTTATATTTCAAAAAAATTATTTTTTTTATTTTTTTTTGTGACTTAAGCTTTGCCCAAATTGATGAAAGAGCATTTTATAAATTTGAAAAATGATGCCATTTAACTAATTAATTTAATGACACTTAATTTGAGTTTTTAAGTTTTTGGAATTTTTTTCGTACCAGATTAGCTTTTTGCTTATCAATCTAAGAAGAAAAAAAAATTTATTTTGATGCTACTTCCTTTGAGTCTAAGGTTAAATCAATTAAAATTTAATTTAAAAAAATCGAATAGCTTATATTTAATAATACTAATTTTAAAAGTTAATGTTAAAAATTTTTGTCTTTTTTATCCTTAAAATAATTTTATAATTCCAGAGTTCTGGTTTTTAAATAATCATAAGCTTAGAGCCTGAAAATTCTCGATACAAATTCAATATTTTTTTCTTTTTAACTTTCATTGGAACCCCTTAGATTTTTTCGAAAAAAAATCTCAGTAAATTTTAACATTCAAACAAATAAATGGATGAATAATATTTGATAGAGATTAGATCTCAAAAAAAAATTAAATTTGTTATTACCAAAGAGAAATATCTTCTAATTTGATTGATGATTTTCAAAGTTAACTTCGCCATTTTTTCTATACCAAGAGTTTATTGATGATTTCGAAAATGATGAAAGCTCATAATGTCAATTGACTCCATTTAGATGTAAAAACTTCTATTGATGATCTTGATGGGTTTTAAGAAGAAAACCATAAAGAATATGATATTGAAACTGATTTACATTTTCTATTTTTTTTTAAATTATTTTAAAATTTCAGGAATCAAAACATTACAGACATATTCTAAAATTACTTAATTCATTTTAAAAGCTGTAAGCTAAAATTAAACACTTATTGTCCCATTTATTTTACACCTGAACCGAACAAGGATTTAAAAAATTTGTCAATATATTCAAATTCAAAAGTCTTAACTGATTTTTTTTAATTAATTTTCATTGAAATTTTTTTTTTCACAAAATCGCGTTGGTGAAGTCTGGAGCATAAAAAATTAAAGCAAAGCAAAATAATTTTTAAAATAAATATATAAATTGATAATTTTGAAAAATTTGAAAATTTTTAGCATAAAAAAAATTTATATTATTTTAGTCAAAAAGTCTTATAAACTTAACATTAAGTACTCTTTCTATCAATATTCTATCTGTCCTTCTATATTAAATTTTTTTTTATTTTTTGCTTTTGTTTCCGTCTGAAAAATTATGTTTAAAAATTTTAAACATTTATTTTTGTAACAATCGATAATAATTCAAATTAAAATAGTTTTCAATTTATCATCGCACAAAATCTTATTTATTTTTTTCAAAATAATGAAAATTTTCTCAAAAATCTTGCCAAATATTTCAATAGTTACAAATAAGAATATAAAATTTAATATTTGATCAGCTCCAATAAAGGATATAAATAATAAATTGTCAATTTTTTAACAAATTCATTACAAAATTAATTTTTTTAGCTGTTCTCGCCGATTATTTTGGATCAGATGGATAATGACCAGTGCTATTTGGAAGGTCCATTAAGTACAGAACTTGATTTAGACACCAACACTCCGACCCAAGTGCCGAGTGCACAGTTAAACACATCTAGCGATGTAGAGTCTGGTTCGATTGCAGATAATCAAGCTCGAAATGGAAAAACAGTTGGTAATGAATTTTCCAATTATCAATTTATTTCGCTAATTTAATTAGAAAAAAAACCCGATTTTATTATTTTAATTAATTTAATTTTTAAAATGTCAATTTTTATTTACTCTGTTGTTTTGATTTTTTTCTTATTTAAAGATTTTGAATGAATCTAGCTTAGCTGAGATACGTTCAAGCGCTTAACTGTGACTGAATAGAGACGGTCATCAGATAGCCTATTTGTAAGGTTCTAGGCCGGTTCGCGCTCAATAAATTTTAAAAATTTTCAAAACTTAATAATTTTTTTATTTGTTAAATATGTTTTAAATATAAAAATAAAATAAATAAATGAAAAAGTTTATTTTTAATTTGCGGGTTTTTTTAATCACTTGCACAAAGACACTAATCAATTTTTCCAAGGGACTGAACTGATCCAGTACGAGCCATTCAACATATCAGACTTTCTCCAGCTCGACGAAATATTTCCAAACGATTTGAAATCATCCGACAAAATAGACCAAGAGAAGACCAAGTCCGGTCAAATGAATCAATGATTGTAAAAAGTAGACCAGATCCCAATAAATCCTTATAGACTCTTAGTTCAGTTTTATACAAATTATTAATTTTTTTTGTTGGTGTCAATCAAGTATCATGTTAAAGATGATATATTTTCAAATCAAAATTTAATTTTTATTTGAATTAAGACCGTGTTAGTAAATTATGAGTGCTCGGGTCAATCTCTTGCCGAGTCGACCAACTTGATTCCGATTTTAGTTAGTTTATTAAATTGTACATATTTGACTTTTTGTTTAGTGTGAAATTGGTGACTAGTGTTTTTTACTGAGATAAATTGTTTAACTCTAGAACTTTAAGCTTAGGCCGGAAGCACACATTTTTAAAGAAATAATTTTCTAATTTTAATAAAATATTCAAAATGAATTTTTTTAATTTATCGTTTTAGCATGTACCCACCCTTGTTTTAGGTATAAAATAAATTTTTTAGATTTTTTTTTGTTATCTTCTAATGAATTTTGGACCAGACGACGAGATCAAAGTGACTGCCTTGATTCGCTTGAAGGTGATCAAGAGCCACTTGGAACAAAGTTCGTACAATCATCAAAAAAAAGAGTATTTTTACACTGTTCCCCAAGGAAAGCTGACTCAAGAACAACGAGATTTTTATGAAAAAAATGGATACATAGTTGTCAAAAATTTGATATCCGAAGAAAAGTTAGAAAAGTATAAACAACGTTTCCAGGAAATATGCGCCAAGAAGATACAAGTTCCAGGCATGACCGTGATGAAAGATGTGGCAATTGCCAAATCTGAGTTTTTGGAAGGCGAAAAAGCAATAACAAAAATTCAAGATTTTTGCTATGATGACGAACTGTTTGAGTATTGCTGTTTGCCCGAAGTGGTCGAGTATGTCAAATCATTTTTGGGCAGCAATGTGATGGCAATGCACACAATGTTGATCAACAAGCCGCCAGATCCAGGCACTTTGACATCCAGACACCCATTGCATCAAGATTTGTATTATTTCCCGTTTCGACCCGCTGAAAGAATAGTCTGTGCATGGACAGCCATGGAGACCATAAATAGACAAAATGGCTGTTTGGTAGTCATTCCAGGAAGTCATAAGGGAGAATTTTTGAAGCATGATTATCCGAAATGGGAAGGAGGCGTTAATAAAATGTATTATGGCATTCAAGATATAGATTTGGATAAGGCTAATTTAGTTCATTTGCCAATGGAAAAAGGAGATACTGTTTTTTTTCATCCAATTTTGATTCATGGCAGCGGTGCAAATAGGACTCAAGGTTTTCGCAAAGCGATTTCGTGTCACTATGCGGCTTCCGAAAGTAATTATATCGAAGTGACTGGCACTATTCAAGAAGGTTTTAAAAAGGAAGTTGAAGAAATAGCCAAGAAAAGAGCTGGTTCAGAAGTAGATTTGAAAGACATTTGGAGATATAAATCAAGACTTGTGTGCGGTGAAAGAATAAATCTTTAAGTTTAGTCTAAATTTAAAAACTACCATAAAATTTTGAAATAAATTTTAATTTAATGTTAATTTTGACTTCCAATAAAATTTTATAATTCTTTAAGAGCTCATTTAAATTTTTGATCACTTTGATTCTTTTTTGGACTATTATTTGGTTCTCCACTGTTTTTCAAGGTTTTTTGAACTTAAATGTTCAAAATGGATTAATTACGGATTACAAAATAAATAATAAAATAAAATTATTTTAAATCTCATGTATTTATTGATAAATAATTAAAAATCAATTTACACTATTATTACCAGTAAATATCTTTTTTTTTGATTATTGGTATAAAAAAAAGATTGGTAAAATATGCTTAATTATTGTTATATCTTTGATTTCTCTAGATATGATTATAATGAAATAATTTCAAACTCAAAATAGGCTTTTTCAAGCATGAGTATCTATTAAGGATAAGTTTGATCAAATTTACTACGTCCAACTACAGTACAATTTAAAACTAACTTGTACATTTCTTTTCCTCGACTCTTCCTCAACTTCCCTTTCCCCACTGGAATAGTTGAAGAAGAGTCAAGGAAGAGTTGAGGGATAAAATGCGTACAAGTTAGTTTTAATTTGTACTGTAAGTATTTTATCAATGTATTTTTGCTTTTATAAAATTGATTCATTTTTAAAATCTCAATGAGTTTAATTTAATCATTAATTAAATAAATAATAATAATTGAATTCATTAAATCAAATCTAAAAATAAGATATTAAATTTAATAAATCTTGTTTTATTTATAATCACCAATTTCAATCCAAGAATTTTTTTTTTTTAATTTAATTAATAAAGCCATCTCTATAAAAAGCTTATTATATTTATTTTAAAATATTATTAATTAATCATCAAATTAAAAAATTGAATTAAACTCTTTTGAAATTCTTACCAATAAAAAAAATTTGGATTATAATTTACTTAGAGCCACAATCCTCAATTTCTTTTTTAGTTCAACTTCATAATATTTTTTATTATCTCAATTGAAATTAAAAAAAAATAAAATTAGACTGCTAAAAAATCAATTTAATTGTTAGATTAATTTTGTCATAAGAAATATTATTTAAATAGTTTTAAAATTTAAAGAAAAATATCAAAAATTATGTTTCGAGCTTATTCAAATAAATCAGATTCAATTGGCGGCGAAACAGCCGAAACATGGACAGAAATAAAAAGTTTTCCGGTGGTTTCAGTTTTGAAAGATTCGCCTCAATCTTATGTCACCGTATCTTCATCTTCATCCGAGTCAGTAACCAGTTCCGAGCCTGGGATAAAAAAAATAAAAAAATCCAAGAAAAAATCAAAAAAGAAAAAAAAACACAAAAAGAGCAAATATTTACCAGAAGATGGTTCAAGAAAGTTGGAAAACATCTTGTTCGATGATGAATATCAAAAATTTTTTGCTCAATTTTCCAAAGATCAAATAAAAAAATTTTATTTTTATGACCAAATACCGCAACTTGAGCCAAGAAACGCGTTTCGTCTTGACAAAAAAGGAGACCCAAATAACCTAAGCTCTGAACAAACCTATTTCAAATTTCGACCAAAATATAACGAGCCATTTGATGGCCGAAATAAATCGACTCGAATTTCTAAAAAGCGCCTTCGAAGAGAAATGATAAAAAAATTGAATCAAAAGCGATATTTTGTAAGAGCTAATTTTATCAAGCCAGAAGATGTGGTATGCAAAAGTGCCAAAAGTCTGTCAGAGAGTACACTTACTAATAAAATGTGGGTCTATTTGGAAATGAAAAATGACCTTGAAGAACAGGAATCGAATGTTGATTTAACTTCTGATTATATGAAGGATTTAAACGAAAATAGACACGACATAGACAAGTGGTTTGAATTTATTGAATATCAAGATAAAGCAGTCAATTTAAGACTTTCTGGTCAAATAAAAAACATGTCCAGCATTTTATTTGAGAGGAAAAAATCAATTTTTGAGCGAGCTATAAGTGAAAATCCGCAAAATTTCCATCTTAGAATGGAATACCTAAAGCTAAAAGCTGGCTCTATAGAAATGATGACGCAGTATGACTCAGTCGATCTAATGGAGAATGAATTCTATGCTTTGTTAGAGTTTGAGGCCAAAAATTATTCAAATTGGAAAAATCTATACGAAATTTGGTTTGAGTTGATAAAATTTTTTACAAATAACAATCTATCAATGGTTAATGTCAACAGAATTCAATTAGTTTATAAAAAATGTTTTAATTTTTTTATATATTCTAAAATTGAAAAATCTCCTGATTATCTAAGTTATCTAATTGATTTATTAGATAACTATTGTGGTTTTTTGCGTAATTGTGGCTACTTGGAAAAAGCTATCGGTCTATTTCAAGCTATCATTGATTTTAATTTTACCACGTCCAGTAATGAATATAAAATACTAAATTTCGACAAAAGAAAAACAACTTTTGAATTATTTTGGGATCTTGGTAAGTGAATTAAATTTTATTTAAACAAAAAAATGTTTAATGTTTATAATTTCTATAATTTAATTTAAATCTATGCAAATCATTTGTGATTTTTAAAGTGTTAGTAACACTTTAAAAATCACAAATCTGATTTTAAATCCTTTGATAGCCATGAATTAATCAAATAACTCATAGAAAATGAAGATTTAGGAAATTCAGGACTCTTATGTCATCTGAAATTCAGATTTTGACTTTAAATGCGAAACTATAATTCCTTAAAGCCCAAAAACAATTTCAATTAAAAAAAAAATAGAAACAGAGGGTCTAAAATCAATTGACCTTAAAATAGGCTTCCAAATTTAGGAACCAAAGTATGCCATTAAAAATTTATTAGGTCCTAAATTAGATTTAAAGAATATAAAATAGAAACTGAAATTTTATTTTAAATTCTTTTATTTTCCAAAAAATCAATTCTTTTAAATATTGAATTTAGCTAAATAAATTTTAGATAGTTTAAATCTAAATCATTTAAAATATTTTGACTGCTAAAAAAATAATAAAATTTCAGTTAATTTTAAAGTTTAATTAAAAGTTTTGATGGATTATGAATTTAATAAAAAAAATAGATAAAAATATCTTTAGCGTTTATGGGTGAACTTTATGTTTAAACCTAATATTTTTAATATTTTAAATTTATGAATTATCTAATTTTAGGTCTTCCTAGATTTGGTGAAAAATATTCACAAGGCTGGTTGAAATGTATGGAAAGTCGAGAGCAAATTCAAAAAGATTTAGAAAAATCTGAAATTGATTACTTTTTTGAAGAGTTTCTAGATTCTTCAGAGACTGAAATAATAGAGCGAAAATCAACTCGTATTGAGCATCGTTGGTTGGAAATAGAAAATTTACGTTCTAAATTCAATTGGTATCCATTCTATGCAAGATCATACATTGGTGAAACTCAAGATGATTGTATCGATGCTGACCGATTGATCTCATTTGATGAAGACATAAATGATTTTTTATTTGACTTGAATAACAATGATGGCCTCAAAATTAAATTATTGTTAAAATTTTTATCGTTTCTAAATATTGTGGATGACACTTCTAATCCAAATTGGTCAAAAAATACCGAAAAAATTTTTTTTAAATTGTTCACTTTTCCGAATGGTTCTCAAGAAAAAAAATTAATTGAAGATTTTGTAAATTTTATTAAAAGAATACTTGATCAATCAATAGATAAATTCAACTGTGTAAAACACAAAACACAAATTACGATTTTGAAATGGAAGTTTGAACATTTTATAAGTCAAGAGATTAAAGAGCTAACTTCCAAAGAAAGTCTTATCGAAATTCTTAAGCATGATCTCAGTCTGGAAGCTAACAGATCCAACTTCATTCTTTGGAAAAACTACGCCATTTTAAAATACATTTTAAACTCGAATTTAAAAGAAACAAGAAAAGTATTTAACACTTTGCTAAATAGTTCTGAAAGTGCCAATAGTCAAAGTCACGAGGCATTTATGGACATCTATAGACTTTCTATTGATTTTGTTGAACTTGAACTGGGCATATATTATCAAGATGTTGATGTAAACAATTCAAATGTTGAAATAAAATTAAAACAAAATCAAAAAGTCAAATTGCCACAGACAGCAAGAGAAAATATGATGGAAATTTTGGCAAAAAATTGTCTGTACAAAAATCAAATGAACCAAAAATCGAAATCAACATTCAAAATAGGCATGTCAGATGGCACCAGGCAACTATTGATAAAACGAGATTTTCAGGTAGAATATGACAAAAAAAGAGCTGAAGGCGGAATCACATTTTTTCTCTTTCACCAAATTTATTCTTTTTTTCTTCTTCTAAATAACGATATAGATTTTCTGATGGACCTAAACGAATCGATTATAAATGAAACAAAAATTTTTAAGAGTCAATTTGGAGAGTTTTATTTAAAAATTTTGGATTATATTTACCATTGTTTGTCCAAAATAACAAAATTTAAATTCAAAATTAAACTTTATTCTATAGTTAAAAAATTGATTTTATTTACACCGAAATTGGACATTTCGGACACTTTTTTAAATCAACTCAAAAGAACCCTAATTCAATTCAGAAATGATAGTCAATCGAATATTTTGGTCAACCAGATAATTGAGACAAATGATATTGATGAGTTGTTTGAGCAAATATCGGTCAGAATAAAATCAGGCAGTTTTTTATGTACCTTAATTGAAGGTCAATTTGAGAGATTTAGACACATGATTAAAAAAGAAGACAGTGTTGCATTGAATTCAGGATTAGAAAATAAAATAAGGCGTTTGTTGGAAAAAGCAGTGTCGCTTAGCCCAAAAAGTTTCCACATTTGGCAGAAATATTTTGATTTTGAAATTTTTCTAAAGAATTTAAGTTTTCGCGACAAAATAAGCTTTGTTTTTTACAGATCAATTCAAAATTTACCGTTTATCAAACAATTTTATCTTTATTCTGTCGAGTTTATGCCCGAAAAGTACAACGAGGTAATAATGTTGATGGATAAAAAAGAGCTAAGATTTTTATTTCCAATTCAAGAATTAAATATTTTACTCGAGCCTATTGATAAAAATGATCAAAATTTAAAGGAATATGAATCGAGTGAGGAAAGTGAAGAATCTGAAAATGAATCATCTGAGTCAAGCGATAGTGAAACTCAAAAAGATAATCAAGTGTTAAGTGATTCTGAACTTACAAGTTCAAGCATTGAAAACATATATCAAGAATAATTATTTTGATGCATTTTAATAAATAAATCAAAATAAAGTTAATGCAAATTTTTATATTTTAGATTTTTTTATTTTAGTTAAATAATATTAAATTCAATTAAAAAAATCTGAACCTAAATCCTTAAAATTTTTTTTTTTTTAATTTATATCCGGAGGTTCAAAATTAGCTTCAAAATTTAAAGCTTAAATTTCACGAAAAGAAACAGCTAATAATTAAAAAAAAATTTAATATTTGTTTGCTATAAAAAAGAAAGGCTTGTATTTAATTGGGCAGTATTTTAATTTAATTTGTCAGTAAAAATAATTAGATTTTATCATTCATTATCTCGAATTGTCAGTAAATAAATTTAAATTATCAGTAATTAATATAGATTGATCAGTATTTTTACAATAGGTACAAATAGTGTCTGTATTTTATTTTATTTATAAATTATTTAAATGAACTGATATTATTTAAATAAAATACCATTATATTAATCAATTTGTCAGTAAAAAAAATTAAATCGTTTGTTAAAAAATTAAATGATAAGTGTTATATTGGATTTCGTTCAATTAAAAATTTTTTGGTCAGTAACTGGTAACCTGCTGATGCAAACAAATTTCAATTGGAGAAAAGAGAAAGAGAAGAAGACCCAAGCGTACCACAAAAGGCTTGTTGGTAGATTGAATTTTTTTTATTTTTATTTTTTTTTTTTTTACTTTAATTTACTTTTGTATTGTCTTGCTAAAAAATTGTTTTAATTTTACTTTTTTTTCTTTTTTTTATTGACTTAAGTTTTATTGACAACTATAAACTGACAGAAAATTATTATTTTATTGACTGTTTTGAATTTTTTTACCTTAATAATATTAATAAATTATTTTACTGGCTATTTTAGAATTTTATGCTGACAATTTATTTAAAATACTGATCATTTTTTAATTTTTTACTGATTTAAATAAAAAAATTATACTGACAAAATATAAAAAAATACTGAAAATTTATATTTATTTACTGACCGTTTAATTAGTTGTCAAATACAAAACTTTAATAATAATTTTAATTTTTCAGATTAATCTGAATATGAATAAAATTGTGAAATATCAAAAGAAAAACTTCAAATATTTATTAAGTCCTATATTATATTCGGTCTAAAAAAATAGCATGCATAATTACATTTTGAAAAAATCCTCAGTTTTATAAAGCTATTAGAGAAAATCTGTAGAAAAAAAATTTTATGCAGCAAAAATTTGATAAAAATCGAACAATCAATCAACAGAAAAATAAAAAGAAACAAGTTTAAAAAAATTAAATAATTTCAAAAGAGACCAGATCGATCTAAATTATTAAAAAGCCAAAAACTTATAAGGATACATATTTTCCATGTAACAATACATTTTTATAATAATATCAGACTAACAATAAGATTTTGTATTTTTTAATCGATTAACTCAATATCGTTTTTTCTAATATTTTTCTGTTCAATTTGTGATGCTAGAATTAATTCATTTTTCATAAATATTGTGATTTTTCAACTAACTAGCCTTAGTTATAGTTTTATTTGTGGGTTTTTTGGTTTAAAAATCAAAAAAGATAGAATGGTACTTTTTTTGTCATAATTTGGATTTTAATTTTCATCTTGTAGAAATTCTATTTAAACAAAAAAAAAAAGATATTGAAAAATTTTCCCGTGCCGGGAATTGAACCCGGGCCTTGACGGTGAGAGCGTCAAATCCTAACCACTAGACCACGCGGGATCTATCTGTTATGATTCTTAATCAGATATAGATTTATTTGGCTAAATAAAAAGTACTTAAAATTTTTAAAAACTTTTAATTTATCAATTAATATCAATTTTAAAGAGATATAAAAATTGCTTTGCAAAATTGTTCAAATTTAAAAACTTAAAATTTTGTAAAAAATAATTTGCTAAATATTTAAAAAAAACAATTGCTTAATACTTTCTGGTTTAAATTTTTTATTTTGAAAATAAATACAAATAAGAATTAAATTCATAAAATTATCACAAATTTAATTCTTAAAATTTTGATTTGAAGTTTATTCTTAATCTTGAAAAAAAAGCTCATCTTTTTCTTTATCTAAATTCCCCTTCCCATGGATCATAGAGAGTCTCTTCGATCTTAACATATTGTTAAGGTTTCGAAAATATTTTATTTCTTTTGTTAATAATTTAAGACTAAACTTTTAGAAGACAGATCCCGCGTGGTCTAGTGGTTAGGATTTGACGCTCTCACCGTCAAGGCCCGGGTTCAATTCCCGGCACGGGAAAGTTTTTTTTACATAATCAATTTTAAAAATACCAGAATAATTCAAATTTTATGTTAAAGAAATTTTTTGATTAACACTTGAATTATAAAAGTATGATCAATATGATAAGTTAATATGTTATAATTTTTTTAAAATTTTAATTAAAAAAAACTCCGTGACGGGGAATTGAACCCCGGTCTCCCGCGTGACAGGCGGGGATACTCACCACTATACTATCACGGATTCATTTATTTTTTTATAAAAATAACCTCAAAATATATATTAGATTTTAAAGATTAATAAAATAAAATATTTAATGCTTAATAAATTAAAAATTTTTCAAGCGTCAGTGGTGTAGCGGTTATCATTGTTGCCTTCCAAGCAGCAGATCCGGGTTCGACTCCCGGCTGACGCAATTTTTTTTTTGAATCAGTGCGTAATTCTGAATGAAAATAGCACAGAGACAAATTTAGATTCATCCACGCATTGCAAAATAAATAAAAACGTCAAATAATCTAAAATCTAATTGTGGAAAAAATATCACGCTGATAAATAAAATTTTTTATTTTAAAATTTTTAGGGTATTTAATAAAAAATTCGGTTTTTAATTTTGGACATTTCGACTTCTATGTTAAAAAAAATAATTTTCAACAAAAAGTATAGACTAATTGTTAAGGTTTTTTGTAATCAAAATTTGTAACTGAAATTGTAAAAGGCTTTAAAATCATTAAAATTAATATTGATGTGGATTAAAAATTAGACAGACTGAAACGCTATAAAATAAAATATTTTTATTTTTTTTAGAACTTTATGTCTGATACTAAAATGAAATTTGGTTAGAAAATAATTTAATTAAAATTAATTGACTAAATTTAGTTTAAAATAGTTGAAAAATATTTTTTTAATAAGATTTCTTTTAATTTAAGATAAGAGCTAATTTTTGTTTAGATTTTTTTAAGGCTATAAAATTCAAAATTATGTCTGTGCTTGCAATTACCTTTTGTATTGCATTGATGAAATAGAAAATAAGATATAAATTAATGATACTTTAAAAAATTTCAGAACAAAAATTATAGTGAACTTAAATTTTTAATCAAACAAAAGATTTATTCTAAGCTCTTAAAATTCTTTATTCTTTAAAAATTTACTATCTCAAAAAACAATAAAATTTTATCAATTTTTTACTTTATTTTTTCAAAACTAAATTGGATTCTAAAAATTCTTATCAAAGATTTAGAATAAGTTACCATACGATTTTTTTCAATTTTATCTTTAGAACTTCTCATAACATCATAATTTACATGAGACATACACAACTGTAAAATTTTTTTTAAAATGAATTCCAAAAATCCTAAAAGGACTGAATCCGAAAATTCCAAGTCAACGGAAAAAACTTGGGGAAGTCCTATCGAATTTCTAATGACATGCGTTGGTAAGTAAAACTCCAAATTTTCAGACCAAATTCTGAATTTTCTAAAGGGTTTTCGGTTGGCCTCGGTAACGTTTGGAGGTAAATAGAATTTAAATTAATTTTAAATCATAATCAATTTAAATAAATAAAATAGATTTCCTTTTCTTTGTTTTAAAAATGGAGGAAGTAAGTAAAAAAAATTAAATGAACCATTAAAATCAGTAACCATACAATTTCAAGGTGCATTTGTGATTGCATTTGGAATTATGCTGTTTTTAGTTGGGTTACCACTGTTCTTTTTGGAAATTACAATCGCTCAATACTCAAAATTTAGTCCGATTAATGTTTGGAAAGTGGTGCCTATTTTTAGAGGACTAGGAATAGTTTCTTTATTAATAGCAACATTTATTTCCATTTATTACAATGTTTTAATTTGTTATTCTCTAATTTATTTAATTTCATCTTTTTTTCCAACTTTGCCATGGACAACATGTGATTCCGAATGGAACAATGAAAAGTGCTGTATACCTTCGGATATAACTGTAATCAACACCAGTCTTTCCATCGGTCATTGCTCCAAATTCACTGAGACCCCTGCAAAACAATATTTTTAGTATTTTTTATTTGAAATTTTTTTATTATCTCCACTTTTAAATTTTCTTAGTAATTACGTTCTTACACTGTCCGATGACATTGGCAATTTCACCGGCGTTAATTGGAAACTAGCCTTGAGTTTGCTTACATGCTGGTTTCTTGTATTTCTAAGTTTGTCAAAAGGAGTAAAATCTCTTGGAAAGTAAAAAATAGAAAAATATTTTCTTTTATAAAAAAATTAATTTTTTTTAAAGAGTTTCCTATATTACAGCTATTTTTCCTTATGTAATGATTTTTGCTTTGATAATCCGCGGAGTAACACTCGAAGGTGCCATAATTGGAATAGAATATTACATTTTAAATATTAATACTGAAAAACTTTTGACTCTTGAGGTGAATTTGTAATATTTTAAGTGAAATTTGGTAGAATACAGATACAGAAATAAGAATGAAATTTTTTTAAGTAAATTTTTCGTTCAAATTTCAATTTAAAATTTGATCAAAATTTTTCTGAATTATTGAGCAGCTATAATCAAATTCGTTGCAAAATGTACCAAATTAAATTAAAATTAAATTAAAAATAAATTTTTTCATAAGTGTATTTACAGACTTGTTTTTAAGTCACAAGTCTTAAGTCAAGTCAAGTCAATGACTTTAAATTTTTATTTTTTTTGACAAAATAAAGAAGAAATTAGATTAAATTTTTATTTTAATATGCTAGATCAGGCTTTATATCATAAAATTTATATACTCTATGGTTATCTAATGCATATAGATTTGCCATATTTCATTTCTTTTCTTGCAATTTTAGCTTTATAGTCTTCACATTCATTGAATGGAAAAAAAATCTCACGACCACGTTAAGCAATGATAAATGACTAGAAAAAATATTTTTACAATAGTTGAGAATTAGGTAGAAATTTTTGTGATCTTACATTAAATATAATTTTCCTAGAACAATTACTGTACATAAATGGAAATACATGATGATTTATTTGATTAATTTATAAAACTGGAGAAAATATTCTGTCTGGGATCACGAAATGTTGAGGAATCAAGATAAGGGCAATAATCATTTAAGAATTTTCTAGTCATGATATTCATCGCAAAAAAAAATTGTTAAGTTTTTGGACTTTTGGAAAAAAAACTAAAAAAAAAATTTTAAAGTCCGGACATAACTTTGGCTTATAAATTTTATGATATAAAGCCTGATCTAGCACTGAATTGACTTTAAAAAAAAATTTAAGTCAAGTCATAACTTTGACTTAAATTTTTGTGACTTAGACTTAAAACTGTGACTTAAAAACAAGTCTGTGTATTTATTTGTATCAAACTTCACCGCAAAAAAAATTTTAATTTGATAAAACATTAATATTTTTGATTTCAGACATGGACTGACGCAGCCAGGTAAATTAGCAGAGTTTTCATAATATATTGCTAAAATTTAAAATTTTATTTCAAGCCAAGTATATTTCATTTTAGGTATAATTAAAATCCTAAATAAAATAAAAAATTTTTTAACAATGTTTTAAATTTTTAAATAGGAGTTGCTCAGGGTGGTCTTTACACTTTGGGGAGATACAACGACTTCAATTATAATCATCAAAAGTTTGTTTTGATATTTATGATTTTTTTTGTTGTGACATTTTTATTTTAGGACAAGCATTTTCATTGCTATATTAGATGCGGTGACAGGACTTCTGGCTGGTCTGGCAATATTCTCAGTCTTAGGGTATATGTCAACCAAAACTGGCATTAATGTTCCTGACCTAGCAGTAGGCGGTCCTGGTCTGTCATTCATCGTTTATCCTGAAGCCCTTTCTTTAATGCCATTTCCATGGATCTGGTGTATTTTCTTTTTTATGATGATGATCACAATTGGATTCGGAAGCATATTAAGTTTGAGTGAGTGCGTACTGGATTCTATCACCGAGGTTCTCAAGGGAAAAATTGATATTCACGGTAAAGAGACCTTTTACAGATTTTTAATTTGTATGGTATTTTATTTAATCGCTTTTCCGATGACTACACATGTAAAATTAAATTCAATTTAATTTAATATAGAATAAATTTTTGCATATAAAGAGTGGACTGTACATACAAAATTTGATCGATGGTTATGTGTCTGGATATCCTTTCATTATTTTTGGTTTTTTGGAAGCTCTCGGACTCTGTTGGATCTACGGAATTAAAAATTTAAAAAGAGATATAAAATTAATGCTTGGTAAAGAATTAAGCTATTACTGGATTGTGTGCTTTGCAATTGTCCCTGTTTCGACTTTTGTAATTTTGTTTTACATTTTCTTTTGATTTAAGTCCATCTAATTTTCATTTGATTTAGAGTGTTTTCCTAATCTCGGCTATTTCAAGCAAACAGCTCACTCTTAACGACTATGTATATCCTGCTTGGAGTCATGGAATCGGATGGTTAATAGTTATAATAGTTCTTAGTCCTTTACCAATATTTTTCACCATTTCTATTAGAAAAACTTATTTAAGACTAGGTAGATTCAATTGGAGGGATTATAGAGAAGTATTTTTTTTTAATTTTAAATGTTAGATTTGTAAATTTTGTCATATTTAGTATTTAAAACCAGATGATGAGTGGAAACCAGCTAAAAAAAATGATAAAGTTGAGGACTTTAAAATGGAACAAGTTAAAAACGAGACTGAAGTTGACAATGAAGGATTTATACCATGAACTAACTAAAATTATTTGGTATCAAATAATTATTATATTATAAAAAATTTTAAAAATTTATGCAATAAAAAGAAACTGAAAAATGAGACTTCATTTTATTTTCCTATTTAGGCTTATTGGTCTTTATGATAAAGATCATTCATATAATAAAGATAATGATCGTTCCTTAGAATTTATTAAAAAAATTTCAAATGGTTATAAATATGGATTTCTTAACGCTATTTAATTTTTTATTTTTTCTACTGAATGTTTCTGTAGATAAACATTCGATGGACTTTTAAATTAACAATATTGACCGATTCAATTGCCTGTGTCAGATTGGAACCAAACCAAAAAAATAAGAAATAATCATCCTCCTCTAATACCCAGTATTAAAGGAGGGATAAATTTATATTTTTATTTTATATTTTTGAAGTAACTATTGTTCAATAAATAATGATTAATATTTCTAAATGATATTTTAATTAAATCATCAATTCTTTTTGAAAAGATAACGATAATATTTCGCGGAAGAGATTCATTATTAGTATTTATGAAATTTTAGAAATTTTCCTGGAAATAAAATATTTTAAATCAAATTTCCAGCATTTCAGTTGTTCAGATCAGAACAGAAAAAAAATATTAAAAAAATTTTCCCGTGCCGGGAATTGAACCCGGGCCTTGACGGTGAGAGCGTCAAATCCTAACCACTAGACCACGCGGGATCTATATGTTATGATCTTTATCAGAAATTAAAAAGTAACCAAAGAAACATATATTTTTTACAAGCTTTTAATTTAAAGTTAATTTTAATTTTAAAGAAATATAACATGTACTTTGAAAAGATTTACTGAACAAAATACTTCAAATTTTAGATAATTTAATTGGAACCATTCAAGAAAAAAATTAATTTTAATATCTCAAGATAATATCGTTTTATGCATCAAAAAATTAATATTAATCGAACAATCAATCAACAGAAAAATGTAAAGAAAAAGAGGTAAAGTATAGATAATTTTACATTGTCATATTTTTATATTTTCTAATTTTATTGTGCAATGTTTCAGAAAATTTTCTATCTTGAATTTTCAAAAGTAACTTATTTTAAAAATTTTCTAAAATATTGCGCAAAAAATAAAAAAATATAAATATTTTACAATTTAAAATCTTTACATCTTGCGGTGCTGTGAATTTCAAATACAAATTTAACGAAATTTCTTAATTTTTACATAAAATTAAAATTAAAATTAATTAAGAATATTAGAAAAAATACTGCAACATAGTGCAAATTACTTTGTTGCACCTTTTTTGCCTAAATTAAATTTTTTATTTTATTTTTTTTAGTAAATCAAATCAATATCCTATTTAAATCTCATTGATTCTTTATTTTTTGTCCTTTTTTATTAAAAATTAATTTAGGTAAAAAAAAAGGTGCAAAAAAGTATGTTGCAGTATTTTTTCTAATATTTTTAATAAATTTTAATTTTAATTTTTGCAAAAATTAAGAAATTTTGTTCATTTTGTATTTTAAATTTACAATACCCATCTTGCTGAAAAAGAAGTAAAAAACAATTAAGTTATTTTAAAACGACCAGATAGATCTAAATTAAACATTAGGAAACTTATTTTCCAGCTAAAAATAAATTTTTCAAATAATATCAGGCTAATGAATTCAATATTGTAATTTTTCACCGAACTAGCCTTAGCTATAATTATATCGAGGGTTTTGAATTTTAAAAATCTATAAAGATAGAATGGTACTTTTTTTGTCATAATTTGGATTTTAATTTTCATCTTGTAGAAATTCTATTTAAACAAAAAAAAAAAGATATTGAAAAATTTTCCCGTGCCGGGAATTGAACCCGGGCCTTGACGGTGAGAGCGTCAAATCCTAACCACTAGACCACGCGGGATCTATCTGTTATGATTCTTAATCAGATATAGATTTATTTGGCTAAATAAAAAGTACTTAAATTTTTTTAAAACTTTTAATTTGAAGTAAATATCAATTTTAAAGAAATAAAAAAAGTGCTTTGCAAAAGTGTTTAAATTGAAAAACTTTAAATTTTGTAAAAGATAATTTTGCTTAGTATTTAAAAAATAACAATTGCTTAATGCTTTCTGGTTAAAAAATTTTATTTTGAAATTAAATACAAATAAAAATTCAAGCCATAAAATCAATCCAGGTTTTTCAATCTAAATAATCATCAATTATAAGCTATTTATTAATTTTTATCTAAATTTCTGATTTTCTAATTTTTTTCCCTCGGCTAATAGTTAAAAGTTAAAAATTTGTTTCTAAAAAATTTTTTTAAAGTAAGTCTCAATAAGATTTGACTTACGACGAAGAGAACAATTTGTAAACTTACAGATAGATATCAAAGTGATTTAACTTTATAATTTAGAAATTTTTGAATTTAAAATTGATTTACAAGTGGCGTCGTGGCTTAGTGGCTAAAGCGCCTGTCTAGTAAACAGGAGATCCCGGGTTCGATTCCCGGCGATGCCTTTTTAAATCGAGCAATCATTTCAATTGAAAAATCAATCCAAACATGCATAATAGACCTTAATGGACAAAAAGAAAAAATTTTTATTTGATAAAAAATTATATGAGTTAATTATAATTTTAAAGGATATTCCGATTTAAAAATGAATTTGTATACAAGTCTCTATGGCGCAATCGGCTAGCGCGTTCGGCTGTTAACCGAAAGGTTGGTGGTTCGAATCCACCTAGGGACGAATTTTTTTAATTTTTGAAAAAAAATTTAAAGCTTTTATGATAATGTTATTTTTAATTCAGGCCTTCATCACAGAAAAAGTTTTCAAACCAAAAGTTTAAAATAATTTATCATTTTTTTGTATTTTTTTTAAATTTCAAATTTATCTTCAAATGTTAACTTAGAAAAGATTGAAATATTTTTCTTGTGTTAACATAAGAATAGAAAATAAAATCTGAAATTTTTTTTTTCAAAATTTTGCTCATTTTAGTTTTAAAGATGACAGATAAATCGACTCAAATTGATCAATATCTTAGCATTGCAAAAACTTTAAACGATGCTGAATCAGCGGTAGAATTGATTCAAAAAGTAATCGAATCTCCATCTGTACATTCATTCAGTGATTTTCTTGAATTAACTTTTTTTCAAATAGTAATCTGACAAAATAGATAAAATTCCATTTAAAAATAATAATTTAAGCTCAAGAATGATTCAACTTATTCCAAGTACTACCATCTGCTGGAACTTTTTGCATATGGAACATATTCTGACTACAAAAGTAAATAAATTCTTTTGTTTTAAAAAAAATTAAATAAAATTAAAATAAAGCAAAGCAAAATCAATATCCGGAACTTAACATCGCATCGATTACCAAGCTCAGACACTTGAGTATCATCTCAATAGCTCGCAAAAATCGAACAATTTCTTACAAATATCTGTGCGAACAATTGCATATTGGCAATGTGAGGGAGCTCGAAGACTTGATAATTGAAGCATTTTATGCCAATATAATAAGAGGAAAACTCGACCAAATGAACAATCAGCTTGAAGTCGAGTTTGCGATCGGAAGAGATGTGACTGATGAACATGTAGATGATATTTTAAGTGTTTTGGACAGTTGGTGCAAAAATTGTGATGTTGCTTTGAAGACAATAGAGGTTCAGATAAGACAAGCGAACAGCTTTAAACAAAAGCAAATAGAAAAAAAAGCCAACATTGATCTTGAAGTAAGCTAAAGTTTTAGAATTACATTTTTTTAATTAACTTTGAAAAGGTTTTGAATTTAAAAAAAAGTATCATGATTCAAAATCAAGATTCGGACTCGCTAAATAATGTGTCAAAGGAGTCCAAAAAATCTCTTAAAACCAAAGGGTAATTTTTCTTAATCAAAAAAATGGCCTCAGCTAAACAATTATTAAGACCAAGAGTATCAAGTGGCGGTAAAGTTAGCAGTAGTGGAGCAAAATAGTTGCATCAATTGTGGTAAATTACGGCTGTAAATTATTTATATCGACTGAATTCTTGAAGGAGCTTTTCATATTCAGTGAATAACTTTTTACCAAATAAAATTTACTTAAAAAATTAAATTAAATTTGTTAGAATTTTTTTGTTATTTTAATAATCTTAGTGTGAAAATAGTTAACTTTTCAAAACTTTAAAGTAAAAAGCTTGTCTTTGAGGAATTTCTACAAAAAATTATATTATTTTAAAATTAAAATTTCCTTATTATTTTGAAGAATATTAAGAATAATTACATCGTTAAAAAGATGTAATTTTTTTTAAATGTTAACTTGAAAAATTGAAAAAGTAATAAAAATATTAGAAAAAATGATTAGTTAAATCAAAAGACTTGCAAAAATTTGTTTACTATACTAATCTTTTTTATATCTTGCTATGAATCGGTTTGATATTATTTTTGGAGCATAAAAATAATTAATAAATTTGGATCTAAAAGAGGAAACCATTTTAAATCAAACAACGGAACAAAATTAAACTTTGCAGACTCATAAAATCTAATCAGTAAGGTAATACAACCCAAAGCTATTAATTTATCAAAGAGTACTCAAGCTTCAAGAAAAAGAGTCAATAAATATTCAGAAAACAAATTCTACCATGTATCTTTCAAAGTTCAATCGAAAATATTCAATAAATAATTGATTAATAATCATTATTAAGATGAATTTCCATTTTTAAAGACTTTAGTGACTATTTGATGAATCTATCGATGTTTTTTTTCTTTTCACAATTCACTTTCTAATTACCATATTTACTATGACCAAATCGGGTGTGAATTGTCAGGAAAAGTTTTCAATAGATAATGTTCAACTGTCTAATGTAGATGGTTTTGTGTATTTGGGTCTTCCATTTGGTAGCAACTCATTCATAACAGATTTTATAGAAGAAAAGTGGAGGAAAGTTGAAAAAAGTCTTTATTCGTTATATGGGCTTGGGTGCAAACCAATGGTCTCAAATCCTTACCTGATTGGATTTTTATTTAAACAGTTTTGCCAGTCTATTTTTAGACATGTACTTGACAACATTTTAATTCCAAATAGTATGCTGAGTGAACTGGACACAAGACAGAGTTTATTACTAAAAAAAAATTATTGGACTGAAAAAGTTTACCCATGTGAGTCCTTTGTATGATGCGCTTAAGTTGGAATCAGTTAGTGAGATCTATTTTAAACATAAAATTTATTTTTTAGAACAGTTGATGAGATGCCCATTATGTAAAGAAGTTTTCCACTTTATTCGTGAAAGTCAAACCACTTCTGACAAGAAAAATACATCGTTTTGTGAACAACTTAAGCGTTTAGAAAAGCGCTTGTTTATCAACTGCCTAGAGTATGAATCAAAAATTGTGAAAGCTTTGATTTCATTTAGTTTTAGAAGTCTCAAAGTGGGCCTTGTAGACTCTGTTAAATTTGTTTGATCAAATATAACTTATTATATGGAAATAAATCAAGAATTTTTTTATCTATATAGCGTATTAAATAATTTATTAAAAGTTAATTATGACTTCGGATGACTAATTGTGTAAATCCGTTGAAAAATTGTGAAATTTCTTTGACTAATTATGTAAATTCTTTGAAAAATTAGGAATATTTTTAAAACTAATTTTATTCTGTAATTTGAATTTTTGAATTTTTGAATTTTTATAATATAAATGTCAATGTGACTTAAATAAATAATAATAATAATAATAATAATAATAATAATAATAATAATAATAATATTTACAAGGACAAAATTAGAATCATTGAAATTCTGTGCAACATTGTAGCTAACATTGGTAAATGGAGTGGCGGATGCTTTGGTGGTGTCATCTTTAACCCTTTAACTACCACACCCTCTAGAACTTGTCAAAAAAATTTCAAAATTACACTGTAATTTTGATTTAATATGAAAATAAGTTTTAGAAAAAAAAAGTAAAAAAAAAATTTTTTTTCAATGGAAAAAAATGTTTAAAACCCATAAAATAAAATTATTTCAATTGATAAATTTTTAAAGAAATTTTTTCGAATTTTTTAATTATTAAAGTTTTTTATATATCTAATTATAAAAAATATATAGTTATACGTTATGAAATTTATAGAAACAGTTTCGTTCGGATGTAAAGCAAAGCATAACTTCACATTTTGAACATTTATATTGAGTTGTACTCTGACACAATTTACATCGATTTCTTTTATCTGCTGATATGATCCAGTGGCCTATGTTATCATGCCTTATATCTTCACTAATTCTGGTTCTGTTGTAAGATCTAGGACCATTTATTGAATCATTTGTATCCGATTTCGGTCTACCTAATTTTGGTGCTTGAGTGATATCTTTACCAGCTCTCATTAGACTGAAGGAAATCATTAGAGTAAATTCTCTTAAACTATGT
Organism: Brachionus asplanchnoidis; assembly: GCA_025491095.1. Classification (NCBI taxonomy): domain Eukaryota; kingdom Metazoa; phylum Rotifera; class Eurotatoria; order Ploima; family Brachionidae; genus Brachionus; species Brachionus asplanchnoidis. The sequence goes on from JAILYF010000004.1 coordinate 3,430,260, forward strand.
AAACTTTTGGCCCCTGAATTCATTTGTTTATATATAATCCAACTGTTTAATACACATACACTAAACAAATAATAAATTATTCGCATGCAATATTTTTTACTACGTCTTTCTATTCTATATAATGCGTGAAACGTCTCGCATAAGTCTACACCACCCATGTGTTTATTATACTCTCTTACTATTGAAGGACAATCTACTCTTATCCTTTCTTTAGAGGATTTACACCACCTCAAAACATGACCCATAGGTTCAATAGCCACATATGTTGACTTTAAATGGACAGATTTATTGTCTAACCATCTTTCAGCAATAGTTCTGTTATTTGAATGAATCTTTACATCGAAAGGGCCTCTTTCAAAGCTTTTTAAATCAGTACTAAATTTGCAGTCAGTTCTATTCATTCTTACAGTACAAATACATTCAAATCCCAATTCGGTCAACTTTTCAATTAATAACTCAGAAGAAAACCAATTGTCAAAATTTTCAATTTTCATCAGTGATTCATCTTCCGATTGGTTTTCGATATCTGATACATAGTCTGGAAAATCAGTGATAATTGGTGCTTTTCGTTTTCTAAGAACATTTTTATACATTTCTGAGTAAAAAAAAAATTTTAACTAAAAATTTAGAAATGAAATAAAAATTTAAAAAAAATCAATAAAAAACCAATGTTGCATTTTTAATACAACATTAAAAATAAAAAAAAAAGACAATTTTAAAAACCAAGTCTCTTTTTTTTTTAATTTATTATTCATCATACTTGTAAGTGATTAAAAAAATTTTTTTTTTGCTATTTTCAAGTTACAGTTAATTAACTAGCCTAAGAAAGAATTTGAAAAAATTTAATATTAAATTTTAACTTACTTTTGCAAGTTCAAAGTAGCTTAACTTAAATAATTTTTATTATTTGGAAAAAAAAAATTAAACATGGTTGTGCTGAGTTTAGGAAATAAAAAAAAATTTTTGTATTTTGTAACTTTATTTAATGAATTTAGGTATGTTTTTATCGTGTGTTGCAATTTTTGTACATTGGTAGTTAAAGGGTTAAAGTGGTTAAATCAACTTTACAGAATAAAAACAGTTCACAAAACTAATTTTTATTAATTTTTAACAAATTTTGTAAGTTTTTGTTAAAATCAATAAGATTACTTTTCATTTAAAAAGCTAAAAAATTTATATTTGACTTCGCCAATGCCATCGTTACTCCGTTTCCCAACACTAATTCTAGTTGGTAATGTTTTTTTTTTAAGTTTTTTCCATTTATTAATTTAAAATTTCAATATTTCAATTATTAAATTTTGCCAAAATTTAAAAACAGCAGCACAGTGGTTAAGTTTCAGTAATTCAATAAAATCTGTAAATATACTCAAATAAAACATACCCATAAATCACTATCATCTTTTTTTTAAAGCCAAAAATAAAACAGGAATAAAATACCACTGAGCTAAAGTTATATCATGACTCTTCATAAGAAAATCTAATACAAAAAGAACTATTTTAGATGTAATATGTAGCATTTATAATGTCAAGATTTTAGCATTTTATTATTTTATTCAAGCTTTTCTTTTCTAAAGAAGTTTTAAGTTCTAATTTTAAATTTAGTTTATTGAAAAAAATTTATGTCTTGTTTATAATAAAATTTCTTATAAAAAAAACATGAATAAATTCAAAGCAGTTTAAAATAATTATTTTCCTATCATCCTTATTTTAAATTAAAAAGGAACTAAAAGTACTGCATTTTGCTTTGGAATATGCACGGCGTAATCAAAGATTAAATAAAAAATATGCAATTTGTTTGCAAAGTTTTTGCAGAAGCTAAATTTAGATTTGAATTTTTATTTATCTTAAACAATCTAACTTTATTTATAACACTTTAAAAAAAAAAACTATCATTGAGCAATTTTCTCCTGTTCAATTGATCCTTACTTTAATCTCCTGTCAATTTCTTAAGTTTTAAAAAATATCATATTAAAAATAAAATATCATATTAAAAAAAACTATAAAAAAAGCTAAAAACACAAAAAGCAAAAAAATTATAATTTTTCATATTGTTTTTAAATAGATAAATTTCACTCAGTTCAATTCACTAGCATCTGATAACCTGAAAATCAAATATAGTGTTAAATAATTAATTTTTTAGTTTATCAATGTAAACATTTCAACATATGGCAAGATTTTTTTTCTATTGAACAAAAAAAAAACTCCATGAAAAAACAGCGCAAAAATCCCGAAAATAAAAAAAAACAATATTTTTTTTAATCTGATTCTGTTAAAGGATGAAAAAAAAAGATATTTTGAATTTTATCCTATTTGATTTTTTATTAATAAAACCAGTTCTTTTTTGAGATTTTTTTATTTAAAATATTATTGAAAAATGTTAAATAGAAAGAAAATGTTGCCATATATTAATGATGATTTGATTTTAGATATATTGTTGCAATGTGTGTAATTATTTTGATGTTAAATAGCAAAATTAAAATATTTGAAGTGAATTTTTATTTAAAATTTAAATTTTTTTATTTGCATTGTTTATTTATAATTCTGAACTTATCTTTTTTATCAGTAAATTTAAAAATAGACGCAATCAAAGTTTAAATTAATTTTTTTTTAGAATTTAAATTAAAGTTTTTGATAATTTATATTTAAATTATGTTTTATTAACAAAATGATTTACATCGAGTAAAAAAGAAAATGTTGTTTTCTTTTACAAATTTTTTCCCCTGAAATGCTTTATATTTTTCTTCAATTTGAATAAAGAAAAATTCATGATGAATTTTCTTTAAAACGAGTTTGAAAAAAAACTAAATTGAATTTTTTTTTTAAACGGAATCTCAACAAAGACCATTTTTATCTGTTTAAAAAAATAAGGTGTAAGATAAAAAGGATAATCAGCTTAGGATTTTGAGAATCAACTCTTTGTATTAATCTCTGGGCAAGATCGAGACAATCACTTAAAATTTCCTCTAATAATTGAAAAGAATATTAGTGATCTCTTTAAAAATACAAAAATGAAAGAGACAAATTTAATTATAATATCAATCATTTCATAATAAAGATAATAATTATTTGTCCTTTATTATCCTAGAAGATAAAAGGTAAGGTGATCGTCTACTTTTCCAGCACCTTTTAAAGCAGAAATTAAAAAAAAAACAAATAAATTGAGCTAGTATAATTAAGAATTTTTACTTTTTTTAAATTACTTTTCCTCATTTTATTTAATAATTTTCCTTTTATTCTGTTCAAAATAAAATAAAAAAAAATTACTCTAAATTTTATTAATTATTATTTTTAGATAAAATTGAAGACCTTTAATTTCATCTGATCTATTAAATTAAAATATTTATAGCTATAATACTTGTATTTAAATTAAACTTGAATTTTTACTCAATTATTATAAAAGTATGATATTTGTTGTAATTTAACTTGGCTCAATTTCGAGAATATTTTTAGTTTGAGTATTACATAAAATTTGAAAAATTAGAATAATTTTTTCATCAAAACCTGCAAACAAGTAAAATATAAACTAAACAACGAAATCACCAAAATCAAATTCTTTTTTTTCCATTTATTTGATTACTTTACTTTTCGGAGAAGAGCCAGCAATTAGCACAAGAACTAAATGCTTTTTCTGCTGAGGACCCGATAAGACCTAATCATTTATCACGTGATTTAGTTTATCTAAAACTCAACCAATTTTTTATTCTCAAAAATGATATTAAGAAAATTCAAAATTATTAATTCAATAAATATGAACATGAATCGTTTGGAACATTATTGGGAAAAATACTATCCACAGTTTGTGATCACATCCTACTGGCTTTTAGGCTTGACAAACAATTTTGCTTATGTTATCATGCTTTCGGCTGCCCATGACATTTTATCTGATGGCAATTCCAATGGTACTGATTTGCCAAAGCACAACACCACCAATAGATTCGATTGCAATGAATTGTCAACTGGCGCGATCCTTCTTGCCGACATTTTACCAGGAATTGCCATTAAATTAGTAGCACCATTTTTTGTGCATAGAATAAAATATTGGAAAAGAGTAGTTGTGGTCATTATTACCAATTCGTGCAGTTTTTTGCTTGTATCACTGACTCCTAGTGATTTAAAACCATTGATTTTTCTAGGCGTAATGGCAGCAAGTTTTAGCTCAAGTTTTGGTGAAATTACATTTTTGAGTATGAGTACACTCTACATTCGGACTCTTTCGATCACCGGATGGGCATCAGGTACCGGTGCAGCTGGCCTGATTGGATCATTTGGCTACGCGGCACTTACATCTATAGGACTGACCCCAAGTACCACTATTTTATTGATGATGTTCATTCCTGTCTTAATGGCTCTTAGTTATGTTGCACTGCCTACTGTTGACTTTGCCAAATCTCGAGTTTATTCTGAGCTTGATACAGACTCGGAAGAACGAGATCCGAATGAGCCTAATGTCGAAAATAATCTGGGCTCAGTTAACCACGGATCTCTGAGAGATAAATTCAAGCTTCTGCCACCACTGCTAAAATTTATGATACCTTTATTTTTAGTCTATTTTGCTGAGTATTTTATCAATCAAGGTTTATTTGAATTATTGTTTTTTAAAAATGCATTCATTAAGGAACACAAATTACAATACAGGTAATTTTTTTTCTCTGCAAAAAAAATAAATTTTTGGTATCCAAATGAAGATGGTATAATGTGATGTACCAATTGGCTGTTTTTGTGTCTAGGTCATCTGTTAAATGGATAAAGATAAAATTTTTGCCCATATTTCCAATTCTGCAGATTCTTAACATCTTCATCTTTTTGTCACACATATATTTGGATTATTTTCCGTCAATATGGATTGTGTTTTTGCTAATATTCTGGGAGGGTCTTCTTGGTGGTGGATGCTATGTGAAGTAATAGTTTTAATGATCTTTTTTTTTAGATAAAAAATTCAATTGAGTGTTCTAGCTCCTTTAATCAAATATCAATTGAAATACCAAAAAATGTGAGAGAATTTTCGATCGCAGTCGCCAGCATTGCTGATAGCTTTGGTATCGCTTTGGCCGGCTTCACAGGTAAAACCATTACCTATTAGATTTTATTTTTATAAAAATTATCTCTTAAAGCGATTCCTGTGCACAATTCTATTTGTTCGTATGGTAATAAATGACTGGTAAATTAATCATTATTTTTTTAAATGTTTATTTTTAAAAGTTTTTATTTAGCTTTTTAATTGATCTTGTCTTGATGAAAAAAAAATTATCTTATTCTAAAACTGGTCAATTTTGTTCCTAATTGGTGGTAATATTTCCCTTACTTAAATTTTTAGAATAACTTTAGAAATTAAAACCCTATTTGTATCAAGTTTTAGTAAAAAAACTAGAAATTTTAACTCAACTTATATTACAAAACATAGAATCTTTTAAATTAGAATGGTCACCCATAAAAAAATTTGCCAAAAATTCAAGTTTAAAAAAGAATCTTTCAAAATATTTTAAATCAATTTTATGACCAAAAAAAAATAATAATAATTTGGTTATAGACTTGAAATTTTAAATTCGAAAATAGGTTAAATGAATAGTATGACTAGCGTGGAACACTATTGACTAGTTTTCTTTTTTTTCAAAATTTAAAAATAAAATAAAAAATAAATTTAAAGAATAATGTAATTTTTTTGCTTATTTTGAATACATTTTTTAATTTAAAATTTGAATTGAAGAAAAGTTTTTTTATCGTTATGAGCTTATTTCTGTATTTTGCAATTTTCCAAAATAAATTTAGAAAAATTCTGAATGACAAATTTAAAAAAACATAAAAAATTTTTCTTGAGAGTCTCCGAAACTGAGTCTGAAAGACTTTGCTTCTATAAACTCATACGTAGAATCAAGACCGTTGTCCATTGTACAGTGCCGATTTGACAAAATGATTTCTGGTAATTTTACGTAAATCTACGTAAAAAAATGGTAAAAATGAAAAGACCAAAAAAGAGCTCAATTTTTTGAATTTTTTCTTATTTTCTAATAAATTTTTAAAAAGTAGTTTCTATTTATTTGTTTATATTTTTACCAAACATTACTTTTTTTACCATTTTTTTACTAATTTTTACTAGTGTACAAGCGGACACTTAACCGGCCGAAATTTTCAGAAACTGTGACCGTGACCGCATTAGCCGGGTAACTTTATAGCAGGTGATCAGCTGTCCGGTCAGCTTGGCGGTCTGATTTTTTAACCGCCAAGCAGACCGGACAAAAAAAAAACGGGTGGTCATTTAGCCGGTCAGCTTGACGGTCAAAATTTTTGAACGCCAAAAAATACGGCCAACTTTTTTTCAAACAAATTAATATTTTTTCTTTATTTTTAAAAAATTTAAAAGTTTCTTTAAAAGCCAAAAATTTCACGATTTAAGTGACCGCCCGCCAAAAAGATGGCAGTATATTTGACCGCCGTTTTTTATGGCCAGTCTGCTTGGCGGTTAAAAAATCAGACCGCCAAGCTGACCGGCCAAATGACCGCAAAAAACCGTCCGTGAAATGGACCGGTTTGATCTGACCGTATCCAACACTAATTTTTACGTTAATTTATGTAAAAAGAGGTAAAATATGGTAAAAAAAGTATTTTTTGAAAAAAAAATTTAGAAATTTTTATTTTTTCTAATAAACTAGCAGTCCGGGTTATTTCGACCATTTTTAAATTTTTATAGGAAGTTTTTTTATTTAAAAATTTTTGCAACATACTGTATATGCGATAAATTTTCTCTATGAGATTTTCTTATTTGCAAAAAAATAATCATTTAAAGTATAGAAAAAGTTAATGCCCTCTCAAGTTTAGTTTACCATGTATTTTGCAATCGTCAGCGAACTGTTTTGAGAAATGCTTTATGACTTCTGGGATGCCATTAATAAACACGATAAAGAGAACAGGCCCTAGGACTGGAACCCTGTGGTAAACCACTCTTTACTTCTTTCCATTTAGAGTAATGATCACCAATTACTTTATTCTTGGTTCTATCTTATAGGAAAGCTTTAATCCAATCTAATTAAAAGCCTCTAAAACAATACGCTTCGAGTAGTTTCAATGGGGCCTCATGTGAAACTAGATCGACCCTAACCCTTTTGCATGAGTTTAAGTGATTTTTTTGTAACTTTGATGTTTATTTAACTTGAGTTAAGATCTAGTGTCCATCATAGACCAGAATGCAGGCAGTTTTTCATGGACCAGCCAATCGGCGACTTGGTTCCTCAGTAAAAATTAAATCAAGTTGATTTTTTATGTAAGGGTGTCCGTAAACATTCTGAAAAAGAAGTTTGAGTCAATTGATTATAAGAATTTAACACTTGAGGCAGTAGGACACTCGCTACACATTCCTCCATCATTTGACCATAATATGGAATTTCTTTATCGCTGATCTTGCTGCTTTTTTACCTCTGTTTGCATTAAATTTTGCTTAGTCTAACCCAGTTTGAATTTGAATTTGTTTAAGGGCGTAATTTTGGTTTTAAGCTTGAATTTGATTTTTTTTTTGCCAATAATTATATGGGTAAGTGCTCGATTCTCAATTGATATTAACAGCAATGAATTTTAAAATCCTTTCCAAAAATGCATTAAGCTAATGTAAACCATTTTTTTGTTCAAAATTTTCAAAAACTTTTATGATAATTTTCTACTTCATTTAACAATTATATACCGTTGAATAAAACTGTCTACTGAAATCTATTTTTATCTTATTATAAAAATGACATATATTCTATAATTTTATCTACTTTTTATAATTAAAATTATCTCCTAAAAATTATAAATATCATCTTTTTTTCTCCTAATGAAAATCTATGCCATCTTTAAATAAATACTTAAAATAAATTTTCTTTCTAAATTAATTATTGAAAATTTTTTATCATTATTTTTAAAATAAAATAAACTTTAAAAAATTCAAACTTTTTTTAGACTTTAATTTAAATTTGAAGAAAATATGGTAGTATGAAGCTTTGATCAGATCAATCTTTATTAAATTTTATATGACTGACTTATTTTATAAGAGAAATTGATTGATTTCGATATAAATTATGTCCATTACCAATAAAGTTAAATTTTTTATTTATTTTTTTTCAAAACTCTTGTCTTTAATGAAACCTTAATCTCAAATTTTAAATTTAAAGTCAGACTTTGGCTTAAGCCTAAAAAATTGACCAACTCTGCTGTTTATTAATATGTACTAAAAAAAGATAATTGTCCTCCCCTTTTGTGTAGTTTCCATAGACACTTCAATTAATATTAATTGTATTATAAGCGAGTAGAATGTACTTTATATGATAGATCAATTAATAAATCATTAAAGTTAATCTTTTTGCGACAAAATCCTTTTTGGTTCCTAGACATTCTTGTTTAATTTCAATTCTTTTCAATTGCATTTAAAACTTTATTTTTTAAATAATAAAATAAAATATAAAAAAAAATTTAAAACTTATTTTCTCGGATAATTAAACAAGTTAGTATTTTCAATTTTGATCTTGAAGGCTTCTTGATCAATTTGTTTTTCACTGCCAAGGCACCAACTTACAATTCTGTCAATGTTTTTTTCAGTGATAGATTCGTCAATATTCATGATAGCCTTTCGGACATCTGCCGGGCTTATTGTACTTTTTTGATAAAAAAAATAATTTAAATGTCTTTAAAAAGTCAACTCGAAGTTTATGATCAATTTTTGATTCTCAAAATGATCAAATAAAGCTTAAAATATCAAATAAATTTAAATTATTTGATAGAATTAGTGAATTAGAATATCAGTAGATTTTTTCCATTCATTTTTCCTATGTGGAAAATTTTTTCATTTAATTAGGAATCTAAAACCTCTTCCAATTTTCTTGTGATCAACAATTTTTCCAATTTTAGATTCTTCATCTTTCTTTTCTTCTTTCTCATCTGAAATATAAGAATAAGCTGTACTCACCTCTTGTTTTGCCAGTTTCAAACGCCATCTAGGGTAACTTTCTTCAATGGTCTCTCTTTTTTCATTTTTCAATTTGTAATTACCGTTCTCGGTAGTTCTATCAATGAAAAATGGACCTGTATATGAGGGTTCTAAATCTATTTAACAGCCTAATCTTGATTTGATCATTTTGAGAATCAAAAATTGATCATAAACTTCAAGTTGCCTTAAAAAATCTCGATTGCTTACCTTTGTCCTGACAAGCTATCCGAAATTTGATTTGCAAAGTTGATTCTTTCTTCTTTTATAAATTTTTTGACCATGTTCAAAAAACTATTCGGATTATCTTCATGTACCTCTGAGAAAAGCGATAGATACTCAATTCGAGATCCGTCTACTGAGCTCGAATCCTGTTCAGCTGCTTGAATTACTTCATTTAACTGTTCCATATTTTTTGATCGGAAAAAACTCCGCAGCACTTCCTTAAGAACACTTTTTGAAATAACATTCTAAAAAAATAATTTAACTTTAGGATACAAATTTTTCACCCCTATCTTACTCCTTCAATATCTCTCATTTCATTTTCTTTCATCAAATCCAAAAGAATATTCATCATTTTTTTCTCGTAAAAGTAAATCTGTTCATCACTTAAACCTTGAAGAGCGTGTTGGAAAAATTCCGTAAGATCTGTGGAGTATTTTTCACATGCATCATTTACATTATAGCTATACTCAAATGCATCATTATTATATTTTTTTTTTAGAAAACTGATCCAAGACTCGCCCAAGTCATTGTCAAAAGACGAAGATTCTTTCTTCTGAAAAAAATAAAATTAATTAAAATTTAAAAGAAAAAAATCTTGTTACCGCTTCCTTTTGCATTCGGTAATTCATAAACTCATTGATGATTTTGAGCGTGTCTTTTTTGGAAAATTTTTTATTTTTTAATTTTCCTTCATACCTTAAATAAGCTGGAATATCTGCACTAATGCCCTAAGATTAAAATATTTTTAAAAATAAGGATAAATTTTTTTTCAAGTATACATATCCAGTGAAATCAGATTTTGAATTTGAATCAAGTTCACTGATCAATATTTCCAATAAATGGGCACTTGATTTATTATCAGAAATGTCTCGCCATCGTTCTGCACCACCTTCAACCAGTGTCCCACATATATTCCAGTCTGGTCGAGGAGTGTTCGATTCTCTATTGGCTTCCAACTCCTGTACTATTTCTTGAAGTTTTTCCTCAAGCTTTTTAGCATGGTCTCTCAACGCTCTTGGAAAAAAAATATTTGAGTTTAATAAATTTAATAATCAGCTATTAAGTTTTTAATTATTTTACTTACCCATAGTCATTTCTCACATTTTTCATTTCTTTTTCCAAATTTTCATTTTTGTCTTCTAACTCTTTATAAACAGTTTCTAGAGCTAGATAATCTCGACGAGGTATAACATCGCCATAGTCAGCTTCCATTTTGGTCAAGCGCTTCATTGAATCAGTTAAATTTTGTCGGCAAACTCTGGAAGTTTTTATTGTTAATTTTAGGGAATGAATAAATAAAAGAGATAAGGTTCGGGCACGTCAAATAAACAGCACTATCTGAATTTGACTTTTTCAAACACAAATTCTTATTCTGCCTATTGAAAACATATGGTTTTGTGAATTTCAAATACAAATTGAACAAAAATTCTTCATTTTATGATTTATTAAAATTAAACTTAATAAAAAATAATAGAAAAAATACTGTAAAATAGTGTAACATACCTTAGTTGCATCTTTTTTACCTAAAATAAAATATTTGTTTTCTTTTTTTAGTAAATCAAATCAATAATCTATTTAAATTTCATTGATTCGTTATTTTTTGTCATTTTTTCCATGAGAAAAATTAATATAGGTAAAAAAGGTGCAATATTTTTTCTAATATTTTTTTGTTGACTTAAATTTTAATCTATTACAAAATGAAGAATTTTTGTTCAATTTGATTTTTAAATTCACAATACCTTAACCTAGGAAAGCCAATTTGTTGGGGCGAAAAAATAATTATTTGAACTCTTGTCTTTAATGAAACCTAAATCTCAAATTTTAAATTTTAAATTTAAAGTCAGACTTTGGCTTAAGCCTAAAAAATTGACCAACTCTGCTGTTTATTAATATGTACTAAAATAGGATGATTTTCCTCCCCTTCAGTTGCATCCTTTAAGTTTGAAAAATCTAATGATTTTGTTAACATATATAATTATTATTATACAGAATTTTAATGCTCGTTTTCTAAGCTAAAAAATGATTATTCATTTTTTTTAAAAAAAAATAAGTTATGACCATTAAAATTGACCACAAACGAAAATTTTGGATTTTTCACTATTTTTTATCTCGTCCTTGGTTTACCACCTAATTCAAATTTTGTTTCACTTTGTTTAATCCGCAGAACAAGTTTTTGAGAAAATAAAATTCATTTTATTTTGATACATGTCTTTTTTCTTAATAAATTAGTGAAAATATAAAATTTCAATATTTTATATAAAAAAATTCATATTTTGGTCAAAATTTATGGACTTAAAAGTCAAAAATTAAAAAAAAGTGAGCTTAACAATTTGTTCAGAATTTTGTCTGGTTTGTGATTCTGCAAAATAAAAATTGTAATTAGGGAGTAAACGAAGGACGAGATACAAAATTGGTGAAAAAATCCAAAATTTTTTGTTTCTGGTTAATTTTAATGGTCATAACTTAATTTTTTTAAAAGCAAATGTAAGCATCATTTTTTAGCTTAGAAAAAGAGTATTTAAAATCTGTATAATAATAATTAAATATGTTTACGAAATCATTTAATTTTTAAGAACTAAAGGAAACAACTAATAATTATGGTGCTAATCTTTGGGAAGGGGTAGCCAAAAAAAAATTTTTTATTTTTGTCTTCTCCTGTTGGAATCTTATTTAAGTGCTTTAGTTTTGACCTGCACGAACATTAATTTTTACCTCAAGGCTATTTTAAGAGTGACAGGGTCGTCTTCACTTTCTTCTTCAACTGCCATATTGCCTTCAGCTTGCCTTTTTTTTTCCCTTTTCAACTCGTTCAGCTTAGCCTCCTCCTGTTGGAATCTCAAATCATTCAAATCAACAATCAGCAATTTCCGCTTGTCTTGTTCATTGCGAAATTTTTCATGCTCCGCAGCCAGCTCATACTGAAGCTTGTCGACTTGAATCTCCAACATATGACGATCATTTTTCAATTGTAAAACTAAATCTTGAAGTTTTTTCTTTTCTTCTTTTAAATTTTTTATCTCAATTTTTTCCTCTTCTCTGTACTGCATCAATTTATGGTCACATTGGTCGGCCAAAGTGACCAGCATTTGCTTAAGTGGTTCAAGTTCGCGAATTTTTTCTCGCTGTGAAGCTAACATCAGCTCATATTCATTTTTGATAGATGACAAAATCGGCTTATAGGTCTTGAATTCCTCGAGTAAATATTCGAAAGCCTCACGGTATGCCTTTGTAAAATACAAAGTTAAATCTTTTAAAAAAATTTTGTGTCCTTTCTCACCTGAAGTCGAGCTTCACTTGTTGTAAAAGAATTTTCACATCCGAGCACCTTAAGCTCTCGCTGTAAAAATTTTTCCAAATTCTCCAAAAATTTTGGTTTCGGAGTTATGTTTGGTCTTCCTTCTGCTTGAGCATTAGTTATTATTAAATTATTGTTTTTGGTTAGCGAAATTTGTAAATTAGAGGGTCGTTGATTAGCGGAATGTGCTGGCCAAGTATCAATAACTCCACCTGAATTTTCACCACTGGTCTATTTTTTTCATTAATTTTAATTTTATATTATTCAATGAATTTTTATTTACTTTTAAAGCATTTCTAGGAGGAACCGAAATAGTTGAATTTCCAATAGTGTATTTATTACCCAAGTCGATTTTGGCTAATTGGCTTTAAATTTTTTATTTAGCACGCTTTTTTCTAATTTTTTCAAATTTTACCTTTGACTCTTTATCGGAGGCAACCGAGGAGTCTCTTCTTGAGTATTATAGCTGGCTAATTCCATAATTTATGATTTATGCTGGACTAAATTTTTTATTAAAAATAAAATTATGCAATTTTTATATGTGGATCAAAACTTTTAATTCTAAATTTTAAATTACCATGACAACTAGTCCTCCACTGATTTGGTTGTTTATCCTCAAAAAAAAAACTATTTCAACAATTTAGAAGAATATTTAAAGAAAAAACATCTAAAAAATACAAAATATATTTTTATTCATAAATTGGATTAAAAAAGATTTTTAAAACTTGAACATGGCAATTTAACTCGAAGTAAAATTTTAAAGGGGAACTTGATGAAGATTTCTTGTTTTAGATTTATTTAAATAATATTAATCTTTTGCAGATGCGATTCTTTTTTTTTGTTTAATTGATATGTTATGCGATCAATAATAGAAGATTGTATAATAACATTAAGTTTGGTTGTGATCTTTTATTAAAAGATAAATTAAAGTTATTGAAAAAATTTTAAAAAATTTTAAAATTCTAATTTGGACTTTTATTTCTTTGATATTTATTTTGTATGATGTAAACTAGCAGAGTTTTTGCAACAAATAAATTTAGGTGATGCCAAATTTTAATCAACTCATAAATTTAGCAGCAGAAGTTTTAGAGTCTAAGAAAAGAAGCTTTTTACATATTTTTGCACTGTAATTTTTTTTTTAAATTGAATGTCTGTAATTTTAGTTTAAATTTTTCAAATATTTTTTTTTTAAAGAAATTCAAATAAATTAAAGGGTGAGTTTATTTTCATTTGTAAATCTTCTGAAAGTAAGAATTATTAGAGCATATAACTGATTGAAAAAAAAATGTAGGAATTCGTCTTTGGTAGCTACGTTCCGCATTTGGCTGATTAAATATGACTGTATAGATGGATGATATTATGGAGCTAGTTTTTAGATCACAACCATTAATATGAACTTTACCACTACCTTCATATCAAACCAAGTTATCAAGTATTTAGATCGAAGTCATAGTGCTTCAGTGTTGGTGACACTTTGGTTACTAAGATATTGATCCAAGAAAATTACAGAAGATGAGTTGACGACTAAATCTGGTAGGACGTATAGTGCAATGTATATAAGATACATAGATGTATAGAAGTTTTCCATTTGACTGTAATTTTAAACAGGGTGCAATTTTTCAGGCTTACACAGTAGGTTAGGTTTGATTCACAGAACAAGTTTTTGATATTTAGAACAAAAGTTAAAACATTTTCTTATTTTTGTATTGATAGTTTTGAATAAAATTTTACAGTGCCTTGAAAACTCAATTTATTAACCTCTTTATAAAATGCATCAGCTATACACTATTTTGAATTTTTTTTAGTTTAATTTATCTTTCTAAAATCTTCATTTTAACTTTAAGATGAACATATTCATTATCATCATCAATCTACTACAAACAACTTAGGTTTTACGACTTCCATTTTAATTATTTGATGAGCATATTATTATAGATAAATATTTATGCAAGCTTAATTTTTAGGGATTTGAAAATTTTTAAAACACAAATTCAAATTAAACCTCATTCATTTTATGATTCTCATTTGTCATTTTTATCCCAATTTTATTCCAATGACTGAATGATCAATTTTTTTCTCATTTTTTCTTTTTACATTTATGATTAAAAATACGGTCTTTTTTGAAATTTTATAAAATCAGAACAAAACAGAATCATCCAACATTTAAATATATGTATTCTGTTACTCTCTATCTAAATTTATCTAATTTTAATCTTAATATTTTTCTATTTTTTAACTTATTTTATTTTTACTTTATTTTTTTTTAATATTTATTTAATTTAACTTTATTTTGATTTTGCTTTTTTTTAATCATAAGGAGCTTTAGCTCGGTACATCTATACAAATAAATAACAATTATTAATATCAATTAAATGAAAACAAAAGGGTTTAGGTTTAGGGTTTTGTTTATTCAAAAAAATAAGATCACTGTGAATAAGTCGGTTAACAAAGGTAATTTTCATGTTTTTGTGAATATTAGATTTTTTTTGAAAAATGTTACATGAAAAAGCATATTCACGACTATTTTAATTGAAAATTTTATTTAAAAAAAAATTATTTAAAACCAAAAAAAAAAGTTATTTACAAATTTGTGTATCTAAAATAAAATGTAATGAAACACAAATTTTTAGGTGATTTTTTTTTCCAAAAATAAAGTACAAATCTACTTAAAATAGATTTGAAATTTACTTAAGACGTTCACATTTATTGCATACATTTGACGTGATATCACCAAAAAGATTAAACGAATGACGAACACCAAAATCCTATTTCGTTGATTCATTAATCATTGTCAAATTTGCTTGGTCTTATTGTAAAAATTTTTCTAACAATAGTGATGCTATTGTTAGTCAATAGACTGGTTTGGATCAGAGTCGAATTTGAATCAAAGTCGCTGATTCTATGACCAAATTTGGTGAGTTTTTGTGGCAAATTTTGGTTCAATATTTTTGGGTGTATTGTTCTGGTCGACTTTGCTAACGAATTAAAATTGTATTCCATGTAACCTTTGCGAACTTGGAAAAAATTACCATGAATTTAATTCTAAATTTTTAAATTTTTAAATATTTTACTTTGTGCATCTATTTTTTCTGACATGCGCAGAGTAAAGGCAATCATTGCAAAGCAAATGAGAAAAAACACTATTGAAAATACGGTCACCACTCGGACAATAATTTTTTTCTTTTTATCCGAGAGGGTGGATAATGAATCATCAGCTTGGGGGATATACGAATCAGAACGATTGCCACCTAAAGTCTCATTATTTCCTTTTTGGAAATGCTTATCTCTATCCATGTTGTCGAATACGAATATCCTGCTAGACGAAGCTTTTGATTCTCTGCTCGATTGTTTTTTATTTGTTTTCAGGTCTTCTTTTTTCTCATTAATTTCCTGCATATATGAGTTGTCACTGCCTGTTCCTATGCTATTCAGGACCAATTCTTGTCTTGAATCAAGCTCATAATCATCGTAGCTGGATGCGCTTTTAATTCTTTTCTTGTCAAATAATAAGATGTTGCTCTCCTGACTGAACGAGCTTGATAAAAGATCACTTCTCAATAAATTCGGTCTTTCTTTGGGAAAATTGCTCATTTCTGCTTGACTCATTCAGCATTTAATCCATATTGGATAAAAATTGATTTAAAAAAATTAAAGTTTTTCTATTTATAATGAATTAACTAAAATTAAATAAACTTTATTTTGGGAAAAATTTTAATTTTTAATGAAAAAATTGATTTTTTTTAGAAAGATGAAGTGAAAACAAAAATTGTCAAAATACAACATACCATCTAGCCATTATTTTCCAACTTTAATTTTTTCTTGCACGCTGATTAATTGATTATAAAAATGAAAGTTCAAATCAGATTTTTAAAATATTAAATTTTTTGTTTTTACATCATCAATAAGTCAAAATAGTACAAGCAATGTGATGATGAAGAAAAAAAATTCTGACTCAATGATAAAAATAAAATGTTTATTTAGAATAAAAAAAGTCTGATTTGACTAAAAATTCAGACGAATTTCCTATTAAAATCCAGCGGCGTCCTTTGATTATTGCAGTAAGTTTTTTTTAATAAACAAAGTAAAAATAAGCTTGAGATTTATCTTGATTGTAATCAGTGTCCAGAAAAGTCTAAAAAAAAATTTTTGATATCAGTGTCACAATTTGAGGCGCAAACAAAAGCAAAAGTGTTTTTGCCTATTTTATAGTAATTGGAAAACACTTTAAAAAAATCATGAAATGCTTGGATTTTCTATCATGTAAAGCCTTAATAGATTCCAGAAAACGCAAGTACCTATACTTTGCCAAGTTTTAAGTGACTATTTATTTATCGAAATTTATACACAATTTTATAATCGAAAATAATTCTAAATCAAAATTGTATCTCCTGTTGTTTTGCTTAATTATATCTTAGAGCTACATTTAGTCGAAAAAGTACCCAGAAGATATTTTTTGCGTCAAAGTCTGATTAAGTGCAATTACTATCATTTTTCTAATCAGAATTTGGCCTATAGATCTAAAATTGTTGAACAACATTTTCTAAAATATACAAAAAAATAACAAAATTTTACAATTAAATTAATTTCCGAGAGTGCTCTACAGAAAATTTTTCCAATTATTTTTTTTAAGATAAATTTATCTTTAGACTACTTAGAAAGAAAAAAAATAAAGACCTAGAATTTAATCATTGAAATTTAAAATTACCAACTTCCTAATTGAATTTTATTTTTACTGTGCACATCAAGGAACTTATGTGACAGTATTTGGCTTTAAAATTAAATAGGAAAAATATTTGCTTTTGATGACACCCAAGTCAAACAGAACTATTGATTGAAGGCCTAAATGAAGTGCAAAATAAATATTGAAATAGTTCAATCGAAAATTGATGCTTATAAATTTGGGAATCTAATTGACAAGAGGATTTTTCCAAAATTAAACAATAAAAGAAGTTCCTAGAAAAACTCTAATTATCAGTTTAAATTATTTTTATTTAAAATGATAAATATTGAATTTCAGCCTAATTAGAACTGGGATTTCTTAAGCAGCTCTCAAGCCATTTTTTAAGCAACAAAATAAAACTTGAAATTTTATCTAACATTATTCCCCATTGAATATTTAATAAGGTTAAGGGTCCTCCAAGTAAAACTATCAATCAATAGACATATTGTGAAAATAAATAAAATTTGAAAGAAATTCTTAACTTACTGCGCTCATTAATCAAGTTAAAATAAATTTCTTAATTTAAGAGCAGCATTTTCTTACAGCATATGGAATGATTAAATTTTGGCTAAAAATAAATCTTCTTAATCCGCTAAGCGAATGGTTTTTATGTTGCGGGACTGCCTTTTCAGTTCTTAAAGGGATCAAGTGCTCATGAACCTGAAAATGTCATGAGTACTGGAAAAGAGACAACTGGGAAGCTTCATAAAAATGAACATGAAATAATTTGCTTACAAATCGTAAGAGAAAAACAGTGCTAATAATTTATTTGCAATCATAAAAAATATTTGAATCTTACATCCGGTTTTATTGATTTGAATAATCATAATAGAGAATTATAATATTACTAAATTAAGTGCCAAATGAGTGCTTTACACACTAGACACTGAGATGAAATTTAGAGAAAATTATGAATTCATGTGCCATTTATGCCAAGTCAAAATCAATATTTTATATCAATATTTTATAAGATAAGATAACCTTTGTGCACAAGGACGGATGCACAAGGATAACTGCGTCAAATAAAATTTAATTGGTTTGGCATTGAGCAAATTTAGGCAACGTGAAAATCAGAAGCTTTCATCTGTCTGCTAATTAAGTTTTTCTCAAATATTTACTCTATTTGATTTATGAAAATATTTTTCTTTTATATCCTAAGTTAATTAAATATTTGATAGATTGGCAATTGTTTTTATCAAAACTTTCACCATCATAAAATTAAGCTGATATTTAGTCTTAAAATTTATCTACAAAAATAAAGCAAAAATCTACCAAGTTATTGGCAATTATTTTTTATTTTTTTTATTTTTCAATCACTTATTATAATGGCATAATTGAGAATTAATTATTTTGTTATTTATTTTAAAAAATTTCAAATCAAGTCGAGACTCTTGAACTCGTAAAAGGATGCTTTGATTATTATTGTCAAAACTTTAATACGCTGCATTAAAAAATTATTGCCTCAAAAATTAGAAAAAAAGCCTTTTTTAGTCTAGTAAATTTCGAAATAAACAATCTTTTATTTTTCAAAATTAAAAATTTTTCAAATTAAAGTTGATTTGTTCTGCCGAATATTTCCGATATATTATTACTCAAAAATTCCTTTTTATAATTTTTTTAATATAAACTTTGTTTTATCTTTGGAAAATGGCAAAATTTCACAGTTAGTTATTTTTCTTATTGTTGTGTCTAATTTGGTTGTGCGAGAAGAAAATTTCAGAAAATTATTTTATCAGATTCCCAATTTTTTATAAGTAAATTTTTACTAATTTAATAAGTTAATTTTCATATGATTTTATGTTCTTCTTAAGCCCTTTTTGTCCATACTAAAGCTAAATTTTTAAAGATATTTTTTCTATTAAAGAAATATTTAAATTCTAATTTTTTTTTGTATTTTCAAAACTTACCCAAAAATAAATTAAAATTTTTATATTTTTTTAAAATAATTTAGTCATTGATTTTTGATCATCCAAAAATAACTTGGTTTACAGAAAAAAAGATAATTATTTGAAATGAATTTTCGTCAAAATTCAAAAACTGTCCTCAAGAGTGATCATTGATTTTGATCAATCACTTAAAAAAATCTATTTTGAAATTTATATTAACTTATGGATTAGTAAAAAAACTAGCGTTTTAAAAATGATTGATTTTTTGGAGATGAAGCTACTGTAAAAAAACCCAACTAAAAATAATAGAAAATGATATACTGAATAAATAATTGAAATCAGCTGTGAATTTCTGTCACAATCAGTGCATAGATAGCCGCCATGCTAGTTAAGTTAAAAAATTATTTACCCCTGAGTGCTTTGTGGCTCCAAAGTACAACTATTAATATTTTTTTAATTACTAATTTTAAATTCAAACAAACTAATGTTTCAATAATTAAAAATCTAGTATAATAGTTGACAGAAAATTCAACTTTCATATTAGAATTAAAATTTCAAAACTGAAATGGAGCTTTTATAGTTGTTAATTTCTCATGCAATAAAACCAGGAAAAGAAAATTAAAAATCAAATTAACCCGCTGGAAATGTCTTAGATTCGAAATGAGGAATAAAAAAAATATTCAATGCTATCGATCGTATTAATTTGATGTGAATTAATCGGATTGTTTCATTATATCTAAATAAAATCTTGGATCATTCATAATAATACCAAAAAATATTGAGCTTTAATTTTAAAATTGAATAATTTAATAAAATCTAGGCTTATCTAAAATATTTGGTATTAAATTAAAGATTGAAATTCCACCAGAAACTGGAATGTTTGAGAGTTTTTTATATTATTTTTTACTTAAAACTATTAATTAATATAAAAAATTAAATCAACATCAACTCTCGTCAGGATATATTTACATATTTTTTTTAATATGCCTATTTGATTAGATAAAATGTATTGATCAGGCGAATTTCTCATTTACTTATGTAAATCTGTATAAAAATATACATTTGAGTTAAATTGACAGACTAGTTTGACGATTAATATTAGAAAAAATCAAGATCGTTTTTATCATGATAGAATTGTCTTTAAAGACAAATAATTTAATTTAACTCTTTTTAAGCAATATTTTCACATAATTCTAATTCATTAGCTGACTCATTCTTTGATTCAAGCTATAAAGAGGAATTTAAAAAAAAATCTATTCCTTAAATAATAAAAATAAATAATTGATCTTAAAAATCTTTTTTTAATTATTATAAAATATTCAATTTATAAATAATTTTATAATTTGAATAAATTTTTTTTTAAGATTGGGAAAATCTTAGGTATTTTTATTTGAGAATATAAAAAAATAAATTATCTTTTATTAAAACGAATTTAATTTAGAAGAAAAAAAATTTAGAATTAAATAATATTATCTGTGCTTCAAATATAGATTATTTAATTTGTTGAAACAGTATTTTTTTCCAAAATATATTTAACAAGTTACGATCTATAAACTAGAATAATTATGTTCCTTTTTTGAATTATAAAAAGCAAACAATTTGTTTGATGATTAAAAGCATTTAATGAAAATACTCAAGCATAAATAATTTATGCTTTTATTGCTTTAAAATAGCGAATCAATCTTTTTTTACTCCCAACTTTTTGTATAGAAAATAATTAAATTTATAATTTTAGCGACAAAAACAATTTAATAGAACTTAACTCTTAATTATTATACAAATTTAAAAAATATTGGAAAAAAATAAAAATCTTTCCAGGTGACAATTAGGAAAAATTTGGAAATTTAAATTATAATAAAATAATTAAAAAGCATTGAATAAATTATTCTTTAAAGTTTGGAGTTAAGAACACTTCAGGTTATAACTGAAGAGAAAAATAAAATCTGCGATATGGCTTACTTTTTAATTCAATAAAAATAATTCCACGAAAAAATACATAAAAATTAAAAAATTGAATTGTTAGTGTTTAAAAATGGACTAGGGACTAGGTTCATGATAAAACCGGAAATTTGATTTTTAATTATTTTTCTAAGACAAAAAAAAAGAATGAGATTTCAAAAATAATTTATTTTATTTTTTTAATAAATTTTTTCATTCATATTGTGTTCTAAATCTCTGTCTAGATGCTTCTCCTAATTAAAGAATAAATAAAATTATAAATTAACCAAATTTTTGTTTAAAAAGAATATTCTCAAAATTTGACTTATTTTGATTAATAATTTTTGACTTATTTTGATTAAAAATTCGAAATTGTATGAAAAATAAATTTGTTAATATAAAATCATCAATATACTACTAAATTCGGGTTTATTAACTTAAATCTTTATTTGAAATATCATTAAACGTGACAAATGAGACAAATTAGGTTAGATTAAATAGCAACTGTAAATATTTTATAGTAATTGGTAGATTTTTTTGTGTCATAAAAAAAATTAATTCAAAATTTCTGTTTAAGTTTTTAGACATTTTGAAAGACGCTTTTTTAAACTCATCTTCTCCAATTTTTTCTTCAATTTTAGAAAGAGAGGAATCTGATTATTTTTTAAGCTTGAGAATTGATCTACAATATCTAGCTACTTCGATGTTAATTAATCAAAATATAAAACCTTAAAAGCAATTATCTTTTTTATATAAAATAACAAAAAAGAAACAATTTTCATACCAGCTAGTAAACAGTTTTTTAAGTTAATTTTATTTTTAAGATTTGTTTATTTTACATGATTATAAAAACATTCATAAAATTTTAATTAAAAAAATTATTTCTTCATTCAAAAGTATATCAAATTTTTATTTAATTTTTTAAAAAACAACTAACAAGTATTAAAAATTAAAATTAAAATCGATAAAATAACTTTATTTTCATTTAACATTTTTATTGTTTTTTTAATCGATTATATTAAAAAAAAGTCTCTTATTCAAATTTTTTTTAATAATGTCAAGCTTTAGTTTTTGTCGACAGGAAAATTCAAACAAAAAATTTTGAATTAAATTTTTATTAAATACTGAATCGAAAAAAATAAAATGAAATAGTACTCGTAAAATGTTTCGTCAATGTTGATCAAGAAACAAGTGGACAAATGGAAACAAAATAAAGTCTTTGAATTTCTGAGCTTCAAAACAAAAATTTTCAAATAAAAATCGATTTATGTAAAGGAGAATGCATCTTTTTTGCATACATTATCCGCCTTTAAAAAAATACACGCGGCTATATGTCGACTCAAAACCAAATAAAATAACTCTTTGGGTCACTTTCTTAAGGAAAAAAATTTCAATAACTTTCATCAAATCTTAAAAATTAAACGATTGAGAAAAAAAATTCAAAAAAAAAAAAAAAGCAAAAAATTTCAGCTCTAGTGTCTGGCCAAAATTAGCTTATGATCGAATAATTCTGGTAATAAGCTAGATTGACTTGAGGAGCAGTTGTAACCGGGTTACTGTCAGAATTTAGCAAATAACGATTCGAACTTTTCTGGTAAAACAGCTGCGGTGACTGGTTTGATGCCATGGACATACTGTTCGAATAACTTGGCACTCTAGGCTGTTGTAAATTTAGGTTGAACACTGGTGACTCAAATCCGCCACTGTAAGCCGGATAGTTTTTCTCAAAAGAGACATTTAGGCAATTTTCAGAAGGAGAACTGTAACTGGACGGCTTGGAACTGGCGTCACTTATTCCTCTGCTATCATTGTTCACAACTATGACATTTGACTGATTGGTGGGGAATACGCGGAAAGACTGGGCAATGCGGTAGTTGGGAAGGCTGGCTGCCGAATTCTGATTCACATATTGTCCATAGTAATTTCCGTTCGGGTTCTGTGAGACCGAGTTGGTTGGTGGTGGGCTTGAAAAAACCGACTGTTGACCATACTGACCATACATTGGACTCTGGTAGTTTGCCGAGTAGTATCTCGGAAAGTACTGTGAATGCATGATGCTCTGATTTTTGGAATAGTAGTCCACGTATGCACCATTCATTTGGCTGGCCTTAACTGGGGTTGAGCATGGCATTTGCTTTTTAGCAGGCTGAGGCTGCGGGCATCCCATGAGCTCGTGGGGCCGGTTTGGTATTTTGTTGTTTTTGAAGATGGGGTTGTAGATCTTGGATGGCACAAAGCCGGGAATTTCGCCCGGAGAAAAAAACTGATGCTTGGCTCCCTTAACGTGCTAAAAAAATTTTTTTTTATAAAAAATTTTTAGAGACTTAGATGTCACTTGCCATCACTAATTGTATCTGTCCGGTCATGTAAGCATTGCATTTGGCACAGTAAAAGCCGAATTTTTCAAATTTTCCGACTCGCTTTGTCTCAGGTATTAGGTAAATTTTGGCGTTGATGTTGTGCGACTCGGCCAACGCAAAATTATGGATATCAACTTTGAGGAAATTTTTTTGTTAAAAAAATTTAAAAATTTTTTTTCCCAAATTTACTTTTTGGCTTATCTTCCTGATTGTTGTTTTCGTCAGTGGAAAGCTTGGTGTCCGAAGAGCAAAATGAATTATCAGCGGACTGAAGTTTTTTCTTGTCCATTTGTTTGTGCTTTTGGCTTATCAAGTGAACATCGAACTGGGTCTGGCTGTTGCAGTAAATTTCACACACTGGACAGTGCCAGTCAGAGTTTTTAATTCTGTAATTCTTAATTGGCTTAGCTGCTTTCTGCTGGTCATCTGGCACGGGCATTTCAAATACAATGTAATTGTAAATAAAGTAGGAAAAAATTCCAAAGCCTAAAAAATAATTTTCAAAAATGGGACTGATGGTATGAAAAATGTTGGCTTTGAGCGTCAAATATATGAGGGTTTTGAAACCGTGCTTCTAACAACGTGGCCTCCTATTCGCTTAATCTCAATGTCATTGCTTTCTTAATTCAAAAAACACTGTAGAATTTGGTTTATCTTTATAGTGTTCGAGTCGTTCTAACGACGGCTCTAATTTTGAAACCTACGCATTTTTTCAAACCAAAGAAATAGAATTTTTCTCTCAAATTTTCATTCAAAATTTAATATTTGAAATTATTGAAATTTTGTTTTCCATCTCGTGTTTTTAGCTTTGAACGCCTTCGCTTTTTTTTCAAATGAATTGGATCCTACTTGAAGCAAAAATGGTACTAGTGCATCTTCTAAGCCGAAATAAACGCCCTGTTAAATTCCATTCAAATAATTTGATCATGATACCTGTTGAATATTTGACCATTTAATTAAAATAAAATACTTATCCTAGTTACGTTTATGTTTTTTTAATATTAAATTTATTAAAATTAATTTAAATCAATATTTTTAATGATAAAAATTCAAATTTTTAAGTCAAATTTTGATATAGAACAGCAAAATATTACATATGTTTGTTTAATTTATCATCCTTTTTATTAAAACATTTTTAAATCGATTCATTACTCATAAAATTTTGAAAATGTTTCTAAATATTGAAATAATTTTTGTTTGTTAATTCGTACTCTATCTTTTTTTATTCTAAAATTTTTAAAAAGTTAATTTTTTTTTTTAATTTTAGCCAAAGCTTTTAATTGCAATAAAATTTTAATTAAAAAATATCTTACTTTTCAAAAATTACTCAAATTTTTTATTTTTTAATTGTTTATCTATATTAATTTCAAACTAAAATTTATTAATTTTAATAATCACATTTAACTCACTCTTTCTCGTGCGAGTTAAATGTGTGTGTGATTAAGAATATTTTAAAATTTTTAATGATTCATGTTTTCTACTATTGTTTATAAATTACTGATTAATATTTTCGATTTAATAATGGATTCAAAGAATTGGCACTCTAAGCTTTTAAATCTGAAACTGATTATAGCTAATAAATTTTTTAATTAATTAAAACTACTTTTTCTAGTGAGGGATGAATTTTGTTTCGTTAATAAATTTGATCAACGAAGGAAGAAAAGCAATTTGTATTAAATATTGAATAATTATTAAAAGTTTCTTTTTTAATTCAATTGTCTAAGTTGTTTTGATGTATCATGCAAATATTAAGTGATTACGAGCTAGCCAGACACAAATCAATTGAATGAAAACAAAAATTATTAGTAAAATTTTATTAATTTTGAATTTTTCATTATTTACTAATAGAACATCTGATTTATTTATACTTTTAATGCCGGACAAAAGCTATAAAACCTCCATCTTCTTTGATATAACTTTGGACGATTAAAATCGATACCCCAAAATATGAATAAAATACACCAAATTTTTAACTTTTTTTCCCCAAATATTAAATATATTCCCCAATTATTGTGTTTTTACATAAAAAAATTAATTAACACTAAATTAAATAAAAATCCACTATTTTTAACTTATTGAAAATTTTTCTTAAAAAATAGCACTTTTTATTAAAAAATGATAACAAATTTAAGAAAAAGTACCTAAATTTTGTAATACAAATACAGTAATGTTCCTCTTTTTTTTCTTTAAAATTTACGAAAATTAAAGTGAATTTACGTAAATTTATAAAAGTAAAAAATCATGGTTTTGTGAAATTCAGTACAAAATGATAAAAAGAATAGAAAAAAATGTTAAAAAATTGAATAACTTTTTTCCTAAAGGTTTAAACTTAATTCTGTCAATGCAAGATAGTGCAACATTGAAAGTTACATCAAATAACATGGTCGGCTAAATTTGCAGAGTTTAGCAGAAATTAAATTTCAATATAATCGAGCGTAGTGCATTTTACAGAGATTTTGCACATCACTGGCAGACTTTTACAATTGATGCAACTTTGAATGTTGCACCATGTTGCATTCACAGAATTAATTTTTAACTTTTAGAAAAAAATTTATTTAATTTTTTTACACTTTGTTCTGTTCTTTTGAACTGAACTTCACAATACCAAAAATCATAAATTTAACAGATTTAGACGTCTGATTTTACGTTAAGAGCTTTGGCATCTTTTGAGTGAGTTGATTGTAAAATGTAAATTTACTTTATGTTTCATAAATTTTGGATAAAACAAAAAGCGGAACATTATTTTATTTTTATTACAAAATTTAGGTACTTTTCCTAAATATGTGAATAAATATGTTAATAATAAAAATTGCTATTTTTTTAAGAAAAAGTAAACATCAACAACTTTCTAGAAAAATATGGCTTACATGATTTTCAGCATAAAACTCGATTGAATACTATCTTTTTTTCTAACAAACACTCTCTTCTAATAATTTAGGTACTTTTCCTAAATATGTTATCATTTTTTAATAAAAAGTGCTATTTTTTAAAGAAAAAGTGTCAATAAGTTAAAAAAAGTGGATATTAATTTTTTTTATGTAAAAACATAATAATTGGAGAATTTATTTAATATTTGGGAGAAAAAAATAAAAATTTGGGGTAATTTTTTCAAAATTTGTGGTACTCAATTTAAATTTCTCTATAATTTTTTTTCTTATGATTTTAAGCTAAAAATGATGTCTTACGCTTGATTTTTGGATACTGAATTTCAATAATTTTTAAATCTTTAGAAAAAAATTAAAATTGAAATTTGATTTTCGAATTTTGAAAACGAACGTATAGCAATATTAAAAAGGTTAAACAAAAAAAAATTGGTGATGAAGATCTTAAATAAATCAGTCTTTGAATACAATTTGTATAAGTTTAATCGTTTTAATCAAGACAATACTGAATGTTGAAAAAAAACTTACTTTTCACTTTTCCATAAAAAAAAATATTTTTTATCCATTTGAGACCTAAATAAGTCATCAAGCACACAAGAATTTTGAGTTACTGCTTAGAACAGATTTTCAGTTGAAATACTTAAATAAAAACAATTTTGGTGATAACTAATTTTATCTTATTTAGTGTCATTTTTCTCCTAGATATTCCTAACCTGGAAGCTTTAGAAAAGTATTTGAACAATAGAGCATGGAAAAAATTTGAATCATTAATTGATCAAAATATAACCATAGGTTTTGCCCGGTTGGTTCAAAATTTTGTTAAAGGCATCTATAGAATGTTAAAATTGCAACTTCTGGTATCTTTATTCCAAAGTAAGTAGATATCATTGATCTGGAACAAGGTAAAACATGACTTTGTTACAAGTTATATTTTGTTCAAATCAACAAGTCATCTTTCAGTACTTGAACAAAAGAACTCAATCTTTTAAATAAAAAAATTAAAAAAAGTATGTGCTACTAAAAAAATATGAAAATTTAATGAAAATACGCAATTTATGGTAGAACTAAACTACAAAAATCTTAATTTTTATTGTTTTTAAAAATAAAAAAATTAATTGGAAAATTATAATTATTTTTGATAAATAGGACTTTTTAAAGGCTACTCAACCTCCTTTAATTTTTGGATAGGGAGACTTGAGCCCTTCTTTTTTTTTATTTTATTTTTTATCTGAAGGAGCTTTAATTCGTATAGATAAATAAATTAAATAAATACTTATTGGGTCCTAAAATTTCAATTGTGGACAAAATAGCTATCTCTTTCTTTATTAAGAAAAACAGAACATGATTACGTCAGAAATTAGTCTTTTTAACTCAGCGCTAACTAAATAATCAATTCAATACACCTCTTCAATTAAAATAAATCTAATTTTTTTCAATAAATAAAGCATGCAAATAAATGTAAATGAGACAATTACATTATTTTTTTTGTTTTAAAAACATAATATGGGATGTTACTCCGGTTCGTCGGAATGTCTTTTGCTACAATTTAATAAACCATATCATTCAAAAATATAAATATTTTGATTTCCAAAATATGTAAATAAAAAAAATAATTAAAAAAATTAAAATGAGCATAATAGTTATTTTATTTATTTTTATTTAGTTTAATCAATTGAGCAACAACAAAAATGACTTAAAACAAAAAAATTTGAAAAAATTGTTGACAAATTCACAGTAAATAAAATCGAGACCATACTGTCTCATTATTCCTTTTTTATATTTTGATATTTTAAAAATACGTCATTTTTTTTATATCATTTTGCTAAAAGCATCATATAATCATAGCCAATTTTTTTTATATATTTTATTTAAAAATTTTGCATTTATAAAAATAAATAAGTTCTAGTATCATTTTTCTCAGACATATTTTTCCACGTTCAAAAATTCTGTTTTACTCCTATTAAAACTATCTTGTCTATGAACAACGTTAGCATTGTCTATTTGGCCCAAATTGGCCCCGAGACCCTGTAAATGTTGAAAAAAAATTTGTTTTTCAATCTGAAGAGTCAAATTATTCAATTTAAGTTCTTTTAAAATCGAATGTATCTTTAAAAAACATAATTTTAAATTTATTTTTTCTCAATTTTTAATTTGTTCTAAAATTAACCTGAGAAGAAACAAGTTGTTCATAGGCCTCATGGCTGATTTGAACATGGAGACTAGCTACATAGTTATTTGAAGACAATTGCCATAAATGGTCGTCTCTATATGACAAAACTCCTTCAACATTCAAAATCTAAACCAATTAATAATTTATTTTAAATAAATAATTAAAAAAAAATACTTTTTGAAGTAAATTTTTAAACTGTTTTTCTTTGCTTTCGGGAGTTCTAAGCAGCAAAACTGATGATGAGTGTTTAAGAAGTGGAAGAACACTCAAAAATATCATTATCGATATGCATAGAGAACACAGTGGATCAGCAATGTACCACCCGAATTGTTGGATTAAAAATGATGAAATTATTACGCCAACACTTCCCAGAGTATCTGCCAAAACATGCAAATAAACGCCTCGCATGTTATCGTTTTCGGATGACGAGCAATTTCCTGGTCCGTGACTGTGATTGTGGCCATGTGAGTGCGAATGTGAATGAGAATGGGAATCATCTGAAATGCCACCATGTGAATGAGCATGACTAAACGCAAATATTCCAAATAAGTTCACACACAGTCCAGCAAAAGATACATAGATCAATTTTTCGCTTTTGATCTCAGGTGGTTCGAAGAGTCTCATGAAAGCTTCTGCAAAAACAAACAAGGATATGACTACCAGGAACAATCCATTGATGAATCCAGATAATATTTCGACTCTGCCAAATCCATACGAATATATTCTTGTTGGTTTCCATTGACTTACCACGGCTGCAAAAAGACCCATTACTAGAGCTGAACAATCAAAAAGCATATGAAAACCATCAGATATAAGTCCAAGACCTAAATATTGTAAAAAAATTTAATTTTTTTTTAAATCTCACAGTGGTTCTACGATATCTCTTTTTTACGTAAATTTACAAAGTTTTACGTTTATTTTAAAACTTTTTAGATTAAGTAAAAAATAAAATTGGTAAAAGAATATTTTTAGATTTTTTCCTAAATTTCGCCTTGAATAAATAAATACATGGCAATATTTTTATTATTTTTTTAATATATTTATTTATTCAAAGAGAAATTTAAAAAAAATTGAAAATTTTTAAAAATCGATTTTTTTTTGATTAATTTTACGTAACTTTTGTTAATAAAAATTTACGTAGAATTTAAAAAGTTTAAAAATAAGCGTAAAACCCTGTAAATTTACGTAAAATACAGCTATTGTAAATCCATTATTTCGCCTACTGTTTGTGAAAGCTCCGTAAGTTAACTCAACAAATGTAAACATCAAATTTAGACATAAAAAATAAAATATTTTCCTTGAATCAGCGTTGGAGATTATTTCTCGCAGAATGTTCTTAGTCACAGTTACCATAGACATGGATGTTTTTTTTAAATTTTCACCAGCGAGACTGTACAATGGACTGCCGACCGAAGAATAGCCTATAAAACTTCCCTTGTGACTTGCCAGCGGAGAGCTGAGACTATGCGTGGCTATGACGAACAAAAAATAGGCTATTATCACTCCCCACGACAACGCATGCTCTTGTTCAACTATTGTCTTTATTTTGTCCAGAACCATCACTTTTACCAAGTGTGGATAATTCCATATAAAGCTTAGACCCACTGATGTTGTAAAAACAAATATAGATCCATGTTTTGCCGCAAAATTGCTCTCTGTTTTGTTACTTACATAAGAGTCGACATAAAAATCAATTAGATAAATGAACAAGGACACCAGAAGTGTAGGAAGTAAATAGTAGAGCCATGAGTGCTCGCTTTGGCTGGTCAAAAGCTCCGAGTCCCCTGTGGCAAGACTTGTATATGCCGACGGGTCAATAATATTGGTAAAAAGGTTAAAAATGGCCCATGGTGCAATTATAATTGCTGAAAAAACAGTTGACAGCGCTTTGAGACGCTTGTGACCGCCTAGGTCTGTAATTAAGACTTTGGTCAATGAGCCATGGCTAAATCCTATTTGCAAAAATAAAGCAATGACTAGTAAAATAATTCCAGCTTTGTGGTCTGATACTTGAAACCAGGAAATAAGTACATAGAATAAATGGGATATAATTCCGTGGTGACCCTCGGGGTGATCCGAGGAAGCTTGTAGACGGTCGTGGTCAAATGCGAATAGAACTAAAGTGCCCACTAGAAGCAAAAAGACGCCCCTGGTCCTTGATGGGTTTGTTTGAGAGAGAAAAATAGCCTTTATGGCGCACAGAACTACAAATTCAGATTGTTCAAAGATTAGGGTGGTTCGCAATGGACCACATTGGGTGAGTCCAAATAACCATAAAAGTTTTATGAATACTTGAAAACTTGAATATTTAAATAAACGAATGTATTGGATTTTGCTAAGGGTGCTGGATTTTTTGGAAGTTCCTGGATTTGAAAATGGCCTTTGAAGCAGAAGATAGAATAAGGCTGCGATTAGGAGTGAAAAAAAAAGTAGCTGGACTATGTGAATGTGCTTTAGCAAGTCGTAGCACAAGTATATTCCGAAAGATTTGAGGAATTTTGAGACTAAAAGTAAGATTAGAAGGTGTACGACGTCGTTTAAGGCAAACGAGCTGGTTCGTCTTGGTTGCTTCGAGTGATCGTTCATTTTCGTTTACTCAACATTATCATGTTAAATAAAATTATTTAAATCTAAAATTATAAAATTTGAAACACATAAACAAATATTTCTATTCATTGGTATAAAAATTCATTTTTCCTTTTTCACTCTAGAATTTCAATTCTAAATAATCTTTTTAACCAGGTAACTTTTTAGATTTTATCATCTTTTATTCTTGGTACTTGGTTGCTTTTATTTTTTTGGAAGTTTTTAATTAACGAAAAAAATATATGAAAAAAATAAATTTTAAAATATATATTTTCTTTTTTTTTTTAAAGTTTCTTGAAGAATTAAAAAAAGAGATTGAGAAAAAAAAAATTTTTTAAATAAAATCCAGTATTAATGATGATGATGATTGATGTTTTCTTATTGTGACAAGGTCACTTAGGTACCACTTGCGGAACTATCACCCCTTTGAACCCAAAGCTCGTTTATTAGATTTACTTTCTAATGTAAAATCCATAAACTTTTGTACATTCTATTGGTAGTATTCTTCTTGACTGATAAACTGACTATTGTTAGTATCTTTTTTTAATTAAAATTATTTAATCATTTCCTTTTATTAATAAGTTAATAGTTGATCTAGCTCAGAGTTGTTTAAAAAACCCAAATTAAAGTTCAGGTCCAGACTTTTTTTCAAAAGACCTGGACTTTAAAATAAAGTCAAGACTTGGACTGACTTAAGACTTGAGACTTGTCTTTTAAACAATTCTGGTCTAGCTTTAGCTTTCTTGGATGCCTGGTGCAAGGTTAAAAGTTTAAAGCTTATATTTAATTAAGTTTATTGCTCTGATATCTTTAGACAAATATCTTTGAGTAAAAAACAAGATCTCTTAATGACATGGTCGATTTCAACTTAGTATATTTAGTGAAGTTGATGGCCCATCTTTCGGTCTGTTAAATTAATGTCTAGCTGCGTTTCTCTAATTTTTTTTCAAGATTTTTAAGAAGCAGATAAAAAATTAACTCCATTGGTAAATTTTGTTAGGAGGAGTAAATTTGTCAAAACTTGAGAGTAAATTTAAAATTTTTTTATATAATATTTGTAATTGTATTTAAATTTAGAATGAAATAACTATGGGTCAACTAAGTTGAAAATACTCACATAGAATTATTTTCTTAATTTGAACAAGTTCATTTTTTATTGTAAATATCTAAATCTATAAAAAGTATGGAAAGAGGACTCAAATAAAGATTGTTAAGAAGATTGCTTTCAGAAAAAACATATACTGTCTGACGCATTCTTAAATTAAATAGAAGATAATTAGTTAAAAATAAACGATTTTTATCAAATATTTTATATTTTTTTTATAAAAATCGTATTATTTTTTCTACATTATGTGGTATCAAAAATCAATCATGTGGCTGAAAGGAAGGACTAAGTCTCCATTCCAACCGGCCAAGGCTTCGCCTTAATTATTTTTTTAAATAAATAAACGATTTTTAAAAAAATTTATTCATTTTTTGCATTTTAATTACTCTAATTAATATTTTTGATTTTTGAGCCGATCTTTTGCTTTTACCCTTGCTTCTCCTCATTTCATTCCCATTTCAATGAGTTCTTTCGATGATTTATAATAGTTGGTCAAGCTCAGAGTTGTTTATAAGTCCCAAATTAAAGTTCAAGTTCGGAATTTTTTTTTCAAAAGACTTGGACTTAGAAAAAAAAAAGTACAGACTTGGTTTTTAAACAAAGCTTTTAAAAACATCTTTTGTTAAAACATCTTTTCTATTAATCTCAATGTCATTTCTTTCAAAATTACAAAAACAAAATTGACTATGTAGATTTAGTGTTCGAGTTATTCTAACGACGGCTTTAATTTAGAAACATACACTTTTTTTAAAACAATATAAATAATATCTTTCTCTTATATTTTCACTCAAATTTTATTTTAAAGATTTTTTCTAAAAAAAATATGTTAACATTAAGAACTTGAAGAGAGGAATCAACTGATTTGTGTGATATATTTAAAAAAAAAATAATAGTGCCCTATTTTTTTTATTTTATATTTTAGAGCCATTTGGTATGAAAACTTCGAAAATAGTCACCCAATTTTCCCGAATTTTTTTAATTTATCAATAAATCTATTAAATGATTATTTAATTGATTATTAAATTATTCGTCTGTACAAAATAAACTAAGTTTTTTCCGATTTGATTTCATTCTATAACAATAAGTAAAAAGTTAAAAACAAAATAAAATCGAAACAAAACAAGAGTAAGTTTAATAGAATTTTATAAAAGAGGAAAAACGGTTGTCCCTAAAACCCGGATCCGGCTATAAATTTCTTAATTTTGTGACATTTTAGCTTATTTTTAAAAATTATCTTTATTGCTTCTATTTTTTGAAATATAGACTTTTTTTTTGAAAAGAGAAAGTTTCATTGAGAGCGAGAGAGATAAAATGTATTTTTAATTATTAAAAAAAAATAGCGCCACTGCATATTTATAGTATTATACGGTTAAACGGGTTAAATAGAATAATTTTTCGAGTAATTGGGTGATATTTTTGACTAATCGGGTTAAATCTGTTTAACCCTTTAAGGTATAAAAATTAACCCCATTTCATATATCATAAAGAGCATATCCTAAACATCTGAAATATTCTAATAAATACTTTAACATGATTCATGTTACATGAATCGTATCGAATAATGGAAAAAGGTTATACCTTAATTTATACTAAGGACCTTTAAAATCCGAATCATAACTCTATCAAAATTTAAGAGAAAAATAATGTTAAAATTTTTTTAAAAATATATCACACAAATTAGTTAATTCCTCTCTTCGAGTTCTTAATGTTAACATATTTTTTTTTGGAAAAAATCTTCTAAAATGAAAGAGATATAGCAGTTTTTCAAATTTGGACACCCCCTTTTAGACATCGTTATCGTATTGAATTTTTTTTTCTATTTATTTTTTCGATCACTTGAATTTAATTATTTAATAGATAAAAAAATTATCAAAATTTTCCTTTTTTAATTGATCTGTTAAATTTTTGATTTAAATAAATTTTTTTATTTTTAATTTTTTAAAGATTTCCAATTTATTGCACCATTTTTATAACTGAAAGGATGAATTAAAAAATTAAAATGTTATCACTAAATATTCTATTTATTTTTTTGATTAAAAAATCATTTAAATAAATTTTAATTTACCATCTTATTATTATTTTATAAAAAAAATACAAATAAATAACATAAGCATCTTTTAACAATAAAATTCGTTTATTTTATTTTAATTTAATTTGAAACAATTTTTTACTTAAAATTTTAGTATTGCTCTAAATTCCGAAAATACGGGTTTTTTAAATTATAAAAAAAAACTCGATTCCTCTTTTCAGAACCAAGACTATTATATTTGACGTTTTAAACATTCAAATAATTAAATCTCAAAATTCAAAGTTTCATCTTGATTCAAATTGAATGAATTTAAATAATAAATTATCAAAAATTCTGTAATTTTTTCTTTCAAATATTAAAATGAATCATTCCATGATTGTTAAAAAAAGTCTCAAATATTTGAATAGAGTATTTGCTGTATTGATGGTAGTTGTTGTGAGCCTCAATATAGAGCAGATATTTCATAATAAACGAATTCAGAGTTTTGAACACATTCTAAACTTAAACTCGGATCTGAACAATAAAATCCGTCGCTGCCAGAGTTGCCAAATGGAAGGTTTATGGGCCTTGAATCGATTGAACAGTAAGTCCAAAATTTTCAAACCTAGCCATAACCTTTTTCTAGTCGCAGGAGCTTTGCTTTCTTTGGTCTTGGCTGTTTTTAGTCTTGTATTTGCGCATAGAACCAGGATGTTTAGAGAACATTTCAAATGGTTTGTACCATCATGTTTAGCTTCCACAATTTTAACAGCTGTTTATTTTATTGTAGTGATTACAACACATATAGTAAAATAAGACACCATTTCCAAAATTAAAATAACTCATTTTTCTATTCAAGACCCAAGAATGCATTGATAGCAATAACTTTGATCCTTTGTGGCACTGTGATGCTGAATTTAGCTACAGTATGGAACATAAGGTTAAGCCATTGAGTATTCTAATGCTTGTCTGCATTCCTCAAGTAAATCATTTTATAAAAAAAAAAAACTTAAACTTTGGCTAATTATAAATTTCTTTCAAAAATTTTCATTAAAGTTTGTGGCAAGATCCTGTTCACTTTTGACCGAAAAGTATACTAAAAAAGCCAGCAAAAATGGAATGTGCAATAATTGGTATTCAGTGGAAATGAAAGATAAGACAAACAATTTAAAAACAAATCACCATTATGAAAATTCAGATGCTAGATCAGAAAATGAGCTTGGTTTGCTGCGCGACTCACCCATTGAATTTGGTTTTAGAGAGCTTCCAGTTGATTGTCCATCTGAAAAAAAACTAATTAATCAAATGCTGCCCAAGATGGGATTTTATGGCGAACAAAATGAAGATGTTTACATTGAAAAAAATAGACAAGAATATGTTGAGAATGAGTTTTTTTCCAATGAAGGATTCGACCAAGTTATTTTAGACAACAAGTTTCCAAATTTTAAACTAATCAACCAGAAACGAATTTTTATGCGAAATTCGTCCTTGTCAACGATTTCGGAAGAAAAAACTTTTGCCACTTTGACCGAAGTATCCAACCAGTATGCTGAAAGAACCGACAGTCCCAAAGTTAATCCATCTAAATTAGTCTGCTCAGTAATTGATGAATTCCATGACAAGTCATTGATAATGAATGAAATAATTCATGTGTTTCAGCCTTCATCAAAAGATGGTTGTTTTAGCAGGAATGTTCCAATCCGACTCACTTCTCCGAGAAAAACTGGTGTTGGTTTTAATTCACCCATGTCATTGCGTTCATCCAGTTCATGTAGCCCTAGCTCTAATGATTTCGATTTGTCGCCAAATTTCGAACAATCAATATTGTTATCTAATTTAGTGATGGCAAAAAAAATCCGATTTGTCAAGCGGCTTAAAAATCGTATTGAAACCAAAAGTGGTAAAAAATTTTTTGTCAACAAAAATTGGGATTTAAAAATTAGGATGAGTCCTGTGCTTAGTATTGGAAAAAAAAATCATTTAAAAAAACGAAAATTTTTGTCATTTTCTTCAATGTCCAAAGAAACAAAAGAAAGAATTATTTCTTCTGGTCAAATTAATCATGCTGTTGATATAACCCCCGAAAAAAAAACGCTAGTAAAGGATCAATCAAGTTCTCAAAGCGATCTTGTAGTGCCCAAGATGAATATAGAACCGGTGTTTTTTTAAATTTTTAGTATCAAGTCTACATTAATTAATAATAATTTGTCATAAAAATGCTTTAATTGCAATAATTTTGATAAAATTTGTTGCCATATAGATTTAGTTTTAAGTTGATTGCAATTTTATTTTCGTTGTGTATTTATCTTTTTTTAATAATATTATTTTCCAATTAAGTTTCGATTTTATAATTTAAAAATTATTTTCTTTAAATAAATATTTAAAAAAAAATCTGTTAATTTTATTTATATTTATAAAAAATTCCCTATTTGCTCTAGAGATAATTTTTTTAATTAAAAAGAGATTTTGGAAAAAGTTAATTTTGTGGACCAATCTTTTAAATTATTTATCAAACTTATCTATGGAGATACGATATTTAAACGAAATATCTTATTTCTAGTAGAATATAAATCAACCCTTTCGTCTATCTCATTCTCTTGTAAAAAATTTTAGACATGAGAAAAATAAATGTGCAATTATTGTGCAAATATTAACAGAATTAATATTTTCAATTTTTTTGGGTTCAGCTTAGTCCAATTTCTCATGTCAATTGAGAAATCAAAACAAAAGTACAATACAATCTTTAAAGGAAATCATTAATAATTAACTTTTTATTTATTTGCTGATTTAATAACAATTTATACTTACTGTATATTTTATTTGTTTTATAAACTTTAATTTTTTTTTTTGAAATATTGTAATTAGTTAAGTCATCCACTGACATCATAATAAGAATGATGACATAAGTAGTCATAGACATTTACTGACATGTTATGATTTTTTAAAGAACTTTATAAGTCCAAGTCATCCACTGACATGTTTTCATCATAATAAGAATCATGACATAAGTAGTCCAAGACATTTATTACCCCATGATAGCCAAAGCTATCCAACTTTGTTTAAAATGACATTCTACTGATAATTAAATTTGCTCTTTAGATGCTTAGCTTTCGACTGTCGAAAGAAATATTAAGATAAGATAAGCCAAAATAAAAATCTGGTATATATAGTTTTCAGACAATCCCAGTAAACGTCTTGGACTATTTATGTCATGATTCTTATTATGATGAAAACATGTCAGTGGATTAATTTGACTTATGCATTTCTGCTTCTACTATTTTAACCACTCTTTATTTAAGAATTATGAAGATTAAGGAAA
The DNA here is from genome assembly GCA_025491095.1 of Brachionus asplanchnoidis. Classification (NCBI taxonomy): domain Eukaryota; kingdom Metazoa; phylum Rotifera; class Eurotatoria; order Ploima; family Brachionidae; genus Brachionus; species Brachionus asplanchnoidis. The sequence continues at coordinate 3,467,701 of JAILYF010000004.1, forward strand.
ATTATAAAAGAATTAAGGAAAAAAGTAAAAATTGTCTAAAATTTTACAAAATAGACCAAAAATACTCTTTTTTACCTAAATTAATTGCCAGAAATTTTGGTTAGTTTACGGAATTTTTTGAAGTTTAGCGTCAAGTTTCGTAAAATAACAAATTTTTACAATAATAATTTTATTTTTATTTTTGAAAAGTTATTTTTTTTACATAAATTTACTAAAATTCTTGTGATCAAGTAATTCTTTCTGATGCATTTTTTATATTTTTTAATATAATTTATTTTATCAAAAAATAAAATTATTTTATTGCTTCACAACGCCACCTTTTGTATGTTTGATCGGCAAACTCAGAAATATAAATATTTTTACTTATCGAAGGTTTAAATATACTTTCTAAGAATCAACTTAGAAATTTAGATAATAAAAATTAAAAACATAATTGATTTAGTTGACAAATTTATTGAGTTTATTTTTATCTCTGTTTGAATCTATAATTCTCGTTTTGAATTGGTGACACCAGCAGACAAATTTTGACCAAAATTTGTACTTGTTTCAAGGTCCTCCAAAGTTAAGTTAGAGTTTCTTAGAAACTCTAAAGTTCTAAAATTTGTTGACCGTAACACAACTGGGGGTTGTCTTCCATTACGCTTTGCTTGAATCCATCGATAGACGCACAGGCACCAATTATCGCCTGGCTTTAAACCTGGAAAGTAAGGAGGATGTGGTGTGCTCAAATCATTGCCCATCGATTTAGTGTACTCAAGAAAATCAGCGGTTACAGTTGCGCAAACAAAATGTGAACCTTAGAAATTTAAATAAAAAATATCTTTAAAAAATTATTTTTTTTTACCTTGATCATGCTCATTAGCTACGCAGTATCCCGTTCGCGTGAATCCTGTCATGGGGCTATCGCTGCATAACTCCAATGGCATGTTGTACACATTTTGCTCACAATTAATTGATTTTAAAGTAAAAATAAGCAATAAAATTAGCTTGATCATTTTAAAATTTTTAGTCAAAAATATTTTATGTAAATTTTGTTGTTCAAATATTTGCATGAATTTTAACACGTGAGGAAAGTTTTTAAATTTCTTAAATGTTTTTTTTTGATTTAATTCTAAAAAAGCGGCTTTAAAAAATCTTAAATGATCATTAGTAAAATTAATTTCAATTTCATAAATATTTTCTTTTTTTCTCTTTAAAATGTTTTTATTTTTTCCTTAGCAGGAATCGAAAATTTTACTATAATTAAAACACTACTATAATTTTTTAAAAACTAATTTTAGTTATTTATAGATTTAAGAAAATTTTATTAAAAATCTTAATTTTTTTAGTTTATAGTTTTATTTTAGAAGGATAAATGTATTTCTCTATTGGTTCTATAAAAATATATATCAATTGTGTCCTTTTTATCCTAAGAAAAAGTTTTTTGTTACTTTTTTCAAATAAGTAAAAAAAAACTTATATAACAGCAAGTTGCTGTTATATTCATCGGAAAATTCCATCCAAAATCAGGTGATTAATTTTAGTAGAAGTAGTAATAGTAGTTCTGACTGTAGCTGGCTAGCCAGCGAGTGTGCTGATAAGGCACACTAAGACAGCTGATGTGATTGATTACTGCTCATCCAGCAATCAATGCCTGCTTTAAAGCTGTTAACATTGGGGGCTTCAACTAATTCATTTGGCAGCGAGTTCCATATGTTAGCGGTTCTGTTGAAAAAAAAGTTATCTCTATGTTGGAGCCTCGATATTTCTTTGTGATATTTGAGGCAGTGACCTCGTCCTTGTTTTTTTGTGACATTAAAATTGTTGCTTTTTTCAACCAATTCTATTCAATGCATGACTTGTATAATTGAATTAGATCACCTCTTTTTCTTCTTTCCACCAGATTTGGAATGTTCAAAGCCTTCAATCTGCTTTCATACGGTTTGTTTCTAGTTGACGAAACAAATTTCGTAGCTCTGCGTTGAATCTTTTCAACATTCTCACAGTCAGACTTAAGAATTGGAGACCATACAGGCACCGCAAATTCCAAAAGAGGACGAACAAAAGTTAAATACAAAGATCTTAATAACTTACAATCAAAACGAGCGAATGACTTCCTGATGCGACCTAACATTTGATTTGCTTTGTTTGTAGCCTCTATCACTTGATTTTTCCATTTAAGATTTGTATTGAAAATAACTCCAAGATCTCTTTCGGTTTCTGACGTTGCTAACTGCTTACCATTAATAAAATAAGGAATTTCTTTGTTTTTATGACCATAATGCATAACCACACATTTTGATGTGTTGAAGAGAAGTAGCCAATCTTGAGTCCACTTGAAAATTAAATCTAAATCTGATTGTAGTTTCGCGGCGCTTATTTCTAATACCGTTTGCGAGAAAATTTTAGTATCATCTGCATACAATTTCACAACATTCTCTATTCCTTTAGGTAGATCATTGATATACAAAACGAACAATAGTGGACCAATCACTGACCCTTGTGGTACACCGCTAAAAATCTCAACCCAATCCGACAAAATTTCACCTTGAATAACTCGTTTCTAACTAATAGTCGATCTTAAAAATTAAATTTTGTTGCGTTTTCTAAGAAATTTTTCGAGTGTTATGTACTATTTTCTGATTAAAATATAATTTGAAAAACCTTAAAAAAAGTTACCATTTATTAAAATTTATTTATTCGAATGATGTGAGATTATTAAGGCTTTTTCTTTTAAAAATTACATTCAAATAAAAAGCCTTTATTTTATTGAAAACTAAAAATTTTTATTAAAAAAATTTTTTAATACTATTGATCGTAAAAAAAATTAAGTTTAAAGATACATTCAATACAAAAAAAAAATAAATTGATGAAATGCTTTGTAAATTCAAAAGAAAAGATCAATTTTATCTTAATTTAGTTTCTTCCATCTTTTTCAAAGCGTCTTCCAGAATATTGATTTCATCTATTTTAAAAAAGTTCAATTAGAAAAATAATTATTTTTACTGAAAAGCATACTCTTCAAATCTCTGACCATATGAACAATTTGTTGCTTGTTATTGACAGTTTCGACAGATTGTGTGTATGGATTGAACCTTATAGAGAATGGACGTGGAATTTTCAGAGCATATGAACTTTTAAAATCAAAAAATTGAAAAAAAAATATTTTTACAATTTAAAATATTAAAACCTCATGAGATCTTTTGCACTTTTAAATGACTCAGCGACAAAATAAATTGGCTGAAATTTTGTTATTGGATATTCTTGGTCAGCAACTTTTTCTGGATCAAAAGGTTTTAGCTCAGGCTCGTCACTCAAGCAGTACTTAAATTAAATTTGGTTAATAATTTCTAAAAATTTAATTTATCCAATTTACTTGTAACTCTCCGAATGAAGAAAGTAAGCCAGCGCCATAGGCTTTAATTTTTCCTTTTTGACGACACAAACCAAACTCAACAGTAAACCAATAGCACTAGGAAAAAATTTATTTCTTTAACAAAAAGAAGAATATAAAAAGATAAAATTACAGTTGCCAATTTTTTTATATAGTCGTCAGGGGCGCCAAGACTAGCCAAGCCGATTTCTTGCGAGAAATCAGCAAAATCTGGATCCGCAAATAATGGAACATGACCAAGCAGTTCATGGCACACATCTGGCTCTGGAGTATACTTTGGTACTGATGGATGACGAATATACTGTGTCGAATGAAAAACACTTAAAAATTTATTTTATTTAATCTATTTAAAAAAAAATATATTCATTTTTTTACCGAAAAGCTAAGCCAGCTAAGAAATCTCTTGATGATAGCAAACCAGCAACTGGTCTGAGTGTAAAACCAGTACAATCCTTTAAAAAGTTCGATATATCCTCTAGCTGTGGAATATTGTCTTCTCTGTAGCCACAATTTTGCTGCAACAAGGTGAAAATGTTGTTAAATTCTTCGCAAGCATTAGTTGGATACAAGTTGGTCAATTCTCGGAATATAATACCCCTGTAAAATTTCAATTATTTTAAAAATTAAAAATTAAAAATAAAATATTTATTACCAAGTGCCTGTTTCTTCTTCGGTATATTTAACTCTTGGAATAGGCTGACCACTTAAAAAAAATAATTTTAAAAATAAAATAAAAAATTTAAAGAAAAAGTACTGCTTGTAGTTGAAAGCAATGTCGGCAAATTCCTTTCTCCTTTGTCTGTAGATTGGATCAGTGAATCCAGGATGATCAGAGTCAAGTTCAGAGCCGTAACTTAGTATTCTATTTGCAAATTGATCCAGTTCTTTGATGCGTCTTGGAAACCATGGAATGCTTTCTTCCACGCTTCCTTCAATAGACTTGTCGAATATGTGCAAATAAGTTGCCTTTTCTTTTAGTTTTTCTATTGTATTTTGCAGGTTGTCTTTGTCTTTAGATTTGCAGTCGACAAAGAACTCATATTTACCCTTGTCATCTTTGCACAAACGAGACTCAATGTGAATTAGATTGACATTGTTTTCTTCAAATATTTTAAGAGCAACTGCCAAGGCGCCTATCTTTTCCTTTAGTCCAAAGACCAAGCAGATTTCTTCTTTAAATGAGTCTAAGCTTTCAGAAACCTGAAACGAGTAAGTAAACTTGGTGGGAAATAAAGTTTTGGAAAGTATACTTGACGGTTTAAATGCTGCTTAAATGATCCGACCATTTTAGAATTTTGTCTAATTTAGAATTAGAATATTAATATTATTGCGATTTTAAATGTTCTCTCAAAATTTAAAAATTTTAGTCTTTATAAATGGTTGAATTTACAGGGTGTGTGCTAATGAAGTTCTCAGCTCGAAAATTCTAAATTCAAGATATTTAGATAAACAAACTTTTATAAAGAAATTTAATTTACAATTATTTAACCAGATAGTTTAATTTGTGCTAGTTTTTTCTTCACAGAATTCAATCCCTAGGAACTTTAAAGTCTAAGTCTTTTATACTTGCATTTGTGTCAAGTGTTTTTTTTTTGAAATTCAAATTAATTTTCATGTCAGCAACACATTTTTGGATTAATTTTTTATTCATGATTTATGAAGAAGTGGCACCATACTGATTATCACCAAAGTCTATTTGATTTAATTTAAAGAATTTTTTGGTGTCTTATTATATTTTAGTTTCTACTATAGTCGAATGAAATGTAAAACAAAAATGCCATAAACCAGTTAATGAGAAAACAAGTTTTTTTTTTTAAACTTTGATCAAAATGCATTTTTCAGCAAGTGACTGCATTTAAAAAAAAAAGATTAATTCGAAATAATTTTTTTTTTTTGAAAAAAATTGAGCTGCTTTCAAAAATTAAAATGTCTGCTGAAAATAAAAAAAAAAAAATTTTTTTTAAATTTATATTATACATTCAAAAATAGTTATTTATTTTTTAAATTACAAACATTCCATTTAATTTTCAGAAAGCGATTTGTTAGAATAAATTAGAAATAAATTTGAATCAAATACTTATGGCTTAAATTAGTAAGAATCATTTAAAAGTTGACTTATTGATTTACATTTTGAAAAATAAAGTTGTACAAATCTATCTTATAAAAAATACAAAATTTGAAAAAATCAACATTTAGATTTTCTTAGTGAATTATTTATGCACTTATAAGTTTTATGCAAAAAGACTCATATTTAATGCAAATACTGAATTTCATTGCTACTAGAAAAAAATAAAAATGAAACTAAAATTCATGCAAAAATTCGACCAAATTTTTAGCTTCTCATTTTAAATTGGAGTTATTCAAAATATATCTTTTAGCAAAATTAAATAAATAAGTAATTTTTCAGTTCACTATTTTAATCTCAAGAACACACCCAAAAAAAATTTAAATTTAGATATTGAATTTTTTTTTAATTTTTCTTAGCCTTAATATTACACTAAAAAATATCTTAAAAGTTAAAAAATCCAAATAAAACAAAACATTAAGCTTCATAAATTCTAAATCGACTTATAAAATTAAATTTGCTTAAAAAAGTTTAAAAAATATAAAATAAAAATCATTTTAAGTTTCGGATTTCGAAATATGCTAAAATCAGCAAGTAAATATTTTAGAAACTTTAGTCGAAAACAATCTATGGATACTTTTTGGTTATCATATTTGATGTAATTTTACGAAAAATTAAGTAGAATTGATTCCATCAAAAAAAAAACATCACTGTAATAATTTTTGTTTTATTTTAGATTTAAAAAAAAGGTCGTTTTATTTAAATTTTTAAATAATTTTTTTCGAAAAGCTTTGACAATAAATTAAAATCAATATCACAAATAAAAAATTTATAATAATACATATTTAGAAATATTAAATTTGTTATATGCCTTTTTTCATAAAATGTTTTGATGACCAAATTAGTTTTATCTTATGATTACAAAACTTTTTTAAAAAGGCCATTTTAATTTTAAAACAATTTAAATTAATTTTTTAATTCATAAAAATATTAAAAACCGGTGTGACTTCTAAATTTTTACATTTGTCAAATAGTCAAGTGTAATTTTATTCGTTTACAATTAGCTTTTTATTTATAAAAAAAAATTTTAAATGGCTCATCATGAACAAAATAATATTCTTCGCAACAACCTATTTTAATTTTTAAATTTTATTATTTGGACGAAAATAAATAAAAAAAACTCTTTTCTTTTATACATTTTTAAATAAGCTTAATTTGTAACAATTAACTTGGTCTGCATTCCACATTCTGTCCACCACTTTCTTCGTTATTCCAATCTAATTTATGAAAAAGAAATATTAAAATAAATCAAAAAGCTCATAAAATTTTTCATACTTGAATTTTGTGTAAGATTTAAAAATAAATATTCGAATGGGTGCGAGTTCATTTTAACTTGATTGTTTAAAACTGCAGATTTAACATCAGTTACAACACGGTCTTCTTCATCGGTGAGGGCTTCATCGAAATTAGGCGACCAAAGTTTGATTTCTGAATCGATCCCACTAGTAGCTATGTAGCAGGAATATGGATGGGGCTGAACACAATTAACAATAGACTCGTCACCATGAAGAACCTTGACAATATTGGTAGTTTTTTTGTCCCATATAAAAAATGACCCATCATCTGAACCAGCGGCTACAAAATTTTCTCCAATAAAATTTGCCTCTTTGATATCAGTGGCCACATTACAATGACCACAAAATCTGAAACTAAAATCAACTGCATTCATTTTTTTTTGAAAATAAATTTTTTTCAAAATTTTATCATTGTTGGCACTCAAACTCTCACTAGAGTTCGATTTTTCTTCATTTAGTTTTGGTTTTTTAGATTGATCTAAATTTTCCGAATCAGACTCAGACATAGTTGTCCATTCGGTGTCACTATTGTCCTCTTCTTCAGCAGATTCCTTATTTTTGGAGCCTTTTAAGGCTTTGTCAATATCTTTAATTAAATTTTCACAAGCTTGACTTTTTGCGTAATCTGGAAATCTAGTGCAAAAAAATCCAAGACATTCTCTTGCTTCCTGGTGCCATTTTAAGTCATTCAAACATTTGGCTAGTCTGAAATGAGATTTTAGATGAGTCTTGTCCATTATTAAAGCGGTGTAACAATCTCGCATTGCTGCGTATGCATCTCCGTCCCAATTACGCTTCATTAGAGTAGCTGCCCGATTACCGTAAAGTATTGGAGAGTTTTCGGCCAAAAGAATCGCTTGATTGTAGTATTCAATGGCCTCGACATAGTTTTGTTCCTCAAAACTAGCATTAGCTTTTAGCTTGAGCGCTTCGGCTTTAGGTGACAGCTTGAATTTTTTTTTGCTGTTGTTTTTTTGTGAATCGGAATCTGGAATAGTTTCACTTGAGGAAGATTTGGATGCTGGTAAAATTTCTATCAGATCGGATTCGTCGAAAAGAGTCCTGTAAGAATCATACTTGACTGGTTTGCTTGATTCATCACATAAGTTAAAAAGGTAAAGTTGTTCACCACCGAGATTGGCCAATAATTCGGTACCATTCGGATTAAAGGACAAGTACGTGATCGAAAGAGTTTTCATTCGGCGTCGATATTCATCTATACGCTTTGGCAAATGACCTGGAACATAGTAAGTCAATGGTATTTTGCTTGGATCCAAATAGTCCAAAAGATTATATTCGAACAAAGTCCTTAAAAACAATTAATAAGTCAATTTTTTTTCATTTTAAATTTAAAAAAATAAATAATATCATAGAATTTAATTGAAATTAAATAATATTCAATAGACATCAAAATTTTAATTCTCTGAAAATATTTTTATATAGTATATATTCAGCCCAGAGTTTTTTAAAAGTCACCAGTCTCAAGTCAAGTCCAAGTCACGACTTTTTTTTTTTCAAAAAAAAAGTCCAACTCCGGACTTTTTTATTTTAATTTTCATTCAAAAGTCCCAGTCCAGGCTTTAAAATTTTGAATACTGAAGAAGAAATTTATGCTAAAATTGCAAGAAAATTCTGTGAATGGCAAATCTATTGCATTAGACAATCCAAAAGTATATAAATTTTTTGATTACAGCCTGATCTAGCAAATTAAAAAAAAAAGTCTTGACTTGGACTTTTTTTTGGGACTTTTAAACAACTCTGGTTCAGCCTAAAAGACTTAGAGAAAATAGTTTTTTTTTAAAAAATTAGGATTTATATGTGGTGGTGAAGTTTGGAAAAAAAACTGTAGCAAAGTATGTTTTGTTAAATTGAATACCATTTTTATTTCATTCATTAGCAATTATTTTAAAAATAAATGTTAAACATTTTTAAACACAATTTGTTAAACGTAGAAAAAAGAAAAAAACTAAAAAAATCTTTATATTTAGAAGAATAGATCGAATATTGAGGCAAATTGAAGTTCAAATGTAAATTTGATGATCAAATGTAAATTTCAAATCAAAATTTTTAGTTTTTGATTTAAATTTAAAAGTATTTTTTATCAATTTTTTAATAATAAATGACTAAAATTTATTAAACATGATTTTTTTTCAATCTTTAATTAGAAAGAAAATCAAATGAATTTTTATCAGAAGTGAAAATAAAATCTTAATCAATATTTTGAAATTTTGCAATACAAAATTTTACTTTGTTTCGCCGTAATATATTTTAATTAGTATTAAAATATCATTTAAAGTCATAATTTGGATACGTTAATTGGATTTTAAATTTGTCTTTAAGGTTTTCAAATAAAGATTGTAAAAGAATCAATTTAAAACAAATTAGAAAAAATATTTTTTTTCCAATTAAAATAATGAACATCTTGTGTTTAATTTAAAAATAATAAAGAAACGCTAATTTCATCATTTTTATTTAGACTTTAATCAATTAAACTTTGATCATGATCATAAACTTCAAGTTGCCGAATATTGATAGAAACAGTACTAAATGTTAAGTTTTTTTAACTTTTTTTGAATAATTAGAACTTTTTTTGATTAGTACGTTAACAATTTTCAAATTTTTCAAAATTATCATTTTATTTTAAAATTATACAAAAAATTTTGCTTTGCTTTACGTTTTTTTGCTCCAAACTTCACCGCCGCGATTTATATTTTATAAATTTTAATAGGAAAGTAATTAAAAATATTAAACACAAAAAAGATTTAAAAAGTTAAAAGAAATTGACAATTAATAATTAACTATATAATCGCAAATGACCTAAAATGGTCAAAACAAGTGAATGCAGTTGCGAACAAAGCAAATTCAGTTTTAGGCTAAATTCGAAGAACGCTAAAGCTTTAAAATAAGGAGTAAATTTGTAGATTGTATAAAGCATTTGTTAGACCTCATTTTGAATATGCAGTTCAGGTCTGGAATCCATATCTAACAAAAAGATACAAGCGTCATTGAATCTGTCCAAAGAATTGATTCCTGAGCTTAAGAAACGAAGCTTCAACGAACCTTTAGAAGATTTAAATCTTACTACCCTAGAAATACGAAGATTGAGAGGCGATTTAATCGAAATATACAAAATATCTAATGGCTTAGATACAATACATAGGTATTATTATTATTATAACTAGATATATTAATTTTAGGGATTGAAATTAGCATTTTTTTTGAAAAAAAATATCATGAATTAAAACTTCAGTAAAAGTTTGCTTTATTTTCTAATTTTTATCGTAAAATTATATTTTTTTAAATAATATTTGAAATTAATTCTCACTTAAAATAAATTAAAACAAATAATTTTCTAATTATTCTAATGTGTAGCTGAAAGCCAAAAATTATCTATGATCTTCAATTTTTTTAAATTGATAGCTAATATTTATAAAAAAAATTTGAATTAGATCAATTAAAAGTTTAAAAAGCTTTATTCTAGCATCTAATTTTTCTAGTATACTTAAAGATTTCAATCAAATAAACCAAATTTTCAACAAAATTTTGAATTAATTAATAAATGATTATTATTTTTCACATGCTTTCTTTTTCAAATAAATTTAGGGATCTCATTATTCCATTCAAACGACACTAAAAAAAATTTCTTACCCTCAAAATTGCTTGTTCAGCACAGTATTTTAATTAGTAAGAAATAAAATTACTCTCCACAAATATAAAACTTTCCAATTCAAAAATTAATTTTTTTTTATATTTTTCATATTTTTATAACATTTTAAACATTATTGTTTTCAAAAAAAATTTTAGATGATTAAAAATTTAAATAAATTTTTTGTATTTTATTTTTAAGACTTCTAGGGAATTTAATGACTAATAGAAATATTATTCATATTTTCAACACATTTGTTTAAAAATTGGTATATGATTTTTGATTTCATTTTAGCGGTGTGTTCTGGTGAAAGAAAAATACAATTTAGCATTGATAATTTTTTTTTCTTTTCACCAAAAAAGATTTTTGCTTCAGGGTAACAGCTTTTTAATTGTGAGGGACCAATTTATTCTTTATTTAATACAAAACCACCGAAACTTATAAAACTAAGTTGCAAATAAATTTAAAAAAAATGCATGTACCATTGGCATTTTTATTCTGAAGAAAAGTTGGCAAATAATTTGGTTATCTTATTCAATTGCAATAATAAAACGCTTATATTTTATTTTCTCATTATACGAAATATTTTGCATAAGTCATGATATTTTAAAGAATTGATAAATATCTGGCATTATAAATGAATTAAAAACCTTCATTTTAGTTATATCTGCCTGACTATTATATAATAGACAAAATAAAAAAAACAATTAAATCCAAAATTGAAATAATTTTTTAATTGAACAAAAATAAAAGAAATTATTTTATATTTGAATTATAATTTTCCCAAAATTTAGCTATCCATTTATAACACTTGCATTCTTAAGATCAGAAAGATTAATTTATATTTTTTTTCTTTTTAATATTTTTAAATAATTTTTTTCAAATAAATTTTAAAATTTAATTTTTTAAGCAAATAAAATTATTTTTTTAGATAATGTTTGAGACACTGGAGACTGAAAACATTATTCTAAAGTCATGATTTCGGCACTATGGTTCTCATTTTATTCTAGGCTTTTAATATCAAACCTTAACATTAGATAAATACCAACAAAACGTTGGCATCATGAATCCAAAGTTTATGGCACAACGAGAATTATCATACGACTAACATAAGGCTACTCGTAAGCCTCGAAGGTATTTAAAATTAAAAGCCCAAGTCAAAAATATAAAAAAAACAATTACTCTTGAGTCTTCCTTGAGCTTGATGCACTTTGAAAACCTCTGGGACTAATAGAGCGAAGATCAAGCATTCTTCGGTCATATATTCTAGCAAATGGATCACTTAAACCCACTGCCAGGTATTCACTTCTCGCCTGATTGATGGCCAAGCATTTAGCTTCTGAATTTTTGACATCACCAAGATCAGCAGATGAATAGTTCAACAAAATGCTGCTCGCCTCGGCTGGTTTGCATCGAATGTCATGTTGTCTAAAATTTAGATAATTAAAATAAAAAAATTTATAACTGTACTGCTATGATAAAATTTTTTTTCGAAATTTTGCGTAATTTTACTTAATTTTTCGAAAATATAAAAAGGGCCAAAAAAAACTGAAAAATGACGATTTTTAAGAATTTTTCTCTTTTTTTTAGAAAATTTAGATGAAAATTTAAAAAAAAAATTACGAAATTTTACGTAAATTTTTATTATAAAAAACAGGAAAAATGGTAAATTTTAGTAAAAAAATCATTTAAATGTAAAAGATATATTGATCACTTAAAATAGGTATTATTTAATAAAAAAGATATTCATTTTATATTCCCTTAAAAGTTATTAGTTCTTAGGTAATTAAAATAGTCAGTGAGAAAAACGGTGACTGGTCGGATCATTAATAATTGCATTGTAGTTGTGTTTTTTTTACTATTTTTTTTTCTCGTTTTTTTACTAAAATTTACCATTTTCCCGTTCTTTATTATAAAAAATTACGTAAAATTACGTAAAATTTCGTTATTTTTCGGAAATTTACTTTTTTTTACGTAATTTTACGTAATTTTACGTAAATTTACGTAAAATCACGTAAAATTTCGAAAAATTACGTAAAATTACGTAAAATTTCGTAAAAACAGTTTATCATAGCATTACTGTAATTTTAGCATACAAAACATATCCATCTTCGGCACAGCTCCAAAACAAAAACGGCATGTCCTGAGCAGTCTCAATTTGCTTGACTCTATTTTGATGAGAGTGGATTTCATTGATGGTCAAATTTTTGTTCACATCATACACATAAATATCTCTGTCAGCAGCAGCACTGGCCAAAAATGCGTCATTGGTACCTGGCAGAAACTTTACACCGAAAATGTTTCCGCGATGTTTAGTCTCAATTTTTTGAAGCTGCTTGCACCTAAAAGGGTCCCACAAAATTATCTTCAGGTCATCTGAGCCACTCGCCAGAATTGTTCCAGCCTGATTCCATTCCAAACAGTTCACGCATCCTTCGTGACCCTAAAAAATTAAATTTTAATAAATTTTGCCCTTTAAGTATTTTATAAATAAATTTTAAAATTTAATTTTTTAAGCAAATAAAATTATTTTTTTAGATAATGTTTGAGACACTGGAGACTGAAACCATTATTCTAAAGTCATGATTTCGGCACTATGGTTCTCGTGGTGATGTCGACTGACCCGGCAACACTGACCCTGAATTAATACAAACAAAACGTTTGTATTTATATTCAGTGCCTGCTGACGTTTATGGTTTTTCCGAAAAGTATTGGAAAAAAACGAGTGTCTGATATTTGGGAACAGTCAAATTGGAATGAGAAAAACAATAAAAATTTTCCAAAGTACCTTCAGCTCCGAATGGTAGTTCAAGTGCTTAACAAACCACCGTGAAAATGCGGTTCTAGAGTGGAATTTTTTGAAGTAATAGTTCTGTAAAAATTTAAATTTTTAATAAAATAAACAAAAAATCTTTAAATTTGTTTACTCACGTCTAGTTCCCAGTGATGAAGATCTTGAATTAAATTTTGATCAAACATTTTTGTTCAATTTAACATTTTTGAATATACGGGTAAAAAAACTTGACTAAAAAATAATTTATTTTTAGAATTATGAAAAAATTAAAGTAATTTATTTTTAAAAATAAAAGGATTGATGCTAACATTTAACTGAAAAGGTTAGGTAGCAAATATTGGTTCTTTAAGCGCAGCCTTGTGATTGCGAGGGGCGTTCCATTCTTCGAGCATTTTTGTTCAAGCATTCGTAAAGTCAGCTTTTTTATTATTTTCAAAAATTTTTCTATTTTATTTCTAAAAAAATACATTAAATCAGTTCTCAAGTAGCTACAAAACTCGAGGATCCAGCGACCCTAACCCTTACTAGGACTAAAGATAACAAATTAATTGTGAAAAATTTTAGTCTTTTATTTTAGATTAATTATTTTTTTTTTCTTAAAATGATACATTTCTCTCGTATCATCAACAATAGTAAGTCTTGGGCAATTGTTGCCGGATTTTCGCTAGTCGCTGCATTGGAATTCTCAAGAATACATGTTCCTTATTGTGTCAAAAACAAATTCAAATATAGATGCAGATATTTGGTCAAGCATCTGGTTGCCAAAGCGGCTAGGCTAGGAAGTGCTTTACATTTAAATTCTGAGCCTGTTTTGTACAGAAATTTATTAAAATGCGTCCGATTAATTCAGAGAATTGATGATAGTTATTTTAAGAATATTAGTGTAATTTATATTTTTATTTTTGTTCACAAATAATATTTTTTTTAATTAAAAGATCATTGATTCTACAGCAAAAAATTGCAAAATACGAATTTATAGTCCCAAAAACATCACTGATGATTTACAGCCCGCAATGTTCTATTACCATGGTGGTGGGTTTTGCTTCAACTCAATAAGTAAGCGAAAAAAAATTTTTTTTTATTTTATTCTAATAAAAAAATTTCCTAGATGATTACCATCATATTCTTTTACCACTTGCAAGTGAGCTTAAAATGATTCTTATTGCTGTCGAGTATCCCTTGGCTCCAGAGCATTCGTACCCGCTACCAATTGAGGAAGCATTTTTGGAAACAAATTTTGTTCTGAACAACTTAGAAAAGTATGATTTAAACATAGATTTAAATCGAATAGTTTTAGCTGGTGACTCTGCTGGTATCATTTTAAATTTAAATAAAATTTTTTTTTTAATTTAACATTTCAATAGGGGCCAACATAGCCACTGTTTTGTCCAGTAAATTTAGGTTTATTAATGAAAATTTACCAAAAATTCAAGTGCTGATAAATCCGCCGACTCAATATTTTAACATGCTTTTGCCAAGCATGATAAAATACGCCAATATCGAAAGCTTTATGCCAAGAAGCAAAATGATTCTATGGCACTTGGGCATTGGTCATGTAAAAAGCTCTCAAGAAAATGTTTTGATTAAGAATTTTCATACTCTGTTAATTGATGAACATTTTAGGGAAAAATTAAAAAGTTACATGGATGTAAATTTAATACCAGAAGCCTACCGAAATGGTATTGAGTACTACAACAATTATGAAAAGCTAAATGATCTGGTCTATCCAGAAAAAATTGGCAAAGAAGGCAAAAATATAGACGGAAATTTTGAATCCTTGTTAAAACAGCTGTTCAATATTGATGTATCACCAGGTCTAGCAGATGACGAATTGTTGAGAAAGCAGCCTAAAACATTTATGATTATTTCCGAGCAGGATACACGCAAAGATGAAGGCTTAATCTATGCACAGAGACTTTCAAATAATGGAGTTCAAGTTGATATTGCATTTTATGACAATGTATTTCACACGAGTTTTTTCTACCCGGAAGAAACAAATCATCCGATGAGAGGAGATATTGTTAATTTTTTAAAAATAAATCTCTAAATTTTTCTCAAAAATTTTACGAATTCTAGTTAAAAAATTAAAAAATATAATGTGCCGAATTGTCTAAATATTATTTAGAATTGTTCTTTCTTTTTTAATCTAAAATTCCTCAAATCTAAAAAAATCCTTGCTTTTCAAATTTAATATTAAAATATCACTGCCAAAAATAAACATATCTAGATGATGAAAGGAGACAAAAAATGATAATTCTGATCAAATAAAAATTTGAAGGTTAATTGTTCTTACTTTAAATAATGCTATGTCAACAAAATTTATTTTTGGAATGTCAACAAATCATGTTTTTATTCTAGGTTTTTAAAGCAAAATTTATGATGAAATTTATAAATTTTTCGTAGGTGGAAAATCGGCTTCTTAAATCTTACTAAGTCTCTATCTAAATTTAAATCTCAAATTTTTTATTCAAAGATGTAAAAATATTCGAATTTTTAAAAAATAATTAAGAATATTTTTTTTATTAATCATTCATATATCGAAGATAGGATAGGATCAGTTTCATAATTTGAAGAAATTTTTCAATTATTGAAAATACGTCAGAATAATATCTTGGATTTTTTTTGAGTAAAACAAGAATGAAAAAAAATAGAATTCAACTAATATTATTTATAATTATTTTTTTAATAAACTAAATTTTTATAAGTGATACAATTATTTTTAAATAATGAATTGCAAAAATTGTCTTAAATTTTAATTGAAAACAAAAATTTATCTTTAAAGAATCTCAAAAAAATACAACCTTTTGTAACCTTAGATAAATTTTTTCATGGGTCAAAATGACAAAAACTAAATATCAATAAGATTTATTTGATTATTGATTTGATGTGATTGGAAAAAATATTTTATTTTGATTTAAAAAATATTTAATAACTGACATATAAATAAAAGGGTCCTACTAAAACACTGACCCCATTTATTTTGCAAAGCAAAAATATTTTTAAAAGTTTTAATATATCATTAAGTTTGAATTTTTCTCTATTTTTGAAAATTAAACTAGTTTTTCTACTTTTTTGTGAAAAGTGAATATTTTTATATTTTTAAAAACCTGACCTCCTCCTGACCCCCATTTTCTTTTAAGAGAATTTAACGAGCTTTCTAAAAATGTGCTTAGTTTTTCTCCAGAATAATTTTCAAGAATTTCAAATGATTTCATAATAATTGAGAAAATTCAATTTATAATTATATTATTTGATATTTTTTGTTTTATTAATTTAATTAAAAAATAGAGTCTATGTCTTAAATTTTTAATTATTAAATAAGTTACAATATTTAATTTATTTCATTATTTTGATTTGCTATTTTTTGAAAACTAAAAAAATGATTTGGAATCCAATTATCTGAATTAGCACTATAAATATTTGACCAAAGAATATTTATCGTATCAATTTAACTCAAGAAGTTAAAATTTTTATCTTAAGAAAATCAATATTGAAAACACTACAATAATACTTTTTAATCTCGATTTCAAAACATCGAATTTTATTTCTTAGAATTTTTATATGAATAGAATTTGAATTTGAAAAAAACTTGATGTTGTTGAATATCTATATCAAGGGCATTTGCAAGTTCAAAACTTACTGTAAATTTACCAGAGTTGTTTAAAAGCCCCAAAAAAGAGTCCAAGTCCAGACTTTTTTTTTAATTTTCTAGATCAGGCTTAATATCAAAAAATTTATATACTTTTGGGTTGTCTAATGCAATAGATTTGCCATTCACAGAATTTTCTTGCAATTTTAGCTTAAATTTCTTCTTCAGTATTCAAAATTTTAAAGCCTGGACTTGGAATTTTGAATGAAAATTAAAAAAAAAAAGTCTTGACTTGGACTTGACTTGAGACTTGTGACTTTTAAACAACTCTGAAATTTACATTTAATGTTAGAAGAAACTAATGAAATAACTAGATTTCACAGTATTTTGCTATCTATTTGCTCTAAGATTTAATTATTAATAGATCACTAATTTTAAGGAAAAAATTAGCAAAGAACATTAGAAAATTTTTGACAAGTCTAAAAAACTTCATGGGTTTTTATGTTAATATTTTTTTTAATGTTGTTTAATTATTAGAATTATTAATTCTTTTAAAAATTTGTATTTTTGATATTAAATTAGGGAGCATAAATTTCGATTATTTTTTGTTGGGTTTTTATTTAATTTTACTTAGTAAAAAAAATCTTTAAAACTTGCCGTATTTTCAATTGATTACTAGTAAACTTTTTAGTTTTTTGATTTTTGATTTTTTAACAAAATTTAAATTCACATTCCCTTAGCTTAAAAATCTACTAGTTTAAATAAAATATTTGAAAAATTTCAAACTTTTCTGCTTTGTAATATTTCCAAAAATGTACAAAAATTTTTTGACCAAACTACCAATTCGTATGCTGGCCGCATCTGTTGGCGGTCTACTAGTCTACCAAAAAGTTGGAGAAATTTCCGAACAACCACTCTCAGCTGCTGGTCTTAACTATTCTCGCCGATTCTACCCGGCCTCATCCGAATACCCTGACTTGACTCGAAATAGAAACATAATGGCCCGCAATTTGACCCAAGATCTTTATGCCCGTCTTCGGGACCGCCGCACACCAAATGGCTTCACTGTTGACAATGCTATACAACCTGGAGTGGATAACAGTGGTACCTATGCATTTACCGGCATTGTGGCTGGAGACGAGGAGTCTTATGTCGTTTTCAGAGAACTATTTGACAAAGTAATCCTAGAAAAGCACGGATACAAGCCTGATCAAGTTCATCCAACTGACTTGGATGCTTCAAAGATCCAAAATGGACAATTGGATCCAGAATATGTTCTTAGTATTCGACTAAGGGTCATTCGAAACATAAAAGGATACTGCCTTCCATCGTTCTGCACACGCGGTGAAAGACGAGACATAGAGAACATCATTGTCAAAGCATTGTATAGCTTGAAAGATTCGAATGGAACTTACTATGCCCTCAAAGAGTTGACTCAAGATGAAGAAACATCCCTGGCTAATGTAAATTCAAAATTTATAATTAAAAAAAAAATTTTATTGTTTACTAGAAAGAGATTTATATGAACAGACCGTACCATCCAAATGATTTATCAGCCAACTTAGGAAAAGATTGGCCTGACGCTAGAGGAATTTGGCTGAATCATGACCGAACACTGGCTGCTTTTGTGAACAGAAGAGATCATGTAGTTCTCAGTGTAATGGACAGATCAAGTGATTTGGGAGCTAGCTTTACTAAGCTTGTAGATTTTGCCAAAAAGTTTGAGGATCAAGTTGTAGCTCAAAAATGGAAATTGATGCACAATAAGCACTTGGGCTATGTGACCACTGACCCGAAAAATTTGGGCACCACGCTCAAATTAACAGTCCGAATCAATTTGCCAAATTTATGCCACGATAGTCGACTATCTGCTATCTTGAAATCTTTAAATCTAAGCCAATCGTTTAAATTAATCGGAGATAATTTTGATATAGATGAGCCAGTCGATAAGGGAGATACAACACATTCTGTTGCCGAAATAAGTAGCAAGATCACTCTTGGTAAATCAGAGGTAAGAATTGAAGTCAATTTTTTTCGAGAGTAGTGAAATTTTTTTTCCCAAAGGTTGAAATTACTCAAGCGTTTATTGAATCAATTAACAAATTAATAGAAGTAGAGAAAATTGTGGCCAATGGTGGACAATTGGATGAGTTCTTGTACCCAAAATAATTATTTTTTTCAACATCAAGCTAATTTTAAAATAAAAAATATTTGAATTAGATTTTTTTTTATTTAAGTGAATTGAAAGTTTGAATCAATTGAATAGACTATCGTTCAAATATTTGTTTTTAAAATTTAAATTGATTTAAAAAAGCTAATTCATGTGGAAGTTCTTTCACTGAACCATCATTTTAATAAAATGAGCTTTTAGGTAATTCTAATTAGAGAATCATCAATAGTTAGTTTATAGTGAATTTAAAAGCATTTTTATTCTATGAAATAGATTAATTATAAAAGGTTTCTTTTACTAGCCAAATAAACTAAAAAAATACTTAATATTTTTAGATAGGTATTGTGAATTTCCAATAAAAATTGAACAAAAATTCTTCATTTTTAATAAATTAAAATTAAAGTTTATAAAAATATTAGAAAAAATTCTGCAACATAGTTCAACATACTTTGTATTACTTTTTTTACCTAAAATAATTTTTCTCATATGATAAAAAATAACGAATCAAAATATTTAAAAAGATTATTGATTTGATTTACTAAAAATTAAATGACAGGTTTATTTTAGGTAAAAAAGGAGCAACAAAGTATGTTGAAGCATTTTGTCTAGTATTTTTTATTATCTTTAATTTTGATTAATTAAAAAATGATGAATTTCTGTTCAATTTGTATTTTAAATTCACAAAACCTTTAGATATATATATTTATTTAGATGCTTAAGAGTTAAAATTTCAATTTATTTATTCAAAAAAAGTTGTATTTTATGAATATAAAAAATAAAAAATTTTAAATTTTATGAATTAAAAAAATCTCTATATAATAGCTCGTTAATATTTTTTTATTGATTTTAAAATCGATAAAAATTTCATTTGGTCTTTTAAAATTCAATATTAGATAGTTTAGGCAAATCCTTTTGATGATTTGATTGAATTCATTTATTGTCAAACAATAACGGCAAATAAATTTTGTTTACCTTTAAAATTAAGTTAAATTAATAGTATAAATTAAAATTTTTAAGTTTAAAATACTATTTAACATTATTTTAAACTGTTCAAAATAGTACGAATAGGTTATCTAGAAATCAAGAATTTAACTTAATTAAAGTTTCAATTTGCTGAATTTAACAAATGCTTTCGAAATATGACGACTCAATTGTTTAATAATTAATTATTTATAAAAATTAATTAGTATTATTTTTAGAGTGCAGTTTTTTTAAGGATTCGTCAATGGAAAATATATTTTTAAAATACATTTTTTTGAAAACTCAATAAGATAGAGTTTTTTTTAGGAAAAATTATAATTAAAAAATATAAAATTTAAAATCAATATTCAGAATCCAAGTATGTCGTTCTTTTAGGAAAAAAGTTCAATTAAGTCAGTGGATTGATTCATGGAATAAAATAAAAGTGGTGCCATTGAAGCGTAGCCTGAATTTTTATGACTTAGAATATTAAGGAAACTTAGTTATAGACAGTATTTAATATGTTTTTGTTAATTCTTAAGCTTTTGATAAGGTATTTCATGCATGTTTAAAATACAACTTTGATTAATTAGGTGTACTGGAGTGTAATTGAATATTGTTTAAAATTTTATAAGAAATCTTTATTTTATAGCTGAAGTCTTCAATCAATTTAATGAATTAAAAATATTTTTTGTTTTCGTTTTAATGAAATATTTCTCTTTTAAATTCTAAAAATTTTAGTCATTTCAACACTCTTTGCAAATTTCTGAGTTTTTTTTTAAACCAGATAAAATAAACGAATTAATAGATAAGAAAATCAAAAGTCTGATGGAGTAGCTCATCAGATGGTGTCTTTTGATGAATGCAAATAATTTTTGGAATTTTTATATCGAGAAAATTGAATATCAGACTTAATTATTCCTTTATATATTTAGTGACGAGTGTCATTGTTTTACAAGTAATTTCAACGACTTGCATACTCAAGTCCTTTAAAGACTGAAAATAAAAAAATTCTTTCATATAGCTTTAGTAATTTTACTAAAGTTCCTCTCACGAATATTTATAGATCTCAAATTAGGTTGATGTTTATAATTCATTTTAATTTAATATATTATTTACGATTCTTTCTTGTATTTTTATTTTAAAGTCACAAGAGTCTTTTGTGAAAAAAGTCACAAAAGACTCTTGTGACTTTTGTGACTTTTAGTACCCTTGGGCCCGTCTATCCGATCTCTCTCGTTAGACGTATTGGAACATGTATTTATGCTCCATCTTAACTTTAACGCTCATGGTTAAGTTAATTAACTCCAGTGATATCGACAAAGATGTCGCTATATCACAATTAGTTATAAATTTTATTGTCAAATTTTTTTGAAAAGAATCAAATTTCCTATTTGAATTTAGATTTTTTTTGTTTTAATTTATTATTTGCAGAGTTTGTCAAAAAAGGTTTTGTTAAGTCAAAGACATGAAATCACCATTTTGACTCTAGACTTTGACTTTTGAACAACTCTGATCATTTATATTCAAACAAAACTTTTGATACTATAATTTTAATTTTAATTGAATTAAAATTTTAGTGTCACTTAAAAGTGAATTCGATTTCATCATCACTAGTATCAATGTTGAGTTCATACCATATTTATGATCTGTTTTAATTCATTCATTTTATTAAAGTTTTAAAACTTATTTTTAAAATAAAGTTTTTAAAATATTCTGATTTTCCTATTATTTTAAAGCATGTATTTTAACCACGTTTAAGTTATTGCTTTAGTACATTTATGACTTAAAAAGCTGCTTTACCTTGCTCAATGCCATTTTAATATTTTATCTTATTTTACATTATTTTTATTAACAAAAAATATTTTCAAAAAATCTAAAATATTGTTCCCATGAAATAATAAAAATATGTCGAAAAGATTCTTGGTTCAAATTTTGAACATGTGGGAAAAATTACCATTTATTAACAATCCAATTTTTTTTGCTTTGTCATTGTCAATCCGAGCTCAGATTATTTTTTCAAAATCTAAATTTTGAAATTCGTCTTAGGTTAAAGAATTTGAGAAAATAAATTTAAGTTTATTTTGAGAAAAAGAATGATAAGGCATTTTTATTATTAACATTTATCAAAAACTCCTTCAATCAAGTTAGTAAAGTATAGATTTTTCATTTGGAAAAATTAAATTATGCCAAATATATACCATTATATATAGGTAATTTAATATATATTTAATTAACATAATGACATAATTTGAAATTAAATTTTTTGAAAAAAAATTTTTAAATTTTATTTTTAAAATAATTGTTTTGATTTAAATTTATTATTGAAGGACAGACAAATTGTATTTGAAAAATATTAAAAATTCATTCTGATCTGTAAAAAAATCAAAAAACCGACAAAATTCAATATAATGGCATTGAAATGATTATGTTCCGATGCGTAATTTTTTGTTTGTTTGTGAAAAAATTTGTGTATGAGACATATAGCATATTTGTTTAAGTTTTTCAAGTTAAATAAATTTAAATAAAAATTTCTAAATAAACTGTAAAATTGGTGATTTTCAGAATGGAAAAAATTTCCCACAAAAGTTATGATATTTAAAAAAATTTATTCTGCTTTTCTATTAATCGTAATCAATATTCATTTGTTCTGGAAATTTTTTAGTTCACATTTTTAATCGAGTTCTAGAATAATTTGCATCTTGATTTTCACATAAAAAATGCAGTTTTAAAAATGACTAAGCATTTCTAAGAATCGAATTTTAATATTTACAATTTTTGATAATGATAAAAAAGTTGATTCTTAATTTTTACATTGTATATCATTTCAAAGGTTTAAATCTAAATCTGAAAGATTAAGTCGTTTTCCAATGATACTTAATGTAAAATCTAGATTAATTTTATTTATTTACGTAAGCACATGTATCGGATTTATTTTATTTCGAAAAACCTAATATTTAAATGTAACCAAGTAGGGATTTATTTAATGATTTTAATGAAATAAAAAAAAGAAAAAAATCATTAAATAAGAGTGATATAAGCGTTTTAATATTCGGTATATAAACCTGCAAAAAAATCATCAAAAAATAAATATTAAAAAAATAAAATAATTTTTTGCAAAACATTGATGACATTAAAATAGGGTTTAATATATGAAAAAACAACATAATTTTGAATTTAAAATTATAAAAAATATAATTTGAAATTTTTAATTTTTTCAAAATCTAGAAACAGCAAAATAATTTTCAATGGGCCTTTTATCGCTTGGTACACCATTTGATTGGAAGCAAACAAAGATATATGCTGATGAAATTAGAAAGCGAGGTGTCAAACAATTTTGTAATATTCACAGGAAAATCAAGGACCGCAAAAATGATTGCTTGAAATGGGGCGACGAAGTCGAGTTTACTTTGGTTAAATTTGACCACAAGAGCAAAAAGTGCTATCTGCTTCTGAAGGCCGACCAAATTCTTCCGACTTTGCAGGGACCTGAAAACCGAGACGAAAAATGTTTGACTTTGTGGCGTCCCGAATATGCCAATTACATGGTTGAGGCTACGCCTGGAGCTCCCTATCAGCACAAAACCAGCTGCTTTAACAGAGTAGAAGCCAACATGAAACTGAGAAGAAAACAAGTTGAAGATATTTTGGGAGAAGACGAATACATATTGAGTGTTACAGCTTTTCCATGGCTCGGTTGCTCAAATTTTACTTTTCCCAGCTTTAAGCCTACACCAGGTGAAGGAATTTCAACATCACTCTTTTATTGTGATCAAGCCATTTATGCCGGACACCCCCGGTTCCATTGTTTGACTAAGAACATAAGAGAAAGACGAAACAGAAAAGTGGATATTAATGTGCCCATATTTGTTGACCAAAACACTCCCAGACCCTTCATTGAAGACTTGAACCAGTACGGCGATGACCCAAGACCCGACTCTGAATCCAAACTAGCCTCTAAGCTCGACCACATCTATTTGGACGCTGTAAGATAAGCAATTTTTTTGTTTTAAGTAAAAAAAAAAAATTTTTTTACAGATGGGCTTTGGAATGGGCTGCAGTTGCTTACAAATGACATTCCAAGCTCAAAGTTTAGAAGAAGCAAGGCATTTGTACGATCAGTTGACTCCATTGACGCCCATTATGTTGGCTTTGAGTGCTTCAAGTCCGATCTGGAGGGGTTATCTAAGCGATGTTGATTGTAGATGGAACATCATTAGTGCGTCATGTGATGATCGAACATTGGAAGAAAAGGGTCTAGAGGCCTTAAAAGAAAACCGATTTGTAATCAACAAATCTCGGTATGGAAACATAGACAGCTATTTGTGTGAAGAAAATCAAAAGTACAACGATTTGACATTGATTAAAGATGAAGAGTTGTTTCAAGATTTGGTACAAAATGGCGTTGATGAATCTCTGGCAAAGCACATTGCTCATTTGTTTATCCGAGACCCTTTGGTTGTTTTTGAGGAAAAATTATACATTAATGATGACGAAGAGACAGATCATTTCGAGAATATACAATCAACTAATTGGCAAAATATGAGATTTAAGCCTCCACCAATTAATTCCTCGATTGGATGGAGAGTTGAGTTTAGGCCTACGGAAGTTCAAATAACTGACTTTGAAAATGCAGCTCTGGTCACATTCATTGTACTTATTACCAGAGCTATTTTGTCATTTAAGCTAAATTTGATAATGCCATTGTCCAAAGTTGACCAGAACATGGAAACTGCTCAGAAAAGAGATGCGTGTTTGAATGAAAAATTCTATTTTAGGAAAAATATGCAGACTGATAATGGGACGGAATGTGAATTGACCGAGATGAGTGTGAATGAAATCGTGAATGGAAACGATCAATTTCCTGGTTTTATACACATAATAAATGAGTATTTAAGTCATTTGGATGTGGATGTGGATACACAGTGTACCATCAAGCAGTATTTACATTTCATTGAAGAAAGAGCTAGCGGAAAGTTAATGACGACTGCAGCTTGGATTAGAAAATTTGTCCGGTCTCATCCTGAATATAAAAAAGATTCTAAAATAAATGAAGAGATAAACTATGATCTAATGTGGAGAATTTATTTGATATCGACTGGTCAAATAAAGTGTCCTGAGTTATTGAATTCTTATGAGACCAAATCGACTATTTAATTTTTTTAATTTTTTTTTTTAGAAAATTATAATTTTAATTTTTTTTTTGAATAAATTTTAAATCGCTCTCCGATTTGACAATTATGAAAAAAATTTTGCATCTCTTGTTTATCAGGACTTTTTTGTCTAAAAAAAAAATTTTTTTTTTAATTTACTCAAACAATAGCACGAGAACCATAAGAAGTGAATGCATCCATATAAAATCTGGATTTTTTTTCTCTAAAAAAAGTTTAAATATATTAAATTCGCTTGATTATTTAAAATTTTAATTAAGATAGCAATCGATATCATCTTTATTTAATTAATTTTTGAAAGGATTTAGAAAAATTTCCCAATAAAAAGTTAACTTTCAAATTAATCTTTTAAAATAATTTTAAAAAATGCATCTTGAAGGTTCAGATTAGAGCTGGGAATATTTGCTCATTTCGAAAGAGTTATAAAAGTGGGGTTCAACGAGCATGTGTCTATTTTCTTCTTTATTTTTATCTAGGATTCCAGATAATGATCGTGATGAATGCAAGCTGTTGTGTCACTAATCAAGTGAGCAATGCTAATCATAACTCGAGGATACAAAATGATCCTAAAGTTGTAACAAATAAACAAGACAATAGAATGAGAATGGTAGAAGCAATTGTTTATGGAATTAAATGAGCAAAAATGTGTTGGAGTGAAAATAATCAGAAATGTGAATTTTTTTGTAAATCGTCTTGGTCATCGTTTCTAGTTACTATTTTAAACTGTCAGGAAATACAGCAGATACCTTATAAAAACTAATATATTGGTCTTATCAAGCAATTGTTCAAATATAGAGATAAAAATACGAAAGCAACAAGTAAAAAACAGCATTCAAAGATCCAGCTTTTTATAAAAAAATTAGTAGGTGTTTGGAACTTATAGAAAAAGGTAAAGAAAAAGTATTTTAAAAAGTTTAAATATATCATTTAGTTTGAATTTTTCTCTATTTTTTGAAAATTAAACTAGTTTTTCTCAGAAATTTTTTTTGTTAAAATTGAATATTTTTACATTTTTAAAAACCTGGCCTCCATTTTTCTTGAAGGGAATTTAACGAGCTTTCTAAAAATGTGCCTAGTTTTTCTCCAGGAAGTATATTTTTCGAGAATTTCAAATGATTTCATAATAATTGAGAAAAATTCAATTTATAATTGTAATATTCAATATTTTTTGTTTTATTGATTTAGTTTTTAAATTTTTTTGATAAAAATTACAATTAATTTTAATAACAATTAATTAAATAAAAAAATAAAATCAATGTCTTTAATTTTTAATTATGTAAAAATATGATAAACTTAAATTAGGCGAAATTTTTTATTGCAATCTTTTGCCTTTTTTTCTGATTTTCGTAAAGGCAAGTTACGTTTTTTTAATTTTAATTTGATCTTTTGGTGCTGTAATCATTTTTAAAAATTTTCTGGCAAGATTTTTTTGTTTTTCGTCAGAAAAAACAGACCAAGTATGAGACTGATAATCTTCGGTTAAGATTAGCAATTTCATCATCAGACATCATCCCGATTTTCTTTTTTTCCAAATATCTTTTTACTTATTATTTATTTTTCAACTTCACTTATTTCATAATCATCTGATTTTCTTGATATATTTCTTCTTAAATGATTAAAAAAATTTTAAATCCGATTTCAAAATAACTAAGGTCTTTTATTATAATCAAAATATCTCGAAAACTATACATCTTGGAAAAAAACATTTTTAGACTGCTCGTTAAATTCTCTTCAAGAATGATGGGGGTCAGTCGTAAAAAATTGGGGTCAGTAGGGGGTCAGGTCTTTAAAAATATAAAAATATTGAATTTTCACAAAAAATAAATATTTTTGAGAAATACTAGTTTAATTTTCAAAAAATAGAGAAAAATTCAAACTAAATGATATATTTAAACTTTTAAAAATATTTTTGCTATGCAAAATAAATGGGGGTCAGAAAATTTTAAAAAATTGGGAGCCAGTATTTTAGTAGGACCCGATCTCTTCGACCATTTTTGGAGGGGTCTTTTGATGCAACAAAAAACGTTAAAGATATTTTTAATCTTAAATTTTAAAATATTATAAACTAAATAATCCTTAAGAATTTTTTTTTGCATTGATAGCCATATTATTGAAAATGTATTTTTTTAAGCTGAATGTTCAAAAAAGGATCGTGGTCTCTGAGTTTCGAAAGACATTTTTAATTTCTACTAAAATACTTTAATTTCTAATAAATTAAAACATATAATTTTTTGTCAATCTAATGCTTAAAAAGTAGAATTCAGATTAACTTAATAGTTTAAAAAGGTATCCATGAATTTCGACAAACAATTTTCGACAAATTAAAATTTGACAGAATAAATTCGACCAATAAAATTCGGCCAAAAAAAATTAGACATGTTTTATTTAGACATTAATTTATTTGACACAAATATTCGACTAAAAAAAATCAATTTTTATTTTTTTTTATTTAATTATCAGATTATTTATATTAAATTAAAAAAGACAGAAATTTAAGATAAGACATGATATCACTTTGATTATATCCTAAAATGGCTTGATTCAATTTTTCTTCCAATACAATATACCCCATTTTTAACTTGTTAACTAGACCAGTTGACAATTGTATGTACAAATTTTCTGTATTTGATTGTTCAAGTTTATAACTATTGACCAAATATAACAAATGAGGATGAGTTTTGATAGTGGACTGCAAAGCGTATTGCCACCCTTAGTACGCGGTAAACCTTGAAGGGTCTTATCGAGACAATTCCATTGTTCAATCTCGAATTGTGGCGTTTTACGTTTTGCGTAGCGGCCCTTAGACATTGTTCCAATGTAATATTGCTCAAAATATTTATACAATTTTTTTAGGTCATTATTTGGTATATTTTTTTTTAAAGTTTCAAACGCACTAATCACGTCATCGACTAGTACAAAGACTAAGCAAGCAAGCATTTTACAATACAAACGGGTTTGGTTTTCTTCATTTTTTGCATCCATGTACGAGGTTAAAAGACCATATTCTTGAATATGACGCCATATACACTTTTTTAAATGAAAAAAACAACCATGGATCTCACAGTCCGGAAAAATCTCTTCAATTGAATTTATCAAGCCAAGCTCAAAGTCGCATGATACAGACAATGGATAATTAATCACTTTTCCTTTTAATATTTCAAAAAATTTCGTGTACGTTTCTTGCTGCTTATTAACAAACAAAGCGTAAACAAGAGGCAAATTTTTCCCATTTTTGATTTAATGTAATGTAAAAAGTTGCATGAATAGGATCGGTGCAGCGTCAAATGTACCATCACATAACCAACGCCTGTTTTCACTTAACAATTGAAAATGTTTTTCAGTAGCAAATATCAACATTCGATTGCTATTGTCAATATCAGGTGCATAATTATCGTACAAAATGAAACTGTCATTTTTGAATGAAATTTTAAAATAGTCATGTATTTTGAAATTCAAGTCATTTGGAATTTCATAATTTTCATATTGGTCAATCCTCGCATTTCTACATAGCTGTCTAGCGGCGTTGTATTTTGGCAAGTTAGCTGCAACTTCCTCGCTTACATTTTTTTGGCACTCAAGTATAATTTTTCTTGCACTGGAATCAGGTTGTTCACTATCCATTGTTTTAATTTTTGACTTCACCGCCTTAACATCTGTTTTAATAGTTGCCTGATGCTCGTGGTCTTTAATATAATAAATAGGCAAATTATGGCCAAAAGTATACACACTACCATGACAATTTGGAAAATCAGTGTTCTTGCATCTCCAAGTTATTTTTCCACTTGTTGATTTGTAACTAGACTTATATTCATATTTTTTTTCATCGACTAAAAGCCAACTAGGTGTACCATCTTTTTTGTTACGAGAAGACTTAATTAAATTTAGACCACCGTTCTAATTCAAATTCAAGTCACCAAACAAACATGACAAGTCGTCCATTATTTATCTAATTTAGATTATGTTTATGAAAATAAAATAAAAAAGTGAAAAAAAAAATAATGACTAATCAAATTTAGTCGAAAAATATTTGTCGAATTTAAAAAAGGTTTGTCGAATTAACACATGTCGAACTTTTTAATGTCTAATTTAGTTAGTCGAATTTTGAGTTGTCGAAATAAACTTGTCGAAAACTAGCATAACCGTTTAAAAATGGCCTTTTTAAAAAGAAGGAATCTTAATCATCAATTTATTGACAAAAGTAACTCAAAAATTTTAATAGTTTATTTTTATCATTCAATAAAAATAAATCAATGGGTTGAAAATTGTTCTCATAATAAAAAAAATATCATTCTACATTTAGTCTAATTATGATTAAAAATCCTTCTTTTTATAATATAATTTTTTTAATTATTTATTTTAAAAAAATAAGACTCTACGTTATTTTATTTTTCAACCAAATAAAAATTTTATCTTCAAAATTAGAATCCTAAATTTTTTGATTTTTAATATTCACGTGCTTGAATAAAAAGTGTTCGAGATAATTTTCCAAAAAAATGATCAACCATCTAAAAGAATAAAATTTTAGCAAAAATATCTTTTCTAATTAATTAAAAATTTTTATTTATTTATAAACCGTCTATGTCTATTTCCCAATCAATTATATCTCTTCTCTTGTTTGAAACTAAGCGAAAATTTTTGATATTCAAAATATTGACAAACGAACTAAAGGATCATCTAATAAAAGAATTTCATATTTATTTTAGTGATGGCAAGCTGGAAAATCAAGTCGAACTGAACGACGACTTAATTTATGAGTACTTTGCTCCAATTGTCAACTCTTTTGAAATAAGTCGAGAATTAAACTACCGTTTTGATCACGTCTTATTAAAAAAATCCAACTTTTACATTAAATTTTATCTGTACAAAAATTGTCTCCTTTTATCCATACTGCCCATTAATCAGCTAAATTCACTTAAACAAAATACAGATCTAACAAAGAAAATTTACGGTGATTTTTATTCAAATTGGTTTTTGAAGTCTTTCATTACATTGGCAAAGTTTAAATTCGGAATTTGTTTGGACGAAAAATGTTTCCAAATAGACAATTCAGAAACAAGGGAATTATTCCATAAATGGTCCAATTTATTCTTTACTCACCATTTGTATTTCACTGAAGCGATTGAGGAAGTGCAAATAAATGATGACATAAAAAAAAGATGTGAATACTTTATAAAAGACTTTGTCACTTATTTGGCTCAGAGTGACACAATCATGGCCGACATCGAACACTTGGACAAAGATTATTCCAAAAATAATGAAGAACTTCTTCTGGGTGACGAAGATAAGACACAAATTAGAAATAATGAGCTAGAAAATTTTTTTTCAGATCCATCGATGATAAATTTTCACATGATAGCCTCATATGGTAAGATTTTATACATCAAATATTGCCAGCCAAAACTTCCCTTTGATCCAAGTTCAATTTTTGTGCTTTTAATAGAATCTTTTTGGATTTTTGACTCAGGCGCCAACGATCAAATCGAATTCAAATACCCCAACAATTCTATCACCCCTGACTCCATTAATTCAGACAATGAACACTACTTGACAGTCAGATCCACGTTTGCCTCCGAAAATTCCAATATTTTCACATCAACACCCAAGTCAATCCAAGAAGTGACCAAAAATTCACCTCTTAATCAAAGTGACAACCAAAAAATTCAATTTAAAACATCGTCGTGCTTCATACGCAACAAAAATAAATCTCTTGGGTTTTATGATGTTTTCTATTTAAAATTAGCTGACAATTTGTGCTTGATATCTGTCAAAGACCGCAAATATTCCTGGTACTGTGAATTGATATCAGATTTTGAGAGTCTTTTGATTGATTTTTTGGGCACTTTAAACAAGCAAAAGTCTTCCAACAACACAAAATTTACCAAGCAATTTTTTACTTTTTTTATTAACAAACTAATTGACTTTTTTGAGCAGTTAAAAAACTTAAAAAATGAGCTAAATCCTAAAGATGGCAGCAAATCGAGAAGAAAAAGCTCAAATTTATTGAGTCGAATAAACAAAAATTTGATCAAACCCAACTTGTCCTTTGACGAAACAATTTTAAATCGCAAAAAAAGCTCAGCAATCAGTGAGTCCAAGTTGCACAACTTTGACCAAGCTCGACTTAATGGTCTAATTAAAAGTCTATTAATTAAACTCAACAATTTTAATGACAGTCAACAGTTGAAAATTGTAGCTGGCACTGTCAACGCATCAGAGCAAAAGTGTAGCGAAAATGATATTTTAATTTTAGAGAAGCAAATAGAGATGATAATTTCAAATATGGACGATTTATTCTATGAAATTTTCCTGACCAACTTAAATACCAAGGCCTCAAATATTTTTGAGACGCAAAAAAATGAATTTTTAAGTGATCGTTCAGCAAATATCCTAGAGGCTTTAAATTTTACTTATCTTAAATATTTGAATGATTACAAAACATTTTTAGATGTAAAAATAAGGCGAAATTACACAATGGCTTACTACTCACATTTAATGACAGGTTTAGTGCATTTTAGCTTTGTAAATAGAAATACACATAGATGTATTATTCCCACTTTTGACTGTAACTTTGGAAAAATCGATGAAAAAAAAATAAACGAGAGCTACCGAAAATACTTGCCGATCATTTACAATTTAATGCATAAGAACGATTCAACCAAATTTAAATTCACAGATGAAAAGCTCGGACTTAAGGTAAATTATACAATTTGGCTAAAAGGTAAAGATATTGAAGATTTACCTATTAATTTTAATGAAATAAATGAGTTCTACCGGGTTATGGATGATGATAATTCGATGCAGTTTAAAGACACTAGTTATCAAGCTTCGTGTTTAGGCAAAAAATATCAGGAAAAAAATGATTATCATCAACCAGGTATGACTGATAAGAACTTTTTTGATCTTTTGAAAACCTTGTGCTATCCAAATGCACCCAGCGACTCAATAACTTGCTACGAATTGGTAACTATACATCCAATTAATATTTCAGATAAGGAAATTTTAAAAAATATCAACACTCTGATGGATTTATTAAAAACAGACTCGATGGAAGAATAATTTTTTTTTCAAGATTATTTCATTTTTTTTGTAAATAATATTCTTATTAAATTATATAAAAAAATTAAAACTATTTTTAAAGAAAGTTCATATTTTTCATAAAATAAAAATTTTTAATTCAATTTTTTATTTATTTAAAAACTGAAATGAATTACCTGTCATATATAAATTAATGAATCGTACAGCAAATAAATTAAACCGCTAGAGAGAAATTTATTGGTTCCATTTAAAAAAAAGACCAAGATAGTTCTCCTCCACAAAGCAATGTCACCATTCAAAACATCGAATCAAGAAAGATAAAAAAATCCTTTTAAATAATTTTTGCGAACTCTTTTCCTTGATGTTGTGGAAAAATTACAATCTGGTAGGGTGGTCATGTCCAGTAAAAATTATTTAAAAGAATTTTTAAAACAAATAAATAATAGTAATAATTAATTTTAATGGAAATTAAAAAACTAATATTGAATAAAGAAAGACCTCAAATTTATTTCTATTAATCTTTAATATTATCGATAGACATTAAGATATCATTGATTTTTTATGACTTTTTTGGTGATCTATTTTTTTGATTTTTAATAAATGTTTTTTTTTAAATAAGATAATTTATTTATTAGAAAATGTTAGATTATTAAAATTTAAATTAATTTACATTTTTTGTTGACCGCTGGTGTAACCAAGGGTCAGTTCCTTTTTATCATAAAGAGAGACAATAAATAGAAAGAGCCGAAATTTTAATAATATTAATAGTGGATTGACAAGTTAATTTGTCAAAACAGAACCATTATTAAACAAGAAAAAACAGGGAGAATTTTTTTGGTGATTTTTTATTTTTAAACTGATTGGGTGCACCTATTTGAGAATTTAAATATTCAGGAAATGTACAATGAGTTAATTTTCTATGTCAGCGAAGCTAGTAATCGATTCATTCCAGTGACGGATGGCTCTAAAAAGAAAAGTATCTCAAAACCTTGGATAAAAAATGAACTCAAGGTCTTAATTAGAGATAAAAAGAATCTTAGATATAGGAACTGTGCATCTAAATGGAAGGATATGAATCTATATAGTGATTACAAGCGTATCTGTAAATTAGTCTCATCAGAAATAAAAAGAGCCAGACTAACTTATGAGCAGAATTTAGTTGAAAAAGCTAAGAAGAATCCAAAAATATTGTACAAATACCTAAATGATCAACAAGTTATCAAAGAATCTATCAAAGCATTAAAAAAGTCAAACAATGAATTAACGCAAGAACCGAAAGAGATATCAAATCTTCTTAATAAATGTTTTCAAGATGTTTTTGTTATTGAACAAGATGGTGAGCTTCCTCCTTTTGAAGTTGAATTTAATGAAAACTGGTCAGAATATATTGACATTGAGCCAAATGACATTAGTTATGAAATGGTTTTCAAAAAATTACAAGACCTGAATCAAAATAAATCATGTGGTGTAGACAAGCTTCATTCGTTATTGCTAAAAAACTATGCAGAAGCCTTTACTGTTCCTTTAACTTTGATTTTCAGAGAATCATTATCGAATAGTCAGCTTCCAATTCAATTCAGATCAGCAAATATTACTCCATTGTATAAAAAAGGTGATAAATCAACGGCAAGCAATTATCGTCCTGTGTCTTTAACTTCAATTCCTTGCAAAATTATGGAAAGCATAATAAGAACCAAAATGGAAGACTATCTTTATAAGAATAATATTATATCTAAAGAACAGCATGGATTTGTTAAGAAAAAGTCATGTACATCTAATCTTCTGGAAACGCTAGATTTCATCTCAATGAGTCTAGACAAAAGTATTCCTGTTGATGTGATTCTGCTAGATTTTGCGAAAGCATTTGATACTGTTCCGCACAGACGACTAATAGCTAAATTGAAAGCGTATGGCTTTGATGGTCTGACATTAAAATGGATTGAAGCTTTCTTGAAAAATAGAAGACAACGAGTTATTCAAGGTGAAATTTTGTCTGATTGGGTTGAGATTTTTAGCGGTGTACCACAAGGGTCAGTGATTGGTCCACTATTGTTCGTTTTGTATATCAATGATCTACCTAAAGGAATAGAGAATGTTGTGAAGTTGTATGCAGATGATACTAAAATTTTCTCGCAAACGGTATTAGAAATAAGCGCCACGAAACTACAATCAGATTTAGATTTAATTCTCAAGTGGACTCAAGATTGGCTACTTCTCTTCAACACATCAAAATGTGTGGTTATGCATTATGGTCATAAAAACAAAAAATTTCCTTATTTTATTAATGGTAAGCTATTAGCAACGTCAGAAACCGAAAGAGATCTTGGAGTTATTTTCAATACAAATCTTAAATGGAAAAATCAAGTGATAGAGGCTACAAACAAAGCAAATCAAATGTTAGGTCGCATCAGGAAGTCATTCGCTCGTTTTGATTGTAAGTTATTAAGATCTTTGTATTTAACTTTTGTTCGTCCTCTTTTGGAATTTGCGGTGCCTGTATGGTCTCCAATTCTTAAGTCTGACTGTGAGAATGTTGAAAGGATTCAACGCAGAGCTACGAAATTTGTTTCGTCAATTAGAAACAAACCGTATGAAAGCAGATTGAAGGCTTTGAACATTCCAAATCTGGTGGAAAGAAGAAAAAGAGGTGATCTAATTCAATTATACAAGTTCATGCATGGAATAGAATCGGTTGAAAAAAGCAACAATTTTAATGTCACAAAAAACCAAGGAAGAGGTCACTGCCTCAAATATCACAAAGAAATATCGAGGCTCCAACATAGAGATAACTTTTTTTTCAACAGAACCGCTAACATATGGAACTCGCTGCCAAATGAATTAGTTGAAGCCCCCAATGTTAACAGCTTTAAAGCAGGCATTGATTGCTGGATGAGCAGCAATCAATCACATCAGCTGTCTTAGTGTGCCTTATCAGCACACTCGCTGGCTAGCCAGCTACAGTCAAAACTACTACTACTACTACTACTAAACTAAAATTACTAAAAAGAAATTTTTTTGCTAATTTTGTTTAACTAATTTAATTATTCTTTTTATTTTTTTAAAATGTATTGAAATAATAAATTAAAGAAAAATTATTAAGAACTCATTAATCCAAAAAAAACAATACAGACATTTGTTTAGAAATTTTATAGTTTTTTAAAAAAGCTATCATTAAAGAATCAATTCTGAAATTCCAATGACCATCCTTTAAAGAAGTTTTGAAATAGCATCCGGAAACCTTTACGTAATCTTTAAAAAGTCTTTAAATTATTTTTTACTGGGCAAGGTATAATGATCCACTTATTTTTTGTTTAATTTATCTGAACTGTTTGAGGTCCATGTCAATAGAATTGGTTCGAAAGTTGCCATAATTAAAGTTACCGACGATCAATTTATAAACTAACTTAGAAAACCCCTTTTCTATTCACTTAATTCTTCTCTAACTAAAGTATTCTGTAACAATAAAAATATTGGATTTTTGTTCATCTTTTTTAGAAAATAAAATTTATTATTCAATTTTTTTAAACGTATAAAAATAAGCATATTTGTTAAATTAATTTTCAAAACTAAATTCGAATCTTCAAAATTAGAAAAAATTTAGAAAATTTAGTTTAAAAAAAGATGGTTGAAAAAAGAGCTCAAAACTATGCCGGAAACTTTCACTCAGAGGTTTTTTTAAATTAAGCTTTACCTCGGATGTTCATTGAAAATTTTAAATAGTCTATAAAAAACTATTTATTAGAATGTTCCTTTAAACAATTTTAATAATTTTGGCTGATTCGATATTCAAAATTTAAAAAAAATCCTTGATCCTCCGAGCAGAAAAAAAAAATAAAAAATTTCCACTATATTTATTTATTTTAGGTAATAAGATGGCGTCAATTGGCAGCAAAAATTTGGTCTTCAATAATCATAATATCTCTGATTCTCGGACACTCTTTAACTGCTGATTTTGATTTTTTTGATAATTTTCCAGGAATATTTACCGGGTTTTTCGTAAGTTTATTCTCTCTGCAGTTTTGGTATCGATCGGCAATAATACTAGCTGCCTATTGGATTACTTTTAGCTTCAGTGATAAGCTATTCAAAGGTACCATCAGCATCAACACCCATCTAGAAAATAATAAATATCCCTTTTTTTAAGTTTCTCATACAGTTTATTCAAATAATTTTGAAAAACTGATCCAAATTG
The DNA here is from genome assembly GCA_025491095.1 of Brachionus asplanchnoidis. Classification (NCBI taxonomy): domain Eukaryota; kingdom Metazoa; phylum Rotifera; class Eurotatoria; order Ploima; family Brachionidae; genus Brachionus; species Brachionus asplanchnoidis. The sequence goes on from JAILYF010000004.1 coordinate 3,504,051, forward strand.
TCTATTCGCTTGAAATGGCTTGTATTTTCATAAATTTTGTATCAGCAATAATAACAAGTTCAGTTCTACTTCAATTTTATAAGACAGAAGAGTAATTTTTTGATAAATTTATATTTTCACATCTCTAATTTTGACTCAAAGACTGAATTGTTCTTTTATTATATTATTCTGCGGATTCAATGCCTTAATTTACTGGCTAAAATTTACATTTAATGGAAATTATTTGCTCAATTGGCCTATAACTGAGGTAATTAAAATTTTAAAATTAACATGATATTTTTTCTACTTTTTTTACAGCAAACAAAATATTCACGCCTAAAATCCAGAGTGTACAAGACGGTTTTATCTGTTTTAAAATCAAATTTTATTAATTTAATTATTTGGTCTTTTCTTTACACAATCATGGGTAACATTAAAATAAAAAGTTTAAATATGTCTATTAAATTTTTTTTAAAGAATATGGTGTAAACAATTCAATCTTGTCTGAAGAAGAGTAAGATTTAAATTTTTTCTGAGAGAAGATTTTAATTTATTAAAAAAAAAGAGTCATTCAATTTGACTTCTTTTCAACCACAATTGTTGCAGTCAAGCTTTCTTTTATGATAAATTTCGCTTTTGAGATAAGTTGGAATATCTACGAAATTTACATGACAGAAGTAAAACTAAATTAAAGATTAAATCCTTCCATTTAATTATTCTAAATAAAAGATGTATCACTTTAATATCCATCCACAAGATGCATCTGATTTACCTTTAGCTACTGCAATGTCTTTAAATTCTCAACCGTTTATACAAGTAAATTATTATTTATTTGATAAAAATTAAATTAAAAAGTTAAAAAAAAATCTTTAAAACAATTTACAATTTTTAAGATTCTCTCTTTGACTGACTTTTGTGATTTGTCAATCAATTCCAAACCTAGACGCAGCCAATTATTTAGTCTTAATTTAAGTAGGTAAGCAAAAAAAATTTAAAAAAAATAATTTCTTTAAATTTGAAGACAATCAACCTGTTAATTGGATAAAAGTGTCTACTGAAGCTTTGAATGTGATCAAAGATTTTATGGAAGTATTTAGTTTTGATGATATGCTGCATGGGTCAAGTGCTAAAAGTGATCCTTATGATTCAAATCTGTATAAACGATTTTCAGTTGTATCACCTAAACGTGATTTAACTTCTTCCAATATTTCACCATATAAATCACCTATCCGAAAAGCTCATTTGAATGAAACCTATGATGTACCAGTGCATTCTCCGATTAAATACAGCAAAATTTTAGCTAATGAAAACAATTCACTAGGATGCAAAATGGCAAAATCAGTACTTTAAAACTATGCTAAATTTTTATTTTTATTTATTATATTTAGTTGATAGAAAAGCTAAAAAAGCAAAAGTATTTTGCAATGATCTACAAAGAAAATAAAAATTACAAGACTCAACAGTTGTTTGTAGATTCGTTCATGGTCATTGCTTCGCTAAAAGGTCTCAGCAATTTAGTAATGGCTTCGCTAAAAGAAGATGAATATGGAATAGTTCAGCAAAATTTGGCTGAAATAATCACCACTTTCATTGATTTACAAAAGGTGATTGAAAAGTTTAATCAAACAGGATCTGGTTGTTCGATCTCATTCCGCATTCTGCAAAATTCTCATCCAGATCAAATCGAGCTATTTATTCAAAAATTGATTTTTATTTTGAATGAATCAATTTACAAGATAACACATACCTTTGGAACTTCGCTAAAGTATTTTTTTTCAATCAAAAATTTAAATGACTATTTTTATTTAAAAGGTCGTTGGAATTGAATGATGAAGTGAAAGCTAAATTGCAAAGATATCGCTTACATCAATAAAATTTAATATTTCCTCCGTTATTATTTAAAAAAGAATAAATTAAGAAATTGTAATTAAATAATTTAATTGAAGTCGTACTTAAATAATGATTAATTAAAATTCTCTTTAGATTTATTTTTATATTTTGATTTGAAAAAATAAAATACATGTGAAAATTTATTCAGTTTTTGATATTTTTTTCATTTAAAATTAATTGGGCAAATTTTCCAATAATTTAAATGCAAATTTTAAAAGTAGAATTGAATAAAGGTCTTCACCATAATTAAAAAATAAAAAAAAAATTTGAATAAAAATTAAATTACTAAAATACTTTTTTAAGAGTTTTTGAAGATCTTCTGAAAAAAAATTAATTAAAGAATTAAAAAAATTGAATTACTAATAGAAGTCTAATAGAAGTCGAATGAATCATTTAAAACAGATTGAATTGTCTCATATTGATCTATATCTATCTGAGAAAAGTGTTGAGTTTGCAGAACCTAGAAATTTAAACCGAGGTAACAACCCTGGAAGAAAAATTCGATAATTTGAAACATTTATTCTGATTGTAAAAAATATTCAATTTTAATCAATTTTTAATTAAATTAACTTTATGTATTACTCTTTTTTTTTAATCGAATTTCCATTTTTATTTGAATAATAAAAATTGTTAGTAATTGATTATTAATCATATAAAAGACAAATGATAGAGAAAAATTTTTATATTTTTTTTTAGTTAGTCAAATCAATTATCAATTTAAATTTAATTGATGCTTCATTTTTTGTATTTTTACATCATAAAATTTGTTTTGGTTTAAAAATGTGTCACAAAGTATGTTGCGAATTCAGCCGATTCAATTTCTTGACTGACCATTCTCGTTAAAAATACTCACATACTTTTTTGGGACTGTTAACAACCATTTCTTCGTTCCGCTTAGTTATTACCAATTGTTCCTTGAAATTCAAAATCTTTTTTTTAAATTATTAATTTTTAACTTTTATTGTTAATTAATTTTTATTTTTATTTTATTATTATTTAATATCTGAAATTACCATTCCAGAAGTCTTTCTTCCAAGTCGTTAATTTTCACCTCTCTCTCCATATCTTTTTTCTTTAGTAAGGAAACATCCAACTTGAGTGTCTTAGTTTCTATTTGCTTAAGAGATTTTGCCTTGTTTAAAAAAAAAACAAGTAAAGTTTCTTACTTATTTTAAGAATAGAATTAAAAAATATAAAAGAATTTTAAGTCTTTAATTTTTTTATTCAGGAAAAAATAAAATTATTTGTTTAAATTTCTTTTTAAATGTAAAAATTGAAACACGATCTTTTAAACAATTCTGATCGTTATATCCTCTTAAAGTTAATTTATTAATAAAAAACGAAAAAATATTTTTGCTTAAAAAAATTTTAGAAATAAATTAAACAAGATAAAAAAAATAAGAAAATATTTAAAAATATAAAAAATCAAGATAAAAAATTTATGACTTGTAATTTTTAAATTTTCTAAAACAAGTCTAATTTCTGACTTGTTTTTTTTTTAAATATATTTTCAAGTCCAAGTCATACTTTGACTTGTATTTGACTTGTTCAGTCTTTTTTTTCTGACTTTTATACATGTCGGGAAAAGAGTCACTTAGTTTTTGAACTTAATATTATTCAATAAGTGATAGTGTTTACTATTATTTTTTAATATTGATTTTGTTGATTTAGATTGAAATTAAAAATTGAATAAACCATTTTTTCTTAATTTTAAAATCATTTAAAACAGAAATTCAATTTTTTTAGTCTTGAAAAAACTTTTGAAAATTATTTTTTTAATTTTAAATTACTTGATCTAAAAAAAAAACTGGAACAATTGAAATTTAGAACTGCAATTTAGACTTAACTAAATACCTCTTGAATTTAACATTCGAATATTTGTTTATAGAACAAAATGTTTATTTCTGGAATAATTTTTCAATAGTCTGATGATTACCAAAATTTTCAAGAAAAATTTGCCTGGCCCAGCAAAAATAATCAATGGATCAACAATAGCTAGGTACCAAAATAATTAAATCATCTAATGGCATTTATCTTGTTTATTTCTTCTTGCTCAGTAAAATTTTGGAAGAATACAAATACAAGATCAATAAGTTAATTCAAGACTCAGGAACGAGGCCCGGTCTAGGCATTATTCAAGTAAGTTGATTTTCGAATAAAAAAAAATATTAAAAGATCAATAAAAGATTGGTGACCGGCATGATTCCAATATTTACATCAGAAAAAAATTACAAGCTTCTCGCAAAATAGGCGTAGATGCTTTTCTATTTAAATATGATAAAAATGTATCTAAAAATCAAGTTTTAGATAAAATAATTGAGTTAAATAATGATCCAAAAATAAACGGAATAATTACTCAACTTCCTTTGGAAATTTCAAATAGATTTGATTATACCGATTTGACAAATCTTGTTGTGCCCGAAAAAGACGTCGACTGTCTCAGTTCCTCGTGCTACAATAATTTATGTAATCATAAATTTTTGGAAAACTTTGTGCCATGTGCAGCCAATGCATGTCTAAAAATCCTAGAATCAATTAATTGTTCAACAGTTGGTAAGAAAGTTGTCATTTTAGGTTCTAGTAAGCTGGTTGGTTTGCCTTTGAAGCATTTGATGGAATTTAAAAAAGCTGACACATTTTTATGTGACGAAACCACAAAGGACTTAAAATTTTTATGCCAAACTGCAGATATTTTAATTGTAGCAATTGGCTGTTCTCAGTTTATTAATGGGGATTACATTAAATCTGGAGCTGTAGTCATAGATGTTGGAATAAATTATGGTTTGTCATTTTATTTTATTAAAAAGATAAATTTTGTCAAAATTTTTAGATGAAAAATATCGTAAAGTAACAGGTGATGTACATTTTGAACAAGCATTACAAAAAGCGAGCTATATAACACCCGTACCGGGAGGAGTTGGTCCTGTAACTGTTTCAATGTTAATGATGAACACTTACACAGCAGCTTTAAAACATCACAAAAATAAGATTTCACATGGATAGTTGTTTTGTTATTTATATTTTTATAATTAAAGAATAAAAAAACAATTTTCTTTAAATTAAAAGTGAGATTGTGAATTTTTTCTTAAAAAAAAGGGAAAAAATCAGCTAAAATAGAAAAAACAGTCAATTTTGAAGAAAATTTAGATTATTATTTTGTTAAAAATATGCATGAATTCATTTATAAAAATTTTTGTCTCTAGAGCTCAGTAGAGGAAAGCGAATTAGTAAGAGAGTAGAAAGAATAATAAATTTTATGAAAATTAAAGTTCGATAATGATATAAAAATAAAATAATAATTTTGTTAAAATAAAAAAATAAATTTTAATTGTTAATTTTTCAGCTGTAAAATTTTTAAAGGTTTCTTTATTTTCAATAATAAAGGCAATTGTCTGATTAAATCAATCTGACTTAAAAAAATCAGAAAATTTGTCACGGATATTAATAAATATAAATAAGTGTTCTTCCAAAATTTAGAAGCTTCTCTTTCGAAAACATTAAATAGCTTCTAAACTATTTTCTGAATTTCTATTGTAAAATTTTATTTATTTAAATAAATGAAAAAAATTTCATATAATGTTAATTAAAAAAAAAACATGAAAAATTCTAAATCATGTTAAATTTAATAATTAAATAAAAATTCAAAAATTGCATTTTAAAAATTTTCTTTTTCACAAAAATTTGAATCAAAATAAAAACAGAGAGTATAACTCTTGATTCAGCTTAAAATTTGATAATTAATAATCAATTAAATTTTTATTAATAATATTACAAAATAAATAAAATAAAAATTATATAAAAAAAGGAAAAGTCGATATTTTATTTCTTCAAAATTCTATAAATTCGATTATGATTTCAAAAAGCTAGGCATGGTTCTTTGGATGTGTGTAAATTGAAAAAAAAATACTCACAAAATAATTATAATTCATTAGTAAAACACTTAATCTCCCTTATCTTCTTCGAAAAAAAAATAAAAAAATAAACGGACGGTGAATATAAATCATTCGACCTTTTTCGAAAAGTGTCGAATTTAAGCATTGACTTAAGACAATGACTAAAAATCACGATTATCTTCTTCAGCATAATCAGATTTTTTATCCAAAGTCTTGACCAAATTGGGCGTCAGAGGTTCACTCGCTTCAGTCTGCTTATTTTGCTGTGAGCTCGGAGACGCTGAAGAAGAAGATGATGCCGAAGAAGAGGTTGGAGACGAAGAATATTCTTGCTGTGATGGTGTACAACTTCGTTCTGTTTTTTCAGTGTCGGACTTTTTTCTGTCATTTTCTTGACCTACAGGCTCCTGAGTGCCCGTGAGCAATGTTGAAGAAGAAGATGAAATATAGAGTTGGTTTGTATTTAAATTATTTTGTGAAGAAATCAAGCTAGTATTAGACGAAGATGCCAAAGATTGATACGAAGAATCAATTATTTTAGCTGTTTGACGTTTTCTATCCAATGTTTTTTGTAAGACTTCTAATTTTAATTGTAACTCGTTGATAAGCCTTTTTGAATCATTTAGCTAAAGATAAAATTTATTAATTTTATTTTAAAAACTAAGCTTTACTTAAATATGGACCATATCAGTTTTTTGAAAATATTTACACAGAAAATCTAATGGAAAAATTTATTTTAGAAAATTATATTAGAATAGAAAAGATAGTTTTTAATAAAAATTAAAGATTTACGAAATTTTTCGGAACAGAATTTAAATTTTAAATCAATTTAAATTCCTCAAAAATATTTCTAATACATTTTACTTTTTCAATTTTTCATTAACTTCATTCTTTCATTAACTTCATTCTTTCAAAAGATTAAAAACTAAAATGTCAATCCATTTTCTTATTTTGCCTTGGTATCAAGAACTCCGATTTATTCCTAGAATAATCTGATTATTCTTTTAAAACTTTATTTTTAAGATAAAAATTCAGTATTATGTGATTAAATTTTAAAAACGATTAATTCAATTTTTTTTTGGACAAGATTTTTAAATTTTTTTACTAAAATTTGTATAGATTAAAAAGCAGAGAAAATAAATAATTGGTAAACTTAGTGATATTTTTTTTGATTAAGAACTGAAATTTGTTATGTGTGATTTTTTCAATTTTTTCACCAAAAAATACACTATTAAATAAAAAAAATTTGTGTCTTATAAAAAATCATTTATTAATTAAGACAAATTTATCAGTTAAATATATATCTGTTAATGCAAAAATGTTAAATTTTAATTCTAATTTATATTCTTTACGTACCAGTCTTTTACCTTTGGTTTCCTACCACGCTTCTTTTTGAAACTAATATTTTTAAAGCTAAAACCGATTTCGATCAGTTTAGTCTTAACTGCGGACTTTTATAATATATTTGAAAAATTTTACAAATAATTTTTACTATTATTAAATTTTTCAAATATTATTTAATAATTTATACATGTGCAGGTACTGAATTTTCATTTAGCTTTTTTTAACTTAACCCTCAATTTGCATCTTTTGAGCATATTAAATTGATCAAAATCAAATTTAAAATTCTCTATCACTTTCGAATTCGAAATTTTTATAAATGTTTATTTGAGCAAAAGTGACATTTAATATTTAAGAGTATTTTTAATATTGAAATTTTTTTTGTAAATTAAACAATTTTTTTTATGCATGTAAATATATTTAAGAAACATAATTTATTTTTGGTAAAAAAAAATACAAAAGTTAGAAAAACAAATTATTCCCTAAAAGATGCTTGACTATTACTCTTAAATCCAAAAATCAAAAATTAATAGCTTAAAAACAATCTTGTAATTTAATTTAAATTTAAACTAGAATACAGAAAAAAATATTGTTTTTTCTTGAATTTTCGAAATTGAATTCTTTAATTTTTTAGAGCTATTAGTTCCAAAAATAACAAATTAAGATGTCCTTTTAAATTAAAAAAAATAAAGTTTTAAACGAATTCAAATTAAAAGAAAAAAAAAAGATTTTTTTTATAGAATGAAGATTAAATGGATTATTTTTCAAAGTTAAATTTTAATTAAAAAATTTCAATAAAAAATAAAAAAAATATAAGAATTTTCTTTATAAATTTTCTATGTACATTTTCTTGATAAAAATTTTCACTCAAGTGATATAGAGTCCTTCAAACAAAACCCTTAAGTCAACCCTAAAAATGACAGAAACTCTCATGCAAAAACACACCATGCTACTTTTCAATCCACCTACTAAAATTAATAGTATTTAGATGGCCCATTATCAACAAAAGAAGACCGTCTTAATTTAGATAAAATGGAACTAGTTGATGGACGAGGCGTAGACCGTTCTTGGGACGCTTCTCGTCGATTTCTCAGTAAAGATCGTTCTGTAGACGTTTCCCTTTTTGATCTAGAATAAGAATCGTAAGCAGGATGAGGCGGTAGAGAGGAAATATTTCGAGTTGACCCATAAGAAGACCATTTGTCCGAGTCATATCTAGATGGACTAGAATTTCTGGAGCGTGCGCTGCTTGAACCAATGTCAGACAATCTATGTGACGAACCATAAAAAGACGAGTTTATTAGTGAGTTGTAATTGTCTGTGGAACTAGTAGATCTCTCAACTGATGATTGCCTTGACGGTGGGCGAGATAAAGACCGGTATGATGATGAGTCGTATGATGGAGTGTATGCCGAGCCGTAGTTAATTCCAGTAGAATTACTAATTGAAGAGCTTCCACTGCCGATGCGCGGTCTGGAAACCGGTGGTGCCGGAGTTCGACCCCGAGTGCTATTCGAACTAGAGTTGGAGTAAGTTGAAGGAATTAGATTATGAAATGCGCTACTGTTATTATTTGTTTTGGCGTAGAATTCGAGTGAATCAATGCGGTCTGATAAGCGTTTATTTTCAAGCAAAGCGTCTTGATATTTGGTTTTAAGTTCGCGAAACTATCAGTTTTTAAATGAGTTAAAATTTTTATTTTTTTTAAATTTAGTCACACTTTGGTCTCATCTAATTGGAATCAGGTTCAGGAATAAAATAAAATCAATCTACTTACTTCACGTTGGGCATCACGTTTTTCTTTAATTAAACGCTGTTCTGTACTTTCTAATTGATCAAAGTTTGTCTGTAAGTATTTCAATTGTGTGTCCAGTCGCGTTTTCTTAAATTTAAATAATAATTATAGATAGATTTTATTTATTTTAAATTTAAAATTTGGACATTTGGAACTAAATATTTATCTGATTGGAAAATCTATGAAAATAAAAACCAAAATTTATTGAAAAAATTGGGCTTTTTACGATGGGTAAAATCAAATAAAAAACAAATCGAAAGTAAATATTTATGAAAAATTTTTTTTTCCTAAATTATACTAAATAGCGAGCTTGACATAAAATTCTTGAATTTTATGATGCACTATAAAAAAAAATGTAAAGATTCTTAAAAAATTTTAACTTTAACTTTAAAGAGTATTAACAGTAAATTAATGAATGATCAAATCAATATTAAATTAAAAAATAATTAATTGTAAATACTCAAGCCAAGACCACTTAGCAACTTTGAATCAAATAAGTGTAATATTCAAACATTTTAAAAATTCAAATTAAATTTTTAAGATAATTTTAAGTATGATATTCAGATTTGCTTAAAATCTAATAAATATATTTTAGCTTGAGAAATATTTAAATACTTTATTTTAATTTTGATCTTCGAGTTGACTTTTATTTGAATTCTTTCCTAATACCTTTACAGTGATATTATTTCTGACTTTTAGTCATGAACTTAAAAAAAATTTATCTAAATCTAATAATTTCTAATCAAATGTTTATTATTTAAAATAATTTAATCCTTTTCTTTGTATTCATGTATTTTTTAAATTTAGACAAAAAATTCAAATTAATTTTGAATATTAAAAAGAATCAAATTTCTATTTTTTAAATTTAACTTGAATTTATTGTTTGTATTAAAAGAAATTAAGTTCAAATTACTAAAAATCTAGCAAAAGTGATTTTTTGTAACTTAAAACCTAATCCTAATATTTTTTTTATTTTACTTAAAATTTATTCAATTTTATCTAAATTTCTAAAAAATCTGCTCAAATTTGATAAAATTAATTAATTTTCATATTTTTATTCAATCACTAAAAAGTAAATTAAAAAAGATTATCAACCAAGTGAAGTGTTTTTACTTAGAAAGAAAAGATTACTTTGAAATTTTAAAAGAACGTCAGAATATTTTTTACATTAAATCATTTTTTTACATTAAATCATTTTTTTACCAATTGAATCATTGCAAACTAGTCCTGTTTTCTTAAAAACAAAATATCTTGATGCCATTTCAAAAATATTCTTCAAGTGCGATAAAAAAAAATTTCAAATAAAAAAACGAGTCTAAAATAAAAAAAACATTTAATGCTTGAAAAATATTTTTTTCAAGATTTTTGAAATAGTGCTTCTACCTCTTTATTTGAAGCCGAAATATTTTTTTCTATTTTTCATTATATTTCAGCAGTTTAAATTAAAATTAGATTATGATTTGTCAAATAATTTTTATTTTAAATTGAAGAGAATTCTTTTTTTTGTTGCTTTTTTGTAAAAATTGGAATCCATGCCATTCATTTATCTCTTAAATATCAGTATAAAAGTAAAAAATAGCTAATCCATCTCAACAGACTTTGTTTGAGTTATTTTTTATTTTTTTTGTTACTGCCTAAAAGTCTTAATCAATATATAAACCAAAAATTTGTGAAAAACAAAAGGGATTTTTGAGCTTATATCAATTATTTATTGATAAAAGAAAAATTTGATGTAAAATTCCTTGCCTAAAACACTTAATTTGATAGCGTTTTGATCATTAGATAAAAACATGTTTAATCATTTTTAATTTATCAGTTTTTGGAACATTTAGCATCTTTAATTTTTTTTTGTATTTATTAATTGAATTTATAGCAATATCATTTTATACCTAGAATTTGAAATAAATTCTAAAAAAAAAGAGAAGATCAAATTAAAAATTAAATTAAAAATTTTCTAATGACTTTTTAATTTTTGTAATAATTTACACTTTTTCTGAAAAAGAATTTTCCCCAAAAGACTCAGGTATGTGGCTTAAAAGTTATTACATATGTCATCTTTTTCAAGTTTAATTTAAATTTAAATTAATTAAAAACAGGAAAAAAAATGGTTTAACTAAAATTACTGATTTTTCACCAATTTTTCTAGATGAATATAAAAAGGACTTACATTTCATAAAATTACTTAATTTATCCAAAAATTTGAATTAATTTTAAATATCAAGTTTGATACTAATTTTTTAAATATTTAATTATATTTAAAAAAAATTAATTTTTTATTTAACTTTTTTAAAATTTTTTGTTTATCGTTTAACAGTATAAAAATTTAGTGCCGAATTGGAACCGAATTGTAATAAGCAAAGAATTATTGAGATCTAAATTAGAAACCAGATTACAGAACTCACATTTTTAATCAAAATTCATACCATAATATTCTTAATTATCCAAATATTGTTATAATTCAAAAATAAATTCTAATTGTACAAAACATCCTTCTCTCTGGCTTCACAAAATGCTCAAAGTCGACTTAAACGTCTATCTGCAAATTTTTAGTTTTTTTAAAGTATAACTATGTTTAATTTATAATTTTAATGCGATTTAGAAAAATTTATAAGAATAATATCAGTTATGCAAATTTAGGAAAAAATTTTTTTTTTAGTAATTTTAGTTAAAGTTTCAGTTATTTTAGTTAAAAAATAATAAATCGCCAAAAAAATGTGTAGTTTTCTTTAAAATGTACTTACATCTTGTTTTATAATAATATTTTCATGTTCGACTTTTTGTAATTTCATCTTAAGATCGTTTATTTCTTTGGTATACTGGCGCTGTATGTCTTGTAGCTCTTGGGACGTTTCTTGATTATCCGACAACTTGTTCATACTGGATATGAGTTTTTTTTCCAATTTAACAGATTTTTGTCTTTCCTCGTCAATTTCGCTTAGCAATTTATTGTTGTGCTCCTTTAGCTCTTGTTTTTCATTGAAAATCTTTCTTAATTTATCATCTATAGTTCCTTCGCCGAGCATGTCCAACAATTTGGCAGTATCAGGTGCCAGAAGAACGGCAGGCAAAACCGACTTTATTTCATTAACAGTATTATCAGAGTCATTGGTCTTGTTACTAAAAGAACTAGTCTTTTTAACTTCATAGTCTGTGTACAACTTTAAGCCACTTTCTTCAATAAGAGCATCCCGTTGCTTCAAAATTTCCTTAAGACGAATAAAATCGGTCTGCAAGTCTTTATTACTTCTCTTTTGATAATCCAATTCCTAGATATGTGATCAATTTATAGAACTATATTAAAAAATTTAAGGAAATAAAAAAAGAACTTTTGATTTTTCTTTGAATTGACGACGTAGCTCGATGATCAACTCTTGGTGCTCTTCGATCAAGTCTTTTAACAAGTCCACTTCGTAAATCAACTTTTGGTTGTCGTTTTCAAGCTGGGTTTGGAACATGGCATGCTTTTTGAACTTTTCTTCCATTTCGGTGATTTTTTTTTTCAACTCTTTTGGGTTGTCCTCGGAAGGCTCATCAAACCGGCTATTGCTGCTTGTGCTCGAATACAAACGAGGCTTTAAAATTTGAGGAAAAAAAATTAAAAATAAAAAAATTTTAATAATTATTTTGTACACAGGGCCTAGGGTTTGTACTTAAATCGATCAGACAATAAAAAAGTCATGTCACACAAAATTCCACAAGAATGGAAGAGCTAAACTAGCCTGCAAAAAATCTACTTTTTTTATTGCCATGGTAATTTAATTCATCTTGAAGATACCAGAAAAAAAATTCATGGATGCCATCAGTTGTTCAAAAAAGACTCCTTATCATCTACAGTGGTGATCTGATGCAATTTAATGATAATATCCGTAATTTGATTAAATTTTACAAAAATTCATGTTAAAAAGCGTAAAATCCTAAAAGACAAAATTTATGAATTTTAAAGTATTATTGTCATTTAACTTGAATTCCTGTATATTTAAAAAAATAAAAAATTTACAAAATTTCTTTTTTTGAAAAAATCCTTTTTTTCTCAAAATTAAAATTTTTCCAATTATTTTTTTTTGAAAATTATTCTGAGAAACGTTGGACATTTTTTTCGAAAAATTTAATAAAATTTCCTAGAAAAAAATAGTAATTATTAATTGAAAAATGTAAAATTTGGTTAACATTGGTTAATATTATTTATTATTACAAAAAGAGGATAAAGTATCGGAAATATGCGGTAGCGAAAACCACATTAAAAATTTCTTGTTTGTAGAAAATTTTACGAAAAAAATATACAATGTTTTTCGGTATAATTTCCAAAAAAAATTTATTAGAAAAATTTGAATTCTAAGAAAAAAAATCATTTTTACAACAAAGTTTGCCAATTTATATTTTTTTTAATAAACAGGAATTCAAGCTAAATGACAAGAATATTTTTAAATTCATTAATTTTTCTCTGTGTTGTTTAGGATTTTACGCTTTTTTACATAAATTATTGTTAAATTTTGTAAAATTCCTAAAATAAAAGAATTTTTGGTTTAAATTTTTATTAATATTGGTTAAACTTTTTTTATTATCCCAAAGAAAAGCCCGCATTTTTTTAATTCCTTATTTTAGGAAATTTTACAATAATTCACATAAAAAAGTGAATAATCTTTAAAAGACAAAAATTATGAATTTTAAAATATTTGTGCCATTTGGCTTGAATTCCTGTTTTTTTAAAAAATAAACAAAATTTCTTAAAAAAATCATTTATTTTTATTAAAATTCATTAAATTTTTTAAAGTAAATTTTACCAAATTAAACGAAAAATCCATTTGTAAACTAAAAATCAAAATCTAGCAATAGAGATAAATTTTTATTTTATGGGTCAATGGAAGATTAGTCGATACAATGTCCCATTAACTTTTGATTATTAATTATTAATCGGGACAGATCCTAGCTAAAGCCACTTACTTTAGATGTTGACGTGGAAGATTTTGAGTTGTTGATTGAAATAGCCCTGTTTATGCGGTTGGCTTCTTCTCTCTCGCGCTCTTCGTCCTCTCTCCTCTGTTTTTCCATTTCCTTGGCTCGGATGGCGCGAATTTCCCTCTGTGCAGTGTACTTGTCCTGTTGCCTGGCCTCAGCCTTGGAAAAACATGCCATTTAGAGCAATAAAGATTGTGGAGCAAACTTACTTCTTGGGTCATTTGGTTGAGGGTCTCGTTTGGCGAGTAGACCGGTGTTCCGGTGGTGAGACGCTTGCGTGCCGCCATGGACAGAGGCGAAGTCGACAAGTCGACTGAACCTATGTTGGGTGAACTCATTGAAAATCTGTAAATTTAGCGCAGATAGATAACAACTAAAAACATAGAATTTAACAACTAGAATTCTCGATAGGCAAATTATATTCTAAAGCCCAAAATCTAATAGAAAAACAAAAGTAACTCGAGATTCATAAAATATTATAAATTTTTGGCTATTGAAAAACGCGATATTATAGGTTTTTCGTTTTGAAAGATACAAATTTCAAATTATAATTTTATGCTCAAATGTTGGTTGTATTTGTGGGCTAACCATAACAAATTGGAACGAGCTTGCACACCATCACACACACTCACGCATATACTTGAGTTAAAAAATTTAAATTCGTTCGTCAGTGGTTCAAAAGCATTTGAAATTTTTAAATTCAACTCAAATTTGCATTATGATAATCATAGGAAAATAATAATTATTAATAAATAGTCTTTATTTATTTCAAGATTTTGGCTTATCCGTAGCTACAATTGCTTAGCATTCACCTTTATCTTTGAATGCAAACTTTTCTATTCAACACCTTAGAGCCATAGTAAATTTGGTTCAATTTATCTCTTGTAAAAAATAGAATACCATCCTCTCGAAGCGGTTCTAACCATATACCTAATTATAAATATTATCTTGAGCCTCAAACTAATAAATAAATGCTCTTAAATACAACTGTAGCAGTTTAAATTAACTTATTCTTTAATTGTACGCTCTATTTATGTATTCGTTTAAATTAAAAAATTTTTCAGTTTTTTATCTTTAAAAAAAGCTAATTTATGTCAGAAAAAAAGTGGAAATTTTTTAAAATAAAATTAAAAAATTCAATCTTAAAAATTAAATTTTAACAGAAAAGTTTATTTTTTGATCATGTGAAAATATTGGATTTTTATTATGAAAAATAAAAATTTAAAATTTTTGATAAAGTTACTTTTTGTCGGATTAAAACCGAGTCTAATGTTTTTTTTTTATCTTAAATTCATCTTAACTTTTTAACCAGTTACTAAAAATTAATTTTTTTAGACATGACTGACTTTGACTTGAAAGAAAATTTTACCAAACGATTTTTCATAAAAGCATTCATTTTTTTAATTTAATTTTTTTTCAAAAATCTAAAAATATATCACTCAGGTCTCTATTAAAATATAATATCTATTTAGTAATAGATATCATTTTTACCAAAGAACAAACTAGAAAATCTTGGTTTAGAAAGAATCTTTAGTCTTTAATTTATGAGGCGTCATTGAGAAATTCTGAAAAATGCAGTGTAATTATTCTTTTCTTATAAAATTAAATCAAAAAGCATCAAAACCTTTAAATTAATAATTCATATATTGTAATTCCATTTAATTAATATTAAATGAAATATTTAGAAACAATTGCCATTTTATTTTTCAAAAATAATTTTTTTGCTGTTCTTCCAAAAATTACTTTTTTTTACAGAAAAAGGATTCTTTTGATTATAGTTCTTAAATTCTCTCAAAATAAAACAATGAATAAAATTCTTGAAATGCATCTAAATTTAATTAAAAATATTTAAAAATTGCTAGAGTTATTTTTTTAATTAAGCAAACATTTTTGGACATGATTCACTGAAATTTTTTGTTTAATAATTAAAATAGTTAATTATTCATGAAATTTGAATATTTTTAATTAGCCATCAATATTTTATTAGTTCAATTTTTAATTCAATATTCAAAAACTTTTATCAAGTATTTATTTGAAAAAATTTTGTGATTTTTTGAAAAATTTGAATTTGCTTGAGTATTCTTTTTGGATTTAGGAGTAAACACTTCTCAAACTTATGGGAATAACATTATTTTTTTATTTATTTAATTTGACTCTTCTAAATCAAAAAAGTTTGTTCAATGCTTTTAATTGAATAAAATGAAAATTTTCGAATTTAAATAATGATCAATTATTGATTCTAAAATAATCTGAAATATTCAATTTTATTTAAGCATTTGCAAAACTAAAATAATTATTAATGATTGTTTAATAAGAAATTTGGCCCTCATCCGAGAGTATTGAATGAACATGTCTATGATTAAATGTGAAATAATATCAAATCTAATAGAAAACTATTTATACTAGACTAATTCTAATTTTCCTGCTTAGTTCGTGAATTTTTTTGATAGTTAATGCCAATCAAACATTTTAATTTTTGACTAGATGATAAGTGTAGTTTCTTTGAACTTTTAGATCAGATTCTTTTAGCTATTTTTTTTAAACAACAAATTTTAAAAGCTTATACAAATCTTACATTTATTGTAAATAGTTTGTTCCCTCAATAATATTCATAAAGCCTAGGCATTTTTCTGTAATACTTTATCTGTAAATTTTCCTAGTTTTTGTCTAAAAAAAAATATCAATTAAGCATCGATTATGAACTTTTAAAAAATAAAGATGCAAATACTTTCTTAGTTAAAACTAAACTTTCCTATTTAAAAATCACGTAAAATTTTGCATGGTTCAATATTATTTATATTTTCGTCTGAATACAGTTTAATGCGATTGTAGAAAATTCAATTAGTTTCTAAAAATTGCTGTTTATTTAATTAAAAGTATTTAATCATATTTTAATAAATAAATTAGAATTTTTTGATTAAAAACTGAGTCTTCTATCTATTCTTAAATTTCAATTTTAATGAATGAATTAATGTAATTTTTGGTTACAAGAAATTTATTATTCAAATTATTCAAAAACAAATATTAAAACCAGACAAAAATTGTCGTAAAAATTTTCCATCCGTGAGCCCATAGCCGCAGATAAGATCCAATAATCAAAAAAAAATGGCACACACTTCTATTTTTAAAATTTTCGATCAAAATTTATGAATTTTATTTTGAAAAATTCAATTTCCTGATTAAACTAAATTAATTCTAAAGTAATTTTAAGTCAATATTTTTTAAGCATAAATTAAAAGATGATAAAATCTGTGTGATCTCTAAACAAAAAATTTCGATTTTTTAAATACTTTTATTTGATTTATTTTCTAGCGAGCAATTTTCACAAATTTTTCTATCAGTCTTAATTCTATTTTCAATCATTGGATCCATATTAAGTAAAAAATCAGAATGCATCATTTTGAAAGAAAAAATAACATCATGTAGTCGTTCATGAATACTGTCGAGTTCTTCACAAAGATTTTTGATGGTTTCTTCGAGTTTTGTTTCTTCCATTATTTGAGTCACAAACTATTCTAAGATCAAATTCTAAGATCTATTTATCTAATTATTCGAGATGAAATTTATAATTAATTTTGTAATATTCAAGCATTGTTTGAATTTTTTCCTATGAAATCAAAAAAATAAAATACAACTTTCTTAATCTCTAGAGTTTAATTCTCGTGGGGTAGAACTTTTTTGAAATTTGCGCAGTTTTTTAAAAATCTAATCTTTTTAAATCTATTGATCTTAAAGTAAGTGCCAAATAAAATTTTTGAATTATTTTATCATCTATTACTAAAACAAAACTAGAAAGTATTTTTCATTCCCCAGGAGAATGCAACTGAACCCAATCTAAACTAATGCAATTCTAATAAAAATTAATAAGATTTAATTTTTAGAAATGATGGTTCCAGAAAATTTAATGTTTGCTAATTATATTTTAAATAAGTTGTATGTTATTAGAAACTTGAAAAATAAAGAAAATAATTATATATAGGAAGGTCCAATATTATTATAAAATTTATGCCGAATGATATTCAAAAAAAATGATATCTGATAGATATCAGATCAAATGATGCTGTCATTTAAATTCTTATTGAATTATTTTAGATAAAAAAATGCTTAATAACTATTTTGTAAATTTTTTTTTTAAGAAAATTCAGATTACTTTTTATTAACGTTAATCTTTGTACATTTCTATTTTTTAAAACAAATGTTGTTTTTAATTTTTTTTTCATCAGGGTTCTATTTAGATTTAGTAAATAAAAAAGCAATTTTATCTTCTGAACGTGTTGAAATATTCGTTCAACAGCAGGTTAATGCAACACTAGTCGGGCGAATTAGATATTTTTTTTTAAAGTATGATCAAAAGATAAAGATAAGATTAAAAAACAATTAAATTAGAAAAGTAATTCCTGTGTATTTTTTTTATTTTTTATTTAAATAAAATTTTGTTAAATAGATATTCAAAAATAATGCAAATATTTTCTTTGATCGCAGAATGATAAGTCAAAGTTTTTAGCAATGGTGGAATTTCCATAGACTTATGAGTTGCTATATAACATTACGAAATTTAAAAAAAAATAATTTGTCTCGATGGTATCTAGTAGCACAAGAAAATTCATGCAAATTATATCAGCATCAGTATTTTATTAGTGAAAAGAGAGAAAAAAATAACACAGTCTGAAAATCGATTACTTAGAAATTAAATTTTGAGATCATAGGTCTTCGAGCATTTAACATCGAAAATTAATTATTTTAAGTTAAAAAACTGTGAAAAAAATGCACAAAAAATGTCAAATCTTGAATTATATAGAAGTGATTTTTGATGCTTTCTTGATTAATCGTGATTTTCAATTATAATTTGAGTTTTTGTTTAGAAGAATTTATATCATTTTAGCACATTTTTATCTAAGTGTTTCCAAATAACATAAAAATTCATTTTTTCTAATTTTCTCATTAAAATTACTCTCTTAAAGAATGCTTTTTTTTCAATATTTTTTATTCCTCTATCTTTTTTTAGTCATTAATTAGACCCTAAAAATCGATCGATAAAAAAAACCCATTAGTTGTTTAATGGAAATACTTTCAAATTTATTTTTTGATCTATGGAAAAAAGATTACACATTTGCCGATAAGAAATATTTTGGTTTATTTTTGTCAAATTTTCAGAGATTTTCTAAATAAAAAAAAGAAAGCTTTAAGGAATTTTTCAAATTGATCGCTTCAATGAGGTGATAAAAATTATAATTTAAATTAATAAAACGATTGGGGATCAAATAATCACAAAGGGCTTCAAGACTTGTTTCAAATATGTAAAAAAAGATTTTTTTTTTATCTTGATTGATTATTTTAAATTGAAACTCTTCCTATTATTTTTTTTAATTATTAAATTAATCTGATTAAGTGATTGTTCTTTTTGATTTTATGGAAACTTCAAAAAACATATTAAAAAATAATTATCAATTAAACTTAACAAAAATTAATTGTTGTATCAATTTTCAAAAAATAATTTTTTTTATTTTTACAATAATTCATTTGTTAAATTTATCATTAAATTTTGTTCGCTAGATTTTCAAGTATCTTTTAATACTCATCTTTGAATGAAAGCCTTACTTTTTGATGAAATAAAATGACTATTTTCACAGTTTCTTGTATTTAAAAAAAGCCTGATAGTTGTCTCTTTAATAATTTTGTTATAAAGATAAATTTTATGAACTATTTCATTAAATATTGAAACAATTCTTAGCTAAATTTATCTAATAATAATTCAAAATTAGGAGTCTTCACTATGATTCGGTAAAAATCGATTCATATTGGGCTAATTATTGAGCATAAATGAACACCGGTTTGAATTTTTTAGAGGATATGGCAAAAATTAATTATTTAATTTAATAATTAGAAACTTATTTTAAAAATCAATAATTAAATATTACGTTCTTAAATATTGATAAATTTAGCTTGATTAGATATTTTCACATTTATTCAAGCTTTTTCAAAGTTATAATCAATTCTTATTTTATCAAGTTTTTCAAATAATATATTCATTTATTTAAAAGCAACACTATTTTCAAAATAAATTTTCAAGAGTTTTTCTATTTTTGATGCACCCTCTCATTTTGGCGTAATTACCAAAAGCTCGATCAATTTTTGTCTATTTTTTTTTCAGTTTTTTTCAATGCATCTTAGTTTTCAAGTTTTATTTTACTCTAATCCAAGTTCGATATTAATGCCATTCGGAATCAGCAGTTATCTCTACGATGCCAGCACGAGTTTTCAATTTTCAGATCTATTTAATATTAACAATTTGCAATTCTAAGAAAAACTAGATGAATCCAAGTAAAAATTCTCGTGCATTTGCCAAGTTCCAGATCATTAAGAATAATAAAATTCTTACCAAAATTATATGAAGTTTGTATTCTCTTTGTAAAAGTATTTTTGATTAAATGATACCTGCTGAATTATTCGTTGCTAAATAAAGATGATTTATAATGCAATTTAATTTTGCTTTAATTTTTTTTTAGATTAAAATGGACCAGACTCAAGTATCAGTGTAGTTTAATAGTTGTTAAATTTGAACAACTTTATGGCTGTAATTTAGCAATAGATCACTAATGCTTTAATTGTTTTAAGTAATTAGCTAATGGAATTTTTCAAGTTTAAAAAAAATAGCTATAACTAATGTAAATTTTATTGATCACCGTCTTATTTTTATAAGTTTTTATTGATTTTTTCTAAAGAAAAATGTTTCTATTTTTTGACTTTAGATATCATTTCGAATATCTCAATCATAAAGAGTTGTAATTAAACTGAGTCTAAATTTGGCATTTTACAGAAAATAGTTTATAATCGCGATTTAAACTGATTTTTTTTCAAAATAATCTAAATTTGAGAATATCTGAGATACTTAATAACAATATAGAAAAACAAGTCTTTTATAAGCGTCTCAGCTTTGTTTGATTTATTGGTACTTTGGATAATTATTACATTTATAAAAATATTCTTTTCATTAATTAAATAGAATATTCAATATTTATGTATTTATTTTTTTTAAAGTTTGATATATTTTAGATAGAAATTCAAAAAGAAATATCTTATGAAAGTTTTACAAATTGAATTTCACTAAAGATATAAAAATATGAAGTATTAAAATTTCCAATAATCTCATCAATTTATTTTATTTTTAGACTACATCCATTTTAATAATTAATAATAAAATGTTAGAGCATTTTCTTTATTTTTAAATGCTGTCAAATATTTAATTACATCGAAGGTTTAGTCATGCCTTTTTTAATTTTTTTCTAATTTGATTAACAAATGGATATTTTTAGATAATTTTTCAGATGTTTATTAAATAATTTTAAGAATTGGGTATCAGAAATGAAAGAAAATGAGATCAGTGTGAACGACATATCTCGTGAAAAAAAAGAAAACGAAGAAAATGAAAAAGATGAGGTAAAATCAAGCTTTTTTCATAGAGCCATACCTTTTATGCCCAAATATCTTGCTATAATTTGCTGCATATTGAATATTCTAATCCCTGGACTCGGTAATATTTTCAATAATTTGGAAAAAATGAATTTTAAATGAATTAAAGGTACATTAATATCTTCATTCTCGATATTTTGCTGTGCCAAACACAAATGCAAAACAAATATGAGAGCTTTTTTGACAAACTTTTTGGCTTTTGTTCTTCAATTATGCAGTGCTGTTATTCTGATCGGCTGGGTATGGAGCATTAAATATGGACTTTTATTTGTTCATTTATCAGGTAATTATTTAAATAAAAATTTTTCAAGACTTGGACTTTTTTTTTCTAAGACAAAACAGATGAATCTTCCTTAGACGCAGAGCTTCCAATTTATGTCAGAAGACATAGTAGTATGGACGCAAGCTTAACATACAACGCTAAACCACGTTTAAGTACGATCGCCTTGGCAAAAGTCAAAGAAGAAGAGACATAATTTTTCTACTTATTTTAATTTGTAATCTTGATTTATATTTATTTTGAATCTCACAATACTCAACAGTACAATGATATAAATCGTGTAATTCAAATGCAATATGGTTTTTTTTTTGAATAAATATTTTTTTAATTTAAAATTCTTTATATTTAAATATCAAGTTAGCTAAATAGAAAAAACTTGAATATTTGTTACAAAAAAAAAAAAAATTTATCTCTAAAATTTTTTTATTAAGATTAATTTAAATCAAATTTTTTTTTTGCATTTTTAATAAAGATTTCTTTCGCAAATAATTATCGAGAACTTTTCGACTTTAAAAAACAAGTTTATCACGAACTTCCTTTCGATTATTAATTAATTTTAAGCATCCTGTGATGCGCTAAGTATTGATTTTTCATGTTAGATAGAAAAAATAGATAAAATAACTTTATAAACCAAAATGGTAACAATTTATTAATTGACTTCAAAAAATGACTTTGATTTTGTTAAAATATTTTCAATATTAATAAAATTTATTTTTTATTTGCACGAATAAGTGTTTCTTATAAAATTATAAAATTTTTATATACTAAAAAAATATCTAACGAGCTAAAAATATTACCCAAATGAAATTCCATTTTTCTTATTATGTTTTCACATAATCAAATCGAAATTTTTCTAAATAAAATTACTGATATTAATTTCCAAGAAAACCTTTAAGAGTCAGTCAAAAATTTAACTAAAACTTTAGATTAATTTAATTGAAAATATCTTAAATTTACATCGTTTGACTTGGCAGACTCTTTTAATTAAAATCATTTTCAATTTATTAAAATCAAATTTCTAAGAAAATTGAAATAAAAAACCTAAAAAAAAACTCGAACAAAATGGAAAAGATAAAATGGTTTTTTAATTTTAAAAGTTAAATCAAAATTCTGGCCAAATTTAAAAAAAAAAAGTTTGATGAATTTAGAAAAATTCGCTAAAAATTTATTAATTTAGATAAAATGAGAAATAACACCAGGTTGATTAGAAAAAAAAATTTAAATCGTACTAGATTAGAGATCGTTTACATTTTAGTCAATTAATCAAGAATTGAAGAAAAAGTTGTTGCTAAAGTTAGGATTATATTTGAGTTAAAAAATAATTAAAGTATATTTTTTTTTGGAAGATGCACCATTAGTTAACCAAATTAAAATTTAAAAAAAATATACAATTAATTCTGAAAAACATGCTGCATTTGTAATCATATGACTCTCACCTTCAAAGCAATGATTTTATCAATTTATTTAAAATGAAACTAAATTATATAGGATCATAAGTTTTTTGTTTTTGAATCAAGACATCTAAAAAAAATATCTCTAGTAAAAATGACTGGATCTTTGGATGCTCGTTCATTAGCAAAAATTTGTTCATTCCTAAGTCATCTGTATCATTCGTTCATCATATTATTCATAGCTAAAAAATAAAAACTTCTAAGTTACCTATCAAACAAAAATGATTTTAATTAACATCTTCCAATGACATATTCCATTAAGGTATGCTTTTAAATGACATAAACTTCTTTGAAATCGTTAAAAACTAATTCGAAATTTTTTTTGTTCTTTTGATATTTATTTTCTCATTTTTGCTAGCGATTTGAAAATCTTGGCTAGCTGAGCAATTCAAGGCTTAAAATCAGTACATAAAGCATGATTGTATGCTAAAAATTATTTGGAATTTAAATATTATTTTTTTCTAAAACAATAGAGATTTTATTACTAAGACACGTTTATAAATGTTTTAAATTTATTACCAAAACTAGGACTTTTGGTTAAGTAACTATTTCGAAACAATTGATATTTATGGGCACACAGAATATTCCCGGATTTAGTTGACTTTCACGTTGCTTTTATTTGTTTTGATTTAATTTTTTGTTCAAATTCGGCTTTAAATATTTATTTAATTTTTTGGGTCGAACTAAGTAGTCAAATTTGGTCAAAATTTGGTTTTATTTTTAGAGAAAATTTGAAATTAAAAATTCAAATTGGGCGTTAGGTGAAGCCGTAGTTTTCCAAGTGATGCATCAAATTTAGGCCCATAATCGAGTGATTCGTGGCACAAAGTGAAAAGTTGGTATTGTAAATGGCAAACAAAAAAGTGCACTATTTAATTTGAGCTTAAGCAAAATATGAATTAAGTTTAATTTAAGAATCTTTTATTTCAAAAGAAAATTATATTTGAATTAGGATTTAAACTGATAAAAAGTTATAAGTTATCAAATTAAAGGTGTTTAATTTCAAGAGTTTAAAACTAAACAAAAATTTGAGAGAGAGAGACAAATCTCTAATTTTATCTATTCAAAAATCTAGGCATTTCGCTAACGCCTCATAGACTTTCATGCAAAGCGAAATTCAATCTGGAAAGTTTTCTTCAATTTCAAAATAAAGCAATTCTCGGAAAAATCACGAGTAGAAAAAAGTCAATAATCCGTTCATTAAAGCAAGTGTGTTTATGTGTATGTGTGTGACTTTGGCGCACCAATGGTCTCAAATACCTTAAGTACTTAAAGTAAATTAAATATTAGCTATTTAAATGAATTTTGTTCGATTCAGTTTTTAACTCAGAGCCAAAGAAAAAAGAAAAAACATTTAGATTTTATCTTTTTTTTATTTTTTTTTGTTTCCAATATGTTTTATGATTTTAATAAAATCTGTCAACACTCTCATCTAAATATTTTAAAATTTATTGTGGGACTTGAATATTTTAAAATTGAAAAGATAAGCAAAAAATTTGAAGCCATAAGGAATTTTTTACAAGCTTTTTTTTTGAGATGTGTTAGTTGAGCGATCGAACTGGTGCAATTTTTTTTTTATCAAGTTTTTGCTCTAGCCTTTTGCCGTAGAGAGGAGGCTCTTAAGGTGAATTTATCAATTTAATCTGATAAATGCTGCCTTATCTTCGACTCCTATTCGGAAAAAT
The DNA here is from genome assembly GCA_025491095.1 of Brachionus asplanchnoidis. NCBI lineage: Eukaryota > Metazoa > Rotifera > Eurotatoria > Ploima > Brachionidae > Brachionus > Brachionus asplanchnoidis. Next base: position 3,528,791 of record JAILYF010000004.1, read on the forward strand.
GGCAAATGTTTTTTTTTTTTTTTTACTAAAAAAGCTAATTTTAAAATTCAATTAAATTTTTAGATCTTCAAGTTTTCAATTTACCCAAAAAAATAAAAAGCAAAAATGAAACTTTTTTATTAGTCTTGGGATTACTTTGTACTCATGTTTCGCTCTGGGTACATAAACCATTCGGCTTTTGGAATATTTAGGTGTTTTGAACACGGCCAAAATTTGAAAGTCTTGGCAAATCTGTCTGAGCAAAAGATTTTAGGGAGTTGGCTAACCATGATTAATTTTGGGCATTTGTGAGATTAGATAGGGACTAAGAAAATTGGCTAAAAATCACGAAAATATTTTGTGATTTTAGTTGCAATATTAATATAATTGCTCCAAATTTCAAGCAAACATTAAGGTATTTCTTTAATTAAAACAAAGAATTTGGTCACAATATAAAACGGTTAACATTTAAGCCAAGTTGTTAATTAAATTGCAGCTTAGATTCAATATATTAGGCTTGTGTTTAACTTAATTTGAAAAGAAATTAATTTACTTTGATTCGAGTACAAAAAGCCAAAACTATTGCCTTTTTGGTTAGGTTGAAAAAGATTTCTAAACTTAAATTTTTATAAATAAGATTAGTCGTTTGAATGGGACTAGTTCGGCTTTTTTTGATGCATTTTTGTTGTCATTTGGAGCTCTTTTTATCTGCCATTTTGCAATTATTTCTATTCATTTATTTTATCTAGGAAATGAATTGAAATTTTCAAAAAAATATTTATAAAAGCTTTTTGTGCTTGTCGAATACTACAAGCACTTCAAAATTTATTTTTAGATAAAAAATTTTATTTAATCTCAGCTTGTAACATGGAGTAGTTTTAGAATTTTATCTCTAGTTACCAGTTTGAGGTTAATATAAATTTTTTTTCATATTCAACTTTTTACACACAGCAAAAAGCAGGATACATTGAGTATTACATCAGGTATTGAATGGTTTTTCAATTTTCAGTATCTATGTAAATACTCACTCTACCTGCTTTTAGACATTTCATCAAAAAGAAAAATGTAAGTATTTACTTAATTTACTAAACGCTAATTTACTTTGCTCTTTTTGCTTTTTAAAAAGAAAATATTTAACTGTCAAATAAAGATGCATGGATTAAAAACTAACCTGGTGGTTTATTCAATTTACTAATTTTAATTTCTTTTTTTTAAATATCCTGGAGAATATATAACTTAGCAAAGTGATTAACAAAGTTTACGTATTTTTACGGGATTTTACAAAATATTATATGAGTTTTTTTTTTAATAGATTTTTTTACTGGCCACTATAAATGTTAAATAACGTATTTTTGCGTTTAAGTTTTATATTTTTTAAAATTTATCTACTTTAAAAAATAAAAAAAATGTTAATGCCTGATAAAAGCATTACAAAGGATAAATAAAAATCACACAAATGGGGTGTTCATGTAATTTTACAAACGTTAATATGAGTTAATTGAGTTATTTTCAAGGTTTATAGTGGGAAATTTGGCAGTAATTGGGTGAATTTTGGTCCTAATGGAGTGATACCCAATTAACCAAATTGGCCTGAAAATTCACCCCTTTAAAAAGTTCGTCTAACAAAAAAAAAAATAAAAATTTTTTTTCTATAGCAAATTCGTTGAACATTTTTTAGATTAAATGGCAAAAAAGGTGATTTAAAAAAATTAAAATATCTGAGATTTAAACCCTAAACCAAGTACATAATTTGATAGAAAATCACCCATTTTGACCAATTTTATTTTTTGACTCAAAAAAATTAGAAAAAATTTTTTTTTTCTACAAGCTGTTTTTTTATTTAAATTCTCTGGACACTCAATTACTTATTTTTAGAAAAAGATATTGTAAAATAATCTATTTGATTTATGGTAAAATATTTTTTTGTATTACATTCTATAAGTATTAAATTTTAATTAAATTTGGTATAGTTCTAAGGCATGTTGAAATTTAACTTTTTCTTACAAATTTCTTTAAAATCGGACAAAAATTTTTGAGTTTTTATGTCCAGATTCGAAATGAACTGTATATAAGACTAAAGTAATAATAAGAATAAGCTACGGCAACCAGATTAGCGACAATTTCTTACTAAGAACACATTAATGGTAGCTAGTAAATAAATTCAGGTTAATATGAAAAGAAACAAAAAGTTTACCTTTTTTTTCATCTTTTTTTAGTTTATAATGAATTTAAAATAATTAAAAATAGAAAAGGTATGAAAAAAGAGAATAAGGATAGAAGTACTTAATACTTTGACTCCGTGATGGTAGTTGAGAACCACTTTTACTTCAGACTTTATTGTATAGTATCTTTTTTTGAATTGATTAACTGTTGAACATTCAGTGACTTCCTGTGTTAAGGCATTTCATTTGTTTAAAACTCTATTGATGGAATAATTGATCTTCTGCAAACAGTTGGTCGGAGAAACTTCTCCTTGATCATGAGATTCCCTGAGTAGATCAAATTTGGGACAATGAATAACATTATGAATTCAATATCTTTCATCGGAATGCATTAATACTACAAAATAGTTGAAAAAATCTGATAAATTGAAATTAACTGGACAATTGAAGAATGGTAGGCTTGAAAAAAAAATCAGGATTCTCATTTTCTGAAGTAAAATATAAAAAATATATTTGACCATTTTAGTAGATTAGCTACTAGAAATTTTTATGACAATTATTTTGATAAAAATTCTTAGTAATCAAATAAATATTTTTTTTACTTGGTTAACGAAATTAATATTTTTATTGTTAATTTTAAATTTTTTATACAGATAAATTATCAAAAATAATAGAGAACCCTTAAATTAAATTTTTCAGTCCAATTTGTTAGCTATCTGCTCTTTGGAAAATTATTTTCAGTATTAAAGAATTATTTTAAAGAATAACTTGAAATGTCTACCCAATAAACGAAGCACTCACGTGAAGAATAACAACGTACGCTAAGCTAGTTGCCGTATGCGGTTGCAATGCAGTTTTTCTTCACGTGAATGCTTCGACAATTCGGTGGAAAGCCCTAAATTTTGAGATTATTTTTTGAGTGCCCTAAATGCGAACCTTAACCTAACATGTTTTTTGTATCAAGATTTAGATTTTTTGCATAATTAAAAAAAGTTTTCTTTTTTAAATGTAAGTGTGTAAAAAGTTTATTACTAAAACCAGGACCACCTATTTTTTACTAAAAAAAGGACCTATACTTTAAAGACGAATAAAAAGCCGAACGATAGCCGACTTGCTTTGTACTTGTAGTAAATTTTATAAGCTTTCACGCAAGACCATGAGCTAAGCTCTAGGACATACCATTCGGCCTGCATCGGCCTTTAAATACAAAAAATCAAAAAAAAAATTAAATACATTTATTTAAAATTAAATTTTAAAATATAATATAATCTTTTGTTGATTAATCTTTTGTTGTTTGAAACAGGAGACTATGAAGTTTTCTTATTCTTGTCCTGTTTTCTTATTTTCTTATGGCGTTTGATGTCTTATCAATTTTTTAATTTCTGTCATTTTCATCTATATGATAGAAATTTTTAGACTATGTTTTGTATGAAAATTTATTTGTTGTAAACCTGCCTAATTATATTATAAGTTAATTTGGTTAAAACTTTTGGACCCTTCAAATATCTCGATACCTGTAAAGTAAAAGTAAGTAAACCCCGTATTATTCTTGTAGATCTTTTCAAGCTCTATCTAGTTATGAATCGTCCGACTCCGGAAATTTCTCAGCTGATTAGAAATCGGTCTCAAAAGGGTAATTAGTGAGATAACTTGAATTTTAGTCAAATTAGTCATTTTAACAACGTTGATTTAAGCATGAATTAGCTCCAAATTCTAATCCCCATTTTAGCTTTTTGGTTTTCAAACACGACCATGATCATAAAAAAATTTTTTTTTATTGAGGAATTTTTTTTTTTCATCGAACTGGCTAATATTGTAAAAAAGGGGGTAAGTATGGTTAATTTGGTTGAACCATTTCTCCCCCAAATTCACCAAATCTCCCCCAAATTCTCTAATTTTTCACACAATTAACCTTTGAAGACAATTTGAGATTAAAATAGCTTATAAAAGTCTTAAGAGAATAAAAGGATTGAAAAAGAAGAAAAGAAGAGAATAAGAGAGGAGAAAAAAAATGAAAAATTAGCCCAAAAGCAAAAAATTTGTTATGTTAATTTTTTGTTATGTTTGCCAAATACAAATAGAAGAATATAAAGAAAATTCTAATAAATGGTTGGCTTGTGAAAACTGTGAATGCTGGTCATGCTACGATTGTCTTCCGGAAAAGTTTAAAGGACGGTTTGCACACATTTTCACATCAAGATATTGACCTTATTTACACGTACTAATAGAATAGAGTTCTTGAGTGTTAAAAATATGATTTTATTTTTTTTCCAAATTGTCTCATTCCAGTGATATACAGACTTAAAGTAGGGATACTTAAAAAATACATTTTTTTTGAGCAAGAAAATTTCAAGAACTGAACACTCGACAAAATTCATCAAATACAATTGTGAAAGAGCATAAAGTCTAGTTTATAGTGCATTATCAAAATTTAATAAAATTTTTGTTATGAGTGAGATATTTTAATTCAAAGTTTTTGTTAGTTTTTGTACTTCGACGATTTTTTTAAGGGTATCTCCAACCGAATTTCAAAAAATTAAGTTCAAATTCGTATTCAGCATCTAAAAATTTACTTAGATACAAATTTTCATGATGTTATGGCAAAAATTGACTGAAAAAAATTGAATTAAAATATGAAAAACAAAAAAAATGCTTTTTTTCATAGAAAATTTAAATTTTTTTTTTTATAAACTATACATACATATTCAAAAAAACTAATTAAAATCTTTTTTCAATATTCTAAAATCTTTTTCCTAGTTTAATTTAATTAATTTAAGAATAAAACTGCCCAAAACTCCTCACATAATTACATGACTGAGGTAATATGGTAAGAATAAAAATTGGGGTAAATCCGGTGAGCATTTTCGAAGTTTTCAGTTGGTCAGAACCTCAAATCAGCAATAAAAAAAAATAGGTAACCACATTAGACCGGTTTACTGCACAATAAAAAATCGTGAACAACACTTCTCAACTAAAGTTCATCTATATGTTAAAAATTTTTACCGTTGACTTGTTTTCCTCTATATATATTTAATAATAATAATAATATATATAAGCTACAGCAAGACTAACGAGCTTGCGGAGGTGGCCTACTAGGAGGTCACCTATGGTAGCTCCTTGCGCATTACACATAGAAAAGTACTGAAAAAAGAAATACTGTTAAAATTTTTTGGTCAAAATAAGATTTAAGATTACAGATAGAAAATGCTGTAAAAAGAAAAACTTTATAAATAAATGTTCCTGTTCATGATTGTTGATCATATCGGTTTTTGAACTTGTTGACCGAGTCGGTGTCTATGACTGTAGCTGGCAGGGCTTCCACTCGTTGACTATCCTGTTGGTGAATGTGTTTGCACATTGAAGACATTTGGTGAAGGCCAGGCCGGACAGTCTTCCTGCATGACCTCTGATGACAACAGGGGCGTATTCCAGGTGGGGACTTACGTAGGCACGCCAGAGGGTCCTGCAGGTACCTATGCTCTAATATCTAAATGATCTTTTCAACTGGTCGAGTATTCCTGTAGCTCTGTTCATTTGATTTTTTATATGAATAGAAAATTTCAAGTAACGTGAAAACGTGACTCCCAGATCCTTTTCTGTGTTGACGAAAGCTAGTGCACTCCTGGATTTATCTTCCCTCATCAGTAGTTCGGATTGGGCGTAGATTTTTTTGCCTGAACTGCTGAATTCCATCGTTTTGCATTTGTTTACGTTGAAGAGCATAAACCACGTGTTCGACCACTCGGAGAGTGCGTCGAGGTCATGTTGCAGTGTTTGTAGGTTACTTGTGCTACGTATTGTGGCAATCAGTTTAATGTCATCGGCAAATAGTTTGACTAAGTGACTGACCGTCGCTGGCATGTCGTTGATGAAGATGACGAACAGAAAAGGACCTAGGACGATAACTTGAGGGACCCCACTTGACACATTAATCAAGTCGGCAATGTGCTGATCCATCACTACCCGTTGTGCCTTATTGACAAGAAGCCGCTGACCCAATCGACAATGCTTGGGCAGAACCCGCAGACAACCAGTTTGACTCTTAATGACGCGTGGCAAACTCTGTCGAAGGCCTTTGCATAGTCGAGGAAGACCAATAGGGCGTGAAATCCCCTATCGATGCCATCGCTTATGCGATCTACGTCTCCAGTAAATTAGTGACTACTGACTTCCTCAGGACAAACCGTGTTGTTCCGGAACGATAGCTTTTTTGCTGTAGAGGTCATCCATCATGACGACTCTTACCATACGCTCCTTCAAATTGCAGGGGATTGACGTCAAGGATATATGTCTGTAGTTACAAGATACACTCTTGCTACCTTACTTGAAGATGGGGCTGATCCGAGCGAGTCTCTTAGCGTCTGGGATCCTGCCACTGGTGTACGAACTGGTGAGGATAGCGCTGAGGACCATCGAAAAGGCATAGGCGCAACTTTTACGACGAATGATACCGTCCATGCCAGGCGATTTCCTGGGATTTAGGCGCAGTATGTACTTGCTGACGGTTGCGGGCGAGAAGAAATTAACATCCATGTCATGCTAGGGGCTTGCCGTGAGCTGGAGACGCTGAGCTTGGCATGGTAGGCGAGTGATGAAGACACTACCAAATTCTACATTGAGAATGCTCGCCATCTTGTCACCATCAGTCTGGAAGGCGCCATGACAGTCGAGCAGGCCTTTAATGAAGTCTCTGCATTGCTTCCGGGCAAAGACTTTGCCATTTCTGAAAACGACCCGGACATATGAAAGCTGATTGTCGAGAATATGCCCGACAGTCGCTTATCACAGCTCAGACAAGATCATTTTAATATGCAATGATAAACAATGTATTAAATACTTATAGTATTAAAGAAACTGCTTAATTAATAATATGTCTGTTAATTTCCTGTTTGATACTGGCAATGGTATGACAATTTTGTTAGACAGAATATGGAAAAAATGCAAAAGACCGTCAGATAATCAAAGACCTTCTAACTTCACAATCGAAACATGTAGTTGAGGAACAATGTCAGTATTTTGAACTCATAAATGTCACTTTAAAGAGAGTGGATTTGAAGGAGATATAGAAATAGTTGTGGTTAAAAAGCAAGTTTTTGACTGCCTAATAGGTCTTGAAATTGCATTCAAAAAAGTAGACGTAAAACGTATCTGTTGCAAATTAAAAGAGCATTGAGAAAGCCAGTAATGAGACCTGAAGTTCCTTTCTTAAAAACAAAATTGCCAAAAAGTTATGTTGAAAGTCCAAGTCCGGACTTTTTTTTCTTTTTTTTTCAAAAGTCCGAGCTAAAACTTTGAATACTTTTTTTCAAAAAAAAATCTAAAATCTTTGCTCAACTTGGACTTTGAAAATAAAAAATAAAAAAAAAAGTCTTGACTTGGACTTTTTTTTTAATGACTTGGACTTTTTTTTGGGACTGTTAAACAACTCTGGTTTATTCTAATACAATGTCATTCCATTCAGCCAACCAAATACTCAAGCAACCTTTAACGAAAGAAGGAAAAAGTCCTAAAATTTTTGACTGGTGTAATCTGCCTTGTATATCTAGATGATACCATTATTTTTTCTAAAACAGTTGAAAAACACTACATGAATGTTCGAACTGTCTTGGAGCGAATAAGAGGTGCCTTTATAAAAGTGGAATGGAAAATATGCAAATGGTTCAAAGTTTCAATTGATTATCTTGGCCATGTTATCTTTATCGGAGAGGTCTGCCCAGCCTCGAGTAAAGTCGAAGTGTTGTTTCGTTACCAACTCTCATAAACGATCCGACAATTACAAAGTAAGTTCTTGGACTATTAAATTATTACCGTAGATTTATCAAAGGTTTCGCTGAAATAGCTGGTCCGTTATATCAGGCCTCACAGAAAAGGAAGAAGTTTGGATGGACTGATAGATTCAAGTAAGTTTTGATTCTTAAAGAGCCTATTTAACAACACCAACAGATGGAAAAACAGGAGTTCTCGTTTTAACAAATTTTAGTTCAATTCACATGACTTCCTTATAATCGGAGTTATTCTGTTTACTTTAAATTTTAAACAAAATTACCAAAAAATATTTAATTTTTTTCTCAATGATTAATTCTTCTAATAAATTTCGAAAATTTTTAAATTTAATTTGATCAGATTTAAAAACGAAAAAATTAAAATTAATTTCTCTTTAAAAGTTTCGCTTAATCCTTAGTATTTACGCCAATAAAGACATTAATTATTCTCAAATAGTAATGGTTAGTTGTAACACATATAATTTAAATTTTTAAGTTTGTTTATTTAAAGAGTAATTGAAAATTAAGAACTGAAAAAAATTTTATCATGAAATTCTATATTACTGGTAAAAAGGGTAAAAATGATAACTCGAATATTTATGTTTCAAATAACCTGAAATTAAGACTTAAGTAGAGTTTAGAGTTTGTTCATCGTATTAATTCTGAAATGTAAGAATAAATTTTTGATGAAAAAATTTCAAAAAAAATATCTAAATAATAAATTCCTGTTTTAAAAAAATTATTTTCGTATTTAGACGAATTCATAAACATCCCTAGTGCATCAATAATTTAATGCTTATGGTTAATCATAAAGCAAGTTCCCTATGTTTTTAAATTACAAATTAGCACTTATATAATGCTTTTAATTAATAAAAATTCAAGTGCCCAAAATCGTAGTCTCAGACATTCTAATTTTTAATATTTTTTGATTTAAACTCAGATAATGTAAATTTATATACAAAATTTTCCCAAGAATGGCAAAGAAATTTAATAAGTGAATTGTTGTTTTGAATTAAAAAAAATTGACTAAAATGTTTTGAAAATTGATGCTTTATATTTAACATTTTCGATCATAACATCTTGTTTGCTAAATTTTATAATCCTAATAAATAAAGAATTTAAAAATTCATTCAAAAAATTTCGAAATTACATAAATTAAATTGAATTTTAAAACAAACAACGTTTCTTAAATCGAAAAACTTAAAAATTAGAGTATAAAAAAAGTAGATCAAATATAGAAAAAAAAATTATGAATAGAAAATGAAACTTCGCTATTTTGAAAAATTCATTTTCATTAAAACAAATAATAGAATTTTTAATCAAATATAATTTATATTTAAATTTAATTAAATCAATTCTGTATTTTTGGTTTTCTATATTCGTTATTTTTTCTAATTTGATTGCTCCCTGAAGTTTTAAATTTTTTTAGAAACTTTGCATCATCAAATTTCATAAAAAAAGTCTAAATTCTTTGAAGAATCGAACAATTTTATATAATTTAAAATTCAATTATTATACTTTTTTATATATAATTTACTTTCAAAATAATCTTTAAAGAAAAAAAGAAAAAGTTCCAATTTCAATTTGGATTAATAATCTACTCTATTAATATTGCACATATTCATGTTAATTTTAACTTTGTTTCATCAGTCTTAACATTACTTAATTACAATGGAGTGTTTTGAAAGTTTATCTAATAAGTCCTTGGAAAAATATGTAAACCGGAATTTCTTAAACTTTTAATTTCAACTCAAATAGAAAAAATAAAATTTAAAGTCGATTGAAAATATAATTATTTTCATGCCAAAGCCAAACATGACGAATGAAAAAAAAATCATATCCTTATTTAAATAAAGATAAAAATTCTTCTTTAAAAAAAAAAGAAACAAAATCAATTTTATAACATTTAAAATTCAATTATTAGACTTTTTGGATATATAATTTTCTTTAAAATAAATTTTGTTTGCATGCATTTAAATAAATCTTAGAGATCAAAATTTTCAAATGCTTTTGTTAAATCTAACTCTCTCGACTGTTATTTTAAAAATTAAATGATAAAGTTAAAAATCAAATAATTGATGAATTTTTATTGCATATTTTGTGAGCAATAAAAATTAATATCTTAGTCACAAAAATAATGAATCATGGTGTTTTATTTTTTGAATTTGGAGCTTATTATTTAAAAATTTTTAAAACTTTTATTGTTCTATGAATTAGTGGTCGCTTGGTGAGCCTTTTTAAGCAAAAATAAACACTGACCAAAAAACAAATACTGAAATAATCAAAATGAAATAAAAAATTTAATAAAATGCAAAATATTTTTTGGATAAAGTAAAGATTTAACAAATAATATTTAAATTTTATCTCAAAATATAATGAGAGGTATTAATGAACAGTTTTTTATTCTTTAAAAATGACTACTATTCAAAAATGAAAAATATAATTAAAAATTTAGAAGTCAGTCAAAAATTTATCAGAAGATCACGTTCTTGAAGCTTAAAAAATGTAAAAAAATGATCTAGTGGACTTTTATTTTGCTTTTATTTTTTATTGAAATCAATAAATTTACAAAAACTAAGTCTATCCGTATCATGAGTGAAAATAAAATTTTATTTCTCAAAAACAACTTAACAGAATTGTGACTAAATATGTTTTAGTTAGTTGTTTGTATATTTTTTATTAATTTGATAGCAAAAATTGATTCTAAACTGTTTGAAATAAAACACTCAAGTCTTAAAGTCTAATTTTTATTTTTATCAATTTATCATGAATAAGTTTAAATTTCGACTTAGTATGTTTTTAAAGCTGATTAGTTTAAACTGTCCTTAATTAAATTTTAAGATTAAACATTCAACTTCGATTTTGTTCAAATTTCATTCGAATTCCTAGAATAAAATATCATTTTTCAAATAATATCAATTTATATTATTTGTTTATAAAAAAGAATTAAGAACTCATCTATCTAAGCTTGAAATTTATTCATGAGTTTTGATATAGCTCTAAAAATTGTTGATTTATAACTTAAATTTTATTAAAAAGAATCATAAAATTATTTTCGTTTATAAGATATCTCATATCAAGACTTACGACTGAGTGATTAGACAAATTTTATTGCAGCAAATAAATTAAAAATATATTTTCGAAAATGTTAGATTAAAGTTTTATTGTTCACCTTGGTATGAAAATTTTTTGATTTCATAATTCCGACATTAAAATTTTAGATTCGATTTGTTCTCGTTGTGGGACTTGGAGAATCAAGTAATTTGAATAAAATACCATTTTTTAAATAAATTAGTCTGTTTTATAAATAAACTGTCAATCGAAAATCATTAATTTCAAGTTATGTTTATTTAGGATCTCCAAAAAAGCCGAGTTTAAATCAAATTTTTGATAATATACTTTCGAACAGGCTTTAAATGTTCGCTTAAAACTCAAATTTAGTTTTTCTTTGAGGAATTTAAAAGTTAAATCAAATGTACAATTAAATACCTCAAAAATCTTCGAAATTCAAGAGATAAAATGTTAGTCGTAAAAAATCAGCCCGTTTTATTAGATTAAAACCTGCTATATTTTATTTCAGAAAAGGACATTTTTAATTGAAAATTTAATTTTAAAAAGATTAATAGAAATGTTCGTAAGGTCAAAATTTGAATTTTATATTTATTTTCTCAATTTAGTTATAAAAAAAGAAAATAATCTCTCGACTAGAAAACAAAATATTGAATTTTAATTAGATTCTCTTCATTTCATACCTGATTACCATTAATCACTTGAAATAACTCAATTTTTATTATAAGCATATTAAAAACAATTTTGAATGACTTTTTCTTTTAGCAGGAAAATCATGTTCCAGTTCCAAACTCTTTAAAGGTTAACATTGTAACAAATCACTGGAGCATTTCTGATTTGAATTTTAATAAAGTAAAATAAGTATAAAAGTCAAATTGTGGATGCTTGAATTGTTTTCAAGAGGTAAATATTTAGTTGAATGTTGAACTCGAAATCTAAGTCCCATGTTCCGAAGCCGATTGAAGGGCATCGCTCTATTTTGTTATTGCACTCAGGAATAATAGATTTTTGATCGATTCAATCGCTAATCAATCATGTCAATGAATAATTCACGGCAAAGTAAACCGCAAGAGTAGCTCACCTCGAAAATCATAGACAAACATTCTTAAGTGGTTTTTTATTAGATATCCAGAGTAAACAATACTTTTTGTTTAATTAATATTTGCTAAAACTGTAATTAAAACTGTTTAAAAAACTTGCACTTTTTTTTTCAAAATTAGAAATTTTGGAAACATTTTTTTATCAAGGTAACAATTATTTTTTAAAGTAAGCTCATCATTAAGGTCGATAATGCGGACCGTTATCCGCAATTAGTCTGTCAGAACGAATATTTTTCCTTAAATTCCATTCTGCTATTCACAACGGGATAATTTTATGAGGATTCATTTAATTGTTCTAAATTATTTATATCTCGACATGAAGAGGTAAAACTTAATGAACTAAGCAAAATGAGTTTTTTATTATCTTCGAATCGTTTTAAGAAAATATTATACGCTTCTACGAGCTCTTTTTTAAAAACATTTGTTTTGTATTTCTTTTAAGGTTGATATTTTGGTTCCAATATAAACTTAAGCCGATTAGCAAAATGTGAGGTCTATTCAAAACAGTTTGAGGCGAAAATTCCAAGCGTTTCTGTATATTTGTATTTTGTAAATATTTTTTCAATCTCACTTTTTAAGAAAATCGAAGATTAAAAAAATTTTATTAGTAACTTTTTATTAGGCCAAATTTTTTTTTTTCAAAAAATATAATTTCTATTTTAAAACTGTATTTTAAAGTTATTGGTAGAAAAAAAAATAAAAAAATTACAGGCTTTAGACTTTTTATGGATATCACTCTTTTCGAAATGATAAATTACTTTTTTATATTTTAAAAATTTAAATGAAAATGTTTAAATAAGATAGAGATGATTAATTAAAAAAATTTATTCTATAAAAAAAAGAGAAAATTTTCTTTTTTTTTCATTTTATTTTTTGCTGCTAAATAAAACACCAAGATGCTAAAAATAATTTTGTTTTAATTTTTTATTTAGAGTTATTTTAATTTAAAAAATCGATTATGGTGCTTAAAGTACCGTCGTGTGAATTTTGAAGCTTTTCGATTTTGTTTGTTATAGCTCATTTATTTTAAAATTGATTAAATTAAATTCACACTTTTACTAAATTTAAGTCCTGTATTTTCAAATGTTTACAAATACTCTTTATCTTTAATCCAAGTTGGCTAGTCAATTCAAAATTTAAAAAAATGTAAATAAACAATTTCTTGAGTTTTCGGTTTTTTTATATTTTTAAGTCAGCGAATAATTGTGAAATATTTACAAGTTACAGAGGTTTGATTTTAAATTGATAATTTTTAATTTAACCAAACCATCAAAAAGAACGAGATTTCCTCAAAATTTCTATTATTCTATTTTAGCTAATTTAATTAAATTTTCTGAGTAATAAAAAAAGGGTATTTAAAACAAAAAATGCAAATTATAAATTTGTTAAAAATGAAAATGAGTAATTATTAAAAAAAAAAATTATTTTCTTCTTAAAATGTTACCAAGTAGGGCTAGATCAAATAATTAAACTTTTCAAAGAAAAAAAGTATTTCTTATACTATTCCTGTTAATCTCAACTAAAAAAATGAAATAAAAATTTATATATGGGTTATCTGGGCACATTGACTTTTTTGTAATTAAAAGCTAATCTGCTAATCAGAATTCTACAAGGTATTTTTTTATTTTAAGTAAGAACAGCAAAGTCTAAAATTTAATCAAAATTTTAATTTTTTTTATTAAAATGACGATTTTATTGTAACCAAAAATGATTAAAACTTATTTTTAATTTTAAATTATATTAAAATAAACTAGAATTTAAAAAACCCACGGGAAAATCTGCATTTTGTTCTGTTCGACTTAAAAATGTGAAAATAAATTAGAAAGTATTTTTTCAGCTTATCATCCTTATTTTAAAATTTAATCATTTTGTTCATTTTAGCTCTTGATTTTTTGTCCAAATCAAAATTTAGAATGAAAAGATAAAAAAATGCTATTTAATTTTTTCAAAAATGTAATTTACGATTAAATTTTAGAAAAAATTTGATAAGGCACATATTGAAAATGTTTTTCTTCCCTAGAATTCAAAAAATCCTTTGCAACTTCAATAATTTTCCTTTTACGCTACCAGAAAAAAAATTGCTATGAAAATGGGCGCAAATTGAGCAAATAAAAATTTAAAATCACATTCAAACAATTAAATTTTAATCAAAAAATTTAAATTTAAATGAACCATTTTCAAATAGATTGCCTAATTTAACAATTTTTTTTATCAATAGAGATTTTTTTTTAGATAAAAAAACTTTTTAACTAGAAATTTTCCAACTCTTTATTTCTAAAAAGCAAATTTCATTAAGTGATAACTTAATTAAGACCAAATGTGTGCTGTGAACGTTAGTCGAAAAAATTTTTAAATGACGAAAGCATCAAATTTTTTTTATTTTAATAGACTAAACGTTTTTCATTTCCCTAACTTTTTTATGGACGTTTATCTTTGTGAAAATTGTTCAGATGCTCTTTTTCTGATTACTTGATATTTATCGTACTATTTTCTTCAGTTTTTCGATAAAATTTCCAAGCTAGAATGTTATTAATCACAAATATTGGCTTTTAAAAGTAAATTTTCAATTTTATTGCCATTGGTTGCCAACGCCATTTATCGATATTTACTCAATCTAAAAAAAATCTAATATTACTAATTTCGAAAATCAGAGCTTTATTTCAGCATCAATTTTTTAGATTAAATTTGCTGGAAACATAATACACAGCAAAAAAAGCTTATTTCAATCAGTATCCGGAAATTTTTCAACACAAAACTTCAGAGGAACAAATATCGATTTTGAATCATTCCAATTCTAATTAGCTTTTTTTGTCGCATCCAACGTTTCAACAAAAAACATAATTAACCATTTTGGAATTTGACTAGCTATGTAACTTCACTTAAAGCATCACTCTATCAAACAAAAATTCTTTTATAAAAAATTAATCATGCACATCCCTGTTTTACTAATAGACTCTCTTTTTTTAAAACGTAATTAAAAAAAAATTAGTAACAAATTTAGCTTTAAATAAGAGGTCTAGAAGTTTTTTTTATTAAATTTCTAAATTAAAATAAGCTAAATCTTCTCTTTTAAAATATTTTTTTCTGTAAGCAACTGAAGAATCGAGAATTTTTATTGGTTAGATAAAATAAAAATTAATTTTGTTTTAATTTTAATTAAAAAAATTTATAATTTTGCTTTTAAATAAAAGAGGTCTAGATTTTTTCTTAACTTTCTTAAAAAGATAGCCAAACTTCTTTTTTTAAATATTTATTTCTATAAGCAATTTTTTATAGGAATTTTTATTGGTAAGAATTTAAATTAATTAAAAATTATTAAAATTTCACTTTAAATAAAAGAGGTCTAGGTCTTTTTTTAACTTTCTAAAAAAAATATACCAAAACTTTATTTCTAAAATATTTATTTCTATTAGAAATTTTTATTGGTAAGATAAAATAATAGTTTTTTTTATTTTATATTACTTATGAGGGTTTTTTATCTCAGAAAATAATTAAGGCCTTAATCGAGCTCTAGGATCGTATATCTGGGATTAATCAATTTTAATGTATTGTTTTCATTATTTTATAAGATTGATTTGGATTAAATTTAATAAGTCATTAAGGCTAGAATTAATAAGTGATGTTGGTTATCGATTTCTTGGTTAACCAAAATTAGCAATATTGGTTAACCAAAAATTCGGTTCATTAATTTTATTTTTAGTTGTTCAGTTTTATTTAAGACGAACACTTCTTGTGTAAAAGTCATGTTTGGTCTAAAAGTTTGTACTAAAATTAAAGAGATCTAAATATTTAGTCCAGGAATGGCTCGTTGAACAAAATTTCCAAAACAAGCTTTCTTTAAAAATTGAATTTGTTTCTCTTAAAGCTCCTTAAATTTTTTTAAAATCCTCTTGTCTAACAAAAATTTTGATGTGTATCTGATTTTGTTTCGTAAATTAATTTTCGAGGCTTGCAAAATCTGTACTGAGTTATTTGTAGTCAGAATGTATAGACTTGTTTGGTCAGCTACAAAATTTTGTTGAACAATTCTTGCTAGCCAAAAATTAGATACTTCGAGGAAAATAAAAATTTTATTTAATGCGTAATAAGTCCTGAAAATACTAGGATAAAAAAATTGGCTAAATTTTAATTTGATTATTGTGAGAGTATAATAATCATTTAGTTTCTTATTTGATTCTAGTATTAGTTGTTAATTAATTTTTTTTAGAATTTTCGGGTCTGGCCTACAATATGACCAAGTGGGTCATGTAATATCAAGTGACCTGATGGCTCATGCCAGTTTGGTGACTAGATTTTTTTGAGTCACATATTTGGTGACCTAAGATAGGAAAAATTTATAAATTTATTGTTCATCAAAATATTCTGTTGGCTCATCAGAATTTAAATAGTTCAAAATTTTAAAAGACAAAAAGTTTAAATTTCTCTTCTAATGCTAAAATAGCGGTTCTGTGAAATAGGTCCAGATAAACTAAGTGGTAGTTTTGAATTAGATGAAGACATGAGATAATAACATCAATAATTGCCCTGAATTTGAAGCCATTCAAATTATTACTGAATAAGAAAAACATTCTCTAATTTCGCAAAATGCTAGCAAAGTCACTGCTGCATTAAACGAAACAGATTGGTGATGAATAGAGCCTTTACCAAGCATACAAACTCAATGGAATTCCATTTTTTTTTTTAGTAAGTCCAAAATACATTTATTAAAACAATTTAGTAATATTTCACTTTTCTAAAACTAAATCAAACATTAAAAATAATCATTTACTTAGATAAAAATTAATTCAGTATTTTTTTTAATTTTAAAAAGGGTCTCAAAAATTTTTTCAATCAAAAATTGTTTAAAATTATAAAGCAAAAAAAAATTTTGGTCACATAATATGTGACCCAAACTTATGTGTCAGGTCACATATTACATGACCCACTCGGTCACATAACGGGCCAGACCCGAATTTTCTTGTCATAAAAATGAATCAAAAGCTCAAAAGGATAACAAGTAAAAAAATTTAAGAGAACCTTCGGCTCTATCATAACCAGGAACAATTCATGATTCGAATTGAGCTTTTCAATTTTTCACTTACAACATTTTGGCATTAGAATAAATTGTTGGCTAACCCAAGTTAGCTAACTTCAAAACCAAGCTTAACCAACATCACTAGACTTAAAATGGACTGTTGAGTCTGAGAATTTGACTCTGATCGAATAGAGCTCTTTCTTCAGCCAAATATGTCAAATTTTCATTTAAGCTTTGAACAAAAAAAAATTTAAATTTTAGTTTGACATGTTCAGTCTTATGACTGTCTTATTTTATTAAATTAGAGCACAGTGTCCAAAGTCTACCCTTTTTTAAGTAATTTGTACTTATAATCCATTTTAAATTTTTAGATAAAATTCAAAAAGAATGAATTCTTTAATAGGCAAAATAAACAGAGATCCCCATTTTGGCAAGGACCAGGAAGTATGCTTAAAAAAAAAAAAAAAAATTTTTAATTTATTTATTTTAGTATAGGAATTTTTATGATGGAAACCGATGTGATTCTGCTCTGTCGGGCGAGTCGTGCAACTCGGCAGACTCTCCGTCGGGTGACAAAGTAATAGTGGACTTGGATGCTATTATCGAAAAGTGGGCCATGAATATGTGGGAAAAGACCAAGACAAAACAAAGTGCCAAATGCGATTTTGAAGACTTGGACATTCTAGTAAACTGGAAAAGAGTTGACCTGGTGCAAGATGACGCCAAATTTGAGCAAACAAATCATATGAGAAAGACACCTCAGCAACACACTTTGTTCAAGACATACTTTACCAACAGAACAAATCAAGATCAAGAATATTCTTTCAAAACTGAGAGAACAACCCGGCAAAGCTGCGGATTTAGTTTTACAAAAGGTTTTTCGCGAGAAAAAGAAGGAGAAATAAAATTCAAATTTCCCAATGAAATAGTCGAAATTGGTGGAGGAATTCGAAGTGAACAATCTGTCGAGTGTGGTAAAGACCAGACCAAAGAAGAGGAAATTACTTGGGGTGTAGACAGCATCATCAAGGTGAAGCCAAAGAGTAGAACTTGTGCTTCTTTGGTAATAAATGAACTTGAGCTGACCAGAAATTTTACTGTAGAGACACGACTTAAAGGAAGACTTACTGTCACTTTAAATAATCGAAAAGATAATCAATTTGTAAAATTATTTTCGCATGATATTGTAGAGATTCTTCGTCAGGCTATGGATAAATATTGGCTGCCACCAAATTCGTGCATTTTCGAAATAATCGACGTCAATGGAACTAAATATGCTCGCGCAATTGTAAAAGGAATCTGTAAGTTTAGACTTGGTGTTGAACAATATGTTGAGCTTAATGAAGAAGACATATAAATTAATTTTCTGTCTTTAGGATTAACATTTTTTATTGTCATAATTTTTACTTAGTATTTAAAAAACGTAAGTTTGAATTTTTTTTTTGTTGCTAAATTATACCAGTTGATAATTGATTTAATTAATAAAACATGAAATTTGTAAGAATTTGATCTATTTTTTTAATTTTAAAAATTTTCTCAATTGAGATTCATTTGCAAAAAATTTTTCGAAAATTCTTTTCATTTTATTTATTTAAGAAAATAAATAAGCAAAGTAATTTATATAAAATAAATTTTCCGAATTAAATAAGTAATGATAATTTTGATGATCAAAACTTTTTTTTAAGAAAAATTAATTTATTCTTATACAATTTTAAAGAATTGAATTTTCTTAGTCTTAAAAAATTTTGGGTTTACTAAAAATATTTGCTGAATATTTTGGCCATTAACTGTTCAATTAAAATCTTGTTTATATACTACCTATTGTTGATACGAAACGCAACTACCGTAATATAAATGTCGTCCTTCCCAGGTATTTCATTACATTATGATCAAAGCTTGCTCTAGCTTTAATCTTATTATTATTATTATTTTAATAATTATTTTTCTATCATTAAAAATCATCATTTTCTTAAATTTCTCTTTGCGTTCTAAAAATACTCTCAATATATTTAAATAGTTTTTTTTTCAAAAAATACTTAAGTAAAATAAAAATACTCTTTAATTACGAAAAAACTTTTTTTTAATTAGAATAAAATTAAGTCTAATAAAAAAGAATTTTTTTTTTATTTTATTCCAAGCTCCAGATTTAGACTTGCGTCCTCTTTTAGAAAATATCTTTTCTCAACCGTTTAGACGAATTTTATTAAACATAAAAAATATAAATTTGTTGACATGATCATGATCCTCTTGGTTTCTTAGCATATTGAAATTTTGATTTTCATCAATACAATGCATTCAAGCTGGAAATTTCAAATTAATGGAACATTTATAATATTCTTTAATTCCATTTTTGGTGCCAGTGAGTTTTTTCAATTTTTTTGACGGCCTAATTATTTATTGAGCTGTCGATTTGATTGTCAATTTAAATGCCTGTATCATTAGCAGATAAACTATTATCTTCGACCCATGATTCATCCAATGTCTCTTGGCGATCAGATATTTTTTTAAAATAACTTTATATTGAAGAAGTAATTTTTTTAATGCAAGTAATTTTATTTCAAAAAGTATTTTAATTAAAATTTTTTGGTTATAAAAAAGTAAAATTAGTACTAAAATGAATTTAAAGCCATTTTTAAAAAAAAAATTCTATTCGATTTAAAAGGTTGTCAATATTTTCATTTTTTATTATAAATTCTAATTAAATCAGACATTTTAATTAAACATCACCTTTTTTTCATAAAGTTTTTTCAAACTTTGTTAAATTTTTCAGTCGACTTTTAAAAGATTTTTTTTCACCTGCACTATTATAATTAAAAAGGTAAAAATAAATTATTGGTGTCTGATTTAATATTTTAATAAAATGCATTCAATTGATAAATTATCTTTATTAAACATAAAAAATAAAAAATTGTTGATCGTTTACTATAGTATTGTCAACTATATTAACTAAAAATTAAAATTTTTAAATTTTGAATAATTTTAATTCAGGAAAAACCAAAATTAAATTTTGTTTTTTTTTTTTAATTACGTAAAACTCTTCAATCAAAATCGAAATCGACTTTAAAAATTATTTTCACAAAATCCAAGTGGTCAATTGACCCTATTTAACGCAAGTTGACTATCAATAAATAATTAGCATTTATAACAAAATATATAAAAATTTAACTGTATTTGTACTTGTATTGAAAATTTTGAATTAGAATAAATTCTCTACTTTCAGAAAGACCGTCTATAAATTTTCTGCAAATCATAATCAAAAATAAAATTAAAGGTAAACAATTCAATATCTTCAATTCACAACTTCAAAACTGAATTTTGCAAGGCTCGTTTTCTGCACTCTTTAATACTTAAAGAAGTAAAATATTTATAGAATAATTAATAAAAAAAAAGCATAAATTTTTGAAATTAAGTTCTTATTTATTTTCATTTTAAAGTTTGATATTCATAATTTATCTTCTTGAATTTGCCGTAAAAAAAAACACTTTCGAATAATTTAGTGTTATAAATATAGCGCCTTTTGCCTTTGTTTTTGACGAAATTTTTGGAACTTTAAATCACTGTTCAGAGTTTCTTGTGATAATAATATTTAATTTTTAAAAAATTTTTTCAAAAATAAAATTATTACTGGTAAAAAAATTAGTCATCATTAAAAATGACTTCGGAATCCATGCCATGTTGTAAGTATGGTCTTAATAAGACAATTTTTGTAATTTTAATATTTTTCTCCTAGATTCCTTTGAAGAAGAAAACGACACGGTCTTAATCATATTGGTAATTGATGAACTTGATGTACAAAGAAAAATTGGAAAATTGTTTAAGAAAGTACCAGTAAATATAACCATTCGTGACAAAGAAATTAGTCAACAATCATTCAACTTGGCTATCAAAATAAATGATTCCCGGAAGGTGTACCGCTTTCAAATTAAAAGGCTGCCGACTAAAATAAATGTAGAAAAAAGTAAAATAGAAGTAATTTAATCATTATAGAAAATAAAATATTTAGACTTATTTTAATATTTAAAGTTCGATAAAGGGAAAATAACTGTCACATTTGTCAAAACGGAAGATGAATCATGGAAACAATTTTCAGATTCAGATTTTGAAACTTGTCATTTGGTTAAGAGTTAAATTTTTTGGCAACCGTAAACCGAATAATTGCATTTTTATTTACTTTTTTTTATTGATCAAAACTACAATAAATATAGAATTTTTTAGTACAACTGTTTTAAATTTAGACGATTTAATAATAAAATTTTTGTCATAATTTACATGTTTGAAAAATTTAATAAAACAAACAAAACTCAATTTTGATTTATGGATACATTTTGTTGCATTGTTTTGATTTTTTAAATTTTGGTGAAGAATTCACCTTAATTTTTTCGAATTTTAATGTCCATAATTATTAAAAAACATTTTAGAGATTATTTACTCCATTTTGGCGCACGAGAGTATGACTTAAAGTTAAAACTTAACCAAGATAATGACCCTAGATATTGATAAGAAATGTGTGCTTCTTTTTTTGATTCAATCAATATTAATTGGGAATTAATCATTAATGATATAAAAGTTAAAAAAAATAAAGGCGACGTCTCTAACCAGAATCACCTGATTTAAACACAATATTTTGACTTTTTTTTTTAATTTTTGAGAGCAAAATTACTTGTAATCAATAATTACATTTTTATAATTATTTTGAAAAATTTTATTATATATTTCCGATGCTTTGGTTGTTTGAGTTTTTAGGTGTTGTGAATTTCAAATACAAATTAAACAAAAATTCTTCACTTTTTGATAATTTAAAATTAAAGTTTTTAAAAAAAATTTAGAAAAATATAACCACAAAGTGCAACATACTTTGTTGTATCTTTTTTATTTTAATATAACGTTTTTATTTTTGTTTGTAATCAATTTAAATCTTATTGATGCTTTATTTTTCGTCGTTTTTTACGCCAGAAAAAAATATTTTTGGTAAAAAAGTTGCAACAAAGTGTGTTGCACAGTGCTGCGGTATCATTTATTGACTCTAGTTTTAAATTATCAAAAAGCGAAGAATTTTTGTTTAATTTGTATTTGAATTTCACAATACCAGTTTTTATTTGTAATAAAAAAACATTAACCAATTTTTAAATTTTTCCTTAAAAATACCTTTTTTTGTGTAAATTTACTAAAATTTTCTTAGCTAAAATTTTGCAATGAATGTTGGAGAATTTCCAGTTTTTCCAATGTCAATACTGGAAGCCTGAGGAGGATTCTCAGGATACACTTATACCTTAATACTTACCTCGAACATTAATACCCAAGTAATATTGTTTTTATAATAAAAGAAACACGGATACCAAAAAGAGCCCTTTAATGTACAACTCAAGGGTGAAGCAAAATAGGACGACTGGTAGTCTCGTCGAATTGGGAATTACATGGATAGAATCAAGGAAAAAGTCGAAATATTGGCCTGAGCGAAATTCAAAAGTAATAATAACCTAATGCTCCATAAAGAGTAAAAAAGGGAAAAAAATTCAAAAATTTGGAATCGAGCAGCAACAGTCCATAGTTACAACAGTAGCTAAATCGAACCATTGGGAGATAGAAAAGTGGAAAAAAAAACCTTCGAATATTTTTATTCAAGATTAATAAATTTTTTTGCGATCAAAAGATAAATATTGAAGCCTGCGACATTTAAGCTTTCAATTTTTAGTTAAATTAATTTTAATGGATAATTTATTCTGTAGCTTAATTTGAATAATTTAACTTGAAAGCCTTGTTGTTAATTTTTTTCAAATAGCTTTATAATAACAAAAAAAATCATAATTTGATTTTTTTACATCTTAATAGTTTTTTTTTTAGTTTATTTATTAATTTATAATGAATTTAAATAAATGAAGTTATAATCTGTTTCTTGAGGCATGGGCAAAAGCTTGCTGATCAGCCCTCAACCTTTTTCTAAAATATTACAAAAAAAATTTCAATCTAAAATTTTTTGAATAATTTCCGATAAGATGTTTTTTTTCATTGCATACCTGAAAATTTGAAGACCCGATTGCTAAAAAATTACTTAAAAAATTGAAGATGTGTTGTAAGTAAAAAAAGGCATTCTAATTGAATCAATGTCAAAAAAAATCTAAAGAGAAAAAAATTTGGAAATTTTTAGTCAAGAGATAATGTTGATTTTTTCTACATTTCAGCTTTTAAAATTTAATAATATCAGAATAATTTTTACAGATTTTTTTAATTTTGATAAATTTCCAAATTTTTATTTTTAAATTGTATAATCTTAAAGTAAAATAGAATAGTAGGTTCAAAATTACTCCGGATAAAGTACTAAATTTAATGGCGCATTTAAACTCAAATAATTTAGAAAATCAATAAAGTCGAATCGAAATAATTTTAAAAAGACAAAAATTTTGGTTCGAATAAGGGTGAGAGTGACCAGACACTGCATCAAAATGCGCTTGGATGATTCTTTATATGATGTCATCAAGCTTTCATTCAAAAAACCTAGAAGATTACATAATATTATAGTGAGAATAAAGCATGAAAAATTTTAATAGTTTAATTTTATTTTACAAATAAAATGATCACAGATGCAAAAATCGAATCTTAGAAAGTTTTAAATATTTATTTATGATTTACAATTTTTTATTCGGATTAATGTTTAACTTTTCATGATGCTACAGATTCAAAATCAAAGTTTTACTTTTTTAAATTCTTAAATCATAAGATTAGAAAAGCTTTAATTCTTTCATTTGTTTATCAATGTAAAATTTAATTTTTCAACAAAAAAGTTTGAATCAAATATTATGCCCACAATTTTAATTGTATGGGTTTTAGAGTCTTACATAATATGATTTCAATGGGCTGAAAATTAAGTTAATTTTTTTTCAAAAAACGGCAAGCAACGCATAAATTATGTTGCTTTAATATTGATTGAGTCATCAGGATATTTTATTTTTAAACTGCATAAGTTACGTTTGGTATTTAAAAAAAACATAAATAAAATAAAAGCCTAATAATTATTTATAAAAATAAAATAATTAATTTTAGAAAATTTTTAAAGTTAATTTTTTTTAAAAATGAACGAATGATATCCAAGAATAGGTCAGATAAAATATTAAAATTTACCTTATATTATACTTAATTTTTAAATAATACAGAACTAATAAAATAAGATTTATTGTAACCGGGTAACAAGTTTGCTAAAAAATTTTATTTTAAATCTAGAAAATTTAGATGAATTTAAAAATTCCTAGAATGAAAATAAAATTGTTTTGATTGTTTACCGTTTTTTTTTATTGAATTTTTAAATTTTTCTATTATTCAAATTTAGATTCCTAATTTTGTTATTTTGATTTTTAAAACATGTAAAATTTATCTAAATGAATCTAATTTTTATTTTTATACAAAAAATTTTAAAATCCGAAATTTTTTTTTTAATATTTTTTCTCATAAAACTATGGTTCGTAATTGGAATTATAAACCGGCATAATCCATATTCAAAACTTTACTATATTTTTGATACAGACAAAGAATTTTTGGACGACATTGATCGCTATTACAATCAAAGTTTAATCGCTTTGGAAAAAATCAAAAAATGGAAATCTGAAAATTACCAAATTGCAAAACTTAGAAATTCAGACGAACCATTTTTTAATAACTTTGAATTAATAAGAGAAAATAGATTAAAAGAAGGCAAATTATGTGTTGGTATTATGTCTAAACAACGCCTGTTTACCAGTCACAACTATCCATTAAAAACAATAGTTTCGTTATTAACCAGAGTACCTTTAAAATACCAAGATCGGATCCTTGTAACTGTTTACAATGTGGATAGGACTCCATTAAAAAATCGGACTGATCTCTTTCCTTTGATTGGAACTGTAAACATAGTTGATTTCAAACAGAATGTGAGCAAGTTAGTTGATAATTTTGATGGATTTAAAAAAATAAAAGAAGCAGCTGATTATGTCACTGTTCTTAGGCACTATTATAATCAGGATATTTGTGATTTAGTTTTAATGATCGAAGATGATTCTATTCCATGCAAAAATTGGTATAACAAAACAATCGAAGCATTTGGCTATGTAAAAAAAACAAATTGGTTCTGCATTAAATTGTTCACTAGTTTTAGAGAATTCGACTGGGCTGTTTACCCATACTCAGTCCTATTTGCCATTGTCAAACTGATAATCATAAATTTTATTTTAAATAAAATTTTTATGTTTGTTTATGAGTTTAAAAAAAAGCTAATAAAAAAATTATTTATTTCAATTAAAGTAAACAATCAATACCGGCCAAAAATCATAAAGATTGCTCTTTTCGTGAATGCGATATTAATAGTGATTAGATTTAATGAATTGAGCATAAGACCTATTGGATACGGCGTCAAAGAATATTCCATTGGTTTTAATGCCATTGCAAATCTTTATCCAAAAAGCAAACTGAACGAATTAGCTGATTTTATCGAAGTTGATGTCATGAATTATATAACTCATAAAGTTTCTGAATTTGAGCCCAAGGATATAGCTCTGGAATTTTTTAGAAAAATTCATAAATACAAGGAGTTTACTGTAGAGCCCTCAATTTTTCAGCATACTGGACTACAATCGTCACTGGGAGGACCGATCAGCTATAAAAATATAAAAAATGACCAGTACCGTCCATTTCAATCATACTCATATATTAAAGAGTATAAACAAGACATCTTATTTGATTCCAATTTTTGGTTAGCTGAATAAAAAAATTAAAAAAAAATTATTTTAAATTAACATTAATTAAAACTAATTTAATACAAATGGGTAAAATTCAAATTTGGACGAAAGAAAGGATTGTTTTTATTTAGATTTCATTGATCCCTTAAAATTTGTACACAAAATTAAAAATTGCTGATATTTTAAATTTTTTTAGATACTTGATTTATTATATTAACATTTAAAAAAATTTAAATAAATAAATAAATAAATTTTAGAAATGTTATTGATATTTAAAAAAGGTTTGATGGTAGAACTTAATAAATCAGAAATGCTTAAAGAACATTTCATTTGTTTTTTATTTATTGTAAATATTTTGTTTTTTTTTTCTATCTTAAAAGCCCAAAAAGTGAGGGCAGAAAAATATATTCATATATTTTATTATGGAAAATTTTTAACATAATTGTGATTGCACAGATTATCTTAGTTTAATCTTTTACTATTCTCTTTAAAAATATGAACTTTTTAGTATTCTATTGAGTTTAATTTTGGTGAAGCAAGAATCATGAATTAAATTTTTTTATTTTATTGACAAGATTTTATTTGATTAAAAAAAAATTTTAACAGAAATTGAGTATCAAAAATTTCTCTGAAGAACAATCTAATGATGTGTGTTGATATAGGCAAATTGAAGTTCATGATCAAATGTAAATTTGAAATAAAAATTTTTAGTTTTTGATTTAAATAAAAAGGTATTTTTATCAATATTTTAATAATAAATTACTATAATTCTATTAAACATGATTTGTCTAATCTTTAATTAGGTAGAAAGTTATAAGAATTTTTATCTGATGTAAAAATAAAATCTCAATCAATATTTTGAAATTTTTCAGTACAAATTTAGCTTTGTTTCGCCTATAAATATTTTATTTACTTTTAAAATATCATATAAGGACATAATTTTGGAATTAAATTTGGATACCTCAGCATTTAAAATTTGGATACCTTTTTCATTTGTCTTTAAAGTTTTCAAATAAGGATTTTAGAACAATCAATTAAAGATCAATTAGAAAAAAAAAGATTTGTTTCCTTTAATTAAAATATTAAACATCTTATTTTTTATTTTAAAAAAATTGAAAAAAGCTAATTTGATCATTTTTATTAAGATTATAATCAATTAAGTTTTGATCATTTGATCATGATCATGAACTTCAAGTTGCCGTTAATATTTTCATCATAAATAATAAAGAAGTTAAAAGAGTAAAATAAACATTGACAATATTAAGGTTTTATTAAAATATAATATTTTAAATAATCTTACAAAAATATTCAAAGTTCACAAGAATTATTTATTTTAGATACACATTTATCTTAATATATATTTTTAAAAACCTTTTAGTTATTTTTAAAGCAAATTAATTTTTCTTTCTAAATTAAAATTGTGTATTCCTGCCTAAGGAATTTGTTTAATTTTGGCTATAAGTTAAGATAATTTACTAAAATTAATTTTTCGCTATTTAAACCTTTAATCAAAAATATCTTCGAATTAATTTTTGCAAATAATGCCATATTTTCTAAATAAATTATCAATTTTTTTTAATTTTTTATTAAATAATCTATCTTAATATCTATATTTTAATTGAAGTAAAGTTTAAATCTTAGATCTTATTATTGGATTTTAGTAATGTATTCAAAAGCTGTTTGGATTTTATTTTTTTAAGTATTTCTTAAAATAACACATATTTTACCAAGTTTATTTTGTTTAAAAAATTCATTAAAAACAACGCTAAGCATTTTGTTGCTCTCTGAGTATATATTAATACTAATTTTAAAAAGAAACACCTTTTAGAAAATGTGAACCATTCGTTTTAATTATCAATGATAGATTTTTCAGATACTTAGATACTTATAATCCTAAAGATTTTTGAAGAAAAAATGTTATATTATTATTAAAAATTAGCATTTTAATGTCTAATTTTAAAAATGTTTTTAATAAACAATTTGGGCAACAAAGCCATGTAAATTAAAAATCTACTACTTTTTTTCTAAAATCTATTATTATTTTATTTTTTTTTATCATTTTTTCGATAGCAATAGGGTTTAAACGAAGGCGAAAGCCATTCGGACAAACCCAGGGGTAACCCAAAATTATATTTTTAATAAATAAAAATAATAAAAATCTATTAGTTAAAACATTTATTTTAGACTTTCTTATTTCTTTGATCATTTTTAATTAATGTTGATTGATAAATGAATTTTCGATCCAAAAATAATGCAATCAATATTTTTATTAGTTTAAACTTTTTAAATATTAAGTGAATAAATTTTTTAAAATGGAAAATCTGATACATTTTCATTTTTTTATACATTTGGTAGAAATATCAGTTTTGTTTAGGTTTTAAAGATCTATTATAAAGTATTTTCAATTTTTAAATTTTAAGACAACGGTAATATGCATCATAAATGTTTCAAATGATAGTGTTTTTTTTCAATTTTAATAAGGGAAATGTAAATTAAAACGGTGATTTGCTTAATGATTGAAATGCGTAATTGAATGCTAGAATGAAAATATATGCGTTTTTTTTATATACTAATTTTATTCCTCAGATAAAAATACATCATGATAAAAGAATCATTGTAAATTCTTTTCTATGTTAAAAAATAAACAACGAAATAAGAATTTAATTAAATCAGTTTTTTTTAAGTGAAAAATTTTTAAAATAGTATTCTTCTATAAAAATTAAATTTTAAAAATTACAAAAAATATTTTATCAAGGTTTATTTCTAATTGGATTTTGGTCATCTTTATTTTTGAAATTTTCTGCTAAATAAAATATTATTTTGTTTATTAGTTTTATTTCAAGCTCATGTTACCTTTCTATCAATGGTTATTTTCATAATGATTTAAGATTGAATACATTTTAAAGGTACAATTTATTTATTATTTTTTTTATAAAAACTACTTTGGAGAATAAAATACCAAATAAAAAAATACATCTAAGTTGAAAAATTTTCTTTGGCAAGAAATGGCTCAAAAAAGATAAATTTAGATTTTTATGAAAAAGTTTAATATATTTCTATTAAAAAAATTTAAATCAGTGGTATTTTTTGTTTTATTTAAATAACATGATTATGGAAATATCAATTAAACTTCAATTTTAGCATTGCTAGCTGTAAAATTAAAAATTTAAACAAAATTAGCGTAGAAATAATTTTTAAAATTATCAGATAAATATTAATTGAAATCAATGCCTTTTTGATGAATTTCAATAGACAAGCTCATCTAATTGCTATTTTTTAGTATATTTTCTTTATTAAAACGAATCCATTAAATAAAACAAAAATATTTTGCAACAAAAGTGTAGATATTTTAATATTTTAATACAATTTTATTTTAATATTTTCCTATGCGGGTGTGTCAGGGCTTGTGAGTAAAGGAAACTATAAATAATGAATTAAAAAACGTTAGTGAGAATAAAGAAATTCTATTATCAGCTTTAATATCTCTAAAATAATTATGTCTTAAACAGAAAAAGTGTATAACAAAAACTTATATCTAGTACTGTTATTTATTTATTCAAAAAAAAACTCTAGGGTAATGTAATAAAAAAAAGAAGACTAAGACTGCCAGTATAGGACAAATTAAGCATAAATTTGTTTTTAGATCAGATAATTAATTAAGTTTGTCACATGATAATACGTTAATTTTGTAATTTTTTAAAAATATTTGTTTTGTAATTCAAAAATATAATAGAATAAAAAATATTTTTTTAAAATTGTGAGAAAAAATTTATTATATACCGTAAAACCTTACAAACTACCCAATGGGGTTCCGTTGTAAAATGCGTGGGGTAATAAGCAAAAAAATATTCTTATGATTCTTTTTTTAATTAAAAAAAATTATTAGAGACCCGAGGTAATATCAAAATTATTTATTATAGTTAGTAGACTTAAATAATAATTCTATAATTTTAGACTAGGCTTATTGTATTTTGATTTCTGAAATTGCACAAAAAATTCTTTTGAAAAAATAGAAAATAAAAAAGCATTTAAAGCAATTTTTGGCAAGGATTGAAACACTTGAAAAACTTGAAAAAAAGTTTACATTGTGTCATATCATGAGCGTTTATTTTTAATTTTTTGATCCCATGAGACCATATGATAAATAAAAGAAATCATATTGGGGATAGAATGGAAATTATATTTGATAATTGTAAGTTTTTAATCTTCTATATGAGTCCTGGGGTTAAAGTGAAAATAAATTAGAGAAAATAAGCAGGATTATAACCAAGTCTAAGGTACTGGGCTTATGGCTATTTACTTATGGTAATTTGCAAGGGTTTACAGTAACTATGAAATTGTATCACACATAAACATAATTTTCTAAAATAAATAGAATAAAAATTAATGCTGGTAAACAGAACTGCAATGATATCGGTGGTATCTAAATATTGTTTTTTTTTTTTTTTTGTGACAAAAAAAATACACAGAATATTTCAAAATATTTTTATAATTTGTAGTTATTAGTTATAGAAATTTGGTCAATAATTCAATTAAAAAAGAATCCTTTTCATTTTTTTTTAAATAATTTTGAGGAAAACCCGAGGATCATCTGAATGACAACAGCTTTCGTTTGAACCCTCATGTTTGAATTAGAAAGTTTTTTTTGTTTTTTTTTCTTTTAAATTAAAAAAATATAATAAAAATAGAAGTTCATTTTAGAATTATTTTCTTACAAACCAGTCAAAAGAAATGAAATTCCGAATTAGTTTGCCAACTCCATTGAAAAAGTAATTTCAAGAATACTTTTTTTTTAATATTAGATCAGTTGGACATCTTGTAGTAGATGATCAATCCAAAATATCATTTCATTTCAAAGAGTTTATCACAAGATATTTAAAATTTATTTAAATAATTTTAAATTTAATTAATAATTGCCTAAATTTATTTAAATAATTTTAATGTAACATGCTTTATATGTTATGTAGGTTTAAAAAATAAAATTTAAAAAATGTTTCTCAAAACATTGGTAAAATCGATTTTTAAAATTTAAATCTATAAACTGATGCTTTTTAGAGTTTATTTTGAAATTTTTTGTTTTTTAGCATTCAAAATTAAAAATTAAATTTAAAAATAAATTTCAAATATTAAATTCCAAATAAGTAATAAAATGCTTCGATCTATCTTTTCTACAGATATTTTTAAATAAAAAATTTATTTTTATCATTAAAACTTCATAACATGTAAAGCATGCTACATTCAAATTATTTAAATTAATTAATAATAATAAAAAGCTACGGTAAGCAAGCTTGCGGAGGCGGTCTACTAGGAGATCGCCTATGGTAGCACATTGTTCTATAAAAAGAAAAATTACAGAAATAAGAGAACTGATAAATTATGTAGTCAAATAGACATTATTGTTAACTTTGATGTACAATACATTATACAAATAATAGTAAAAAAATTAGAAGGAACTAAGAGGGGTATATAATAAAGAAATTAAAATGAAATTTGAATAAAAATTAACAAGTGGTAAAATATTGGTGGCTGGTCATAAAAGCATCGTAGGGATTCTTGAATTGAAAGATTTATTTTAATATCTAATGATAAATAAACTCTTTGAATTGAAATGATATTTTGGATTGATAATCAACTTCACGATGCCATCTGTTAATAAAAACAAAGGTTGAGTAAATAAAAAGTCAGACAAAAATAATCAAATAAAAAAAAATTGTTTAAATTTAGATTTTTTAAAATATGAATAGAATTTTATTAAGTGTGTTTAACTGATATCAAGTTGATTAAATCCAGTTCTTGAATATTTAAACAGAGTGATTTATAAAAGTACTAAAATCAAGAGTCATTGAATTAACTAGTTACAAAAAAAAGCTTAGTCATCGCCAACTCTCTAGATTAAACCCATAAAAAAATTTAAAATAAATAAACCACTAATTTTAGACACTTGACCTAATCTACAAACAAAAAAATCAGACAAATTTTGTGTCACCAGTCAAAATATTGCAGATATTTGACAAAAAAAAAGCTAAACAAAAACAAACAAAAAAAAATATCACAAATTAACATAATAAATTCAATTCCAAAGTTGAATAAAACCACGGAGGGTACACGCTAAATAACAATTTCTAGACAAGCTTTAATTTTCGTCTAACTTTTTTTTCTCATTAAATCAAGCTATCTTTGATAATTTAAAAAAAATCTTTGAATAATCACACCAAATAGCGTTGTAGATAAAATCTAAAATTTCGAAATGCTTTGATCAAGAGGCCAAAATGCATTCGATAGTATTAAGTACGAGCCGGTACGGCAGTGCAGCGTCGGCCTCAAATCCCACGTCCAAACTAGGCAAAAATCTACTCAAAACCATTCTTAGCCGATGCACCAACAACCCACATGAAAAAACAGGCACACTTTTGGACCGACTAAGATATCTGCTCTCTCAAACAATACCAGCGTTCACCACAAGCCGTCTGTTGTGTTCGACCGGCACCAGTTCCTCGGCCAGCCGACTTCCATTCTTTCTCCTCGGCAACTCATTTTTTTCGAGCCTCCTTCCATCAAGCTTTGAACTGCCTTTGCTTGCCATCGACCAGGACCACGAGCTCAACCAGATCGAACAACTGCACCTGATCACCGCCTACTCGGGCTTCTCAAAAAACTACCTTAACCAAAAGTTCAAGACAAACATTAGGACGAGCCGCATCGAGGCCAGTCTGAGCGGCAAGAAGCGCGGCGTGATCGGCGACGATGCCTGGTTCATAGCCAAACAGAAGCGGGTTGACGTGCTGGGTGTGGCTGATGGAGTGGGCGGATGGCACGAGATCGGCATCGATCCGTCAAAATTCTCATCCAGTTTGATGAGAACGTGCAAGCGTCTGGTCGAGCAGAGCTGTGAGCTTAGCATTGACAACAAATCGCCAATCAACCTGCTCGAACAGAGCTACACCACTTTGCTTGAGAGCAAAAATAACCGGCTGCTGGTGGGAAGCAGCACAGCGTGCATTTTGATCTTTCACCATGAGACAAACTTTTTGCACACGTGCAATCTGGGAGACAGTGGTTTTTGTGTGATCAGAAATAACAGGATTATACATAGGTCCCAGGAACAGCAGCACTATTTTAACTCGCCTTATCAGATAGCCATTTTGCCCAATTCGAGCAACTTTGAATTTGGCGAACACCATGTGAGCAATCAGGAAGAGGAGAGTTTGATTAATGATAGTCCTGATGCGGCCATTTCGTGCTCCATTCAGCTGGATGAAGGCGACTTTATTCTGGTTGGTACCGATGGTCTTTGGGACAATCTGGCTGATTCTCATTTGTTGTCCGAAATTTCAAAATTAAAGGTATTTTTAGGCGTGTTAATTTTTAATCACTTAAATTTCTGATTCTATCACTAATTTTACTTGATGATTTTATTTTTACAAGAAGCATGTTAGAAATACTAATTTTATTTAAGATTAAAGGCTAATACAAGAATTCTGATACTGACATTAAAAAACTTCAAACTATTCAAAACTCATCAGTTCGATCCATTCTTAAACTAAGGTTTGACACCCCCTCAACCATTTTATACCACGAGGCCCAAAACAAATTAAAATTTCATACAATTTCGAACCGGCTTTTTGAATTGAGCGAAAGATATGTTAGGACTGGACTAACTAGTTCTGTTCCATTGCTTCTTAGACTGGTAAATGAGTATAGACGAGGTTTCGAATCTAGATTTGTTAACTATCCAACTCTATTGTGTAATTGCTACCTTGTCATAGACTCTTTTTTCTCTGAAAACTAAACCGATATAACTTTTGTAACTTTGGTGTCTATTTTATGCCTTTCAAAAACGATTTTTCTTTTCTTCTTTCTTTTTTTCTTTTCTTTTATTTCCTTTTCAAATTTCAATTATTTAACTATATTTTTTAATTCTTATTTTATTCAATAACTTTTATTTTAATCATTTTTTTTATTTTTTTTTTTATTTTTCTCTGAAGGAGCTAACGCTCGATACAGATTTACAAATAAATAATAAATAATACAAGAATTCTGATTTACTGAGTTGTTTAAAAGTCCCAAAAAAAGTCCAAGCCATTAAAAAAAAAGTCCATGTACAGTTTTTTTTTAAAGTCCAAGTCAGGACTTAAAATTTTTTTTTTAAAAAAAAGTCCAAGCCCAGACTTTTTTTTACAATTTGCTAGATCAGACTTAATATCAAAAAGTTTGTCTATAATTTAAAAAGTTTATCTAATATCAAAATTTTAAAGCCTGGACTTGGACTTTTGAATGAAAATTAAAAAAAAAAGTCTTGAATTGGACTTAAAAATTTTTATGATTTTTTTTTTAATTTGTGTGAAAAGAATAAAATAGTTGTTTACTGATATGTTTTAAAATAGATCATGAGCTAAATTTTTCAATATTTGCTTCTAGTATCTTATTATTCTAAAATCAAATGTGAGAAAATCTTAGATAAAAAATTAATCATGAAAGAAAAAATTTTTCCCATGCCTATTAAATTTTTAACTTTTTTCCAATAATTTACAAATTAGACAAATCTGTCATCTGTTTTTCTTCAATAAAGTAATTTTCAGGAGAGAAAGAAATAATAATTGAGGTACCAAATTTTTAATTTACTTTTATATTGTTTTTTTTTATTTAAAGGAGCAACAATCCGACAAAAAAAAGTTTAAAATTAAAAAAGAAGCATATTTTGTAAAAATTTTTTATCATTATTTTGTTGAAAAATTTATTAGTCTTCAAAGAAAACTTTCCATTTAAACTGAATTAATTATTTTTTATTTAAACGTAAAATTATTTCCTAAAAGATAAGATCTTAAAAAATCATTTAAATCAGAAAAAATCTATAAAAAAGAATTTTATATAAATTTATTGATTCAATTAACTTTGTAATTTGATATCGTTAAATCAAAATTATTTTTTCTTCTTTTAGTTACAGTGGTTCTAAAAAATTTTTTTCAAAGAAAAGTTTTTTAAATTTTTATACACTATATTATTCTATTAATATTACAAATTTACAAATAATTTAATTGTTAACATAAAATTGTTCAGTATAAAAATTCTCTGCTATGGGGAGCGGATTAAAATAGTATCAATTTAATTAGCTAATTCAAAATAGCTAAATTTCGTATAGGTAAAAAAATAGTATCAAATTAGCTTAATTTTTTATTAAGAAAAAAACCATTTAGAATAGCTAAATTCGTTCGGTTGATTCTTAGGTATTTAAATTTTTTTCAATACTTAAAATTGATTTTTTATTTTTTTTCTCTTTAATTTTGATTTTGGTATCAATTTAAAAGTTTAATTTTGCTTGTATTTTATTGTTCTTTATATAATTATTTAGTCTTAGTTTAGTTTAGAAAAATAATTAAAAATCTTATAACTGATTGAAGGAGATCTGCTCGTAGCCTTTCTCTTAAAAAAAAAATAAACTATTAAACAAGCAAACAAACATTAATTAACAATGATTAATGAATTTTTATTTGCTATTTTTTTATTCTAGCTTTTATGCCCTTTTTTCATTATTTGTTTAGCTATTTTGAACATTATCAAGTATATGTAGTTATTTTGATTGTTGCTATTTTAATACAGTCCCTTTATATGTATCAACATCAGTAAAAGTAAAGTTTTTTTCATGTGTTGATAATTGCTCAGTTCTTTTGTATCGTTTCTAAAAAGATGTAAAAATATAAATGACCAAAAGCTATTATTTTTTAATATTTAAGCAGTTTAAATTCAAATTTGATCCTCAAAACTTCAACGATGTAAACAATTTTGTAGAAAAAAACGATTTATATGCTTTTCAGCATATAATTCTGAATTATATTTTATCTTATTCTTATAAAATATTGTTTTGTCATAGTTCGCCAAAAAAACCTTAAAGTTTAATTGCTAAAAGAAGATTCATGAAATTTTAAATTTAATTTTAGGAAAAGTGTTAATATAATCGAACTAATGTCAAAATAAATTTAAGGAGAAAAAACATTTGGATTGATTACTCGAGAAAAATTAATAGCACTGTGATCAAGATATCAATATTGAAATATTATACAGTTAAGCTTTCATAATAACATTAACTTAATCGTTGCAGATTTTGTAGAAAAAATTTAAAAATTTTAATTTAAAAATTAAAATGTTAAATTAAAATGTTCAGCTAAATTTTTTTATTATTTAATACATAAGTAAACTAAATTTTAATTTTATTCTTTTTATTAAAAATGCTAAATTACAAAATTAAAATTTTATTTTGAATAAATGAAGTGTTAATCGTTCTTTTATGTACAGCAACAGCAAAAAATTCATGTGGTCTAAATTTTTATTTTATAACTAAGGCTATTAATTTGGGACTTTTAAACAACTCTGCTTTTATAAAACAAATCGTTTTCACTTTGATATTCATGTTTGGTCTAAATTTATAGAATGAGAATTATTAATTTGATTTTAAATGCTAAATAATTATTATTCAACTTTAAGATATAAACTTAAGATAAATTTATTGGTTAAAATCTATGGCCCTTCAGAATAAAAATCAAAATAATGTTAGTTTTCTGCTCAGAAGTTTTTATTTAGAATTTTATTGGAGATGATTTTTTTATTATTTTTGCTAATGTTCTATAAAATAAAAATAAAAAACAATAAAAGATTTGTTGTATTGAGATGATGGCAAATTGAAGTTTCAGATCAAATTTTAAGATCAAAACGATCATTTAAAATTTTAAAACTTAATTAATCTAATGATTTTGATAATTTTTAAGAAACAAATACTAAACATTACTAGACATTTTATGTCTAATAATGGTTCATTATCAAATTTACATCAAAATGATGGATCCCTAATTCATTTAACAAAAACAATCAATAATTTAAATAATTCAGGTTAAGTTAATTCTCAACTTCAAATTTATAACCTTTATATTCATTCATTCAAGCAAAAATAATTATTTTTTCACTTAAACAAATTATAAATTTTAATACAGTAAATTATTTTGTCTTTTAAAGTAAGTTTTCATTATAATCAATTAAAATATTTTAGCCTATTAAAGTTAAATAAAAAGGGACATTTTAAAATTTTAAATATGAAAATAAACCTGACATGACATGTCAAGTTATTGTTCTGGAAAAAAAAATTTTTTTCTCCATTATTAAAAAAATTATTACAATTAATATTTTGATCTTTTGACCTTCATCTCAAGCTTAAATTTGCCTAGATGATGCTGTTTTTTTTAAAATCGCTCATTAAAAAAATATGTTAAATTTAAGTGTCCTCCCCTTTAATTATGTTGTATAGCATGGAAAAAATAAATATTGTTAATTATACAAAAATTGAATTAATTTTAATGGCAAAAAATTTTTGAAGAAAATTTTTTTTTCATTTTTTAATGATAGTACCCCTTTGGAGCGTTTTTTGGTAATTTTTGAAGGGCTGTATCTCTGGATTCTGAAGAGATATATTTAAATCCGAGGTCTATTTTTCTTAATTAGCTCAAGATCTACAAAATTCACTGTCGATCTTGTAATCGGATAATTTCAATTTTCGAGGTATGATACCCTGAAAAATGGGAAAAATGTCATTTTTAAGAATTTTCCTAAATTTTCAAAAATTATCTTTTTTGTTATAACTTTAGTATTGTTGATCCAAAAAATACAAAACCTATATTATTTTGAATCAGCACATAAAAATCTATATATTGGAATTTTAATTTAAGAAAAATTTTTTTTTTCATTTTTTTCGATAAGGGTCCCCCCTTTTAATTTCTGAAATTTGAAAAAATTTATGACATGTCATAAATATAGGTACTAAAAATTAAAAAAAAAACTATTTTTTGTCTATATTCGGGTTTTATGACATGTCACAAATCGAAAATGAAAACCAGTGTTCGATAATTTATGACATGTCACTATTGCCAGGCTTTCGCCTATAGTGACATGTCACTATGAGTGAGCAAATACGTTAATTAGAAATAATTTAATTGAGACCCTCATATTTTGGATTTAAAATTCAGCCATAAAATCCTATTTTAAGATAGCATGGAAGCTTTGAATTTGAAAATTTAATTTAAATTTTTTTTTTTTAAATTTAGTTTAATTTTTTTTTATTTTTAACAGAAGAATTGTTTGATTGATGAGCTTGAGAGAGCGGCGAACAATTTAGCGCGTAAAGCTATTGAATTGGCTCTAGATCCTGACTACATATCTCCGTTTGCCAAGGCAGCCAAGAAACATGGCATACACATTAGAGGCGGCAAGCCCGATGACATAACTGTTCTTCTTGCGCGTGTTACTAAATAACTTAATGAGAATACATTTTTAAAATTTCGTCCCAAAAAGTTTTTGTTCTTTTTTTACATTTTTTTCTATCTTAAAAAAAGTTTTGTTTTTAAATTTTGTACAGTTTTAAATTATGTTACCAGCTTTATGAATTTTAATTTTTTTTGAAAAATTTTAATACGAATTTTAAAAGAAAATGTTTCTATCTAACCAAAAAAAATAAATAATAAATGACTCATTATAAACTAATAACTAATACTTAATTGCAAACAAAAGACGTTCAGAATATTTATTTATCCAAATATATTTTTAAAGAATTTAGCTTCCAACTGTTTTTACACCAAAAACGACGCTATTCTCGTGTCAAAAAATCGTTTCCATTTTTCAATTTTGAACAATTCCTTTAAAAATATTTAAAGTATTTTATTCACTTATCGTTAAATTAAAATAATTTTTAAATATAAAATTTTTAGTACTTTTAACTACGATTTTGGTATTCAACACTGATTTGATTAGTGGATACACTTTCAGAAAAAATTTAATTAAAAAAGACAGATTCATTGAAATCACAAGCATCTTTAAAAAATGTGCATTCTCCGCAAATAAATCTTCAGTTTACATAGAAATATGAAAAATATTTCTTGATTTTTTTATTTAAAACAAAATATAATCTAAATACATTTCATTGGACTAATTTTAATTAAAAAAATGTATTTGTGAAAAATAAAAGCTCTTAAATTTAATTTTTTTATAATTAAAAACTTCTTTTCATCTTTATTTATTTAAAAAAGGGCAACAAAATGAAGCTACTAGCATTATTTTGCTTAGTGCTTTTTTACTTAATTTTTTTTTGAATATCTAGTTCTATATACATAATAAAACTCACTTCACTCATTCCTAAAAGCAATTTTAATTTTTCCTCCAATATTTCCAATCAAGCTATCCCACCCATACATATTTACACTTTTTCTTAATTAAATTTTACTGATTTAACAAATAGCTCGGAAGTCAAAGCTAAATTTCAGTTCCATGATAAAAATCTAGCTTAATATATTTTTGCTATTTAATTGTTTAAAGCACTTTAATTGTTGGATTCATCTAAAAAAGTAAAAAATCACTTCAAAATGCAATTGATATTAAATTTTTAATTCATTTAACTAATTGAAAAAAATGGAAAAAATGTGCCCTGTAATCAAAATTCTTCATTTTAGCTTTTCAAATTTCTTAAAAAATCTGAGTCGTTTACTTTTAAGGCTTCAAACAAGTCATCGATTGGTTTTAAAAAATTAAATCACAGAGAAAAATGATAAATTTTTTTACGTGTTAAATGTTATCTAGATGTCTTGACTTAGACTTTTAGACTTTTGAGCAACTCTGTTCACTACATTTAATAAAATTTTTAAATTCTTCCTAGTTTAACTATGGAGTAAATTTCATCACAATATCCTACTATTAAATTATTGATTTCATCTATTCTACAACTGATATTAAGACTAATACAATCTTGAATTAATTCATCTTTTTATAAACTGAATAGATGAGGAAAAAGAACAGTATCTTGCTTGCATCTTGATCCACCATTTATTTCAATAATTCCACTGCTTTCGTTTTTAAATTTAATGACTAAACATGATAAGTTAAGTTAAACTTCAATAAAACCCTTCAGAAAGTCAGGTCGATTGCTTCGTTTAACGAAAAAACTATAATAATTTTTCATATTCATCTCTCTTGTAACTTTTTTTATGTTTTCACATACAAAATATTTTTTTGACACTGTAAGGAATTTTAAAAGATTTGTTAAATAAAGATAATGATGTTTTTTTAAATCATTCATTAAACAAATATGTAATATTTTAAGTGTCAATTTTAATAACTTTAATAATTAAATTACAATTGTTAAATAAAAATTTTTCTATAAATTTATCAAATTTTAAATAAAAAATATCATTTATTGTAACTATTCTTTTTTTTAATGAAAATATTTTAAAGAACTAATTTTATGAAAATGGTCGACCACAAACTAAAAACCTTTTGCATTAAAAAATATCACTGCAAAACACAAATTCTATCTTTTAACAAAATAACTGGATAACACAATTTTATTACTGGCCAAAAAAAATATTTTTTTTTATTGATGGGACTAGGTAAAGTCATTGTTTTTTCAATTTTTTTGCTGAAAAATCAAATTAAAATGGAATATATAAAATATTTAAATTAATGAATTTTAATTGAGTAAAAAAATAAAAGCTTTTAAAACTTATTTAATTTTTTCAATTAAAAAAAAAATCTTTCTCATTTTTTTTCGAAAAAGACATTTGTTTTATTTTTTCCTAATTGTTTAAAGATTATTTGAACAATCAAGTCGATAAAATCAGCAAAACTCAGTACGCTCATTCCTAAAAATAATCCAAGTGTTCCTCCGATACTTCCGATAAGATCCGCCCAGATAAAACTTGCATTTTCAGTTATTTCGGTTTGTTCCATAGTTTCATAATAAATATTGATAACTAGGATGTTCTCTCGTAGTTCATCGAGACTTACATTTGATCGATTTTCAAATAATCTCATTATTTTTTCGCTTTTTGCTAAATCTCTTGCATATGAAGAAGATGGATACTTTCCATCAGATTTTTTCCAGTCATATCTGATTGATTCACACTCTAAAGGACACAATTTATTTACTTTTTCCTTATAATTTGATGTTGTAATCTCTTTACGAATTCCAAGTGAACATAGATTTTTTTCCAAAGTATCACACAAATTTACATTTTCAGCTATAAGGTTGTCTGAAATGTCGTCACATTTATATTTTTCATAAATCTTAGAATGAATGTAGGCAGTAAAGCATTCATTTTGACTATAAGTTAAATTCGATCGGAGCACTTTTCTGTAATAGTCTGAATCAAATGAGTTAATTGTATCCAAATTGTTTACACAGTCACTATAAGGCTTAGGCATTTGAGTGTTTATTCTACGCTCTATAATAATGTTCGTATATGATCCTGGGGAAACTTCTAATCCTGATCCTATTCTTGGTTTAACTAAATTGTCGTTTATAAACACATGTGCTCCAGTTGATAAACTTAAAGTTCGTTGATCACCAGGAGTTCGAACATTCAATTCTAGCATTAATCCATTCAATTTTCCACCTTGAAAAGATTTTTTTACTTCACCATTCAAAGATTGGTAATCATTAAAGCGGTAAAAATTGCCATATTCACCACTTTAGTACCATGTCCAGTTTTTTTGACCGCACGACTGAAGGTTGAACAAACAGCTAATGAAAAATGAGTCAAAATTCATTGAAAAGTTCTGCTTAAATTCTTTTGTTTTTGATTTGGATAAAATTGAGGCCATATAACGAACTACATTATAATTAAAAAAAAGCTTTGAAAAATTTTCAGGAAAAAAAATTTCATCAAATTTGTCTGAACTAGGAAAGTTTACCAAACTATTATTTTGTAAAAATGAAGAAACATAATCCAAAGACTCATTAGTAACAAAAGGATTAGTGTTACAAATTGTCACTGCTGGGAATGGGAGGGAATTTTTTTCCACAACTCTAATTTTAGTAATAACATCAAAGTTTAAATAGCTTATGATGCTTAATGCAATTATATAATATAATCATACCGAAATAAGGAAAAAAATCCAACCGAAATAAGGAAAAAAATAATCCACATAAATCGAACCAACTTAAGTTTTGTTCGAAAAATATTCGGAAAACCGTGAATTGTTATAGATTCGGTCCAGTTACGAAAAATATTGAATATTTTTGTATCATTTAATGAATTTTCCGTCATTTTAAGAATTGCTCAATAGAATTTTTAAATGAATTTTGATTAATCAAAAAAAATTTTCAAATTTCTACTAAATAAAGTGTGAAAAAACTTTTAGTTTATTTATATTAACATTATTTGAAAATATTGTTTTTAAAGTAGTTTCCGTGATTTTTTTTAATTGGAAATAAAAATTTATTAAGAATTTTTTCGATTAAACATTTGATCAGGATCGATTATCGATAATACACAGCAAAAATAATGGAAACCATTGACGTAAATAATAAAATAATTTAATAAAAATGAAAATACTTTTAAATATATTTATTCTAAAAGCTGAAAAACTAAAAAGTTTTCAATTATCTAAATGCTAGAAATGAAAATTCTAATTAAACTGTGGATTTTAAAAGAATATAAGGATTGAAATAATTTTTAGCTTTGTTTAAGGCTGGTAGACCGGTACCAATTTTGAAAGCCGGTTTTGAAATCAGTTTCAATAAGGTTCCAGAAATTCAAAACTTATGATTTAAATCTCGAATATTTTAATTATATTGACAATTTTTTTTTAATATAAACTAAATTTTGAAACCAATCCCATTGAGTATTATTATGAGGCCACCAAAGTCTAAATTTATCCGTTCTCGCACAAATAATCTTGAAGTATTTGAAAGAAAAAAATTATTGTTTTTGAAAATGATGATAAAATGGATAGTGTTTTAAGGTAAATTATTTTTTTTAGTTATTCTTAAATTAAAAATAAATTAAAAAATTAAAAAAACAAAATTTAAAAAGCAGTTAAACATATATTTTAGTAACAAAGATGTGTTTATATGGCATCTTGAAGTTGATGATCAATTCAAAAAGTTTATCATTGATATCAAACTCAATCTTTGATTTAATTCTAAAACCGGTTTCGCATAAATACGGTTTGAAACCGGTTTTAAGGAACCGGTCTAGCAGCCCTATCTTTATTTTATTGTGAAAGAGATTTTAATTCTAGAGTTTTAAATATTTAAAAAAATTAAATTGATGCTGTTCTTATTATGACACATTTTTTTAACAACAAAAAATTTTAGAATGAAACTGTTAAAATATTTTATTAAAAAAAAAACAGATTGGCATTTACTTTAATTAATCTATTTTTGAGAATTTTTTCTCTATTC
This sequence comes from Brachionus asplanchnoidis, assembly GCA_025491095.1. Lineage (NCBI taxonomy): Eukaryota > Metazoa > Rotifera > Eurotatoria > Ploima > Brachionidae > Brachionus > Brachionus asplanchnoidis. Next base: position 3,571,794 of record JAILYF010000004.1, read on the forward strand.
TATTCCTTTTTTTCTTGATCCGAAGGAGCACTGGTAAACAAATAAATAAATGATAAATTTGAATATTTTTTATATTTTTTAAGAAAAAAATATATATATATTTTGACATTTTCATTTTCGAATCTTTAATTTTAACAATTTGGTTTAAAATTATCAAGCAACAAAAAAATTAACATTTTCGAGACATCGGTTCTATCTACTATATGGATGCGAGTCATGGACCATAACACCAAAAGTGAAGCAAAAAATCAACAGCTTTGCTGCTGAGTGCAATCGTCGAATGCTCGACATCAACCGACTAGACCGCATCCTACTAGAGAGCATATTCAAACAAATTAACAGACTCCCGCTCATGGAAACCATTCGTTCAAGGCAGCAAAGTTGGCTTGGTCACGCACAACAAATGAAAGCAAAGAAAAACCAACTAGAATATTTGCACTAAACGAAACAGAAACACGACATGGTCAAGCAAGGAGAGACCCCAAGAAGCTCTCTTTTAGATGTTAAATAGCTATGATGCTTACTGGCTGTTCAGACAAACTCAAAGATGAGGAGTAAAGGGCGATGGATACAGTATGTTGCAAAAGTTTAGAAATTAATTATTTTATTTATCTTAAATTATTTATTAGTTGTATTTTACGAAAAATTGAGTGCAAAAGAAAAAAAAAGCACTAATTTGTAGAATTTTTTTTTCTATTTAATTTGATAAATGACATTAGGTATTAAAATATAATCAACTTTTAAATATTTATAATGAAAAAACTTCCTCTAAAAAATAATAAATAAAAGTCGGTGCAAAAGTTTAGAAATTCGGGTAATCCAAGAGTTTTAATAATGATTACTACCTTTTTTCACATCTTTATGATTAATTCTTAAATATCTTATAATTTTGAACAAAATTTACTCTACTTCAAATTTAGCAGTTTCAGGCTTAAATTGCTAAATTTAAAAACTCTCCAACTCCTAATTTGGTCTCTAAATAACATTACCAAAAAATCTTTAATTTGGCAAAAAAATGGCAGATCGTGGGTATGCTAAAAATGGAGATAAAAAGCAAAACGAAATAGCCAAGTTGCTAGGTGTATCTCCAAAATGTGTCTCTTCAACTAAGAAACGATATGAAGAGACTGGTTCTGTCTCTGATCGAAGCCGTTCTGGTAGAACTCGGAAGCTAACTTTTAGGGATGAAAATTACATTTTTACAGAGGTTAGAAAAGATCCTACATCTTGTTATCAAAAAATCGCCCCTGATTTTAATTCCAAGACTCAAAGGGTTAGGATAAGTAAGTATACTATAATGAGATTTCTCCAAATAAAAAAGGTCTAGAGTCTCATACAACGGTAAGAAAACCGCTTCTCAGCATAAAAGATAGACAATAAAGATAAAAGTGGTATAAACAGAGACTTAATTGAGCAGTTAATAATTGGTACAGAGTTTTATTCAGTGACGAGTCCAATTTTGAGGTCTTTAATCGTAAATAAAAAGTCATATTAAAAAGGTTTGAAAATGAAAAGTTTCACCCGAAGTTCTGTATTCCAAGGTTACAAAACAGTTGAGAGTCAGCTGGTATCTGATGATGTATTTCCTTCAAAGGCACTGGTATATGCAACACTAATACAGGACGAATTAATCAATTTGTCTACATCACACCTTGGAAAACAATCTTTTACCATTTGTTGATCTCCTATTTGAGCCAGAGGGACCTTGGGTTTTTCAGCTAGATGGCGCTTCTGCACATACTGTTCACTCAGTAAGCAACTGGTTCAAAGAACAGAAAATTGAGGTTCTGCCATGGTGTGCCCGTTCACCAGATCTCAATCCAATCGAGAACTTATGGTCATACATGGATGCCAAAATGGTAAACACTAAAGTAACCTCTATTGAGCATCGAAAAGAGGTTTTACACAAAGAGTGGCTACAGATTTCGACTGAGTACGTACACAAATTGATTGAATCTATGCCAAAAAGAGTTTTGACTCGTTATAAAGTTAAAGGCGGTCATTTCAAATATAAATTGTAAAAATTTCTAAACTTTTGAACCGATTTTTTTATTAATTGTATAGCTTTTTCTTTTTTTGTATTTTTTCTGTGATTTTTTTTGTTCACTTAATTTTTTTTTTTGGTTTTTTGTTTTTGGATTGATGATAGATAAAAATTTTTTAAAAAAGTCGCTTTTTTCTCATTTTCCGCCTTTTATATGCATAAAAAACAATCTTTGTGTTAAAAATAAAAAAATTTCTAAACTTTTGCAACATACTGTATAAGCAAGTGAAGAGAGAACAGAAGAGGACAAGACAAGCCACCCAAGCCTTAGTGACTTCGATTGTATTTTTATTATTTATTATCCAGCATAGTGTTGTAAAATAGTGAATGATTCCGTTTAATAAAAATTTTCATTTTCAATGTATTTATCAAAAAATTATTTTATTGATAAAAGAAATTATTTAAGATATCTATACTTTTATTTTTAATTGAAATTAATTTTTGTAGATTTGAATTTATCAAGAATCAGTTATTAAAAACATTAATATTTAAAAAAAATTTTGTTTTTGGAGAAGAAAATTTTCAATTTATTTTAATCAATCTGCTGAAATGGATATAATCCAAATAAATCTATTTTTGCGTGACAGTTTTTAATATTCTTTCGGACGATATCTATAAACCTAGTATTTTGATTGACTTGACTGTCAATTTCATGAATTAAACGATCAAATTAATGCTCGGATTGTTTTGAACGTGATTTTGTTTAAAATAAGAACATCTATTTAATAAACACCAAAAGTTTAGATTTTAAAAAAAGATTTTGGATTTTAGTAATCCAAATCGCAAAAAAAACTCAATTCATGATTAGAAAAATTGTCATTTAAAAACATCAGAATTTTTAATATAGTGAATCACTTTCAAAATTGTGAGCCCTTTAAAATTAATAAAAGCCATAATAAATATTTTTTAAAGATATCTAACAATAAACAATAGAAAACTTACAAAGGCTCTATTATTTCTTAATTTTATTTAGCAAATGAAGCCTAATACTGTTTAAAAAATGTGCAGTCAATAAAATGCTATAAAATTTTTAAATTGATTATTTTTTTGAAAAAAAATAATTTCATAAGTTCTGATTAAAAATTATGATTTATCTCTTTAATAATTATATTTTTCTGGGTAAATGAAAATTAAAACGTTTTAAATCTTATTTCTTGATCTTTAACTCAAGTTTGGCAAATTTTTTTAATTAAAATCAATTTATTAAGCTTATTGTAAAAAGTTTAAAACAATACTCAAAAATTTTCTTCAAGACTCTTTAATTCTTGATCAAGATTTTTTGTAAAGATTCAGCCTTTACCATTTTTTAGATTAAAAAAAATTAGCTTTGTTTTAAAATTTTTTAATCTCCATTTATTAACAATTATTTATCTTGAAAAAGTGTAATTTTCGTTCTTATATTTGTAAATGTAATAACATTAATTATAATTTTGTATTAAAAAATAAATTTTAACATTCTAATATTTTCAAATTAAAAATAAATAGCAATTATTTGATTTTAAATATATTAATTTAAATTAGCCATTTGTTAACTAATATTTCTGATCGATGTTTTTTTAGAGACTCTCGACTGAATTGCAGCTACAATTGAATTTATTAAATTATTCTGGACACTTCTTTCTCCAATGTACTTCTCATATTCTAATTGGCATATTTTACGTTGTTGCTTCTATTAGAATTTTTTTTTTAGTCACCTAACAACACCAAAGATATAACCAGAAGTTTTAATTAAACAATCAAAATTTATAAGCAAACGCTAAAGATGTTTGAGAAATTTTATTTAAAATGGACCATATGATATTAAAATTTTTTCTTTAGACTTAAAAATTGGAATCCTTAAAAAATAAATATTAACAAATATTTTTGGTTCGGAGAAAAGGTCATTTAAACTTTTTTTAAGTATAAATATTATTAAATATTCTATAGGAATTATAATAATCAATAATTAGGTAAATTTTTTCGATTTTCATTAGGTATCAATAGCAAACTTACGTAATTAATTAAATAAAAATAAAAACAAAAAGTAAAACCTAAAAAATCACAATCATTCCTTTGCAGTTAGCTAATGAAAAAGAATTACAATTGTATATTTGCGCAGAGGCAGGTTCGAAAAATCCTTTAAACAAAATATATTTGCCATCAATTAATTTGAGTTGAGCTGCTAATTTTTTCAGTGCTATGTTAAGCCATTTATTTTTTTAAAGCGATTTAAGTCGTCTATTCACGACAATCGCAAAAATAAATGAAAAAAAATTGTAAAAATACACTCAATATGTAATCCCAAACTAATCAAGTCTAAGGTAAACATTTAACAAGTCCTATTTGGGTCGATCATGATTGCCATCCATTATTTGTGTTGGATTTAAATCGTGTTTTATTTAATTTTTTAGTTTAGGGTATCGAATCATATTACCATATATATTTCAATATTTCTAGTGACGTAATTTATTTGAATTTTTTTTTATTTTAAATAATGTTTTTTAATCTAGTAAACTAGAGAAGAAATAATAAATATAAATAGTGAATTAACATAGAGATTAACAATTAAATAGTATTTAATTCCACTATCAATACAATTTGGTCTAGTTGTTGCTTTTAATCGTAAATTATTAGAAAACTATTTATTGATACTTGATATTTCCGTGAACACTGGCCATACTTATGAAACTTGATAGCAAATTAGATAATAAAAGGATGCACTTAAAAAATCGTACCATAAAATAAATTTTTAATTAAGTCTAAATATATTTAATAAAAATTTATTTTTTAAACGATAGTTTTCGAGTTTTAAAATCTGAAAAAAAAACATTAATAATGTTTTTTTCAGATTTAATTGAAAAAAGAGAATATGACTTAGTTGTTTAAAATTTATTTTTTATAAAATGTATCCTATTGAGAAAATAATTATTTTTTTTGATCAGATCTAACACTAAGTAATCATAATATTTAAGAATTGTTTAAAGGCCTGGAAAAAGAGCATAATTTTAATTTTTTTAAAAATTCAAATGGCGTTTTTCATCTCGTTTATTCGGTATACCTTAATTAATTTAAACACTTAAGTAAGCTTATGGAACAAGGGTAAACAAAACTGCCAAAAAATCCACAGAATTGAATGCATTTAATTTTAAAGTTCAAAAAATTTAATTTTCGAATGTTATTTTTATTATTTTTTTAAAGTTATTGAATTGATGTCAAATCTTACATAAGTGAAATGGTTTATTTAGAATTTAACTAAATTAATTCTATGATAATTTTTGATTAAGAGTATTTTTTAAATTGTTTGTTTATAAAATATTGAATTTTTGTCTATTGCTAGATAAATAAATTCATAGATCAATAAGAGCCATGTGCGGCTTTTTACGAATTGAATTCTAAATAACAGCAAACAAGTCTTAATTAAATCAATTCGAACTGAATAAGAAAAGTTTGTTTAATTTCTGGAATGATATGCTAACAATTTCAATATTTTTTAGCGGGTCTGAAACTCAATCAAGTTAAAATATTAACCTGTTAAGAAAATCTATCAATTGATATGCCTGATGGCAGTAGCTTATGTCGATTTATGTGTAAAATTTTGTTTAAATGTTACTTTTGCTGATATTTAACCAAAAAGAGCCTGAAAGAAAAACAACAAATTATTTAGTTAATCATTTGGAGCATTTTTTCTAAAGACGAATTCTATTTTCTATAAAGGTCTTATACAAATCTTTTTTTTAAAACTTCATATTTTTAATTGATTTTTTCTGAATTTTAATTTTATTTACTAAGAAGTTTTAAATAGGCAACTAGCATCGAGGATATAAGCTTTTGATGAAATTCAAAGTCTTTAAAATTGAATCCGTTCTCTATTGTATTTTTTTTTTTAAATCAGAATTAGCTTGCTTAAATTCTAATATTGCTACAGGTAACCAAAGCTCAATTTTTTGACTTAGGAGGTTGATTTGCTCTACAATTTTAAATTATTTTTCAAAATTAAATGGAAGAATGAAATTAAAAACCAGTCAAATCGCTGAGAGTGCCAATTTTTGGATGCGATATTTGAATTCAAGTATTTCAAAATACAAGCAAAATCCATTGAAATTCTAATAATAGCAAGAAAAAAAATTTTAAATTAAAAAAAAACTTATTTTTCCTAGCACTGGTTAGAGCTAAAATTATTAATTGTAATTATTCAAGTTAATAAAAGAAAAGTCATAGGCTTTACCTATGAATCCACTTGAGAACAATCAAAAATAATTCAAAAAATATCAAGTTGATTTAGCATAACTGTTGCAAAGATACCGAAAATAAAATGTCTTTGATTTAAATTTTGAGATATTTAAACAAGCTTCTTTAGTAAGTACTTTAAATTTATTATAAAAGGTAAAAAAGAAAGAAGGATGAATCAAAAGCCGATTTAGTATAGAGTAGCAAACTGAACGAGCTTTAATAATGAATAAAGCAAGTTTGACTTAAGATAAGATAAGAGAGTGAGAAAAAGTTTATCAACATTAGAAAATGTTTGAGGAGCGATAGTTTGTCAAAAAAAAATTTTCGAAAAATCAAAAGCATTTAAATCTTAAGAAAATGATTTAATTTTTCAAATTATCAAGCTCAAGCTCGCAAGGAAAATCATGTCTTGTATTCCTTATTATCCAATATATAAATTAAAATGTTTTATAATTTATTTGATTGAAAAATTTAATATTTTTAATTTTATTTTAAGAATAGAAAAAAAAAATCTAATACCGATTGATCGTATTTTTCTGATGCACATTATTTTTACTTATAACTTTTGAATGCGCTTTCAGTGTATATTCGGCATTGCTTGCTGATATTAAGCTAACCTATTATTGACGTGGAAAAGTGTCAAATAGTATATAATTATTAGAGAAGGATGTTTTGTTTAATACCAGCAATGAAGGCCGAACACATAGAGTACACTAATGACATACACCGACGACACATTCAAAAGTTATAAGGAAAAATAAAGTGCTTCAAAAAAGTACGATCAACCTGTAAAGCTTGATTTTTTTAATTTAATTCATTTATAGGTTCTAATTTAATAAATGTTTTCATTTTTTACTAATAATAATAGTTAATATTCTTCTGTTTTTTAATACAGATCTTTTAGATAATCAATTTTATTAAATTAATTCTTCTTTATTATTTGATTATTCAATTCGATTTTGATAAATTTTATATATTTTTTTTTATACCTTAAAAAATTATAAATTTAAGTCCCATTAAAAAATTTTAGAAACAAATTTGATCAATTAATTTATGTTATGATTTTTTTTCTAATCTTACAAGGTTTATATTATAAATTAAAAAAAGTAAGAAGCAAAAAAAAAAATTTGTTTATCGAGAATTTAAAAATTAACAAAATAGAACAGTATATCAAAAATTTAATCTATAAATCATTTAAAGATTTATTTAACATGATGAAAAGTACATTTTTAATATTGTACTATACGTAAATATTTATTTAAATATATCTTTTCTTAAGAGGTTTTATCTAATAATTAGTCTTTTATCTATTTTTCTAAGAGTGCCATTTTAAATTTTTCTAGGCAAAATTGTTGTTTTTATCAATCTTAATTTTTTTTAGCTATTTACTTTTCAAAAACTAGTAGTTAATACTTCCTTAAATCATTTTTAAATCTTATTTTCTTAATTTTATAACGATAAGTATTTAATGAATTTTTAGTTGATTCGAAAAAAAAACTAGATCAAAAAGAAATTCAGCTCAATCAAAAAATAACAGCATAAAATCATAATAAAAAGCTTATCCAAAATTCTATATCTAAAATGTTGTTTATAGTTTATGAAAAAATTTTTAAATTTAAAATATTTATGTTACTGAGTGAAAATACATTAATTGTTAAATTTTCAATGACAAAATTTCATTAATTTAATGATTCTATGGTAACTTTTTAAACTTATATTTGCTAAATTTTTATCTTTCTATAAAATTTTGATAAATGTTTTATCTTGTTTTAATTCTTTAAAATTTTTGAATTTCTAAAAATTTTAAATTCTTTAATAGTAAAAACAATAAATCTTATTTAATTTTTTTTTACATACGCTTTAATAAAAATGTAATTACTATAAAAAAAATTTCGGTAGCCGCATATATTATAACAAACAGTCACATTCAAGACATTTTCTTAGATAATAAGTTAAGCTAAATGATAAAAAAGTAATAAGAAATTTAAGTTTCCTCACTTTATTATTTTCCTATAAGTCAATGAGATTATATTTTTTTAAAAGATCAATTTTAATTTTCCTTAAACGCTAGTAATAGTGGTAGTAAAATAATCCAATGATTGTACAATTTACAACCATTTGGCTTGAATGCATCCAGCAATCAAAGCCTGTCTCAAAGTTTGTTTTCCTTCATTAAATACTTTCTTCCATAATATAATTCATAATTTAAATTTTTTAAATTAAATACTGTCCATAATTAAAACAAAATATAAATCCAGTCCAATAATTCATATACTATATTAATCCATAATAATTCAAAATTCTAAAATTGAAACACATTTTCAATTTTTTAGAATTTAAAAACAAAAAAAAATTTCTTTAAAAAAATTAAAAATTAAATTTTTTAATTATCTTTTTTTATTGTTTATGTTTCCTAAGGTATGTAGTAATTTTATAATCAAAGACCTAAGTTTATAAACACATGTGCTCCAGTTGATAAACTTAAAGTTCGTTGATCACCAGGAGTTCGAACATTCAATTCTAGCATTAATCCATTCAATTTTCCACCTTGAAAAGATTTTTTTACTTCACCATTCAAAGATTGGTAATCATTAAAGCGGTAAAAATTGCCATATTCACCACTTTAGTACCATGTCCAGTTTTTTTGACCGCACGACTGAAGGTTGAACAAACAGCTAATGAAAAATGAGTCAAAATTCATTGAAAAGTTCTGCTTAAATTCTTTTGTTTTTGATTTGGATAAAATTGAGGCCATATAACGAACTACATTATAATTAAAAAAAAGCTTTGAAAAATTTTCAGGAAAAAAAATTTCATCAAATTTGTCTGAACTAGGAAAGTTTACCAAACTATTATTTTGTAAAAATGAAGAAACATAATCCAAAGACTCATTAGTAACAAAAGGATTAGTGTTACAAATTGTCACTGCTGGGAATGGGAGGGAATTTTTTTCCACAACTCTAATTTTAGTAATAACATCAAAGTTTAAATAGCTTATGATGCTTAATGCAATTATATAATATAATCATACCGAAATAAGGAAAAAAATCCAACCGAAATAAGGAAAAAAATAATCCACATAAATCGAACCAACTTAAGTTTTGTTCGAAAAATATTCGGAAAACCGTGAATTGTTATAGATTCGGTCCAGTTACGAAAAATATTGAATATTTTTGTATCATTTAATGAATTTTCCGTCATTTTAAGAATTGCTCAATAGAATTTTTAAATGAATTTTGATTAATCAAAAAAAATTTTCAAATTTCTACTAAATAAAGTGTGAAAAAACTTTTAGTTTATTTATATTAACATTATTTGAAAATATTGTTTTTAAAGTAGTTTCCGTGATTTTTTTTAATTGGAAATAAAAATTTATTAAGAATTTTTTCGATTAAACATTTGATCAGGATCGATTATCGATAATACACAGCAAAAATAATGGAAACCATTGACGTAAATAATAAAATAATTTAATAAAAATGAAAATACTTTTAAATATATTTATTCTAAAAGCTGAAAAACTAAAAAGTTTTCAATTATCTAAATGCTAGAAATGAAAATTCTAATTAAACTGTGGATTTTAAAAGAATATAAGGATTGAAATAATTTTTAGCTTTGTTTAAGGCTGGTAGACCGGTACCAATTTTGAAAGCCGGTTTTGAAATCAGTTTCAATAAGGTTCCAGAAATTCAAAACTTATGATTTAAATCTCGAATATTTTAATTATATTGACAATTTTTTTTTAATATAAACTAAATTTTGAAACCAATCCCATTGAGTATTATTATGAGGCCACCAAAGTCTAAATTTATCCGTTCTCGCACAAATAATCTTGAAGTATTTGAAAGAAAAAAATTATTGTTTTTGAAAATGATGATAAAATGGATAGTGTTTTAAGGTAAATTATTTTTTTTAGTTATTCTTAAATTAAAAATAAATTAAAAAATTAAAAAAACAAAATTTAAAAAGCAGTTAAACATATATTTTAGTAACAAAGATGTGTTTATATGGCATCTTGAAGTTGATGATCAATTCAAAAAGTTTATCATTGATATCAAACTCAATCTTTGATTTAATTCTAAAACCGGTTTCGCATAAATACGGTTTGAAACCGGTTTTAAGGAACCGGTCTAGCAGCCCTATCTTTATTTTATTGTGAAAGAGATTTTAATTCTAGAGTTTTAAATATTTAAAAAAATTAAATTGATGCTGTTCTTATTATGACACATTTTTTTAACAACAAAAAATTTTAGAATGAAACTGTTAAAATATTTTATTAAAAAAAAAACAGATTGGCATTTACTTTAATTAATCTATTTTTGAGAATTTTTTCTCTATTCTATTCCTTTTTTTCTTGATCCGAAGGAGCACTGGTAAACAAATAAATAAATGATAAATTTGAATATTTTTTATATTTTTTAAGAAAAAAATATATATATATTTTGACATTTTCATTTTCGAATCTTTAATTTTAACAATTTGGTTTAAAATTATCAAGCAACAAAAAAATTAACATTTTCGAGACATCGGTTCTATCTACTATATGGATGCGAGTCATGGACCATAACACCAAAAGTGAAGCAAAAAATCAACAGCTTTGCTGCTGAGTGCAATCGTCGAATGCTCGACATCAACCGACTAGACCGCATCCTACTAGAGAGCATATTCAAACAAATTAACAGACTCCCGCTCATGGAAACCATTCGTTCAAGGCAGCAAAGTTGGCTTGGTCACGCACAACAAATGAAAGCAAAGAAAAACCAACTAGAATATTTGCACTAAACGAAACAGAAACACGACATGGTCAAGCAAGGAGAGACCCCAAGAAGCTCTCTTTTAGATGTTAAATAGCTATGATGCTTACTGGCTGTTCAGACAAACTCAAAGATGAGGAGTAAAGGGCGATGGATACAGTATGTTGCAAAAGTTTAGAAATTAATTATTTTATTTATCTTAAATTATTTATTAGTTGTATTTTACGAAAAATTGAGTGCAAAAGAAAAAAAAAGCACTAATTTGTAGAATTTTTTTTTCTATTTAATTTGATAAATGACATTAGGTATTAAAATATAATCAACTTTTAAATATTTATAATGAAAAAACTTCCTCTAAAAAATAATAAATAAAAGTCGGTGCAAAAGTTTAGAAATTCGGGTAATCCAAGAGTTTTAATAATGATTACTACCTTTTTTCACATCTTTATGATTAATTCTTAAATATCTTATAATTTTGAACAAAATTTACTCTACTTCAAATTTAGCAGTTTCAGGCTTAAATTGCTAAATTTAAAAACTCTCCAACTCCTAATTTGGTCTCTAAATAACATTACCAAAAAATCTTTAATTTGGCAAAAAAATGGCAGATCGTGGGTATGCTAAAAATGGAGATAAAAAGCAAAACGAAATAGCCAAGTTGCTAGGTGTATCTCCAAAATGTGTCTCTTCAACTAAGAAACGATATGAAGAGACTGGTTCTGTCTCTGATCGAAGCCGTTCTGGTAGAACTCGGAAGCTAACTTTTAGGGATGAAAATTACATTTTTACAGAGGTTAGAAAAGATCCTACATCTTGTTATCAAAAAATCGCCCCTGATTTTAATTCCAAGACTCAAAGGGTTAGGATAAGTAAGTATACTATAATGAGATTTCTCCAAATAAAAAAGGTCTAGAGTCTCATACAACGGTAAGAAAACCGCTTCTCAGCATAAAAGATAGACAATAAAGATAAAAGTGGTATAAACAGAGACTTAATTGAGCAGTTAATAATTGGTACAGAGTTTTATTCAGTGACGAGTCCAATTTTGAGGTCTTTAATCGTAAATAAAAAGTCATATTAAAAAGGTTTGAAAATGAAAAGTTTCACCCGAAGTTCTGTATTCCAAGGTTACAAAACAGTTGAGAGTCAGCTGGTATCTGATGATGTATTTCCTTCAAAGGCACTGGTATATGCAACACTAATACAGGACGAATTAATCAATTTGTCTACATCACACCTTGGAAAACAATCTTTTACCATTTGTTGATCTCCTATTTGAGCCAGAGGGACCTTGGGTTTTTCAGCTAGATGGCGCTTCTGCACATACTGTTCACTCAGTAAGCAACTGGTTCAAAGAACAGAAAATTGAGGTTCTGCCATGGTGTGCCCGTTCACCAGATCTCAATCCAATCGAGAACTTATGGTCATACATGGATGCCAAAATGGTAAACACTAAAGTAACCTCTATTGAGCATCGAAAAGAGGTTTTACACAAAGAGTGGCTACAGATTTCGACTGAGTACGTACACAAATTGATTGAATCTATGCCAAAAAGAGTTTTGACTCGTTATAAAGTTAAAGGCGGTCATTTCAAATATAAATTGTAAAAATTTCTAAACTTTTGAACCGATTTTTTTTATTAATTGTATAGCTTTTTCTTTTTTTGTATTTTTTCTGTGATTTTTTTTGTTCACTTAATTTTTTTTTTTGGTTTTTTGTTTTTGGATTGATGATAGATAAAAATTTTTTAAAAAAGTCGCTTTTTTCTCATTTTCCGCCTTTTATATGCATAAAAAACAATCTTTGTGTTAAAAATAAAAAAATTTCTAAACTTTTGCAACATACTGTATAAGCAAGTGAAGAGAGAACAGAAGAGGACAAGACAAGCCACCCAAGCCTTAGTGACTTCGATTGTATTTTTATTATTTATTATCCAGCATAGTGTTGTAAAATAGTGAATGATTCCGTTTAATAAAAAATTTTCATTTTCAATGTATTTATCAAAAAATTATTTTATTGATAAAAGAAATTATTTAAGATATCTATACTTTTATTTTTAATTGAAATTAATTTTTGTAGATTTGAATTTATCAAGAATCAGTTATTAAAAACATTAATATTTAAAAAAAATTTTGTTTTTGGAGAAGAAAATTTTCAATTTATTTTAATCAATCTGCTGAAATGGATATAATCCAAATAAATCTATTTTTGCGTGACAGTTTTTAATATTCTTTCGGACGATATCTATAAACCTAGTATTTTGATTGACTTGACTGTCAATTTCATGAATTAAACGATCAAATTAATGCTCGGATTGTTTTGAACGTGATTTTGTTTAAAATAAGAACATCTATTTAATAAACACCAAAAGTTTAGATTTTAAAAAAAGATTTTGGATTTTAGTAATCCAAATCGCAAAAAAAACTCAATTCATGATTAGAAAAATTGTCATTTAAAAACATCAGAATTTTTAATATAGTGAATCACTTTCAAAATTGTGAGCCCTTTAAAATTAATAAAAGCCATAATAAATATTTTTTAAAGATATCTAACAATAAACAATAGAAAACTTACAAAGGCTCTATTATTTCTTAATTTTATTTAGCAAATGAAGCCTAATACTGTTTAAAAAATGTGCAGTCAATAAAATGCTATAAAATTTTTAAATTGATTATTTTTTTGAAAAAAAATAATTTCATAAGTTCTGATTAAAAATTATGATTTATCTCTTTAATAATTATATTTTTCTGGGTAAATGAAAATTAAAACGTTTTAAATCTTATTTCTTGATCTTTAACTCAAGTTTGGCAAATTTTTTTAATTAAAATCAATTTATTAAGCTTATTGTAAAAAGTTTAAAACAATACTCAAAAATTTTCTTCAAGACTCTTTAATTCTTGATCAAGATTTTTTGTAAAGATTCAGCCTTTACCATTTTTTAGATTAAAAAAAATTAGCTTTGTTTTAAAATTTTTTAATCTCCATTTATTAACAATTATTTATCTTGAAAAAGTGTAATTTTCGTTCTTATATTTGTAAATGTAATAACATTAATTATAATTTTGTATTAAAAAATAAATTTTAACATTCTAATATTTTCAAATTAAAAATAAATAGCAATTATTTGATTTTAAATATATTAATTTAAATTAGCCATTTGTTAACTAATATTTCTGATCGATGTTTTTTTAGAGACTCTCGACTGAATTGCAGCTACAATTGAATTTATTAAATTATTCTGGACACTTCTTTCTCCAATGTACTTCTCATATTCTAATTGGCATATTTTACGTTGTTGCTTCTATTAGAATTTTTTTTTTAGTCACCTAACAACACCAAAGATATAACCAGAAGTTTTAATTAAACAATCAAAATTTATAAGCAAACGCTAAAGATGTTTGAGAAATTTTATTTAAAATGGACCATATGATATTAAAATTTTTTCTTTAGACTTAAAAATTGGAATCCTTAAAAAATAAATATTAACAAATATTTTTGGTTCGGAGAAAAGGTCATTTAAACTTTTTTTAAGTATAAATATTATTAAATATTCTATAGGAATTATAATAATCAATAATTAGGTAAATTTTTTCGATTTTCATTAGGTATCAATAGCAAACTTACGTAATTAATTAAATAAAAATAAAAACAAAAAGTAAAACCTAAAAAATCACAATCATTCCTTTGCAGTTAGCTAATGAAAAAGAATTACAATTGTATATTTGCGCAGAGGCAGGTTCGAAAAATCCTTTAAACAAAATATATTTGCCATCAATTAATTTGAGTTGAGCTGCTAATTTTTTCAGTGCTATGTTAAGCCATTTATTTTTTTAAAGCGATTTAAGTCGTCTATTCACGACAATCGCAAAAATAAATGAAAAAAAATTGTAAAAATACACTCAATATGTAATCCCAAACTAATCAAGTCTAAGGTAAACATTTAACAAGTCCTATTTGGGTCGATCATGATTGCCATCCATTATTTGTGTTGGATTTAAATCGTGTTTTATTTAATTTTTTAGTTTAGGGTATCGAATCATATTACCATATATATTTCAATATTTCTAGTGACGTAATTTATTTGAATTTTTTTTTATTTTAAATAATGTTTTTTAATCTAGTAAACTAGAGAAGAAATAATAAATATAAATAGTGAATTAACATAGAGATTAACAATTAAATAGTATTTAATTCCACTATCAATACAATTTGGTCTAGTTGTTGCTTTTAATCGTAAATTATTAGAAAACTATTTATTGATACTTGATATTTCCGTGAACACTGGCCATACTTATGAAACTTGATAGCAAATTAGATAATAAAAGGATGCACTTAAAAAATCGTACCATAAAATAAATTTTTAATTAAGTCTAAATATATTTAATAAAAATTTATTTTTTAAACGATAGTTTTCGAGTTTTAAAATCTGAAAAAAAAACATTAATAATGTTTTTTTCAGATTTAATTGAAAAAAGAGAATATGACTTAGTTGTTTAAAATTTATTTTTTATAAAATGTATCCTATTGAGAAAATAATTATTTTTTTTGATCAGATCTAACACTAAGTAATCATAATATTTAAGAATTGTTTAAAGGCCTGGAAAAAGAGCATAATTTTAATTTTTTTAAAAATTCAAATGGCGTTTTTCATCTCGTTTATTCGGTATACCTTAATTAATTTAAACACTTAAGTAAGCTTATGGAACAAGGGTAAACAAAACTGCCAAAAAATCCACAGAATTGAATGCATTTAATTTTAAAGTTCAAAAAATTTAATTTTCGAATGTTATTTTTATTATTTTTTTAAAGTTATTGAATTGATGTCAAATCTTACATAAGTGAAATGGTTTATTTAGAATTTAACTAAATTAATTCTATGATAATTTTTGATTAAGAGTATTTTTTAAATTGTTTGTTTATAAAATATTGAATTTTTGTCTATTGCTAGATAAATAAATTCATAGATCAATAAGAGCCATGTGCGGCTTTTTACGAATTGAATTCTAAATAACAGCAAACAAGTCTTAATTAAATCAATTCGAACTGAATAAGAAAAGTTTGTTTAATTTCTGGAATGATATGCTAACAATTTCAATATTTTTTAGCGGGTCTGAAACTCAATCAAGTTAAAATATTAACCTGTTAAGAAAATCTATCAATTGATATGCCTGATGGCAGTAGCTTATGTCGATTTATGTGTAAAATTTTGTTTAAATGTTACTTTTGCTGATATTTAACCAAAAAGAGCCTGAAAGAAAAACAACAAATTATTTAGTTAATCATTTGGAGCATTTTTTCTAAAGACGAATTCTATTTTCTATAAAGGTCTTATACAAATCTTTTTTTTAAAACTTCATATTTTTAATTGATTTTTTCTGAATTTTAATTTTATTTACTAAGAAGTTTTAAATAGGCAACTAGCATCGAGGATATAAGCTTTTGATGAAATTCAAAGTCTTTAAAATTGAATCCGTTCTCTATTGTATTTTTTTTTTTAAATCAGAATTAGCTTGCTTAAATTCTAATATTGCTACAGGTAACCAAAGCTCAATTTTTTGACTTAGGAGGTTGATTTGCTCTACAATTTTAAATTATTTTTCAAAATTAAATGGAAGAATGAAATTAAAAACCAGTCAAATCGCTGAGAGTGCCAATTTTTGGATGCGATATTTGAATTCAAGTATTTCAAAATACAAGCAAAATCCATTGAAATTCTAATAATAGCAAGAAAAAAAATTTTAAATTAAAAAAAAACTTATTTTTCCTAGCACTGGTTAGAGCTAAAATTATTAATTGTAATTATTCAAGTTAATAAAAGAAAAGTCATAGGCTTTACCTATGAATCCACTTGAGAACAATCAAAAATAATTCAAAAAATATCAAGTTGATTTAGCATAACTGTTGCAAAGATACCGAAAATAAAATGTCTTTGATTTAAATTTTGAGATATTTAAACAAGCTTCTTTAGTAAGTACTTTAAATTTATTATAAAAGGTAAAAAAGAAAGAAGGATGAATCAAAAGCCGATTTAGTATAGAGTAGCAAACTGAACGAGCTTTAATAATGAATAAAGCAAGTTTGACTTAAGATAAGATAAGAGAGTGAGAAAAAGTTTATCAACATTAGAAAATGTTTGAGGAGCGATAGTTTGTCAAAAAAAAATTTTCGAAAAATCAAAAGCATTTAAATCTTAAGAAAATGATTTAATTTTTCAAATTATCAAGCTCAAGCTCGCAAGGAAAATCATGTCTTGTATTCCTTATTATCCAATATATAAATTAAAATGTTTTATAATTTATTTGATTGAAAAATTTAATATTTTTAATTTTATTTTAAGAATAGAAAAAAAAAATCTAATACCGATTGATCGTATTTTTCTGATGCACATTATTTTTACTTATAACTTTTGAATGCGCTTTCAGTGTATATTCGGCATTGCTTGCTGATATTAAGCTAACCTATTATTGACGTGGAAAAGTGTCAAATAGTATATAATTATTAGAGAAGGATGTTTTGTTTAATACCAGCAATGAAGGCCGAACACATAGAGTACACTAATGACATACACCGACGACACATTCAAAAGTTATAAGGAAAAATAAAGTGCTTCAAAAAAGTACGATCAACCTGTAAAGCTTGATTTTTTTAATTTAATTCATTTATAGGTTCTAATTTAATAAATGTTTTCATTTTTTACTAATAATAATAGTTAATATTCTTCTGTTTTTTAATACAGATCTTTTAGATAATCAATTTTATTAAATTAATTCTTCTTTATTATTTGATTATTCAATTCGATTTTGATAAATTTTATATATTTTTTTTTATACCTTAAAAAATTATAAATTTAAGTCCCATTAAAAAATTTTAGAAACAAATTTGATCAATTAATTTATGTTATGATTTTTTTTCTAATCTTACAAGGTTTATATTATAAATTAAAAAAAGTAAGAAGCAAAAAAAAAAATTTGTTTATCGAGAATTTAAAAATTAACAAAATAGAACAGTATATCAAAAATTTAATCTATAAATCATTTAAAGATTTATTTAACATGATGAAAAGTACATTTTTAATATTGTACTATACGTAAATATTTATTTAAATATATCTTTTCTTAAGAGGTTTTATCTAATAATTAGTCTTTTATCTATTTTTCTAAGAGTGCCATTTTAAATTTTTCTAGGCAAAATTGTTGTTTTTATCAATCTTAATTTTTTTTAGCTATTTACTTTTCAAAAACTAGTAGTTAATACTTCCTTAAATCATTTTTAAATCTTATTTTCTTAATTTTATAACGATAAGTATTTAATGAATTTTTAGTTGATTCGAAAAAAAAACTAGATCAAAAAGAAATTCAGCTCAATCAAAAAATAACAGCATAAAATCATAATAAAAAGCTTATCCAAAATTCTATATCTAAAATGTTGTTTATAGTTTATGAAAAAATTTTTAAATTTAAAATATTTATGTTACTGAGTGAAAATACATTAATTGTTAAATTTTCAATGACAAAATTTCATTAATTTAATGATTCTATGGTAACTTTTTAAACTTATATTTGCTAAATTTTTATCTTTCTATAAAATTTTGATAAATGTTTTATCTTGTTTTAATTCTTTAAAATTTTTGAATTTCTAAAAATTTTAAATTCTTTAATAGTAAAAACAATAAATCTTATTTAATTTTTTTTTACATACGCTTTAATAAAAATGTAATTACTATAAAAAAAATTTCGGTAGCCGCATATATTATAACAAACAGTCACATTCAAGACATTTTCTTAGATAATAAGTTAAGCTAAATGATAAAAAAGTAATAAGAAATTTAAGTTTCCTCACTTTATTATTTTCCTATAAGTCAATGAGATTATATTTTTTTAAAAGATCAATTTTAATTTTCCTTAAACGCTAGTAATAGTGGTAGTAAAATAATCCAATGATTGTACAATTTACAACCATTTGGCTTGAATGCATCCAGCAATCAAAGCCTGTCTCAAAGTTTGTTTTCCTTCATTAAATACTTTCTTCCATAATATAATTCATAATTTAAATTTTTTAAATTAAATACTGTCCATAATTAAAACAAAATATAAATCCAGTCCAATAATTCATATACTATATTAATCCATAATAATTCAAAATTCTAAAATTGAAACACATTTTCAATTTTTTAGAATTTAAAAACAAAAAAAAATTTCTTTAAAAAAATTAAAAATTAAATTTTTTAATTATCTTTTTTTATTGTTTATGTTTCCTAAGGTATGTAGTAATTTTATAATCAAAGACCTAAGAAACAAGATTTTTACAGCAATTAAAATAGTTTGGCTTATCAAACATTTGACTTAATCAGTTGAGAATAGTAAATGTATTACTAATTTTTAAATGTTAACATTCTATAAAGGCCCAATATATTTTTTAAGAGATCTTAGCTAGAATTTACTAAAAAAAAATAATTATTTTCTTTTAATTTGAAAACAAAACCAATTGTGATTCTATATTAGTAAAAAAAATTAATTAAATATATCTAATGTATACAAACCTGATTGTATTTATCAGGCACTTGGCAACAAGTTAATTATCAGTAACAGGATTACGTAAAATTTGTGATTTATATCTTAAATAGTAAAAATATTGATTGAAATAAAACAAATCTTGTGACAAAAATATTTAATCAAAATGTCATTAGTTTTTTTTTCTTAACTTGGTGGCACTAAGGTAATTTTTTTTAAAGATTTTTCTTAAAAGACGATGGAATGATGGAAGATTCTACAATGTTAAATTTATGTATAATTTTTGTCTTTTTCTTGTTTGGTTACTCGCAAGCAGTGGTATCGAACACCATCTGTGCACCAATTCCTCAGGACAGACGACAACAAATTTGCCAGTGTACGAAGCAGCTTCAACTTCACTGCTCATTCATCTCGGACATTATCCGAATGGAGACCAAGGACTTGGATTCTGGTCTCAGACCCATATTTTACGACAATGTCACTCTCGAGCGATTGGTCGACTTCGACGACTATGGAGAAATCAACACCAACTTTGAGCTAAACAAAAAACGCTACAACAACAACAAAAAAATGTTCTATGTATATTTTCCCAACTTTAAAATTTTCAACTCGCCATTTATCCGACTTACCTTGAGAAAATTTCTCTACGTGCCCTCGTTTGCATTCACTGACGAGTCCAGTACCAAAACCATAGAGACAATGGTGTTCGAGTTGCCAGAAGTACATGACTTTGGGGTGGATAAATATGCCTTTTTTAACCTAAAAACCACCGATATACTCCTAATCGAAGGACCTTTCAATCAAGTGACATTTCACAAAGATGCTTTCACCAATTCGGTCATAAATGAGCTGATTATCGGATGCTATTGCATTGAATGTGAAAGTTTTCTAGGAAGATGCCGACTCGTATTCTCTCAGGAGTCAAAATATCCCAATCAGATGGAAATGAAAAACAAAACCAGTCCCTATATAAAATCCATTAAGCTATTTGGAACAGAGTTCGACTGGAATTTTGACACTTTGCCCAGTTTAGAAAGCCTGGAAAATTTGGAAATTTCAAATTCAAAATTTCACCAAAATCCCGATTTTGATGTTCAAATCAGCAAAATTTATCCAAATTTAAAGCAATTTATTTTCCAAAATAACAATTTACAGGGCTTAGATCAACTGAATTATTTGAAAAATTTTCCAAAGCTCACAGTCCTCAATCTAAATTCAAATGAGATCGAAATTTTAGATTCTAGCTCTTTTAATAATCTTAAATTTTTGCTCGAAATAAACATGGAGAACAACAATTTGGAAAATTTAAACCCGGACATTTTCGGTCCGAATTTGACAAGTCTAAATATTTTGAAACTTGGCCAAAACAGAATAAACAAAATGGAAAATGGAGCTTTTAGGAATCTAGAAAATTTGCAAATTTTAGATTTGAGCTATAACAAATTAACATCTTTGGAAAAAGACACTTTTTTTGGTTTGAAAAACTTAAAAGAGCTCTATGTTTCCTACAATCCATTCAAAAGTTTTGATCTAAATACTTTCAAGCATACTTTAAGTTTGAATCGACTTGATGTGATCGGTCAAGCTGATGCAGATTGGTTCAACTTTGAAAATGATGATGTTTGCTTGTTGTCTTATTTTAAATGCGATACACAGATAAACATAAACCCTGACCAGAGATGCAATTGTTTTGTCAAATATGCCAATTTAATCAGCTCGGCAAGTCATAGCAATGCGGGTAAATGGTACAAGCCATGTCTGTCGACTGAAAAAGAGAATTTAAATAGATATTTTGAAGAGACAAACAAATACTTTGAGGAAATAAAAAATTTAGAATTAAACGAAAAAGATCCAAATGTGGGATCGAATTCACTGTTTGATTCAAAGATAAACTGTGCTAAAAATTTCGTCAAAGATTGTTTTTCAGATATAGAATTAAATTTTGTTAACAATTCTTGTTTGTATTGGAAACTTGTTTCGCCTCAACCGGCTAAAGTGAATTTGAAACAACAAAAAGTGGAAGAATTCACCAGCAAACAAGAAGATAATTTTACCAGTCATGTGACATACTCAGAAATGTTTGAGTCCAAGGAAGTATTGAGACAAGCAGTGGAAATTAAGGAAGACCACTTGTTTTGTAATTCAATATCCGATCGTAATTGTATCATGATAATTCTGGTATTTCTTGCGGTTGTTTTCTTTATTTCAGTTATGTCTCTTATAGTTGGAATTTATTTGTTTTGTAACAGAAGCAAGTATGTTTACCATGCAGCAAATTCAGGTTATCCTCATGACGAGTAATCAAAGTTAATTTGTGTTTTTGAAATTTTCCGGTTTTTTTTTTCAAAAAAAAATTTTTAATAGAATAGATTAGAAAATTAGATTTAATCCATACTGATACAATATGTCGATGCATCTTTACAAGCGCCTTTTTATAGATTTGAAAATTCTGAAATTTGAGAAGTCAATTATTTAATTTAATGTTGTTTTATATTTATTTTAAATATTTTTTTAAATAAAATTTTAATTAGTTCGAATTTAAATTCTGAATAAAATTTTGAAAAATGTGATTCTCACTTAAAAATTAATGTTATAAACCTTAAATAAAGAAATAATTCTTTGCGGATCTGTTAGGATCTAGTGGTTCGCGGTTATAACTCAAATAATAAAAGAAATTAAATAATAATAATAACTTTATTAATAAATGGCCACTTCTAGCCTGAACAAATAATAAAGAAAAAAATGGAGAAAAGAAAAATAATAACAATTTCAAAGTTTTTTCTAATCGCACATGTCTAGTATTTTACACAGTGTTAAATACTTTCACTTGCTAAGCGCATGAGATCATAGTATTGCACTGTGAAACTATAGACATATAAGTTGAATAGAGTCGTTGTTGTAGTTATTGAGAGAACTAAACATTAAGATAAAGAGGAATACAGGATTTGCATTGAAAATTTGCCCCTGTTTTATTTTTGATTAGATCACTCAAATTTTTTTATTTTTATCAATAAAGATACCTTGTTTAAACTGTATTCAGAATATTTTAAATATTTTTTAAATTTTTGTTCCAAAGTTTACCAATTTGGAAAATAAAATATTTTTCATTGACAAATCTAACTTAACAATAAATTCTTTTTTAATATCAATGCTGAATGAAACTAAGGAAAAAAATTTTTACATTACTTTAGTTTTCATATCATTAAAAAAGATGTTCTAAGTTTTCAGGGATCAAGTATTTAGTATTTATTTAAGAAAATATGACACTCTGTCTTACATAATGGATCAAGAGACTCAAATAAAATTCAACTACCAACACTCTTGATTCCCCTTTTAGAATTCGGTTAGAGATATGTAGGAGCTGAATAATTCTATTACATTGGTTGTCAGATTGGTGAAAGAATATGGAGAGGATTCCGAATCAAGACATATTGACATACTCTTAATTCAATATTTTTTTAATTTAAATTTTTTCAATATTTATCTTTTAATTTTATTTTAATATTTTCTTCTCAGTTTTGATTTGTTTTTTATCTGAAAAAGCTTTAGCTCGACACAGCAAAACAGAAAAAATAAATAATTTAATTCAATTTTTAATTAGCTAAAATTATATAATATCTCAAGCTATTCTTTTGTGATTCATTATTTTTGTGCTAAACTTTTTCGATTCATTTTTATTTTTTGCTTTACTTTTTCGATTCATTTTTATTGTTTGCTACACTTTTACTATTCATTCTTTTTTTGTGCTATACTTTTTCGATTCAATAATTTTTATTTCTAAGGAAAAATTAGTAAAATAAAAATCAAACATCTCTTAAAATAGGTAATAAAAATGGTCCTTTTTGTTTTTTTAGTTTATCAATTTTTACATAAATATTTTCTAAATCAAGACTTGTCAAAATTGAGGAAAAAAAATCAAAAAAAGAAAGACTCAACTAATGACCGACGATTTTTATTAAAAGACCTAAATTTTTTAAGACTTGAATTTCAAATAATTTTCAGGTGACACAATATTAAGTTACTAAAAAAAGATTTTGAAACTGTTCTATAAGATTCGAATTCTAGAATAAATTGCTCAAAAAATTAGTGTAATTTTAATAAAAAAATATTAATTTTTCTTAAATGTTTTGCAGGATTTTTATGAACAAAATATTTTATCAGGAAAGATTATTTATTGATATATATTTGTTTTTGTGCCTGACTTTTACGATTCATTTTTATTTTTTGCTACACTTTTTCGATTCATTTTTATTGTTTGCAACACTTTTTCGATTCATTTTTATTTTTTGCTTTACTTTTTCGATTCATTTTTATTTTTTGCTTTACTTTTTCGATTCATTTTTATTGTTTGCTACACTTTTACTATTCATTCTTTTTTTGTGCTTTACTTTTTCGATTCAATAATATATATTTTTAAGAAAAAATTAGTTAAGTTGTGAAGATTTAATTAATCATTATGTTGTAGAAGATCAACTCGAAACTGTGTTGGATCGAAAAACTGTTTTTATAAAAAATACTCATTAAAAATTAACATGTTGCATCAAAAATAGAATATTTGTTTTGTATTGTCTTAAAACAAAAATTCTAAACTTTCAAATTTTATATTATATATTTATATTGAATAAAGTAAAGAAATAACTATTGAAAAAGATCTTTTTTTAATTTAATTTTAATTGTGATTTTTTTGAATCACTCAATTTAAAGAGTTCATTTTTGCATTGTTAAGTTTCTGGAATGACTTTTAAAAAAAATTTTTTTTTTTTTTTCATTTATTCAAATTTTTTTTTCAAATAAATATTTTTAAAATAATTGTCACAATATCATTAAGTTTCTGTTTGTCTAGAAGTATCCTGTGAAATCAATACATTGAGTGAATGAATTTTTATTCTAATTAAAAAAAAAATAAAGCTTTTTTTAAGAAAAAGGTTGATTATGTTTAAAGTTTAAAAAAAAAATCTAGACTTGTTTAAATGCAGGAAAAAAAAACGATAAAATTTCGCTTTGACAATTACTCTAAAATTAATAATAAAAATATTAACTTTTCTTAAAATTTTGCAGGATTATTTTTAAGTTGTTGTTGTTTATTATTGTTGTTCAAATGATATATTTTTAATTTTTATTGGTTTCTGTATCGAGCCAAAGCTTCTTAGAATAAAATACAAAATTAAAAATAAAGTTAAATAAGATAACTAAAATAAAATAAATAGAAAGTTTTTCGTGGAAGTAAGCTTTAAAAAAAAATAAAGGAATAATAATAATTTAAAACTTGTTTGTTTGCCTTTTTAATTGATGAAGTTTTAATTTCTAATACACGTGCTTATAAGTAATTTTAACTTTTCAAAGTGAACAATCAAAGCAGATTGAACACTGTATAATTTTATAAAATTTTATTATTTGATTATTTACATTTCCTGTATACCCAGTCAAACATTTTATCAAGATTTTATAAAGTTTCTTAAAAGATACTTTATTAAAAATTCTTAATTTGACCTATTTTGAAGAGAAAATAGAGATATTTATATAGATAAAAGAATCTCTACATTTCTCTTAACTCTCTGTAAAATACTTTTTTGTTCTTTACAGATATCCCAGTCAAATTTTTTTTAAAGGTAATTTGTTGAATCTTTAAAAATTCTTTAAAAATCTTTTTAATAATAATCTCTTTAAAAAATAGAGATATTCTAGAGTTAAAAACTTCCAACCCAAAGCCAGATTTTCCAAAAAAATTGGTAAATAAAAATGAAATTTTGCTAGTTTTTTTAAGAAACTTATGGACAAAAATGTTTTTTTCGTAAAATTTTGCTTTTTTTCAAAAATTATCCTTAAAATTGATGATAAAATTTTGTAGAAGTAAGTGCTTTATCTATAAATTTTTATTTTTCTTTATCAAAGTCACTGGTTTAGATCTCTTTAGTTTTAACTTTATTCAAATTCAAGATTAAAGCAGACTTGTTTTTAAGCCACAAGTCTTAAGTCAAGTCAAGTCAAAGCCTTAAAAATTTTTTGACAAAATTATGAAGAAATTAGATTAAATTTTTATTTTAATTTAATAAAAAAATAAAAATTTTATGTCATTGACTTGACGTAAAAAAAAACTTTAAGTCAAGTCATAACTTTGACTTAAAATTTTGTGACTTAGACTTAAAACTGTGACTTAAAAACAAGTTTGGATTAAAGCCATGCAGAAAAAAAAACTTTTTTTACTCCAATTGCCTAATTGAATCTATGTGAGTATATTTGGTCAGGATCCGAATAATTTTTTCTTTTATTAGCTATTCAAACAAATTAAAAGGAAAATCCTAGGTGTGAAGCTATCTTTTTGGTGAATTGGTGTATTAGATGAGAAGAGATGATCTAAACATAGCAAATAAACTAAAAAAATTATTTATTCATTAATTTATTTTAACAAAATTGAGCTTCATAAACTTTAATAATGAAACAAAATATGCTTTACTAAATTCAACTAATAAAAAATTAAATATTTTTTATCACTTAACTAAATTATAGAGGATCTTGTGATTTTTACTTGATTTTGAGCTTCAAAAAAATTGAATTTTCAAGTACTAAGTAATAATAAAGATGAAAATCATGATCACCAAAGCTGCTATAAAGCTACCGTATACCCTTGCGCGGTATTGCATGCAATTAAACCCAAAATTGATTTTAAGTGCATGCATCCCGTACCATCTCTCCCATGTTAACCCAACCCTATTGATTAACCCGTGCATTTATCCGGTCTCTTTGGTTTTAAGAGCGGCTTTTACTGCTAAGAATTAAAAAATGAAGTTGTGCTGTAAAATAAAATTTGAATTTTTATGCGGCATCTATTATTAAGGACAATGATAAATCTAAACTAAGGATTTATGTTTAGACTCTGGGACTAAAATTGGAAATAAAAGAAAAATTCAAAATTAAAAAAATGAATTTTAAATTATTTATTTTTAGAAAAATTATGAAAAATGATTTAAGCGCGGCTTTAAAAGTTAGAAATTTTCAAAAAAAAATGTAATGCAAGTAAAAAAAAATTAGTTTCATGCTCTCTCTTTTTTCTTGTCCAAAAAAATATTGCATTAGCTACACTCGTATATTAAAATTTTTGTGATTATTTTTGATGAAAATTAAAATTTTTTAAATGGAGCCTGACATATCTACAGCACAAGAAATGGAAGTCGATCCAAATTCAGTGCTTTCAAGTATTGATTCAAACGAGACATCAAATCCAAATTCAAAGCGAACTCGATACAATCTGGAGAATAAAGCTAAGGTTCTTTATTTTCACAAACAGGGAAACAGTATCAACAAGTGTGCCAAACACTTCTGCATAGATAGGCGCTTAATAAGTAGATGGATAAAATTAGAATCGAAAATTTTATCAACAAAACTTAAGCGTAAAAAATATGCCGTAACATCTTCGACAAATAAGTCACATTTTCCTACTATGGAGACTCACTTATACAATTGGGTAATGGAAAATAGAATAAAGGGTGTTTGTCTTAGTGGTACAGTTATTAAAGCAAAAGCTGCTGAGTATTATCATCAATATTATGTTTTGACAAATCAATAAAATGTAGAATTTAAAAGCTCAAATGGATGGTTTACAAATTTTTGCAAGAGAAAGAATTTGGTATTAAGAAAGATTACAACGAGTGGAAGAGACCTTCCAAATAATACGATTGAAATCGTTAGAATTTTTTTCTCCGAATGTCAAATTTTATTGCATTCACCAGACTTTGAACCTGGAATCATTTTGAATATGGACGAAACATCTATTTATTTAGATTTTCCTTCACATTATACATTTGAAGAAAAAGGAACTAAGAGAATAAAAGCAACAACAAATGGTGCGGAGCGTGTCAGACTGTCCGCTGCATTTTCAGCGACAGCTAATGGTGAAAAACTCCCAGGTTATGCCTTGGTTCCACGAAAATCGGAGCTGCCAAATTATACACCACCAAACAATGTTCAAATAGAATACAAAACTGGTGCAACATTCAATGAACATGTAGTAGTTAATTATGTCAAACGCATTGTTGTACCACATATGGTTCAAAAAGGTTTTAAAAAGGTCAATTTGTTTTTGGACTCAGCCCCCTGTCACTTGACTAAGAGTGTAAAAGATGAATTGCAAGTGAATGGTTTTGTCACCAATTTTATTCCACCGCGCATGACTAATTTATTACAGCCAGCCGATGTTTGCTGGTTTGCTTCAATTAAAAAACAATATCACAATAAATGGAACAAATGGTTTTTAGAGGATGAAAGATCTTTTACCAGGTTTGGTAACACAAAATCTCCAGGATATGTAAAACTAATTAGTTGGCTCTCTGAAATTTGGAAAGATTTCAACTCAACTTTAATTATTAAGAGCTTTAGCCAATGTGGAATAATTGACCAGTTTAATTTACACTCTACTTTATCATATATTATGAAAACCAACACAATAATAGCCGATTTTATAGACGAACTTGATGAAGGAGATGAAATTGATGGCTTTGATACTGATCCGAATATAGTTTTTGAAATAAATCCATCTGACACATCTTCCCAACCAGCCCAACATAAACATAATAGTCCAAATGATTCAACTTCCCAACCAGCCCAAAATGTTAGTCCTAGTCCATCCAATAGCTATACACAACCAGCCCAACATGAACATAATAGTCCAACTGATGCAATTTCCCAACCAGCCCAAAATGTAGCCGAATCCCCTATCGTATGTAGTGTACGACAAATGAGCCAAGAAACGCCAATTTTGTTTCAAAATGATAAAAGTCAAAATTTGAAAAAAAGAGGAAGGAGACCAGATAGTCCGAATACTAAATTGAAAAAAATTGAAGCAAAAAATGCTTCAAAACAAAAAAAAAATTTCAAACGATGACTAATTATAAAATATTTTTTTAATCGTTTAGACAATTTTTCAATTTTAACAATTTTTTTCTAACTTTTAAAGCCGCGCTTAAATCATTTTTCATAATTTTTCTAAAAATAAATAATTTAAAATTCATTTTTTTAATTTTTAATTTTTCTTTTATTTCCAATTTTAGTCCCAGCGTCTAAACATAAATCCTTAGTTTAGATTTATCATTGTCCTTAATAATAGATGCCGCATAAAAATTCAAATTTTATTTTACAGCACAACTTCATTTTTTAATTCTTAGCAGTAAAAGCCGCTCTTAAAACCAAAGAGACCGGATAAATGCACGGGTTAATCAATAGGGTTGGGTTAACATGGGAGAGATGGTACGGGATGCATGCACTTAAAATCAATTTTGGGTTTAATTGCATGCAATTCCGCGCAAGGGTATACGGTATATATTCAGATTAAAATGATATTGTTCTTTTTATTTATAACTAAAAGAAAAATAATTAGCAATTTCAATAAAGACTTATTTAATTTTTTTGATCAAGACTAACCAATTCTTAAAAATTGTAAGCAGATGATATTGGCAAAATGGTTTTTTATATTTCCAGAAATTAATTAGCAATAATTTTGTTCTGATACTAGTTAAATTACTAGTTTTGACGTCTAATCAAGTACATTAATTTATTTTAAAATTAAAAGATCTGAAAATTAAAAA
This sequence comes from Brachionus asplanchnoidis, assembly GCA_025491095.1. Taxonomy (NCBI): domain Eukaryota; kingdom Metazoa; phylum Rotifera; class Eurotatoria; order Ploima; family Brachionidae; genus Brachionus; species Brachionus asplanchnoidis. Next base: position 3,600,889 of record JAILYF010000004.1, read on the forward strand.
ATAAACAAAAAACTAAGCATTTTCAAGAAAACTTTAAAAAAATTAAGAATATTAAAAAGAAGATTTTCTTAAGAGTAACAAGTCTTAATTAAACTCAAAAACCGAAATTGGACTTTAATTTTAGTAACTATAACTTAAACTAGGCCGTCAAAATAATTAAGTGGAACGGTAAAATGAGCATTTATCAGTCATGATCACGGACACATAAATTTTTTACGGTTCCAGCAATTTATTATGGAGGTCTAGTTTAAGACAAAACTAATAAAATTGAAGTCCAAGTCCTAACTAAAAAAAAAAAATAAACTCGCACATGGATTTGACTTATGAAATTTTAGCAATTGTGAAAAAAATAATAGAATTTTCCATATTATATTAATTAAAATTTGAAAGTAATAAGGTTATTTTTTTTTTTTAAAGCTTTAATAAGCTAGAATGTAAGAGCATGGATTATGTATCTTAATTTTGAACTTATGACCTTATAAAAACACGCATGATGATTTAATTATTTTCTTCTAAACAGTAGATCTTACTGTATCTTGAAATATAGGAAAATAATTAAGTGAACTGTGGTACCTATCAATAAAAAAGAAATCGCTAGCAATCCAAAGCAAGCAAATTAACATGCTGCTTTATTCAATAAAAACTTTAAAAATACCGTCAACTTTTTGGTGAACGGTCATTAGTCAGGGCAAAAATTTTTAATTTTTTTGCCATTTTAAGACGGTTTTTTTTTACACGGAAATTTTTTTAAAAATTTTCTCAAAAGGTATTCAGGAATGACCTATATTTCTTTCTTCTGACAATATTTCTTTTTACCAGCAAAATTAATTTTTACCTGAAAATTGATTCATTCAAGCTGGGAAGGTCAGTCATGGACCATCAGCTCTTTAATTTTCAAAACTTGATTAAGTTAATAGAAAAAAAAATTAATAAATAAATTAAATAGAATAAATAAAAAAATACAGTCTAAATTGAATTTATTCATTTATATTCTAATTATTTTTTGTTAATGCTAATTATTTTTTCAACAGCATTTTTTCCAACAAATTTTAAACAGAACTCTTAATATAAACAGAAGACTTAACAATTGCTCATCAATGAAATATTCATGAAAAAAAGTTATTAAGATATATTATTTGGATTCTTTGTTTTACTTTGCCACTCCGAAAATGAATCTAGATGAATTGACAGAACAACAGTCCAAAAATTATTGTTACAAAATTCTCAATAATAAAACTTAAACCAAATTAAAAAATATGGAAAAAAAGACGTTTTTAAAATTTGTCTATTTTCTGAAATATCTCAAAATTTTCTTTAATAAGTTATTCACTCAAGATTTTTTTAAAGAATCTGTAAAGAAACTTCAAAAAATCCCTACGAATTTTTTTGATTAAGTAAACAGATTAAGCATTTTACAAAAATTAAAAAGTAAAGGAAAAGATTTTTTATTCATAGAATTTTTTTTATCTCTAAGATATCTCTATTTTTTTCTACAAAATTTTAAAAGAGATTTTAGAAGAATATTTAAAGAAACTATATAAAAAATTTAGAAATTTTTTGAATGGGATATCTTTTAAAAAACAAAAATAAGTATCTTACAGTGAATTTAGAGAAAATATAGAAAAAATTATTGGAATCTAAACCAAAAATGCTCACAAAGATTCATTAAAGCAAATGGAGTAAAAAAATTTCTTTTCCTTCAATGTCTTAATCTTGAATTTTAATACAGTTAAAAGTAAGGAGATCGAAACCGAAAAATTTGATAAAGAATCAAAGAGATTAATAGAAAAAGTATTTATTTTTTTACAAGATTTTATCTTGAATTTTAAGGATCATTTTTGAAAAATTCAAATATAGCATAATTTTTCAAAAAAGCATCTAAGTCCAATGAAAGAAATAAATGTCTAAAAAAAATGATTTTTTAAAGTTAATTAATTTATTTATAATCTTAATTGATCAATTTCTTTCAAAAAAATTCAACAAACATAAAAAAGCCTTATGTCTAAGTTGTAATATTTAATTTAATTTAATTTAATTTATTCAAAAAAATTACGCCAGGTTTGGCGATGTTTTACATATAAATATAATAAATATAAAAAAATAGTTTAATTCACAAAAGTTAAGTTTTTTTTTAGTAATATATTTTGAAGAAAAAATAAAATTTAAAATCTTAGTTTAGTCTTGACTTTTGACAAACTTACATTTTTATTTTCAGGAAATTCTTGCCATAGTTGAAGGTTAATTTGTAGGTCTAAGATTTCCGTAAAAGATTTTATAAAATTTTTCAGTGTTCAATTCGCTTAATTAGTTTTTTTTGAAAAGTTAAAAATTACTTATAGCACGTCTTAAATAAATCAAAATACATAAACAGAAAACAGAAAACAATACAGAAAACGAAAAAAAATTATCATTTGCTCAACTAATCTTTCCGGATAAAATTTTTCGTTCAAAAATAATCCTTAAAAAATTTTTAAGAAAAGTTTTTAAAAGTCATTTCAGAAACTTAACAATGCAAAAATGAACTCTTTAAATTGAGTCATTCAAAAAAAAACACAATTAAATTAAAAAAAAAGATCGTTTTCAATAGTTATTTCTTTACTTTATTCAAAAAATATGAAAGTTAAGAATTTTTGTTTTAAAACAATACAAAATAAATATTCTATTTTTGATGCAACATGTTTAATTTCTAATGAGTATTTTTTTTTAGAAACATTTTTTCGATCCAACACAGTTTCGAGTTGATCTTCTACAACATATATATTAATTAAATCTTCACAATTTAACTAATTTTTTTTTAAAAATATATATTATTGAATCGAAAAAGTGTAGCAAAAAATAAAAATGAATCGTAAAAGTCAGGCACAAAAACAAATATATATCAATAAATAATCTTTCCTGATAAAATATTTTGTTCATAAAAATCCTGCAAAACATTTAAGAAAAATTAATATTTTTTTATTAAAATTACACTAATTTTTTGAGCAATTTATTCTAGAATTCGAATCTTATAGAACAGTTTCAAAATCTTTTTTTAGTAACTTAATATTGTGTCACCTGAAAATTATTTGAAATTCAAGTCTTAAAAAATTTAGGTCTTTTAATAAAAATCGTCGGTCATTAGTTGAGTCTTTCTTTTTCTGATTTTTTTTCCTCAATTTTGACAAGTCTTGATTTAGAAAATATTTATGTAAAAATTGATAAACTAAAAAAACAAAAAGGACCATTTTTATTACCTATTTTAAGAGATGTTTGATTTTTATTTTACTAATTTTTCCTTAGAAATAAAAATTATTGAATCGAAAAAGTATAGCACAAAAAAAGAATGAATAGTAAAAGTGTAGCAAACAATAAAAATGAATCGAAAAAGTAAAGCAAAAAATAAAAATGAATCGAAAAAGTTTAGCACAAAAATAATGAATCACAAAAGAATAGCTTGAGATATTATATAATTTTAGCTAATTAAAAATTGAATTAAATTATTTATTTTTTCTGTTTTGCTGTGTCGAGCTAAAGCTTTTTCAGATAAAAAACAAATCAAAACTGAGAAGAAAATATTAAAATAAAATTAAAAGATAAATATTGAAAAAATTTAAATTAAAAAAATATTGAATTAAGAGTATGTCAATATGTCTTGATTCGGAATCCTCTCCATATTCTTTCACCAATCTGACAACCAATGTAATAGAATTATTCAGCTCCTACATATCTCTAACCGAATTCTAAAAGGGGAATCAAGAGTGTTGGTAGTTGAATTTTATTTGAGTCTCTTGATCCATTATGTAAGACAGAGTGTCATATTTTCTTAAATAAATACTAAATACTTGATCCCTGAAAACTTAGAACATCTTTTTTAATGATATGAAAACTAAAGTAATGTAAAAATTTTTTTCCTTAGTTTCATTCAGCATTGATATTAAAAAAGAATTTATTGTTAAGTTAGATTTGTCAATGAAAAATATTTTATTTTCCAAATTGGTAAACTTTGGAACAAAAATTTAAAAAATATTTAAAATATTCTGAATACAGTTTAAACAAGGTATCTTTATTGATAAAAATAAAAAAATTTGAGTGATCTAATCAAAAATAAAACAGGGGCAAATTTTCAATGCAAATCCTGTATTCCTCTTTGAAAATTGTTTTTTTTTTTTAAATCATGTGTAATTTTACACTTTTTGTCTCTTTTTTAGCTTAAGTTTTTTGCTTTTTGACATTCTGGAAAAATTGTCCTAAAAAACTTTTTAAATTAAAGCTAAAGAATAGTGAAAATGTTGAAATATGTATAATTCAATACAAAATTTCCAATACAAAAATAAAAAGTAAAGCGAAAATACTTATGGTTCACTTACCTCGAAAGTCTGAAAAATCTGTGCAAACTTATTGCGTTTTATTTTTAATACTTTAAAATAGGGTGCAATTTTGCAGAATCCGCACAGACTTTGCAGACTTCCGCAGTAGGTGAATTAAAATTGCTTCACTTTGCTTCATTTACAGAACAAATATAAGACATTTAGAACAAAAGTTATAAAAATTTTTTATTTTTTTGGTAGTTTTATATGAAATTTCACAATGTCTGTATCATCATTGATATTAATTCTTAAAAATATCGCGCTGTTTTAAAAATTAAAATCTAAAAAAAATGTAAACAAAAATTTTACAATGTATTTACCTAAAATTGAATATTTGATTAATTTTTTTAATCAATAATCTTTATACATGAATCCCAAAAACGTATGTTTTGGCCATGTATTCCGGAATACATCAAGAATACATCAACATGTATTCTGGAATACACATATGTATTCTTAATGTATTCTAAGTATTCTTTCAGAATAAAAAATACTTAATTTTAAAATTATGTATTCCGAAATACTCCAAGAATACATATATTTTGAAAAAATACATGTATTCGTTGTGTATTTCTAATGTATTCTGGAATAGTTCAAGAATACATCTAAAAAAATACACATATGTATTCTAGAATACATCGAGAATACACTAGGAATACATCGAGAATACTTGAAAATTGCTTTTCTCTTTTAATTATTAATTAAAGGATTTCTATGTCTCTTGATCATAATATCAATTTTATTTTTAACTAGATAATGTTTTGGAAAAGCATTGAAGACTTGATCAGTCATTCGTGTTTATTTGAAAAATAGAACTTATAATTATCGGCTGAAGACTATGAATACTGAACAAACATTTAAAGAGTTACGGATGTTTGTAGTGGACAAAAAAGATAGAAAAACTTTGCTCCCTATTATTAAGAAAAATATCACATTGGGTTCTGAAATAGTATCAAATCAGTGGAAGGCTTATTCAAATCTAAGCCATAACGGATATAAGCATTATACAGTGAATCATTCACAAAATGTTGTAAATCCAAACACTGGCAAACATACTCAACTAATTGAATGTCTATGGGGTCATGCCAAATTAGAAATAATGAGGTCAGCTAAAGGGACAACTAAGGAGCTATTAAAGGGTTATTTAGGTGAAAGGTGGTTTAGGTCAGTAAACCCTAAGATTGGGTTTTTATTCTTTAAAACTTTTCTAAAAATATTAAGTCGGCTAAATGACGAAAAAGAAAATCAAACAAAATCAGAAAAAAATAATAAATTAGCTAAATCTGATATTTTAAATTTGATAAGTCAAAATTTTAAAAAATTCCAGGAGCTTTTAAGTTTAAATAATTATGAGTTTAAATCTTTATTGAACAGAAATCAAGAATTTAACGATTTTTTAAAAAACGTAAATGAATATGAGGATTCGTTAGATATACTAGTAATTTGCTGCATACTTTTTTATTAACTGTTTTCGAAATAAAAATAAATCACAAAACTTTTCTTAAAGTTTTTAAATTATAAACAAACTCTATTGTGTATTTTTTTTTTCTTAAATTTTTATAAAAATTTCCAATTTATTGATTTTTTTAAAAAATATTCTATTTATATCCATTTATTTAAATAAAGTTAATATAATTATTTTATTAAAAGGAGAAAAGTAATTTCCAAGTATTCTCGATGTATTCCTTGTGTATTCTCGATGCATTCTAGAATACATATGTATATTTTTTTAGATGTATTCTTGAAGTATTCCAGAATACATTAGGAATACACAAAGAATACATGTGTATATATTCTCGAACACATGTTTGTATTTTTTCAAAATATATCTTGGGGTATTTCGGAATACATAATTTTAAAATTAAGTATTTTTTATTCTGAAAGAATACTTAGAATACATCAAGAATACAAATGTGTATTCCAGAATACATGTTGATGTATTCTTTAAGTATTCTTGATGTATTCCAGAATACATGGCCAAAACATACGTTTGTGGGATTCATGTATACCCAATAATCAAGTTAAATCTTATTGAAGCTTTATTTTTGTTTTATCTTCCCACACTGTTATGATTTAGAGGAAGATTTTAATTCTAATATTGCTTTAAAGTAAATGAGTTTATCTTATTTGTAATTGCCGAATAAACTATTATTTTGAGTAGATTAAATTTTTCTTTAAACTAAAATAATTAATTTAGTTTTCCCTTGGGAATAATTCTCTAAAATAAATTGAAATTCAGATGCAATTAAATTAAAAAATTACTCTTAAGTAGCCAAATCATTTTGGTATAGGAAAAAATAAAATAAAAATATATTTGATAGGTTTTTTTTCATTAATGTTAGTTTTTAGCAAAAAAAGTTTATCAAAAGGAGAAAGATCATCTATTAAAACGAAATCTTTAGAAAAAAATTCAATTATTAATTATTAAGAATTTAATATAATTTATAAAAATATCGATAACTTATTATAGAACAGAAATCTAAAAAGCTTTTATATTTCCTGTAAATTTTTATTTAAAAAAGTATATTATATTGCCTTTTAATGCTTTATTTCTCTGGTATAACCAAATCCTGATAAATTCATTAAATTATGAATTTTACCATATTTTGACTTTTACTAAATTCAATAAAATTTTCTTTCTTTTTCAAAATAAAATCTTTCACTAAAAATTGATTTCAAGAAACTTGACTAAAATCAAAAAACGTTACTCTAATGGCTTACAGTGCATGAAAAATTTTATTTTAAGTAAAAAAGTTTAACAATCTTTAGAAATATTTTTGTTTAATTTGTACTGAATTTCACAAAGCTAAAAAAAGAAGAAGAAACCTATGAAAATGAAGCTATTTAAATACCAAATAACATAGTTTGGTCATAATTATCAAATTAAATTAAATTTTCTAGAATTTTAATAATTTTGGTAAGACATAAAAAAACATTATTATATTAAGAACCAAAAAATAAAATTTTAGTTAAACAATTGGACTAACATTAATTAAAGCCATATTATTTTAATTCAAATTAGATCATTTTAGCAAAATAATTTAATTCTTATTAATTTGAATTAATTGAGTAATTTTCAAAAATGCTTCATCAAATCTAATTATGTATAAAATTTTATTAATTTTTTTAATTTAGCAATATATTTGAAATTTTAAAACGTTTTTTAAGATGACGTATTTAAATTAAAAATATTAGAAACTGATACAAAGTTGCTGTTGATAAAATCGGAATTTCAATTTTTTCTTTATGTTACTTGTTTCAATAAATTTAAGAAAAATATATTTTGGAATGGATATTTGAGAAATACTTTAGAGGTTTTTTGTACTGAACTAGGCAAATCACCCATGAATTTTCGAATGTATGTTTTAGAATAGCTCTTTAATTTTTTTTTTTTAGCAAATTATTATCTGAATTATTTATCATGAAATATTTACTAATTTGCTAATTTAGTTTAAAAAAAATTTAATTAATTTTAATATTTATTTCATAAATTTAATAAAAATAAATGGGAAGAAATAAGAAGTATAATTGTAATAAAAAAATTAAATTTTAAATTAACTTTATTTTTGAACAATCAATAAAATTGTATTTTCAGCCTTTTCAATATCTTTTTAAAATTTTTTTAAGCATTTATTTTTATTTAAATTAGATTAAATATAAAAAACTAATTGAAATTTAAAGACGGAAAAAATTAATTAATTTTAAAGCCGTACTAATAGGCGTCTAGGAAGATTCAAAAGTAAAGAAGCTTTAAAATAAGTTTTGACTATTCGATTTTAGCTGTTAATTTATTTAATCGTTTAATCTATGGTTTCGGTGTTAAATAGTAAAAACATTCCATTTTCGTATTTAAAAAAAATTATGCTTTTCTTAATTTTGAAAATTGTTCTGTTTTAAAATGGAATAAATAATCAGAACTAAATTTAGAAAATTATCCTTATTCTCATTGTTTATTCCGTTTTCGTTTCCAAAAAAGAACTCTAAATCAAATTTAAGAAACAGATTAAATGTCAGAATCTGAAAAATGTCTCAATTTTTTTAACTTATTGATTTCATAGAACGAAATTATACTTCTCAATTAATAAATTATTAACACTTAACTAAAACTATAACGAAACTTATATCATATTTATTTAAATTATTCATTTGTTTATCTATAGATTTAAGTGATGATAATGATTCTTTTTATATAATTTATTTATTAAAGAGATAATTTAGAGAATAAGTTCCTCTGAGCAGCTCCAAAAGACACAGTGCTTTCTTTTAATCCAGCATATTAGGAATATTTTTTTATTAATAGTATTTATATATTTTCACATAATTTAGTAGTTGAGTAATAATGAAAATTTAAAAATAACAAGACATGCAAACTGAAACGAATTTGAACGTTTGAAAAGCCTAATTACTGAGATAAGTCAGCATAAGCAATTCTGGAAAGCTAATTGAATTTTGAGATCATTCCGCGTCAGTGGAAAGTCGCTAATGTGACACCAATTTTCAAAAAAGGAAATCGATCAGAGCCAGGTAACTATAGGCCTGTTTCTCTCACTTCTATCCCATGTAAGATCATGGAGGGAATCATCCGTGACCACATTTGCACCTATCTCAACACTAAGGGATTTATAAACGATAAACAACACGGATTTGTTCCTCGTAAATCATGCGCTACGAATTTGCTTGAATCACAGGATTACATCACAAAGTGCTTTGCGGAGAAGAAATGCTTAGATATTTTCTTTGCCGATTTTGAGAAAGCCTTTGATAGAGTTTCCCATCCAAAGCTGCTCTTTAAACTTAAAGAGATCGGCATAAGTGGGAAATTGCTCGATTGGTTGTCAGACTTTTTGATTGGGAGATCACAGAGAGTAGTCATGGGGGACATTAAATCAGAATTTAAGCCAGTTACTAGCGGCGTACCTCAAGGTTCTGTTTTAGGACCAACTCTTTTCATCATATTTATAAATTACTTGCCAGATAAATTGAGAGATTGTCTTCTGTACGCGGATGACACAAAGATTTTTAAGATTCTGAGAAATGCATTTGACTACTCACTTCAAGCTGAAATAAACGCATTGCAAGAATGGTGCAGATTATGGAAAATGAGCCTAAATTGCAAGAAATGTAAAATAATGCATTTAGGAAAAGATAATCCTAAACAAAAGTATTTTCTCATTGATCAAAACACCGGCGAAACTGTAAATGTTGAAGAGACGACTGATGAAAGAGAGACCTTGGGGTTATAATATCATCAAATGGGAAATTCAATATACACTCAGAAAAAATGGCTTCAAAAGCAAATCGTATTCTCGGTATGATGTTAAATACCTTCAAAAATTTTGACAGTCACATAGCAAAAATTATATATCCAACCTTTATAAGACCGCATTTGGAGTTTGCGGCACCAGTATGGAATCCTCGCTTCAAGAAATCGATTGGGCAAATTGAAAAGATTCAAAGAAGAGCTTTAAGATCAATAAACGGCCTAAGACACCTTGGCTACGACGAGCGACTGCAAAGAGCTGGATTTTCAGATCTAGTTACGCGCAGAACGAGAGGTGATTTAATTCAACAATTTAAGCTGTCCCGCGGAGCAGAACAAATAAATTGGCCCTTTTTTGACAACACACCGTCAAGTACATTGAATTTGAGAAGCCACAATCAAAAGATAGTGCGAGAGATCACTAGCAACTCATATAGACATCATTTCTTTATGAATAGAGTGTCCAAAACTTGGAATCAGCTACCAAGGATGATAGTTGAATCACGAAACTTAAACGTTTTTAAAGCAAGATTGGACAAGTGGTTATAATTATTTATTATTTATTAGTTTCAGGGCTGTAAAGTGCAACACTAGGCAGAAGCTGCCCAGCCATTTATTACTACTACTACTAAGATCAAAAGATCAAAATATAAAATGTAATACTTTTTTAAAATATAAAGAAATAATTTTTTTTTTTCCTAAGCAATTACTTGACATATTATGTCAAGTGTATTTTCATTCATAAAATTTTAAAATATCCCTTTTTATTGAACTATTTTATTTATTTATTTATTTCAATGAACACCTTTAAGGCGATGTAAAAAAAAATTAAAAATAAGTATAAAGATAAAAATAAGACAAAAATAAGTGTTTATTGAAATAAAGGTTTAAATTTTTTTGATTGATTTTAATAAAAACTTTAGAATACAATTTGATGTTTTAAATAAAATTATTTTGTGTATTTTTTTTATTAATAAATAGACAAACTTAAATAAACAGTTTTACATACAATGTGAAAAAGACATTTCAAGTTAATTTTGCATTCGATATATTGATATTGTTTTAGAAAACTTCTGGTTTCGTATTGCTTGCATTTTCTTCAATTTTCTTCAATTTTTAAATTTAATATTCTATCAAACTGGAATATAATTCATTTTATTTTCAAATTATTTTTATTTCTAGAATTTCATTGTTTAATTAACCCTACAAACTCTGATAATAATCAATTAATATTTAAAAATATCTAGTTTAGACTTCTCCTTACATCGTATAAAAATCATTTAAAATTGAAGGGATTTTAACTCCAGCACAATTTTTATAAAACTGAAAAGTATTTTATGTTTATATTTTTTTGAAATAAAAATTTATAAATAAAATGAGAAAATTAAAATAACACAATCTTAAAAATTAATAAAAATCTATTGGGATACTAAAAATTTAATTTTATAATCTAAAAATATTAATGTAATTTTTTTTCACACTAACATTTTTTTGTTAAATTATTATACTATTAAATTGGTTTCGCTTTTAGTAAAAACAATAATTAAGTTGTTTAATTTATTATTTTGAAATAATTATTTTTTAAAAATTCAGAACACATTATAGTTAAATATTTACTGAAAACATTTTAAAATATTTGGGTCCCTAGATGTCCTAGTCAATTAAATTCTTTTTTAGTTCTTTTGGGTTTAAATCAACTTTCCCAAAATATTAAATTGCTACTTACAACTGAAAAATTGTGGATCTGCTGGGATTAATTATCTTCACGACATGAATGTTCTTCATCTGAAATGAATCTAATACCTTTTGTTCATTTTTTTAATATTGTAATATTTTTTAATCGTTTTTAAAAATAACAATCAATGTAATATTTATTCTCGTTTTTTGTTAGAATTTCGCCAAAAGTTTATCCAAAAATTACCAAAACATTATTTCTAATTTGGTCAAGGAATATTTCATAAGACTTGTATTTATTAATATATTTATAAATTAGATATATTAAATTTACCTTCGCTAATCAGACTCATTTGATTCGACCTTTTAATGCAGGAAACTTGACATTTCGAAATTAAGAAAAAAATTAAAAAATGTAAAAGAACTATAGGATTAAAAATTTTATTCCGAAAGTGCTAGTATGGTACAATGAATCTACCTTTTTTAGGTATAATTTATTTTTCATTTATTTATTTATTTTTATTAAAAAAATACATACACCTCATAGGCATTTAGTAAAAAAAGGTTCATTTATATATAAAAAAAAAGTATTTATATAAAAATTTAAGTCACTTTTAATAAAGCATTTAGCTCATTGTACAAATAAAAATAATTAGTTTTATTCAATATAAATTTTTGTATTAGATAAAAATAGTATTTTACAGAATCGACTAAGCCTATGTTATTACATCTAAATAGGGAATTAACTAGTTCTACCATCGTATTTGGATCATAATCAAGACAGTTTATATACAGCTTTTCTTCAACACTTTTGATTTGTTTACAAAATGACGTGTTGTCCCTGTCATAAACTTCATTTCCTTTTTTAATTTCATTAAAAACTTTCCAGCATAAGCTATTATTTATAATTTGTTTTAAGAAAAAAATTTTATGTTTGTAGTAAATCTGTTTGATAGACTCTAGTTTGAGGGCTTCAAATAGAGGTCTTGTACGACTATACTTACTTAAACCAATAGTTCGTTTAATTAAAATATTTTGTCTTGTGTCATATTCGGATAATTTCTTTTCAGTTAAAAAAACATTATCAAGATGATACCTAAAAATTGATTGTGCATATTGTTTATACAAAAATGATACAGTCATAGGATTCATTAGTCTAGGTCTACATCCAAGCGAATATAGAGAATACATGCTCTTTTCCACCTTTTTCATTTTTTCATCCGCATAATCATTGCAAAAAAGTTGATTACCAATTGGTAAACCAAGATAAATGATGCCATTTTGTGTTGGTATACTATTTACACCCATTACAAAAGAATAATTATCTAAGCACTTTGTTTTCGAGAATGTTAAAGCAGCCGATTTAGACGCATTGAATTCCATTTTCCAGTTTTTCGAGTAAGAATTACATACATTTAGCAGTTGATTGACTTGATTTGCAATTGAAGATAAAATTATTATATCATCACAATATGCAATGACTGATAAGTTAAAATTTCCAATTTTAGCTCCAAGATTTAAATCGGTACATTGCTTTAAAAGATCATTGATAAAAAAATTAAACAAATAAGGTGATAAAATTCCACCTTGTTTAACTCCTTCTGTAATTTGAAAAGGTTGACTGGTTTTATTATCAAAGTTTACAGCTATTTTTGAAATGTCATAATATTTGTATAAAATTCTCCAGATATCATTGTCAATAATGTTTCTTAGTTTGTAAAACAATCCGTCACGCCAAAGCTTGTCAAAAGCTTTACTTGCATCAAGACTGACTAGATGTACTTTTGAACCACCTTGTTTGTAGTGATTGATTACTTCGTTTACTAAGAAATAAGCATTTTTACATGAACTGTTACGTTTATAACCGAATTGATTAGAATGTATATCTTTAATAAAAGTCATTTTGCTAAGTAATAGAGATTCGAAGATGGTTGATAAGGCAGATGATACAGAGATCGGTCTAAAATCGGTAGGTGTTTCTAATTTTCCCTTTTTTGGAATAGGTGTGACTAAAGCTATATTAAAATTTTCAGGTAGATAGCCTATATTTATGCATTGATTGAAAAACCATGACAAAAGAACTAATAAGTTGTTACATATACCGAAAATATAAAATTCATTACAAATTTTATCAATACCTGATGCTTTATCACGACCTAGTTTAGAAATAGTTGTTTTTAGATCATTTACGTCAAAAATTGTAGAAAAGTTTTTATTATCAATATTATTATTCCACTGTTTAACTTCATTCTTAATTTTAATTTGTTCAAGACTGTCAACTCTATCTTTGTGTGAAAACAGATTTGAGTAGAAATCGACGAATTGATCAATTTGTAATTTGTTCGTAATTACGTTGTTAAAATTTTTTTGAGATTTTCTTGTTCTTGAGATTTTGGACCAAAACTTTTCTTTTTTAAGATGCAAACATTGCTCAAGATTAACCATTTCGCATCTTTGATTGTTAAACGAGTCCAATCTAATTAGATCTTTAATTGATTTTTTGTTTTTACCACTTTTTGTTATTTGTTTTTCTAATTCTAAGCAATTTGGAGTAAGCTGCAATTGTTCGTACAATTCTAAGTTTTTATTTTTGAGCTCGTTTAAGTCTTCATTGTCCGTAATCCAGGGTTTAAACCTTCTCCTATATGTTTTAAGCCTTTTACATGTTATTATTTCACTTTTTCTAGCTGATTGTAACAAAATATTTGGAAGATCTTGGTGAACTTTATCTAACAATTTAATTATGTCATCTTGATTATTATTTTGTTGTTCTGATACATAAACAAGCAGACTGTTTAAATTTGTTGAAACTTCATTCTTATAATAATCAATAAAGTCTTTATTTTTCCAGTTAAAATTGTGAAATTTTCTTGGAATATTGCACAATTTATCTTCAACGTCTTTAACTAAATTTAAATCATCGAAAAGTTCACAAATGATCGGATTATGATCACTCATATTTATCGAGACATCATTAAATATGAAACACCTTTTAACTTTATTTCGATTATTTTCAAAATAAAGGAAATGATCGATTATTGAAAAATAAGTTTGTTGATTTTTTTTGTTTTTTATATACGAGTACGAGATATCTTTTTTAAATTCTGACACTCCATCCACAAGAGCATTATCTGATACAAATGTTTTAAAAAGATTATCGAATCTTTTGTTACGTTTAAGATCACAATTCCAGTCACAAAGCAAAATTGTCTGAGACCGTTCTTCCGAGTCGAGTAAATCTTCGATCGCAGATAAAGAAGACTTGAATTCAGCTATACTGTCTTGACTTCCATTATCGAAAGCCAGCCAGACACCAACTAGATTGAAAGCAGCTCCAAGACCACTTCTTACCTCTATTACCGAAAAGAAATTGTGATCGTAATTGAAAGATAAAATCTCAAACTCTTTCCTGATAAGCCAGCATTTTCCACCATAAGGGCGACCTTTACGAGGATTCGATAAACTCATTTGCATACTTGATTGAAAAATAATCTTGTAATCTGGATATCTGTCATTTATTAGATTCTGTTCTTCCGTATATAACCAATGTTCGCATAGAAATATAATGTCCGATTTAATTTCAATTAGTTTATCAATCATTAATTTGTTCACTTTAAAATTCTGACAATTGTAAGAAGAGATTATCATTATTCCATATTTCTTGTATTTATATCGACTTCGCGTTGATCACCGCCATTATTTGCTATTTTAGCATTTGATTCTTCAACTTCAAAGTCCGAGTCATCATCATCATGCGTATGTGGTCTTTTAATTGGTGTAGCACTTGGCTGATCAATTAGAGTCCGTTTAACTGGTGTAGCAATTGGTTGATTGAATGTAGCAGACGGATGACTACTTTGTGTTGCAGTTGGCCAACTACTTTGTGTGACAGTTTGCTGATTAGCTGCCACATTTTGATGATTAGCTGGTTGTTTATAATTATTTCTAGTAGTTCCTCTATAAGAAGACGTTTTTCCTCTGTTAGACGAACTAAGTCCTCTACAAGATGATGTTCGCCCTCTATTAGATAGAGAGTTTCCTCTATCAGAAGAGGTCTGGTCTTTTTGAGATCCTAATTTTGATCCATCAAATTTCTTATAAGTTGACTCTTTTTTTTGGAAAAACCGCTTAATCCTGACTCCAGCTGGCCAGTTGTTCGGATCCAAAATCACAAAAACACACAATCCATTATGAGCGCTATTCACTTCTACAAAAAACGATTTATAGTATTTGTTTTGCGTGTTTAATTCTTCTATCTTTTCTACTTTGGCGAAATTGTCTATGTGCCTTTTGACTTTTTCCATATCTGTGTCTACACTCCAAAAACCAGTATAAAACTGGAAAATTTTGGTTGCACCAGTCAGCTCTGATGTTATTTGCGAGCCGACAATGAATCGCTTATTTCTCAAATTTGATCCAAATTTGTAATTTTGCTCTAAGTTGCCTGTTTTTGTACCAATGTTGGCATAATTAGTAACATGATTAGCTATACGCTCATTATTCTTAATACTTTTATGTTCATTAGTCTTTTGGACTTCTAAGGGTGCTTTAAAAACGTCATTTGAAATGTAAGTATCTTTTGATGCCTTTCGATGACCAGAGCGACTACCAAACGGACTCGATGAACACCCAACCAGTTCCTTATTGTGACCATAAGCATTTTCAATCAAACAATCATCTTCAAATGCGTTATAACGATTGAATTCAATATCACGATTCAATAAATTGAAATTTTTGAACTTTCCTTGTTCCTTTAGTACATTTTTTAACTGGCTGTTTTCACGCTGTAATTCATTCATTTTATTTAGAATATCAGCATTTGAAGCTTTTAGTAGTTGAATCTCAGATAAAACTTTCTCTACCATTTTGTAAAGACCATTATTATTATCATTATTTAATTCGCAAATAGATTGGTCTTTACCACTTTTGAATATTTCATTGCATTCATTATTAGCACGTTTTTCTACCAAAGAAACCATCAAATTCCATATATCTATTGCCATTTGTTTTGCACTTGTTCTATTTTTAATTTGTGAATCACTTTTCAAGTTCAATTCTTTGATCGTGTGACCAGCTATCTTAACTCTTAGTTGGTTAAGTTTATCTTTTTTTTCTTTGCCAATTTCATCACCTTTTCCATTCTTCATGCTCATTGCTTTTATAAATTCTTCTTTATTCATTTGAGATATATCTTTCAATGCTTTCAAAAACAATTGAAAATCATAATTTGATTGCAAAAAAAGTTGCAAATCTGTAAAGAAATTCTGTGAGATTGGAGTACCAACCATCTTTGATAACTTTGGTGGGAAAAAAAATTCCAATTTTTATCGAAAAAATTTGGAATTTTTGATCAATATTGTACTTTTAATCTTTAAGAGAAATACGAAAAACTGATATTCTTTTTACTTTTTTGAGCAAAATTTAGGTTTATTTTAGTTATTGTTAGCAAAAAAGGTAAAGTAAAATAAAAAAAAATATCGAAAAAAATAAACTAGGAAATAATCTTTGTTTTATTAATTTAAAAGTAATAGTTATAATAAATTATCATTTGCTATTCAGCAGGATGATTTGGGAGACGCTTATCTCCTTTTCCAGTACTTTTTGAGCTAAGGTAACGATTTTACACAGAGTTTATTGTTCTGTAATTTAATGTGCATGTCCATGGTACTCAACTCGTCAGTTTTGAACTGTGAGTACCAGAACTCAACCTTGATTTCATTTAAGAAATTTTCATTCTCGATTAAATTATATACTTTGGCAATAATAAAATTTTTTTTGAATAATTGGTCTATATTTTTTGTGAAATTATTTCTTATGGTTTAATAATAAAATTATAATAGTTATAAAGAGCTTCCAGCGTGGAATCCTTGAAGACAATGCGTCCATATACTGAAGTAATTTGGATCGAAAATAGAGGAAGAATCATGAAAGAGCTTCATAGTTTATAAGATAGCTAGAATTATCTAGCAAACTCATACTAGAAAGCTACTGGGCCATATAATTTTTGGTCCTTTTGCTTTGTTTTTAGTTTATTTGAAAATTATTGATTTTATGCCTTATTTTTGAGCTATATGGTAAAAAGTTAAAAAAAAAGGCGAAAAAATCTCTCTAAAGCTTCTCTAAATGAGAACCGTAGAATTCAAATTTTTGGTTATCTAGGTTGAAATATTATATTTTTAGGGAGAAAAATACGATTATTTTAATTTTAAAACCTGCCTATTTTTCACGTTTTTAGCGGAAAACCCTATTGAAGTATTCTTTGAAGAAGCATTAGCTCGATATAGCTAAACAAAAAAATAAATAATTAATTTAATTCAATTTAGATTTAAATTATATAAAGTCTGAAGCTATTTTTTTACGATTCATTCTTTTTTGGGCTACACTTTTACGATTCATTTTTTTTGTGCTTTGCTTTTACGATTCATTTTTTTTGTTGTGCTTTACTTTTACGATTCATTATTATTTTTTGCTACACTTTTACGATTCATTCTTTTTTTGTGCTATACTTTTTCGATTCAATAATATTTATTTTTAGGAAAAAATAAGTTAAATAAAAATCAAACAGCTTTTAAAATAGTTTATGAAAATGGTCATAATAAGGTATACTCTAATCTAGGAATGTAAATATATGGAAACTCTAGGAATGTAAAAAATTTTATTTTTTCTTAGTTTCATTCAACATTGATATTAAAAAAGAATGTATTGTTAAGTTAGATTTGGTAATAAAAAAAATTTTATTTTCCAAATTGGTCGACTTTGGAACAGAAATTGAAAAAATATTTTAAATATTCCGAATAAAGTTTAAACAAGGTATCGTTATTAATAAAAATATAAAAATTTGAGTGATCTAATCAAAAATAAAACAGGGGCAAATTTTCAATGCAAATCCTGTATGCCTCTTTGAAAAAATAATAAAAATTCTTTTTTTTATTTTTTAAATAATTGATTTATTTATTTGTCGAGCTAATGCTCTTTCAGAATAAAAAATAAAAATAATAAACTAATTAAAAATAAAGTTAAATAGGATAAAATAAAAATTAAAAAATGTAAAAATCAGAGTTGTTTAAAAGTTCCAAAAAAAAGTCCAATTTCCGGTTATTTGAAAAAAAAAATTTTAAGTCCAGACTTGGACTTTTTAACAACTCTGGTATAAATATATACAAAAAAAAGTTAAACCAGATAAAAAATTAAATAAAATGAAAAAAAAAAGATAAATGATTCATCTTAATTTAAATTAATATTCAATCGATTAAAAACTCGATCTAGTGAACCATTGTTCACCTTTTATGCGAATAATTCTTGTTCTCGAGTTTTGTGGACTATAAGTTCACCTTATTTTTTTGTTCACGTAAAGGGGGTGGGGGCAAAATAGAATTAGGTGATCAAGTGTCAAATTAGGTGAAAAACTTTTAGACTTTGTTTAACTTTGTTTGTTTGGGAAACATAGATTTATCTATTTCGCAAATTTTACCAACTCCACCCAACTTTAAATTTTTTATCTAATTTTTTTATTCTTTCTTATTTTTAAATTATTATTTATCAATTGAATTATTATTTTTTTAACATTACATTTAGTTTTTTTTTTCTTAATAGATGAAAAAATATCAAAGTAGGTGAACAATTTTTGGATTGGGTGAACAAATAGTTCAAAAAACTGAGAACAAGAATTGTTCCAGTAATAGATGAACCATAGTTCACATAGCCGACTAGACCCTAAACACTTTATTTTTTTCTTTGAAAATTTCGACTTTAGTGATAGTTAACGTTCTTTTAAAGCTCTTTAACAAAGACTCAATTTTCAAAAAATGAAAAACAGAGCATAGATAGTTTTTTAAAATACAAATATTATTTTAAGGATCATCATATCACAAACTCAATCTAAAAATTTATAAAGAAAATAACAAAGTTTTTTCAGCAAAGATATCAAAATCGGGTTTAACTTTTATGTGACCTCGTGGTTCCTAATTTCGTTGCCTGGTATTAAATGCATAAATGTTGACCAAGCTACGTAACTATCTAATTTGTGCCGTAAATTTCTAACAAAACGATTAAAATTTTTTTTAATTATAAAAGTATAATTTTGATATTTCGTGCAAAGAATTTTTTTTAAAAGTTTTGACGTAATTTTCTTTGTGTTGAAGTAATATGCTAATTTTTGTAAATAAAAAATAACCTAAGCTTTATTTCAAAATAATAGAAAATGAAATTAATGATTTTTTTTTCATATATACTTAAAGCATTAGGCTCAAAACTTCATGAACAAAAATTTCCAAAGAAAATTGTAAAAAAAAATGTTAAAATATAAAAACTCGAAAAAGTTTAAAGGGATACAGATTGTTTTTTAATTTTATTTTTGAAATTATTTTATTTTGTCGAAAGTTTTTGATAAATTTGTCACCTAATTAAATTAAGAAACTGATCATCTAAATTTATTTAATGTTCCCAAAAAACAAAATAAGTTACTATTAACAGAACAGTAGTTCTAGATTCACGCAAGCACTTGCATTATTTTTAAATGAATTTTATAATAATTCGCCAACAAAAATTATTATTGAATAAATTTAATAGCTTTTTCAATTAAAAACTTTTTGACAAATTTTTACAAATTTTTAAGAAAAATCAATATAGAAAAATAATAGAATTAATAGCTCGGTGAATTTGATTCTTTATAATTTTTCATTTTAAAACAAATGTTCCATTCTGATGGTTAAAGACTCTTTCCCAGTCGGTTGAGGGTTTGGAATCAGTAGTTTGGAATCTATATCTTTTAACTGGATTTAGTATTCAATTTAATGAGCATATCAGTTTAAAAATGTATTATTATACATTTTAATAAGCATTTACAAAAATTTAAAAAATTTTAGCCTTTTTATTTTTAAAAATAGTAAATTAATCAGGGCATTCTGGTGTTAAAGAAATTTAATTATTGGATTGAAAAATAAACAATTTTGCGTTGTTTTTCTTGCCTAAATTTCAAAAATTAAGAGTACATTGGAACTATATTTTTTTCATATATGTATTTGATTTTAGAAAAATATAAAAATTGATTTTCTCTGAGCAAATTCTGTTTTTTTTTATTTTTGTGCCTTCTAAATCAAAAAAGATTCAAGCATTTATCTTGATAAAATATATATAATCAAAATAATAAGGATCTGTTCTTAAAATGTATAATAATTCATTTTTTTAACTGATATGCTCATTAAATTGAATACTCAGTGCATTTGTAATTGAAGCAGAAATTTAATAAAAAAAATTTTAGAATGCTAATTTAATTTAATCAAAAATAATTCAATTTTGTCTGTCAAAAATGACATCAAACCATTTATAAGATTTTTCAAAGATACTTTATTATTGCGGAGCCAATAATAATTAGACTTTGGTCTAGCAAATTTGCCAAATCAGATATTTATATATTTAAAAATTATTAAAAAATTAAACACACTTTAGATGCAATTTTTCAAAATTTATGAAAAAAATGGCTTAATAATGTGTCAGAGTATCATCATGTTTTCAATGACAGAATATCATCTTTAATTATTATTTGTCTTAAAATTAAAATTATTCAAGCGTGATTCAATTTTATTTTTAATTTAGGCTTAATCTCAATCTTGTTACTTATGTTTTCAAAAGAAAAAATAATTCACTGAATGGTTTTTGAAATTGAGAATTTTAAATTTATTTGAAACTGAAAGATTTTTTGATAAATGGAAAGTTTAATCTAATAAAAGTAATTAATTTATGGACGATTTTTCAAAAATAATTTCTTGTTAGATTTTAACTTTGTAAATCAGTGAATATTTTATTAAGATTAAGAATTTTTCAATTATTCAACTATGAGGAAATTAGAATGAAGTCTATTTCTTTATCGAATTAAAAACAGCCATTGTCACTGAATAACCCAATAATGTATTTATTTATTTTTAAAGTCTCTTTTGCTTTAAAAAAGGGAATCTAAAAGAAATATACTGTTTGTTTTTTTAAATAAACTCTTTTTATTTTCAATAAATTTCATTTTTTAATTTAAGTTTGGACAATTTCTAATTCTTTTCATTAATTTTTTTGTACCAGAAGTTCTGAAGATGAACAATTTAAAAAAATAACTAAGTTTATATAACGTTTTTAAATTTCAAATTCTTTAGTAACACTCGTTGAGGTAAAAAAGTGTTTTCAAGTTTTTATATATTAATATTGTTAATAAATTTAATTTAATATTCAAAGAAATTAAAAAAAAATTAAATAATTTTAGTCTATCCAATGGTTCGTTCACAAGGCTTAAAATTGCCTAAAATTCAAAAATTATTAACTTTCTTTGTTTAAACCATCTTGCATGGACATTATCAGTAGGTTCATTTTAATTAATTTAGATTTATAGCGTTTTCACTTGTAAATTTAATTTTTGTATTTTTAATTATCTAAGTGCTTTTTTCCGTAATATATTCTGAAAAAGAACCGTTAGAATGATAAACTAATTAGATTTAAATAAATAAATTTATTGTCAATTAAATATGAAATTTTCAAAAAATTCAGAAAATAACAATTTTTAAGCGATTTTTTTTCTTTATTATATATCAAGATATGAATTTTTTTTCGATCGGGAAATGTCAGAATTAACTGTTTTTTCAAAAAGAAATGAAAAAAGATAAATTTAAGTAAATTTCAATCATGCAAAAATAAAATTCAAGCTTGAAAAATTATATAATCAATAAACTTAATTTTCCTGATATCGTATAATTGATTCTTTGACTAAACCAGCTTTTTATTCAATTGCACATAAGGCTCAGTCAAAACTATAATGTTTAATTTCCCTTAAATGTTTTAACGCAATCGTTTTTTGTTAATTTTTAAATATGCGGAAAAAACATTAGGCCATAAAATGTGCCAATTTTTGTTTATAAAAGGATTTGAACGTTGTATTTAATCTTCTTTCATTATTCATTTAATTCTATTACTTTTAGTTATATAAATATAATTTAGTATTTTAAAAATTTGACAATTTTTTTTCTTTTTTTAGAAATGGTGATTTGAATTGTTAACATTAAGTTTTTAAGGATCTAAGAGCTGATATTTAATGAAAATGTCGCATTTAGTGAAGAACCATGATTAAAGATCGAATAAACAATCCTACCAATAATTGGATATTTTCTTCTTAATTCACTTGTTTCAAAATAAACAGAAAATAAAAATAAGGTATTTAGAAGTTGTTCTTTTTTTAGATTTTTTTTTCTTCAAAATTGACAAAATTAAAATTTTAACTTTTTTGATTTTTTTCAAGATTAATTATTTTTAAAATTATTTGATTAAAGTCTATATTTTTCGGTTCACATGAATAAAATAAAGAAGGTTTGAAAAATTATTTTTCTTAATCTATAGCAAGTTTTGTTTAAAAAAAATGATGGATTGTAATTTTAAAAATGACAATTTTCATAGATTGTAATTCATTTTGAAAATTTTAAAAAATTTAATCGACTGTAAAATATTTTTGTTTATAATGCTATTAATTATAGATTCTAATATAAATTATAATTGATAAAATATTTAATTTAAATTCTTAAAAAATAATTTTACTATTTTCTAAACTTAAAAGATGAAAATTTTTAAATCAAGATTTATTTTTGATCCTTATTTTGAGTTTCTTAAATAAACAGTCAGATGTGTTTATATTAAGTATTTTTTTTAAATCGATACGATTTCTGAGAAAGTCAAATTCCATAACATTTTTTTACAGTTTCTATTGAATAAGATTAGTTTGTTTATTTAGTTTCTTTAAAAAAAATTTTAGCTTGTTTTCTGAATAACATTAGATTATCTATTGTTTTTGAAAAATATTTCAAACCGAAAAAAATTTTATCTATGCAATAATTAAATTAAAATTCATTTAAGCTAAGAATATTTAAGTCAGACATATTTTGAATAGTTAAAGTACATTTAATATCAATTTATAAAAAAGATGAAAAGATAAAAAACAGTAATAAGTTTTTTTTGGAAAATTTCATCAAACAAAAATTGATGATTAATTTTGTGGTTATTTGAGGTTTTATTTTAAATGAGTCGATTTCATAATCGTTAGAGGAACAAAATTCAGTATCGATCATTTCGAGCTAACTAAAAAATATTTTTATTTTTACCTAAATGGAAAAATTATGAAACAAATTTGAGTAAGACTGAAACTTGAGAATTATTATAAAATTAAACATTTAGAAATAAAGGTCATACAAAAAATATTAAATAAAATTAAAATCGCATAAATTGAAAAAATAGAAACCCTAACAATAACAAGTTACATGAAAATTAAATTTATTTATATATTTTGTAATTTTATTTTTTATATTAACTATTTTACAATGAATTTTAATAAATGAAGAATTTATCGGCTTGAAAAAAAGATTCAATTTTTTTCTTTAGATAATTTGGAATGTGATGTCCTGATATCACTTCTTAACAAAAAAAATAAAAATTTGTCTACAACGCCCTAATTGCGACTTAGAGCTTTTAATCATTATTATATTTCATGTAAAAGATTTGTTTTGAATACAGCTCCTGTTTATATTATTTCAATGTTAATCCTATGTTAAGTTCTTACTTTATAAAGCTTAGAATTAACACAGTTAATGTTTAATCAATTGAGCTCTCATGGTTGACGCAAATTGAAAGCTAGCTAACCAAAAAGCTGTAAAACGGAATTGATGGTTCTAATATTTTTTTTAATTTCATTTAATTGATAGCTGTTTAGTTTTCTTTTAGTTTTGATATTTCTGTTTATTAGCCAAATTATTATTTAATCCTTCAACGTCCTTAGACAACCATTTCTATCAATTTATTTAGAATAGCTATATTTAATAAACTAACCTTCAAGGCAAACTAAAATAAAACAACCTTGTTTTTTTGACTTGATCAAAAATAATTCAGTAGGATTTAAAATGAAACATATGTTACACTTAATAAAAAATTATTATTAAAAATATATGGAGTGCGACCTAGAAATGATGAAGGGAAAAAGAAGAAAAAAAAACATTAAAAACAAATGTTTTTGAATAATTTTACTAATAAATGTCATTGATAATTTTTTATTTTTATTTGTAATCTTTTTTTAAAACACTGCCAAGGTAGGCGTAATTTTATGAAATAAATAAATTTATTTAAAATTAAGTACATTGAAAATGAGAATATAACATCATGATTCTTACAAGTTCATACAAAAAAAATATTTGTATTTATATTAGTCAGAAAAATATATTGATTTATCCAGTTGAAAAGAGATGCGTCTCTAACGCATTGATGCCTTAGAGACTCTTGTATTAATATCATATTTTAGTTTTTCTGAGGTGTTTGATGCTAAATTTTATATTAATTTTTATTTTGTAAGAATAGAATTATTAGAATAAAATTTTAATACGAATAAAATTAAAATTCTAATTTTTTTTTAATTATCAATCTAATGTTTAATTGAAAAAATAAAAATTTTCTGGCATCAAAAATGGTGCTCTTGCTGCAGCATACCTTTGAAGCCGACTTGGTATTTTTTAATTTTATCTAAATTTAAAATTTCTGGCTGATTTCTGAGATTCTGAAACTGCATTCCTTAAATGACAAGATTTGATATTTGCTATGAATGTTATAAAAAAAATTATTCCTAATGGTTCTTAATCAGAATTGTTTATAAGTCACATATTAAAGTCTAAGTCATTAAAAAAAAGTCCGGACTTTTAAATTAATAAAAAAA
Source organism: Brachionus asplanchnoidis (assembly GCA_025491095.1). Lineage (NCBI taxonomy): Eukaryota > Metazoa > Rotifera > Eurotatoria > Ploima > Brachionidae > Brachionus > Brachionus asplanchnoidis. Next base: position 3,625,889 of record JAILYF010000004.1, read on the forward strand.
TCCGAGCCAAAGACTTTAATTTTTTTTTCAAAGTCCGACCACATGAATATTTAGTTTTTGTGGCGGCCTAGTTAAAGTCAGAGTAAATAAAATTATAGTCCAAGTCCGAACTTTAAAAAGATAAAATAAAAATACGGACTTGGACTTGACTTGAGACTTGTGACTTTTTAACAACTCTGTTCTTAATCAGTTTTACTTGAGATCAATTTTCAGTGGAAAAAAAAACAGTAAATTCAAATCCAAAGATTTATAGGAAAGAAATGGATGAATATTAGCCCTTCATATAAAAAATTAAGTTATCATATAAAAATAAAAATAATCGTCGTATAGATAAATAAATTAAAGATTTTAATTAATTTAATAGTTAAATTATTAATTTTAATTTTAACTAATGGTTCTCTAATTTAAAAAGAACCTTACCGGTTTTCCATTGAAATTGTGCCCCCTTTTTTAAGTTACAAAAACAATAAAAAATGTGACAAAAATGGTATCGTTTAAGAGCTTTTTTTATTCATTTTTGTTTTCTAAATTTTTTTTAACAAAAATTTACTTCCATTTTGACCAAATTGGAAAAAAAATTTAAAAATCTTTTCAAATCTAACATAACTTTTTTTCTTGAATATATTTTTCTAAGAAAAATTTTACTTTTTATTTTATCTTATTCTCTTACACTCCTTTGAATAAAAAATATCTCCCATAAGCTATTTGTGTCTCTTTTAAATATAGTTTAATTAGCTTTTATTATTTTATGGCTTTAAGATTTTAAGGGAATTGGCTTTCCAATGCACATCAACGCATTAAGCTAAAGTTTTACTTTTTTTATAGGATTTGAATGTTAAGTAAACGACACTAATTCATTAGAGATATTCAAAAATATTTTAATTTAGCCTTTAAAACGTTTTTTTAAAAAAATTTTAATGATCAATATAATTGATATCCACCAAATATAAATGTAGGTGCTTAAAAAAATTCCAATAGATATATTAGATAATATTAGCTCTTATACAGTTTTAAAAAATGGACTTTAAATACGAAATAACGGAGAAGAAAGAGTTAAAATGATACTCTTTTTCAATTTTTCCGAGTTAATAATTTATTTTGGAGTAAAATAAATACAAATTATTCAGCATATTTTTACACACAAATAGTAAAAATAATGCAATTTTTACTCCTCTTTTATTTTTTTTTAACCGTTCTCGTTTGAAATAACTCCTAACTATGATTATTTTACTCCTACTAAATTAAAAATGACTCCAAAATAGTATTTTTCACATCTGTTATTTTAGACTACTCAATCTGATGTTTTTTTTAATCAATATTAAATAGGGCTGGTAGACCGGTTCTTAAAACCAGTTTTATTTGGAAACTGGTTTCAAAACCGCCTTTAAGAATGGAATCGGTCTACCAGCTTTTATATTAAATAAATAAATAATATCTAAATGCAATGCTAAGTGACAGTACTTTCTTTTTTCTAAAATCTTAAAACCTTTTTAGTTGATATTTACTTTTTATCTTTGATTATTTCGTTATTTTCGAATTCAGTTATTTATAAATGAACCAAAAATTTTGTTTTCTTAAAACATCTCAAAAAATGAAAAAATTAGAAAAATTCTTATTTTTTAAGATTTTAGAAAAAAGAAAGTTTAGAAAACAAAAATGAATAAAAAAAGCTCTTAAATGATACCATTTTTGTCACATTTTTTATTGTTTTTGTAACTTAAAAAAGGGGGCACAATTTCAATGGAAAACCGGTAAGGTTCTTTCTGACCCCTAAAACAACAGAGCTTCGCCCGGAACTCTATTTTAATTTTTAAAGGACCATTTAATTATTGATATGACGGCTTAATAATTTACCGAATGAAATCTGAGTGTAATTAAGTTGTTGCCATGTTCTCTGCTTTTTTATATTTAATTTTAAAGTATTTAAAATTTACCTCAATCTCATTCAAAAAAAAGGAGCAATTATATGCATACATATTTGTTAATTGAAGACTATTGCCATTTGGACAATCTCTGAGTTTTCCATTATTTATAATTGAAAATATTCAATTTTTAAGAAAGGAAGAAGGTATGAGTTCCTTTTGAAACTTCCTGATTTCAACTCTAATTAAATTTAAATAAAAAAACTACAAATAAATTTTCCATTTTGCGTCAATGCTGGCGATAAAAAAATTAATAAGAGTTAATTCGAAAGAAATATTCTGAATTTATCTTTCTTAATCATTAAAAAGGCGTTTACAATAATCGAAAATTATAAATATTTCTTTTAAATTTGAATCAGAATTAAAATAAAAAATAAAATATTTTTAAACAAAAAGTATGCCTTTTAGGTTTAGTATCAAAGTTTTGTTAACAGAAAGAAGTAAAATGATTTTCCCAAAAAATTTAACTGAAAAGCATGAAAATTAAAGAGAGCTAAATGCGGGTTACGCTTGTAAGTGGTAGTGTTGGAAATAGACTCCAATCGATTGATAAAATTTAAAAATCGACTAAATTTTTTTCAATCGGTTGAAAATTAGCTTAATTATTTTGTTTAAAAAAATTATTTAATTTTTGTGTTTTAATTACAAAATTTATCTACTGTTGAAAAAACATTAAAAAGGTGCAATTTTGTTGACGAGCGTTGAGAAAAGGAAAAGAAAATTTGATCCTGATAACCTTTTAATAAAAACTTATTTTATAAAAAATAAAGCCTTAGATAGATAACCAAGACAGTTTGTCTAACTAATTGGTCTATAAGTTGCTTCTTGTATCGGGAAAGATTTCTTAGGTATCAAAGTTATGTTATCTGCTTTAAATCCTTCGGGAATCCTGCCTTGTTCAAGACTTAAATTAAAAATTTTAATATTTTTTAAGAATTTTGGGATAAATTAAGATTTGATTGTGATTTTGATCAGCTTATGATTATATGATTAGATAACCTAAATTTTGAGCAATTGTTTATTTGTCAATTATATTGAATTTGGAAAAACTTAGAAATTAAAAAAATTTCATATCATAGAATTCATATTAAATCTACATCAAAATAAAGTGAAACGTTTTTCGATTTTTTTTTGACTATGACAGAGATTATTTAACCGAAAATGATACTTTAATTATTGATAATGACACTTATATCTGGTACAGAATAAAAATTAAAATTTATTAAGATAATTTTCCTTTTTAGAGTTTTATAATATTCTTTGGTATTAACTTTAATATTATGTGCTTTAATTATTTCCCAAATAAAATGATGAAATTTAGACTTAAATAACTGAGTTTGTACTCATACGCACTAAGCCTAATATTGGAGGCAAATTAGATACAGAATAAGTTATTCTGATTTTAAAATTATTTTAGTATCCAATAATTTACTTTAAGGATTTATTTTAGAAAATATCAAACAATTTCTGCTTCACAAGCATGAGGAAAATGTTATTTAAATTAAAGAATCTCTAAAATTATCATCTTGAGTTATAAAAATCTCATGCTACTAAATTAATTAATATAAGAATGAATTGAAGTCATTTTATCTTATCTTCTTATTTAAAGCTAAAAATACAATCGAAAAGTATATGAATATGATAGGAATAAATTTTTTAAATGTAATTGGATTTTTGCCTGAAAAGAGTCGATTTTCTGAAAAAATTATTATTTTCCTGAATTTTACTATAAATAAAAAAGGATAGAAATAAAATCGATGGAGCACAATATAGACCAGCCTGACGAAAGAAACTAACAAAATCAAATTAATTGACGGTCTTTTAAATTATTGTGGAAAATTTTATTTTAAGTTTATTCTTAATTATTTAATTTAGTCAATTTAAACAAGAATATTTTTTATTTTTTTTTATAGATTATTTAAGAGATCAGTGGCAATCTTTAAGTTCTTTAATATAAAAAATTTCAATTTTCAAAATGAAAATTAGCAAAAATATATTAAAATACTCAGAAAAGCCATGATAATTAATAAAAATTTACAATATAATTTAAAATATGTCCTTTTAAAAATTTCGGATTAAAAGTGATTCGACTGTAAATTAATTATTTTTGTGGTTATTTTCTTAATTCATATTCTATAATCAAGAGTAAACTTTAGTAAAATTGTTCTAATGATTAATTAATGATTGAGATAGGTCTTGAAGAACTAAAAAAAGTTTTAAGAATTTTAATATTAAATAAAAATATGGAAAATTATAAAAATGAAAATTTATTTGATTTATCTCTTTTTAAGTAATAACGTTTATAAAATGATTTTTTTCTCGCTTTAGTTTTAGCTTTATCCGAAAAATTGTCAGTTTTTATCTTTATATTTTTCGATAGGTAGCTAATTTTATTTGAAATATAAATTTTGAATCAATTAGTCATCAATCTAAGCATTATTTAAAAATTGTACATTATCAAGAAAAAAAAATAACACATGACATTAAAAAATGGGGCTGAAAAGAAGGCACAAGTATTCCGGGAAAAGCCTTGATTGTTTTCATTATTTTTTAAACAAATAAATGAATAAAATAAATAAGCATATATCAATTTCTCAACAAATAATTTTAGAAAAGATTTTCTTAGAAAAATTCAGTTTTATTTATACAATAAAGAAAAATTTATTTTAAATATTTTACACTTAAAATCTTTGGGTGGTTTTCGTAGCAAGTTCATTTGTTTTTATACAATTGTATGTCCCCTACATTGTTGTAATTAGATTTAATCCACAATGATTTTCAACTTAATCTACTTGAAAAACTTGATTCGCTTTTTTAATACGTCACTAGTAATTTTTAAAGCAAATTTTTCTTAGCTTATAATAAATAAGGGACATTAATGAATAACTTCTCTATCCCAAATAGCTATTGAATTGTCTAGAAAACATTTAAGGTCTTTAGCTTTACAATTACAATTGAATAATGTATCATTTTCGTTTTTAGCTGATATAATTTTTGGTGTTATTTTACAAGAAATGCTTGATATTGTAAGGTCCTGGATCCAAGAGTATTTTGATTCCGGTACTTTAGAATGTATTATTTATCTAAAATTAAAATCTTTAACTGAATTGCATTTATTAATAAAAATCAAACATTTTCATGATATAATTTAACTTAAACACATCCAAACTCAAACAACAATCGAGTAGCATGACCCGATAACATTTCTGGTGAACTACTCAAATACGGAACAAAATCGCTGCACCATCATACTGCATCCGTCCAACAACGACTTTGAGCAAACCAACGATCTCGGACTTGGAAAAGAAACAATGGTAGTTTTCCAAAAACGGATAAACCTCAAGGAGAATTGAGTAGCATGCGTCCAATTGTGAGGAGAGATGGTGGTATAATGGATAAAACAACAGCTAATTGCGACTGAGAGTCTTGGTTCGTATCCTAGTCAAGTAAAATAAAATGTAACGTTAGGAAAAAAAAATTATGGATTCGAGCTTGTGCTTTCAGTGCTGTGCTACTATTTGTCACCTGATTAGAGTTCATCGCCTAATCATTACTCTATATGGTTGATACCATTCATCTTAAAAAATGGAACCTGGTATTAGAACCTGGATTATCTTCCTATGGGAACGTGCTAGGACTCGAGAGTTAAGGGGACTATAAAAAATGACGCCGAGAGTAGTAAGAAGCAATTGTAAAAATCTCTGTTATAAGCAGCAACGCTTCCACAAGCTAACCAAAATATAACTTGAGTTTTATTACAAGGGTTTAGACTTGCTGCATAAAAAACTGTAGCTATAATACTAATACTAACAGTGCTATTGACAGCTCTGAGGTAACCCCCTTTGACCATAAAATTAACAAAATTGCAAAAGAGCGTAGAGGCTATTCTACCGGCATCACGAAGCTACTTCAGGTCAAATTGAAGCACCTTGGACGCCGTATGGGCACACAAATGGTTAGTTGTCACTGCAACTAGACACAAAATCGAGATAAGCATTCTAAGTCTTGATATAACCAGCGTTTTCGATACCATAGACCGATACAAACTTATGAAACACATGTAAGAAATAATGTGCGAGGACGAATGGCAAATGGCGAATGACACTCAAACAGCTCTCACACACAAACTTGGCAATCAGACTATGACGCGGGCTTTCATTTTGAGCATCGGAACTCGTATGGTGACTCCCTCAGCCCGATGCTTTTCACGATTCAATTCGCCATGCGAGAACTCAGAAATCGACTGTTCAGACTAGTGTTGGGATCCGTACAAGCGGACACTTAACCGGCCAACATTTTCAGAAACCTTGACCGTGTCCACATTAGCCGGAAAACTTTATAGCAGGTGGTCAAATATTCGGCCAACATTTTGGAGGGCGGTCAGTTGGCCGGTCAGCTTGACGGTCAAAAATTTGGACCGCCAAAAAATACGGTCAACTTTTTTTTCAAAAAAAATAATATTTTTTCAATATTTTTAAAAAATTTAAAAGTTTATTCGCCAAAAATTTCACGATTTAAAATTTAAAGTCCCCGCCCGCCAAAAAATTGGCCGAATATTTGACCGTCCGTTTTTTTTTGGCCGGTCTGCTTGGCGGTCCAAAATTTTGACCGTTAAGCTGACCTGCTAAATGAACGCCCGCCAAAAAGTTGGCCGTTTATTTGACCGCCCGTTTTTGTCTGACCGGATTTTTATACGGTCCAAAATTCTGACCGTACAAATGACCGCAAAAAACCGTCCGTGTAATGGACCGGTTTGATCTGACCGCATCCAACACTAGTCCAGATCGGCAGCCGATATAGTCAAATCGTTGAAGCTTATAATTTTCGAATCTAATTTACAACATGATTTTATAGCAAACTATAAATCCGTGCCACCACAGCTCAATTGGATTCATCTGATGAGTGTGGTAGGGACAACGAATATCAACAATATATTTTTTCATTTTTTTTTAATTGGTTTGATTTTTTTATCCATATTAATTATTGTGATATGACGTACTTACTTTAATATGACGTATGTTTTGGGTAATTATCTTGATGCTTAATAAAGTCAAAATCATAGCTAAATTTACCAAAAGGCAATAAAAAGGCAGACAAAATATTACTTTCAAGCTTGAATTCGTATTGTTTTAAAATGACTCGAATCAATTTTTAGTTTCAAATTGAATATTAAAATTAATTGTGATCTAAATTTAGTGTATTTTTTCTGTTTTAATATGTAAATACTTTAAAGCGAATTATTTTGAGGATTTTTTTTTAAAAATAATTTTAATTACAATTTTTTTTTACCAGAAACTACTAAATATTACATTTTCTAACATTTTATGTATGTAATTTAGAATTTGTAAAATTTAGAACTCTTATTGTTTTCTTCTTTCTTTTAAATTTTTAGGATCATTTAAAAAATATATATATAAGCTAAAAAACACACACTCTTCTTAAATGTAAGCATTTTCTCGGATTTTCTAAAAGATATTGCAAAATTAAATTTTTTCAATCCTCATATGATGTAAGATTTTTAAAATGCAATTCACTTTCATTCATAATCATATTGAATTTGCATTTTTTTTAAGGTGAGTAGCAGAATTCAATATATTTTCAAACTGATTTTAATCAATTTACCTAGAATTTATAATCAGCTTCAATACAAAAATTTTAAAATGTTTTCCTTTGTTTTTTAGATAAAAATTGATCCATAATCTTGGTTGCTTAAATTTTTTTTGGACCTTGAATTTTGATAATTTTTATATTTTCAAATCCAATTAATTTAACATTTTTTTTTAATTTATTTTAAAAGTTTTTCTTTGAACTATAAAATCTGTCACTTTTTGCGCGTCTTTTTGTTTTTACACCTCTTATTCTAGTCCAAAAAATAAACCGAGGTTATCACCAATTAAATGATTTTATTGAAAAATAAACAATTGTTTTTCGTTTTTTACCCGAATTTATTTTATTTATTTAAAAAATAATTTAGGAAAAGTTTTTCCAGGACAGTTCCGAATGGCAGAGCCTTCTTTTTAGCCCACATGGTTGCAGTATGATTAAAATATGTATTAACTATATGTGTATAATTAAAGTAGAAAAATTAATTAAGTTTATTACCCGAAATTTAGCCTTAAGAGATCAAAAAAATTTAAATGATTTTTATTAGATTTTATAAAAATATTTCAAATGATTTTCTTTAAACAGATTTTTTTCATTTCATTTTATTAGATAAATCTACAAATTTTAAAAAAGAATTTGACTTTCATCCAATCTCTTAATAAAATAAGAGATGTTTTTTGGCTTGGAATTTTGACATATTAAGAAGCCATTTAAATTCTAACATCATGAAGAACTGCATGTGTCGATGAATATCCACAAAATTTATTCTGAACTTAACACATAGCATAAAGAACTATCTAAATCTAAAAACTCTTATTTCCAATCTATTTATTTATCTGAAAGCTAAGCTTTAAGAGAGCTTTGGATTTCGTGCTTTTCTTTAACCTTTAAAAAAAAAATTTACAAACAGCATGAAACAATTTTAAATATTTTTTAATTTTTCTGCTAAAATTTGGCTATGAGTTGCCATAAAAATTAAAACTTATTTATTCATTATAAAAATTTAAATCATTTAAAAAAAGGGTTTATTGTTAATAAGTCAAATAATACTTTTTTGACTGATGTGCTCGTAAAATTGAATGCTAAGTGCATTGTAATTGAAGTAGAAATTTAATAAAAAATAGATGAATGCTAATTTGATTTATTCTAAGATAATTCAATTTTGTCTGTCAGGAATGACATCATGCACTTAATCAGATTTTTGCGAAATTTGTTTATTATTCAAGAGTCAATTTTACTAAGGTTTAAATTAGACTTTGGTCTAACAAATATGCAAATTCAAAACTTTTTGTATTTAAAAATTCTTAAAAAATCAAATAAGCTAATACTTCGATTTTTCACAATTTTTCAAATAAAATTCTAGAATAAAGGATCAAACTACACTTTCAATATCAGAACATCAAAAAAACTATTTGATTTACATCAGTTGTATAGAAGTTGAAATGATTCTAGTCAGATTTAATTAATTTTTTTAGTCTATCTCAATATTGCTCCTTATATTTTCAAAAATAAAAATAGTTGATTGAATCATTTTTGAAATTAAGAATTGCAAATTAATTAAAAGCTGAAAGAATATTTGATAAATGAAAAGTCAACGAACTCTAACAAAATTTATTGATTCATGGACGATTTTTAAAAATTAATTTCTAAGATTTCGATTAGCTGAATAAAAAAGTTTCTCAAATTCTTTGAATATTCAACAAGATTAGCAATTTTTCAATTAAAAATCTTTTGAGAAATGTAATCTCAATGAACAAAATATATTTTTTAAAAGTATATCATTAAGAAAAATCTTTTTTTTAAATTTTTAAAAGGAATCTTTTTATTTTCATTTTTATTTCTATTTTGGACAGTTTCTACTTCTAATTTTTAAATATTGTTTTTAATTCTTTACCGAAAGTTTTAGATTAGGATCTAATTACCAAGGTAAAAAGATAATTTAATAGTTTAGTCATGAATTTTTATTTCTACTACTTCAAATTAATATAAAATATCATTTTTTTTAAATTCTGGCTTTAATTTTCCACCTTTTTTAAATATTATTTTTAAGTTTTGTTTTATTTTTATTTATATCGCTCATTTAACACGTTCAATTAAACAAAAATAATATAGATAATAAATTTAATCAAATTACTTTTTTTTTCAATTTTCTAAGAGCTTTTTCAGTAATAAATTAAGAAAAAGAACAGTTAAAGAAATTACTTGAATAAAATAAAATCATGTCATCTAAATTTGAAATTTTGAAAAAATTTACAAAATGTCAGTCTTATATTAACGATGTTTTTTTGTCTTTAAGTATCAGGATATGAATTTTTTATACTGGAAAATATTAGAATACACTAATTTTAAAACAGGAAGAGAAAAGATAAAATTAGAGAAATTTCAATCATGCAAAAATAAAATTTAAGCTCGAAAAATTACACACTATCAATAAACCTAATTTTCCTGATATCATAAAATTGTTTATTTGACTTAAATAACTTTTCATTCAAGTGCACATAAGGCTAAGTCAAAACTGTAATGTTTTGTTTTCCTTAAATGTTAAACGCAATCTTTTTTAGTTAATTTCTAAATGTGTGGAAAAACATTAGGCCATAAAATGTGTCAATTCTGAGCCAGAATTTCTTGCTCAAATTAGCATATGAGCGTTGTAAATAATCGTTTTGCAATATATATTTAAAATATGTTTCTATTTAAAATTAATGGTGTATAATTTATATGTTTTTGTAATATACAGTGGTGATTTGATAACAGAATTACGTAAAATACCGTCAATTAACCAAATTTTACCACATTTTACGTAAATTAACGAAAAATCCGAAAAGTGAAAAAGAGGTATTTTACGAAAAATTTGGTAAATTTTCAGGATTTTGAGACAATTTTGGTAAAATTCAAAATTTTTGAAAAAATGTCTTTTTTCCAAAAATCGAAAATTTAAGAAAGTTTTTTTTTATAACGATTTTAAAAATAACTATTTTTTTAACCAATTTATGAATAAAAAAAATCTTTCTTAAATTTTCGATTTTTGGAAAAACGACATTTTTTCAAAAAGTTTGAATTTTGAATTGGCCGTTTTGAATTTAACCAAATTTTACCAAAATTATCTCAAAATCCTGAAAATTTACGTAATTTTTCTTAAAATACCTCTTTTTCACTTTTCGGATTTTACGTTAATTTACGTAAAATGTGGTAAAATTTGTTTAATTTACGGTATACGTAATTTTTCGTAAAATACTGTTATCAAATCACCACTGTAAATAGAAATTTTGTCAATACTAATGTTTTTTAAATTCTTTTTGAAATATTGATTTTAATGGGAAGTTATAAGCATTTAAATTTATCAAGCGAGTTATATTCTTAAGTTTTTAGAAAAAGCCATTTTTCAAATTTTTTAAACATTTTTTGTGAAATTCGTTAGATCCTTTATTTTTTCTATATATATTTTTTAGCCTTTTAATTCCATTGGAAGTCTTAATTTTTCGGTTCAGATAAAATAGTAAATGAAGGTTTAAAATCTTTTCTTATCTATTTAAAGGAAGTTTGCGTTTTATAAATTTTTGATTGTGTTCATTATGAAAATTTTAAAAATTTTAATCGACTGTTAAAAGGTGCAGTTTATAAATAAAACCTAATAGTAAATTACATTTGGAACTAAAGTTTACATTTTAATGGAAACAAAAAAATCTTATTACTTCCTAATCTTGAAAGATGAAAAGTTTTAAACCATGATTTATTTTTGATCCTGATTTTGAGTTGTTTATACAACAGTCAGACAAATTAAGAATACTAAGAATTTTTTTGAAAATCGATAAGATATTTTGGCAAGTCAACTTTCATAACTTAACTGATTTTTCAGTATCTATTGAATAAGATTGGTTTTTTAATTAATTATTATTTTTAAAAGAATTTTTTGATTTCTTTCTAAATAGCAGTAGATTGAATATTATTTTATTTTTAAATCAAAACAATTTTAATCCTAAATCTATTCACTAATTAATTTAAAATCCATTTTAGATAAGAAATTTTTAAGTCTGGCATGTTTTGAATATTTAAAATACATTTAATATTAATTTAACTTCGAAGAAAATTCAAAATACTTTCTAAATAAAAAGTTAAAAACAGAAACAAGAGCTTTTTTGGTGTTAATATATTGCTCTCAATTGTTTTCTTAATTATTTCATGTCAAAATATTCAATTTTTTATGATTTTTTTATTAAAAAAAATTTAAGGTGAACTTTGGAAATGACTTGATGAATTTATTTCAATTTTTTGAAAATAGATATTCAATTTCAAAAAATACTTGTTCACGTGTAATATTCTTAAGAATCGCTTTATTTAAAAAAAATTAAATTCTGATGGATAGAAGAGGATTAATATAGTAAAAAATTTAATTTTTATTTTAATTGGGTCGATTTTATAATTTCTTTGAGATTTTGTTTTTAAATATTTAGGATTGTTAATATCAAGGTAGCTATATAAAATTTTATTTTTACCTTAATTAATGAATTGAATGAATATTGAAGCAAATTTGAGCAATTGGGAATTAAACAGTTTAAAAAATATCAATAAATTAAAAATTGTATTTATCGATAAAAATAAAAACTTGAAAATTAAATGAATATTAATCTAAGTAATCAAAATACATGAAATATGTCTGGCTTTTGTTGCGTAAATATTTATTTCTAGTTTTTCAGAGTTGTTGAGACTAAAGGAAAAATTGAATTAGTCGTTTGCCTTTATTATTAATGATCTAAAAAGTAAAAGCGACGGAATTAGATTTAAAAAAATGGAATTAAAGCACATTAAATATCCTATTAATTAAAGACTATAAACCACCTTAAGTGCTCCACTCTAATACCCGGAATTGAATTTTATAAGCTTTACATCATAATTCACATCAAGCATTCAAAATTTGCTTTGAATTTAGATAAAATTAAAATTTCTAGTATCGTAATTTTTACGTTAATAAATTCTCAAGGTAAAATAATAATCTAAATTGAAAATTTATTAATCTTTTTTATCAATTTAAGGACACTGTATCAAATAAAAATGTATTTTTTTTCATTCAAAAATAAGCTGATGTTCAAGACTAATTCAAATAATTGTAATATTTAATAACTGAAAACAAGCTAAGCTTCCAATACTAGAAATGTTTAGTTTTAGAAGAAAAAATTACTCTTAGTTAAAATTCTAATTAATTTAAAATAAAATTAATTAGAATTAAAATATCAGGGCTATGAAAATAATGTCTAAATTTTGAAATTGAAAAAAATTAATACAATTTATTTTTAAATTTCTAATTCTAGTTGTAGTTAAATTTTAGGTTAATAGTCCTATTTGACCAATTCATATTCATATTTATTGAACAACGCCGCTTAATAAAATTAAAAAAATTACTAAACATTCCAAATTAAATATCAATTGGTATCTTATTTCAAATGCCTCTAAATTCATTACATAGTTGTGTTTTTTCAAATTTCATCTTTACATATAGCATAAGTTAATCTAAATTACTTAATTCTTAAAAATCAAAAAATCAAATAATCCATGCGCTCATTGGCCTAATAATTAACTAAATAATTTAACTTTAATCTAATTTTTAAAAAAATTAACTCAAGATAATTATAATTTTTTTATTCATAACAAGCAAAATATTGTAAATTTTCTTTATTTTTGGTTAATTAAAAAAATAAAGTATTAAATTAGTTTTAAGAGGCCAAAACGAAAAATTTTATGTCATTGTAATTATTGTATTTAAAAAATTTAAGCTCGATGCTAATTAGCAAATAAATGATTATGAATGAAACAATGTCACAAGTGAACTTACTTATTTATTTTAAAATAATTTAGGTGGAGGCTCCAAGAAAAAAGCCTTTTTAAGATCAACATAAAATTTCATATTTATTTCATATCCATATTTTGTTACATTTTTTTTCAATAAAAAGCATTTGTGACTTAAAAAAGTCGTCCTCAAAATTTTAATAAAAATCAAATTTTTACTGGTCACTTTTTTACGGTCATTAAAAAGCAAGCATTTTTAATCTTACCGAGTACATTTTCTTGTTCAAGTTTTAGGGAACAAATTGTTTACATAAAGTTACAGACACATTCTTTTAAAATAAAGTAAAAAATTTTATTATTATTTTTTTGAAAATCCCAATCGATTTGATCTTGAACCTGAAAAACCTGTTAAATTTATGCTAAATCTTTGATCGTGGTTTAAAATTTTCCTAATCGAGCTAATAAGATTTTGCAAAATTGTTACACAACTTTCATTAAAATTTCACGTTTTTGCTTGCAATTCATTTTCTATCAATAAATTTTCGTTTTATATTTAACAACTAAAAAGATCAATATTTCATTTAGTCAGAGCTTTCGATAAAAGCTAATTCAAATTTAATTTACGTTCAAATGATCAGAATTTTATTTAAATTAATTCTCGGTTTCAAAATTAATTTCAAACCATCCATCATCAATTCAAGAGATTCAATTTACTCACATAAAATACCATTTAAATCTTGATCATATTAAAAGCATTCCCGAAGATAGACTAAATATCAATTTAAAAAAAAAAATTAGTCAAACTTAAGTAATTTTAAAAATTAAAAAGGATCTCACTCTAATTTTTTTTAATTAAAAATTATTGGTACATTTTAAATAATATTCTCCAAATAGATATTAAATTCCTCTTCTGATATAATAAATTAAAAAAATAGTTCAAAATACTTTTCAACAGGTCTAAAGAAAAAAACAATAAATGTATAGATTATTGATTTCAGTTAAGCTATAAACTTTCAAAAAAAAAATAAACATAAACGAAATATTATCCGAAGAAAACAAATTATAATTCATTTTTCTTTAAATAAAACTAAATTTTTTGTCAGTCAAATCTTTAAAAAAGATTAAATTAAAAAAATTGTTACGAAATTCGAGTTAGTTAAAGGAAAATTCATTCATTTATTTAGATCCATTCTGAGTGGCCTGAGTTTTACCTCAAATTATTTTATAAATAAATAAATGTTTTAGGAAAAAGTAATCAAAAAAATTAATTGATTAAATGGGATCAAATGCTAAAAAAGAACATCTTTTTCATAAAAACAGACAAGATTTTTTCCTCCAGGCAGTGTTTAAAATTTTTTAGGGAATTTTTTTTCAAATTTAAATTTTTGCTAGATTCGAAATAAATTGTTTCGAAGCACCAATGATTTTTTCAGATTTAATGTTTCTATTAATTTTTCAAAGATTTTTTCAAAATTGATAGTAAGATTGACAAAAATTCGCTTTAATTTTAAAATCTTTAAAAAGCGATGATTCACATTTTTCTATTATATGTTAAAAATTAGACAACACATCTTAAAAATTTGCTACATTACATACTTTGTCAAGTAGAAGATTGATTTAAATTTATTTTAATGTTTTTTTAGCGAAAGGAAATATTAGTTCTTCCTGTTGATTGAAATCATTTGATGATTAATACTTCAAAATGTTTAATTGCGGATTCGTAAAACAATAAAATTAAACAGTCTAAATTAAATTTTTTATCTCAGAATTTTGCGAATTTATAAAATAACAATTATTTTTTTTATAAAATAACAAGACAAAACCTATTTTAAGCATGACTGTAAAATAAATTCTAGTCTTGTTTAATACAACCCAATGTTACATAATAATTTAATATAATTAAAAAAAAAAAATTAAATTATAATCGATCCGTTCTTAATCTTGAAATTTAAGATGATATCATTTATTTTTTTTTTTATTCAATCCAGTTTATTTATGTAATTTTAGAATTGTCAGACAAATTTTGACTTCAAATTCGATTCCAGGAAATTAAATTCAATACCTTGTTATTGTCTAGGCTACTAGACATGACATACATTTGATAATTATTCTTCGTAATAATTCGTAAATGGCTCATCATTTCCAATTAAAATTTTAAAAGAATTTAAATTATTGTTTTAAATAAATATCTGTTCATTCCTTGGTAATTCAGAACCAATTTTAAGCTTTAAATAGTCAAGAGTTAACCAAAGTAGTTTCCATTTTTTAAATTAAAATTAAATTTAATTATTTAAAAAAAAAAATATGCTTTTTAGTTTAGAAGAAGAATGGGTCAGAAAAACAGTCGAGTCGACAATTCGACATTTGCACCAGAAATTGCGGCCACTAAAGAAAGTGTAGTCAATGATTTCAATGGAAATTTTGACTTTCCACTCAAAGAATCAAATGATATTCAAACTGGCTATCAGAAAAAATTTTCCCTAAGAAAAAATGACAATAAAATAGTTGAAGTTTTAAAAAAAAATGCTAGTGAGACTTTTTCGGGTAAGTCGACTTATTCCCAATCCAAGTCGAGCGCTTATCTCGAAAACCAATTGAATGAAAGTCAATTGCCTGCAAAGAAATCATTTGTAAACAATTTTTACCTTTTTCTAAACAAAAATAATCCATATTGGAACAGCATGAATCAAAATATATCAGTTTCATACTACATGCCGGATCATAGTATTGAAAGCAATAGATCCAATCAAATTACCAAAAGATCGAAAAGCATCCCCGAAATTACTGAATCAGAAGTTTCGAAGCTTAACATTTACCAAAAAAATGAATTCAGTGAATTTGAAATCAATACCATTAAATTGGCTTATAAATTTATCAAAGATGATTTAAATAATGTTGGAGTAATAGCTTTTATGAAGTAGTCTTTTTTGATTTTTTTTTAAATTTTTAAATTTAAATTTTTTAATTTAAATTTTTTAATTTAAATTTTTTAATTTAAATTTTTTAATTTAAATTTTTTAATTTAAATTTTTTAATTTAAATTTTTTAATTTAAATTTTTTAATTTAATTTTTTTAATTTAAATTTTTTAATTTAAATTTTTTAATCTAATTTTTTTAATTTAAATTTTTTAAAGGAGTTTTGAAACTTTACCTGATATTAAAGATAAATTTGATGCTTTAAAATTTTTACCAATTGATGAGCTTTCCAAAAGCCATGCCTTACGGTATAATTCAAAGAAAAGCTTTATTTTAAAGAGAATTAATCTTTTTGGTTTAAGGACACATTCAAAAAAAGTAATGAATATAATTGATCAATTCGTTGATGCTCTTGAAACTGATCAATTAGATCAAATGAAAAATAAACTTTTTCATTTGGGCGAAAGGCACCATATTTATCGAGCAAAAAAAGAGTATTTTTCGGTATGTTAATTATTTTTTTATCTAGAGAAATTAAAAGGAATGAATTTTTCAATTACAATGCCTTGAGTGATTTTTAATCTTAATAATATTAAATTAATTCACTTTTTTCTGAGATATTTTAATTATTAGAAGGAAATAGTGGCAAATTTAAGCTATTGCCTTTTTAATTAAAAAAATTTTACTTAATAATCGATTTTAAGATAATTGAATTTCAATTTATAAACGCAATTCGACCAATTTTAACAAAAAATCTTCAGATAATTCAAAAAAATAAGCTCATTGAAATTAATGAAGAATTTGCAGTGGCTTTTGGTATACTAAAAAAAACTGGAAAATTTTATTTTTTTCATAAATATTTTGTTCATATAGATGACAGGTTTTTGAACTCCAGTGAGGATGATTTGTACATCGACACGTATCTAAACAATGATGAAGTAGCACGTGCATTTGAATTAATCAAGCTAATGTGGCATAAAATTTTTGAGGTTATACGCTTTTATATGGACCTGGGAATCGATTCATTCGAGTCTAAGATAAAACCGTAAATCTATTCTGCAATCAAATTAAACCCAGTGACATTTTTCTATTATTTTTGAAAAAAAAGAATTTTGTTTATTTTAAAATTTGTTGAATAAAATTTTAAATAAAAATTGAGCATTTTTAACAAAAAAATTTTTTCAAAATCTTCCCTGTTTGAAAATTTTCATTAGATAAAAAAATATTGAGTACTTATTTTGAATATAAAATTTTTAACCAGAGAGTATTTTTTGAAAAAGACAATTTTCAAAATTTTTTTTTTATATTAATTATATTAAAATAAATTAAGCATTTAAATAAACGGAGTGCAATTTTAAAATATAAAAAATATTCTATTTATTGAAGCAAAAAAACAGACATGCGTTAATGCAAATTTTCACTAAATTTTATCAATTTTAAAATTCAATTTAAGTAAACATTTAAACTACATCAAAACAAAACAAAAATTAGAAATTATTTTTAATCTACAAATTTATTTTACTTTATTTGATCAACATTTTGAATTCAAGTTCAATAACCAAAGTCTAAGCTGTCAATTGTAATTAGTGATGTTGTTTGATAAAAAATCTCATATAAATAAATTTTAACTGAAATTCAGTTTCGTAAAGAAAAATCGAATTTATTTTTCAAAAATTTTATTTTTTTTAAAACATCAATAAAATTGAAGAAATTTTAATCGATAATTCATATTTTTTTATTGAAAATTTTTGTTGCTTCATTTTGAAAAAATAAATATTTTACAAATTTTTATAAAAAAATTATTGTTAAAATTACAATTTTGATTTCGATTGAATTTTTTAAAATCATGCTATTGTTATTTAAAATCTAACGATTTTAAAATATTGATCTTTATCCAAAATTGAATAATAATAGCCTGCAGTTTTGAACTAGAAATCATGTAGACAAACTATCTTTAATTAATCTTTAAATAAATGCAAAGGAATTTTAAAATTTTGAGAAAACTTTCTAGCTAATAGAGAAGTTGACTTGTTTAATCTTTCATCGATACTAAATTTATACTTTTTCTTAATAATTTCGTCGACTTCTCTTAAAATGTTGATGCTCAAATCCCTGTTCTTATTGAAACAAAAATGGCAGGGAAGTGTCCCATTTTCCCACATCATTCTGTACAGTTCTTCATTTTCCATTTTAATTTTAGCCATGTCCGGTAGCAAATCGCATTCTTCTGCCAATTCATCTATCAGCTTATTATAAGTGCCGCGAGGAAATTGATTATCACCTGCATTCTCTCTTCTCAATTCACTTTTGGCCAAATCGGCATCCATCACATCCCGGGGAGGCAATTGTTTAGTTCCACAAAACAATTTAATTGCCCAATTTGCCTGCATTTCGAAGCCAGCAAAGAACAGACCATTTATTTCCCCAACCATGGCTAAATTTTCCAAATCGGGATGAACAGTGTATTTGTACATTAGAATTGGCATTTTGGACTTGTTCGGATCAAATTTTAAAATTTTCAATACCTCATTATCAAAATAGTCTAAACAAAGCTTGTAACCAGTGCAAAATATGACCACATCAGCTAAAATTTTCAGTCCATTTTCTAAAACCAAACCATTTTTTTCAAATTGCTTAATCTCTGATTTTATCGGCTTTACCAGTCCCGCTTTGACATAAGGATAATAATTGTCTGTCACCGATTCACGTATCGGCTCATCATTATCCAACTCATAGTACATGTCTGGATGAGCCAACTTTTTGTTGGTCTGATCAGGACACAATTTTTTGTACAAATTTATCTTAAATTCGCGCTCTTCTTTGGTATTTTTTTGGCTCAAAGTGATCTCTCGCCCAAAGAATAAATCAATTGGAACAATCTGAAAACTTCCTGGTTCATGCTCAAACTTCAACAGTCTTGGGAACACTAGATAGGGTCGTTTGAAAACATTTGTCACCGAAAAAGCATGGCCGACCAAGTGAGCTGATATCTCAACCCCACTGTAAGAATTTCCCACCACAACTACTTTTTTATTTTTTAATTTCTCATCCTGTGATCTATAGTCAGAGCTGTGCATTATGGTACCGCAAAATTTATCCGAATTTTTTATCTGAGGTAAATTGGCCCTACAATGCAGTCCATTTGAGCATATTAAAAAATCAAATACTTGACTGTATAATTCACCAGTTAAATAGTTGGTCCAAGTAACTTTCCACATTTTGTTGGGCATCTGTTTCACTGATTCAACATTTGAATTCAGCCTGAACCTTTTGTTCAACTTGAATTGTTTAGTGTAGCATTTAAGATATCTAAGAACATCTTTGGCACTAGGAATTACACTGGTCTCTTTGGGCCACGGAAAATCAGAAAACATCACCGAGTACTTGCTCACATTTGTGTGCATGTCATCCCAGATAGCTGTTCCCGCTGACCATAAACCCCCAGGTTTACTTTTTCGGTCAAAAATAACTGGTATCAAGCCATTTTCGAGCGCTGTCTTTGCCGAGACCAAACCTGCTGGTCCGGCTCCGATTATAGCCACTCGCTTTTTAGCTCTCTTATTAGCTGTCACATCAATGTTAATCGTAACTCGATAAGTTTGCATTTTGATTTGAAAATTTTAGAATATAATTTCAATTTGAAGTTGAATTATAAAGGTTTGATGTTTGTTTATTTATTAAAAAAAGATTATATTCTTTTTAAATTTTTTGGTTTCAAAATATTTGAAGAATTTGGCTCCATTAGTTGACATTTTTTTAAATGATTTGTTTATCCAATTTTAAACAAGAATAAACAAAGAATTCATGTTTTTCTTTTTATGTTGGTTTGATTACGATTTTACTTATCATTTGAAATAATACGATTGTTGATTGATAAAAAATTTTATTTTTTTTCACTATTTAGCTCTTTATTAAAAAATGGTTAAAAATTTTATTCATGTTTTTTTTTTGTCGAGAAAAAAATCTACACAATCAACACGTCAATTAAAAAATTAATTCATATTTGGTTGATTTAATTTTTAAATTAAATTTTCGAAAACTGCTTTGAATCAGAAAAAATCAAATAATCAAGGTTTGGCAAAAGTGACTTTTAGAATTTTAAATTGAATTGAATTTTGAATTTTGAATTTAGAAAAACTGCTTTGAATCAGAAAAAATAAAAAATCAAGGCTTGGCAAAAGTGACTTTTTGAATTAGTGTAATTTAAAACTTGAGAACAACTCTTAAAAGCTTGCTAGAGTCAGATTATGTCCTAGTTCAACAAATTTGATTTTAATTTTGCATTATAGTGAAATTTGAATGAAATTTTAATCACTTTGTAATAAGTTGTAAAATATGCTTATTTCTAAGGAGTATAAAAAGGATGCATGGTTCAAACATGAACTCATTAAAATAATTTTTAAATTAGTTTAGGAAAATGAAAAAAATGGCTAAAGCAAATATTTGGGACATCGATATCAATCCGAATGATGGCATCAAATTTATTCTGTATCAGGCACTAATGGTCAAAGAAATTCAAGCAGACTTTAAAATAGACATGTTGAATGATAGAGTTGAAGTTACAAAACGGAGAAACGCTTTGGGAAATATTTGGAAATTTAGAACTTATAATGCACTCAATAGATAGTTAATCAATTTTTCCACGTGAATTACCAAAGCAAAAATTTATATCTATTTTTTTTTAAATTTATGCAAATTTCAATTTAATTTTTGTCTTTTTAAAAATAAAAAAATTCTCATCGTAAAAATTAAAATTAGTTTTTTAGTTTGAAATCAAACAATAATTTTCCAGAATTTTGAACTTCAAAAAATAAAAAAAAAGCAAAAATAACATTTTAAAACATTAATATTTTTTTTAAACGTATATGTTAAAAAAATAAAAAATCAACCTTTATGTTTAATTAAAACTTTTTTCATTGTATCAATCAATCTAGTTCTGATGTTTATTCTTGATAAAACATATTTAAACATTCATTAGATTTAATAATGATTGATGAAAAAAAATAAGATTCATTGTTTTTTGTAAGTAATTCAAATGAACCATTAGTTTTAAAAAATTTCATGATTTAGGGCAATGCTGTTAGTGGACCTGTTCAGAATAAATTGATTAAATAAACTAGTTCAAAAAAGTTTTATTTAAAGCTTGTTTAGATAAAATATTAATTAATTATTGAAGAAAATGGCAATCTAATAGCTTTGATGATTGAAACTGCCTAAGGTATGAAATCGACACTACACGAGACTTGTTGAGAAAATGTTGATAACTACAAACATAGTTGAGTAATGGCATAACGCGTATAGTGCCATGACAAAAGGTAATTCAGTGTTTTTTCATTTATTAATTGTTTAATTAACAAAAAATAAAAAAATTTAAACTAATTTGATGAAGGTTTAAGAAGAGCTTTGGACTCAGAAAAAAAGAAAGTGCTTTTTCAGATTTCGAATTTTGTTTTATTAATTTATTTGAATATCTCAAAAGAACAAAATGTTAAATAAAAAGAAATTAATTTTACGCGAAGCTAATTAAAACAAGAAAAATAAAAAATTTTAAAAAAACTGATAAAATTGATAGGTTCAAAATAGATTTATTCTAATTTCTGAACAGAAAAAAAATATAGATAGATCTGAGAGAAAGAATAGAGTAAGAAAAGTAAGAATATTTTATCTAAAAGTATTTGGGAATATTATTAGAAGACTCCATAATAATATATCGCTCAAAATTGTAGTCTCAATTGTTGAACAGAAATAAAATTCTTTTTCTGCGACGAAGAAGGACACAAAATAGTGAAATGCTCAGCTAAGCGAAAAATGCCATCAGCAACGAATACTAGCATCGAAATGCTCAATATCTTTAAGAATATGATAAGGGTTTTTCGTATATTTTTTTGATCAAAAACAATTCTTTAAATCTAAATAATTTTAATTTCTTTTCAAAATAAAAAAAATAAAAAAAAATGAAATTTGCGAGCCAGTTATTTGAATTTTAATGTAAATTATAATATAATATAATTTTATTTAATTATAATAAATCAAAAGTTAAAAATTGCAAATTAAACTTTTGTTAAATAAAAATGAAAAAAAATTAAAGTATCTTATTCAATTCTAGGTTTTTTACCAAACGATTGAATAAAAATGGAAAAAAGATGCTTAAACATTTATTTTAACAGATAAATAAAATCTCAAGTTAAATTGAATATTTTAATTTTTTTTTAAGAATGTTTACGTCTGAAAATCATATTGTGGATTATCATGAAAATTTAAATTTCAAAATTGATTTAATATATGAGAGCAAAAAGCTTAATTATAAAAATTACAAAGATGAGGTAGCAGACAGCATAGACCGTAAAAACGATGGTATCAAAAATAAAAGAATTTGAATCTTTTAATTTGGAGCAATTTAAATCACCTACAAAAAATTATAAATTTTTTTTTGCGATTCATAATAAGCTCGTTAAATGTCTGGAAAGATTAGGAAAAAAACACAGTTTGTTGGTAACCAATTTTTTTCTTAATAATAACACGATCCTAAAAATCAGCTAGCTTAATATTTTATTTCATATATATGACAAAAAAAAATTTTTCTATTCAATTCACAAAGAGGAAAAAAATAATTTAGGCTTTAACACTAGAAAGCCCGTCGGGTCTCGGGTCTTTCCAGAGTTTTTTTTAAGTCACAAGTCTTAAGTCAAGTCAAGTCAATGACTTGACTTAAATTTTTTTTTTTTTAAGTCAAGTCAATGACTTAAATTTTTTTTTTTTAAAAAAGGCCAAGTAAAGCCGGTCAGCTTGACGGTCAAAATTTTGGACCGTTTAAAAAATCGGTAAAAAAAAGCGGGCAGTCAAAGATACGGTCAACATTGTGGCGGGCGGTCATTTAGCCGTTCAGCTCGGCAGCCAGAATTTTGGACTGCCACGCTGAAAAAAAAGAGGTTAAAGGATCATAAAAAAATAAAAATTTAAGATAATTAAATATGTTTATTAATTTAAAAAAAAAAATTTAAGTCATGACTTTGACTTAAAAAAAAATATATATATTTTTAAGTCATAACTTAGACTTAAAACTGTGACTTAAAAACAAGTCTGGGTCTTTCTGATCATTTTTTTTCTATTCTAAAGACTAAAACTTTTTTTAAATTTTTTATTTGACTTAATTCTTTCTAGACCCAAATACTACATAAAAATGAATAAATAAATTATGTTTTTGAAAAAAAAAATTTTAATTTCTCGCATAAAATAAAAATATTACTAAAAAGACCGACGGGTCTTTCTGACCAGACTTAAAGATTGTCTTGTAAAAAATTAAAAAAAAAATTCATCAGAGTACTCCATCTTCTTTCAGAAGACGTGTCGCCAATTCAGCCACTACGACAACGGCACCATCGTCAAAAAAATCAATAAACAGTGATAGAAAAAAATGCCAGGTTAGATTGTGCAATGAGAACAAGTCCAAATTTTCTTGTAATGATTGCGGAAAAACGACTTGTGGGACATGTTTACATGAGATGGTTGTAAGAGCAATGTGTAAGAGATGTCATGATTCAAAATCAAAATAGTTTTTTTATGTTTTTGAATAAAATAACAAGAATTTAAACATTTAATCTTTGACTTTTAAAATACGGGTCAGAAAGACCCGACGGGCTTTTCAAGTATAAAAAAAATCGGGCTTTCTAGTGTTAAATACCAGTTCCTAAAGAATTTATTGGATTTAAACACAAACTTAATCAAAGATTTTAGTCAAAAAGAATTTGTAATGAAAAATCTTACACTCATAGCTGATTCGGTGTCCAAGTCAGATTTTGGTTTCATTTATAGATAATGAAAAAATTGAAAGTTAAAATTAAAATCAAAACATCTTTACAGCAATCAAAACGATCTCTTTATTTTTGAGTATCAAAATGTTAATGAATCATGATTTGAAGCTTTTAAAAATTTAATTCACCTACAAATTTTATATCATATTTCAATAATTAAGGAAAATATGTTTTAAAATCTTAGCAGTGTTCGAATACTGATTTTGTCACACTGCGCTTTTGAAAAAATTGAAAATGGAGCCTTCAATGGTCTTTATAATTTGAATATGCTATATTTAAGTAAAAACAAGTATAAAACCGTACCAGATTGTATAAATTTATTGACCTTCACAGATTTGAAAATTTTATCCTGTTTAATACTGGATTCAAATTCTATAAGAAGTCGTTTTTCATAATTTACAAGTTCTAACGATAACTTGTTTATTTCAAATGATTTTAACTTAATTATTTTCAAAAAATTAGTTAATCTAAATTTGAAATGCAAAAATGTTTTCGATATTGGTATTATTTCATGAAAATCCTTGCTTACTTCGAAATTAAAAAACTTTTAATCAAAAGAAATTCAAAAATTAGCCTAATTTATAATGATAACTGATGAACCTGACCGAACACCAGAAACTAATCCCCAGATAAGACTTGATCATGGGACTTCTAGGCTAGCTAAAAAGGCTCGAAAAATAGATGAAGTTGAGACTTCTCCATCAAATAGAAATGCGGAATCATGGATTCTTCTGCGCTCAAAGGTCTTTGACGTTGAACTCGAAAATCAAGTCCTAAAAAGGGTAGTTAGAGAACTAACTGATACAAATAAAGACTTATCTGACAGGATTTCTACACTAGAAAAAAAAGACTGTATATGTGAAAGTAGTAATTCAGCTGGCGAATCTCAAAATTCATCTGGTTGGCCGACACTTTCGTTCGCCAGTATGGTCAATGGAAAAAAAAAACAAACAAGTCAATGTTTTATTAGCAACTATTGCTAAAGAGCAGAAAGACATAAGTAGGAAAGAAAACAGTGTAGTAGTCACTGATTTAGCTGAATAGAATACTGTTAATAAAGCAGAAAAAATAAGCGCTTAAAAGGAAACAGTAACTAAATTGGTTGTGAACTTGGGATTAGAGTATGCTGATGTCAAGAGCCACAAAAGAAAAGAAGATTACCTTCTGGTCAAAGTAAAGTCAATGCTCAGAATCAAGCTGTTTCAAGTCTAATTATCATAGAGTTTAATGATAAAAATAAACAGAAGATGGCCCTCATAAACTCAAAAAATCTTAAAAGAATTGACGAGTATACAGTATTGCACAAAAGTTTAGACGCATAAGCATTTTTTTTAAACAAATAAATTATGTGCCAATTATTTACAGAATAGAAGGCTAGTAAGAACATTTCTGTTCTTTAATTTATTAATTAACATAATGGGTCTTGTTGATAAATTATCCAATCTGTGTTAAAATTATCCAATCTGTGTTAAATTTATTTATGAAACATCGCTATAAAACTTTATGCTGACTGCCTGTGACAGAAAAAACTATACTCCGAAAAATTAGGAACTTTGCTAAGAAAAAAATTTGGCCTCTGACTTTAATTCTAAGTTTAAAAATGTTAAGATTAGTAGAGAAACAGTAAGGAGATTTCTGGCTAGTAAAGGAATAGGAACTTATACAGCTCTGAAAAAGCCATTGCTGATGGGATCGGATAAAATCAAACGATTAAAATGGTGTAAAGAAAGATTGAATTGGACAATTGAACGTTGGGAAATGGTAATTTTTGGCGATGAATCCAATTTTGTGGTGTTTAATTAGAAATCAAGGGTTTTAGTAAAAAGATTAAAAAAAGAAAAATACGACACTAGATTTGTAATACCAGCTCTACAAGGTGGTCGCGGTTCCGCAGGAATATGGGGTTGCATCAGCAGTAAAGGTACAGGATGCTGTCGTATTAATGAGGGGCGAATTAATCAACACGCCTACAAGGAAACGTTAGAAAATGAACTTTTGGCATCTGTCGATATTTTTTACCAAAGAGATGATCCTTGGTTTTTTCAACAGGATGGGGCTCCATCACATAGAGCAAAGCTAATTAAAGAATGGTTTGATGAGAATAATATTGCTCTCTTACCATGGTGTGCCAGGTCACCTGATCTTAATCCTATGGAGAACTTATGGTCATTTATTGATGCAAAATTAGTAGAAACAAAGTTGACCTCAATCGAGCACTTAAAATCGACTCTTCTGAAGGAATGGCTAAATGTACCTGATGATTATGTGAAAAAATTTATTGAATCAATGCCTGAGCGTATACGTGCTTGTTATGATGCAAAAGGTTGTCATTTAAAATACTAAAAATTAGTATGCGTCTAAACTTTTGTGCAATTTTTTTTTCTTCGAAATTTTATCACTATTTTTCTCAATTAATATATTCAGCTATTTTTTTCTGTCTAGTTTTTTTTTGCATTTTTATTTAATTAAGTATGTTGGGTCTTGTTGCTTCAATGGCCAATTGGCCAGGCAAATTAACTTTTTGTCAATTAGTGACCAATTAACCTGCATAATTGGCCGTCAATTTTTTAACCTGGCCAGTTTTTTTTTACCTGGCCACAAAAAATGACAACGTTTAAAATAAAAAATTGTAAATTAAATTTAAAATTGTATTAAATGTTCTAATCGTCTGAAATTGCAATCAAGCTTTTCAAAAATGAGTACGGGCGATGAACTAAGTGATGATGAATTTGATATAGAAGAAGTAGATAGGAATAAAACTGAAATCCCTTTGTATGAATCCGGTGACGAAGTCGAAATTCCGTGTACTAGAGCGAGAAAAGTAGCAGCGTCCGATTTGGTAATTGTAAGCTCAATTCCCATCAAATAGCATCAAGTCGTTTCAGAAGTTGTTGAGTCAAACAAGAGTGGAGGACAAAAAAGGAGAGGAATACCAAGAAAAGAAGACACAAGAACCGATCAAGATATTTTTTTTTTTTTTAGTTAGGGGAGGACCCCGGGCAGTTCAGAATGGTAATTAACCTCCCTTTCAGCCCCGTGTTAAGTAGTTTTGATAATTAAGAAAAAATTGAACAAAATTTTGAAAATGATACAAGACTGGATAATGAGAACAATTGCATTAATCATAAAACTTTAACAAAGTGGACCTACTATATTGAATGTTTCGAGCAGTTCGAATGATTCTACTACTTTTGGGGCAAATAATAGAGCATCGGACGAGCAAAAATCTGATGCACCTTATGAAATGTAGGAACTAGGATGTATGCAAATCCAACATCAAAATGTAATAAATGGGATGAGTTTAATTCGTTGTTGGTGAGCTTATGTTTCCACATTTAGAAATGCTTACGGAGACATGGTTTAATGATAAATCAATAAGTCACTTACCGTATTCCACATTGTATCGTAGGAATAGAAATGATCCTGACTTGCAAACATGGGGTAGAGCTGCTATTTATGTCAGAGATGTGTTAGTTGCCTTGCAAATAAATCAGAACAAAATTGGTGTCAGGTACATTAGGTAAATCTAAACTACTGGTAGGTTGTGTATATCATCCACCAATAAGACAAGATCGTAGCATTGATGAACAAACACTCGTTATCAATAATTCTATCAAGTTGGCGAAATTATTTGTTGAGCGTAAGATGTTCTCAAACTTGCTATTGTTTGGGGATTTCAATTATCCTGCAATCAAATGGGAAGTTGAAGACGGAACTGTGGTGGTGCGTGGATGCAAGGCAAATGAAGAATTTCTAGAAATATTAAATGATTATTTTTTTCATCAATTTGAATTTGAACCAACTTTTGGCGATAATGTTCTCGATCTAGTCATTGCTGATGATTCAATGTTATTTACAATGTTGAAAATAATCCACCAATTGGGTGCACTCAAAAAAGAGTTTTCATTCTAGTTTGATATTCGGAGTAATTATAAATGAAGGAGTCAAAACTTACTCAAAAAAGATTAAGAGACTTAACTATAGAAAGGCAACTATGTGGATATCAGAAAAGATTTTAGCTCAGTGGACTTGTATGATCTACTAAACGAAAAAAATGTTGATAAATGTTGTGAGCTGTTAAAAAACAAATACAATGAGATAATTCAAAAGAGCATACCTGAGAAGAGATTGTTGATGGACCCCGTGAATAAAAAAACAGAATGGTTAACTCAGATATTAAGTCAGCCTGTCAACTCAAGTTCTGTGCTTATGCCATATACAGATGAGCATCTAAAACATACAAACAAGAGCTGAAATCGAAATTCAACAAGCAGGCTAGGAAACTTAAAGCTTTAGTTAAGTCAGCTCTATGAAATAGTCATAAACTCTATGAAAAGTCGAAAGTTGATAAGTGTAAATCAAATCCAAAGCTGTTATTTTCTTAGGTAGATGTAAAAAGCAAGAAAAATGTCAAATGTAAAATCAGATGATAAGTTTGGAAATCAATTGGTAAAAAACAATGATATCGCTAGATGTCTAAACGATCATTTTTTTAGTTCGTTTAAAGCAGATGATATGATAAATATGGAGCCAGAGTTCCCTTTGAAGGCCAAAATGGACTGTTTATTAAATCGGAGATTGTTTTTAGTCCAGGATCTATTAAAAAGTAGCTTGATGAACTGGACAAAAACAAATCAATAGGTCCTGATGGGATTCATCAATACATGTTTAGAGATTGCAGTAATGAAATATGTCAACCGTTGTCATTATTTTTCAAAATATCATATGAGACTAGAATGGTTCCAGCGTGTTGGAAAAATGCAAATGTTACTCTAGTCTACAAAAAGAAAGATAGGAAAATTAATACTGAAAACTACCGTCCAATATCATTGCTGTCGATACTAATAAAACTTATGGAGAAGCTAATAAGAAATGAAATGGTTAGGCATTTAATGGTACACAATGTTTTGTCAGCCCATTAACAAGGATTCATGCAAGCTTAATCCTTTTTTACCAACTTACTGGAAACTTTAGACATCGTCACCTAGGCTTTGAGTAGAGGATTCAGTTCAGTGGTTGTATTTTTCGATTTCTCATAAGCGTTTCACCGCGTTTCAAATAAGCTTTTAAAAATTAAACTAAAGAGTTATGGGTTTACTGGTAAGCTTTTGGCATGGCTCGAAAACTTTCTACATGATAGGAAGCAGTGAATAGTAATTGGTAAGTACGAATCTGATTGGGTTGATGTGCTAAGTGGGGTCCCACAGGGTTCAGTTCTTGGTCCGCTACTATTCTTGATCTTCATAAATGACCGGAACTTATAAGTCAATTTTGTAAGCTGTTTGCGGATGACAGCAAATTGATCAGTGTCATTAGAAATACTAAAGATCAGATACTTATACAAGAGGACATTGACAATATGGTTGAGTGGTCGAAGCGCTGGAGAATGGAGTTCAATGAGTCAAAATGTAAAGACATGTATATTGGCATCTCGAATTTTGGTAAACAAGGAATATCAAAGGTAAATGGGAATGATATCAGAGCTGAATTAGCTTAGACTACTATTGAGCGCGACCTTGGTGTAATGGTGAACAACAAACTCAAATGGAATGATCAAATTGATAGCTGTGTTAAGAAAGCCAACAAAATGCTTGGAAAGCTCAAGAAAACATTTGTATATTTGGATGCCCAACCATTCAAATACTTAACAAAACATATGTTAGACCGCATCTAGAATGCTGTGTATCTACCTAGAATCCTTACTAAAAAAAGGACATATTTAAACTAGAACAAGTTCAAAGATGAGCAACGAAATTAGTTCCACAAATAAGAAATCCGAATTATGAGTCAAGGCTAGCTTATCTGGGATTAGAAAATCTAAAAGAAAAGCGACAGCGTGGAGATCTGATACAATTTTATAAAATTCAAAACAAATTCAATCAAGTCAATTGGTATTATGATGCAGAGTTAAGTGCTTCAGTGAAAAATGATGGTCAAAGTGGAGGTGGAAGACGAGCTAAGCATCGAATTCACTCGCAGCTAACAAAATGTAAGTAAGGCGAAACTTCCTATCTAAAAGAATAGTTAATAAATGGAATGCGTTACCAACGTCGGTTTTAACAGCAAGTTCGATCAACCAGTCCAAAAACAGACTAGACAATGTCGGTAGACACGGAAAAAAAGAAGAAAAAAGGTGAAAAGATTATGGTTTATACATTTAAAAATAAAATCGTGTTACCTTTTGGAGATTTTTCCTGTTATTGACTGTTTGTCTGTTAAACGAGATCCGAAGGACTGAAAGGAGATGAAGGAAACAATAACTGGAGCAAAAAAATAAAAAAAAAGAACAAAGAAAAAAAAACAAAAAAAAAGTTTTTTGAAATATTCAAAATTGAAATATTCAAAACTGATTGGATTTTCTAAACTGATAAATGCGAAAAAAAAAAGAAAAAAAAAGAAGCATAATTATCAATTTTTTGAAAAAGAGGCATATTATTGTGTACAGTAACAATCAAATAAATAAAGAAGATCAACCAAATCAAATACCTAATTTAATTACATAGCTAATTTAATTATATTCGTAGCTAATTCAAAAATAAAAAAGTAGCTAAATAAAAAAAGATAAATCTAATTATTTTGTAGCTAAATTGATTTTTTTGTAGCCAGATTAATTAATTAGTAGATAAAAAATTAATTTTGTAGCAGATGTAAATTAGAGAAAATTGATGAGTTTTATTCTAATTTAAGTTATTTTTTCTATATAAATGTTGAATATTTGATGATATACTGATAAGTATTGAATACTGATTAGTAAATTTTTAAAATGAGTGATACAGAATCCTCTTCGATATCAATTTTAAGACCTATCAACAATAGAGATGACTACACTGATAACGATTCTGAAATCGAAGAAAGGCCTAACAAAAAATTAAGGAAGGCTAATCGAAGTTATGTTCGTCATTGGTGTTGCTTACAATCTTGGCTTATGTCAATTTCCATCTATTGATTTAAACATAGAATGCAATTCAAAGAGAGGAAGACGAAAACAAGCAAATTTGGCATTAGTGACTAGAAAATCTACTGGACCAACGAACCCAGCTTTACAAAGTATCAATCTTGAACATCAAATTTCAACGATCGATGAACAACAACATGATAATCAAATGGAGCCTATTTCACAGCAACAAGAGAACAATGTTAACAATAGATTGCTCATTCAACCGACTTCGTCAAAAACTATTGCAAGACTAAACTCAAAAGAGGCTCCAAAAAAAAGAGGCCGTCCATCAAAAATAAATTAAAATGCAAACATCTAATTTACTTTCTATTACAGTATTTTTTTTTTTTTTAACTACGAAATAATTGATTTGTCAACTTATTTAATTTTTATTATCCATTTTTTTAATTTTTATAAGCCTATTATAATTATATATTATTATTGTAAAAAAAATTTATAGCAACTTTAAATAGCTGGAATAAAGTCAAAAAATATAGTCAAAAAAATGATGTACCAAATGTTGATTGTGGAATTTTTTTGCTGAATTCCGCATTTTACCAAATATAAAGCGAAATAATTCTGAATTATTTACGCGAAATTATGCTAAATAAATCCGCAATATGCATTTTATATTTTGTCTTTTAGGAGCAGTCGTTATTTTTGTTTTTTTTTTACAGATAAACCTCTTTAATTCGGAAAAACAAGTTTTGAAAATAAAAGATTGTATTAGAAAATTTCTGATCTAACAATAATCCGGAAAAGAAGCAAAAAATTAAAAGTTCGTATGAAATATAAAAATTTTATTTACAAATTACAAACAAAAAAATTAAGAAAACGGATAAAACACAAATTTATTACAATTTATTTAAAAAAGCTATCTAAACTAGTTTGTTTTTCTGGCAAGTTGAAGTTTATTATCAATTTTTGATGCTCAAAATGATCAAATCAAACTTAAAATATTAAATAAATTTTAATTATTTAATATAATTAGTGCATAGGTACATTTTTGGATTTTACATACTTTGTTTAATAAAAAAGATAAACTCTGCAATATTTAAATGCACATTGCAGAGTGCACACCATTTAATTTTTATCTGATAATTTTTTGCAGCATTTTGCAGATTTTACCTTTAGATTTAACAAAGTATGTTAAAACCAAAATGTACCTCTGCACTAATTATATTAGATAATAACAATTTATTTAATATTTTAAGTTTGATTTGATCATTTTGAGCATCAAAAATTGATCATAAACTTCAACTTGTCGTATTTCTCCAAGTTCAAAAAAAATTTAATTTTTTTAAGAGATAAGAAAGATCGATTAGTTATCCCTCATTAAAAACTTGTTTTTGTTCAATATAGTTTTCAATATTGTCTAAAGATTCTCTCAATAAATTGTATGAAATTATTTTTTCCACGACTTCCGGCTCATCAACCAGTTCACAGGGTAAATCAGCCTCAAGTGCAATCGAGATTATATCTTGATCGGTAAGGCTTTCGCCTGTCTCAACAACATTCTCAAAATCTACAAAAATATTAAAATCCAACTTTTCTGATATTTCTGATGGCTTATAAGCAAACTTCGATAATTCAAATTTGTCATAAACTTCTTGAGTAATGGACAACTTTTTGTAAATTTTAAATTTTAAAATTATCATTTTTTGATTAATGTAACGATCTGCAATTACCGACATTGTCGGTATGTACATAACGACAATGTCGGAAATTGGTGGACACAATATTTTAAAACCATTTAACGACATGTCGTTAAATTTAAATATGACCAAAAAAGTCATTTTTTGCAAAAATTAGTGTCAAAATTAACGACATGTCGGTAAACGGTTAACGACATGTCGTTAAATGGTTTTAAAATATTGTGTCCACCAATTACCGACATTGTCGTTAAACCTAGTATCCCATATTTAACGACAATGTCGGTAATTGAAAAACAATTTTGAAAAACCAAATTTAATAATTAGCGTCATCACGTGTTAAAAAACCGTTGAAAGTTGTGTGTTGGCAATGTCGCTCAACAAAACAAACCAAAACCGACGGTGGATATTTAAAAATTCGGTCAAGTAAAATCTGAAGAGGTAAGACAAACCGATTAGCCATAAAGTATTATTTAATGCTCTAGATATCGTCCTAAACCAAGTGGAAAATGATGCGATCACATCCATCTACAATTTTTCTTAGAACAAAGTATGGATAATCGAGTTTAATGTTGCTTTTGATGTTGCCCAAATCTTCGATCGTGAAATCAATATTAATAGGACCAATTTCAGGCTTGAAGATGCAAATAAAGTCCCGGATCTCAGAAGGTAATGTACTTTTGGATTTCACTTTTTGCCCTCTGATTTCGAGAATCATAGACTTGAAACTTTTTTTAATGCTGTTCGGATTGATAGTCGTAAGATTGAACACATCACTGAAGAAAAATATAAAGATAGACCCGAGAGGAAAAAGTGTGTCAGAAGAGTGAGAATATCATTCCCAAAAGAAGTTGAGAACATTTTTGGAAGCTTGTCAGGCCCTACAATGATGTATGGTTTAAAGTGTCTTGTGTTAATTGTTGGACAAAAGCAGAAATGCTATATTTGTTATGAAGAAGGACACAACATAGCGAAATGCCCTATCAAAGAAACACTTTGCGAAAAGTGTCATCAGAAAGGACACTTGACACAAAAATGCTCCATTGCTGAAAAGCTAAAATCGCTTGAGAGGAAAAAGATTGACTAAAATGATCTTTACATCGACCAAGAAGAAACCAAATCAATAATTGGAGCTGACCAAAAAGAAAATGATGACAATATGATGCCAAAAACGCCTGGATATCAGCCAACAAATTTCAATGACGTAATATCCCAAATTAGCACACAAGACCTTAATACTCCAGTTTTAGAAGAGCATTTGGTAAGTCGTTTAAACTTTTTTCTACCAGTATGTCAGTCACCTGTCAATGTACGCTCAAATGATCAGAATGAGACTGAAACTTTTTTCCAAACCAAAAATCAAATCAAGAGATTTTCCGAATCTGATCCAAATGAAAAAGAGTTCACAGAAAAAGAATCAAAGACACCATTAGTTGTCTTGGAAAATGAAAACGACAATAGCTTCGAGTCTGAATCAAACAGTTCGATTAATGTAACGATCTGCAATTACCGATATTGTCGGTATGTACATAACGACGGCTCGTTTCATTAACGGATTTTACTTGAACGTCTTTTTTTGCTGAATAAAAGCCTTGCTAATATAAATTTTCAACTATCTTAAACGTGAAGGAGAGATAAATTACGAATTCATAAAACAAAATACATCAAATTGGCTCAAAACCTTTTTATCTGTTTATCATCGTAGTGATGTCACTCCGTATATTCACGCATTTGTCAATCATCTGCATGAATTTGTTCGAAGCGTTGATAACGTCGATCATTTTAATTTAGAAGGTCTAGAAAAATTAAATGATATGACTACGATAGACTATTTCAGGGCAACAAATAAAAGAAAGGGATCAATAAAACAAATTTTGGCTAAAAGATGCCCACAAGACAATTATGAGTATTCGAGCCTATAGTTTTTTGCTTTACTTTTTTTTGTTTTGTTTGTGTTAGATTTTTATTTTGTTATTTTTTTTTATTATTGTGACATTGACTTTTTAATTTAAATAAATTATTACTAAACTAAATTTATTGTTATTTTTCTTTGACCAATAAAATTCGACTTGAAAAATAAAAAAAAATGCTCGAAAATCTTGATATGTATTCTTTCTATGTGTACTATTCATTTATACAAGTATATTTAATACGTCTTTTCAACTTTTCAATTTTCCAATTCTTATTGATCGTTTAACTTTTCCCGTTTCGCTCCATTGAAACCAATAATCAATTTAAATATTTTCTTTTAAATTCTATTTATTAATAGCTTTATTCTTTTCCAAACTTAGGCATCTTTTTTCATTTAATCCTTGAATATTCAAATAAAAAAGAAAGTGATTTTTTGTAAAATGTTTTACTGAGTGTTTATATCTTGAAATATGGCTAAGAATTTGTTCACATGTTTGAGTATTTAATTCATTTAATTCACGGTAATTGTCACATATATATAATAAAATACTCGACAAGTATCTCTTGTGTGGTTTCTTAAATGAAATCTATCTATCAAGAATATTAATTCTTTTGAATCATCTCAATTCTTATTAATATACTCGGATAAATGACAAGCATTATCGTAAATAACATATTTAAGATTTTCATCAACTATTTTTACTGATTTCACAGAACATTGTAATGAACTTAATGATTCTCCTTTAACAATTTTATTGAAATGCAGGATTAATCCACAACTTGTTATACCCGCAACAATTCCTCTAGTTTTTCGTTTGTTAAATCATAAGTCTTTTTCAACATTACATTTTGAGTCATCTCTATATTTTATTCGTTTTAAATACACATTTAATGCATAAGGCCATTTTTGAATGAAGTTTTCTGGTACCCATCTATAATAAGGAGAAGAATCAAATTTTAGCTTATATTCAATTCCAATTGCACTTTTTCTGTGATCAATTATTAATTAGTTAGATTTAGTCCAATATCCAATTTTATTGAACTTACCAGGTTGAACTCAACTAATGCTTTTAATATTAAAATTTTTATGATCCTAGCAAAAATAATTTTCAAGATCTGGTGTTTCATCACATAAAATTCTGTCACCATTCTGTGCATTTAAAAAAAAGTAGTTAAAGATTCAATTGTTTTTGGTACCTTTTTTATTTTTAATTTAAAATTTTTAAAAAATGGAAATATTTTTGTTATTTTTGAACTTTACAAAATTTTCAATTTTTTAAATAGCATTTTCTAATTTTAATAAATAAATCTTAAAATACTGACCATATGTCAACAATTTAAAAAAAAAGCAACAATTTTAATGTCACAAAAAACAAAGGAAGAGGCCACTGCCTCAAATATCACAAAGAAATATCGAGGCTCCAACATAGAGATAACTTTTTTTTCAACAAAACCGCTAACATATGGAACTCGCTGCCAAATGAATTAGTTGAAGCCCCTAATGTTAACAGCTTTAAAGCAGGCATTGATTGCTGGATGAGCAGCAATCAATCACATCAGCTGTCTTAGTGTGCCTTATCAGCACACTCGCTGGCTAGCCAGCTACAGTCAAAACTATTACTACTACTACTACTACTACATATACTTATTATATTAATTCATAAAGGAAAACGTCCTTTCACCAAGTTCTATATTAAAACATAACAATATTTTTAAGCATTTTTTATATATTTTCAATGTAGCCAAAAAATAAAGCATGTATCTTTATTTAACATTAAGACTACTTTATGTCTTTTTTTAAGGATTACCAGACTTAGCGTTACTTTCATGAACTTTAGTTTTCTGGTTAAAAACGCTTTAAAAATAATGAATTTTATGAATCATTACTCAAACAGTCTAAGATTCTGTCTCTTTATCCATATAATTAAAATTTCACTCATTTGAATCAAATTTTTTTTTAAAATATTTAAATTTATAGTTGTGAATAACTTTGATAAGTATTTAATCGATAAAGCATAATTTCAAAGAATCTATAACATTAATTTTATTTATAAACAGCAACATTATTGATAGACTGTTTGTTTTGATATCAATTTTCGAATATAAAAATTCTTCTTTTTTTTCAATATTTGTAATGCTAATCTTTAAACTTATATTGTCTTACTATACTTGTTTTTTATTTTTTCAATTAATAAAAAAATTTAATTTTAAATTTTATTTCAATCAATTAATTAATATCATATTAATAAAAAATTAATGAATGTTATTTAGGATTTGTTTTCTTGCTTAAATTTTTTTATTTCTTTAAAAAAGTTGAAGATTTTAAATTTTGGTTTATTTTTATTATTTAGGTTAAAATTATTCAATCTAAATCAATTTAATAATATAAATTTAACACTCTCTTCTATTTACTTAGATATGTTTGTCTGAATTACTTTCCATAAAATTTTCCAATTAAATTTTTTATGTCACAAAATTAGATTTTGACTAGTTCTTTTCCATTCAATTGTTTAATTTAGAGTGAATATTAAACAAACTTAAAAATGCAATTAAGTTTCAACATTGCTTAGAAGTGTGTAAACAATTTTTTTCTTCATTTAGTAAAATATTTATTTTTTAAATTTTTCTTGTTCAAAAATTTTATTTTTGATTCAATTATTTACAATTAAATGGTTCAATATTTTAAGAATACTTGAAATTTATTTGTATGCTAATTTCAATTCAAGTTCTTTTATTTAAATTAATCGATCGAGAAAAAAAAATAATCTAAACTTTTGATAAAAATTTTATATTCCATTTGATTTTGGCACATTTTCCTCAAATATCTTAGCATTATCTCGTTTACTGAGAAAATTAAATTTTTTTGTCTCTTGTATCAAAATGTTTTTCAATATCTGTTCTTCATTAATTCGATTGAATTGCGTGTTTTTGTTGAATATATTTTATAATAAATACAAGAAGTTCATTTTTTCACCTTTTATTGTGTAATATTGTCAATACCTCCTGGTTATGTTCAAATATTGCAAATCAGAAAAAAATCAATATAATTATTTCCACCTTAAGAAGAATTTTCAATTATTTGTTCTTATTTTTTTGTTTCGTTTTAGTCAAGATGCCAAAATACTGTTCCAATTATAAAAGATTGTTTTTTTTTTAACCAAATTTATTCTTGTCATCAAGTTTCATCAATATTCTCTTAATTCATTATTTTATTTAATAACAAAATTAATAATTTTCTTATTATCAATTTTAATCTCGTTTATTAAATAATGCTTTCATTCTTTCATATTAAATCAGCCAATTTAATATGCCACCTTAGTTATGTTTTTATTTGAAAAATAAGTTCTATTAAATTTTCATTTTCATGTTTTTTTTTTTTTAATTTTTTAATTTTAACCTCTCATTTAGCTTTGATCACTTGACTTATTCGTCAATTCAACTACTTGGAAATTAAAATTGAAGAGCTTGAGGAAGCGAGACAGCTAGGTAACTAAAATAAACTAATATTTTTTTTCTTAAGTTTATTTTCATGGTGCTTCTCCATGTGAACGTGTTTTCAGAATAATTGCCATTTTTATCTCAAATATTCCTATCGATAAAAAAATCAATATATTTATTTCCATTAAACAAAATTAAAAATTGTTCTCTTTCATTTTCTCTCTCTAGAAACTACAGTTTGATTAAACTAAAACGTTTGTTACAAAATTTGAGAAGAAAATGAGAAATTTTTAAAGTTTGAAAATTGCTTTATTCAAATGTTAAATAAATAACCCGAATAAAAAAAAGCATTGTTTGCTAGAATCGACGACAGATTGGAATATCTCAATCTTCAGGATTCAAAAGTATTATATTAGGTATCATTGATGGGGGGTTCGATCTGAATTTTATATGTTCAATAACTTAAGAATTTATCGATTTTTTTCTCCAGTTTTCAGAATTATATCATTGATGCTTTTTAATCACAAAAGATCAAAAATTAAATTCCATTTTTGCAGAATGCCTACAGCAGTACACAAGCTTCATTTAAAGCATATCTCAATACATTTCGTTCCATGAATTTATTGATTATGTTTACATTTTTTTTTCAAATTTAATTAAAATTTTTAACTAATAAAATTGCTTTGATTTAGATGAAATTAAGCCTTAAATGATTGCGATCGAACGCAAATGAAAAATTTTTTTGATTGCTATTGAATAACATTTTTTTTTGAGAAATTAAACCTTTTTTATTTTTTTACCTAAAACCACATTTAATTTTGCCAAATACTGAGCATTTGTTAATTAAGCACAATTGGAGCTGAATTACGGCAATAGACAGAAAAAGTGTTTTTTAACTTTAAAGCAGGTTTTAATTTAAATTGATTACTAAATAATTTGTGACTTGAAGAACGAAAAATTGTTTTCCGGTATTTTTTTGTTTAAATAGTTATTTGGCATAAATTCTGCCGCATGAATAGAATAATAATTTTGAAAAAAAAAGCTCTTAAAAATTTAATTTATTTTTGTTTAACAAAAATCGATGGTAGCTTTTAGTACTAAAAAGCTGGTCCCTGTGAGTAGCTCACTGCAAGAAGCATCTTTTGTGAACAAAAAATCATTACTATTAAAAATTAAATTTAAAAATGATTGCCTTAAGCGATCAATAAGTTGTTAATCATCTCAAACTCTTTTAAGAATTAAATTTATTTGGCACTTATGAAATTTTTATATGAAAAAAAAATAAAGTAAAATTAATAATTTTACTCGGATAGCATCATGCAAATCAATGACTGCAATTAAAATAAGATTTACAATCTCTCGAGTCTAAAGGAAAAGTATTTTAGACTTTTAAATTAATCAAAGTTGAGGCACACGAGATAGCAGAGAGGTATTTTTAATTATCCAACTTCCATAGGAAAAAAATTTTCAAAATGTCAACTTAAATAAAAAGTAGCAAACTGAACCAAAGGGTATGAATGGCATTTGGCTTTGACGTTTTGCATGAATCTAATATGAACATACACCCTAATGATACATTCCGAGATCGAATGCTTAAGAGTGATTGTAAAAAAGCTAGCTATTTGAATCAGATATTGCATAATAAATTTCAAATGTAATCAATTTATAAAATAAAGGTTGAATTATATAGAATATTTGTGTTGATTCTTGTAAGCCGCACAATTTAAAGTAAATAATATCTTATCAAATTTGTTATTTATCGAACTTTATTTGTTTATGCTGGTTAAAATGATACTTAAGTTGGATGAAGTAAAGATATTGAATTTTTGAAGAATTTTTCGACTAATTCAATAAAATTTCACCAAAAATAAACTTTTTAGGAATGAAATATTACAAATGCTAATTGGTTTAAAAAAAAATTTTTCCTTCAATTTATCTATTTTACAATTTACTGCAACCTGTGAATATTTTTTTTGGTTCATAATTTAATTTAAAAGAATTGATTATTAAACTTCTAAATTAAATTTGAGAAAAAAATTATTGTTCATTCTTTAGAACGATTTTTTTTTTAACAAGGAATTCCGAACTGAATTAATTTCATTTTAAAAAAAGTAAAGAGTTTATTTAGGAAAAATAATTTATAGGTCTAGCAGTGTTTCATTTGGTAGAAAATAATTGTAGCGCTTGTGTTTTTAATAGTTACCGGATTTTGTTATTATTTTTCTTTTGTTAAAAAAGAATGCAGCTAATTGATGGAATTTAAATAAAACATTTTAATTTAATTGAATTTTTGGCATATTATTTAATTATTTTCTGCTTAATTTAGAATCATTTTAAACAAAAGTATAAACGACAAAAAAGCGATTTGTGTTATTTGACTTTTTTTTTAAATTTTAATTCCAGGAAAAAATTTCACAATTTACTCAGTTTATCCAAAAGTATAGAAATTTTTCTTATTATTTTTTGATATTTAGTTTCAACTTAAACTAATTTAAAAAAATCTAATTCCAAAATGAGTATCTTTTTTGTCAGTTTTATTTCAATTTATCCAATTCAATTGTCGAAAAAGTAATGTTGACTCGATATAATAAAGAAGAAATTGGTTCTATATTGATAAAATATAGTCAATACAATCGCTTAAAAAATTTCGGTAATTATTGAAAACTGAGTCGAAATCAAGTTATTTTCTGACTTTTATTTTGAGTGAGGACTCCGAATTAAAAAAAATAAGACTCAATCAAAGCACCCTGGGCCATAAATGTGAATAGTTTGTTTACAAAATTAAGATAATTAAACCATCCAGCGTCATGCTGAATGGCTTTTAACCAAAATAAACAATTTTTGATCAGAACAAGTTCAGACTATGCAGAAGAATCAAAAAAATTCTTAATCTTAGCAATCAATTTTGTTTGAGAATTCTCTTTGTCTAAACATAAGCCTGAAATAAATTTAAATTTAAAATAAATTGGAAAAAAATTCTCATTTTAAAAGCATTTAAATACCGAAATAATGCTATTTACATAGCAATCAAAAAGATTATACAAATATCTTTAATAGGTCTTCATTTATTTTCATATTATTGCTGCATTTGGCAATAATTCTTTTTGACATGAAGCATTTTAAAAAAATTTCAAGTAATAAAGAAAAATTTTAAGCCTCATGTTTTCAAGGGATCATGTGTTTTACGCAAACAATTAATCTTCTAAACCACTACTATTTTTGTCGGTAGAGCGTTTATTTTCTCGACATTTAGAGATTGTTTAAGAATAGCTCAATTGGTTCATGGCTAAGTCGCTTTCAATTTAAACTAATTTCGAAATGTTCTTTAATTATCATATTGTGTAAAATTAAAATTGATCATAAAGTTTATGTAAGAAAAATTCTTCCTGCGATTTGTTTCCTTTGTTTTCTCCTGAATAATAAATAGCTTTGAATCAAAAATAAAATTCAAAAATTTAATCAATATTAGCTAAAATAAATTAAAAAAATTTATAGGATTTGGCATTAAAATTAGTACTGGCAATAAAAATTTAATATATTTTTAATCATAAATTAATAATAACGTGAGAGGTATTCAGTAGGGATTTGACTGATTAAAGCTCTCTATTGAACTTTATTTAAAAACAAATAAAATTTAAGTTTTTTATTCAATGTTATTTTCAGCAACAAAAATTTTGTTCAAGTACAAATTTAGTAAAATTGTACTTAATACAGACTTGGAGAAATAATTGAAAAAAGATCAGTAAATGATAAGAAAGTCTGGTGGGAATTTATCTGCGCTTAAAATTGGGCTCTAAGTTACCATCCATGGCGTGTCCCAATGGCTTTCAAATTTATGCGTCTTACTTAAATTAAGGCAAATAAGTGTGATGTAGGATGCTGATTTGATGAATCTATTTTTTCCAGAAATGAAGCCAACAATTTTGTTCGAATTATAAAGCTGTAATTACAAAAAATAAGGAGCTTAGCTAAAACGCTTTCTTTAAAAAAAAAAAACATATTCTCTCCAAACTTGGTTAACCATGACATTAGTGGGATGGCTTGGAAATATTGTCTAAGTAGTTTACAGCTTAGATATATTAAAAGGGAATTATCGATGATAGAAAATCTCCCATTATCCTGGAATCGATGTAAAAAATGATGAAAATCTAAAATAAAAAGTATCTAATTAATTATACCATTAATTTTCGAGTAGATATTCAGATTTGTTTCATTTTTTTTCTTCTAATAAGCCAAAGAGTTCGATAACGTAGCTTTAGATAAGTACTTGGCAAAAGCACT
This sequence comes from Brachionus asplanchnoidis, assembly GCA_025491095.1. Taxonomy (NCBI): domain Eukaryota; kingdom Metazoa; phylum Rotifera; class Eurotatoria; order Ploima; family Brachionidae; genus Brachionus; species Brachionus asplanchnoidis. Next base: position 3,668,143 of record JAILYF010000004.1, read on the forward strand.
CTGATAATTATCTTAAAAATTTTATAATAAAACTTTTATTAGTAAAGATTGAAAGAATCATAATTTTACCTTGGATAAAAATAGCAACAAGCCTCATCGAATGCTGATATTTGTGCAGAGTAAATTTCTCAATCAAGTGGTTGCTCATCACATTTAAGTTATTGCGAAAATTTTCTTTATTTACTTTAATGCTAAATTTTATACACTGGATAGAGCCAATTTCAGCAAGAGTAATCAAGCTAAAAAATTCAATCAATTCAATATTTATTTTACAAGGTGCTTACTAAATGTAGCAAAAAAACAAGATTATAAAATGTTTAATTTAATTTTTCAAAAAGAATTTTTATTATTAAACCCACATCCGATAATTTAAAAAAAAAATTTCTTTTTTTTCGACAACTTGAAAATTTTTTGATCATAAAAGCTCGCTGCACAAAACATTCAGCTAATTTTTGTTGCTTTGTTTCCTCGTAGCTATCGACAATGTTAAACTCTACTTAATCATTCAAGTTAATGACATGGAATTATTTTCAAAAGCTCGATTCAAAAGAGAAAATCAATTATAAAACTTTAGTTTGTTTCCATCAGCCATCGATTTTCCATGAAATTGCTAAACTGGTCGAGAAAATTAGGAATTAGATTAGGCATAAAAATAGGGTGCATTTGACAAAAAAAATTCGGTGCGCTAGCAAAAACGCTTCATTCAAGTCATGGGGTCTAGAAAAATTTTATGATTAAAATTAAAAATTATTAAATACAGGTGCTTATTTAAACCAAAATTTATGGCAATAAATAAAGTTCATTTGGTTACAGTTACTCATTTGAACGTCATTTTTTTACTGTTCTTAATAAATTTTTGAAAAAGTTATAATTTCAGAAAGAAATATTAAGAAAAATTTTGTTCTGATAAAATATTTATTTTGTTTTTTTTTTAATCGATTTTGTTTTTGTTTTATTTTTATTGTTCTTACAGTAAATTTTAGTCTTTCAGAAATTATTAGGGAACCAAAATTACATTTTTGATTTTCGATGAAAAAATGATGCTCAATTCTTGGCTTAAGTTTTCTAGGAAAATTTTGGATTTATCAAACATAAATAATAACAAATAATTAAAGCAAACAAAAGTATCTTGGGTTAGCAAGAAGTATTTAAAAAAATTCAATTTTTTTCGAACCATAATTATGATAGATTTGATATTCATTTGTTATAATTTTATACTCAAGCGATCTCTAATTTTATTGTTTGAATTGTTCAAAAATTGATTTATTATTTCATTAAATAAAAATTTAATTTAGAGTTCAATTGTTTGAGATATTTATTTTTTTAGAAGTTCGTCTTAATTATATAGACATCTAGAACTAAGCAAAGCAAAATTTAGAGCTCAATAATTTGTTTTTCAATTAAATGAATCTAGATTTTAATAAATTTTTGTTAAATTTCAGTAGCGCAAAAAATTTAAATACGAAATTCAATTGCATTAAAAAATAACAGATGACAGTTTTTTCGATAAAAAATTATTATTTTAATATTTCAAAGCTCCAGCATCTGCATTAGAATTACATATAGTGCGAATTGAAATTTGATCAAAAGTCTTTTTGAGTCTTAAGTGTGTCTTTAACAGCATAGCAATTTTTATTTTTTCTTAATATTTGATTCAATATTTTTTTTAATTTTTAACTTAAATTTAGTTCAAGGATTTTATTATTAAATTAATGTTTATCAATAAAAAAATTGATTTTTTTCTTTTAATAATTTTTCTCTGAAATTCTAAAAAACTTCAAATAAGTAAAAATAAATAGGCATTATAAAATAGATTTTATTACAACCTAAAAGCAAGCCAAAATCAGCTAAGCTTTTTAAATTAAGTTTTAACTAATTTAATTTAATAAGATTTGATAAATTGCCGTATCATTTGATATTTATCTAATAGATGCTAATTGATTAGTAATCAATGATTACTAATTCAAAAAAAGTCTTGTTCAATGGTGCTTTCTTAATACATTAAGAAAAATACTGATCAAAAAATTCACGATAATAAAATTAAAAGCCAAAAAAGAAACAGTTAAGTTTCGGTTTTGTGACATTCAGTACAAAAGAACAGAAAAAAAATTAAAAAAAAATGAAAAACTTTTTCTCCATAGAATTAAAATGAGTTCTTAAATTTTAATTTATGGAAAAAAAAAATTAAATTTTTTTTCTTTTCTTTTGTACTGAATTTTACAATACACTAAGTTTCTTGCTAAAAATTTTTTTTCTAAACAAAATTTTAATTCAATGATAGAAAAAATCAAGGAACGCTGCGATTCAAGGATAAATTTAATTAAGTTTTTGTTATAAACAAATGAATTCTTTATTATTAATAAAACCTTAGAAAAACTTTATAATTCTTTATAATATTTAGAATTAATCTTTCTCTTGTCATTACTCAATCTCAGAAACTAGCATTAAATAATAATAATAATAATAATAATATGTCCCTTTCTATCCTAGTGGATAATGGGGAGGCGCTCATCTCCTTTTCCTGTACCTTTTTGAGCTTCGGCTCCAACCTGACACAGAGGTAGCTGCATCGAGTTGGTCATCTACACCGCTATTATTACCCAGTCGAAACCGGTACCCCTATTTTTATGATGAAAGGGGTTTAAACATTCGTCATTATAGCATTAAATAATCCAGTTAGTTAAAAATTTAGCAGGTAGATCAATTCTTAGTAGAGTGAACAAAATGTTAGGACAGACTGAGTCATTCTGTTCCACTGATGGTCAAACTGGTGTAAGAATAGAAAAAGGTATTTAAATCTAGATATATACAAAAACCATGTTTATATATTTATTACTAATAATAATAATAAAAACCGGCTCCATTGATTAATTGCTACCTTACTTTCTTCCCAGAACTGTTCAATATCTAAACATATAACACCTGCCATCATTTATTTACAATTATCTATTTTAAATCTTAAAGGAGCTTTAGTTTATTATATATAAGCAAATAAATAGTGTAAAATAATTTGCATTCAAACTAAAAAGTCAGCCGTAATCAGCTTAACTTTTAAAAGTTAATTTTTAATTTATTTGATTTATTATAAAGATTAGATAAAATTATCTATCTTCATGAATGCTAATTAATTGCTTAAATAATTTTAATAATTATTAAACAAGGTGCAACAGATTCAAATAAATATAATGTGACTTTTAAAAACTCAGTTAATTATCAAAATTAAAAAAGTCATTTGAGATATGAATTTACTTTAAATATTTGATCCAATTTAAGCTAAAAGCAGTCTAGGTAGTATTATTAGAAATTTTGACTTGGGTACCAAATTTCTCATTTTTAGGCAGCTTTTTTTAAGTATTGAGAATTTTCTAATCTAGAAAAATAGAACAGAAAACAAATTAATTTTCAGGTTTGCATCAACTCAAGATTATCTTTCGAATGACAAATAATTAATTGTTTATCAAAATACACTCATGATCAAGCCACATTAAAAATATTTCAATTTTTCATGATTAATCATTACTTTTCTTTTCTAATAAATAGCATTTAAAAATAAAGTGAACATTTTAAATTCAAAAAGAATCAAGTGATTTATGTCACTATTATTTTTCCAGTTTGTTTATGATTATCTAAACAAAAATAACAAAAAATAATTATCGATTATTTTTTTCTGCTAGAACATTTGGTCTAAAGTCTGTCTTTAGAATAACAAAAAATTTATTAATTATTTGTTTTAAGTATTGTGAAAAAAAAGCCTAAATACAGTCTAACTTCTGCTTGGGTCAATTGATACGAGAGTTTATTTTGAATTTTTTGTTTGTAAATTTTAAATTGACAAATTCATTGAATAATATTTATTGATGGCTTAAATAATTAAAAATAACTAGATAAAAATATTCTCACACAACAACAAAATCATTAATTTGAGCAAATATTAGATTATTCATTTGATAAGTACACCCTGTTGTTTCATTTGCTTTTATCGATCTCTTCGATTTACCGAGTTTTAATAAAACCTAAATCTTTAGAAAAAATCGAGTTACTTTTGTTTCAAATAAAATCCCCAATACCTATTCTTTTAATAAACCCAACGAAGCGAATTCTATAATGCCGTTTGAGGAATATGGATAAATCTAGTATCAAAAATTTTAGACAAATTAAATCAACAATTGATGAAGACTGCAATTGTAAATCTATGAAAATTTTGAATCAAAACACCAATGCATTACGGCATAATACAGACAAATATCAACCAAACTCCAATTTCCTCTCCGGTTTTAGTAATCAAGAGAAAACAAATGATTTCATGAAATCTTCGACAAATTCAATCTCATCTAGAAACTCGAAGCAGAGAGCTTCTGGCGACAAAATGAGCTTTCGCTTTGACAGAGACAGAAATCAAGACAACCAATATGAGCAAGAAGGCGAACTACTTTTGGACAAAAGAAAAAAGCTAAATCGAAATGACACCTCGTTTGATTCGAATGGTCTGAAAAAAAAGATAAATATAGAGCTCAAAAGTCGGTCTAGCGAGCGGGAATACAGCGAAATTGCCAATGATGACGAGGAGGATGATGATGATGAAGAACAAGATCAGGTCATGTTCACAGGCTATGTGCCCAAAGCGCTTAAATACTTCTCCCAGCAGTCTAAACCACGATACTGGTGCTTAAAGATGATCACATCGCCGTGGTTTGAACGAGTCAGTATGTTTATCATTATTATCAATTGTATCACATTGGGCATGTATCAGCCTTGTAATGACAACCCATGTACTTCGACCAGATGCAAAATACTTACGCAAATAGACCATTTGATTTTTGCTTTTTTTGCCGTCGAAATGTTGATCAAAATTTTGGCCATGGGTTTTTATGGAAATGACACTTACATGGCTGACTCTTGGAACAGACTTGATTTTTTTATAGTTCTTGCTGGGTGAGTTAAATTACATCTTTTTTTTTTCTTTTTTAATTTTGGTTTTATTCTAAAAGAACATTTGAATATGCTGTGGCGTCAGAAAATTTGAGTTTGTCTGCAATAAGAACTGTGAGAGTGCTCCGGCCATTGAGGGCCATCAATAGAGTACCAAGTAATTATTAAAAATCAAATTGAATGCATGTCACTTGAATAATCTTTATAAATACTTTGGTAAAATTAAGTAAAAATTGAATAAGGGATCTTAATTTTATTGAAGAAGTTTATTTGTTAAGCTTTTTGAAAAAAAATGTGGCATCTTTAAAGGTTTTAATTTCATTTCCAAATGTTGTGCCAAGATGAAAGAATTTAATTTTTTATTTAATTTTAATTTTAATTAATTACAAATATTTACGTAAAATTTAGTAAAATATACTAAAATTGATTTTTGAGTGGAAAAAAAAATGGAAAATATTTTTTTAGTTGTTGGACTCAAGCTTTTTTACGTACATTTTCTAACAATTACAATAATCATATCAACACAGTACAGAACCAATTTTAGACTTCAAGAAAAAATCATCAAAAGTTTTTAGTTTGTTTTTTTTTTTTGCTAAAAAATGTAAAAATCTTAATGGCCTGATAATTCAAGCCTTGAATTTTTTTTAAAAAAATTTTTTATAGATCTATTAAATTAAATACTTAAGTCCTTGAGGAAATTGGTGAAGCCATTCGTTAGTTCTAAATAAGTAAATTAAAACGTATCATGCTACTTTAATGAATTTTTACTTTCCAATTTTGGTTATGCGTTTTTTTTTAACATTTTTTGACATTTGCTTAATCAATAATTTTTTGCTACTGAATAAAAAAAAAATCTTTAATCTAAATTTAAAAATGTTTATATTTGGATTTGTGACTTTTAAGCGTTCTCTAAATGATGTAAAGGTTCTACACAATCTAACAAAACCTTCAATTCATAGGTTTTTAGGATTATTAATTAAAAATGACACATCAGTTACCCATCGCTGATTTTTTTAATTGTAAATATAAGATTTTTAGTTTAAGCCAAAACTCTTAAGAGATTTTTTAAATAATCTGGCAATCACATATATAAAAAAGATAAGATCGAACATAGGGTTTTTGAACATTACCATGGTTTTATGCGAATTGCCATTTCTCGGAAAATGTAAAAAATTTTACATTTTTAGATATTTTCTTAAATTTTTTTTGCAATATATCAGAAAATTAATTATATGAAAGTTTATTTATTAATTTTCTGAAATATCGAAAAAAAAATATTCGAAAATGTAAATATAAAATTATTAACATTTTCCCCATTTTTCAAAAAAATAAAATTTTTGTAGATAAGTCTTACAAAATGGAGTCTAGAATGCCCGAATTCCGCCAAACAATTACAATTCAATAAATCAAATACTACCAGACGGAATTTCCGCTTTCCGCCAAAATTTTGATTTGAAAATTTTTTCTTCAAAATAAATAAAAGAATAATTAAATTCTAAATAAATCAATCATTGAATACAACTTATAAACAGTAATAATAAAATAGAATTATTTAATACAAAAATTAATAAAATAAAAATTGAAATGAGTTTAAAAAGAGGAAAAAGTTTTCAATTAGGCAAGTTGAAGTTTGATTGTCAGAGATTTTTTTTTGTTATTTAATTTTATAAGTTATTATTTTGTTTAAATTTATATCAATTTTGAAAATAAAATAAAATAATTGTAACAGTTTTTTTTTTATTACTAATTTTAAGTTTCGTTTTAAAATTTTTATTTTTTGAAAAATTTTTTAAATATTTTTTATTCGTAAAAAAAAGAATTTTTTAATTTTCTTAAAATTTATTTTTATTCGTTTTTATTTGATCATTTTTTGTTTAGAACAGTCTTAATTAAAGTTATTTTTTATTAAGGTATGAGAATTTTGGTAATGCTTCTTTTGGATACTTTGCCAATGTTGGGAAATGTGTTACTTTTATGTTTTTTTGTTTTCTTTATCTTTGGTATTATCGGAGTTCAGTTGTGGAAAGGCATTCTGCGTAATCGATGCTTTTTCGACTATAATCACACTTCAATGAGCGATTTTCTAGACGAATCATTCAAAAATACCTACTACAAACCCGAACATGTAGATAGCTTTATATGTAGCCAAGGAAATGGAGGTATAACTACGTGTGCTGATATTCCACCGTTTATCAACAACTCTCGTATATGCAATTCAACGATAGACATTCTGCGCTCACCGGCAAGCAACTCAAGCCCTGCTTGTATTAATTGGAATCATTACTATTCCAAATGCCGTCCCAGCGATAAAAATCCCTTCCAAGGAGCTATTTCTTTTGACAACATCGGATACGCTTGGGTTGCTATTTTTCAGGTATTTTGAAAAAAAAAAACTAAGAAAAAATAAATTCTTAGTCTTGGTAAAGATTATCAGTTTGGAAAGTTGGGTGACAATTATGTACTTTATTCAAGATGCTCACTCGTTTTGGAACTGGGTCTATTTTGTTTTTTTGATTGTTGTAAGCTTTAAATTTTTATTAGGAAAAAAAAATTGATTTAAACAAAAATTAATTATCAAAAGATTGGTTCCTTTTTTATGATCAATTTGTGTCTAGTCGTAATTGCTACACAATTTTCCGAGACTAAAAAACGTGAAACAGAGAGAATGATTGCAGAGCGGCGCCGTTTTTCTCGTTCAAGCAGCACTTTGCTAAGTGATTCTGGAGGTGAACCAGGAAGTTGTTGGGAAGAGCTTCTAAAGTATTCTGGCCATTTGTTCCGCAAGACCAAAAGACGCATCTTGCGCAAATATAATAAGTACAAAAATAGCCGCAGAAAAGTACAATATTTTTTAAATTTGGCTTAAAAAAATAAAAAATAAAATTTTCTTTAGAGCATAAGTGAAAAAACGCTAAAATTAAATAAAAAATCAACAATTAAGGACGATTCGTCCAGAATTCTTTCGAATAATTTAGATGTTAACCAAGTTAATCTGAACTGTAGGTGTAAATGTCACCTAAATGCCACCACCTGTAACCAACCAGAAGTCGATTCTGTAAAAAGTTCAAACAATGAAATTTTTCTGTCCCACCATTCTGGCCTTGAATCCAATTCAAATCAGGTCCTAAATCAATCTTTTAATATTGATTCCAATAGTGATATGATTCCAGACAAGCAAATAGCATCAACTGGCGAAAAATGTCCAGTATGCAGACATACAAAAAAATTTGATATTATTCACAAAAAAACGCTAAATCTAAATGATTCGGCCATTTTATCGTTTTCAATAAATTCAAATAATTCTAAAGCTTTAAATCGCAGTGCTCACAGTGAAGTTAAATATTTCAAAGAAAATTGTTCCAATCTTCCAATGGACAACCAAGAGTACTTTTATTGCTATTCAACAATTCTTACCCCACAGATGCTAACCAATTCGAATTTGAGCGACAGTGGTTGCTTGAGAGAAAATTTGGAACCTGATGCAAACAGACAAATCGATGGAACCGAGCGAAGAACAAGGAACAAGCTAAGAAAAGCCAAACAAACTAAAAATCAAAATTGTTGCTTATCATGCTTTTGTTGTTGTTCGAATCTATTGGAAAAAACAAAGTTATGTATTTTTATGAATATAATTAATACGAAAGTAAAAAATTTTGTTGATGGAAATTTTTTTCAAAGAGCTATTTTATTCTCAATATTAATAAATACGTTTTGCATGGGAATTGAGCATCATCAACAGGTAATACTTGATTTAAGATTTTAGAAAATAGAAAATAAAGAAAGATTTTTTTTACGCAAATATCGGATTAAATTTTTTCATTTGACATTTTTGAGAAAATATTTGACAACATTTAAAAATTTTATCATTTTAATTATTTTAAGCCTGATAAAGTCTTCGAGTATTGATACTTAAATTTTTTGTTGATACTTTATTTTGTCAATTTTTTTGTATTAAAAGAAAATTTACTCAAAAACCCCTGAACTTTCTAGTATTAATTTTGATTGGAAAATTGTTAAACTAGGTTTCTTACCTAAGGAATTTTTTTCTTACTTTTTTTTTATTTCTAACAATGCTTTTAAATTAATTTTTAAAATTTTAAAGAAAAATAGATCGTCAAAAAATGATCAATTCTCAATAAGCTTTGGGTTTAGTACTTACTTCTAAATATCATTCTAAAATAATATATTTTAATTTATGAGATGAAATGGTTTAATTTTTTGTGTTTGAATTACAAAATGTATCTAATGTTGAAATAACATTGAAAAAGTGTGATGTTTAAATCATTTTTTCAGTTTCAAATAAAAAAATAATTTTATTTGATATATGATGATCATTAAGATAATATTTTTAGTTTAAAAAACTATCTACTCTCTGTTTTCCATTTTTTATAAATTGAAATTTTATTAAAATGCATCAAACGAACGTTAATTATTATTAGAGTCAAAAGTTATGAAGAAAAAAACAAAGTTTTTTGGGTCTAGAACCTATTACTGGAGCAATTCTTGTTCTCAGGTTTTGTGAACTATTAGTTCACCTAATCTAAAAATTGTTCACCTATTTTGAAATGTCTTCATCCATTTAAAAATAAGCTAAATGTAATATTAAAAAATAAGATAGATAAAAAAAATCATTAGTTCAAGTTGAGCGGAGTAGGTAAAATTTGCGAAATAGATGTATCAGACTTGTTTTTAAGTCACAGTTTTAAGTCTAAGTCACAAAAATTTAAGTCAAAGTCATGACTTGACTTAAAGTTTTTTTTTTTTGAGTCAAGTCAATGACTTAATTTTTTTTTTTTTATTAAGTCTAAGTTATGACTTGCACAAAAATTTTTATCAATATCTGCTTCATTCGGACAAGTTGAAAGAATTTTTTCATAATTTGGTTACATTAACAGACCACATGGGTCAAGATTAACAGCCAGGAATTTGAAAGCAACTACTTTATTGGTATCAAATATGGATTTATTAAATCATTGACTTGACTTAAGACTTGTGACTTAAAAACAACTCTGAGATGTATCTAATATCCCAAAAGTCAAACACTTGAAGGGTGAAAAATTAATCTTTCTACGCATTATTCACATTAATAATATTGAAAATTTTTCATCCTTCAAGTGTTTATTTTTCTTTATTTTTTATTATTTATATCTAAAGGCTAATATTTAAGTAGAGAGTGTATTTGGGTATTTTGGATTGTTGAAAGGGTAATAACAGGTCAACCAGATCAGACCAAATGCTATTTTTAAAGCTTGTTAAAATCAAAAAAAAAACAAAAAAATTTTTAACTTCACAATTGTTTATTTTTGAAGGCATTCTATTAAATAGCTCTATTCAATTTGTTCACCTAATTTTAAATTTGTTCAACTAATTCTATTTTAGTTCACCTTTAAGTGAACAAAAAAAATAGGTGAACTAATAGTTCACAAAACCCGATAACAAGAATAGTTCGTATAATAGGGGAACTATGGAAATTTTTTTTTCATATATTTTTATTCTGAAGGAGCATTAGCTCGATACAGATAAACAAATAAATAAATAAATTATTTAAAAGTTAACAAAAGAATCTTCTATATTTTTTTTCAAATTTCCAAATAAAAATTAAACTCATTCCAGATTCACTTAAGAGTTTAATTTCAATTATGAAGATGCTTGCAATATTAACTTAGAATTATTGTAGTGCTATGACACATGGTTTTTACGCAATTTTACGTAAATTAACGTTAAAATACGTAAAATAACTTCAATTTACCTGAAACCAAATAGGCTCAAAAGGTGGCCATTTTTTGGTAATTTTTGGTAAAATAAACCAAATTTTTCAATTATTTTCCATTTTAAATCTTTTAATTAAATTACCTTTTTTTAACGTAATTTTGTAATTTTTCGAATTTTAATTTTTTAGAAAAGATAAAATAAAGTAAAAAAAAGTAAAAAACTATTTTATTAATTTCATTAAATTTCTTCAGATGCTTTAGATATAATTAATGATTTGACCAATCACCGTCATTTTCTATTACAATTTTTATTATCTAAAATTAAATATTGAGTGTTTTTTATTAAGTTTTATTAAAATTACATTTTTCAAACGATTAATATAAGATTGACATTTAATTGTCTTTGAAATTAAAAAATAGCCTTCACAATGTTTTTTGCACTTTTTATTCCATTCTTGAGTGACTCAAATTGTGAATCGAATGAAATAGTTTATATAATTAAATGTAATAAATGTAAATTATTTTATATAGGTGAATCATCTAGAAAAGCCAAAATAAGAATAATAGATCATTTATATTCAATTAGGAAATTTAAAAAGGATATTAGAAAATCTCTAAGTAATTTTAATTCATGTTCAGAAGTATCTATTCACTTTAATAAAATAAATCATGTTGAAGATGATTTTTCATTCTATATAGTTAAATCTGACCTGAAACAAGACATTATTCGAAAATCAACTGAAACTGACCTTATAAACCTCTTCTTAAAATTTGATATACCTATTATGAACAAAAAAATTCCTAAAATTGAAAATATAAAAACTTTAAGTTTTTCATAAAAAAACTATTCATCATTAATTTTTGTTAACTTTGATTTTTTGAATTGTATAAAAAATTATTCAAAATTTAAATATTAAATTTCAGTTATGAAAATTCGACATTAATTTTACATTAATTTCAAAATCTATTTTTTGTATATTAAAAAAATTTTTTCTAATTATTTATTTTTCTAATAAATTAATAATAATTTGAGAAGCAATTATTTCTATTATATAAAATATTCCTCTTTATCTTTTTATTTTTTATTTCTTTTATTAAATTATATTCTTTATTTCAGTCTTTAAACCTGAAGAAGGCCATTTGTTCGAAACGCGTCGTGACAAATTCATTATTTTTTATTCGATAGTTTTTTTAAATAAATATTTTTTAAAAAATAATCGTTTTTTGTAATTATTAATTATTGTTTTCTATTAAGTTTTATTAAAATTACATTTTCCAAACGTTTAATATAAGATTGACATTTAATTGTCTTTGAAATTAAAAAATAGCCTTCACAATGTTTTTTGCACTTTTTATTCTCTTTTGCCTTATATAATTTTTTAATTCGTTTCAAAGCATTTCAATGGGATTTAAGTCCGGTGATTTAGGTTGAGACTTTATCATTAATTATGAATTCAATTAATTATAAGGCTATTTTTTAATCAAAATTAAAATTACCAAAAATTACGTAAAAAGGGTAATTTAATTAAAATATTGAAAATGGAATATAATTAAAAAGTTAGGTTTATTTTACCAAAAAATACCAAAAAATGGCCACTTTTTGAGCCTTTTTGAACGAAATTTATCGCTAATTATCGTATTTTAACGTTAATTTTCGTAAAATTACGTAAAAACATGTGCCATAGCACTACTGTATTTTTATATTTGAAACTGAAAAAAATATTTGAAACATTGCACTTTTTCAATGTTTTTTCAATATTGGATACATTTTGTAATTCAAACACAAATAATTAAACCAGATGTAAAATGACGTAGAATTACCAGATAATAAATTAAAAACTTTTTGTGTATCTGCAAAATCTCGTACAAGCTTTGAATATGCAGAATTAAGTATCATTTCGATATGGTATAAAATGATTTACTTAACATGAAAATTTATTATCAAATACGAATTTAAAAAATCTTTTTGAGTAGCTTTATTTTCTATACAAAAGTGAAATTAACAAATTTTTTTCAAAAATTATTTCTAACAAAAATTCCCCAAGAAAAATATTATCAAAAAATTCTTAAACAACGGCGTGACTTTATAAGTTTTAATGATTAGTTTGCTAAACTTAGGTGGTTTTGATTATATTAATATAAAAAAAGCTATTTTATATTTTTCCTTTTTTTGTTCTAAAATTTATAATAATCATCGCCAAATCTGGCGTAATTTTTGAAATAAAAAAAAATAAAAAATATGTGTGGTTCTTTTTGATTTTAAAGACAAAAGATCAACAAAAAAAATTCTCAAAAAGAAAATGTCATAAATATATGAAAATTAAATAAATATTTAAGACAGGCTATTTAAATTTTTTTTCTTTTAGCCTTATACATTAACACTGATTGTCGAGTACAGCAACATATTTTTTACCTTCATATTTTTGATTGAAATGATTCTAAAAATAATCTCCTATGGCCCGTTTGGATACATTAGAAATGCATTCAACTTATTTGACGGAATTATAGTTGGAATAAGGTAATTTATACCTTTCCAGATTGAAAAAGCTCTATTTTTTTATGCAGTTGCTATGAGGTCTTCAAACAACTGCTATCAAGCGAATCCGGTGTTCAAATCACGCCCAGTGGAGTTTCTGTTCTGCGAACATTTCGCTTGCTACGTATCCTAAAGCTGGTTCGATTTATGCCCGCTCTTAGGCGTCAATTGTTGGTAATGCTACGAACCATTGATAACGTGGCCACTTTTTTTTCGCTTTTAGTTCTTTTTATTTTCATATTCAGCATACTCGGCATGAATTTATTCGGCTGCAAGTTTTGCGACAAAGAGCCAAATGGCGAGCGGGTTTGTGAGCGCAAAAATTTCGACTCACTTCTTTGGGCAACCATCACTGTCTTTCAAGTACTGACTCAGGAAGACTGGAACGAGGTATTGTACAATGGCATGGAAAAAACAACTTCATGGGCAGCACTCTACTTCATAGCATTAATGACATTTGGTAATTATGTTCTTTTCAATTTACTGGTCGCCATTCTGGTCGAAGGGTTTTCCACAGAGGTAACAATGATTTTTGATCTAAATTAAAATTGTGAACTTTAGTACTAAACAGAGTTGTTTTAAAGTCCAAAAATTAAGTCCAAGTCCGGACTATTAAATTTTTTATTTTTTAAAAAAAGTCCAAAACTTGCTTAGCCGTCATAATAAATACATGTGACGGCAAAAATATCATTTTTCCGCAGAAATAACTACCTGTAACGGAAGAAATTTCATTTGTCCTTTATTCTGAAAAACAGGAAAATTTTATTCGATAAAATTTGTAAAACTTGAGAAAAAATTGACTTGGGATCTCGAAACTTCGAGTCATCAAGATTAAGACAATTTAGGCATAGTGAATTTCAAATTTGCAAAAATCAAAAACAAAATATTAAAGTAAAATATGCCAAAGTTTAAGTTCTGAAGGACCAAAACATATTCTGTAAATTGGAGCAACTGATACATCCTCTGTACCACCAATATACTGATTTTTTAAAACTCTGCAATAAATCTGCAAAACTCAGAAAATTGTAAATTTGGGATATTATATTATATTAATTATCCAACTCAACCTTAAGTGGTGGTACAGAGGATGTATCAGTTGCTATAATTTACAGAACATGTTATAGTCGGTCAAGATTAAAGATCTGTCGTGTTTTATATTTTGTTTTTGTTTTTTGTACTAAAATTTACAATTTTCTGAATTATGCCGACAATTTTTTATTTTAAAATACTTTGGGAATTTTTAGTCATGATATTCAAAAAATTAAAAATTTTTTGGAATTTTTTGATAAAACTAAGTCCAGACTTGACTTGAGACTTGTGACTTTTAAAAAATACAAAATAAAATATAAAAATAGTTTAATTCGGGCTGAACGAAACATGTTTTGAATATTAAATTAATATTTTTTTGAAAAATAAACAAGAATTTGTGTTGCAAATTTAAAAAACGAATAGTCCTTAATGTAATAATACGAAATAAGTGATAGATTCATTGAATAATATTTTATTTAATTTCTTGAAAAATCAAAAAAAAAAATCGAACAAAATAATAAACACATATTAGACTTTGTTAAAAATTCAAGAATATCAGTTCGATAATTTTTTTAAAATTTGTTCCCAAAATTTCAACAAATATAAAAAAGTGTATTATAGTTATTTCAATTTTTAAAAAAGATAAGCTAGTTCTTTTCTGGGCTATTTTACTTTAAGATTCATTGAAAAATGTAAAATAGAAAAAAAAATTGTGCCGAATTGTAGCAACTGATGCATCCTCTGTACCACCACGTAATGTTGGGTTGAATTTTAATAAAATATTCTAAATTCACAATTTTCTTAGATATGCAGAATCAGTGTATTGGTGGTACTAAGGATGCATTAGTTGCTACAATTAACAGAACATGTTTTGGTCCTTCAGAACTTAAGCATTGGCATTTTTTACATTCTTTTTAGTATCAAAATTCACAGTGGAATTTGTCTTTTGGTAAAAATAAAATTTAGGATGAGCCTAAGAAAGCCATTGAGGATCGCATCATTGAGGACGCCTTACACGCCATCGCTGAGGAAAATAGCAAAGAAGGAAATACCCATTCGGTGCAGAGTCTGAGTCGTCGAAACAGTAGAAGAAAATCTAGAAAAAATTCAAAGGTTTCGGCTCTGGACGAAGAAAATTTGATCAAACATTCGAGTCCAGAGCCCCAGATTGAGTCCAAGCACAAACTAGCAGACAATGACGAATCGAAACAACTGGAAAAAAGCTCCTTGAAACGTGAAAGTCTCAATCTAAATTTGAATACTTCCAAAAGATCTAACCAATTGCCAATAATAACTCAGACATGTCCCACCCCCACCTACACACCGTCCAACTCTTCCCAAAATTCACCTCTTCCCACAAGATTCAAATTTGGTCCCGACTTTAAAATTTTCAGAAAATTTTCCTTGGATTCTTCGAACCAAAGAATTAAATTGGAAAAGCTGAGCCAACAAAATTTTCTTACCCATTCGACAAATTCTAAAATATTCGATGGCAAAGCATTGAATCTTAAGACTGCTCGCTCTGACATAGCGGATCTTGGCCGAACAAAAATTGAATCTATTCTCAAAAAAAACAATTTTGGTAAAAAAACTTCCTCAACAAAAAGAATAGATTTTCAACTCGCAAAGAATGTAAATTGTTTGAAAGCCACAAACAAAAGTGCCCCTAAAATTATACTCGATTTATCAAGTGAAAACGATTCTATAGTCACGAATGATAGTAAAGAAAATGAGACTAATTGGAAAACTAATGACAACAAAAGGCTCAGAAGAAAGCGTTTATCGCAGAGTTTTCACGAAAAGTTGATTGTAAATTCTTCTAATCTGGCAATACCAAAAGCAGTGCATAAACGACCAAGAAGCAAAAGTGAAAGAATTAAAACAAAAAGTAACAAAATTTCGGACAAAAATGAGCCCTTTAACAAAGACATAAAACCTAGTGATAAAATAAATGCTGGAAAAGAAAGTTCGATTGTGATTAACATTTCAAACCATAAACCAGTTGTGATCAAAAAGTCGGAGCCTTTTAATATAGACATAAATTTATCCAAAAGCATATCAAAAAATAAATTAGATGCTGATTCAAATCAATATTCTGGAAAAGCAAGATTGGTAGGACATTTTGAATTTTGTTAAATTATTTTTAAAAATTTAAGTCAAGTATTTGAAATTCTTATTTTATTTTTTTACGAAATTTCAGAAAAGTTAAAGGATATTGTTTGATGAATCTTATCAATCAAATTTTTGTTATGGGTTCTGGCAAAATACAGTGATAATTCGCTTTCTGTTTATTTACAGAAATCTACGTAAAATATTGTTAATTTGATAGAACCCAGACATTTGATGTAGCATCGATGAAAAAAAAAATTATCGAATTTTTATCGATGAGGATTGAGCAAATTTATAATGTTTCATCCATTAAAAATAAAATTTTCAGGTTTTGTGAAATTAAGTACAAAATGATAAAAAGAACAGAAAAAAATGTAAAAAAATTTAGTAACTTTTTTTCTAAAGGTTTAAACTTAATTCTGTAAATGCAATACAGTGCAACATTCAAAGTTGCATCAAATATCAAGGTCTGCTAAATTTGCAGAGTTAAGCAGAAATTAAATTAATGAAAAATTTGTTTTATTTTAGACCAAAGCTCTTAGATTTTTTAACACTATTTTTTACAACAATTTACATAAAATATTGTAAATTTACTTTATTTTACGTAGATTGCTGTACTAAAAAAGAATTCCAAAAAATCAAAGAGCTTTGGCTTCTTTTTGTTTCTTTAGTGGTTAAGGAAATTTCGATAATTTTAAAAAATCTTAATCAAAAATAAATCAGAACGAATTTACTAAATTTATGTTTTATAATTTACTAACTCAAAGCAAACCACGTAAAATAAAATAAATATATGATTAATTTACTTTTGTAAATTTACTTTTTACATAAATTTTGGAAAATTTTCAATATTTTACTTAAATTGCTGTAAAAAATCAATAGTGGAAAATTACTATAAATATATATTGCGTCTAAAAAAATGAATTTTTTTGTCATTTAATCAAGTTTATTTTGTATAGTGATGTTTTTCCAAAAATTAAATGGTATCAATGAATTCGAAAAATTTCCACTAATTTGAAATTTAATTTTAGAATAAAATTTTATTTTTCTTTAGACTGGCGAAAAATTTTAAAATTACAAGACTTTTTTACGTTTATAGTCTTTTTTTTTATGAGCATTCATTTTGTTTAAGATGGTTATTAATATTTAAGTGAAAATACATTAATTAATATTTTAGAACAAAATTGACAAAAAATTCATAAGGGAATTGGAATAAACTAAAAGTGAGTAGTATTTTGAGGTACTAATTGTTTCAATCGAACTTATTTAAAA
Source organism: Brachionus asplanchnoidis (assembly GCA_025491095.1). NCBI lineage: Eukaryota > Metazoa > Rotifera > Eurotatoria > Ploima > Brachionidae > Brachionus > Brachionus asplanchnoidis. The sequence goes on from JAILYF010000004.1 coordinate 3,685,729, forward strand.
CTATAAAAAAATTCAAAATTATAGAAGAAAAATAACCATTTTCATATTTTTATTCAAAAACTTTTGATATTTATTTTGACCAGTTATTGTCTTAAAACATGTTAAAAATAAAAATAACTAAATAGATTGAATATGCTAAAAAACATTTCAAGAAATATTACTTAAAAATTACACCCTTTCAAATGGTTTACATCTAACTATTTGAATAATAAATATATATGTGATCGAATAGTCAAAAGATCTTGAATATAAATGCATCAGAAAATCATTTCATATAAGAAAATATAGCTATTTCTCTTATAAACTATGAATATAATTATGAAGATACTATATAAATTTAAAATTTATTTCACATCTTCCCTTTTTTTGCCTTCTTCCATTTTGTATACAAAAAAAAGCAAAATTAATTCGTATTCTTTTTGAGAAAAAATTTATTTGTATTTTAAAATTCCTGTGAATTTTTTTAACTTTTTAAAATCTTTTTTTTAATAGCTAGAATAAACCTTTGAACAAAAATTAGGTGTTTGATTACCGTTTTGAAATTGGGAGCGATTCGATTTTTAAAAAAAATTAAACCTGATAATTTAAATTTTAATAAACCTAGTCTGTTTTAACAAAATTTCTCCTTTTGTATTCTTTTTTTTTCAAAATATTCAATTTAACATTAAAAAGTATTAACATTTGTCAAGAATCTAATAATGAACAAATTTTAAAAGCTTGAAAATTTTAAATAAAAAAATTAATTTAAGGACTTCGGTATATTGACAAAAATATCCAAATCAACAGAATTTTTAAAAGATAGGGAAGAATATTCATTGTACATATTCTCACCACACAACATCATTCGGAAATTATTTACAAATTTAACAGAAAAAAAATTCTTCGACTACATAATACTATTTTTCATCGCACTTAATTGTATTACATTGGCAATGGAAAGACCAAATATACCAAAAAACAGCTTTGTAATTTTTAAATTAATTCTAGCTTTCCATTTTATCCCTTTTAATTTGAAGGAACGAAAATTTCTAACAAATTCAAATTATGCTTTCACAATAATATTCGCAGTTGAGATGTTTCTCAAAGTTATATCAAATGGTTTATTTGTTGGGAAAAATGCTTATTTAAAAAGTGGCTGGAACAAGATGGATGGTATTTTAGTGGCAATATCTCTCATAGATGCTTTTGTTACACTAACAGCCCGAAGCAGTCCGAAAATATTTGGCATCCTGCGTGTTTTTCGTCTTTTGCGCACCCTCAGACCATTGAGGGTGATTAGCCGAGCGCCAGGACTTAAACTTGTTGTGCAAACTTTGCTCTCTTCACTGAGACCGATCGGAAACATTGTTCTCATTTGTTGCACATTTTTCATCATTTTTGGAATTTTGGGTGTCCAGCTTTTCAAAGGTAAACTATTTCACTGTGACGGTTCAGATGTTGGCCACGTTGAGACCAAAAGTGAGTGCTTAGCTAATCCGAACAATGAATGGGTGAATTCTCAGTATAATTTTGACAACTTGGGACAAGCATTGATGACACTGTTTGTGTTGTCGAGTAAAGATGGATGGGTGGAAATAATGTACACTGGTATTGATGCAGTGGGTGTTGACAAACAACCAATTGAGAATTATAATGAATGGATGCTCCTCTATTTTATCTCCTTTTTGCTACTAGTTGGATTTTTTGTTCTTAACATGTTTGTCGGAGTTATTATTGAGAATTTTCACAAGTGTCGAGCTCAGCAGGAACGTGAGGAAAAAGCAAGACGCGCCGCAAAACGCGCCAAAAAGTTCGAGATTAAAAGAATAAGTAAAAATTTGAAAATTTGAAAAAAAAAATAAAAAGTTTTTTTAAATTTATTTAAGAAATGAAAGAAATTCCGTATTACGCAAATTATTCTAAGACAAGGCGTTTTTTGCATGATATTTGCAATAGCAAGTATTTTGATTTGATTATAGCCGGTGTAATTGGTCTTAATGTGGTTTCAATGTCACTTGAGTTTTACATGATGCCTAAAGTAAATAAATGATACAAAAAATTGAAATTTTTTTAATGTTTATTTTTTGCAAGATACTGGAGGACATATTGGATATATTGAACATATTATTTACTTTTATATTTTTTTTGGAGGCCATATTGAGGTTAATAGCTCTTGGATTTTATAGATACTTCAAAGAAAGGTAAAATTTTTTTATTGTTTTTTTTTAAATTAAGAAAAATTCCAAAGTATGGTCGGTTAATTACTTCTTTTTAATAAGTGTTAAAATTTCAACTTTATAATCTGAGATTGAAAAATTAAAAACCAAATCTTTGGAAAAAAATTATTATAAAATTTATGATTAAATATAACCTTTGAATTCAATTTTTATTGTCGTTTATTTTTTGATATAGTATATTTGGAATAAGTTTTTGTATTTTTTAATCATAAAAATAATTTAACTTTAGTATTGATTTTACTTGATTGTCCACGGTAATTTACGTAAACTTTCGTAAATTCACATCTCCTTCGGCCTAGAATTTTTTATCACTTGCTTGGCTGTTTTGATTGTTCATTCCCAAAATCAAGCATTTCAAGGTTTGGTGAAAAAATTATTTTTTAAGTTTGGAAATAATTATCATGTCAATAAAGGTTTTTTTATTTGAAAAGAATTATTTTTAATCAAAAAAGTTATTCATTTAAAAAAAATAATTTAAAATACATGTTGCATTTATATTAAGTAAATTTATTTTAGTGATTAAAAAAAGCAATTTTAGTTACAAAACAATTTTGAGCCATTTTTACAGTAAAAAAAAGACAAAAAGATGTCAAAAAATGAGGCAAAAAGTTATTATGAGTTAATTTTTTTTGTAATTCAATTTAATTTCAGATATATTTACTAGCTCTTCCAAAAATAATTTTGTTTTCTTTTATTGTTTATTTAAATTTGAAATGGTTCTGAGTAATAAAACTCCTTCTGACATTAGATAGGTACAAAAAAGAATGTTAAAATGATTAAAGTAAACATAAAAAATTTTGAAAAATAAAGTACAAAAAACAATAAATTACCGAAATAATCGAAACTCTCTTAGGGAATTGAACCTTTAGACCAACCAAGCTAAATTCCAAATTTCAATAACTTCCAATATCGAAACTTGTTCAAATCAATTAATACCAAAGAAACGTGGTAGAAAAAGGCTACCTGGTGACGAAAATGGTAAAATTATTAGGCAAAATAAATGTATTTATACAGTTTTTTTTGGCTATTAAATCGATTTTTTTAATTTTAAATTTATTTTTAATTTTTAATCGAATTTAACTTTTACTCTTAGAATAAATGCAAAAATTAGAATAAACTTCAATTTTTAATTTTTTTTAATTTCGAATTTAACTCTAAAATTTTTTAAGTTTATTACAAAATAAATTCGAAATTATTCTAAGAATAAAATCAAACTTTTGCGCCTACTCTTAGTTTAAAGACAGACGTCAAGGTTTATTCTGAAAAAAAATAAAAAAATTTTATAACATGGTTTCGATGATATTAGTTCTGTATGGAATAAACCCAAATTTTGACATAGTTCCAAGAGTAATGGTCAAGAGTTTACGGTAGTAAATTGATGGAAAAGCGATAGCAAGTTTTTTTTTTTGCTTAATAAAATAAAGCAAAACGATTGAAAATCAGAAAGATAATTACTTTTTATTTAGCCATTCACTAAATTCATTCCATAGATTACATAATGGTGTTTTTTTCTTACAGGATCTTGAGCTATTAACAAAAGCAGTGACATAGTCTTTGATTAATTCAATAGTTAGTGTACTTTTCAAAATAACACCATTTTTAAGTATTTTATAAACAGTTTATTTAAACGAACTTCAATGCTATCTAGCTTAATGTCATCTGAGAAATTTACCTGGAGATCCGATGGAGTATCTTGAGGAAAATTATATCAGTTCTTAATTGAAATATTTTGTAGAACTTGAAGCCTAGAGAGACTAGAATAGGAATGAAGAAACTATAATCAATAATAGAGCCAATTAATGTTTTATGTATATTAACTAAAGTTTTGTGGTTTAGTTTCCATGACTTTGTGCCAGAATTTTTAAGACGTTAATACGATCAATACATCTTGATCTAATAAAGTCTACAAGTGAGTCGAAACAAAGGTTTTCATCGAAAGTTATGCCTAGAAATAAAGGCTTTTTTTCATACGGTATATTTTTTCCAAAAAGTTTTAAAGTTGGAGATTGTTTTTTACCTGGATTTCCGGAGAAAATGGTATGACTACACTCTTCAGGGGCCATTTTCATTTTCCATTTTACAAGCCAAGCTTCAATTTTTTTCAAATAGCAATTTATTGATGTGACAATTTTACCATATTTTTTACAAAATAAAGTAGGAAACAAGATCATCGGCAAATAGAAGAGAGTAGCTATTATTTTTTGAGTTCAATTTTGGAATGTCATTTATAAATATTGTAAAAAGGAGAGGACTAATTACAGCTCCTTGAGGTACTCCTGACTGAATGTCACCCTGAGCTGAAGAATAGTCATTCACTTTTACAAAAAACTTCCTATTATTGAGAAAATCTCTTACCCACTCTAATCTATAGAGTGGTACTTTTAATTAGGACATTTTGTAGAGTTTTCCATTGTGCAAAGTTTTATCAAAGGCTTGAGAAATGTCAAAAAATAATGAGCACACTTTTTTTTCCTATTGAAAGTTTCAGATATTTTTTGAGTCACGAAAACAAGATTGTCAGCTGTCCGTCTATGTGTACGAAAGCCTGATTGTTGCAAACAAATTTTCTTCAAGATATTTATATAACCTATTTCTTACTATACGTTCTAAGATCTTGCCTAGACAACTAGTAACGCTTATTGAGCGGTACTTAGAAGGATCATTAAATGTTCTCTTTTTTGGTAACATGGAAATCCTTGAGATTTTCCATTGTTTAGGGATTATGGATTTTGCTAGACAAAGGTTGAAGAAATTTAAAATTTTTTTCAAAAAAGTTTCAGATAGGTTTTTAATTAGGCGATTGCTTATTTTGTCCGGACCGGCTGACAAATTACACGTACTCTATTGAGAAAGTAGAATTGCTCTCTAATTAATGAATTGTACACTACAATTAATGAACTTTCTCTTAAATAAAAAATAATGTCTTCTTATCAATTTTGTTAAAGTAAACTTATTAATTAATCTATTTAAATTAATGAATTTGCTATCCTTTGTTAATGAACTTGTTATCCAAATAAAAAAATTCATAAAAAATATTTTTTTTTTGGTCAAAAGTTTAAAAATAAAAATTATAAATTAATATTTGAGTTAAAATTCTAAAAAAGTTTTCTCAGGAGTCAGTCAATACAAGCTTTTTTAACCTTTTTTTTTTGTAATTTTTCAAAATATTAAAATTGTTTCTCTCAAATTGGATAAAATTTCAATCTCAAGGTTAATCAACAGCGCCCATGTCATGTGCAAATTTTTTTCTTATAATTTTTAGAAAATAATTTTAAAAAGAATTCTTTAAATGTCGTCTAAAAAAGTAAAACATTAAAATATTTAAATTGAATAATTTGAATTTTTTTCAAAATCTGTAAAAATCAAGCTGAATTCAATTTCGAAAGGAAAATTTAAAAGATAAATAGTTCTCAACAAACTAAAAACTTTTTACCACAACCTTGAAGGGAATTTTTTCAGTTTGGAAAATTTATAAAAAAATTTGTGGCCATAAATTTTCTGTTTTTTATTTGTGTGAACTAAGTTAGAATTTTAAATATTAAACTCAATAAAATTTTTAAAATAAATTGCTTCTTTCTTTCCTTTTTCATTACACACATTCATTAACTTAGGTTGACAAAATTATTTATTTAAGGAGAGAAATTAATTTTTTTAGATTATACACTTTTATGATTTATAGAGTACATCTTTCGTTAGTGTACATGTCATTATTTATAGGAGAGCAGTTAAATACATCCCATTTAATTTTATCCATGGTAATTGCAGCTATGTGCTATGAATTATTATCTTGGTAAATTTTAAAATTCTCTTTGTTTTTAACTTTTTTACCATTTTTTACTGTAAAAAAGTGTGAATTTACGAAAATTTACGTAAAATTTTAAAATTACTTGTAAAATTACTGTCGACCATCATTTCAAATATATTCTTTACAAAAATGACCCTTAAAGATTTAATATGAAAATTATTTTTTGTTGATGTTTTTACAATGTTTTTACAATTGGAAAAATAAATCTGTTAAAATCAGAATTGGCCAAAAGTCGAAAATTAACTAAAAAATCTCCTTAGTTAAAGTTGACTTTCGGTAAATTTTTTAAATTGTCAGTCTCAGATCATAAAGTGAACTTAATAATCATGATCAAACAGTACATGACCAAACTATTTTAAATTATAAAATTATTAGATGGAACCAACTTGATGTATTGATAGTGATTCTGTCAATTATTGGAATTTTATTTGATAAACTGAGCACAAAATCAGCAATTCCGATAAATCCAACAATCATTCGAGTTATGCGCGTTTTGAGAATAGCAAGAGTTTTAAAATTGTTGAAAATGGCTAAAGGAATTAGATCATTGCTAGACACTGTGATACAAGCACTTCCTCAAGTCGGAAATCTAGGACTTTTATTTTTTCTACTATTTTTTATTTTCGCCATTTTGGGCGTAGAACTTTTTGGAAGACTAAGTATTTATACAGAAAGCAATCAAAATTTTTTCAAGTTTATTAACTCTTTTTTTCAAACAGATTGTGAAGATACAAGAAAAGAATGTGATGGTTTGAGCAAACATGCACATTTTCATAATTTTGGAATGGCTTTTTTAACTCTTTTTCGAATTGCCACTGGTGACAATTGGAATGGCATAATGAAAGTATTATTTTTTCTTTTTCAAAATTTTCTTATTGATCCGAAAAAAAATTATCTCTCCTTTCATTTTATCTTTTAGGATACCTTAAAAGATAATGTCTTGTGTCAAGACGAGTCGGACAACCAACCATCATCATCTATGTGCTTAGCTTCGATATTAGCACCGATATATTTTGTCATTTTTGTTTTAATGGCTCAATTTGTCTTGGTCAATGTTGTTGTCGCAGTTTTAATGAAGCATTTGGATGTAAAATTGAAATAAAAATTTTAAATTTTAAATTTTTTTGTTTTGTCAAGGACTCTAATAAAATGATGGCTGATGACGCTGAAATGGACGAGGAAATTGAAAAACAACTCGAAGATGAAGCCAGAAATAACATTTATAATGAAAGGGACATTAAAATGGAAGATGACGTAATATAAATAAAATAAATTTTAATTTTAATTTTTAACTTTTTGTTTAAGCTTGATGATTTAAACTATTATCGATTATCTAAACAAAATTCTTTACCACCAAACTTTATTTTCAATCTAAAAACAGATAACAAAGGTATTTTAAAAAAATTTGAAAGCAAAAAAAAAATTTTTTTTAATGAAAGGTAAAATGTTTTTACATTCCAGCGAAATCAAAATTAATCGAATTAGAAATTCCTTAGAATCAACAAGTGTGATCAATTCAGAAAATGAGAATAGTCGGCCAATAGATGAAGAAATAGAATCAACCAAATTGGTAATACCATCCATGAAGCTTAGAAATTTGAACAGATTGCAGACTCATCAAATGAATGATGATTTTAACTCGTCGTCTATTAATTTAAGCCTTACAAACGAAAGTGATACAACGTCGGATTTTATTAGACTAAGAAAGAAAAATACGGTTAAAAAAGTTTTCGATGAAGAAGTTAAATCACATTTTTCGCCAAGATCAAGCGTAAAAATAAGAGTTATTGATGAGACTGACACTGATAACAATGACATGTATTGATTTAAAAGTGAAATGGACTAAATTTTCCTATGCAAACTTTGGTATTAAGAGCTAACCGAATAAATTTACCAATATTGTGTAAGATTAAAAATAAAGCTTTCTTTTTTGATAAAGCTCAAAAATAATTCTATTTAAATTTTTAGAATAGTTTAAGGTTTTTTTCCAAAAAAATTATCCGTTTAAAGCTATTCATTTTGTTTTTCTTAAATTCGACCACATCCCAGTAAAATTCCACAAGATTGGTAAAGAAAATTGTTGATCTCTGGAATAATAGAAACACGTTATAGTCACTAAATGAAAAAAAAAAATGTTGATTAATTTTAAAATCTCACTGATTAAATATCCTAATTTCGTTTATATAATATTTTTTATTTTTAAATAATTGTTAATGTTTATAAAAATGTTCTTTATAAATTATTAGATTTTATTCTTTTATGCCAATTTATTGTAAATCAAAATAAAAATTTATTATTTATCTTTTTTTTAATTTTAAATTTATTCATCTAAGGGATAATCAAGGCATCTATCCATATTTTAATCTACTCATCAGAATCGATTGATGTTCATACTTAAATTGCTCTTTCACATCTCCAAAATCGTAGTAACAGAGAACTTTTTTTATATAAGCTAAAAATTTGTTTAAATTTTATTTTATCGACAAGTTACATTTCAGCAATTCCTAATCAACAGTTAGGAAACAGATGCAGGATTTTTAATAATTTTTATCCAAAGGACAATTTCTCAAAAATAACAAATTAAAAAAAAATATCTTTAAAAACAAAAAAAATCACTCTTTAATTTTAAAAAGAAAACATAAAACAGGAAAAACAATTTGTTTTAAAATTAAAAAAAATTAGTAATTTTAAAAAGAAATTTCACATGTTTTAAAAAATATAGTAGAAAAGTTAGAAAGCGAATTGAATGAAACCTCAAATAGCTATTTGAAGCGCCTTTATCTTTCAAACACTTATTAATTCTATTTGGCATTGAGTCTACTAAATTCTCAAAAATTGATTTTGGTGTTTTTTTAGAATTCTTGAGACAATTTCCTTCAGCTCATCCAATGATCTCTTTTTCGAACCAATGCCATAAATTTTCAATTAAAATCTGGACTGTTTGCATGCCAAGATAATGCCCCAATATTTAGCTACTGGAACCATTCTTTCAATAATCTGGCTTGATGACAAGTGACAATTTATTGTTGAAATATAAAATTTTCATCTTGTCTTAGCAAATCAATTGATTGAAAGAAGTTTTTTCCAAAAATTAGCAAATCTGTGAGAATTAAGCCAAAAAAAAATTAAAAAAATTAATTTATATTATTTTAATCCGATAATTAAGTAAGTAAATTTTATTTAATTTTTCCTTAGATTTCTTTTTTCAAATCGTCCTCAGGGTGATCACTGAAATTCAAATATATTAAAAAATAAATAATCTAAATCCAGGTGTATTTTTCTTTTAAGTAAAAATCTAAAAATTTTCCAATTTTTATTCCAAAGTTAAGATAGTTTCAATTATTATTTAATATTTAAATTTTTGCGAATCTAAACTTATTTACTAGACTTATCATGTATTCCATTAAAAAACTCGATATAATGCTTTCATCTTAAAAAAAATATGATAGTGGTACATCAAAAAAGATTAACTTTAGATTGAATTGTGTGGGGCTGGTCAATTTTGTAACCAATTGATTATGTTTTTAATCCTAATAAATTTATTAGTTAATTACATAAGCAGGCAAAAATTTTTACTTAAAAAATAATTTGATGAGAAAATTGAATCTTAAAAAAATTTTTAACAAATTTTAGTTAAGATTTTCTTTCAATTTTTTTAATTTAAAAACTTTAAAAAATTCAATCTATTCTTGAATTAACTAATTAAATAACATAAGATTTATATGATTCAAACAAGTCAATTTAAATAATTTTTATTTTACCCACATTAATCATGGTTGAAAAAATTATCTTGCTACCAATAATCTTGACCACTAGAATGGTGCTATTTTTTTGTCAAAAAAAATTACCTAAAAAGAAATTAATAAAGTGATTTTTTATTAGAAAAATAATCCTAAAATTATATATTTTTGATATTAACCTTCTAACACAAGCTAGGTAAATGATATGACAAGTGGTCACAAAATTGATCAGGCCCAATTTTTTTAATCTAAAATTTCTAATTTTTCCTTCAAACTTTGCATTTTAAAGCATCATTCCTTGGAGTCTATTTAAGTTCAAATAGTTGTACATTAGAACATATTTTGGCTCTAAAATTAATTTCAATAGAGAAACTACGGCAATAAATTTCTCTAATAAATAACTTAGAAATCAATCAATAGTTGATAATTACGAATAGCTTAAATTTCATGAAAATTGTTCTGTAAAAAAAAATCTTTAAAATTTTGAAAATTGATTAAAATGTGCGATGATGAGATTCCTGCTATCGTGGTCGACAATGGCTCAGGTATGTGCAAAGCCGGATTTGCTGGTGATGATGCACCAAGAGCTGTTTTCCCGTCAATTGTAGGAAGACCTAAACATCATGGTGTAATGGTAGGCATGGGTCAAAAGGATTCCTATGTTGGTGATGAAGCACAATCAAAAAGAGGCATTCTTACTCTTAAATATCCAATTGAACACGGCATTGTTACCAATTGGGATGACATGGAAAAAATTTGGCACCACACTTTTTTCAACGAGCTAAGAGTAGCACCCGAAGACCATCCAATCTTGCTCACTGAGGCGCCTTTTAATCCAAAAGGAAACAGAGAAAAAATGACTCAGATAATGTTTGAGACCTTCAGCACGCCAGCTATGTATGTCGCTATCCAAGCTGTCTTGTCCCTTTATGCCTCTGGTCGTACAACTGGCATTGTGTTGGATTCAGGTGATGGTGTCTCTCATACAGTCCCAATTTATGAGGGCTATGCCTTACCACATGCCATTATGAGAATCGATTTGGCTGGTCGTGATTTGACAGATTATTTGATGAAAATTTTGACCGAGCGTGGCTATTCATTTGTCACCACAGCAGAAAGAGAAATAGTAAGGGATATCAAGGAAAAATTGTGCTATGTGACTCTGGATTTTGAAGCCGAAATGCAATTGGCAGACTCTTCAACAAGCTTGGAAAAAAACTATGAACTGCCTGATGGTCAAGTGATTACAATTGGCAGTGAAAGATTTAGATGTCCCGAGGCCCTGTTCAATCCTCAGCTGCTTGGTTTGGAAATTGTAGGAGTCCAAGAGACAACTTATAATTCTATAATGAAGTGCGACATTGACATCCGAAAAGATTTATACTCAAATGTGGTCTTATCTGGTGGCTCAACTATGTATACTGGTATAGCTGATAGAATGCAGAAAGAAATAACTACATTTGCTCCAAATTCAATGAAAATAAAGATTGTAGCTCCTCCAGAGAGAAAGTATTCTGTTTGGATCGGTGGTTCCATTTTGGCTTCTTTGTCCACTTTTCAAACTATGTGGGTATCCAAACAAGACTATAATGAATCAGGTCCATCTATTATACATAGAAAATGTTTTTGATTTTTTTTAAGTGTTAAACTATTTATTTGTTCCATGTTTTATTTTAAAACAATTGTTAAAATAAATTTGATTTTTTATTAATTTTCTCCTTAGTTACCCAAAATCTTTCTCAGCTTACTACCTTTGTGCTTCATTTTCTTTTAAAATGGAAGCTGAAAATACTCAAAACGATAACATATTTGTATCTAAAGTGAATAGATTTATAGATGAAGAATTGAGTCTAATCGAGCAGTCTGTTTCTACATTCGATAGACGAAGTCGGTTTGTAATCTTCAAAGAAGCTCTTAATAAGGTAATACATTTCTAATAATTTTTATTGTGTAAATTATAATCAAAGAATTGACATTTAAATTAAATATCTAAAAAAATACTGAAGATGAAAATTTTGTTTTATTAAATAATTAAGTCTCTCTATGACTCAACATCACTTGTGTATTTAATTAATTAAACTACTAGTGTTTGGAAACTTAAAGTTCATGATCATGATCAAATGATCAAAATTTAATAGATTATAATCTTAATAAAAATTGTTCAAATTAGCTTTTTTTAATATTTTATAAATTAAACATTAGATGCTTATTATTTTAATTGAAAAAAAACAAATCTTTTTATTCTGATTGATTTTTAATTGATTTTCGTAAAATCTTTATTTGAAAAGTTTAAAGACAAATTTAAAATCCATATTTAGGTATCCAAATTATGGCGTTAAATGATATTTTAGTAAAAATATATTACGGCGAAACAAAGTTAAATTTTGTCTTGCAAAATTTCAAAATATTGATTAAGATTTTAATTTACTTTCGATAAAAATTCATATAATTTTCTATCTAAGCATAGATTAAACAAATCATTTTAATAAAGTTTAGTAACTTTTTATTAAAAAATTGAAAAAATAAACCTTTCTATTTAAATCAAAAACTAAAAATTTTGATTTGAAATTTAAATTTGATCATGAACTTCAATTTGCCCTAGTGTTTCAGTAATTTAAGAACAAAAATCTCATACTAGTCATGCAGATCGATTTATCTTTTTATCAGGTATTGTGAATTTTGAACTAAAATAAAGCAATACACAAATTAAAAACTAAATAACTTGTTTCAAAAGCTCGAAATTGGTTCTGTACAGACTTGTACAAAAGTCATAAAAAAGTTCGAGCCAGTTCTAATTTATTTTTTAAGTCCAAGTCTTGAGTTTTGAGTGGAAAATTTTGAAAATACACAAGTAAAAGTCCTGACTATGTGTATTTTGTTTAAGTTCTTTATTAAAATCATGCCGTTCTGACTGATTATGGTTGTGGACACATGGAATTTTATTCAACCGAAAAGCAAATTTTACCAACAAGTCGAAGTATTGACTTGTGACTTTTAAAAAACTCTGTAAGTTATATCAGATGATGCATTCAATTTAACAGCTAAATTAAACCTCTGCAAAAACTAAGCCAAACTAATTTTCATTCATTTTAATTTGTATGAATTTTTTGGATTTTCTGCGAATAAATTCATTTTATTCATTGAATTATACAACAATTTTTACAGAACCTATTTGAACTCCTGCAAAAATTTAAATAAAAATTCATTAATAAAGTTATTAACAATTTACGCTTTTAAATTTTATATTTAATGGAAACAATTTCCTCATTGAATTGATTATGCTTAAGTAAATCTAATTAAACAAAAAGGCAAAACCTCAGAACTAATTTAAAAGATGATATTAATTCATCAAAAACTAATTCATAGAAAATTAATAAAATTAAACAAAACTCATAGAATAGATTTTGGTAGAAAAATATTTCATAGAAGTTATGCAAAAAACTTTAATAGAAAAATTTCAAAGATTAAAATTAATTTAAAATTTTTTATTCGAACAATTTTTAAATGTATTTATATATTTATTGTTAATATATTATTTATTATTTAAATGTATTTATATTTTTATATTGTATGTTATTAACTCTTGAAATAATTTTTTTTTAAATTAAAATTTTAGTTTTTTGTAGATTAACACTAGAATCAAATCAAAATGTTTTTTTTTAGATTTTTGAATTTTTCCTTAATAAAACTTTTTTTTCCGGGCGAATTTTTAGGGTAGGCTTAATTTTTTACAAGCTTTAAAATGAGCATACTCTTGATTCGTAAAAATTCTCAGTTAAGAAAATAAAAGAGTGTATACCTAAAAGGACCGGAGCGGTCAAAATAACCGCTTTTCATTCTTAAGCCAAAAATATAAGACAATTTTTTTTTCAAGTTTATTTGGATAAATCTAGTCTCTAAAAAAACTAGGCTTAAAGATTTTTTACTTTCTGAATATATTTCTTGCACGTCAGTAAAGACTATTATTTGTATAAAATGTGAAAAAAAATTTAAAAAAAAAGACATTTTATTATCCTCTTTTTTACCTCTTTTTCTTTTTTGTTTAATTATTATATTTTATTTTGATCGTTATGAAATAAATTTTAAATTGATAATCAGTTGATAGTTTTAAATCATCAATTGACAAAACTTTTAAATTGTTTATATAATTATTTATATTATTTATGTTGTTTATTTATTTATATTTATATTATTTAAAAATAAGAGATACTTTAAGTAAAATTAGTTGCTTTTTTGTTTAATTTAGGAGACAGATTAATAAATATAAGTTAAGGGTATTTAGTAAAATTAGAGATAGAAAAATATTAGGGATCGATTAAGTAATTTTAGAGATCGATTAAATACCTCCCTAAAAAAAGTTCAGTATTTCATGGAAAAAAAGCATTTAAAAAGGAGCAGTCAAAATTACCGCCTTTGTTCCTCTTAGTAGTATTTAAAATACGGTCTTTCTAGTGTTAAAGGAAAATTTTTAATATTTTTTAAAACTGTTATCAATAAAAACTTAGATTTAAATTCTGAAAAAAAAATATATTTGTTTTAATTATTTTTCTAAATTTAATCCCTTTAAAAATTTCTATGAAAATAACTCTATGAAATAATAATCCTACGAAAAAAAAAATCTACGAATTGAACTTTCAGCATTTAAAAATTTTTATTTTATTCTGATTGTCTTTTTAACTTTATCAATTTTTTAATTCTTTAATCATTTCAATTCTAAAAAAGTAAGGACAATTTTAATATTTTAAATAGAAATTATTTTTTGATTCTTTCTTTTTTTTCTATTGTGATTTACGACTGAATTATTAAAAATTTAATGAAGCTTTTCAAATGTGTTGAAATCTTAAATCCTTAATAATCTTTTTGAAAAAATATAATTAATTTAAATTTTAATTAAAAAGTACAAACGTAATACTAAAATAAAGTAAAATTTTTTCGAACATTTTTTTACTTAAATCTGTATTCCGTGCTGTCTATTAAGATTTATGCATTCAGAATATATTTATCATTTACTTAGGCTGTAAAATTAAGCTATGTGTTTTTTTTTTTGATCAAGTATTTTTTGATGTGAAATGTTATTAATGATAGTTAAATTTTTACCAAATTTTCAAAAGTTAAAATTATAAAAGATTCAAATTAAAGCGAATCAACCGAATTTAAATTAAACTTTAAATTCTATAGATAAATTTTAATATTTTCAATTTCTTTTTTACTTAAATTAATTTATATAAAACGTAGATAATAGAGTATGCTCAAATTTATCGCAATTTACTTATCGATATCAAAAAAGGATACGAATACTGCATTGATGTATTCGAAAATCAAAATGTCGATGTAAAAGAGAAAATAGATGAATTACTAAAATACAAATCATATCCAGCTACAATTTCTAATTTGAAAAAGAGTAAATTTGAGTTTTTGCAAAAGTAACTAATTTGGAGAAAAAATTTCAGAGTTTTTAAAACTGAAATTTTTAGATTTGACAGAACAAAATTTTACACTCAAGAGCTTGAGCAAAAATTAGAATCATTAATTGAAAAAAACGAGAAATTTAGGCCCAAAAAAAATACAAATAAATTTGAGTTTCTGATTGCCAAAGAAAAAAATGAATCAGATCAAGAAGATAACAAAAAGATTGTGATATCAGGTATTTTCTAGCTTATTTATCACTCTATTTAAATTTTTGAAATTTTTTTCTAAAAGGTCTTAGTCTGGAGAAAACAACCGATTTAGTTCATTTGGATTTTTTGCTCAAAGAAGTTGAATACAAGATAAAAGAATTGAGCGCAGCACAGGCAGAAAAATATTCCAATAAGCAGCAGAAAAAAGATCTTGAAGTACAAATTAAATTATTTTTCCATTATTTTTTGATTACTTTTTCATAATTATTTTAAATTAAAAAAAATATATTTCTAGATTCATTTAATCGACAAAATAAAAGTTCGTGATGAGAAAAAAATTGAAAGCTATGGCATAAAGAATAAACTTCAATTGTATAAACTTGCCATTGGTGTTGCCAAAGATTATTATGATAATAAAATCCAATATTCTAGTTTGCAGGATGCTCTGTCTAGATGCGTCATTGGCAATCTAATGAGACAATATAACCGTATTTAAAATAAGTTTAAATTAAATTTTTTTCATTTTTAGAAAATTTTAAGAAAATGACGATGAATTGGACAACTCGGATGATTTCGGACTTGAACAAGAAGCGGAAATTATTCTTGATCATATTGAAAAATTTAATGATTTGTTCGAGAATGGAAAATACATCGATGCAGCATATTTTGCAGTGGCTAGTCCAAAAAATATCCTAAGCAATATAGAAACATTGTATCGATTTAAAAGTAAGTGTTGAAAAAAAAACTAAAAAAATTCTAAATTTTTCAAAGACATAAGTGAAAATAATGAGATGGATGCCAAAACTGATCCACTAATGATATACTGTGAGGCGATGATTGATTCAGCTAACAACAATTTCAAGCCTGATGAAGCCATTTCTCTTGAATGCATCAAAATTGCTCTGAAATACAACAAATTAGAAACATTATCGAGATGGATAGCATTTAGAAAGTATTTTTTCGATAAAAAAATAATTTAAAATGATAAATTTTTTTATTAAGATTAACTTTTTCGGTTGAAGCTGGAAAATATATTGAAGAATATTCAAAATTTAATTTTAAAAATCCAAAAAATTCTATTGAATTAGCTCTTTTTGTTTATAATGAATGTAATGCCATATCCAGAGCTGCTTTGTGTTTAGCGAAACTGGGTAAATTAAAAAAAATTAAATTTATTAATATATTAGCACAGACTGTTATTAAGTCAAGGTCACAAAAATTGACCGCGGCGTTCACATGAAATCGAATTTTTACCTTCCAATGCGGTAGTGATCACAGTCACAATTTTTGTCCAGCAGGAAAGGAAAAAAAACTTTTTTGTCCTTTCCTGAATAAATTGAGAACTGATTTGACTTAAGATTCGTGAGTTAAAAACAACTCTGTATTTGAAGGACCAGAAGCAAATATCATTTTTGGTTAAAATTTAAGTAAAAAATTAGTAAATATATAATAAAGTCAAAAGAAAATAAAGAAAAAGTTCATTCTACAAAACTACTATTTTGGTGTTAAATAATTTTTTTTGATTAAATAAAATTAAAAAAAATCTACAGCATTTTAATAAGGTCTTTTATGTCCTAACTCTTAATTTTTTTTGATTAACAACTGAATTAATTTAAAAAAATGCCTGGTAAGATAAAAATGAAGTGCGAATCGAAAATAAATTAAGAAACTGAGGACAGGCTTAGTATTTTTGATGTTTTAGCTCAGAAAATAAAAGATAAGATTCAGATGCTCATAAATGTTTAACTTGGAGAGAATGAATAATTCAAAATTAGTAATAAATGAAATAAAAAAAGAAAAAATTGATACTAAATTGACCAAATTAATAAAGATGATTTTAATTTTAAAAAAAGTTTCAAATTTTTTTTTTTAATTCTAATTTTGTTTTTAGTTCGAAAATTCTTTTCATTCTTTTTTTTTTAATTTTTTTTGAAATTTTTTTTCTTTTGAGAAAAAATTCTCAGACAATTTAGTTAAAGTATTTAATTTAGTTGACCATCCATGTTGAATTTAAATTTAATAAAATTGTAAAGAAATTTAATTTAATTTCTTAAAGGAAGATACACAGCAATGTTTGATTTGATACTAAAAGATAAAGAAATGCATAATAATATCCAAGACTGGTTAAAAATTTTTAAAAATTCACCTTCAATTGAATTTGCCAATTTGATAGTTGAAAATTTGGTAATTTTTTATAAATCATATTTTATTATCTATTTTAAATGAAACAATAAAGACTAAAGAAAATAATCCAGTTCCGATTGATCAAATAGTTTCAATTTTGCTGGATAGTGATCAGCCTGAAAACGGACTTAAATTTCTCAAAGATCAAATTTCGAAAATTTCAAAAGGTTTTTATTATTTAAAAGAAAAATTAAAATCTATTAAATTTTAAAATAATTATTTTTTAGATGAAACCAAAAAAGAAGAAATAAACAAATTAAAAACATCATACGAAACATTAGTTAAATTTTCATTTTTGGCCCAAGATGAAGAACAATTTACCAAAGAAACAGCCATTAAATCCCGTGATCAATTTCAAAATTTGTATTCGCTTCGTTCGGGAAAAAAAACTCCAAGGACAAATCCAAATAAAAATAAACTGAGAGAAACGATTCAAGAGCCTTTGATCGAAGAATCAATCGAATTGATTAAAGTTGAAAAACAGAATATCAATCAAAATGTTTTGCAAGAAGAAGAAGAACCTAATGAATAGGCCGATCGCAATTTTCTGCTGATTTATTATCATTTATTTCTACACAATAAAATTTTGAGAGCGTACTTTTTAGCATTAAAAAAAATCCTCTTCCAAGTGGTTTGGTAAAGCTTCTGAATTTTTCCGATCTGTGGAAAAAAAACTTAAATCCATAGACCACAGAAATAATTGATGTTAAGTACAAAATAACTCGAATTAGTGATAAAATCATCACTAGTATCCACAATAAACAGGAGTAAGCGATTATATTGAATACTATTTGAAGAATTGATTCCTTATTGGAATCGTAGAATAATCTGGCATAAGCTCTACTCAACATATCTGACTAAAATTGCTATTTTTTAAAATATTTGATAATTTTTGTTTCTAAGATATTTTTTTGATTGATTTATAAAAAAAATTTCTTGGTTTCAGATTTTATTGAACTTGGTATTTGGTTAGGATTTTAAAATTCTAAATTCTTCTTTTCAAAATAAACAAAATAAAACAATTTAGAGCTCATTTTAATTTTATAATAAAATTTAAATAATTTATTTTTATCATGAAAATTTAATTGATATTATTTAATATATAAGTATTTGTTATAATTTACACTCCCGAGTTTGATAACCGCTTGGAAATAAAAATAAAAAACCAACTTTCCCAAATCTATTTTGGAAACTTTATTTTCAATTGAGGGCTGCATTTTAAATGAAAGCACTAACTGAATGCACCAATTTTAAACATCTAAATACAATTTTTCAAATCAAGTCTAAAATTATTTTAAGACAAATTTTTTTATTCAATCTAAAATTTTTATATTTTAAGTAAAATTCTTAAACAAATTTAGATAGAATGCAATTCAAGACTCTATCTAGCACTGGAATAAAAATAAGTGCAATCGGTTTAGGCGCAATGCCATTGTCCTTAAGCCGAAGGCCTCCTGAGGACAAAGCCATACAAGTTATTCATCGAGCCCTTGACTTGGGAGTTAATTTCATTGACACTGCTGATTCGTACTGTTTAGACGAAAATGACAAGCATCATAATGAAAAATTGATCACAAAAGCTCTGGAAACTTATAAAGGAGATTTTGGCTCTTCGGTTGGATCTGTTCAAGAAGTGATTGTGGCTACTAAAGGTGGTCTATTAAGACCTAATGGAGATTGGACTGTTCATGGAGAACCAAATCATATCAGACGCACAATAAAAGAGAGCTTTGAAGCTTTGGGCGGATTTTATCCTATACCACTATGGCAATTGCATGCAGTTGATCCAAAATATCCACTAGAGTCTACTTTTGTGCCGATTAAAGAAGCAGTGGACATGGGTCTAATAAAACATGTTGGAGTATCCAATTTTAGTGTTGAACAAATTGAGCGGGCCATGAAAATGGTTCCGGTCGTATCAGTTCAAAATCAACATAATCCATGGCATCGAAATCCAGAATTTGACGGTGTGCTAGAGTTTTGTGAAAAAAAAAACCTGATATTTTTACCTTGGAGTCCAGTTGGTGGAGGATACAGATACAAACAGTTACTTAATGTTAAGCCTTTAAATGATCTGGCAAACGCCAAAAACTGCTCTGTTTATTCATTAATTTTAGCTTGGTTAAGACAAAAATCTCCTTGTGTCGTACCGATTCCAGGAGCCAGTCGGATTTCGTCAATTGAGGATTCAGTATCAAGTCTAAATGTTGTTATAACTCAACAAGAAATGAAGAGTATTGATGATATTACTAAAAATTTTTGATTTTTTCATCAATTCTAAAATTTTAAAATCCTGCAATTCATTTAATCGCAATTTTATTTTGTATTTTTTTTTTCAGAATTGTGAATATAATTTAATTTGACTTAAATCAACAATTTTAACTTATTTGGACATTAAAAATAAAAATGATTTTTAAAATTTTTAAATAAATTATTATTTTGCCTTTTATTATGTCATTTCATAATACCATTCGCCATTTCCAATTTGTAATTATTGATGTTCACTTAATCTGTGATCAGCCAAACCATGTCGAATTTCTGAACATATAAATTGTGATCAAATTTAATTTTCGAGAAAATTTAGTGAACAAAAAAATATTTGTGATCACTAAATATCTATTTCAACTTAACCCTTACCATGTGCGTAAGTCACAAAGTTAATGTCAACTCTAGGACCTGTCCTGGGAAATTCTTGTAATTCAAATCCTCTTCGCAAGAATCAACCTTTTCTTTAATTATGTTTAACTGGAGTCTATTGCAAAAGTATTCTTAAATTTAAATTCATTTTAATGAGAGTAAAATAAAATAATTAAATTAAAAAAATTCCAGAGTTGGTCAAAAGTCAAACTTTAATGTCAGAATCGTTAAAAGTCAAAGTCAAAAGCGACTTAGACTCTGAAATTTTTTTAATACTTTAAAGTCTTGGCTTGGACTTTCATTTTAATAATTTAGACTTGAACTAGGCCGTCAAAAAACTTGTTGGAACGGCAATCCATCTGTCAGGATCACATTCATATGATTTTTTGCCGTTCCAGATAGCTATTTTAGCGGCCGACTAAATAAGAACCCTTAAAAGCGCCGTTTAAAGAAAAAAAATTAAAAAAATAAGTTTTGACCCTGGCTTCAAAAAAATAATTTTTAAAGTCAAAGTCCAGACTTGACTTTTAACCAACTCTGAAAATTTCTTAAGTCGAGTCAAATGATTTAACTTTTAAAAAAAAAATTTAAGTCATTAATTTTACTAAAAAATGACCTAAGAATGAATAAATTTTTAACTTACACACAAGTTAGAAGTTCTCTTTGAAATTTGAAAAAAATAATTAATAAAATAACTAATTAAACACCAAAGTCATTTTTTATAAATTTATATTATATGAGACGCGAAACTGGATTCAAATGTTTGTTCAAAGCTTTGTGAATAGCATCTTGGGTATCTAAAAACATGTGATCATCAAAAATTTGATCAGAAAAAAACTAGATGCTCACAAATCCGGCATGATCTGGCTAATCACAGATTAAGTGAGCAACTGATCACAAGTTGGACATGATTCATTAAATCAATGAATTTAAAAATTGAATACTTGTTAATAATTTTATTTATTGAACTTTTATAATAAAATCTTTTCTTTTTAGAGAATATTTTTTTTAAGAGAAGTTAAGTTATTCAGAAAAAATAGCGTAAACTTTGGCAATTAATATTTGAAAAAAGGAGCATATCAAGTTCATTTTATAAAAATTAAACTTTGTTATTACCAAATTTTATTTTTAAATAAATGCCCTTTTTCCGAATAAATATATATAAATTCAAGCATTTTTTCTAATTTCTTTCTCTTCAATCTTAGATTAAATTTTTTTATTATTTTTCTTTTTAAGTTTAACCCTAACGATATAAAAAATTCGGGTCTTCTAATGTAAAAGTCGAACGTAGAGAACTATTTAATGGAAAAATTTTCAATTTATTCAAGTTTTATTCTAAAAATAATCATTATAATTATCATGGTTTTGATAGGAATAAATTTATTTTAAAAATGAATTTGAAGCTTCATTTTTTTCTTAAAGAAGTAGACAATAATTTACGATGTTATTCTTTAAATTAGCTAAAATTAATAAAACTTCAATAAGACCTTAGCTCAAATTTTCTTCACCAAAAAAAACTAAATTTTCTTTTTATTCTTTTACTTTTTTAAGGAATGTTTATCAATTTAAGATAATTTTAGAAGTGTATTCTTAAGTTTTACATTGAAACTAAAATTGTTTCAGGCAACATTTTTTTTATTTTTGGTAACTTAAAATTTTTGTACCAAATTACGATTATAATTCAGAAAAATTTCATTACTTGTATTTTTTCTTAAACCGTCTTTTTATTCTGAGGGAATATCAACAAAAAAATTAACTTAAAGAAATGAGTCAAAATTTTTGCAAATAGAGCTTTTATTCTTTATTGAGCTGATGGTTGAAATTTTTGATGGACTTACTGAATTATTTTGGTTAATGTTTAGCTTATATCTGAAAACGAACGTGTTGGTTCCATATGTTCCATATGAACTGATCATTTATATTAAGAGCAAATACTTCATTAAAGCAATCGCTTTTTACTTCAAAAGTTTTGAAAAAAAGGTATATTTTCATTGTTTTTTTTTAATTCATAAAAAATTTTAAATGTATAGCATCTAGATTTTTTTTGGATTTTAAAAGTAAATACTCGAAAAAATTTCCAATTCCGACAAAGATCTAATATCAGTTAAATTTAATATTTTAATAATTATAAAAATTAAATTTTTTTCAATTTTTTTGATTTCAAGAATTTATTCTTTTTTTAAATTTTATCATTTTTTGAAATTTATTTTAAGTTTTTAATTCGTTATTACCATTTTAACGCGATAAAGCATTTACGTTTATTCGCGTTTATTTCCCTTTTCAGTCTGTTTTTTCTCTCTCAGGCATCTTGATAACTTGAATTTCTTTCATAGCATTCAATAAGGTAATATTTGATCAACAGATTTATTGATAAATAAATTGAATTTATGATAAAAAAGTTGAAAAGCATCTAGATATTTTTAGTGAATATTAATTAATAGCTTTGTGACCAAGAGTTTCATGTTGAAGTTTTCTACATTTAAGTCTTCAATATTCAATAATAAAAACTTAATTTTTAAATCTTACAAATTTTGAATAAAAATTTAGAACTTTAATTTAAAAAATTAATTTTTTTTCGTATTTTGGTTATTCATGAAATCTCTAATTTTCAAAATTTTTGAATAAATATTCGCTAGTCGGTATTAACCTGTTGATTCACCTTGAAGCTTTAAAAATTTTCTTGCGCATAAAATTGGAAATTGATTTCCAATAATCGACTAAAGTTTTAAAGTCAAATAATTATTGTCCATTTTGGGGTCGATTAAAAAATATTAGTTGTTTTTTTATTTTAATCAATCGAATGGAGTCGATTGGCAATATTAGCTTTAACCAAAATTTTAATATACTCATTTTTATTATAATCTATTAATTTTATGTTTATGAATTATTTCTTCTATGTGTTAGTCAATATTTTGTTAAAGAGCATTAGTTATTTTATAAATAAATTTGAAAGCGTTGCATTCTATTGAAATTTATTTTAATATACTAAGTTAATATTTTAAATATGATTTAGAATTGTTTAACTTTGCAAAAATAAATTTTTCTGTTAAATGAAAAGTACTCTCAAAGTTTAATTTAACTAAATCGCATTTAAACAAAGATTGAAAAAAGATGTTTAAAAAAAGCACTCATTAGACTGAAGCTTCAAAATTGTCCATCCAACAAAATCCAAATCAAAAAATGTCAACTGAAAACGCAAAATTAAGAAACTTTTGTTTTTTTTATTTAACTATTTATAAATAATTGAACAATAAAATTTTTCAATAAATAAAAATTTTGATTACATTATAAATTTTTCTATTAATAACCTTTTTTAAATGACCAACTGAAAGTGATTTTTCAAAATGAACCCTATTATTTACACACAAGAAAATAACTATAAACTCTCTAGCCAAGTTTTATTTTGCGGATTTTTGAAGAGTTAAAAATCATTAACATTAAACAGGTATCCTGACAAATTTACAACAAGACAAAAAAAAAAGTACAAACTAGACCACATAACCATTAAATACGAACAACCTGTGGCTCTATATCGAACAAACTCAATCTTAGATAAAAATCGCAGCCAATGCCTTGCATGCTCTGAAAAGAGAGCGACCCGCCCAAATACTCGGCGTACGCCTTGGAAGTGGGCAGACCAAAACCATAGCCGTGCATCACCGCCAGACCAGACGCCTGACACATCATTCCGAACCCGGACGGGTTCATACAATCATTCACCAATGCATCGCCGCCATTTGCACCGGCGGCTGGCTCTTTGCGTCCCTCGTCCGCCGTCGAAAAGTGATAGTCGAATATCTTCTCCTCCAACGAGTGCGGTATGCCGCCTCCTCTATCTCTGATGCGGAATATAAAATCCTTCTCATTAACAGCTATGGTCACGCACACGTCCGGCAAGCTGCTCGACAACCGGTGGTTTTCGGCCGTGGCCCTGAACGAATTCTTCAGCAGCTCGGGCATTATGTACTCGAGCGGCAGCGGCGCATACGGAAATTGATAGTTGATGTGTCCGTCTATTTTTACTTTGGGCGCCACGCCATACTTTTCCGTGCACAACTTTGTCACCAGCTTGGCCGACGTGTCGATCAGCTTTTTTGGCGAAAACTTCTGGTGTATGATGCCGACCCATTGGTCGTCGCGTCCACTCATGCCGCCGGCCGAGTCGCCGCTGTTCGACGGCAAATAAGTGCTGTAAAAAGTGTCGCTGTGGCTCATCTTGGTCTCGAACATGTCGATGATGTCGCTGGAGAGCACGGACTTGTGCAAGTTGGACTGCTTGTTGAGCGCCAAGTGGTGCTCGCAGAGAAGGCGGAGGCCGAGCCGCGTCGACAAAATTTTGTTCAAGTGGGCCTTGATGAACGACTCGTCGGTGATGTAGCGGCGCGTGTCCTTGAAGGCCTCGCACAGCAGCGCCAACAAGTCCTTGTTCATTTCGAGCATGTTGAACACCAAATTGTTGAAGGCCTTTTCCGACTCGAAATTTGTGATCTCGGTGTCGTAGCGGTCGAACTGGCGAAACGTTTTGATGCAGCGTTCGTGTATTTCGAGTATGGAGGGGTGACAGGCGACTATGAAGGGCAGGTTGCGCAGCTCCTTGATCATGCGGGCCAGCCGGATGGGAAGCTCGTTGCGCAGGTAGTTGGCGCTGCGCAGCAGATGCGAGTTGTCGTCCGATACGCCCATGTACATCATGGTCATGGGGTTGAGCCGGGTGAGCGGTCTTTCGGTGGCCTTGTCGATCTCCGGGTCGGCGTAAAAGCAGCTGATGGTGGTCAGCCGTTCCTTGGACTCGGACAGGTCCGTTCGTTTCTTGGCGTAGTAGGCGCTGCTCGGCTGCTGCTCTGCCATTGACGAGTAGTTCACGTGTTGGTGCTTTTTTTTGAGTATTTTTCCGATGTAGTCGTCGTTGAAGTGTTGGCTGGCGCTGGACGTTTGTCTGAGAGCCGACGGACTGGACAGTTTTAGGCTGGTGTACAGTTTGGAGCAGGGTATCAAGTGTTTGGTCATTGTGAGTCAAGTTTGCGCCGTTTTATTCATTAAAAAAGAATGGGCAGTTCAACTCAGTTTTGTTGTTTTAGTTTTTTTTTGTTGTTGTTGTTTGATTTAGAGAGCACGATCGCTAGTTGAATATATAGACTTGAATTCAAAGTCATATGTTCAACTAGTGATTTTGTTGTTTTTGAAATTAAACTTTGGATTTTTGTCGAAATTATTTATGCAATTTGAGAGCTGAAATTTAGTTCATTTTTTTTGTTGTTGTTGTTTGTCGACTCCATGGCTTGTGAGTTTTTGTTGGATTTTGGCGCATGCTCGCCCGTTTGTGTTCAATTTGGGCCGAAAGTATTTAATTTGGCTGTCAAAAATGCTAATTTATGATCATGCAAATGAGAATATAAATAATTTAATGAAATTGTATAAAAGTTTAGTTTTAGTTCATTTTGTTGTTGTTGGATTACGCAATTTGCGTTTCAAAATTTTCTTTGCTTACTTTAACCTACTTAGATTATTTGGCATTTTATCTCGTAATTTTAGATTACTTTTTTCTATGTGCTTTTTTGTTGAAGAGTCGTGCAATCGTTTTTTTTGTTTGATATGAAAAAAAGTATTGTGTAAGAAATTTAGGTTTTTACTTAAATCTAGACATAATTTTTTTTGAAAGTAAAAAAAAAGATAAACTAATTTATTTTTGCAATCTGTAAAGTTTTTAAAGTATTCTGAATAAAAAATAATCAATTATTATTTATTTGTATATCTGTACCGGACTAAAGCTCCTTCAGATTAAAAAAAGAAAAAGAAAATCAAAATAAAGTTAAATAAAATAAAAATAAAGTAAAAATAATATAAGTTAAAGAGTAGATAAATATTAAAATTAAAATTAGATAAATTTTGATAGAGAGTAATAGAATACATATTTTTAAATATTTGATGATTCAGGAAAAAAAGAAGAAATTGTAAGGTAGCAATTACACAATGGAGTTGGGTACTCGATGTATCTTTTTTCGAAACCTTTGTTATATTCTTCAAAATTATTTTGTTTCTTTTATGGAAAACGTAGAAAATAAAAAAAACAACCTTTGAGTCAGAGTTGGTCAATAATTTTTCAACTTTTCATTTATTCAATTTCTAAACTTTTCATTTATTCAATTTTTCAGCTTTTCATTTATTCAATTTTTCAACTTTTCAATTATTCAATTTCTCAACTTTTCATTTATTCAATTTCTCAACTTTTCATTTTCTTTGCTGATGACTTGGTCACATTTTATATTTTTAAGAAAAAAGGAAATCTAGAAAATAAGATAAACAAATACTTAGACGAACTAGAAAAATGGCTCTTCAAGTGGAAGATGAAAATATCTGTTGAAAAGTCTTGTTACATTGTCTTCATTAAATATAATAAGGAAAATATTGACTTAAATTAAAAAATATATGAAAATAAAATTGAGAGTCAAAAGGAAATCAAGTTTTTAGGTATAAAATTTGATTCAAAATTAACCTTTACCCCAATGGTTGATGAAATAAAACAGCGTTGTAGTTCACGGTTGAACTTAATAAAAATATTGTCTAACAAAAAATGGAGTCTTAATTATTACACACTAGGAAACCTATATAAATCTTTAATCGGATCTATAATTGATTACTCTTTTCCGTGTCTGAATTCATTTTCGGAGACAAACATTAAAAAAATTCAAGTCTTACAAAACTCAGCAACTCGTTTTATACTTAAACTAAAATATGATACTCCTTCCAATATTCTGCATCATGAGGCCTTTAATAAACTTAAATTCTTAACTGTCTCAAATCGACTTTTTGAATTAAGCGAAAGATATGTAGCGGGAGGACTGCGTCATTCTGTTCCATTGGTTATCAAGCTGGTTGATGAACATAAAGCGGGTTTTGAATCAAGGTATGTTGAATACCCGACTCCATTGTGTAATTGCTACCTTACTATTTCTTCTTTTTTTCCTGAATCATCAAATATTTAAAAATATGAACTCTGTTACTCTCTATCAAAATTTATCTAATTTTAATTTTTAATTTTAATATTTATCTACTTTTTAACTTTTATTATTTTTACTTTATTTTTTTCTTATTTTTTATTTTTATTTTATTTTAATTAACTTTATTTTAATTTTAATTTTTTTTTTTTATCTGAAGGAGCTTTAGCTCGGTACAGACATACAAATAAATAAATAATAAGATAAAATATAATGCGAATTATGATTTAGAGCATTTTTTGATTTTGAAACAATCAAAATAACCCAGTATATTAACATAGTTTTTTAAAACAATATAAATTGTAAGTTAAATAAACATAATTTTCAACGTCGCCAGACGTTCTACGCATTGTCAATTTAGGGTTTATTTTAAAATTAGATTTTTTTAACAAAATTTTAGATAAAGTTAAAGGGGTCCGGGGGGCGTAGCCCTGGTTTAGGGAAAAAGGGTTCAGCAAAAAGGGTGAGGGTTTTTTCTTAAATACTGATTAATTTTTTTCTAATAATTAATTGTTTAGTGATTGATTTTTAAAAAAAATTAAGTCAAAGTCAAAGTCTGACTTTGACTTTGACTTTTAACGATTCTGACTTTAAATTTTGACTTTTGACCAGCTCTGCTTTGAGTGTTTAAGTCCAGACTTGGACTTTAATTTGAGTGACCTTGACTTAAACGTGGTTGCCACAATAACTACCTGGAATGGTAAAAAATTCATGGAACTGCGATTTCTATTTAAAAGTATATTCAAAATTAAGTGAGTGACCAGAGGTCTAGAAGATTTACAATGGTATTACGATTACTGTATTTGACTATATTTTACGTAAATTTACGTACATTCACGAAAATTACGAAAGAAAATTTAGTAAATTTAATATATTTTTCGTAAAATATAGTAAAAACCAAAAAAAACAAAAAAAACGAAATTTCGACATGTTTTGTTTTTTTTTTTTTTTTTTTTTTTTTAAAGAAAAAAAATTGTAAATTTAAATTTTTTTTACCTTTTTTTACGTAAATTATGGTAAATTTTAATTAAAAAGAGTTTTGAAATTTTTTATTAAAAAAGTTTGACAAAAAAAGAAAAACATAAAAAGAAATAAAACAAAATATACAATTGTGTTAAAAAAACGTTTTAAATTTATTTTTTAATATTTCTTCTTGCTATCTTTAATTTTTTCACGAGCTTCATAAAGACGTTTAAACGAATCAATATGTAAATTTCTACCGTATTCCCTCGTTCGATTATGCTGCACCATAAGCTAAGTTACCAGCTTTTGGACCATGCATTAAAGTACATCTCACCCATGCAAAAAACTCTTAATTTGATAATTTAATTTGCATGTCTTAGCTTGTGGTGTAGCATAATCGAACGAGGGAATACGGTATATATAAATGTAAAATGAGTGTCAATATTTTATTTTAATAAAAAAGTTAAAAATAAAGAGTTTACAAATTTTTTGTAGCGTGAACTCTAAAGAAGGTTTAAGGATGACGCTAATCAAACGCTGGCATATTACCAATTAAAATATCCGAGCAAAATATCAGAAATCAAAAGTAAAAATATTAATTTAAGTTATTTTTTATTTTAATGATTTTGTAAAATAAAAATTTCTAAAACATGTCAAAATTTTGTTTATTTGGAAATTTTGGTTTTTACTTTTTTTACCATATTTTACGACAAATATAATATATTTTTCGAAATAAATTAGCTGTTTTTTCAACCTTTATAAACAAACTAAGAAATTTAATCTTTAAATCTGCAATTTAATTTGATATTTTTTAGCAGTTACTATTTCATTAGGCATTCCAGGCATTGGCTATTCGGTTGTAAAAATTTTCTCTTTGCGGGTGCTTTACTATTTCTTTAAAATACTTGAAGCGGTGTTCTCTTAAATTGTTATTGACCAAATCAAAACTGCTGCTAATTTCTATCTATCTTGTCCAAATCGTTCATAAACTTGAACATCTGAATTAAATCACCTCCTTGTCGTCTTTCCACCAACGTTGTTATCCGAAGCAATTTCAGGCACTCTAAGTCACTTTTGTTTACTATTTCACTAAAAAATTTTGTTGCTTTTCTTTGGATTTTTTCGATGGCATCAAAGTCTGTTTTGAGATTTGGTGACCACACTGGAACTACAAACTCCAAAAGTGGATGTACACAGGTGGAATAAAGTAATCTCATTAAATTAATATCAAATCCAGCAAAAGATTTTTTGGTTCTCCCAAGCATCTGATTTGCTTTATTTATACACACAAGGATGTGGTTCCGTCATTTCAAGTTAGTACTGAAAACAATGCCTAAATCTCATTTCGATTCAGATTCAAATATTTGGTGACCATTGATGTAAAACGATTTTTTGTTGTTGCTGAAGCTATAATGCATAACAAAACATTTCGATTCATTAAACTTTAATAGCTAATCATTTGTCCATTGATACCCAGCATCTAGGTCTCGTTGAAGCACTTGTGCTTCTAGATCCGAATTCATTTTTGAAGTTATTTTAGTATCATCTGCAAATAATTTGGAGATATTTCGAATTATATCAGGCAATATGTTTAGGCTTCATTTTTTTCACTTTTTTTTTAAATTTAAAAAATTTCTGAATTTTGAACAACCTTGGTTTTGGTAAAATATTTACTCGAACAATTTTTCTTTTCATCAGTACTGCTACGATAAATGTTTTATGAGGCAATGTGAAATTTTAGTACAAAAATTACAGTACAAAAAGTAAAAACGCTATAATTTATTTTCTAATTGTGCAAAAATGGTTCTATAAAAAGTACAATATTGTACAAATTTGTACAACCGAATTCCATGCTCTGCAAAAACTCTGCAATTTATTGCATTTTTTAATCAAATATTTTTTGGTGGTGTGCATTTTACAGAAAATTGCAGAGTTTTTGCAGAGCTTGGAATTCGGTTGTACAAATTTGTACAATATTGTACTTTTTATAGAACCATTTTTGCACAATTAGAAAATAAATTATAGCGTTTTTACTTTTTGTAGTGTAATTTTTGTACTAAAATTTCACATTGCCTTTTATGAGTAAATTTGTGTAATTTTATTGTAAAACTAAAAAGAGCCAAAATATCTTTACTTAAGTGTTAATTTTGGTAAAATAACATATAAAACTGAATTTTCGATATGGATTTCTCAATGGCAAAATTGAGGAACTAGACTGAGAATTTTAATCAAAATCGTAATTTTCTGTTTATTATATTTTTTGAAAATTGAATCTAATTTTTTAAGATTGAATTTTAAGATAAGATTTTTTTTTCTAAAAATATATATTAATTATATATTAAATTTAAAGATTTTTGAATATAATCTGAGATAATAAATTTAATATAAAATAATTTAGCTTTCTTTGTTACTGATGATTTTTTTATTTTACGTAAATTAAATTAAATTTGCACGAATGTCCTGTTTAAAAAAAAAAAGAACAGAGAAAAAAATGGTCTAATTTTACGAGATGAAATGTCATATTATCAAAGAATTTTAAGACAGGCAAGGAAAATTTTGAAAACGCGAATTGCTTAATACTACTTACATATGACAAAATGAGCAAAAAGTAAACTTTTTTATAATTACTTTAAATGCTAGCATGATTTATTTTTCTATTTGCATGATTTTGAAAGGCAAATTAAACAGTTTAGGTCATTTAATGAAATTTACGCAAAATTACGTAAATTT
The DNA here is from genome assembly GCA_025491095.1 of Brachionus asplanchnoidis. NCBI lineage: Eukaryota > Metazoa > Rotifera > Eurotatoria > Ploima > Brachionidae > Brachionus > Brachionus asplanchnoidis. Next base: position 3,716,617 of record JAILYF010000004.1, read on the forward strand.
ACCAAAAAGACACTTATCGTAGCAGTACTGATGCAAAAATAGATTAGTTTATCATTTTTTTTACTTTCAAAAAAAATATGTCTTGATTTAAGTAAGAACAAAAATTATTTACAAAAATTTTTTTTTAATCAAAAATAAAAAACGATTTGAATAAATTCTCATTTTTTTGTCGTAACAGTTTTTTCATTTGTTGCATTTGTCACAAGCAAAGTTCGATTTGTTTCCATTAACATGGTGTTATTTTACCCTTTTTGTTGCCGATGTTGGTGATAAATCAGATTCAGTGCTTGTCAGGTGCTTTCTAGAAGCAGCTGGAGTAATTGGAGCTGTAGGCTGTACGCTTTTATTTACTATTTCCAGCAATTCATCACCTCATCACATAATGATCTCAAATATTTTGGACGAGAAATCTTATTTCTGATAGAAGATTTATATAAGATACAGCTAATTTTAAGGTGTCCAATCTTTCCATTAAAATTTATCATTTTTCTAGATATGTCTATTCTCCGTCATTCAATCTAACCCATACTGTTCCATTTTTCGAAGTTTTGTCAATCTTGGTTTGTTCAAATGCTTCTTCAGTTTCTTCATTGTCTGAGTTTTCAAAAATAATTTGAAGTTTGTGATCAAATAATCAAATCAAGTTTGATAAAAGGAGTTTATTAAAAGTCCCATATTAAAGTTCGAGTCATTAAAAAAAGTCCAACTTTTAAATTAAAAAAAAAGTCCGGGTAACATAAGTTTTTTGCAGTTCCAGATATATATTGTGGCTGCCTTGTTAAAGTAAAGGCTGGACCTTAAAAAAAAATTAAAGTCTTGACTTGGACTTTTGAAAAAATAAAAAATTAAAAAAGTAGTCTGGACTTGAACTTGACTTTAGACTTGTGACTTTAAAGCAACTATGGTATAAAATATGGCCTTTAAGTTAAAAAAAAATTTAAGTCAGTGATTTCTAAACAACTATGCTTTTGCACAAATTTCACCAAACCTGTTTGTTATTGTTTTTTTCCTAATTCATTGTTTTTGAAGCATTGAGTCGTAAACAAATAGATATTAAACAGAGTTGTTTAAAAGTCCCAAAAAAAAGTCCAAGTCCGGATTTTTTTTTTAATTTGCTAGATCAGGCTTCATATCAAAAAATTAATATATTCTTGGGTTGTCTAATGTAATAGATTTGCCATATATCAGAATTTTCTTGCAATTTTAGCATTAAATTCTTCAAAATTCTTCTTCAGTATTCAAAATTTTAAAATCCTGAACTTGAGGCTTGTGACTTTTAAGCAACTCTGATATTAGATAAAACAAAGTGTTCTTGGCACTCTTATTTAAATTTATTTATCTTAATTTACTTCATTGTTTTTTATTAATCTTTATTCAATTATATTTTTTAATAGTATTTTTTAAACCGAAAGTACTTCAAAAGTTGTTAAATCATTTCCGTGTAAATTCCTTTTTCGGATGATCAATTTGATCTTATTCACAACACGAACATACAATCCGACACGAAAATTCGACGTGTTTGTGTACGTGTACAGGTAAAGTACCATACACGTACTCGTACACTTCCTTGATTAATTCTATGTGTGTTTACACGCACACGTACACAAACACGTCTGATTTACACTTTAAAAACGCATAAAATAACACGTGTACGTGAAAAAACACATATAATTTTAAATTTTATGATTTTTTTTTTAAAATTATCTTGAAAAAAGAATAAAAATAAAACCAAAAAATTTTCCTTTTTCTTATTTAAATTGTGCTAAAAATTCAAAAATTAATGTTTTAATTTTTTTTCTTTTAATTAGTTTAATTAAGAGCTAAAAACTAGCTCAATGATAAAATCAAGCAATTTTTAGAACTTAAGGATTTAAACTAAAAAATAAAAAAAGGTATTGAAATTCTTTTAGAGAGTTCTAAAAAAAAAACAGAAAGTTTTAGTGTTAAACATCGCTTCTTTTTTATTTTGTCTTAAAAAAAACAATGTTTTCTAATTTTAGGGTATGCATTTATTTTTAATTTTTTTTAAAATCTCACATTTAAATTTTTATCAAAATAAAATTATTTAAGTATCCAAGACTATTAGAATTAATAATATTTTTTTTAACTGAAGTTCAAACATTTCCAACTAGTTCTGAAAATAATCCAAATTTTCACTTTTTTTCTAATCAAAAAATCTTTTTCAAGATCTAATTCTATTTAATGAGATTATTATAGATGTTCTTGAAAACAAAATTGAATGTAAAAAAATTCAGTTAGGTTCTTATGTGAAAGAGTATACCCCGGCTCGAAACTTTTTCAAATTTAATGAGGTTAATCGTAGCAAGCCAACAGTTTCCGTTAAGTTACAATTACTTGTTTGTGGGAAATTTTATCATGATAAACTTGGAGGAACTTCGATTTTGAATGTTCATTTAAACAGTCATCCAAATTTCCAGAATTGGATGGAAGGCTATAGATTATGGGCAAGTATAGTCAGATGCATCTTACCCAAAAGGATTTGTTATTAATCAAATTATTTTTAATGCTTTTAGTCTTTTAAAAATCCGGGAACATATCGATCCATAGAAAAAATGTTAATAGAAAAAAGACAATTTTTTTGTCGAAATCTTCCATAAAAAATTTTTACATAAAAAAAACCCATAGAAAATTAAAATATATTTTTTATTTATTTAATTATTTTTTAAAACTATTTTTATCCATATTTTAATTTTTTTTCGATACTTTTGCATGTAATAGATTTAAATAAATTTAAAAAAAAGTCTATGGGTAAAAATTTTCTATGGGTTTGTTTCTGAGTAAAAATTTTCAATGGAAGATTTCGACAAAAAAAATTGTCTTTTTTCTATTAACATTTTTTCTATGGATCGATATAGTCCCAAAAATCCATACTTACGGAGTTTAATAAAAGGCTTACCCCATCCAAATTCGTTTACGAATTCCGTTCCGCCACGTGCCTTTAAATTATTAAAAGAAAAATTGGAGGTAGCCTCAAAAAAAGCAGATGCGATATGCTTAATCGTCGATCTTTTTTAATAGAATGTTTTTTTAACTCTTTTATTAAATCAATTTTTTCGAGAGATAACTATTGAAAATGGAAGCAATTTTTTACAAGGAACTATTGGAAGACTTTTCCTATTTTTATTATTTTTCCGAACTAAAGAAGCTTTAGTTAAGAAAAATTATTTAAATTAAATTGGAAAGATTAAATTTACAGGATTTGTTGAAATATACAGTTAAATTAAATGTCCATTTATTCTAATTTGTCATTCACATCGCAAAATCAAAAAGAGAGGAGAAGTTACTAAAAAACATAGGATAGTTAAGATTAAAAATCACTATCGGTACTTGAAAATATTATAATATTATTGCTTTCAAAGCTCCTTTTTCGATATCCAAAAAAATTCAAAAAGATTGTTAGAAAATATTAGTTAGGCTAGCCAAAATTTTTTTAATGAATCCATACCCTTAACACCCATCGATCAGAATTATCAGTTCGTTACCATTTACCAATGGACCATGAAAATCAACAATCTTCCTCAAAATGCAATCATTTTTCGACGCTTCCATTATCCTTTCAAGCATCAAAGCCCTGGGAGCATTATTTTCGGCCACAAAATAAATGTATTGCTCAGCGAGCATTGATTGTCTTCAGTATGCTTCTTCGCCGATTGAATTTCTAGATAAATAATGAGCTACATTATCTTTGCCTGGCTTGCGCTTTATATCAAATTCCAAGTCCATAAGTCTTTAATTAAAACGTTTGATCCTAGTTGGAGGATCCGATTTTGGATTCTTGTAGATAAGTTCCACAGCCTTATTATCGGAACAGTACTCTAATGACTAGAGTGTATACAAAGTGGGAAGTTGCGGAGACTGACTTCTTAGAATTTAGTCGGTAGATGGGATAAGTTTAACATCTTAAGTGCTGACCTGATAAAATTTAGCGATTCTATTAGGTTTTTAAATAAGTTTTTTCGTTTTTTCGAGACTTTATTGATAAAAAGTAAAATAAAAATAATTTAGTCACTAAAGTAATTTCCTTCGCTTGAAATACACATCTCGAATCGTTCTGGCAGCATTTTGATCCCCCGTTCGTAGAAGCTGACTGGTTTTGAGGTGAAATATTGACTAATGTCTTTTTTTATTTCGTCCAAGTCTGGTGAATAAGCTGGGTGAGATAAGACTTCCCAGCCTAGATTCTCTACCGTGCCCTTCTGATCCCACCAAACACAAACCATGACCTTTTTTCCATGAATATCGCGTTCCGGATTAGGTAATGGTACTAGGTTGGGGTCTACCCATTGTTTGTTGTTGGTCTGGTTATCGTAGTAGATCCACTTTTCATCTCCAGTTACGATTTTCCATAAAAAAGTCGGTTACATATGTCACCGTTTGGAAAAGATTAAAAAGGTCGGTAAATGGGTTCCACACATACTCTCAGAAATCAACATTTCGCAACGATTGAGCATTTGTGTTTCTCTCTTATATAGACAGAAAAAAAAGTTTTTTATTGAAAATCGTAACTGGAGATGATAAGTGGATCTACTTCGATAACCAGACCAACAAAAAACAATGGCTAGACCCTAATCAAGTACCATTACCTACTCCGAAACGCTATATTCATGGCTCAAGGTCATGGTCCCTAACCCTAACCCTTATTTTTCTTTTCCTAACAGGACAACCTTTTCTTTTTACTGTATTATCACTTAAATTTTTTTGATACGGCACAAAGAATTTATCTAAAACAAATCTTGAAAAAGATCTAGGTGTTTATATTCAAAATGACTTGAAGTGGACTTACCAAATAAAATATTGTATCAAGTATGGACACCATATTTTGGGTATGATTGCTAATAGTTTAAGGACTTTAAACACTGATACATTCAGAATGCTTTACACAACACTGATCAGACCTCATTTAGAGTTTGCCATTTGCTCATGGCTTCCGTTTCTTGAAAAAGACATTTCTGAAATCAAGAAGGTCCAAAGAACGATAAGAATAATCTTTTCACACCGAATTTAAAGGTTCATTTAAACATTGATCCAAATGTCCATTATTTGATGGAAGGCTTTGGATTATGTGTAATATTCAACAAATAAACAAATGTTGTTTTTATTTTGCATATCAAAAAGCATACAAAATAAATATTTTATTTATTTATTTATTTGTTTTCTGTACCGAGCTAGAGCTCCTTCAGAATAAGTTAAAAATTAAAAAAAAAAAAATAAAAATGAAATAAAATAAAATAAAAATAAAATTAAAGTTAATAAAATACTAATACTAGTTGATCTTCAACTTAGTCTCATTTGTCTCATGTTGATGTTCTCCCATAGCTTCATGACTCTCAACCATTTGAGTATCCATTCGATCTTTATTCAATTTCTTGAAACTTGATGGGTTCCTAGTGACCTCCTCTCCGGCACTCGACTCCGCTGTCACCATACTCCCTTTGACTTCAACCACTCTCCATGGACTTGCATCTCTCACTGGTTCTAGTTTGTCAAACACTTTACCTCTTGGCTTCCTGTATAGCACCCAATCATTTTCCGCTAAATCACTCTCTTTGCTCTTTTGTTTGTCGTCCGCATACTCTTTCATCTTTCTTTTCGCCACCAAATCCTTCTTTCTCGCTTTCGTGTCCAAATCGTCCACCATTTCCATTTCCGGTTTGACCCTCGCCAATCTACTAGTATTGCAAAATCTAAATATTAGTCTAGCAGGCGGAACTCCAGTGGTAGTATGCGGAGACGCTCTATATGTTCCCAAAAATGAGTTTAACTCTTTCTTCCAACTAACACCTTTCACAGCCGAATTCCTCATCACCTTAGTCAAGTTTATGTTGAGCTGTTCCACTTCACCATTAGCCCTTGGCCAGTATGGGGTTATAAGCCTGTGCTTGACTGCGAAAACTCTACAAAATAATTCAAAGTCCGAACCATTGAAGGGTGGACCGTTGTCTGTCCTAATCCCAAATGGAACGCCAATTAAGACCCATTTTCCATGCAAAACTGGTATCACATACTTAGCAGCTGTAGTCAACACTTCTTCTACCAAAACAAACCTTGAATAGTCACAAAATATAAGAATTAAATATGTATTTGATGGTGTAGGACCATAAAAATCTATAGACAAATATTGCCATGCGCCATTTGGCATTTCACTCATCCGTAATGGTTCAAAATTGTCCTTTGTACTATTCACTTGACATACCAAACAATCTTTTAGTCTTCTCAGCACCGATCCATCTAACCCTGGAAACCATACCATGCTCCGAATTAACGCTTTGGTTTTCGTTATCCCCTGGTGTCCTTCATGTGCCAAATCAATAACTTTATCGCTCAAACTCTCCGGTAGAACAACTACATCTCCTCTCATAAAAACACCTTGATCAGTCACAGTCAACTCATGAAAAACATTATCATAGCTCTTGGACAGTCTGTTCGCCATGTTCACTTTCAGACCACGAGTTCTCTTAATTAGCTCTTGCAAAACCTTGTCTTGCTTCGTGTGCTCAATTATTTGTTCATGCGTGATTAAACTTGGAATCGACTGTTCAAAAACATAATTCACATAAAGCTCAATATCTTTTTGATTCGATTGAACACTTTCAATCGGCTTCCTGGATAAATAATCTGCTGGGTTGTTCTTCCCAAGATTTCAAAAATTATAAGCATTGTTATCATTTCTTGACAAATTTATTTACATCATAAATTAACTTCTTTGTCGAAATTATTGAAGAAATTTTTTTTAGTGTTTTCAAAAATAAATTTCAATAATTTCATCATAGAAACTAATTTTTTTGAATTTTTTTAAAATTAATTTTGAAACATTATAGGTAAAAAGATAAAATAGGAAGACTTTGAATTTTGTTTTTGACAAGTTAAGCTTTAACAAAAGAAAAAATAAAAAAAAAGACTTTTTGTTTCAAATAACAAATTGTTTCAAATTTCTTAAAGATTGTTTTTGAAAAGATGTTAAAATTTTACAAAATTTAGGCAATTTCATATTCAAAAACTATTTATAAACCCGCTTTCTTAAAATTTAAATAAAAATTGAAAAATACTGTTAAAGATGAAATTTAAAAAATTTATTCATTTTTGCGATATCTTGTAAATAGATTTTTTTAGTCTATTTTTTATTAAATTTTATGTCTTATCTAATTGATTAAGTTTTAACGCTCGTATATAGCATTCAAGCTACGAGATGCTACGACTGTACCAATTGTAACGAACCAATTTCAACAAACTTGGTTTCGACTAGTCCAATTGGATCTTCTTGCACGGTAAGAATTTTCGTCGCCAGAAAACTTTTGATTTAAACAGAGATCTTATTTTAAGGGTGTAAATTTTGATGCAAATGGTGAAAATCATAATTTTGCTACTTGCATTAATTCCTCACTCTGTAACGTCTCAAATGATGAAGCTAAGTTTTTAATATCAAACATATATTCTGTTTATCACAACATTTTTTATGATATCGACACAATGAAAATTAGCAAAAGAAAATGCTGTAATACTGATCTTTGCATTAAATATTCTGATATATCAAAAAGCTATGATTTAAAATCCAATAGTGGCCAATTTTTTTTTCTTGCTTTAATTTGTTTTACTTTTTTCTAATAATACTTTTAAAAAGCTCAATAAATAATTTTTAACTCACATGATAAATATAAGTATTTAAAAAAATTAAATTTTCTAATGATCTCTAGTAGTAGTAGATTATTGGTGTACACGCAAAAAAATGAAATTAAACACCAAGAAATGTAAAGTTGTCTTGACCCCCGGCACATACTGTGACAAACCATAGAAGCTTTTCCTGAAAGGCAAAATTTTAGTAACAGTCGATTCCTACTGATTGGTTCGTTATCGAAATTAATAATAATCTCGATTGGAGTCATCAGTGGAAAGAATCCTCAAGAACACAAACCTGATATTCTAATAACTGTAATCAAAAGTCTTTTATTTTCCACCTTGATTATAATTAAAGCCCATATTAAAAGAGCTCTAATTCTCTATTCCGTTTAAAAAAAAAGGCGAGAACAAAAATCTACAACGACAACATAGTTAAAAAAAAGTATACAGGAATTAAGAGATGACTTTTAAAAATAGAATAATTAGGCCAAACACACTAGAGAAAATTCATATAGGAGTAAAAGTAGCAAAAATCAAAACAAAATGCCCAATAAATAAAAAGATGTTGGACGCAAAAATAAGAATCAAAACCAAATGAGAAAATGTAATAAAACCCAATATACAATTATAAAAGATTCGTTTAAATACACATTTTTTTTCTTTTTTTTTCTTATTTAATTGAATTATTTAACCGACTTTAAAAAAAAATTATATACATATATAAATTGTTTACGTGTGAATAAATGAATAATTCATATTCTGGTTTGTAGTAGTAGTAGTAGTAATAGTAGTAGTAGTAGTAGTAAAAGTTTTCTGTGACAAGTCTTAACCCTTGTAGAACAGCACAAGTTATTTTTGGTAAGCTTGTTAAAGCATTGCTGCTTATAACAGAGTTTTATTATACTCGCTACTTACGTCTTTCGACGTCATTATTTCTAGCCCCCTTGACTCGCGAGTCCTGACACGTCCTCATAGGAAGATGATCGCTGTTCTAATGCCAGGTTCCATTTTTTGGATGAATGGTAACAATCATCTAAAGAAATGATTTGACGATGAACTCAAACCAGGTAGAAGCATAACAGTGAATGTACAAGCTCAAATCCATAATTTATAATTTATTATTTTTTTACGCTACATTTATTTAACTTGACAAGGATTCGAACCCGGACTCTCAGTCTCAATAAGCTGTTGTTTTCCCCACTACACTACCACCTCTCTTTTTTTTAATCCAAGACAAGCGAATCGCCTTAAAACTTCAGCTTTTGGTAAATTTTGGTTACTTTTTACAGAGTTGTAAAGATCTTTTTTGATGGTTTCGTACTTTTTAACTAAAAACTTATCGAAAATTCAACTTAAAGATATAATTTTTATTTATTCGCAATGAAATAATCAAAGAATGCTGGTTTCACTTCAAGCAGGCGATTTTTAGACGCGCAGTGCGCGTTGGTTTAAAACAACATTATGACAAGGATGAGTTCAGAGAGTTTATCAATTTGTTTGGTTCACTAATTCCGCTAGAAAAAGCATCAGGACTTTGAGATCATTAAACAAAACTCTCCATGATATTCTTATTACGAGTTGCTGAAAAAATAAATAAAAAATGAACATAAATGAACAAATTGGAAGAAATGAGAATTTTTACAATTTTACAATCATCTAGTTTTAGTCATTCGAATACGTATTTCTATAGATTGATTTATTCAAGTTAATTGCATTTTTTATTGTTAAAATAATCGTCCAACTGTTAACGGTTTCAAAATTTTCATTCAAGGGAAAAAAAAATATTAGTTATTGTTAAATAAGTTTTTTCGTTTTTTTCGAGACTTTTTTTATTCATAAAAAATAAAATAAAATATAAGTTAATATTAATAATCAATTTTGACAATTGCGAACATTCAGAGCGTTTTCTCCATAAACCAAACAAATCGATTTTGTAGCTTCTATCGCATTTTTTCGTTGATTAAACTTGAATAACATGCAATGGCGGATATGCATTTTTTGGTCATACTTTTTTAATTATTTAGGTTTTTAAAAATTTAAAAAGCAAACATTTAATATTATACATTATTTTAAAGAGCAAGAGTTGCTCTTTCAAATGTTATATAACATTGCATATAATAAATAAATCCTTTATGAGATTTTTTCATTTAAAAATCGACGAAAAAACTTATTTAACAACCTAATAGATCCGTAAATTTATTTCATTCAATATGACAAATATTTTAAAATCATTTTGATTTAATCTTTTCATTTAAAAAAGTAATTGCTGTTTTCAAAAACTGATTTAGTTTTTTTTGCTGAATTAAAATTTTAAATAAAGTTTTATTAAAAATATAAATTAATTAAAGCCTGTTCAAAAAAATTTTTTATTTTTTTTTAGATCAGTAGTTCAAAATGAATAGAAAAACAAACTTTTTAAAACATTTTTTAAACTTCAAATTTTTATATTCTTTAAATACATTTTTTATTAATAACTTTTTTTGATGTTACTGTATTCTTTAAAGTTTAATGACTAAATGAAAGAAATGTGCAGCTGAAGAATAAATAAAGTTTAATAATAAATATGTCAATTTAATTAATTAAAAAATAGCAAAAAGTTTTAATTTTTTTATTATTTTCTAAAATTCTGAGTCTGATTATTCCATTTATTAAAAAAAATAAAAAAATTACTGCTTATTTAATTATTACAGCTCTGGTCTGTCTTAAAAAAGCCATTGATATCAACACTATTGTCTGATGAAAGTTTTTTCAATTCTGTTGTCTTCTCTTCGCTCAAATTTTTTGTACGAGAAAGAAGCCAAGTTGCATCAAATCTAATAAATCCAAAGTATGTTTTGCATGAGTAGACCAATGCGTAGTTGTCATAATCTGTTTTCCATATGTGATAATTTCCTTCACTATAAAAGCTAAATAGACCTGTCTGATATAATCTGACGATCAATTTATTTGGCTCATTTGGATTTGGAATGTATCCGTCTCCATCAATTATTCGTTCCTTGCCAGTATTGCTAGACAAAAATAAATTTTGAAAATAAACTTTTTCTTTTCAAGAAATAATCACATACATATTCCTGTATTTTTGACCGAAATCTGGTTATTTCCTTTGACAGCATATTCAGCAAATCCACATTTGTAGCTTTGGCCAAAAATGTTTTCAATATCGTACCATTTTCCAGCATAATATTTTAAAGGAAAAGTATTTATCATTTGTCTTTTTTATTTACAATGAAATATTAATTACTCGATTTAAATCAAAGTCTGGTATTAATGGAGTAGTTGGACATCTTGTTCCGAACCAAACTCTTGCACTAGCATTAGACACTAATGCCACCAAAGTAATTGAGAGCAGAAAAAAAATTTCATTTTAGTTATTAAATAATAGAATTTAAGAAAAAAATTTTTCCATTAAATACGGATTTTCAAAGAGTTCACTTTTTTTGTTGTTTCATAAATGAAGCTTATTAAAAATATCAAATATAAAGGTATTTTATAATTATAAATTTTTTAAAATAGACTTTAAAGAATGTTAAAATAAATACAAATAAAAAATTAAAAATTTTTTACAGGTTAAAATTAATTTTTGTGTCTTTAAAGCGTTCTTTTCTCTGGTTAAACACATTTAAATTTTCTCTTAATAAAATTTTAGAAACTTTATTTATTTTGGCTTTGTTAAAGAAACATCACCTTAGATAATGTGAATTAAGTAAGCAAATGTAAGCAGCCAGTAGTTAACTTTTTAACATTATCTAATTACTTACGCTTGATAAATTTTGTTTCACTTCTACTTAATTTGATTAAAACCCAAAATTTAGAACATTTAATTTTCTATCAACAATTTTAAGAAATTTTTGTAAAAGGTAATTTCTTTTTTAAGCAAATTAGAATTTTATCTTCAATGCCAAAATTTTTTGTTTATTGATGCTATTTAAATACTTTAATCTTTCGTCATGCATAGAATTAATCATCTTAAAATAAACATTGATGGTTGCATCAACTTTCAAAATCTGTATCACATTCAAAATATTTAAATTTAATTCAGCTTATTTTGCAGAAGAACTCACATATTTGGAAAGCATCATCATTGTAACAGTGCGAACACATAAATACATTAATAGTAGACTAAGCAAGAGGCAACCTTGCTTGACTTGAGTGGAAATTGCAGGTAATAACGGAAGAAATAAAAAAAAATTTATTGAAGAATTTAATAAGCACGTTTTATTTTTGTATTAAAATTTTTACACTAGAATTTAAAATTTTTATATGAGGAAAGTACTTTAAAGTTATAACGATCTAATTTGACTGTAAAAGAGGCTTTAAAATTTCCAAAATTTTAATGGCGTATGTTATTCCACCCGGATAAATGCAAAGTCATGGAAATAAGTAAGAAAAGCTGTACTAGACCACAACTCACCATGAAAAAGACAGATTCCTCAAACAGACATGTCCTGGAATATACTGAAGTGGAACGTGACCTTGGCATTATGTTATCCTCCAACTTGAAGTCGGAGAACCAGATATCGAATGCGGTGCCAAAAGCAACAAGTGCACTAATTATCCTTAGAAAGACATTCAAATGCTGGACACCGACCTTCTTCAGAACCCTCTACACCACCTTTGTCCGCCCACATCTAGAATACGCCGCTGTGGCCTGGTCACTTCATCTAAGGAGAGACATCAACTCCATAGAGAATGTCCAAAGGAGAGCTACCAAACAGTTTAAAATTGGTCAAACAGTTTAAAAACTTTGACTACAGTGAGAGACTGGTGAAACTAAATCTGACCTCCCTGGAGGAAAGGAGGATGAGAGGTGTTCTTATTCAATTCTATAAATGTTACACAGGCACCAACATTGTAAACTGGCACAAAGCCTCTTCTGTCAAAGTCAACGGTAGAACAAGAAGAAGCTCCAACCAGCACAGCTTTGTCCGACCAGTCCCAGCCAACAGCCAACTTAGAGAGCACTTTTTCACTTATATAGTGACTATGCCATGGAACGCCCTACCCCAAGAGATCGTGCAATCCATATCCGTCAACCAATTCAAGAACAGACTAGATAAGTACAGACGTAAGGAGAAACCTACCATGGATGAAGTCCTGAGGCTCGGTAGAATCGATACGAGGGAATGGTGACATAAGGAATAATCAATCTTCAGTGTGATGAAGGCAGAGCTGGAAGTGACTGTGCTCTAAACACAGTGTACAAACCACAGTTACCATAGATGGGATCCTACTGTTTCTCAACTTCGCAAGTCTAGCTTGCTAGCTTGTTGTAACTTATATTATTATTATTATTATATTATTAATGTATGTAATTTTAATTAATGATTAATTAACATGAAAGTTAACCTGTCGACCAGAAAACTTACCCAAAAAATATGAAAAATATAATTTAAAATAAAGAATATATCAAATATAAAATAATTCTAACCGGTGTTAAAAAAAGGCTGGCGCGAGTATGTTTTCGATAAATTCTGGTGATTGGTTCATCCAAAAATTTTGAAATTTTAAACATATATACATTAGACTTTCATGATTACAAAGCACTAAGTTTTAAAAATCTGCCTGTTTATACCGGAAATAAACAGATAAACAGATTTAATGTCAATTTCCTCCTAGTTATTGATATTATTTTAATAAGAATTATATATCATTTGATAGATAGTTAAACAAAGATCACAATAATTTAAAGATATCTTTTTTATCAGATTCGGCTTAAAAGAAATACTCAAAAAACCATTAAATTTTAACCTTATTTTATTAGGTTGTTTAATAAGTTTTTTCGTCGATTTTTAAATGAAAAATCTCATCAAAGATTTAACTTTTTTATTCAATGTTGTACATCATTTGAAAGAGCAACTCTTGTTCTTTCAAATGATATATAAGATTATATGTTTGCTTTTTAAATTTCTAAATAATTAACTAAATAAAAATGTATGACAAAAAAATGCATATCCACCATTGCATGTTATTCAAGTTTAACGAAGGAAAATATGCGACAGAGGCTACCAAATCGATTTGTTTGGTATATGGCGACGACGCTCTGACTGATCGCACTTGTCAAAATTGGTTTGCTCGATTCAAAGCTGGAGATTTCGACTTCAATGACAAAGAACTCGTTGGGAGAACCGTCCAAGCTGATGACGCGTATTTGCAAGAGCTGCTTGAAGAAGACCCGAGGCGGTCGACTAGACAGCACGCTAAAGAGATGTCTGTAATAAATGGCACCGTTTGGAATAGATTAAAAGCATAAATAAATAAAGTCTAGAAAAAAACGAAAAAACTTATTAAAGAACCTAATAAAAAGTGAAAATTTTGGTATATATTTGATTTTTTTTACACTAAATTTTAAACACTTTTATTAAATTGATTAATCTTAATAAAAAATAGAGATTTTAAAAAATTATTATTTTCTTCACTATTTTATAAATTCTATTTTATGAAAGATATATGGTAATGTTTAAACCTTAAATTAGAAGAAAAATGTTCTTCCGGAGTAGTTAGGATCTGGTGGTTCGCGGTTATAACAAAAAATAAAAAAGAAAATAAATTAAATGATAATAATTATCTTGTTAATAAATGGCCACTTCTAGCCTGAACTGATAATACAGAAAAAATGGAGAAAAGAAAAGAAAGAAATAATTTCAAAGTTTTTCTTCTAATCGCACATGTCTAATATTTTACACAGTGTTAAATACTAACGACTTGTTAAGCGCATGAGATCATAGTATTGCACTGTGAGACTATATACACTTACGATGTATAGAGTCGGTGTTGTAGAAAAAATATGTTCAAGCAGTTTACCCAGACAGCTAGTAATACTAATTCTAGTCGAACTGCTTCTTCCTTTAGCTTTTTCAATGCAAAAATCATTTCATTAAGGCTAATCGGTTCGATGAATTAAGGCTGACTTTTACTCTAAAAATATGTTGAATTATAGTGAGTTATTTCTGAATCTTTTTCAGTGTTTTCAGGGTCAGGATTAAGACTGAATGTTGAAGATAATATTTCTCTAAATAATTTTCATTTTTTTTCATCGGTTCAGATAACTTGGTTGTTATGAGATAGAGTATGGATTAAATTTGATCCTTTTTTCGATCTAACCTTATTTATTTTTTTCCAGAATGGACTTCTTGATAATTGGTTATTCCCCATCTTTTTAATGAAATCAAACCAATTTTGATTCCAAAATTTTTTTATGCTATTTTTAATTTCGAATGTTAATAAATAATATCTGTGTTTCGTCTTTTGACAGCGAGTTTTTTGATAATATCTTCTTTTTTTCCTACGTTCTTTAATCAAATCTACAATAAAAGGAGGTTAACTGCTCTAAATAAGTTTTTGAGACCGAAAAGTTATACTTTTTTGTGTAGTGGGCAATATTTTTTTGGTAATAATTTCGTTTTGTTCGTCAATCGTCCCTAAAGAAGCAACTAAGTAATGGCTTTGAACATTTAAATTTTCACGAAATAAATGCCAATTTGCATTTTTCAAATTTATATTTTTTTGATTGGGAATTCACAGTGATTAAGTAATCGAAAACTATAGAAGTTTCGATTGAAAAATGGTCACTTGTATATAGTGACTAGTGAGTACTCGAAAGTCAGTTATTTTATTTATTACTGGTGATGAAATTTAAAAAAAATCAAGAAATTCAAAGTAATCTCTATTAAAGATATTAAAAGTAGGGTTTTTATTATTAATTACGGAAAAATCTAATTCATTAATCATCCATTCTAAGATAATTCCATTTTGATTTTCTCCTAGACAGCCTCCTTGTTTTGTTCGAGAGTTAAGATCTCCACCAAGAATAAAGTTTTTACATTTCTTATTTATTTTTTCAAAAAGATTCAAATTAAGAAGTACATTAGGTGGATTATAGAGGCTTAACACATAAAATTGATCATTTATTATTAGTAGTAGTAGTAGTAGTATATGAGCTGTAGAGATGGAAGTATCCCAAGCAGTAGTGTCAGTAAACGCCTTGCTATGACAGCCTGTGGCGCTGTTGTTTGACTGTTTTATAGATTGGTTTTCTTTTTTGATTTGTATAAATAATGATAAAAAAGATAACTGTCAGATTAAATTGAGCAATTTATCTATTCTTTTTTTAAAAGCATTTGTATCGGTTATTTTTCTTGTTTGATCATCAGGTAAATTGCAATACACGGCAGTTCGATTGGTAAAAAAATGATACCTGGCGTCACAGTTTTTTATAAGCTCCCTTTCCAATTTTAATTTTCCACGACTGGTACGACCTGCTGGACAGTTTAGAGCATTTGATGCAAGAGGTTGACAGCCATTTATAGAGCAACTTGATCAAGACGGTGTTGGATCTTGTGAAGCTGAATGAGATCATATCGTGAGCGTCTATCGTCAAGAGTAGGCCATTTGAGTACTTCACGTCTTTCAACAAATGGTTTTGATTTGAGATCTGGTACTAATTTGGAAAATTTTCTCTGAACACCTTTAAGTAAGTCAATGTCTTTTTTTCGGTAAGGATTCCAAGCGCCAACTGCGAACGAGATGCGGTCTAACAAAAGATTTGAAAACTAAACTTACAAGCTGTTTTGAAAAGTAGGTAAACGTGTTTTTGATCTGACATGCAACCATCGTAGCTCGTGCAACTGCTTGTTTTGACTATTCATGGAATTTAAGGTCATTTGTAAAGATAATGCCTAGGTCTCGTTCTTTAGTGGTTTTTGTAAGGCTATGTCCATTCATTTTATAATCTGTATATTTGTTACCTGCTCCCAAATGCATTACAACACATTTTTCTATTTTGAAACCTAAAAGCCAAGTTTCTGACCACTCTTGGAGTTTGTCAACATCTATTTGAAGGTTTCTTATATTGTCTTCACAGTCAACATGATTCATAAGATTAATGGCATCGGCGTACAGTGTGCAAATTGATGTACAGACTTCTGGGAGATCATTTATGTAAATTATAAAGAGAACAGGCCCAAGAACAGAACCTTGTGGTCCCCCGCTAGTTACTGGTTTCCACTCAAACGACGCGCTGTTTTCGGTCTGCTAAAAAACAACGAATCCATTTGATGATTAGGACTGGAAAACCGTATGAGTTTAGTTTGATTAGCAATAGTTCGTGTGACACCTTGTCAAATGCTTTGGCGAAATCTAAATAAATATCATCAGTTGGTTGCTTTTTGTTCATAAAAAAGGAAGAAAATCAACAGTTTCTAGCAAATTAGTAACGCAAGCTTTGTTTTGTAGAAATCCATGTTGTTTGCCTGAAAGGAGGTTCCTCTCGGTGAGGTGCTTTATCATGTATTTCTTAATGAGGGACTCAATTATTTTACTTGGTACCGAAGTAAGTGAAACAGGTATGTAGTTAATTACAGCTATTCTACTTCCACGTTTGAAGATTGGTGAGACATTTGCAATTTCGATTAAGTCAGTCGAAGAGTCGATTCTGTCAGAGATTTCAAAAATATTTGAGCCAACGGTCTCGCATGGGCCTCTGAACACATCTTAAGCGCATGCGTAGGTATCATGTCCACTCCAGGAGACTTGTCACTCTTTAAAAGCTTTAATTTTGCCAGGACTTTTTCTGTTGTGATTTCTTGTTGATTTTCAAATAATGGATCAGATTCATCTCGCTTTGGAAAAGATTTATTGTTTACTAAAAAAGTTGATGCTGAATTATTGAATACTGAATGGAAATAGTCATTCAATTCAGTGCATATCTCAGCTTTGTCAGTGGGAAGGTGACCAGATTTGTTGAAACACTGAAATCGACTCTCGATTTCCACATCTTCGATTAATGTATGAGTATAATCGTTTTGGATTATGTTTCGAGTCTTTTGCCAGATTGAGTTCAAAATTAATAATGCATTTTTTAACAAGATACTTAACTCCTTTGCAAGTAGATTAGTACCTTTCATGTAAATATTTGTCTTCTTTGTTAACTCTCATCGCAATTAAAAGCCTTCTTTTCTGCCGGACAAGTCTGGATATCCTTCTGTTCCACCATGGAGGTTTTCGGACTATATTTTTGGCCTCCTGTTTCTTTATAAAAAGTTCTGATGATTTAAAGAAGGCTTCAAGGAATGCGGAATAGCATTTTTGAACAGAATCCTTTTTTAGAACACTGGTCCAGTCGTAATCATTTAGAAAACACGTCATTCCTAAATAATGTCCGTGTCTCAAGCTGAATGGCCTGCTCTCAAATATAGACTGTCTATCAATATTTAAGGATATCTAGAACCGAAGACTCAAATGACTCCTTGAAGAATTACTTCCTAGTGGAGGGCAGATTTCAACTTCAGATACACGATTCGGCTGACTTACTAGGATTAAGTTAAGAAGACTTTTTGACTCCTTACTGCTGAAGAATGTGTAGTCATTACATTTCTTGTTTATTTTTTTCAAAAAGATTTAAATTAAGAAATACATTAGGTGGATTATAGAGGCTTAACACATAAAATTGATCATTTATTCCATAATTTAACTTAATTGAGAGAATCTCTGAAGAAAATTCCTCAAATGAAAAGTCTTGAATAAATTCTATGCCTTCCTTAACTAAAATAGCTCATCCTTCTCCATATTTAATACGGGTCTTAGTAATTGAAATTTAATGATTAAAAACAAAAAAAAACCTGATTAACTCAAATCAAATTTTAAAGTAATTTTATTCAAATTTGTACGGCTTAGCTGGTTATTCAGTAACTGCATATATTTTTATTATGGATTTACTTTCTGGGTTTGTACTTTGTTTTGTATGGTGTTTCGTCGAAGTTGTCCTTCTGGCTCAAATGTATCGTCGTCTTCATCTGCTGACTCTAAATACTGTTTATTGGGTCATTTTTTGTTTCGATCTTATTGTACATTTTGAAAAGATGTCGGCAACAATGGTTGAACTGGAAATTTTCTAATATTTACGTGATTTTTTAGGACTGAAATTTTTAATGTTTGAGCACTTCAGTGAAGTAATGCTAAAGAGTCTTTGTCATTTGATACATCTGGTTGATATTCTGTGGTTTTTGGCGTATCATCTACATTTTCATCCTTGTTTGTTTGAATTTCTTCTTTTCTTTAAAGAACTCAGTGAAGTCAATTTTTTGTCTTTCTATCGGCTTTAACTTCTCAGCTATGGTAAATTTTTGTGTCAAATGACCTTTTTGATGACATTTTCCGCATAAGTATCCCTTATTTGAACATTTTACCACATTATGATTTTCGTCTCACAAAAATAGAATTTTGGCTTTTGATCAACATTAGATATCCATTAATATTGATTGTCTAATTTTAAATATTTTGTGAGTTAAACGCCGAATTAAATTCGATTATCCATATTTTGTTGTACCAGAAATTTTAAATTGACGAAATTGCATCATTTTCGTCTTGATTTAGGGCGTACCGAACAGAGTCGTGTGGCTAACTGGTTTGTCGTGCTTCTTCAAGTTTAGTTTGAATGAATTCTTGAAATCGGGTTAGCGAGCGACGACATTTTATTTGTATCCAAAACCAAAAAAATAACTTAAAGAATCCCATTCATATACCTTGGATCGTTCAGCCGCGGTAAACGAATAAAAGATTAATTATTTTTTAAAAATTTATTTTAAAAAAAAAGTTGCTTTAAAAAAGTAATTTCTTCAAAAAAAGTTTTTTAAAGAAGTTTTTTTTTCTATATGATTATTTTATTCTACATTATAAGTGATTCAAAATTTTTTTATATATTTTATTTTTTTTAATTCTAATATACCTCCAAATATTTAATTTAATTTAATATCTCGCGATTAGATATACCTAGGATTGGATATACAGATAATATCTACTCGTGATATGGATACCCAATCTTTATCGTAAGATGTAAAAAAATTATTTTTCTCATAAAAATAACATCCATTTTTGCATCCACTCGATACATTTAACAAAAGTAAAAGCTACACATTTGTTTTCCTTTAAACATTCATGAAAACATTTTTCGATTGAATAAATCCATTGAAATTTATAGTGATTTCTTAGCCTTGTATTTGGGCAATAAGTAATTTTATCACTTTATTGAAATAAAGCCTGCAATTTTGAAACAAAAAAAAATTAAATCAATAAAGTTTTCTTTAAAAATCTCCAAATTTTAATGGTATTGTCAAATGTTGCAGTTACCAAATTGCCATCAGGAAGAACAATCATACCCCAAATGCCATTTTGATGACCTTTGAGTTGAATTTTTTCATCAATATTTGTATGAATTATAACACTGTTATCGGGCCAGCCTGATCCACTCACTAAATCACCATTTGGCAAAACTTTTAATGAAAGTACTCCGCCTGTATGTACATGCAGAGTTTGATTAAGATTGTAATCAGCGTCCCATATTTTTTTAGTTTTATCATCTGATCCACTAGCTAAATAACCGTTTTCTAATAGAGCCAATCCCTTAACATATTCTCTATGGCCATAAAGAGTTTTTTTAATTTTTCCATTTTTGCTCCAAATTTTAATAGATCTTTCACCTGATCCACTAATTAAATCTTGATTTGGCAGAACAAGCAAAGCGCAAACGTCTCCTGTATGGCCTTCAATTGTTCTGATTAAATCACCATTTGAAGTCCAAATTTTTATTGTTTTATCAAATGAACCACTAGCAAAGTCGTTATTAGCAAAAACAGCCAACGAAACCACTAGGCTTTTATGATCAGTTAATGTTTTATGGTCGGCTATTGTTTCCCAAATTTTAATTTTGCCATCTTCCGATCCACTTATTAAATTTCCATTGTGCAAAACAGCAAGACTTCTTACTGGACTACCATTTTTCAAAGTTATTACATTTTTATTGTATGATGATCTTATTTTGATTGTACCATCTTCTGAACCGCTTACCAAGCTCCCATCTTGCAAAACAGCAAGTTCTCTAACTTTATCGCTTTGGTATTTCAAGGTCCTCAAAACACAAAATAAATTACATTCATCAAAAAATTAAATTAAGAAAAATAGAGACTAGATTTTTCGTGTAAATTAAATAATTACTTTTGACTTTGAAAATAAGAAATTAAGAAATTAAAAAAAAATTAGAGTCTTAGTACAGTGAGTCAAAATATTTCGAATTTTTCTTTCACATTTCACTGATAATAGCATTTTTCTTATTTCTCTTTGAATTTACAACTACTTAAATTGATAAAATTAAATTTTTGAATATTTAAATAAGTCAATAAGACAACTAATAATAAAAAATGTGAATAATTTCTTAAAATCAACACAAAATCTATTTAAGTTATTTAAATTTTTAGGTAAATCAAATTAGACCGTCAAATTAAAGTTTCTAGTCAAAATTAAATGATCAAGCTAAAAATTAATTTAATTTAAAAGAGCAATTTTAGGAGTATTTGTAATTACAAAATCTAATGCAAAGACATATTTTTTTTATTTTTATTTTTTATGTGTAGCAACCATGTAAAACTGTATTGATCCAGTCATAATCTGACCGTTTTCTTTAAGTCTTGTTCTCTCTTTTCCTTTATGTTGACTTATCTTTACTGTTTTCTGCAGATAGTATATCAACCATTCCTCTTTGTTGTTATTATTATTTATTCATAAAATTACGACAGATTCGGCGATGTATAATTTTGGATTCCAATAAACTTTTTTTAAATTTTCTTGTTTAATCGTTTATTGGTTGAAGACCAGAACACCAAGATACCCTCAAAGTTCGGAGTTAAACAAAATCATATCCAAGTATCGTGCATCCATTAAATTTTTGAAAAAATTAGCAGATAAAATTTTTTCCTTTAATAAAGCTTCCGCTATAAAATTTAAAATCAAAAGTATCTTTTAATATGTCAGAAATCGAATGGGATGAAAATGGTTCTCCATTCCTTGTCAACGTGTCGTCCCAAAGTGCAATTGTTAGTGATGCTATCAGCAGTTCAAGCTTGGTGCAAATTGTAAATGGGAATACTTTCATGAATGATGGTCAACCGATAAGTCTCCTTGACCTAATTCTAGTCAGTAATCCAAATCAAGTTTCTGAAGTAGAAATCGGCCCTCCATTAGTGAGTAATGCATCAAGGAGCCATTGTAGCTTGCGATTTCAGATGATTTCAAAGACAGCAAAGACAAATACATTCGATAGTAGAATTTTCAATTGGAGAAAGGGAAATTATTTATCAATGACCTCGGCAATTTCGATTGGAAGTCTCCCCTCGAGACAAAATGCGTCCAGGAATGCTACAAGAGCTTTCTAGAAATTTTTGGTTTAGCATCTCAAATGTTCGTTCAAAGAAAGAAGCCACCAAAAGGATGCCAGAAGCCGCCATGGTGGAATTTAGAGATTGCTTCCCTTGTTCGACGAAAAAGGCGTCTCTTTATCGCAAAGCGCGTCAATAAAAACAACTTGTTATTAGACGTGAAATACAAAAATATATGTAAGAATGTCAAGTATGTAGTCAAACAAAGAATCATCGATTTTGAATTCAAATTGGCCCAGGAATCGAAAGAAACCCCAAAAAAATTATACTCATACATGAATCGCAGATTTTCTACAAGTGAGACCATTGCAGCGATAATGGAAAGAAATGGACTTTTCGTTACGGAAAAAGCAAGCATATGTAACACATTTAATGAATTTTTTCACTCAGTTTTTGATGAACCGACCTCTTCTTCAAAAATCAAACACGCTAAGGAGATCTTTTTGGCTAGGTCAGAGCCTGATCCAGCTTTCAGTGTTAAAAACATTGTGACACCCGAAATAGTACTCATCAAGCTTAAAAAACTATGAAATGACAAGACAGCCGGAATCGACCAGATTGCTACACATGCCCTGAAAATGTGTGCAGAAGCTCTAGACGGACCATTGGCAGTCATATACGAGCAATCTCTAACCCAGTCTGTTCTTCTTAAGGAATGGAAAGAGGCAAACGTCTCACCAATCTTTAAACAAGGGAGTAGAACGAATGTTGGTAATTATCGTCCAGTTTCGCTCAATTCAGTTCCATGTAAAGTTCTTGAGTCACTGATCAAAGACTATATTTTAGCGCAATTGGTCGACAAAAACCTACTGTCGAGTAAGCAACATGGTTTTGTCGCTAACAAGTCCTGTGTAACAAATTTACTTGAAACCATCAAATTCCTAACTTATTCCATGAGCCGTAGGTTTCCTTCGGACGTCATTTACCTTGATTTTGCCAAAGCGTTCGACAAAGTTTCGCATGAGCTACTCATTGTCAAGTTGGAGGCGTATGGAATCCCGACTGTTACAATCGACTGGATTCGCTCTTTCCTCATTGGTCGAAAACAGCGAGTTGTAATTGGAAATTTCATGTCTGAGTGGAAGCCAGTCACAAGTGGGGTACCTCAAGGTTCTGTTCTTGGTCCACTTCTTTTCGTTATTTACGTCAATGACTTGCCTGATGTATGTCACTCAATCTCTAAGCTTTACGTTGACGACACAAAACTTATGGACTCTGTAATATGTGCCGATGACACCAGAAAGCTTCAAAAGGATCTCGACAATCTGGTTGAATGGTCAAAACTTTGGCAGATGGGCTTCAATAAAGATAAATGTGTAGTCACGCATCTCGGAGCAGACAACAAATGCTTCGAATACAAAATGAGTGGTCAGAGCCTTGCAAAAACAACCAGAGAGCGGGATTTGGGAATAATCATTACAAGTGACCTCAAGTCGGGAGAACAGGCCAAGCGAGCAGCAGCAAAGGCCATGATGGTAGCATGTAGAATCAAGAATACATTTACCTTCTTTTCTGGTCACCTGGTAAATCTGCTTTTCAAGTCATTTGTTAGACCGCATCTTGAGTTTGCAGTGAGCGCTTGGAATCCATATCGACGTGGAGATATTGATGTACTTGAGCGAGTTCAGAGGAAATTTTCAAAACTGGTTCCTGAACTTAAATCAAAGCCATATCTAGAAAGAAGAGAGGCTCTGGGTTGGATTACACTTGAAGAAAGACGTATACGTGGTGATCTAATCCAGCTCCAAAAGATCCACCATGGCCATGATCGAGTTGAGCTTATACATGGCAATCAAACAATCGCCTCAAATGGTTTGGACAGTCCTGCAGGGCGCACAAGAAATGGTCAAATGGCAATTGAACGTCAGCTTGTAAGAAATTGTGGAGCCAGACATAACTTTTTCACCAACCGAATCGACGGAAACTGGAACACACTTGACGCAGCGACTCGAAGTATAAGCGATACAAATATTTTCAAGAATCGCATCGACAAACTTCTTGGTTTCAGAAAAATTACGCTAAGCGTCAAAAATGGTCGATGGCTGTAATAGCAGGGTGTTTACATGCGCATCTGCTCGGGATTTAGGTCCCTACAGCATACCCTTCTACTACTACTACTACTACTACAACTGTAAAATCTTTTTCTAATGATCATTATTAACCATGATTATCTTGTTTTGATCATACACTTAAATTTGCGGTTAAATCACAGTTTTTGTCTAATCTATTAAATTCGGTGCAGAGAAATATTTTCGTTTATTATTTTGCATTATTGTGAATTAACCCTTTTTTTTTGCGCAAATAAAAAATGACTATTTTTGGGCTCACGGTTTTTCCACAACAATTTCACACCTGGATGGTTTTCAACAATTGTGTTATATTTTTTTTAATTTATCTAACCGAAAAAAAAGGTGGAGTAGGAAATGTGAAAAATAACAAAAAAGTGTAACAACGTTGTTGAAAACCTTCTAATTTTAATAAATATTAATAATTTATATAAAATTATCCTAATTAAATTGAAATAATGAATTATTGCAATTGGCGATATTTTTGATAAAAAAAATTGATTGATCAACACTTGCTAATAAACACTTATCATAAAACTCATTTATTTACTTAATTTTTGAATTGAATTGAACTTTATTGAAAATTGTGACATTTTAATTTATATAAAAATGATCGCAGGTATATACATTTTTATTGGATTTAAAAAAAAAAAAAAAAAAAAAAAATTTTGAAAAAAAATTAACATAATTAAAATTTGAATTATCTACTACGGATACTGTCTTTTGTCATGGATAACACGGCAAAAATGCTCAACACAGTTCGAATAAGGATGAAAAAATACAATCCAAGTATTAAAATCAAAGATGTCGTCATGGCGCTTTATAATGTAGACCAACCATGTTATAAATTCATCAAAGGAGAAAGTCAAATTAATAGTGTTCTAAACTGGTATGCCTCATTTATGGAAGATTTCGACACCAACCTACTTATAGGGAAAAAAATCAGACTAGCTGATGAAGAATTAGAAATACAAGATGCCAACTACAACTATCCTTTCAAACATTGTACATTCAAGATTAACTGGCTTCCGCTGACAACAGACTTGAATGAAGTAAAAAATTTTATTGAAAATGGTTTAGGAAAGAATCAAGATAACAGACTTGAAACAGAAAACATCTCAAGGGATAAAAGTGAAATAGTACTTGAAGACACTGACCAGCCGCCAATTAAAGTTGAAAATGGTACAATTAGAATAAAAATCAAATATTTGAAAAAATCAACGATTCAAAATATCATTGGTG
The DNA here is from genome assembly GCA_025491095.1 of Brachionus asplanchnoidis. Classification (NCBI taxonomy): domain Eukaryota; kingdom Metazoa; phylum Rotifera; class Eurotatoria; order Ploima; family Brachionidae; genus Brachionus; species Brachionus asplanchnoidis. Next base: position 3,741,764 of record JAILYF010000004.1, read on the forward strand.
TAACAAAATTCAAAGATTGGAAGATCCTTGTAACTCAAGTCGGGAAGAAACCTAACTGCTTCATTTGCAATTCACTTGATCATCTTAGAAAACACTGCCGTAAACTGAAACAAAAATGCAGTGACTGTGGCAAGGTAGGCCATGCGAGGTGTTCCTTTGCTAACAAAGTATATTCAGATAAAGTAGAAGAGTTAATAGAACTACCATTTGATGATATGGATGAGAGCGACTCTAACGATGAATTAGATAAATTAACTCCGACAATAGGCAGCTTACAAAAAGAATTAGGGATAGATAAGACAAATGGCAGAAGCAATTCAATGTTAATTCTAGGAAAAACAGGAAAAAAGTATAAAAGGGTTGCATCAGCTACCTCATTAAACGATTCAAGTAACCAACAGGAACAAAAGAAGCAAACAAAAGAAAACTTAGACCAAAATTATGATGAACGAGTTTAGCGCTTTTCTTGTGCGAGATTAAAGACTAAAAGTATGCAAACCAACCAATCAAAGAAAACAACAAAAAAAAACTTTTTAAATCAATCTTCTTCAAAAAACAAGTTAGTAATTACACATTGGAATTGTTTTTATTTACCTAGTAGGATTCATCTTTTAGAAGAGTTTTTAGCTCAAAATTGCCCCGACATTGTTCTCCTTAATGAGATAAAAGTAAATCCTAGTGAAATAGACTTCTACTTTAATTTTAAAAATTATGTATCATTAGTTAAGGCTCGAAATAAACATGGCGGGGGAGTAGCTGTTTTAGTTAAAGAAGGAATTGAATTTAAACAAGAAAATTCATTTGATAAGTTTTCTGCAGAACTTTTTTGTATCAAGATGAGCTTAAAAAATACACAATTTTTTGTCTTTAGTCTTTACAATCCACCAAATATTGAACTCCCTTTCGAACTTTTCCTTGAAATATCAAGGAAATGTGGAAAATTCATAGTAGGAGACGATCTGAATGCGAAGACAAAAAGTTTGGGTTGTTTGAGAGAAAATGAGAATGGCCTTATCTTAGAGAAAATTATTAACAGGCTCAACCTCTCAGTAATTAACGATAAGACACCAACATATAATAGATTTAAGACGGAATATTATGAAGTCCTTGACATTTTTTTGATCACGTCTTCACTCTCAGATAGAGTTCACGACTTCAAGGTTCTTAAAGATGATGATATGTTGAGTGATCATTTTTCTATTCAAGCATTCATTTCAGTTGAGCATACTATTACAGTTAATTATTCGAATTCTAATTTTATTTATAAAAAAGCTAATTGGGGACTCTACCAAGATCTACTTAAGTCTTCAAGTCAACACAATACTGAAAATATTGACGAGCTAAATGAACACATCTCAAAAAAGATCATTCATGCTGCTCAAAAAAGTATACCCCTCTACTCTCAAAAGTTTTTTAAATCTAGCTTACCAAAAAATATTGTAATATTAATGAAAGAGCGAAGGAAAATAAGAAAACTTTTCCAAAAATCAAGATGTCCTTCTTTAAAGGTATCATTTAATAAGCTTACATCTGAGCTACGTCTCGCTCTTAAAGAATTTTGGAATCAAAACTGGCTCGAGTTTATGAATAAAATAGGAAAAAATCCACTTTCAAGTAGACCTTTTTGGAGGAAAATAAATAAGTTCAGGACAAAAAAACTTATAAGACAAATACCATCATTACTTAAAGATGGCAAAGAATATAATTCAGACACAGATAAAGGAAAAATTTTTGGTGATCTTTTAGCCACAACCTTTAGCCATCATCTTGATTTTGTTGAATCTGATGAAAATTGTGAAGTTTCACAAACAATAAGGGATATAGTAAAAAATAAATTACAAAATAATCTATATGAACCTATCACTCTCTTAGAAATTACAAAAGCTTTAAAAAAATTAAAAGAAATAGGGGGGTCTGGTCTTGATCGTATCCACAACCTCATGTTAAAAAATTTACCTATTTTATTATTTGAAATTAGTCTACTCTTTAATAAGAGTATGGAAATAGGCCAGGTTCCAAAATCCTGGAAAATAGCAAGCATAACCATGATCCCTAAGAAATCTTTTCCTACTCAAGACCCTAACAACTATCGTCCAATTAGTATGACAAGTTGTCTTGGAAAACTACTTGAACGTATTATTTACACCAGAATATATAATTTTCTTGAGAACAATAAATTACTGATACATGAGCAATCAAGATTTAGAAAACACAGACGCACTGCAGATAATCTTTATTTTCTCATTCAAAAAGTCGTCGAGTCTTTTAATAGAAAGAAAAAAGTCTGCTGTCTATATTTTGACATTTCTAAAGCTTTTGATCGAGTTTGGCATGATGGACTAATTTATAAGTTAATTAAAATAAATCTACCTCCTTATCTTATTCATTGGATAAGATCGCTTTTGCATTTAAGAACCTTTAGACTAAAAGTAAATGGTCATTTAAGTGATCAATACCCTATTAAAGCAGGAGTTCCACAAGGGTCGGTAATTAGTCCACTTCTTTTTAGCATTTTTATAAATGACATACCAAAAAGAAACAAAACAAATTGCCAATACTCTCTTCTTTTTGCAGATGATTTGGCTACTTTTTTTATTTTTAAAAAGACAGGAAATATTGAAAAAATGATTAATAAGTACTTAAAAGAAGTTGAAAGATGGCTTTTCAAATGGAAAATGAAAATTTCTACTGAAAAGTCATGTTACATGATCTTTGAGAAATTAACTAAAGTTAAAATAAATCTTAACCTTAAAATTAATGACAGCAACTTAAATAACGAGGAAAAAGTGAAATTTTTAGGTATTACGTTAGACTAAAAACTTACATTTGGTCCAATGGAGGATGAAATGAAAGAACGCTGTAATTCAAGACTTAATATAATAAAATATCTTTCAAATAGGAAATGGGGTCTAAGACAAAAAACATTAGGTAATCTTTACAAATCCTTGATTGGATCAATCTTGGATTATTATTTTCCTTGTTTAAATTCATTCTCAGAAACTAACATAAAAAAAATACAAGTAATTCAAAATTCAGCAGTTCGATCTATTTTGAAGCTGAAATATGATACACCCTCAAATATTATGCACCAAGAGGCCTTCAATAAACTTTAACTCCTAACAGTTACAAATCGACTTTTTGAGTTGAGTGAGAGATATGTCAGGGCAGGCTTCAGTCATACTGTTCCACTGGTCGTTAGACTAGTGGAAGAATACAGAGAAGGTTTCGAATCAAGATATATCGAATATCCAACTCTATTGTGTAATTGCTACCTAGTAATTTCTTCTTTTTTTCCTGATTTATAATATATAAAAACATGTCTAACTTAATGTCCAATTGAAGAGAAAAAAAAAAAAAAAAAAAAAAAATGTTTTTACCTAAAAAAAAAAAATTGAAAATCTCCGCCGCTGTTGGACTGCTCATGCTAACTCCTAGTTCGGTTCGAGTCGGTTCGATTCGGTTTGGTTCAAAAAAAAAAACAAAAAACGACAATAAAAAATAATAAAAAAAAAAAAAAAAAAAAACACAATGAATAATAATTATCAAAATTAAAAAATTAACATTTCAAAATAATGAAAAATTGTTATGCAAACACCATAGCGTAATATCTTGTCTTCGTCCATTCAGTTTAATTTGTTTTTTACTTAACTCACTACATATCAAAAAAAAAAAAAAAGCTGTAACACATGTAACAATCAATTCCAATTCATGTCTTCTTAACTTTCATTTATTTAGCTAATTTTAATTTATTTTTATTTTTTTTTATTTTATTATCTCATTTTATTAACTTTAATTTTATTTTTATTTTATTTTTTTTTTTTTTTTTTTTTTTAATTTATTCTGAAGGAGCTCTAGCTCGGTACAGAAAACAAATATATAAATGATACATTTTTATCATTGTTAGAATGGATTTTGAATACGTTCCAACTACCAAAGGCTATCCTATGATTTTGTATAGAGGCTATTTATATCAACGCTTAAAAAAACTAAATATTGATGGTACTGTTACTTGGCGTTGTAAAAAATATTATAATTTTTAAATGTAAGGCTTTATGTTATTCTAAAAATGATGAAGTTAAGGTTATAACAGGCACACACAATCATCCTATTTTAACAAAAAGTGAGGTAGTTTTTAGTAAAACCCAAGATGATATTAAAAAAAAAGCGACTAATACCACAGGCCCTTTACAGAAGTTGTTTGAAAATGAAGTCAATAAAGCAATACGCGATAACCAGTTATCAAAAGATTATTATTGGTATGAAACGAAGATTTATGGAAAGATATCAAACTTGGCATTGTATTTATGTTTTTTGAGTATGAAGACTTTTTCAAATTATTGTCAAGAGCTATTGGTTTGGATTCAAGTTTTGAAAAAATCGTGGAAAATTCATCAACTATTTGTGTTTTTGGAAGAAGTATCAATTTGTTTGCAATAAGTTTGTTGTTAATGAGAGCAATTTGTGTTTACGAAATTGGCCCAAGGTCATTTGTTTCAGATATTCCTCGTCAAAATAATTGGCCTATCTATTTATCATTAAATAATGCTCATTTTATCCCTATTATTCCTTTCTATAATCCTTTTCCGAATGCAAATCATTTGGCCCATTTCAAGCATAATTTACCTAATTTGCAATTTTATTTGGATTGAATAATTATTTTTTTTTGATTGGTTTTTTTTTTATTTTTTTTAACAAATAAAAATTTAGAATACTAAATTTTAATTTTTAAATATTTCCGTTGTTGAAAACCTTTTTCACACTTATCTTATCTTTTTTACCGATTTTATTTTCCGCCGGTATCACAGAGCGTTGTGGAAAAACCCCTAAACCCTATTTTTCTTTTTTCTTTCCTAGAAATTAATCAATTCATATAAGACCTATCCCATTACATATTTTTTTAAATTGATTGTAAAAATAACCCCATAAATAAGAAAGATACCGTTTGCGAAAAAAAACTACTGGAAAAAAATTTTTTTTAAATAATGACCCTTTGTCTTATGTAATTTTTGACCCTGATTTCATTGTTTCAATCGGTTTTGAATAATTCTGAATAAATCTGAAAAAAAAAGAAAAAAATTTTGAAATATCTTCAGTCAAATTTTACTCTGAAATTCTGGATTTCCGATTTTTTTAAATGTCCCGTTACATAAAAGTCTAATAACAGAAATATAAAATAAAAAACTCACTTTCAAAAACTTAAACTTACTTGCTAATTGATTTTATTTACTTTTTACTTAATTACTTGAACTAAATATAAATATGACTAAAAATTATCTGAAACTAAAATGTAGGAATATAAAATTACGGTTCTTGTCTCTGATATTGAGAAAATACTCCGAGAAACACATCAGGATTCCAAAAATCCTAATTGTAGCATGTTGGTCGGTGATTATATGCCAATTTTCAACAAAGAAATTTCAAAAGCTGGGAACGAGCCACGTAAAATTATGCCAAAAAGTTCAGTCGTGTACGCGAAAAATTTTGGATTTTCGACGATATACGATGGAAACTTCATGTTGTTCAACACTCGTCTCAAAAAGATTCAATAAATTGTGGCGTTTTCGCGTGTCAATTTACAAAAATGATTTTAGATGGTGCTTCAGAATTAATTTTTGACACCAGTTTATCAAATGAAATCCGAACCGAAATTAGACAAACAATTGAAAAACACCAAAATTTTAAGTTAAATAAATTGCTTTTTTTCTTGCTAATTTTTTTCAAATAAAAATTTTCAAAAAAAAAAATATTTTTTTTCAGAATTTTTCACACTAAACTGTCACCTGAAAAAGTTTTCAGAATTATTCACAATTTTTTTCTCAGAAATTTCAGAAATTCTGAAATATCTTCGGCTAGGTTCTTTTATTTATAAATGCTAAAAACAAACTTTAAAAATTAAATTGCTTCCAATAAAAAAAACACACACTGTCCCCTAATGTAGATCTAGTGGTAGAGCCAAAATGAGTTCAAATAATGAAAAAAATTGTTTCATGTGCAAACAAAAATTCGGTTCCAATAAAAAAAATCAATCTAAATGGATTTCGTGTAAAGGATGGTCAAACTGGTCATGTGCTAAATGTCTACCTAAAAAGTTTGATTTTAAAAGTGAATTTAAACGTCGAAAAAATGTGTAACAATAGAATTTAAATTTATTTGACTCCGTTTTTTTTTACTCATCTTTTATTTTTCTTTTGTATTTTATCACTTTTATTCCAGCCGTTCGGGTTAAACCGTCAACAAACCTCATTCTTTTTAAATATATAAATTTGTTTTATTTTAATAAATTTTTTTTTCAAAATTGACCGAAAATGTTTAAATTTTTTAAATCCTATCAAATAATAAAAGTCCAATTAAATTTCCACCCCTAGACCTCTTTGAATAAAAGAAATATAGAATTTACCCCATTTTACTATATTATATAAAATTTAGGAAAATCTTAAAAAATAAAAAAATTAATTTGGGACATTCACAATTCCATTATTGAGGCATATTGAAGTTTATGATCATGCTCAAAAAGCATGTAGCATAACATGTTAAACCATAGCCATGTATTGTGCATATTTCTTCATTCATAATTTTTTGCAGAAGCTTGCAGACATACTGTATTTTGCTGAATATAAGCGGGTACCGGAGGAACGAAAAAATCAAAAGAGACGCTTATATTCGAGCAAAAAATCATTTTTTTATTATTTCGAATATAAGCTTGTATTCAAGCATATTTTCACAGATTAGATCTAATTATGTGAATTAGAGAAACCTGATTGGATATTTATTAGCCAATAAAACAAAATAAAACAGAATTACAAGGTTGCATTGGTTGTGAAGGTTGCATTTTATACAACAAGCTAATTACAAATATTAAAAGCGCTTATATTCAAGCATCAAAATTAGCTTTTTTTATTCGAATAGAAGCTGGTCGATGATGTGAATTTTTTTGAAATCAAGCGGCCCGCTTATATTCAAAACCCGCTTATATTCAGCGTAATACGGTAAGAAATTAAGTTTAACATTCAATGTTTACTTTGAAAATATGCTTCTGCAATAAATTTTTTGATCATAAACTTCAATCTGCCATTATTTATTGATAACATTCTTGTAAAACTGCTGATATTTTAAAAAGGTCAATTATGCAAAATAATTAACATGATTAGCAGATTTACATTTTGATGTATTTGAGTGTGGTGAATTTACATTAGCTGACTATGACAGAATGTTGCGCCATGTTGCAGAACAAATTTTTAACCTTTAGAGAAAAAGTATAAGATTTTTTTATCTTATCCTCGTTCTAAATTTTACAAAAAACAAAAACTTTGAAAAAATCGTTCTGCAATAAAATTTTAAACCAAAAAAAGCTTAATTCTTTATCATGATATTTTAAATTTTATCATTAGCTTCAATTTGTCGATTTGGAGATGATTCTCTTAAATTTTTGATTTGGACTTAATAACCATTATTTTATAAATAAATTAAAAAAAAATCATACTCTTTTAAAAATATTGGAATTTTCATATCTCTAAAAATTTTTATTTTAAATAAATCTAAACAAAAAAAATAATTATTTTACTTGACAAGGTTATGTTTTATTTGATTATTATAATTATTGCAGACAGTTCTTTCCAAAGCGGCTTCTTTTAAATTCCAAATTTTAATCGATTTGTCTACTGATCCACTGGCTAAATAATTGTCATTTATTACAGCAAGAGCTCTAATCCAATTTGAATGGCCAGAAAGAGTTGAAATAAGCGCGCCTGTACCTGTATTCCATATTTTTACAGTATTATCTGCCGAACCACTCGCTAAATTTCCATCGTTCAATGCAGCGAGGATAAAAACTTTGCCAGTGTGTCCATTAAACGTGTTTTTCAAAATACCCTCTTTTAAATTCTATACTTTAATCAATTTATCATAAGAGCCTGAAACAAGATCACCATTTTTTAGCACTACAAGAGAACTAATCTGCAAATCATGAGCTTTAAAGAGTATTTCTTTTTTTAAGCTATCTAAATTGTATATTTCTATATAATTATGATTTGTGGCTGCTATTCGGTTATCATTTAAAGAAACAATTGAGTTTCTTTTGGCATAAGCTCCAAATTTTTTGATTTGAATTTTTGTGAAAGGATCGAAAATTCTTATTTTGGAGTCAAAAGCTAGAACTAAGTGACCGTTTGAAAGCAAACAAAAGGCTTTCAATGAGGACACGTGGTTTTCTATTGTTTTTATAGTTTCAAGATTGTCAGAGTTCCATATATGTACTTGACTATGGCTAGTTATTCCAACAAGTTTGTCAGACTGGAATTTAGCCAAATAGATCACATCTTGATTGAGTTTAATTGAATTTTTAGTCTGACCAGTTTCATAATCTATCAAAGTTAAATCATTGTTTGAATAGGATACGGCTAAATTTCCATTATTTAGTGCACAAATTGATAGCACTTCACTTCCTTCATCATGACTTTAAATTTTTTTAAAAATTAATTGAAAAAAAGAATTAAAATATACTGTATCTGTTGATTATTTGTTTGTTTTAAACTTGCTAATAGAAATAGAAAAAATTTTAAATTCAACATTTTAAATAAAAATAAATTTTCAACAAAAAAAATCATTTTTAAATTAAAGAACTTGAATCAAGATACTTAAAAAATTATATCTTGATTTTATCATTAAAATTTAAAATTGCACTTAGAAAAATGTTTAAAATTTTTGATTTAATTCGAGCTATTGAAATGTTCTAAGCAATTATGATTGATAGAAAAAAACGCTATTTTGATTGAAATAAATAAAAAGATTAAATTATTTTATTTTACATTTGAGTAAATTTTAAAATGAAATTTTTTCATCTTAGAGTTTTCATCTTTATTATTTTATTTGAATATGTATTCAATGCAAAAAAACCAAGAAAAATACTGCTCAGAGAAGCTATTTATTTAGATAGTCATAATTTCGTAAATGATGTTGTACAGGTGTACATAAGAATAAACCAGCTACAAAGGGCCTATTTAACGGATAATGATCATGATAGATATATTTTGCCACTTTTTTTTTTGGACGACCCTACGCCTATTTATTTAGGACTAAATGTCAGATCAAGCAATTCCATATTGAGAAAAAAGTGACATGTACTGCTCTTCGTTGAAAATTGTCTTTTAGAGCCTTGAGTATTTGGACTTGCTTTTATTGACCATTTACTAACACATAAAAAGTCAAGTACTGTTCTACCAGTTCTCGTTTCTGGACCGTCAAATATATGTGACTCTCTATTACATCATATCTTTTTTTAACTTATTTTATTTTTTTATATTTTTCTTTGATTTTAATTTTTCAAATTTTTGGTCTAAAAAAACATTAGCTCGGTAAAGCTAAAAAAGATAAGTTAATTTATATCATTATGAAATAAGAATAATAAAATGAAATTAGAAAGTTTCATAACTAGCAAATGTGTTACGGTATAACACCGATTCCTCATGTTATAATTATTATCTGTATTTATTTATAAGAAAGTCAAAAAATATTTTTGGATAACATAAATATTGATACAAATTTATTTAATTAGGTTAATTAGAAATCAATTATAAACACAAAAAGTAAATGTTTAATTAATTTATTTATTTTTTTAAAATATAAGTAGAATAAAAAAAAGCAAATCAAATAATTAATTTTAATGTTAAATCTTCATAATTCAAAATTAAATTCTCGATAAATTGACACAATTTTTCTCTATTCTACAACTTACTTCTCATTATATTCGGATTCTTTCATGCTTCAAATGAGGGTTATATAAATAAATTTCATTTTACTTTTTACTTTTTTAATTTTAGTACATCGCCAGAATTGGCGCTAAATGAAATAAATAAATAAATAAGAATAAAATAGAAAAAAAAATTTGCAATCAAATAACTATAGAAAAAGAAATGATATCCTTTTGAAAAAAAAAATGATTGATTTTAAAATTTTGCATAATTTGTGTGATTTAGCAAATATCAAATTTTTTTCAAAAAAATGCGTTATCAAAATTATTTGCTTATTTTATGTCGTTTTTTACATGACAAAAACTCCATATGCAGGGCCACTTCAACAAAGCTCATTTCCTTCTTATCTTTATCTCACAGAAATATATGAAACCTATTCTGAAAATAACAATCAACAGCCATTATATGATGCTGGTCACGTTAATTATCAAGATCTTGATTTCGATTTTGATATATATTCACTTACAAGAGAAACTGTTTTAAACGAATGTAGAAGACGTAATAGTAATATTATGATCAGATTGGCATTGGTAATTGTCGAATCAATTCGATTTTATTAATGTGAGAGACTATGTTCAAAGTCTTTTGACATATGATGGTGGTACTAGTGTGGCAAATTTTATACATTTAGATCCAACAATAAGAAACTGGGAACCCGATTCAAGAATTTTGTTAGATCAACAAGAAAGAGAATGTTCATTGGAGTCAATTAGCCATGAAAATATAGCTGTTGTGCATATTTCAATTATAATAAAATTATTTTTATTAAGTCAAATTCCAATGGTTAATAAAAATTTTAATAGATATAGACGACCCAAGAGAAGCATAGATGAAAAAGATGAAGATTGCAATTATTTGCCAGAAGTTATTCCTAAAATAAGTCAAGGAATTCGCCTATTTAATCCAAATAGAAAAATAGAGAATATATTTTCAGATTATGAGTGTTGGCTTGAATGTTTCTATTCGAGTCAGGATTGTAAAGCATCTAATTTTGATAGATCAAAAAATTTATGCTTTTTATTTGGTGATAAATTTACTCAATCAAGAGAAAATGGCTACCAAGCTTACGTCGCTCAATCGGTAAACCTATCCGATATTCCTTATTACACAAGTAATAGTCGTTGTGGTTTTTGGAATTCATGGTGGATTATTCATCCTTTAACGTCATGTCGTTGTGTTGATGAATTTGGTGATTTGTTTAAAATTAGCGGCGATAAAACAAGAAATGACTGTAACCTGACAGTATATGATAACAGAGGCTGCACAGCTAACAGAGGTTGGTTTTGCTAAAAGGACGATTTTCAAAGCATCAAAAGAAGCGAATTAATATTTTAAAACTTATTTAAAAAAGGAAAAAACACAAATGAATTTTTGATTTTGGATCATAGTTGTTTGAATTAAATAAATTTGTTTTTGCTTAGAATAAAATTATCTAATAATTAAAAAATATATAATTTTATTTTAATTTGTTCAAATTAGTTTGTTGATAGCAAGGTAAAATTTTTGATCAAATTTCGTTTTTCAAATTTGATCAAAATATTTTAAATGTGCAATTAAAATTCAGTGTTTTTTTAGAAATTGCAACCCTTTTTCAAAAGTTTAAAAATAACGCTTTAAAATCTTTTGATCAAATTTGAAAAATGAAATTTTTTCTTTTTCGATAATAAAGTTTTTTCTGAGCTGAAAATAAAATGTTTTATTTACGAATAGTGAACTACATAGTTTTTTGTATGATAATTACAGATTATTTGAATTATTAGTAGTGATGGGAGTTTTCTCTTTAGTTTAGTTAACTAATTTTTAGTCGACTAGTTTTTAGTTAACTAATTTTTAGTCGACTTGTTTTTAGCTAACTAAATTTTAGTCGGCTTATTTTTAGCTAACTAAAATTTAGCCAACTAGCTTTTAGCTAACTAATTTTTAGTCGACTTGTTTTTAGCTAACTAAAATTTAGCCAACTAGCTTTTAGCTAACTAATTTTTAGTCGACTAGTTTTTAGTTAACTAAAATTTAGTCGACTAGTTTTTAGTTAACTTATTTTTAGTCGACTAAATTTTAGTTAACTAAAAACTAGTCGACTGAATTTTAGTTAACTTATTTTTAGTCAACTAAAATTTAGTTAACTTATTTTTAGTCAACCAATATTTAGTTAACTTGTTTTTAGTCAACTTAACTAAAATTTATGACTAAAGTTTTTTTTTTTACATTCAAATTTTTTAGGGAAAATTTTTACTGATATTTTTAATTAAGACTAAATCTTAAAATAAATTTAGATTATTTTTTTTTGTTTTTTATTTTAAATGGCTTTGAGTAGTAAAACTCCTTTCACCATTGTAATTTTAGTATTTCTGAAATTTTTTAAATATTTGTTTAAAGATCCGAAAAGTTAAAAGAATTCGAACACAAATTAATTAATTAAAAATCTAACTCATTTACTAAACTTTTTGTTAATTCAATTTTTATACTTTTATTCGGTTTTGTTTTTATTCACTTTTTTATTCTCTTATCTCTATGATTCAATTTTATTTGTCCATGGGGCTTAAACTTTAATTAAATAAAATTAAATAAATATAAATAAATTTTGTTTTTTTACTTAGCTTTGTGTTTTACTCACTTTTTATTCAATAAAAAAATTGCCAATCAATTCACTTTTTTTATAATCAGTCTCATTGTCTTATTCAAATAATAATTCAATACAATTCAATTAATTTTTTATTGAATAAAAAGAAAAAAAAATTGAATATTTTTCTAACTAATTCACTTAATTGATTAATTCACGTGAAAACTTCACGCCAGTTTATAATTAAAACAGAGATTATTTTATCCAGTCAAAAAGTTTTATATTTTCTATTCTAATTTTATTTTTTTTAATATTGCACTAAAAACTCAATATGAAAAGAAAATTTTGAAATATCAATAACAAGTCAAGATCGTTTATTTCGTTGGAAGTACTCCGAGTAAATACGGAATAAAAAAAATTAAATATGATTAAATTATCAATAAAAGATTTATTGAATCATTGATTTTATTGGTTAAAAATTAAAGAGTAAACAGGTTAATAATTGAAATTCTTGTCCTATCAATCAACCAATAGAATATAGAAAGATAAAAACTAGAATTTCCGTTAATGATTCTTTTAGGCTTAACTTAATAAAATCTGTTTTTTTTACCTATCCTCCTTAAAAAAGTTTTCTCACAAAAAAATTATAACTGTCTAAATAAGGGAATGTTAATTTTAAATAAAAAACAATCAATTAATTTCCAAAATCAAATTTAAAATTTTTACCAAAAATACAATAAAAAATTTAAAATGTCTAATAAAAGAATGAGAACAAGCGTTGCATCGATCTTAGGAGAAAACTCTAGAATGGATGAATTTCTTCAGGAAAATTACAACGACTCAAATTTACAAACGCAAGCATCAGATGTTCAGCCGACTCAATCAAATACAATTTCAAACGAAAGTTTTCATGTTGAGGAAACATCTTCGATGGATCCGAATCTTCAAGGGCCTGAAAAGATTTTCTTCGAGGAAGTTGGCATACTACAAAAAGATAATATTGTTGTCCAAATGTTGCAATGTTTAGAATGCAAAAAAGATAACATTCTAAAATATTATCAAAAGACTTCAGCAAAAACCAATCTCGACTATCATTTAGAGGTAAAACACGGGATAAAAATTGCCAAAAAACAAAGAAAAATTTACTCATCAGAAAATTTAGAACAAGAAAAAGCAGATAGAGCCCTTTTGTTTTTTTTAATTTTTTGTTTTTTACCTTTTTCAATTGTAGAAAATTCACATTTTAAGGAATTTATTTTATTATTGAATAAGGACTATAAATTACCGTCAAGAAAAAAATTAAGATCCATTTTGGATGAAATTTATCAAAGAAAAAAACAAGAACTCTTAACCAAACTTATTTCAGTTGATTTTTTAAGTCTTACTACAGATAGCTGGACATCTTGCCAAAACTATAGCTATTTTAGCTTAACTTGTCATTTTTTTGATAACTTTAAGCTTAAAACATATTGCTTAAACTTTAGTAACTTAGTTGGTGGTCACACTGCAGAAAATTTAGAATCTTCTATTATTGAGGTCTTAGAAAAATTTAATTTGAAAGGTAAAATTTTTTCAATTGTCTCCGATAATGCTTCGAACATTCGAAGAGCAGTTTTAGATATGGATTTAAATCATGAGCCAATTAGGTGCATAGGTCATGTCTTACAGTTGATAGTAAAAAAATTTATCGAGAAATGTGAAGATCTTGCTAAATTTAATGAAGAAAGTGAGCTAATTCAACCTGATATCAGTAATTATTCAGTGGGTAAAATTCTTTTAAAATGTAGAAGTATTGTCTGCTCGTTTAATCACTCCACTCAGCTGAAAGAATTGCTCGAAGAGCAGCAAAAAGGGGAAACTAAGATTCTGAACCTTGTCCAAGATGTAAAAACACGCTGGCATTCTACTTTTGCGATGGTAAAAAGAATTTTCACACTTCATTCTTTTATAGAAACAATTTTTCATAGGCAAGAATATAAGCAATTTAAAATAAATCTTTTAACTAGAAATGAACTAGCTTATCTAGAAGAATTAATTAATGTCCTGTCCATTTTTGATAAAGTTAGTGAAACTTTATCTGGAGAAAATTATGTAACTAGTTCAATGATCGTTCCTGGTTTTAAGTATATTGAAATGAAGTTAAGAATAAAAAATAATAACTCAACTTTCGAAAAAAACATAAAAAATGCGTTAAAAGGTTATTATGATGAATATTTAAACAACTATGATTTAGAATCAAATGATTTTCTTTTATCAGCTACATTTTTGCATCCTTTTTATAAAAAATTTCAATTTATCACTAATGTATTAAGCAGAAATAATTGTCTAAAACTAGCAAAAAACTTTTTAATTAACTTATTTAAGACGAAAAGATATGACGAAAAGATATCAAGTCTAAAGAAAAAAATTAAAGAGAGAGAAAGACAATTAACAAAAAAATTAAATTTTGATTCAGATTCAGATACTGAGGAAACAGATGAAGAAATTTTCGACATTAAAAAAGAAATAAAAAGTTATCTAAATAATGATAAGAATGAAGATGCTATAGCCTTTTGGAAAAACAATATTTATGAGTATCCGATATTGTCTATTTTGGCAAGTGTAATTCTAGCTGCTCCGGCGACCAGCGTTCCGAGTGAAAGGTTGTTTTCTCATGCTGGTTATCAGCTCTGGGATCGAAGAAATAGGCTTTCAAAAGCAAACTTTGAAAAAATAATGTTCTTATATGAAAACAAAGATTTATGAGTTTGTACTAGTTGATTATTTTTTTTTTTATTTTTTTTTATTTTTTTTTTTATTTTTTTTTTTTTTATTTTTTTTTGTATTTGATTGTATGTATTTTTTCTTCTATAATTTTAAAATTTCCATTAAAAAAAAGTTAAATAAATGTTTTTTAAAATTTTATTTTTTTCTTTACGATTCCCCTTATATCTGGCTTACCCTATAATTTCCCGTCAACACTAAATTGTCTCACTAAGATATCTCACTCCTCCCACTAAAACTATTTTTTACTTAATATAATACTAGTTGATTATTTTTTTTTTTATTTTTTTTTATTTTTTTTTTTATTTTTTTTTTTTTTTTTTTTTTTTTGTATTTGATTGTATGTATTTTTTCTTCTATAATATTAAAATTTCCATTAAAAAAAAGTTAAATAAATGTTTTTTAAAATTTTATTTTTTTCTTTACGATTCCCCTTATATCTGGCTTACCCTATAATTTCCCGTCAACCCTAAATTGTCTCACTAAGATATCTCACTCCTCCCACTAAAACTATTTTTTACTTAATATAATACTAGTCCCGAGATATCTGATTCGCATATTTTTTGTACTCTTAGTCTAACTAATTCGACTAAACTAAAATTAAGTCGACTAAAAATAAGTTAACTAAAAACTAGTCGACTAAATTTTAGTTAACTAAAAACTAGTCGACTAAATTTTAGTTAACTAAAAACTAGTCGACTAGATTTTAGTTAACTAAAAACTAGTCGACTAAAAATTAGTTAGCTAAAAGCTAGTTGGCTAAATTTTAGTTAGCTAAAAACAAGTCGACTAAAAATTAGTTAGCTAAAAGCTAGTTGGCTAAATTTTAGTTAGCTAAAAATAAGCCGACTAAAATTTAGTTAGCTAAAAACAAGTCGACTAAAAATTAGTTAACTAAAAACTAGTCGACTAAAAATTAGTTAACTAAAAATAAGTGAACTAAAAATTAGTCGGCTAAAAATTAGTTAACTAAAAATTAGTCGACTTATTTTTAGCCGACTAAACTAAATTAGTTAAGTTAAGACCCATCACTAATTATTAGATCAGAATCAAACTTAAGAAATTAGAATTTGGCTTTCAGACAAGGACAATTACACTTTTCCAAACAAAGACTTTTGTATCGTTTATAAATTTCCTGGATTTAAGTCAATAAAATTTGAGTTTTTATTAACTAATCAATTTTGTTATTGTGTTCTATTTTGGATTTCCAAAAGCTTTTCCTCTAGTTTTTCGCCCAAAAAATGTAGCTTTGAAAAATGGTCAAACAATTGTCAAAGTTTTAAAATGCACAAAGCTTTGTTTGGCCAAGATTTCACAATTCAAAACAAACTTGACTATTTAATTGCTGGTGCCATTCTTAGTTACATTACTTCAATTGGATCTTTGATTTTTGCTTCGACAGCAATACTAACTAACCTATTTTCTATGTTTGTTGGTATTAATTGCAAAAAAACACTTGCAATAAGCAAGGGCACAAGTATTTCAATCAAAGTTGTTACTATGATCTGCTGATTTTAATAAGTTCACTGATAAACATCTTCTAATGTTTTAATAGCATTTTCATCCAGTATTTCGAAATATATGCAGTTGATTTTATTTCAGGCTTTCTCAAGACTCTGTCAAAAATTCTCAACATATGTATTTCAGTATTTTAATGCTGGACCATTAGCCAAAACGCTAAACTTTTTAATTTGTACATAATTTTTCAAAATGTAATCATCAAGTTTTATGAACGTGTCCTGTTGATTATCTGCATTCTTATTTTGATAACAACTAATGTTGACAAACTCAATTCGTCAATAGTTTTTGGTAAAGAAGAAACATTTGATCTTGATTATTATGGAATACCAATGAGAATTTGGCTAATAAGTCAAGACATTAGAGTTATTAATGAAAATTTTGAAGATAGAAATCAATTTATCAGAAAAAAATTTTTTTTTTCTCTTTATGTTATTAATGTTATATTTAATGGCTCACGTTGTTTGTCTCAGATGTCTATCTATTAATTAGATTCAAAAAAAGTTGTTAAGTCGAAAACAATTATTATTTATTTGTATTTCTGTACCGAGCTATAGCTCCTTCAGATAAAAAAAAAATAATTAAGAAAAAATAATTAAAAGTATTAGCTTTATTGAAATAGAAAGTAACAGATACATATTTTTAAATGTTTGATTGTTCAGGGAAAAAAGAAGAAATAGTAAGGTAGCAATTACACAATGGAGTCGGGTATTCGATATACCTTGATTCAAAACTCGCTTTGTATTCCCTCACCAGTCTGACAACCAATGGATTAAACTGACTCAAGCCTGCTACAACATATCTCTCACTCAACTCTAAAAGTCTATTGGAGACTGTTAGTAATTTAAAGTTATTTAAGGCGGATAAACACTTGAAAAACATACTTGTATTGTATGACAAATCATGTTTTGCTAAAATAAAAATAAAAACCTAAAATTTGGAATTATATTTTTTTTTTGGCCGCATGAGAAAGTGTCAAATTTTTAATAATAATGTCAAATTTTAATTATATCAAATTTGTAATTGTCAAATACCAAACATCAAATTAATTAAATTATTGTCAAATTTTTCTTAAACGTGTCAAATAATCATTATATCTGTCAAATTTGATGAAAAAGTGTCAAATAAGTTCATCAAATTTTAATAAGTCAAATAAAATAAATAAGTGTCAAATTTAAGAAAAGAAAGTGTCAAATTGTATTGTCAAATATTTTCTATAAAACGTTTGCTGAAATTAACTTTCATTTTTTTAGCTTATTTACTTTATTTCGATTCTTTTTTTTTATCTCATTTTATTAACTTTAATTTTATTTTTATTTTATTTTTTTTTTTTTATTTTTTTAATTTATTCTGAAGGAGCTCTAGCTCGGTACAGAAAACAAATAAATAAATAAATAAATAACCTTGAAAATGAGCTTTTGGAAAAATTGTCGTTTGGCTAAGCAAATTTGAAAAACTAAAATTTAATTAATAGCGTCATCACGTGATTTAAAAAATCGTTAAAAGTTGTTTGTTGGCAATGTCGCTCAACAAAACAAACCAAAACCGACGGTGGATATTTAAAAATTCGGTCAAGCTAAACTTGAAGAGGTTAGATAAACCGATTAGCCATAAAGTCTTATTTAGTGCACTAGATGTCGTCCTGAACCAAGTGGAAAATGATGCGATCACAAGTATCTACAATTTCTCTTCAAACAAAGTTTGGATAATAGAGTTTAATGCTGCTTTTAATGTTGCAAAAATTTTCAATCGAGACATCAATATCAATGGAACCATTTTAGACTTGAAGATGCAAATAAAGTCCCGGATCTCAGAAGGTATTGTACTTTTCGATTTCACTTCTTGCCCTCTGATTTCGAGAATCATAGACTTGAAATCTTCTTTAATGCTGTTCGAATTGACGGACTTAATATTGAACACATTACTGAAGAAAAATATAAAGATTGACCCGAGAGGAAAAATGGAGTCAGAAGAGTGAGAATATCATTTCCAAAAGAAGTTGAGAAGCAATTCACATTGGTTTTTCGAAAGTATTCAATCTAAAACAACGAATTATGTGCTGGGCACACGTTAAACGTAATATACATACTAAATACAATCGTAACAAACACTACAAACAAATGAAATTCGACATCGACAATCTTCAACTTTCAACGTTCAAAAATGCATCGAAATTGTTCTTAGAGAAATGGACAAAAATTGACCCCGAATTCGCAGCATACATGGAAAGCGCTTGGATTACATCTTCTGTAAACGGTTGGTTCGACGGAAGAGCACAAGGCCATCCAGTCACTAACAATATTATTAAGGATTTACTTGAGAGAAAAACTCTAAAACTAGCCGAATTTTTAGAAAATCTCGACAAACATGTTTTCTCAACATGGTCCTTTCAGCGAAATGATATTCGACCAGATCAAAAATTATTTTCAAAAGAACCAAACGTATCAATTGATTACTTCAAGCGAACTTTTGCCTGGGAACTTCTAGGCCTTAAAGTAATAAAGCAGAAGTTTTCTGGCAAATCTTTCTTTTTCATAGAGCGTACTCAGAAAGAATCAACAACAACTCAAGTGTCAAAAACAACTCAAGTGTTAACAACAACACAAGAAGACGGCGTCAAAAAAAAAAGAGGCAGACCACCTAAAAGACATATAGAACAACAAGAATCAAACAACTCGCAAATAAACGAACTAGTACCAAATGTTTTCGACAAAGTTCGCTGTATAAAATTTCTTCAATTAGTTAATAAATGTGAATGGGAGAATTTCCAGCAATTTCTTGAAACTTTTCAAGAACTATGCATCGTACAATTAAACCAAGATAATTGGAAGCTTAGCACATGTACATGTCCATCATGGTTCAAACATTATATGTGCAAGCACATCATCGGGATTGCTTATCGCGAACGTCTATTTGACGAGTTTCCTAAAGAATCTTGGTGTCTAACTTTGGGTCAAGTCGCAAGTGCTGGGAGACCCAGAAAAATGGCTAAAGCATTGGCAAAGTAAGTTTAACCTTTTTTACTTTTTTTGACGAAAATTTGACTGTTATCAAAAAAATCTGATACTTTTTAATTTGACATTTCTTTAATAAATTTGACAAAAAAACATAATATTTGACGTTCTTATTTTTAATTTGACATATTAAAATTTGACAAATGATCGAATAAAATTTGACAAAATAATTTTTTTAAATTTGACATTTCTTTGAAAAATTTGACAAAAAACATTTACCCTTTTTTTTATTTTGATTAAAATGTCTAAGAAATAGGTTTTTGGCTCACAACCAATCGTTATCTTCAAATCGATAATGTAACATATTTCCTCGTGAAGCAATATGTACTGACGCTGCTATTAAAGATTATTTTATTCACAAAGCAGTCTTAATCATTCCATCTGTCGAATTACAACGAGTCAAAAGATCAAGAGCAACAAAAATTTAAGGATCTTCATCTGATAATTCTTGTGATTCAAGATACTGTTCTAAACGTTAAGAGTAGTGGAATAATTTGCTGAAAAAGCGAATTTTTTCAAAAAGAATGAGATCCACTCGTTTTCTAAACCAACTTGCACAACAGGATATAAAATATGAAGAGGACATCATATATGAATTCGATTTTCGTAAGCACAACAAAACATTTCGCAAAAACAAACCATGCTTGAAGCATTATCGATTGTTACTGTAATGATTTTTTAATGGATTGAATAGTTATCTTAAACCTTAAAAATACATTTAAAAAATACATTGATTAATTTATTTTTATTTAATAACTCTTTTAAATTTTTTTATTTAAAAGAAACGTCATGAGGATATGTAAAGTAAAAATCCTGCTTGTTAATTTCCAATAATTATTAACAAAATTTACCGTTACAGACATATACGGCTCACTGCAATGAGATATCTTTATACCAATAGTAACATTAATTTTCGAGTTTTTTTAATCGAGAATTTCCTGAACATAATATAGGCAGCTATTACATCTTAACTTGATCTTTTCTATTTAAGTTTTACGAAATCGAAGAAAAAACTTGCTGTTTAAACAATGTTTAAATCTTATAAAATCAGGACCGTAATCTAACATAGAATCTTATATATTATTTATTAAAAAAATCAAAAACAGATCAGTGATTCGTGTTTGTTCGGCATTGTGAATTTTGGAACAAAAAATGAAAGCCAAAATTTTAAATTGGAACAACTTTTTTTATTTTTAGTCGAAAATATAATGCAAAATGTTTCAGTTGGTACAAAGTTTGTATCACCCTAAATTCAATCTCTGCAAAAATTCAGCATTGTAATTTTAAGTTTTTAATAAATATATATGTTATCGTAAAAATGTAAAACACGGAAATCTATAGAAAATCTCAAAATTTACTATTACATATACATAACCTAGGATGTGTATATCATGGGATTAAAAATTTGATAAATTTACATGTGATCATTGGAATGACTGGCTTATCAATTCAGAGAAAACTTGTACCAAATCAAACAATGTTCGATCACTCGGTTATGCTCAAATAATCGAGTGGATTAGTTTGATATGGGATGCTTTTGATCCAATTATTATTGGAAATTCATTTGACCAGGCCGGAATTACGTCAAATATGATTGACGTTTTTCATCGACAACTTAGGCATTTTATTATGAATCACGAATTCATCGATGATGTTGAAGACGATGAAGCTCAAAACATTAATGGTTTTAATTCTGGTGAAGAATTAACACTTGAAGAGATTGGTACTGCTAGACCAGATGAGAGCGACGAAGATTCTGAAATGGAACTTGAATCAATATTTTTTTATTTTTTTTTAATATTTTTTAAATCTCTGTATAAGCCCAGGCAAATTTTATTATAACTTTATTTCCTAAAATAAATTTTTTAATTTAACCCCCGAGTCATTGATTGTTTTTTGGAAGTAAAATTTATAGATAAACCTTTTTTTTAAATTAGTACCCCATGTTTTTTTTTTTTGAAAGGTAGTTTCCGAGGTTTAACTGTATCTTTAAAAAGAAAAAGATATTGTATATAAACTAAAAACTTTCATGGCTACATAATTAAAATAAATTTAAACTTTAAATTTTTTTCTAATATTAAATAAAGTGAATTAATTTTTGACTTTTTAGTTGGGCCAAAGATAAATAAATATTCTCTAAATAAATACATTTTTGCATAATTTAGTTTCTTATACTTTTTTCTTAGATTTAAATTCGCAACTTAGTTCATAATTTTTGACATTCGACTTAGATAGTTAACTTTAAATTTGTTAGCATTATTTCGCATCTTTTCAAGACAAATATTTTTCGATGTAGTTTTTGAATAGAAAATCTATTTAAAAATTATTTTTATCAAAAATTCAAAACGATCAAGAAATAAATTTATTAAACAGCTCTTTAATCAGACATCAAAATTAAATCACATATTATTTTTTTATTAGATATCGTTTATAAATGTAGAACAAAAACTTTAAACAATTAAAAAATTAGAATTTTTTTACGCGTTGATTCTAGGAAAATTTGCTAATGATTTTATATAAAAAATTTAACAAAATGATCGAAATAAAATAGAAGAGTAAAACAAAATTAGAAACTAACATTAAATTCAAATTTAACCATAAAACATAAGAATATTTTTCGAACATCTCAAAATGAAAAATTCAGCGACTAAATCAAAAGCAGCTTCTTGTCAACCCAAGTTTATTGAAGGCGAGAAAATTCTGTGCTATCATGGTACTTATATCTATGAAGCTAAAGTAAAATTATCCATTAAAATATTTTCTTTATTACATCATCTTATCTTAAGTGCATCAAATTTGAAAAAATCCGATCAAATGAATACCAATACTTTGTTCACTACAATGGCTGGAATAAAAAGTACCAAAAAAAATTTTATCTCAATTTTTTAATTTTTTCTCTTTAGTTGGGATGAATGGGTTCCAGCCAAACGAATTTTAAAATTCAACAATGAAAACATAAAAAAACAGAAGCAACTACAGAATGAAGCTAAGAAAAAATTAACTATGAATGGCAAAAAAAACACCAAACACAAAGAGGACTTTTCATCGTGTTCCTCAACTTGCTCCACGTCGGACACAGCTAGTTCATCTTATTTCAGTGAAAAAAGCGTGCCCAAATCTCGTAAAAGAACCTTGAACACTGAAGCTGGCCATGAGCTTGTCCAGAGCAAAAAAATCTGCATATTGGATCTCACAAAAAGAGACTGTGAAAAGCCAAACGAGGAAAATAGTGAAACTTTAGGGAAAAATGTGAACATCATAATTCCAGAAAGCTTGAGAATGTGGCTAATTGATGATTTTGACTTGATAATTCAGCAAAATAAAATTGTCCGCTTGCCTTCAAAGAACAATGTTCAAAGTATTCTGAGCAATTATGCTGAATCGAAAAAAAATCCAAATTTTTTAAATGAATGGGATCCTTTGGACGAAGAACGCATTGAATTAGACAAAAAATATGCTCAAAATCTTGATGAAACTATAAATGGCTTATTAAAATATTTTAACGCAATGCTTGGCTCTCAGTTGTTGTACAAATTTGAAAGATTACAGTACTCGGATGTAAATATTTTAAGAAATTTTTATTTAAAATAAATTATTTAACAAAATTTATAATCTAGTTGCTTAAATTGGAAAAACCTGTGTCGCACTTGTATGGACCGATTCATTTTCTCAGACTTGTTGGTAAGTTTTAAAAATTTAAGCAAATTTATAAATAAAATCTTAAAAATTTTTCAAGAAAAATTGAACCAAATTTTATCCAGTACCTCGCCAGTAGAAGGAGAATCACTGGGAATACTCGTTCATTTTTTAAATGACATTTTAGTGTAAATAAAAAAAATTAAATTTTTTTTTTCATCATCAATTGAATGATTTTTTTATTTAGATATTTTGAAAGGAATATGAATTTTTTTTTTGATCAAAACGACTACATAACCGTGCCACCGTTTTATATTAGGGCCACAATTTGATCCTGAATCAAATATCATTCAAACCAATTAATCGACTCCTACTGCAATATTATATTTTTGTATTTTTTTATATTAAAAAAAAAGCATTGTTATTATATAAAAATAAATTGTAGAAAATTTAATATCGAATCTTATTCAATTTAATCATAATTTAAAATTTTTAATTATGACATGAATATTAGCCACTTTCGTTTGACATAAAGCAATTCTAAAAAAATAATAAAAAACAAATAAAATAAATATTCTTAATTTTTTTTCAAAGTTTATTGAAACAAAAAGGTTTATCATTGTACACTAAGAAAATTTTAAAAATAATAACATTATTAAATGTTTTAATAAAAAAAAACGAGAATAATTTAACTCTTTTTTTAGACTGTAAAACTCTCACCGCAACCGCAAGTTCCCTTAATATTTGGATTATTGAATACAAATTCACTACTTAGTGGAGATTTGACATAATCCATTTCGGTGCCGAGAAGTGACAGTTGAGCTTTGGCGTCAATAAAAATTTTGATTCCATTCTGTTCAACAATTTCATCAAACTTTTTCTTTTCATTTGCATATTCAAGAGTGTAGGATAATCCGCTACATCCTCTTTGTTTGACACCTATTCTTAAACCGGCAGCTTCTGGATTTTTACTCATCAGTTCTTTAGCTCTGTTCAAAGCTGTTTGGGAAAGAACTATGGGAGCTTTTGTTGCGGCTAGTTTACGGCTTGATTTGACAGCTTTTATGCTGGCTGAAATGACAGCTCTTCCACTCATATTTTAATTGTAAATGATGAACCACACGAACAACCTTGTTCCGAGTTTGGGTTATCTATTATGCGGAATCCTGTTCGAATTAATTCTTCGTAGTAATCAACAGTTGCGCCTTTGATAAACTCTAGAGTTTCTTTATCAACTAAAAGTTTAGATCCTTGCTTCTCAATGACCCTTATTTATAATAAAATTAAAATTTTTTTTTCTAAATTTTTTACTATTTATTTACAGGTCTTGGTCACTAATTTTTGGTTCAAGAGTAAATATGTAGTTGAGACCAGAGCAACCACCCGCTTCAACAGATATTTTCAAATACTGCTTGTCGGCTTGGTAAATTTCTTTAAGACGCTTAAAATAAGTAATTAAAAAATTTAAATCAGGTCCAGTTCGAGATTGATCTTACTTTAATGCAAGGTTCACTCAAATTTAGCCCTTGAAAATGAGCTGGGTTCTGGTTTGTCTGTGTGATTTGTTTTGCTTCTGATGATGAGAGACTTTTAGCTAGGTTAAATATGTGTTTGTTGGATGCTAAACTGTTTGGGGTTACAAGGCGTCGAACATAAAACATTAACAAATTTAATAATTTAAAATGGTTCTAAATATTGAAAAATATAATGCAATATTGGCATACAGTAAAAAATTTAGAAAGAAAATTACATAATTAAAGAGTCTAGATAAAACTCAACTTTTTTTGGTTTTTAAATGTTTTATGAATCTACGCCGAATTTTTTTATTTTCAAATACATTCATTTAATAGAATTTTGTTCGAGAAATATTTCAAAGAAATTTATTGAATTTTTGTTAAATTTCAAAATTAAGTTAAATATTTTTCAATTATTTTCTTTCTAAAGAATATTTATTTAGTTTAAATTTAGAAAGCTGATTTCAATTTTGAATATGTTAGGAAGAATGTTGAATTAAGTCTTAAGTTTTCTACTGGAAAAAAATTTATTGAATTAATATTAAAATTAAAAATTAATTAAGGAACCAATTTTTAATTTATAAAAAATATTTAGCTATATTTCTGCTTTTAGTTGGAAAATTGAAGTTTCAAAATAAAAAATAGCGATCATTCTCAAAAATTGTCATTATAAAATGGGATTTAAAGATTTTTTTTTGTAAGATTTATTGCAGAATTATTTTTCAATAATGAAAATTCAATGCTTAACTTAATTTTTAATGTCTTATAAATTTTAATTAATACAGAACCATTCATAATACTTGGTTATGGTTTTAAAATAAGTATGAAATAAACTTGTTTTATTTTTAATCAAAATATTTTTGCTACAACTCAAACTTTACAAATTAACTAATATTTGATCAGCTTAAATCACAATCTAAAATAAATATTTCTATCCTAGCAATATATTCAATTAAGTTGAATTAGTAAAATCGAGAATCTTAATTGTATATTTAAAATAAGGGTAAGCAAAGCTTAGTATGCGAGTAACGAAAAGTAAGACCGTGTTACTAAAAAAAGTTTTTTTTTCAAAAAATCAAATTTATTATTAAATTAATATTAAAATTATGATTAAAATAAATAATTGAAAATCTAGCATTATTTTGTTTATGAAAAAATTTATTGTTTAAAATTTTGACTTTTTGTATGCTGTTTTTTTTTTTGACAGATTTTTATAGTGAGTTTGACAAAGAAAAATTTTTTTTACATTGTTTAAATTTAGAATAATATATATTAAGGTTCTTTAATTTTTTTCAAAACTAAAGCACCTAAAAATATTTATAGTTAATTTTTTTCCACTATTCGGTTAAATCTAAATTAAAGCTTATAAAAATATTAATTGGCATAAATATATTCTTCCAAATAAAAAATCTCTTTCATTATAAAAATATTTTTTTCCTATTTGTATTGGAAGTTTTGAATTAAATTTCACAATGTCAACTTTTAAAGACAAAAAAAATTAATATTTTATAATTTATAATTTGTTTAAGTGAAAAAATAAAATTTAAATTTTAGTTTGAATGAATGAATATAAAAATTATGATTGAATTTCTGAATCAACTTAACCTGAATTATTTAAATTATTGACTGTTTTTGTTAATAAAATTAGATTTAAATAATTTTGATGTTAATTTAATAATGAATTATTATTAAACACAACATTTCTAGTAATGTTTAGTATTTATTTTTCAAAAAATATCTAAATCATTAGTTAAATTAAATTTTAAAATCTTAAATGAACGCTTTGATCTTGAAATTTGACCTGAAACATCAGTTTGCCTTTTTAACAAAAAAAATATCGTGGAAGAAAAAAAATTACAATTAATTACAATTTATTTTCTTTAGTATTTTATTCTGCCACCAAAAAAATCTTTATTTAATAATTTATTTAAATTATAAAACTGAATTGTTCTTTAAAAATATTAAAATTTTAGCTTTGTTTCTATTAATTATTTTGGCTAATTTTTTGTCTTTATCAACAAACTTAATTAATTATTTTTAAAAATTCTAAATTTCTTTTAAAAGTTACAATGCGATTAGAATTTAGCAAAAAGTCATTCAGAGTGCTATTAGCATCTAGCTGTGTAGCAACTCTTCTTGGTGTCGGATACACTAAAGCAAAAACCGAAAATAATTTATATTCTTATTCTCTTTTTGATGAAATACAAAATAATCAACATAAAAAAGCCAATCGTCTCATTGATCGATACAAAGTTTGAACTTTATTATTCTCGTTTAAAAAACACCTAAACTGTTTTCTTTTAGGAACTTTACGGAATACCCTCAATAATTGTTTCTGTTAGCAAAAATGGAAAGGTAATATATGAAC
Source organism: Brachionus asplanchnoidis (assembly GCA_025491095.1). Lineage (NCBI taxonomy): Eukaryota > Metazoa > Rotifera > Eurotatoria > Ploima > Brachionidae > Brachionus > Brachionus asplanchnoidis. The sequence continues at coordinate 3,768,883 of JAILYF010000004.1, forward strand.
GAGCAATTGGATTTTCGGATGTGGAAAATAATGTAAAAGCAAATGTTGATACTGTAATGCGGATTGCAAGTATCAGCAAACCATTAGCCTGCTTGGTAGCTGCTAAATTACATGAAAATGGCAAGCTGGATTTTGACAAACCTATTAATGAGTATCTGACTGATTTGCCAAAGTTTAAAGTAAATAATAATGAGGTTGAGATAACTTGTAGGCAATTGATGTGTCATTCATCTGGTATTCGTCATTATAAAGAAGAGAACAAAATAAATTCAGATAAAAAAGATATTATTCAAGAATTTTATTTAAATAAAAATTTTTCAACTTCTCGAGAAGCTTTGAGTTTGTTCATAAATGATAATTTGCTATCCGAACCAGGTACTTGAATTCAAATTTTAAAAAAAATTAGGAAAAAAATTAACTTTTTTTTTTTTTCACAAGGAGCCAAATATTTGTACACAACTTTTGGTTACACTTTATTAAGTGCTGTACTTGAAAAAGTTTCCGGGGCAAATTTTTCAGATTTAGTAGAAGAATTGCTGAAAAAATTGGAACTAAATGAGACATACTTGGATAAAAACGAACCGATTATTTCAAACAGATCAAAGTTTGTTTTTTAAAAAATAAAATTTTAACGTGAAATTAAAATTTTATAAAGATATTACATGAGGAATGATAAAGGAAAATTGGTAAATGTTCCATTTGTAGATAATTCCTATAAATGGGCTGGTGGCGGATTATTGTCAAATGTAAATGATTTGATTAAATTTGGAAATTTAATGTTGAAAATTTATCAAACTGATGATGAAGTAGAAAAGTTTATAAAAAAATCAACATTAAAATCAGAGTTATGGAAACCTCATTCTTTTCCTCAAAATAAAAAAAATAATCTGTTAAGCAAAACAAATGAAGTTTGCTCGTATGGTTTAGGCTGGTGTTTGGTCATGAGTGAAATGGATTCAATAAAATATGTATATCATACAGGAGGAGCAGTTGGAGCTAGTTCGTGTCTTCTTATTGTCCCAGAAACTGAGAGTTCCAAATTGAAACCAAATGGAATTGTTGTAGCAGTTTTGTGTAACTCGCAAAATGTCAATGAAATAGCTAAATTTTCCCAAAATATTGCTAGAATTTTTACTGATAAAATTTAACTTTTGTAATTTTTAAACATTTGAAATAATAAAATTGTTATCAAATATTTTTCATTTTAATCTATTTCGAAAAGTCAATAGAATGACTTGAACGAAACTTATCCAAGATATTAACTTTTAAAATTTTCCAATCTAATGTCAAAAATTGTAAAACTAATATTTAAGTTGTTTTTTTATTCAGCTATAAAACAGTCGTTTTTGAGTGAAAATTTCTTCTCAACTTCACTAATATTCCAAATTTGCTTAAGTCTCTTTTTCGTATATTCTGTAGCTATGAATGATTTTTGTAATAGTTTATGAATATGGAGGAAATAAAACGAATTTCTAACTCAATTCTTTTTCTATCTTTTCTGAACAATTCAACGATTACACATGTAACCATCATTCCCGTTTAATTTTATTCTATAATTAACTATTTATACTTTAGTTATATATTTTTTTCTGAAGGATTTTTAGCTAAATAAAGATAAATAAATGACCAGGTTTATTATGGTGATTCATTTTGCCATAAGAATGTCAATAAGCATAGTAAGTTGACGGAATAACATTGAAATGTTTTTTACGGAATGTTCGTTTTCTGAAATTAGATTTTGTTAAAAGATTTTTTTTGCTTAAAATTGAACGTAATAATTAGAAAAAATTTAAAGTAAGCATAATACATTGATAAATTTTGGAATAATTCTCAAAATTTTAGTTTAAGGGAAATATAATGTTTCTTGCTATATAAAAGCTAATTTTGAAGTCTATTTACAGTAATCGAAAGAGAAGAAGATAAATATAGTTTATTTTAAAAATTTGATAAATTACTAATCAGATAAAAAATAGACATCTTATTATTATTTATTATCATTTATTTTTTAGAACGACTAAAAGGCGATGTAAAGTAAAAAATTAAAAAAAGACAAAAATTAAATAGTTTCTAAATAAATATATTAGAAAAATGTTAATTTTTTTTTGATTCCACAAGTAATTATTTAGTTTTTATTTTCGTTTTCCTATTGAAAAAAATCAAATTAAAACAAAAAAAGACGATCCAACATCGGTGGACTTCGGCTTAGGGGGTAAAATGATAAAAAGTAATATGCATTTTTGAATAAATTAGCTTGTTATTTTCTTGTTTGCTTGTATTTGCTTGTGATTTTTTAAAATGCATAAAGATATTCCGTCAATTAATTTTTCAAAAGTCAATTAATTTTTAACCAAAAAAAAAACTACAATAAATAAGTCGTCAATTAAAAAAAAACATAGTCAATTAATTCTTATTTTATCAATTTAAATTTTATTTATTAATAATAAAATGATTATAAATATTCAAGATCGAATATGGCTTTATTTTTGATGGTAAAGCTGTCCAAGGATCAGATATTTTGACGGAGCTATGTAGTAATTCATTAGTTTTGGGTCTATCTTATTTAATGGCTCATGTGAAACTTCTAATTCTTCTCCGTCATTGTCATTTTCGTCATCTAAAGCCAAAATAAGATTATTTATTTATTTCAAATAAATAAATAATCTTATTTTAGATAAACAGTGTTTATCTATACCGAGCATACCGAGCCTTCAGAATATAAATATAAAAAAAAGATATTAAAAATTTAATTTTGATTGTGATTTATAATATTTTAACTGATTCCATAATATAATTGATAGAAAATTATTAATTTAATGAACATTAGAGTATTCTGTTGACAAATCTTCAATTTTATGGATTTCTTTTTGAAATATATGATTGATTTTTTTATATATTAATTAATGTTTTGAATAAAATATTAAGTGAGTTTTGTAAAATTAATTTACTAAAAAACATAAAGCCTTTTAGGAATTCTAAATAAAATAACATAATTTTCATGTAAAAAAATTAATGGTTCTAGTGCAAACTTTATGAAGAATCCGATTTAAGGTGAATCAAGATATTAAAAAAGCATTCTTTTCAGAATTAATTTTATATTAAATAACTTTCAAAATATATATTAATTTTTTTATTTTTTTTCAGATTTAACTCCATTTAATCTTTTTCTACCACACTAATGAAATTTAAATGAAATAATTTAAAATATTTATATGAAAATAGAAACTGTAAATAAAAAGATAAAATTTTTCGAATTCACAAAAATCATTGAGACATTTTTTTGCTACTTTGTTAAAAATTGAGAAAGTAAATCTGAGAGAATAATCTTTTAAATTTCTATTCGTAAAGAATTTTCCCTTTTTATAACACAGAAAAAACAAAAATAATATGCTATATGATTTGGTGATTTTAACTAATGAAAACTAATGAAAATTCTTTTAATTAGAATATAATTTAAAAGAAGAGCCAAGTTTTAGAACAATTGATTTAAAAATGAACATTCAAATAAAATGTTATTTTTATGAGAACTGCCAAAATTTATCATCGCTAACTCCGAGGCAACCAAGTGAGATCAGACGATTTGCAATAGCCACTAAAAGCAGTGTCAATTTTTACAAAATAATTTGTGAAAAAATTCGTGCTGCCATTGATTCCTTGATTAAACCAAATGACGAAATTAAGACCTATTGGATCGATGAAGAAAATGACCTGGTATGTTTTTCCACAGATGAGGAAGCAAATGTTGCCATGGAAATGCAAACAGCAATTGATTCAAGAAATAATATGAGCTCCAGTCGACTATTTAAAATATATGCTTGCATTAAGAGAGAGAATGAGCCATCCGCGTCAATCGAAGATCCCCAAATTCATCCTGGAGTCGTATGCGATGGATGTAATGGAAGTATAATTGGGACTAGAAATAGATGTACAATTTGCTTAGACTATGATTTGTGCTCAGACTGCAAAAGTAAAAATATTCATAATGAACATGAGTTTATAGTTTTTAATCAACCCGTTCGACAAATATGTCCACACTTAGGTCCAAATAAAAGGCGTCGAACTTGAAAATTATAAATTAAAATTTAAAAATTAAAATTTTAAATAATTTAAAAACTTAAAAAAATCATTATTTAAAATATATTTGATTAAAAATATTTTGTAAAAAAATTGTCTATATAAATAAGAATTTGTAGAACTTAATTTGTTTATTTTGATTTAATATTTTTTTAATTAAAAGTCTTTGCAAAAAATATAAATTTTAATTTTTTTATTTTCTCAAATGACATGTTTATTTTTTAGGCTGGTCTTCGAGTTTTTCTTGGGGATCAATTGTTATCTTAATAAAATTAATTGTCATTTTTGAATGCTGTTGATTCACTTCTATAGACATTAAAATTTAAATGAAAGGAAAAAGAATTAACAAAAAAAGAATTAACAAAAAAAGAATTAAAAGAAAATCGATTTTAATAGTTTAAAAAGTTTATTAAAAATTCCATTTTTAAGAAAAATAAAAAATTTAATTAAAATAAAATGCTTAAATGATGAAAAATAATGAAAAAAGATTCAAATAAGTTTTATCATCTTTGTAAATGATCTTAAAGAATTGCAACCTTTAAAACAAATAAAAACATTAACTCAATTATTAAAATTAGTTATTCACTATTTTTGAATTTTCAAATAAAGTTGCCTAAAACGTTTTTTAAATTCTCTGTTAACACTTTAAAATTTTTCTAATAAATATTTATTCAAGGAAAAAAAGATAAAAATATGGACTTGATAAAGAATAAAAAAAACTATGCTTTTAAAAATTATGCGAAGCTAATAATTAGTATAATTATAATTAGTATAATTGTTCTAACTAAACAGATAATAATTTAGATAATTTTTTCTCTATTAAAAAAATACTTTCTTAAATTACTTTAAATTGTGAAGTTTCGAATTAAAAAACTCTAATGAATAAATTAAAATTCTTTTTTTTTAATATTTATTCCTTTAAAATTGATTTTATGATTTTGACAAATTTTTCACATTGGAATTACTTATTTACCTTTCTCTTGATATAATTAAAACTTTTCTAATTTCAAACACTTAATTCTGACGGACGAAGGTTTCTAAAAAATCTAATCTGATGGTGATATTATTTTAAAGCTTAAAATAAATCGGGGAATGAATTGAATACAAATCAATCTAATAATGTTCCAATATTCCTAAAATCATGTCCTTTTCTTTTTATTAAAAAAGAAAAGGTTCCGAACTCTTTAAATTTTATAATTTTAAATTAAAATTTAAAAAAAATAAATGTTAATTAAATTTTTATTTATTTTATTTTTGAAAAATGAAATTAGAGCAAAATTTTCACTTTGCCGAATTCAACATGGTGCAACATATATAGTTGCATCAACTTATAAAGTCTGCTAGTGATGAACACACTCTACAAAATGCACTACGCTGGAATATATTGAAATAAAATTTCTGCAAAACTTGCAGAGTTTAGCAGACTTTAACAGTTGATGCAACTATCTATGTTTCACTCACAGAACTGATCTTAAACTTCTAGAAAAAAAGTTATTCAATTTTTCATCATTCGGTTTTATTCTTTTGTACTCAATTTCACAATGCGGTCCTATATATGCTTTTCAACAGAAATTAATTATTTCTGTAGTAAAGTCAACTAACAGTCTATTGAATTTGCTCTTAAAAAATCTTTAATTTGGTTTTTAAATTTTTTATTAATCTAAGGCAAATATTTTTTTTCAAATAGTTTCACTAAATAGAATTTTTTTTTAATACTTAAATAGAAATATTTAAATTTTAAAACTTTTAAGTGGTGTTTTTGAAAAAATCTTTGATAAAAGAATTGAAAATTATTGATGCATACTTAAAAAAAACTCATTATACTAAACAGATCGAAATTCGTTATTTTTTACAAATAAATTTCAATTTTGTTTATAATAATATGAATTAAATTGTTGCAATGATATTTGATGAAGGATGATTACCAATCAGGGCATTAAAAATTGGTTCTGCAAAATGAATCACTGATCAGGAGCTGTCATAATTTTTAATAATCTTTTGGTATATCTATCTTTATAAAATTTTTTATTTCAATGAGAATTTCGAAAGCTAAATATTGATACAGGTACAGTTCATGTTCATTCCCGAGTATCATTTTACGGTGAGTGCGAACAGTATAGTGAGAATTTTTTAGCAATATTAGTAGTATAAATTTTGAGTCTCTTGGGTTAATAGTTGATTTGAATAAAAAAATTTTAAATTTTGGAACAAAACAAAAAATTATAAAAATTGTAGTTAAAATTGAAATTGTTTATGGTATATTAAATTTTATGATCAAATATAAAATTTCAAATAAAAATTTGTAAATTTAGATTCAAAAAAAGACTCTTTTATATACATTTTTTAATAATAAATGACTAAACTTTGTTAAACATAATTATTAAATCTTTAACTAGAAATAAGATCTTATGAATTTTTAACTTTAGTGAAAATTAAATATTAATCAATGCTTTGAAATTTTTGAAATTTTCAAATAAAGATTTTATAAAAATCAATTAACGATTATATGGTTATATCGACCCCGTGTTAAAATCAGATCCCTTGTGATGCGTGCATAAAAATACGCTTTTTATGTTTTGAAAATACTAACTTGATCCCGCATTAAAAATTGAAAATTAGAAATTAAATTATTGGCAAAAATTTATACGAGTAATGGTACGGGGTTAAAAATTAGCATAAAAAAATAAGTAAAATAATTAAAAAAAGATTTTTTTTAGTTTTTAAATATGTTTAAATAGTTAAATAGTTAAAAAATAAACTAATGAAGTATATTTTTGAATTAAAAATTAATTTTTTAGTCATTTAAAATCTCTTTTTTTTGCCTTTTGTTCCTCGGTTAACCTTGGTCTGCTGACTTTTCTTTTCCTTAACTTCTCTCTAATAAAAAAGGTTCCTGTACTTGTACTGTTGTTATAGGTAACGTTGTTGGAAAATTTTTTGGATAATTTTCCAATGTCATCGATTGATATTTTTTTCCATAACCGTCACCAGTTACAACAGAAAAAGTTTTAGAAAAGAAAAAATTGAAAAACCAAGGTTAACTTAGGAACAAAAGGCAAAAAAAGAGAATTTTTAAGAATAAAAAAATAACTTTAATTTAAAAATGTACTTCATTAGTAACTTTTTGCCTATTCATAATCATTACTCCTCTGTAACACAACTTAAAGATGAGCTGAATTTTTAAGATAATATAATGTCCCAAATTCACAATTTTCTGAGTTTTGCAGAATCAGTTTTTATTGATGGTACAAAGAATGTATCAGTTGCTAAAATTTACAGAACATCTTCAGCTTTAACTTGGTACAGTAAACTCATAAATAAAATAATAAATAAAAACGAAAGAGATTTATTTATTTATTTGTTTTCTGTACCGAGTTATTTTATTTTCTGTACCGATTTATTTTAGAAGCTAACTATTTTTATTTGTGAATATCTAACAATTTTAACATTCTGAATAATAAAAAAAAATCAACAAAAAGAAATAAATACCTTAATTCCAATTTTTTTGAATTGCATTATTTGTTATGATTATTAGTTTGAAACTTGTTAAATTAATACAACAATTTATTTGCCAAATTAGCTTTTTATATTTTCTAAATTAATTACGCTTAGTTAAATCTTGTTATAATTTACCAAATTTTAGCCCATAATTAATCTGTTTAACCCCATTTACCTCTTAACCCCCTTAAGAACAGTATTTAAGGTAGAAGAAAATCACTTTTTTCAGAATTGATTAAATTTTAACAAAACAGTTTAAATTCATTTTTAACTTTCAAATTTATCATTATAAATTTCTTAAAAATAAATTTTCAAATTAAAAAGTTTAAAAGTCTCAAGTTAAAGTCCAAATCCGGTTTTTTTTCTAGTCCAAGTTTTTTTTAGTTTTTTTAAATTAATACTTTAGTTTGGTACTTTAAATCGGTTCTTATTAAAATCAAATATAAATTTATTCAATTAAAATCAATAACCGCCAAATCGAAGCTTAAATTTGTCAAATTAAAAATATTTGTAAAGCTTATTTTTTGTTATTTAACAAAAAAAAGAAAAAAATTTTCAATAAAAATTTAATTTTAGAACAATGAATATTCAAATTAAATGTTACATATATGCGAATAGTTCAAACATTTCATCGCTTACTCTGTGGCAACCAAGTGAGATCAGACGGTTTGGAATTGCCGCTGAAAGAACTGTCAATCTTTACAAAATTATTTGTGAAAAAATTCGTGCTGCCTATGATTCCTTGATTCAACAAAAAGACGAAATTAAGACCTATTGGATCGATGAAGAAAATGACCTGGTATGTTTTTCCACAGATGAGGAAGCAAATTTTGCCATGGAAATGCAAACAGCAGTTGGTACAAGCAAAAATATGAGCTCTAGTCCACTCTTCAAAATTTATGCTTGTATTAAGAGAGCTAATGAGCCATCCGCGTCAAACCAAGAGCCCAAAATTCATCCTGGAGTGGTATGCGATGGATGCAATGGGAGTATAATTGGAACCAGAAATAGATGTACTGTATGTCCGGACTTTGATTTGTGCTCAGAATGCAAAAAAAAAGATATTCACAAAGAACATGAATTTATAGTTTTTAATAAACCTGTGCAACAAATTTGTCCACACTTGAGTCTAAATAAAAAGCGTCGAAAATGAAAAATAAATATGATTAAAAAAATTAAAAAATATTGCATTGTCAAATTGTGAAGAGTAATTAATTTTTTCAGGATTTAATTTGCTTATTTTTTTATATGATTTTTCGGAATTGAAAATTTTTTCAAATAAAACAATACATATTATTTGATTGTTGTCTCAATAATCTTTTTTTTTTTTAAATCCAAGAGCATCTTAATACTTGCCCCATGTTTTTTTAAAAAAAAAAGTAATTAATTTTAAAGTTAAGGTAATTTACAGTTTATAAAATTGCATTTTGAAATTTGGATCAAAGAATAAAAACAAAAATTCTAAATTGTTATTACTTTAATGGGTTTAGCCCTTATATTCGTTCTATAGACTGTATCAACTGGTGCTAAATTTACACATTTTAATAGGATAAAAGTAGTTTACAGATTTTTTTGTAGAGACTAAATGTTTCAATATAAATTTTTTATTAATTATCTTCAAAATACATTTACTTAATTGAATTTTCTTTATAAGAAATATTTAAAATTATCTTAGTGCTATTTTTGAAATTATTTCAAGAGAACTGCTTTAAAAATTTAAATTAAATGAGAAATACTTGGATAAAATCAATTTGATTATTCAAAACAGATCTAAAATTGTTTATTATTACAAACAAATCTCAATTATGCAATAACAAATAAAAATTTTAAAAACCTACATTTGATATCATGTCTTTTATTGGAAATCATGTAATTTTGAATAAAGAGCAAAAAAATAATTTAAAATTGAAATAAACTTATTGTTCTGGTCTAAAACCTGTTCTGAATTATGTATTCACTGAAACCTTTTTTTTTCTTTTTAATGACTATCATTAAATTATTTTTTTGTTTTACCTCTCATTTAATTAACTGTAAGATAATTCCATAAAATAATTACACAAATATAAGTTTATTCAATTGAATAAAGCTGGATTAATTAAAAAATTCATTGAAAATATTTAAAATTCAAAGCTATTTTCCATCGATAGAATTTTAATTAAAAGTATATTAAATTTTTTTAAAGGTTTTTGTAATCAATTTAAAAGCTTTTAGACGCTGATTTTCAAATTATGCTCAATAATATCGTTTCAAAATATTTATTTTTAAATTTATTTAAATTGCTTTTTAATTATTTTAAACAATTTCAAAATATTTAAAATGGAGTTAAATGAGTTTGTTGAAATCAAAAACAGAGAATTTCGAAAGCTAAATATTGAAACCAGCATCAAATCGATCTTCAATTTATCTTTATAATAAAGATAAGAAGTCACAATTCAAGTGCAAGTCAGAAATATATGATGAAAAACTAAGTACGTTTCCCATGAATATTTATGATTAATAGGCTTCAATTAATTTAAATATTATGGTGCCAAAATTTAAAAAAAATTTTAAATATCATTTTATTGAAAAATTTTATTTAAATATTATTTATTTTAAAAAGTTATTATTCATAAATATATCATAATTAATTAAATTTAATTTTAAAAATTAAATTTTTTCAAGCAAATAAAATGGCTCTAATTTTGGTCTAATTTTTACAATTTCATTTCGTTTCTATTAATGATTATGAATAAAGTATCCAGTATTGAGTTTTAATTTAAAAGTGTTTATCTTCTTACATTTTTAAATGTATTAAGGTTGTTTTAATCTTATCAGAGTATCCTGAATCACTTCTTATTCAAATAGAAGTAATTTTTACATTAGTTAAAAAAATACTGACAGGCACAAAATAAGACAAAAAACATACAGATATGTGTTAGAACTTACCTCTTAGCTAACATAGCTAACCAACACCAAAGTGTTTGATAAAATTTTATAAAAATATAAATATTACATACGGTATTCTCTTGTTCGATTTTGCAGCCTCATAAACCGAAACACAGAATTAAATAATCATTTTTTTTTAGTATTCTTTTTTATGTGTTAGATCAAATGTAAAATTCAAAAAATTTTATTTATTTACCCGAAATTTATTGAATTTTTCATAAAGAAAAATATGATACTAATATACAGAATTAAAGTTTTTCAAGTTATAAATTCGTTGTCAATATTTTCATCAAGTGATCAGAAAATGAATCCGTATTAATTTTCCCTTTAATTACTCATTTCATTATAATAATTACACTGTAATATATTATTAAAACACAAATGGTCGATTTTGAACTCTAAAATTTGATTTTAGAAAAATAAAAGTTTCAATTTTAGAAATATAATTTTTCTTTTATAAATATTGGAGTTTTTTAAAATAGATTGTTGATTAAGTAAAACTAATAAATTAATACCAAATGAAGCGGTACACCATTTTTTAACTACGTAAAAAATTGGGTTTATTTGGCACACAGGGGAATAATTTGGCACATGAATAGGATGTTGACGCGCATTCAAAAAAATAACCTCAACTATCAATATTTGGCTAAGTTATTAAACATAAAGATCTTTTCAATTGAACTCCTTAAACAAAATTCTGGGATGAATGTATCAACCAGAAAATTTTATATTTTAATAATTATTAGGTTAATTAGATAGGTTCAATCGAACCTTTGTCAAAAATGTATTCATTCTAGTTAAATAACTTCAAATTTGTTTAGCTGGTATATTTTAAATGAAAATTCTATTTTTTGTTTTAGAAAAATTTAAAATTTTTATTTATGAAAAATGAATACTAGTCATATAACAGTTATGTATTTTTAGAATTATTAGTATTTCAACTAAAAGAGATTTCAAAAATATTTAGAGATTATATTTTTCATTAATTTTAGCTTGAAAAATTGAATTTTGAAATGCACTTTTTAAAAATTATTAAGATAAAGTAATGAAAGAGAGGAATTTTTTTTTTGGAAAATGTTCGAAAAAAAAAATCTTTTATTCATCGATTTTTTACATTAATCATATAACAAATCAAAATTGAAAATTTTATTTTTAATTACATATTTTTATATAAGTATATCCCGAAAGTTCTAGTGTCCTTATATAATTTGCCAGAATTTTCTCGAGCCTTCATTCCACGACCTCTTTGCCTTGAATTTTATTAGCATAATAGAATGATAAAATCATTCGTATATATTCTTATTATATAGGAATTTAAATTTCGCAAAATAAAATTGAGAAATCCATTTCAAATTCGCTTAATCAACTTAAAAATTTTAGTATAAATAATAAAGAAAATTTTTTTCATAGAATAAAAATTAAAGAAAGAATCAACAATGAACATTCAAATAAAGTGCTATTTATATAAGAATAGTTCAGCTATTTCATCGAAGACTCTCGGACAACCAAGTGAGATCAGACGATTTGGAATTTCCGCTGAAAGAACTGTCAATCTTTACAAAAAAATTTGTGAAAAAATTCGCGTTTCCTATGGTTCACTGATTAAACAAAATGACCAAATTAAGACCTATTGGATCGATGAAGAAAACGATCTGGTATGTTTTTCCACAGATGAGGAAGCAAATTTTGCCATGGAAATGCAAACAGCAATCAGTACAAGCAAAAACATGAGCTCCAGTCCACTCTTCAAAATTTATGCTTGTATCGAGAGAGCTAATGAGCCATCCGTGTCAAGCGAAGAGCCCCAAATTCATCCTGGAGTCGTATGCGATGGGTGTAATGGAAGTATAATTGGTACTAGATACACCTGCACTGTGTGTCCAGACTTTGATTTGTGTTCAGAATGCAAAAATAAAGATATTCACAAAGAACATGAATTTATAGTTTTTAATAAACCTGTGCGACAAAGATGTCCATACGGAAGACAAAAAAGATTTTTTGGAAATTTTAACAGAAACTGCCAGAACCAACGGCCCAGCACTTCTAACACAAACACTGCCCGAAATCCATTTTCGAACATTTTTCCTTTTATTTCAAACGCTGTTCCCATGGTCAATGATCCTGAGGCTTTGTCAAATTTTGGTGAGCATTTGAAGACATTTTTGGACCCTTTCGGCATCGATGTCAGCTATTATATTGATTCCAATCAAAATAAACAAAGCAATGAGCAGAAAAAAACAAGCGAAGAAGAAAAAAAAAGCGACGAAAAAGCGCCAGCTGAGGAACCACAAACATTGAGTTTTCAGAATATTTCTCAAAATGAAAATGAGACACTTATTGATTTATCTAAAGATGAGCAAAAAGTTAAATTAGAAAGCTGTCTTTCTAATGACAGTTTACCAACTTTGTCATATGAAAAACTTTCAACACAAAATGAAACTTCAAGCAATCTTGAATCAGCAGCCAATTCGCTTAAGGATGCTATAGACAATCTCAATTTTGCTGGACATCAAAAGTTGTCGTCGATTGAAAAAGAAGAAGAGGAAAAGAAAAAATCTGAAACAATTCAAGATGCCGAAGAGAATGGATTTAATGTTGTAGATATTGAGAAAGAGATGAAATACATCAAATGTGTTGAGCAATTGACAAACATGGGCTACACAGATGAGGCTGGTTGGTTGTCAAGATTGGTCATTGCCAAAGATGGAAATATTAACAATGTCTTGGATGCTCTTCAACCATCAAAATAAATTAGCTAGCTTAATCAATTTATTTTATAGTTTTTTTTTTTCCTTAGACTGCTTTTAATTAACTTGAATAAATAGTTTGAAAAAAAATTTATTATTTATTTTAAAAAATGAATGTTTAGACATTAGACATTTTTATTAAAAAAATGAAACTAATTATTAAATAATTTATTTTTGTTTGTTATTAATGTGGCACAATAAATTCAGTTAACGCCAATTCTGCTGTTTAATGATAAAAAAAAATTTCATCAAAAATTTAGATAACTGGTTCTGAATAAAATAAAGCGTTTCTAATTGAGATTTTCTTTATTTTCTTAATGGTTACAAAATCCGTAATTAAAAAAAAAAAAACATAAAAAATAAATGGTTTAAATCAATAGCGATGTATTATATAGAGTTCAGAACGGACAGTATGAAAGTTTATCCATTTTCTCCATTATTAAGACATTCAATTGATTTCACTTTTATAATTTTTTTTTATTAAAAATTAAAATAAATCGCTTAATCAAAATAAAAATTATAAAATTGCTGTTTTGTGCTTAACTAATTTAATAATATCAGACTTAAAAAATTTAACTCAATTAAAAAGCACCAGAACATGCTTTAGAATATTGTGCAAGAATTGGATGAAGTGTAAAAATGGTAGATGAAAATTAACTTTTTACTTTGCCCTAAAAAAGTTTCCTCGAAAATTTTTTTGAATAAACCTCATGTTAAGAACTTATTTTTCAGGTTCCCCTTACGCGCATTAAATTTTAATAAATATCTTTTGATAATTCAACTTTTTGTAATATAATTTTTTCTAAAATAAAATGAGTCTGATTTTAAATTTAAAATGGGAAAAAGTTTGTCCACTCAAAATTAATACCAACTAATCTAACTTTTCAGCTATATTTTACATTATAATATTAGATAATTATATTAATTAAAAAAGATACTTAGGTTAAATTTTATTAAACAAAAAAAATAGTCAAAATTGAAATAAATTTATTTTCATAGGTATAAATCTAGTTATACAAAATTTAACACTTCATACAAATTTTATTTTTCTTAAATTTAGTCTCTGCAATAACTTTGTAATTTAATATTTATGATTTTCTAATGCATTTCAAATGTATGCAGCGTTTTTTGAGATTCTTAATTTGGGTGATAAAAAATTTGTAACAGCTGATCAATAATTTCAATTTTAAATTTCTGCTTTGTCCCAAAATTTTCAATGCTTATTGTTATTTATTCAAATCAAGTTTTTACCCAAAAGACTCGCAGTATTTATACTTCAAGTACTGCTAAACATAAAGTTCACTAAATGTAATAAAAAGTAAATTTTCGTTAAGTTTAGCGACAAAAACTTTAAACTTGATTAAACTGTTAACAGATGACAAAATTTAGGGCTACAGTATTTAAATCAAAGAGATTTTTTCACTTGGATTTTTTATAAACTGAAAATTGGTCAATTTGCTCATTTAAAAAATTAAATTTTTAAGTGATAATTAAGTAGTGTAACAAAGATAAAAAAAATTGCAAAAATTGAAGTTATGTTGGCGTACATTTTTCATTTTTTAAAAAAATTATTTAAACAAAACTATTAAATTTATCTTTTTTGTATTTTTAGAATTAAGAAGTTCAACCTAGTCCCATAAAGCGATTATTTAAAAAAAATTAAAATTATTTAAATGATTATATAAAATGTGCTAAAAGAAAAATGACCCTAATGAAATATACTAACTATAAGCAAATAAAAAACGAAATAGGGTTTCTTCCAAAAATAAATTTTAAATTTAAGTATGCTTATTTTGATACTAGGATTTAGTCTAAATAATATAAATAAATTTTTTATTTTATTTTTGTTCGCATAACATGATTTTATATTTAGTACTAATAGTGTAATTATTACAAAATTCTCTCATGTTTAGAATAATATTTATTTTATAAATATTTTGGGTCAGTATGAATTAAATTTTAAGAATGGCAATCAATGGGAAAGTAACTATTTAGTGACCAGATTTTGTGTCAAAACGAACAAAGCACTGGTCAGAAATTTATTAGAATTTTTTGATAGATAGAAATGAATGACTTGTATTATTTAAATATTTAATTAGTCTGAATATATTACTGATGAATAAACACTTTCATTTGACTAAGATGTCAGGTTTTAAAATTTATTTTAAATTCGGTCACTAATTTTCAATAGCTGAAACCCGATATTATTTAAACTCAGAGTAACTAATTTATTTTATTTTATTTTTTAGCAAAAATTTGTTTATTATTTTCAAAAGTGTTTTCAGCTAATCTCATGAAATAGCAAAATTTTAGTGGAACTAATCTTTCGTCTGGATAATTCAAAAGTTTTATATTTCCTTGATGTTCTTTCATCTAACAGAGGATTTTTGGAAAGATAAGATAAGATATGCTTTTCTATCATACAATACCATTGGTGCCAATAATACCAAAGTATTTTCTATTTTATCAGCAATTATATTTGCTAACTAAATCCAAGGCTTTTATTTAGCATTTAAATAAAAATAAAAATTTTTAATTTCAGGTTCTCAAAAGTTCAATAAAAATCTAATTTTAATTTCATTTTCTATCATGGTTTAAAGTCTAGTCTAAAATAAAAATGTTAGGCTAAAGTCGTATTTGATTAATGACACTAGAAATACAGAACATTTTTAATTGATAATTTAAAAAAAAATAAATAAAATTTTAAAAACGTCTAAGCGTTTGTTTGAAATAATTAATCATATAAAGTACAACAATAGTCAGCCATAAGACCTAGTTTTCAATTAGGATAAAGTTTACAGTTATAATAAGAAACTTTTGATTCATCTTGGAATATTTTAAAAATAATTGTTTGCTTTGGTGTTTTTTAATCGAAATAAGCTTAATTCTTTTTCTCATTTATTTTATAGTTAAGCTTTAATTAAAACAAATTTTTTTTCGCTTCTTGATTATGTGCTGCTTCTTTTTAAATTTGAAATTAATTAAAATTTTTTTCATTTCAAAAATATCAAGCTTGCTATGCGATTATCTGTTACTCTAAAAGCTAATTAAATTTTGCATCTTTTAAATTATTTCACTTGGACTTTTAAAACCCCTTCAGCAGAGAGTGAACAAGCCATTTAAGTCCTGATTCGGTCTTCAAACAAGCAAAAACAAGCTCAATAGTTTTTAGTCTTTTTAGATATTCAAAAATACAAGGATATTCTTTATCTTTTGATTAAACAAAAGTTTATCTAAATTAAATTTTTTTATGATCAACTATTTTTTTCAAGCATTAGGTCTTTAGCTGTAGAATTTCTTAATGACACAATATAAAGAACCCCCCTCCCCCCTAAATTAAGAAATTTAAAAATTTAGGCTTTGTACAAGATTAGTTTATTGTATGAAATAAATTACGAAGAGACAAAAGAAAAAAGGTTTCAATAAGGAAATTAATTTACTTTTTGTCAAAAATCCTCTGAGTTAAAATAAATATCATTTTAAATTAATTTTTGCTAAAAGCTTCGGTAAGGCATGGAAGGTTTTTATGCGATTACAAGTTTTACTCGATTGATTTCGAACTAATTTTCCTTGTTTCTTGCTAATTTAATAAGAGCTTAATTGAAGAAATAGTTTAGTTTTTAAATTTATTCATGTTTAATGGACGCTTTTACCAAAGCTTATTTTCCAGAATTTCCATTTGAGTTTTGTGCTCAATTAGGTTAATGCTTGTTGGAAACTATCTTGCTATAAAAGGAAATTGGTAGAAAAGGAATGAAACACCTGGTTTTAGTCATTTACCTATTTTTTTTCTTAAATATTTCATTTCGTGCCAAAACAAAAATTCATTCTTGAACTTTACCAAAATTCTTGGACCTTAAGCAAAATCATTAGGATTAGGTTAACATTTTTTTTTTAAGATCAAGCTTAATTAAAATGTCGTTAATTTAAAAAAAAAAAACAAACGCAATTTAATTTTAAAACTAAACTGATATATTAATCGTTTTATCTTATAACCACAATGTCATCTGCAGAAATGAATGGAAAAGACGCTATATTCGAACTTATCAAATGTCCCATTTGTCTTGAAATCTTTACTGACCCTCGTAAGAATTTAAATATAATTTTTTTTTATTTAAAATTTTAGAATGAAATTTAAAATTTTAAAATAAAATTTATTTGATAAATTTTAAATTTTAAAATTTATTTGATAAAATTTTAAATTTTAAAATAAAATTTATTTGATAAATTTTAAATTTTAAAATTTATTTGATAAAATTTTAAATTTTAAAATAAAATTTATTTGATAAATTTTAAATTTTAAAATTTATTTGATAAAATTTTAAATTTTAAAATAAAATTTATTTGATAAAATTTTAAATTTTAAAATAAAATTTATTTGATAAAATTTTAAATTTTAAAATAAAAATTATTTACTAAAATTTAAAAATGAAAAAAAAAATTTTTTTTGTTAAGGAATGCTTCCTTGTCAGCATTCATTTTGTCGTTGTTGTTTGGAAAGATTGGCCGAAAATGACGGCCGCTGGGGCAGATGTCCACAATGCCGTCAGTTGTTTCGAATTCCATTCAATGGGGTGGCATCATTTGACGTAAATCGCACAATCGCCCAATTGTTGGAAACAATTCCCAAGCAGTCAAACGAGCGTCCCGTTCTCAGAGCCAAATGCGCTTCTTGCCGGCGCGAAGAAATAATAACTACGTGCGAACACTGTAAAGAAGCCTTGTGTAAACAGTGTCGCGTTGGTCATTTTGAGCAAGTAAAAGGCGACTTGGGAAAACAAATTCTCAAAATTGAGACAGAATCAGACAAATTTTTAGTCAAAGAGGTTGAATCATTGAGCAAGCATGAGAGCAACTTGTCCAAGTGTAAGGAGATACGAATTCTGATACAAAAAAAAGTGGGTGACATAATCCAGCGTATCAAAGATGAAGAGTCAAAGTTGCTCGATGAAGTAGAAGATTTTGAACGAGCTGAGACCAGTTTTTTGAGTGACAAGGCGAACAGATTAAAAGAACTTGAAAATATGAGCCGGTTTGGCACATTGTCCAACAAAGCGTTGATAGGGTCAGTTTTTGAATTGAAAAAAAAAAAAATTTTGGTAAAGTTTAAATATTTTTTGTTGTTTAAAGCAAAGAAGAAACTGATGGAGAAGTTATGAATATTGGCGAAAATTGTGAAAAATATTTGAACATTTTAAGTGAAATAAACAAAGATTTGGCAAATAGGTACATAAACAGACGCATTTCATTTTTTAACCGGGACATACCGGAAAATTTTTACTCTCTTGGCTACGTTGAAACAATTGCTCAACAGGACGGTGCACCATTTCTGACCGATGAAGACATGACTGATGAAAAATACGAGACCCTTGAAATGCAGCTAAAACAAGTGCCGAAGCGAAATCAGTCAATTTTACGCAAAAATAAATACGTGCCATCAAGTTTACAAATAAAACTGAATGCGAAAACGCGTTCCAAAAGTATAATTGAGCCAAGAAAATTTTTCCAACCGTATAAAATAATTGGTTCAGAAGGAGAAGATGATGCCGAATTTAAACATCCTTTAGGTTAGTAAATATCTTAAAATATTTGTGTAATTCAAAATAACTACACATTTTTTATATATTTTTAAATGAGTTGAATTTAATTTGAAAATTTTAATGAAACTTTAGGGTGCTTTGTTCTTTAATTTTCACTTCAAATTTTTTATGAAACTTTTGATAAAAAATGGATGAAAATTTTTTTATATTTTCATTAAAATAATATTTAATTAAATTTATAAAGTAATATGGTTGACCATTTTTCTTTAAAAGTTTTATTTTTAGTTGAGCTTTCTAAATCCGCTCACCCCTTTATTCTTCTGGCTAAAGGGGTAAATTAATTTAATTAACACAATTAAGTTAACATGAAATTTATTTTTTGTTTAAAATTTAATAGCTTAGTCTTTTAAAAAGCACAATTTAGATGAACTTAATTAACCCTTCCCAAAATAGGTAATTTGGTCAAATTGTGAACATTTTATTAAGAATGAAATTTTTACCATCAGTCCTAATTTTAACAAAATAATAAATACTTAATAACTATGTACTAAATAATAACTACTTAATACTTAATATATTTTTAAAATTCTTAATATCTTTTCTATCTATACTTTTTTTAAACATATTATGGTTTATTATAGTTTAAAAAAGTCATTTAAAAATAAGAGCTCTTTTGACATACTAAATATTTACCCCTTTTTACAATATTTTACGATAATTTACATAATTAATTTGATTTACCTGTGGGAATCTGTTTTTTTAAATTAAATTATATGAATATTAATATCTAAAATTTAATTGCTTAAATAATAATTATGTGGATAACTAATTTATTACTGATAATTAAGTTAAATGAGTCTATGTTTGTCAAAATTTGAACAATTTAAAGGGTCATTGCACCAGTTTTGGTTTCCTATATCATGGATATCTGTGTATATATTTTAAAATATTTTAAAGCTTATATCTCTTAGTGTATTCTGTTCCAAAGCCAGCAGAATTTGTCTATCAAGTCTTAAAATTTAAGATTATAAAAATAATTAGTTTGAACGCCGTTAAAACTCATTCAAACTAATCATTTAGCCAGAATAAAACATAAACATAATGAGAGTTATGAAAATCGGTTTTTTTATTATTATAAAATATTTTTCTAGATAAAAGTACTCGGAATATGTTAAATAATTTTACAAATTTTTGACAAAAAAATGATTTTCAAGTCGAATAGTTGGATTGAACTACAAAAATCACTTCAAATTTTATTTATTTACTAGATCTTTTAAATCATTCATTTGGTAATGATAGAATAAGACAAAAATTTCAAATTTATGAAAGATATATATTCAAAGATAAAAAATTAATTTTGATGTCTGTTTTTAATCTAAATTCCGTTAAAATACCTTTCAAACTTTTTCTATTAGTCAACTTTGAGACCTCATTCTTAATTTTGAAATTCATACCTGAATTTGTTTGGACTTTCAAAAAAAATTTGATAAACTTAATTTTTGATTAATAGCAGATTATGTAAGCTCGTAGAAAATATTAAAAAGAAATAAGATTTCTTCCAAAAATAAAAAAATCCGAAATAAACAGATAAAAACTGTTGGTTCAAAGTAAGAAATAAAAATCAGCACTTTAACCATGGTAGATTATATTTAGCTTATTTTTTTGAAGTTCAAATAATTAAAGTTTTAAGTGAAATAGAATATTTTTTTGAACAATTGTTAAAGCTCTTAACTCTTCATCTGCTTGATTTTCTAAGAAGCTTGTTAGCACGCCAACTATTTAAAAAGTATATTTTAAAATCATATAATAAAAAAACACTCTTTTTAAAAGATTAATCAGTTTAATTAAAAGAACATTTTAATTTTATTATTAATGTTTAAACAATAATTCACCAGTTTAATTTTTTGGATTGAAAACTTAAAATTTGTTTTTAAATAATGATAATATGATGTATCTTGCTAAAATGGAAGAATTGTTAAATTTTGAAAAAAAATGTAAATAAAAAATCTGTGGAATTGAATTTTTAGTTTTAGATTTATAATAATAATATAATAATATGAGCTACAACAGACATTAGCTTGTGGAATAAGACTAATGTCTCATTATGGTAGCTAAAATGAGTTACAAAAAATAAGTCTTGTTTAGTTGTAGTTGATCTGACGCTAAAAAATCATTCAGTTTCTTTTTAAAATTTTGATTTAAGAAAACATTTAATTTTAAATATGCAATGAAAATTTAATAATTTAATAGATAATGATGATCACATAAAAAAAATTAGAAACAAAATACATCTATTATACACAATTACTAATGCTTTTGCAATACCTAGTTTGATTCATGCTTTTTCTTAGTACCATTTTTTCTCAAAACACTTTATTTTTAATTAAATTTTTTTGAAACCTTATGCGTTTTTTCTGATATTTAAATCTAAAGACCAAGTAAGTGACCAACTTGAAATAAATCGAAACCTTTTTGAAGTAAAATACAGTATTTTTTATTATTAATTAATCAAACTAGCTGACTGACCATTTTTGTTAAATTAGAATCTATTTATTTATTTAAATTTAATAAGAATCAATTTCATATTTTTAAATGTGGTTCATAAATGAATTCAGTTTCATTACTAGAAACAAAAATCCCAATTACTGCAAAATTAGATTCAAAAAATTTTAAATTAGCTTTAACGCTTATGATATTTTATACTCTTGCAAAGCTTTCAATGTCCAAAGCCTATAATTCGGATTTTGATCTAAGGGCTTCATACAATCGATTACACCTTATAGAGTTCTAATTCATTGACCATGCTCTTAGATCCGAAATTCGGATTTTAACGTAGAGTTAAAGAACGAAAATCGAAATTAAAGGCAGGTTTAAAATCAAAAAACTGAAATTTAATTCAGATTAAAAATAAAAAAAACTCAAAATTAGAATTCAGATCTAAGGAAATAAATAAAAAATAAAGATTAAAAAAATATTTAAAATTTTTTTTTATAATTTTTATAAAATTTTAATTTTTAAAATTTTTAAAATTTGAAATTTATTTCTAAAAAAAGGAAATAATGTTTAAACAAAGATTGAATCACAATCTTTCACAAGAAAAAATTTTTTTTTTGTTAATAAATTTTATCTTTTAATTTTTTTTAAGGAGTTGCAGTTTCACCAGTAGATGGCTGCATTTATATAGCTGACAGCTGGAATAATCGCATCCAAATATTTGACGAGAATGGTTCTTATATAAGATCAATTGAAAAAATTGGTCAAACTGAATTTCACTATCCATATTCTTTGCATATTGACAAAAAAGGAAGAATTTATGTTTCGGACCAGAGTTTGGTTAGAATTAAGGTGTTTGACAGTCAATTTAACTTTGTAAGAGTCATTGGCCGATATGGGCGAGAAATTGGATGCTACAGTGGTCTTTGTGACATATCGACTGACAAAGATCATAATATTTACGTATGCGACTCAGGTAATCATCGCATACTTAAATTCACAGAAAACGGCGATTTTTTGCTTCAATGGGGTAGCAATGGATCAACAGAAGGCCTGTTTAAGTGTCCTGCTTGTGTTACTGTTCATGATGAAAAAGTAATAGTCAGTGATTGGGGTAATTTAAATGAGTACTATTTTTTATTAAGACTAAATATTAAAAAAGGAAATCATAGAGTTCAAATTTTTAGTTTGGATGGAAAGTTTTTAAATATTATTGGTAAACAGGGAACTGGTTCTGGTGAATTCAAGCGACCACTAGGAGTTGCTGTTGATGAAAAAGGAAATTTAGCTATTGTTGACGAAGGAAATAATCGTTTACAAATATTTAGATCTGATTTTACCTATCATTCTAAAATCAGTGGCTTAAAATGCGATTTTCAAAGACCTTGGGATGTGGCAATCACCAAACAAGGGGGTATAGTGGTCAGTGAATACTATGGACATAGGTTACAAATTTTTTGACTATCTTTGTTTTTTAAAAATAATTAATTCTTATAAAAATTTTATCTCAATAAAAAATTGCTTTTACATAAAAAAATTATATAACAATTCTAGAAATTTAAAGAAAATACGTGTGTGCTAAAAAAGTTTCAAATTAACGAAAAATTTTGATAAAAGAAATTTTTCTTAAGATTTAATTTGGAACTTTTTTTTTTTTAAACGAGAAAAAAAAATTATAATTTAACTTTAAATTATTAAATAAATTTATTTATTAAGAAATAAGGAATAGTTTTATTTTATTGAAAACCAGTTAAAATTGATACAATCGAATAGTTAACCGACACTATAACAATACAAAAAAATCAAAATGAAAATTTTATTTTCGAGTTTTCAAAATTGATTTAAAAAAAAGAAAACATTCTTTTAAAATAAAAGTTAAAATGAAAAAAAACTTCTTTAATTTAAATTAAAAGGCTATGGGAAAAAAATATCTATCGAAAAATGTTGAAACAAAAATTAACTCATAGCTGGGACTGTTGACTGAGCAGTCTATCAATTGCGGCATTAACATCTCCCATTGTAGCAGTTAATGCTTGGATATTAGCCTCGCGATTAATAAAGCCCATGTTTGCCAATTGTTCTAGTTGTGCCGCAAATCTCTGTTCTGGTGGCTGATTCTTTAAGAATAAATAAGCTTTAAAAAAAAATAAAGATTTATAAAAAGTTATCTACTAGTGTATTATTGGCCATCATATTCAGCATTTGGGAGAAATAATTCGATGGTGGGGTTGAAGAAGTGGTTGTTGAAGTTTGCGAATTATTCGTTTGCTGTGCATTTGACTGAGCAGAGCTTGTGTTGGATGAAGGTGCAGACCCACTAAGCGGAAAACCCAAGCTTAAAAATAAAATATGAAAAAAAAATTTTTTTTATTTTTTATTAAATATACCCTGATAAAAGATTAAGCGAAGGTGCTGTTGATTGAAGTCGCTGCATGCCCTGCTGAATTTGCATAATAGCTTGTAAAGCATCCGGATTTGACAGCAATGATCTCATTTCAGGATTTTGTAGCTGGAAAATATAAAAAATCTGAAAAAAAAAAAAAATTTTTTTCCATTAATTTTTACTTGTTGAACCATATTTGGCAAAGATCGAAGCATCTGATCTCTTAGTTCTGGATTAGAGGCCAATTGGGGACTGTTTTCAACAATTGTTCTGGAAAGTTCAGGATTTGTGGACATCATTTGCAAAATCGATTGCATGTACGGAGTACCCAGCATTTGTTCCATTTGTCTTGGATTCTGCATTATTTGCTGTGCATAGTCTTGCATTGTGTTTGAACCCGGAAGACCTGCGCCATTGCTTGATCCAGACCCTAGTAGCTGGGAAAAAATATTGTTCATATTTGAGGCATTTGACGACGGAGTTGTTGATGACGTGTTTGATGATGAAGTAGTTGTAGAAGTTGCTGATGAAGTTGTTGTTTGATTGGTGGTGGTGTTTGATTGATCTTGACGCGGACCCCAAGGATTTGGCAATGGCTGAGTATTTTCCTGTCCAGCTTGACGATTCTCAGTAGAAGTGCCCAGGTTATTGTTCTGCAAGGCAGCAAATGGGTTTTGATTCATGGTGGCATTTAGCATAGGCTCCTCGATTTCTCTATAGATTCGCTGGAGAGCGTTAAAACCACCCGGTACACTCTAATTAAATAAAAAATAAGTTTAATTAACTTTTATTAAATTAATAAAATTTAAAAACTGACTTCCAAATTGCTCAGGGCTCTGTCATGATTTCTCATGAGCTCTTGTAGAGCAGCTGGATTGCGAGCAATTTCCATTGTTTCTCTCAGCAAACTTGGATTATTGAGCATGTGCTGAATCTCTGGATTTCGTTCTATAAGACTCTGCATTTGTGGATTGCTCATCATCAGCTCGCGAATTACATCTGGATTCGACATCAAACTTTGTACCATTGGATTATCAAGCATTTGCCTCATCAAATTTGGATTTGACATTACTTGCTGCTGCATTTGAGATTGCAGCTCGGCAAAGTTAGAGTTTCCTAAGCCCATGGAGCCAAGACCGTTGAAAAAGTCAGAGCCTCCTAAAGGCAAATTGAACAAGTTGTTCATTGGATTTGGTGCCGACTGCTGAGAAGAACTAGAAGACGAATTGGTAGTGTTGGTAGTCGAAGTTGGCGTAGCTTGGTCAGCAGATTGGTTTGAAGTAGCAGTTTGAGGAACTGACTGACTCTAGTTAAATTTAAAATAATTAAAAAATAAAATCTTAAAGAAATTTATTAAAAATTTAATTTTATTTACCGGTTTTGATTTGATTACTAAATGAACGGTAAAAGTGTCCTTGATGCCATGTTGTGCCAGAGTGTCCGAGTCTTTTAGTATTTTACCAGCAAATATCAGGCACAATTGTTCGCTTGGTTTAGAAAATTTTTTGGCCACTTCGTCCCTTAACTAAAACAATTTAATAAAATTAAAATAAATAATTAGCAAAGATGTACATCTTTGATAGTGGCGTCTGGTTTTAAGGAAACATTTTCCTTCTCTTTTGGAGTTTTGACAGTTAAATTGATTAAATTAGAATCCTTGGTTTCGTCATCAGTTGTGGCAGGAGCAGGCGATTGAACCATTGGTTCGCATTCAGCCGGTTTGGCCTCATTCTCAGTCTGGTTGGAAGTATTCTCTGCCAAAGCACTTGTTGGTTCAGTGGTTTGTTCGGTTTTGTTTTCGGAGTTTTCCATCTTTGATTATTTATCTAAAATTAAGTTAGTGGTTAAATTGGTTAAGTCTTGTCATCGGGGCAAAAAAAAATTTTATGAATTTTATGAAATTTATGTTTATTAGAAAAAGCAAAAAAGACGATTTGAAATTTATTTCTAGATTTTTTAGCTAGTCATACGATTCATGCAAGTGCAAATTGAAATTAAAATTAAAATTTCAAAGCAAGTATTTTTTTGCAACAAAAGAAAAGAGTAATTTATTTGTCTTTGATAGAAATTGGTGGAATATTCTGAAATAATTTAGGCTTTTTGATAAGGAAAACAAAATTTAAAATAAATTTTAGATTTCGTTTATGTTTTTTTTATTTTAGGTTTTATAAAACAAAGTTCAAAATTTGTTTAACTTTTTCTGATTTTTATTTAATTCTTGAATAATTTAGAATAAAAGCTTAAAACTTAAATTTCTAATTTCTCTGTAACAAATTTAAGATTAAAATTGTTGCCTAAACTTGAATATTTACAAATTTTGACCTTAAAGCTTTATTTAACTAAAAAAATTATATTGCATAACTTTTTGAATGTCTCGAAATAGCATCTCCTTTATTTTTTATCTCAGATTTTTTTTCATAAATTAACTCTTAAACTCGTTCAAAAAATTTATTATACTATTTTAGAACACCGATTCGAACCGAAATTTTGGCCAAAGTCTCTTATCATATTAAAAGTAATTAAACTGGGGAAAATTTTCATATGGTATTAACACTAGAATGTCCAATAAACTAACAAAAGAAAAAAAAAACTTTTTGGTATTATTGTAAAATATAAGCGAACTTGTTTTTGATAATATTTCCATCTGACCTATACTGGAAACAATTTAATAGTTAATGATAATAAAATAAACAAAATTTTTTCGTTTTTTTAAAAATTTTAAAAGGGATCTAAAACCATCATTTATTAATTATATTTTTAATCTTATAGTTTATAAATCTCAATAATTTTAAATTCTAATTAAATTTATACCAGATTAAAAAATTTATTTTCAAAATAGTAATAAAATAATATTTTTTTACTTTGGGCAATGCAGCAAGCACGTCCATGTTAAAGCATTCTTTATTTACACTGCATGCTCCAAAGATATTTTCAATGCCTTGGGTACTGATAAATCTTTTGAAAGCTTTAAAGCTTAAAATTTAAGTGAAACATAAAAATTATTTTTCCGATAAATGCATTTGACCAAGCGCTACACATTGAATTAGAAAATTAGAATAATGATAATTTTATTTTTAATTTTTATCAAAAATCTAAAGCTCTTTTAAGGAACATCAAACTAAAATGACTTGATTTCAATGCGTATCCAAAGTTTAATATATATCTTCTTTAATTTTGAGTTAAAAAGAGCGGTATTTTTGTATTATAAAATTCAAATCAATACATACTGCAATTAATTTGTTTTAAATTATTAAATTATTTTTTCTTCAAATCTAAGAAAGACTTATTATAGCTAATTAAAATTTAATTTTTGATAATATCACAATACAAATTTATTTTTGAAATTGATTAAGAACTAACTAACTTAAAAAAAAACAACAAAAAATATTTATAGAAATTATAAAATCTTTCTAATAATTATTCTTTCTAATAATTATTTTTAAAGAATAAATATTTAAATTCTAAACCCTTTCATTAGAGAATTTTTGAATAAAAAGCGTTTGAAAATCTATAAAGAATCCTAAAAATTAATCTTTTAAGAGCTTTTAAAAATTCTTTAAAATATTTTTACTGGGTAATAATCTTAAATTTTAAGGCTACTTAAAAAAACTCTTTTTTTTGTCAATGACTAATTACGATTTTTTAATTAATTTTTTTGTTATTAATAATTTTAATATTTGTAAATATAATTATTATATTTATATGACATTTAGTTTAGGAAATATGGCACTTTTCAAACTAGACAATTCAAATTTTCAAAAAAATACTTAAAATTGAATGCGGACTTTAATTTCAAAATAATTCTCAATAAAATTTCAAAACAGTAATAGTTGAGCTCAACGTTGTTATATTGTAGTATGATCAGTTTAATAATTTGGGGATCCTTCATGTCATTGACCTTTCGATCTAAAAATAGGACTGTTTGTAATTTCAAATTATATAAAAAAAAAAAAAGATCCTGGTAAAAATCCTTTATCATTTAATATTATTGATTGAAAAATAGAAAATAATAACTTTAATTTTTTTTGTTTATTTCTAGATCTTTTATTGTTCACAAGTATATTTCAAAAAGAGAACAACTGTTTTTTATTCAGTATCATACAATTCATTTTTTGTTAAGATAGAAATATCATTGTCTTTTAAATAATCCTTGTCACAATCTTAACAAAAATGGTGTAGGTATTTTAGGTGTAGGTCTCTTTAAATATTTTAGATATTTTTTTCCACCAAAAAGTACCATATACCACTAGGCATATATGCAAAAATTCCAAAACCCTTGAACTTACCTAAAAATCACAATATTATTCCTTTATAAGGTTATCATACCCACGTATTATGAACAACTTAACTTGAAAAATGACCAATTTTAAACCATTTAGCTCTATGAAAGTTTTTGGTGCCATACCATATTTCCTGAATAAAATGTCATAAAATATGATAATTGAATTTTCTTAATCAGCTCATCGAGATCTATCCAAATTGTCCCATATCCTTATCTATAGAAACAAAATTAGCAAATACGACCTTAAGGTGATGCTCTCGCAAATTATTTAAATAATCAATGTCAGTATTTAATTTTTTTACTATTGCATTACTTTATTCATTTGTGGAAACAATTTCAAAAGAAAAAAACAAATAGATATTTTGAAAAAATCAAAAAATGTGTAGAAAAAAAATAAGGATTTTATTTTACTCTTTAAATTAATGAACAAGCATGGGAATTGAATCAATGTAAAAAAAATTCTAAAACAGGATATAAGAAAAAAATTGATTTTTTGCCAGATTGATGCTGAAATGACGGTCAAATATTTTAATAATTCTTTGATGAAAAATTAATTTCTAAAAAGGTATAAGTTATTGTT
The DNA here is from genome assembly GCA_025491095.1 of Brachionus asplanchnoidis. NCBI lineage: Eukaryota > Metazoa > Rotifera > Eurotatoria > Ploima > Brachionidae > Brachionus > Brachionus asplanchnoidis. The sequence continues at coordinate 3,797,402 of JAILYF010000004.1, forward strand.
TTTTTATTTATAAATTAAAAAATGAAATGAATTGGTTAAATGAGAAAAACGGAGACGGTCGGATAATTAATTGCTTGAAGTAGATTTAATTTTTTTTTATTTAATTTTGATTTCTAATTTTAATTTTTAATAATAAAATTTAAAAATATTTTATAAAATCAATATTAAACAAATTAAATAATTTATTTCAAATCCTTGTCAGAAAAAAAATTTGCAAATTAAAAAAAAATGCAAATTCACCAAATTTTTCAAAAAGCAAGTTTTCTTCTATTCCTCCTTTTTCTTAACGATATGTCAATATTTGTAGAAGCAAGGGAATTTGAAATTTTTAATGTACTTAATGTAAGTAATTTGGCGAATGAGCTAAAAGAGTGCTGTAACTGAAGACTATATAAGTTCTAAAATATTTATTATCTTTTTTTTTCTCTTATTCAAATTTAAAAAAAAATAAAAATAAAATTTGTATGCTGAAAGAAGGATATTAAATCTTCAAGCGGTGTAGTTGTGTCATTTTTTGTTAATCTATTTTTTTTTTCCTTGCCGAGTTAAAGCTCCTTAATATTAAAAAATCAGAATCAAAAATAAAATAAAATAAAAAGTTAAATAAGTAAGAATAAGATGCTAGTAATGCAGGGTGCAACATGTTTAAATACTGAACGGTCAGGAAAGAAGAAATGGTATGTTAGAAATTACACAATGTAGTCAAGTATTAGATCTATCTGGATTCGAAACCCACTTTGAATTCCTCCTCCAGTCTGGAAACCAATGGAACAGAATGACTCAATCCTTAACTCAAAAAGTCAATTGGATATGGTTAATATTTTCTAGTGTTGGGCGGCGGCCAAGCCTGGCCGGTCCAGACGCGGCCAAAATAAGGCGGCCAGGCCGGCGGCAAAAAAATTGAAATTGGAAGTTGGCCGGCCAAATCTTAGACGGATGGCCAAATGTACGGCAAACCCTTAAACGGGCGGCTAATTTGGCGGCCAGGCCGGCGGCCAAAATTTTGGACCGCGAAGTTGGCCGGCCAAGTCTTAGACGGACGGCCAAATGTACGGCCAACTCTTAAACGGGCGGCCACTCTGACGGCCAGGCCGGCGGCCAAATAATTGGACCGCGAAGTTGGCCGGCCAAATTATAGACGGACGGCCAAATGTACGGCCAACCCTTAAACGGACGGCCATTTAGGCGGTCAGACAAAATCAGCGGCAAAAAAATTTCATTGAAAGAGATTTTGATGTTCTTTCATGTTTCTAATATGGAGAAACAAGTAATTTTCAAATATTACATTTAAATCTCTAATATTTTTTCATAAAATCTTAAAGAAAAAAAAATTCAAAAATTTGGCCTTTTCAAGAAAAATTATTTTTTTTTAAAATTTGGCATTTTCTAATAAAATAATACTTTTGGCAAATCTTTAACATTTTTCAGGTTATGGTCTGATCGCAAATTTCAACGTCTATGATTTGGCCGGCCAACTTCGTGGCCAAAAATTTGGACCGCCAAAGTGGCCGTCCGTTTTGAGTTTGGCCGTATATTTGGCCGTCCGTCTTCAATTTGGCCGGCCAACATCGCGGTCCAAAATTTTGGCCGCCGGCCTGGCCGCCAGTGTGGCCGTCCGTTTAAGGGTTGGCCGTACATTTGGCCGTCCGTCTAAGATTTGGCCGGCCAACTTCGCGGTCCAATTTTTTGGCCGCCGGCCTGGCCGTCAGAGTGGCCGTCCGCCATTTTAACCGTCCGTCTAGGCGGTCTTGCTCACGGTCCAAAAAAATTTTGGCCGCATCAATGGCCGTTTGTACGGTTACCAACACTAATATTTTCACGTATTACAGATTTCAAAAATTTTCTAATTGATTGGGTTTTAGTATCCATTTCATTTTTGAGAGATATCGAATTAAGTTTAGCCTTGAGTTATTTTTAATTTTAAAAAAACAAGGTTTTACCCATTGCTTCGCTGCTGGAACGTTAAAAATTAAAAAAAAAAAGAGGAATTTAATTTAATTATTAGGATACCTGAAAAACACACATGAATCCAAAAATGCACATGGGGGTGTAACTCGGATAAAGGACGGCCTATGAGGCTAAATTTGAAAAAAAAATTACCATCAAAAAAGCTTTATTTTGGTTCCATCAACATTTGGTTTTAATTTTTTTAAACTTGATTTTTTTTTCTTTAATTTTGATTTTGTTATCTATTTAAAAGTTTAATTTACTATTATCTTATTGTTCTTTATATTTTTATTTAGTATTAGTTTTGTTTAGAAAAAGACATTAAAATCATATAACTGTCTAAAGGAACTCTACTCGTAGCCTTTCTTTTAAAATTGAAATAAACAATTAACAATTATTAATTAAACAAACAAACATTAATCAGCCAAGATGAATGAATTTTTATTTGCTATTTATTATTTATTTGTTTTAATTGTGCCGAGCTAAAGCTCCTTCAGATTAAAAAAAAATAAGAGAAAAAGAAATAAATAAAAATAAAATTTGCTATTGCTATTTTTTTATTTTTAGCTTTTATGTCCTTTTTTCATTGTATGTTTAGGTATTTTGACTAACACATAATTAATTGGTTAATTGAATTAATTTAGCTATAACTTTGCACTTTTTTTTTAACAATTTTGATACTTTCTATTTTGATTGTTGATATTTTAATACAGTCTCTGCTGTTTGGCTTTACCATGCGTCTATTTTAAATGAAATAAAAACTTTTAAATATTATTTAAATAAAGGCTCATAAAAATGTTTCTTAGTAAATTGAGGCTTAAAAAATTCAAATACAGGGTCTATTTTTTTATATAATTTTTATCATTATTTTTTTTGATTAAAAATAGTAAACGAAAAATCGAGTTTTATTTTATTGATTTATTTTATTTGAAAAATCATCAATAAAAAGCTTTTTAAAAAATATGATTCTAAGTTGTTCAGGTTACTAAAAATTCAATTCTGGAGTCTTTTTGGTTGTTATTTATGTTAATTATTAAGGATATTAATTTTTTGTAAAAAAGGACACAAAAAAAGAAAATGAAAAAAGTTGTTTTCAAAATATATATAATTAAAAAAGTAACTCTTAACTTTAATTTTGTTTTTTCTCATTTTCAAACTCCGTTTTTTTTTATTATTGTAGATTATTCAATTTGAAAAATTATTCTTTTGTTAATAGAATTTACAACAATCCTTTACTGATAATCAAAATATTTTTTAATAATTATATTTATTTTAAATATTTGATTGTTTAAATTTTAAATATTAAGATTCATTGAGTTTGAATATTTTTTTTCTTATTAATGTCTTTTATATATCATTTTATGATGTTTTTTATATATTAATTTTATTCTATGAATAAAGATTAAGACAACTCTAAGAACAGTGTATAGTTAAATATAAGAGTTAGTTATCGTAAGTATATGTATGAAAACTTTACCTTTTTTCACACATTTGGGTTTAAATATTAAGATGATATAACTATGTCAGCTGCTTGAAGATGTCGCGACTACCCACTCAGTTAGCGACAGGTTGAAAGAACAGGAAATTGAGGCTCTGTCATGGTGTGCCTGTTCACCAGATCTCAACCCAATCGAGAACTTATGGTCATACATGGATGCCAAAATGGCAAACACTAAATTAACTTCTATTGAGCATTTAAAAGAGGTTTTACACAAAGAATGGTTACTGATTTCGACTGAGTACGTACAAAAATTGATTGGATCGGCTAAAGTCAAATAAAAATCTGGGAAGCTCATATGAAACGAGTTTGTTTTGGCCAACCGAGAAAGTCATATAAACGACTTTCATTTCTGGGAAAGTCATACAAAAAATTCTTAAATCTGGTAAAGTCATATAATACTCGGGTAAAGTCACCTACCAGAAGTTACAATTTCAGAATTTCTGAAATTTCTGAGAAAAAATTCTGAAAAAAAACATGCAAAATTTTTTTTTTTCTGAAAAAAAAAGAAAAAAATTCTGAAATATCTTCAGTCAAATTTTACTCTGAAATTCTGGATTTCCGATTATCGAGTCATATATTACTTCTATTATTAACCGGTCAAACACTAATCTTTTTAACAAACGTAATTTCTCGATTTTAGTGACATGTCACTATATAAACCTGCCGGTCATGCCGTCAGACAGAACTGTCCGATCTAGGCGTTCAATATTTTATTTTAGAAAAAAATTTATTTATTTTTATCAAAAATTAAAAAATAAGACTTAATTTTTTTCATATGAGGATTTCTAAATGAGAGCTAATTATCCAAAATGAGTTAATCATTTTAAAATCTTAAAGTAAAATATTGCCCAACTAGAAAATTCTCAGATGAAAAAAACTTATTTTTCAATTTATAATAAATAATAAACATCTAAAATAAAATTGTATAAAATATTGAACGCCTGGGTCGTCCGGCAATATTTGACGGTGTGGACGGCTAGGTTGGTCGGACGGGTCGGCTGGGTTGGTCGGACGGATCGGTCGGATGGGTCGGCTAGGTCGGCCTTGTTAGCCGGATTGGACGTACGGGTCGGAGCCGCAAACAGGCCTGGACGGATGGCCGCTACGGTTGTTGTTTGGACGCGGCTTTTTTAGCGTTACATTTTTATTAGAACCCTGTAGTTAATTATTATTTATTTATTTATTTATATTTAAATCTGTATTTGTAATCTGTATGTAGTTAAAATTAAATTAAATTCTTTGTCTCAACGTACTTGTTTTTTATCCTATACATTAATTCTAAACTTAATATATTTAAAAGTATTAATTTTAACATCAATAAGTAAATAAAATGTTAAAATCGAAAAAAAAGCAGGATAACCGAATATGTCGTGCATATTCAATGGAATTCAAAAGAGCCGCAATTAGGCATTACGAAACAAAAAAAAATTTAAATTATAGTTTTATCCTTAAATTTTATGTTAGTTGATTGATTCTATAAAAAGGGATTGATTGTTTTAATTGGTAACTAAACACGCCTTTACATGAGAAACTTAAATCAATTAATCAATTAATTTATTTACTTATATTTTTTCAAGGATTGTCTTGGGAATTTTTTTTTAATTGGGTGTATGTAATTTCCTGTTCATGGAAAATTCTGAACATCCTGAACATAATTTAAATAAATTAAAATTTTTTGTCATTATTAACATGTCGAAATTTCCAGGTCGAATTTTTTTCCAGATCACCAGCACCATCAAAGTCGCATATTTTTTAAAATAGTACTGGACTCAGTCATTTTTTAAATGCATAGCTCTTATTAAATCTTGTTCCTAAAAAGATTCACGTGAAAGATGTAAAAACATAAAATTTAGAATAAATTATGTAGATGGACTTAATATTGAACACATTACTGAAGAAAAATATAAAGATAGACCCGAGAGGAAAAATGGTGTGAGAGAGTGAGAGTATCATTTTCAAAAGAAGTTGAGAACATTATTGGAAGCTTGTCAGGCCCCACAATTATGTATGGTTTAAAGTGTGTTGTGTCTATTGTTGGACAAAAGCAGAAATGCTATTTTTGTGATGATGAAGGACACAACATAGCGAAATGTCCTGTCAAAGAAACTCTTTGCGAAAAGTGTCATCAGAAAGGACACTTGACAAAAAAAATGCTCCATTGCCGAAAAGCTAAAGTCGCTTGAGAGGAAAAAGATTGACTACAATGATTTTTACATTGACTAAGTAGAAACGCAGACAATATTTGAAGCTGGCCAAAAAGATAATAATGAAAATGTGATGCCAAAAACACTCGGATATCAGCCAATAAATTTCAATGACGTAATATCCCAAATTAGCCCATAAGACCTTAAAACTCCAGTATTAGAAGACAATTTGGTAAGTCGTTTAAACTATTTTCTACCTCTTTGTCAGTCACCTGTCAATGTACGCTCAAATGATCAGAATGAGACTGAAACTTTTTTCCAAACCAAAAATCAAATCAAGAGATTTTCCGAATCTGATCCAAATGAAAAAGAGTTCACCGAAAAAGAATCAAAGAAACCATTAGTTGTCTTAGAAAATGAAAACGACAATACCTTCGAGTCTGAATCAAACAGTTCAATTACTGAATGTTCAAATCAAGTAGATCAATCATCTAACGAAGTTGTTCAGCAAAATGCCAGTCAAAACAGCTTTGAAGAAAATTTTGAATAAACAAGAAGACAAATAAATCAACTTAAAGAACAAAACCTATTATAAAACCAAATAAAACAAGGTCAGTAATTACACACTGGAATTATCTTCATTTACCTAGTAGGGTTCATCTCTTAGCCAATTTTTTAGCTCAAAAATGTCCCGACAGTGTTTTGCTCAATGAATTAGAGATAGAATAGAGTGAGGCAAATATTTATCTAGATTTTCACAATTATCAGTTCATATCAAAACCACGCAACAAGTATAGAGGAGGAGTAGCTATTTTAATTAAAGAAGGAATTGAATTTATACAAGATTTTTCTTATGAGGAATCAATTCCGAACTCCTTTGTATAAAAATGAACTTAGGAAAGAATAATGAATTGTTTGTATTTAGTCTTTATAATCCACCCAATGTGCTTCTGAACTTTGAGTTTTTTAAAACAGTTAATAAAAAATGTAGAAACTACATTTTAGGTGGTGATTTAAACGCTAGAACAAAGCAAATAGGCTGCGTTGGGGAAAATGAAAACGGGATAATATTAGAAAGAATAATCAACGAGTTAGACTTTTTAGTAATCAATGATAAGCATCCTACTTTCAATATTTTTAATAAGAATTACTTTGAAATTCTTGACCTTTTTTTAGTTTCATCTTCATTAATTGACAAAATTACCGTGTCTTAAAATTTAAATAGTCAAGACATGACTAGTGACCATTTCCCAATCGAAGCATCGATTTCTATGGACTATCAATTAGAAAATAAATCAGCAGCTAAAAGGTTTAACTATAAGAAAGCAAATTGGCAATTATTCAGCGAAATTTTAAATTCTCAAATAGTGAATATCACTGAAAGTTCCCTCACATTAGACCAACTAAATTATAAAATTTCAAACAAAATTATTTCTGCTTCACATAAAAGCATTCCATATCTTTCTCAGAAAATCTACAAAACGAGTCCTCCATCGAACATTGTTAATTTGATAAAAGAACGAAGGAAAGTAAGAAGAAACTTACAGAAAACACGCTGTCAAAAGCTCAAGCAAAAATATAATCAACTTACATCTGAGTTAAAGGCCTCTTAAAAAAAATTCTGGAATCAAAATTGGTTTGATTTTATTGAGAAGATAGGAAAAAACCCACTGACAAGTAGACCTTTTTGAAAAAAAAAAAAAAATTTAGAACAAAAAAAGGATCAAATTTGATTCCTAATTTGATTTAAAATGAAAAGGAATTCAAAACTAATGAAGAAAAGGGAAAATGCTTCTGAGAACTCTTATCTTCAATATTTAGTCCTAATTCTGATTTAATTGATTATGAAAAAGTTTTCGAAATACTAAATTCTAACTCTGATTTCTTTAGAAAATATAACCAGTGTAATTTTATTGATCCAATTTGCTTAAATGAATTAATTATGGCTTTAAAAAGATTGAAAAATGAAGCTTCATCAGGACCTGACCAAATTCATAATTTAATGTTAAAAAACTTACCTAGAAATTCATTAATAGAAATCATAGAACTTTTTAATTTATCTCTTCGAGAAGGTAGAGTCCCTAAAGGGTGGAAAACATCGAACATTTCTATGATTCAAAAAAAAGCCTCTTCTTTACAAGATCCTTTAAATTATAGACCAATTAGTATAATGAGTTGTTTAAGAAAGCTACTGGAACGCATAGTATATTCAAGATTATACAATTTTTTAGAGCAAAATTCACTCCTTATCCAGGAGCAATCTGGATTTAGGAAACACCGACGAACAGCAGATAATCTTTTCTTTTTAATTCAAAAAATTGTGGAATCATTTATTAGAAAAAAAAGAGTTTGCGGCCTTTTTTTGATATTTCTACAGTCTTTGATAGAGTTTGGCATGAAGGTTTACTTTTTAAATTGATTAAAATAAATCGACCTCATTACTTGACTAACTGAATTAGATCCTTTTTAGACTCTAGGACATTTAAGGTAAATGTGAATGACCATCTGAGCGAAGAATATCAAATAACTGCTGGTGTTCCCAAAGGCTTAGTAATTATTCCTCTTTTATCTAGTATATATATTAATGACATCCCCAAAAGAAACAAAACAAATAATGAATACTCTCTGCTTTTCGCAGATGATCTAGTATAACATTCTTCTAGAACAATGGCTTATTAAATGGAAAATGAAGATATCAGTTGAAAAGTCGTGTTTAGTAGTCTTTTCTAGGTACAAAAAAGAGAGTGATAATCTAAACTTAAAAATTTATGGAAACAGAATAGTAGGCCAAAAAGAAATCAAGTTTCTTGGTATTAAATTTGATTCTTAGTTAAACTTTAATATACTGGTAGACAAAATTAAAGAACGCTGCAATAAAAGGCTAGATATTATTAAAATATTGTCAAACAAAAAATGGGGTCTTAATCAAAACACACTAGGTAATTTATATAAATCTTTAGTCGGATCAATTTTAGACTATTCTTTTCCTAGCTCAAATTCATTTTCAGAAAATAATATCAAAAAACTACAAGCTATTCAGAATACAGCAGTCATGTCTATTCTAAAGTTAAAATATGATACTCACTCAATCATTGTGCATCATGAGGCTTTTAATAAACCAAAATTACTAACAGCTTTTTGAATTGAGTGAGAGATATGTTGGGACAGGACTGAGTCATTCTATTCCATTGGTTGAAAGACTGGTGAAGGAATACAAAGAAGGTTTCGAATCAAGATATATTGAATACCCAACTCCATTGTGTAATTGCTATCTTACTATTTCTTCTTTTTTTCCTGAAACTTGAATTATTTAAACATGTGACACATGAAACAATCTATTCCTATTTATGTCTTTTCAACTTTCATTTTTTAGCTTATTTACTTTATTTTGATTCTTTTTTTTTTATCTAATTTTATTAACTTTAATTTTATTTTTATTTTATTTTAATTTTATTTTTATTTTATTTTATTTTAATTTTATTTTTATTTTTTAACTTATTCTGAAGGAGCTCTAGCTCGGTACAGAAAACAAATAAATAAATAATATTTTTACTTAAAAAAAGTTAAAAATCAGCAGATAGATAAATAAATAAATCGATTTTTAGGAATTTTTTTATCCGGAGTTGGATGTTTTATACAATTGAACATTTGAAAATGAACAACATCTTGATAATTTGGATTATTATGGTATGAATTTTGATGAAAAATGTGAGTTCTGTAATCTGGCTTATAATTTAGATCTCAATAATTCTTTGTTTAATACAATTCGGTTCATAAAGTGATAAAGGATAAACAAAAATTTAAAAAAAAAGTCAAATAGAAAGTTAATTTTTCTTTAATTTATTTAAATATTGGAAAAACTAGCATCAGACTTGATTTTTAAAAAAAATTCACATTTTTAAATTAATTAAGTGTAATAAACCAATTCCTCAGTCATCAAGACGATAGGTAACTTAACATTTTGTTAAGTTTCAAGCGTTAATAGTGTACGTGGAAGGAGATATACGAGCACACTTTTCCTCTTATATAAAGACTTTGTTTCTTTTGTTAGTTGGTTTTTTGAGAATTAGTTTATAAGAATAATAAAGTATTTCCCCCAACTTAACGTTTCTCATTTACCCAAACGGCCTTTTTCGGCCAAAATCCCCATCTATTACATTGGTGCCTACAAGTGAGTCTCAGACTATATTTGCTCTGAGAAACTCTTATCAATGTTTTTTCGTTAGAACATAATTTCATCGTAAGTCACGGACCTTCTACGGGGCGCAGACAAATTAGTCCTAAGTCGCGGACTCATGAGGCGCAACTAATTTGTCAGAAGTCGCGATGCCCAGAAGGGTCCACTCAGAAATCACATTTTCAGCATACAGATAGGACCAGGGAACGAGGCTATCTGTTATTCTAGCTGTAAGTCGCGTTCCCGAAAGCGGGGTGCAGACAGATTAGTCCTAAGTCGCGGACTTATGAGGCGCAGATTAATTTGTCATAAGTCGCGTTCCCAAAAGCGGGGTGCATGCAGAATTAACTTCATACACATTATAGACATAGCGATGCGCATAGCTAAGTCTTACATTCACACACACTATATTCAATAACACGCTTTCACATTATATATAAAACGTTGTTTGGGGGTGAAATTCTTAATCATTCTTATAAAGCACATTGTTAAAACGTTTTAAACTCAACCAACACTCAACCGCGCGGATCCATTCTAATCAACCCCTAGGATGGGCCTATGGGATATCTTCAAAGTGGCAACACATATGAAACAGAGGAACAACAACGTCACATTCGTCTGTAACAACAAGGGCAACAACGTACCCAGCGAACTACCTCTAGCTTTGTGTGTTTAACGGTCCAACAACGGTGTCTGCAGCGCCAACAATATCAAAACCGATACAAACACAAAGATGCTACCAGAGTATTAATCAGTCACGTTCAAACTGCCCAAAACTTAGACCAACATGTTATCCCATCCCGCCCAGTGCCCAGATTGACAATTTAAATTGACCTAATCAATATTAACGAGTTTGAAGATAGAGTTCGTTAATTTTTTTATAATTCATGGGACGAATTTTAATTGAAAGGGGAGGTGTTGTACTAATCGATGAACAAAATAACAATTGTGCCCAGTTCGTTGTACCATCTAACGAACGAGAACTAATTATGCAACAAGAACATGCATCAAAATGGAGTGGACACCTAAAATAAGAGAAAACGTTTAACAAGATCCGACAAAATTTTTTCTGGCCAAAATATTCCGACGCAATAAAAACGTTTATAAACAACTGCGGGCCATGCCAAAGGTCAACAACTGGACTTAAAATCAAAAATAAGACCAATTAAAAACGTCCAGAACAAATAACAAATATTTTTTGTATCATAGACCACTTCACCAAATGGATGGAGTTATTCGCAATACAAAGCTCAGTATTTTCTCAGTGAGAAAAACGGAGACAGGTCGGATAATTAATTGCTTGAAGTAGATTTAATTCTTTTTATTTAATTTCGGTTTCTAATTTTAATTTTAAATTATAAAATTTAAAAATATTTTATATAATCAATATTAAAAAAATTAAATAATTTATTTCAAATTCTTGTCAAAAAAAAATTTTCAAATTAAAAAAAAAAACGCAAATTCACCAAATTTTTCAAAAAGCAAGTTTTCTTCTATTTATCCTTTTTCTTAATTACACAGTATGTTGCAAAAGTTAAGAAATTTTTTTGGCATGAGCTAATTCATTTACTAAAATTACTGATTTTTCACCAATTTTACTAGATAATTATAAAAATTACTTTCGTTTCATAAAATTACTTATGTAATAGATGGGGATTTTGGCCGAAAAAGGCCGTTTGGGTAAATGAGAAACGTTAAGTGGGGGGAAATACTTTATTGTTCTTATAAACTAATTCTCAAAAAACCAACTAACAAAAGAAACAATGTCTTTATATAAGAGGAAAAGTGTGCTCGTATATCTCCTTCCACGTACACTATTAACGCTTGAAACTTAACAAAATGTTAAGTTACCTATCGTCTTGATGACTGAGGAATTGGTTTATTACACAATTCCCCCCTCCGTTTTCGAGTCACTCCGGGACTCGGGGTTTGTCTCCTTTATTTTTGCCTCTCTCTGGCTTAAGCTGGTTCGCTTTATTTTTAACACATCTCCCTAAGTTTCGTAACGGTGACCTTCGTTGAATCCAGCTTGGTATTCGTTGGTGACAGAGCCTGTGATGTTACGACTTCCAAACGTTAAGTCTATAGGTTCCATTACTTGTTGACACGTTGGTTTACTATCTTGTGATGGTCTCATTTATAGCATCATGTTTGGATTCTCTATATTCATCGTTTCCCGAGATCTGTCAACGTTCACTCAGTCTTGCAACTAGTGTCACACGCCCTTGAACTCAAACTTCGGCGAGGATAGATTTAATCTAGTGGCATTTTGCTTTTCTTCTGTAGATAGATTCGTATGGGATAAAACCAGTCATTGAGTGGACTGTAGTGTTTTAGGCTAGACTTGAACTTCTATAGCTCGTCCCAGTTATCATGATCTTCGTTGACACAGCAGGTTATCATTCTCTTAACCGTTCTGTTTAAACGTTCACTGATTCCATTTGTTTGGGGTGGAATGGCGATGTTCTCAGCTCTTTAAGGTCAATAGGATTCCATATTTATTCGATCAAAGCCAACTGATAATTTGTTCCTTGTTCGGTCAGTACAGCTTCCGGTATGCCGTGCCTAAAGATAAACGTAAAAAGACATTTTGCCACTGTTTTGGCCTCGGCGCTTTGTATTGCGAATAACTCCATCCATTTGGTGAAGTGGTCTATGATACAAAAAATATTTGTTATTTGTTCTGGACGTTTTTAATTGGTCTTATTTTTGATTTTAAGTCCAGTTGTTGACCTTTGGCATGGCCCGCAGTTGTTTATAAACGTTTTTATTGCGTCGGAATATTTTGGCCAGAAAAAATTTTGTCGGATCTTGTTAAACGTTTTCTCTTATTTTAGGTGTCCACTCCATTTTGATGCATGTTCTTGTTGCATAATTAGTTCTCGTTCGTTAGATGGTACAACGAACTGGGCACAATTGTTATTTTGTTCATCGATTAGTACAACACCTCCCCTTTCAATTAAAATTCGTCCCATGAATTATAAAAAAATTAACGAACTCTATCTTCAAACTCGTTAATATTGATTAGGTCAATTTAAATTGTCAATCTGGGCACTGGGCGGGATGGGATAACATGTTGGTCTAAGTTTTGGGCAGTTTGAACGTGACTGATTAATACTCTGGTAGCATCTTTGTGTTTGTATCGGTTTTGATATTGTTGGCGCTGCAGACACCGTTGTTGGACCGTTAAACACACAAAGCTAGAGGTAGTTCGCTGGGTACGTTGTTGCCCTTGTTGTTACAGACGAATGTGACGTTGTTGTTCCTCTGTTTCATATGTGTTGCCACTTTGAAGATATCCCATAGGCCCATCCTAGGGGTTGATTAGAATGGATCCGCGCGGTTGAGTGTTGGTTGAGTTTAAAACGTTTTAACAATGTGCTTTATAAGAATGATTAAGAATTTCACCCCCAAACAACGTTTTATATATAATGTGAAAGCGTGTTATTGAATATAGTGTGTGTGAATGTAAGACTTAGCTATGCGCATCGCTATGTCTATAATGTGTATGAAGTTAATTCTGCATGCACCCCGCTTTTGGGAACGCGACTTATGACAAATTAATCTGCGCCTCATAAGTCCGCGACTTAGGACTAATCTGTCTGCACCCCGCTTTCGGGAACGCGACTTACAGCTAGAATAACAGATAGCCTCGTTCCCTGGTCCTATCTGTATGCTGAAAATGTGATTTCTGAGTGGACCCTTCTGGGCATCGCGACTTCTGACAAATTAGTTGCGCCTCATGAGTCCGCGACTTAGGACTAATTTGTCTGCGCCCCGTAGAAGGTCCGTGACTTACGATGAAATTATGTTCTAACGAAAAAACATTGATAAGAGTTTCTCAGAGCAAATATAGTCTGAGACTCACTTGTAGGCACCAATGTAATAGATGGGGATTTTGGCCGAAAAAGGCCGTTTGGGTAAATGAGAAACGTTAAGTTGGGGGAAATACTTTATTATTCTTATAAACTAATTCTCAAAAAACCAACTAACAAAAGAAACAAAGTCTTTATATAAGAGGAAAAGTGTGCTCGTATATCTCCTTCCACGTACACTATTAACGCTTGAAACTTAACAAAATGTTAAGTTACCTATCGTCTTGATGACTGAGGAATTGGTTTATTACACTTAATTAATTTAAAAATGTGAATTTTTTTTAAAAATCAAGTCTGATGCTAGTTTTTCCAATATTTAAATAAATTAAAGAAAAATTAACTTTCTATTTGACTTTTTTTTTAAATTTTTGTTTATCCTTTATCACTTTATGAACCGAATTGTATTAAACAAAGAATTATTGAGATCTAAATTATAAGCCAGATTACAGAACTCACATTTTTCATCAAAATTCATACCATAATAATCCAAATTATCAAGATGTTGTTCATTTTCAAATGTTCAATTGTATAAAACATCCAACTCCGGATAAAAAAATTCCTAAAAATCGATTTATTTATTTATCTATCTGCTGATTTTTAACTTTTTTTAAGTAAAAATATTATTTATTTATTTGTTTTCTGTACCGAGCTAGAGCTCCTTCAGAATAAGTTAAAAAATAAAAATAAAATTAAAATAAAATAAAATAAAAATAAAATTAAAATAAAATAAAAATAAAATTAAAGTTAATAAAATTAGATAAAAAAAAAAGAATCAAAATAAAGTAAATAAGCTAAAAAATGAAAGTTGAAAAGACATAAATAGGAATAGATTGTTTCATGTGTCACATGTTTAAATAATTCAAGTTTCAGGAAAAAAAGAAGAAATAGTAAGATAGCAATTACACAATGGAGTTGGGTATTCAATATATCTTGATTCGAAACCTTCTTTGTATTCCTTCACCAGTCTTTCAACCAATGGAATAGAATGACTCAGTCCTGTCCCAACATATCTCTCACTCAATTCAAAAAGCTGTTAGTAATTTTGGTTTATTAAAAGCCTCATGATGCACAATGATTGAGTGAGTATCATATTTTAACTTTAGAATAGACATGACTGCTGTATTCTGAATAGCTTGTAGTTTTTTGATATTATTTTCTGAAAATGAATTTGAGCTAGGAAAAGAATAGTCTAAAATTGATCCGACTAAAGATTTATATAAATAAAAGTCTGCCCCAAAAGATAAAAAAAAATGAAACAACCAAAAAAAAAACTTCTCCTTATCAAGAAAACAAACAAACGACTGAAGATATTTTTAAACCTCTTGAAGTGAAACCATTAACAAGTGCTGATGAAAATATTGGATTAGAACTTGGTGGCAAGCTAGAAAAATGTAATTATTAAATTTGTCACTTCTTTTTCAAATTGTTTATTTGAGAATTTAAAAAAATTAAAAATAATGTTTTTGTTTTCATTTAGAACATAATTTAAATTTTCAACAAAAAAAATTAACTGATTTCTAAATTTAGTGGATTTTTTGCTTTAATAAAAAAAGTATTGTCTCATGTTAGTTAATCAATGAATTTTTGTTTTTTTTAAGAAAGTTTTTAAAATTAAAAATCAGTAATCACATAATCACAATTAAAAGAAAACTATAAAATATAAATAATAACTTTTAAAATCGGCTAAATCCGATTTTGAAAATTTCTTAGTTTAATTAATCTAGAAAAACTTGATTAGATTATAAAATCTATAACAAAAAATGCAATTATTTTTAATACTTTTAACACACTTGAGTTAAAGTAAAAAGACAGATTTAAGTCAAGTATAAAGGCTTGAATTTAAATATTAAAAAAATAAAGCCATTTAAATTTATATATTTTTTTAAAAGTTATTTGACTTAAATAAAATCATGATTCTTGCTAGAAACTTTTTTCTTTTAAGAAACTAAATTAAATATTTGACAGATCTAGATAATTTTTGAATATTTTTTTGTAACATTGATAAAATTGAATTAGAAACTAGCTTTAATTTGTAATGATTTTAACAATGTATACATTTTAAAATCAAAAGTGATTATTCGATAATTTTTTTCTAAATTTTTCATCTATTTAAGAATATTATTATTTCAAAAATTTTGGTTTAATTCTTTTCTATTATAGATTTAGCCTTTATTTTTATCGAGTACGAATTTTTTGTTTAAATCCCAGTTTTTTTAGGAAAATTACAAATTAAAAATAAAAAATTTCAATAATTAAAAAATTTATCATTTCAATATTTTCCTAATAATAAATTTAAAATAGAAAAATAATTTTTTTAAGCTGAAATAAACAAAGTTTTGGTAAATTTTCGACAAGATGAAAACGTTCTGGCTCTAGCGCATGAAACTGGATTAAACTGTAATAACTAAATTTTTTTAATTAAAATTGAATTAGAACATTTAGAATTACAAATAAAAAATTTAAAAATTATTTTTTAGCCCGGATGTTTAGTGATGTTCTGCTGAGTTTTAGAAGATTTTGTCTGCAGTCCAAAGCTCTGCCACCAGATTTGCACATAAAACTGAGCGATATCATTCAAAAAGCAGCTAAACATACGGACTTGTTTCCGTATTTCTTGCGACATGCTCACGAATTATTTCCTCATCTGCATTGTATGGATGACTTGAAGCATATATCTGATCTTACCGAGCCAAGTTATTGGTACATTGAAGCCCGTGATATGAAACGACAAATAATTTACCATGCCGGTCCAACAAATAGCGGGAAAACATACTCTGCTCTGAAGAGATTTCAGGAAAGTTCAAGTGGGATTTATTGCGGACCTCTGAAACTTTTGGCAAATGAAGTATTCATTAAAACAAACAATGCTGGTCACAAATGCGATTTGGTAACTGGTGAAGAGAGGAAGTTCGGGGATGAATCTGGCAATCCGTCCGAACACATGGCTTGCACTGTTGAAATGGTTAATTTGGAAAAAAATTATGAAGTTGCCGTCATAGACGAAATTCAGATGATCAAAGATCAGCAACGAGGTTGGGCTTGGACCAGAGCACTATTGGGGATTAAGGCTCAAGAAATTCACGTCTGTGGAGACCTAAGTGCCACTGATTTGATTTCAGATCTCAGTTTTTTGACCGGAGATGATTTTGAGCTTAAAACTTATGAGCGTTTGACATCTTTGACTGTTATGGATAAAGCATTTGAGTCATATGACAATGTTCAGCCTGGCGATTGCTTTGTTTGCTTTAACAAAAATGATATTTATAATGTTTTAAACAATCTTGAAGTAAGAGGACATGAAGTTGCCGTAATTTACGGCTCAATGCCACCTGGAGTTAAATTGGCTCAGGCAGCTCGGTTCAATGACCCTGATGATAGATGTAAAATTTTAGTCGCCACTGATGCAATCGGCATGGGTCTTAATTTGAATATTAGAAGAATTATATTTTATTCGCTCAGAAAAGTACAGCAGAAAGAGAATAAACATGATGCCGATGGAAAAGATGCTTCCGAAATTGAAAATATTACCACATCTCAGGCTTTGCAAATTGCCGGACGAGCCGGTCGATTCAATACTGCATTCAAAGATGGATTAGTCACCACGTTTGCTGGTAAGATTTTTACAAATTTATTTTTTTCAATATCAAGAATTAAGATGAGGAATAATTTCTAAATTTTTTTGTTTTACACATAACACAAAGTTTGAGTTGGAAGGCTTTAATTAATTTTTTTGTAATTTTAATCTGGGCTCAAAAATAGTTTAGTGCTAATTAAATTGTCAAAAATTTATTTAATAAATTTAATTTTCAAGACTCTAAATAAAAAGAGAAAAATTTATTTTTAAACAGATAATATTAAATTTATATTTTTTTCAAATGATGCTGAGCTAATTCTGCAAAAACCCAAAGTAAAGATAAAAATTTATTAGTTTTGAAATTAAAATAAGAAACAATAATGCTTTAAGTTTTCA
Source organism: Brachionus asplanchnoidis (assembly GCA_025491095.1). Classification (NCBI taxonomy): domain Eukaryota; kingdom Metazoa; phylum Rotifera; class Eurotatoria; order Ploima; family Brachionidae; genus Brachionus; species Brachionus asplanchnoidis. The sequence goes on from JAILYF010000004.1 coordinate 3,815,016, forward strand.
TAAAAAAACTAAAACTTTAGTATTTTAAAGAAATAATTTTAAGTTTTTAATACAATGTTATGGTTTCAAATGACAATTCCAAATTTTTATTGAAAGTTTTTTTTTGTTCGGAATCTGTAATGAAAAATTTGAGTAATGGGCATTTCGGAAAGCGTCTTATTTAAATTTAAAAAAAGATTTGTTTTTTTCACAATTACACTAAAATAAAAGACAAGAAAAAATAATAAATTCATCTTTATCAATCTAAAGATTGGAATCTGCTCTTGCTGATTTTATGATTATAATGTGTGAAAAATCAACAACTAGTAGAGATAAAGACGCAAAACTACAACCAATATAAACTTGATATATTATATTATGCTGGGAACATGGGGTTTAAAGTTTGAATTTATAAAACTTTAGAAATTTTGAAAATTACTTTAAATCCTTTCTCAATTTTAAGTGAAGATTCAATACTTAGAAACCAGAATATATCCACAATAAATCGTTTCTAGTCAGCTATTCAATTTTATTTAATCTTTTTTTATTAATTCATTCTTTTTCCAAATTTTGACTTATATGATTTAATAGATAAATTAAGTGTGAATAATATTATTTTTTATTATATTTTATTTGTACAATGAGCTAAATACTCTATTAAAAGTGACTTGAAAATTTTATTTAATCAAATAAATTTTTCTTTTACATTAATAAATACTTTTTTTACTAAATGCCTATGAGGTGTATGTATTTTTTTATTAAAAATAAATTAAATAAATAAAATGAATATTAATTAATCGGCAAATTTTCGGATATTTAGCGCAAACTCTTGTCTACAAATGAGACAATTTATTCTGGAGTTATTAACATTCAAACAAAAAAATTAAATTTCTATTAAAACTAGGATAAAGCTTAATAATTAAAAAAAAAATCGTTTTTTAATTTGTTAATTAGGGTTAACATCGAACATTAAAAACGGGAGTTAAGCTTAATTTGAGTTAATTTGTAAAAATACGATTCAAAAATTGTAATAACATGGTTTGTAATGTAATAATTTCAAAGAAAAATAACTTAAAGCTCACCTTGTTGCTAAGAATAGTAGACAAAAAATAATTTTTAATTCCATATTTACAAAAAAATTAGCATCAAAAGCAAAATAAATCAAAACACACTGTAATTATTTTAATTTAAAAAATAATTTTATTTTTTATGATTTTAATTAAAAATATATTTAAAATTTAATAATTAAGTAGAAAAAATAATTAATTACATTTTTTCAAAGCACAAGATTTGCCAGTTCTAAAAGAAATTTTGAATCAACCACTGGAAAAGACCAGTCGAGCTGGTTTGCACCCAACCGCCGAACAAATCGAACTATTTGCTTATCACTTACCAAACCATTCTCTGAGTGATTTAATAAAAATTTTTATGAGCATCTGTCGTATAGACAGTGGTCAGTACTTTTTATGCAACTTTGGTGAGATAGCCTTCCTGGCCGAAATGATTGACCACATACCCATAAATCTTAGGTCAAAGTACACTTTTGCCACAAGTCCCATTAATCGCAAACAAACGTTCGTATGCTCCTGTTTTGTAAAATTTGTTAGATTTTACAGCAATAATGAGGTGGTTACTGATGAAATTTTGAAGAAAATGATTGAATGGCCTTTCAAAACTCCGCAAAATATCAACGAAGTTGCTCATTTGGAAACTGTCTACGACGTCTTGGATCTTTATCTTTGGCTTGCTTATCGATTTCCGGATATTTTTACTTATATTGACCAGGTCAGACAAATGAGAGTTGAATTGGAACAAATAATTTATGAGGGGGTAAAAAATATCTCGATCTTAAATCAATCAGGAATCAAAACCCGGCACTTGATAAACCGAAGACATAAGCGCGTTGAAGCCGAGAATTTATCTCAGATAAACAACATGTTTTCCAGCCACAAGAATGTAACTCCACAATGCTCAAATCTCAAAATGGATAAAATAGACCTTGGTGGTATAGCAAAAAATCAAACTATAAGTGATGATCAAAAATATGACTGTAATCTTGTGAGCTCAAGTTTCAAAAATGATAAAATTGGTGAAAATAAAATCAAGTCTAAATATGAAAAGCTTGTTGACTATTTAAATATTTCGAAGTCAATCGGAGAAAAGAAGAACGAGTCAGGTGCAGATAAAGATCAAAAAAAGAAAAATAGTTACAAGGCCAATGTGGAACAGAATATATCTTTTAAAGAATCCTATAAGTCTTTGATAGACGATGGAACTATTGAATTGTCTTTAAAACAAATTAAAAACTTTGAGCCAAAAAAAATAGATTATAGTAATATAACAGATTCAAACAACATTGATGTGTCTGTGAAAAAAATTTTTAACTCGAAGAAAAAGAATTAAAAATTTTTATTGAAAATAGTTTTGAAGTGTTTGTTTTTTTTCTGACAATTTTTTAGGAAGATAAATTTTTTTAATTAATTCATTATTGATTTGGAATAAATTAAAATTGAAAAACTATTTTACTTAATAATTTTAGATTTTATACAAATAATTATTTATTTCCAGTTTAAATTAATTACCTGGTGTTTTTTCGAGAATTTTTTTTTTTTAATTTTTTTAGACTAAAAACAGAATGCAATAAAATTTATTTTTTTTTGTAAAAAATTTTATAAATAGTTTTAGTATTGTTATTGACATTTAATTAAATTTTTTTACACAAAATCAGAGTTGAATACTAATCAAAAACCTATAATAGTTATTGTATTTTTAATTTTTAATAATACTAAATTGACATTATAGAATCAAGTGGACTTTTAATCCTCCTTTTTCATCTTAGAAATTCAAAAAGATTATTCACGGAAACATTTTTAGTGTTCATCTATTAAATTAAAATTTAAAATCGAGAAATTTAAAATAATTTTTAAGTAAAAATAAGTATAAAAATGCTATTAATAATAAAAAGTCATCGAGTGATAAATATTATTTATTTTTGAACAACTTTTTTTTGGCATTGTGAATTTTGGTACAAAAAACAAAAACAAAATTTTGTTTTTGTACCAAAAATCACAATGCCTTTAATTTAAACAAAAAGAATGTATTTTTGAGAAATAGACAATTAAATTTTTAACAAAAATTTAAATCGGAATAAAAATTATTTTGTGACTATTTGAATTCAAGAGCGTAAAACTGACAGTTTTACATAAATTGAGTAAATGATTTACTCAATTTATTCCATTTTTTTATTTATAAATAGACATAACCGTATTTATTTGATTACATTGGAGATATGTCAAAAAAATGCATCTTCGCCGTTTCAAGAATCAATTCACAAAATTATCATTTTAAAATAAAACTATATAAAAGATTCTCATATGATTTGATTTACAATCTGGGAAAAACAATATGTTTAAATTAAAAAATTAGTTAAATTTTTATTATTCTGAAATCAACATGAGAATTAAAAATGATTAAAGCCACTTTGATTGAAAGAGAAATTAATCGGATTATAATGGTGATAAAATCCATTGTATGGAAGGAAAGGTCCGTAGCCATAACCAAAATTTAAATTAAAAAGTGGATTATGATTTTCTCGGAATTCCGAATCTGCGAATTCCCGATAGTTTATCGTATTATCTCCATTTCGATCAATGAGCACAAATTTCTCTCTGGCTATTTGAAAAATTGTCTCTGGATCAAGATGAGGATATTGTAATCTGGTGTATTCGAGATATTCATCGAAATTTATGCTATTGTCTATCCCTGATATGAATCTAAATTTATTGTATGACATTCTAAAATAATAAAAATTTTAAAATAAAAATCATCTAGGTTCTATTTAAAAATTGGTACAAAATATTTAAATTGCTCGTCATTCATTAAAAAATAATTTTTGATATCAACAAAGACAAAATTATTTTAGTGCTGCAAAATAATGGCTTTTTTAACAAAAAAATAATACGCAATAAAATTTCTCTTCAATTTTAACCGGAAAAAGAAATCATTCAAGTGAAGTCATTTATAATTTTTGTAGATGCCTAAGAATGTATTCAACCAAAATAGATAGGAAAAACTTTTTTGTTAAAATATTTTGACAGTTGTTTTAAAAATAAATTATTTTTATTCTATCTATTTCACAATTACTTTAAATTTATCATCGAATTTAAAAGAATAATTGATGACTAAATCAAAATGTCTTATTCAAAATAAAGCTCCATCAGACAGTAAACTAATATAAATAAGCAAATTTTGTTTTTATATTCAAGAAATGTCTTATAGTCAATTTAGAAATATTGCTGGCATTGATCACCAGATTGATTTTAATGAGTACTTTGAATACACAAGACAAAAATATCCAAATATTGACAAACAAACTGCATACCGAATTGCTAAGGAAAATTTTGCTTTAATAGATCGCGACAAAAATAATAAAATAGATTATAAAGAATTTGTTGATGCCCAAGAAAGGAAATATTATCACCCAGTGAATAATGAGAAATTGTATTTCAAGTTTAAAAAAGTTGAACAAAGAGTTGGTGACAAAGTTCTTTATCACAATCGTTAAATAAATTGAATAAAGCTTTTAACTAATTTTTGCATTTTTTTCTAATTCTTTAATTTAAATGTTTACCAAAAATAAATTAATAAAATAAGCTTATGCTTTTATTATACTAAATCATTTTTTTTAATTTTACTTTTTTAAGCTCATGAATAGAAGTGTTGGAACTTAATTCCAAAGATCAGATTTTGTTTCGTGCATTTGGCTGATAAAATTTTTGGATGGTTTGTTTTTTACAAGTTTCTAAGAATTTAATATTCACTTTAATTTTAGAAATTATAAATTCTTCATCATTTTTTAGACTCCAATAAATCAAACTTCTATGCTAACTAAACTCTGAAATTCCGATTCTACTTTTATGAAGCAAGTGTACATTGGTAATTATCTAAAAAATACTTCAGTTCCAATTATTCCAAAACAAAGAATTGTAAACATTAAAAGAATGCAGTTCTGTAGCAGAGTTTGTGTTCCGTTCAAGACACTTCGTCAGCTACTTCTTTTTCAAGCTGAAAAAATAATACTCTTAACCCGAGTAAAACTGTCAGTTTTACGCTCTTGAATTCAAATAGTCACAAAATAATTTTTATTCCGATTTAAATTTTTGTTAAAAATTTAATTGTCTATTTCTCAAAAATACATTCTTTTTGTTTAAATTAAAGGCATTGTGATTTTTGGTACAAAAACAAAATTTTGTTTTTGTTTTTTGTACCAAAATTCACAATGCCAAAAAAAAGTTGTTCAAAAATAAATAATATTTATCACTCGATGACTTTTTATTATTAATAGCATTTTTATACTTATTTTTACTTAAAAATTATTTTAAATTTCTCGATTTTAAATTTTAATTTAATAGATGAACACTAAAAATGTTTCCGTGAATAATCTTTTTGAATTTCTAAGATGAAAAAGGAGGATTAAAAGTCCACTTGATTCTATAATGTCAATTTAGTATTATTAAAAATTAAAAATACAATAACTATTATAGGTTTTTGATTAGTATTCAACTCTGATTTTGTGTAAAAAAATTTAATTAAATGTCAATAACAATACTAAAACTATTTATAAAATTTTTTACAAAAAAAAATAAATTTTATTGCATTCTGTTTTTAGTCTAAAAAAATTAAAAAAAAAAAATTCTCGAAAAAACACCAGGTAATTAATTTAAACTGGAAATAAATAATTATTTGTATAAAATCTAAAATTATTAAGTAAAATAGTTTTTCAATTTTAATTTATTCCAAATCAATAATGAATTAATTAAAAAAATTTATCTTCCTAAAAAATTGTCAGAAAAAAAACAAACACTTCAAAACTATTTTCAATAAAAATTTTTAATTCTTTTTCTTCGAGTTAAAAATTTTTTTCACAGACACATCAATGTTGTTTGAATCTGTTATATTACTATAATCTATTTTTTTTGGCTCAAAGTTTTTAATTTGTTTTAAAGACAATTCAATAGTTCCATCGTCTATCAAAGACTTATAGGATTCTTTAAAAGATATATTCTGTTCCACATTGGCCTTGTAACTATTTTTCTTTTTTTGATCTTTATCTGCACCTGACTCGTTCTTCTTTTCTCCGATTGACTTCGAAATATTTAAATAGTCAACAAGCTTTTCATATTTAGACTTGATTTTATTTTCACCAATTTTATCATTTTTGAAACTTGAGCTCACAAGATTACAGTCATATTTTTGATCATCACTTATAGTTTGATTTTTTGCTATACCACCAAGGTCTATTTTATCCATTTTGAGATTTGAGCATTGTGGAGTTACATTCTTGTGGCTGGAAAACATGTTGTTTATCTGAGATAAATTCTCGGCTTCAACGCGCTTATGTCTTCGGTTTATCAAGTGCCGGGTTTTGATTCCTGATTGATTTAAGATCGAGATATTTTTTACCCCCTCATAAATTATTTGTTCCAATTCAACTCTCATTTGTCTGACCTGGTCAATATAAGTAAAAATATCCGGAAATCGATAAGCAAGCCAAAGATAAAGATCCAAGACGTCGTAGACAGTTTCCAAATGAGCAACTTCGTTGATATTTTGCGGAGTTTTGAAAGGCCATTCAATCATTTTCTTCAAAATTTCATCAGTAACCACCTCATTATTGCTGTAAAATCTAACAAATTTTACAAAACAGGAGCATACGAACGTTTGTTTGCGATTAATGGGACTTGTGGCAAAAGTGTACTTTGACCTAAGATTTATGGGTATGTGGTCAATCATTTCGGCCAGGAAGGCTATCTCACCAAAGTTGCATAAAAAGTACTGACCACTGTCTATACGACAGATGCTCATAAAAATTTTTATTAAATCACTCAGAGAATGGTTTGGTAAGTGATAAGCAAATAGTTCGATTTGTTCGGCGGTTGGGTGCAAACCAGCTCGACTGGTCTTTTCCAGTGGTTGATTCAAAATTTCTTTTAGAACTGGCAAATCTTGTGCTTTGAAAAAATGTAATTAATTATTTTTTCTACTTAATTATTAAATTTTAAATATATTTTTAATTAAAATCATAAAAAATAAAATTATTTTTTAAATTAAAATAATTACAGTGTGTTTTGATTTATTTTGCTTTTGATGCTAATTTTTTTGTAAATATGGAATTAAAAATTATTTTTTGTCTACTATTCTTAGCAACAAGGTGAGCTTTAAGTTATTTTTCTTTGAAATTATTACATTACAAACCATGTTATTACAATTTTTGAATCGTATTTTTACAAATTAACTCAAATTAAGCTTAACTCCCGTTTTTAATGTTCGATGTTAACCCTAATTAACAAATTAAAAAACGATTTTTTTTTTAATTATTAAGCTTTATCCTAGTTTTAATAGAAATTTAATTTTTTTGTTTGAATGTTAATAACTCCAGAATAAATTGTCTCATTTGTAGACAAGAGTTTGCGCTAAATATCCGAAAATTTGCCGATTAATTAATATTCATTTTATTTATTTAATTTATTTTTAATAAAAAAATACATACACCTCATAGGCATTTAGTAAAAAAAGTATTTATTAATGTAAAAGAAAAATTTATTTGATTAAATAAAATTTTCAAGTCACTTTTAATAGAGTATTTAGCTCATTGTACAAATAAAATATAATAAAAAATAATATTATTCACACTTAATTTATCTATTAAATCATATAAGTCAAAATTTGGAAAAAGAATGAATTAATAAAAAAAGATTAAATAAAATTGAATAGCTGACTAGAAACGATTTATTGTGGATATATTCTGGTTTCTAAGTATTGAATCTTCACTTAAAATTGAGAAAGGATTTAAAGTAATTTTCAAAATTTCTAAAGTTTTATAAATTCAAACTTTAAACCCCATGTTCCCAGCATAATATAATATATCAAGTTTATATTGGTTGTAGTTTTGCGTCTTTATCTCTACTAGTTGTTGATTTTTCACACATTATAATCATAAAATCAGCAAGAGCAGATTCCAATCTTTAGATTGATAAAGATGAATTTATTATTTTTTCTTGTCTTTTATTTTAGTGTAATTGTGAAAAAAACAAATCTTTTTTTAAATTTAAATAAGACGCTTTCCGAAATGCCCATTACTCAAATTTTTCATTACAGATTCCGAACAAAAAAAAACTTTCAATAAAAATTTGGAATTGTCATTTGAAACCATAACATTGTATTAAAAACTTAAAATTATTTCTTTAAAATACTAAAGTTTTAGTTTTTTTATGAAAACTTAAAGCATTATTGTTTCTTATTTTAATTTCAAAACTAATAAATTTTTATCTTTACTTTGGGTTTTTGCAGAATTAGCTCAGCATCATTTGAAAAAAATATAAATTTAATATTATCTGTTTAAAAATAAATTTTTCTCTTTTTATTTAGAGTCTTGAAAATTAAATTTATTAAATAAATTTTTGACAATTTAATTAGCACTAAACTATTTTTGAGCCCAGATTAAAATTACAAAAAAATTAATTAAAGCCTTCCAACTCAAACTTTGTGTTATGTGTAAAACAAAAAAATTTAGAAATTATTCCTCATCTTAATTCTTGATATTGAAAAAAATAAATTTGTAAAAATCTTACCAGCAAACGTGGTGACTAATCCATCTTTGAATGCAGTATTGAATCGACCGGCTCGTCCGGCAATTTGCAAAGCCTGAGATGTGGTAATATTTTCAATTTCGGAAGCATCTTTTCCATCGGCATCATGTTTATTCTCTTTCTGCTGTACTTTTCTGAGCGAATAAAATATAATTCTTCTAATATTCAAATTAAGACCCATGCCGATTGCATCAGTGGCGACTAAAATTTTACATCTATCATCAGGGTCATTGAACCGAGCTGCCTGAGCCAATTTAACTCCAGGTGGCATTGAGCCGTAAATTACGGCAACTTCATGTCCTCTTACTTCAAGATTGTTTAAAACATTATAAATATCATTTTTGTTAAAGCAAACAAAGCAATCGCCAGGCTGAACATTGTCATATGACTCAAATGCTTTATCCATAACAGTCAAAGATGTCAAACGCTCATAAGTTTTAAGCTCAAAATCATCTCCGGTCAAAAAACTGAGATCTGAAATCAAATCAGTGGCACTTAGGTCTCCACAGACGTGAATTTCTTGAGCCTTAATCCCCAATAGTGCTCTGGTCCAAGCCCAACCTCGTTGCTGATCTTTGATCATCTGAATTTCGTCTATGACGGCAACTTCATAATTTTTTTCCAAATTAACCATTTCAACAGTGCAAGCCATGTGTTCGGACGGATTGCCAGATTCATCCCCGAACTTCCTCTCTTCACCAGTTACCAAATCGCATTTGTGACCAGCATTGTTTGTTTTAATGAATACTTCATTTGCCAAAAGTTTCAGAGGTCCGCAATAAATCCCACTTGAACTTTCCTGAAATCTCTTCAGAGCAGAGTATGTTTTCCCGCTATTTGTTGGACCGGCATGGTAAATTATTTGTCGTTTCATATCACGGGCTTCAATGTACCAATAACTTGGCTCGGTAAGATCAGATATATGCTTCAAGTCATCCATACAATGCAGATGAGGAAATAATTCGTGAGCATGTCGCAAGAAATACGGAAACAAGTCCGTATGTTTAGCTGCTTTTTGAATGATATCGCTCAGTTTTATGTGCAAATCTGGTGGCAGAGCTTTGGACTGCAGACAAAATCTTCTAAAACTCAGCAGAACATCACTAAACATCCGGGCTAAAAAATAATTTTTAAATTTTTTATTTGTAATTCTAAATGTTCTAATTCAATTTTAATTAAAAAAATTTAGTTATTACAGTTTAATCCAGTTTCATGCGCTAGAGCCAGAACGTTTTCATCTTGTCGAAAATTTACCAAAACTTTGTTTATTTCAGCTTAAAAAAATTATTTTTCTATTTTAAATTTATTATTAGGAAAATATTGAAATGATAAATTTTTTAATTATTGAAATTTTTTATTTTTAATTTGTAATTTTCCTAAAAAAACTGGGATTTAAACAAAAAATTCGTACTCGATAAAAATAAAGGCTAAATCTATAATAGAAAAGAATTAAACCAAAATTTTTGAAATAATAATATTCTTAAATAGATGAAAAATTTAGAAAAAAATTATCGAATAATCACTTTTGATTTTAAAATGTATACATTGTTAAAATCATTACAAATTAAAGCTAGTTTCTAATTCAATTTTATCAATGTTACAAAAAAATATTCAAAAATTATCTAGATCTGTCAAATATTTAATTTAGTTTCTTAAAAGAAAAAAGTTTCTAGCAAGAATCATGATTTTATTTAAGTCAAATAACTTTTAAAAAAATATATAAATTTAAATGGCTTTATTTTTTTAATATTTAAATTCAAGCCTTTATACTTGACTTAAATCTGTCTTTTTACTTTAACTCAAGTGTGTTAAAAGTATTAAAAATAATTGCATTTTTTGTTATAGATTTTATAATCTAATCAAGTTTTTCTAGATTAATTAAACTAAGAAATTTTCAAAATCGGATTTAGCCGATTTTAAAAGTTATTATTTATATTTTATAGTTTTCTTTTAATTGTGATTATGTGATTACTGATTTTTAATTTTAAAAACTTTCTTAAAAAAAACAAAAATTCATTGATTAACTAACATGAGACAATACTTTTTTTATTAAAGCAAAAAATCCACTAAATTTAGAAATCAGTTAATTTTTTTTGTTGAAAATTTAAATTATGTTCTAAATGAAAACAAAAACATTATTTTTAATTTTTTTAAATTCTCAAATAAACAATTTGAAAAAGAAGTGACAAATTTAATAATTACATTTTTCTAGCTTGCCACCAAGTTCTAATCCAATATTTTCATCAGCACTTGTTAATGGTTTCACTTCAAGAGGTTTAAAAATATCTTCAGTCGTTTGTTTGTTTTCTTGATAAGGAGAAGTTTTTTTTTTGGTTGTTTCATTTTTTTTTATCTTTTGGGGCAGACTTTTATTATGTTTTTTTGGAGTATCTCGTGCCAAGTTTCGGTTTTGAGTATAATTACTTATTTCATTGGCATATGAGTGTATTTTTTGTTTTTCAAATTTTGAATATTGTATAATGGTCGATAATACACGATAATTTTTAATTCCCACTTTTAGATTGTGTAAGGCGTTCAAATTTTTAATTAGGAATTTGTTACAACAACGATTCATTCTAAGTTAAAAGAGACTTAAAATCAATTTTTAAAATTTGACTCAATAATATTTAAAAGCTTTTTAAAGTGCTTTTGAAATTTAAATAAAAAAATAAAAATTTTTCAAAATTTATTCAGCTTTTAAATTTTTGATCAAACTTCTCACTTTTTCCAAAATTATCTCGTTTGTAGATTCACAATTTTTTTCTTCATAAGGCGCTCTTATTTGAACAGTATCCAAAATGTTAATAATGGGAAAAGCTGAGCCTTCAGCTGATTCTATTTTTAGCGGAAGACGATTTTTTTGCAACCAGTCTACCAACTGATCTCTTCGCCTGGTTATTAATTCAACTGTGGGCTGTAATTGCTCTTGATCACTGTCACTATACAAGGTTTCTAATTTTTTTAATATTGACTGCTGTAAATTTGCATCTTGAACAGGAAAAGGTAGTATTTTTACACTTTTTACTTCTTCACCCATTACCATTGTTGCTTGATCGGGTTCATCGCCATCAAATGTCACCAAAACAAAACTGTTTTAAATTAATGCAGCGAATTTTAAGTTTTAAAATTATACACAGCTTTTACCTTGATGAAACAGGATCTATTGTGAAAACCCATCCGATCACTTTATCAGGACAAGACTTCAATTCGATTTGGACATATTTTTTCACAAATTCATACAGACTTGATGGATCATTCATGTCTAAAAAAATTTCAAAATAAAAAAATTTTAATGAAAAAATAGAAAATGACCTACTAAAAGGACTTCCTAAATTTCAAAACTAAATTTCACTAAAAAGAATGATCACTTTTTAGTTAATTTTGATTGATAAGAGAAGTAGATTTAAATTTTTTATTGGTTTGGTTCAATAAACTATGCGGATATTTATTTTGTTTGAAAAATTCTTTATTAAAAATGAAATTTGTTTTGATAGCATAAATTTTGCTTGAAGGATTTTATATTAAAGGGTCATTTTAGCATTGTAGATTTAAAAAAGAAGCTCATTATTAAGACCCTAATTATTAGCTTTATCCTGATTTTTGTGAATTTAGAAATTAATTTTTGTCCGATTCAAAAAAGATGAATTGAAGTAAAATTTAAAATTTACCAAAATTTCCAAAAGTATCGTGAAATATTACAAAAAAATGATCAAGCAGCTTTTCGGACTGTAGTCTATCAGAGGTTTTTATTCCTAAAATAAATTCGTATGTTGATAGCTGATTTAAAAGTTCACCTCGAGGGTTAAATAGAAAAAAAAAGTTTAAATATTTTATTTAATAATTTAATAATTTGAAATTATCTAATTTTTAGCAATGTATTTGTGATTGAATAGCTTGCAAGTGTTCAAAATTAAGTCGACAATTTATCAAGGAATGATCTTTTGAAATTTTAAAATTTTTGCAATATTAACCAAACTTTGAAAAAAATGTTATACCCGTCTGTCTTAAGATAATAGCTCACTATATTATAATTTAAATTCAATTCATAGATAATTTTTGTTTGCTTTAAAAGGTCTAATCTTGGAAATTGATTATCTCAGGCCTAAGTAGAGCAATGGATTATTTTTAGATTTTATCTTAAATAAAAAACCTAGACATCCGCACAGATATTTAAATCAAAAATGAGCTATTTAGATAATCTAATACGATACATTAATGAAGGTGAATTGTTATCTAAGGTAAATTTCGTAATATTAAAAGCTGAATATTGTTAATTTTGACGGATCTCTCGTTCTATTTGCGTATCCATGGTTATTCTTGTTCTTTGATAAATAAAACGAAAAATCAAAATTAAATATTAATTTTTTTTGAAATTTTGTTTTTCTCTTAAGGAGTATGAGGCCAGAATGAGTGTTTTAATGTCAGGTATAAACTCGAATTTGGACCAAAATTTAAGAAAAGGTAAAAAAAAAATTATGCAACAAAATTTAACTCAACAATCAACAAGAGGCCAAGCAAACGGCCTGGTAAACGAAAAGTCAGCCACTTTTTTAACCGAGGAAATTTTGAACCTTAGCCTCGAACGGGCTAATAGCAAAATTTCAACCAACTCCAGCCAGTCTGACAATGTATCGGCCCAGAAAAGACCGAACAAAAACAAATTCAGACAAAAGCAGCAGCAAACAACCAAAAGACCAAAGGAAGTTCAGAAAAAAACAAAAAAAAATAGCACCCTTTGTGTGAGTACCAAAATTGAGGCCACATCCAGCACCACTACACCATCGTCGAACGATTCTTATAAAAACCAGAATGCAAGTGTCAAAAAACCAGACATTCGCTCAAGATATTGGGCCTATTTGTTTGACAATCTGAAGCGAGCTGTAGACGAAATCTATCAAACTTGTGAAAATGATGAAAATGTCAGCGAATGCAAAGTAAATAATTTAGACTAAGTTGAAAAAAAATTTTTTTTTTTAATTTTTTTCAGGAAGTAATTTTAATTTTGGAAAATTGTGTGCACGACTTTCGGTCATTGATCAGCCGAATTCAGACAATTCGGGAGCATGAAAAATGTAAGGCCAACCAAAAGCCAGTGGCTTGGGAAGTTAGAAAATCGTCACCGAGAAAAACCAACAATCTTGTAAATTACTCAAGTAGCCAATTTAGTGAAGTTCAAGACTACAACAGGGAAAAGAATAATTACAGAGATCAATCCACAATTGGCTTTAGGGACTTTAACCCTAGTCAAAATTTTGAGAATTGTTTTAGCAAAAATTTCAATGAATACAACGATGAAGATTCTTACTTTGACGAATTTGATTTTGACAAAACTAACAAGTAAATAATTTAAATCTGTTAATAAAAAAATTCTCTTTACGGATTTTTTGTTTAAGTCAATATTTTTTTTTAATTATTTTAACTCAAACATTAAACTTTTTTGGTTTCTAAAATTTATTTTTCTCTCTAGCGACCCCATTGATTTGCTAAACCATGAAACTTTTAGCGATTTACAATCAATAAGTAAAAATATAAATATTGTTTGGCAAACTGGAGTTTATTATAAAAATTTAAAGATCATGCTCAAAATTGGCTGAGGACTAAAAACAAAAAAAAGTGATATAAAAACATAAAATTTGATTCACGCATGAAAATATTTTTTTAAATTCAAAATGACGAAACCGTATAAATAAATTTATTGACAATTAAGTCATAAAAAAATTTTAAACACATAAAAATATTAAGTCAAGAATCATTTTTTTATTTTAAATGAATTTTGAGTTTTAAAGCAATATATAGTTGTCAAATTTTTGGTATTTTTTAGATTTTTACTCTCTTTATCTAATTTGTAAATTTTTAATTCTAAATGGGTTTAGAAATAATAAATTTAAATGAAAATGTATTAAAAAATTTGAGAACGCAATTAGTAAAGTAAAAAATTTAAATTAATGTGTTGATCAACAATTTAAAAAAATATTATACAGATTTATTTGTATGCGTTGTTTTTTCGGGTTTTCCTTTTTTATTTGTTCTTGATCCTCACCTCTAAAAATTTTCAATTTAAAATAGGTTTTTTAAATATATTTTAGGATAAAAAACTTATTGCAAAAGCATTTTTTTCTATTAAACCTTTAACTAATTAATAATGTGTGCAAATCTCTGAAAAAATTTATTGATGCAGTTCATAATACTTGGTTTTGGTTAAAAATAAAAACAATGTCACTGCATTAATTTTTATTTTTTAAAGTAAAAAAAATTTTAATAAAATTTTAAATTGAGCATGGTCAGTAAATTTTTATCACAAACCTCAGTTTGCCTTATTTTTTAAAATTAATTTAAATTAATTTTTTAAGACACTGATGATGTATCATTCAACACAACGTCTCCATTTATGGCTCAAAGTTTGCCGAACATTCCACCATCTAGCATCAATCATTTATCTGTGCAAACAAATTATTTCAATAATTTGCTAAATCAGCAGCCTTGGATGACCAATTTGAACCCGATCCAGTTGTCATTAATGCAATGTCAGTCTTTGAACCAAAATCAATTGATGAGTTACAGTAACATTGTTTCCAATCCGTCCGAGTTGTCTCCATTCAATAACAATCTAGCTAATCCAAGCCAGGTGTTTAATTGCGGCTTACTAAATGAGTCATTCGAGAATGTTTCTTTGTATGATGACTCGTTTAGAAATTTTACGGTGAAAAATGCCAAGCAGAATGATTTGGATGATGAACAGGGCGCTGATGATGAAGATGACGAGGCAGAAGACGTTGATGATGAGGATGATGTATTGGGGTATGAGTTTATAAAGAAGACAAATTTATCAAAGCGAAATGCCAGTCAACGTCATGATAATATTTTGAAATTTTATGAAGAGGAAGAAAAAACAATTGTAATGGAAATTAAACAAGACGAAAAATTGCTTTCGTTTTTGAATGAAGAGGCCAAATTGACAAAACAGCTGTCTTTTGATCAGTTGATGCATTTTAGTCACCAATATGACATTATTAAAGATAAAGGATGTAAAGATAACATGGCCAATGATTACGAGAATGAGGACTTAGTGGTAAGCTGTTTTATTTATTTTTTATCCAAATGAATAAGTAATTATTTAAAATGATGTTTTTGTATTTCTCATTTTTATAAAAAATAACATTTTTTTTATAGAGAATGTTTTTTAACACTTCCTTAATAATATTCACAATATTAACTTTATTAACTATGATAAATTATAAATTGGATTTTTAAATAACATAATTTGATTATGAAGTAAAAACATGAAAAAAAATAACTTTATTAAAGTTAAGAAAAATTAAAGTTTTTTTGTTGAAATTTCGCATTCACATTTAAAAAAATATAATGGAATAAAGCTTATCAAATATTAAAGAAAACTTTTAAATCAAAAACAATTATAATTGATTTTTCTAAATAAGATTTATGTAAATGTTTTAAAAAAAGTTAATGGTTGTGTATATTTTTAAGTTCGGCTAAATTTGAGTAATTATTATAATTTATTTTTTTTTTAAAGGTAAATTAAAAAAAGTTATTTAAAAATAAAAATCTCTCAAAATTTAAAATCAAAAAAAAAAAATAATTAATAATGCTAAATACAATTTTCCTTGTCAATTTTGCAAAATTCGAATTTTAAGTAACTAAAACAATTCTTTTATTTTGTAGTTAATTAATGGTTATACCTAGTCCCCACAAATAAAAAACTGTTCCTCACAGTGAAAAAATTTTCAGCACAAAAAAATTCTACACTTAAAATGCCGATGATTTGGCGTAATAAAAAAACGCAATTTTTCGAGATTAAAAATATCTCAAAAAAATAAAAAAAAATTATTTTGATAATTTCATTGATTTAAAGGTCAATCAAAAAATCTAAATAAAACAAGAGGATCAAATTAGAGATTGAATTTAAAATAATAAAAACGATTTTATGATTGAACCAAATCATTAACGTTTAATGCAAACACGAATTTTTTATAATATTACTTTGATATTTTTCCTAACTTACAACAAAAAATAGTAAAAATTTCCTTGGAAATCTAGTTTGGTATATAATTTAATAGGTATTCTTTTGATAAATTATATAAAAAAATCAATTTAATTTTTTCAGAAAAAAATGATTTAACCATTTATTTGGTAAAATTTAAACGAATATTTATTTTAATTCATCACAAAAAAAATGTACCTTGTAGTGATTTGTGTTACAATAATTTTGATTTGTGTGGAACCATTTATCTCTTTATTTATCCATTTTTATTTCATAAAAGAATTATAAGATAGAAAATTATTTTTTTTGAAATTCTTAACATTTGGAAATGAACTTAATTAAAAGCTTTCACAATCAAAAAAAAATCTTATATTCTATCTTGAAAAAGTAAAAAATTAAAATTTTGGAAAAATTCAATTAAATACCGTATACTATTGCAGTGAGATGCGTGGCCTTAAACCCGAATATCATATTTTAAACCATGCGCCGACTACCATCTAACCCATGTTATAATGATATTAATAAGAAGACCATGTCTTTAAGCCTGGTATTCGGGTTTAAGTGCATCATTTATAACCAAAAATCAAAAATAGACCCAGGGTTTATACCCAAAAATCAGATTCAAAAGCAGCGTTAAAAAATAAAATCTACGAAAACGCTAAATTTAGGTTTTGGTTTTAAGAGCTGGGGTAAAAATTAAAACAATTTTAAAATAAAATAAATAATTTTAATTATTTTTTTAATTACAAAAATATGAGTTTCGTATTTAGGTGCGGGTACAAAAATTAAGAAATATTATAAAAAATCGAAATTCAAAGGTTAAAATGATGAAAAATTTTAAAAAATACTCGACTACTTATTGGATTTTTTTTTGTTGAGTTTTTGGGTGGTCAGCCAGGCTTTCTTTTAACAGCATTTTGTGCAGAAGTTATTTCCATTTGTTCAGATGTTTGTGTAATTGTTGGCTCAATTGAGGTTGGAGATGAAATCGTTTGGGTAGGTTCTGGTTGAGCTACTTCGGATTCGGGTATAGTCTGTTATCATGGAATTTGTTTTCAAAATGGTTGACAAGGTGGATTGCAGACTGAATTGATACGTAATACCACAACAACAAAAACTTTTTCTTATTTGATCTGAACTAAAGTTCTCCCAAATCTCTGATAACCATTGAATACTTCTTGCATAGCCAGGTGATTTTGGGTTACAAAAAACATAGATTTACAAAACCTGAGACAAATCAGAGTTCTAAGATACCCATTATAGTATAAAATTCGAGTGATTAACCAGTACAAGAATGGACATAGTATCAATGAATGTTCAAGAAATTTTAGATTAGATTAGAATTGATTTTTTAAAATTTTTCATCATTTTAACCTTTGAATTTCGATTTTTTATAATATTTCTTAATTTTTGTACCCGCACCTAAATACGAAACTCATATTTTTGTAATTAAAAAAATAATTAAAATTATTTATTTTATTTTAAAATTGTTTTAATTTTTACCCCAGCTCTTAAAACCAAAACCTAAATTTAGCGTTTTCGTAGATTTTATTTTTTAACGCTGCTTTTGAATCTGATTTTTGGGTATAAACCCTGGGTCTATTTTTGATTTTTGGTTATAAATGATGCACTTAAACCCGAATACCAGGCTTAAAGACATGGTCTTCTTATTAATATCATTATAACATGGGTTAGATGGTAGTCGGCGCATGGTTTAAAATCTGATATTCGAGTTTAAGGGCTCGCATCTCACTGCAAGGGTATACGGTAGTAATTTAAAAAAAAATTTAATTAAATTAACATCACCTTGATCTTTTTCCTAATTCTCTAGAAAAAACACTCGAAATTTCATTATTTATTTTTTATTTTAAGAATAGCAAATTTTCAACAGATCTAGAAAATAATGATACGGAAAGAAATACACCTTTGATCGACTATTGGAAAAAAGCAAATCATCAAGGTAACATATTAATTTAAATTCAAAATAATTTATAATAAAAAATATTTTACAAACAACTAGATGATGGAGAGTATGAATTCGAATCCAATCGTACTCCAGGCCGAGCCATTCACGTTCATGAAAAGCTCATGTCCATGCCGAGAAAAGAGTCACCAAATGAAAGACGGAGAAAACATGAAGAAAAACAAGCCAGAGCCCAGGAAAAACGAGAACAATTTTACCAAGAGCGGCTTAATAAACTAAGAGAATTGACCAAAAAAATCGAAAAAGTATCTGACTTGAAAAAAAAATTATTAAGAACCAAAAAGGCGACTTTGCTGGCAAAATTAGAGCGTGCCGAAGAGAAGCGACAATACTTGCTTAATTTAAAAGCAACCAAGGCAGCTGCTGAAGAACAAAAAGCCCATGAAATTGCTTTCATCAACAATCTAGCTGCTCAGAACAGAAAGCTGTCAATTCTGGAAAAACACGAGCGACGAAATGAGGTAATCAAACACAACATTGAAGAGGAACGCCTGCGCAAACAAGAAGAACAAAAAGCCAAGGAACAAGCTGCTGAATTAAGGCGCAAAAAGCTGGAAAATCAGCGAATGGAAAAAATAAGTGAAATAATGGAAAAACGAAAGCAAAAACAATCAAAAATCGAGCAAAGCCAGCTCGAAAAAGAAAAAGAAAGAATTGAAACCGCTAGGGCCAAAGTAAAGTCAAGAGAAATGAAATTGGCTCGAAAAGAAGCTCAGTTCCAAGCCAACAAACAGCAAGTCAAAAAGCGTCTCATGCAAAAGCAAGAAGAATGGGGCAAGCGTCACGAACTAAATTTGGAAGAAATTAGAAAAAAAGCTTTCGAAATGAGGATAATGCATTTTTCTGGCGAGGACAACTCTGGTGAAGCGCCCGCGCCACATCCTTACGACAAACCAAAGTATTGTAAAGTGTGCAATGTGACCATAAATTCTGAAGTTCAACTAAAATCTCATCTGCGTGGACTAAAGCATCAACAAGTGATGAACGAGTCCAATCAAGGCAAAAATTTGACTCGATCCGAAATCGAAGAGTACAATCTCAATTGTATCATAGACATCCCAAAAGAAAACAACGACAAAGAGTCACTGGCCAGCGAAGAGCGCAAGCGACAACTAAAAAAGCGCTTGAAAAAACTAAAGGCAAAATTGTCATCAAAAGGCTCAGAATATGAAAACAACAGCCAGGATAACTTGACCCAGGGTCAAGTTGGTTCACTAAAAGCTCTAAAAAATTCCAAAGTTCCTAAATTGGTAAAAGAAATGGAAAAAAATGCCAACAATATTCCAATGTTGAGTAAACACAGCAGCGAAATGGTCAGAATTATTCAAAAAAATTCACTAGAGGCCACTCTATTCCGACAAGTCAATGGACCTTCAATTATTATAAAACTTTTGGAACAAGTTTCTTTGCTCTCGGCTCAGCAGCCCACTGCCGAAATAAACTCCAAATGTGCCAACAATTTGATAGGCATTTTGGTTAATGTGATCCAAAATTGTCTCAACTCATCAATTGACTTTGTGTTGAGCAATAAATTAATGAGCCTTGTGGAAATTCTCAATGACCATTCGAATATAATGCTTTTGGACATTACTGGCTTCGATTTTGGCTCCACTTCTTCCAATAAAAATAAAATTTCCAACAATTGGTTGATTTGTTCCAGTTTGTTTGAGTTGATCAGCTCTATTTTCAGCTGTTTGAATTCAGAATTTGGACAAGCAAATATGCCACATCAGTCTTGTGATTCCAGCTCGGTATCTACGGGTGAAGAGTGCAAGAAGATCGATTATGTTTTTTTGATGCAAAGGGCCACAGATCTTGCTGGATTGATGATTAGCTATGGTTTGGTAGATACATTGAGTATTTTTTTCAGCAAAATTCGCGGACCTTTGGATAATGATGAACAGATGGCCGAAATTTTGAAGAGTTGTCTCAAATTTTTAGTGGAAATAACACAATTTTCAAATAAAAGGTAAAATAATTGATCATTTAAAGTTGGGCTATTTTTTTTTTTGTTAAAGAAAATATAGTGAAACTTTTACGGATAAAAAATCGGATGACAGCACTGGTATTATCAATACGCTAAAGGCAACAAATTTGGCCAATATTGTGTCGATGCTGTACGGAATGCTTCACAAAGACGCGTCAACACCAGTCAAATTGAGCCAGCTAAATTGTCAAAGTATGAAAAAATTGTCCACAAACACCTTTGGTCTATGCTTACTAAGTTTAAAACTTTTGAATCAAATATTAGTTCTAGATCTGACACTTTTTCAAGTAAAAATTCGAAAGAAATTCAAAAAAAAAATATTTTTTAATTTTTATCAAGAATGTTCTGGGTGAAGATAGCTTGTCATTGCAGGTCAGACACATTTGTTCTTATTTGATTTGGTACTTTAAGACTTACAGCTCTGAAGACTTGCTTCACGAAGTCATTCTATTGATTGGATACTTCACTGCATTGAATTCTGAAAATCAAGTAACTTAAAAATTTTGTAAAAATATATTTTAACTTTGTAATAAAGCGTAAAATTGTTCTTGGTACTCCACCAACTATTCTGCAGCAATTGTGTAATTTACCGTTCAGCTACTTTTCTGACAAACGCTTGATATCAATTCTTTTTCCTACACTAATAAGTTGCTGCTTCAACAACGAAAAAAATAAAAGTGTTCTTACTAATGAACTAAGTGCCGATATGTTGGTTAATTTTATTCAAGAAAAACTTGGCTATAACGAAGAAAAAACAGTGAATAAACAACTCGATGGTATTTTGAATATAAAATATTTGATTTTTAGTTTTTATTTTCATCAAATTTAGATAAATTTCAGTTTGACAAACGATTTCCATCAAAACTTTGGCAAGAAGCAATAAATTATTTAACAATGTGATTTTCAAAACAACAGATTGATTATTTTGTCTTTATTAAAATTTTTTAAAAACTATTTATTTCAATTTTTGCGTCACCTAGGCCAAATAAAAATTGAAAAAAAAATTTTTTTTACACAAAAATTTTTCTCCAAAAAAATTCTAAAAACCTTATCTTTTAAAGCTGATTTAAATTCAAATTTAGAAAGCTTAGGATGTTTTGGAAAAAATGAAAAGAGTCTCACTTGTCTTCGAGAAAATACTCAACAAAATAAAATTTTCTATTATTGATCATAAATAAATTTATAGTTCTGATGGATCAGAATATGTTGAGATGAATATTGTACCTTACGATTCAAATAAGTAAGTAAGGTTCCGGCAATTAAAAAATTATACAAAATCAAAACTTTTACAATTCGATATCAGATTCGAAATTTAATTACGAAAAAAAAAACGCAGAAAATTTATTTTTTCAAAAAAATTTAGACCTCCATTAATATACAGTGGTGATTTGATTATGAGATATGAGATATTATGAGATAATTTTGGTAAAATTTGGTAAAATACCAACCGGCTAAATTCAAAATTCAAAATTTTTGAAAAAATGTCTTTTTTTCAAAAATCGAAAATTTTAGAAAGTTTTTTTATAGCGATTTTAAAAATAACTATTTTTCCAACCAATTTATGAAAAAAAAAACTTTTTTAAATTTTCGATTTTTGGAAAAAAAGACATTTTTTCAAAAATTTTGAATTTTGAATTTAGCCGGTTGCTATTTTATCATATTTTACCAAAATTATCTCAAAATCCTGAAAATTTACGTAATTTTTCGTTAAATACCTCTCTTTCACTTTTCGGATTTTACGTTAATTTACGTAAAATGTGGTAAAATTTGGTTGATTTACGGTATTTAACGTAATTTTTCATAAAATACTGTTATCAAAACACCACTTTAAAACATAAGTTAGTTGGTCATCGTTTCTGATCGATATCTAAGCTATTTGATCATGAATAGTGTATAGTAGGAACATATTCTGACAGCTCATATTCTAATCTACAAGATATGTTAATTATGGCGAAAAAATTTTGAGTTTTTAATCCTAGGTAGAACGATGAAAAGTGTGCATTGTAAAAGTAAAATCGAAGCTCATCCTTCATTAAAAAACCCATTTTCCCATTATTTTATTATACACTGTGAAACTACACAAAATTCAAAAAAATTTTGGGACTGTTTTTTTTATATCATATATAGTCGAATTCATGATAAAAAGTGGAGAACGATAAAGAACTTTATCTTCCAAATAATTTTAGTCAAAACATGATTATTTTTGCTGTAATATATAAAAAAAGCTCAAATAGAATTTGAAATAAATATAATTTATTATTTTAAGTTAGTGTTATATATTTTTAAGTGTTTTTGATATTTTTTAATTAAATTTTAATAAATTATTTTAAAAAAAGATTCGAATTTTTCTGGGGTTTTTGGGGTTAAAAATCTTCAGGTGAAAAATAATTTATTAAAATTTAAATTTTTCAAAAAAAATCTTATAAAATCTTGAACCTTGGACAGGCTTTGACTGAAGGTTACCATTGGTGGACTTTCGGCGGGTTATTGAACTCGTTCTTTTTGGCATTACATTTTTATTAGAAATGCTGTAAATCAAATTTTTTTTAATTCTATTCAAAAGGGGACAAAAGATAAATATTTTGTAATTAAATCGACCAATTTTTGAATTTAATCTTTAATTAGATTTTCATTGCCAATTAAATCTGAAAAACTTAAATCTTAAGTTAAGCCACGATAGAAAGACAATATATTTGATTTAAAGCGAGAGTTTGAACTATGAAAAGTAAGGTTTTTAAAATAGAAAAAAAATGAAACAAATTTTAAAAATTTTAGAATATAATATATTATAATAATATATATATATAATATATTTTTTAAAATATTGTTTAGTTTCTAACTTTCTGGGAACTAATTATGCTTTTTCCTCAAATAAATTTATTTTATTTAATCACCGATTTCAATAGTTAAATTTTTTTATAAATTAATTTGGCTTACAAGTGATATCTTAGAAAATAATAATTTTTTATTTAGAACAAACATGATCAAAATAACTTACAATCAAAAAAAGAAAATGATTTCCTGATGCGACTTAACATTCGATTTTCTATTTTTTAGTCTTTATCACTTGATTTTTCCATTTCAGATTTGTATTGAAAATGACACCAAGATCTCTTTCGGTTTCTGACTTTGCTAACTGTTTACCATTAATAAAGTAAAGAAAATTTTGTTCTTGTGACCACAATGCATGACTACACATTTCGATGTGTTGAAATGAAAAAACAAATCTTGAGTCTACTTGAAAAATAAATCTAAATCTGATTGTAGTTTCTCTGCGTTCATTTTAGATATCGTTTGCGAGAGCATTTTAATATCATCCGCAAATATTTTGACAATATTCTCGATGCCTTTTGGTAGATCATTGATATACAGAACGAATATCAGTGAACCTATCACCGGTGGTCACTGGTATTGCTAAAAATTTTTACACAATTTGACACAATTTTGTCTTGGACTGCTTGTTGTTTTCTATTTTTCAGGAAAACTTCTATCCGTTTTAATGTAATTTAAGTTAACACTTAGAAATATTTTTCCATCAACAGAAAGCGTTTCCTGCTTTTAAATATTTGTTTTATATAAAAACAAATATAAAAAATATTCAACAATTAGACTATTTCTGTCTTTTTTTTAATTTTATGTTAAATTTATCTCAAATTTTACTTTCAAAATCTTATTTTTCAATATAAAAAAATATATTTTCATCCAGTCAAAGATTTATTTTTTATTCAGAAAATACAAAGACATAAAATTTTACCATTCTTTTGAAGATCAATTTGAAAATAATAGCAAAAATTTAAATTTAATTTTATTCAAATCATGCTTAAAAAACATAATTAGAACAAAGTATTTCAAATACGTTCAAATTTAAGTTTGCACTCAATAGGGAATTGTTATAAAAAAAAACTCGTACTTTTTACTTTATACCATTTCGACAAGGTGTCTTGGATACGTCATTTTGAATCATCAAACAATAAATTTTTAATTTTTAGATCGAAAGTTTATTAATTTAGGGTTAATTTTAGAGTAAAAAATGAATGGGAAAGAAGACTCTTTGGCCAAAAAAACCAGTGCTATTATTTTTGCTGTCAGTTTATATTGGTAAAATGAAATTACTTTTTTATCCATTGTTTAAATAGTTTAAATAAAATTCTATTCTGAAGGACGGTGTCCATTTCAATGGTATTTGTGAACAAATACCTACTGAGTTCAACTAATTTACAAGTAATATTAAAAAAATATTAAATAATTAAATTAAACATTTAATTAAAAGTTTGACGCCCCGTTATTTATAACATGGTTTCAATGTGTGGTCACTGTCGCCTTATGCTGGCTTCTTGCACAGCTTGCAAAATACCAGCCAGGTCTAATTAAATTTCCAGCGTTTTCAATAGATCCTAAGATAGCCCGAGAAGTAAATATAAAATAAAATAATCAAAAAAAATATTTAAAAATTGAAAAAAAAAAAAGATATTGCCATTATCTGTCGTTTTTGTGGGTATGATTACTTTTAATAACCTATGCCTAAAGTATGTGTCAATATCATTTTACATGGTGGTTCGATCTCTCACTACAGTTTTCAATGTTGTAAGTATTATTTTATAAATTAAAAAAGAAAAGATTATTTTTTAATTAATTTTTTGTCTAAATAAAAGATTTTGACTTATATATTTTTTGGAGAGAAAACATCCCATAAAGCATTGGGCTGTTGTGCCATTATAATAACGGGATTTTTACTGGGCATTGATCAAGAAAAAGGACTTGGAAGTCTTTCAATTGCAGGCGTTTTTTTTGGTATATCAGCAAGTTTGTTTGTGGCAATGAATGCCATTTATACTAAAAAATCTCTAAACTTTGTCGAAAACAATATCTGGAAGCTAACCATGTACAACAATGTAAACGCTTGTGTGATATTCATTCCATTTATTTTATTATTTGGCGAACATAATGAAGTTTTTGATTTTCCTTTAATTTTTGACTCATTTTTCTGGTTCACAATGGTCATCGGAGGTGTACTGGGCTTTTCGATGGGATATGTCACTTCACTGCAAATTCAGGCAACTTCTCCATTGACTCACAATGTTAGTGGAACGGCTAAAGCTTATGCTCAAACATTACTTGGCGTATTCTACTTCAATGAAGTCAAAACTTTTCTTTGGTGGATCAGTAATGGATTTGTCCTATTAGGAGCTGCCTTATACTCTCATGTTAGGAACCAGGAGATGAAGGCACGTCATAGACAATCTCTAGAAGTTCCTCAAAAAGATTCAGGTATCAATAAAGTTGATAAACAAGATAATCATAACATTATTTCTGAAGATAATCCTTCAGAATTAAAAAATTAGATTCAAAGTAGATGAAGATTTTTTTTTTAGCATTTTGATACTTTCAATAGTATTTTTAGACAAATTAGCTTCTAACTTATTTAAAATCTTATAAAATTAAAAACTCATCTTATTTTTTTATTTTTATTTCAAGGTCTTAATGTACGAAGTAATTGAGTTATAAAAGGATATACTTTTTTTAACAATTTATTTTATATTGTTCTTTTTAATCAAAAGTAAATTATTAATAAAACTAATTTAAAAAAAATATGAAACTTTTAAATTTTCCTAAAACATGTTAAACGAAAATTGTCAAATAAAATGAATTTGCTTTTTCTTTTCTGGAACTTTAATATTTTTTATATTTTTGTTCATTCGAAATTTAGGATAAAAATTTAGTATTTATTTTAGAAATTGTCACCGGCAGCGTCAAGATTTTTTACAACTTAATGCATCAAATCAATAATTTGACTTTTTTTTTAAAAATTTATCAAATCATTCAATTTGCATTAATATATTACAAATGAAAAAAATGTGAGTATGGATTTTTTTTAGCTTTAAAAATTGAATAAACTTTATAAAACTTATAGATAGTGTCAAGACTTTATCTTTTGCTATAAAATCATTTGATCATTTGAATAGGTGGTTTGTTTGATGCCTGATTTTTAGCGAAGATGCTGTATTTGACATTTTCTATAAATTTCATGAAATTTATTTAATTTTGATGTTTATTAAAATTCATGATACATTTTGTAAAATTATTTGGATAAGAAGATTGAAGAGTAACAGAGTGTAAATTGATTGGTAAGATGCTTCAGTTGTCAATTAAAATCAATACATTTTATTTATTTCAAAATTTGAATCAAATAAATATTAAATTATTTTATAGTATTTTATAGTATTTTGGCACAGATAAAACAAATAAAAAAATGATAATTGCATCCAATAGTCCGAAATCCAGAATAAAAATATTGAATAACTTATCGAATTAAAAGTATGCTAGCCTTAAAACCAAGGACTGAAAAATAGTTATGCCCTTGTTATATTTTTAAATGTTATTCCAATGAAATAAAAAATTAAGTTTTTCTTTTTTATTGACATCCTCGTCGTAATTTTATTATATAAAAAGAGACGAAATCGAAAAAATCTGATAAGAAAATATAAAAAAAGCCTGAAAAAAAGCTCTCAGTAAAAACGTCATCTTTTTTTCCAAAATAGACATAAGAAAAGACTGATAATGGCGAAAAATGTCATGACTATTGGTTTTTATTTTTACTATACTCTTTAAATGAATGACGCGAAAGAATAAAGACTATAAAAAAAAAATTTAATCTTGATAAACAATTATTTTTAAGCTATCTTCCATTCTTTATTAATTTAAAATGGCTTACAAAAGCATCAATTTAAAAATGGATACTGTAGCAATTTCTGGCAGTCTAAAATTATGGTATTTTTTTGTTAAGTTTTTAAGTTGCTTAAAGAATTAAAAAAAATATTTTTTCTTAATTTTTTTGGTGAATTTTAACAACCATGATTTGTTTTCAATGAGTATAAAATTTTTAATCATCGGCTTTTTTTTAATTTATTTTGAGTAGCGAAATTAAACTATTAAGTTTATTTTGTATTTTTTTTTAAATCTAAAATAAATATTTTGTTCATAAAGAAATTGATATTAATAAATTTCTTTGTGAATCAATCGTCTAATCACATGCTCAAACAATATGCTTATATAGTGTTGGCGTATTTTTTTGACAAAGCTTTTAGGGTATTCAAACCAGATTGGAAGGACTCCTTTTCCTAAAATTAAATAAATTTTTTAGCTTATTTTTAATTCAATTTCTTTATTCAAAAAATTACTTGGGCAGGTCCGATAGATTGGTTCACTTGACCAAGAATGTAGTTAATAGCTTGTTCTCTCTCAACTCGCTTGAAAACTCCTTGAACAGCTACTTGGTAGTCCAAGCGTTTTTTGATTTCTTGATGAACTTGAGCCAAACGTTGTCTAAAAGTGGCTTCCAATTGTAAATCGACAGCTTCCTTTTAGAAATAAATAAATAAATTTTACAATTTTAATTTTTTTTTCCATGACTGACTCTTTTGGCGGCATGGATTATTTGATTAGCTTCTGGTAAAGTTTCTAGAGCTTGATTAGCTTGGATTTTGTGGTCGATTTCTTTAGTTTGATTATCTAAATCAGCAACTTGGGCCTTGTTTTGTTTGTCAGCCTCAGCATCAAGGAACTCTCCGAGTTGTTTGCCGTACAATTTAGAAATGGCGATGACACTGGTCAAAAAAACCAATTGTTCGGCGGTATCGGCCCAGTAGACGAATACTTCCTTTGACAACAAGGTGGTAACGGCACCCCAGAACAAAATGTACGGACCGCAGACTCCAGTTTTGTCGTACATGGCTTTGAACCATTCATCAGGCACCAGTCCAATTCTGATTTTACCTGCTTTTTCCGGAACTCTCAACGGTGGAAAATTGGCAAAGTCTCTCTCTGGTGCATCATGCGGAAAGCGTCTAGCTTCACCGGCAGCAGCAGGCTGAGCAACATTGGCATTGTTAGAACTTGTAGCTACACATCTAGAAAAAAGAATGTCTCATCAACACAATTCACAATTTAAAAAATATTTATTTGCTCAAAAATTAACAAATTTTAAAAAATAAAAAATTATTAAAAAAAAAAAAAGAATTTTTTTTTTAAATTAGAATTATTTTTCCCTATTGATCACTTTATAAATTAAATATTTCAAATAATCAATGTCAGAACTTGGCTTAAGTTTATCTAGAATATTGACTGCATTTTCGCAGTATTTTTTAGCCAGGAATCTAGTTTCCTTAATGCCATCGCTTTTCAAAACTAAATTGAACGCTTTTAGCACATCGCCTTCGTTGGCAAAGCGTCTCATGATCATGCCATTGAGCTCGGGATATTTAGCTGACGCGAACAAAACAGGCGCAGTAGCCAGGCCCAGTCTGAGATCAGCACCGGCGCCAGGTTTGCCCAGTTTGTCCGAATGGGAAGTAAAATCAAGCACATCATCTATCAACTGAAAAGCAATGCCAATGTTTTTACCACACTCATAGGCCATTTGAACAAGCTCCTCGTCAATTTTGTCTACACTTTGGTGACCATTTTTTTCTACCAACAAAATGGCAACTGCCTTGCAAGAGTTGGCAATCAAACTGGCAGTTTTGCGGTATGTCTTTACCGAGTAGTGTTCAAAGCGTTCAGAGTCATTTTCTTTGGTGCCAAATTGCATTAGTTCACCTTTGACCAAGTCTTCAAGAACAGTGGACAGTGTTTCAACAACTCTGGTGCTGCCAAGTCTGGCCAAAGCCTTGGAAGACACCGCTAGAACAAAATCTCCAGCCAAAGTCGCCTTGTTAGGCCCCCATTTCAAGCTCACACTCGGCTTGCCTCTCCGCAAATCGCTGGCGTCCACTATGTCGTCATGAATCAAGCTAGCCACATGGATCATTTCGGCAATGAGGGCGATCTTTCTCTGTGAGTCCATCAGGATGCAGTCTAATTGGATTTTTTGGTGGGGATTTGAATTTAGCATGCAGTGAACATTCAGAGCCCGAGCCATGGAACAAATGATCAATGGTCTAATCGACTTGCCACTTCCGTCAAAGTAGTACTCGCATATTTTTCTCAAGTCAGGCTTTGAGGTTGTGAACATGTTATTTATGTCTTGGTGCATATTTTTCAAGTCTGTCTGTACGTACTCTGATGCTTTTTTGTTGTCTTGTTCCTGGGTTATGTTGGATAAATTTGACGAGCTAAAGTCAACTTTGACCAAATGTGGACCTGGCTTTTTTATAGATTTTGTCAAACTTGATATAATTTCGAATTTTAAAGATGTTTCATATTTAGTTTAGGGTTTCACTTAAAAATTAAATTTCAAGAATGCAATAGAAAATGCTCGTGAAACAAATTTAAATTTGAAATTTTACCAAGTTGGACATGATTTAATAGTGAATACGAAATTGCAGGATTAAAATTTAATTTTTGAGCGAAAAAAAATTAGGAACTAGTTTGAATTACCTGTAAAGAATTGATTGCTTCTTGACCAAGCTACGAGCAACTCTGGACAGCATTTTGTTTTAGTTTTTTTATCTAAATAAAAGCGATAGCGGTGATTTACTTGATCAAGGTATGCATTTAAACAAACGCTAAAATTGAGTTAAGTTTTTTTCAATTCTGCAGAAAGATTTTTTTACATTTACATAGAGCTAGCTAGTTTGAAAATTACATAAATTGGTAGAAGTTTTGAACGCAAGCGTTCTCATTTGCTCTAGTGTATTTAAATTTTTTGCTAAAGAAAGCGTTTTAGATTTATTGAATAATTTTTAAAGCTTATAAATGCAAATTTGCAATTTGAATTTACTTATTTTTTATTGTGAAGCTTCAAATTTGTTTGCAATTCAAATATAACTTTGAATCAGTTTTAAACCATTTTGTTTTTATTACAAAAAAAAATATTAAAATAGAGAAAATATTTTACCGTAAATTAAAAATAAAATCAAGAATTAAATTAATTTTCAAACATTCAGTTTTTTTCTATTAATTTAGTTATTTAACAGAAATTTAGTTTGAGAACCACAAAATTTGAATATTTATTTATTTATTTGTTTATCTGTATCGAGCTAATGCTCCTTCAGAATATAAAAAATAAAATAAAAATTAAAAAAAAATTAAAAAAAAATGTATAAAAATGTCAAAAGAAAATTAAAAACGATATGTTGAATTAACATGAGATAAGAAATTTTCAAATATTTGATAGTTCAAAGAAAAAGAAGAGATTACTGGGTAGTAACTAATTACACAATGGAGTTGGATTTTCGGTATTTCTTGGTTCGAAATATTCTCTTTATGCTTCCAACAGTCTAAGGACCAATGGAACAGAATGACTAAGTCCTGCTTTGATCTTATGTGTCAGGTAACCAAGATTTTTAATTCCTTTTAGCTTTCGAATTTATTTCCATATATTTTTAGGTCAAAATCTTTTTTACATTATTTATTTAGAAAAAATTATTGAACAAGAATTCACCTAAGTATCTTTCATCTTATTTTCTAGATTACCATATATTAAGAAAGTCACAAGATCGTCAGCAAAGAGAAGGGAGTATTCATTATTGGTTTTCCTTTTCTTAGGAATATCATTAATAAATATGCTAAGAAAGAATATTAAAGTGTTATTTATTTTGATTAAACGTCAATTATAAAAAAATAAAATTGTCATTTATTTATATTATATTGTCAACAAAAAAATTAGTCAATTAAATGTATGAATCGTAAATTAAAAGTATTAGTTGTCATTTTAAGTAATTAGGTATCACATAAAAAAATTTAATGTCAATAAAAAAAACATTTTAATCAAAAAAAAATTAAGAAAATATTTTCAATTATTTCATAACTAAAGCTTTTGACTGCTTTTTTGGACGTCCTACTCCTCCTAATGGAATGTCGCAAGCTTCAGCTGGAAAGGACTCGAATAATCCTTGGCTATATGCAACACCAATTATATGCTTGCACATATAATGTTTGTGCCAAGACGGACAAGTGCATGTGCTTAATTTCCAATCATTTTCATTTAGACTTATTACTCTTAACTTCTGGAATGATTCTACAAATTCAGAATAGGTTTTCCATTGGCATTCCTTAATTGATTTAAGAAAATCAACGCATAGTTGTCTGTTCATTGTTCTAACAACTGGAATATTTGGCAATTGAATTTCAGCTTGATGGAGTTCCCTTAATGGTTCATATTCTGAGAGACTCTGACTTTCAGGTATAACCCTTTTTTTTGACCTCTTTTCGGTAAAATTCGCGTGGCAGCTGTTGGTTCAAACATTTGATTTGTGTGTGGCATTTGTTGTTTTAAAAGGTAGCTTTTGTTGTTTGCCGGTAAAAAAGTTGGTTGTTTACATGGAGTTCTTTGTACAAAATAGAATTTCGTTCCGTTTAAATTTAACTTTTCAATTTTTAAATCGTACAATGACCAATGAAAGGCTCTAGTATAATCGTCTAATGTAACATTAGGATAATGAGCGAATATTTTAGGATCAGTTATAGCTTCTGAGCGTTTAGTCGACCATCTGTTGAATATTCCATCCAATACCCTGAAAAACTCTTCTAACAAAAGTTCGCTTCGTTGACATAAGTCTTTTAATTGATTATTATATGATTCAATTGCATTATTTGTAACCGGATGGCCAGGTACTCTACCGTCAAACCAACCGTTTATTGAGGATTCAAGCCATGTATCTTTGAAATAAGTTACCATTTTGATAGCTGATGTTTCACTTTCCCATTTTAAACAAATAAATGGGAAGCTTGAGTAAACATTTTGTCACTTGTGCTCAATTGTAAATGATGAATGTCTTTATTGAAATTTGCGAAATGTTCATCCCGACTGATTGATTACTATGAACATGATCATCTATAGATAGATTTATTGTAACTTCCATTGTATTTATATGTGGAACTATTTGAAGACGTTTAGGGCATTTGTATCTTCCTGACATCGAACAATAATAATATCTAATTTTGAGACCAAGTTTGTTTACATAAGAATTTGCACTAGCCCACTTGCATTCTTCAATTTCATAATTCTCGATTAGTTAGAAAGCTTCTTCTAGATCATTTACCTTTCTGTAAAATTCATAAATAAACTTTGTTCTTTTGTTTCTTTTCGGAATCGGTTGTTCTATATCGTCTGCATCGTCTTCCGTGTGATCATGTAGCTGTTGATGGAGAGGATTTTTAACAATAAGAACTGAGGAGCTTGATTCTGAATTTAATTCAGCATCAAGGTCAAAAGTATCAATAGCGTTTATATTATTCATAATATAAAAGTAAATTTTTATCTGTTATTTTATCTGTTTTTTTATTTTATTTATTTATTTGTTTTCTGTACCGAGCTAGAGCTCCTTCAGAATAAGATAAAAATTAAAAAAAATAAAATAAAAATGAAATAAAATAAAATAAAAATAAAATTAAAGTTAATAAAATAAGATAAAAAAAAAAAAAAAAAGAATTAAAAAAAAAAAGTAAATAAGCTAAATAAATGAAAATTAATAATATATAAAATTGGAAAAGATTGTAACATGTGGCTCATGTTTAAATAGTTCAAGATTCAGGAAAAAAAGAAGAAATAGTAAGGTAGCAATTACACAATGGAGTTGGGTAGTCAATATATCTTGATTCGAAACCTTCTTTGTATTCCTTCACCAGTCTTACAACCAATGGAATAGAACGACTCAGTCCTGTCCCAACATATCTCTCACTCAATTCAAAAAGCCGATTCGAGACTGTTAGTAATTTTAGTTTATTAAAAGCCTCATGATGTACAATGTTGGAGGGAGTATCATATTTTAACTTAAGAATAGATCTGACTGCTGTATTCTGAATTGCTTGTAGTTTTTTGATATTATTTTCTGAAAATGAATTTAAGCAAGGAAAAGAATAGTCTAAAATTGATCCGACTAAAGATTTATATAAATTTCCGAGTGTGTTTTGATTAAGACCCCATTTTTTGTTTGACAATATCTTAATAATATTTAGCCTTTTATTGCAGCGCTCTTTAATTTCATCTACCAGTATATTAAAGTTTAATTTAGAATCAAATTTAATACCAAGAAACTTGATTTCTTTTTGTCTCTCTATTCTGTTTCCATAAATTTTTAAGTTAAGATTATCACTCTTTTTTTTGTACCTAGAAAAGACTACTGAACACGACTTTTCAACTGATATCTTCATTTTCCACTTAAAAAGCCATTGTTCTAGTTCGTTGAGGTATTTATTGATCTTATTTTCTAGGTTCCCCTTTTTGTTATAAATGAAGAATGTAACTAGATCATCTGCGAAAAGCAGAGAGTATTCATTATTTGTTTTGTTTCTTTTATGTGCTTTTTATGAGTTTAAATAACAGATTCTTTGAGTAAACTGATCTAATTTGTTATTGACATTTAATCATTTTTAGTGACACTTAGTGTATAAAATGACACTTAATACATTTAATTGACATTTAATATATTAGATGACAATTTATACATTTATATGAAACTTAATTTTTTGAATGACAATTAATACATTTAATTAACATTATTTTAAATGACGTTTAATCAAAATAAATGACGATTTAATATGCGATATAATATAAATAGAAAAAGACTATGCATTTTGAAAATTTTAGAAATGCTCGAGGCAAAGTGTCACTATAATTGTTATCTAAATTTAAAATTAGTTAACGAGCTTAAAGTAACTACAGAGATCAAAAAAGAGGCAACTGAGATTAGTGATAAAAATTTGAAAAAGCTAAAAGAAAATTTATATATTTTGACTGTAAATCAACCAAAATTTCAATTAAAAAAGACTAATTTTGAACTTATTTTTTTTATTTTTTTTAAACTAAAATTAAACTTTTTATGTATTTTTTATTTTTTTTTGTGTGTAAATTTCATTAAAAAATTGTGTATAAATAAAATTATTTTTTGATGTTTATGAAAAAATTATTATGCTTGTATATCTTGTAAAAATGGTGTATAAAAAATATTTTAATCGTGCATAAATAATTATCACCCTTTCTTGACTTGTAGGAAGCAACGCGTAGTATTAGGCGAAAACGTCTCGGATTGGAAAGATGTCCTAAGTGGAGTCCCACAAGGTTCTGTCATTGTTCTTTACTTTTCGTGATCTTTATCAACGACATCCCAAGTGTGACAAAGGGCTAAATCTAAATTTTCGTGGATGATTATAAACTGATCAACATCATCTGAATTCGCCTTGACGTTGAACAAGTACAGTGAGACATTGACAAGATTGTTAAATGGTCTGACGATTGGCAAATGAAAATCAACTCCAATAAATATAAATTTATGCTTCTCAAAAGTAAAGAAATTAAAACATTTGAACAGTTAATGAACAACTTACCAATGAGTCAAACAACTGTTGAACAAAATCTTGGAAATTATTTGACTGACGACTTAAAATGGGCACACCAAGTGACACGGGCAGCAAATAAAGCGAATGCAGAGTTGGGTCAGCTCAAACAAACCTTCAAGTGCTGGTCCATAAATACTTTTAAGCAGCTGTGTGTCTCATTTGTTAGACCACATTTGGATTATACTGCAGCAGCTTGGAGTCCATGTACTAAAAAGGACTCGAACATTTTGGAACGAGTGCAGAGACGAGCTACGAAATTATTGTTTAGTTTTAATAATCTGGATTATGATAAAAGACTTACTATGTTAGGGTTGACGACACTTAAGACAAGACGAGATCGAGGAGACCTAATTGAAACCTTTAAAATAATGAACTGTTTCGGCGCAGTTGAATGGCAGAATCTGTACATTAAAAGTCATGCACCAACAAGTAATGGTCCAGCTGGTGGAATCCGAGGACATCATAAAAGATTGACCAAGCAAATGACAAGGATCAAGATGAGAGAGAACTTGCTTTATTTGCTTACTCACAGAAATAGACAATGAGAAAATTTAAAAGAAAAAATCCTTTCTAAACTTTTTCATACTAAAAATAAAGATTATAAATAATTAAAATTTTAATTATTTATATTAATTTGAACTAAAATTTCTCTTATCTTTAACATATCCGAATTCCTAAACCAGGGCTCCGTGCCGGATCCTGTTTAATTTTTTATTTTGGTTATTAAAATACTGATAAAGTACAAAAAGAACAGAAAGTACAAAAAGAAACAGGGCCAGATAAATTAAATTTTAGAAAAAGTACATAAAGTATCTTAAGATCTTAATCCAATTTATCTCTTTGGTTTGTTTTTCGATGATTTAAGTCTCACAGGCAATGTATAAAAAAAATTGCCAAAAATTTCAAAAAATACAATAATCTTCAAGAGATAATTTGATGTTAGTTAATAGTTATTACTGTGACATTATAACAAGGAGAACGTCTGAATCCACCACTGCTTTGTAGTGCATTTAGGTATTTTCTTTAATCTCTTATTCTCTAATCCATACTGAACTTAAGTTCCTTCGAATAAAATCAAAAAAATCAAAACAATAATAAAGTTAAATAAAATAAAATCAAACAATAAATCAAAAGACTTTAATTTTTTTTTTTTTAAAGTCAAGGTCCGGACTTTTTTTTAATTTTTTTTTTGAGTTAAATCAAAACTTTGACTCTGACTTTTCATCATTTCGACTTTATACTTGACTATTGACCAACTCTGCTACTTACACTTACATAAAAATAAAAATCCGAACTTTTTTAGAATCAGACTTGTTTTTAAGTAAAAAGTTTAAGTTTAAGTCATTACTTAAATTTATATTTTAAGTCAGAATTAATATTTTAGTTCTGGATTTTTTCCATTCCAAGTGGTAATTATGGAGGCCAAGCAAGCGTTGGACTTTTTTTAAAAAAAATATTTTAAAGTCTGGATTTTAGTTATAAAAAAATTTTAACTTTGACTTAGAGTTTTTTTTTAAAAAAAAACTAAGTCTGGACCTGGACTTTTTTAAATGACTAGGACTTTTTTTAGGGACTTTTAAACAACTCTGCCCAAAACCCAATCATATCCAATTAAAAAAATTAATTAACAATTTTGTAAAATTTATACGGTATTGTTGTACTGAGATTTACAAAAATATGTTACAAATAAATTTAAATTTGGTTCAATTTTTTTTATTTTTTTTGCTTGTCATATTTTTATGTTTTTTTTTCTCTCACAATTTATCTTCTCATTATTTCAATTATTTAAAATAAAATTTATGAATTAATTTTTTTAATATTTTTTTTTCAATTTTTCGAGGCTAAAAGACAATTTTGATGCACACCAAACCTCGAATATGATTTTTGCTAAACACGTTGTGTTCATTTTTGAATTATTTGGAATATTTTATTTAAATTTAAATTATGCTTTTGATATCAACTTTGTAAAAGAACTAAAATGAATCTTAGTTTGGAATGCCAAGAATGGATAAATACCAACAAAAATGCTCGCTTGATCAAAACAGCCAAAAAATCAAAGCAAAACAAAAATCAAGATTTATCCAATACCATTTATCTACTTCAGATAGCGCCTTCTAGGAGCTCTAACTCAAAATTAGCATGTCTCATGTCCAATCAATTCATTAACATCTTTGACCAAAGCAGCCTCAAATCGATACTTAAATTCAAGGCTCTAGAAGAATCCTCAAAAACACTTACAGAAATAGGATTCTATAGTAAAAATGATGACTTGGTTTTTGGCAGCTCGGACAATGGCAGCCTGAAATGCTGGGACTTGAGACAAAACCAATCAACAGAAAAACTCGACGAATGTCTGTGCTTTAAAACTGATGAGGAAAGAGAGTTTCTGTCAGCTGATATAAATCTATCGGATAATTTTTTTTTAGTGGGAACCAACAAAAATGTTGACAATGCTGTAGTTTATATATTTGACGTTCGAATGAGTGGAAGATTTCTTCATAAACTTTCTGAATCTCACAGTAATGATATAACTCAAGTTAAATTTGATCCAAGTACTGAGTCAAAATTTTGCACTGGTTCACTTGACGGACTTGTTTGCTTATACGACCTGGAACAACAGCCTGAAAATATTGTCAAAATTCCAGTGGACAAAAATGACGAAGAGGATGAAACAGATTCGGATGAAGATCCAGACTTAATGGAGCAAGTATTCAATGCTGATTCTTCTATTCAAAAAATTGGATACTTGTCAAGCAAATGTTCTGGCATGGATCAGCTTTACGCAATTACGTACACTAATGATTTATTTGTATGGGATTTACAAAGCCATGATGTTGTTCATCAATTTAAAAGTTCAAATATAGGGACTGTAGGTGTTAGTTCTGATGGTGAGCAAGATGAAGACTATTTTTTTGATTGTTTCTATATGAAACCGGACTTGGTGACCATTTGCAAAGGCTATAAAAATGGAAAATTCAAGCTTTTAAATGACAGGGATTTTTTGAATGAAATTTGTTTTGAAACTGGTGGTGAAGATAGTTCGAAAAGAATGCATCGAGACATAATCAGAAGCTCATATTGGAATGGACAGAATTTTTATACAGCAGGTGAAGATGGATTTTTGTTCAAATGGAAGTTGACTGATAAAAATTCGAAACCAATGGACTCGAATGAAATTGAAAAAACAATTTCGAACAAAAGAGATTTAAAAGATGGTAGTGAATCAGAAAATGAAGAAAAAGATGCTCCAAGCAAGAGACCAAATAAAGAGAGAATAAGAAAAAGAAATTTTTTTTGGCAAAAAACAAACAAAATAAATAAATATAACAATTAAAGCAATTTATTTGAATTTAATTATTATCATTATTTTCCTAAATACTGTTTAATTCTTATTCTATAGAAACATCTTGGGAACAATTTTTTGGCAAAAACTAAAAGAAAATTTTTGTCCGCAAGTTTTTTGTTGATCTTTATTTTGTTATAATAAGTCATTTTTTTGGCTTTTATTATTTTATCTTAATTATTAATTTTGAAAGCAGAAATAGAATTTAGGAAAATCAGAAGCTAATGCTTTGTATAGAATTTCTTGAATGGTATTACACTTTTTTACTTTTTACCTCAATAGTATTGCTTTTTTCCAAATATTTGAGAAATAAAATAAAATTCACTATAAATTTTACAAAATCATAAAAATAAATCTAATGGCAAAATTAAAAATATTGAAATTGGCCGCAGAATTGATAACGAAGATAATTGAGCTTTTAAAAATGTTTTTCAATGGGCATGAAAGGACTTCATTTCATTTTTTTAACTTACACGGTATATCACTTCGAGATTGTGAATGGGATAATTTTTGATTCCCAGGATGATCGTGCATTTTTTTAAATCTTTAATTTTAAACAAAGCACCATCATCTAAATTGAATGTTTTTAATATTAAATTCTATTAAACAATTCAAATTAAATTTAAAAATTTAATTTGAGCTATAAATAAGAATACCAAAATTAGATTTTAAAAATAATCTTATATCTATTTTTGAATTGATCTTAAATTTTTAATTTAGATTATAATTAAAGAAATTTATTCATTTGCTTATTATCTATGTGCCAGGTTTTAGCTACTTCAGATAAAAAAAAAGAAATAACAAATTCGGAAAAGTAAAAAAAAATAATAATCAAATATATATTAAGATGTTTAAAATCTTTTATATATTTTGCATTAATAAAAACGAAATTTTTTTCGCAAAAAAAAATGTGTGTTCAGTGTGTGTAAAGTATAGGTTAAGATTAAGTGTGAGTTGAATAGACATTAAATGTGTGTAATTTGTTAAGTAATACAGGGCTCGTATTAATTTTTAATAAAAATTAAAATTTAAAAATAATAGTAAAAAAAAACAAATTTATATTAAAATTATAAAATTTTTCAAAGTTCACTATGAGATTTCATTACTATATTTACATTCCATTGCATAGTATGAACCACTCATGATTATGGAATGTGGTTTTAAGCTCATAAATAGTTTTAAAATTTCTAAATTCTTATTGACTGAAGTTTTTTTTTTTTAATATTTTTTATTTCTTCTTTAAAATTTTTTTTATTACATCGCCAGAATTGGCGTTAACTGAATTAAATAAATAAATAAATAGTTTTAAAGTATGAATTTCAATCCTTAGTGTAATGCCAGCTCGATAGATTCACAAATTGTCTTGTAAATGCTCATTTTTTGGTTGAATTTTTCAGTTTGATATTCTGATACTAAAATTTAATATTCCTTCCCACATTATATATCACAAAACCTTGAATAAACTTAAACTCTCTCTCGAATCGACTTTTTGAATTGAGCCAAAGATATATAGCGGATGAGCTGGGTCATTCTATGCCATTGGTTGCCAAACTCGTGGAAGAATATAAAAGGGGTTTTGAATCAAGATATATTGAATATCCGACTTCATTGTGCTACTTCTACTTAACTTTTTCTTCTTTTTTTTTATGAAAACCAAATAAACAAACAAATGAAAATAATGTCCAATATTCAAAACAAGCATATTTTTGAACATTTACAAGTAGTTTGCTAATTTAATTATAAATTAATTGCGATTCTTCCCTAAAAAAACTCACCATCACTCGAATTTCTTTAAAATTTTGATAAAATTATAGTTGCTGTAGTTTATATAGAGTTGAACATTTCTTCCTAATCTTTCTGAAACTCACAGCAATGATATATGTCTAGTTAAATAAAAATATGAGTAACTTACTCATATTAAAATCAACTTGTAAAAATTCCCCTTTAAAAGTCTATTCTTGAAAATTTTTCCCTTTAAAACTTTTTCCTTTTAATAAAAAATAGAAAAGCAGAAAATTTTTTTATGAAAATTTCTTTATATGTAAAAAATTACTATATGTTTAGAGTCATTTGCTGGGTGTCTATTTATGTACCCATCTTATCATTAGTAGACCTTATGATTTGCAACTTTGGCAACGCCAACGATATTTAAAGGTTAGATTAGTATTTTAAGTATTTTATTCTCATAATCTAGAGATCGGTAAAAAATTAAAAAGAAATTAAATTAATGTTTTTTTTCTTAAAAATTTAATTGTATTTTTTCATGGACTTTATAATTTAAATTTTTTTCCTTATAGAGCTGAGGGTCGTTCATTTAAAGATTGGTAAATATCAATTTTTTCAATTATAAATTTTAGAAGGGAAAAATATGGAAAGGGAAAACTTTTAAAGGAAAAAAACATATAAAATCACGTACTTGTTGCTTATATGACTTGAAACAACAGCATAAAACTTAAATTAAAAAATTATCTCCAGATAAAAATGACGAAAAATATGAAGATTAAAAACAATTTAGTCAAGAATAGAAAAAAAAAATTTTAAAAATCTAAAAAATAAAACTCTCTTTTTATAATTTAACTTTATTTTTTAATTTAGAATTTTTTTTGAGTTTAAAAATTCGCTATTCTCAAATTTTTAATGTTTTTTTTGTTAAAGTAATAATAATTAATGGTCAATTTTTTTTAAGACTAAATTTAGCGAATAATTGCAGCATTAGCTGAATTAAGATTATTAATGGTGTTGGTCTTTTTGTTGTGCTATCAATAATTTAGGCTTTGAAGGCAGCGAGGAAATCGACGACGACTTTCTTCAATTTGGCATCGGTTTCCGGGCTCAATTGATTTTCGGCACGGATGGTGCTCAACATGTCTTGTTGCGATGATCTCAAATGCTTCAAAAATTCAGCTTCGAACTTGGTTATTTTGGCTGGTTCAAGCTTGTCCAAGTGGCCTCTTACACCGGCATAGATAACACAAACTTGCTCCTCAATTGGCAATGGAACTTTGGCAAAAAAAATTAGTCATCTTAATTCAATTGCCACAGCAATGCTTACCATATTGACCTTGCTTCAACAACTCGGTCAATCGGACACCTCTGCTCAACAACTGCTGAGTGGCAGCGTCCAAATCAGAGCCGAACTGGGCGAAAGCAGCGACCTCACGATACTGGGCCAATTCCAGCTTCATGGTACCGGCGACTTGTTTCATGGCCTTGGTCTGAGCAGCAGAGCCCACTCTTGACACCGACAGACCGACGTTGATGGCCGGTCGAATGCCCTTGTAGAACAACTCGGTCTCCAAGAAAATTTGACCATCAGTAATCGAAATTACGTTTGTTGGAATATAGGCTGACACGTCACCAGCTTGGGTCTCGATCACTGGCAAAGCAGTCAATGAACCGCCGCCGAACGATTCGTTCATCTTGGCTGCTCTCTCCAACAGTCTGCTGTGCAAGTAGAACACATCACCTGGGTAGGCCTCGCGACCTGGCGGTCTTCTCAGCAACAAACTCATTTGACGGTAGGCAACAGCTTGCTTGGACAAATCATCGAAAATAATCAAGGCATGCTTGCCATTATCTCTGAAGTACTCGCCCATGGCCACACCTGAATATGGTGCCAAGTACTGCAATGGAGCTGCATCAGAAGCGGTGGCTGACACAATAATGGTGTATTTCATGGCATCTTTTTTTTTTTAAATTAAATTTATTAGAATAAAAGTAACGAAAAAATTTTTTTTTTAAATTTTTTCCTAAATTTAATAAAATTTTTTTGAGAAAAATTTTTTTTCTAAATTTTTATACAAAATTTAATAACCCTACCCCTTTTTTTAAATTTTTTACAATTTAATAAAATTTTTTTATATTTTAAATTTTTTAACCAGCGTTGGTCAGTCTTTTTACCATTGCCAGTTTCTCAAAAAAGAAAATCATTTTTTTTTTTAATTTTTTCCTAAATTTAACAAAATTTTTTTCAACATTTAATAAAATTTTTTTGAGAAAAATTTTTTTTCTAAATTTTTATACAAAATTTAATAACCCTACCCCTTTTTTTAAATTTTTTACAATTTAATAAAATTTTTTTGAGAAAAATTTTTTTATATTTTAAATTTTTTAACCAGCGTTGGTCAGTCTTTTTACCATTGCCAGTTTCTCAAAAAAGAAAATCATTTTTTTTTAAATTTTTTACAAAATTTAATAAAATTTTTTTCAAAACTTAATAAAAATATTTTGAGAAAAATTTTTTATATTTTAAAATTTCTTTGAGAAAAATTTTTTTATATTTTAAAATTTTTTTACCAGCATTGGTCAATCTTTTTACCAATTGAGCCACTGTTGATCTCTTCTGACCAATGGCAACATAAATACAGTACAATTTTTTTTTCTCGTCATTTCCATCATTGAATCTTTTCTGGTTGATGATGGTGTCGATGGCCACAGCGGTCTTGCCAGTCTGTCTGTCACCGATGATCAGCTCTCTTTGGCCTCTTCCGATCGGCACCAAACTGTCCACAGCTTTGATGCCAGTTTGCATGGGTTCTCTGACTGAAACTCTCGGGATGATGCCCGGAGCTTTGACGCCGACACGAGCACGCTGAGACGAGTTGATCGGGCCTTTGCCGTCAATTGGGTTGCCCAAGGCGTCAACAACACGGCCCAGCAATTCTGCACCAATTGGCACGTCCACAATAGAGCCAGTTCTCTTGACAATATCGCCCTCTCTGATCAGCTTATCGTTGCCAAAAACGACCACACCGACGTTGTCCGGCTCCAAGTTGAGGGCCATACCCTTCAGTCCACTCGAGAATTCCACCATCTCTTCGGCTTGGCAGTTTTTTAGGCCGTACACACGCGCAATACCGTCACCAATGGACAACACGCGACCTGTCTCTTCCAAATCAACGTTGGTCTTGGTGCCGAGAATTTTTTCTTCCAAAACACTGGATATTTCTGGCGCACCACCAGCCATCTGTGGACTGCTGGTCGAAACAGCACGCTTGGCAATCAACGAGGCAGCAATTGCACCATTGTTTTTTGGCAATATCTAAACAAATTCAATTAGCCTTTTGTTTTTTGATTAGCAATAGCAAAAAATGAACCTTTGAGCTGTTTCGGGCCAAAGTTTTCAAAAAGGTAGTCGACAATTTCGAGCTTGACATGGCTGAATAAAATCAACACTTAAAATATCTATAATAAAAAATAAAAAAATAAATATATATATTTTAGATAGTGAACAGAGGTATATCTTTTATTAGGAAAAAAAAGTAAAAATTATAGCCGAGCTTTAGCTTGCAGTAGCTTGCTTTTTATTTTTATATAACATTATAAAAGACTCTTTAGCAAGGTTTAGCTTTTTTTGTTGTTGTTGTGTTCAGCGCTTGCTTAAATTTTCAATTTTATAAATTAATATAAGCATTGGAATTGTTTAGCTGTGGCGTGCGTGAGTTTTTATTTTACAAGATTATTTTAATTGACGGTAAACTTGCACTCAAGTGAGTTTGTTTGCAGGAATATTTTTGAATTTTGGTAAGCGTTTTTTTTTTGTTGCTTGGTACATGCACGAATTTTGAGTTTGGTGCAAAAGTTTGCTTTCAATTTGCTTTTAAAAATTATTTTTAAATCTAAAACATAATTATTCGGTATTTTGGATGCTAGAACTTTTGGTATCTTTGTTTTAAGTAGAATTTTTTGTAGAATATGATTGATAGTGAAGCTGAATTATGGGCAAAGATTGTTTCTAAACGCGCACAAATTTACACACACATATACACAGCGTCGGATAGGAATAGAGAAATTTTTTCCATATCGAGTTTTTTTGACTTATTAAATTTTTTTTTCAATTTATTTTAATATTTTGGCCAGCATTGACAGTTAATTTCAATTTTTTTGAAAAGATTTCTAAGGCTTGAAAAATATTCTACTTGTAAATTATTTTCAAAGATTCTTGAGATCAGTGTGTCATTTGGGGATTTAATGCTAAATATGTCAGTTTTTAGAATAAATGAGAAGACTGCAAAAAATTTTTCTGATAAATTCTTTATACATTTTGAATAAAGTTTAAAATTTTTTTTAATAATAAATATATTAATCGAAAAGCTTTTTTAAGTCAATTTATAATCTTGGTTTAAAAAATATTTAAAGTGTAAATTAAAAATTAGGAAACTATTTTTTTATTACTATTATGAATACAACTTGATATATTACAGTTTCGTGAAATTCAATGTCAAAAAATAGAAAAAACTTTGAAGCTTTTTTACTACAAATGAAAAATACCTTTAGACTATACTAAATATTTATTTCAAAATAATTAATATTTATTTATCTGTCAATTTATTTTGAAAAATTAATAAAATAGTATCTTGATATTTTGTTGTATTAAACTAATTTTCAACTTGGTGATAAAAATTTATAATTATTTTTCCTTTTTTAATATAATTTAATAACTGAAATTTTCAAAATATTTTTGAGTCCTTTATCCCTAATTGACACCTAAGTTTACACCTTAATTGTTTTTTAGATATAATAAAATGAAGAACGGATGATATAATAG
This sequence comes from Brachionus asplanchnoidis, assembly GCA_025491095.1. Lineage (NCBI taxonomy): Eukaryota > Metazoa > Rotifera > Eurotatoria > Ploima > Brachionidae > Brachionus > Brachionus asplanchnoidis. The sequence goes on from JAILYF010000004.1 coordinate 3,859,780, forward strand.
ATGTAGAATGGTCTTTTTCAGTCTAAAAGAAAATTTAAAAATTATTTAAAAAATTCAATGAGCCAAGAGCGACTAAATTTAATCTCAATTTTAAGCATAGAATCAGAGGAAGTCTATATTTTAAATATTGAAAAAATTTTAGAATTTATTGTGAAGAGTAAAAATAGAAGATAATTTTTTTTCTAATTTATATCCAACATAGAGATAACTTTTTTTTTCAACAGAACCGCTAACATATGGAACTTGCTGCCAAATGAATTAGTTGAAGCCCCCAATGTTAACAGCTTTAAAGCAGGCATTGATTGCTGGATGAGCAGTAATCAATCACATCAGCTGTCTTAGTGTGCCTTATCAGCACACTCGCTGGCTAGCCAGCTACAGTCAAAACTACTACTACTACTACTATATCCGTTTAAAATTAATTAGTAATTGGTGAATTGTGAATATATTTTTGTTAATAAAAATAATTAACTATTATATTTTTTGTGGCCATTTAAACATTCCTGTTATATAAAAAAAAAAAGCAGCTCTTTGAATTATACTTATTAAGTTAGCAAAAAGTTTTTATTTCTATTTATTTAAACTTTTAAATTACTGTAAACGAAAAGCTTAGATAAAATAAACGAAAATCAGGGTCTTTATTCGTATCAACCAGAATTTATTTAAATATATGATACAAGTATCAGAATGGATCAAAGTCCTTCTTTATAAATATTAATATTAAATTAGTATTAAATGTTTAATATCTAAATTAATTAATATTTAATATTAAATATTAAAAAGAAAGTAAAATTATGGATAAAAAAATTTGTTAATTTACTGATAACTCATTGATCTCTTGCACAAATTTTGAATTTTTCAAAAAGTGCATAAAATTTGTGGTTCGAATTAAATTTTATGTAAAAACGAAACATTTAAATCATTTAAGATGCAGAATTATTTTTGTAAAAAATGATTTCAGGTCCACTGATTCTACTAAATTTCACAAAACACATTTTATTTAATGTAAAATTGTTTGCAGCATTTTACTTATAGGATTTATCTATGTTTTTTTGTTGTCCCATTTTTCCCAAAAAGTAGAATAATTAATTTGATAATTTAAAATTAATTTTATTAATTTCTTTTTTATTTTCAGTTCGACAAATATTCAGCAAAAGAAACGTCATCAAAGCATCATCAGTTTCTTTTATTTTTTTTTTTACTTTTTTAAAGCTATAATCATTGTTTAAAAACTTTGAGAAATTTTTTCTTGGAAATTATTTTTAATTCAAATTTTTACAATTAATTCCTCTAAACAAATGTGGAATATTAGAATTTAGTTGAACATAATTCTTGATACACGAATTCAAACTAACCTGGTTACAGCATATATTTTTCAAAAATCGAGTGTATATAAATAAAATTTTGAATTTTTTTTTCGTTTTCGTTCAATTCTAGTTTTTTATATTAAACGACTTAAAAATGAGGCTTAAAAATCTATTGCCATGGAAACAAAATTATTAAATAAATCATAAAAAAATTCAACTTTTTATTATATTGAAAGAATTTTAAGTAATTGGAAAATATTACTCTAAATCATTTAAATATTTTAATTAATAAATAGATAAAAAAAAAGTTTTTTTTATTATCAGGATGCCTTCTAACCAATATCAACAGGAAGAGAGTATCTACAACTTGATACCCCAAGAAAAAGTCATTCCACCAAAGCCACCAAGGTTGGTTTTTGTATTTTTTTATGCTAGTTAATGATTTAAGTCGGTCATTTTGAAGATACGAGTCAAAATTTAAAGAGACAGCAAAAGATGAGCTGAAGAAAGTAAAGCAGGATCACAGAACAATGGGTTATTCTAAGGAACCAGTTCCAAAGCCAAATGAGTATTTAAAAGCCCATGAAAAAGAGCCGAAACTCCCGGACCCTCTAAAAACCGGACGTATCAACGACAAAATTAAGCCAAGTGTACCAGATCCAGTGAAAGACAGACCTCTTCTTGGAATAAAGACAAACAAAAATTTCATTTCTCAAAACGCCGTAGACACAATAATGGCTGTTCCTAAGAAACCAGAGAAAAATTTTGTCGACACTCGAAAAGGAGATAAATTTAAGATTGAGCCCAGTGGCCTAGAGCCAGTGTACGTCAAAAAGAAAGTAACTTTGATAGAAATTTTGGTAAATTTAAATATCTCAGCTCATTATTTAGACTTTTGGTACGGTTCCCACTTATATCATTGATCGAAACGAGGAGCGATGCAAAGCCAGAGCTGAATATGAGGCTTACATGCAAGAGTACTTTAAAAAGGGAGCTATGCGAACCATGTCTAACGAGGAAAGAGAAGCTATTCTACAAGGTTTAAAAAAAAATTGGGATGAATTGCATCATGCTTATCAGTCATTGAGTGTCGTAATTGATACTTTGCCGAAAAAAATGAAAAAAGAAAAAATTGAAAATGAAATGAAAGCTTTGGAAAAAGATATTGACTTGCTACAAAGACATCAAATGATTTACATTGCTGATTGAGTGATAGTGAAATACACTTTGAAATATCTGTTGACTAAATAATCATTTCTTAAAACTTTTTTATATTTTATTCGAATAAACTAATTTATATTTAATTAAATGTTTTATTTTCTTTTTATTTTAAAATTTGTGTTTTTCTTGTATTAAACCTAAAGTATCAAACAACCTGAAGAAAAGTTTCTGTATAGAGTTCACGAAATTCAAAACTTTAGTGCTATCTGAATTCCGCATTTTTGACTCAAAATTCGTAATAAATATATATTTATATTCAAGGTTAATCAACAGGCTAGTGTCCTTATCTTTTTCAAGACTGATTAACACTTCATTTATTTAATTATTTAAAAAAAAATAAAAATAAAATACAAAATATTCTTTTTTAAAATAAATTTCAAATTTTACATAAAAAATAAAAATAAAAAATATAAGAAATCTCATTTAAATTAAATTTTTTTTCAGTTAAATTTAAAATTTTTGTAAAATAAATCAAATTTATCGAATAATTTTTACGCTTTTTTGTAAATTAAGCTTATATTATTAAATACAGACATTTTAAAGTGATTAAAAGTTAAATTAATTTTTTCAATAACAAAATTATTAATTAATTTTGGAAAATAATAAGAAAATGTCATTTCACCAAATTTTGATCTAGCTAAAGTTGAGTTATTTTTACCTATTTTTTTTAACAGTGCTTGCTGTTTAATGATCTAAGTAAAAGAACAAAGAGCAAGAGAATCATCAAAATTGGCCGAAAAAGTTCTAAGTCGTTTATAGATTTAATCTAATTTGTCAGCTAACAATTGATTTGGCATCATATTTTTTGAGTCATATCAATAGAATAGATTTATTATTGGAAGATTTTTTTATTAAAAATACATTTTGATTTTTTTGAAGCTTACTTTTTTATGTTGAATCAAATTGTATAAAAATTAGAAACAAATCTTTAAAAGTAATAATTTTAATATAAATTTTAATTAAATGAATGGTTCCAATATATATACTTAAGAATATCGTACTAATTTATTCATAACATTTTCAAAATCGTCATTTAGATGATTGTGAAAAAATTAAATTATTGAAGGAAAGCGGAAAAAAGTTGAAGAGAGCTTTATTTTTTTATACTGGTTTGGAAGTAAACCAAAGAGCGCATTTCCTTATTTATTCAGTTTTAGATACAAGCAGTTTGTCAATCAATCTTCTGTTTCCTTTTTGACTTGATATTTTTCTAAAATAAGTTGAAAAATATTTTTATACGCTAGAATTTATTGGTGTCATTAAAAATTAAATTTTTTTATTAGAAAAATACTGCTAATACCAAGGGTATAGACAGCTCGGCAATTTTGGGGGGAAAAATTCGTGTTGATTTTAATGATTATTGAACCAAAAATTGAATATTTTTGATTGATAATTTATTTTTGAAAAAAAAGGTTGACTCGGCAAAGTTAATCGTCTCGCTTATAAAATTTAATTTTAAAATTTAATTTTAAAATGTAACTATTTTTATTGTTACAATATATTAAGTGAACTTCTAAGAATAGATTTTTAGTTAATTTCATAACATAATTTTTATTTGAATTTAATTTGTGTCACATGTTATGGTTTTTTTTAACTTATTTATCTAAGATTTTCTATTAAACATTTTTCTTAAGCCTATTAGGCTTGAAAAATAATAAAATAATACAGTAATGGTGTACTCAGGATTACATAAACCTTTATGGTTTGATACGAAACTTAGCTCCTACTTTAATCTTAATTTGGAATATAATTTTCTTATTTTAAAAAAAATTTGCTATTTTTATTTGTAATTTCAAATAGCTAAAGCTCAGGACAGACAGATTAAATATTGAAAATAAAAATTAAAACAAATAAGAATTTTACTATGAAACAATAAACTAGGATATTTAGATCGTTTGATGATTTATATGTAAAACTTTATTTCCTTTTTTCTTTCAAGTTAGAAAATTTCTAAAAAGATTAGTTCAAGATTTATTGAAACAGATCTGAAAAACATACTAAAGAGGTGATTTATTTGGAATGTTAAAATTTAAAATTAATATTGAATAAACTGGACCTAACAATAGTCCTTTTCTGAGTCCAAATATTAAAATTGTATGAAATCTAAACAAATGTAATCTTATAAAACCAAGGAAATATCTTCAGAAGGAATTAGTTAAATTTTTTTTCAAAAATCATTAATCATTAATCATTAATCAAATATAATAGATAATAAATAGGAAATTCTTATAAATGTTTAAATTTCTTAAAAAATTTTAAATATTCAATTTTTTTTTTTATTCAGAACTTAAGTATTTGATCCAAAAAAAAATTATGAAATCAAAATGATATTTTACTAAAATTAATTTAAAAGTTATCCTAAAATCATTTTATAACATGAAATAATTTTTTCAATTATCTCATTTGAAAATTTTTTAAGTATATCAAATTAATTATTGAGTATAAAATGTTTGATTTAATAATAAGATAACAATTTTAAATTCGAATTATTGAGTAAATTAATGTTAAATTTATATGAATATTGATACGATCATAATACTTGCTATTTTTATTATTTTCATTTTATTCACATTTCTTACTTTTAATTTTATCATACTTTGATTTAATTTTAAATATTTGATAAATCCATTTTGAAACAAAAAAAATTTGAATTTTAAAATTTCAAAACTATATAAATATTAGTGAATAATATTTATCTTAAATCTTTTCAATGTAATTAAAAAATTAAATTTCTTAGCTTAAAGAATTGCATTTTTTTAAATAAAATTTGAGTTTGCGACCTCTTAATTTAAACTATCAAGAAATAATGTAATAAATTATTAAGTTTTAGGTGTTTAACAAAACCAAAAAATTTCAATTCAGATGCTTTTGATAAAGAGATCAAAGCTTAATCATAATTGGATATTAGCTTGAACTATCTGAGTTATTCAAGAAGGCGTAAATTAATCAAGTGAGAATAAAAAATAAAATAATTAAAATTATTGAAAATTTTACGTTTATTTTATTAAAATAAATGAAAAATTTCCAAAATTTTTTTTATTCTCTCATTTCTTTGACACGTCTGATGGTCGATCTAACTGTTTGAGCAGCAGTAGTACTTTAAAAAAAAATTAGACAAAATTACGATTGCTTAAATAAAAAACTTAGCTCACCTGAATACATAGGCACCGCCAGCAGCAGTGATACTGCATTTTTTACAGCTCCAAATGCCCACAGAAGTACGCTTCATTTGGTCCTTAAATAAAATTTTTTTTTTAAATTTAATCGAGTGTCGAATAAAAAGAAGTCTTACTTTGCCGCAGAATGTGCATCTGTATTTGGCGTGCTGTGTCACTTCCATCTTTTTGACCATTTTACGCAAAGATGAACCATATCTGGTACCGTATTTACCAACAATTCCGACTTTCTTGGTTCTTTTGGCCTGAAATAAGCAAAAATTTCTTTAACGATCTATCGATTGACATTGATTCTTGCCGATCAAATTAATTAATACGGCAAGATTAAATTGGATCGAAACCTACCATTTTTATTCAAATTTCTCTCTATCGAGTTCTTTTCTAATATAATTCACAATTTTCAAAATATATTTTTTGTACCTTGCCACTAGTTTTAGATGCAGTTTAAATATGTTAAAGAAATATATAGTGCATACATATTTGTGCTTTTTTTGCATTAAAAATTTAAAAAGTGCACTTTTGCAAACTAGAATTTAATGTCTCATAAAGACAAATTAAAAAAAAAATTTATCACCAATTAAATATTTATCCAATTTTTAGTCTCATTTTTTTAATTATCTCTGATATTTTCCATATTTTGCATGGCCTGTAAAACAAATATTATTTGAGTTCAATTCAAAAGAATTCAGATTAGCTCATTTTTGGAAATAATTTCAAAATTTTGCTGACAATAGTTTTTGAAATAATTTTGTTAATAAAATTTTATTCGTTCTCTTTATTTTTTTTGACATATAAATACTTATGCTAAAATATAAATTAGAATATAATTTTAAAGGAATTCAAACTCGATATATCAGTTGAAAATGAATGTTGTCAATGCAATTAGATTTTATGTCAAAAAATTCACCGAAGAGAGTGGAGCTGGAATGAAAATTTTACTCTTAGACAATGAAACGGTTTGTTAATTCTTATGAATGTTATTTTTTTATTTTTTAAAAAATTGTTGATACAATTGAATTTAACATTTACTGATTACAACTTGTTTTAATTATTTGAGAATTTTTGTTTAAATTCGAATTTAAAAATTTTACTAGTTAATGTATCATCATTAATGATTTAGTAATTTTGAAAATGAATTAAATGAGAATAGTTCAAATCATAAAATTTAAAAAATTTTCTTGGGTCAACCTCGTTTAGTGATCAAAATTAATTTTTAAAAAAATTTATATAACTTTATATTAACTAAACGGAAATTTTTATTCTAAGATAAAATAATTAAATTAAAAAAAGATTCTATATGCTCTTTGTCCTTATTTGACTTTTTACCGAGCTCAATTTTCATCACCTGTTTATACAAATGAAAGATTTTTTTTATTTTTATTTTTAAAAAGCTTTGTAATTTTAAATTTTATTAAATTTTCGAATTTTTGATCATTTATTTTTGAAAGTTTGAACACCTAAACGGTGAAAACCGTAATCAGTTTTGATCACTAACCAAATGATCATAGCTTCACATATTATGTAATCTTATGATCACAAAAACAAGGTTGGCCCGTAATCTTTATCAAAAAAATATTCGAAATTATTATTTTTTTAGAAAAGTATTGTGAGTGTGGCATTTAGTCAATCTGAAATAGCCAACAAAGAAGTGTATTTGTTTGATTTGTTGGAAAATCAAAATAGAGACCACATGAAACATTTAAAATGTATATGCTTTTTGCGCCCAACAAAACAAAATGTAATTAATTTGAGCAGGGAACTAAAAAATCCAAAATATGGCCAATATTATATTTGTACTTGGACCAAAGAATTTAATTTTCTGAATTTAATTTAATTTTTGAAGATTTTACTAATACAATAGAAAAAATAGATGTTAAATCTTTAGCCGAAAGTGATGAACAAGAAGTTGTCAGAGAAGTACAAGAATATTTTGCAGACTATGTTGCTCTAGGATATCATGTTTTTTCTTTGAATATTCCCAAATGTGGTGAAGTAAATATCACAATTAAAATTAATCAAAATTGAAAATTAAAAAAAAATTAGCTAAATAAATGGAATGATGCTAATTTAAAACGCACAGCTCAAGGCTTGATTTCTGTTCTTCTTTCTCTTAAAAAATCGCCAGTAATACGATACCAGGCTTCTTTTGAGATGTGTCGGAAACTTGCAGAATCAGTCCGAGTAAATTATTTTTCTATTAAAAAAAAAATCTATTTAAAATTTATAATGTTCTATCAAGAACATAATATCAAGAGATTCTAATTTATTTGATTTTCGGCAAACTGATCCAGCTCCAGTTTTGCTGATAATTGACAGAAGAGAAGACCCAGTCACTCCACTTCTTAATCAAGTAAAATTGGATTACATTTATTTTTTAATTGCAACATTTAATTATTTTTTTAGTGGACTTATCAAGCAATGGTCCATGAACAATTTGGTATTCGGAATAACATTGTAAATCTCAAGGAAGTTCCAGGAATCAGTAAAGAACTTGAAGAAATTATTTTATCAGCTGAATATGATGATTTCTACGAAAAAGTCAGTTTATTAAAAATAAAATTTTTTTTTAAAATATTTCTTGCAGAGCATGTTTTTAAATTATGGCGAGATTTGTATTAAAATAAAAGAATTAATGGAGGATTTTCAAAAAAAGTCACAAAGTAATACAAAAGTAGAAACCATCGCTGACATGAAAGTACTTCTAAAAGGACATTATAAAAAAAAGTTTTATTTACCAAAATTATTTAAGGCTTTTGTGGAAAATTATCCTCAATTCAAAAAAATGTCTGGAACTGTTGCCAAGCATGTAACATTAGTCAGTGAATTATCCAGACTTGTGTCTGAATATAATTTATTAGAAGTCTCTGAAACTGAGCAACAATTGGCTTGTCAAGAAGACCATTCTGACTCTCTTCAAGTAAGTAAAATAAAATTATTAGGGTCTTGTCACTTTCGCGTCCAATTGGCCAGGCCAATCTTAAAAATGTTAATTGGCGGCCAGGTAAAAAATAAAAATGACAATCAAATTTTTTACCTGGACATCAATTAACCAAGTTGGCCATTATATTTGAGCTAATTTTTTGGTAAGTAAAATTTGACGCGTAAAAAAAGTTTTTCTTTTTTTATCTTCATATTTTTTTTATATAAAAAAAATCATATTTTTGAACTGGTTGAAAATTTTTATTTTAATCAAATAAATAAGATTAAAAATGATTTGAAAATCATTCTATGGCTCCAAATAAAACAAATAATTCCAATTAAATTGTTTTGTAAGTGCTTCCTCTAGCTGTTTTACAAGAAATCGTTTCACAATACTCTGAAAGTTTATCAACAGAGCCGATTGCTTCCAGTTCAAATCTACAAATAGCTTACAATTTGAGAAAAGAGATAAAAATTGATTTCTTTAATTAACACTCATACACCGGAAATTTTTTTTATACGTTAAGTACTGAAGGGGTCCAAAAAACGCCTTTAATATAATATGCTTTTTAGGTTACATAATTACTCAAAATATGTAAGAGAATATACTGAATGTAAAAATAAATATTTTTTTATTAATTTGGTTTTGATTTAAAAAAAAATGACTATTTTAAAGAAAAATTATTTATAAAAAAAATTGATATAAATACAGAAAAAAATATTTAATTTTTTTTTAAATTCGTATTACTGGTTCTAAACAATTTTTACAGAACCATTTAAAAAACATCTTCCCTACGAAAGGATCAAATTTAACTTACATTTGATCCTTGTGAAAATATAAACAATTGAATTGTTTATCATATTAAATTTACATTTATCACAAGTAAACTTTTTCCGTAGTAGAAAAAAATCGAGCATTACTACATGAAAAAATTCTGGACCACATGGCTTTGAGAAGAACATTTTGGAGGAACAACTTTCTCATTAGAAATTTATCTTTTCTCTGAGACTTGTCTCTTCTCCGTCATTCAATCTGACCCATATAGTCCCCTTTTTCGAAGTTTTTTCATTATTAGTTTCTTCTTATTCAGGTTATTTATTATCTGAGTCTTCATCTGAGTCATATCCAGTATAAGGTTGATTTGATATTTCCATTTCTTATCCAAAATCATTATCAAAGTCATCATTTTCCTGATAATCATTATAATTACCATCAGAGACATGATGTAATGTATCATCCGCATTACTAAGAAGTTGAAGAGCTTTTCATCGAGACATGGTTCAAAAATTTATTTTTAATTATAGGAATCAATTGAAATTAAGTAGAGTTTGAAGTTAAAAGCATAATTAGCCATGTCTTAAGTTTATTTTTCAAAAAAAAGACAATATTCATAGAGGGTCAAAACAAACCCTCTCCGGGTTTAATGTATATTTTTTTAGCATGAAAATAAAATTATTCTGTAATCAAAATTGATTATTTATGATATTTTTTTGATTTTAGTTTTGATGGAAAAAATATTAAAAAAAAAAGATTAAATTTTTGGAACAACAAGCAAAAGAAGTACCAAAAAGGGTAGAAAAACCCTTCCTGTTTTTGAGTGTTAAAAATTTTTTTTTGACTAAAATATTGAAGATTTAATTAATTGATTTGTAAATAAATTAGATTCGAAAAAATAAAGGCTAATAATCTGAAGGAGCTTAAGCTCGATACAGAAAAACAAATAAATAATAAATAAAGGTATTATTAATTAGCCATTTAATTTTTAATTTGACCACTAACATTTTTAATTGGCCGAGAAAAGTTTTTTCAAAATTTTACCTGGCCGTCAATTAACATTTTTCAGGTTGGCCTGGCAAATTGGACGTGAAAGTGACAAGACCCAATTATATAAAAAAAAATTTTATTTTACAGAAAATTCGAAATTTAATAAAAAACCCCCGAGTAAGAACCTACGACATTCTTCGCTCTGTTTGCCTTTATGCATTGAGATACGAAAAATCAAATAATAGCGGACTTAATAGCTTAAAAAATGCATTGCTAGAACGCGGTGGATTGACTAGTGACCAGAAAGATTTTTTAAACAGAATATGCTCCTTTGGTGGAGTCAACTACCGTGAAGCTGATTTGTTTTTGAATCAAAATGCCATGGCTTTTACAAAACGTATTCTCAAAGGATTTAAAGTAAATTTTTTTTTATTATATTCCTTTTCTTGATTTTTGATTTTTTAAAGGGGGTTGATAATGTTTATACTCAGCATACACCATTGGTAAAAGATCTAGTCGAACAATTAATTAAAGGAAGGCTGAAAGAAACAAGTTATCCATTTTTAGGAAACACTATTAGAGACAAGTATATTGAATTTTTTAACTGATTTTTTATTAAATTATTTTAGGCCTCAAGAAATTATAATCTTTATGGTTGGAGGAATAACATCTGAAGAAACATTGGCTATTCATAATATAAATAAGGCATATGCTGGAAATATTAAAGTCATAATCGGAGGAACATATCTTCATAATTTTAAAACCTTTATTGATGAAGTAAATTCTCTAGTGAATGATTTTAAAGATAGGACAAGGGCTAATGTGCGTAATTTGTGAAATTTTTAAAATTTTGTGACCAGTAATTCACCTTTCTTATATAATTTTGTGTAAAAGACAAGAAATATTTTTTAAACGTGATGGTTTAATTTTTTAGATTGAAATTTAAAATTTTTTAATAAATGTTTAATGAAATTTTCTTATTTTTTTTAATTAAACTCAAAATGTGGAAATTTTCTGTTTTTTCATTTTTTAACAACAACATAAATGATGTGTCTATTTACGTAAAATTACCAAAAATTAATTTATAATATGAAAAGAACTGATCCCCAAATGAAAAGCGATTCTGAGTTAAGTGATTTTGGACACGAAGTTGCTTTTGGAGATGAAATTGAATATTCTCAAGGAGATAGAATTGGGAAATGTGAAATTTTAGTACGAAAATGGTGTGCATTTTACAAAAAATTGCAGAGTTTTTGCAGAGCTTATAATTTATTTTTACAAATTTGTATTCAAATCAAAATTAATTTTTATCTGTTTAATTAAGTGAATCATATTTTATTTCATCTTTTTTCATCATAAAAGTTCTTAAAGCTCAATTTTGTCAGTTTAAATTAATGAAAAAGAATTTTATTTTTGTGATTATTGGAAGGTTTGTATGAAAATTCACAATGCCATAGTGATTGTACCGATTGTAGTGAATTAGACTTAAAAATTTAATGAAAGTAGAAAACAAAAAAATTAAGTTTTGTTTCAACTCAATTTTGAATTTGTGTGAGTGTTATTAAGAAATGATAAAATCGGCAATTTTTTTTTATTTTTTTTAAAGATTTTATTTTTTACTAAATTAATAACAATAGTCTCCTTGTTATTAAAACTGGTCAAATAATTATTAATTTTGGTCACGTAATTATGTGATTGGTAACATTTTGAATTTAATCTTAAAATTTATTTAATTATTGGACACATATTTCCTTGGTCACCAAATGAGCAAATTGATATTGTTCACATGTTTCGAGGTCCAAAACGTGAGAGATACATTTTTTTTGATTGAAACAAGTTTTGAAAAAAATTTATTCTTTATTCATTAAAAAATTAAAGAATTTTAAAAAATTTAGATTTATTTATTTAAAAAAAATCGACATTTTTATCGTTTTTTTACGAAGAGAGCTATTTTTTGAAATTAAGCTAAGCTTAGAGAAAAATAAAAATCAACTTACAATAAGAAAAAAATTCTATTAGATTATTTTTATTTTAAGCTAAAAAATCAAAATTATTTTCTATTTATGTTTAAAAAACTCACAATGATAAAAGATCCAAATAAATTCAATTTTTTTTATTTAATAACACGATATAAAAGCATTACATTTACATCAAAATTTATAATTATCTAAAATCTATGCTTTGGATGAGTGTCAAGACATAAAATAAATATTCAAGTGAAAAAAAAAATATTAATTTTTAAGTTATTTATTTTATTTCTTTTTATTGTTCTGTCTTTTAACGAATGCTTTTCCTTCCTGAAAACAAAAAAAAAATACAAAATTCAATTTAAAATTTTAAAATTACTTTTGCTGTTTTTTCCATTGTTTTGGTTTTTCTTAATTTTGGTTTTTGAGTTTCTGGTTCTTCAGCTTTCTGAGCTTTAGCTCTAGCTGATCTTGTTCTTAAAGGCTGATTCTCTAGTATCTCGATTGCCTCCTTTTAAGAAAATTTATTTTGAAATTTAGCATTGAAATTAAATTTTTGTTTAATAACTTTTGCTGTTTGAGCCATTGTTGACGATCTTTTTAATTTTGATTTTGAAGTTCCACTCATTAAATTTTTAATTTCTTTTGTTTGACTTCTTGTTTTAGCATCAGAATCAATACTAGTATTTTTAAGCAATGTCTCACTTTCCTAAAAAATTAATTAGAACTTTTTTAAAATAAAAAGTAGAAAATACCTTAGCAGTGGCAAGCATGGTTCTATTTTTGGACATTTTTGGTTTTTTGCTTTCAATCAAATCATTTATTTTTTTAGCTTGTCTTCGAGTTTTTGCATCTGAATCAATTTTTGAATCTTTTAGAACATCTTTGCTATCTTTAGCTGTGGCAATCATTGTTTTATTCTTCGCCATTCTGAGCCTTTTTCTAGGTGGTTCATCTTTTTCCTCTTCTTTTTCATCATCAGTTTTATCTTCTTTCAGTTCATTTTTTTCCTCTCTTTTTTCATCTTGTGTTTTGTCTTCCATCGGTTCATCATTTTTTTCTTTTTCTTGTTCTTTAACTTGATTACCAGTATCCTCGGCTTTTTCATCATTTTGTTTAGCTTTATCACTTTTTTCCTCTTCTTCATTTTCACTAGCTTTTCTTTCTTTCAAAGTATCTTTTTTCTCTGAAGAATCAATTTCTTTTTCTTTAATGTTTTGTTTGACTTCAGTGATTTTGTCGCTCGAAGTCGCTTCAGTTGTTTTTTCTTCTTCTTTATCAGAAGATTCAAGCGAATTGACCTTTTCATACTTTTCTTCACCCCATGATCTCTTTAAAAAGTCTTTGCCCTCCTTTTAAGAATTATTTATTTAAAGGTAATTTAATTTTAGATTTTTTTAGTTTACTTCGGCAGTTTTTTTCATTGTATTTGCTTTTCTTAGTTTAGGACTTTTTCGCGCCATTATCTAAATTAAAACAAATCATAAAGTTTTAGTATAAAGATTTGATTTTTTTGTATGCTCTAGGTTGCTTTTTGTATTGCAATGCCTTAGATTTAGCATAATTTTTGACTAGTATATTTTAAAAAATTTCTAAACAAGCTTTTTCAAGAAATACCTTTTGCTCATAATTTTAGAAAAAAAAATATCGACAAATCACAAAATTTTAACTAAAAAATTTTAATAATAAATATCTTAACTAGTTGGATATGAGCCTAGTTACAATTTTAACTATACTTATACTATCTTATCTATCAAATAGATATTATCAAATATAGACGATCAAAACAGTAAAAAAATAAAATTAAAATAAATAAAAAAAATAAAAACTTAATTATTTTTGCATCGAAAACTAATGTCGCTTTATATTATTATAGATTTTTGGCTAAAATTTTAAATAATTTCGAGCTTTTTCCCCAACAACAAAAAATTTTGCGAAATTTTCTAAATGCTTGCATTTAAAAAAAATTAGTACAACTAAAAAAATCACAATAGAATAAAAAAATCATAAATTTTTTAAAATAAATTAAAAAATTGAGTACAATTGATTTCTTTTCTGCCTTTTAAAGATATTTTGTGATTTTTGTTTTACATTTTTGAACTATTAAAATTTAATAATAGAAAAAATTAGTAAGTTCAAAAGTTTAAAATTTCATTTTTTTAGCTCTAATTAACTAATAGCTTATATTGATGATAATTACTAAAATCATTTAATTACTTTTATTTGAAAAAAAAAAATATTTTAAATTTTTTAAAAATTTATTGTAATAAAAAATTCCTTTAATCATTGGATTGTCAGGATTTAACGATCGCATTTAATTTAATTACACTTTTTTCTATTATAGTATTTCTTTAAATGTCATTAATCTATAAAAATGTCATAAAAAATAATTAATAAGCGGCCATCAAGACTTAATCCAAGAAAGAATTTCAAACAAGTAAAATGTTCGAAACCAATGCCGATATGCGAATACACATTAAAAAGTGCTTAAAAATTAAACCATGATCCAAACATAATTTTTTTTCTTCCTTTGTTTGGTTTACTTATTAAATTATTTGAATTCAATTATTTTAAAATATATTTTTAACATAATTAACTATATAAAGGGAGATTTATGATCATCTCGAAACTGGCCGAGGGGCTTCTAAAAATTATTTTGATAAAAAAACTTAAATTTATTATTATAATAATGCTAGGTTAATGAAGTGTTATTATCACTTAAAAAGCTTTCAAAATTTAATAAACTTTTATTTTTAAGTCGCTGACCCCAACTTCTGGGATTCTTCTGGTAAAAATTGTAAGAATCGCTGAAAATTTAGCTTAGTTTTTATATAATAATAATTATAGCTAAATTTTGAAAAACTTTTTAAAAGCTTTTTTAATTTATAAAATTAATTGAAAGCTAAATTGGTAAAGAATAAAATTGAACTGTATTGGTATTGTTTTAACAATTGTATTTTTAAAAATAGTGAAAAAATTATATTCCGATCTAATTATTTGAAAATTCACAAATAATTAATAAAATAAAAAAAATTATGTCGTTTGTAACCAATTTTCGAAAGCCACGAAAACTTAAGACTTCTCCATCTTTAATTTAAAATAAGCCATGTATATAACCTATTTCCAGATTTAAAAATAATCTAATCTTTATTTTTTAGACCTCTTTTTACATTTTCTTAAAAATAATTTATGGTTTTTAGAAAAAACATTTCATTTAAATTGTCTTCTAAATGTCTTGATACCATGGAAAAATTGTTCTCATTATGCATAAATTCAAACTTGGCTTTTTTTCAAAATTTAATAAATCTAAAAAATGTCACAAATTCAGGTTAAGCAAATAATATCTAGTTTTTGTAAAATATTGGAATATTTTAACTTTACCAAAGTAACGCCTGAAGATTTAAGACTTGCTAAGTTCAACAAACCGGATGCCGTAAATTTACAAAATAAAAGATTATTTCGAATAAAAAATGTCTAAAAAGCTCGACCAAGTCTGGAGACTTTTATTTGAACTGATTATCTATTTAAAAAGCGAGAATAAGAAAACACTTGATCATGAATTAAAAGAAAAATTTATCAAGTTGGGACCAGGTTAGTTTTCTTTTATTTAGGATATTTTTTACACTAAAATTTTATTAAGAAAAGACGATTAGATACATAAAAGAACAACTCATGAAACTGGGCTATATTTGTCATGAATTTTTTAAACTTGATTCATTCAAAAACTCTTGCTCGAGTCGTGAAGTTTTGATTGCCATAGGCTGGCTGGTTTATACTTATGAAATAATTTACATATTTATTGAAAATTCGAACTGTCCATTTGACGAAGAATACTATAAGGAAAATGCACTCAAAGTAAAATTGAAATAATTTTTTTTAAATAAGTTTTTAAATTTTTACGCACCAAGAAGATAAACACAGATGAATTTAAAAAAGAATTTGAAGGTTTAAATAGTAGAATAAAACCAGAGAAAAATAAAGACTTGCTGGTTCAAATAAATAATTTAAGAATTTTGGACGGATATTTTAAAAGTAAGATTAACTCACTACATTCATGTTTGATGGAAAAAGCCAATTTAACTTATCAAGCAAGTGATAATATTTTTCATAAAGATTAAAAATATAATAATAATACCGTTTTAAGGCCCATTCTGAATCGTCAAATCGATTTTCGTGTTTAGAAATTTTTTTATTAAAATATCCAGAAAAAATAACAACAGTAAATGAATTTTTAAAGTTAAAAATTTTCTTTATATTCCCTCTAAGTTCGAAAAGCTTGTTGAAAATAAAATTGAACTTCAAAAAAATATTTTAAATTGGATCAAAAATGAAGAGTTGTTTTGGACTTGGATGGTAATGTCTGTTTAATTTTTAAAACTATTTTGCTTAAGTACTATTACAAAAATATTGAAAAAAAAATACTTGAAATTTTTATTGGTTTTTGAAATTTATCTCAAATTTTCTTAATAAAGGTCAGACTAATTAAAGAATTAAAATTCCGAAAATGAAAATTTTTTATTGTTGATACTTAAGACAAGTCAAAATTTTGCGACTCTATAACTCTTAATGAAAATATTGATCTAAAAAATTCAGTTATCTGTTTTTTTGATAATATTCATTTGTCCATGAATTTTAGGAAATAATTTTGGAAATTTAATTTTCATTCATCTTTATTAAATAAAATCTGTTTAAAAATTTTACCAAGAAAAAAATAAATTAATTCTTGCATCCATTTCATTTAATTGTTTATTTATCTGAGCAAGACTATTATAAATTAGTCGAATTATAAATTTTAAGTTTTAAATTAAAATGTTTCACAGCCATAACATACTAATTATAAACCAGAATAGATTGGATTCAATTCGTTTGATTTTTAGTGTCTTAACTTAAGACACTTAATGATTTTCTTTAAATTCATATTTTTAATTCATGAATTTAAATTGATCTGAGAATCTGAGAAAATTTTTGAATCAAATACATTATTTTTTTTTACATAAATACATTACATTATCTTGTATTATAAAAAGGGAACCTTGATCAAAAAAACTGACCATGAAAAAAAGCTTCATTTATTTTACTGTTTTTTTTTTAATTTTTTTTAATAATTCAAATTTAATTTTTTTTTACATCTTTTTAAATAAGGAAAGTGTTGTGGATGAAAATATTTCTAATTCTGAAAAGTTGGCAGAAATCGAATCTGAAGCAAGCATAAATGATCATTTTTTGGATCAAATTCTGAATCATAACTTGAAATCAGCGGCACAAGAGTATCAAAATTTTGAAAAAAATATACAAAAAATTGATGGGCTAGTTGAAGATTTCAAAGGCAGACTAAGAAGTGACAATAAAAACGAATTGAGTGAGGAAAATTTAAAAGAATTAAAAAAATTTGAAAATGAGACGATTGAAAATTTTCAAAAAATAATCAACGATCATATTTTTAGAGTTTCGGGTGTAGATAGCAATTTTCTTTTGGATAAATTTGAGTCTAGGCTTTTTAATGTCGATAAAAAGTCAAAACAAGTTATAACAAATAATCTGATCATGCTCAATGACATTAACAATTTAATTGAACAAGAAACTAAATATTTGGAAAAAAAGTTCTTCCAAATTAAAAATGAAGCGACCCAAAGATGTGAAGAATTGTCCTCTAAATTAAAGGATTGCTACGTAGTTCACAAATAGAACAAAACATAAAAACAAAAAAAATTATTAAATTAACTTTTTTTTCTTGAAAACTATTAAACAAATAAATATTATATATTGTAGTAAAATATTTTATATTTTTCCCTTCTCAAATAAAATCAAGATTCAAATTATTTAGGCAAAATATTAAAATTAATTCCAAGAAAATGAAAATTTATTATGCAAAATATATTTTTTTTGGAAATAATGTAGTGGATAAATTAGTTTTATTAAAATCAGCTCATAAAATTCATACTAGAAATCGATCCTAAAATCTTGTACAAAATTCTCACTTGGAACTCATTTTACACCCATTATTTGCTCTGAAGCTAAGCATTTTTTTCATTTAAAATTTTGTTCGCCAAAGCTATGCAATGCTAAATACTAAATTTATACAAAATTGGATAAAAATAAAAAAAAAAATAAATTTAAAACGGGATTATCAAATTAAACATAGCTTAGCATTCAATGGACTCTATTCTACTCAAAGCGAACCAAATCAGTCCATACCGAGTTCAACCAGGGTAGTGATTTGTGGCGGTGGGCTCATTGGTACATCCATCGCTTACCATTTAGCTCAGCTTGGATACAAAGATGCCATTCTAGTAACCAAAAACAAGTTAGCTAAACGAAAAATTTTTAATAATTAATTTTTTTCTATATCTTATTCAGATTAGGTAGTGGTTCTTCTGCTTATTCAACTGGGGTTGTTGGAACTATTAAGTTATCAAACCCCGAGACACTATTTAGTAAATACTCAGCAAATCTTTACGAAAAATTACAGAATGAATCAAAAAATTTGAGTAATTTTAGATTTTTTAAATGTTTTTTTTTTTTAAATGACAATTAATTTAGAATACGATAAAGTTGGAAGTCTTGGACTTGCCGCATCAAAAGACCGATGGTATACTATTAAAAGATTGTTATCAGAGTCAAAGCCTCAAGGAGTCAATTGTGAACTTTTATCCGTCGAAGAGTGTCTAGAAAAATTTCCTCACTTTAGCCATGATGACATAGAAGTAAGTTTTATTTTTATTATATTTTTATAATCAATTATTTGAGCTTAATTACTTAGGGAGGCCTTTGGGTTCCGGATGATGGGCTTATATCTGTAATGGATTATCTTAATTATTTTGCTAATCAAGCAAAGAATCATGGCATCAGAATAATCGAGCATTGTGAAGTGCAAAAAGTTCTCGTAAAGGAGACCAAAAATGGACATTATCACAAAGTTCGAGGTGTCAAGACAAATCTAGGTGAAATTGAATGTGATATTTTTGTAAATTGCGCTGGAATAGTAAAAAATTGAAAAAAAAATTAGAAAATAATTTTTAATTTTGATTTAATAAGAGAGCTCGCGAGCTTGGAAAGTTAAGTGAGCCAAGAGTAAAAATTCCAATCCATACATGCGAGCACTATCATTGTATTCTGAAGCCATTTGGAATGCAACCAAAAATGCCAGGTATGTGTGATTATTTAAACTAAATTTTCTGATTCAATTTTTTAAGATTTCAAAAATTAATTATTTTTTAAACCTTTAAAAATTAAAAAAAATAAATTAAAAGGGGAGCAAAAATAAAGCTTGAAATATTTTTATATTTATTAAAAAATTATAAAATTAAAACAAGGCAAATTATTTTTGAATAAAAATTTCAATAAACAATCTTATAATTCATATCAAATTATAAGATCAAAACGATCATTTAAAATTTTAAAACTTAATTAATCTATTGATTTTGATAATTTTTAAGAAATAAATAGTAAACATTACTAGACATGTTATGTCAAATAATGGTTAATTATCAAATTAACATCAAAATGCTTGATATCTAATTTATTTAAAAAAAACAACCAATAATTTAAATAATTCAGGTTAAGTTAATTCACAAATTCAAATTTAACTTTTATATCCATTCGTTCAAACAAAATTAATTTCATTTTTCCACTTAAAAAAATTCTTAATTTTAAAACATTACATTTTTTGTCTTTAACAGTAAGTTTTCATTAAAATAAATTAAAAAATTTTAATCTAATAAAGTTCAATAAAAAAGTACATTTTAAAATTTTGAATATGAAAATAAACTTGACATGACATGTCAAGTAATTGCTTTGGAAAAAAAGTATTTTATCTCTATTATTTAAAAAAATATTACAATTAATATTTTGATCTTTTGATCTTGATCTCAATTTGCCTTGGAAAAAGCATGAACATGCTTCGATTGAACATGGTCAAATTAAAATAAATTTTAAGGCTCCGGCAAATTAAAACTACCACACTATCAGAGATTTTCAAATTCTTTATAAGATTCAGACCTTCCAGAAAATGTATCTTCTATAATTTCGGAAAAAAGGTTAAGAAAAAAATTTTATTTAAGTAAAAAAATCAAAATATATATAATAATAATATCCAGAATTCTTTTTTCTTGATTCAAATGTGGTATAACTTCAGATATTTGAGAAAAAAAATTATACAAATATGATGCGAAAAAAATATGTGAATTTCAAATACAAATTGAACAAAAATTCTTCCTTTTTTGATAAATTAGAATTAAAGATGATAAAATGTATTTGAAAAATTACTGCAATGTAGTACAACTAACTTTGTTGCTCCTTTTTTTCCAAAAATAAAATCTTTATTATCTTTTTTTTTAAAGTAAATAAATCAATAATCAATTTTAATCTTATTGATATTTTATTTATTGTCGTATTTTTACCTTAGAAAAAATTATTTAGGTAAAAAAGGTGCAACAAAGTATATTGAACTTCATTGCAGTATTTTTACAAAAATATTTTTTTATTCTTTAATTTTAATTTATCAAAAAGGAAGAATTTTTGTTCAATTTGTATTCAAAATCCACAATTAATAATTCAAAACTAAATTTATTTGATTTCTTAAAAATATCCTGTAATTTGAATAATTAAAAAATTGAATTTAAGTTATTCGAGATTATGATAGTCACATTTATTTGACATACAATGAAGAAGGTGGTCTTTTGTTTGGTGGTTTTGAAAAAGAAGCTAAGCCAATTTTTCATGAGAGTGTTCCAAAAGATTTCGAAAATTGCTCTCTTAAACCAGACCTGGACCATTTTTGTAATTATTCTATCTGAATATAAATTTTTATTAATTTTTTTTGTTAGATCCCTTAATAAAAAATTTAGTAGCCAGAATCCCTATTTCAGTAGATGCCGAAATCGACAAAGTAGTTTGCAATGCGGAAAGCTTTACACCCGATACCAAACTAATAATAGGTGAATCATCAGAAGTAATTTTAAAATTTTTAATTTTTAATTACAAATTGAATAAGAAATAAATAAAAAATGAATAGATAGATAACTATTTTGTGGCGGCCGGTTCCAATGCAGACACAGCATCTTTGGCAGGTGGCATTGGCAAGTATACTGCTGAGCTAATAGCTTTTGGTGAGACCGACATACAAGTATGGCCAATTGACATTCGAAGATTTGTTAAATTGCACAACAATCGTAAATTTTTACGAGATCGAGTGAGAGAAACTGTTGGCAAACAGTATTCTCTTAAGTATCCAACCTATGGAATGAGCTTGTACAAAACTGGTCGAAAGTTGAGAACATCGCCACTGTACACCCGTCTTTTATCACACGGCGCTGTTTATGGAGAAATTCTTGGCTATGAGCGTCCACTTTTATTTGACAAAACGCTGAAAGATTTTTTCTACGAAGATTCTGGCAAAGGCACTTTCGGTAAACCCCAATGGTTTGAAAGAGTCCAAGAAGAGTATACTGCATGTCGAAAAGGTGTTGCTGTCATAGACATGACATCGTTCACAAAATTTGAGCTCAAGTCAGCTGGAAGAGAAGTTGTCGACTTTTTACAACACATTTGTTCGAATGATATTGACTGTCCAATTGGTACAGTTGTGCACACTGGTATGCAAAATCACCGCGGAGGCTACGAAAATGATTGTTCCGTAGTTCAAACTGAACCTAATTGGTAACTTATCATTTTCCAAATAAAATTTAAAAAAAATTTATTTTTTTGTATTTTTTTTTCAAGTTTTTTGGTTATAAGTCCAGTAACTCAGCAAACACGAAGCATTAAATGGTTAAGTGAACATTTTCCAGAGGACAGTAGTGTTGTAATGAGTGATGTAACCTCTTTGTACACAGCTATTAATCTGTTGGGACCAAAATCAGTCGAGTTGCTTAGCGAATTGACAGATGAATCGCTTTCCAAAGCCAATTTTCCTTTATTTACTTGCAAAGAGATTGATGTGGGATACGCCAGCGGGATTAGAGCCATGAGGTTGACTCATACTGGCGAAGAGGGTTTCATGCTCTATATTCCGACTGAGTATAGTTTGCATGTTTATGATACTTTAATGGAAAAGGGAAAAAATTATGGCATTGTGAATGCTGGCTATTATGCTTTAAGATCGCTAAGAATTGAAAAACTGTTTGCTTTTTGGGGCCAGGATCTTGACAAAAGAACAACACCTTACGAATGTAACCGCGAGTATCGAGTCAAACTGGAATCGAAAGACTTTATTGGTAAAATGGCTTTGATGCAGCTCAGAGATCAAAGGGTAAGAAGAAAATTCTGTCAGTTTTTGCTGGAAGATCATAATTTGTACCAGGATCCTTGGCCATGGGGTAACAAAAAATTATTTTTTTTTAGCGTTAGAAGTTTGGAGCCAAAAAACTTGAAGCAAAGCAAAATTTTTTTTTTAAAACTAATTTGATAATGATAATTTTGAAAAATTTGAAAATTGTCAAAAAAAAGTTAAAAAAACCTAACATTTAGTACTGTTTTTATCAATATTCGATCTATCCTTCTAAATGTAAAAATTTTTTTAATTTTTTGCTTTCTTTAAAATGTTTAACATTTATTTTTAAAATAATTGCTAATGAATGAAATAAAACTGGTAATCTATTTAATAAAACGTAATATTTTGCTAAAGTTTTTGCGCCAAACTTCACCACCGCTTTTTTTTTTAAACAATTTGCTTCATTCAAATATTGTTATCTAGGCTCAGAATCAATTTACAGAAATGATACATTTTGTGGATTTGTTACCAGTGCTTCGTTTGGATTTAGCTTAAGAAAACAAGTATGATTATTTAATCAAATTTATAATGGAAATTAAATGCTTAATCAAGGTCTGTTTGGGTTTTGTGCACAATTTCGATGAACAAACTGGTGAAAGGCTTCCCATAACGATGGAATATCTAACTAAAAATGCTCATTACGAAATTGATATCGCTGGGAAAAGATACAAAGCTAAAATTAACTTATATCCTCCCAATTTGAGATAATTTTTAATAATATTTATAAATATAAATATCTTAATTTTGAATTTAAGTAAAGTTAATAGATTTATTATTATGTTTTAAAGCGAATAAAGGTTAGTCTGGTGCATTAAAATTAAATGAAAGTATTTATTAAATAAATATTTCGATCATTTTTTAGAGTTATTTCCTAGAATTTCTTAATTAATTTTCAATAAATTTATTCCATCAAACTTGTTTTAATTTTAATTTTTCTTACAAAAAAGATGATTTAATTTAGCTAAATTCTTTAAATTTTGTATATTAATTAACCCAATCTTTAAGCTTGAAAAAATAAATAATAATAAGTTAAATAAAATACTTTTTTTCAAACTTTAACCAAGACAGGCCTAATTTAAGGAATGTTATATATTCAATATTTTTTACTTAAAGGTTGGAACCACTAAAAAAAATTGAGAATCAAGGGCATCTTGAAGTTGATAATCAATTCAAATATCATTTCAATTCAAAAAGTTAATCTTCAGTTATTAAAATAAATCTTTGATTCAATTTAAATAATTTTAATGTAATATGCTTTACATGCAATGTAGATTTAGAAAATAAAAAAAAATTGTAAAAACATTTTCTCAATCCAATGATAAAATCGATTTTCAATTTAGTTAACTGATTTTTTGTAAAGTTTTGTCTTCATTTTATAACTTATTTTGAATTTTTTTTAATTTAATTTTTTTAATTTAATTGTGAATGCTAAACACAAATACTTTTGAAATAAAAAATCTCAAATAAACTTTACAAAAAATCAGTTAATACATTTAAATATTAAAATCGATTATCGATGGACTGGGAAAAGTTTTTTAAATTTTTTTTTTATTTTCTAAATCTACATTGCATGTAAAGCATGTTACATTACAATTATTTAAATTAAATCAAAGATTACGTTTAATATCTAAGGATAAAATTTTTGAATTGAAATGATATTTTGAATTGATCATCAACTTCAAGATGCCGAATCAAGCTAAATGGAAGTATACTTATTTGGAATTTTAAAATTGAGTAAAAGCTTATTAAATCAATATTCATATGAACTTTTAAAAAAATTGCTCCATCAAAACATGTATTTTTCTCAGAAATTGCAAGAGTAAAAATTTAATTTTTTTAAAATGTTTTATACGATTTGAAAGAAGCTTAGTCAATAGTCTAAATTAATTTTTTCTTTTAGACTCCTTGATAAATTAAAGTCACTTTATAATTGAATAAAAATTTTTTTTATAAAGATTTGGGATTGTATTCCATGGCATCAATTTTACTTAACTTTTACCAAGAATTTTGAACAGAATTATCGTTTTTCCCGTATTTTCATTCTTTAATCTTAATAAAATAAAAAGTTGATTTTCAAAAATTCTTTTAAAATTATTAATAAACAAAGACCCATAATTTTTTAATAATTTTTTATTAAATATTAGATTTTTATCGGCATTATTTTTGCTTCATCGGCCATCTTTTTATTTTTATTTTTTTTTGGAATTTTTTTCTTAGTCGTCATTGCCTTACTGATGTTCACCCAATACTTGACCATTTCTCTGTCTATTCTCTCATATTTTATAAAAGTTTCAACTATATTTTTGAATGTCGGCCGAATCAACGTTCCACCAGTGTTGTTTAGGTTCAATAAAAAAGTCAATCTTTCAATAACAGTTGCTAAAATTGTCATCTTTTTGGGTGTCATGTAATGAACTGAAATAAAACTATCACTACAGCAATCTGTTCCCTAAAATAAATCATATTAAAACAAAACAAAAAAATTTGCAGCCTTACATTTCGGAATTGGTTAGCAGAATATTTTTTGAGCCAACCGGGTACCATACCCATATAAAACCCAGGTAGATTAAGAGGTATAAAACGTTCTCTTCCCAATTCATCAATTGACTTGTTGGGAAAGACATCCAGTTTTCGCAGACATTTAGCTACATCTACATCTTCAATGCCGGATTTTATGCACAGTTCTGGCCGATTATGCAATGTCCATCCCAAACGTGTGAGTGCTTCTTTGCTCATTAAATAACCAGCCCCTCCAGAGTGGTATCCTTTGTCCACAATCACCTTGAAGTCGTGTCCATATGTCACCGGGCTATTTGGATCTTTGTCACCAATAAATTTTCTCAAATTAAACATTTCAATGAAAGTATCATCGTCTGTTTTCAAATACCAATCATAATTCCCAAATTCGGTATAGATTTGTTTTATGGCAGAGAAAACTTTTATGGTCAATTTGCTATATTTGTCCTCAACCAACTCTCTGGGATGCATAATCAAATAATTAATATCATTTAATACTGATTGATTTTGGATCTTTTTTATTCCATCTGTTGTAAGTGATATAAATTTAAAATTGTCACATTTGTGCGCCCAAACATTAAGAGTTGCTTGAGCTCGTAATTTATCGAAACCTTTAGGCGTTGTCAGTATCATGCAAAAAAGAGTGGGATATTTTTTGACTTGTTTTTGAATAGAGACCTTATCATTCGGGTAGTGAAAATTTAAGCTGATTGTTCGATAGACAAGAAATATTATGGACAAACTTAATAGAAGATAGAGCAAATTTTTCTTTAAAAAACGTAATGAAAACATTATGAAATGATTTTAAAGTTAGAATAATTTACTCGAGAGTAACAGAAGTCTAAAGATAAGATTGAGTGATAAGAATTTTGATTCTACTTAAGAGAATATTTTACAATAACTGAATTTTAAATTTTGATTTTTTAATGTGCTTAATTTTTAAAATAAATTAAGATTGCATTTTTATTTTTTTTAATTAAAAAAAATTGAAAATTGTATGAATTTAAATGACTTTTTTTGAAGTAATATTCAAACTAATAATACAGTAGCAATAGTGACATTTTAAATTTATCACTTTTAGGTATTTTTAATTATTTCAAAGAATTATTTTTTTAATTTGAAGTTAAATTTTTAGAATATCTAAATAGAGATTTAAAATTCTTAATAAATTGTTTTGAATAATTTAACAAATAAATTAAGTTTTAATGAGTGAAATTTTTTAGTTATATTTGCAAAGCTAATCTAAGATTTGAGATCAGGAAAAAACTTCATTGAAACCATTAAATGCAGTGATGTTCTGCTTTTTGTTTTTTTACAACAATTTATTCAAAAAATGGTAACTTTCTTTTAATTTAGGTAAGATAAAGTAAATTTTGTAAATTTACAAAAGTAAAAAATCACAAATTTAGCATGTTTAACGTAAAATCAGAGTTGTTTAAAAGTCACAAGTCTCAAGTCAAGTCCAAGTCCAGATTTTTTTTTTTTGAAAGCCCAAGTCCGATTTTAAAATTTTGAATACTGAAGAAGAAATATATGCTAAAATTGCAAGAAAATTCTGTGAATGGCAAATCTATTGCATTAGACAACCCAAGAGTATATAAATTTTTTGATATTAAGCCCGATCTAGCAAATTTAAAAAAAAAACGTTTGAACTTGGACTTTTTTTTTTAAAAAAATTTTAAAGCCCGGACTTGAACTTTTTTTTAAGACTTGGACTTATTTTTGGGACTTTTAAATAACCCTGCGTAAAATAAAGCAAAATTTAAATATTTTACGTAAATTGCTGTAGTAAAAAAAATAAAGAGAATCATTAAAATTAGTAAAATTCAATTTTGTCAGAGTAATTTATGGTAAAAAATCGTTAAAAATAATAAAATATCTAATATGAATTTTTTTTTGTAAAAAAAACTTATAAAAACAGTTTTTCTAATTTAAAAAAAATAATATTCATTCAAAATTCGGATTTAAAAAATGTTGTTAGAGACTTTAATAATTTGTTAACATAACTTAAATACTAAAAATACTTAAATCTTTTATAGAAAGTTTTAGTAAATTTTACTTAAATTTAATTAAATTTCGGTAAATTTTTTTGATAAATTTTTCGTTACCAAAAATTTACCAAATTTAACGTAAGTCGCTGCAAAAATAAAAATTTCCAATATATTGAATAATCTTTGCAGATCAAAATTTAAATATCAGTTAAGAAATAATAGGACCAGTGAATCCAAAAATTATCTTTTCGCACTGAATCCTTTAAGATAATGGGAAATTTTTTTTTAAAAACTCAAATTTTCAAAATAATTCAATTTGTTCAAATCAATTGATAATCTTTTTGAGCGTTATTTCACTCAAAGCCTTTAGCCAAAGATAAGTCTCTTGGATTCCCGATTAGCGATAACAAATGTTTGTGTTTGATTCATGTGCCAGTAAAGGCAGGTTCCAGGACTAAAGCTCTTTGATTTTGAATATAATTTTTTATCAATTTAAATTGATGCTTTTAAATACTGCTAATTTACTTAAACATTTGAATTCAGTTATTTTACAATAAAATTTTAAACTAAGTTGATAGCAAAATTCATAAATTGATTGTCAATCATAAAACTTATAAGTATTTTAATTTGTTAAGGAATGAACGGAGGCGTATTTACATGAGCTATGTAAATAATAACATGATTTCCAAGAAATAAAAGAATAATCTTCATTTTATTAAATAACGTTAAAAATGGGATATTTTTTTTTTGAATTTTGAAAAAAATTGAATTACAAAAAAAAATTTATTAAAAATTATCGGTTTAATTTAAGGTTATACAAAACCATCTAAAACTCTAAAGATAAATCTTTGAAATAAAATTTTTAAAATTGTTGTAGATTTTTTTTGGATAAATTTTTGGAATCGTCTTTATTTCTCAAATAAATAACTCCATTTAACCACGGTTCTTTAATATTCGACAAGACGCAATTATTTGCCAGTATTTTTTCGCTAGAAAAATTATTTCCCAAACAAATGACCAGAAAATACAAATTTGCATTCTCATCAAGTGTCGGAATGCAACTAATCTCTTTTCCACTAGAGCCTCTCATTTTACTCCCCCGCAAATCAATGCCGGACACCAGAGTCACTAAATTTTCTCCAGTTTCCAATGGTTCACCGTCAACTCCTTTGTTAATCTGATTGAACGAGTTAATAAAACAGTTTATTTTTTTGACCATGTGATAAATCAAATCCTTGCATGTGGTTTTACCATTGATTGTACATTCAAAATTGAGATCAATCTTCAATCCGGTCTCAAAATCGACCAAAACATTCAATTTTTTCATGTTACATTTGCCACTTGTTCCAAGAGATTGCCAAGAGTCTGTTTTGTTTCCGTTCGAGGGCGATGGCAAATTGGAGTCGTTCTTAGATGAATAATAGCCTGACGAAGACGAAGTAGACAGTGGACTCTCGGTAAAGAGCTCTTTTGTTGTCTGATTTGAGTTGACAGAACAAGCCGATGAAGTAAAGGAATTTTTGGTTAATTTTGGATTTAGAAATTTGTAGTCAATTGATGTTTTCGAGCCTGCTAGATCCTCGGTGCTCAAGTTTTTTGGCGTGCTGGGCGTTGTTGGAGCCGATATGTACAATTTGCTCACTAGCTTGTTGATGGTTTTACTACTGGTCTCATTTACAAAAACTTTATTAAATGGATTTTGGTAAAAATTGAAAGAATTTAAAGAGTCTATGGATTTATTTTTTTGACAGGTGGTGCAATTTTTTTGGCAGTCTTCGCACAAGTTGCACTTTTTGCCAGTCAAATCTTCTACTGAGCCAAAGTTTTCGGCAAAACTGTCATTCAAACTTTCCATCATTACATTGCTTATATCTTCATCGTCAATTTGAACTGAGTCGATGTGGTTAAAACTATTTGTTTTGAAGCCGATTGTTGTCAAGATATTTTTAAGGGTTTCTTTTTTTTGGTCACAATTACACTTGGCCAATTGAGGTAATTGAGTTATGTGATTATAAATATTCTTCTTGTCAAGATTGTTGTTGTAGTCGAAATGGCAGTTGCAGCAGGATTTTTTTTGCTTATCTTCTTGGACTTTTTCAATGAAGTCCTTCAGGTGGGTGAATCGGATTGAAGTTTGAGCTTGTTGGTTGGCTTTGTCGCGGGCGTTGTTGATACAATTGATGATCCAGCGCGACCCTTTCCAAATGTCCTCAAGAGAACGCTGATATTTGGAGACAAGTGAGAGGATTTTTTTAGCCTGGTCGATTTCATCATTTGAAAATGCTTCTCGATGGAATTGGTTTGACGCGAACAATTCTAGTTCCAACTTAATCGAGATTTTTACATAGGTTCTTATAAAATCTAGATTATAGGCTCCCAAGTGCACGGCTTCGAATAATTGGACAGGTATATGAATGTACTCGAAGTCATTTTGAATTTTAGATGGAAGTGATCTTGTACTTTCGTCGCTCAGTTGCATTGTGCATGTTTGTTCAACTGATGGACAAATTAGAAGCAATGTTATGTCTTGATTTATTTCAATTAACTCTCGGGTTATAAGGCGCGAATTTTCAATGTCTTCCCCATTAATTTCTAATAAACAAATCATTAATGTTATTTTTTAAATATTTTTAAAAAAATTATTTTGAAAAATTAAAATTTAGCATTTTTAAAAGTCACAAGAATTCATTTTTTTAATTTTATAAGTTAATATATTTTTAAAAAAATATATAAAATATTGCAGCTGTTGAATGTATTTACCAATATTTCTCAAAATTAATTAATCTATAATTAAAAGTTAACTGGTTTAATAAAAAAAGGGTCTTTTTTGAAGGTTGAAATTATTCGAAAAAAGACTTGTATTTTATGCTGAAACTAAATTTCATTTTTCTTCTTCTAAAATTCACACTCGTGATGCTTAAAAATAATCAAATGATAATAATTTTAATTTTCATCGACCGAATCAAAGTAAACCTGTGAACAAAAAATCTAGAAACAATTAATTTTTTTCTATTTTTTTTGCTTGTTTTTTTTGATATCATTAATAAAATTTGATATTATTTTTTTATATGTATTAGTTAATTTTAATAACAATAAAATAAAATTAGTATCATTTTTTGTTTATGTAGCAGAAAAATAAGTTAAGTATCACCTAAAAACAAGTTCAGAACAGCCGAAATTTTCTTTTTTATAGTAAAATACTATATTTGTATTATTTTTTAATCAGACTTGTTTTTAAGTCACAGTTTTAAGTCCAAGTCATTGACTTGACTTGACTTGACTTGACTTGACTTGACTTGACTTGACTTGACTTAGGACTTGTGACTTAAAAACAACTCTGATTTTCTTTATTCGATACAAATGGCAACTTTCTTACAATTTAATTTATTATTTTAATTAAATGACCAAGACTCTTAAAACTTTATAAAATAAAAAAGTTAATTTATTTTGAAGACTAAACTTTGTGATCAATTATTGTTCTAAAGATTTAATTGTACGAAAGTTCGAAAAAAATCAAATTATTAATTAAATAAATCAGAAGATTTTTTTTCTTTCATTACCTTATAAATTAAAAAACATATTCATAGTCTTGGCTTCCATGATTTTTCTAATTTTCTTTTCCACTTCATTTCTCTGGTTAACTTTACTTAATTTGGTCAATAGTGGTTCGAGTGCTTTATAAGATTCATGCTTGGAATCAAACTCTTTGAATTATATTTTTCTTAATATTTAACTTATTTTTTGAATTTTTTTTATTTTTTTATTTTTATCTGATTTTTAACGGAAGAAATATATAAATACAGTCGATTTAAATGTTATAACTTAAATTTTTTAGAGTTAATTTTAATGATAAATTTAGTAATTTACTAAGGATAGCATAAAGAAAAAGTGTAGAAAATAATCAATTTATTACTGATTTACTGGAAGTTCAGAAAATTTGTAAAATTACTAGTAAATTAATAAAAAAGAGGGAAAAACACAAAAATTACGCTAATCCACAATATAAACAAAATAATTTGAAAAACAAATAAAATAAAAAAATTCAACAAATTAAAATTTTAAATATTACTTACCAAATTTTTTAAAAAGTCGATTTATTGCCTCTTGAATTTGTTTGACAAAATTAATACAATTAAGCTCGTTAATTGAAAGTTTGTCCAAACTTAGTTTAACCGACTTAAGCAAATTCCATTCCTCTCTTTAAAGCTAAAATTAATTATTTCAGTTTTAAACATTTATCAATGCCTACCTCGACAAATTTGGATTATCTCTTACTTTTTCGCAAGGAAGGTTATTTGGAATTTTAAACGGAACCATTACCTTTATGAGTTCAATACTTGACTGGAGTTTTAAAAATGCGACATAAAATCCTTTTTGTAGTTTTTTTTCACAATTAAAATCATATTCGACAATCAGCTTAAATAATATTTTTAAATTAAGATAGAAAAAAATTAAATTTGTTACTTTTAAAAACTCTAGCAAAAAATTAGTATCTTCGTTATTTTTGTGAAAATTATTTGCATTACCACTAAAATTATTTTGGCTATTTGACTTATCTTTTATCACGTTGACTTTTATTTTATCTATTAATTTGTCAATTTGATTTGTTTTGACCAAATTTTGGTTTATTGAGCTTGGCATTCGTTTTACCAGGACAAAAAAAACACTTCCGTTTGAACTGTTTTTAAAAAAATTGAAATAAACCCGGCCGAGATCCGACATTTCCAGTAAATTCTTAAATTCTAACTAAACTACACATTTTGTGAAAATTTTCATAGTTACCTGCATTTGTTTGATAACACAAATTATTAGATACCTAAAGCGCAAGCTACTTGTTGTTATTGACTGCTCTATTTGATTTTTAAAATTGTCTATATCATTCCAGTTAAAGCTTAGCTATAAATATTTAATTTAAATACAGTTGATTTAAGTAAAACTAATGAATACTTTGACTAAAAATTGAAAATCACTATTGATGTTTTGGGATGAATAATTTTCATCAATTTCTATCATCGGTAGATTGTCATCAAGAGTGGTTACTATTTTATCGCTGTCGTAAATTACACTCACTAGATATGCGGAACATCTAAAAATTTATTTATTTTAAATTTTCAAAGTAAAAAAAAAATTAAAACTAGAAAAATCCTTAATCTTTTGGTTTAAAGAGAAGATGAATTTAATTTCTGTTTACTTATTTTAATTGAGCTGGACTTGAAAAACTTTTTAAAACTAGAAGAACTGAGAATTTTTTATACAATTCTTCTTATAAGATAAATCAAAATATCAATCCTTTGCTAAATTTTATTTTTATTAAATATTAAATAAAATTTTTCTAATGAAGTAATTTTAATTATTAAGGTCCAAATATAATAATAATAGGATGTTCTAATGGTATTTAATTTATTTAAATAAAGACAATAAAAAAATTTGCTAATGAAATATTTTATAAGTTGGATAAGAAATCTTAGAAAGCGCTTCGATTCGGAAATTTTGAAAAATGCCCTATAAGATGCGGATTTCCATTTAGACCTTTTTAGAGGGCTCAAACAAAATAGAAATTATATTTGATTTTAGCTCTCTCAATTCTTGAAGAATGATTTAAACTTATTGAATATTTGATTTTTTAAAAAATATTTCATTAAAATCTTAGTGAAGCATGTTTTTGTAAAAAAATTAGATTTTATTTGGATAATTTGAAATTTTTCAGTTAATTATTAATTCTTAATATTTTAAATTTTCAAAGTAAAAAAAAATTAAAACTAGAAAAATCCTTAATCTTTTTGTTTTAAAGAGACGATGAATTTTATTTCTGTTTACTTATTTTAATTGAGCTTGACTTGAAAAACTTTTTAAAACTAGAAGAACTGAGAATTTTTTATACAATTCTTCTTATAAGATAAATCAAAATATCAATCCTTTGCTAAATTTTATTTTTATTAAATATTAAATAAAATTTTTCTAATGAAGTAATTTTAATTATTAAGGTCCAAATATAATAATAATAGGATGTTCTAATGGTATTTAATTTATTTAAATAAAGACAATAAAAAAATTTAATTTTTTAACAATTTTTTTACGTGGAAATTAATTGTTCTGAAAAAATCTGAAATTTTGCTTATTTTTTTAAGGAGTTGAATTTTTAGAAAGATTACTTTGATTTTTTTAGTAGCTATATTTTTTTACTTAAATTTAATATTTACATAATTTTTTAATTTATTCAAGATTTTCTTAATTGAAATAAACTTCATCATGTCAAGGTAGGACTCAAGACCATTTCAAACAGTCGGGTAGTGATCCCAAAAATATATATTAAATGAATATTCAATTTTTCTAAAAAAGATGAAATTTTTTTTTAATAAAACAAAAGTGGCTCTTACTTTTTTATTTGTTTAGCGAATTTCATATTATTTACATTTATATTTGAATAGCCAACTGAGGACAAACTAGTTGTGGCAAGAGCAAGTGTGAATATAGTTTTCAAATTTCGTTTTAGACCTGATGACTTTTTCGATTTCGTAAATTTTTGTAATTGATTCAGTACTTAAAAAGAAAATTTTTTTAAAAAATTTTTAGAACAAAATAATTATTTAAAATAAAAACCCTTTTATTAATTTTCAAAAATTTAAAAAATTTTCTTACAGTTGGGATTTACGAATTCAAGATTTGATTTCGAAGAATTTATTTCGTTGTCTAAATCATACAACTTTTTTAATTGATTTAAATGTATATCCTGAATCATTTGACCTTCTCTCCAATCTAAAAATTAAAAAAATAATTATTTTTTTGACCATGCTATTTTTATTAAGTCACACAGCTAGGAATTCCAAACGGTGGATCGCTGGGCGAATAAGGACCATATCCTCGAATATTGGCGCAACTAACTCTCACATAATAAACCTTGAACATTACTAGATTTTCAATCAGGTACTTCTTTTCCTCAGTGTCGATAAACGAAAGAACAATTTGCCCTTCTAAAGGTTCAAATGATGAACATGAGCTCCATTCGACTAAAAAAAATATTATTCTATTATTATTTTCAATATAAAAAATAATTACTCAAATATTTAATTAAAAAAGAGTCATCGGTTTTTTCTGGTTCTTGAAAGCGAACCATCAAGCTTGTCGGGCTGTAAACATCTAGTAAAACTTGTCTAGCTTCTCCAGGATATGGTGTAGTTTCAAAAAAAGTTTTCATGCGACGAGCCAGTCGTATTTTAGAATCTAAATTTTTTAACATTGAATCATATTCTTCAATTTTGTCATGATTTAAAGCGGAAACGTCAAAATTTTTTAAAAATTGTCGCAATGAAACATCCAATTCGCCCAATCTGACACAAACTCGGTCATATCTATCATTCCAGTCTGACATTGTTGGATTTTCAATTGCTCCATTTTTTAATAACAGGACTATTATTTCTTTGTTGTTTAGCATCAGGGCCAAGTCCAGAGGGGTAAAGTCGTACTCATTAATACAATTGATGCTCTCAGGACTAACAAGAAGTTTTTTCCTTATACATTCGATGTCCTCTATTTCAATAATATCAAAAATATCTGTAAACATTGTTAAATCAATTTTTTTAAGTTTTTTATTTTCCCAAAAAAATTACTCGATTCACTAATTTCCATCAATTCACTAGCCTGAATTTTGTTCGCTTTTTTGTCGGTGTTTTGAACCATGATTTCATTAGGTGCTTGGTTTAAATTTGACTTGGTATTGTTAATGAAAGTAATGGATGAAATTGTGTTTCGTCGTTTGGCTTAAATTAATTATTTTTTTTAATTAATAAATATTTTGAATAAAATATTTATCTTAATCTTTTAGAAGAGAAATATTTTATATCTTTTTATTTTGATAATTAAAAAAGTCATAAAATAGAAAACACAACTAATTTCATAAAACAAGATATGAGTGTGTATAATCCTAAACTTAAAACCTTATTTTAGTTGCTATAAAATTGTAACTAGCCAAATCAGAATTTGGAACTTAGCACTCTTATATGTGAAATTAAATATTTGCTAATGAAATATTTTATAAGTTGGATAAGAAATCTTAGAAAGCACTTCGATTCGGAAATTTTGAAAAATGCCCTATAAGATGCGGATTTCCATTTAGACCTTTTTAGAGGGCTCAAACAAAATAGAAATTATATTTGATTTTAACTCTCTCAATTCTTGAAGAATGATTTAAACTTATTGAATATTTGATTTTTTAAAAAATACTTCATTAAAATCTTAGTGAAGCATGTTTTTGTAAAAAAAATTAGTTTTTATTTGGATAATTTGAAAATTTTCAGTTAATTATTAAATCTTAATAAAACTTCTTTTTTTTACCCTTAAAAATAAATATAAGAAAATAACCAAGAAAACAAGCCATATGTTGTTAAATTGCTGCAATTGACCCGAAAAATTTAAATTTTTAAAAGTTATCAGTAATTAATTGAAGAATTCCAATTTTAAATTGTTCAAAAAAAAATCATTACTTAATTTTAATAAAAAATTTTTAAACTAATTGTTGAAGCTCTTTTAGTATTCAACGAAGCAACAATTTTTTCAAAATCAAAATATACAAAACATTTAAAAAATTCAAAAATTAAAATTTGTCAAAATTTTATAATCAATAAAAATTAAAGAATACTTTATAATTAAAAAAATAAAAAAAAATCTCTTAGTCATTAAGACGCATGTATTAAGAGTCACAATATTTGAAGATGGCCTACAATATTGTTTTCCAAGTGGGTGTATTTTAATCACTTTTTAATTAAACAAAAGGCCAACTTACACAAACTTTTTTTTTTATCCAGTTCATCTAGTTTTAGAACAGTCTTAGTAGTAGTTATTGTAGTTGTGGTAGTCATGTTTGATTTATCATTCGAATGATTTGAGATGGTAACTTTTTTGGTCGTCTTTGGTTCCATGTTTTCTTTTGCAAGATTTTTGACCGAAGTTTTTAGCGCGTCCTTTGCCATTGGTTTTTGGTACAATGCTTTTTTGAAAATGTCAATTTCGTCAGCAGCTCTTGAATCAATTGAATTGGCCGAACTGCTCATTGTCTTTTTAAAGTCAGCTTCGGTCAAATTTGAACAGTTTTTGGCTGATTGGGGTTTTTTTGCGGCACCTTCTATTCGAAAAGCGTTTGCTGAATTATGAGCATTGTTCATGCGCCTCAGATTCCATAGTTCTGGACACGAGTCTTTACCGTTTTTTTCATACCTGTCTCTAAATCAGAAAAGCATTTGAAAACTAATAAAATTTAATACAATTAAGAATTTCAGCCCCATAAATTAGATTAATGAAAAGTTTATCTCCCCAAGGTGTCTTATAAGCTTAGAATCAAATTCTCCGAATTGCGAATTCAGAATTTAATTTGAGATTTTTGTTGTACCATTGGGAAATAAAGTGATGATTTTTTTATAAACCAGAGAAAATATTTTTTCGAGCAACTGAACACCAAAATTGATGAATCTTAATGTTTTATTCTTGATATATTTCGATCAATTGTATTAAGATAAAGCGTTTTTATTATGTAATATTGCGTTAACTGCCTGCAAAAAAAATATCTGGAATAAATCGAAAAAGCCATGTGTTTTAAATAGAAGCGTTTAATAAAATGACCCCTATTTTACAGAGAGCTAATTTGTTTTTAAAGAAATTTTAATTGATTCAAAAAAAAAATGAATATTTAAGAAGGCTTTATTAAATTTTCTTAATTTTTCTAAGCCAATTTTCTAACCCAAATAATTACAAAACACTTGAAGTTTGAGGTAGTGCAAATTGAACATAAATAAATATTTGAAATAATTATTGACCTTATTCAGCATTGATTCTTGTCACATTAAATGTGTGCACTTGAGAAACGAGGCTAAGGATTATTCGATACCTGGCAGATAAGTGTCAACTCCAAAAGCTAATACTTACAATTTTGGTTGAGATCGATTGGCCTCATCAATTATTTCTTGGTTTTTGATTTGGGTCTTGAAAAAAAAAATTTATTTTAATACTTGTTGACCAAAGTTGAATTTAAGTGTCGAAAGCTGAAAATTTCTTATCAATCAAATTATTAAGCTTTTATAACTCATTAAATAAAAAAAAATAGAAAATTATGTAAATAGAAACAAGATTAAAATTATTGATGAAAAGTGTAATTAACTTTTTCTTATTTGGCATAAAAAAAATTGCTATAAAACATTTTCATTTCGATTTAATTAAAATTTAATTTAAACAAACTTTATTATTGTTTGTTGATTTATAAAATGAATTTTTATGGCTGATGTTAAAATTTGTGCTGTCATTCGTCTGTATGAGATTAAAAATTCGATTTTCTAATGAAGAGTTGAATCGTCTAATTCGTTGCTTGAGGGTATTCGCCTTTCTTGGTTGTACCGGAGTCATCGACTTTATGTCCGACTCAATCGAACTGAATTCATCATATTCTTTATTGGTCTGGGGAGATACACTTTTTGCGCTAAGCGTTTTTTGACTTATATTATCGAGTAAATTGGAGACGTGCAAAGACAAATTTGACTTTGATTTTAAGGTAGTTGGCATCAAGTCCTCATTCAGAAAATGTAACTCTGAATCACTTTTATTGTTTATTCTGCTGTAATCTAGTTGGTAGCTCGACGATTCTTAAAACAAAAAATTTATTAAAAATTTAATTTGTCACTAATTATTAATAATTATTTATTAACTTAATTTATTTTAATTTAAATAAAATCTAAAAATTAAACAAAAATTATATTTTCTTATTTCTTTTGATTATTAACCATACTTCCTCAAATTAAATCGGAAAACTTGTTGTCTAATAAAAAGCTAATCGGATAGCATAAAATAAGAAAAAAAAAATTTTTTCTAAGTTTCTTTAAAATAAGATAATCTTAATAATACAAAAAAATTTATTTGATTAGTATTTGAGGTAATATGGTAAGCCCAGGAAATTTGATCTATAACCAAATTTATTTTTGATCTTCTCACTTTATTCAAGGGAAAAAAATACACATTCTTTATTCAAATAATTAAATAAAATAATTTTATTAAAAATATGAAAGAGGCTAGACTTAAATATAAAAAAAAAGAAAAAATTAAAAAATGGTAAATAATCACCTCGTGCATAATAATCGAAAAACTTTTCGTTATTGTTGCCAAGTTCGATTTTATTGATGGGCGAATCTTCGATTGAGGCTTCTCTAATTGTATTCATTTCCTTCAAATTGATAGATTTTCAATCTCTCTCTTTATTTATTCATTTTTGATCTCAATGCGTGTAAATGAAATTCTTTTTTTTTTTAAATAAATAAACTATAATCTTCTATACCTTGATTAAAGATACATTAAAAACTAAATTATCACTTTTAATTAAACAAAAATAATTTAAGATAAAGGCTGATCAAATATAATCCTTTTATAACCAAGACAGCACTAAACTTATTTATACAATGCCTATTAGCTACTTAAGCGGATATTTTAAAGTTTATTTTGGCAAAATAAAAGCATATATTTCATAATGCACCAAGAGCTTAAGGAAAACACACTAGAGAAACTAATTC
Source organism: Brachionus asplanchnoidis (assembly GCA_025491095.1). Taxonomy (NCBI): domain Eukaryota; kingdom Metazoa; phylum Rotifera; class Eurotatoria; order Ploima; family Brachionidae; genus Brachionus; species Brachionus asplanchnoidis. Next base: position 3,898,456 of record JAILYF010000004.1, read on the forward strand.
ATTATTCTAAATCCGATCAAAAGTTCGTTCTTTGGTGTTTCCTTAAGCCTAGTGTTTTTTTTTCAATGATTTATGGAAGAATTGAAGAGTTTTTATTTTATGATAGTTTAAGCAATAAAATTAAGGACATTTTTATCACATGGAAACTCGTTCTTTTTTATCCTACACTAATTTCAACTTTTTAATAAAATATTGAGTCTTAAATTTTATAACTTTGACAGCCTAAGAGTGATTAATTTGATTTGTGAAAATTATGGAAGCTTTATGATGGTTTGATGCTACAAATCAAAATAATAAATTAAAGAAAAGTGGTACGGTAATGCTCGTTCAGTATAGAACCATTTCTAAATGTGTTAATCTAAAATTAATCAAGAAATTTTTGTTTGCATTTTGTGTCTTATAAAAAACCACATAATCAATAAATCTCTTAATGTATAATCTTTACTTAAAATACCCTAATACTTGTCTAAGACTTAACTTAAAATTTGATTTAAATGCTACTCTCTAGTTTAATTTGGATAAACTTTTAAAACATGTATCGAAATTAATATTTTGATAATTTTAATCTTAACATTACTCAAAGTTTTAGTTTATTCTCGAGATCCTTTTATAAACAATGGCAATAAGGAAAAGGTTAAAATATCTAAGAATCGGAATTTTAATTAAGGGTTGATTTTACAGCTAAAATATTAAATGTAAATTAAAATTTTTTTTAATAAAGTTTCTTCCCTAAACTAATTCAGAAATGACATGTTGGAAGAATTTAATAAATAAGTTCTCGAATTTTGGCGCCCTTAGAGATATTTAATTTATGATTGATCATTAAATAATTCCGAAAATAACCATGTTCTTTGTAATTAAATACTAGTTTAGATAGGTTGGAAAAATATATTTGAGTGTTAATGGACTGCGAGGTGCAATAAATTAAATTTTTTTGGGTCAATCTTATTTTAACCTTGTTAAGAACTTCGATGTTTGAACAGCATTGAAATTTTGAAAAATTTTAAAATAATTTTTAATTAGAAATGATAATGAATGTTAAAATTATACTAAATAATCACGTAGTTTGATTTACGCAAATGAATCGAGCTTTATTTGCTCAAGAAATCAGATTTGTTTTGATAAAGAAAATCTGATAAGATACTAAAAACTATTTTCGGAAATCGATCTCTTTAGTTTTGCATGCTTTAAAAATGTTAAAGCAACAAAAAAAAAATAAATACAATTAATTAAATTAAAAAATTTTTCAAATTAATTTTTCTTAAACGTTTTAGATTCAATTTGAGAATCAAATCGTATTAAAAAAATATCAAAAACTATCTTCGATTAAGTAGAAATTGATTTTTAAACTTCTAATTTTAAAGGTCGTTCTAAGTTATTTATGTTTATTGATTATTTTTAATAAAAATAAATTTTAATGACACTAGTCAATTTGAAGACTAATAAAATTTTCTGTGTGAAGAAATTTTGATTCAGCTGAAATATGAATTTTTAGAAAATTGCGAAAATTAAATTTGTTAATTAGATGTAATTTAAAGAGATAATTTGATTTTGTGTACAAAGCCAATATTTTATCTCTTGGCTAAATTGTAAAAAAATTAAATTCCGATTTTAAATTTTCTTGATTCCATTCAAAATAAAATTGCATAATTTCCGATTAATTTTTTTTCGTGTTTTTATCTTCTGATCATTTATTACTCTAAATTTTATTTCCAAAAGATGAAAAATATTCTACAAAAAAGATCCATTTTTTTCTAATATTCCTCAACAAAAATGTGTGGCAACGCATTTTCACCTTGAGTGAAAATTAAAATGAAGAGTTTATTTTTTTGGTTTTAGAATTGTTTTCTTATCAAGTTTTTCTTTATAATTTAGAAGATCTATCGCTATTTTTTATTCATTTGAAAATATTTCTTAAATAATTAGATTTAAAGGTTAGTATACATTTATAATTAGATAAAATAAGGTTATAAATGACTTTGAAAAAGCTCAACTAAATTTCATAGACTTTCTGTTGAACAACAAATAAATTTTGATTTTGGGTCATATTTGTTTAAAACTAATCAATTTCTAATTTATCAAGTTTCAAGCTCAAAATTTTTGTACAAATTTTAATTATGTGGTGATTTAAAAATTCCAGAATTTGTTATAGATAAATATTTATAAATTTCTAAACCGGTAAAAGCTGATTTTCTTACAGGCCAAATAAAATTCTAATCTAGTAATTGATTCTAAATAAAAAAAAATAAAATTGGTACATTTTTTTGAAATACGAGAATTTTAGCAGCGCTACCTTTAAAAGAGAAAAATTGTTTTGAATCGTTTTCTTAAAGGCAAAATGACATGAAATATGACACTAGCATCACAAAATAAATTAAAGCTATTTAGCTAGAATTTTGATTTTTAAAATGAATATAAATTTTCTAACTGAATAAATAAAATAAAAATTTGTTTTTTTCTAATCTAATTTATATCTCAATTAAATTCTCGAATAATTATAACTAAGTTTATTGCTTTTTTCCAGTATAAAACAAATATGTTTCATCAAATAGTTTGATTAAAACAACATTTTGAGTGAACTTTTTGATCAATGCCATGAATTAAGCAGTGCTGCCAAACTTTTTTTAATATGCTATAAGCCAAACAAATTTTAGAATTTGAAATTTTTTTATTTTTAAAAGTTATTTTTTTAACACAATTTTTAAAAGTTTAATTAGCTAAATTTATTTTAAATTAATCCTATCAATCACTGTCATTTTCTTCCATTTTTGAATAACACATGCTATTGCTTGTATTTTCAATCATATTTACTTCTTTTGAATTAGGCGTATTCGACCACATAAAATCACCTATAAATTAAAAAAAAATTTTTGTCTTGGTGATAGATAAAATCTTACTATTGGGTTGACTACTGGTTTTTGTTATAAAAAAAAATCTCATAAAAGTAACACTTATCACAATCGAAATCATTAATTCAATTGCAATAAAGCTATTTGAGCCAGAATGTTCAAAGAACTAAAAAATAAATTCAATTATTTAAAATTTAAAATTTCAATATTCTTTATTACATAGCCGACAATTAATGGAAAAATCATTTCTCCACTAGCCGCGCAAATGATCACAAAAGAAGTGAGTGTAGCTAAAAAATAAGTAAAAAATAGATTTTAATTAAATTTTTTGATTTTTTTTCAATTACGAGTCATTCCGATGTGAATTTCCGCAAGTGAATAACTAGTTGGTGTCGTGTTGCTCAAAAATAATCCAAGTAAGCATGTGCCTGTGTACAACATAGACAAACTAGCAAATGCAGATGATAAAATCATTATCAAACATGCCAAGAAACATCCAATCTTGTATAGAAATATTAAAAAATGTTAAAATTTTAAATTTTTTTAATTATTTTACAATATCTATAAGAAGGATAAATGAAGACGAAAATTTAGTAGCCAAAAAAATGGACACTAGTCTTCCAATTGAAAAAAAGGCCCAAAATGCTGCTGTTATGTAAGCATCATCAATGTGATGAGAATGATGCCGATTGACAATCAGCTTATGATTCACATTTTTGATAGAAGAAAATTTTGATTTTTCTTTTTGAAATTTTTCCACTGTATATGAATAAATGTAGCCTCCGTGAATCGCCTTAAATTTATTTTTAAATAAAATTTTAATTTGTTTTATTTTAATTAAAATCTCACCTGAAGACCTTCGAAAAGAAACAATAGTATTGACAAAAGTAAGATTAATCTTAGGAATGGATTGTTGAAAAAAAAATCTTTAATGTTTTCTATTGCTAGAGAAGTGTTTTGGCACATTGATATTTCACTTGTATTTTTTTCTCGAGTTTCAATATCGGTGTAATTTTCCGATCTTTTGCTTGTCTTTTTTAAATAGAATAAAACCATTGGGGCTGGTAGCTGAATCAAAGCTAATATCAAAAAGGCATATTTTGTTTGACTGGAAAATTGAGTTCTTTTAACTTGAAAACTAGGTGAAATTTCATTCGATTTATTCATAAAACTAGCTGATTCTTCGGGCAAATTTTTTATTGTTACTTCTTCTATATTGTAGCATTTGAATGTAGACGATGTAATTGTAAAATCGAAATTTTTGTTAAGAAAAGTATTTACGATAATTGGCGTCAAGAAAGCCCCGATTCCGTAAAAAAAATGCATTGCCTGAAAGCAATAGGAAAATTCCCATTTTTTAAGTTAAAATTAAGCTTTTACCTGCATGAATGGTGAAACATTTGCAGCATGGAGTTTTAAAATGGCCAGATTGGCAATATTATCAATGCAGCCCATGTTGAAACCGAGAACTATCATTAAAAGTCCCAAGAGTAGAATGTTTTTGGCAAACGGCATGAGCGATACACATATGGACATGATAAGTGTAGAAATCATCAAAATGTCATTCATTTCAACACTTTTTATACAATAAATTGTTTTAATTTCATCAATTTAAAAGGATTAATTTTGGATATGATCAAATTTTTAGAGATTTTTCTATTAAAAGCGGATATTAAAAAAGGGTGTCGCATATGCTTTTGAAATAATATATATTCTGTTATTTTATGCTAAAAAATTATTTAAATTAATCAAATAATTAAAAAATTCCAGCTTTCTTATTGTTTTTCACAAGATTGAAAAAACTCAAAATTTTATCAACTTTAATTATTTTTTATTTGAATAATTGAAAAATTAAAGTAAAAAGAAAAAAAATTGAATTGTTGAAACGAAATGTAGACAAATATAAATTTCAGAAAATAATCTATAATTTTCCTACTAACTTGATTAATTATTCAAATTATCAATATATGAAAAATTGTATTTCATTTAATTTATAAATTTCTAAACAATTAAAAAATGTTTAATTTAGGTTAAAAACAGTTAAGTTCTGAATAGTAATTTTTAATAAATTAGGTTTTTTTTCAAAATAACAATTAAAATAATTGTAAAGTAAATTAAAGCTCAGCTATTAAGCTTTAGTTTAAACAAGTGATCATATATCCTTCATTTAGCCACTGCTCGAAAATTCGATTTAAAAAATATTTTATATTTTAGAAACCATATAAAATTATCAAGCATATATACCAAAAAATATCGGTAAATATGCTATTCTAAAAATTAAATACATTTTTCAAATGTTAAAACTTATTGATACTATTGCTTCAGATTTTGTTTGAATATTCTAGGTTCATACTTTTATGTCAACAAAATCCAAAAAAGTATGGATTTTTTTACTTTTTGACACCAAGTTGAATAAAAAAATTTTTAATTAATTTTTTTTACAACCCAATTTCATAAAAAAATGATCTTTATAGTATTGACATTTCTTTATTATGATTATTCTTTAAATTAAATGTAATCTTAATTAATAAATAATCTAAACATATAAGGAGATATTCAATGGTTTATTTAAAGAATTAAATGGCTAATTTTAGGGACAAAGCATTCGATAAAAAAATTTCAGTTTTGAATTTTCTGATGGTATTTAATTTATGAAAAAATTAATGCTACTTTCGTTAAAAATAAATAAATATAATTTCATAATGGACATAATTTTATAAAATTATTAAGCTTACCTTCTTTTTTTTACTAGCATTCCAGACAAAAAACATCCGACTAGAGACATAAAATTTTGTAGAAAATATAAAAATGACATAGAGCTAAGAGAACTAGAGGTTTGACAAGCTAAGTCTAAAAGTGTTGAGCCGAATATGGCTACACAAATCCCGAAATTCCAGAAGCAAATAAAATAGATAGCATTTAAAGGTATTTTATTTTTCGTCAAGGAAAAAAAGTTATTTTTCGTATTGACTTGTTCGTTTATTTTTTCTGCTGATTGGTAGCTTTGATCCATTTCGGACGCAAAATCTGCTTGTTGATAAGACATAGCTAAATATAAAAATATATAAATATAAATAATTTTTAATTAGCAAAACGGAAATTTTTTTAAATTCCAACAAAATCCTTAGTCAAATTGACAATAATTCGTGCAAATAAATATAGTAAAAAAATTATTTAAAAAAATACATGAAAATTTATCGATTTAAAAATTTATTTTTTTTTGCTTGCGAGAAATTATTCCTGTGTTTAATAAAATAAATTGAAATCAGTAACCGAGAGGAAGAAAAGTGTGAGGAGAATATGAAAGAGAATACTCTTGGCAATGCTTTGCAAAATTTTTATTAATTCTCTAGCATTAATTATTTTTAATAAAATTACTAAAACATGATTTCGAAGTAATAATAAACTCGTCAAACATATGAAACTAGCTTGTTTATAGAGCACCGGAACCTCTCTCTCTCAAAAATAAAAGCACCAATTGCAGCAAGAATAAAAGGAAGTTAACTAAATTTTTTCCGGCCAAGTACTTCACTTTGCAATGCATTTTTTAGTAAATAAAAATAAAATTTCATGCTTCTCAGCAGATACTCTATAAATTTATTAGATTTTGTCAATTTTTATCAACACAATGAAAATACTGATTAAATCTTTCATGCTATAAAACAAGAATTTTGCTTCTAAAATCAATTTTTCTAATCTGATTAAAGAATCCTACTTTTGAAATTTTGCTAATTTTGCCATCCAAGTTTCTAAATCTTAATTTGTGTCAGAAATCTGTCAAATGGAATTTTTTTTTTTTTGTTCAAAATTCTATTTCCTTCAAGGATTTTATAGGCTGACAAAATAATTTGAGCAATTAGCAAAATTTAAAACCTTTTGTTTTGAATTAAATTTTCAAATATTACGGATATAGATCTCAAATAAATGAAAACATAAAAAAAATCACATATAAATAATTTATTAAAATTTCCCAAACTATTTAACGTCGAGTTTAATCTTTCTCAATTTGATTGAATTTTTGACCTTTTTTAAAATTAAATAATTCTCAGGAGAATAATAAAATTCTATCAAAAAAGTAATAGAATTTTTTAAATTTATAATCCTAGAACAACTTTGCTTAAATAATGTCTAGTTTAAGATTAATATTGATCTTTTTTTGAAAATATTGAATATTATGCATTTGAGAACAAAAAAAAACATCAATCGGATTAATTTTATTTTAGCACAAATTTCCTCAAGAAAAAATATTCATTAAAAGGAACAAAATTAAAAACAAGTTTAGCAAAACCAAACAAAACATTGCCACCACATAATTGTAATCACTGATAATGAAGAATATTCTTAATCTACTAATCGAATGATTGATGTTTAAAACAGTATTTTCTTTATCGATCGGCTTGGTATGGTTAAATAACTTGGTAAAATCGTACCTAAATTGATTATAAATTTTTAAATTATAATTTTGTTGGGCTTTGATTCTGCCATTTAAAAAAAAGAAAAGTAGAATCAGCAAAAAATTGAGTGCTATTGCTACGCCAAAAAATATGTATGTTCTGGGCGAGTCGAAAATGGCTGATAAGCATCCATACGAATGGTTGGACCAAAATTGCCAAATCTTCATCAAAAGAGCTAGAAAATAAATGATCATTAAAATGCCTATAAAAATGTTTAACAATGCTAGAGCATAGCTGCCCAAATTGGAAAAACTTGGAAAAATTCTTAGATATCCCGCATTCACAAAGTCTTTTATTTTCTTCCTAAAAATGGAATTCTTATATTTTTCGCCATCTTCGGCTTGCTTCTGCTTATCTGTTTCAAATTGGTCGGACAATGTCTGAATGAGCTGACATATACCAACTAAAATAAACTGGTCAGCAATGCAATTGATTATTTGAGCTAGCAAAAATGTGATTAGAACCAAAATGGGCAATTGAAAAGACATTTTGGAATATAAAATTCAAGAGTTTCTTTTTTTTCATAGCAATTATTTTAATTTGATTTATTTTTTTTTTCAAAATTAAATTTAGATTAGCATGTAAGGCAAATTCAACTGGCAAAAAATATCAGTGGGAAATAAAAAAAAATTTGGTAAAATTGTCTTTTAGATTTAGAGTAAAATACTCTGGAAAATCAATTTTGATGATTAAGACACAACAAAAAAGCTTTAGGCTATACTAAAATTTCACTTAATTCATGAAAAATGTTTTTTTGCAATAACATAAATAACTAAAATATCAAAAATTACAAGCTAAATGATTTTGAATTTTGGGTTATTTAAATTTTACACGAAATAAAATAACTTGATGAGATTTGTTCTCTAGCCAATAATCATTGCAAATGAAATGAACATTTTTGACATTAAAAATTCTCATTTAACTTTCATTTATAATTAGGTTTTATTGCCAGGTTTGTCTAGATTTAAATAAATATTTTTCCTTTGAATCAAGCTTTTTATTTTGATCCATACATACTAAATGCATTATAATCATTTATTACTTTTTTTTTAAAGCAAGCAAAGTTATATAATTTAAACTAAATATCATATTTCAAATTTAAATTTAAAAAAAAAATTATTTTTTTATCTTGTAAATTAATCAGTATTAGATGATTAATATCCTTGCTATTTTTTCCTTCAGAAACGATTAAATTAGACAGGCTAGGAATTCGACAATTTATTTTCCTTATCAACAAACTTAAATTAAACTATTCAAATTTATTTTTTGTTCAAATATTTATTTGTTAAAAAAACTGGATAATTTGAAATTTTTAAAAATTGCTTCAATTCAGATCGAAGGTAGGCAAAAGTTACATGATACGAAAATTACAAGAGACAAATTTTGGGCTTAAAAATCTTAAAAGTGCTTTAATCTGAACAAACATCTTTTTTATCCAATTTTTCTGAATCATTCAAGACTTCATTTTCTTTAAGAAATAAGAGTTTTTTTTTTAGAAAAAAGCTACAGTTTTTTTTTATTTTCATGTTATTGTTGATATTAACTAAAAAGGTTTCCGAAAATCTAATTCAAATTTTTAAATATCATGTTTCAAAATTTTAAATTTCATCTCAGCTTCATTCGATATTTGAACGTCTAGATGATAAGAGCAAATGCAGAAAAGCGATAGTTATAATACTTTCAAGCTTTACATGTTGATTTATAGGAAAATAAAAAATAAAATTTGGCTCTATATTCAAACCTTGGTATGTTTTTTGTTATCTATCTACAAAAAAGCCATTAAACTTTAGGGTCTATTGGACTAGTAGGCGTGAAATTAAAAAAATTTCAACAAAAAACAATCAAAAAAACTTCATAAAAAAACAAACTTTGAAAAAGCACACAAGTAATTAAAAATTTGTAATTAATTTTTTTAAGTAATCAAAAATAGTAGGTTCTGTAAGATTTATTAAATTTAATAAACGATGATTTACTCGCTTTTGAGTTTAATATTTCTCATTAAAACATGTCACTTAAAAAATAGATAAATTTTTAAATCTAAGCGAAACTTTTCAAGAATTTTCGGCACAACAGTTTTTATTTTAATTATTTTAAATGCATTAAATTTTATTTCGGATGAATAATTTGTTCAATATTTTTATCAGTTAAATATATTGATTTTTTTTGTAATTAAACAGATACATGACATTTTCTTTTATTGTGACCAGATTAGTGATCATAAAGTAAAAAAGATTTTGAAATTTTAATAAACATGTTATGAATAAAAAAATTGGTCAAATTTTTTTCTTTTCAATTTGAACAAGTTTTAAAAAAATATTTTTTTTATGAACCGGTTTATCAATTTCAATAGACTAATAAAAAAAATAAACATTGAATTTTTTTTGGAATAATACTTGGCTCTCTTCACTTAAGCATTTTTATTTTTAGACTCAAAATATCTAAAAATTTTCGTAAATTTAATTACATAACAAGTCAATTAGAAAAAATGTGAATAATTTTCTACAATCTAAATTTTAACATTAAAAATTTTAAAGTAAACACAGCGCCTATTTAATTACACAAGAATGGTTCATTAGTCCATAAATATTTTGCCAGTGATTTTTAAGCAAATAAATAAAGGAAAAAAACTAGTTTTGAGTTGCGATCATTTAGTTATTAATTAATTGAAATTAATATCAAGTTATGGTAAATTTTATGCTTTAATTTTTGGATTACCAATTCGGTTAAAATCCTTTCCAATCTTTATTTGTTTACTTTGTTTACTCATAGATTTTAGATTTAAATGGAGCTAAAAGTGCACGTAGACAATACCATTCGGACCGTGTGCGGTCTGAGCCAGCACACAACCGTGGAAGAGATAGTCAAAGCCTTGGCACACTCGATTAAGCAGAATGGCATTTTTGTGCTCATAGAAAACTTTCAAACCAGCAAATTGAGTAATCGGCGTTTGCCTCGCATTATGTCACCCGATGAAAAGCCTATAGAAATAATATTTTCGTATTTGCGCTTCTTGGACAATGATGAGGACATCGAGTTTCATCTGGTGCGAACCAACGAGGCCGAGTCTTCAGATAGAGAAGAAAAGCTAAAGACTCTGATGGTGGAAATAGATGGTCAAAAAAAAGCACTTGATGAACAGAACAAAAAACTAGAGCTTCTGATAAAAGAAATTCATGATACCGAAGAATCTAATTTAGATTTGATTAAAAAAAATGAAATAAAAAGCAAAGAGTTGGTCAAAAGAAAACTTTTAATTTTAGATCTGCAGCGGTGTCTCAACCAGAAAAAGATAAGTAAATTGGAATCGAATAAGGAGGAATTCGATGAGTCCAGCTTAAATCGAGAACTAGAACTAAATCTTTTTCTTAATGCTCAACATGATTACTACAAGCGAAAACTGGACATTACTTATCAAAATCTCAGCTCATTGGAGACCGATTATGACCGACTAAAGACCGAGTATAATTTTTTGATCGAATCTCTGCCTCAAATCGGTCACCAAGATCAGCACAGCACAGACACTAACTCAAAAAGTCAAATAAACTTCAATTTTATTGAATCAAGCAGACAGTATGAGATAAACAAGTCAAAAATGATTTATTTAGAAAAAAGCTCGTCCAATTTGGACGAAATTATAAATACAAAAAGTAGATTTATTCAAAATTTAGAGGCTGAATATCAAAATTTATTAAAATGTGAAAATAACATCGAAAATTTGTGTTCGAACAAGGTCAATGAGCTGGACCAAATGAGTCAATTAGAGAGTTCTAGTTCGTCGGAATACATGTCCGATGAGGCTTATGAAAGCAATGCCTCTCTTAATAGTTCTAGAAATTATAGACCACAAAAAGATAATAATACAACAAGTGCAAGATATTCACGAATTCGACGCCTCACAAGATACGATAAAAGTCCAGCTCGTTTTGTCAAAAACAAATACGATTCCAGTGATATTCATTATTTTTAGAGCAAGTAAAAAATTTTATGACAGTGGTTATGGGTGAACGATTAAATGAGTTTAGACTAGAAAAATCTTTAATTGAGATAAATTAAATAAATTGTAAATAATTGAATGCTTTTATTTTTCTACACTCAATTTTCAATTAGCTTTTTTAATAATTTAAATTGAAAATAAAATTAAAACAAAAAAAATTTGATAAAACTTGCAGAACTAATCGTTTGGGATATTTATTTGGTAAGGACTTTTTTTTTAATTTAAATCAGACTTGCGAAAAAGTCAGAAAAAAATTCATTTTAAAGTCAAGTCATTTGATCTTACTTGAATTTTTTTTTCTTAAAAAAAGTCTTTTGACTCGACTTGAAATTTAAAAATAAAAAAAAGAAATCATTTCAAAAACTTTGAAATAAAAATGACCGCATTAATAAGTATATAGAACGGAAAAAATTCATGTGACCGCCTTAACAACTACAAGAAATGGAAAAAGCCTTATTTTTAAAGAATAAATTTTCGAGTCAATCAAGTCAAGTCAAAATACTTTTTTTAAGAAAAAAATATACATTGACTTTATGACTTTTAAGCAACTCTGATTTTAATTTTTATGATGAACTTGGAATCAGATTTAAAGAATAAGCTTTTAAAAGTCAAAATTAATCATAATGAGTTAAATCACAAAATTTAATACAGATAATAAATTTTACTTAATTATTAAGAAAGGTTTTTTTATTTAATTTAATTAAAATGTAATATCTAATTAAAAATTTTTATTTGCAAAATTTTCTATTTATAAAAATATTTATTTTTATTTTTAATTTAGTAGGAGTAAAATAATCATAGTTAGGAGTTATTTCAAACGAGAACGGTTTAAAAAAAATAAAAGAGGAGTAAAAATTGCATTATTTTTACTATTTGTGTGTAAAAATATGCTGAATAATTTGTATTTATTTTACTCCAAAATAAACTATTAACTCGGAAAAATTGAAAAAGAATATCATTTTAACTCTTTCTTCTCCGTTATTTCGTATTTAAAGTCCATTTTTTAAAACTGTATAAAAGCTAATATTATCTAATAATTTTTTTAAGCAGCTACATTTATATTTGGTGGATATCAATTATATTGATCATTAAAATTTTTTTAAAAAAACGTTTTAAAGGCTAAATTAAAATATTTTTGAATATCTCTAATGAATTAGTGTCGTTTACTTAACATTCAAATCCTATAAAAAAAGTAAAACTTTAGCTTAATGCGTTGATGTGCATTGGAAAGCCAATTCCCTTAAAATCTTAAAGCCATAAAATAATAAAAGCTAATTAAACTATATTTAAAAGAGACACAAATAGCTTATGGGAGATATTTTTTATTCAAAGGAGTGTAAGAGAATAAGATAAAATAAAAAGTAAAATTTTTCTTAGAAAAATATATTCAAGAAAAAAAGTTATGTTAGATTTGAAAAGATTTTTAAATTTTTTGATTTTTTAATTTGGTCAAAATGGAAGTAACTTTTTGTTACTTCCATTTAAAATTAGAAAACAAAAATGAATAAAAAAAGCTCTTAAATGATATCATTTTTGTCACATTTTTTATTGTTTTTGTAACTTAAAAAAGGGGGCACAATTTCAATGGAAAACCGGTAGGGTTCTTTAAAGTAAAAGTTTTGAGTTCATAACAACCATTAAAATTTAGAATATTATTTTTGATTCTAAATGAACAAAGGTTTTTCTTGATTTTTGTTCAACTTTTCTTTTCTTATTCAAATTTTATTGAAATGAATATGTATTTGAATTTTAGATGAATCAAATTATAGAGTGTTGCTTATTTCCAAAAAAATTTTTCCTCCACTTCTAAACAAAAAATATAACTTGAGTAAACATACTAGATACTTAAAAATTTTAAAAATTAAATAAAAACATGAAATAAAATATTTTGAGTATTTTGTTTTATGTCAAAAGAAATTCATCAGACTAATAAAATAATTTTGCCTTTTTATATTTAAAGATTTTTATTTATTAATTAATATCCAAAGGAACGCAGTAAATTTGACCTCTTTTTAGATGCATACTATCATTTTCATTCTCATTTTTGAGATTTTATTTAGTGCAGCTATTAAAAATTAATTTCAATCTAAATATAGAAAAGAGACAAATTAGTCTAAAATCTTTCATAAAGGAGTTTTTGAGTTTTTTTTAGACTATTTAAATTTTAATCTTGTAACGTAAAAATGTTTCGAACATTTTAACTATAAAAATCAAAGATTTAATTTAACGCGCTACTGGGTAGCGCTATTAAAATAATTAATTATAAAAATATACATACTAATATTAATTATTATTTACGAGAAGGCTTTGCACTTTTCAGATTTTTTTGACGATGTAAATGTTTAAAATTAAATATCTAAATTTCACATCGGCATTTTACATCTAGACATTAAGATGAATGATAAATATTGAAGCTTTATTAAATTTTAGCTGCTGCACATAAAAAAATTAAAGGAAAAAATTTAAAAGCTTTTTGTAATTTTTTTCTTGATCAGATATCTTCTGGATGATAAAATTATGTAAACTTAAAATATCGTAGTCTCTGGCTCTAACTTATCTCGCATTTAAAGTGTTGAATCATGAAGATGCATAATGATTATTCTGTATAAAAAAATTCAGAAATCACCAGTAATCAATCAGATTAAGGTGTTGAATCTTAGCTATTTTTCGAAATTATCATCAAAAATTTAATAATGTTATATAAAATTTGTTTTCAAATTTTTCTTCTCATTTCATTAAACTACATTAGTAATTAAATTTAAACTTTTGTCTCTATTTTTCAACTTTTTTTATACAATCTACAACAAAAGTGATAAAAATATTTTAAAAATTTATTTTATAAGACGTTTGATATTTTCAGCAACAATTTTATAAACCAAATTAGAAAACTAACTAAAAACACATTGCTATAATTATAATCTGATTTTTAGATGCATTTTTAATACTGAAAGTTATTTATCAAGTGTATAAAGCTTTTGATACTTTATACTTTATTATAACTGTAACATTACACATTTTATTACAAAATTGTTTGATATAGTTAGCAAAATATTCGAAAGAAAGGAGAAATGGACGATATTTTATTAAATACAACTATTCAACAATTCATAAATTATTAATTTCAACTAATTTTTATTCAATTTTTCAACTCTAGGATTATTCGATTATTCAACTACAGGACTATTCTATTATTCGATTATTCAACTACAGGACTATTCTATTATTCGATTATTCAACTACAGGACTATTCGATTATTCAATTATTCAACTACAGGACTGTTCTATTATTCGATTATTCAACTACAGGACTGTTCTATTATTCGATTTTTCAATTATTAAAATCTAACCCTTTTAGTTTAATAAGCCGAAGTCCTAAACTGGGTCTGCGCCTAAACCCCGTCCAACTCCCAGTTTGTTAAAACAAAGCTCAAGACGCCTAGCGTCGTCTTTCGCTTAGTCAAACTATGGTTAATCTTAGGGTTAATTTTCTTTAACTAAAATTATATTAGAAATCATTTGAAAATTTAACAATCGTTTATTTTCTTGATGGAATTTTTTTTTCATTAAAAAAACGATAAAATAAAAAAAAAATAAAAAAAAATAGAAAAAAAAACATAATTGAATTGAATGTTTCAAAATGACATGAATCACTTTGACATGATCAAATTAACATAACCGTAAAATAGCAATCAAAATTTATTATTTCCTACACATTTTTGTAATGGATGATCTTGCTAGCAACCCTTTAATATATAACCACCCTTTAATATATAACCACCCTTTAATATATCAGTTAGTGGATTCACTTAGAAACGAACAAAATAAAATGGAAAACAATATATTAAAATTAAGAACCGGTAAATTACAATCAAAGTGTGTTAAAAGTAAAATAAATTCTGTGATGAAAATATTGTCAAGTTATGATCGAAACAAGAAATTGGAGACGATTAAAGATTTAAGTTTACTATAAACAAAAAAATAATTGATTAATTGACAATTTATTAATCTTTTTTTTATCTTCAATAAAGCTATTATGATTATGTTATTTTGATTGCTTTATTTTATTTTTACGTCATTATGAACATTTTTATTTTAAACTTGTCATTTTAAAAGGTTAAGTCATTTTGAACATTCTATTTTGTAACCTTGTCATTATGAGCATTTTATTTTAATCACTGCTATTTTGATAATTTACCAAAAATCATATATTCGATTAGTCGAATAATCGAATAATCCTAGGGTTGAATAATCGAATATCGAATAATTGGTAAATATAGAATTTTGTCCATGACTGAAGTAATCTGAAGTTCACTTACCACATTCGATCACAAGCCAACAGAGCAACGAGTATTCTCGTTCAGCTAAAACGGACTTTCAGACACTGAACCATCGACACATGCAGGACCCTCTACTGTGCTTTCGTGAGGCCCCATCTGGAATACGCCGCCGACGTTTAGTCCCCTCCTAGCAAGAAAGGCACAACTACTGGAGACCGTGCAGAGGAGAGCTACCAAACTAGTTCCGATAATTATAAATTGGACTTACGAGGATCGCCTTGTCATCCTAAACTTGACACCCCTTCACGATCGCCATGCACGAAGTAACATGATCCAACAGTTAAAGCTTATAAACCGAATCAACGAAGTGAGCTGGGAGAACCCCCTGATCCTCAGCAGCTGACTCTTCCAATTCGGACCGGCTAGAGGAATCAGGGGGCACACGAGGAGACTATCCGGCCAGGCCACAACCAAATGTACGCAGAGGGCTAACTCCTTTACGAACAGGGTTATCAATCAGTGGAATACCCTGCCTTCTGTGGTCACAAACTCCGACTCATTCAATCAATTCAAGAATCACTACGATGCTTTAAGAACCGACCACCTAGTTTTTACCACATAATAATTTTATTTATATTTCTTTTTAACTACTTTATATACCCCTCTCAGTTTGGCTATTACTAAAACGCCGAATGGTGTTTTTTTAAGAAAAAACAGAACGTCCCTTATTCGGTGAAGCCAAAATAAAACAAAGTCATTCAAAAAAATGCATCACTTGAAGCTAACATAAAAACTGAAAAAATGCCTATTATTTTTAGTGACAAAATAATTTTCTGGAAATTTGATTGGAAACAGCTTTTGGCAGCTCAAAATTGTATCTTGGTTAAATTTTAGCAGAGATTCTAAAAATAATATTAATTTTTTGATTCTGGCAATCTTTCGGCGTTCGGAGTAGCCTAGACTTTTGCTTCTCCGAATAAGGGACGTTCAGTTTTTTCTTAAAAAACACCGTTCAGCTTTTAAATAATAGCCCTCAGTTTCTTCTAATTATTTTACTTAGTATTTGTATATTGTATTGTGCAGTATGTCTAGAAAGTTTAGAACATTAATAAAAAAATTATAAAAAAAAATTTTAAGGAGTAAAAATCTAGAATTATAACATATCATATGTTATAATTCTATGTATATACATTATATGTAAAGTTTAGATATAATGTTAACTAAACCATCTTAAAGATAATTTTATTTGCTTTCTTTTCATATATAGATTGTTCAAAAAAAAAATTCTGAACACTCCAGAATCCATTTTAAAAAAAAACAGATAAAATTGAACAAAAAAAAAAGTCTACAAAGTTTAGAACAATTTTTTTATCCTTAAATTTTACCACACTTTGACAATCCCTGGCCATTTTTTTTTTACACAATGCTTGGGAATGTCTTTTCATACTGTTTGCTTGCACTTTTTAGGTTTGATTTATTATTTTGGATTTTAAAATCGGTCATTTTATTGAGTTGTACCATTTTGGCGTTTTTTCCATAAAAATGGGCAACAAAAAAAGTATCTGAGGCTCGAAGGTGGCAAATAATTGGTCTATAGAAGGATAAGACCAAATCTCAACAAGAAATAGCTGATCTTAAAGGAGTTTCGAGAAAATGTGTGATTACAACAAAGCGCAATTATGAGAAGACATCCGTGGTCAAAGAATTACGAAGGTCTGGTAGACCCCGAAAGCTTACCATTCGAGATGAGTCGTACATTTTTAGAAAGGTCTGAATCAATCCTACAACAAGCTTTAGACAGCTAGCCTCTGATTTTAGTTCTAAATTTCCAAATGTTACTGTTAGTAAAGACACTGTAAGAAAAGTTATATTAAACAAAAAAATACAGTCGTATACTTCGGCATATTTTCTTCTAAATCATACATTAAGCTTTAATTCGACCCGACCGGAGCATTTTTTTGTAAATTTTAGGAACTGATGGATCTGTAAAACCACAATTTTCTAAATTTTGCAGATTTATTGCAGAGTTTTGCGGAATCGGTATATTGGTTATATCAGTTTCTAAAATTTACAGAAACATGTTTTGGTCCATCAGAACATAAGTTTTGCCATTTTAATATTTTATTTTTTGTTCTAAAATTCAAAATGCCTTTATTCAATAATTGTAATTTAATTTTTTATTTTAAATGGTAATCTAGTCTAAATGGGTTATGGGTTAATAGTATGACCGAATTTGAAAAGCCCCTATATCTCCTCCATTTTTAAAGCAACTTCCTAAAAAATATCTTAATATGTAGAACTCGAGGAGAGAAATCGAATGATATGTGATTTGATACGTAAATTTACGTAATTACGTAAATTTACGTAAAAACACAAGTACCGTAAAACCTCGCGTAATATCCCTCTGAAATTAAAGAAAACACGCTTTAATATCCCATGGTATTTTATCTAAAATTTATCATATTTTAAAAGTGTTAATTTCCCTGGGATATTAAGTAGAACATGTTCAGAAAAATTAATAAAAATTGTCCACTATAATTTTTAAATATTTTATTAGAGACATTTTTTAATTACAAATTTTTTAATTTTATTAATTATTATAAAAAAATAAACTATTTTAATTAAGCATATAAATAACGGACCAGTATTTTAACAAAAAAAATTATTCTGACTCTGATTCATTTTCGGAAATTTCATCAAAATTTAAATCACTATAAAATTCTTCACAGTTAAACGCATCAAAGTCATCAGATTGATCATAATCATCAATCATGTCAACTTTGTTTTTCTCGATGAACGATTGAAGCTGAACATGAAACTCATAAGCTTGCTTTGAAGTGACTCCGCATCGATCAAAAGATTCACTGATTATTTTTGGCTCCAATTGTTCCCATATTTCGCTAATCCAAATGATAACTTGGGAATATCCAGGGGATTTCAAATTGCCTGCTGCAGTAAAGCTCTTTTCTTCATTAATAAGCCAATTTTGCCATCTGTCAAAATACGCTTTTTTAAGCGGACGCATCCAGCTAACATCAGCTGGCTGAAGAAGGTTAGTAAACCGTTTTGGAACATAAATTGTTTTAATATTATTCTGAGCTAAAGTCTCTTTGACTTTTACTGTAGCATGGCAAGGTGCTTGATCTAAAATTAACACAGGATTTTTTAAATCCTTGCTTGCGATCTTAGGGACAAGGCATCGCTTTATGACTCCATCACAAATCATGTCTTCATTGAAAGTTCCAGATTTGTTATAAATTACTACCACATTGTTGGGCGGTTCAAAATCTTTCAATGGATTAACTCTAGGCACAATTATTAAAGGCTTGAATTTGTATCCGCTTGCAGAAGCAGCAAAACAAACAGAGATTCTAGTTTTTTCATTACCTGAATTTGTCGATGGAACTCTCTTGGCACCAACTTGGTCATAGGTATAATTGCATTTTGCATCAAGGTAGATACTGGTTTCATCTAGATTTATTACCGATGATCGTTGAGTATTAACCAACTCATATCTACACTTATTTATAAAATCTAAAACAATCTCTCTTGAATTATTTGGAAGGTCTCGGCCACTAGTTGTTATTCGCCTTAAGACAAAATTAGATCTCCTCAAAAATCTTGAAAACCATCCATTAGATGCTTTGAAATCTAAACATTCCCGCTTAGCTATTTGAGCTGCTTGTTGTTTAATGGATTTCCCGTCGACCACAAACCCCAACAACCTTTGTTCTAGAATCCACGCTTTAAGTTCTATTTCCAAATTCGGAAACTGTGGCGTTCCGTTTTTTTTTATCCTAGCCCTGTTTACTTTGTTCGGAGATTCCATAATTTTTTGTTTGTTGCTTATCCACCACCTAATTTGCTTATGACTCACCTTGTGAATTTTATGCGCTTTATTTATAGAATATGCTTCAGCGTATTTTATTACTTTAAGCTTAAAAGCCAAATTATATCTTAAATTTTTGTTTCTTGCCATTTTTTAATTTTTAAATTAATAAAAAAAGAGGATTTTTTGTTTTAGAAGAAAAAAATCAAGTTCAAGTTCAAAAAAGCTTTATACAAGTTCAAGATTATTAAGAAAATTCCAAAAAATTTTTTTGAGCTTACTAAAAAATTTAAAATTAATCTACAGTATTAAAATGGTTGAAGGATAAATTGCATACGAAAATAAATAAATTTTTGAAAAATTTCATTATTAATTTACCATGTTTCACTTAGTTTCCCATGTTGATTCACTTAATGTCCCTGGGATATTATTTATGCAAAAATACTTAAGTTTCACATAATTTCCTAGAGACATTAAACCGTGTCCTGTATAAAAGCCCATGGGATATTGCGCAAGGAAATACGGTATCAAATCACTACTGTATTTTTAAAAAAATTCGTATGATGCTTTTTTTTCTCTTAAAAATTGATACACCCAATAAGGTGAAAAACTCTCGATTTAGTAATTCGGGAAAAAGGTGTTTTAAGGTCTTAGGTAATACTTAAGCTCTAACCTATTTCGCCTGTTAGATTCAGCACAGGTTAGAGTATCTTAGAAAATTTTTTAAGAATTTCAGGTTGTGTCTTAAGGGCTTCATCTAATGGGGTTATTTTTAGGGATTAAAAGGTTAAATATATTTAACCCTATTGGTCCGAAAAATCACCCAATTAGTCCAAATAATATTTCGTTTAATCCACATTAGACTATTAAAATTCAGTGACGCTATTTTTTCAAAATTAAAAAATTGTAAAATTCTCTCTCTCTCTCAATCTCAAAAAAAATTTTTTTCAAAACCAAGTTTTTATTTAAAACATAAAAAAAGAAATTTGTTTAAAAATAAGCCTAAATGTCACAGAACAAAGATATTCAATCTAAAAAAAATTATATTGATCAAAATCTAAAAGACTCAATCAGTGATGTAAATAAATAAGCTAAATCGATCTCAAATCGCGAATTTGTACGGAATTCCAAGGCTTGTTAATCATTTAATTTATTTAGCTAATGTGTAACAAAGGTGGCTGAAGAGAAAGAGAACACGTCAAAATGAAGAGTGCTCAAATTGGGTTTGTTTTAGTTGTTTGCCAAAAGAATTAAATAAAAAAAACAAAAAATGAATTCTATGTGAGGATTGTAAAGATTAACTCTTCCTTTTTTAGACTTCTTTAAAACTCACTCTTGTTTTGTTTCGAATAAATTTAATTAAATGAATTAAATAATTTTTTAGAAATCCAAAAATTTTCTTCCTAAATAGGTAAAATGGGTTAAAATTCTGTTATGGGGTTAAATTTCTGTCCAATTATATACAATTTTAGTGGTAACCGGTTTAACACTTTTGAGTCTCATTTAGCTAAAGGGGATATTCAAAAATTTCGGGAAAATTGGGTGTGACTATTTTTGAAGTTTTTGAACAAAATGGGTGCGAAATAAGCAATTTAAAAAATGTGGTCATCCGGTTAGGTTACCATATCTGTCTTTTTTATCATTTAGTTTAATAAAGTCCAAAAAATAAGAAAATTCTTTATAATTATAAATTATCAATTAAAGCATTGAAAATCTTTAATTTAAACAAATTTTTTAATTAAAAGTAATTTCAAGTTTGTTTGTTGTACCGAAACCGAACTTATTTTGGGTGCATATGTCTGCTGGTGACACAAAATATTTGTCTTTAATTAAAAGAAAAAAAATCAAATTTTACTTCATAAAAATTTAATTTTTAGTGAAAGTGCTTGCGCTTCTTTTGTTAATTTGGGTATTAAAGAACGTTGATTTCAGCAAGGGAATGCGATATTTAGTTTTGTGAGAATCATGAAAATTTTTTCAGGTGAAATAAAATTTCAAATTTTATTTTTTACGAATGTTAAGCTGTTTTGAATTAAAGATCCAATATCCATCATTTTAAGATTTTTAATTTGTTTAATAAATGAAAATTTAATCTCATTTTTCATTATGCGTATTAATCCTCACGGGTCTGATTTATTTTTTCAAGTTAATATCTCTCGAGATTTCGCAGACAATAAAATAAGAATTAAAAAGATAAATTGTTACTAAATTTTTATTTTGACTAAAGTAATTTTAAAAACTCATTTAACACAATTCAAAATATTTTCTTTTTAAATTAAAACAAAAAAAAACAAAGCTTAAAATTCATTTTTTTTAATTATCATTCCTAAAATTTTGATAACCTTTTGAACTAGAAAACAAAAAAAAAAGAGTGATTTAATTTTTAAAATAGCCAGCATTTACATTAAAAAAATATATACTTAAAAATTTTTTAAGTTAAAAACTAGAAATTCTCATAAGTTTAGTTAAGTTTTTTACATCAAAATAATAAAGTATCAAATCTTCATGCATACCGTGAAAAAAACATTCGAAACAAAAAAAAAGCACCAATTTTTTAAGATGAGATAATGTTTTTAAATTTGCATAAATTTGGACACTAAGCTCAAAACTATGAACACACTTCTTAAAATTGTCAAATAGCATTTTAAGTTTTCGATTATTAGTCCTACTGTTTGCTGCTTAATAAATTAATACGGAGTATATCGAAAACTCGCCGGTGTATTTCTAATTGCTGCCTAGAATAAAATTATTAAATTTTCGAAATTTTTTTTTAATTTTAAACATTACTTGATAGCCCATAACTTGAGCTAATGGTTGACCAGCGGTAGTTGTTAGATAAGAATCAGAACCATACAACTGCCTAAAAAAATTGTTAAAAAAATATTCAAACATTAATTTTTGACTCAAAACTCACTGTAATTGCTGAACGGCTGAATTGACATTGTTTGGTGAACTAGATAGATAGAGATTTTGGTTGTTCGCCTGGTTCTGGCTTGAATTAATTTGAGCATTTTTGATTGTTTGAGTATTATTTGGTGAAGTAACATTTTGATTTGAATTATGATTTTGATTAGTTCCGATCATAAGACCTCCTAAATTTGAGCTGTTGGTACTCTGAGTTCCAATGAGATTCTGATTTTGAGATTGAATATTAGAAGAATTTGGACTAGTTTGCTGAGACGTATTAAGCACTGGATTGTTAATACCCACTAATGAAGAGTATTGCAATTGACTAAGTCGAAGATCAGCATTGTTATTGCTTGGTGACTGATTAAGCAATTGATCAGGGTAGAATCTAAAATTAAAAAAAAAATTATTTTTGTCTTTAATTAGGTTTTGTTAAAATTCAGCAGTAAAAAACAAAATGAAAAAAAATAAAATAAATTTTTTATTTTTTAATTATATAAATTATATAAATATAAATTTATAAATAATTAGAAATTAGTTCTGTGAGTGTTCTGTGAATATACTTTTCAGATAGAAAATAGAGAACGTATGTTATTAGAAAATAAAGTTATTTCAGAAGGGATTTTTCTATTAAAAGATTTAGTAACAACTAGATTTTTTAATTTTTTTAAATATTAAATATTTTGACCGAGGTAGTTTTAAATTTGAAATTAAAAAAATATTTAACACTTTTTAATAATAATATCAAAGCTTAGTATTCATTTTATTTTAATTTTTAATGGGCTTAGTTTTTCGGTGGCAGCTAATTTTATTTTATAGTATCTAATTTTTAGTAGATAAAAATGTTGTAGATAATTATTTTTCTTACCAGCAAAATAAATTGATTAGCAGATAAATGAATTCTTCAGGAGATAAATGTTAACAATTAAAAGATAACATTTAAGTACAAGAAAATGTTTGAAATAAAGAATATAATGCAGAGTTAGTCAAAAGTCAAATTTAAAAGTCAGAATCGTTAAAAGTCAAAGTCGACTTTGACTTAGAAATTTTTTGTTATACTTTAAAGTCTTGGCTTGGACTTTCATTTTAATAATTTAGACTTGAACTAGACCGCCAAAAAAACTTGCTGGAACGGCAATCCATCTATTAGGATCACAGTCATGTGATTTTTTGCCGTTCCAGGTAGCTATTTTAACGGCCTACTAAATAAGAACCCTTGCTTAGTATTCTAATTTGTCTTATAAGTAATTTGTCTTTCTTAGTATTCTAATTTGTCTTATAAGAAAAAATATTAAAAAAAAAGTTTTGACTCTGACTTTATTAAAAAAAATTATAGTCAAAGTTTTGACTTGACTTCAAAAAAATAAAATTTAAAGTCAAAGTTTTGACTTGACTTGACTTTGACTTTATGACTTTGACTATTGACCAAGACCAACTCTGATAAAATGACATTCAAAAGCCTAATCAACCCAAAAGTATGCAGCCAGTTTTGCCAAACATCAAATAATATTGAAGAAGCTGCTGAAAAAGTTCAATTAAATCCAACTACAAGAAAAAGACGTAAAATTATTTAAATTTATTAAAATGTGAAATTATAACAAAAATATGTCAATACTTTTTCTTTGTATCTTTGATTTTCATTTTCATTTTATTTTTTTTTCATGTGATTTAATTTGCTGTTAAAAAAAATCAAATATATGCTAATAAAAATAAATATCTTTTTTTCTGAAATAATTTATCTTTTTTTCATAATTAAAATTAGATACGAAAGAATATTATTAGCTGCTACCAAAAAATATATTCATTTTTAATGCCAGCTATCAATATTCACAGAACTATTTTTGAACTTGTATAAAAAACTAAAAAATTTTTTTAATTTTGTACTAAATTTCAAAAAATTTAAAATCAAGTGAGTTAAGTTAAAAGCAATCAGCAAAATGATAATAAATTTGTTCTGAAGGTGTTTTAAATAATTTTATAGTAACTTAATATAGCATTAATAAATTTTAATTTAGCCTGTGCAAAATGAATTGCGTAAATCATTAAATTCTTCAATATAGCGTGCAAATTTAGTAGAAAATGCAGAATTTTTGCAGAGACTGGAATTAAATTTGACAAATTTATTTCCAGCTTAAACAATTTTAACATTTTTTATAGATCCTCAAGAAAAAACATTTTGAAAATTCTGAAAATTGCTTCTGTTACAATGATCCCAGCTTCAATCTTTTTTAAATTAATCTTACGAGTATCCTGCAGGTAGATTGAGAGAGTTTCTTTGATTTGAATTCACGGCGGCTAATAAAGCCGCATTGATTCCTCCATTTTGATTTGCAGATTGAGAAGCAGCATTTTGACTATTTTGAATATTTTGCAGTAAATTTTGACTAGATGAATTTTGATTAAATGCTTGAGAAGCATTATTGAGGGGCAAATTGGTCAAATTTTGAAAATTAATTGCTTGCTGACCCATTGTAGGTCTCATTAATCGCTGCTGATTAAGAGCAAAATTTAAATTGGCCACATTCAGAAGAGGGTTAGCAGAGGCAACTGAGCCATTAAGCAGAGCTTGGCCAGCAGTTAATTGGGCTAACATAGCTGGCTGTGTAGCATTAATCAGCGCCCCATTCTGGGCTCTAAGCATGAAAGTCTGACCTGCACCAGCAATTTGCGGTATACCCAAATGATTCATGGCTCTCAGCGCATTTAATGTAGCCAAATCGGTAGTTGAATATAACCGAGAGGCACCAAAAGCTGCCGGATTTATTAATTTTCCCTTTTGAAGTAATCCATTCTTTAGCAGATTATTTAATGGATTTGCATTCGGATTTTGGACCCGTGCAGTAGCATTGTTAACCTTAAAGGTAAATTTTAGTTATTGATGCAGAAAAAAAAACCTGATCTCATGCATTTAATAGCATCTAAATCAAATCTAATTATTTTGATTTAATATAAACAAAATTAAAAGATAATAATAAAATAAACATGCACCTCGATTTTTCGTCCCTCAACAATCGTTCCATGAAGTTTTTCACGTGCTAATTCAGCATCAGTACTTGTTGCAAATGTAACAAAGCCAAAACCCTAGATTAATTGGTAAAAAATAAAATTTAAAATAATCATTCAATTTTGTTGTTTTGCTTTTTTTTTATTTTTATGACAAAACTCACAACATATAAAAGGATATTTTTATGAGCTTCGATTATAAAACAAAGTTGATGTTGAAAAGCTAAAAAGCAACAAATTTACAAGAAGCTAAACCAAATTATTTCAACCTCTGTCTCTTTCGATCTTAATGTTTAGTTTTGTGTTTCCTTTTTAGCATAAATAAAAACTTTTTTGAATTTATAAACTTGGATACTAATGAGAAGAGGGTGATAAATAAATTGTTGCCGTGCACCAAATTTTTTTCCAAAGAGAAAAAGTGAATTTTAAAGTGAAATTTAAATTTTTTAATATTTTTTTGTAAGTTTTTTTTTATAATTTTAATTATTTTAATAAAATTCAATTAATGCATATTTTCTACTTTATTTTTGTTCTAATTTTTTGTAAATCTGAAATTTTAAAATATGTTAGCAAAAATTACTTTGACGCAAATTTTTTTTGAAGAAAATTTAATTTATTACAAAATAAATAGATATTTCAAAATGACTTTTGTTGTGGAAATATTTTAATTTCATGTCTTTTTAAAAGAAAAAAAAATAAAAGCTAAATTTAATTTTTAGAATAAAAAATATTTCAATCAAAATACATTTTCTGCTTTTTTTTACTTTTCAAAAAACATAAATAAAAAAAACTTTTCAACCAAAGTCACTTGGAAGCTATTTTTTCATGACATAATTGAATATTATCTTCTTGATAAAAAAAATTTTCTCTATCACTTTTTTTTAATTATTATATTTCTTTATTTAATTTGTATCATATATCTTCTTTTTTTGGGGTATTTCTGTTTTATTTTTAACTTTATTTAAATTACACAAAAACAAATTTATTATTCTATTTTAAAATCACATGAGGTCTAAAAAGAAGGCATTAAGCCGTTCGGCAGAGTCCTAGGGGTATATCCCTCAAAATATTTTTTTAAATAAAAAAAAAATTATATTTCTTTAAATTAAATAACAAGAAAAAAATCCTTTAAATCCTTTGAGACTTCGATTTTTTTTTGTAAATCAAAAAAATGTTCTTCACTTTTTCTCCCAAGATTTGACTACAATCAAATGATTAATTAAGTTCAGAATCAGTTAGCTTCTACAATTAAATTATCAACATCTAGCAATAAATATATGCGTTTTGGTATGCAGTTTTTTTTTTTATTCTTTCAGAACAACAATACATTCAGCTCAGACTTGTCATCAAAAGGTTAATTTAACTAACAGATCTTGAAATACTTAATTTAAAACTTAAAAAAATACTTTTATAATTAAATGCTCATTATTTCTAGTCTTTCATTTTGCCATAAAATATCTATTTTAAGTTTTAAATTGGTGAATTTCTAATTAATTTAAATGCTTTGCATCTTATACCTTTGAGCCTCTTTCGTTGAATATAATTTCGACATCTAAAATTTCTCCAAATTGCTATTAAAAATAAATTAGCTCAAAAAATTATTTTTTTTTATTTATTTTAAACTAACCCCGAACATGGCCCTGAGGTCCGGATCGCGAAACCGAAATGGTATATTGGACACATGCAACCGCTTGGGCTGGCTGGTCACTTGGCCAGCGGTGCTTGAGTTATTGTTGTGATCAGTTGCCAAGGAGCTTGGTTCCTCGATCTTGGACAAATCAGTGGAACCGGTCGATGATGGTGTTATTAGATTAGAGTTTGCCAAGGATGAGCTGGACAGTGATGGGCTGGTAGAGGTGGACTCTTGACTAGAAGCGTTCAGTGAGGATATTTCATTCTGAAACTGTTGGTAGGTTTCTTGCTCCGAGTTGGACACAATTATTGACAGGGAAGATCCGGGAGCCTTGTCTGACTTTTCAGCTTGAACAATGGCAGGGCTTTCCTTGCTCGCGCTAACTTCGCTTGCCTCGCTCATATTTGTCTGTAAGCCGCTGTTTGTGGAAGACTTTAAATCTATATTCTTCAAATAGATATCTAAAAAATAATGTAAATTCATTTTACAAAAGATTTATTGTTTTGCCTCAAATCGATTTATAATCTAATCGATTTTTGTTCGGCTTGGTATTGTTATTTTTCAATATGAGTTGGTAATAGATACAAAAATTGATCTGGAATGTTTTAAGCAGACTGAATAGCTCAAGATTAGAAAAAAAGATTGCATTTTTTTTCTTTTTCAACCAGCTTACTGCCAGTCTGTAGTTCTGAAAAAAAATTTTATCCAAACAAAAAAAAATGATAATTTAAGCCTATTAAAAAATAAATTTTGGCTCAGAGCAATTGTTTCTCTTGATTAAAAACTAGAGAAAAAAAAATATTATTTGTGTAAACTTTCACTCAATTTTGTTTGTCTATTTAATTGTAAATGGAACAATATTTGAAGTTATCTGCTACCAATAAAAAGCAAATATTTACTTGACATTTTTGAAATGAAACGCAATATGAAAACAAAAAGAAAAGAAGAGATATGATAGTTAATTATAACTTTTTGTGGTTTTAAACAACAAAATTTATCATTTCAAAATTAGGAACTCTTGTCTGAAAAGATTATTTTCTAATTAAACTTAACAAGTTGGGGAGAAAATATCAGATGAGTTCTGAATTGTAGGACTTGATTTATTATGATAATGGATCATTGGCGCCCGGAACCAAAACGCACTCAAATTAATCAATATCTTCTTTTAATCGACTAGAAAATTAAGCCTGTAAATTAAAAATGCATCTTGCAAATTGTGCCGGGAACCTCTTCTCCTGCTTCTGACATCGCTATCAAACATCATTGTAAATAACTTTTGATTTGGAAGAGCAAAAGCATAATTTATGTTCACATAAAAAATGATAATAATAATAAAACACTATTACAAATTTTCAATTAATTAGTTGATTATCTTGTTTATAAATTTTGAATTTTTTTACAATCGTGAAAAAATTATTATTTTTTTTCGCTGAGAAAAAACAAATAAATTTGGTGCTCTTGGATTTTGGAATTGCGTGATTGTTAAGTTATGGTCCAAGTTGTATGCCGTATGTTTAATTAAGTTTATTGTTTATATTCTGTTGAGATTGCTCGACTCGATTCATCAATCCGGTGCCATTGAGATCGCGTTTTGCCCATTTTAATTCCGATTATCTGGCGAATTTGATCCTAATCTTGAATTTATGCGCCGATCACAAACAGAGTTCTTAATTGCTTTTTTATGACTCATCCAGCTAGAGAAACACTAATCTAAAACACATGCTCCATATGATTAGAATCTTGAACCAATTTGCCAAATTGTGCAATCTCACTGCTAAATTTCCTGATAAACACTAAATTTTTATTCCGGTTTTAAAACAAACAAGATTTTTTCTGAGTCTAAATATTTACTTTTACAGCCCAACGCCTCTCTGTTTTAGTTGAGCTTTTTTTTTCTTTATTTTGTTTGAAAATGAATAAAAAAATAAATAAAAATAGATTGATTAATTGTTTTTGTTTTAAAAGATAATTTATGGTTAATTTATAAAAAATTTCCATTTAGCTAATTATTAAAGTAAATAGAATTTTGAACACTTGAAAGCGCTCCATACCATAAATCGTAGTATTTCAAATAGATGAAAATGAAAATTTTGATGAATGGTTAGAACGTTTTATTGAGAGTTAATCTTAAAAATCTTCTTATAATAAAATATCTGAAAGTTGATTTAGAGAAAAAAAAATATACTTTTTTAGATAATGTACGGTTAGTTAAAAGGAAAACAAATCTTCAAATAGTATTTTTTAGATTTTTTCTGATTATTAAATTTAGCTTAAAGTCAAAAGTTTAAAATACTTTAATTTTAAAAATTTATAATGAAAAAATTCCGACTTTAACTTAATCTTTTATTTTATATAGTTGTGTTAAAAAATAGGGAATTAATAATTCTAGCAGCACGTAAAGGTTAGATAACCTTTTAAGAAAAGAAAGAAAATTAAAAAAAAATATTACATTTTTTTAAACAACTTGCTTCTTTGATCATGAATTTAGCTAAAATTTACATTTAACAAAATTAAAATTTTAAATCCTTTGAATATTTC
The DNA here is from genome assembly GCA_025491095.1 of Brachionus asplanchnoidis. Taxonomy (NCBI): domain Eukaryota; kingdom Metazoa; phylum Rotifera; class Eurotatoria; order Ploima; family Brachionidae; genus Brachionus; species Brachionus asplanchnoidis. The sequence goes on from JAILYF010000004.1 coordinate 3,927,940, forward strand.
TATTCAATTCTAATGAATTTTGAAGTTTTTAACAACATAAGTCTGGTGTAATAAATTGTAAGGCTAATATTTAAATTGTTTAACTTGAATATCTTGTAAAATTTTTTAGACTATCAAAAGTTTTATTTTTTCATTTAAAATTTAAAATAAATACTTTGATAAAGAATTTAAATAAATCAAGTGTTAAAAAGTCTAATAGTGTTGATAAGTTTGGAATTAAAAATAATTTAAATTCAAAAACTATAAATTTAAATTTAAATAAAATTAAGTCATTGTGAATTTTGGTACAAAAAACACAAACAAAATATTAAAAATGCCAAAGCTTAAGTTCTGACGGACCAAAACATGTTCTGTAAATTCTAGCAGCTGATACATTCTTTGTACCACCAATATACTGATTCTGCAAAACTCTGCAATAAATCTGCAAAATTCAGAAAAATGTGAATTTGGGATATTATTTTAAAAATTCTACTTAATTTTAAGTGGTGGTACAGAGGATGTATCAATTGCTAAAATTTACAGAACATGTTTTGGTCTTTCAGAGCTTAAGCCTTGGCATATTTAATATTTTGTTTTTGTTTTTTGTACTAAAATTCACAATTCCTAAAATTAATATAATTTGAATTTATTTATTCTACATACTTTTCGATGTAAAGGAATCTTTAAGCAATATTTCATTGAATAATTATTAAGTAATTTACCAGCTTAAATAGAAAAAATCATTGAGATTGATAAAGTCTGACGGAAATTATTAAAGTATGTCTGACAAAATTTCAAGATAAGTGCCACTGGAAAGAGCTAATTGTTTAGTTAAAAAAAATAATCAAAAATCAAAATTTCAAATTCTTTAAATTTTTTAATTTAAGAAAAAAAATTCGGCTTTAACTTAATTTTTGAATAAAAAAGAAAAATTAATTATTGCAACAGTGTTAATCAACTATTATTTTAAGAAATGATTAATACAAAATTTTCAAAAAATTTATAAAATCAACTTACCTCCTTTAATTTAATTTAACTTGAAGAAAAAGATGGTTAATTCGTTGATACAAAGCTATTTTGCCTACAATTTAAACTACCAAGCATTTGGCCTTTTTAAATAAATTAAAAAAAATTTCCATATGAATAAATTGTAGAAAAAAGCACTCGTTTAATTTCCGTACATTTCTCCAAATAATTTATTTAAATTTAAATTTAACGCTCGAAAAACTATTTTATATGATGGCCAAGCTTCATTATTCAAAGTCGGGTTCTCAACTGTTTTCTAAAAAAAAAATCTGAATTTTGATTTATGAACCCGTAGAGATTTATAGATAAATTTTTATCTCAAGCAAACGAATTTAAAAGCTCCAGAATATTTTGGTCTTAGCGGTGATTTGGAGCGAGGCTGATCCATCCCAAGAGAAAAACATTGATCTGTCTAAATTGCGTAGCTAATCTTGAATTAGTTTTAGTGAGGAAACGCATGAATATATAGTGGAAAATTTTCGGCATGGCTCGAACTAGACCTGACCTAGAAAGCAATCTATTCGATGGAATCGAATCGGTTGAGAAATAAGATAAACTTATCATGATAATTCGTTTAAAACCCAAAAGAATCTAGATTAATAAATTATAAACAACTAGTTAAACTAGCACTTATGTTTAACTTAAACGGGTTAAGTTCTTGCTTTGCTAAAATAAATAAAACTCTATCTAACATAAAAATTAATTTCACTCTTCCTTTTGGTATTTTGTATCTTTATTTTCATTGTAAACTTTCTCTATGCCAAATAAGAACGAATTATCATAAACGTAATTTGATATTTTGAAAATCATGTTTGTACAAATCGATTTGATGTAGAGATTAGATGGCCGAAACTTGAGACCAGTGGACTGATCAGACCTGATGTTGTTTCTTAGCGTGGAGCCACTTTTGCGCCCGCCCCAAACAACCATGCCCAAGCAAATAGCTTGCCATTCTTTGCTAAATAGATAGAGAAAAAATAAAAATAAAAAATACCATAATGATATGCAGCGATTAAGAATTCAAAAAATTTCTTCGCTCGCTTGTATTAAATAATCATAATACATGGTACAAGCAATTAAAACTACTGTGAGATAAAACTGCAAACAAGATTTAACTTTTTTTTTTTAATTAAAAAATTCAAATTTTTTATTTCCAAAGGTTTCATTAATATATGTCTATTTGAATATCATCCGGATAAAATTAACTGGAAATATTCCGTGAAATGAGGTGAGGGGGGGGATAATTCAATATTTTGGTGGGAGGAAGTAATCTTTGATTAAATTTTTGATCTAAAAAGGGGAAATTTTTTTTCATTAATTGAACTAAAATATTTTTTTTCTATCATCAGTCAGTCAAAATTTAATTCCATATAAGAGTATGAAAAAAACTGATAAAATTACTTGTAGAGAAAAAAAGAGTGCACTCAGCTTTTTGAGTTAATCTAAAAAAAATTTAATTTAAACACTGTAAACTCTTACGTACAACTCTTAGAAATAATACGACGAACTTCTAGTTCATTTCTATTGGAGTTATAGACACCTAAACCATTTTCTGGTTGATTTTATAATTTATTAAAAATAATTTAAAAATTTTAATATTTTTTTGGAAATATAATCAAATTCAGCTTATCTTACATTTATTAATATCCAATGATCGACTTTATTCAAGCTAAAAATTACACTGAATTTCTGAAAAACTAAATATTTAGAATTAATTAAAAAATAGAAAAAAGATTTATAATTAGGGAAAATTTTATTTAATTAATTTAGCTTGATTTTTGGCTAGAATAAGAGGATCATTATTTAAAGGAATGTAAGCAAAATTTAAGTTTACTTCTAAAATAATATAAAAAACTGTTAATTGATTATAAATTTTTTAAAATTAATTTTGATTTTAAAATTTACCTATTTCAAAACATAAATTGATCACTTGATTATTATTGCTCACAAAAATTCATTTAAATTCCTTTGATTTCTGAAAAAATATAGAGCAACCATTTTCAGCATGTCACGGGATCTAAATTATAAAATCGTTTTAAATTTTTAATTAAAAAAATTATAATCATTATTCAGTCGGATTTAAAAAATCTTATTAATTTGATGTTTTAAAATCTAATAAATTCCTATTAAATGCTGCTTTGATCCCTTCATGTCTAAATTTTTCGTTTTAAATATGACTGTGAGAAAGAGAGTTTCCTCGAAAATAATTTATTTAGGTAAATTTAAATACGAGCTGCTGTTGCATATAATTAAACACACAGATGTATAAAACGATCTTATTAAATCTAATTATCTAATTAAATAGCTTTAGTTCAAATATTAAATTTTTTTTTAAATAAAATTAAAAATTTTAGTTTCACATTCGCTAGATCTAATTTTTTATCTAGTCATTTTTTTTTTGAACAACTTTTTTATAAAATTAATTTAAATTAACTAAAAGATGGATAGTTTGATTTAACTTGAATTTTTTGAATAATTTTAATTGAATGCATGTTTAGCCAGCTTAACCATTATTTGAATATTCATATATGAACAAATTAATAATTGATTAAATGAGAAAAGCGTAATAATAACTAGATATATTTAAGATTATTTCTATTCACAGATTGTTCAAGAAATATATTTAGAAAAAAATTACGCTGATAATTTCCTTCTAATGCCTCAAGTAACTTAATTATTCCTTTATTCTTGTCATAACGCTTGCACATCTCTTTGGAGCCATTATGAAAAAATATTTCAAGCATATAATTTATCCAATTTAGATTCCATTCAAGTTTTATTTTTCTAAAACCAATTATGGCATATATCTTTATATTTTTGAGGCAAAGAATTCATGACTCGAATGTTTATTAAGTCAACCAAAATATGGATCAATAATGATTGTAGCTAACTAAAGAACGAAAGCACGAGCTTAACTAGAGGAAACCAAATAAAATATTTTCTTTTTAATTAGACTCAAAGTCTAAAATTAAACTGATTCCGTATCACAACTCTGCTAGTTACCTTTGAAGAAAATCTATTGAAAAATATATTCAAATTTGCAAAGACACCTATATGTGTTTAGATATTCGATTAACCAGCTTTATGATCATGAAAAAGAAGCCTTAAAAAATTTTATTTAAACAAATTTATTAGATTTATTTAATTTTTTTTTATTAAATTAAAATTGAAAAAAAAAGAAAATTAGTATTTCACACTAATCCTTCATAAAGTCTTAACAAATGAACCTATTTTTATTATTGATCTAACAGAAAATGATACGAAGCAATAGAGCGAGTACATATTTGTTCAAGATAGATTACTTTTTTTAAGAAGCTATTATCTAACTAAATTTTTGTTATTTTTTGGTCTAAAAAGAATCTTCAATTAAATCATTATCTAATATAAAAATGAAGCTTGAATTTAGTTCCGAAATTAAAAAATAATATGATATGTGAAATAATAAAAAAATTGAGAAATATGTTTTATTAAAACATAAAGTAAAAATGATAAACTTTAATATGTTCTAGTAAAACAACTTGAGAAAAAACAATTTAAGATATTAAAAAAGAATTTCCGACAGATATTTTATCATCTCTTATTGTAAAATAATTAAAAATATTTGATTAAACTCTTAGACTATTGAAATTAATAAATTAGCTATTATGATACTCAAAAATCATTTATTATCGGATGCAAATGCAAAATTGACAAATGCTTTAGATCGAGAGGAAACAATAATTATAGTGTCATTTCATTTCAATAAATTAACTTTCAGCAGCTATTAAGTTGAATGAAAAAAAAAAAGAAAATTTTTATTTTAATAATTTTATTCAACAGGCTTAAATCGACAGTAAAACAAAACTCAGTAGCCTAAAATATTTTAAAAATACGAAAGATTACGCAATAGCTATAATGGTGAATCAAAAATTAAAAAATAATCTTTTTTTAATTTCAAATTAAAAATAGTTAAATAAAGATTTGTAAACAAAAAAGGATTAGTTGATAATACTTTTTGATGAATATCTCATTATAAAAGGAGAATTAAGAGCACAATAGCCGATTGTAAAATAAAAACTAAAAAAATTTGATGAAGCATGAGAAATTATTTTTCAAAAATTTGAGCATTTTGAATGTTTATAAAAGAATTAGAATAGAACCGAAAAGTTCAAGCAAACAATATTTTACGAATTTTTAGTTTTTATTTATTTTTCTTTCGTCCAATCAATACAATATTTTTTTATCTATAACAAGATATTTTTAAAAAAAATTTTGGATTTCATAATTTTAGCTTTATTTTTTGTAATATTAAAAAAATTAAATTTTCAAAATTTATTAAATTTTCAGTATTTCAATAATTTATTTTGAAATAAGGTTCACGAAATTCAAAACTTTAGTGCTATCTGAATTCCACATTTTTGACTCAAAATTCGTAATCTACCCTCTCGAAAACCTCATAAAAAAATTTTTTTTTTTTGTGGGGGGGGGGCTAACAAAAAATTTTTTACAGCCAGGATTCCAAAAATAGCAAACCCTTTGAAAAGTTGTTGTTCTTTAAGACTCAAAAGCTCAAAGATAAAACTTAAATATACACTAAAAGTATATATATTCTGAAAGAGCATAAAATTCTCTAAATGCTAATGTAATTTAGAAAATAAAAAAAGGGTGTGGCGGTTTTTGTTGGCTAAAAAAAAGGAAAAAAATTTGTTTTTTCTGGTTTAAATCGTATCTCCTCCGAGGAATCAATTATTGTATTGCTTTATTTTTCTTAAAAAATCTCTTCAAATCATGTGATTTTTAACAAATTTGTATATTAATATTCTATTGATATTTTTTTTCTAAATCTTACAAAAAACTTACCTAAGTATAAATAAAACTTCGTGAAAAATGCCTAAAAAATCAAAAAAAATCAATCTTGTGTTAGTAACCTAGAAGTTTTCGGCCTAAAATTTTTTTATGGGGTTTTCGAGGGGGTAGATTACGAATTTTGAGTCAAAAATGTGGAATTCAGATAGCACTAAAGTTTTGAATTTCTTGAACCTTACTTAAAATACTTAAATTTTAATTCAACAGTTTTTCAATCAATTCAATCAAAAGATCAACTTTATTTTAAGTTATTTTATATGTAATAAATAAAAATTATTCTTTTTTATTTGAAAAAAGGATAGACTTGGTAAAATTTAATATAAAATTTTATAGAAAAATGTACCACGATATACAAATAGTAAAGGCTTCAAGAGTGTAATAATCAAATTAACCATTAAAAATTTAAAGAAGCCCTGTATCAATTTATTCATATATATTAAAAAAATGAAAACTCAATTCAATTCGATCATTTGTGGATTTATTATTTGTTTTATATTTTCACCAATTTTCCTAATGATGATAAAATGATAAATTTAGAAAGTGATCGGAAAACGGCTTCGGCAATATAAATAAATAAATTTGCAACATTTTCAGAAGTCAATTTTATCTTCTTTTAGTAAAAAATATTCAAATTTAGCCGATTTAAAACAATCGAATTTAATTGAACTTTAGTCCCATTTAACTTTAGTAATAAGAAATTCATTAATCTTATGAAATTGCACTAAAATCAAGTAAACGATAAAAAATTATAACTTAATTACACACTTTTAGGTAAGCTTTTGTCACTTCTTTTTTATGGCCAAAAAACTAATGATTTTTGAAAATTTTAATTAATCAATTAATATTTTTTAATCTAAAAAAAATATTTTAATAAAAGGTTAATAATATATATTAAAAACTTGTCGTACTATGCGTCCATTAATACTTAAACTAATATAAAAGGTTGAAGCAACTTCAGACACCAGTTTTTTCAATAACTGACGTTGCTTTTCAAAATGTAGCTAATTTGTATTTACGGATTCTGTTTATTCTATGATGACAAAGTCAATTGACTGAGGAACAATATGGACTAAATAGGAATCAAATTTATTATTAAAACAATTAACAAAAATGAAATTAAAGCGGATCAAATTAAATTAAAATTATTGAAATTATTTTTTTTATATTTTATTAGCTCTACCCAGCTAAAGCTTCTTCAGATTAAAAAAATAGATATCATAAAAGTAAAAAATGGAATATATGATGAAATTTTTAATGAACTAAAAAACATGTATTATTAATATTCCAATAGCAACAAAAAAAATGCTTTATTTAATTAAAATTAACATTAAAAAATTAATTTAATGCAAAATGTTTTTGATTTTTCATTTTAAAGCTTGCTAGTTTTATATATTTTTAGCATGAATCGAAATTCTTTGTTTAGAATAGTCTGTTCCTTTCGAAGGTAAGATTCCGAAAATAAGTCTAGGAAATGAATAATCCAAAATTTATTCTATAAATGATTTGTAAAGATTTACTAACTAACAACTATTCAACTTTCTTTTAAATCATCAACCATGAAAGTCAAAGTTAATTTTGAGGAAAACTTAATACCTAGAAATTGACTTCCTTTTGACTCATTTATATGTCACTGTCATTTTGTTAAATGACTTAGCAAATAATAAAATTCCAGAATAAAAGGAATATTTTCACATAAGGCAGTCCGGGTGCTTTCTTTTGGGCATTGTAAGGTATTTCTAAAGTGCTCTTTTTCTGTCGAGTGTACTTTATGAGATACTCTTTTCGAAAAGCTGAGTTTAAGTTTTGCTTCAAATTTCATGGGAAGATTTTTCAATGAAAAAATTGTGATAAATTAAATTATTGATGAGTAGTTTTGTTTAATTTTTGTATAATTTAAAATTCTAAAAATTATTATATAATCAAAAAGGAATTTTTGTGGGAAAAAGATTAAAATTTTGCCAATTAACTTTTGGTAAAAAAATCAAAAATTAGTTATTTGAATATTTTGAAGGGGAACGGACATTTTAGAAAAAAAAAATTAGAGAAAGGTAAATTAGAGAATAATTTATTTAGAGAAAAAAAGTTAGAGAATTTTTTTTAAGCGAAATATAGCGAAACTAGTAATTAATTAGAATAATTGATTAATTGAAAAAAAAAATCTATGACATTAAAATATTAGACAATCCATTCAAAAATAAATCAACGTTTGAAACATCATAATCTAACACTTGTTGTTTCAATTTTTCGTCTCTTTTTTTATTTTTTAATTTAAAAGTTCTTATTTTTTCTCCATTAAACAACTTAACCATATCAGTCTCCATATTGTTTTGTTCAAGACGAAACAATTCTACAACTTTAGCAACAGTTAGTTTTTATTAGACCTAAGCCGACTAACAAAAGGTGAATTAAAAATGTTCATTTTTGCATGAAAAATATTAGTTTGAAGTTTTTTTCTCTAAGATTAATATCTAAAAGAAATATTCTCTAAGTTGTATGCCCTTCTCTAAAAAATATTTTTCTCTAAATCATAGTTCTCTAAATTTTGTCTTCTCTAAAAAAATATTCTCTAATTTATTTCTTCTCTAAAATGTTCATTGTCCTATTTTGAATTTTTAAAATGCCTGGTCAAAGTAAAAAGGAAAATTTTATTATTTATTATATCATTTTACAAAATGACACATTTAAAAAATTTACAGTAATAAAAATTTAGATTAGTATTTTCCCTACTGTACTTATAAGATAAGAATCAAGACATCTCAATTGATTTCTTCATTTTATACTTGCAGAGCCATTTTACTAGTTTCTTCGGTATTTATTTAACTTATTTTCTAGGATATCCTTCTTTTTATATATTTTGAATGTGACTAACTCATATGCAAATGAAAGAGAAACTTTATTTTTAGTTTTAGAGATTAAGGGATAAAGTTTTGGGTTACCTAAAATTTCTTTAAAATTATTTTTTTTATAAAAATTACCTCTATTTTATTAAAGCATATATCAAATTTAATAAATTAATGTTTATTAACACTTAATGGACGAATTTTTTTTACCGAGGAGGACTTTTTAACTCATTTTTGCTCTCTAATCTCAAAATAAAAAACTTGAATTTTTTTAATTGTTCTATCAAAAAATGATCCTAAATTTTAAATAATTTTGAAATTGAAAAATATATGTTAAAGGACGTAAAGAGGTCAATTTGACCCCTTGTTGATTAAAATAAATTTTCATGTAATTTTCATTGAATTGATTTTTTCAGTTACTTTCTTCAATATGATAACTAGAGAAGTGGAAAGCTCAACAAATGCCCCACTGACACCAAAGTAAAACAATAAGTGAAACAAATCGCGTACTCCGAATTCAAGCAAAAAAGATCAAAAGTGATGATGTTCGAAAAATTTTATTTCAAAATTATTAAAGATCATTTTTTGATAGAACAAATAAAAAAATTCATTTTTTTTTGTTGAGATTTGAGGGCAAAAATTCATTTTAAAGTGGGTTGATTTGACCACTCCGTCCTTTTTGTGTAAAAAAATGTTGTCTTTTTATTTTTTATTTAACACTAAATATAAAAAAGCATCTTTTAATCAAAAATTAGTGAAATTTATATAAAAAGGACTCGAATTATCAATTAGCTTATTATTTTATGTATTGAAGTATGGTAGAGTGTTTTTGTAAAATTTTCCTGGCTTAAAGGGACTGTGAAATTAGTTTCAATTCGATCTTTTCAATTCAGAAAAGCATAAATAATCTTTTACCAAGAAAGATAATTTAATTTTGTAAAATGCCTAATTTTAAGCAAATTTTCTTGATGAAGTAAAATAAAGTCTGCTAAAAACTCTATATAATTTTGAACGCTATTTAAAAGTATTCGCAAAGAGCTATCATAATATGTTTCCCACATTTCATGTAGTTCCGGGAACCGAATACATAATAGCTTACAATTATTATTTATTATTATTAGTGGTATTCAAATCAACTATAAAATTACTTTGCAAAGTTTTTACATACAATTATTTTCGGATTAAGCAAAATTTCTTAAACATTAAGCATTTAAATTAACAAAATTAAATTATATTTGAAATGAATCATTTCGAATTGAAAAAAATTTCACAATCCCTGACTGAAGGGGTATACTTTTATCTGCAGTACTCATTATTTTTTTATGAGAATGACTTAGTTAAGCTCGTCAAAATTGTTTATGCAAATAATTTAGTTGAAGACACTAAGAATCTCACGAAAAGATAATCAATTTGCTTTTTTATTTTTTTTTAAATAATAGTTAGGGGAGGACTCTACTTGGTTTAAAATGGTAATTAACCTCCCTTCCAGACCATAAAAAAGTTAAATTAACTTTTTTAAAATTGAATTTTTTAATATCGATTCAATGGCCATTATATTCAAATGAAAATTCATTTTATTTCTATCTATCACATTATAAAATTACTTTTTTCAGATAAATTTATTTTTTCTTAATTTAACTCAATAAATTTTATTACTAAAATTTTTTTTTTTTTTAGTGAAATCGTTTTAATATATTTAATTTATTAAATTTATTATTTCATATGAATATGTTATTAAGTATAAGTAAATTTAACCAAATACAAATTTTTCTTTTAATTATTTATCTATCCTTCACTATATAAAAACACAGAATCAAGCAGAATAATTCTCAACTTCTTTAGAACGTTTTTTAATGGATCAAAAAAAAAATAAATATTCAACAAATTCTTGAGTTTTTTTAACAAAAAATCATATCAATTAAATTTAAAAAAAAATTAATTTTCAGCTATCGTTTTAGTAACCACAATTAAAAATCAAAATTTGCTTTTTTTTCTTTTGACTTATATTTTAAAACATTAGAAATGAAATAATCTTTAGTTAATCCATAAGCAATTGAAATCAAAGTATCAAAAGGCTAAACATTAATATTTAAATCCATTTGAATTAAAAATATATCAAATATTGCTCAAAATAACAATATCTAAATTATAATTATGATAAAACTAAAATGAACCAAAAATTGTAAAAATCCGTATCATAATATATTTTTATCGTTTTAACAACTAATCATCGCCAAAATAAATAAAACCCTCTATCCAAAACAAGTCTTGTGATTTTAGAAAATTCGAAAAATAAAGCTTCGAAGCTTTACCATTTATGGTAAATAAAAAAAAATAATAGCAATTAAAAACAAGATAAACCTATCATGAGTTATTTAAACAAAAATCATTTTTTAGTATATAAGGTCGGCAATTAAAGACCCATTTAGTAAAAAAAAAATTTCTTAATTGTTTTAAAATCCCGACAAATTCTCTAGTTCAAAATGTGTGACGAGGAAGTATCAGCCTTAGTTGTAGACAATGGCTCAGGTATGTGCAAAGCTGGTTTCGCTGGTGACGATGCTCCAAGAGCCGTCTTTCCCTCGATTGTTGGACGTCCAAAGCATCATGGTGTAATGGTCGGTATGGGTCAAAAAGATTCTTATGTTGGCGATGAAGCCCAATCTAAAAGAGGTATACTCACTCTAAAATACCCAATTGAGCACGGCATTGTCACTAATTGGGACGATATGGAAAAAATATGGCATCACACTTTTTACAATGAGCTAAGAGTTGCTCCAGAAGAACATCCAGTTTTGTTAACTGAAGCTCCGCTGAACCCAAAGGCTAATAGAGAAAAAATGACTCAAATTATGTTTGAGACCTTTAATGCTCCCGCCATGTATGTTGCTATTCAAGCTGTCTTGTCCCTTTATGCCTCTGGTCGTACAACTGGCATTGTGTTGGATTCAGGTGATGGTGTCTCTCATACAGTCCCGATTTATGAGGGCTATGCCTTACCACATGCCATTATGAGAATCGATTTGGCTGGTCGTGATTTGACAGATTATTTGATGAAAATTTTGACCGAGCGTGGCTATTCATTTGTCACCACAGCTGAGAGAGAAATTGTAAGAGACATTAAGGAGAAATTGTGCTATGTTGCTTTGGATTACGAACAAGAAATGGCTACTGGCAGTAATTCTTCATCCATCGAAAAATCCTATGAACTTCCGGATGGTCAAGTTATTTCGATTTCAACAGAAAGATTCAGATGTCCAGAGGCTTTGTTCCAGCCATCATTTTTAGGCCTAGAAATTTCTGGTGTTCATGAAACTACTTTCAATTCAGTAATGAAATGTGATATTGATATCAGAAAAGATTTGTATTCTAATATTGTTTTATCTGGAGGTACTACCATGTACCCAGGTATTGCTGATAGAATGCAAAGTGAAATAAGTAAATTAGCTCCACCAACAATGAAGATTAAAATTATTGCTCCGCCAGAAAGAAAATATTCAGTATGGATTGGTGGCTCCATTTTGGCTTCTCTTTCAACTTTTCAGTCTATGTGGATTTCTAAACAAGAATACGACGAATCAGGTCCATCCATTGTTCACCGAAAATGCTTTTAAACTACTTTATACATTTCCAATTTATTTATCTATTTTCATTTGTTCAGAGATTTAATAATTAATAAATTAAAAAATAAAATAAATTTAAATTTATTTATGAAATAATCATTAATAAAATTTGGTTTAAATTTTTAATATTTTTTGTTTAGTAATTTACAACAATAATCTAATGTTTTTGAGAACCACTTTTAAAAATTTAAGCTTATTTTTTGGATCAAATTACCATTTGCTAAAAAGTTAGAACAAAAATTGTTTTTACTAGCCATCTTAAATCACAGTCCCAAATAGATCTTTAGTTGTTGAGATTTCTTTTGTAAAATTATGAGTTTTAAATTAATCATTATATTGAATTAAATGATAAATTGAATTTAAGTCTTCATTAAATTTGCTAAATGAAGAATTTTATAGATTCACAGATTTCTGAACGAATAGAATTGTTCATTTTTTTTTCAGATTTTAGATAGATTAAATCTTTCACAAATCTATTGATTTCAAGAAAAATGAAAATCATAATCCTTTATTTTATAAAAATATTTTTAATCCATGTAATAGGATTTTATTAAAGAATTTATTCAAAAGATTAAAATAATCAAGTTGAAACAATTTTATAACAAAGTGCATATCATTTTTTTCATTGTTTATAGATAAAATTATGTTAAGAAAAAATGAATAATCTAACAATTAATTTTGGAAAAAAAATTAAACGTTTTTAATAGTTGTTCAAGCATACCAATCAGAGCTGCTTAGAATTCACAAGTCTCAAGTCAAGTCAAAGTCCGGACTTTTTTTTTCCTAAAGTCCGAGCCAAAGACTTTTTTTTCTTCAAAAGTCCAGAAACTTTTCAATTTTTTTTTCAAAGTTAAATATCATGACTAGAAAATTAACATAATATTTTAAAATAATAAATTGTCTTAATTTTGACGACAATTTTTTCTCCAGTTTTACAAATTAATCAAACAAATTTCCCTGTTTTTCAGAATCAAAGACAAATTAAATTTCGTCCATTCCAGGTAGTTATTGTTGCGGGAAAATGATATTTTTACCATCCCAGGTTATACGGTAGCCAAGCAAGTGTTGGACTTTTCTTAAAAAATAAAAAATTTAAAATTCGACTTTTTTGGGGACTTTTAAACAATTCTGATTCCAATCAATTGGGAAAATTTATTTTTAATTTTTTAGCTCATTTTTAAATTCGATCATAGTGAAAAAATGAAAGTTAATATTGGAGCAAAAAATTTTAATTTTTTATACTTTCCTGAATTAAGGCAATTAGTTTATAAGTATATACTACAACTACCGGAACGAATTTTTTTGGTATAAATTATGAAAAAATTATGAAAAAATTAATGCAATAAGATTGACTTAAAAAATTTAATTGATTATTATGGATTTAAGCATTTTTATTTTATCTCTATTCAATTAACATTAAAAAGATATCAACGTTTTTAAAAATATGTAAATTTTTCAAATTCTCTTAATTTCAATTAAATTAAAAGAAAAACTAATTATAATAATTGTAATTTCAAAGAATTACTAATTCTATTAATGTCATGGGATAGAGTGGTAACTTGGAAAAATTAAACCTTTATATTTCGTATCAATGTGTGTTTGTGTCTAAGAAGCACTATTTTAAAAATTTCATCATAAAAATTATATCATTTTTTTTTGTCAATGACAATGTAAAATTTTTAAACACAATTTTATCTTAAGAATTCATTAGAAAAGCTAAATATGCCAATTTTAGTCGAAATAATTTTTGTCTTTATTGAAAACTAGTGGCTACGATGATTTAAAATTACTATAATTATTTGATGCTATCTCTAGATAGGCACTCGTGCATTAACAATTTTTCCATCATTTATTTTCAAACTATTTCTATTACTTTTAGGACAATTGAGTTAATAAGTATTTGTTTTGGAATTTTAAAAGCAATCAATTAATTTATTTTCTCAAAGAGACAAGAATTCTTCTAGTATCACATTTAAACGTTTTAGCTATTACGAAATTAAAAAACCGAATGTGTATAAATATTCAATTATATCTTTTGAATAAATTAAAAATAAATTATTAAATAAGTAAAAATGCTACTAAAATCAATAGACTAAACTTTAATGTTGATTATTTGCTAAAGAAAATTAACAGGTTTATTTTTTATCTCAAAGTTATTTTTCTTTGACTTTATAAAAAATTAACTTGAAAAGAAAAGTCCACTTTTTGTTAGTTTTTTAATTAAATGTCAAGTTTTGTTTTTAAATTATTAAACCTAGAGAAAAATTATTCTCAAAGTATATTTTGTTTTCGATTTATCGTTAATCAAATAAAAAGCCTTGAATAAACAAGATTATGCGATTTTTTAAATTAATCTCCTAAAATATTCACCAGAATTTTTTTTTAGTTTTAGTAAATTAAAACTTTTTAATATATTTTAAAATCGGATTTATTAAGCTTGTTTTTAGAAAACTGAACATTTTCTTAAAAAAATTGTTTAAGATTTTTTCTCAAAATTTTATTTTCCGCAAAAAAAGTAAAAACGTAGGCCTACATTTGGAATTTTTTAAGCGCTTCCTAAAAATATGATATAATTTAATCGACATATTATTTTAAGATTAATTTTGTAAAGTGTTTAGTCTCTCGATATTTAGTGCACATATATTTTGCTGCTTTTGAGGTCTAGAGAATTTTTTAAAATTTAGTTAATGGATTAAAGCAATTCAATCCTTCTGAATAAAAATATCACTTTTATTTTCGACTTAACATAAAATCTAAAGCCTAATTTTAAATTTTTATTCTAATTTTAGTATCACAAATTTTTAATTTTTTTCATCAACAGCAAAAAAGAGAGGGAACAGTAAATAAAAAAAAAATATCTAGATTTCTAAACGTGTTCATAATCAGGATACAATTTATTCCGCCATTTCTGCTGTTGTTAAAACAATCCTTATCAATAATTTATAAAGTTATCTATCAAATTCACATTGATTTAAATTTTGTTTTATAATTTTGCCAAAATAAAATTTATCTCTTATCATAAATGATTTATGCAGGATCCTTTCATAATATTAAATTGAGTTTTTTTTTTTGAAATTTATTTTACAAAGCTTTATCAAACGCAAATAGTTAAGTATTTTGGATAAAATTAATTTACATTGTGTTGCTCGAAATGTGAAGCTTTTAGAGAGAAAAAATGTTAGAAAATAAATCGATAAAAGACTGAAAAACAGTCGCTGTGCTAATTTCTGATTAATATCAAGAAATTACGTTTTATTTGACACATGATGACGTTGGTAAAATAACAAAAAGGTAATCAACAAATATAAAGACAAGTGTTGAAAATTTTAGGGTTGCCACAGGGATCAAGTCCAGCATTTTGAAGACACAATTAAATGTACATGTACACAATAGATGCATGCATAAATAACAGAGAAAAGCTGCATAAAAAACACTATTTAATCAACAATTAGCATAATTATATTGGAGAATTCGGGAATTTTGATCAGGTTAGTCAAGAGTCAAAACAGATGATGTTTCAGGTATGGCCTAAAAATCATGGCCTCAAATCAACTTGAAGTTATGCAATTAAAATGCCTAGCAAACTTTAATTTATTTTCATGTTTCTATGACTCAAAAATTACAACAATTTTTTTTATGATTTTTTCTAGATTAAAATGAATCGAGAATAGTTTTTAGTTTAACCTTTGGAATAATGGTTACTTATTTTATTTAATCCATAGAGATTGATTAGTACACAATTTTAGTTTAAATGTATAATGTCGCTTTTTAAAAGAATAAAAAATTCAAAAAGTTTTTCTATTTTCACATCGCGTTCCTCAATAAACACCAGCAATCACTCGAAAAAAACGTTCGACACCACCGTCAACTCAATCACTAATACCAACACACTGAATAGTACGTTTAGCAATGGGTCGCCTTTTAAATTTGAAGCGTCGCAGACTCGCACACTGGTCATCTACCACATTGACTCCGAAACTGAAGGAACTTTTAGTTTAACTGTCAAAGTAAGTCTATTTTTTTAAATATATTTTTTTTGATTACCAATCGATCAGAAAAATTTTATTTTTTTTTTGAAATTTTTTTTTAAATTTTTTTGAATAAATGATAGCTAATATTGTCTTGAAAAGTTTTTCAATATTTTTTTCAATTTTTAACTTTACAAATTTAAAATGACTCGAAACTATTTTTGGTATATTTTTGGTATGTCTCCTTACGTTACTCATAACTTCCTTAAGAATTATCATAAAAGAATAATCTTTGTATCAAATGATTCAGTTTTTTCCTCTATAAATTGATATATAGATCATTAGGTATTTATTAAAAATAAAAACCTATTTACAAAATGTCAATAGTTTTTTGTTCTCTGGTATTTAAAAAAAATTCGATCATAAAACAGAAGAATAACTCGAGCAAGACAAGTTTACATTAAAAACAAATTTTCAATTTTTTTCAAATAATTAGTCGGACATCAACTCTATTTTTTTGCTAGACTTTCCAATTTTGGGAAGGTATTATGAAGTTAGAAAATTTGCTAAGAAATTTACTTTTTAAGGGCTATTTATCATTAACTAATTTAGTTTTGATATTTGACCTGTTTTTAAATTTGTTTTTAAATTTTTCTTTTAAAACAATTTTCTTATGGGTATTGTGAATTGCAAATACAAATTGAACAAAAATTCTTCATTTTTTTTACTAAATTAAAATTAAATTTATTAAAAAATATTCGAAAAAATACTGCAACATACTTAGTTGCACAGAAGTTGGCAAAAAATCTTTTTATTTTGGAATAATTAAAAAAGAACCAATTTCAATAATTAAATTTTCTAAACGTAAACTAAAAAAAACATAAATATTTAAGATTTCATAAATAAAAAATTAATGAACAAGCTTTTCTTTCACTAATTTAATTGTCATTGATAAAATTTACATATATTTTCTTCCTAAAATTAAAAACAAAAATTAAATTCAACTCTTTGAATAATTGATTTATTTAGAAGACTTAACTTTAATACCACTCCTACTTCAAAAGATTCAGTTGCAAATAAGTTGGAAAAAAATCCTTTTATATTTGTAAAATTAAAAAAAAAAACAATTTTTTTCTTTCGTTTTTCTAGAAATTAAAATATAACAATTTAATTCATCATTGTATTGTATAAATATAAAATTACTACTGTACCATAAGAAAGGTCTTGTGAATTACAAGTACAAATGAACAAAAATTCTTCATTTTTTAATTTATTGAAATTAAATTTAATAAAATTACTAGAAAAATACTGCAACATTGTACAACATACTTTGTTGCACCTTTTTTACCCAAAATATTTTTTCTCAAGTAAAAAAAGAAAATATTAAAGAATCAATAATATTTAAACAGATAATTTAATTTCTTAAAAAAAAAGAAAATAAAAGTTTTATCTTAAGTAATAAAAGTGCAACAAAGTATGTTGCAGTATTTTTCGAATATTATTATTAACTTTAATTTTAATTTACTAAAAAATGTAGAATTTTTTAGTAAAAATGGTACATTAATAATTTTATATTCATGCAATGCAATGATAAATTAAATTTTAATTTTTTAATTTTTAGAAAAACGAAAGAAAAAAATTGTTTGTTTTAAATTTTAAGAAGTAAATATATGTAAATTTTATCAATGACAATTAAATAAATGAAAGAAAATCTTGTTCATTAATTGTTTATTTATGAAATCTTAAATATTTATGTTTTTTTTAATTAAGTGTTGAAAATTTAATTATTGAAATTAGAAAATAAAAATTCCAATTTTTATTTTTTTTTTATTCCTATAGGTAAATCAGTTCAATTTATTAAATTAAATAAATTACTATCTTAAAAAAAAATTCAGTTTTTTTTTTTTTGAAAATAATCTGTCTTTTTTTCGCTTTTGTAATACATTTTTTTAAAGAAAAAATATAAAATTATTTCATTTTGATTTACGTAAGTATCATAAATTATTCATTAGCGAAAAATTTTTTTTAGCTTAGCTTAGATTTTATTATTTTAAGAAAAATATATAATTGTTTTTTTATTACTTATGATTCAAAAGTTGCTAAAAAAATTACTAAAATTTTACTTTTTTTGGATAGATTTAAAAAACTGATCATCTTTTTACTTTCCCCATATCTTCCCAAAGTAAAAGCTAATTGATCTACTAATTAATTGAAATATTTTACTTTAATTTATTTATCATTTTTCTTTACAAAAAATGTCTTTTGATATATAACCTGTTAAGTCCTGTAAAAATGTTCGAAAAATTTTAAAAATTTGGTATAATCTTAAGAAATGTCTGCTTTAAAAATACTCAACAATGAGTGATCAATGCGAATAAAATAAGTGATCAATGCAATGTGAAAATTTGTACAATCGATTTCCAAGCTCTGCATAAACTGTGCAATTTTCTGTATAATGCACACCATCATAAAATATTTGATTAAAATATGCAATGCATTGCAGAGTTTTTCCAGAGCTTGGAATTCGATTGTGAATATTGTACTGTTTACAGAACCATTTTAATTCAATTAAATAAAAAATTATAAATTTTATATTTTTTTTACTAAATTTTCACATTGCCTGATCCAGTTAATTAATTCTTTAGTAAGCTTTAAAACATAAAACATATTTTTCATTCTGTTTGAACTATTTTTGCCTTTTTTATGGCAAAAACTTAAATGAATTTCTTAACCTTAGTGAATTTCTTTAGGTAAATTTCACACGAATTTAAAATCTTGTAATTAAATTTGTTAGGAAAAAAGCAAATTTTTATTTAATTTTCTAAATAAAGGCATATTTTTTTATTAGTCAAAATTTTGATCATTATTTTTTAAGCACCCTTCAATTCCATAAAATAAATCATTTTTTTACTACAAAGGATGATGAGTTGGGTGAAGTTATCCTAGATCGAGTTTGTGATCACTTTAATCTGATCGACTACAAGGAATACTTTGGCCTCAAATATACCCTTGTTGATGACCATGGCGACTACGAAATATTCTGGTTAGATTCATTGAAAAGAGTGGGAAAACAATTAAAAAGTAATTTTAAATCGAAATTTAAGAAAGCTAATTAAATTCTAAATTAAGATACAAACAACATATTGACATTCCGAGTTAAGCATTTTCCGGGAAAACCGGAACTAATTGAAAGCGAATATGTGCGCTACTTAATTTTTTTGCAGATCAGAAATTATTTGCTCAAAGGTGATCTACAGTTATCTCTAGTTGATGAGACTCAATTGGCAGCCTATGCGGTTCAAGCGTCTATTGGAGACTATGACGAAGAGCTACACAAAGATAACTATCTATCCGAGGTCCAATTTCTATCTCATAAAACAATAAAGGCAGAAGAATCAATAAGAGAGTATCACAAACAACTAAAGTATTTGGATAGAAAAATAAAAAAATTAAATTAAATTTTCAAATTTTTTAAAAGAGGAAAAACACCTGCAGAGATGGAACTCGCATTTTTGGAAAAAGCTTCCAAATTCGATACTTACGGAGCCGAATTAATTGTGGTCAAAGTATTTTTTTTAACTTGTAAATGTCTGGAAAATAAATAAAATTTTTGTTTCTTTTCAAAGAATAGCAAAAATGTTTTGATCAATTTTGGTGTTTCTCATAATGGAATAATTACATTTTTGCATGGTCATTCTCCCAATTTGGCCAAGATTTGCCTCTATCCGTGGACTCAAATAGGCAAAATTAACTTTGAAGGAAAAAAACTACATGTCTATGCTTTTACACCTGATGTAATTATAATAATCTTGAAATTTTTTTTTTTTAAATATTTTAATAATTTAAGAACAACAATTCGGAAGTTTTTGTAAGTTTAATTAAGTAAAGCGTTTAGAGCAAATTTGTAAAATTTAAAAAAAGAAAAAACATCTTATGTCATTCAAGTGTAACAATGATAGAATTTGTAAGCACCTATGGAAGTTTATACTTGATCAAAAAGCTTTTTTCAAGTATGTCAATAGAATAACTTATTAAAAATTCTTTTTTGATTACATCTAAAATTTTAGCTTCAAAAAAGGAGCAGATGTGCCCCGAGTTAAAAGCTCAAGTAGTTTATTTCATCACAAGTCTAAATTCCGGTTCAGCGGACGATGTGAAAGCGAACTAATAGCTTCACAATCATATTCTATTTCATCGAAAAATTTAGACACATCACTCAATACGACTGAGAATAGCACTTCGTTTGAACGAAGTGCTACTCTACACAACCCATCAACATTCAAAAGGTATGCTGTTCTTTTTTTTAATTAAAAATTAAGAAATTCATTTTCTTTATTTTTGACTTAATTAAAAGATTAATAAGAATAGTAAGACTTGGTTCTTTCCTCTTCTTTTCACTCATCTCATAGAATTTTTGAATAGAAGCTTAAATAACATTAGAATTTTTAAGTTTTTAATTTTATGAAATAATTCACAACAAATTTTAAAATTTATTTTATCTAAAAAAATAAAATTAAAGAAATCAGATAACTTGTAGTTTAGCTTGTAGATAACTTTTAGTATAGGCACAAAAATACTATTCATAAATAAAAACTGAAAGATTGATTAAAAAATAAAAAGGTAAATTCTTCTCTTCAGCAAATTTTTTTTACAGCAAAATTTTTTTAATTACCATAAAAATAGATTTATATCAAAAAAAAAATGTGAAGCTTAAAAAAAGTTAAATTCTTTTGGTTCATGCTGGTTGGCAAATTTCATTTTCATTACCCATTACTGAAATATTTTGAGAAGCATGGTTAGGTTGAATCATGGTTTCATTATAACTTCATTCCGAGAAATAGGTTCAGTTAATAACTTATTTTTATTAATACGATCAGTAATAAGCTTTTAAATTTCCAATATGTGACCAAATAATCTTGATCATGAATAATCTTGATGTAACTGAGATTCCAAAAGTGTGAAAAGCTTTGGCTTGATCTGTTCATGTTGATTTATAAGCTGAAAGAAAGAAATAAACTTTTTTTTTTAGTAACGAAGGCTCTTAATGATAGTAATTTTCAAGTATTGTAAAGTTTGGAACAAACAAACATTTTCATAAATTGGAATATCCAGAATGAATAAAATATTGAAAAAAAATTTGTTTACATTGATTTTCAATATTTTAAGTTAAGATTTTATTTTGATTTTTTTTAATTTCACAGGTCAAAATTAAAAGAAATCAGAAAAACAAAAATTAAAAATGGATAATAATTAACAAAATTAAAAGAAAAATTCAATTTAAATAATTTTTTCATTTTTTAAGTTTTATTGATAAACCTCGCTTATAAGACGAATACTGAAATAAGTAAAAATAAAAGTAGTAAATAAAGTGTACACCAATGTATCTATAATCTGAATTTGAATGAGTAATCGAATTGCTTGTCATAGATTTAAGTCTATCTTGAACAAGCAGAAATTTTCAATACTTAATTTATTTTTTTATTTAAAAAATAATTTAGCCGAATGGTTCAAGACCTTCGTTTGAGCCCGCATTTAAAAGTAAAATTGATAAAAAATTAAAAAAAAATCAAGATTATTTCAATCTTATTTAAATGAATATTCAAATATTACTATTAAGATATTTTTATTTTAATGAAATTTAATCATGAATTTATTTATAGAAAAATACAATAAATTAAAACTCACAGGAAAAAAGCGACAAAATCTTGTCTTTTTTTTTATATAATTTTTAGAAAAAAAAATTTCGGCAACTTGTTGCAATGCTACCCATTAAGTAATCAAAATCAGTTTCAAAATAATTTTTCATAAAAATCTTACTTCCTTCCATAATTAAATCAAAGTCAAATTTAAATAAAAATTCAGTACGAATCTCTCATAGCATCAAATGCATCCATGATCTTCATAATTTCATGATATATTTTCACTTTCAATTATCAAATTATCGTGTAAATTTATTTTTACTTCAAATTCAAACGAAACCAGGATCAGAATTTTAGCGATTAAAAATCTTAGTCATAAGTGAATGAGTTTCTATTGAAAAAACAGGCATTTATGTAATTACTCTATAAATTTTTGTTATTTACAGGAATCTTTTGAGTAAATAACTGAAGCAAACAAATAAGAAAAAGTCTTTATTTTTGCAGTTACAGTTGCCTCCATGACAATTTCTTAAGATTTATTTACTGTTACATCTATACTAAAAATTTGAAAATTTAAGCTCTCATGAAAAAAAATAAGATAAATAAGAAAAATTCAATTTTATTATAAAATTTCGATGATCTTCTTAAATTTTTAATTAAATTTAGAAAAATGTTTTCATGTGTGGCAAACCATGGTAAATCATATCCAAGTATTGTGCATAATTCTGCACACATAAAATTTTTGCAGAGATTAGCAGAGACAAAAATTTCAGTTTTTGAATCATTGAATGTCTTCTTCGAAAATTTATTTAAAATAAAATTTAAAATAAATAAATTACTACGAAGCCATCTATATATGAAAATTTTTCATTTAAATTACTCTATTAAATTCAATTTGCCAAAAATAAAAGAAAATTTTAATTGCTGAAAAATCTTTTTTTTTTTAATTTTTATCTGTCTAAAATTTTTTAATCGAAATTTAATTGAATCAGAATAAAATGACTTAAAAATGCACTATTAATTTTAAAACAAAATTTTAATGAGAAATGTTAAACAAGCTAATCCAACCTACAATTTAAATATACTAGATCCAAAAATATAAAATTAAAAAATAAATCAATTTTTTTTTAGACGCACATTTATAAGTCCGTTTAGACCGACAAGTAAACGATTTAGTGTTCACAATGCATCATCATCTGATAATGAGCAAAAAACAAACAATAGTGATTCAAACAACAACAACTTAAAAAAATTTGATTCCTTAAATGTAAGTCAAACAAGCTCGAATAGCACTAAAAAAGTTGGTGGCTCATCGGAGACAGCATCGACCAATACTCAACAAACTGTAATTGTAAAACCTGACCCGGTGGAAGAAGAAATTGAAGAAGTAAAACAAGAGCCCAGCTTTACTTCAACACCGCAAACTATTTCAAGACACCTGTTTAAAGAAGCTTCAGCGGAATCAAATAAACACAACGACACTACCAACAGTCAAATTGCGAATGAAGATGATAATGAAATGTTTTATGACCATGACGAAATTCAATGCACGGACATAAATACAACTGATTTGTCCAAGCAAAATGGAAAATTAGTTCCAAATGACACAATCACCACAGAAGTCAACCAGAAATCATATTTCAAATATTTAGTTGTTTTTGCATGCTTTGGTTTCATGACATATTGGTTATTTTTTTCCAATAGCACATCATCTTCGCTTATCACTCGTTTGACAAATAATGTTTTCTTAATAGCTCATTTAATCAAGTTTAAGCTGTCCGGCTTTTTAAATACTTCAGACTACAGTCAAAATTCTCTGAACCCTCGCTGGGTCCAATGGCCGGTATTTAGCAATTCAACATTGGATCCTTTAATAACATGGTTTCTATCAAAATACCGACCAAATTAATTTTTGTTCTTAGCTTCTATGTCACCTAGCTTTTATTGATCAAATTTTTTCAAGAGTGTAATTTATTTTTTTTAATTTTAGTTTTTTTTTTTTTTTGTAAAAATCTTGCACTAAATAACGGAGAATTATAATTTTATTTAAATAACAATTTTGTGTTCCTTTTTTATTTTCTTTGCCCACGGATTTTATAAATGAATAAACGAAAAAGAGAATTTTACACGTTGCTTTTTTTTATTATTATTATTATTATTATTATTTATTGCTTGCAATAACCCTAATTAGCTTTGTTATTTTTTTAAACCGGTAACTATCGCACCTTCTATCTAAAATCTCTTTTTTTTTTAATTTCTATTTTATTTAAATTTAAGTCAAGAAGTGCAAACTTCTTGAAATAAAAAGGAAGATAAATTGTTTTTTATATTTTCAAAATAGCATTGGTAGTTAACTGAAAGATAATTTTTAAAAGCATTGCATGAAAATCGAGTTAAATAAATAATTTGAGAAAAAATTTTAGTTTTTATTTAACCCTAATCTCATGATCATAAATTCGTTTAGGCTTTAAATTTTTTCAGTCTAATTAAAAAGATTTTGTTACTTGAAAGCTTTTTTAGAATGAAATAATTGTTTTTGCTTGAAAATAAAATTTAAAATAGCTCGGAACTAAATCAATTTTTTAATTATTAATAAAATTAATTAAATTTTAATAGAAACATTTTTTTAAACAAATTTAAACACCTATTTGATGGGCGACTTAATTTTTTCGTGAAAAATATTTTATTTAGTTACCAAATTGAAAAATTTCAAATTTTACTTTGAATTAAAACAAAAAAATATTTTTTCACTCAAGAAAACAAAAATATAAGAGTTCCGGTTTCGTTTCAAAATTTCTGCATAAACAATACAACTTAATCAGTTTTCTTTAAGCAGTTTTGTTCTGTAAGGGTCCCTGACTCTGACTCAACTCTGCATCACCAAAATGCTTTATTTTTTAATCTATAAAGATAATTTAAAATTTAAAAATAACGATCTAGAATTTGAAACTTTTTTATTATTCGAACTATCTCCGTTCCAACAACATCATGTAGTATTAGTAGAAGTAGTGTAGGGTGTCTGAGCCCATCCCCAACGATTGGCCGTGTGGAGCTATAGCAGCCGATTCCAAACTTATCTAAAGCCATTCTAAAATTAGCGGTTGACTTAGAATTCACCACATTTTCTGGCAACTTATTCCAATGCGAAACTACTCTGTTTGAGAAAAATACATGTCTGGTGCTTAATGCCGCTGCAAAATCGTTTCTTATTTGAGCTGGGAAACTTTCTCTCTGGATTCTGATGCTATTTCCTCTTAACGCCCCGACTGGACCTTTGTATTCTGATGTATTCACTAGATTATTGACCAGGCCTACCTTTTCTATTCCATTCACTAATTTGTACATTTCAATCAAGTCCCCTCTCACTCCTCTTTCACTCAGCTTTGTAAGTCCTAAATTCGTCAACCTCATTTCATACGACATATTTCTTAGAGACCAATGTATTTTGTTGCTCTCTCTTGCAACTTTTCTAACGCATTCACATCCCTTTTCATACTTGCATTCCAAACATGCACTGCGCTATCTTGATGAGGTCTCACCATGGATATATACAATCTTACCCACAGCCTTTCCTCTCTACTTGTAAACGTTCGCTTTAGCATTCCACTTTAAATGTTCCACTTTGCGGGTCCACTTTAAATCTGATGAGACCATTACTCCAAGATCCGTGTCACACTCTGTGGTCACTAGTATAACATTTGAGTTGCTTTTTTGTGTATATTTATGCCTTGCATTTAGTCTGCCGAAATGCATTACTTACATTTATCAGAACACAGTCCCATACGCCAAATCTCTATCCATTGACATACTGCATCCAGATCTTTCTGTAACATCGCTTTCTCAAAAACTTTATTGACTATGCTGAGTATTTTTGAGTCATCTGCATACAATTCCATTCTATTTGAAACGCAGTCAGGAAGGTCATTAATGTATAGAATAAATAGCAGGGGTCCAAGTACAGACCCTTGCGGAACTCCACTCAGTACCTCAGACCATCTAGAAACTCCATCACCAAGAACAACTCGCTGAGTTCTCATACTCAAAAAGTCTTCGAACAACCTTACTATTTTCTCACCAAACCTATAACAACGTAGTTTATGAAGAAGTCATGGAAGCGGTACAGTATCAAAAGCCTTTGAGAAGTCTAATAGTATTTCATCCACACTGTTACCTTTTGCTAACTCAGTAGAGATCATATCAAGCGTTTCAAGTAGGTTTGTAACATATCCTTTCTTTGGAACAAATCCATGTTGATTTACAATTATGAGATTATTCTCTTGAAGGTAAACATTAGTCGGTCCCTGACAATACCTCCCAGAACTTTACATGCAACTGAAGTAAGTGATACGGGTCGATAATTAAATGGCTCTAATTTACTTCCTTTTTTGTAGATCGGCGACAAATTTTCTCTTTTCCACTCTTTTGGGATCTTTCCTGTCTCTAATGATTTTGCGTAAATTATCTTCAATGGCACTGGCATGGCTTTTGCGCAGTTTTTCAGAATCAGTGGATGTACTCCATCAGTGCCCACCGATTTGTTGCATCTAATTTATCTAGTCTCCGTTCAATCAGCTCCTCGTTAAGCTCTCGCATGACATTCTCAATAGAACAGGAAGTTCGTAAAGGAAAAAAAAGACATAGCATCATTGGATTTTTTATTAGAGACGGAATGAAATTGATCATTTAACAACTCAGCAATCAATTTTCTGTCACTCGTTAGTTCACCTTCTTTTGTTCTTAACATTCTTATTTCATCCTTTACTCCCTACTTTTGCTTCTTATGTCATCTTGTTAATTATAAGAATCCTGTTTTAATACTAAAAGTTGCAATAGAATTTTATTTTTTAAATCGGGAATATTATTTCAGCACAATCAATTTCTGATTAACAACAATGAAAAAAACATTCAATACAATTCGATTTCTTTTCAGCACAAAAAATTATATTTAAAAAAAAAAACATTTAACACAAAAAAATTGTGTTTGAAAATAATTCTTAAAGGTAATTTCTTCTCAGCACAATAAATTATATTAAAAAAAAACATTTAACAAAAAAAAATTGTGTTTGAAAATAATTCTTAAAGGAAATTTTTTTTCAACACAATAATATTCCAAAAAAATAAATTTTTTTTTTAGCTTTAAATTTTATTTAATGATATTTATAAGTGGAAATTAAGTAAATAAAGTAAATTTCCAAGCTTAAATAAAAGAACTTAAAAATATTAGTCTCTAGAAAACCATTTTTCTGCATTTTTTGCTCTACCTCTTTTAGGTTTATTGATAACTTGGTCCTTTTTTTTTAAACAGTTCTTTTAATGCCAATAAATGTGCACAATATCCTATTTTAGTGAAAAACTTGCATGAACATTTCTTACTGTAAAGGTTAACTTTATAACATTTCTTGAATAAATTTTTTTTAAAATTTTCCCAACAAGCTATTTTTTTACCCAGTTTAATGCTACACTTTGAAGGCTTATGCACCACGGCAAAAATTTTTTAAATCAATGGAATAGTACTTAATTATTTCCATACTTTTAATTAAAAAAGCATGAACGCTCAATTTTCTCCTGTAAGTAAAGTCACGCTTAATGTTGCATTGAAAGATTCGATAGGAGAGTTAGTACAAGCATATCCAGGGGAGAAGAGTAAGCCTTCCATGCTGTCCAAAGATATTTTTTATTAAATAAAAATTTAAATTAATATTTATTTTTTTTAAATAAACAATTATAGTCTTACTAGAAGCCCACGAATTAAAAAAAATATCTGATAAATTCAGGACAATCATTATATAAAGCACTAACAAATTGCTTATAATATTTTTTAAAATGATCCGACGAAGTTGTCATATGAAGTCTATGAATAAATTTTTTAAACATTGGTTTCAATAAATCATTGGGAATGTCTAATTTGTTTTTTTTTACAATTAAGCACCACATGAAAATAGCACATCAATATGTTAACTGAAGAAAAAACTTCTTTAGCAGCATTATATGATGCCAACCAAGCGTCTTGAACAATTTGCTCTGGCTCAAAAATTATATCCAAGCTATTTGCAATCTCTTTTAGTCCATTATAAAAGTGTAAATAATCAACTTCTTTCTCATGACTGCTAATACAGAAAGCTATTGGATGAAATTTTTGTACCATATCTGTCTTACCAAAAACAATTAACACAAATTTATTTTTTATTAATTTGTATGTGCCATCAATATGAAAAGCGCCTGGTACACTACTGTCTAAATTAGCCAACAATTTTAATGAAGTAATACATATATTCAGGTGATAATCATCAGATCCATCACCCAAAATAATGTCGCCATTCTGTCTAACTCCAAATTAAAAAAAAAGGCTGTCATATTATTGATTTTCTTTTATAAAATCAATAACAGTTGAAATAGAATTAGAACTTCCAGACACACAACGATAATTGTTAACTTTATTTTGAACCTTTTTTTAAATTAAATTATTTAATTAATTATGAAATAATATTATTTATTAAATACCTGTCTTAGTTTTGGTCTAGGTAAGTGACTTAACTAAGGCTGTAGTAATAAATTACGATGGATTTTTTTAGCTGTTATATCTTTATCATTTTTAATTGAATTAATAATGCAACGCTTTGATGCACAATGAATACCTCTAATCTTACGGACTCTTTGTTATATACCTTAAATTTACATAATTTATTTAATAAATCTTTTTAAAAAACTAGATAAATCATAAAAACCTTTGTGTGTCGATTTTTTATAAACAAAGAACTCGTCATTTAGATCACATTTAACAATTTTCAATTTCATTTTACATGAATCTTTGTAGCAATTGCATTTACTATAAATCAGCCTCATTTCATGGGGCGAATTTGTTTGACAAGTCTCACTTCTGCATTTTGTTTTTTGACTGTGGATAATATGGGTATAAAAAAATTTATTTTGTAAATAATTTTCCAAGTCTTCTTGAAAATCTAATTGTTTAACAAGAACAAAATTTTTATAGTTATCTGAATTGGTTCTAGTATTTGTGCCTGTTTTAGAATTTGTTTCACTATTAGAATCTAAAAGATTATCAGAGTCGGTGTATTTGGTCGCATTTGTTTTTGAAGAATTAGTCTTAATCGAATAAGACATTCCTTACATTGATTCAGATTCATTTTTGATGGAGTTTTTAGGGCTTGAGTTAGTGCTTGAGGATTTGTGACTGGAACTAAGGCTAAAGGATTTGTGACTTGAATTAGTGCATGAGTTGTCGAAACTGAGATTTTGACTATATATTTTTGGACTGGGATTTGGACTAACGTCTTTTTTTTTTGAATTTTTGTTGCTGATGGCAAAGGGTCAGAATCCTCTAATGAGTTGTCAGCAATCTTTGCGATCTTCTTATTACGCCTTTTTTTTTGGTTAATCTTTGGTTAAGTAAACAATTTATTTATTATTTTTTAAATTCATTTCTAAATAAAAACATCTTATTTTCAATTAGAAAAAAAATTGAAATTAATTTTTGTTATATTTCCCTCCATTAAGAGAATATATTCATTAAACTTTGTTCAAAAATTTGGAAGCTAATTAAAAAGCATTTTTGTGTTTAATATTTTTTTCTAAATAATTTTCTGTGTTAAATGCATTTATTTCATTTTTAGTTTTTGTGCTGAACGCATTTATTTTATTTTTAATTTTTGTGCTAAAAGTATTTTTTCAAATTTTAATTTTTGTGTTGAGAAGAAATCATTTTGTGCTGAGCGTTTTGAAATTGTGTTGAATGGTTTTTTTTTTGTGTTGAAAAGGTAGACCCTTTTAAATCTTTAAAAGACGGCTTAAAGTTACTTTACTGGATTTTGTGGTATTAAAATGAAATTTTTTTAAAACTTAAATAATGTGTTTTATTTATAAAAAAATCATTAATGAAGAGTTAAGTCTTGGCCGATTTGGAACATTTTTTGTTTATAAAATTGTACAATTATCATTTTTTGCCTATTATTCTAAAAGTTAAGTTTGAATTATATTCAATTATTTTAATTTTCAGTTATTCAATATATTTTATTTTTCCTATTTTTGACTTTTATAATACCAATTACGCTTTAATAGATACAATAAAATTTAAAATTTTTTAAAATCCATCATAGAAATTTAAAACGATTTTAAAATAAAGAAGAAGAAAAAACAAAGATGATTAAATTATTAACCCATTATGATTAAAAATTAAATTAACAAATATATTACTGATTTGTTCAGATGATTTTACAAGAAATAACGCGAAAATTATGGTAAACACGAATACACGAATCCAGGTAAATTTATGTAAAATTGTAAAAGTTAAATTTAGTTTAAGCAGTAAAGGCTAAGTTAGCGTAATTCTCGTAAAAAAAAGGGCCAAAAAATTCAAATTTCTTTTTTTTTGAAAAATAAATAAAAAATTTCAGATAAAAAAAACATTTTTTTGCTCGAACTGTCGTAAATTTTAATTGATTTCAGTGAAAAATAGTAAAAAAAAATTTAGCAAAATCAGCATTTTTTTTATCGAAATTATTAGTTCATAAATTTTGGTTATTGATTAGTCTCCATTTTTCTCAATTAAAATTTCAGTTACCAAATTAATCGAAGTTGAAAATTTTAGAGGCGAAAACTTCATATGTATTTCAATTTTTTTCAGGTGATTAATATATTTCCTACATTTTTCAGTTGTTAAGGATTTGTAGAACTCTCTTACAGCCGAAGTCTACGTTATGCATCATCTTTGATCTTACGAACTGTTTCATCTGGTAAGATAAAATTTCAATGGGACTAAAATATGGAGACTTGCGACTGGTCAAAATTCCATTTCTTTTAACGACTTTTATCGACTTTTAACCAACTCTATTTTTTGATAATAATCAAAGACAAAAATTTGAAACAGTTTGAGTGCTCGCTAGATCCATTCAAATTAAAAAAATATGACGATTTAAAAGAGTAATACCTGATTTGAAGTGGTATATTCTAACAGTTCTGCTGCTAATTTTAGCATTTTAAATTTTTTCTATAAAAATACTTGTTTCAAAATAAGAAAAACGTCCGTTTCTTTTTTCAGTTATGTCCTTAAAGTTATGTAAAGCTGTTTATATGAAATTAATTTGAAAATTATAAAATCTCAGCGGATTCAGAATACAAAAATCTAAATTTAAAAAAAAAACAATGATTTTTTGAAGAAAAAGTACTGATGGATAAAATTATAAAACAATTTATTCCGAATTAATCATTAAACCAGCTTTAAAAAAAATATCCATCTAGTTTTTTAGTTAACAAAAAAAACGATTACAAAAATGCTTTGATAATGCAGATTTTACTAATTGTGAAATTTTTCATAAAAATTAGTAAAATTCTCTTTCTCTTCAAAAAATGCTGAGAATAAAAATTTTTTCAATAGATGGTTAAATTTTTAGAGAATTTTTTTTCTTAAATAACTTTGAACTAGAAAGAGAATATTTCAATTAAAATATTCAAATACAAGCAAAATATTTAGCCACTTTCAGCTGATTCTTTGAAAAGGACATTTTATTGAAAAATTAAAAATTAGCACAATTAATTTAAATTCTATTTAATTTATTAATTGCTCATGAAGCTTTTAACTCATTTCAGATACGAACTATAACTTAAAATTAAAATTTTCTTTTATTTTCACATTTTTTTACTGAAATCAATAAAAGTTAACGGGAATTTGCGCAAAAATATGTAATATTTTTTATTTAAAAATTTTATTAATTTGTGAAAAAAATTGATAAAAAACAAAAAAGTTTAAATATTGAAAAATTTGGATTCGGAAATTTACTGGAATTCTACTAAATTTAATATAATTTTAGTAAATTTGCGTAAATTCGCGTGAAATCATCGGAACAAATCAATACTTAGATATAATATTCAAGTAGTTTTGAAATTTAATACGGAATTCTCATACATAATTAAAGAAAAAGTATATTCGAAAATTATATTTCAAATTTAACATTAAAATTTTAAGAAAATTTAAGTATGATACTATACTCGACATCAATGAGTACTTGCCTTTTGGAGTTGAGTTACTTAAGTACGCCGACGACATCCTAGCTTACATTGTAGGAAACACATTTGGCAACCTCCCTCAAGAGATAGTTGATGCCGTTCAACGCTGGTGTGTTGATAATAAGATGCGCTTAAACGTGGGCAAGTGCAAAGTGATCTTCATTAATCCCCCGCGCGTACTCGGCTCAAGTGTTCCTACTGTTTATTTGCTCGGCCAAATGCTTGAGACAGTCAAGTCCTATAAGTATCTCGGCTTTGAGCTTTCTGACTCGCTCGACCTCAATCTCCAATGGACGTTTATGGCGAATCATGGGAATCGATGATCAGACTGCAGGCTCTTACAAACTCCCCCAATCGCCGAGTTTTTAGACCATGTCTGCGAACAAACAATAGAATTCTGGCTGACCCAAACCATTCCATCACGTCATGTCAACCACACAACATTCGCTTGAACGCACGCTTCCCTTTCCAAACAAGAAAAGCAAACAAGGCTGCTTATCGCAACAACTTCTTACAGAAGTTCCTTCGAAAACTTCGCAACGATTCCAACAGCCAAAACGCGAGAGCTAGTCTCTATCTTGTTTAATCATATAACTAGTTTATAATTTATAATTTATATTTTTGTAGCAATTTACGATATGTCTGACAATTCTTGCTTTATATTTTAATAACAATTATTGTACAATTAGATTTAATTCTCAAATCAAAAATTTTTAATCAATAAAACGTTTGAAACTCAAGTATGACAAATAGTTTGATTGATATTTAATCAGTATGTTTAAGGTGGATTAATATTAAAATACTTAACTTGAATTCTGTTTGAAAGTTTCATATTTGATTTGGTTAAAAAATATCCAATTATTTATCTGCTCTATTAAAATTTATACTGAGAAAATAAAATATAAATTTGAAATATTCAAAGAAATTAAAAATTTCAATATCAAATTTGAATTTTGATAAAATCAAATTAATGATTTAACTATTATTCTGAAGTAAATTCGATTTCATCAATATAATCAAGAGTATAAATTATCTTGTAAGGCAATTTTAAATTAAAAATTTGTTTTTAATTCGAGAAATTTTTTTTTTAAATCTTTAATTCTAAAAAAATTTTAAAATAATTAAAAAATATCGAGATAATAATTTTATAGATTTAAATTTAACATGTTTTAGCTTATTATTTTTATTATTATCATAACTAGTAGCTCTAGTATTTCATTCAACTTTTGAAAATTACGCTTTATTTTAAATCCTATCGATAACATGAAATTTCCCTCTTGCTAACTAGGAAGAACTTTTGATTTTATTTAAAAATTGTATTAGATAAAAAAAATTTATTTTTTTAATTTTTACTTGTTTTTGATTTAGTGAATATCACAAAATCGATGTCACAGTTAATATAATATTATTTAAGTGCTAAATAAATCAGTGGTGAAAATTTTTTGATTAAATTTTAATTTCGTGACCAGATTAATTTAATAAATAAAAAGATAGAAATTAAAATTTGACAAGTTTCAAATTTATTAATTAATCAAGGCTTTTGATTTTAAATTAAAATTTTATTCACAAAAGCACAAAAAAATTATCTAATCGGCTGGAGAAATAGATCGAAAAAACAGACAAATTCAAAAAATTATATCAATTTAAAAATTAGGAAAAAAAATTAATTTAATTTTGTACTATAGTTTCTTAAGTTTTACTTGTAGCGGAAATCAATATTTTTTTAATAAAGTCTTATGATTCTAAAGCTCGATCATTTCCCAAATGAAATTAATTCATTGACCATTCAAAAGTTAAATTAAAAATACCTTAAAACGAAAAGAGTTTTATGCAATTCACTTGTTTTTTTTTATTCAAATATTTTCAAAATGAGAATTTTACCAATCGCCATTTTTTTACACGCTATTAGATTGGCATTCATGGCAGCAGTGATCAATATTTGTCCAAATGAAAAATTCTGCAAATGCAACTGGGAATTCATGCGCATTGAATGCTATTGCCGGACTGACGAATGCCGAAATGCGCTCTCAATCAATTCTTACCAGAGCCAAGAGCACAAAAATCCCTACCAGTTCAGAAACAAAAACTACAGGCAATTTAAAGAGGTATATCTAAACGAAATTGAGAGATTAGATAAAAGCTATTTTGAAAATGCGTCTTTTTCCGACAATTTAAAATTAAGTGTTCAGTTTCCAAACATTTTGGGCCAAAACTTTCTATCCAATCTTTCTTCCATAAATAATTTGGAAATAATTTACTCAAATTTGGTGTTGATAGAACCTGATGCATTTGACCATTTGAATTGTGATACATTGTCATTTATCTCTCTTGGAGACAACTACCCTTTGGACATAAAATCATTTGGCAAAGAAACTTTCTTGAAAAACCTTAATTTAGACTACCACAGCTCGAATAACTTAAAATCACTATTTGTAAGTAACAGTCCAGGATGGAAAAGTCTCAAAACTCAGATTGACATGATTAACTTGGTAAATTACAGTTTGACAGAAAATCAGCTCAATCGCTATTGGAGTTCGGAGGCCAAAATTGAAAAAATCTACATCCAAGAAGCCAAAGGAATCAAAATTTTGGACCACACATTCGTTCCTAGATTCAAAAACTTGGAAACCATTGAGATCTATTTTAGCGATTTGAGCTATATTAGCCCTAATTTTGCGGTGTTACATGCCCAAAGCCTAAAATCGTTGACAATTCGGCAATCAAATTTGGAAATAGTTCAGCAAGGGGTTTTTGGCTTCTTGAAAAATTTGGAATACTTAGACCTTAGCTCGAATCCAATCAAGCAAATTGAACTAAAAGCTTTTCAGAAAACATCAATTCAAACACTTTTGCTGCACTCTATTTCCGAGTATTACCATGTAGATAATTCAGACATTTGCATGCTAAGCTTTTTGCCATGTGGAGTAAATGTCCATTTGGACAGTGTTGTAAATTCATGGAAATCATGCTCTCACATTTTCATCAATGAACTTCGAAACAAAGAAAAAAGATTTGATATTTCAATGAAAGGCTTCCAGCATGTTGAATATTTAAATGCATACCGTGACTGCAAATTGGGAGAAAGATTGGTTTCTTGTTTGGCTCAGACAAATCGTAGAAACCATTGTTTGCTAAAGCAATTTCAAGTAGAAGTCAAACATGAAACGGTTGAGCTCACAACAAAAAAATTCAGATACAATCAAGAACAGAGTTCCAAGCACGTTTACTTGCCCAAGTTAATGAATGAATTGGAAAATCAAACTAATGATAGCTTTAAGGAAAGTGATAAGATTGGAAGAAAAAGTGAACCAAGTCAATGGATGATTTATTTATTGTGCATACTAGTTTTTTTTTGCCTATTTCAACTTTTGATCGCAATTTTTCTATTATATTTATTTAGCAATAGGAAAAATAATGTGGACTGTATTGATAAAAGAGTTGGATCATCACCGAAACCAATTTCTGTTCGGCCTAATAATGAGTTTTTAGGAGAAAATGACGACCAATTGAAAAGCTTTGAAGAAACTCGGCTTAAACGAGCTGCTTTTGGCAGACCCAATTATGTTCCCAGAGCTCCGATTCAAACTCTAAGAGACACCTCATTTAATCTTCGATACTAATGATGAAATTTTTTGCTTGTAAAATGTAAAAATTAATATAATTTTAATAAAGTTTTTGTCAAATTTATTTGTATTTAAAACGAGCAAGGTTACTTTGGCTTTTGGTTAGCTTTTTTTTTTAGGTAATAAAAATTATGCATTTTGGATAAATTTTAACCGACATTTTTAATCAACAATAAAACTACGTTTTTAAATTTTTTAAAAGGTTTAACAAATATTTAATTGAGAAAATGTTTTTTTTTTTTTAAATTTAGTTTGCAATGATTTATTTACACTAGCAAATTAATTTATTAATATATCACGCAATTGTATTAATTTAGGACTTAAATGTATGCATTATTTATTTCAAGAATACCAACAACTTAATTCTAAATTTTCAGAGTATCAAATTAAAATTTATAATAGTCAATTTTTTAAAATCTGAAATTACATCTGCATCATTTTGATTCAAAAACGAGTCGAAATAAAAATTTCTCTTAAAATTAGTTTTTGTTTATATTGATTTTAATGCAATGGAAACATTTTAAAAAGAAAAAATACAACTATATTTTTTGTAAAAATTTGTATTTTTGCAAAAGTCTTTCTTTGTTCTTGGCATCGAATTTAAAATTAATGTTTATTGAATATTTTATCAACGAAATAAATTTAGAAATTTTAGTAAATAACTAAAACTAAATTGTGATGGTTAGAAATTTTTTTAATAAAGAAATCTCAAATTTATATCAATAACACAACACAGTGATTTAAGACTTGACGAATATAATTTAATCAAGAGAAAAAAGTTTCATCATTATAACCATTGCTAAAAAAAAGTAGGCCCTTAAAAAATTAAGTTCTTTACATTATAAGGATTTGTCATAACGGTTATTGAATATTTCCCTTTTTTGTCGCCAATAATGGAAAAATTGAACCAGAAAACTGTGGAAAAAATCCAAAGAAAAGATAGCAATACACTTTCAGCAAACCAAGAGATCCGTCAGTTACTTAATAGAATTTAGTCAATTTTTATCTTTTCGTCGGAATTTTACCGCATTGATTAAGTCTATTAATGAAAATAAATAAAATAAATAAAATCATGCTTTTCTTTACAAATTCATAATTCAAATTTTGTTATCATTGTTTAATTTATCATCTTTTGAAAGGAATCTTATTTTCTCATTATCAAAAAAGATCATTGAAAATTGTTGATAAAATATATTGCCATTGAAATAACCTTTTTTATGATGCTTAAAAATATTTTAGCCTAGTAATCGACATACATATTATTGATTTTATGAAAATTAGACTAAAAAATAGCTATATTATTTTAGGTTTCAAAGGATTGATTTTTTTTTTGATTTTTCTTGGAATTCATATGATATAATTATATAATAAATGATAAAAAGGCTTATAAAAATATAAGCTATTTAACTTATTTTGTATTTTTTTTTAATATTTTTTTTTTTCTAAATATTATTATTATTATTATTATTATAAAAAAGCTACAGCAAGACAAGCTTGCGGAGGCGGCCTACATGAGAGATCGCCTATGGTAGCTCGTTGCACATAATGAGATAAAACACTGATAGAAATATACAATAAAAATTTTAGGGTTAAAAAAGCTAATTAATTTTTACAAGAATAAAAAACTGGAAATTCATTCTAATAAGAAAAAGAAAGAATTATATTTAGTATATAATTGATATATAGTGTTAAAAAGTAAATATCAAAGGGTTGTGATATTAGTAGACAAAATAATTTAAAAATATACTTTAATTAAATGTTTTCTTAATATCAAGTAATTAAAATTTTATAAATTTTCTATTAAATGATTAATTAAATTTCAAGAAAAGCGTTTTTATCCTTTACATTTTGTGAAAATTTTATTAATTAAAAAAATCTACTTAGTTATTAAACTAGGATATCGAGACTAAATCTAACCTACTTTTGCAGTTATTCTGCAGGAACTTTTATTATTACTAGTTATCTATTTAAGAATCATTTGTATAAAGTAATAAGAAATTTCGTTTTCATAAAAATTCAATTTTATGTAATTTTAACTCAGGTTACTAGGATTTATTTTTCTGAAAATATCAAAGATGCATCGAACTTTTTAAAACCTTCTAAAAATTTTAAATCAATAAATTAATATAATAATAATTAATGAAAAATACGAACAAAATAATTAAAAAATTTAATTGTTTCAAAAAAAAATACTAAGATAAAAACAAATTAAATTAAAATAGTGATGCTATTTATTTCAATATATTGGCAGAATTTTCTAATGTAAACCAGATCGTTTTTTGATAAAATAATATCTAATTTTCATCAAAAAATAATGAAACTTGAATTAAAAGAAAAAATAATATAGCGATGTGATAATTTAATTATCAATTTTCCTTTAGAAAATAAATATAAACTCAACAAGAAACATAGATTAATATTTACTCTAAATATATATATGTATGAATGAAAATGTATGAATCATTGATAGATTTTTTATCATATTTTTTTAAAATAGGGTTTAAATAGCTCATAATTCTTAATAAATTAAAAAACTTTTAGGAATCAAATTGCTAAATTGCGATTCTTCAAAAAAGTTTAAATTTAGAATCTCGTTTGAGTGCCTAGAAATAAAAAAAAATGATTTTTATTTTGCTCGATATTTTAGAGCTATAAAACGAATAAATTATTTTATGTTCAAGAAAATAAAATAATGTAAAATTTTTGTAAATTTTCAAAATTTAATTCATTAATTGATCACATGATCACCCAAAAGTATCTCAAAAAGAAAAATTCAAAAATCGTAGTTTTAGCTAAATGTAGGCCTATGCTTGCTAATTGCGTTCTTTTTTCAAATCATAAATTTTCATATTGTTATAAATTTAAAACATTCAAAAGCATATTTTAACTTATCGTCAATTTTTTTTGAACTTTTCGCGACTAAGATATCCAAAATATCTTATCTTTTATACCAAGCAGCAATTTTGGTATTAAAAAACACTTTTTTCTCATGATAAAAAGCACAGGTAGCAAATTAAGTCAGCTGTCACAACTAAAATGCTTATTTTACCACATACTTTTTCCACATCGGTCTATTTAACCTAGAAATAATCCTGGTAAAGAATTCAAAATGTTTTAGTCTTGGCTTAAGAACTCTCTCAAAAATTAAGTGCTCAAATCGGAGCTTGATTGATGCACGTACTACGTGAATGATTTAATAATTTAATTTAATTTAATTTTTTTTTATGTGCAAAGGTTGTTTTTTTCGTTGCTCTCAAGGTTTTTTTGCCAGCCAGATTTTAAAAATTTTCAAGTCGAATCATTTGTCGAGCGAGTGAACAATTAATAAGTTTAAAATTTATGTAAATTTTATTAATAATGTACCGAATAAATATGGTATTTATTCAGTATGAATTTTCAAAAATTTTTAAATCGCTTTGAAAAATACTTATTATTTTATCTTGATAAAATAAATTTTCATTTTTGTAGATATTTTAATACAATTTTCAATTTAAGTTAACTTTTGTTCAGACCTAAAACGTTGGGTTAATTAAATCCAAAATTATGTTCAAAAACACTTACTAGTAGAGCATTCAAAACACAAAATTTTAAATCTTTTAGCTTTTTTTCATTCATTTGAGAAATATTACATGAATTGGAAAATATTGCCGAATTTTCAAAATATAAATAACTTGTTGTTAATAATGAACTAAATTGCTGGTAAAACTAAAAAGAAACAGATTGTATTTTCACCACACTTAGCCACTTCTTAAAAGCATTCAAATTCTACTAAAATTTCTTAACTTAGCCTAGATAAACCAATGACTGATCAAAATATTTTCATCCATTTGGTTGCCGGAGGGTAAAATTATTATCTATCTCCTATTTAAGTTGTTTTATTTGATAATTTAATTTTAAGCTTAGCAGGCACCACTGGCGCAATATTAACCTGTCCACTGGAAGTGGTAAAAACTCGTTTACAAGCTAATCAAAATTCTCAAAATAGTATCGGGTTCACCCATAAAATATTAAGGTCACACACACATTTGAGTCCTATCCACCTTGGCTTTGCATCACATAAATGCTCATCAATTACCAAGACCGCAACTATTTTGTACAGAAACAGCCACGGAACTAGCTCTCACTTGTTGACAAATGACTTTGCTTTTACATCTCGAATAACCTCAATTGAAAAACCCACAAAAAATCTGGCTCAGAACCATATTGGCAAAAACATAGTCTTCAGTTTTAGGTATTTTAAAAATGTTTAAAAAATCTTTCAAATCAAATTCGTCTTTTCTTAGATCAATTGTTGAAAACGAAGGATATAGGGGACTTTTCAAAGGTCTTGGTCCTACCATAATCGGAGTAGCTCCATATAGGTATTCTTTTCAGATCAGAGTTGGTCAAAAGTCAAACTTTTAAGTCAAAATCGTTAAAAGTCAAAGTCGACTTTGAAATTTTTTTTATACTTTAAAGTCTTGGCTTGGACTCTTATTTTAATATTTAAGACTTGAACTAGGCCGCCAAAAAAACTTGCTGGAACGGCAATCCATCTGTCAGGATCACATTCATATGATTTTTTTGCCGTTTCAGGTAGCTATTTTAGCAGGCTACTAAATAAGAACCCTTAAAAGCGCTGTTTAAAGAAAAAAAATTTAAAAAAAATGTTTTGACTTGACTTAAAATAAATAAAATTTAAAAACAAAGTTTTGACTTGACTTCAAAAAAATAATTTTTAAAGTCAAATTTTAAAGACTTGACTTTGACTTCATGACTTTGACTTTTGACCAACTCTGTTTCAAATGGCCATATATGCCGAGGTACTAATATTTTTTTTTTAGGGCAATTTATTTTTTCACTTATGCAAACTCAAAAAGAGTTCTATCGAATACAATTGGAGAAAAAAGCTCTTTACTTCACATAATATCAGCCTTTATAGCAGGTATTATTTACCTTGATTATTTTAAAATTTAAATTAACAATGCTTGAATTTTGATTATTGAAAATTTTGATTTAAAAACCTGTAAAAATTTTGATAAAACTTCACTTGTGTGCATTGTTGATTTTTGAGAAAAAAAAGTTGCCAGAAACCAAAGAGTGTGGATAAAATGTAATTTTTTTTTCCCAAAGGTTTTTCAGCAGTCACTATAACAAATCCAATTTGGTTCATAAAAACCCGAATGCAGCTCGACCAGTCTAGACGAGGACAGTCAGCTATGCAGGTCATTGAAAAAATAATGAGGGAAAAAGGTCCGCTTGGTTTCTACAAGGGAATATCGGCATCCTATTTCGGCATAGCTGAATCAGCTCTTTATTTCGTTTTGTATGAAAAACTTAAGTCTATTTCAACCGATGCGGATTCTCAGCTAAGCATTACCACTTATTTTACTTCAGCTGGATTTTCCAAGACACTTGCTGCCCTTATTTGTTATCCCCATGGTTTGTATTTAACTTGTAAAGAGTAAGAAAATAAAATTTTAAAAAAGAGGTGGCTCGCACTCGATTGAGGCTTGAAGGAGACAAATACACTGGCTTTTTCCAATCACTGGCTTTGATAGCTCGTGAAGAAGGCTTCAGAGGTTGGTACAAAGGAATGGGTACGCATCTGATACGCCAAATACCAAATACAGCTATTGTTATGACTACATATGAGCTGATAGTTCATTACTTCAACAAATGTGACACATCTTCAGATCTTTTGTCGAACGATGTGGAGGAATAAAAGATTGTAAATGATTTAAGTCCAGTATTGGCCTATTTTAGTTTTAAACTGCAAATCTACAAAATTGTAGATAATTCCTTAAGATTACATATGTTTAGTATTTAGTATAAATTTAATTATCGATTGGGATTTGGCAAAGGATATTTAAAAAAAAATTGATAAAAATCTTTGACTAAATCGGGATTTGTATCCTCATGCAAATTTTATATTCCATATGTTTACTCTTGATTAAAGCAAACAAGTATCGTTATGAATGGACTCGTTTTTTTTGATTAAACAGATTATTATTTAATTTATATTCAATTTAAGAAAAAGTTTAAAAAAATTGTTTTGACAACAAATGGTTTTTTTGTTCATACATTTGTTGTATACTTTTTTTTCGAAATACTAATACAAGTAGCGCATTGAAAAGTATTCACGACGGGACTTGTTTAGAATGACATTAATTAAGAGAAAAATAAATTTTTATTATACAGTTTTGAAAAATCTGTATTCAATCTTGTGATTATTTTCTTGTAAAAATAATTTGTAAATATTTTTATTTTTAAATTTTCAGTATTTTTTATCCTGAAATAAAAATAAACTATTGTGCAGAAAATTTTTCTTTTAATTTCTAATTAAAAAATTTACAATAATCCCTCTAAGTTGAGGCCAGTTAGAGGCTGAAAATAAAAAAAAGCCTAAATAAAGTAGAAAAAAAGGATTTAATTAGATTTTAAAAAAAATTAAAAGCTTTGCCGAAAAGTCTTTCCTAAAGTCTAGACATGGCTGCCCTTCAATTAAAATATATTTACAATTAATAATAAAAAAATTAATAAAGTAAGATTTTAAAATTTTTTATTAAATTTAAAATCAAAAAATGATAGTCAAAAATGCCTAAGTTCTAGTAGCAAAAAAAATCAAAATTAAATTGTTTTTTTTTGTTTTTACTTTATTTTGATTTATTTTTTTTTGTGAAATATTTAGCTTGAATTCATTTTTGAAATCAAGTATGTTTTTAAAAGTGAAATGTTTGTTTGCAGCTTTTCGATTTTATCTTTTAGCAATTGATTATCAACTTCTAGTTGGCCAGATTTTTGATCCATTTGATTATAAATTGATTTTTTATTTGAACGAGATATTTTCGATGACTTGTTGTTCCTTTGTCTTCTTTCAGTGTAGTTCACAAGATCTTGTTCAGATTTGACATCCTTAGCCCTGTAAATTCCTTTTGTTCTTTGTTTCTTCTTTGATTTTTTAGATTCTTCACAAGTCACTTCCACTTCATCTTCTTCCAAATGGCGTTTAGAAGCATAAAGATGCTCTACAACTATAGATTGAGCTGGATTATTTGCATCCTCGTCAGAATTCAGATTAAAATCAAGCCCGCACAGGAAAGTGTCATTGTTTATTATCTCTTGATATTGTTCTTGAATTTCTTCTTGAGTTTGTGTATCTGCACCAAAAGCCAAAAAATCAGATTTACTTTGTTTTGATTCAAATTTTGAATCGTCTGTTGAATTCAAGTCAAAAGGAGACATTTCTTTGAGACATTCTTCTAATTTTCTAGAACTAGTCGGTGACAAAAAGTCTACTAAATTTTGATTTTCTAAGTCAACACTATTTTCTAATTCATCTCCATAAAATGAATTGTTTTTTTCAGCTGCATTATTTATATCTTCGATTAAAAGTGATTCGTTTAAAAATATTTTTGATTTTTCGTTTTTTTGATCAACATTTGTATTTATGAAATCATCAAGTATACCATTACCATCCGCATCGTTGTTTTCTTGTCTTTTAATTTGGTTAAATAGGCCACATGCTTTCTGTTGTGAAGGTAGTGAAGTATTGTCTCTCGATATCGTGGAACAAATGGCAGGTTTGCTCATGGTTGTTTTCAAACTCTGCAAGACCATCAACTGAACCTGGGATGAGCTCAATTTTATTATCTTCTTGTGACTCATTTTCAAATAAGCCATTGTAAATAAATAAATCGTCGCTTGGAAAAAATTCACTTATTTGCTCTTGATTCAATTGATTCAGAAAAATGCTAGATTCGGAACTCGACATTACTGCTCTTTAAAATTCATTTTAATTCAATTAAATTTATCCCATAGACCTTTATTTTTTATTTTACCTTTTGTTAACTTTTTTATTTATTAAACCAATTTCAAATTGCTGATTCACTTTTATCCTTTTATGGAACAAACTAAATAATCTTTGTTGATACACTTGGTCTAAATTGATCTTCTTTAGGACAGTTGTTTTATCCTTTGGCTTTTATCCAAAACCCAATGTTCAGGTTCTCTAAAATTGAACCAAGAAAAATTAAAAATTAGAATTTGATTGTGA
This sequence comes from Brachionus asplanchnoidis, assembly GCA_025491095.1. Lineage (NCBI taxonomy): Eukaryota > Metazoa > Rotifera > Eurotatoria > Ploima > Brachionidae > Brachionus > Brachionus asplanchnoidis. The sequence goes on from JAILYF010000004.1 coordinate 3,971,538, forward strand.
AATTTAAAATTAAATTTTGAAATTTTGAGTAAAGCAAAAATGAAGAAATCCTAATGCTTTTATATTCAAAAAATCTATATTTTAATATCAGAACTTAATGTTATGTTTAAATTTATGATTGGTTAGAATGTAATTTCACAATTACCAAATTTTACTTTGAGTTTTGTTGCCTTGACAAGAACATTTATTTAGGTGATATAGCTCTATTATAATTCCAAATAAGTGCATAATAAATGTCTTTTTTACCGTTTTTTCAGAAATCCTCTACCAATTTTTAAAGTATTTATTTATCTCATAAATAATAGAAAAAATTTTCCTTAAATGAAATAACTTTTCAATTTATTTTACATTTTTAACATTAGATCTTTCATTCTTTTTAAATTCAAGAAAATATTCTAAACAATGAATACTTAATTATGACGAAAATGTTGTATTACCTGGAACGATTCATATGATTAAAATTTTATTTTAATTTACGAATTTAAAATATTTTTTAAAAATCATATACTTTTAAAAAATTTTTTAATTTCTCACAAAATGAATAACAATTTTAATTCGATATTAACTCAGCAAAAATTATCAAATATAAATCCAAGAAGTAGAATTAAGAAATAAATGTTAATTTTTAATTTAATCAATATCTTAAGTGTCCAATGATCCATCTCTTACATCACTGGATCCATCAGATTTTCCAAATTTACATTCCCAAAATAATTCTTTTAATTTACAACAAATGCAGCAAATACAAAATCAGCTAAGAAATTCAAGTTTCCAATCAGGAACAGTAAGTGCGCCAATTTTGGACTCTCAAAAAAATCTTTGGTTTCATTTGTCTAATTCAATACCAGGGAATAACTATAATAACGATGCTACGTCAAACATGTTAATGTTAATGAAAAAAAGTAACAATAATTTATTAAATGGTACAAATTATTTATTTCAAAGACAAAACTCATTCAATCAGTCAAGTAAATTGTGGGGGAATTTAAACTCAAGTGTAGATCATAGTGAGAATTAATTTGAAGAAATCAAATATGCTCTAAATTTATTAAGACTTTAAAGACTCAATAACTAATATACAGAATTCGCATCAAGAATTTCAAATACAACAAGAGGACTTTCCCGCTTTGCCAGGACCTCAAAGTGTCCAGAACAAAAGTAAAGTATCTCTGATCTAAAAAAAATATCTTAACATTTTTATGTTGCTTGAAAAGGTGACAGTATAACAAACTTAAGCACTAACACTGATCTAAAATCATCAAATACAGTAAATAGATAATTTAAGCTGGATAAAATTTGGATTTAACAAAAGAATTCTTTTTTCTTATTTTTTAGAATCTTGAAGATGCAAATCTGATTTCACCAAATGGTCTTGTAAACTCATCGTCTGGGACAAACGTTTCTAACAAAGCTCTGAATGTTAATCAAAATGTCACAAACACGTCACAAACTGTTCAAAATAGTCAGCAACCGGGAAAAAAAGGAATAATAATACTGCCCGATGGTAGAATAAAAAATGTTCCACCGAACATGTTGCTTGATCAATTTGGAATAGTGGGTTTGTTGGCATATTTGAGATCTGCAGATAGAGAGAAGGACATTTACACTTTGGCACTTGGAACTGACTTGACAGCACTTGGTCTAAATCTAAACTCAAACGAGTAATGATAAATTTATTTTAAGATTTTTTTTATTTTTAAATTTTTTTTTTTTTGATTCAAAAAATCTTTTAATTTTTAGAAAAAATATTTTTTAAATTTATTAATTTTCTTTTTTTTTTAAACAAAAGAAATTTGTATCACTCATTTTTATCACCGTTTTCCGATGCATCATGTCGATTACAAGACATTGGTAAATAATCAATTTTATATTTAGATGGCAAGTTTTACTTTTCTTTTTTTAATTTTTTTACAGAAATTTAAGCCTTAAAAAATTTTCTGAATTTATTCGAAAAATCAATATTTTTTTTTAATTTTTGAACTCAAAAATTCTGGAGAAAAATGCCTTAAAGAAAAAAAAAAGAAAAACTTGTCAAATTTTGATTTTTGTCAAATGTAATTTCTAAATTTAGATTTTCCCTTACCGACCGAATATAAAATTAATTTTCAAATCAAAGACAAACTAGCACCGATCGACCTATCTCGCTATCACGAAGACACATTGTTTTATCTCTTTTACATGAATGGAGGGAATTTGATACAGTTGCGAGCAGCTGCTGCTCTTTTCGACCATGACTGGAGGTATCAAACAGAAAAAAGGATATGGCTGACCAAAGTTCCGGGCCTGGAACCCCATCAGAAAGAGGCCAAATTTGAGAGAGGCATATACACGGTGTTCGATGTGTCCCAGTGGCGAAAGGTTCAAATGGAAATGTCCATTGAATACAATAAGCTTGCTGAAAAACCACAGTTGGGTCAATTTTTACTTCCGCAGCAACAACAAGACCAGGAATTTCTTTCTTCTAGTTACAAAAATAATTTTAAAAGCTTTTAGATAGTATTATAAGTTATATTTTATATATTTTTTATTCCTGTTGAAAATAAAATTGTTATAAAAGTAATTTTTGCCTCTGATCTTTTTTTGAATTTATGCTTATATTTATTTATTTAATTATTTATTTATTGATTCAATTAATGTCAATTTTTGTAATGTAATATTAGTTTGACGATAATAATAATAATTAAGGCTTTGACGGGGAGAACATTTTAAGTGAGGATTATTCTGGTTCATTCTTGTTTTAATCGAATGGTATTTAAACTACATTCAAATATACAATAATATATGTAATTTACTATATTTTACGCAAAATATCGTAATAATACGAAAATAATCATTAATTGAAATTTTTTATTTAAAAAAAAGTCAATTCATATTTAACTGATGATTTTATACAAAATATTTAATCGCTAATATTTAAAAAAATTTAAAATAACCTGCCAGCCGAAGTTACCGACTCTCAATCAATCAACCAGTTCAAGAATAAGTACGACGCCTTCAAGTCTAGCATATGATTTCACTAACGCGCACTAGTTCCTTTCAACTTTTTTTTTTATTGTATACTCTTCTATTTTAATTTTTCATTGTAATTCTATTTAAATTGTAATTTTATTTGATTTGTAATGGTATTTAAACTATAATCTATTTATTATGTAATTCTATTTTTGTATTCTTGCATATTTTTCCTTTGTAAAATTCTTGTAAATAATACTTCTTAATTCCACACAATACTTTCTTAGATTAAATTAAACAATGACTCTTACTGAATTAAAAAAAATAAATAAATAATGTATTTTTCTGTTATTTTTCATCTTTTCTGCGCAATTTCGGCTACCATAGATGTCCTCCTAGTAGGTCATCTCCGCAAGCTTGCTTGCTGTAGCTTATTCTTATTATTATTAACCTATAAAATATAAACTAATGATTCGACCATCCCCCTTCTTTCTCAATAACGATTTTATTAACTTAATTCAAATTGTTTATTTATTTGATTTTAAAGTTAAGATAGAGAAGCAGAGCTTTATGTATGCGAGTAACGAGCCGTTATTTATCAACAAATTCGTTGAAACATTGATGGGCTAAGTTCAAAAATGCGAAAAAAAATTTTTTATTTGGTAATTTGTAATTAATCAGGAAAAAAATCAGGTGTAAAATAATCCGGTCTGAAAAAAATCAGGGGAAATTTGACTGGTTTTAAGAAAAAATTTAAAAAAAAAAATTATTTTTTTATAAAAGTTTGAGAAAAATTAAGATAATTAATGCAAATAAAAAAAAGAAAATTAAACTTTCAAACCTAATTGTTCTCGCGGTTCTTCTCGAACAGTCCACGATTCAAACTCATTTAAAATTAAATCTCATAAATTTTTAGCTTTTTTAAACTTAACTGCCTTATACTGTGCCGATGTTTTTTCATCGTTTTGGTAACTAAAGATAGGGTATTCTTGTTCCATTTTTTTCAAAATATTAGGTAAATTCTCAATGCCATTTTATAGAAGCAGGGCATTGGATCAGTGTAATTTAGTCAAGGGTTTAGAACTTAGATATTTTATAAAGCAAATTATTTAAGATTATTCTTTAAATAATATAATAAGCCTAATTTAATAGATCAATTAAAATTTATGCGATCATTAGCATATCAAATAAATTTATAAAACGGATAATATTCCAATGGATTTTATTCTACTGAATTTTTTAAGACCTGATTTTTTTCTAAACAGATTTTTGTCTGTGAATTTTTTTCAACCAGATTTTTTTCAGACCGGATTTTTTTACACCAAATCTTTTTATTTTACTTAAAATTTTTTTATTTTACTTAAATTTTTTTTATTTTACTTAACATTTTTTTTATTTTACTTAAAATTTTTTTATTTTACTTAAAATTTTTTATTTTTTTTAAAAGTCTTGTGTCGTGTCATGTACTTATTAAGGCGGCCATACGAATTTTTGCCGTTCCATAAAGTAATTAAGGCTTTCATTGTTGTTTCAAACTTTGAAATTCAAAATCTTTGAAACGACTTTTTTCGGAAAAAAAAATTTCAAGTCAGATCAAATTACTTGACTTTAAAATGACTTTTTATTCTGACTTTTTTGCAAGTCCGTTTTAATGCTAAAGTGTTGGATTCTATTATTAATCAAAACCGATAGCCAATAGTTTCGCTGAAGTATTCGTCAAATCAGAATTCAGGGTTTCAATTCTTGAATTGAAAAATCGTTCAGTATCCTAGATTTTTCCATGTACACATCTGGTTATTAGCTCGTCGCGATGCTCGTTCCTCGCAATATATATTTTTACTTTTTTTAAATGATTTATATTGTTCTGAAACTTTTCGTGAATTAATGTTTTTTCAAACTCCAAAATAGCATCAAAAGCATCTAAATAGCTTTTTATGTTTTTGCCCCTTTTATAATCTTATAGCTCATTCAACTAAAGCTCTTTTTGATTTTAATCCGGTGATTTTGACGTTGATCTTAGCTTAAAATTATTTTTAATTCTTCTAAATAATAAAAGATTTAGTTACCCAAAAAACATCATCTAATCATCATTCTGCTAAATATGAAGTAAAAAATCTTGATGTATGTTTTGGGTCATTATCTTGACACAATTAAAAAAATTAATTATATTTACAGAAGCGCTACGCCACTTAGATTTTACGAAAATTTACGTCAAATTACGTTAATTTACGTTATTTTAAGTAAAGTTAGAATAGTAAAATTACGTTAATAAACGTATATTAACGTAAAGAACAATACTCTATTTGCATTGATATTTGGACCTTTTACAATTAATTAAGGAAAAATAGTTCATATAAAATTAGATATTAAATGAAAGGTCTTGGACTTATCATTCGGCAAAATTAATTAATCTTTTTGATTTCCAAAAAAAAATGTCAATTTTGTCAAAAATAAAATGACATTTTAAAATAAACTCAAAAAATGAATTTGCTACGATTATTTTTTAGCTAAGAAATATATAATGCAGTTTTTCCTTTCACAAATAGTTCATTGAAGGATATGACCAAATCTCAACAAGAAATAGCTGATCAAGTAGGAGTTTCGAGAAAATGTGTGATTAAAACAAAGCGCAATTATGAGAAAACATCCGTGGTCAAAGGATTACAAAGGTCTGAAAGACCCCGAAAGCTCACCAGTCGAGATGAGTCGTACATTTTTAGAAAGGTCAGAAACAATCCTACAACAAGCTATAGACAGCTAGCCTCTGATTTTAGTTCTAAATTTCCAAATGTTACTGTTAGTAAAGACACTGTAAGAAAATTTCTATTAAACAAAAAAATACAGTCGTATACTGCAATAAAAAACCTCCTTTTTCAGATCTGACTGTATTAGATCGATTTACTGTAAATTAATGTTAAAATATTTTAATGTCAAAAAATTAATGCCAGTGAGTTTAATGTCAAATCTTAATTAAGGAATCTAATGTTAAAAATTAAATAAGGATTTAAATGTTATTTGCTAAATAAGGAAATTATTCTTAAATCTTAAATAAGGAAAGTATTGCTAAATCTTAATTAATAATCTGATGTTAAAATTATTATTATTATTATTTATTTGTATATTTGTATCGAGCATTAGCTCCTTCAGATAAAAAAAAAAGGCAAATAAAATAAAATTAAAAGTTTTGTTAAATTAAGTTTTGAAATAAATAAATAAAAAGATGATAGAAAAGTAAAACTAAAAATGAATAAAGGTACATGAGGTAGTTTATGGATTTTAAAAGAATAAAATTAAATAAAAAATTAGACAAAATATTGTATTTATTTTTTAATTTCATTTAAACCTTGTTTTGATTGATTTTTTTAATATTTTCTAAACGAAAACGCACTAGCTTGAGTTCATATTTGAAATCAAGTATGTTTTTAAAAGTGAAATGTTTGTTTGCAGCTTTTCGATTTTATCTTTTAGCAATTGATTATCAACTTCTAGTTGGCCAGATTTTTGATCCATTTGATTATAAATTGATTTTTTATTTGAACGAGATATTTTCGATGACTTGTTGTTCTTTTGTCTTCTTTCAATGTAGTTCAATAAATCTTGTTCAGATTTGACATCCTTAGCCCTGTAAATTCCTTTTGTTCTTTGTTTTTTCTTTGATTTTTCAGATTCTTCACAAGTCACTTCCACTTCATCCAAATGGCGTTTAGAAGCATAAAGATGCTCTACAACTATAGATTGAGCTGGATTATTTGCATCCTGGTCAGAATTCAGATTAAAATCAAACCCGCACAGGAAAGGGTCATTGTTTATTATCTCTTGAAATTGTTCTTGAATTTCTTCTTGAGTTTGTGTATCTGCACCAAAAGCCAAAAAATCAGATTTACTTTGTTTTGATTCTAATTTTGAATCATCTGTTAAATTCAAGTCAAAAGGAGACATTTCTTTGAGACATTCTTCTAATTTTCTAGAACTAGTCGGTGACAAAAAGTCTACTAAATTTTGATTTTCTAAGTCAACACTATTTTCTAATTCATCTCCATAAAATGAATTGTTTTTTTCAGCTGCATTATTTATATCTTCGAATAAAAGTGATTCGTTTAAAAATATTTTTGATTTTTCGTCTTTTTGATCAACATTTGTATTTATGAAATCATCAAGTATACCATTACCATCCGCATCGTTGTTTTCTTGTCTTTTAATTTGGTTAAATAGGCCACATGCTTTCTGTTGTGAAGGTAGTGAAGTATTGTCTCTCGATATCGTGGAACAAATGGCAGGTTTGCTCATGGTTGTTTTCAAACTCTGCAAGACCATCAACTGAGCCTGAGATGAGCTCAATTTTATTATCATCTTGTGACTCATTTTCAAATAAGCCATTGTAAATAAATAAATCGTCGCTTGGAAAAAAATCACTTATTTGCTCTTGATTCAATTGATTCAGAAAAATGCTAGATTCGGAACTCGACATTTCTGCTCTTTAAAATTCATTTTAATTCAATTAAAATTTATCCCATAGACTTTTTTTTTTATTTTACCTTTTGTTAACTTTTTTATTTATTAAACCAATTTCAAATTGCTGATTCACTTTTATCCTTTTATAGAACAAACTAAATAATCTTTGTTGATACACTTGGTCTAATTTGATCTTCTTTAGGACAGTTGTTTTATCCTTTGGCTTTTATCCAAAACCCAATGTTCAGGTTCTCTAAAATTGAACCAAGAAAAATTAAAAATTAGAATTTGATTGTGAAATTTAAAATTAAATTTTGAAATTTTGAGTAAAGCAAAAATGAAGAAATCCTAATGCTTTTATATTCAAAAAATCTATATTTGAATATCAAAACTTAATGTTATGTTTAAATTTATGATTGGTTAGAATGTAATTTCACAATTACCAAATTTTACTTTGAGTTTTGTTGCCTTGACAAGAACATTTATTTAGGTGATATAGCTCTATTTTAATTCCAAATAAGTGCATAATAAATGTCTTTTTTACCGTTTTTTTCAGAAATCCTCTACCAATTTTTAAAGTATTTATTTATCTCATAAATAATAGAAAAAATTTTCCTTAAATGAAATAACTTTTCAATTTATTTTACATTTTTAACATTAGATCTTTCATTCTTTTTAAATTCAAGAAAATATTCTATATAATGAATAGTAAATTATGACGAAAATGTTGTATTACCTGGAACGATTCATATGAATTTAATTTACGAATTTATAATACACATTATTGAAATTTAAATAACCATTTTGAAAAACATAATGACTTTGAATTTATTTTTTCATTAAAATAAGCCTGAATTTTACATAAAACTATTAAAACAATTAAAAAAATAATTTAAAACTTAAAGATACTATTGTTCGTTTAAATTTGTTTTAAATTAAGTTAAAATTTAAATTAAATTTTAACTTTATTCAAAACATTTTAAACAAATGTATTTTTCATTATCGAAAATATTTTTTAAATATTTTATCAATATTTTATTTTGGATGGTTTCGAATACAGTGGTTAGGAATGGAACGGATGGAATGGAATGAATGGAACGGATGGAACGGTTGGAATGGAATGAATGGAACGGTTGGAATGAAACGGTTGGAATGGAATGAACGGAACGGTTGGAATGGAACGGTTGGAATAGAATGAACGGAACGGTTGGAATGGAATGGAATTGATGGAACGAAACGGATGGAATGGAATGAAACGGGAATAGTTTTTTATGGAATGCGTCTTCATTCCATTCCTTTTCGGGAACGGACCATTTCATTTTAGCAAGAACCACTGTAAAATAAATCTAGTATATTTCATTACTGAATTAATACCTTTTTTTGATAAAGTAATGCTTATATATTTCTATTTGGAATTTTAAAATTAAAATAAGCTTAATATTTATTCGGGGTTGTGAAGTTCGCTTCAATTCGATCATTTCAATTCAGAAAAGCTTGAATAAATTTTTTACTAAAAGAGATAATTTAGTTCTAAAAAATGCTTAAATATAAGCAAATGTGCTTAATGCAGTAAAAAAGGTCTGCAAAATACTCTGCAGTTTTCTTCATTTTGCACGTCATTAAAAAGTATTCTAATCAAATGTGCAAGTACATTGCAGAGTTTTTGCAGGCATATATTTTCGGATTAAGCAAAGTTGCTTAAACATTAAGCATTTTACAGAATTAAATTATTCCTTATATTAAAAAAATTATTCAAATTTTTCTGAATTGAAATGAACTTCACAGCCCCTATCTATTCAAAAAAATGTTGTTTTTTATGAAGCGATCCTCCACAATTAAATCTTTAATATATTCTGATAAGTTTGTTGAATATGGAAACTTTTAAAATATTAAGATAATGTTTTTAACCCTTATCTGTCTATAATAGGATCAAAAATGACCCAATATTCGCTTATAGAATATGGGTCAAATTTTACCCATTCTAGTCTTTAACGTAACTTTTTATATCATCGTCGTATAAGGGTTAAACATTAATATCTTCATTACTTCAAACGATTCATAAGATTTTAATTTTTTTAATTTACGAACTTAAATATTTTTTGTCACTTTTGAGATGATAAAATATATGGTTAAATATTTAATTGATTGATGATTAAATAAATGATTTTTGTTCTTTTGTTCAATTTTTAGGTAGTTCAAATAAATTTAAGCTAATATTTGTTTTAAAAGAACTTTGTATTGTATAACTATATATTTTTTTCTAGCTGTCAAAAATAAAATCTTTAAGTGCAACAAAGTTAATTGATTTAAGTTATAAAAAATGCAATCTAATTTTGGCGCCTTCATATGCCCCAATTTTCAAAATAAATATTAAATTTGATATTTTTTTGAATCAATTCTATAAAATACGATTATAAAGATGAGAATTTGTTGTCAAATCTAAAAAATCTTGCTATTTATTTCTTTTTATTCTGCAGTGATTTTCTAAAGCTAAAAAAATAAGTTATTTTTCACCACAAAATAATATATATAATGTATATAGATTTATGTGTTAACAGCTTCTGTTGGTGGAAAAAAAGAAATAATTTTATTTGAATGATTATTTAGATTAAAATCAATTTTTTTCATTTTGTTTTTAGAAAAGATAATTAAAAAATACTTTTTAACTGATATTCTTTCTTTCATTTTGAAAAACCTTTGTTCAAGTTCGTTAAGTAATTGATTTAGTCTATAAGTCACACGGGAAAAATCATGTAAACTTGTCATTGGAGAAATACAACATAATGAAATTCTTTAGAGACTCATTCAGATAAATATTAAAAATAAATTAAAGCAAACTTTAATATTGTAAATATTTGATAAAATTAACAAACACTAATTATATTTAAAGGACTGATGATATTGAAATTGAAGAGAATATGAAGAATAAAATTAAAAAGTGTAAAATAAAAATCAGAAAACACTCGGAAGTTGAAAGGCTAGTTGAGTTCTAGAAAGTCAGATTACGAAAAATTCTGTATTATATGGTAGCAACAAACAGTGGTATAGGATTCGAAACAAAACTTATATTGGTATTCAGAGATAAGCCTTAATAATAAGCAGAGAGTTAGTCATTTAAATTGAATTAACTAATGATTCAGAAAAGGTTTGGTGAAATTCAGTAAAAAAGAACAGAGCGAGATGATATAAAATTTAACAAATTTCTTTGAATAAATTCAAAATTAGCTACGTGAATGGTGTAACATGCAAAGTTTTATAAACTGTCAAAATCTGCTGAATTCAGCAAATTTAGCAGAAATTAAATTTCAATATTTTCGTGCAAAGTGCAATTTGCAAAGATTCTTGCATATTATTAGCAGACATTGACAGTAGATGCAACTTTGGATGTTGCACCACGCTGCATTCAAAAGGTTAATGTTGTATAAAATAAATAGCTCATTTTTTATTATTTTGTTCAGTTTTTTTGAACAAAATTTCACAAAAATTTTCAAGTCGCCATTTGTCAAGTCTTTCGACCGAAAAGTCAAGTCTTACCTTGGCTATTTATTTTTGATGATTATTTTTTGAATTTAACTCACTGAGATGATGTTTTTCAATAAGAATAAATTTACAGACTAATCGGTGTGTTTTATAATTTTATTTAAAAATTTTAAGAAGTTTAAGTTTTTTTGATAAATTAAAATATTTAATAGGTTTGAAAAAAAAGGTCTGCTGGTTCGCAGTAATAACACAAAATAATAAAAAAAAAATAAGTTAAATGATAAAAATTTTCTAAATAAACGGCCACTTCTAGCCTGAACAAGTTATAAAGAAAAAAACAAAGTATGGAAAAAAGAAACGAAAACAAAATTATTTATATATTTATTTGAATTTAATTAACCTCCTTCAGGAGAAGTAAAAATAAAAATTAGAAGAAGAGAATACAAAAAAAAATAATTATACATATATATAAAAACATTTAAAAATATCACAATTGTAAGAAAATGAAGAGGAAAATAGTTTCTATTTAACTAATTGGACCTCAAGTTATGAAATTCATTTAGGGCTTATTAATTCATTTAAAAATATACGATAATCTTTAAATCCTATGTTTTCTAGACCCATTTTGAAAGAGTCAGAAAAGCCATCACTCATTAAAAAGTGCCCCTTTAACTTTTTAAACTTACTTATATTAATTAAAAGTCTAGGAAAATCTACATTATAATTGTAAATCAAAAGTTGAATATCTTTTTCAAAAGAGTTATTTGATTTTGATGGACAGATAGTTGCGTTTTGTTTAATTCACTCAAAAATACTAGATGCTAATGAGTTAAATCTTATCGTCTCAATAAATGATAATTTAGAAAAAAGATAAAGTTGATCAAATTTTAAAATCTTAAGAACTTTTAAGACCTCCGACACGTGGCAAGTATAACGAAGGTTGAACATTTGTCTTATTAAATTGTTTTGATTAATATTTAATGTATTAATCATTGTTTTATTAAGTGTAACTATTCCCAGACCACACGTAAATTGTGATAAACATTAGGTTTTTTATATAAAGGCTTTAAGAGATTGTTGCCGGGTAGGTTGACTAGATCTCTTTGACATTAGTGGGATAAGTGTTACATAAAAGACACAAAAGCTTTATTTTCAAAACACAAATCACCACTATTTATTATTATTATTTATTTGTTTTCTGTTCGAGCATACGTTCCTTCAGATTAAAAAAAAAATAAAATAAAATAAGATAAAATAAAATAATTAAAACAATTTAAAAAATTTAAAATTTAAAGTAAATAATTTTATATTTATCAATGAAAGGATGAGATACAAAAATAATAATTTAAGAGCTGTTTAGTTAATAAAAGATGGAGTTGGAAGAAGAAATAAAAAACATAAAAAATATTGATAAGATTTTAATAGTCAGAAAATTTTTGTATAATTAGGTAGCAGCTGCATAGAGGAGTGGGATTCGTAATAAATCTAGAATCGAAGCCTCTTTGATACTCCGAAACAAGTCTTTTAGTCAAAGGAACTGAATAATTAAGAGCATTACGAAGGTAACTTTCTAATAGATTGCTTAATCTGTGGTCAATTTTACTAATATTCAATTTATTTTCTGCTTCATAGAATAATGATTCAGAGGAGGTTCTGAGAGGAAGTTTTAGAATGCATCTTACAGCAGTATTTTGAATAACTTGTAACTTATATAAACCTGATTCGGAGAATGAGTTAAGACATGGAAAATTATAATCCAGAATTGACCCAATAAGTGCTTTGTAGAGACTAGCTAGTGTATTGTGGTTGAGCTTCCAATTTTTTGAAGACAAAATTTTTATTATATTGAGTCTATTCATGCATTTAGTCTTCACTTCTTTAATTTGTTTATCAAAGCAAAGACTTTCATCAAAGTACAGACCAAGAAATTTATTAGTTTTAGAAAAGGGAATATATTTTTAAAATTTCTTATTTTTTGTGAAAATTGTGTAGCTACATTTATTTAGGCACATTTTCATCTTCCATTTTCATAGCCATGGCTCTATTTCTTTTAAGTAAGGTTCGCGCGGAGCAAAACTACAGCACTTTCTGAATTTCGGCAAACCGACTTTAAAATATTAATCTGCATACTTGAAAACCTTGAAAACATGATTTTTTAGGTATTGTCAAAAAAAATAATTTTGATCCCACCCCCCTCAAAGATCGAAAAAAAAACAAAAGTAAGCTACCTTTGAGCTAAAATATCTCATGTTCTAATAGACATAACCTTATTAATATATATATTATAGGGAAATTTTAACTTTAGAATTGGATAGATAAGCTAATGAATTGTCTGAAAAGGTGCCACTTTGTTAATGAAACGGTTAATTATACATTGGGCCGCCTAATTCACACGAAAGAACGGCAAATACTGCATGGGAACGGCAAATTCTAAGGGTAGACCGGTCATTTTAATTAATTAATTTTAATTAAATCGCCAGCGAAAATAGACAAAGTGGCACCTTTTCAGACACCTCATTAGCTTATCTATCCAATTCTAAAGTTAAAATTTCCCTTAACTGTATATTTCTCTTAAAAACGCCCAAAAACTCGTAAAAAAACCCAAAAATCGAGTGCCACGACCACCTCACCGACTTTTGACCAAAACAAAGTCCATATTCGTAATCAGCATGGTTCAATACTTTCAAAAAAATCAAAATGAAAAAGATTTTGATAAAAATTTTAATTTAAAAACTTCAATAAATTTTTTTTTTTTCAATTTTTTTAAAAAATGCCTCATTTTGAACAAAATTTTTAAGATAAATAAAAGAGAAAATAAAAAAAGTGGTCCCAACATTTTGTTCAGGATTTTACTTTAGTTTCAGAATCTGTATAAAAAAGAAGGGGTCGGGGGGTAAACCGCGTACTAGATACAAAAATAGTGAAAAAATACCATTTTTTTGCCATTGTTTGCCAAAATATCGATCTATTGGTAATACAATAGATAAAGTTAATACACCATTTTGTAGATGAGACTATTTGCTTTCAGAATATATATATATTAATAAGGTTATGTCTATTAGAACATGAGATATTTTAGCTCAAAGGTAGCTTACTTTTGTTTTTTTTTCGATCTTTGAGGGGGGTGGGATCAAAATTATTTTTTTTGACAATACCTAAAAAATCATGTTTTCAAGGTTTTCAAGTATGCAGATTAATATTTTAAAGTCGGTTTGCCGAAATTCAGAAAGTGCTGTAGTTTTGCTCCGCGCGAACCTTAGTTATTTATTTCTCTTTCAATTATTCCTGTCTTTTTAAATATAAAGAAAGTAATCAGATCATCAGCAAACAGGAGTGAGTATTTTTTGTTCGAAAGATCTGCTTTGGGAACATCATTATTCTTAAATGAAGCAAACAAAGGTTGGGCTATTTTTGCATAATATTCAATAAATTTCCGATAAAAACCTGTGATCCCGAGAAAACTCTGAAGTTGTTTGACCGATTTAGGTTTCTTTGAGTTCTTAATTGCTTTAACCTTGTCTTCACAGGGCAAAAGTCCATTTTGATTTATAACATGTCCCAAATATATTACTTCATCTTTCATAAAGAAGCATTTCTCTTTGTTTAATTTTAACGTTGCAGCTTTCAATTTCTCAAAGATTATTTTAAGGTGCATCATATGATCGTCCACGGTTTTAGAAAAAAAAATTATGTCATCCAGGTATACTAAGCAAAATTTTCCAATAATATCCTTTAGAACTTTATCAATCATTCTCTGAAAAGTTGCTGGTGCGTTTGTCAATCCAAATGGCATCCTTGTAAAATGGTAAAGTCCAAAAGGTGTCGTAATAGCCGTTTTTTCTTTATCTTTTGGGTCCAATTTTATCTGATAGTATCCACTAACCATATCCAGAGTACTGAAGCATCTGATTCCAAAAAATTTGTCTGTTGTTTCATCTAATCTTGGTATTGGATAGCTGTCTTTCTTTGTTACTTTATTCAGTTGCCTGTAATCAATACATAATCTTATTTTGCCGTTTTTCTTTTTCACAGGAACAAGGGGTGCAGCCCAATCTGAATTGCTTGGTTCTATTATATTAGTTTCCACAAGTTCATCTAATTGTTTTTTAATTTCCATTTTTAAGTGATGCGGAATTCTCCTGGCTGACTCACGTATCGGTTCACTTCCTTGTGTGTCGATCTGATGCATCGTAAAATTACAACAACCAAGTTCATTCATTGATTTAGCAAATATATCCTCGTTTTTAGATAAAAATGAATCTATTCTCTTTTGTTCTTCTTTAGAAAATTCAACTCGATTTACTGCTTTGTTTTTTCTGTCTTTTACTACTTCTTCCCCACCTAGAGAACTATAAATTTCTTTAAGTTTATCCCTAGTTCCTTGTACTTTTCTCATATAGTCAAGACCAATTAAACAATCATGTTGTAAGTCCACTGCCACAAAAACATCAAGTTTCACTTCATTAGTACCAATTCTTAGAGAAGCCGTGTAAGATCCAATAACGTTTAATGGTTGACCATTCGCAGTCGTAAATGACCCTTTTGTTTTTTGTTATTCTTTACAACCTAGTTTTCTCCAGATATTTTGACTAATTAACGTCTTTACACTTCCTGTGTCTAATAAACATTCTATCTTTTCTCCATTTAAGTACCCGAAAACATATTTCAAGTCGTAATTATCTGACTCTTCATTTATGTTATTTGTATTTGCAGAAAATTGGTTTCTTTGATCATTTCTGATTGTTGCCATTGGTGTCGATCTATTCAATGAACTAAATTGGCTATCATAACCCAATCGATGATATTGATTGTTCATATTTCTAATCCCATTAGGACAATTCCTCTTAATATGTCCTTCCTGATTACACAAAAAGCATCTAATTGCTGATTTTGAACTGGATAATTTGGCATATAATTCCTACTTGTTGAATTAAGATACGATCCATCGTTTGAATTATTTAGCAATTTTGAATAATTGGACATATTTTACAAGTTAGCATTAACCAAACTATTATCATAGGTATTCCTTATTGTCTCAACGTTGTTTTGTGAATTTCCATAATGTTTATTCTGGTTTTGAAACATTATATTCGATTCTAACTTTGGTGTAATTAAGTTTCTGATTTCTCCTTCTGTAATCTGTCTTCTTGTTCCTTGATTAAACATATTTCTACTTCGTTCTCTAATCCCACTAAATCCAAAAGGTAAACCTTCGTGTTCTCTTGCTCTGAGTACCAACATCTCTAAGTTTTCATGATCCAGTACAGCTAATCTTTCAGCCATTTCTCTGTCACGGACTCCTGCTAGAAATTGACCTCGAAGATAAATATCTAGTTCCCTAAGATTTAAATCTGTTAAAGCTTTTCGTCCTAATTCCTGCAGTACAGCCGCATTCTGAACTAGGCTTTCATTTAGCTCCTGGCCTCTTCCAACAAAGGTATGAAGGTAAACATGTGCAGAAGATTCTGGTCTACTAAAAAGAGCTCTAAATTTGTTTTTAACTTCATCATATGACCGTTCATTTATCAAACTATCGACCAATTTAAACGTTGTATCATCCAAAAAAGATCCTAACACATTTATCTTATCTCTTTCTCCAAAAATTCTGTTTAATTCTAGATAATTATCAAATCTTGCTAGCCATATATCCACATTTGTATCCAAATTAAAAACCGACGGGGCTCTTAAGCTATGGTTTGCCATTTTAAATTTCTTTTGGCTTATGCTTTTTCCTTTCAAACACTTTGTTGTTTCAGCTTCTTTATTCTCAAACTGGAGAATATGATGTTTCCAAATATTGCTAAATGAAATATTTTTCTTGTTGTTGAATGAAATTGTATTCTTCCATTTTCTAATTTTTTCGCTCATATTTATAATCAAACTTTTGGCTTTATATTTTAAAAAATCACGCGTTGAAACATCACTCCACGATCTTTCCAAAAAATCTCGTGTCTCGTTCTTCTTTTCATTGCTAAAAAAGCTAGATTGAAACAATGAATTATTCACTGACTTCACTGAAACATCTCGTGCTATATTATTCTCCTCGTTATTGTTCAAAATCGACTGAAACAATGAATAACTTGAAGCTTTTTTCTTTCTTCCAGTGAACAGTTTAGCTTTTCCAACCATCTTGAACACTTTACTTTTGGCTTACCACTAAAATCAACTATTCAACACACTTGATACCACGTTTTATTTTTATTTTAGAAATCAATCTAATAGCTTAACCGCTGCCACCAATGAAGTACAGGCCGAGTGTGTGAATAATAAGCTTAGTATTTAGTTAAACACTTTATTTAAAATAAGTTTAGAAATATAACAACAACTTCTTTTAAAATAACAAGTATTATTTATATTCTGATCACGTCACCATACTACAATATATATTATTTTGTGGTGAAAAATAACTTATTTTTTTAGCTTTACTGAAAATCACTGCAGAATAAAAAGAAATAAATAGCAAGATTTTTTAGATTTGACAACAAATTCTCATCTTTATAATCGTATTTTATAGAATTGATTCAAAAAAATATCAAATTTAATATTTATTTTGAAAATTGGGGCATATGAAGGCGCCAAAATTAGATTGCATTTTTTATAACTTAAATCAATTAACTTTGTTGCACTTAAAGATTTTATTTTTGACAGCTAGAAAAAAATATATAGTTATACAATACAAAGTTCTTTTAAAACAAATATTAGCTTAAATTTATTTGAACTACCTAAAAATTGAACAAAAGAACAAAAATCATTTATTTAATCATCAATCAATTAAATATTTAACCATATATTTTATCATCTCAAAAGTGACAAAAAATATTTAAGTTCGTAAATTAAAAAAATTAAAATCTTATGAATCGTTTGAAGTAATGAAGATATTAATGTTTAACCCTTATACGACGATGATATAAAAAGTTACGTTAAAGACTAGAATGGGTAAAATTTGACCCATATTCTATAAGCGAATATTGGGTCATTTTTGATCCTATTATAGACAGATAAGGGTTAAAAACATTATCTTAATATTTTAAAAGTTTCCATATTCAACAAACTTATCAGAATATATTAAAGATTTAATTGTGGAGGATCGCTTCATAAAAAACAACATTTTTTTGAATAGATAGGGGCTGTGAAGTTCATTTCAATTCAGAAAAATTTGAATAATTTTTTTAATATAAGGAATAATTTAATTCTGTAAAATGCTTAATGTTTAAGCAACTTTGCTTAATCCGAAAATATATGCCTGCAAAAACTCTGCAATGTACTTGCACATTTGATTAGAATACTTTTTAATGACGTGCAAAATGAAGAAAACTGCAGAGTATTTTGCAGACCTTTTTTACTGCATTAAGCACATTTGCTTATATTTAAGCATTTTTTAGAACTAAATTATCTCTTTTAGTAAAAAATTTATTCAAGCTTTTCTGAATTGAAATGATCGAATTGAAGCGAACTTCACAACCCCGAATAAATATTAAGCTTATTTTAATTTTAAAATTCCAAATAGAAATATATAAGCATTACTTTATCAAAAAAAGGTATTAATTCAGTAATGAAATATACTAGATTTATTTTACAGTGGTTCTTGCTAAAATGAAATGGTCCGTTCCCGAAAAGGAATGGAATGAAGACGCATTCCATAAAAAACTATTCCCGTTTCATTCCATTCCATCCGTTTCGTTCCATCAATTCCATTCCATTCCAACCGTTCCGTTCATTCTATTCCAACCGTTCCATTCCAACCGTTCCGTTCATTCCATTCCAACCGTTTCATTCCAACCGTTCCATTCATTCCATTCCAACCGTTCCATCCGTTCCATTCATTCCATTCCATCCGTTCCATTCCTAACCACTGTATTCGAAACCATCCAAAATAAAATATTGATAAAATATTTAAAAAATATTTTCGATAATGAAAAATACATTTGTTTAAAATGTTTTGAATAAAGTTAAAATTTAATTTAAATTTTAACTTAATTTAAAACAAATTTAAACGAACAATAGTATCTTTAAGTTTTAAATTATTTTTTTAATTGTTTTAATAGTTTTATATAAAATTCAGGCTTATTTTAATGAAAAAATAAATTCAAAGTCATTATGTTTTTCAAAATGGTTATTTAAATTTCAATAATGTGTATTATAAATTCGTAAATTAAATTCATATGAATCGTTCCAGGTAATACAACATTTTCGTCATAATTTACTATTCATTATATAGAATATTTTCTTGAATTTAAAAAGAATGAAAGATCTAATGTTAAAAATGTAAAATAAATTGAAAAGTTATTTCATTTAAGGAAAATTTTTTCTATTATTTATGAGATAAATAAATACTTTAAAAATTGGTAGAGGATTTCTGAAAAAAACGGTAAAAAAGACATTTATTATGCACTTATTTGGAATTAAAATAGAGCTATATCACCTAAATAAATGTTCTTGTCAAGGCAACAAAACTCAAAGTAAAATTTGGTAATTGTGAAATTACATTCTAACCAATCATAAATTTAAACATAACATTAAGTTTTGATATTCAAATATAGATTTTTTGAATATAAAAGCATTAGGATTTCTTCATTTTTGCTTTACTCAAAATTTCAAAATTTAATTTTAAATTTCACAATCAAATTCTAATTTTTAATTTTTCTTGGTTCAATTTTAGAGAACCTGAACATTGGGTTTTGGATAAAAGCCAAAGGATAAAACAACTGTCCTAAAGAAGATCAAATTAGACCAAGTGTATCAACAAAGATTATTTAGTTTGTTCTATAAAAGGATAAAAGTGAATCAGCAATTTTAAATTGGTTTAATAAATAAAAAAGTTAACAAAAGGTAAAATAAAAAAAAAAGGTCTGTGGGATAAATTTTAATTGAATTAAAATGAATTTTAAAGAGCAGAAATGTCGAGTTCCGAATCTAGCATTTTTCTGAATCAATTGAATCAAGAGCAAATAAGTGAATTTTTTCCAAGCGACGATTTATTTATTTACAATGGCTTATTTGAAAATGAGTCACAAGAAGATAATAAAATTGAGCTCATCTCAGGCTCAGTTGATGGTTTTGCAGAGTTTGAAAACAACCATGAGCAAACCTGCCATTTGTTCCACGATATCGAGAGACAATACTTCACTACCTTCACAGCAGAAAGCATGTGGCCTATTTAACCAAATAAAAAGACAAGAAAACAACGATGCGGATGGTAATGGTATACTTGATGATTTCATAAATACAAATGTTGATCAAAAAAACGAAAAATCAAAAACATTTTTAAACGAATCACTTTTACTCGAAGATATAAATAATGCAGCTGAAAAAAACAATTCATTTTATGGAGATGAATTAGAAAATAGTGTTGACTTAGAAAATCAAAATTTAGTAGACTTTTTGTCACCGACTAGTTCTAGAAAATTAGAAGAATGTCTCAAAGAAATGTCTCCTTTTGACTTGAATTTAACAGATGATTCAAAATTTGAATCAAAACAAAGTAAATCTGATTTTTTGGCTTTTGGTGCAGATACACAAACTCAAGAAGAAATTCAAGAACAATTTCAAGAGATAATAAACAATGACCCTTTCCTGTGCGGGTTTGATTTTAATCTGAATTCTGACCAGGATGCAAATAATCCAGCTCAATATATAGTTGTAGAGCATCTTTATGCTTCTAAATGCCATTTGGAAGAAGATGAAGTGGAAGTGACTTGTGAAGAATCTGAAAAATCAAAGAAAAAACAAAGAACAAAAGGAATTTACAGGGCTAAGGATGTCAAATCTGAACAAGATTTATTGAACTACATTGAAAGAAGACTAAAGAACAACAAGTCATCGAAAATATCTCGTTCAAATAAAAAATCAATTTATAATCAAATGGATCAAAAATCTGGCCAACTAGAAGTTGATAATCAATTGCTAAAAGATAAAATCGAAAAGCTGCAAACAAACATTTCACTTTTAAAAACATACTTGATTTCAAATATGAACTCAAGCTAGTGCGTTTTCGTTTAGAGAATATTAAAAAAATCAATCAAAACAAGGTTTAAATGAAATTAAAAAATAAATACAATATTTTGTCTAATTTTTTATTTAATTTTATTCATTTCTTAAATTATTAACATACCTTTAAAAAAACAAATGTTTCTAATAGCCTAAATAAAATCATATTTGAAATATTTATTTAAATCTTTTTTTTAAATTAATTTTTCAAAATTTAATTAATTATTTATTTTACTTGAATTTTTTTTTAAATAATTGCGCTATTTAAATTAATCAATTCACGAAACATTTGTTAGATTTTGACATATTTTTGACACTCAAGACAATTTTAAATGCATCAATTTAATATTTGGAATATAAAATGCTGAATTTTGCATAATTTAATATTAAGCAAGAGAAAATTGAAAATCAAAAAAATGAAAATTGGTTTTTTTTAAATAAAAAAAATTTCAAACTGCCACTTATTCTTGCTTTTTATTAAAATCTAAGTATATGCATTAAATGTGTTGTCTTAATAGAAAAATTGCAGTCTAAGTCGCCCTTAAGACCTGAATTATAAATGAATTCATTATTATCTTATTTATTGATTTGATTATTTTTGAAGCAGATAAAATTAACAAAGCATTTCGTCTGCATTTTACACCAATTTCAATTAATCACCAATTCTTACCGTATTTCAATAATTTATTGTTTAAGTTTATAAAAAACTAACCAATTAAAAAGTGTAATGAACAGTAATTTATTAAATTCAGCAATATCTCGTCCTCAGCCGGCAATGAATCCTCAATTAAGTACAATTTAACAGACTCAAATCAAGTCTAGAGCAAAATTTAAAATATTTAAATTTTAAGTGTCATCTGACCCGTCCTTTCCGGCCCTTGACCCCACTGACTTTCGCGTCCTGCACCGAACAAGCCACTCGCCGTTCCAACTGCAACAGCAACAAATCCAACAGCTACAGCAGCAATACAGGAATAATGGTTTTCCCGGTGGACCAACAAGCGCACCTATCCTAAATTCGGCCACAATGCAAAATCCTATTCTTCACTTTGCCAACTCTGTATCTTCCTCATCTAATAATTTATCGAATAATCCAAACGCAGCAAATATGCTAATGATGATGAATAATGCAAATAGTAATAGTAATAATAATTTAGCTCAATTAAGCACTAACTATTTGTTACATCAATCAAATTCGAATCAAGTAGGTAGCGTCAAAATGTGGAGCAACTTCAATCCAAATAAAGATTTAAGTAAAAGAAAGATTAGAAATTTTTTTTTTATTTCAAATGATAATTTTCTCTGGTCAAGGAATAAAAAGTCAGCATCCAGATAATCAGCATCAAGAATTTCAGATACAACAAGAGGATTTTCCCGCTTTGCCAAGACCTCAAAGTGTCCAGAACAAAAGTAGAGTATCTCTGATCTAAAAAAAAAAATTTTTAACATTTTTTTGCTGTTTGAAAAGGTGACAGTCAAACAAATTTAAGTACCAACACTGATCTAAAATCATCAAATACAGTAAATAGATAATTTAAGCTGGATAAAATTTGGATTTAACAAAAGAATTCTTTTTTCTTATTTTTTAGAATCTTGAAGATGCAAATCTGATTTCACCAAATGGTCTTGTAAACTCATCGTCTGGGACAAACGTTTCTAACAAAGCTCTGAATGTTAATCAAAATGTCACAAACACGTCACAAACTGTTCAAAATAGTCAGCAACCGGGAAAAAAAGGAATAATAATACTGCCCGATGGTAGAATAAAAAATGTTCCACCGAACATGTTGCTTGATCAATTTGGAATAGTGGGTTTGTTGGCATATTTGAGATCTGCAGATAGAGAGAAGGACATTTACACTTTGGCACTTGGAACTGACTTGACAGCACTTGGTCTAAATCTAAACTCAAACGAGTAATGATAAATTTATTTTTAGATTTTTTTTATTTTTAAATTTTTTTTTTTTTGATTCAAAAAATCTTTTAATTTTTAGAAAAAATATTTTTTAAATTTATTAATTTTCTTTTTTTTTTAAACAAAAGAAATTTGTATCACTCATTTTTATCACCGTTTTCCGATGCATCATGTCGATTACAAGACATTGGTAAATAATCAATTTTATATTTAGATGGCAAGTTTTACTCTTATTTTTTTATTTTTTTTACAGAAATTTAAAAAGTAAAATTAAAAATAAAACTTTTTTAAAACCTTAATAACTTGGTAGATAATGTAATCATTTTGACAGAAAACTAAACATTTTCCAAATGAATTTTTATGATTTATTTTTGAAAAAAAACCCATATTTTTTTTAATTTTTTAGCTAAAAAATTCTGAAGAAAAATATCTAGAAGGAAAAAAAAGAAAAAACTTGTCAAATTTTAAATTTTGTCAAATTTAATTTCTAAATTTAGATTTTCCCGTACCGACCGAATATATAATTAATTTTCAAATCAAAGACAAACTAGCACCGATCGACCTATCTCGCTATCACGAAGACACACTGTTTTATCTCTTTTACATGAATGGAGGTGATTTGATACAGTTGCAAGCAGCTGCTGCCCTTTTCGACCACGACTGGAGGTATCACACAGAAAAAAGGATATGGCTGACCAAAGTTCCGGGCCTGGAACCCCATCAGAAAGAGGCGACATTTGAGAGAGGCATATACACAGTGTTCGATGTGTCCCAGTGGCGAAAGGTTCAAATGGAAATGTCCATTGAATACAATAAGCTTGCTGAAAAGCCACAGTTGGGTCAATTTTTACTTCCGCAGCAACAACAGCAGCAGCAACAAAGCCAGGCTACCCTGTCCTCTTTTCTACAGCAGCAACTGCAACAACAGGCTTATTCTTCAACCAGCTCAAGCAGTGGTCTTTCATCCCTGTCGGCAAATCCGAATCAGACTCGGTCTTATTAGAGCGAAAAAAATTTTTCTTCGAAAGACCTACTTATTTTTAATCAAGCTTATTTTTATGTAAAAATATCGGATAGTTTAAGAATTTTAACTTATAGACCTCAGTATCATTTGAAAAAGGTTTTATTTTCTTACATGATCTTCGAGCTTAACTGCGTAAAAAATCATCTCCTTTTTCTAAATATTTTTGATTTCTTATTTTCTTTTTTTGTTTATTAATTTAAAGAAATTTTTGTCATATATTGAATAAATGTTTCAAAAATTCAGCTTCTCTTAGTTTAGCTGTGACGCGCTTGATTTTATTCAATTTTCAAACTTTTAGGTGTCTTGGGCTACTTAATTTAAATAAAGCCTTATAAATTGAATTGAAAATTAATTAAAAATGTCACCGAAACTGAAAACTTACTCGATCTTTTAAATCTATTTTTAGAATAGCTTAATATTTAAAATTGAATATTCAGAATTTAAAAATTATAAATCAGATCACATTCATCCCAAGATTTGCCCAATTTTTTCATGTAAAATTTATGACTAAAAAATGGTGCTTTGAATTTTTTAATAAAATTTTAATCAAAAATAATTATTTAAAATAGGGGTTAAGATTAAAAATAAAATAAGTTTATTTTCAAAAAAATTAATTTTTCTTAATAAAAAAAATTAAAAAGAACTTTTATGAATAATATTTGGAAATGGTTTAAGATAGTTGCTTGAAAAAAATTTAAAATGAAGCTTAATGTTTTTTTTTCGATTATTGAAATTTAATATGTCCCAATAGTTTTGTTTCATTCTTTTAAGAATTTATTAAATCTCTGATGAGTTAGTTATTTTTCGGTAGTTTTTTTTTAAGGCAAAATTGCATTAGTTTGGGCGACAAGCCCAAAATTATTATTTCATATTTAATCAGAGATTTTAATATTTTTATCTAACATAATAATTAATGTAGAAGCATTTAGCACTTGAACTATGAACTGAGGCTGTAAAAGCGGGACATCTAGTGGCGCCACTGCTTGAGATTGTTTCCTCACAGCATAACTTACTACTACTACTAACTTTTTACTACAAATAAAATTAAATCAACAAATTTTGCAAATAGAAATAAATTGGCTATTTTATAATAATGAAATTGAATTAGTTTTATGGACACAAATTGAAACTAGAATAAATACAAAATTTTAAAAGACTATTGAAAAATCAGTATTTTCAAATAAAATCTTGAATTTAGGATAAATTTAAATTTTTATTTGATTTATTTTTATTTTTGAAATTAAGTTCAAAAATTACCTTTTTTTAATTTTAAATTTAACTTAAATTTAAAAAGCAACTTTAGATAGATTCAAATAAAATATTAAAATTTGAATAAAATATTTGAAAAATAAAGCATTTGAATTTTTATTTTACTTTTAAGTAAAGCAACTATTATAACTAACAAACAACTATTTTCTGGTGCCGGATGGGAGTTTTTTGATAAAATAAGATCTGAGAATGTTAGAAGAGTTGAGCTGGCTGGTGAAAATCTGGCACTCTTTAAGTATCCAAATAGAATTGAAATTCAATTTATTTTATGAATTTTTATTTAATTAAAATATTTCTTTTCAATTATATTTTTGATTTATTTTTATTCAAATAATAAATCGTATGTTTATTATTAAATTCAATTAAAGTTTTTGATTCAAAAAGTTTCTATTTTAAAAATTTTAAAATAGAAACTTTTTAAATTAAAATCTTTAAATTAAAAAAATTTTAAATTAAAACCTTTTTTCGAATATTTTAGAGTTTCAATTTTTAATTAAAATAAATTAATTTTCAAGGATGTTTTTCAGAATTATTTATATTCAAAAACCAAATCAAATTTCAAATCTAATTTTCATTTGAAAGGCTACTTATTCGAATTAAGATTAAGATTCATATTCTATTCCATCAATATTATTTTATAATCTGCTAATGAAAAAAATTTATTTGCTACCAGCGAAATAATAAGCCTTTTATTAAATTAATTAAAATTTATATTAATATTTTTTGTTAAAACTTGAAAGAAAAAGTTATGATTCATTTTTTGAAATTTTCAAAAATATTAAAATGACAAATAAAGAGTAAAAAAATTTAATCCTTTATTTGCTGTTAAAAGCAAGTCTTCTCTATTTCAAGACAATTTCGGAGCATCACAATGGAACATAATTAATGGCTCAAGCTTATTTTAAAATTTGAAATTGAAAACAAATTTTGATTGAATAACTAATGCATTTGCATGCACAAGTTTCCAAATGTATTATTGAAATTAGCAATTTTTTTGCATATTAAAATTAATAAAATAAGAACTTAATAAATTGCATGGTTTACAAAACTTTTAAACATTAAGTTGTGGACACCTTGATTTAGATAGACTAATTATCTACAAGCAAAAAATCTTCTTGTTGATCTTGTTGTCCGTGTAAAAATAACGTTTTAAAAATTTTTCAAAACTATGTCTTCATCGACTTCTGGTGTTTTAGAATCTTCAATTGAAAAATTAAATAGCCTTTCTAGTTCAAATGATGACGAAATTTGCGATGATTGGGAACAATTGGATCAACAAGTAATTCATTTTAAGCTACTCTTTGAATTTTTCAAATTTTCTTTTCAAAAGAAAATTGAAAAAAGTCTCAAGTCTATCAAAATGAACTCGGCTTTTGGCAATAAATCAGAAGAAGAGGATGACAAAAATTTCATAAAGTACAAAATTTTTGTAAAAAATAATTTTTTTCATTTAATTAAAATTAATTTTTTACAAAACAAATTCTTTAAATTTTATTTAAGCTGTGCTTACTTTTTTTTAAAAGCTCGAACAATGCCAATTTGGCGCCGATTCCGATATTGAACAATCCGTTTCCGCAAGCAGCTATAAAAATATTAAAGAGACCCGCAAGTGATAAGAAATTAAATGAAATGGGAGGCACACCTCAAACAGGGTACTTTACTCTTTATATTTTTTGTAAAATTATTAATTATTTATTTCAAATTTAGCAATACAACTCAGTCAATTAAGACTTTTGAACAAAGGGAACAAGAATATGCTCAAGCAAGGCTAAGAATTCTTGGAAGTGCACATCCAGAAAATGTTCAATCAACTATTAACACACAGCCATCTAATACCAAGATAGGCACAAACTCATCTAATATATCTAACCAAAATCAAATGAATAGACAGAATTTAAATTTGATCAGAGATCCTAATGGACCTGACGGATCTCGAGGTTTTAAAGATTATTCGAAATAAAAAATTTAAATTTTTCAACTTTTTATTTTTTTTTCGAGTCCTTGAAAATAGAATTAAGGACATTTTAAATTATGCAGAGATTCATCAAAGCTGTAATTTTTTTTAAATGATAGATATATTTTTTAATCTTATTTTATCTTAAATTTTCAAGATGTGTGATTTTTTTTTTAAATTTGATGCATTATTAATAAAAGTATATTTTATTTTTATTTTCTTTAAATATTGAGTTTTTAATTTTGAGCCATTAGAAAAAATTTATAACTTTGATGAATTGAATTTTTTTAATTTCTTCGAACAATAGATACACTGATGGAATAAAATGTAGAAAAACCAATGTTACTCACTATGGATTTTTTTGGGAATCACTGCAATCTTTATTATACTCCTTTTAAAAAAACTGAACTATTTGTTAACTAATTAATCTGAACAATAAATAAAATTATTTATTTTAGAATTCAGAAAAATAATTTTTAACTTTTTCATCTTTTGATTTTAGAACCTTACGAAGTTAAAGACAAAATTGACTAAAAATAAAAGTCAATTCTAAGATGGTTTATATTCATAAATAAAATTGATTTTATTTGTAAGCTTATTGCTTTTCTACGAAATTTTCTTTAAAAAAATCTTATTCTAAAGCAAACTAACTAAAAACTCGATTAAGAGTAAAAATATCTCCAAAAATCAAAGACTGTGAACTTTGAAGTTAAAAAGAGAAATAAAAGTTGCGGCTTATAATTTATTAAATGAAATATATTGATTAATAAAAAATTAAATTAGATATTGCATGCTAGTTTTAAAAAATGGCATTCGCATAAAAAATTGTTTGTACAAATTTGAGAAAATTCTAATATACGGACTGCTGAACTGGGGCAGCATACGAATCCTGTTGTACTGGGGTATCTTCAACTGGTACTGGTTCTGGGGCTGGAGCAGCATAAGAATCTTGTTGTACTGGGGCTTCATAAGAATCTTGTTGTACTGGGGCAGCATAAGAATCCTGTTGAACTGGAGCAGCTTCTACTGGTACTGGTTCTGGGGCTGGAGCAGCATAAGAATCTTGTTGTACTGGGGCTTCATAAGAATCTTGTTGTACTGGGGCTTCATAAGAATCTTGTTGTACTGGGGCAGCATAAGAATCCTGTTGAACTGGAGCAGCTTCTACTGGTACTGGTTCTGGGGCTGGAGCAGCATAAGAATCTTGTTGTACTGGGGCTTCATAAGAATCTTGTTGTACTGGGGCAGCATAGGAATCCTGTTGAACTGGAGCAGCTTCTACTGGTACTGGTTCTGGGGCTGGAGCAGCATAAGAATCTTGTTGTACTGGGGCAGCATAAGAATCTTGTTGTACTGGGGCTTCATAAGAATCTTGTTGTACTGGGGCAGCATAAGAATCCTGTTGAACTGGAGCAGCTTCTACTGGTACTGGTTCTGGGGCTGGAGCAGCATAAGAATCTTGTTGTACTGGGGCTTCATAAGAATCTTGTTGTACTGGGGCAGCATAAGAATCTTGTTGTACTGGGGCTTCATAAGAATCTTGTTGTACTGGGGCAGCATAAGAATCCTGTTGAACTGGAGCAGCTTCTACTGGTACTGGTTCTGGGGCTGGAGCAGCATAAGAATCTTGTTGTACTGGGGCTTCATAAGAATCTTGTTGTACTGGGGCAGCATAAGAATCCTGTTGAACTGGAGCAGCTTCTACTGGTACTGGTTCTGGGGCTGGAGTATCATAAGAGCTAGTTTGGGTATATTCCATGTTAACTGGTGAGGAATTACCTCCGACTATTAAGCCAATGAAAAAAACTGCAAGTATTATTTTATTCATTCTTGTTTTATCCAGCTTTTGAATTTTGATTTTTGATTAAGAAAAAAAAAATTTTCTCACTTTTATAGCATCATTTTTTGTATGGTTTTTAATTTTTTGATTATCACGCGTTGAATCGTTTTTTGTTCAAGGTTTTTTTTCTTTTTATTGATTTCATCTTTTTTTTGAAGTTTTTATTTTAGACCAAAAATTTTCTTAAAATAGACACTCGTAGTAGTTTTAATTTTTTTTATTAATATTTTGAATATTGTGTATTTTTATCAAGAGACTTAAGAAAAAATATAATAAAATCGAAGAAGACTTTAAGCTAATTTCAAAGAGATTTTCAACACTAAAATAAAATAATAAGAATAAAAACACATTTTGCTTAACTCTTAAGCTAAAATGATTCAACAAAGTTTAAAACATTTTGATTTATTATGCGTCTTTTTCTAATTACTGTTTTTAGCTTTGAGCTCAAGCATTTCATTTAGAATTGACCAGATACAATTTTCTTTTTGAAATTCATTATCTACAATATTCACCAA
Source organism: Brachionus asplanchnoidis (assembly GCA_025491095.1). Lineage (NCBI taxonomy): Eukaryota > Metazoa > Rotifera > Eurotatoria > Ploima > Brachionidae > Brachionus > Brachionus asplanchnoidis. Next base: position 4,000,923 of record JAILYF010000004.1, read on the forward strand.
AAGGTATGTATTTGATATTTGTTCAAGCAGTTGTTTGGATGTTGAATTTGGTTCGTACAGCTTGCCCCAATAATCTGTCCAAATGTTAAATGATTCATCCTTGACAAATATTTAATTTTTTAAATATAAAAATACAAATTTTCTAGGCTTACTTTCCATGACATAAAGCTAATCGGATCGACTACTGTTGGTTGGACTATTTCCTTTCCAGGAAAAACTCCCCAAGTCACAGCATTTGGATTCAACAAGGTACAGTTTGTGAGATTTATATCACCCTTGAACAGAAAATCTTATTTTTTTAAATTAAATTTACCTTAAATTTTTCTTACGGATTTATTAATTATGTGGTAAATAACTCTTGGATACTTTTCCAATGCTTCTAATAAAAATGGCAAGAAAGATTTGGAAATAAAAAACTCTATATAGGCTTTTTGATAGACATAGCCATCTGGCGAGCCCCAACCAATGACTGGATCTGAGCTTGGCGCGCCGTTCACATTTGGCTGTGAGTTTATGGTCAAAATTCCTTGCCTATTAAAGCGCTCAAGTTCATCTGTCAACAGACTAGTCTCTGAAGCTAAACCCTCCTCACACCACGGAAAACTTGTTATCTTTATTTAAAAAATTAATAAAAATATTTAAAAACTATCATTTATTTTTTGTACCTTTACACCGATTTTATTCGGTTTTCCCGAAACAAACGATGCAAACACATTCCAAACATCTGTCTCATCATTTAAATTATGTCCCCACTGAGCCAAGCACTCTTTTGTATTTATTTTTGAATAAAATATGTGATAGTCCTTCAAGTCTCCAAAGCTAGGTGCAGAAGAGTTGCCCCATCTGCCATTGGGAAACTGATCCCAATCAGATGTTCGACAAACATAGCTTTTTGGTCTGATGCTCCAAAAAATAGGTCTAACATCTTCATCCGGTCGTGAGTAAGAGCACAACTGTTTTGATTTCCATGGCAAGTGGCGTGGTTCTGCCTCCTTATTCCACAAATCCAGTCTTCTTAAAATTTCTGTGACTGCAACATCCCGATTCAAAGTGTAGAAGTGGACACCAAGAACTCCTGCTTGCATCAATTCTTGGCACAAATTTACTGCTTGCTCAATACCATAAATTCTAATGGCCTCATCATTATCTTTTATCTTTTCCATTGCGCTGACTATATTCTGAGGAACATCTAGCTTTGAGAGCTTACAAATGTGACGTAAACTGTCATAGCTTTGGATTGGCAAAATGCCTGGTATTATTGGACAAGTAATACCAATGCGACGACAATCGTCAACATAGCCAAGAAATTTTTCAGTTTTAAAAAATAATTGAGTAATTATAAAATCAGCTCCAGCATCAACTTTTTCTTTCAAATGAATCAAATCTTCTTCATAATTGTTGGAGTCCGGGTGCCCATGCGGATATCCAGCCACACAAATCACAAAATAATCGCCATAATTTTCCCTAATAAATCTGACCAAATCTGTGGCATAATTGAATCCATTTTCTTGATATCGCCACTCGGTTCCCACAGCCGGATCTTAAAATTATTTCTTAATGAAAACAATTGAAAAAAAAAATTCAGCAATCAAGTCCAACCTCCTCTCAGAGCCAAGAGATTTCTAACTCCAATACTTTTGGCTTTGTCCAAATATTGCTTCATTGATTCTTTGGTTTGACCATAACAAGTAATATGAAGCATTGTCTCCAGCAAGCAATAGTTGAGCATGACATTGGAGATTTTCATGCTACTGGTCGGTTTGTCACTTGCTGGATCTCCTGCCGGATGCCAAGTTATGTCACAAAACAAAGGCTTGCCCGTGCCCAGAAACTCAAGTCTAAATTTATTTATGGATTAATGTTAAATTAAAAATGATGCTTTTTTTTCTATTCTTTACTTTGAAATTAAATTGGAAGCACCGTTCACAGTTTTTGGCGGGAAAAATTCAAGCGAAAACCAAGTTTCTTTATTTTCAATTTTTTTCTTTATTTTTTCAATCAGGCTTTCGTGAGTGGTGGTCAATGGACTGACCGGATTTGAGAGACCATTTTGAAAGCTGACATTTCGCGGCAATGAATTTGATGACAGAGGAAAATTTGGATCAAGCATTACTTTGGACTGAAAATTTTCAATTATTGGACTTATTGCGGTGTCTATTTGGCTCATTGTAAAAATTTTGTTTTAAAGCGCGGATTTATCTAGAAACGCTTGTAAAAATTTAACTAAATAAAAGTATTTAATTTTCCAAGTGGTAAGTACAATCGAGTCAACTTAAAATAATCCTAGAAATTATAATAAGACCATTTTTAAAAAGCTTGGTAAGATGGTGAAAATTCACGTAATCAGCAAAACATAATTAGCAAGTTAAGAAAAAAAAATAGAAGAGCGGCCCTGAGTTACCTAGTTGCATATGCTTATTCTCTAAAACGCAAGCATCAATTTTCTCACATAATGCTTATGGTAAAAAAATCTTAAAAATTTTCAAAATCCAAAGTTGAGACCAAAAAACCAGCTAAATTTGCAACTTCTTTATTGCGCTAATTTATACTAAAATTTTTTTGAACCAATTTTTGAATTTTTTATTTTTAAAAAAATTTAATTAGTCCATTTTGAATTTTTCTCGGTTAAAATCTAGCAAGAAGAAAAAATGGATAAAGAAAACAAAAAGGTAAATAATCATTAGTTAAATTCATGATCGACTACATTTTTAAATACCTGAAAACTACTAAAAGTAACCTATTTTTACTCAAGTCAAAATTTGCAAATGTGAGCAATGTTAGAATTTCGACACCTATTGTTGATGTTGATCGTGTGTTTAACTCAACTGTTAATAATACTGATGGTGTTTTGCCAAACGATGTTGATCTGTCCTGCATTTCGTTAATTGGATCATCAACTCGTAAGAAATGAAATGAAAATTTTCCCTTTAAATTTTTAAGTGAAAATGGCTAGCAAACTCTTAGATTTTATTTGAAAAAAATACGAGGAAAAATTTGCCTTTGAGAAAATTGAAATTCTCGAGATAAAATTTTTTAACATTTGGTAAATGGGTTACTGGTACTTATCGAGTCAGCAAAAAGACCACAAGATTTTTGCAAAGACGCTATTTATTTGCTTATTAGGTATTTTGATAAAATATTGAGGATATAGATTTTGGTTACAAAATAGTCCGACTCGTTTTTTTCACTTAAAAATTTTATGCTGAATTTTTTGGACAGTTTGATAGGTAATTATCTAAGTGGGGCTTTTTTTCAAACAAATATATCAAACTTACGTTTTATATAACCAGATGAAATTTTTCTCTTCGATTATTTTTAAATGAAAATAAATTTTTAAGACTAGATAATTTTTAAATTAAAAAAAAAACAAATCTGAAATAAATCACTGAATTGTCTTTTTTAAATAAAAGCTTATTTTCGAAATTAAATTTTATTTTAAATTTTATATTTATATAATAATAATTTGTATTATTTATATAATTTTAAAATTAAATTAAAAAAAGATTATGCAAACTTTCGAAATATTAACAATGAAGTTCAAACAGCACCTATCATCTACAAAGCAGCAAATTCAAATGAGATAATAACAAGTGCTGCTGAAATTCAGGTAGTTTACTTTAAAATAATTCTAATTTAAAAATAAAGTACTAAAAAATTAATTTTTAGGCAAAGCAAACAGAGTTTGATTGTTTGTATATGCAATTTTTAATTACAAAAATAATGTGTGAAAATATAAAAAAAAGCTTTGTGGAAATAGAGGAAAATTCGATGGTAAATTAATAAAAAAAATTAAAATATTTTAAATTTTTTTGCTCTTTTATTTACTAGAAAGAAATGGTCGAAATGTATAAAGCAACTGAAACACTTAAAAAGAATTGTTCTGAGCTTGAACTCGAAGAAAAATTTGTTAACAACCTTCTCGAGATGGTCCAGTTTATGGATAATTTTGTAAGATATTTGACTCAAAAATATTTTAAATAAAAAGTCTTTCGTTTTTATAGAACGATTGGATTGTTAAGAATAGAGAAAACCTAAACGATTTTAAAGATGGCTACTGTAAATTGGCTGAAAAATGTTCAAAAGCAAAAGACTACTTAGACTTGGTCAATATCAACATTCAAAATTGTGTCACCTTTGAAAGTACTTTCAGGCGTTTAAAAAGAAAATTCTATAATTTCTAATATCTACTTTATTTAAAGAAACTTTAAGTGAAGAATTAAAAAAAACATGTGATATTGTAGACCTGGTTATCAAAGTTCATCCAGAAAAAAAAATTTATGCACCTGAATTAAAAAAAGACAATAAAATCGATTTTAGACTTTTGGAAGAGTAAGAATATTTTAAAAATTAAAAATTTAGCTTTACAATTACTTTGATAAATTTTTTCACTTTGGCTTATCATCACAATTTGCTCTTTTTATAATATAATTTTCTTGTTTTGATTTTATGAAGGCTTTTTTAATTAGCGAAAATAATTTACAGCTAATACCTTAAAAATAGCCTGAATAAGATTTTTGTATTACTTTTATTTAATTAAAATAGAAGATGACTAAATTTTCTTTTAAGTCTTACAAGTCAATACAAAATGTTGAAAGAAAAAATGATTAAATTGAACGGCTTCGGCTGTATTTAAAAATATCGTATGATGATTTTTTTAACGGTACATTTACTACTCAGACAATAAACATACAATAAATATAAATCTTATTGTAAACATAGATACTTGTATTTTAATAAAATTTCGATTAAATAAAGCTTTTAATTGAATATTTTACTTTTTACCAACAAAATGTTTCTGAATAAACTTAATAAAATTAAATTTGATCATATCTAAATTAAGCCTCACAATATTATTTAAATAGCCTGAGAAATAATCACACTATAAAATCAAGTTCTTTTTTTATTCCGACCATTTAAAAAAAAAAATAATCTTAAGAACGATAATAAATAAAAGAAAAAAATTTGATAAAATTCAAAGTTAAAATGAAAACTTAACACATTTAAATAAAAAAGTTGCATCTGTTTATTATTTAGCAATCCATCAAATTAAAGATCGCTAGCCGAAATAATCTTTTAGACTTTTGTTAATTCAAATGATAAAATTTATGTTTTTTGGAATTTAAAATTTTCAAAATGATCTTAGTAGACAAGTTTATCTTTTGATATCCAATACTATGCAACAGTATACCCAAAAATCAACAAGTAAAATAAAAAAATTGTCAAATTATATTTATTTTTAAGTATTAAACTCATTTTAATTCAAAATCAAAAAAACAAATAAACACATTTATTTTATTTATGCTAAAACATAGAAATAAGATTTTAAGGTTATTACGATTGTCGATATATAATAACAAAATTTTATTTTTGATATTAAAAATATAAGTTTCTAATAATTTTTTTTAAAGTATGTACTTCTTGAATTCGTGAATAATAAAATTATCTTAATTTTTTTTCTGAAAAGAGTTTCTTTAATAATTTAATGTTTTTATATTTAATTTTTTTGTCATCGCCGAATCTGGCGTAATATTTGAAATAAATAAATATACTATTTATATAAGCATATAGTAAAATTAGAACCTCTGACATTTTTTTCTACCAGGATTTGACCAGAACAGAATCGAATTACGAATAATCCATTCTTCGTTTTAATTATACTTTCTTGAGTTTATAATTGGGATCACTTTTTATTCTAGTAATGTAATTGCTCAATTTATTTTAGAGAATCGAGTGAGAAAAAAGAAAAATCATAGAACTCCTCCTCAAATCATATTAAAATAGATACTATTTTATTTAAAAAAAAGGGGAAAACTGCAAAAATTAACTTTATTTGGAAAAAAGAAATTTGAAAATAAAAAAAAAAATCCATACCGAGAAAGCACGTCCGTCGTTGAAGTGGTTCGGATCGACTTTGGCTTAAATTGTTTGCCTATTGTTCTCCTAGCTCGATTTGATCGGGATTTGAGTCCTTGAGTGGTATGGTCGCAAAAATAGAAAATAGAAAAAAAAAAAGAAAACAGAAACAAGAAAATAGAAACTTTACAAACTAAAAACATGAATAATAATTTAGAAAATTAAAGAAAAAAAAAATTTATGAACATTTAAAATTTGCTATGGAAAAGTACTCTTATTTTGTCTTACAATTTCTTTTTTGTCCTAATTGTTTATTTACTTTATTTTATTTTTTTTATTTTTTTTTACATCACCTACAAGGCGTTCATTGAATAAATTAATAATAATAATAATAATAATTGCTCAATTTAAAAGACAAACTTTTGAAAACATACTGTTATGTCACTTTAAAATATTTTTAAATCACTAACAAGAGAGTTTGTCACTTAAGCTGAATATTCCCTTTAGAGTCAAGTCATTTTTTGCTTGGTTTACTTGGTATAAGGTAATTTGCCAATGCTTAAATACAAATATAAAGTCCGACCCTAAAGCAGAGTTCACCAAAAATAAAATGTCAACACCTCTGAAATCAGGTCGTGAAGTTATCTTTTAAAAGAATATAATGCAAGTCTAAATTTATCTTTTCTATTTCTGATATTTCGCATTTCGCTTTATTTCAATCAGAACAATCTAAAAATTAAATTAAAAGACAAAAGAATTGTTCATCTCATTTTTATTATCGAGCATAAGAATTCCTTAGAAAAATAAATAAATTAAAATTTTTTTACAATTTTGGAAATTTAACTTTTGCAAAAACTCACTCTTGTCAGCTCTAATACAAAACCTAGACCAGACTTTCTACAATAAATTATTCTTTTTTTTTATTGGTCAACTCAGTTGACAAATATTAGTAATAGTTTATTGCTTACATTTTGTAAAATAACTAATAAAAATTTTTCAATTAACCGAAATCGAATTATTTTACAAAATTTTACAATTATCTACATTATGATTAAGAGATATTAATATTTTATCTATTTATTTCTTGAAAAAGAGTAACCTCAATTTTATCATTATTTAAGTCATTTACATTTCTCAAGATGACCTGACCAACTAAAGAAAAACAAAATATTACTAGACATATTACTAGGAATTTGTGTTTTAATATATATTAAAATTTAATTTAAGGCTTTATTTTCATTGATGGATTTTGGTGCAATATTTTTAAAAAGTGTTATTTTTTTTAACTTTAAATTATTTAAAAAATATAATTATATCAATATTTAAAATTTGTACACATATACAGATATTAAAATGAGTCAATCTTAACTGTTATATATTTTATTATAATTTCAAGATTCATATTATCCATAAATCTATTGATTTTTTTGTCGCTTTTTGATTCTAAATTTTATTAACTATTTATTAAAAATTTTTGTAATTTTTTTATTATTATTATTAATATATTGATAGATATTTTTTATGTAACTTTTGAACTTGTTTTTTTTACTAGAAGGCAAATGATTCTTAATTAATATTTTAGTCCAAAATTCCTATTTTGAAAAAATTTGAAAGAGCTCTATTAAAATTTAAGATGATGATGTATTTATTTTTACATTTGCTTAATAATAATAATTAATAATAAAGGTAAATTTTAATGTTTAATAAGAGTTAAATTAGATAAAATAAAATAAAAAAATTATTAAAAAATAAAAAGAAAAGGATAAATAATTCAAAAGAAAATTATTCAGGCTCATTATTGATCTTCGATTTTCTCACAAAATAATTCAGTTCGTGCAAGACCATCTTAATTGGGTTCAAATTCGTTGATCTAGATGGAGAACGAATCTTTAACATTTGCTTTAAAATTAATATGTGGGTGGGATATCTTACCAAGGTAATACTGGGCTTATTTGAAACCAATTGAGATGGTTTGTCAAGAACTAGATTAATTCGTAAGAAAATCTAAGATCAGAGTGAGTCTGAAGTTCTTGAGGATATATGCGAGTTTCGGCGATTCTATAACACTTATTTGTCTTTATTCATTCATTTTTTTTTTCATATTCTACCTAATCTTTTAACTTCATTTATTTTTTTTTATTTTTTTTAATCTGAAATAGCATTAGCTCGTCACAGATAAACAAATAAATAAATCACTTACAACAGAAAAATACTTTAGATATATCAAATGACTAATAAATGATAAAAATAAAAAATTATTTAAGGTAACTGATATCGTCATTAAAAATGGTGGTAGTTGGTAGAATAAAAAAATTAATAATAAATTGTTGTATGCTAACTAGCTTTTTATTAGCCATTTGAATATAACAAAGGTTGTGAAATATATAATCTTTTATTATAAATCACAACATAAGTATTTTCCCACAAAAACTTTCAAACAAACCAAAAATAACAAAAAAAATCTTCTTTTAGTCTTTGCTTATAATTATATTAAATTATTATATCTATAACTAATTAAAGTAATTAATAAAATATAACTAATAACTAGGCAAAAATAACTAAGAAGTGAAATGTTAGCTACGAACTAACCAGTTCTTTAAGCCGCTAACAAAATAATATGCTTTAAAAAGAAAATTTACTGAATACTTAATTTTATTACAGTCGAACCTCAATATAACGAGCGCCTCTCTATAACGAGCTGTATTACCGGAACCTATTACGAGCAATAGAAATAGATTTAAAAATTTTTTCGATATACGAGCTGTTTTTGAAAAACCGCTTAATTATTATCTTAAGAAAAAAAACTTTCTTAAGTTAGTAATAGTTTTTTTTTGAAAAAAATTTTTACATGCAATATAAAAAGAAAGATTAAAAAAAATTGAATAAAACAATTAATTTCCGATAATGAACAAGACATTTTTTTTCACACTTTAATAATTAAACAAAAACAATTCACTTATTGTCTTTACTCATTATAAATTGATAAGAATTATTGGTTTATCTGAAGGAGCTAATACTCGATACAGATATACAAATAAATAAATAATAAATGGTAGTAGCTTTGTTCTAAAATGTCAAAAAATATCGCTGATAAAAAAAAAAAGTGTATCTCGCCTTAGACTAAATTCGAAATAACAAATAAACATAGCAATCAATAAGTAACTACCACCTTACTCGCAAAAAAATATGGAACTAGCACATCGAAAATTTCAACGATTCTTTTCTCAAAGGTAAAAGTGTTAAAGTATGCTTATATTTCAATCGATTCAAATTTGGAAGCAAGAGATTCTTTATCAGATCTCGAAATTGCCAAATCAAGAACCGTTACAGGGGACAATGTTGAAAGTTATTCAGATATCGAAGAAATTTCCAAATCAGAAAAAACACCTATTAGTTCAAAAAATGCAATTCGAATCGAATTAATGATCTAAAATATTTTTTTTGAATAAAAAGGAAGATTATTCAAGCATCGTTGATTTTTTATTTAATATTGAAAATATTGTAAGTGAAAAATGCAATACAAAACAAACATCTATTTCTTCAAATAATTTTTAGTTTGTTAACCATTTGTTTATTTTTGTTTGACAAAATTTTAGAAACCAAAAATTTTGTTGCCAATCTTTTTTAATGGGATTTCGATATAACGAGCAGGAGAATTTCCGCCCGACTTGCTCGTTATATCGAGGTTCGACTGTATTAAATAAGTGTATTTTTTAACAGCTACTAAAATTATTTTGTGTAAATTACAGAATAAAATGTATACAAATGAAAATTTCAAGTTTCGAAAAAATTTAATGAAACTATAAAAATTCATTTTTGTCAGAATAATTAGACTTATTTGGTCGTCAGCCTTTTTAATAAGTTTTACATGAAAAAACGTTATTTTACATCAATTTACTTAAACTTACATTTTTTGATGAAAAATTACTTAAAATGATACCATTTTACCTTTTCTATTCCAAGAACAACAATAGTAATTAAATACAAATCATCATTTTTATTTTCTTGTTCACCTTTTGAAAACTATTTTTACACAAATTTAAATTATTGTTGACTAAATTATTTAAAAACTTCTGAAAAAATTACCAATAAAAAATTTACTAATTTTATCATAAATGACTTTTTTAACCATAAATTTCTTATTAAAAATTTGCACTAATTTCTGCTAGACTTTTGTATTAATGGCAATCTTGACTATAATAAATCGACAATGAGCCCAGAAAAAATCAGTATGTACAAAATGTTTAAAAAAAATAGTCAATCCTATTTTATAAATGAAAAAAAAAATTAAAAAAAAATTCGGCTCCGAGATAAAGGATAATCTTTAATCACCTAAAATAGTCTTTAATCTATTATCGATTTTTTTTAGGACATCATCATCATTTGCTTTAATTTTGTAATCAAAAAATAATCGTTTTAATTATCAACATTAAATAATTTCCCCTATTTTATCTTCTAATTTAATTTACAATCTGAATCATATTGAATTACTGTATAATAAAGACAGTTCTTTTGAAAAAATTTGAGACCATTGTAACTAAAAGAAGTAATAATTATTTTACTAAAGCCATTTCTAATTAAAAAATTAATTGAATCAATAAATTTATTAAAAAAATCCATTTTTAATCATTTTAATGATTTAATTGAAGATTTAAAGTCACAAATGAAACAATATTACATTTAAATAATAAATAATTACAAAAAACTTTCAGTCAAAATGGCAGGTTTGACTTTGGAGACAATTATTTTTTTCAAGAAAATAATGATAATAATATTTTTAATTTTTTTGAAAAATTTTCACTTTTATTTATTTATTTATTGTTGATTAATTTGTTTATTTGTGAGATTAGAAAAAAAATTTAAATATTAAATATAAAAGAAATTTAATTAATTATCAATGAAAAAGGAATTTTTATGAAAGTTTTTATGAGTTTTTTAAACCAAAAGATTTTTGATTTGAGGTTGTCTACAATCATGCTACAATTTTATAAAGTAAATTTATTTTAGTGATAAAAAAGTAATTTTAGTTACAAAAACAAGCCTTTTTTAACTCAAATAATTTCTTTTAATTTTTAGTTTTTTATTATCGATAGAGGATGCATAAAGTTTCTTATTTATAAAAGTTCCTTCTTTTTTTAGCCAGAAAACAACTTAAAGTACAAAAAAGTTTCATTAAGTTTTTTTACCTAATTTTCAAATAAAAATAAAAATAAATTCTTTTAGCTAGATTGATAAACAATAAATGAATTTTTTGAAATTTAAAACTACTTAATAAAAAATATTTACAAATTAAAATCAACGAAACCAAACAAAGTTGAGGCAGAATTTTTGTTGGTAAATTTTTCTCGTAATTTTTGTTCAAAATTTTGTATCTAACCTTGTAATTTTATAAATTATAAATTTAGGAAAATGCCGACGCGATGAAATCTTATTTTGAGAAAATTAATGTCTGGATTAAAGTGGAATGATTGAAGCTCTGTTGGTGTAAGACTAATAGTTGGTCATTGGATAATTCAAATTTATACAACTATACAAGTTCAAAAATGTACAAATTTATGGCGCAAAATTATCTACATCAACCGTCAAATAAACAGACACTTGTATACACTAAAATTTATTTGTTTTGGAATATAAGACTCAAGTTGGAAATTTTTTTTTAAATTAACCATTTTATCAATACAATTTGCATAATTAAAATTTGTCAATAGAATTTAATTGTACTAAGAAATGTTCTTTTGAACAGGCAACAAATAACCAACAACAAAAAAATGAGAGATTTTTGTAACGTAGCCGAAAGAGACTGTATTCGTTTGATAGTCGCTCAGGACTTGAAAGAATCGGGCATAGATGTTGACTCGAGCAATTTGGGAAATTTTTCCTCAAACATGACTCACATGAACGCAAGTTTTTCGCATAATCAATCACATCACCTGTCAAACCGAAACAATTTTTTAGCCACCAACAAAAACATACTCAACACTTCGAACTCAAATTATTTAAATTCCAGCAACTACAAGCTCAGCAATAACTCGGTACAGAGCGATTTACAGAACTCGAACCATGACAGTCACTTGATTGCGGCGGGAAAAGTATTCGGTGTTGAATTGAGAAATCTTGAAATGACTTCGATCAATATAGATGAACAAATTCTCTCCATTCCGATGTAAAATAATTTTTTGTCTAGCCAGATCCAGTTTACTTTATTGTTTATTTTAAGTTTTTTAAAATATGCAATCGAATATCTAAACGAACATACCCATGTGGAAGGTGTCTTTAGACGTAATGGCACAGCTTCAAGACTAAAAGAGTTAAAGGTAAATTTTTTCTGTTATTTAAATTATCTGACTCACACTATTTAAAAAAAAAAATTGATGAAACTTTTTGTACAATAAATTTTTTTTTAATTTTAATCAGAGTTTTTTAAAAGTCTCAAGTCCAAGTCCGGACTTTTTTATTTTTCAAAAGTCCGAGTCAAAGACTTTTTTTTCAAAAATCAGAGACAAAAACTTTTATTTTTTTTTTCAAATTTGAATATCATGACTAGAAAATTCCCAAAGTATTTTAAAATAATAAATTGTCTTAATCTTGATGATTCGAAGTTTTGAGATCCCAAAAAAAATATTTCCTCCAATTTTACAAATTCATCAAACAAATTTTCCATTTTTCTGAATCAAGGACAAATGAAATTTTTTTCGTTCCAGGTAGCTAATATAGCGGCCAAGCAAGTGTTGGATTTTTTTTTAGATAAAAAATTTAAAAGTCCGGACTTGGACTTTATTTTGGGACTTTTAAACAGCTCTGATTTTAATAAAATTCTTGAGATTAAATGGCAGTCTAAATTCAAGATTGTGTTTTATGGCATAGAAAGACATTTTTTTTTTAAATTGAAAATAAAATTTTAATATGAAACTGAAGCTGGTTTGGGAATGCAAATTAGCTTTTTTAAAATTTAGATCGTTAAAAATGTTTTATTCTAAGTTTAAATTTTATAAGGTAAAATTTACGAAAAGTAAAAAACTGAATTAAATTTTAACAAAAATTATCCTTTTTTCAAAATTTTTTTTCATATTAATTAACTTTGAAAATGCTAGAAAATATTGTTAATAACTAGGTTTTTATTAAAATTATCTAAATTCCCTTATTGCAGGCTTTTTTATGTCAATATTAAGTTTTAATAATTCAAAGTATTCTAAGTTGAATTTATTTAAATCTATGCAGAGTTTTACATAAATGTTTATTCAGTATCTTGTTTAAAATTTGGCTATGGTCAAACATGGTTTGCTAAAGAGGAATTTTTATCTAAAAATTAAAAAAAATCTTTTTTAATGATTATTTTGATTGTTTAAGGATTCTTTCGGCTAAAATTTAGCAATTATTAAATTCATCGAACTAAGATATTGAATGATAACGAAATTAAGATCGTTGTTAATCTTCTTGTACATGAACAAAGTAAATAGGGTTTCTCTTTTTAAAGCTTATTATCAAAAGCTGCTTATTTACCTTAAAAATTCAAATTTTTTATTTAAAATATGATTATTATAAACAAAATTTAATTTACTTATTTATTTATTTATTAAATGTGAACAAAAGTAAAATAAGACAATCGTACATCTGGTATTTGTTTACCAGTTAACTTTTTATGTTAAGAGCTCCATAATAATTTTATCATGGAACCGACAAAAGAAAAAAAAATAATAATAATAAGTTAAATGTTAAGATTCTTTAATTTAATAATTTAAATAAAATTTTAACTTTGATTTAATAATCAATAGACTATTTTGTTAAATAAATTATTTATTCTAAAACTTAAGGTTCTTTGAGAAGATAAGAAAAAATAAGAAATTGTTTTTTTTATATCATTTAACATTTAATTGCCTTTAATTAAGTTTTCTTAATTTAATTGCAATTTAAAAATACAGAGTTTGGTCAGATAATTTGTAAACCCGGAAGACACGTTAAAAAGCGAGGTCGATTCTAAATGACAAAATATTATATGGTCAGTAAAATAATGTATATTTAATCAGGAAATATACTTCAGTAAATTAATTAAAAATAAATAGCAAAAATATTTTTTTATTCAGTAAATTTATTGAATTTTGGTTAACTGACTAACTATTATTTTTATTTATCTATTTGTTTATCTGTATTGAGCTAATGCTCCTTCAGAATATATAAAAAAAATAAATAAATAAAATAAAGTTATTTTTAGATAAAATAAAATAAAAATAAAATATAAAAAAGGATAAATAAGTCAAAAGAAAATTAAAACGATATGCTGAAATAGCAAAAGATAAGACATTTTTAAATATTTGATGGTTACAATTATTACGAAAAGATTTCAATTATTTCACTGTTTTATTTTTACCGATTAATTTTCTGAATAAATTGTTATTACTTTTTGCTAAAAAAAAATTTTGCTGACCAATAAACAATTTTGCTGAAAAAAAACTTACTGAATAAACTTTCTTATGGGATAATCATTCTTACTGAATAAAATATTATATTTACTGATTAATTATATTATTTTTACTAAAGCGATAATCATATGCCATTCTAAATCAAATAACAGGAAAAAAATTGAATATTTCTATTTTTTTTGACAATTTATATTTATTCAATTCTCTCATTTATACCGTATACCGTTGCAAATTTTATTTTAAGAAAATTTTCTATCATCTAAGGGCTTAAATTCTTCAATAAAGACACGATTTTGGGGGCGATTTTTTGTAAGGGTAAACGGTAAAAAAAGTAGAAAAATCAAATTACACGTAAGCTGTTTTAGAAAGTCCAGCTATAATTGCGCAATTATAATCGAAAGTTTACGGGAATAGAGTTTGGTAAAATAATTTTTTAATTAATAGAAAATTTCTGTAAATCCTTGTGTTTTAATATAAGTGGAGTATTAGTAAAAAAATGTGTGTTTTTTTTTTAAATTAAAAAAATTCATTTTTAGAATGGGCTTGTATTATTTTGAATTCTGATATTAAACAAAAATCTGATATTAAAAAAATGGAAAATGTTATAACTTTTAAGGCACTTTTTCGCATGGATTAAATCGTAAAATAAAATCACATAATACAAGCTCATGAGCGTATATTATTTTCAATTTTTTGATCCCAAAAGACTATATGATAAATAAAAAAAAGAATTATATTTGATCATTAATAAGTTTTTTTTTTCTAAATTTTCTATAAAAGCCGAGAGGTTAAAGTAAAAATTAAATTTAAATTAAGCAGGGTTTTAATGAGTTTTAGGTACTGGGCTATTTTTATTTGTCAAAAAGAAAATAAATTTTGCACTAACTAAACTAACTAACTAACTAATTCAAGTATTTTTATAAATAAAAAAATTTAATTATGCCATCTAGAAAATTGACTACATTGAGAAAAAATGTCACAATTTAAATAAATAATCAAAGCTCTAATTTAGTTAATTTAATTTTCAACTTTAAGAAACAATCAGAAGAGGGACTTTACAATTTTTCCAATTTTGCCGTTTTCGACTTGACATCTTTGGTCAAGTTGTTCTTCCGAGAGCTTCCGGAATCGTTGCTCACATTTTCACTTTACACAAATTTCATAAAAGCTGTCAAACTTGAGTCGCCCAATTCAAAACTAGAGTCCATTTTGAGCCTGTGTCTTCAACTTCCGGACATCAATTTACACGTTTTGATCTATTTAATGAATTTTTTGAAAAAAATAACCCTCCAAGAGTCGGTCAACAAGATGAACTCGTTTAATTTAGCTGTTTGCTTTGCCCCCAACATAATCTACACAAGGATAAATAAATCAAACGAGCTGTACATTAACGAGGAGCGAATAGTGGTCCAACTGTTGATTGAAAATAGCGGTCTGATCGGCAAAGTGTCCGATTCTGTGTACGAAAGGTCAGTTATGCTCAACTCGCTATGTTGTTCCACTTCACTTAACCAAAATTCGACCAAGTTGACAAGCCAAAACTCAAACGACACCAACAACAACACTTTTAACACAAACACAAACGGGCTCTCGGCAAGCAATGACGTGATGTTTTTGTACGATCAAGACTTGCAGGAGAACAACTCGTTTGCCCATCACACGCAGTCAGCTGCGTCCACGTCTTTGTCTTCGTACTGCAGCTCATCGAACAAGAAGGAGAAAAAAAAGAGGCGCTCATCTTCCTTGAAAGAGCTCATGAATACAATTCAAAATTCGATATCCAAATTTAGGCGCCGCTCGGCCAGTGAGAAAAATGACAAGACCACCTATTCCATAATTACTTGTACCAGCATGACTAGTGCTTCGTCGTCGACCACTTGCGATGACTTGACCAGCAATAGGTACGAGGACAAACACAAACTTTTGGATACCCCTTTTTTGAAAGGAGTTCAAAGCTCAAAGCAATTGGCAAATCAGCTATGTTCCAATTTTTACGCAACACCTAGAATTAATAAAAGAAATGCCGAAGAAAGTCTGCAATCGACAACCAAAAAGTATGGGTATATTTTTTTTTATTTTATTTTTTTTATTTAAAATAATTTAAATGCAGAATAAAATTTTTTATTTTTGAAAAAAAAAATGATTAATTAATTTTGTAAAAATGCGATAGCAATTTGGATACTGTTAAAACCACTACAATTGTCAAAGTTTTACAAGGAGAGATTTTTAGTAAAATGGCTTTGGTAGAAGTATAAATGCTAAGAATTAAATATTTTACTAAAATAGCCAAAACGCTTTAAAAAATAGAGAAGAAAAATAATTTATAATCGGTCTTAGTAATTTTTATATTTTTTAAAATGCACTTTGAATCAGACTTTTAAAAAGAGAAATTTAGTTCGAGTACCACAAATATTAAATAAATTTCCCGATTATTAAGATTAAACATAAAAAATAAATTAACACTAAATTAAATTGAAATCCAATATTTTAACTTATTGACACTTTTTCTTTAAAAATATCACTTTTATTAAAAAATGATAACTAATTTTAAAAAATCAGCAAAAAAAAAGTATCCGGTTTTTTGTAATGAAAAAGATAAAATTCTAGGCAAAATGTTATTTATTGTGCATTTTTATATTTTTATATTTTTACATATTTGAGAGAAGAAAATAAAATCTCAAAATCAAAAAATCTAAAAAAATTTTCATTCAAGAAAAGTGTAACACCCCCTCTACCCCAGCCCCCTACTCCGGCCTCTGCTCCCTTGTGTTTCCAATATATATATATTTGTTTTATTTTATTTTGAGTTTAGTTTAGTTTGGTTTTCAATAAAGTGTTGAAAGAAATCTAAATTCTTTTATTTAGTAGCGCCACGCTATTAAAAAAGTAATAATAAATTCGCAATTAATTAAAAGGGATTTTCAAAAAATTATCCTTGGTTTTTACATTTAAATTTTTCTAAAACTCCTTTTTAAGTAATTGCGAATTTATTATTACTTTTTTTGAATGAAAATTTTTTTAGATTTTTTGATTTTGAGATTTTTTTTTCTTCTCTCAAAAATGTAAAAATGTAAAAATATAAAAATGTACAATAAATAACATTTTGCCAAAATTCTATCGAAAGCTTTATGCTAAATATCATATAAGCCATATTTTTCTTTAAAGTTGTTAATGCAATTAAAGTTATTAGCTTCAAATTTCAATAAAAATAATTTGAAAATCGAAAAATAATAACTTAAGGTTTGATTATTCCATCTTTTGAAAAATAAAATACAAGTGTGGAACAATAATCAAAATAAAGCAAAATAAATTAGAGTATTTTTACAAAAATGTCCAAATAGTTTACAAAAATATTGGTCATAAAATAAATTAAAAAGAATCCATTAATTTTTTAATTTATTTTTAAATCTTTGGACATTTTATTTTTAAAACAATTTTCTTAAGTATTGAAAATTTACCTAATTTTACGTAAAATCTGGTAAATTTATGATTTTTTACTTTTTACTCTTTCTTAAATTTTGGAAAGAACATAAAGCGGATTTCTATATTTTTATTACCAAATTTGTACTTATTCTTATATTTATCATTTTTTAATAAAAGTGTTTTTTTTAAGAAAAGTTGCAATAAGTTAAAAATATTGGATTTTTATTTAATTTGGTGTTAATTAATTTTGATTTATGTATAATCTTAATAATCGGGGAATTCATTTAATATTTGGGGAAAAAATAAAAAATTTAGGGTATTTTATTAAAATTATATTGTGGAATCGATGTTTATACGTTCTTTTATAAAGAGACCAAGTAATAAAAGCCTGGAATGTCATTTTTTATTTTGAAAACCAATTAGCAAGCTTAACTTGTAAGAAAAAAGCGAGATAAATAAATAAAGAAAAAAATTTGAAAATTTCAATTTTGTTTTCGGTTGTTAGAATTAATGATTTGAATTTTTTTGTTATCAAATTGTGAATAAAGAACTGAAATAAAAAAATAATAAAATTTTTGTTATTTTTCATTTCTAATATTTTTCATTTCTAATATTTTTATTTATAAAATTTTTATGGCAAAAAATTGACTCTTTTAATGAATGGTTTTTTGAAGGATTTTTTTAATGAATTGATGAATTATTTTATGCGTTTTAATTTAATTTTATTTTAAAAGATTATTAAAAATTTCAATTTATGGCATCTTTCTTCTATTTCATCTATAACATCCATAACGATAAAAATTTAAAAAATATAAATAACATCATTTCAAATGAATTTAGAATTTTTAAATTATTTTCTTTGACTTTTTTATTTATTTTTACATCATAACGATTATTTTGAATTATTTTTACGATTAGTTCGATTTAATTTTTTCTTATTTTCTTAACAATTCAATGGTTAATAAAAAAATTTGTTACCATTTTCTGCAACGTTAAAATTTCATGAGTAAAATTTTAATCATTAGAACAAAAATTTAAATAAAAAAAAATCATGTATCATAATATTCAGATTAAAAATAATTGCACTCATATTCTAAATAAAATATTAATTAAAAGTCTCACTTAATCACATAATTCCCATTTTTTACCATTTTTTAATTCATTTAAGGCGATTTCAAAATAAATGTATAATTTTTTCTCCAAATTAAAATTTTGATCAAAAAGATTATTTTTTTTGAAGTTGATTATCAACAAGACTATTTAGAATTTTTAGGATAAATTTTTAATCAAATCCATGATTGATTTTTTGTTTTTTTTTGAAAAAATCTTTAAAAATTTTTTTTTATACAGTAACGTAACCTAAAGTTAATGTTATTCATTTTTTAAAAATTGAATGAATCAAAAATTAAATTTCTTCATCATAGAAAACTTTTGGAAAAACTTCCGAACCGCAACCTCTTGCTTCCAAATGCACCTATCACACCATTTTCCTCTTCAAAAAAAAGTAAGCATCCGTTCAAGCAGCTTATATCGGGATCAGGTAAATATTCACTTTTATCATACACCAACCATTCAAAACTATTAAAATCAGCTCTATTCCTTTAATTAACACTAACAAACTAACACATTTTTTTTCCTACTAACAATCAGAAGCCTTTAAGTACCAAAATATTAATTCGCCTGATATTCGTTTTACAGACACATCAGCAAATGTCATATTGCCCACTGGTTCAAATATGAACACCTCAAGAACAGTGGTTGACGCTAAATGCCCAACTGGTCCAAATAGTGAAAAACTGCCACAAACGCCCATGATCCTAAACCAGAAACAAACTGTTCAACAAACTCCGTCCACACTTACCAAAGAACTATTGAGCCAGTCGGCAAATCCTGGCCTACACAAACAACTAAAATACGAGGACTCACCATCCATGTTAATCAACCAGTCATGCGATCTTGGCGCTATGAAGTACAAAATTTTTTTAAAAAATTTTAAAAATAAAATGGTTATTCCTAAAAGGCGGAATGCGGAAAACGAAATTCCGCTAAAATTTTTCGAAAAAATTCCGCAAAATTACCTTCTAAAAAGCGGAATTTCCGCATTTAATAGATCTTTGAATTCCAGCAGAATTTATCATGCGGAATCTAAAAAAATTAATTTCGAAGATAAATATTTTTTTAATATCAATATCTTATATAATATAATGTTAATAATAAAAGTTAAATTATTAACACATCTAAATCCATATTTCTCAGGATTCCAAGACTAGCTTTTGCCAGATATATGGTATCTACTTACTTTACCACAATCAAATTGATTCCAAAATTTACAATGTTCACACTTGATATAATTTTCGTAGCAAATAATAGAGCAAATAGGACAAATACAATGCTTATTTTTCTCCTCAATTAAAGTTATAATAGTTTTCCAAGTTGTTTTAGTGAAAATTGTCTCTAAATTTTTAAATATACGTTTACAAATTTTTCATTTCACCTAAATCATCAACCACCATATTTTTCTTTATTAAATTAGTTAGTCTTAGAATGTCATCAATATCACCATGAAAGTTTTTTACTATTTCTTTTAACAGTAATTCACAACTACTTATAATTTATGAACTTGTATTTGTTTTGGCCTCCATTAAATTTACCAAATGGTCCTTTATTTTCTACCAGTAACTCCAGAATGCTTGGCCTTTGTCAAATCTGTGTGATTTTACATGCGATTTCAATTCCATTAATTGATTGTACAGCCAATATATGACAAAAAAAATCCCTCTCTAAGAAAACACGTGTTGCTTTTGAAAAATACTGATATTAATAAAAAATTTATCTAATAAATTAATTTTTTTAAGGTTCCAGAAATTTGAAACTTAAGTGCTATCTGAATTTCTAATTTTTGACTTTAAATTCGTAAACTACGTCTTATGAAACCTTAAATTTTTTTTTTTTGGGGGACTTAAAAAAAAAATTTATATCCAGGTGTCTCTAAAGAACTAACCTTTTTAAAAGTTGTAGGTCTTTCAGACTCAATTACTCAAAGATAAAATTAAAACCTTTTTTTAAATTATGTATATTCTGAAAGAGCATAAAATTTTCTGGTATATAGTTTTGTTTGAAAAAAAGGGTGTGCCAATTTTTTTTATTGAAAAAAAGCTAAAAAGAATACTTTTTTTCAGCTTAAACGTATGTAGTCTCAGGTATTACTTTATAAACCACATTTTTATTTTTAAACAAAACTAGAAAAAATTCTGAACAAATCTATGGTTTTACTTTATTGAATTTATCTTTTATTTTATTTAAAAAAAGTATCAAAATCATGTGATTTGATTCAAATTTTGAATATTTTAATTATATTGACAATTTTTTGAATATTTTAACTAAATATTGAAACCAATGTCATTAAATATT
This sequence comes from Brachionus asplanchnoidis, assembly GCA_025491095.1. NCBI lineage: Eukaryota > Metazoa > Rotifera > Eurotatoria > Ploima > Brachionidae > Brachionus > Brachionus asplanchnoidis. The sequence goes on from JAILYF010000004.1 coordinate 4,022,027, forward strand.
ATTATGCCACCAAAGTCTAAATTTATCCTTTCTCGCACAAGTAGCCTTGGAGTATTTTGAAAGAAAAAAAATATTGAATTTGAAAATGATGATAAAATGGAAGTTGATGTCTGATAATAATAATTATTATCAAGAATCTTTATTTTTATCAGAGTCTGAAACAGAGGAATCGGATTGTGAAGTTAACATTCAATAATGATGATTACAATAGATATTTCCCTTGTATCACAGTTCATCTTTTTAGACACCTGGATATAAATTTTTTTTTTTAGTCCACAAAAAAAAAAAAGAATTTTAGGGTCTCAAAGGACGTAGTTTACGAATTTAAAGTCAAAAATTCCGCTTTTTAGTATGTAATTTAGCGGAATTTTTTTGAAAAATTTTAGCGATTTCGTTTTCCGCATTCCGCCTTTTAGGGACAACCAAATAAAATTTAAATAAATGAAATTCTATTTTTTTCCTAATAGACAAAAATATCAACATGAAAAAAATGTCAACAACGATCTGAGCCATGATTGTCGCCGCCGTTTGGACTTGCTTCCATCTGGTTCGTGCAAAAGTCATCATCACCACCATCACCATCACCACCACCATCCATCCAAACACACCAAAGAACACCATCATCACCATTCAGAGCGCAAAAAACAGCACCAGTATGTTAATGCAATACCACCAGGCTCGCTAAACCACCGCTCCAATCGCTACATAAACCAGTCCGATCTGTGCACTCAAATAATCAGCGGAAACCTCAACACCAAGTCCAACAGTGACCAAAATCTGCAGTCAACAGAATGCTTGATCTCTTTTTCATCCAATTCCTCCAATTCATCCACAGACTCGCACAAAAACCAGGCCAAAACTGGCGGCAGTGTGTCAATTTGTACATCATCGCTGCAGCACAATTCAGCAGACAATTCAATGAGATGCACACTTAAGCGCGGCAGGCCAAACACGCCAAAAACAGGCCTGTCAGTGGACTACAGGACCCGAAAATCATCAGTTCCAAATACACCTGAGTTCAAGAACCTTGCATGTGCGCGCGCCAACAACACCATCAGCAATGATGACATTGTGAAGCCTAAAAAAATGATCAGCAGTGTGTCATCTACTTCGCTGAACACGGCCATGGTCCTCGACCAGGAGGATGACGAAAACGCCGACAAAATAAGCATAGTGACCAACAACGCTAATCCGGACGATCTTAACGACGCCCGGATACTTGACATAGCGTTTAATTGTGACGAAGATCTGCCTGACGAATATGATAGCGAGGAAAATATATGCGAGGTGAAAATAGAGGACGATTTGGAAGAGTCTGGCCACAAGTCGCCAAAAATGTCCAGAAGCTTTTCTTTGAGCAATTTTCATTCGGAAAAAAAAAAACTCGACCTTACCAACCAAACCACATGTTCCGAATCGGTGACCGAGTCTGTCAACAAGCTGTTGCGCAAAAAGTCACTGTCAGCTGATGTGTTGCTGAACGACTCGGCGTCAAATGAGTCCCAGATGGCCAGCCAAGACAGTATGACTGAATTGTCAAAAGAGGAACACGTGACTAATCCAATAATTGAGGAGCAGCGAAAAATGATACATTTTGAGCCATTCCAGTTCAAAGATGGTGATTTTGTCAAGAGTTTGGAGCAAGAGAATGTCAAAAATGAAAATATGCTGCAGTCATGTTTGCGCAGACAGTCTCTATTCAAGCTCAAAGAGACCATGAATGGAAAGGTGAGCAAGCAAGTGAGTGAAATTGAGCAGAGAAAGCTGTCACCGTATAGATTTTGCAATTCGCCATTGAGAATGAAAAAATTCAAGGAGAGCTCAAGCTCGCTGAATGGGCGAAGAATTGGCAAACTAGGCGTTTCGCCGATCAGGGTGCCGAGCATTTTTAGCAAGAAATTTCTCAAGGAGACACCGCGTGAGCACTACATAATCAAAAACGAGAGTGAGCAAAATGGATTAAGTCCGAAAATTTTTAGAAAGCTGAACAAGAACAGGTCGCTGAAAAAGCTCAACATGGTCTCTAATCAGGTGAGTTCCAATTTGTCCAGCATTGCGGAGAACGAAAATGGTTCTATGCTGGACGAATCGAGAAAAAATAGCAGCCAGTGCAAAATGGGCTCTCCGGTGGGCAAAAATTTTATCATGTCCAAAGAGTTGATTTGTTCTACTGAGTCAATTGATTTGTAGAATTGGTTTTGTAAATAATTTTTATTGTTTAAATTAATCAAAAACTGCGTTCTTGAATTGGTTTAATAGTTAAATGTTAATTTTTGAGATTTTCAATCAATTAATGTTTGAATTTATGGCAAATATAATTTTTTTTTGTTAAAATCTTTTTTAAGCTATTTTATTTCAATTTTTTTTCAAGATTTATTGTAAATTTATTAAATTCAAATTGGATTGGTAATGGTTTTTTTTAATTTTAATATTTTTTCTTTCTAATATTCTCTTTTAATAAATTAGATTTTTGTCACATCTTAATTATTATTTATTATTCGTATTTATTGCTGGTGTTTAATTAATAAAAGCGATATCTTTTAAAAATTCGATATTTAGCATTTTTAAAGGTTGATTTTTGATTAATCAACATTTGAAATATTTTTTTTCTAATTAAATTTTCAAAATAGATGCTTAAGAATTTCTTGAATAAATTTTTTTTTTAAATTTAAATTATCATTTTAAGTTGAATAAAATTCTGTTTTACAATTTACCTTAACAATTGCTCTTTTAATTTAAGCTGAAAGTTAAATTATTCTTTATCCAGTTGTTTTGGGCTTTGTGAATTCTCTTGAATTTTTAAAGAAAATTTTTGTTATATTTGTAAAAATTTCATAAAGCAACTTGCAATTTGTATAAAAAAAAATTACGCCAGATTTAGCGATGATAAAAAAAATTAAATATAAAAGAAAAATATAAAAAATAGAAATTTTATAAAAATAAAGGCTATTTTTTTTGTCTATTTTAAGACTTCTAGATTACATTCTTAAAAAAAAAATTACATAATTACTATTTTTGTAATTAAAAATAATTTCATTTTCAACTTATTATATTTTTTTATTTGTTTGTTTTTTTTTTGCTTCTTTTAGACACATCGAATTTCATAAAGTCGTCGTTAAGGGAGAGAGGCCCGCTGTGCCCATTCCACCACCTCTAAATATTATTAACATTTCTCAAGTCCGCTCCAAGAGGATAGCGATCCAAACTGACTGGATCCAGGGTATTATATATTTTATTTTCTTTACTACAGGGCATTCTATCATCAAAAGTGAATTCTAACTAGTAATTTTAATTCAGTGGTTCTTTCTTTAATTTTCTCCGAACAGTATTTTATCGATTCACAAATACCATTTTGACTGTTTTTCCTATCTTCTAGCTTTATTTCTCTAAGTTTCTCATCTATTACTTCTTTGTTTAATAACCGACGCGATCCTAATATATCCTTTATTTCTTTAATGAATTAATTAGGTCGGTTCATTTTTTCTTCATTGTTTTTGAGTAATACAGATGTAAATTCGTTTTCAAGGAGTCTCTCATTAAAGCTTAGTTTCGTTTTACATATTTTTGACTTAACTGGTTCCAAGTTGAGTGCGTATAGTAGGTTTTTCGTCTTAGATCTTTTCTCTAACAAAAGCATCTGCTTAATCTATAGGCCTTCCATTGTTTGAATATTTTTCCTTTCCGTTTTACTTATATTACAATTTTCTATGCCATAATACATTATTGGCCTTACATATGTTTTGAACAAGTGAGCTTTTAATTGTGGGTTTATGTGCTTGCAATTAAAATCTAGATTTGTTTTGAGTAAATAAAATGCTGTCCATGTGCTAAGTGTACGTTCTCTTAGGTGTTCTTTACTGTAGCGTTTACCATCTACTCATACACCCAAATATTTTAATTTTAATTTCTTCTCCGCATAAGAATAGTGGTATGTCTTCATTTTTTGATCCATTGATCCTCATTATTTTGTTTTAGTAGGGTTAAACTTTATTTCAGATCGAAGTCCAAAATTCTCACACTTCTTTAATACTTTTTCCAATTTTTTAATTGAGTCTGGTCATTAAAAGTAAATCATCGGCAAACATTAGGATGCCTGTTTTGATTCCAACCTTATCTACGATAAGATCAGTGTCCATTATTTCATTAGTTAGATCCTCTAATTTTATCGAAAAGAGTTTTGGTGACAATGGACCGCCTTGTTTTACGCCTACAGTTGTTTTGAAGATTGAAGAAATTAGATTATTGTTCTGAACGATTGCAATTGATTCGCCGTAATAAGTTTTGAGCACTCTCCAAATTTCAGGATCAATTTTTCCTTTCAGTCTTTTAAGCATTATTTCTCTATTTACTTTATCAAAGGCATTACTTGCGTCTATTGCACAGATAAAGAGTTTATTTTTCTTCATTTTTAAGTGTTCAATGGTTTCTGTCAGAGTAAAGATACCATGGTTGGTAGAACTTTTTGATTTAAAGCCAAATTGTGTTTGAGGATCTTGGTGTGTTACTCCTAGTCGGTGAAGAACTTATTTTCCGAAAACATTGGCTATCGTATCGGATATTGTAATCGGTCTTATGTCATCGTTAGGGTTTTTACTATTTTTTAGGATAGGATAGATCTTCCCCACATTGAAAAGGAATGGGATTTGATTATATTTTATGATAACTTCGAAAATTTGGGCTATTGTTATTGCTATTTCATCTTTGCATCCATATTTGAACATTTCATTGTTTTTGCCAGAAAATCCAGACGATTTTCCGTTAGAAAGCTCCTTTATTTTTTTTTTAATTATTTCCGAGTTAACTTCGATTGATTCAGCATCTAACATTGCATTGATTTCTTTTTCGTAGATATTAATCTCTTTGACAGCTTCATATCTTTCTTCTTTGGATAAAGTTTGACTATGCTTATTGAAAATTTCTTTAAGTTTATCAATATTTAATTTCACGGTTTCATCTTTTTTTCTGTTCCTTTTCATTTCATTAAAGAATTTATTTCTGTTGGTGTAGAAAAGCGTGTCAATTCTTCTGAGTGCAATGTTTTAATTTAATTTCACTTTTTCCCGTTGCTTTCTTCTGAAATTGCTTTTGTCAATTTGTATTTATTTATTTATTTGTTTTCTGTACCGAGCTAGAGCTCCTTCAGAATAAATTAAAAAAAAAAATAAAAATAAAATTAAAGTTAATAAAATGAGATAAAAAATAAAAAAAAAAGTAAAATAAGCTAAATAAATGAAAGTTTAGAAGACATGATTTGGAATAGATTGTTACATGTGTTACAGCTTTTATTTATTTATTTTTTTTTGATATGTAGTGAGTTAAGTAAAAAACAAATTAAACTGAATGGACGAAGACAAGAAATTACGCTATGGTGTTTGTATAATAATTTATCATTATTTTGAAATGTAAATTTTTTAATTTTGAAAATTATTATTCATTGTGTTTTTTTTTCTTTTTTTTTTTTTATTATTTTTTTGTTGTCGTTTTTTTTTTTTTTTTTTTGAACCAAACCGAATCAAACCGACTCAAAACCGAACTAGGAGTTAGCATGAGCAGTCCAACAGCGGTGGAGATTTTCAATTTTTTTTTTTTTTTTTCTCTTCAATTGGACATTAAGTTAGACATGTTTTAATATATTATAAGTCAGGAAAAAAAGAAGAAATTACTAGGTAGCAATTACACAATGGAGTTGGATATTCGATATATCTTGATCCGAAACCTTCTCTGTATTCTTCCACTAGTCTGACGACCAGTGGAACAGAATGACTCAATCCTGCCCTGACATATCTCTCACTCAACTCAAAAAGTCCATTTGAAATTGTTTTGAGATTAAGTTTATTGAAGGCCTCTTGGTGTATAATATTGGAGGGGTATCATATTTTAGCTTCAAAATAGATCGAACTGCTGAATTTTGAATAACTTGTATTTTTTTGATGTTAGTTTCTGAGAATGAATTTAAACAAGGAAAAGAATAATCCATAATTGATCCTCTTAAGGATTTGTAAAGATTACCTAATGTTTTGGGATTTAGACCCCATTTTTTATTTGAAAGATATTTTATTAAGTTAAGCCTTGAATTACAACGCTCTTTTAATTCATCCACCATTGGACTAAAAGTAAGTTTTGAGTCTAATGTTATTCCTAAGAATTTAACTTTTTCCTCTTTATTTAAATTACTATTATTAATTTTAAGGTCAAGATTAAATTTAACTTTAGTTTTTTTCTCAAAGATCATTTAACATGATTTCTCAATAGAAATTTTCATTTTCCATTTGAAAAGCCATATTTCAACTTCTTTTAGATACTTATTAATCACTTTTTCAAGATTTCCTATCTTTTTAAAAGTAAAAAAGGTAGCCAAATCATCTGCAAAAAGAAAGGAGTATTGGCAGTTTGTTTTGTTTCTTTTTGGTATATCATTTATAAAAATGCAAAAAAGAAGCGGACTAATTACTGACCCTTGTGGAACTCCTGCTTTAATAGGGTATTGATCACTTAGATGACCATTTATATTTACTTTAAAAGATCTTAAGTGCAGAAATGATCTTATCCAGTAGATAAGATAAGGTGGTAGATTTATTTTTATTAGCTTGTAAATTAGTCCATCATGCCAAACTCTATCAAAAGCTATAGAAATGTCAAAATATAGACAACATACCTTCTTCTTTCTATTAAAGGACTCTGAAACTTTTTGAATAAGCAAGTAAAGATTATCTGCAGTGCGTCTATGTTTTCTAAATCCTGATTGTTCATGAATAAGTAGACTATTGTTCTCTAGAAAATTATATATTCTTGTGAAGATGATGCGTTCAAGTAACTTTCCAAGGCAACTTGTCATACTAATTGGACGATAGTTATTAGGATCTTGAGTGGGAGATGTTTTCTTGGGGATCATGGTTATACTTGCTATTTTCCAGGCTTTTGGCACTTGACCTAGTTCCAAACTCCTGTTAAAAAGAATACTTAGTTCAATTAAAGTCTCTTTAGGTAAATTTTTTAACATTAGGTTGTGGATTTGATCTAATCCAGAGCCTGCTTCTTCTTTTAATTTTTTTAAAGCATTTCTTTTTTCCAAAAGAGTAATAGGCTCGTCCAAGTTATTTTGTACCTTATTTTTTAAGAAGTCTGTAATGGTTTGTGATATTTCAGAACTATCCTCTGATTCAACAAGATCTAGATGAGGACTAAAAGTTGAGGCTTAGATATTTCCAAAGATTTTTCCTTTATCTATATCTGTCTTAAACTCAACACCATCTTTGAGTAATGATGGTATCTGTTTTGAAAATTTCTTAGATCTGAACTTATTTATTTTTTTCCAGAAAGGCCTGCTTGATAAACTATTCTTTCCCATTTTATTTATAAAATCTTGCCATGTTTGGTTCCAAAATTCTTTAATAGCTAGACGTACCTCAGATGTAAGCTTATTAAAAATTATCTTTGAAGAAGGACACCTGGTTTTTTGGAAAAATCTTCTAATTTTTCTTCGTTCTTTTATTAATAAGACAATGCTTTTTGGTAAGCTTGATTTAAAAGACTTTTGAGTGTAAGCTGGAATACTTTTTTGGGCAGCATTAACGATCTTTTCTGAAATGTGTTTATTTATGTCATCAATGTTTGTAAAAGAACTTATATGTTGATTTGTTGACTTCAGTAAATCTCGGTAAAGTCCCCAATTTGCTTTTTTACAATTAAGACTAGTTTTCAAGGGTTCAACTGTAATTAAATATTCAGCTGATATACATGTTTGAATTGGAAAGTGATCACTTAACATATCATGGTCTATAAGAATTTTGAAGTCAAGGACCTTATCCGATAGTGATGACGGTATTAGGACTAGATCAAGGACTTCAAAGTGATCAGTTTTAAATCTATTATATGTTGGTGTTATGTCATTGATTGCAGAAAGAATGAGATTGCTAAAAATTTCCTCCAAGATTAAACCATTTTCATTTTCTCCAAAACAACCTAAACTTTTAGATTTCTTATTGAAATCACCCCCTATTATAAATTTTCCACATCTACTTGAGATTTCTAAGAAAAGTTTAAAAGGAAGTACAGTATTTGGTGGATTATAAAGGCTAAAAATAAAAAATTGAGTATTTTTTAGATACATTTTAATACAAAGAAGCTCTGCACTAAACTCATCAATTGAGTTACCTTGTTTAAATTCAATACCGTCTCTTACCAACATAGCTATTCCTCCACCATATCTATTTCGGGCCTTAACTAATGAAGTGTAATCTTTAAAATTAAAGTAAAAGTTCGAATCATTCGTGTTTATTTTTATTTCATTTAGGAGAAGTATGTTAGGACAATTTTGGGTTAAAAATTCTTCTAAAAGATGAATCCTACTTGGTAAATGGAAACAATTCCAGTGTGTAATTACTAATCTGTTTTTTGAAAAAGATTTGTTTGAAAATTTTTTTTATACATTTGCTTAATTTGATTGAATTGAGGTTGATTTTTTACTGTTTTTTTTTTATTGGTAACATGCTCTTTCGACTACGGATTTCTTCATTAGCGTCAAAGAATGCATTATCGTCTATTGAATTAGTTCTTTTTAAACTCTTTTTTTTTGTATTTGCAAGAACACTCGTATTTCTCTTCATCCTCTCTTTTTTAAGTTTTGTTTGAGTATTGTCATTTGATTCATTGTTGGATTCATAGTGCGACTCATATGAGTTCAATATCTGTGTTTCCAATTGAACTGATCTGGTATGAGGGATCGCGGTTGAAAGCGTTTAGGGTTGAGGTTTTGAATTAGGGGGGGATTCGGTAAGGGATTTTTGGACAATCTGCGGTAAAGTTGGAATCTGAAATGGTAAATCTGTTTGTGGAGGAGGGCTCTGGACAATCGCATTTTGAATAATAGTTTCTACAGTAGGATCGAAGCTTTCAATATAGCTGTCTAATGGGTGCTGTTCGGTTTGTTCCATTTTTTCTCCATTATCTCCGTCTTCAGGATATGAAAGTGTTGGAAGGTCATCGTCTACAGCTAACTCATTGTAGTCTATTTTTTCTCTCTCCATGCTTTTTATTTTTTCAGCCATTGAACATTTTAATGCTGGGTGGCCTTTCAGCTTACAATTAGTACACTCGAGTTTTTTTATTGGACAATTTTTGATAGTGTGTTTAGGATCAAGGCAAAAAAAGCATCGTTGTTGCTGACCAGAGATTGTGATGTTTGTTTTGAGTCCAAATACTGTAGTTGGTCCTACTAGGTTTTGAATTTAATCATTGATTTCTATTGGGTATAAGATACGAACTCTTTTTATCCCATTGTTGACCTCAGTCCATCCGTCTTCTTTAAATTTCTCAATGGAGATCTCTTTAATTTCTAAATCCTTTAGTTTTAGATTGTTAATGAAGCGGGCAATTGTTTGGTCAGTAATATTTGCTGGTAAAAAGTGGAACCTTAGGGTTGCTGATTTTTTACCATCATCGATTTTAAATTTGTTTGGGTCTTCGAATTTAAATTGTCTGTTTTCAATTAATACTGGTCTATCAAATAAATTAACGGTGTTCAGGCTTGGGTGAAATTCGATGATCCAAAATCGATTCGAAGAAAAATTTCCAATTGAGATGACTTTTGATTTTTCCTCTTCCGATAGTGAGCGAGATAGATAAGTAAGTAAATCATGGTGAGTTAAAGGCCGGTCCAAACTCTTTAGGTTCAGCTTAATTGAATTTCTGAAATTCCATTTGATGGAATTTCCTGGTTTGTTAACCATTTGGTGTTAAAAAGGAAAACTTTTTACCAAGATTTTTTATGTATTTGTTCTTCACACTCATTAAATAAGAATTTGCTTGCTTTCCAATTTAGATATGATTGATTTACCTTGTTTTTTAGTGTTTTCATTTCATTGACAGACATACTTTTTATTTGACATACATATATTCTATCATGAACAAATTCTATTTTGGCGATCCTGTTTATTTCATTCTTAATTAACCAGCCAGTTCCACCATGTGATCGACCAACTGAATATTCAGGTGTCACTGAAGATTTGTGAATTAATTTAAAATTATTATTTAGTAAATGTTTCGCTTGTTTCGAGGTCTTTAACCATGTTTCTTGCAAAAAAATGGTATCTGATTGATTTGTGAGGTAGTTTACGTTGAGAAAGTTTCCTATTAAGTTCTTACAATTAAGTATGCACAATCAATAGTGTTTTTTTGGGTTTTACTTTGGTTGATTGTCGACTGAAGCTGTGTTGTTTCGTGCTGATTTCGGTGACATTACGATATTTGTTTGCATTTAAGATGGTTTTGGGGAGTCAGGAGACAGTTCATTTATAAAATATGATTGCTATTCACTCTTCTTACTGAATTATTACGTATGACGTGTATTAAACGTTTATCGACCTTATTTGTTTTGGCATCTTTACATTTTTCAGGTAAGCATTCATAATTGTGTTGCTGTTCTATTGTCAAATCTAGGTTTAAGTAAATTCTTTGAAATGCATTTTTCTCTGATCTTAGTTTCTTTGCTTTAGATAATATCTCATTCCGAGTGACTTCATCGTTAAATTTAATTAAGATAGGGGTAGTTGTATCAGATTCTGATTTAGGTTTAAATCGGATGACATGGTATTTTTTAATATTAAAATAAAGTCGACAAAAAACATTAAATGATTTAATGCTTTTAATAATAATAAAGAGCTACAGCAGACTAACTGCGGAGCAATGCTATATCTAGCCTTGCTATGGTAGCTGTCTGATTTTAAAATATGTCTTAAAAGATTATGTTAATAGGAAAAAATTAATCATTTTTGTTTCAAAAAGAAATCTAGTTTGTTTTTGAATTCATTATTAGATTAGGCATTTACAACCTCTATCTATATATAAGTATTTATGGACCAGCACTTGAAGGCTTGTTTGAGCTGACCCAACACTGCATTCGCTTTATTTGCTGCCTGTGTCGCTTGGTGTGCCCATTTTAAGTCGTCAGTCAGATAAATTCCAAGATCTCGTTCAACTGATGTTCGACTCATTGGTAAGCTGTTCATTAAAAGCTCCACTGTCTTGATTTTTTAACGTTTAAAGAGCATAAATTTACATTTATCGGCGTTAAATTTCATTTGCTAATCGTCGGACCATTTAACAATCTTGTCAATGTCTGACTGTACTTGTTCGACGTCAAAGCGATTACGGATGATGTTTATCATTTAAGAATCATCTGCGAAAAGTTTGATTAAACCCTTTGTCACACTAGGGATGTCATTAATAAATATCACGAAAAGGAGAGGACCAAGGACAGAACCTTGTGGGACTCCACTTAGGACATCTTTCCAATCGGAGACGTTATCACCTAATACTACGCGTTGCTTACAAGTCAAGAAATCGGAGATCCAATTCAAGATGCAACCTCTGAATCCGTATGCCTCCAGTTTTAATATATGTGCCCGATGTGAAACTTTATCGAAGGCTTTGGCAAAGTCTAGAAAAACCACCGCCGACGCAAATCCACGATTCGCAGCCTCTGTGATAATGTCAATCGTTTCAAGAAGATTTGTCAAACATGATTTTTTCTTGACAAATCCATGTTGTTGTTCTGCAATCAAATGGTATTTGTTCAGATGAGCCATCATGGCGTCTCTAATAATTCTCTCCATTATTTTACAAGGAACGGAGGTGAGTGAGATCGGTCTATAGTTACTCGGGTCAGTTTTTTTACCTTTTTTAAAGATTGACGTAATGTTTGCCTATTTCCAAGATGATGGTAACTTGCCTGTAATGAATAAGTTCTTGAAAATTGACTCCAAAATTCTTGAAAAGCTTTCAGAACAGCTTTTGATTACATGTGGATGTTATCCGTCGTTTCCACTCGCCTTTCTCACATCTATTTTGCTAAGCTGCTTGAGAATATTTACATTAGAGAACAATTCGATATCGACTCGACAGCTATCTGTGCATCTAGACTCAAATACCGGCAATTGTTTACCGCATTCAATGCTGAAGGATTCCTGGAATTGATCAATTAACAGGTTAGTGATAATATTTTTGGGTATCCATGAATTTCGACAAACAATTTTCGACAAATTAAAATTTGACAGAATAAATTCGACAAATAAATTTCGGCCAAAAAAAAATTAGACATGATTTATTTAGACATTAATTTATTGGACACAAATATTCGACAAAAAAAAATCAATTAATCAATTTTAAATAAATTTTCTTTCAAGAAAAAAAATCTATAATTTAATTATCAGATTAGTTATATTCAATTAAAAAAGACAGAAATTTAAGATAAGACATGATATCACTTTGATTATACCCTAAAATGGCTTGATTCAATTTTTCTTCCAATACAATATACCCCATTTTTCGCTTGTTAACTAGACCAGTTGACAATTGTATGTATAAATTTTCTGTATTTGTTTGTTCAAGTTTTAAACTATTGACCAAATATAACAAATGAGGATGAGTTTTGATAGTGGACTGCAAAGCGTTGTGCCACCCTTCAAGGTTATTATTAGTACGCGGTAATCCTTGAAGGGTCCTATTGAGACAATTCCATTGTTCAATCTCGAATTGTGGCGCTTTACGTTCTGCGTAGCGGCCCTTAGACATTGTTCCAATGTAATATTGCTCAAAATATTTATACATTTTTTGCAGGTCATTATTTAGTAAATTTTTTTTTAAAGTTTCAAACGTACTAATCACGTCATCGACTGGTACAAAGGCTAATCACGCAAGCATTTTACAATACAAACGGGTTTGGTTTTCTTCATTTGTTGCATCCATGTACGAGGTTACAAGACCATATTCTTGAAAATGACACCATATACACTTTTTTAAATGAAAAAACATCAATGGATCTCACAGTGCGGAAAAATCTCTTCAATTGAATTGAATTGAATTTATCAAGCTCAAAGTAGCATTATACAGACAGGATACCGCCTTAACATCTGTTTTAATAGTTGCCTGATGCTCGTAATCTTTAATATAATAATAGGCAAATTATGGCCAAAAGTGTACACACTACCATGACAATTTGGAAAATCAGTGTTGTTGAATCTCCAAGTTATTTTTATTCAAGTTAAATTGGCTTTAAATTAAAGCCGGTTTTAAAGCCGGTTTTAATAAATGGAGCCGGTTTTTACAGCCGATTTTAAAAATAAAACCGGTTAAAAACCGGTTCCAAGCCGGCTCAGCCGTTTTAATTTCAATTCAATTACACTTAAATTAATTCTAATTTTAGTAGTAGGAGTAATAGTAGTAGTAATATAAGGCAACGCTACAAGAGCGTGAAATCTGTTAGGCAGATTATATGCCATAAATTCAAGTCAGTCTCAGTTATAAATGTTTATCATATTACAATATATTGAATTAATATAAAATTAACAAATTTAAGTTCAAAATTTTTATTAGAAACAAACCATTAATTAAAAATAAAGAAAGATTTTACAATTTATTTATCCAAGAATTCAAACACATTAAGTTTTTTACACTGTTTGAACTTAAAGAAGTTCTATCTTTTGTTATTGTTAGCCCAGCTGCTGAAAAAGCCTGTTCAGAAGGAACACTAGAAGGAGTTACACCTAAGTAATCTTTAGCAATTTTCTTTAAATAATGAAAGCTCGATTTTGACCACCATAAAATTGCATCAAAGCCAGGTATATTATCAACTCTTGGTGCATTTAAATATTGAACGAGTTCAGTAGACGAGCTACTATCAGAAACACAATTTTTATTCTTAAACATTCTATCTAACATCGACAAAGGCTTATCTTAAAACAAAATAAAATAAAAGTTTAGTTAAGAATTTCAAAAACAACAAACCTTTCAAATTCGATGAACTTTCTTTTTCAGTATTTGGATATTTTTGTTTGTATTCTTTCAGCAAATCTTCTAACAACTTAACACCTATTTTCTTATCGTTTTTCTCTAAAAAATCTTTCTTAAAACGTGGATCTAGAATGCTACAAATTTAAGCCATTGGCTTAATTTTTTCCCAATACTCTTTTAACTTCATTAACATCGATTCTATTTTTAGCTTCAAATTATAAAATTTTCTATCTTTTAAACGTTCTTCTAAGTGTTTTATCAATTGATTGAATATCAAATACAAGTGACTACAAGAGTTGTAGCTATCACCTGATAAGTCTAATGTACCTTATTTGAAAATAATAATTAAAAAGTTTTAAAAATTATTTTTTTAAATTAATTACTATGATTAAACGGTTCAAGAATTTCTAAAACTAGACTGGTATTGTTAAAATCTTCTAAATCTAAGAGTATATTTTCTTCCGGTTTCTCATCGTTTAAGTCTTTTGAAATTGCAGTCAAAGATTTTCTAGATTTTTCATTGCATTATCTATCGTGTCAAAAGTCGAATTCCATCTGATTTCAATATCAAGCGACACTGACAATTCTTTCTCTTTACATGTCTTCTGGTGAGATATAAATCGGCTTCCAATTTCAAAGACGCATTAACTTTTTTACAAACATATCTTATTTTTGAAATCGATTGACTTATTTCTTTACAGTCGAGACCATATTTTACAGCTAAATTTAAGATATGAGCCGAACATCGCATGTGAATGATTGAATTTATTGTATGATCAGCTTGTAAGTATTCCATTCCACTAACCATATTTGGTGCATTGTCTGTAGTTATTGACTGAACTTTGTGATTTAAATCAAATTCGTTTAGAGTCTTAAAGATATGAAAGTAACAATAAAAAATATTTATTTTTGAAGATTTGTTTGGAAAATATACTTTTTTTAAAGAATCGCTGAATGCAATCCATCGTGTGGATGTGGAAAAAAAAATCGAGAACAAATTTTTTCTTAACCCATTCGTTGTCAATGAAAAAACAATTAACGGTCATATAGGGTTCGTTTCCTAAAGAGACCCAACCGTCTGTTGATAGGTTAACTTTTAAAAAATGAAATTTAGTTATTTCTCTTATCAAAAAACTTTCAAATTAAGAAAGATATTAACTAAAGAATCTAAGCTACTTATTAAGGCTTTAAGCTTGATTATTGAATTTTCAAATTCATTATCCAATAGACGAGATATTGTATGTCTTTCTGGAACTTATATTATAATTTTTTATATTATAATTTATTGATAAGATGATTCAGAAGAAGATGGTGATGATGATGCCTCAGAAGGTGTAGAGCCAAAGGAAGAATTGGAAGAAACAGAGAAGAGAGGGAAGAAGATAAAGGAAGAGAAAGAGATGAAAGTGAAGAAGAGGAAGCGATTAGAAGACCAACAAGAAGAGTAGGGTTTCAAAGAGAAGCTGAAGAAGAACGAAGAAGATTTGAATACGACAATGAAGATGAGTAAGAAGAAAGAAGAAGAAGCCGTGGCATACCAAGAGACACAACAATGCACTCAATCAACTTAAAAGCTTTATTTTTTATATAAAAAATAATCATTTAATAAAATCTTAACATCTAATAAACTTTTTCTTTTATTTAAAATGATGATAAAAAGATGTATTGATGATTCTCATATGTTTCTTATTTTAAAAATATGAAGTTAAAAAACTTTTTAAATTTTTTTTTTCTTTTTGGTATCTTATAAGTTCATTTACTGAACTTAAAAAAATCTTAACATGAACTCAATAAGATTCCCATGAAGAAATTCGAAGTGTAAGTGGCAATCGAAGTTTCTTAATCAGATCTTGTTTAAGATCTTGATCAGAATCGATTTATGGGTAAATAAATGAAAAAAAATCGTTATTTAATAATTAATTCCTTACTTTTCCCCATTAGACTATACTCAATTGTTGTCAATATTATCTTGAAATTTTTTAAAATGTCATTAACTTTAACAATGCTTAAATCTAAAACAAAATAAATAAACTAAAAAATATGTACAAAACATACGCGTTGCAGACGTTTCTAATTGTATTGAAGTTGGATTTTCATTGAATTCTATTAATTAAAATTATTATTTATTGAAAAAATTATTTATTAAGTTAAACAAACTATCAGTGGTTTTATCTTTGAATACATTGATGTCCTTTCTCAAATTTTCAATGGTTTCTACTATTTCAATAACCTTCTTCTCATGCTTAAAATCAATGAAAAAATTTTAATTAACAAACTTATTTGATTACATACTGACATTAAGAGTTCTTTTATTTCACTCATGTCAGAAGATAACTAATTTGAACTAAAAAAAATGATAAAACCTGAATTTTTTAAAATAAATTTTTAAGAAGTTAAAAAAATCTTTGAAATAGTATGGTATTCAAAATTGTTTTAAATTTAAATATGCTAACCATTACATTCGAGCTTTTCAAATCTTTAGAGACTAGTATTATTAGAATTGGCCACGTATCATATCAACTAAGAAAGAGACATTTTTTGAAAAAATCACTCTAGCAAAATTGAAGATCATGCTTAAATGCTAGATATGAAATTAAAAAATATTAAAAAATTTTCATTACAAAAAAATCGATTTAATGATTAAATTTAGAGATTCTTTATGCCTAGAACAAATATTTTTTGATATTTAAAGATATAATTCGAAAAATTACCATCATCACCATGATCGGTGTAATAAGAATATTCCTAATTCGATGTAGTAAGCAAATCAAAAAAATTCTATATATTTAAGATAATCAAAATTAAAAGAATTTTAATAAACAAATTGTTTTTGTAAATAAAAAATTACTTTATTTATCTCTACTAATAAATTTATAATAAAATTGCTTCATCACTAATATAATAAAAAAAAAAACTCTTATTCTAATAAAACCTTTTTTATATAAAGAAATTTTTCTTTACAACAATAAAAATAATGTAATTTTTTATCAGATTCAAAAATGCTTGATTTGAATAATGAATCTAAAAGTAGTTTTGTTTAACAAACGAATACTCAAGTAATTTCTAGTCAAAGATTGATCGTTTAATTTTATTACTTATTTGGAATTTATTATTTGAATTTCTTTTAAAAGTTAATTTTGAATTTTGAATGCTAGATTCAAATTCTTTTGAAACAAAAAATTTCAAAATAAACTCTACAAAACATCAGTTTATAAGTTTAAATTATAAATCGATTTTATCAATCGGATGAGATAATATTTTTTTTTTATTTTGTTATAGGGATGATAACTAAGTTAAATCAATTGTTAAGCATTACTCTCCTTGTTTGATAGATATATTAATGTCTTGATTCGGAATCCTCTCCATATTCTTTCACCAATCTGACAAACTTTTTTAATGATATGAAAACTTTAGTAATGTTAAAAAATTTTTTGCTTAGTTTCATTCAACATTGATATTAAAAAATAATCTATTGTTTAGTTAGATTTTTCAATGAAAAATATTTTATTTTCCAAATTGGTAAACTTTGAAACAAAAATTTAAAAAATATTTTAAATATTCTGAATACAGTTTAAACAAGGTATCTTTATTGATAAAAATAAAAAAATTTGAGTGATCTAATCAAAAATAAAACAGGGGCAAATTTTCAATGCAAATCCTGTATTCCTCTTTATAAGATTTTTTTTTTAAAGAAGCTCAAGCAAAAGTTTTCCTGTCTTGATCTATTAACATACCTAATGGGGCATTAAGTGTTTGGATCGATGAACACGTAAGGTCTTACCATACTTTCCTACTTTGTTTGCTTCACCACAAAAACTTTCTGCGTCGAATTCAGAGCTGTTTGAATCTGAAACAGACTGGCTGTTTGTTTTATCCTGACATTTGACCCCTCAGTATTGACTCGAAGACATCATTTTCAATTTTATAACCAAGGATATGATCGTCCATCAAATAAGCACACTCACATAACCACACTTTCTGATAACCATGCCCCTAATATGCAAGTAATAATAAAAAGGTTTCTTCATTTTTCTCTTTTAAGCTGCTTGAAAGATGGAAGATCTAAGACGATGCTGGAAAGTGCCTTATAAGTCTACTATTGTAATTTGTTCGAGCAAAAGCTCGACTTGATCGACCTGCGAGTGGACGAGTTTGAGGACGCGCTGCTCGACGACTGTGGCAACGAGCGCAAAATCACCAAATCCTTCAACAACAGATCAGTAGACCTCACAAATTTTGATCAATACTTGCTTCAAGTACTGCGCAGATACCATTCGGACTTAATCATAGCAACCTGGGGCAAAGACGACTCGTCCAAGAGCGTCTACAACTCGTGGAACAGCCTGAACATCCTGGCCAAACTGGACATAATTTATAGCTCGACTGTCGCTTAACGACATTTATACCAAGCTAAGCGACTATCAAGCCATTTTTATGAAAAACTCTAATTTAAAGAAATAATAGCTTTTAATAATGAAAATTTTGATCAAATAAATTTAAAAAAAATAAATTTTCAATAAAAAGTCACAAGTATTATTTTATTTTAATTTTTGCATCATTCAGCTCTAAATTGGCAAATTATTTATTCAAAAAAATATATTTTTAAGATTAAAAATTTAATTCGAAATTAAAAGAAATAAAAAAACCTTTATTCTAATAGTAAAAGTTAAATAAAAAATTCTATTAATAGCCTAAAAAACTGTACAAAAACATATCACTAAAATTGAGTTATGTATTTTAAAGACATGTCAATAAATTTGCTTAATTACGCTAATTTAAAATTCAGATTTATTTATTTTATTTTATTTAAATAACCATGTTTTGCTTTATCTTTTCAACCACAACCACCTCCACTATCACATCCACCGCCTCCACCGCCTCCACTATCACATCCACCGCCTCCACCGCCTCCACTATCACATCCACCGCCTCCACCGCCTCCACTATAGCATCCACCGCCTGAATAATCCACAAAATTGGAACCTCCCCCTGAATATCCACTTGAATGTCCACCGCCTGAATATCCACTTGAATGTCTTCCACCTCCATTCCTAATATAAATCGGAAAATAATAATCCAATCCATGCATGAACATATCAATCCATCCATTAAAAATTGAATGCCTTTCCCGACTTAAGCTCATTAAAATAAAATGCTTGTGCTTCAATAAATCATGATAGCCAATAATATCCAAAAAAGAAAATTTTTTAATATCTATCAAATTAATTGGACGACATTCTTCCAATTTAAGACGAGATTCATCAATTGTTAAGGTTGACTTAGGTTGTAATAAAACATGCAATAAACTTATACCCAGTGCAATGCATAATAATCTTTCAGTATAAATATTGTTTTCATTCTCAATTATTAAATTTGCATTTTCATCTCTCAAAGATATTTTAACTCTCGATCCACACAAAATAAATTCAAAACTTTCATTAGAATGTACATTTACATTAAAATTAATCTGTGATTTGCTATCAAGTTCTACTATAGTAACATATAAATAACCTGAATTTTCTTCAAATGAACCCTTCCAACTTGTTAGTTTTTTTCCCTCCCAACTTGCCTTTATGATTGCAAAATCACCATTTTCACCTCTTACTAGCAAAGCTCTTTCTCTATTAGGGTTTAAACTACAGAAAGTAGGTTCAACTTGTCTTGGTGATGGAAGTTGACTTGAATCGATTAAATGAGCTGATGCAACACAACCACCATTGTACAAAATTCTTATACTTGACCATTTAAGTACAGGTATGTGCAATATTTCTGCATCGTAAACTTTTATTTCTTTATTTCTAACTGTAACGCTATGACAGGCTCTTAGACCAGGTTCGTTTTCTAAATTTTGAACACAATTTTCTATCATTGGGGTTAATATATCCTTATGAAATCGACCATGCCGAATGCCGGAAATATTTACTTTCTTCACTTCACCATCTTCAAGTCTATCTTTCAAGTCAAAAGACTTGCATTCGTCAATAATAAAAAACTTGTCTACTACTTCAAAATTATTTTTGACAAAATCGAATTTGATTAACTTCTTTTCACTTTTTACATTAAAGATAGAATACTTTAAGTAGCCTGAAAAATTTAAATTTCCAAAATTAATATTTAATGTTTGTTCTTTTGTTAAATTTTCATTTTTAATAGGCATTTCCAAACTTACGTCCAAATTGATACTGTTTTTTGAACTCGATCTATGACCTATTTTTATCACATTTATAAACTGTTCAATAAATTTATCTTTTAAATTAATTTTTAAAATTAATCTAGTTTCACTCTCATCAAATACAATTTCACGATTAGTCTTAAATTTATTAGTTAAAATTTCATCTGATATTATCAACTCATTTGTTGTTCTAAATAAACTAATTAACAAAATTCTCTTTTCATTATTTAAGGTAAGTTCATCAATTCGAAAATTTGCAGAGCGCAAAAATTTATAATCTTGCAAATTTAAATCATTACTTGTTGTATATTTAATTTCATTTGGTTCTGATCCCCTGTACATTCCACCTGAGAAGAAAAAATCTTCCCTAAAAGTTATTTTCCATGGTGTAAATGATTCAGAATAATAATTATGATATTTGCCATAATTGAAAATACAAGTGCCAGGTTTTGAGTCTTGTAATCGATCATTCACCGAGTTATCATGTGGAAATATTCTTCCAAGTATTTTACAGCAGTCCTGGTTGTACTCAATTGGAAAAAGCTGATGTGTATGCCAAATTATGGCAATTGCATAGCATGGAACAATAAAACGCTCTGGATAGCATTTATTATAATAGAGTAATTTTCTGTATCTTTCAAGTGCTGTTTTTAAAAATTTTTCTGAATGAAAATGCGGAAGAGAAACTTGGTAATTGAAGCTCTTTTGACGTTTACTTGATTCAAAAAGATCACAAGAAAATTTTGATTTGAAATTTTCATATGAAGCATCAACACTATTCGGTTTATTGTGGTCAAAAGAAAGACCAGTTTCATTTTCCCATATAGATACAGTTTGTACTTGTTTTAAATGCATCTCATTCAAGCTCTGACATGAATGTGGAAATATTGTTCCAAATGTTTCTTCCAGATCTTGTCTGTAGTGAATTGAGGAAAGCATATGACAATGCCATATCCAAGCCACATCCAATGGAGGATAGTATTTTGAGAAATCGAATTGATTTTTAAAAATTTTGTCACACAATGACAACCAGTGTTTTTCATATCTGTAAATGGCTCTCTTGATATCTGATTCTGAAAAATTCTTCTTATCAACCAATTTTAAAAATTCCTGTTGATTATGAGCTGATTTAACTAAGTTCAAACCATGAAAATTTATAAGTTGCCAGGGTTGGTTCATTTCGAGTATTTTTAATTTATTTTATTTAATAGCACACAAGATCAATGCTATTTATAAGCATATAATTTCGTGCTTACATATTAAATTAAACGAAATTATTATGAAATTTATTACAGAATTAAACAAATCTTGGTAAATTGAATTATTTCATAATTTTTCTGAAATTACTTATAAAAATATTCTTTTTACATATGAAGTTCAAATATTTCAGCAACCCATTCAGATGTTTTTAACTTTAATTGCATAAGGTTAATTCCTTGTGTATACCTCCTTTAATAAATCTGGACTTGAATGAATTTAAAGATAAAACCTCTGATCTTTGTTGAAGATGAGAAACTTAGTGAGCTTAGAACAAGACAGAATCTTCTTCTAAAGCGGAAATTTGGAATAAAAAGATTGGCAAGAATGAAGCCTGTTTTAGAATCATTAAATATTGAAAAAAAGAACAAATTTATAAGATTTTTTTCTTAAAGAAGCTCAAACAAAAGTTTCCTGTCCTGATCTATTTACATACCTAAGGGGACATTACGATACTCCCTGTGTAAATATTTCTCTAATTTTGAAAATAAAATATGTCATATATTTTGTATTGAGTAACATTTTATTTTCAAAACCAGTAAAACTTGCAGTGTAAGTGTTATAGATTTTGATTCAATTAATGCTAATAAAAATTGCGGACAAGTTGATTCTTTTTACTTAGATTTTTTTTAAATAGAAAAAAATGTAAACAATAGTCAAACAATTCTCGCCTTTTTAAAAACCAACTGTTTATGCTATTTCACAATTATTCTCAGATTCAACAAATAGCAAGTAAAAGTTGTGGTTAAGAGATTTCAAAATAATTCTCCTTTAATTTTATCTTTATTTACCTATTTACCATATTTAATTTAGCGAAGGCATTCGCATTGTGAATTTTGGTACAAAAAAAAATAAAAAAAATGTCAAAGCTTAAGTTCTGAAGGACCAAAAAATGTTCGGTGAACTGATATATACTTTGTACAACCAATATAGTGATCTGACAAAACTCTGCAATAAATCTGCAAAACTCAGAAAATTGCAAATTTGGTATATTATATCATATTAAAAATCCAACTTTAAGTGGTGGTTTAGATGACGTATCGTTGCTACAATTTACAAAAAATGTTTTGGTTGGCCCGAATCAAAGCTCTGGCATTTTTATGTATTATTTTGTTGTACCAAAATTCACAATGCCGATGGCATTTATCTTAAAAATTTATTGATCTGATTATATTTTTTTTTCAAAAACATCTACTCTAAAGTGGATTCTTTTTTATTTTATTTATTAATATGAGCAAGTTTTGATTCTACTAATAAAATAAAATAATAAGTCTAATATTAAAAATTATTTTTACTTCGTTAAACATTGGGTAGTGCAGTTGCATTTGACCGTTCCTTGACAGCTACCAATCTGGTTAACGGCTTGCCTTACGCTCAAAGATTTATCCAATCTTAATTTTAAATCAATTGGGCAATTCTTGACAAAATCAAAACTATTTCTTGCATACACCTACCTCACAAGCTAACTCAAGTGATTTATTTTAGTAAATTACTTAAATGTAACTAAAGTTTTATAAATTTACTGTTCTACGTAAATTACTATTTACGTAAATTTAGAAAATTACTGGAAAATATTTTAAAATATAATTTTTGTTTCATTATTTTAGAAATTTAATGATCAACAAGGAAATTTACACAATTCTGTGTTTTTCAATTTAACTATTACAAATCCAAAAATAAATCAAAATTTCAGGTTAAAACATATTATTTTAGGACTATTTCACACCCGGTTAACTTTTTTTTGGCCATTTAAAAGATTTCTTTCAATTTTTTTTAGAGAATATATGCAATTTTGAATTGAAAACTCAGTAAAATATTTTTAATATTATTAATATTTTTGCTTTTAATATCTGTCAATGGTTAAATAAAATTCAATATTTTTGCGATAATTTTTTGCTTACAAGTTTTTTTTAATACAAAATTTCTTGCTTTAAATATTCCTTTTTTTATGAAATAAGCATTCAGCACATCAAAGAATACTCAGTAAAAAATTAAACAAAACTAGAAATCTTTAAAAAACATAAAATCATTTTGAGTTTTTTTTTTTCGACTTTTTTTAATTTTGTATTACAAAATACAAAAAAATATAGTTTTCTTTATGTATTCAGAGGTTTAAAATGAAAATTTTAGAATAAGTAAGAATATTTCAATCTTTAGCTTTTAAAATGAATAATTTGAAAGAACTAATTTGTAAATAACAGGGCAACAAAAAAATTGCTGAGAAACGTTAGCCAAACACTGTCTTTGGTTTTTTTCATAAATATTATTTACAAAGTAAAATTTATCAACAAAACCAGATCACCTAGTCCGTACTCAAACTTACGTTTGAGTCTATCATGTCTAATTTTGGCTTTATCCATAACTATATCACGGTTCTAACTTTCAGCCTAAATTAAAAGAGCAATTGTTTAGGTAAACTGTAAAACAGAATTTTATTCAACTTAAAATGCTAATTTAAACTTTAAAAAAAAATTTATTCAAAAAATTCTAAAGCATCTATTCTGAACATTTAATTAGAAAAAAAATATTTCAAATGTTGTTAAATCAAAAATCAACTTTTTAAAAGATACCGTTTTTATTAATTAACACCAGCAATAAGCACGAATAATAAATAACAATTAAGATGTGACAAAAATCTAATTTATTAAAAGAGAATATCAAAAAAAAATATTAAAATTAAAAGATTAAAAAACATTACCAATCCAATTTGAATTTAATAAATTTACAATAAATCTTGAAAAAAAAATTGAAATAAAATAGCTTAAAAAAGATTTTAACAAAAAAAAATTATATTTGCCATAAATTCAAACATTAATTGATTGAAAATCTCACAAATTAACATTTAACTATTAAACCAATTCAAGAACGCAGTTTTTGATTAATTTAAACAATAAAAATTATTTACAAAACCAATTCTACAAATCAATTGACTCAGTAGAACAAATCAACTCTTTAGACATGATAAAATTTTTGCCAACCGGTGAGCCCATTTTGCACTGGTTTCTATTTTTTCTCGATTCGTCCAGCATAGAACCATTTTCATTCTCCGCAATGCTGGACAAATTGGAACTCACCTGATTAGAGACCATGTTGAGCCTTTTCAGCGACCTGTTCTTGTTCAGCTTTCTAAAAATTTGCGGACTTAATCCATTTTGCTCACTCTCATTTTTGATTATGTAGTGCTCACGCGGTGTCTCCTTGAGAAATTTCTTGCTAAAAATGCTCGGCACCCTGATCGGCGAAACGCCTAGTTTGCCAATTCTTCGCCCATTCAGCGAGCTTGAGCTCTCCTTGAATTTTTTGATTCTCAATGACGAATTGCAAAATCTATACGGTGACAGCTTTCTCTGCTCAATTTCACTCACTTGCTTGCTCACCTTTCCATTCATGGTCTCTTTGAGCTTGAATAGAGACTGTCTGCGCAAACATGACTGCAGCATATTTTCATTTTTGACATTCTCTTGCTCCAAACTCTTGACAAAATCACCATCTTTGAACTGGAATGGCTCAAAATGTATCATTTTTCGCTGCTCCTCAATTATTGGATTAGTCACGTGTTCCTCTTTTGACAATTCAGTCATACTGTCTTGGCTGGCCATCTGGGACTCATTGGACGCCGAGTCGTTCAGCAACACATCAGCTGACAGTGACTTTTTGCGCAACAGCTTGTTGACAGACTCGGTCACTGATTCGGAACATGTGGTTTGGTTGGTAAGGTCGAGTTTTTTTTTTTCTGAATGAAAATTGCTCAAAGAAAAGCTTCTGGACATTTTTGGCGACTTGTGGCCAGACTCTTCCAAAATCGTCCTCTATTTTCACCTCGCATATGTTTTCTTCACCGTCATATTCGTCAGGCAGATCTTCGTCACCATTAAACGCTATGTCAAGTATCCGGGCGTCGTTAAGATCGTCCGGATTAGCGTTGTTGGTCACTATGCTTATTTTGTCAGCGTTTTCGTCATCCTCCTGGTCGAGGACCATGGCCATGTTCAGCGAAGTCGATGACACACTGCTGATCATTTTTTTTAGGCTTCACAATGTCATCATTGCTGATGGTGTTGTTGGCGCGCGCACATGCCAGGTTCTTGAACTCAGGTGTATTTGGAACTGATGATTTTCGGGTCCTTTAGTCCACTGACAGGCCTGTTTTTGGTGTGTTTGGATGGATGATGGTGGTGATGGTGATTTGAAAGTCATATCCTTGATTATCTATGAATATTTTTTCTAATCATAAAGAATCTCTAAATTTAATTATTAAATTCGATTTTTTTGTAATGAAAATTTTTTAATATTTTTTAATTTCAAATCTAGCATTTAAGCATGATCTTTAATTTTGCTAGAGTGATTTTTTCAAAAAATTTCGATATCTTTCATAGTTGATATGATACGTGGCCAATTCTAATAATACTAGTCTCTAATGATTTGAATAGCTCGAGTGTAATGGTATGCATATTTAAGTTTAAAAAAATTCTAAATACCATACTATTTTTAAAATATTTTTTAACTTCTGTAAAATTTATTTTAAAACATTCAGGCTTTATCATTTTTTTTAGATCAAATTAGTTATCTGCTGACATGAGTGAAATAAAAGAACTCTTAATATCAGTATGTAATCAAATTAATTTGTTAATTAAAATTTTTTAATTGATTTTAAGCTTGAGAAGAAGGTTATTGAAATAGAAGAAACCATTAAAAATGTGAAAAAGGACTTAGATGACTTGAAAAATTTGAGAAAGGACTTAGATGACTTGAAAAATTTGAGAAAGGACTTCAATGAATTCAAAGATAAAACCACTGATAGTTTGTTTAACTTAAAAAATAATTTTTTCAATAAATAATAATTTTAATTAATAGAATTCAATGAAATTACAACTTCAATTCAATTAGAAACGTCTGCAACGCGTATGCTTTGTACATATTTTTAGTTTATTTATTTTGTTATAGATTTAAGCCTTGTTAAAATTAATGACATTTTAACAAACTTAAAGATAAGATTGACAACAATTGAGCAAAGTCTAATGGGGAAAAGTAAGGAATTAATTATTAAATAGCGATTTTTTTTCATTTATTTATTGATTATTTTAGTTTATTATTTTTGTTTTATTTTTAATAAAATAAAAAGTTATTTTTTCGAAATTTAGTTAATATTTTTTATTATTTTTCAAATTTTGGTTATTTTTACTCGGCATGTTTTAAATTGTAAATTTAAAAATAACTTGTTAATCGAGTTTTTTATTTCCATTTTTTTTGTAGCCGGATGGCGTCGAATAGTAGCTTGGATTATAACAAATGCTATATCAATAATACAGACAATTATTATGTTTATGCAATTTGTCGTCAATATATGGGCAATAATTATTACAAAAAAAAAGGTTTTTTAATATTATTCACATGAAAGCAAATCTTTTTTTTCATAATAAATAATAAAAATCATTTCTTTTTTGTGTTTAAATCACATTTTTTATGTATTTTAAGCATTTTTAATCACAAAAAAGGAAATTTTATTAATTTCATTTTAAATGCCAAAAATTAATTGAAAATATCCATAAATTTAAATTTACGTTTTTTTTATTTTACATTTTTAGAAATAATTGCGTAATTAAATTTCAAATTCTAACATGCTTAAGTTTTGAGTTTAAATTAAACAACGTAATTTCAAAATTTCAAAAAAGTTAAATAGAAAAAAAAACTTGCCAGTTCTTGTTTTATCCATGCAATTAATTATGTTTTAAATTTTCGAACACAAATTAAAAAAAAACATTTTCAAATATCAAACAGTTTTGACCGAATATTAATTTAAAAACATTTGAAATTTCAAATAATTATTTTTGCGAAAAAAAGTTAATTATAAATACTCCTTGAGCTGAAGCCAATTAATAAATCCATAATAAATTTCGTTTGTCAAATTCGAAATGAATAAAGCTAAGAGAATTTCAAACTAAAAACTAAATCTATTGTTAAGCTGGTGGTTCGGGAGGAGAGAATAAAAAGATAAGTTTAGTTAGTGTTAATGCTTTATTTATCTGGAGGAGTTTTTAACTGATAATCCCTCAAATTAGAAAATACAAATCTATTCATAAAAGAAATTGTCTGCAGACACAAATTGAGTTTTGAAAACTTATTTCTTAAGATTTTAACCAACTTTTGTTTTTTAACAAAATACCCAAAAATTTCAACACCTCTAAAATTAATCCTATTCTTAAGGATAGTTAAAAAAGTAATAGTGATTTAAATAACATTAGACCAGTATCTATTTCAAATTGTCTAGCCCAAATTTTTGAAAAATTAATTTTAATGAACTCGCCTGGGCTCAACAAATTTAGTAAAAATCAATTTGGTTTTAGAAAAAAAACATCATGTAACCATGCAATTTTTGTTTTTAAAGAAACTGTTCTTAATTACATCTACAAGGGCTCAGTTTGTTGACTGGCGTCACTCGACGCAGAAAAAGCATTCGAAAAGGTCTGGAGAGATGGTCTCTTTTTTAAACTCCTTAAAAAACTTCACAAGTCATGTTGTGTTCTTTTAAAAACCTATTATAACTCTGCTTTTGCTGTTATATCATTTCCTATTAGCTCTCAGTCTGAACCTTTCAAAGCTGAATCGAGATTGAAACAAGGTGAAATAATATCTCCATTTTTGTTCCAACTCAGTAGAACAAATCAACTCTTTAGACATGATAAAATTTTTGCCAACCGGTGAGCCCATTTTGCACTGGTTTCTATTTTTTCTCGATTCGTCCAGCATAGAACCATTTTCATTCTCCGCAATGCTGGACAAATTGGAACTCACCTGATTAGAGACCATGTTGAGCCTTTTCAGCGACCTGTTCTTGTTCAGCTTTCTAAAAATTTGCGGACTTAATCCATTTTGCTCACTCTCATTTTTGATTATGTAGTGCTCACGCGGTGTCTCCTTGAGAAATTTCTTGCTAAAAATGCTCGGCACCCTGATCGGCGAAACGCCTAGTTTGCCAATTCTTCGCCCATTCAGCGAGCTTGAGCTCTCCTTGAATTTTTTCATTCTCAATGGCGAATTGCAAAATCTATACGGTGACAGCTTTCTCTGCTCAATTTCACTCACTTGCTTGCTCACCTTTCCATTCATGGTCTCTTTGAGCTTGAATAGAGACTGTCTGCGCAAACATGACTGCAGCATATTTTCATTTTTGACATTCTCTTGCTCCAAACTCTTGACAAAATCACCATCTTTGAACTGGAATGGCTCAAAATGTATCATTTTTCGCTGCTCCTCAATTATTGGATTAGTCACGTGTTCCTCTTTTGACAATTCAGTCATACTGTCTTGGCTGGCCATCTGGACCTCATTGGACGCCGAGTCGTTCAGCAACACATCAGCTGACAGTGACTTTTTGCGCAACGGCTTGTTGACAGACTCGGTCACTGATTCGGAACATGTGGTTTGGTTTGTGAGAACTCGAACTCGATGAGCCCAGAAGAAGTCTCAGTTCGATCTTTTTTTTTTTCCTTTAGAAAATTTAAAGCATTAAAAGCCAATCGAATTCATATTAGGAAATTGTATTAATTATTTAATTGTAAGAAATAATAATAATAATTTTTGTTTTGCAAATTAATCATTGAATTGAATTTTTAAAATAAAAAATTTTATTTTTTTTTGTCCTAGAAGTATGTATTTTTCGATTTGTTTCTAAAAACAGCTTTTTTTTAAAGGTTCAATGTTGTATTAGTAGTATTAGTAGTAGTATATATAGCTGTGACACAAAGTTACCTGTGTGGATGTAGGTTATAACGCTACGTCATATCAGCTCTTATCTGTTCTGCCAATGGTTACGCCACGTGAGCATCTACAGCGGTTTTAATAAAAACGTAACGCAAGCGATCCGGCCGGCCGGCCAACGGTAACTTTGGCGTCCCAACACGTCCGCCCCGTCCGACCTTACTAGCCGGCCGACCTAAGCGACCTTGCCGGCCGACCTAAGCGACCTTGCCGGCCGACCTAAGCGACCTTGCCGGCCGACCTAAGCGACCTTGCCGGCCGACCTAAGCGACCTTGCCGGCCGACCTAAGCGACCTTGCCGGCCGACCTAAGCGACCTTGCCGGCCGACCTAAGCGACCTTGCCGGCCGACCTAAGCGACCTTGCCGGCCGACCTAAGCGACCTTGCCGGCCGACCTAAGCGACCTTGACCTTGATTTTAAGCTTGAGAAGAAGGTTATTGAAATAGAAGAAACCATTAAAAATGTGAAAAAGGACTTAGATGACTTGAAAAATTTGAGAAAGGACTTAGATGACTTGAAAAATTTGAGAAAGGACTTCAATGAATTCAAAGATAAAACCACTGATAGTTTGTTTAACTTAAAAAATAATTTTTTCAATAAATAATAATTTTAATTAATAGAATTCAATGAAATTACAACTTCAATTCAATTAGAAACGTCTGCAACGCGTATGCTTTGTACATATTTTTAGTTTATTTATTTTGTTATAGATTTAAGCCTTGTTAAAATTAATGACATTTTAACAAACTTAAAGATAAGATTGACAACAATTGAGCAAAGTCTAATGGGGAAAAGTAAGGAATTAATTATTAAATAGCGATTTTTTTTCATTTATTTATTGATTATTTTAGTTTATTATTTTTGTTTTATTTTTAATAAAATAAAAAGTTATTTTTTCGAAATTTAGTTAATATTTTTTATTATTTTTCAAATTTTGGTTATTTTTACTCGGCATGTTTTAAATTGTAAATTTAAAAATAACTTGTTAATCGAGTTTTTTATTTCCATTTTTTTTGTAGCCGGATGGCGTCGAATAGTAGCTTGGATTATAACAAATGCTATATCAATAATACAGACAATTATTATGTTTATGCAATTTGTCGTCAATATATGGGCAATAATTATTACAAAAAAAAAGGTTTTTTAATATTATTCACATGAAAGCAAATCTTTTTTTTCATAATAAATAATAAAAATCATTTCTTTTTTGTGTTTAAATCACATTTTTTATGTATTTTAAGCATTTTTAATCACAAAAAAGGAAATTTTATTAATTTCATTTTAAATGCCAAAAATTAATTGAAAATATCCATAAATTTAAATTTACGTTTTTTTTATTTTACATTTTTAGAAATAATTGCGTAATTAAATTTCAAATTCTAACATGCTTAAGTTTTGAGTTTAAATTAAACAACGTAATTTCAAAATTTCAAAAAAGTTAAATAGAAAAAAAAACTTGCCAGTTCTTGTTTTATCCATGCAATTAATTATGTTTTAAATTTTCGAACACAAATTAAAAAAAAACATTTTCAAATATCAAACAGTTTTGACCGAATATTAATTTAAAAACATTTGAAATTTCAAATAATTATTTTTGCGAAAAAAAGTTAATTATAAATACTCCTTGAGCTGAAGCCAATTAATAAATCCATAATAAATTTCGTTTGTCAAATTCGAAATGAATAAAGCTAAGAGAATTTCAAACTAAAAACTAAATCTATTGTTAAGCTGGTGGTTCGGGAGGAGAGAATAAAAAGATAAGTTTAGTTAGTGTTAATGCTTTATTTATCTGGAGGAGTTTTTAACTGATAATCCCTCAAATTAGAAAATACAAATCTATTCATAAAAGAAATTGTCTGCAGACACAAATTGAGTTTTGAAAACTTATTTCTTAAGATTTTAACCAACTTTTGTTTTTTAACAAAATACCCAAAAATTTCAACACCTCTAAAATTAATCCTATTCTTAAGGATAGTTAAAAAAGTAATAGTGATTTAAATAACATTAGACCAGTATCTATTTCAAATTGTCTAGCCCAAATTTTTGAAAAATTAATTTTAATGAACTCGCCTGGGCTCAACAAATTTAGTAAAAATCAATTTGGTTTTAGAAAAAAAACATCATGTAACCATGCAATTTTTGTTTTTAAAGAAACTGTTCTTAATTACATCTACAAGGGCTCAGTTTGTTGACTGGCGTCACTCGACGCAGAAAAAGCATTCGAAAAGGTCTGGAGAGATGGTCTCTTTTTTAAACTCCTTAAAAAACTTCACAAGTCATGTTGTGTTCTTTTAAAAACCTATTATAACTCTGCTTTTGCTGTTATATCATTTCCTATTAGCTCTCAGTCTGAACCTTTCAAAGCTGAATCGAGATTGAAACAAGGTGAAATAATATCTCCATTTTTGTTCCAACTCAGTAGAACAAATCAACTCTTTAGACATGATAAAATTTTTGCCAACCGGTGAGCCCATTTTGCACTGGTTTCTATTTTTTCTCGATTCGTCCAGCATAGAACCATTTTCATTCTCCGCAATGCTGGACAAATTGGAACTCACCTGATTAGAGACCATGTTGAGCCTTTTCAGCGACCTGTTCTTGTTCAGCTTTCTAAAAATTTGCGGACTTAATCCATTTTGCTCACTCTCATTTTTGATTATGTAGTGCTCACGCGGTGTCTCCTTGAGAAATTTCTTGCTAAAAATGCTCGGCACCCTGATCGGCGAAACGCCTAGTTTGCCAATTCTTCGCCCATTCAGCGAGCTTGAGCTCTCCTTGAATTTTTTCATTCTCAATGGCGAATTGCAAAATCTATACGGTGACAGCTTTCTCTGCTCAATTTCACTCACTTGCTTGCTCACCTTTCCATTCATGGTCTCTTTGAGCTTGAATAGAGACTGTCTGCGCAAACATGACTGCAGCATATTTTCATTTTTGACATTCTCTTGCTCCAAACTCTTGACAAAATCACCATCTTTGAACTGGAATGGCTCAAAATGTATCATTTTTCGCTGCTCCTCAATTATTGGATTAGTCACGTGTTCCTCTTTTGACAATTCAGTCATACTGTCTTGGCTGGCCATCTGGACCTCATTGGACGCCGAGTCGTTCAGCAACACATCAGCTGACAGTGACTTTTTGCGCAACGGCTTGTTGACAGACTCGGTCACTGATTCGGAACATGTGGTTTGGTTTGTGAGAACTCGAACTCGATGAGCCCAGAAGAAGTCTCAGTTCGATCTTTTTTTTTTTCCTTTAGAAAATTTAAAGCATTAAAAGCCAATCGAATTCATATTAGGAAATTGTATTAATTATTTAATTGTAAGAAATAATAATAATAATTTTTGTTTTGCAAATTAATCATTGAATTGAATTTTTAAAATAAAAAATTTTATTTTTTTTTGTCCTAGAAGTATGTATTTTTCGATTTGTTTCTAAAAACAGCTTTTTTTTAAAGGTTCAATGTTGTATTAGTAGTATTAGTAGTAGTATATATAGCTGTGACACAAAGTTACCTGTGTGGATGTAGGTTATAACGCTACGTCATATCAGCTCTTATCTGTTCTGCCAATGGTTACGCCACGTGAGCATCTACAGCGGTTTTAATAAAAACGTAACGCAAGCGATCCGGCCGGCCGGCCAACGGTAACTTTGGCGTCCCAACACGTCCGCCCCGTCCGACCTTACTAGCCGGCCGACCTGAGCGAACTTGCCGGCCGACCAAAGAGACCTAGCCGGCCGACCTAAGAGACTTAGGCAAGGTCGCTTAGGTCGGCCGGCAAGGTCGCTTAGGTCGGCCGGCAAGGTCGCTTAGGTCGGCCGGCAAGGTCGCTTAGGTCGGCCGGCAAGGTCGCTTAGGTCGGCCGGCAAGGTCGCTTAGGTCGGCCGGCAAGGTCGCTTAGGTCGGCCGGCAAGGTCGCTTAGGTCGGCCGGCAAGGTCGCTTAGGTCGGCCGGCAAGGTCGCTTAGGTCGGCCGGCAAGGTCGCTTAGGTCGGCCGGCAAGGTCGCTTAGGTCGGCCGGCAAGGTCGCTTAGGTCGGCCGGCAAGGTCGCTTAGGTCGGCCGGCAAGGTCGCTTAGGTCGGCCGGCAAGGTCGCTTAGGTCGGCCGGCAAGGTCGCTTAGGTCGGCCGGCAAGGTCGCTTAGGTCGGCCGGCAAGGTCGCTTAGGTCGGCCGGCAAGGTCGCTTAGGTCGGCCGGCAAGGTCGCTTAGGTCGGCCGGCAAGGTCGCTTAGGTCGGCCGGCAAGGTCGCTTAGGTCGGCCGGCAAGGTCGCTTAGGTCGGCCGGCAAGGTCGCTTAGGTCGGCCGGCAAGGTCGCTTAGGTCGGCCGGCAAGGTCGCTTAGGTCGGCCGGCAAGGTCGCTTAGGTCGGCCGGCAAGGTCGCTTAGGTCGGCCGGCAAGGTCGCTTAGGTCGGCCGGCAAGGTCGCTTAGGTCGGCCGGCAAGGTCGCTTAGGTCGGCCGGCAAGGTCGCTTAGGTCGGCCGGCAAGGTCGCTTAGGTCGGCCGGCAAGGTCGCTTAGGTCGGCCGGCAAGGTCGCTTAGGTCGGCCGGCAAGGTCGCTTAGGTCGGCCGGCAAGGTCGCTTGTATTGGTTGCTTTATCCAAATTTGATTGTAGATTGTGACGATCGGTTGTGTTCTTTATTGCAGCAAAAAGTTTCGTGTCATCAGCAAACAATTTGCAAAATTGTTAAAATTGTCCTGGCATATCGTTTATGAACAGCAAAAAAAGAAGCAGTCCTTATATGGATCCATGTGGTATCCCTGATAAAACATCTCTCCAAGATGAAACTACATCGCCGAGAATCACTCTTTGACGCCTTCCACTAAGATATGATCTGATCTAGCTGACAAGTTGAACGTCAAAGCCAAAAGACCTTAATTTAGCTAGTGTTCCCGCGTGAGAAACCATAATAAGCTTAAGCGAAATCCAAGCAGATAAGGTCCACTGAGAACCCTCGATTGATTGTTTCTGTAATGATATCTAGAGTTTCCAGTAAATTTGTCATGCAAGATTTTTTTTTTCACGAATCCATGCTGGTGTTTCGTGATTAAGTAGTGAAGTGATAAGAGTGTAACCATTGGCGATTTAACTAGTTTTTCCATGATTTTTCCGATGATAGCTGTTAGCGAGATTGGTCTGTAGTTTTGCTTTCCAGTTTTGATGCCTTTTTTAAATCCTGGTGTGATGTTTGCATCTTTCCATGCGTTAGGAACGATGCCCGTGATAAATGATGCAGTGTAAATGATTGAGAGAATGCTTGCTATTGTTTAAGCGCAGTTTTTGAGAATGAAGGGGTGGACACCATCGCTACCGGATGCTTTATGTGCATCTAATTTATTCAATTCGTAAAAAATGGATTTTTGAGAGAAGTTATCGAGAAAAATTGTACATTAACAGTGGTGATTTGCTTTTTGTATTTTACAAAAATTTACGTAAATTTACGTAATTTTACGTAAATTTACCAAATTTTACGTAAATTTACGTAACTTTTTTTAAATGGTTAATATATGATTTGCATTTTTCAACTGTTAATAACTTTTGAAACTCTTCTATTGCATGTTTAGCGTCGTCATCGTTTTTTATATTTTTTTTTCGTATAAAAGTTTTCATTTCATTCCAAACAAGTTCAATTGGATTTAGATCTGGAGATTTTGGTGGCGACTTAATCTTAAAAAATCAAAAAATTTTTACCCCTTTCAATCATAGTTTTTGAACATTTAAAATTACCCATAAGACGTTATTAGTTTCTAGATATTTCTTACAAAGCCCTGAAATATGTTTAGGGTCATTATCCTGATGCAGTTTAAAAAAAAAATCGTATTTGGTTGCTCCAAACGGCAATAGAAATTCACCTAATATCTCTTGGTATAATTCTGCATCGAGATTTTCCTTAAATATCTTTAATTTAACTATTAAAAATAATAATACGATAATAATCATTCCTGCAAAATTTGTTGTACCCTTATATGATATTCCAGCCCATATGTTTAGGGCCGATAGTAAAAGTTTACCACAAATTTATTAAATCTAGAACAAATATTATATGAATTATAACAAAAATATTAAAAACAACACAAATGATGAATATCAGAACAAATTTAATATAATATTAACGGAAAATAAAAATGTTGCACATAAATGAAAAAAATGTAACAGATATATTAGAGTAATCACTAATCAATTAAAAAATTAACTATCTGAGTTAATTAATAATTAATTGAGTGATTTAATTAACTTAATGTATAACTTATCAGTATAAAACAGATAGAAATGTGGATGAGATTCAACTTAATCATATGAATTCAGAAAGCGTAGAACCAAAAACTCAATCGCACGAGAGTGTCTTGTTAGATCCATCAGACCAAACTCTTGATGATGTTGACGTATTTTCAGGCGAAATCTTAAAAAGCCACAAGTCAAAAAAGAAAAGAGGAAAAGCTATAATGTACGATATGCATTGTGAATTCGACAATTTCAAAGACATGGAACGAGATGTACTTGACGGGAAAGTGAATGGAGACACGTGGATATTTAAAAAACAAGACGGAGACAAATATAGATATTATTGTAAATATCTGAATAACGGTTGTCGGGCAGCACTTTATCTGGAAGTAAACGATGGGACAACAGGTAGATGTTTTGTTTCAGAAGATGATCACACGAACCACATAGAAGAAGAGAATAAACAAAAAATTGACGACGATGTAATCAATCGAATAAAATACTTAGAAAGTTTGGGACAAAAGACTGAGCGTATCATTCATGAGTTAATCAAGCAAGGAATCAATCCTCCAAAAAAAGATAAAATTAATTACATTTTAAGAAAAATTCGTAAAGGAAAAAAAGTAACTCCTCAGCCAACTTTGAACGACGTTTTGACATGGTGTGAAAAATATCAAGAAATTCCGGAGAATGAAAACGAAGTATTTGTCGGGTTATTCGAATTAGAGTCATTCCCAGAACAAAAATTCAGAGTATTTTTGGCAACAAAGAATTTAATAAAAATCGCACTAGAGGCATCGTATACACTGTCTGATGCGACTTACAAGCTCACTTATGGTGGTTTTCCTGCTCTTACAGGTGGAACAACAGACAAAGACAAGACATTTCATCCATATGGTTTGGCTTTATGTAGTAACCAAAAAGGAGTCGATTTTGCCTTTTTTTTCAAAGCAGTAAAAGCTTCGGCTCTAAAAATTTATGGAGTTACTATTTCACCAACAATTCTAGTAGCTGACAGCGCAGACGCTATAAAAAATGGATTTAAAGAAGTTTTTACAATGAGTAAAAGAGTCAACTGCTGGGCACATGTTAAAAGGAACATAGACAAGCGTATTGGTTTATTTTCAATTTATTAATATTTTCAAAAGAACTCAAGGCAGTAATAACTAAAGACATTCAATTGTTTCAAGATTTGTTCGACCAAAATTTATTTGAAACAAGTGTTGAACTTTTTGAAAATAAATGGAAATCAAAAAAAGTCAAAGAAATAGATGATTTTGTAAACTATTTTGTCAATGAATGGTGTATCAAAAACAACGGTTGGTATGAAGGCTATTGCGAGGATCAAATGTTGCCAAGCACAACTAATGGGTTAGAATCAAGTCACGAAAAAATCAAAAGTGGATTAAGAGGACGAAGACTCGGCTTGTTAGAATTTTTAAATTAATGTCGCGAAAATATGATCAAATTTTGGTCAATCATTCGGTCTGATACAATCGAAACAACAAATCCAGATACAAACGAACAACTGGAATTCGACAATATTAACATCAAGGAATTTCACAATGAGCCAGGACCTATTGACAAAGGGGGCTTAGATATCTTCTCTAGTTTGAAAGGATGTTCTTTTTAAAATTGACTTAACTTTATGATAGACGTACTTTTTATCCTTTCTGACTTTTTCTAGTCAAAAAGGATGTTCTTTTTGTACTTTTTATTTTTCAATCAAAGTCTTGGTCTAAAATAGACGTACTTTTTTTCCTTTTTGACTTTTTCTAGTCAAAAAGGATGTTCTTTTTGTACTTTTTATTTTTCAATCGAAGTATTAGTCTAAAATAGACGTACTTTTTATCCTTTTTGACTTTTTCTAGTCAAAAAGGATGTTCTTTTTGTACTTTTTATTTTTCAATCGAAGTATTAGTCTAAAATAGACGTACTTTTTAACCTTTTTGACTTTTTCTAGTCAAAAAGGATGTTCTTTTTGTACTTTTTATTTTTCAATCAAAGTCTTGGTCTAAAATAGACGTACTTTTTATCCTTTTTGACTTTTTCTAGTCAAAAAGGATGTTCTTTTTGTACTTTTTATTTTTCAATCAAAGTCTTGGTCTAAAATAGACGTACTTTTTATCCTTTCTGACTTTTTCTAGTCAAAAAGGATGTTCTTTTTGTACTTTTTATTTTTCAATCAAAGTCTTGGTCTAAAATAGACGTACTTTTTTTCCTTTTTGACTTTTTCTATTCAAAAAGGATGTTCTTTTTGTACTTTTTATTTTTCAATTAAAGTATTAGTCTAAAATAGACGTACTTTTTATCCTTTCTGACTTTTTCTAGTCAAAAAGGATGTTCTTTTTGTACTTTTTATTTTTCAATCAAAGTCTTGGTCTAAAATAGACGTACTTTTTATCCTTTCAAACTTTTTCTAGTCAAAATGGATGTTCTTTTTGTACTTTTTATTTTTCAATCAAAGTCTTGGTCTAAAATAGACGTACTTTTTATCCTTTTTGACTTTTTCTAGTCAAAAAGGATGTTCTTTTTGTACTTTTTATTTTTCAATCAAAGTCTTGGTCTAAAATAGACGTACTTTTTATCCTTTCTGACTTTTTCTAGTCAAAAAGGATGTTCTTTTTGTACTTTTTATTTTTCAATCAAAGTCTTGGTCTAAAATAGACGTACTTTTTTTCCTTTTTGACTTTTTCTAGTCAAAAAGGATGTTCTTTTTGTACTTTTTATTTTTCAATTAAAGTATTAGTCTAAAATAGACGTACTTTTTATCCTTTCTGACTTTTTCTAGTCAAAAAGGATGTTCTTTTTGTACTTTTTATTTTTCAATCAAAGTCTTGGTCTAAAATAGACGTACTTTTTATCCTTTCAAACTTTTTCTAGTCAAAATGGATGTTCTTTTTGTACTTTTTATTTTTCAATCAAAGTCTTGGTCTAAAATAGACGTACTTTTTATCCTTTTTGACTTTTTCTAGTCAAAAAGGATGTTCTTTTTGTACTTTTTATTTTTCAATCAAAGTCTTGGTCTAAAATAGACGTACTTTTTATCCTTTCTGACTTTTTCTAGTCAAAAAGGATGTTCTTTTTGTACTTTTTATTTTTCAATCAAAGTATTAGTCTAAAATAGACGTACTTTTTATCCTTTTTGACTTTTTCTAGTCAAAAAGGATGTTCTTTTTGTACTTTTTATTTTTCAATCAAAGTCTTGGTCTAAAATAGACGTACTTTTTATCCTTTCTGACTTTTTCTAGTCAAAAAGGATGTTCTTTTTGTACTTTTTATTTTTCAATCAAAGTCTTGGTCTAAAATAGACGTACTTTTTATCCTTTTTGACTTTTTCTAGTCAAAAAGGATGTTCTTTTTGTACTTTTTATTTTTCAATCAAAGTCTTGGTCTAAAATAGACGTACTTTTTATCCTTTCTGACTTTTTCTAGTCAAAAAGGATGTTCTTTTTGTACTTTTTATTTTTCAATCAAAGTCTTGGTCTAAAATAGACATACTTTTTATCATTTCTGACTTTTTCTAGTCAAAAAGGATGTTCTTTTTGTACTTTTTATTTTTCAATCAAAGTCTTGGTCTAAAATAGACGTACTTTTTATCCTTTTTGACTTTTTCTAGTCAAAAAGGATGTTCTTTTTGTACTTTTTATTTTTCAATCAAAGTCTTGGTCTAAAATAGACGTACTTTTTATCCTTTCTGACTTTTTCTAGTCAAAAAGGATGTTCTTTTTGTACTTTTTATTTTTCAATCAAAGTCTTGGTCTAAAATAGACGTACTTTTTATCCTTTCTGACTTTTTCTAGTCAAAAAGGATGTTCTTTTTGTACTTTTTATTTTTCAATCAAAGTCTTGGTCTAAAATAGACATACTTTTTATCATTTCTGACTTTTTCTAGTAAAAAAGGAAGTTCTTTTTGTACTTTTTATAATTTATATTGACTTTAGTTTAGAATAGAATTCCTTTTCTAAATTTCTTTTAAAAAATTTTAATTATTAATTCTTTGTATAGAAAAGAGGAATTTTTTTATCTATTGTATCTTTCCCTTAATTCAAAAAACCCGAATTCCCTAAAGCTCCTTTTATTTTTATTTTGTTTAAACGAAAATAACCCTTTAATAAACCCTAATTTGACAAAGTTCTTGACGTCTTACGACGTCAATCGCTTAGTCAAAATATGGTTTATTAAAGGGTTATTTTCCTTTAACTAAAAAATCCTATTGAGAACTTTAATTTTTATAATATATCTTTTTCCTAAATAAAAATTTTATTTTTTTGAACATCCTTTCTCATAGAAAAAAAACTAAAAGGATAAAAAGGACGTCTTTTCAAGACTAAAGCAAAAAAATAATTTTTTAAAAGTATAAAAAGAACATCCTTTTTTACAGAAAAAAAACAAAAAGGATAAAAAGGACGTCTTTTCTAGACAAAAGCAAAAATATGATATTTTAAAAGTATAAAAAGAACATCCTTTCTTATAGAATAAAAACAAAGGGATAGAAAGGAAGTTTTTTCTAGACTAAAGCAAAAATATAATTTTTTAAAAGTAAAAAAAGAACATCCTTTTTTACAGAAAAAAAACAAAAAGGATAAAAAGGACGTCTTTTCTAGACTAAAGCAAAAATAAAATTTTTTTAAAGTATAAAATGAAAATCCTTTTTTACAGAAAAAAAACAAAAAGGATAAAAAGGACGTCTTTTCAAGACTAAAGCAAAAATATCATTTTTTAAAAGTATAAAAAGAACATCCTTTTTTACAGAAAAAAACAAAAAGGATAAAAAGGACGTTCTTTCTAGACTAATGCAAAGATAAAATTTTTTAAAAGTATAAAAAGAACATCCTTTTTTACAGAAAAAAAACAAAAAGGATAAAAAGGACGTCTTTTCTAGACTAAAGCAAAAATATAATTTTTTAAAGTATAAAAAGAACATCCTTTCTTATAGAAAAAAAACAAAAAGGATAAAAAGGAAATCTTTTCTAGACTAAAGCAAAAATATGATTTTTTAAAAGCATAAAAAGAACATCCTTTTTTACAGAAAAAAAACAAAAAGGATAAAAAAGGACGTCTTTTCTAGACTAAAGCAAAAATATAATTTTTTGAAAGTATAAAAAGATCATCCTTTCTTATAGAAAAAAAACTAAAAGGATAAAAAGGACGTCTTTTCAAGACTAAAGCAAAAAAATAATTTTTTAAAGGTATAAAAAGAACATCCTTTTTTACAGAAAAAAAACAAAAAGGATAAAAAGGACGTCTTTTCTAGACTAAAGCAAAAATTTGATTTTTTAAAAGTATAAAAAGAACATCCTTTCTAATGGAATAAAAACAAAAAGGATAAAAAGGACGTTTTTTCTAGACTAAAGCAAAAATATAATTTTTTAAAAGGATAAAAAGAACATCCTTTTTTACAGAAAAAAAACAAAAAGGATAAAAAGGACGTCTTTTCTAGACTAAAGCAAAAATTTGATTTTTTAAAAGTATAAAAAGAACATCCTTTCTAATGGAAATAAAACAAAAAGGATAAAAAGGACGTTTTTTCTAGACTAAAGCAAAAGTATAATTTTTTAAAAGGATAAAAAGAACATCCTTTTTTACAGAAAAAAAACAAAAAGGATAAAAAGGACGTCTTTTCTAGACTAAATCAGATATAAAATTTTTTAAAAGTATAAAAAGAACATCCTTTCTTATAGAATAAAAACAAAAAGGATAAAAAGGACGTTTTTTCTAGACTAAACCAAAAATATAATTTTTTAAAAGAATAAAAAGAACATCCTTTTTTACAGAAAAATGACAAAAGGATAAAAAAGGACGTCTTTTCTAGACTAAAGCAAAAATATAATTTTTTAAAGTATAAAAAGAACATCCTTTCTTATAGAAAAAAAACAAAAAGGATAAAAAGGAAATCTTTTCTAGACTAAAGCAAAAATATGATTTTTTAAAAGCATAAAAAGAACATCCTTTTTTACAGAAAAAAAACAAAAAGGATAAAAAAGGACGTCTTTTCTAGACTAAAGCAAAAATATAATTTTTTGAAAGTATAAAAAGATCATCCTTTCTTATAGAAAAAAAACAAAAAGGATAAAAATGACGTCTTTTCTAGACTAACGCAAAAATGTTATTTTTAAAAAAGGACAAAAAGTACAATCATAGTTTTTTTGTTCTGGTTGTCAATAGATGATGAGCCAGTCTATTCAAACAGAGACATGCAATATGGAAAAACTTGGAATGACAAGAGTAAAACAATCCAACATTTACGTAGCAACATTTATTTAGTGAAAAGCGGCGATAAAGAGAAAACTTTAACAAGAAATGAGTGTAAACAATTTTTGCAAGAGCTCGAAGATAATAAATGGAATAATTTTGATGAAATGTTTGTAGCAATCAATAGAATTCGTATCATTACAATGAACAAAGAGAACTGGAAATTGAGTCATTGTACTTGTTGGTTTTGGTTGAAGCACTACAAATGTGTTCATATTATTGGCTGTGGATATCGTCTTCAATTGTTAAATTTTAGATCCATTGGCATGGATTTACCGTTGACAAATAAAAGAAAAGCTGGTGGTTCTTTAAAAAATAAATCAGCATTGATTACTCAACCATCTGATTTAATCGAAACAATCGAGGCTGGTATTGAAGAAGAAGACCAAGAAGAAGAATTAATTCAGCCACCAACTAAAAGAATTAATAGGGCTAGCTCACAAAACGTTGCTCATGAAAAAGTTACATGTAAAATATGCGGCGGTGAATTAAAAAAAAGGAAATATTTTTATTGTGTTACAAATGTAAACAAGATAATTAGTATTTTTTTTTCAATTATTATTTATATCTCTAATTATTATTTTTTTCTTCAATTTGTGATGAGAATTAAAAAAAAATATTAGTTTAATGAATTTGTTTGTATTTTTCTTTTTTTGTTACTTCTTTCTAATAAAAATTCTATTTTCTTAATATGTGTTCATTATTTCTTTAAATTGTTCTTATTCTAATAAATCAGTTCTTATTTTATTAAATTTGTGGTATATTTTACAATTTTTGTGGTTGAAAAATATTCATCGTCTATGTTTAGTTTCGACTCAAATTTTGATGAACATGGTATTGCAGTAGGGTAACTTGTAGGAAATCTTATGTGATAAAACGGTTTTTCAAAAACTCTAACTGTGGTCTCATCGACAAAAATGTAATTTTCAAAATCAGCATCTTTGTAATTTAGGGACCAAATAAGGCGTTGTATCTTATGTAGATCAGTCAATAAAGGGCATTTTCTTAAACGACGATAACGTAGACCTAAAGTAGAAATATTTTTTTTTATTTTAAAATTTCTCCATTGAATTTACTGCACATAAATACCTAGACTAAAACGATATCTACGAACCGTACTACTACTTATTTGAAATCCTAATTCTCTTTCAATCTTAAAAGCCAGTTCAGTAGATGATACACAGCTATAGTTTTCTAATGACTTTTTCTTAAAATTTACGTTGTAAAGAAAATATATAAAACTTAATTTAAAAGAATCTTTACCTTAATAAAATCAATCGACTGTTATTTTGTAACAGGATTAGTTTTTTTCTTTTTTTTTTGAATGATTAGCGATGATTTTTTTAATGAACTTAACAAATAAATTTTTAAAAAATAATTCAAACTATGGTTTTGAAAACAATCATTTATGATTACCTTGCATACAAGCGTTATCTAGAGACACATATTTTCGGTCTGAGCTAACATTAAAAAGTCTGAAAATGGTGTTATCTCAAAGTCGCTTATATGCAAGGTATTACTTGAAATAATCCATCAATTAAGAAATATAAACTTCATCTATTTATTTTTAATAAATATTTTATCAAAATTTATTAGTGCCAGTTACTACTATACTAATTACTCAATATTAAATAATAAATAATCATTCAAAAAAAAATTACAGCGATTGATGGTAAAGTGTTCTTTGAGCAAGTTAATTTTAGAACTCTTCTAATTTTTTTTGGATCGCATTTTCTATTTTTGTTAAGAAACAAAATTAGCTTTTCAAACTTAAACAACTTCGTGTCTCTTTTTCTTCTTTTTCTTAAAAATTTCTCACTATTTTTTTTTGTTTTCTAACTTTCATTTTTGAAATTTTGTTGAGATTATAATATGTTCATAGTGTATTTAAATGAATTTGAAGTCACATTTTTGAAAGCATGATTCACTCGATCTTTCTTTTAGCTTTAAAATAAAATTGTATAATCTTAGAATACAATAATGTATATTCTAAAGACTATTCTAAAATTTTAAAATTCATTCTAAAATTTAGTTGTTGCAAATAATGAGTTCTAAAGCGAAGAAATCTAATTCAAAGCCGAAACCCAAAGCTAAAAAGTTAAGAGAAGAGGTGACAGAAAGTGAAACACTCTCTGAAAATGAGGCCCCTAAAAAAACTCAAAAAAAAAAGGATAAAATTGAAGAAGAAATTGAAATGTTAGCGATTGAGTTTTTAATACCAAATGAAAAACATCCATTCCATCACCTTCATAAGGTCGCTGGTAGTGTGGAAGTTTCGAAAATAATTGAACCGACAGATAGAGAAGAGGTAATAAACTGACTGAAAATTGTTTAATTATGTGCTTTTTTTATTGCTCGATTTTTCTTAGTTTATAAAAAATACTACTATAAAATTTGTGCATGAGATTGACAACAACCACTTGATTGTTGACGCCGTAATTCAGTCGAATAAGATATTCAAAGTACCAAAAAACAAATAAACGTAAATTTACGTAAAATTTGGTAAT
Source organism: Brachionus asplanchnoidis (assembly GCA_025491095.1). Classification (NCBI taxonomy): domain Eukaryota; kingdom Metazoa; phylum Rotifera; class Eurotatoria; order Ploima; family Brachionidae; genus Brachionus; species Brachionus asplanchnoidis. The sequence continues at coordinate 4,065,987 of JAILYF010000004.1, forward strand.
TTGGTAAATTTTTGTAAAATACAAAAAGCAAATCACCACTGTACGATTCGTTACTGGTTCAACATCAGGAAAGTCGTTTTCAGAGCAAGGTTCAGAAAATACTGTGCAAAACTGATTGTTGAGACACTCGGAAATGTCGAGCTTATTAGTTATTTGTTCACCTTTATCGTCAATGAGGCATCTAATTGAGTCTTGCTTTGCATTGGTAACTAAGTCTTTCTCAAATTCAACCATTGTTTTGTAAGTCTCTGTTTTCAGTTCTTTGCATTTAGATTTGTAATTTGCGCGAATTGTAGGCTTGTTTGTGTTTGAAGAGGCTAAAAATCTGAACCAGAGAGCTTTTTTTTGGCTTGTCAACTTTCTGAGAGAATATTCTATGCCAAAAATTTATGCTCTAAAATATGCTCCAAAATTTATTATTTAAAGTTTAAAAATATGGTAAAATGGTGAATTATCACGTAAAATTATGTTATTTCAAGTCAAAACTCAAAAAAAAAACCAACAATGTCGAGAAACAAAAAAAATCCTATTTTTCAGACAAATTTTTATTTCTATAACATTATTTTTGCAACTTAAAATTTTACATTTTTTTAATTTTTTGAATAATTTTACACAAAATAATGTTAAAAAATGTATTAAAAGGGAATTTTTTGTAATTTATTATATTTTCAATAAGTTTTGTTTTTAATCTTAAAATTATTGATGTAAAATTGCGTAAAATGAATTCATTTTACCCGTTCTGCGGTTTCATTGCAAACACTGTATTAAAAAATAATTAATTTTTGAAATTTCAAGAGATAATAATAATCTATTTAATATTTTTATTGCTAGAATTGACAATTTTTAAAAGCTAACAAAAATTATCCTTGTTTCTCTGACCAAATATTTGTGCCACTGCAAAAACAAATTTTTTTTAAGTTATCAAACACCTTTGATGAACGAGCCACAATCCCACCACAAATCCTTAAATAAAAAATTTATCTCCCTATTTCATTATAAATTTGCTTACTTTTCATTATTTTTACAAATGAAAATTGATCGACCAAATAAGTTTTCTATTTTTAAAGAATTAATAGCAAAGTTAAATTCTGATCTGTTGTTTGCATCAACTGAAATTTTCAGAATGTCATCTTTAGAAGGAAGAAGACTGCATTTATTTCCCAAACTTAATAAAATAAAAATATTGTATATGAAAAAGTATCTTAAAAAGAGCTAATTTACTTATTCAACTTATCTGATAGATCACCATTTTCGAATAAAACCATTTCATGGTCATCTTTTTCTAAACCACTAATGACTCCATCAACCAAGCAATTTGACTCATCTAGTTGCACAATTCTAATAACTCCTTTTGGTTCAATATATTCTTTTTGGTAATCAAATAATTGAACGATGGCAGCATCATGTTTTTCACCCATTCCTACTATCACAACTTGGGATTTACTTAATTGAATTAACAGAGTGTGCAATTCATGTATCGGAATTGATGATTTAACACAAAGCCTTCGGTTATCACCATCATAACTGACCCATTCAATTTGTCTTATTTCCAAGAGTTTTTCTTTTAGATGTTTTGAAAATTCTTCACTTAATTCCTTAAATTCGAATTCAAACTATGAAATAAAAGAGTAAGAGTAGTTGAAAAATTAAAAATTAAAAAAACTACCAAAGGACCCTCTACCATTATTGTATTTTAAAAAATTAGGTTTTAAATATATTTAAAATTTCTAAGATTCAAATTCATATTTAAATTAAAAAATTATTTTAGGGTTTTTCTATATTTATAATAAAAACACCCAAAATATTTTTAGGCTAAAAATATTTTTTATTCCTTCATCTATAAATTAAAAACATTAAGATTTTTCGATTTTAAGTGAGAAACTTTATTACAAAAAACAAGTCAAAAATAATCACTTATTTAGATTTCAGTTAACTTGATTTTTGAAAATAAAAAATTAATAAAGAAAGTTAATATTTTACGAATTTACATCTGTCATTAAATTTTAATTTGAATTTAGTAAAATTTTTAAATCATCCATTTGTCCTACTCTACAATTATGAATATTGTTTAAAAAAATTAATTTTATTCTTAATTTTCTACTTTTTTTCTCTTTTTACTTTAAAAAATGAATAAATCAAGAAGTCAAAAAGAAACTTCTAAACTTTATGCCCATGGATCCATAATACGAATTAAGCTGGAGAATTTTGTGTAAAAAAGTATTCATTAATTTTATTCACCTGATAATTTTTTAAAAGGACGTATGACTCTCTTGAATTTTCACCACAGCCAAATTTAAATGTAATAATTGGTCCTAATGGGACAGGAAAATCTACAATTGTTTGTGCTATTTGTCTCGGAATGACAGGAAAACCCTCTGTTTTGGGGCGAGCATCAAACATTGCCGATTTCATAAAATATGGAAAAAATAAAGCAACAATTGAGATTGAATTAAACAATGAGAATGGCCCCAATTTTTGTATTCGACGATGTATTCTTAAAGACAATCGAAGTGAATGGTTTTTGAATAATAAACCAACCAAAGTTAAAGAAGTAATTTTTACATTTATTGTTTTGGAAAAAAATTAAAGAATTAAAGATTGAAGATCTTGTAAATGAACTGAATATCCAAGTTTCCAATTTGTGTCAATTTTTACCTCAAGAAAAGGTTTCCGAATTTGCTAGGATGAATCCACAAGAACTTCTCGAAAATACTGAAAAAGCGGTAAAAACTAGAAATGAATTTAAAAAATCTTCTTGGAAAACTTTTTCATATAAAGGTTGGTGGTATTGACTTGTTTGAATCTCACATGGAATTAAAAGATCGGAGTAAATTGAGCAAAGATTTGGAAAAAGAAGTGAAAAATATTGAGGAACAATTGAAAAAAGAGGAATCTATAAATAATCGTCTAGAAAGTCAGGTTTCTAGTTTTATGGAAAAAAGAAAACATGAAGAAAATATTATTTGGTTAAAAAGAAAACGATCTGTGCTGGTAGGAATTATTTTTTTTAATATTGAATAAAATTTTTAATTTTTTTTTAAGATTTACAAAAATTCAAGAAATGAATTCGAAAAGGCAAAAAAGGATCAAGAAAAAGTTGTTCAGGAGCTTAACACATTGATTGACCAAAATGAAGCACTACAAGAAAAAAAGAACGAAATCGATAAAAAACTGAACAAGCAAAAAAATATGCTTTCTTCTAAAGTGATATTTAAAATAATATTTTGGTAAAATAAAATTTAAAGTAATTTTATCATGAAGATATCTCAAATTCAAGAAGCAAGCCGAAGTGGTAGAGACATAAACTTGAAATTGGAAGACTTCAATGAAAAAATAAATGACTTAAAAATAGATTATCAAAATAAAGAAAACGAATCGAAAAATCATGAAAAGAAATTAAAAGAAATTCAGTTGAGTATAGAGGCTCTTAAAACTGAATATGAAGAATCAAAATCTGATCTTGAAGCTATACAGGTTTGATGTTTATGATTCAATCGAAAGTAAAAATTTTGATTTAAATTGTTAGGAAAATGAAGTTTCAATAAGACAAAAAGAATCCGAGTTAAGACAGCAAAATGAAAAGCTTTCCAATAAAGAATATGAAGCTAAAAGAGAAATGGCAAGATTGAGATCAGAATTAGAAGGTATCATATTTTGATTTAACTATTTATTATTTCATTTAGAGTTATTTAGAAAATTAAAAATAAACAGAGGCTAATTTTTATTTTGATTATTTTTAAATTTTAGAAATTCAGCATAAATTAAGAGACATGAAGAATGTAAAACAAGAAAAGTTGAATAAGCTTCTTCAGCGCTCTAAAGATGTTAGTTCGGCAATTAACTGGTTGGAAAAAAATCGCGGTAATTTCAAAGGAAACGTTTATGAGCCAATGTTTCTTAATGTAAGAATTTATTTGTTTGAATTTATTTTAAAATTTTCAGTTTTTTAGTTTAAAATTGAATTAAAAATTTTTCTTCATTTATTCATTCTGAAATCTTTTTTAATTACCTTTCTATAAAATCCGAATTGAATACAAAAAATCAAAAAATATTTTAAGTCAAAGTCGAACTGATGATTAGAAAAATATAAATTTTAAGTCAAAACTTTGGCTTAATTTTATAGCGAAAAAAACTTTAGACCAAGTCCAGACATGAACTTTTGACCAACTCTGTATATTTGATAAAAAACCAAAAAATTTAAAAATTTAAAAAGATCTTTAATAAAGACTGATAATTTTAAAAAATAAATTTTTTATTATGTTAAGATGTTGCTAATAAATCTCATTCCACCATTTAGTTCGAACAAGGAAAGAAAAGTTCTATAGCATTTAAATCGTAATTCAGAATTTTTTTTAGAAATTTATTTTAATTAAGTAAAATTGACAAAGAGTTTTTATAAGTTTGATTGATGAGTCTTTCGGATTCGAAAAGAAGCTTCAATAACTTATTTTTGTAGCTGTGAATATATTTGCAGATTTTCGTTCTCTTAACATTTTTCTGGCAAAAAAGGTGCTTAATACTTTATATTTTAAACTAAAATCTGTGTTGAACATTAGTTCATTTAGATTAAAAAAAATCGTAGGTTACAAACAAAATTTAATAGATTTAAAAGTTATGTAAAATAAAAGAAAATATAACAAATAAATTTGTCAAGTGTTTTATCACAAATTCATATTTTGATTTAATTTTTTTACATGGAAATACATTATTTGCTATGTTAAATTAATTGCGTCAGAAAATAATTTTAAAAAGTTTAATAACTAATCCAAAAATTTAACTGGCATTGAGTATCAAAACTCACTCTGTTATTGTGATTTTTAAAATATTTTGAAACTCAAGAATTAATAAATTAGAGAAAATATAAATAAATATTTTTTTCCCTTTATATTATTTAGTTCTTTTTTAGTTTTATAAATTTGGTTATAATTTCAATTAAAAAAAAACGAGTTATACAATTATTAATTTATCAGTTTGATTTTTTTCACAATATAAATATAAAAAATTGAATTTTCTCATTTTACATTTTATTTCACAATGTGTCATAAGACTCTTAAAATAATTGGGCCTCGCTCTTTAAATTTCTTGAAAAAAAGTTATAAATTTTGGCCTTAAAATAAACAAAAAATTTAAAAAGATGAACATAAAATTTCAAGAATCAGCAAAATATGTCGAAAGTCTGATTCCTTATCGAGATCTGGTGCAAATGTTTTTGTTCGAAAATTCAGATGACATGCACTATTTTTTAAATGAAGTTAGAGACCGCCTAAACCTCATTGTAAACGCAGGCTTAATTCCTCGAAAACCCTTAAATAGCTTTATGCCCACCAAATCAATTGAAGAAATCAAGTAAATTAAAAATTAGTTTACCAGCAAAGTTTAATTTAAAAAAAAATTAGAAAATACGGTTTTCTTTCTTACATGAGAGAAGTAATCGACGCACCGGAGCCTATTTTGATATACCTTTGTTTGTATTATAACATCCACCAAGTTCCTTTAGGGACCGAGCAAACTCAAAGAAATTTAAGTCAATATCTACCTGCCATTCAAGAATTTAGCAGAGTATACACCAGCACACATCAGTACTCATTCTCTAGATCACGTTACACTAATAAAATTTCATCATCTTCGACCGAAGTTTCGGAAAGTTTTTGGTTGACCTCTTCTATAGACCTGACTAGATTGAGCCACTATGAAGACAGAGAAGTCGAGATAAAAGCCAAACTTAAAGAATTGGATGCTGGTTTACAAAAAATAATTGAAGAAAAGCAAAAAGTTGACAAAATGATGGAAAATTACCGAGCTGAATTGGGAAAGCTCCGCGAGAGAAAGTATCATATTGACAATTTGAGAAAAAAATTGAACCAAAAAGAAAGCGTTTATAAAAGCTTGGCCATTCAGAATACTGATCTAACTGGTGAGGCGCGAAACATACTTACCAAGGTTGCTGAATTTTCAAAGAAAAAGTCAAAACTTTTCGCAGACTATGTCCAAGCTGCTAGAAATTTGGCAATTTTGACAAAAGACAAGGTATTGTGTGTCTATCAGGACGCTTTGTATCAGAACGAAAAGCTCAAATTGGAAAATGACTGGCGAGTTTATTTGTCTCAGAAACAAGAAATAGAAGCCAAATTGGAACAATTTAAAGCAGTGACACAACAAGCCAAAGATGAAGCAAAATCTTCTTTGGAGACCGCGTCTAAAATTAATGAAGTAAACTTGGAAAATGGCTTGCCAGCAAATTATAAAGAAAGATTTTTCAATTTGCCTGACTCAGTCGAGACGCTTAACTCAGAAATAAACCAGTGTCAAATAATTGCACAATGTGCCTATGATGTGGACGAAAAAGTTATACAAGAATTCGAAAATCGAAAAAAGCTCATATCTCAACTTCAGAAAGATTTGGAAAAGAAAAGCAAAAAGTTGTCTGACCATCAGAGTAATTACGAGAATATGAAAGATAGTTGGTTGCAGAGAGTTGATGAAATGATCAATGGAATAAATGTTAAATTTACGGCCTTGTTCATGCAGCTTAAATGTGCCGGCGAAATTTCGCTCAGTCGACCAGATAATTCGGAAGAGTTTAGCAAATATGGCATTTGCATAAAAGTGAGCTTTAGAACCGGAGAAAAACTGCAAGAACTAACTGCTTGGCAACAAAGTGGAGGTGAAAAAAGTGTTTCAACGATGCTTTACATGATAGCCTTGCAAGAAATGACCAGATGTCCTTTCAGAGTTGTGGACGAAATTAACCAAGTGAGAATGAATTGCTGGCCAATTTCAATTTTAAGAATTTAATGAAATTTTTTTAAAGGGTATGGATCCGGTTAATGAAAGAAAAGTTTTTGATATAATTGTTCAAAACTCGTGCTCCAAACATCAGGCTCAGTACTTCCTGCTGACACCTAAACTTTTGCCAGATTTGGCTTTTGATGATAAGACAAATGTTATATGTGTGTTCAATGGGCCAGAAAATCTACCACATTCTAAATACAACTTGAAGGATTTTGTAAGGAGAAGAAAAGCTCTAAATGAAAAAAACGCCTGATTTATTTATTCTTTGGATGCACCATTTATAACAATAAAATACAAAAATTAAACGATACTCAAACGTTTATACTCAAAGAATTTACGCTTGTAAAATATTTTCAAAAGTATATATCTAATAAAATTTAGTTAATTATTTTTATAAATATTTTTTGTTAACTATTAAAAAATAAAATTCGGGCCTAAACACCCAATTTTGATTTAGATAAATTTTTGAATATTTTTCTTCCGAATGAATCTTAATAATTATCAAAAAAATTAAAATATTTTAAATAAAGATTTAAAATTTGAGGATGCCTTTCAAAAAACCTTTTCTTGTCAAAAATATCAAAAAAGAATTTTTTGTTGATATTTATTTGTAAAATTTCATGTGGAAAATTTGAGTTATTTTAATATTTTACAAATTAATAAAAGAAACTTTTCGATATTCATTTAATATCTTATTGTTTTCATATTTTAAGAGAATGATTAACTTTAAAAAAATTTTTAGTCTCATAAATAAATAAAAATTAAGAGAAAATGACAGAAATAAAAAAATTGATTTTTTCAGCTTCTCAATTATTTAAAAAGTTCGGTTTCCATCTATGTTTGATGGATACTCAATGAAGAGACATGATAATAAGAAAATTAACTTTTAATCATCTAGCTCTTTCAGTTATTTTATTTTTTTTAATATACATCAACATTAAAAATTAAAAAAATCAGGAAATCATTCGAGACGAGCAGCATTATTTTTTAAAAGCAAAACTAGATAAAAGAAAAAAACATTAAACTCAAATTAAATAAAAAAGAAACAAAAATTTTCATTTCAACTTTTAAAAACTTTAACTTAAGGATAATTTTATATTGATAATTTAAAAATTATGCAGATCTAGTTTTTAAAAACTCTTTGTTGCGGGTTAATGGCATAAAAATCAGACGCTCTAGTCTGGAACTATGATCCATTTGTGAGTTAATCTAAACAAAGTAAAATACTTAAAAAAACATTACTATTTGCTAAAATTTTTTTTTGAGATAAATGTTGAAAATTTCAGCATTTGACTTGCATAATCTTTTCTTTTGTATCATACTGAGTAAAATGTTAATTTAAATTTTTATTTTAAAAATTATAAAAATAAATTCGTTATATACATCAATCGTATGAGTTAAATTTTTTTGCATCAATATGAATATTAGTAAAAATTTAAGCAATTTTAAATATAGTTTATGGAAACGAAAATACTCGCAATCTGTAATTGAAAAAATAATTCCAAAAAAGACTGGCAGCATTGCATTGGTCTCTTCATCTAATAATATCTACTACAATCTGGCATTGGAAAACTATTTGGCCGAAAATGTTGATTTAAAAGAACGGAATATCCTTCTAATGTGGATTAGTGAACCTTGCATAGTCTTGGGTCGTCATCAAAATCCATGGATAGAATGCAATGTTAAAGAAGCTTTATCACGAAATGTTAAAGTTGTGCGTAGATATAGCGGTGGTGGATGTGTTTACCATGATCATGGAAATTTGAACATATCTTTTATTACAGATCGTCAACGCTACGACCGCAAACATAACTTGACAATCATTAAAAATTCAATGGAAAAACTCAATTTCAACAATGTCACTTTTGATATAACATCTAGACATGACATTTTTGTCAAAAACCATCAAAATCTTTCAGAAAGCTTTAAGATATCAGGAAGTGCTGCAAGATTGGCTTCCAATTTTTCCTACCATCATTGCACTCTTTTATTCGATGCAAATTTGGATAACATGAAGTTGTTAAGATCGAATTTGAGTGATCTGATAACCACCAAGGCTACTCAAAGTGTTCGATCTAAATGCATAAATTTAAAAACATTTTTAAATGAACAAAAATTTGATTTAACTCAAGCGGTCAACAAGTTAAGTGAAGAATTTTGGAGATTTAACTTAAGTAATTGGTCAAGCGAGTTTTTGTATCAATACGTTAACCCGGAAGATGGTGACATTAAATTGGCAACTGAAAAATACTCTAAAGAATTATGTTCGTGGCATTATGCTTTTGGTTCAACTCCCAAATTTGATTTACTTGTTAATTTGGCAAATAATAAGAAAATTGTTTTTAATATTGTCAATGGTATTATTAATAATTATGTGCTTACAGACATTTGTGATGAATCTGTGAAAAAAGGTTTAAATATCCTTTTAGATACAAGATTCGAAAGAAAATTAATTTTAGAAAAATTTACAAATTACAACCTTATTGATCTAAATTCGCAATTTATTGAGTTATTTGAATTTTTTAATAAAAACATCTAGAAACATTTTAAATACATAATTTTTATGCAATTTTTTAATATTATCTTTAGAAAAAAAAATTTAAAAAATGGTATCCCACAACCCAGGAATAAATTTTGGTAAATTTAAAATTTAATTTAATTTAAATCTAATGATTAGTTTATTTTTAGACGAAAAATTAATTAACAATGTTAATCTTAACTTGACAGCGATCAAAAAACGAGCTTCTGAGTATGCAACTCGCAGAGCAGTTAAAAAAGAACACCAAGTTGCTTGGCTTTTGAGAGCCATTACTTGTATTGACCTGACTACTCTGAGTGGCGATGATACTGAGTCAAATGTTCAAAAACTTTGCTACAAAGCATCAAATCCGATCAGAGCTGATCTTTTAAAAGAATTGGGATTTCAACCAAAAGGTTTTAAATTTTCAAAAAATTTATTTCTTAAAAAAAAGATAATTAAAAAGTTGACTTTTTTAAGAATTAACTTGTGGAGCTGTCTGTGTCTACCCATCTAGAGTATCAGACGCATTTGGAGCACTTTCTAGTTTTAAAATGAATGAAAAGATACCTGTTGCCGCAGTTGCAACTGGTTTTCCAAGCGGTCAATATCATTTGGAAACAAGACTTAGAGAGATAAAATTAACAGTAGCTGATGGAGCCAGTGAAATCGACATTGTCATAAACCGCACAGCAGCTCTTCAAGGAAATTGGAAGCGTAATTTTTGGTCCATAGTTGACGAACCGTGAAGTTACGGAAAATTAAAAATAAATTCTGCTAACTTCACTTTATTTTTTTTTGAGTATATTTTATTCAAATTTTTTTTTAAGTTTTATATGACGAATTAAAACAAATGAAAGAAGCTTGCGGAAATGCACACATGAAGTCAATTCTTGCAGTGGGCGAACTTGGCACTTTGGAAAATGTTTACAAAGCATCTATGGTAGCTATGATGGCTGGAACTGATTTTATAAAAACGTCTACTGGCAAGGAAGGAGTAAATGCTACTTTGGTAAATGCGTTGGTCATGATTAGAGCACTGAGAGACTTTTACTGGATCACTGGATATAAAGTCGGATTTAAACCTGCTGGAGGTATTCGAACAGCAAAAGACGCTTGTGTTTGGTTGACAATGATGAAAGAGGAACTAGATGAAGAATGGACTACTAATAAATTATTTAGATTGGGTGCTAGTGCTCTCTTAGGAGACATTGAACGACAAGTTTACCACTATGTTACAGGAAGATATGCTGCTGCGTATGAGTTGCCATAAAATCTGACAAAAAATGATAGGAAATTTTATTAAATAAAAAAATTAAATTAATGACTAGTTTGATTAATTATTGTGTTGTTGATGAAAATTTTCATTCTTTTTGCATTCCTTTTTAAAAAATAATTAAAATCGGCGTTTTTTAACAAAATTTATTCAGCTCACTTCTTGAAAATCTTTAATTGTTTTGTAGTATAATCGTTTCTTCTCAATTAAATCTATATATTGATCATTTAATGAATCCAAATCGGATTTAGCTTTGATCTTTTTGTTCTCAACCTTAAAATTAATTAATTGTAATTATTTTATAGAATCGGCGTAAGTTTAAAAAAAAATTGATGAGAAAAAATCATTTTTTTTACCTTTGAAACATTATTTTTGACACCTTCAAGAATTGCATCCAATTGTTTGACAAATTGGTCGCGATTACTTGGCGATGACATAGCTCTTGAAATTAAAGTCAGAATTCAATTTTAAATCCTTAATAAAAATTACTGCTTAAATTGGTCATATATGGAATTGTAAAGGGAAATGACCTTATTGATGTGAAATTTTTTATCCTCCAAAACATTGTATAATATGTAAAATTGTTTCGTTTGAACATAACCAGTAGATACTACAGAGAATAAAATTCAAAGAAATTTAAGTTAAATTTAAATTTAAATTTACATTGATTATAAAGCTCTATGAATCGCTTTTGATATTGAGTTAATTCACTTTTTGATGGAATTTCATCTAATTTTCGTTTTAATGTAGAAATTTCTCTATTCTTTCTGGCTACTTTTAATCTAAGAGTTTGCAGTTTAGCTTTTGATGCTTCGTATTGTTCGTTTATTTTGTCAATTTTTTCTTTTTCTTCCAAATTTTCAATCATAGATGCTTTTTTTTCCAAATTCTCTATTTCCTTCTGATTTATCTCTGCCTCTTCTTTGCAGCTTTTTTTGAAACCAGCTTCCAACTGTCTAAGTTTATCATATTCTTTCACTAATTCTTCAAGTTGTTGAACATTTCTTTAAAAAAAAACAAAGTAAAATGCAATTTCAACAGCAAAAAAAATCACTTTTTATCCGCACTCTTTTCATAATCTTCTAAATTAACTAATTCCTGTTCTAAATTTTTTTCATCATTTAAAAGCTTTTAATAATTAAATGGTCAGTTATAAGATTTTAAATCTAAAGGTAAACAAACTTTTTCTAGTTCTTTGTTTTTGTTTTCTAAGTCTTGATTAAGTGTGTCCAATTCAGATTTTTGTTCGTCTATTTGGCGTTCTTTTTGCTCAGCTTGTTTTCTTAGAATATTAATTAGTCGTTGCTTGTGCTGCATACCACCAGCAGGACCATCACCTGATGCAGCCAACTTTTCCAGCTGCTCAATTTCATTTTGCAATTCATTTTCCTAAAAAATTTATTTTGTTTATTTTTTTTTGATTATCTGTTGTAGGATTGGCTCTAATGATAAGTATTTTTTTTTTAATAGCCAAGTAACTAAAGAAATGGAATTTAATTATTTTCTAATAAGTAAAATAAAAGAAAGTTTCTCATTTAAAGTCTCTCAAGAAAACTTATCACAAAAAATATTTTTTATTCAAAATTAATAAAAAAAAAAGAAATATGACACAAAAAACATATTTGAAAATTTCTTTTTTTTTACTAGATTATATTTATGAATCAAGATTGCAGCTTAAAAAATTGTGACAGAAAGCAAAATTTGGGTAAGTATCAGAAAAAAGACAAACTGTTCATTTACTAAAAAATCTTTAGTTTTGATTTTAAAAATTGAATTAAAAAAATATTCTAATAAGAAAATTATTATTTTTTATTTTTTAAGTGCTTTAAAATGAAATATTTAGAAAAAAAATAATTAATTATTTAAGGAACAATAATTTAAAAAAGAACAAACGTAAAACAATCAAAGTTTAATTTAACATTTGTTTATTATAATTCATTGACCGAGAGAATCAACTTTCGATTAAGATTTTATAATACATGAGTGTATTTATTTAATTCTATGAATCAGAATCATTTTATTAAATACTAAAGTTTAACAAACTAAAAAAAAATATTCTAAAGAAAGCTTGGTGTCAAATTTTGTAAGATCTAATAATTTTTTTCTATTTTTAAATTCATTTTTAATCACCTGAGAGGTCTTTACCGAATTATATAATACAAATAATAATCAGAGTTGTTAAAAAGTCACAAATTAAAGTCCAAGGCTGGTCTTGGATTTGACTAAAGACTTATGACCTTTAAACAACTCTGATAATAATAATACCTCATTACATAATTTGGAAGAGGTTTAGGAGGGACACATTAAAAAAGTCAAAATAAAAAAGAGACACATAAATATTAAAATCCAATTAGAAGAAATAATGATAATGTTAAAAAACACAAAATATTTTGCGATTGTTCTTTGCATGCCTAAAAAAATTATAAATCTTGACTTGGGTCTCTTAAGGCGAGAAAAAAGATAGATTTTTTAAAATTGAACTTTAATTTAGTTAAATAAACATCAAAGAATATTTTTTTCTTTTTTTGATCTTTTAGATGCTTAATTCTAATTTGAATTAAATCTAGGAAATAAATAAAATATGGTTACTTTCAATTGTAAAAAATCAGATGAAATATTTGAGTACAATTTTAACGAGAAGTATAAGATAAAAATATATTCTGAATGTTGACCAATGTTGAAAAATTAAAATCGGTCCATGGTGCCAATATTTATTTTTTTTAAACTTAAATTTAATACAATAACAAAATATGAGTTTTTTCTTTTCTAAAATTTGAAAATCATTTTTGTTTTCGTTAATAAAATTCGAGTTTTATGTTTTCTTATATAATCCAAAATAGTTACGTTTTATTAATTTATATATGTTTTGTTTATTTTTTTTTATATAAGCTTCAACTCTTTCTCATATTTTACTTTTAAATAAAGTCTTGTTATATTTTTAACAGCATCAATTTAACGCTAGTTTTTAGAATTTCTCAAATTCTTTTGAAAATTTAAAAAATATGTTTTAATACCTTATTTGAAAAATCTGTGACAATTTGTTGTAAAGTAGATTGCTGAAGTCCAAGAATTTGTCCCACTGCATTTGCGTTCAGTTTGTTTTGTTTTTGATCAGCTTCAGTCATTTCATCGATTAATTTTTTTATATTCTGTTCCTCTGCAGTCACAACACCTGTCTTTGCTTCTTTTTCTTGCTTATTTTGCTTTGAACCTTGAGCTAGTGTTTGCTGTTGATTCGCAATATTGCTTAATAGAATATTTTGTTGGCCATATTCAAGAAGAGTTGATTGAATTTTTGATTCAGGATCTTTTATTTTATCCAAATCTTTTCGTACAAATTTTCTTTCAGGAGCATTTTGTTCCCTTAAATTATTCAAAAATTTCATGGCAATATTTTTCCTGCTAGTCTCTAAATCATCAGCCTGTTTACTTCTCTAATAAAATAAAAATAATTAAAAATAAATTAAAATAATTTAACAATAAAAAATTTTGATTTCTTTATTACCATTTTTTCAAACTGGGATATGGCAAAGGATCGATTCATGTCGCCCATTTCGGCTCTTGTTTCGATTGCTTTTTTAACCAACCACTGCATAACTGGAAAAACGTGGATAAAATCTAAACCTTGAATTTGATGAGGTTCGATTCTGTGAGGACACTTCATTCGCGGTAGAACAGAAACTATTCTTTCAACTAAGGCTCTATTAATTTAAGTTTTAGTTTTAATTAAGTTTGTTATTAATTTTTTTACATTTTTTGGCCAATAGTGGAACTCTCTTGGAATAAAAGGTCTACATCTACATCAAAATTACAAGTTGTAATACACCATGTCATTCCACCGACTATTTTATCAAAAGCCGAAAGACCCTTGATTCTAGCTCTAAAATAGCCCGCTGCTACGAGTAATTCCACAGTTTCTTGAAACTTTGTTTGTTGTTCTTCATCTTCTCTAACATCGAACTATTTTTTAATAATCTTAAATCACATAAATCAATAGATTTTTTTTTCAAATTAAACTTGTATTTGTCTTCCTGATTGATCAGTAGGTGCATTGTAGAATTTTGATGAAAATTTTGACATATTATCTAAAGTTGATTAGATAAGGGATTACATTTAGAAATTTTATAGTATTATTTTAGCTTTAATTTTTCCTATAAATTTTTTTATTAGAAAATTATAACAGATTTTTTTAATCTAATAATTGACAGTCTTTTTTTGATCTAAACTTTTGAAGTGATCAAATACTCGCATTTTATAATTAAATAGGAAATAGTTAAGCAAAAATAAATTAATAAATGAAGGCTTGTTAAAAGCAATTCACCAAAATTTATATAAAATCCCAACTATTATTCAAGCTTTCGATTCATTTGATACATTTTTTTCCAGATTTTCAGTAAATTTTTGTTTTCTTCGGCATCTTAAGAGCAAATTTTTTAAATTCTTGCTCATCTTGTTTGTATATTTGAGTCTAATTTAAGTGTGAACGTTTAAAAAAATTATTCTTTAATTTTTTAAATAAATTCTAATAAATTAAAATTATAATTATAAAAAATTTATCAAAATAAATTTAATTAAAATTTTATTCAGTAATATTGGAGATTTTCAGAAATATTGATGACAAATAATAAATAGTCGCTAATAACGTAAACAATTTCGAAACTTTATCATGGTTCCTTGTTACCAAAAACTTAAGGAGATAAATTTGCATATTTTATTAGCCTTAAAATATAGATTTAAAAGAGATTTAATTTAAATTTAAAAATTTTAAATGAATCAACAAAATTTAAATGTATTACTCAATTGTCAAAAGTTCATTCAAGAAAACATAGCTTAGAAAACTAGAAAAATAAAATAATTAAAGTTAGAAAACTTAATCCAAGACTAAATTTTTTTGAATAAATCAATATCTAAATGGAAAAAAATTATGGAATATTAAAAACAAAGATCGAATTCTACCACCTATTCTGAAATATTTAATCATTATACTTAAAAAAATACTCATTAAGTTAAACTCTTTTATAAAGTAGTTTTTTTTTATATACTATAATAAAAGTACTATTTCACAAGTACAATTTAAGAAAAAATAAAATTATAACTTTTTTTTCAACTTTAATTTCTATTTATTTAAATGATTTATAAAAAAAGAAGACTTCAAAAAAATTAAAGATCAAAATTTCGTCTTAGATTTCGCTCATATTTTTGAGCCCGCTCATTTTCTTTAATTGTCTCTTTAAGAGTTTTCGCTTTTCTAAGCATACTCGAATCGCTTTTACTGGTCTTAAGCCTAATGTTGACCAAAGGACGAGTGTAAGTTTTGGTATTTTTTTCAACGCCGATTCCTAGTCGATCTAATTTTTGGCGTGTTTTAATCGGTACAGTTCTTCCTTGTTCTTTTGAACCAAGACCTCGTTCATTCCAACCCGATTTTTTCATTAATTGGTATCCTATATTGTTACCTCTCAGATGATAATTGGTGAGAATTCTTTTATTTTTTTCCAAGTCACAAGCATTTTCATTTATTAAATGAACTATTGAAGTTTTGTGCTCTCTGTGACTTATATCTTGTAGATTAAAATTTTTACCACAGCTTTCACAAAAAAATTGGCGATCTCCGTCAAAATCAGGTACATTTATGATTTCTAAATGCGAAGTTTTGTCTTCAAATTTTACTTTCGCTTTATTGATTAATTCAATGGCCCCAGTATTTTTTACTCTTTGGCCAAGCGACTCAGCAGTGCTTCCAGATAGGTCCTGGTCAGTTAAAAGCTCATCCAAAATATTTTTGTCTTTGATATTTTCAAGTATGTAAGACAGAGTTTGGTTACAAAATGAAACAATTGATATCATTATACAGTTCCATTTGAAAGGGTCTCGGCAAAAAATGTCACCACCTTTTGAAATATATTTAGCCACTGTTTCTAGATCATTATTTTGACAGGCTTTTAAAAATTGGCTAGGGTCTATTTTTTTGTCATCAATTTTATTTATCTCGATAATTTCATCATAATTCTCTGTTTTAGTGCAGTGCTTATCAAGTGCTTCATTTTGATCTTCTGTCTGAATCAAATCTTGGTAAAAATCGCGGATAGATTCGCCAATTGCTACTTTGCAGTCGTTTTTGTCAGCAGACTTTTGAAAATTTATAAATTTGTAGTTAAGTCTAAATAAGTTGTGATTATTAGTCGAATTTGTTTGACTAGAGTCGTTTGCCATATCTTATGATAAGTAAAAAAATATTTTCAAAGTCATATGATATCGTATTAAGACTAATATTTATACTAAATAAAAATGCAGATTTCTATTTCAAAATTAATCAAACTTTAAGATCAGACTCTAATAATTGTTCTTTTATTTTTGAAGCTGTTGCTGTTGGTGCATTTTAAAATTTAAATTAAAAAAAATAATGCTTTAAGTAAAAATTAGGAATTATTTTCACCATAAGGAATTGACTAATTGTTATTATGAATGAATGAGTTGAAACTTCGGTTTGAAGATTTTAACATCGATTGACAATCAAGCAAAATAAATAAATATTTTCTGAAAAAAAAATAATTAATTCAAATACAAAATAGAAGTTAATTTTATTTCAAATTATGTTTGAGAAGATGTTAAAAAATATCAATATATATGAATATTTAAATAACATAGTCGCACAAAATCTCAAGGAAAAAATCTAAAATAATTGTCTTTTTTTATTGTTAAAAAAATAAATTAATTTATTTTTATATTTGTAGATATTTATTTACTAATGAACAAGAAATAGAGAAAAAATGAGCAACTCAAATTTAAATTCAATGTCTAATGACAATAAAAGAATATTTGATTATTTTATTGTGACTGGTTTGCCTCCGAAATTAACTGCCAAGTCTGGTGTAGATTCGGACCAAGTTCTAGAAAAAGATCAGCATAGAAAACTGCTATTGAAAAATATAGAAATGGACCTTTATCATGCCAACAGTGAAAAAAAAGACCCGATTGTAGACATTGCAATCATGAAGCGTACCCTCAACGAAGGTATACCGAACGGCTACGAATGTATTTGGAATACGCCGTCAAACTATTCGGCGAATTTATGCTGCGAAATTGTTAAAAAAAATGAAATGTATCTTTTAATTAGAAGAGGATATGATAAACCACCGATTGCCGATATTGGAGTTTATTATGAAGGTATTGAAACTGTCAGAGAAGGCTGTACCATTATCAAGGAAACCATTGGACATAATAGTGCTAATTTAAACACCAGTAGTCTAAATGCAAAACGAGTTTTTATCACTTATCGACGCCTGACTGACTTGGCTTGCAATTGTTTGGCCATGATAGATGTCTGCGTGATTAATAAAGGCCAAGTATTTAAGTTATATATTCTATTTATTTTTAATTTTTATTTTATTATGTATTTTTAGTCATAATTCTATCTTATTTTTTAAAAAAATTAAGTTCGTTTATCCATTAATTATTTAAAGCGGGAATTTAAATTTTTTATTAATTTAATTAATCTTTTTAAAATAAAATAAAAAAATCAAAATAGAAATAATTGGATATTGAAATTAAAAATTTAGTTATTGAGTTTTTTGAGTATTAATTAATAAAAAAAGAACATTGAATTATTAGTTTAGAGGAATGAACAAAAAAATTAGAAAGTCAGAAGGAAAAATCAAAATTTTTAAGTTTTCGATTATTTTTTTTCTCAAATAAAAAATTTTTAATTTTTTCTTGAAACTACATAATAAAGCACTCAATTTCCTGAAAGATGGCTAATTAAATTTAGTAAAAAATTAATAGTATTCAATTATTGGTTAAATTTTATTTTTTTTAATGTTTATTTTAAAATTTAACAAAATATAAAATTAGATTTCTAAATTGCATAAATTTAAAAAAGCTTATATCAAAGGTATATGTAGGTAAAAGCGGACTATACCCTATACCCTTACCCTTATTTTTGGATATCTTCAAAATATTCGTGTATTCTTAAAGTCTCAATTCTCCCATGAATTTCAATTTTTTACGGAAATGTAAATTTTTACCAAATTTACAATTTTTACCAAATTTACAATTTTTACCAAATTTACAATTTTTACCAAATTTACAATTTTTACCAAATTTACAATTTTTACTAAATTTACAATTTTTATCAAACTACCATACAAAAATAATTAATACCTTTTTTAAAGCAAGCGAAAATCAGATTTTCTTCAATCTTGATGTTTTCTAATAGATTATTCAGAAGTTTCACATAAAATATCTTATTTGATGACAATTTTAGATCAGCCAGGGCCTTAAGTTTTTTTTTTAGACAAATGATTTTGGAGACATTTATTTACACGCACATGGTTTTATACTGGAATACTTAAAAATAAGTAGTTTATGAATAACATTTTCAAACTTTTGTCTTGATACAAATATAAAAATTCAAATATTAAAATTTCAAATTTGAGATTAATTACTAATTGAGATTTTTAAAATTTAGATAAGATTTTTAATTAAGTAATAAAATAAATACTGCTTCGAGCTATTAATCACGTTTGATTTTGTATCTTATTCATCACAAATTTATTTGAAAGAGTTTTTAAAAGTAACTGTGAATTAAAGGTCTTTTTTAAAATGTATGAAATTAAAATTGATTCAAAAGTATAATCCTCCTTTTCTAAAAGCCATCGAATTTTTTCTGTTAAAAATATTTAAGAGATATCAAACTCCTAGAACTAAAATTTAAAAAAAAAATTATATTTTTTAAGGGAGAAAAGGCGCCTCATACATTCAATGAAATTCCAAAAAATTTAAATGTTGGCTTTATGGGTCCATCAATGGCATTATGTTACAAAAAGTCTTGGATACCAGCTCCTCAAATAAAATACAGCCCAAGTATTCTATATAGATATCCTCAAACCGACCATTCAGATCTTCCATTTCCGAGTGAAATGGCATATTTTGGTTTACCAATGGGCGCGACGATCGAATCATGGCCTAAATCAAATAGTCAATCCCCAAAAAATGTATCTCTTAGTGATTTAAAGCCAGTATTTAGTACTTTCGTTTTAAATGTAAATTCAGAAGATGGATCTATAGTCGAAAAAGTATATGGTTCAGTAATTACATTCTATGAAGATTTCGACCAAAATTGCTTAAATGATGACCAATTCGAAATGCTCAAATTCAACAACAGCGATCAGAGTCGAACTTTGCATTCAAACAAATCTCTAGTCATTTTATCAAGGCATCCAATATTCGAAACATACAAATCTTTTCTATTTTTTTTGTTCAACAAATACACCAAAAAAGCTAATATAAAATCGAGTGAAGATTTGATCATACCTATTGAGAGATATTTATCGTATCTTGTATTTGAGGTTCCATTTCCGACACCAAAAAAACCGAGAGTTTTAGTACATTTAACAGACTTAGACACGGATAATTTAACAGTGAATTTACCATCAGAAATAGTGTTGCCACAATCGTAAGGATCTTAATAAAACTTTGAAATAAATTATTTAATTTAGTTTAAATGTCTAGCGGAGCTTCGTTTGCAGACTTACTCTACAATCTGAAAGTAGAAAATTCGATTAACGTGTTTTTATTTGCTATTTTGCAAAAAAATTTGATGATTCACTCGTTGAGGAGATGTGTACTCACAAGTGTAGTTGAAGCCATATCAAGTGTAAGAAAAATTTATTAAAATATTAATCAACTAATTAAAGACATTATTTTAATTAATAAAAAAAAATTAAATATTTTAGTAAAATTAGTCGTACTGACCATAGAAGCGGATCTTTGAAAGTAACTCACTTATTGCATACAGCCCTTTTATTTTACATGGTTCTTACAGAAATTTATGTAATTTTACGTAAAATTATGTAAAATGATGTAATTATACGTAATCTTACACTTTATTACACACAAAATCTAATTTAAGATTACGCAAAGTTACTTAAAATTTAATCAATATCTTAGGCCAAAACATTGGCAATTTTTGCTATTTTTTATGATATTTAATAGATTTGTATAATTTTTTTTTTTCAAAACAAAAATTTTGGATTCTTTCTTACAAAATCTTTAAATTTATTATAATATTTGATTAAATTTTGTTAATTTCTTGCAAACTTTTAAAATTTCTTGTAAGAAATGTTAGAATAGTAAAAAAATGTAGAAAAATATTTTAAAAAAAAGTAATAGTAAAAAAATGGAACAATTTTAAATTTTTAATCATAAATTTTTAAAAGTTTATTCTTTAAAGTAAATCATTTTAAGTAATTTTACGTAAAACTACACAAATTGCTCTTTTTACCATGTAAAATAAAAGAACTGTAAAATTTGAATTACTTATCTAAGAAAATTGATAAATAATTTTGAATTGTTATAATCAATGCACAAATTATTCTTAAAATTCACCAATTTTAATCAAAAACCATAAAATAACATAATGTTTTAAATTCTAATTTTTAATTATTTAAATGTTGGTTTTTTGGGTCCATCAATGGAATTATGGAACAAAAGTCTTGGCTCATTAAATAGAATACAGCCCAAGTATTCCTTATAGGCATCCTCAAACCGACCATTCAGATCTATATAATATTTAATTTGTTATTACAAAAAAATAAGGTTACCCATACAAATTTTTGTTAAAATATAAACTCACTAAAAAGATGTCAATCTTTAGTATACTTGTTCTTAGCCTGTCTATACTTTACTTATTCTACAAATAATTGAATAGAACAGAAAAGAATTTAGATTTACTAAAGTTTTTGATTAATTTGAAAAGTTGTTTTCTATTATTTCAATAAATTTTCTTTCATTTTCTTCAGGGTCTTTAGAGCAAATTTTTATGAATTCGTGATCATCTTTTGTTTCTTTATTTGAGTCCGATAAATGGTCGGTTTTAAAATTGATCATTTTGAAATTGAAAATATAGTTATTTTATTATTTTATTAAAATAATATAATAATATTATAGCAATCTAAATTTAAAATCAATAATATATTTTTTTTGTTTTGGATTTATTAATGAAAAAATAATGCTTTGAAAATTTTTTTGAAAGAAATTTTTCAAAATATCGAATAAAACAAAATTATTACAAAATATTATTAATAATATAATATTTGCACTTTTAATTTATCAAAAAAACTAAAGACAAGGACAGGTAGTAAGTCTATGATTAGAACTTCAAAATTAGCAGAAATTATTTTAGAAAATAAAGCTAAAAATTAAAGGCTTTCATTTTTTCTTACTGACAAATTAATTTTTTTAAGACAAAAAAGTTATTTCAAATAACTTTTTTCAAATGAAATTTTTATTTTTTTATTGAAAGTTTCAATAACAAAAATAAAAATTTCAAAATTAAAACCTTTTGAGTGAAGCAAAGTGAAGCTTATCTCTCTGATTACTATTCTAAAAGAAAGTTTAAAAGATTAAATTCATATTTTTAGATTATATTTCCATTTGTATGGAGGTATTCCTACTTGCCAATGTGTCCATTAAGTCTTTGTCAATTGACCGAAGCGCCTGGATCATTCATTATCGGTAAGATGTGATTTTTTCTATACTAAATTTAAATTAAATTATTTAGGAATGGATACACGGTTTTTTGACTATTTTGATCTTCCACATAATGTTATTTGTGTTGATTTGGATACTAACACTATTTCATGGTAATTTTTTTTTCATTTTAATTTTTCTGGCCAATCAATTTTGTAACTCACTGATCATTTTATTTAACTGATTTATTTTTGAAGAAATATTTTATTATCTTTAAAAAAACCGTCTTAATTATTCGATATGCAATTAATTTTTGATTATGGAAATTCCTTTAAAGGT
Source organism: Brachionus asplanchnoidis (assembly GCA_025491095.1). NCBI lineage: Eukaryota > Metazoa > Rotifera > Eurotatoria > Ploima > Brachionidae > Brachionus > Brachionus asplanchnoidis. Next base: position 4,088,381 of record JAILYF010000004.1, read on the forward strand.
TTTAAGAATGAGAAATAATTTGATAAAAAAAAATCTCCATTAAATATTTGCGGCAAAATTTTAAGTAAAATTTCCAAATATTGTAATAATTATGATTTAATTTAAATTTATTTGTTTGAGTGATTAAAATTGTATGAATAATTTAACAATAAATTCAAGTTTTTGCTTTAATAGTTTAAGTGAAAAATTTGAAAGAAAAATCTTAAAAATTTTTATTTTATTTTAAATTTTCTGCCTAATAATTATTTAAATCAAAATTTCTATTTATTAATTCAAATTTAAATTTTGTTATTTAAGTAATTTTAATAATATTTAACTTACAAAAAATACATTTGACAATTTTTTTTTTTTTGAAAATTTTTCTATTTAAAATCTAAAAAACTATTTTCAAGGACTGAAGATCGTCATAAAATAAACCCAAATATTCTTCCAAGGAATATAAAAAATAGTTTGAAGGACAGATTGGAGAAAATTTTGGAAGGAATAACCAAGCTTTATTTTGAAAAAAATTCAATTCAAGAGCCTTCTAAGAATCAGGAAACAGATTTCAAAAAACGCCTGCGCAACTTTGAATTATCAATTAGAGAAACATTTCTAAAAGCTATGGCTTGTTTTCTTAGTGATTACAAAACTTTTCTTCGAACTGCAACACGCCGTCCAGATCTCAAGGCAAAGGACCGTAACATAATCAAATATTTTGATACAGAAAAATTTTTAGAAAGCAAACAATCGTCTGAGAAGCAATTTTACCAAGAATTGATACGAACCCAATTGTTTTATGACTGCATTATGAATTTATCATTTACGTCAGAGTTAGACCCAGCTTTGGCTATGTCATTTATGGTATTTTCTGGCATTTGCTCCAAAATGAACCGAAATTCTTATAGAGACGATGAAATCAAACTCATAACACTAAATGATTCAAATGATTCTCAGACTGTTGTAATGCTTCCACCGCAGTTAGAAGCGGAATTTTTAAATCACCTAAATCCAGTTTTAACCAACATGGATTCCAAGGATATAATTATTAATGGCAGCGCGTTTATTTATGATGATAAAGAGAATTCGTTTCCAAAGCTTAAAATTGAAGTATATTCAAATTACAATTCAAATACAAATTCGTCTTTGGATTTGGACGTGAGCATTGGAAGCAAAAACGATCCCTTGCTGATTGAAGATTTGAGAAAGAATTCCCTCAAGATATCAGATTCAAATCGAATCGAAACACAATCAAATTCATCAAGCATTACTCAAAATTTTTCCAGAAAATCCAACAAAATGCTCAATACTCCGATGGGCATAAGGACTAAGGCCGAAAAAATTCAAGCTCTGAAAAGAATGGAATCAAAAATAAGCTTTAAAGCGACTAACAGCATTAAACAAATTCAAAAAAACTACAACACAAAAGCTAAATTTCACGCTTATTTTTTTCTAAGCAATTCCTATGCACTTTGGTTTATCTATTTGCCAGAGTATATCAAAGAGTGCGAGGATTTAAAAAAAAATGCTCTTGACTATGCTTACATGGTTTTAACTCAAATGCAAAATCATAATCTTGATCATCCTGATGAAGTATGTATCTTATTAAATAAATAAAAAATTCAAGTCTTTTCTTGAAATATTTGGATTTTTTTTTCTTAAAAAAAAGTGATTTTGGTAAAAATGATAGACTAAGCAGAAATTAATTTTTTCCTTAAAGCTTTTAAAATAGTTTAAAAACAGAAATCAAGTTATATTTTAACCCTTTCGGTCCGATAAACTTTTGATCAATATTAAGATTTTAAATAGCTTTATTATTTAATAGTGATTTAAATATTACTTAAGTATTTGGATAACTTAAGGAGTTCAACAAGTCTTTCAAAACTATAATAAAATAAAATTGTTTCGTTTTATTAACTTAATTTATTAAGCTATTTAAGTATTTCGCTTGATTATTAATAAAACAGGTATTTTTTACTCACATTACTTATCCAAAGTCTTATTTAGAATTTAGAATACATTTTTGGAATGTAGCTCTTAAAAAAATATTCTCTCTCTATTTTAAATAGGGTATCACTATAATGAACTATTTGTTTATAGATTTCCAGAATTTTTATGATCTGCCAATGAAATTTACATTTAGAAATCAACAACACTTGAATGAATGCAAGGTTTCGCTAAATAGTTATTAAGTTTAAATTTTTCCTTGATTTCGGCCTTTGCTTTCATAATTCTTCTTTAATAAAGCTTTTTAATCAATTAAACACAGAAAAAAAATTTATAAAAAATTTTTGGAAAAAACGCTGAAAATTAATCAGAGTTGCTAGTTTTGAAATTGAACGTGTTTTTGAATAAAAATTTTAAAGTTTGGATAAATAATATATTTGAATAATAAGTTTTAAAAGATAATTTAATATTTAACTTATTAAATTGAAACTATTAAGTGGCTAAATTTCAAATTCAAATATTTTCAAATTTTAGACATAAATTGAATCTATTTTGAAATTTTTTTAGAAATTCAAGCAAAATTTTAAATACTTGTTTAAAGTTTCTTCAAAAATTGATCTTGTTGGCTGAAATTGAGTAGTAGAGCAATAATACCTATAATAGAAAATTAATTGAAGATTTTTTATAGACTCAATAAATTACCAAAAACTTAACGCTTCTCCATCTTACCACTTAACTCAAGATATTAACTCTGATAATGAGAAAAGAAGCAAACTCCAAATTTTTGATATTATCAAAGAAATAAATTGGAAAAGGGTTTCGCAATCTAAACAACAATAAAACCATATAATTTTATTTTCGATATAAAAATTTAAATAAGCTAAATATTTTGTTTCATTTTTTTTTATCAAAATTAAATTAAAATTTTGTTTTATTTATTTAAATTTTTATATCTTTATAATTTTTTGTTCCAATTAAAATTAGATTTTTTTTTTACTTGTATTAACATTCAACTATCTTAAAACTCTAAATTTAATTTACAAATATTACTAAATTTTAATTCAAAAATATTTAAAAACTTAATCAAATGCAATATTTGATTTTCACCACTACGAGATATTAAGATAAAGTATCATTAGATCATTGATCATTAAATGTTATCTTTGGCATAAGTTCGTCCCTAACTGGAAAATTAATAATTAATTTTAAAAAGGAAAATGAAAAAAATTTTACTCTAATGGCCCACAGCTTGTTCTGAAAACAATCTTATGCTCATTTTTCCTTTTTCTTTTATAATTTTAGATAAAAATTTGAAAGTATCTTGAAAAATATACTAAAAATTATTACTAAATTATTTTTAATAAATTTTGTTTATTAGATATGTTATCGTATAATGATGCAATTATGCTTTTTGTACAAATTTCCCCTACTTGCAGTAAGAACATTTTTGCATATCAGAAAATACAAAATAGACATATCTCCCATCACATACTCATTTTATAACAAAGCCCTGATTGAAACAGATAATTGGCCCACTTTTGATCAAGACAAATGGGGGAAAATACGCCTCATTTGGCTTGTGGTCTGCAAATTCCGCCAAAATCTTAAAATAAAGTATGAACGTGAACAAAAGACCCATGACAAAACGCGACCAAAGCAGCACAATAGAAAAGGAAAAAAATCATCCAAACCTACTAGGATGCGAATCATCTCAAAAAATGACCAAAATACACCAGCAATCCAGAATTCTGAGACAAAATTCAAACTAAGGATGCAAAATTTAGACAATAAACCCTGCAAACCAAGTGCTAAAAGTTCCACAAGCAAAAATATGTCACATTTATTATTTCTTGATTCAACTGGCTTGATTTTTAGCTATGAACAGCCAACACAAAACAAAAAAACAATTAAAAAATTCTTGAGTATTTCTAATGATTTGGACAAAATAAATGTTAGTGTTAATTTTATGGATAGCGCTAAAAAAAAATTCAGCCATAATCAAATGACAGATCCATTAGGTGCTCTATCAAAAGATCTTAGTGAAGAAAAGGAGATGGAACGGACAATTGAGAATGAAGATGTTAAAAAGCGACTTTTTGACTACAAACCATTTGAGAATAAAAGTGATTTTATCTATGACAAAAAAACTTATTCAAGTAATGATCAAAACATAAGCTATGACAGTGATATGTATAGTGATGACTTGTATAATGATTCAGATGAGCAAGACTTTGAAGAGGACGAATCTATCGATTTCGAAGGAGACAGTGACGTTGAAGTTGATAGTGCTCATTTTAATTTAAACAGTCGCGAAGGATCAGATAAATTGTCTCAGTTGAAAATTTCCCAGGACTCAGAAAATGGTTCGCAAACTCCTGAGACAAAGAAAAACTCTAGTTTTCTAAATCCTGGTCTATCTCCTTTTTTTTCTGGTTTAAAGAAAAAATTGGAAAATTCAATAGAACTTAGTGGCTCTAGGTTAAAAACAGCTCAAAAATTTGTAGCAGATAAATCAATGGAATTTAAAGAGGCCCTTATTTCTTCATCGAATCAGAACGAAATTGCCTCTAAAGTGCGTTCATTCAGCGCCTACAATTTTAAAACTAAACAGTATTTTACCGATTTTGTAAAAAGTACCAGCAGTTTTTCCATAAAGCAAAATTCAGGAAATGATTATCTCACTACTAATGGAGACGCAAATGATGGAACTGATAGTTTAATAAAAATGCACGATTTTTTTAATCTAGATCCATTGCTAATTGATGAAAATTTTGAACCAAAATGTCTTTCCTGGTGGAAAATTGATCAAAAGTTGAACCATCGGTTTGATCCAAGAGCTGATGACAGATTATTAGATGTGCATATGTCAACGTGCAACTAGTAAGTTAACCTGTTAAAATTATGGACAAATTTATTGATTAAATATAAAGTATTCAAATATGATTAAAATAAAGGGAAATTCGAACTTTAAAATTGCTCAAATTAAAAATTTAAATTAAAAAGAAAATAATTCGAGCTTTAAATTCAAGTTTGGTTAATTTTTTTATTTGAATTTATTTGATATTTTTTTAATTTCGAAATTAATTTTTTTTAAATTATGTTTGAATTATCTGACTTTATTGATAAAATTTTTTTAGTCTTGAATTCATAGAATCATGACCATTCAAAACAATTTCTAATGAAATATTTATAAATTTATTTGTAATAAATTATACATTAAAATTATTAAGAATTCATGTATTTTTCTATTAAAAATGTATTCATCAAAATATAAAAATATTTTAAATAAAAAAAATTCAAATCAATTAACAATTAAAATATAAAATTTAATTGAAAACGAATCAATTTTAGAATTTAATTTATTTAAAAAAAAAATACTTATAATTAAATATTCAAAAAAAAAAGGAAAAAAAATTGATAAAATAGGCAAATTGAAGTTTCAGATCAAATTTTAAGATCAAAACGATCATTCAAAATTTTAAAACTTAATAAATTTAATGATTTCAATAATTTTCAAGAAATAAATTCTAAACATTACTAGACATGTTATGTCTAATAATGGTTCATTATCAAATTAACATCAAAATGATTGATCTCGTATTTATTTAAATAATTCAGGTTAAGTTAATTCACAAATTCAAATTTATAACCCTTATATCCTTTCATTCAAATTGAAATAATTTTTTTTTTCTACTTTAATAAATTTTAAATTCTAAAATAGTTAATTTTTTGTCTTTAAAAGTAAGTTTTCATTAAAATCAATTTAAATATTTAAACCTATTAAAGTTCAATAAAAAGGGACATTTTAAAATTTTAAATATGAAAATAAACTTGACATGACATGTCAAGTAATTGCTTTTGAAAAAATTTTATTTTTTTCTCTATTATTAAAAAAAATATTAAAATTTATATTTTGATCTTTTGATCTTGATCTCAAACTTCAATTTGCCATAAAATGGAGATATTTGGATCAAACAATTCAGAATAAATCTATCACAAAAAAATTATCAAAATAACTCTTTTTTAACAAATAATTAGGAAGTGTTTTCAACATTTTTCATTCAAATTTAATAATATTTTAAAATTTTAAAAGTAACACTATTTTATCAAAAAAATCTTCAAATTTTTGACTGAAATTAATTTTTTTCTCATCGTAAATTTTCTAGTTGCTGTAAAAAAATCATAATTAATAAAAAAAAAGGTTGATTTATTTCAGAGATTAACTTCGTTATCATTTAGAAACTTTATAATATTTCTCTGTCTCAATTCCAGTTTATTAATTAATTATTTAATACTTTTTAATTTAAAATTCGATTTTTTTTAGCTGTGAAAAATGTAATTCGTATTTGTACGATGAAGAGATAATGAGTGGATGGACCTTGAATGATTCCGATTTGAACATTAAATGTCTTCGCTGCTCATATTCAATTGTCCCAAATATTTATATAAAAATTAAAGTAAAATTCAATTATTTATTGATAATTATTCATTTATTTTTAATTATTGTAAGGATTTTGAAAAAATGAAAAAATTGTTAATGAACAAGAATAAAGATAGGGAACTAAATGATGAAAATAGCAAAATTGAAGCACATCCTTTTAAAGAAGTTAATGCAACGAAACAAAGTAAAATAAAAAACCAAACCGAGTTTCCAACAATAATAGGAACACACGAATTGACTGTTCAGTATTTGAGCCCTTTGGTGATTCGAAAAGAACTAGAAAATATAATATCGAATGAAAATCAAGATAATGAGTATATTTGTTTTTTTGATGAAAATTTTATGCAGAATCACAGCATTATTTTTTGGAATTTGATTTGGTACTATAAACGTATTGGAGTTGACTGTAGCTGCTTAGAAAATATTCTATTAAATCACCGAATTAAGCTACTGGCACAAAAAGAAAATTTAGCACAAGAAGGAAACTATTTTGAATATAAAAATATTTTCTCCGATCTTTCTTTATACGAATATCATACTCATCCCTATGTGCGCGTCTTTTGTTTGTGGGACAATTTAGACTTGCATAACCAGAAGCTAAACTTTGAGGTTCCATTGTACATAAGTTGGCTGCGAAAAAACTACAAGAGTTTTCTGAATGATTCAAGATTTCGCTTGGTAACAGTTTTGAATCCAGATGATTTGAACAATATGAAGAAAACTTGCATCAACGATTCTGGTCTGTCAAAATTATTTGATTTAATACTAAGAAATGTTAAAAACAATGAAATAACTGATCCATTTAGCAATCTAGTTAGAGACCGTTTTGTAGCTAAACGAAATTTTAATAGCATTTATCGAGAAATTTTATTTTTGATAATTGTGGCATTAGAAAGAGAGCTAATAGATATTGGTAAGAATAACTATTTTTTAAAAGATATTGGTAAGAATAAATATTTTTAAATTTAAATTTTTTATTTTTTTTAGATGCATTTGATACCGAGTATAAGGATGCATTCAAGAATTTAATAAACAATAATATACTTAAGGAAAAATTAGTATTAGACCACCCACCGAATCATATAGCAGTTTGGTGTCGAAGGTTGTTCAGCCCTTTGCTGGTTTAGCAGAATAAAACAGCCAAGACTCAATACATCTGTAAATATGTAAAAGTTTTAAATGGCGAAAATCAGACTATTTAATGCAAAATTTTTATTTTTAAGCTTTGTTTTCTATTTAATCAAACATCATTCTAATAAAGGGAGAATTTTAATTTTATTAACAAGACGTTATATTTTGTTTGTTTTATTATTAAAAAATTTATTAAAAATAAAAAAATTAATTTTTTATTCAGTTTTTTTTTACAATTATTTTTCAACCATAATTTTAATTTTCTATTTTTATCTTTTATCTGTTAATCAAAAAGTAAGATAGAGAAAAATGTTTTATTAATTATTTTAAATTTCTTAAATTTAAAAAATCTTTAAATTTTGAGGATCCCTTGAAATGATTAATGATTTGAGAGAAATAAAATGCTTTAAATTCAATACTTAAAAATCATTTAACTAAGGTTTTCGACTAAAAAAATACTTGATTTAAAAAAGAAATATGACAGTTTTAACCATGCTAGACTCAAACTGTCCTATTTTGATTATAAAAATTCAATCTAAGATCAAAAAAAACTTGATATCATGGAAAATTTCCTTTATTCGTTATCTTTTGATGATTTTGATAAAATGAATCCAAATAAGGGTTGTCATTGATAGCACTTAAAAAACTTAGTTTATTTAAATTTCGATTTTATCTCTTGAACAATGAAGAGAGACCTGATTAGATAAAAATTTACTACTTTTAAGGAAATTCAAATTTTTAAAAATATGAATTTTTTTACCATTTTAATACTACTCTAATCTATTCCATATAAGCTAAACTATTATTTATATTTTTTTAAATCGGAAATAAAATCAATGCTAAATCTATTAAACACATTTTTTTATGATGATTGATTGCAATCGCATTAATATCCTATTGAAAAAGGATCCATAAATGATAGAAAATAATTAAATTTTCCATCTCAAGTCTTCTTGTAACCCAAAGAAACTTGGATCTCTCTTTTTAAATGGCATAAAATCAAAGATTTCTAAGATGAAGCCTTATTAATAAATCATAATTTTGGCAAGTTGCTGCGAGTATCTTTCATGATAAGCTTAATTGCTTTCAGATATTAGCTTAATAGCGACTATATAAAAGAGAGAGAATCTGAAAAATTTTAAGGTTTTAAAGGTTTAAGAGAGTCCTATATTAGTTAAAGAACTCAACTTTTTGGCTTTATTAATTAATTCTATAAATGCCAAAAATTTATCATCTAAAAATTACCCCAACTGTGATGGAGTTGAATAATCTATCGTTATTTTCTAATTGTTTATTTATGTTTTACAAATTTAAACATTCAGATGATAAGTTCATATATAATACACAGGCCTCACACCAGCACAAATTTTAATATAAATTTAAAAGAATAAAATTTAAATTTCATTTTTCAGAATTTTTTTTTGCTGATAATTGTTGCCAGTACCAAAAAAGAAATCCTCTAGTTAAAGTAAAGAACAGTGGAAGGATTTACAAAAATTTTTTGATCAGAATCAAAGAATACTTCTAAATTATTTAGTTGTTAATTAGAAAAAATATATTTTTTAATTAGTTTTGAATTAAAAGATTTCAGAAAACCAAAAAAATAATATTAGACAAGAGAATACTGTATTATTAAAGATATGAAAGCTTAAATAAATTCTTTATTTTCGTTAAAATTTAAATTTAACAATTTAAATTTTTTTTTTAGATTAATCAATGAAAATGTCCAGATCAATTTTTCTTATTCTCATAATAAATATTTGTATGAAAATTTCAATTTGTTTTAATGTAATCGAAAAAGGGTGTTCGGCGTATGATTGCAAGCGAATGTGCTTGAATTCGAATTTTATTATGCCAACACCGGGTGATAATGGTTTTAAACTAGAAATCGAAGGAATCAAAGATGAAAAGTATATCCCGGAAAGAGTATACAAAGGTTAGTCAATTTTCATTCATAAATGTTTTAATTTTTAAAGACTCTTAACTTAAAAATTACTTGTCACTTACAATCTCTTGAGTTTTGATAAAAATGCATTTTTGTTTCTATTTTAGAATAATAATTAATTAAAAAACTAATAAATTAAAATTATTTTGAGCAATGATCATAATCGATTTTATAAAAGAATGATCTAAAAATAAAGCTTGACTTGAAATTAGTGCAGAAATTATTTTAAATATTGTTTTAATACATAGAGAAAATGGATGATAAAATTTTTTGCCTTAATATTTATTTTTTATCAGCTTTTTTTAATGAATAAAATTATTTGTCATTTATTGAACAAGAGCTTTAAAGACTAAAAGTGTTACGGTTTTTTATTATTTCACTTCAGAAAAGTCTGAAATTTATTTTTGATAAAACCTCTTTTTTTCGAAATTTATACCTAAAATTTTATTAGGTTTTCTGCTTAATTTATCACATTAAAAATTATAAATTTCCATTTTTAAATCGAATAATAGACTTCATTTTTCTAAAAAATAAAATTATAATTTAACAATTTAAAAAATTTTCTTGGTATTTTTGAGTAATCTAAGGAACCAAAAACAAGAAATTCTTTCCAATAGTTTGCTTAAATAATTTTGATTTAGCGAATTGCAAATTTTTTTTTAATTCAGTCAAAAAATAGTTTTCGATACTAAAATTTCAGCAACTAGATATTATGTGGCTAGTATACTATACTTTTATTTTTCATCATTTTTTCTTCGTTAAAAGGAAATATTTTATTTTTTTTAATAATTTTTTTGAGCATAATTTTGTGTTTATATCAAATAATTTCAAACGAATTTTAAATGTAAAACGTAGAATAATTTATGATAAAGATAATTTTCCATGCGTTTATGTGAAGTAATCAGTCGACTTTTTTCCCCGAAAAAATATGAAAAATAGTTAAAATTTTAAATTTGGTTTAATTACCAATTTTGAGTAAGTTTCATCAAACCGGAGTATTTTAAGAATTTAGTTCCTTCTAGAACCAAGCCGAAAGTCATCACATGTTTAAAATTGTGATCAATTGTATAATTTATTATCTAATGCTAATATGTAACGATGAAAACGATTTGCAGGATTTATTGCTATAGAATTTTATAATTTCTTTCCTAGATTCCTTACTAAATATTCTTTTACCTGTAATCGTATGATGGTACCTTCAAATTTTCCTTAGTTACAGATTTTAGTTACCAGAATAGTAAGAATAAATAGAAAGCAGCTTTAAAAAGTCAACAAAAATTAGTTAATTTGGCATTTTTAACACCAAAAGCTTAAGCTTAGATGAAATTCTCCCAACTTATTATTTTAATATTTTAGACAATTCTCGATCATATGATTAAAATTTTTAGTTAATCACAATATTTCAAATAATAAATTAGAATAAAGGTTTCTTAATGTTTTTTTGATAGCTCTGACTCAAATTTCCTAATTTCAAATTCAATTTTTATCTATGAAAAATAAGGTGGATTATTGACAAACATCAACAAATTCAAGGCGTAGGAAGAAAAGGATTCAGATAAAACTCAAAAAATATCACGTTAGTACTACTAATATCGGTCTCTTTAGTCTTTAAATATCTAGGCAAAATTTGTATTGTCAAAGCGATTCCTTAGGCAAAACCAAAAATAAATTATATAATTAACTAAATTCAATAAAATTAAGGTTTCTTTGTATCATTTATTTGCCTTAGGATTAAAAACACAGATGATTTGATTTAATTGAGTTCTTAGCTAATTAAAAAAAATTAAAATGTAATTTTATTATGAATAATGATTGAGCAACTACAAAAAAACAAATATTTTATAAACATTTTTTTTAAGGTATAGGGTTAGGTAAGCTTATTTTTTCTAAGAAAAGTTCAGAATTTAATTGTTGCTGGGCTTTCGATTTTTTAAAACAAGAAATTGTTAAATGATTTTGCATTGGCATAGTTACTGTTCTTTCACAAAAAAATTAAATTTGTCAATTTAAATTATCATAACCTCTAAAAGTTTATAATTTTTAAAATTTGGCCTTTCGTGTTCACATCTTCCATCTTTTTTTTTATTAAAAATATTAGATTACTTTCTAAATCGGTGAAATTAAGATTTAATTTTGAGTAAAAATGAAAATAATCGAGTATCGTATATTGATGCCTCTGACTCTCGAGGAGAATTTGATCGGTCAATTATGGTCATTTTCGGAGATAAGTCGCGAAAATACTGGAGGAGGCGAAGGAGTCGAAATTCAGGTAAACTCACTATTTGATCTTCCATTGGACTCTAATGGGTCTCTCATCTATTCAAAATTGCCTGAATATGAAGACTTCGATTCTCAAGTAAATGGTTCGAAAAAGCCCAAAAAAGAAACCAAAAAAGACGAAAGGAGCAAATCACTGGAAAGATCTGATTTGGCCAACATGGGATCCCAAAATCATTTGCATCAGAGTAAAACATTCAATGGAATTTTGAACAAGGAATCGAACTCAGAAGTTTCCAATTTTAACCATGACATGACAAAATATGGACAGTACACTCACAAATTGTACAGAATGGCCTCCAAATTGCCTTGGTTTGTCAGAAAACTTCTTCCAAAAGATTCAACTTTGATACATGAAAAATCATGGAACATGTACCCGAATGTTAAAACTGTCCTAACCAACGAATATTTTAAATCAAACATTCGAATCGAGTTGGACACAATTACACGTGAAGTGAAAAATGGAAATTTTGAGCACAATGTCCATAAGTTGACACAGGAACAATTGGAAAAAAGAGAGATAGTTTACATAGATATTGCTGAAAAGCTGTCCAATGATAACAGTAACGAAGATCCGTCCATTTTTAAATCGAAAAAAACCGGAAGGGGTCCCCTTGTGCCTGGTGAATGGTACAAAAATCACCAACCACTAATTTGCTGTTATAAATTAGTTACAGCTGAAATAAAATTGTTCGGGTTGCAGACAAAATGCGAGAACTACCTCAAAACAATGTATAAGCAATTGTTTGCTATATTTCATCGTCAGGTTTTTTGTTGGATTGATAAATGGCATGGTATGACTATAGAACAGGTCCGGAAAATTGAATATGAGCTGGCCAAGGAACTTTTGTCTAAAATTGATCAAGGTGAATTGTCCAGGAATCAGTTGGTAAACGAATAGTTGGATTGAGTTGTTTGAATAGATAAAATTCACCAGTGATTTTTAATTATTCTGTGCAAATAATTTATTTAAGTCTGTTTACATGAAACGAAATTTTAGATGAAAAATAAAATTGATATTAACTCAGGCAGCTGAAAAAGCTTTAGATCAACTGACAAATTTTTTATTAAAATTTTGTGGACTCATGACTTTATAATTCCAATTTTTTTCTTGTTACGATCTAAAAATTTCGCAACAGATTTTCTAAATGCTAATTTTTTAGATAAATTTTTAAAATTTACATTTTTAGTTTTATATTTTTAAAATAAACATTATTCTAAAATATATTTTATTAAACTTGTTTATAGGATTCTTGAGATAATAAAGTTAAGGGATTGAAATTTAAAATGGTTGTGTTAATATAAGAATTTCCTCTTGTATTTATTAACTTTTTTCAGTAAAATTTTTTTAATGAAAATGCAATAAAATTTAGCTGTTTTTAATATTTATCATAATTTCGTGACTGTTCAATTTAAAGTAAATGTATAAATAATAAATAATTTGAAAACTTTCTTAAATTAAAAAAAAAGATAATTTACGTTAAACGTAAATTTATTAAATAGTTAAATAGCAACCGTAATTTTTAATTTCAATAAGATGCATAAACATTTTAAATTGAAATCAAATCAAAATTTATTTAAAAATTATAAGAGTTAATAAAAAAAAAAAAAAAATTATTGAAATAATTAAAATAAAAAGTCAAGAATCAAAAAATTCGAAATTATTTTTAGAAATTTTGAATTTCAGTCTTTGTAAGTGTTTAAATATACTAAATTCTTTGTTATTTTTAATTGCTTTAGCTCTTTATATCATTTACTTATAATGTATTTTTATTTTCTTTACATTATTATGATCATTGCGATTAAAAAATAATAAATTAAAAATTTTTAAAATTCTATTTTTTACCAAAAAAAATATTGAAAAGATAAGGTTTGCATATTAAATATAAAAAAAATTAAATTCAAGTGTTTCTTAGTAATTTAAGATGATATTTTAGAAGGCATCTTGATATTGATGATCAATTCAAAATATTATTTTAATTCAAAAAGTTTATCCTTATTTTAATTCAAAAAGTTTATCCTTATTTTAATTCAAAAAGTTTATCCTTAAATATTAAACTTAATCTTTGTTTTGGTTTAAATAATTGTAATGTAACATGCTTTACATGCGATGTAGATTTAGAAAATAAAAAAAAATTGAAAAAACATTTTCTCAGTCCATTGATAATCGATTTTAATATTTAAATGCATTAACTGATTTTTTGTAAAGTTTATTTGAGATTTTTTATTTCAAAAGTATTTGTGTTTAGCATTCACAATTAAATTTAAAAAAGAAATTCAAATAAAAAAATCCAAACAAGTAATAAAATTAAAATAAAACTTTACAAAAAATCAGTTAACTAAATTTAAAATCGATTTTATCATTGAAATGAGTGACTGTTTTTTCAATTTTTTTTATTTTCTAAGTCAAATCAAAGATTAAGTTTAATATTTAAGGATAAGCTTTTTGAATTGAAAGGATATTTTGAATTGATCATTAACTTAAAGATGCATTCTAGAAGAGCATTATTTTAGTGTTCAGAAGTTTGGAAAAACAAAAACAGAAAAAAAATTTTACATGATGTCTTAGCCTTTGTTTGAAATTCTGCCTTAAAAATTATATTGAATACATAGTAAAAAAAAATATATGGTAATTTTCTACTTCAACTTTTATTGAGTCAGATCATTGAGTCTATGAAAAAGTATAATGATCATGTTTTTTAAAATTTAAATTTTTTAACATCTAAAATTTTGATTTTTGATCTTAATCACGATATTTAATCTGAATTTAGAATCAATTATTATCTTAATCAAATTAAATTATTATTAAGTTAAAAAAATAAAAAGATAATAAATTCGCTAATTAAATGATTTAAAAATAACTTTGATTTTAATTTTCCATAAATATTAGTGTAGAAAGCCAATGAATTACTACCTAAAAATTTAAATTTAATTTGAAATACTATTTTTTCAATAAATATTTTTTTGAATATATTTTTCTATGAAAGAGCTACAGCTCGGTCAGAATTTTACAAAAAAAAATAATTAAAATAGTGTAAAAAATATATTTTTTGGAATTAAATTTAAATCAAAATACTAACGATTAATAAAATTAAATCATAAGATTTAATGTGTGACAATAAAATTAATTATTTATTTTGCATGTTTTAAATTTATATTCTATCAATATATTTCAATTGAATTAAGTTTCTTTTTATTATAATTTTGTTCTTTATTTGAAGATACATGAAAGTACTAGACAAAACTCAATTTAATTAATTTTGATTTTTCAATATTTGATATAATAAAACCTAGATTTTTGATCAAAAATCTTTATTTTGATTTTGAATATAGTTAAATGATTTTTAACTAATGATACATGGATAAAATTGAATTTTAATATCTGTATCGATCCATTGTTAAATGTCTTTCCAAATAAAAATTTCTATTATTTAAGTGAGAATAGTTTAATTTTCTATAAAACAATTAATCACTCTTTTTTGATGATTCAACAAAAACAAACAAAAGATTTTTGTTCAAAAGATTTAAGGCTGGTTTTTATTTTCCAACCAGTTTAAGAACCTGCTTTTAATCGGTTCAACCTGTCTTTAAAGAATATTTTAAGAATTTTAAATAATAAACTTCTAGACAACATAAAGTACTAATTTTTGTTGTTAACTCTTTCACTCCCAGTGATGAATGGCGATAGTTACGAACTAATCAAACATCTTTTTAGAAATTTTCAAGCTTGTAGATTACGAATTTTAAGTCGAAAAGGCAGGTAACTCATAAAATTAGCTCATAAGTTTAGTCTAAAGTTAGACATTTTTCTGAATCTCAGAAAATAGCCTATAAACTCTAAAAAATTTTATTAAAATCGTAGTATACGCATTAAATTTTCAAAGAATATGCATAAGGTTGAAATATTTTTTTTTATTTTTAAGGTTGATTATATTTTTAGAAAATTATTTTTTCGGGCTATTAAGGTCTAACGATAATCCAACACTTGGGAAATTTATGATGATACTAAAAATTTATTGTATAATTCATAAACAAAGTCCATTTTAAATTAAAGAAGTCTTTGTCCATGATACATGAGCATGTAGCAAGGTGAATTATTTTAGAACAAATTTTTATCAAAAGGGGATATTGATCTTAAAAAATGAGTTTTATATTTTAATTTTATAGCCAAAATAACTATGGCAGTGCCAATAAATTGATTTTTATTAATCAAATTGTATGTTAATTTAGAATTGAAAAAGAAAATTTTTACAATTATAACCACTTAATTCAAAATTATTTAGAGAGCGATGACATAATTATTGCATTTAAAATAAAATAAATTTATAAATGGCAAAAAAAAATTCGAATTAGAATCGATCGTAGAGACAAAAAAATCACAAAATATTATTGATATTTTATTTGATCATTTATATTTCCTATGTCAATTTAAATACAATGTCAATACTTTTATTTTTTTGAATTTAGTGAAACATATTATGTTTCATGTTGCTTCATTATTAAAGTTTATAAAGCTCAATTTTGTCAATTTAAATTAATGAAAAAGTATTTTATTTTTGTAATTTTTGGAAGGGTTGCATGAAAATTCACAATGCCTAATAAATCAAAAAATATTAGATTGAAAAAAAAATGTCTTAAGGATTATCAACTTTAAGTTCTTCATCGATTCAAAATCAAGATAATGTAGGAAATTTTGAAAACTTTTGAACTGAAATAAAGTGTAAATTTAACATTATATTTTTTTAATTAATTTCAACACTTGTCACCGAATAAAAGTCTTTAAATGTTATTAAAAAAATATTCTTTGATTATTTTTTCAACAAAAAATTTAAAACCGGTTTTAAATTTAAATTGTTTGTTAACCTGTCCACCCTTGATAAATCCTTGATAAATATATTATTTAATTTAATTTTATTTATTTATTTAATTTTATTGTCGCTGAGGTTAGCGTTATTTTTCTTAAAGTAAAGTAAAAATTAGTTAACTATGGGGGATTATAATTAAAAAAAAATTTTATGAAAAAAGCAATTTTATTGAACTCAATTAAATTTAAACAAAAAAAAATAGTAATTAAACGGAAATTGATAATTCAATGTTAGCATTATTATAGATAGTTGACTTGGTACATTTTGGATGAGCCGAGCATTTACATTTGAAGCAAAATTTTCGATTGCTACTCTAAAATCGGTCTCGATGATGTGAACTGTGTCAAAGTTTGGAAAAAATGAAAAAAAAAAATTTCATTAATACAAAATCTAAGTATTTTTCTTCAGCCAAAACCAAGAAGAAACATTCTAGATACCAAATTGAAAAACTAATGATGAAAGTACAAGAGACCCGAACCACTCACGGCCAAATTGGTCATTTCATATGAACAATAAGAAAAAAAAAAGTATCAACGCCTTAAAAATTACGCAAATAAAAAAAAAAACCGTCTGTCCTTCGCTATCCATGAATAAATCTACTAAATCTTAAATATCTATTTTGTTAGAGGGACGACATAGCTTTTTTATTGATTTGTTCCAATCTTTATTTGCTCCATTTTCATCAACAAACTCCAAAACAAAAAAATCAAAAAAAAAAAAAAAACAATATCATCAATGGGGTCCCTTGAGTCCTCATCTTACAACAAAAAATTTTTTTTCCCATTTATTCCAAGTCTTCAGCAATTTTTTTTCTCTTCTAATAAAAGTGATGTGGTGACAGCAAAAAAAAAAAAAAAATTTTTTTTTCTCAAGCCAACAAAAAATTATTTAATTAATTAAATTAGAAAAAAAAATCGAAAAAAAAATAATAATAAAAATTAGGAGATTAGCTGCTTGATTTAGTAGTTGAATTTAAGCTTTGAAATGGTTCCGCCAGTGGTAGTTCTGGACGAGTTCAAGCTAGCGGTTGAGCTGCCGGCCACATATCTTCCGCCGCCGGCACTCGACTGAATGGACAGGGAGTAGGATGTGCCGCCGTATCCAGCGGACGGCGCATTGTACATGGTCTGACGTGCGCGCTCCTCTATTCCCTCGACAACCTGTTTGAGGCCCTCTTTGTCTCCCTCTCCTTCCAACAATCTCCTATACGTCTGAATCTCCTCCTCCAGTGTGGTCTTCATCTTGGTCAACTCTTCATAATCGGCCATCAACTCTTGTTGACGACGACGCAGCTCCTTGATCTCGAGCTCCTTTTCGTCGATCAACGCCTGACCGTCCTTCTGCTCGGCCAGCAACAACTCCTCAATTTCCTTGATTCGCGCGTCCAGCTCAGCATTGCGCGCCTTCATGTTGGCGATCTCGCGTCGCTGATCGGACACGGCCGTGCGCAACTTTCTGGTCTCTTCGCGCGCAATCACAGTGTCGGCTGAGTCGGGTCGGCCGCGCGTCTGCACCTCCTGGATCTTCATGCGGTACCATTGCTCCATTTCGTTTCGCTGGTTGTTGTTGATCTGCTCGTACTCGTTGCGGATTTCGCGGATGGCATTGGCCAACTCGGACTTGAAAAACTGCGACGAGTCCAGGCCCACGTCCAAGAACGACTTTTGTCTCAGGTCCTCGAGTTCCTGTGCGTGCATTTGGCGCAAAAAGCTGAGCTCTTCCTCGAGGCCGTTCTTTTCGTTCTCTAGCTGAACGCGCTGCAAAGTCTCCGAGTCGAGCTCGGCGGTGATGCGCTGTATTTCGCCGAGGAGCCGCTGGGTCTCGATTTTGTAGCGCTTGGCCTCGTCCTCGAGGTCGCCGAGCCGTCTCTTCAGCAAGTTGATCTCGGCCTCGTTGTCCGCTATTTGCTTGTTGAGCTCGTCGATGCGCGCCTTGTCCGCGTTCCGGTTGTTGAGGACCTCGTTGTAGCGGCGCTTGAAGCGCTCGGCGTCCTCCTCGCACGCCTTCGCCTTGAGCTCGGCGTTCGCCTTGTCCTTGCTGGTCTCGTCGATCAGGTGCTTGGCCTCGCGCAGCTCGATCTCGTACATCTCGCGTATTTTGCCCGACTCGCCGCCCGCCCGGTTCTTGAGCGCCTCGAGCTCCATCTGCAGCTTTTTGTTGTGCACTTCGAGAAAGCGGACGCGTTCCACGTAGCTGGCGAACTTGTCGTTCAGTTGGCTGAGCTCGCGCTTTTCTTTTTCGCGATTTTCGGCTATGGCCACGACGGCCGCGTTCTTCGGCTTGAGTGGAACGCCGCCGTACAAAAAGTTGCCGCCGCCGGCCGCGTTCGACGAGTAGACCGTCTGGACGATGGTGCGGCCGGGGCCCGCGTTTCGTCGGCTGATGGTGGTGCTGCGCGGCGTTATGTGCGACTTGTAGCTGTACACAGCTGATAGTGAGTCGTCGAACTCCTGCGATTTGGTCTCGCGGATTATCTTGCTCGAAGATTGGCTGCTCATTTTTCGATTAGGCAAAAAGATTTGATGCTTTTTGTTTTAGTTTTTTTTGTTTGTCTAAATAAATGAGCAACAGATATTATTTATATTGGATCGGTTTTGAAATTGATGAATTTTTTAAAGAGAGAGAGAGAGGAATACGTGGGCCTTTAAAAGAGAAAAAATAAAGAGCTAATTTATTCGCAAGTGAATAGCATCGCTTTTTTACTATATTGAACTAAATTATTATAATAATAGATAGGCGCGCGCACACTCGCCGTGTTCTATTTTGATGCAAAGTTTAATTTATTCACAAGATTTTTGGATTTGTGCGCGCCGAAAGCCTACACCACAGCAGAGTGTATTTTTTTCTTTTCTTATTTTTTTATTTAAAAAAATTCGCATCGAGACTTAGGAACTTTGAAAATACTTTTTGTTACAAATTTTTTTTCTATATTTTAAAAATTCTGATCGTGCTATAAAGCAGCTCCTTCAGAAAAAAGAAAAAAAAAATAAGACAAAAAATTGGCAACTCTAATGCGTCCAGAAGCAACTTAAAAAAATACTTTTTTTAATATAATTTTTTTTATTTGTAAAATTTCTGATCAAGCTATATAGTTCCTTCAGAAAAAGAAAAAAAAAATAAGACAAAAAATTGGCAACTCTAATGCGTCCAGAAGCAACTTAAAAAAATACTTTTTTTAATATAATTTTTTTTATTTGTAAAATTTCTGATCAAGCTATATAGTTCCTTCAGAAAAAAAAAAAAAAATAAGACAAAAAATTGGCAACTCTAATGCGTCCAGAAGCAACTTAAAAAAATACTTTTTTTAATATAATTTTTTTTATTTGTAAAATTTCTGATCAAGCTATATAGTTCCTTCAGAAAAAGAAAAAAAAAATAAGACAAAAAAATTGGCAACTCTAATGCGTCCAGAAGCAACTTAAAAAAATACTTTTTTTAATATAATTTTTTTTATTTGTAAAATTTCTGATCAAGCTATATAGTTCCTTCAGAAAAGAAAAAAAAAATAAGACAAAAAAATTGGCAACTCTAATGCGTCCAGAAGCAACTTAAAAAAATACTTTTTTTAATATAATTTTTTTTATTTGTAAAATTTCTGATCAAGCTATATAGTTCCTTCAGAAAAAGAAAAAAAAAATAAGACAAAAAAATTGGCAACTCTAATGCGTCCAGAAGCAACTTAAAAAAATACTTTTTTTAATATAATTTTTTTTATTTGTAAAATTTCTGATCAAGCTATATAGTTCCTTCAGAAAAAGAAAAAAAAAATAAGACAAAAAATTGGCAACTCTAATGCGTCCAGAAGCAACTTAAAAAAATACTTTTTTTAATATAATTTTTTTTATTTGTAAAATTTCTGATCAAGCTATATAGTTCCTTCAGAAAAAGAAAAAAAAAATAAGACAAAAAAATTGGCAACTCTAATGCGTCCAGAAGCAACTTAAAAAAATACTTTTTTTAATATAATTTTTTTTATTTGTAAAATTTCTGATCAAGCTATATAGTTCCTTCAGAAAAAGAAAAAAAAAATAAGACAAAAAAATTGGCAACTCTAATGCGTCCAGAAGCAACTTAAAAAAATACTTTTTTTAATATAATTTTTTTTATTTGTAAAATTTCTGATCAAGCTATATAGTTCCTTCAGAAAAAGAAAAAAAAAATAAGACAAAAAAATTGGCAACTCTAATGCGTCCAGAAGCAACTTAAAAAATACTTTTTTAATATAATTTTTTTTATTTGTAAAATTTCTGATCAAGCTATATAGTTTCTTCAGAAAAAGAAAAAAAAAATAAGACAAAAAATTGGCAACTCTAATGCGTCCAGAAGCAACTTAAAAAAATACTTTTTTTAATATAATTTTTTTTATTTGTAAAATTTCTGATCAAGCTATATAGTTCCTTCAGAAAAAGAAAAAAAAAATAAGACAAAAAATTGGCAACTCTAATGCGTCCAGAAGCAACTTAAAAAAAAACTTTTTTTAATATATTTTTTTTATTTGTAAAATTACTGATCAAGCTATATAGCTCCTTAAGAAAAAGAAAAAAAATTAAGAAAAAAAAATTGGCAACTCTTATGTGTCCAGAAGCAACTTAAAAAATTACATTTTTTTTAATATAATTTCTTTTTATTTGTAAAATTTCTGATCAAGCTATATAGCTCCTTAAGAAAAAGGAAAAAAAAGACAAATAATTGGCAACTCTAATGCGTCCAGAAGAAAATTAAAAAAAACACAAATTTTTAATTTAAAAAAAATTCGCATCGAGCAATAGCTCCATAAGAACTTGGAAAAAATAAGACAAAAACAAGCAACTCTTTGTGTCCAGAAACAGCTTAAAATAATACTTTTTGTTATAGAAATTTTTTTAATTTAAAAAAATTCGCACAGAAAATAGAAAATAAGACAAAAAATTGGCAACTCTAATTTTTTATTAAAAAAAATTTAATAAAAAATATTTTTTTCTTATTTGTAAATAATGATTGAAATTTTTAAATGAAAAAAAAAATTTATTGTTTAATAATCATGAAAAATTAGAAATTTGAAAATATATTATTTAAAATATGACCACTGACTATTTGGGAATGAGTCAAAACATAGAAAAGACAAAAACGTTGAAAATGAAAGATAAAGAATTTAATTTCCTGAATGGATTAACATTGAAATAAATAGAACAAAAAATTGGTACCCATAAGGCACCTGTTAACTCTTATGTGTCTAAGACTGGGGCTAAGTAAATTAAAAAGAAATTCATTTTCTTAGATATTTTCTTATTTGTAAAAATTCTGTTCAATAACTCCAAATGATATAAAATAAATGTTAAATAAGTAAAAATTAATTAATAGTTTATCAATTTTATAATAAATATAAATATAAAAGTAAAAGTTTTTGTCTTTTGTTAAAAGAGAGGAAAAAGAAAATAGGAGGTTAAGCTTAGAAAGAAAAATCATCCAAAATTTCTCTACAATTACAGAGAGAAGTTGGAAAATAAAATTTTAAAAGATAGAATGTATCAATATAGAAAAAAAATTGATTTTTATTGTTTATCAATCATGGTAAATTAGAAATTTCATTAACATAGAATTATTGAGAACATATGAATAAAAATAGCAAAAGGATCGTACTAAAGACAAACAGTAATTCTCTACTTCAACTTATCTCTTCAATTTTCTTTTTATATCATTTTATGATTGAGCGATAGCTCCTTAAAGAAATAGAAATAAAAAATAAGAAAAATGATTGACTCATTTAGATCGAAAAGCACCTGTTAAACGCAAAAAAAAGCATTCATTAAAAGAAATCTTTCTTTTTTCTTACTTTTGATTCATATAGATTAAAATTAAAATTTAAAAAGACAATTTAAAGAATTTAATTTTTTTATTTAAGTATTTATAAACCTATTCTATTTCAGAGAATTAAACAACTAAATTTAAACTATTTAAATAAATTTAAATCGGATTTCCAATGGGATTTTAATTAATTTTAATTTTTGTATTTTAGAACTAATTCGAATAAACAAAAGCCATTATTAAATTTAAAAACATTTAAATTTATATTCTAATAAAATTTTGATTTTTTACATCTTTAAAACCTCTGACCTCCTTATGATCCCAACTTTTATACGACTTAGCCCCGACAAACCAATATTTTCCTTATCATAAAAATCAATTTATAGAAAATAAGAAGTAAATTGAATTTTGTTTGCATATAAATTGTAAAAAAAATAAAAAAAAAAAGTGTTTAATAACACGTTTTCTTTTGTTTTTGCCCTCAATAAAACGCCTCAAGTTTACGTCTATTTACTAGGCGTTTTTTGATCAAAAGTATTCAATTAAGGAATGAAGATTAAACCTAAGATCTTAGTAAGCAGATTAACCTATTTGTTTTTCTATAAAAAATTCAAATAAACAAATTGAAACAAATAAAAGAAAAGAAAAAGGATTAAAATTTTAATTAAATTGATATTTGCACGAAAAAAAAATATTCTAATTTAAATATTCTATTTTTTGAATAAAGTTTCAGTGATAAACTTTTTAATTTTTTCATTACACATGAGTAGCATGAAAATAAAAATCTGCATTAATTTTAATAGCTATAAAATTAATTTAACATTTTTGATCATAAACTTCAATTAGCTAAAAAAAAAGACATTAAAAATAAAAATTTAAATGAAAATAGAAATGGAAAAATATTTCAGGTACTAAACTTTATATAGATGTTCATTTAAATAAAAATAAATACAACTTGATGGGATCATTGTTGTTATAGTCATTGTCGTGGCTCTTTTTCTTTATTATTTGTGAAAGCTAGAAGCGACTATTTATTTCACTAAATAAACATTATCTTGTCATTTTTTATTTGAGCTAACAAAACTCTCGCTAGTCTCTAGAAATAATCTAAACTTTGTAGAATTAATAACAAAAAAAAAATTTTCTATTTTGTACTCGAGCTTTTGTGTTTGAAAA
The DNA here is from genome assembly GCA_025491095.1 of Brachionus asplanchnoidis. Taxonomy (NCBI): domain Eukaryota; kingdom Metazoa; phylum Rotifera; class Eurotatoria; order Ploima; family Brachionidae; genus Brachionus; species Brachionus asplanchnoidis. The sequence continues at coordinate 4,111,926 of JAILYF010000004.1, forward strand.
AAATTTAACATTTTATACTAAAATTAGAATTTGAGCTTGCCGAAATGTCGATCATGCATGATTTATTTTGTTATTGGATTATGGCCGAGAATTAGAGAAATCACCTAGGAAAAAATTCATAAACTGTCGTCCTAGTTTTGTGAACGAAAGTTCAATATTTATAATTTTTCAAATATTCATTCAAGCTCGAACAAACATTTTCCTAATCAAACCAATTTTCCACACTCATTGGACACTGAGCCCATCGATTAGACGTGACTTTCTAAAATTGTCATCACTCTCCACCTCTTTTGATTTAGGCCCAACTCCTCGAATAAAGCCCATTTCAAAATTAGTCTCATGGCCATTTATTTAAATTAAACAAATGCAAATATTATAGTAACCTAAATTTTTCCCACTCTAATCCGGGCCTTATTTAACTAGGGCCTTTTTAATTAAGCTTCATAATCTTTTCTTTTTTTTTCCAACTCCTTCAATCAGCAGTTGCTGCTCGATTTTACAAGATAAACTAATGAAGCCAACTTTCGTCGACAATTATCTAATATTTTCTAGAAAAAAAATTTATCAGGCGTAACTTTTGCCTACTGAGCAAATTTTTTCAGACAACTAAAAAATTTTTGTTCACTTGGTCAATAGTGCATAGCCCTTATTTATTTCAGCCAAATAAAAAACTTCAAAATTTTCACTCTTTTTCTTCTGTATTTTTATAAGCTAAAACAAATTAAAAAAAAAAAGACGCTGAAAAGCAAAAGATTGTATCTATTCTCAATTAAAATGTTGAACTTCTCAAAATTCATCAAAAACAATCATGATTAAATATATTTATTTATTTTTTTAAATGGCCCGTGAGGCTAACTATGACTTGACCTAAATTGCTGCCTAAATTTCAGCTTTCGAACAACAGTGTTGAGAGCTAAAAAATAAGAAAGAAATGACTAGTTTGGAGCCAGCTCAAGTTTAGTCTTTATATTATATAATTTAATGAATTCAAAAATTTGATTTTTTTTTCTCTACGAGGCCCTAAAAATGAGCTGAAAATCGATAAAAGAGAGCTACAAGCGATAAGAACAACTAAATGAAGGATTTCGTTCTAAATTGTAAATTAAAATTTCTATTTGCGTAGTCAAGACTTTACCAACGTAGAGTAGAATGGTTGCCAAGCACGCTATTCAAATCAACTAAATAAAACTCACTAAACAACAAAAAAAATGAAATACAAGATTTACTTAAATACCTAAAATTGATATATTTTGAGGACAAAATTAATCAAAAAATTAATAAAATAACTAGAAGATAGCCAAAAGGCTTGTTTTGATTGAATTTTTGTCATTAAGATCAAAATTAGACAAAAGTACAGGCCTGTGAAGAGATGCGATTAGAAAAAAAATATGAAAAAAAATTAAAAAAAATTTTTTAACTCATTTTTGGAAATTTTAAATTTGATTTTTTCTAGCTTGTGATTTGAGTTTTAAAGCTTACTGAATTGGAATTTATGAAAAACTTGACTCAAATAGGCTCTCTGCATGCGGTCAATTGTCATCTTAAACTAGAAATCGTTAATTCGCCTAGCAATGCTTGTCTAATTGAAATTTTATACCAGATTTGGAATTTTTTGTTTTTATTACTTTTGTTATCATAAGAATTCAACTCACAATTAAAGTCTCAAATAATTAACCTAAAAAAATTGTTTTCTTTTTTTGTTATTAAAGCCATATTGTTTGTTTATCTGGTAACATTTAAAAAGCAAGTCTAAATTTTAAAGCCCCACAACTCTAATTCTTTATAATTGTTTTTAAATAGGTCCCAACAAAAAAAAAATAAATATTGAGAAAATTTAGAAGCAAGAATTTCGACTCTCCAGTCTTACAAGGAATCGTTTGGCAGTAATTTTGAATTTTTCTACCATAAACATTGAGAACGCTCCAAGTGACAAGTCTAACCACATTCTAATTTAAGATTCGAAAATGTAAATTTAATTAGATACCCAATCCTTTTAATTAAATATTAATAATTGTCCTCTTTTTGCTCATATCTTCATAATTTAAAAATAAATTAAAAAAATCCATGCCAAATTCTTCGGTCACATTTTGTCTTTTCACCATAGTTTAATTATTGCCTCAAAAAATTCAAGTGACTATTGTATTTTGTTTAACAAAAATAAATGAACTAGGAAAAATATTTTTTGTTAATTGAAACCATTGAAAAAAAATAGAAAAATATCACAAAAATAAGAAAAATTTTATAAAATAAATTGGTGTTGCTTACTCTATTTTATACATCTAAATCTATCGATTTTTTTCTGTGCAAATAAATCCAAGTATTTAAATAAAGATTAACCCGTAACTATAACACTACAGTGACAAAAGAATGGGAGGCTAGTTTTAATTGTGGCAAATAGCGCTGACATTATTAACTAGGACTAGGATGAATACGTAGCAAAAGATTGTTAAAATAGCTAAGCTTCTAGTATGAAATGTATGACTAAAATTTATCTTTGAAATAATAAATTTTGAATTCTATGAAAAAAAGTCAACTATTTATATGATTCGAATTAATAATTCTGAAATGAGCGGGGTTCGTTTTGTTTTATTACCTTTTAAAATTAGTAATTACTTAAAAATGTTTAAAACAAAAGCTTAACAATATATTACCTTGGTCTTAGAAAATAAAAATGCTATCTTTGCCTCTAAATTCCTAAAATTTCAAAAAATTTTACAACTTTTTTATTTTAAGATTAGAAATTTCTACACCTTTGAGTGGCTTTAAACACTCAAAGGTATTCGTTTAATATTTTCTAGCAAATTTCAACGCCAAAAACAACTTGGAGATTTATTGTTAGAAGAAAATATTTTTACGATTTATTTTTATAAACCTTCACATTTCAAAGATAAAAATAACTTGTTAGCAATTTTGCCAAGCACTTTAGCTTTTTCCTAGCAGCAATCTAAACTTTTTTGTTTTCTATTTTTTCAAATTGAAAAAAACAAATGCAAAAAAAAAGAAAGATTTTATTTAATTTTATATTTAATTAAAAGCTGAAGAAAATATACCTTAAAGTTTTATTTTTTTATGAATTCCAAGACTTGAATGAATTTAATTCAATCATCATACACCAAGTTGGTCTAAATTTAAAATGATTAAATATGAAATGCTGATTTTTTGTCATTAGCCACGCTTGGATCTCTGACTAGATTGATTTGCCATTTTCAATTAAAATTTTTTGCTAAAATAAATCCATTTAACTTCAATTAATGCAATTTTTTTCCATTAGTTTAAAGAATTTTTGGTGAATCGTGGCTAATTGAAGTCATGCGGGTTTTAGAATATTAAAAATATTCGAGCTCAATTTATACTATCAAATATTATTCTTACAAATCTTAAAAATATAGTTAGGTTGAATAACCTTAATTAAAGTAAATATTTATGCTAAAACGTAAAGCTCGGTGTAGGCAAAATATTTCAGGGATTGGGATAACAAAACTTAATCAAAATTTTCTTATTAAATATTTGAGTTTTTAATCTTTTTATTTCTTTAAAATATACAATAGAAGATTATTTAAATTATTCACCAATATGTAGGCTTCTTATTTATCTTTGCCTAAATATGCCATTCGAGATAAAAATTAAATTGAGAAAGCAAAAAAAAATATTCTTTCAATTTTCAGCTAAACTGTTTTTAATTGCAGCAACTAGAATCTAGATTTTTTTTATTTTACCTCAAATCTTTTTCAGGTATGGCGAAAGTTACACATTAAAGAAACAAAAAAACATGCTTGTTCTCGTAATTACTAGAAATCGTTTAATTTTTTTTTAAATACTGTTTATTTTCTTTTAAAGAAAAGAAACAACTTGAAAATAACTTGTGCCTAGATTTATATTGAGTTAAACTCATTTTAATGTGTTTGCTTTCCTGAAAAAAGTGTTATAAATCATTTTGAAATAAATGAAAATTCCACTGGCGATGAACATATTTTTTGAAGGTTTTTGAAAAAGAAAACAAATTCACTCTAAAAAATTTATATTTTTTAATTTATTATTCATAAAGAATAAAAAAGTGAATTTAATTTAAAAAATAATCAAAATAAACTTAGATCCTTAAAATTGTTGTTGCTTGAAAAAATTCTGTTTTTCTTAGATCATTTATTCAATAGTAACTAGTTTTAACAACCAAAACTTTAAGATATAAAATTTATTTTACTTGGAATTTTTCTTGAGTGATCAAAACTCTTTAAAATTACCTCCCAAAATGAACTTTATTTTGTTAAATTTTTAAATAACTTTATTATTTTTTGACGATATCTCAAATTCGAATTAAAAAACATCATAAAATTTGTTAACAAATATTATAATAAATAGAAATAAAACACCCTGTTATTCTGAATCTTATGAGGCTTTTTTTAAGTATAATAAAATTAAAAAAAAAAAATTTCGTAATTTTATACATGGAAAACTTTGAATATTTTATTTAGAATATATATTTATTTTAAGGTATTTTTTAATTTTTAAATACGAGTTTTGGTTTTTATTGACATTTTTATAGTAAAGACAAATATTGGCTTTTGAGTTTTAGAATTAATGAAAAATATCCAAATCCCCTTAACTATGCTTAGCTTACATGATTTAATTAAGCCTAAAAATGTCATTTATAAAAGTTAAATTGATTTTAGAAAAAATATGAAACCAAAGATCAAAAATGAATCCGTATATTTCAACCAAATAACAAAAATGATTAATTAAAATTGCGATTAGAAAGATCGAGTAAAAACATAATTCAAATCCTAAGTGTTTTATTTTTGATTTAACTAAATCCCAATTTGTCTTATTTTAGCAAAATACTTCAAATAAGACTGGATTTGATTAGACTTAATGATTTTTTTCTTAATTGATCAAAAATACTTAAACTAATTGTTTGTAAAAAATCATAAAGCTATTTTAAATGCTACCATCACGAATTGTACACAATCTTTTCAATTTATGAATATTATTTTAATTAACAATTAGTTCTTTGTTTCAAATACTCAGAAACCTCGTTTTAAAATTCCTTTTTTTTTCTCGAAAATAACAAAATTCAAAAAGATAGTAAAAAATTGAAATTTTACCTAATTTTGCTTTTAATGGCAAAATTTGAAAATAAGCAAAATCAAAATGTATAAAATATATGAAAAAAAATAAATTAATTCATCTTAACTATCAATCAATTAATCTTGAATTCTGATTTTTTAATGATAAAAATAAATGTTTAATTCTAAAATCTTCTGATTTCTAACATCTTATGTTATTATTTGAATAAAAATGAAAATGCATTTTTTTGATGGAATACTGCTCAAAAATTTTTTTGGATTTTATTTAACGAATTAAATTTTAAGTCACATTGGTGGGTAGCTATGATTCTGCTAGAAATTACAATACTGAATTTCGCGGATTCTTGGTTGTTTCAGTACCAGAAACATGGTACGATGCAATGTCGTTTAACCCTGTAGGCCGTTTTATGGTATTCAAATTTTTTTAATTTTTTAATGATACAAAAATTTCAATTCCTTAAAAGATAAACCCAAATGATCGGGATATAAAATATACCAGCGGATGTAACGAGATGATAACTCATACCAATTTTGAGAGTAAAAAACGAGTTACCTTTTATTGGACTGCACCTAAAGCTCGTACAGGCTGTATATCTTTAAAGTAGAATTTATTGCTACCTAATTTCCATAAGAGAAAAATAAAAATTATATATAGAGCTTTTGTGATGCAAACAGATACCTTATGGTTTAAGGATGATGGAGAATTGACGAAAGTTTTATGTGAAGGAGGTAAGCAAACAAAAATGCCATAGAAAAAAAATTGCTAATTTTTATAAAAAAATATTTAAGAAGAGTATCCAGAAACGTTGGATATTCCAACATGCTGTGCATGCGGTCAAGCTAAATACAGACTTAACTTTAAAGGCATGTGGACGAAGTACACTCATCCGAAAGATTGGCCAGCAAACGGTAATTTTATATTTATTTTTTAATAAACTTTTTAAATGATCTAAACGAAGAGGGTTTAACACATTGGTCAAACATAATTGGTGCTACACACTCAAGAAATTATTCTGTTTGGGAAATTGGAGGTTATGCATCACCTGGTCTAAAAGAGCTAGCCGAATTCGGAATTATAAGAAGTTTGGAAGAAGAAATTAAAAATCATGTAAATTTTATTAAAATTTAAATACAAAATAAATTTTGTTGTTCTAGTCTAATTATGGTGTTATTCGTAATATTGTTAGAGCAAATGGTCTTTGGTTTCCCAATGTTGATAAAGAAACCCAATCAATTTTCACTGTATCAAACACACATCACTTATTGTCATTTGCCAGTATGTTCGGACCATCACCAGATTGGATTTCGGGTTTTTATATGATCAAATTTAAATTTTCCAAAATTTATATACAATTTTAGGTGTATCGAAATTGAATCTTTGTCAACATGATTGCACTTGGGCTGAAGAATATGAAGAAGAATTATTGCCTTTTGATGCTGGAACTGACAGTGGAATTTCTTACAATGTAGATTAAATCTGAAACATGTTTATTAGATATAATTATTTATTAATTTTTTAATTTCAGTCTCCTAATAAACCGACGATTCCGCAAGAGAAAATAAGAAAAATCACCAGTGGATATCCAAATGACCCAAAAGCACCATTTTATGATCCAACTGGAAAACCAATACCAACAATGGCCAAGTTATCATTAAAGCGAATCGATACAAATGGTGCTCAATGTCCGCATGGAATTAGAGAAAAAAATGGTGCAGTTGAATCAAATACTTTTGACTTAAATGATCTCTCAGATTCCATCAAGCGTTTTCAACTCATAAATGCAGAATCAGTTAGCTTTGCCAAAAAAAGGACCAAAAATAATGAGATGAAAATTTTGGGTAAAATTCTTTTATACTTTTTAAATCCAAAAATAAAATATTAAACACAACTTTTTCAGAAAATGTCGACCCTAGATGTATGACTACAGATTGGTCTGAGTGGAGTGAATGTTCTTCCACGTGCGGAAAAGGAATCAGAAAGCGATCACGTCAATACAAAAATTCTGATTTGGCAAAAGGATTCTGTAATGAAATCATCAATGATCATGAAATGTGTTTAAGCATTAATGGTGAATGTGAAGATGACGAAGAAGCGACATCAATTGAAGGATCTGATAAGTAATAGAATAGAAGAAATAATTCAAATTTTTAAACGATTCTCTAAGATGTTTGTTAATGACTTCGTGGAGTGAATGGTCACCATGCTCAACCACATGTGGCAAAGGTTTCACCATAAGAATAAGAAAATATTTGAGAGAAGACTTGAAAAAAAAATGTAAAAGTCGACTAGAAGAAAAAAGAACTTGTATAATTAATAATAAATGTATTGACGAGAGTCTATTAAGCGATCAAGAAAGAAAGAGTATAATTTAAAAAATCAAAATTTAAGAGCTTTTTTTAAATTTAAATTTAAGGAATTTGTAGCCTTGAAAAAAAACCGGGACCATGTAGAATGGCTATTGCAAATATCAAATATTATTATGACACTAATGCTAAACGATGTCTATCATTTAATTACGGTGGATGTCGTGGAAATGAAAACAACTTTGAAAATGTGGAAAAATGTGAAAAAATTTGCACCATTATGAATGAAGGTAATTGAATATTATTTAATTTAAATAAAATTAATTTTATTTTATAAATTATATGGTTTAATTTTTTGTGTTTGAATTACAAAATATATCCAATGTTGAAATAACATTGAAAAAGTGCCATGTTTCAAATAAAAAAATTATTTTAAGTAAATATTGCAAGCATTTTCATATTTGAAATTAAACTCTTTAGTGAAATAGAATGAGTTTAATTTTTATTTGGAAATTTGAAAAAAATATTGAAAATTCTTTTTTCAACTATTAAATAATTTATTCATTTATTTATTTGTTTTTTTGTACCGAGGTAATGCTCCTTAACAAAATTAAAATACATGGAAAAAAAATAAAGTTAAAAAAGATACAAAAAAAATTTAATGAAAAAAAAATTCTTTTAGATTTAAATTAATAATCAATCGCTGAAAATCTGAATCTATGAACCATAGTTCACCTATTATGCGAACAATTCTTGTTCTCGGGTTTTGTTAACTATAAGTTCACCTAATTTTTTTGCTCACGTAAAGGTGGACCAAAATAGAATTAGGTGATCAAATGTCAAATTAGGTGAAAAACTTTCAGACTTTGTTTGACTTTGGGAAACAAAGATTCATTTATTTCACAGATTTTACCTATCCGCTTAACTTTAAATTTTTATCTAATTATTTTTTTTATCAACTGAATTATTATTTTTAATATTAAATTCACTTAACTGATCAGACCCAAAAAATTTTGTTTTTTTCTTTATAAATTTTGACTTCAGTGATAATTGACGTTTGTTTGACGCATTTTAACAAAGACTCAATTTATAAAAAATGGAAAACAGAGCGTAGATAGTTTTTTAAACTACAAATATTATCTTAAGGATCATCATATCACAAACCCAATGTAAAAATTGATAAAAAGATAACAAAGTTGTTCATGCTTGCAATATTAACTTAGAATTATTTTTTTACAAAAAAATAATTTGTTAAAATAATTTGTTTTTACTAGAAATATAAAAAAAATGATGTTTCAAATGATTTGAAATATCGCACTTTTTCAATGTTATTTCAACATTTGATACATTTTGAAATTCATGCACAAAAAATTAAACCATATCAATTATTGTATAAATTTTATAGATTATTTTTATTTTTAGAAGATAAATTTCATGAGTTTAGTTCAAGTATTATTGGAATTTAGCTAAGAAAACTTTTTGCATTTTTTTAATCATTTTAAATCTAGTTACACAATTGAGCGAAGAAGAAATTGAAGAAAAAAAGAGTAATTGTTTTTTTTATTTTATTTTTTTTTAAAGGATTTTAATTAAGAAACTTGTCTTTTGCCCCCCGAGGAAGGCAATTGCTATGAATCTCAGCTCAAATATTATTTCGATCGGACCAAGTCTACTTGTTTACCTTTTGAATTTAGCGGTAATGAAACAAAATTATTTGTTTTTCGAGTAGAAAATGAATTTTTTAAGGATGTGGTGGTAATTCAAACAACTTTATAACAATCGCTGCCTGCGAATCATTTTGTCACCCTATTATAGATTATATAAAAGATGATTCAAATAGTATTTGTTTTATTTAAAAAAATAAGAAAATATTTAATATTATGAATTAGGAATAATGAATGGCAAAAGATTAACTATACCTGAGAAAAAAAGTATTCCATTTTAGTCTTTTAAATTTGAAGTAAGACTTTTATTTTTTAAGGGATTTGTATGTCGCCAGCAGAGAAGGGAACATGCTCAGAATCGATTCAAAGATACACTTATAGTGTCAATATGGGAAAATGTTTGCTTTTTGACTACAGTGGTTGTGAAGGAAATTTGAATAATTTCGAAACAATTGAAGAATGCGAATCTGTTTGTGATATTCTTATTCAGATGGCTCAACAAGCTTCAAGTAAGTTGAATTAGATTTTTAGATAGGAAAATATTAATATTGATTTAAAGGAAGTGAACTAGAGGCTAATTTGGAAATTCAAAAAAAAGGTTAAATATTTAAATTTTGATTGAATAAAAAATTTACAAAACTAATGAGTAGAAATGTGCATGCTACCAAAAGAAAAAGGACCTTGTTCTAATTACCAACAGCGATATTTTTTCAATTCATTTAAAGGAAAATGTGAACAGTTTTTATACGGAGGTAACTCTATTAGCAAAATTTGATTATTGGAGAAATAATTAATTCTTCCAGGGTGCAATGGAAATAATAATAATTTTGAATCTCTTGATGAATGTGAATCGACATGCTATTCATTAATTGAATTTGCCGAAAATTCACAATCTGTTTCGATTGATTTAAGTAAGTTTTTGATTAAATTTTTAAAGTTTTTCTGACAAATTTTAAATAATAGAGCCCAAAACGTTGTCTTATGATCAGCGAAAAAGTAATCTCAATAAAAAAATTGTTTTTAAAAATTTATTTAACAATTTTCAGGAATATGCAAATTTCCAGTAAATGAAGGGTCATGCAATGGCTATCTAAAAAGATATTTTTTCAATTTTTTTACAAGAAATTGTGAGCCTTTTGCTTATACAGGTAATTTTTTTTGGAAAATTTTTTTGATTGCAAATATTTAAAATTTTTTTTATTTTTTATTGAAATTTTAATGGTTCTTTATATTTTTATTGAACATTTTTATGTTTTCTTCATGAAAAAAAAGCATTTAAAAAAAAAATTATAAAATATTTTAAATCAATAAAAAGAAAACAAAATATCAAAAAAGACTTATTGAAACTACTACGATGATAAAATTTTGGGTTAATTATTTAAAAGATAGACCAAGGTATTACCAGACTTGCTCATAAGTTAAAAAAGACCATTTTCTACAACGAGCCAAATAACTAATTTGGTTCTAGTCTTGAGCAAAAAAAAAATAAAAATATGTATAATAACAGAGAAAAAATTTTTCAACAAGTTTTTAATTAATATTAAAAAATACTTGATAAAATAATATTCATTCAATTTCAAGACTGATAATTTTAAAGATTAAATTCTGATTAAAAGGATGTGATGGTAATGAGAATAACTTTATAGCTTATGATGATTGTATGGAAACATGCTCTAATCTGAACCGTAATTACACCGCTGAAGCTTTAAACAAAAGTCAAAACTCAAACTTAATGATGTACCCCATTGATTGCCAGCTTTCAGAATGGAATGAATGGTCCGATTGCTCAGGTAAATTAGAAAAAATCTCTAACTTTTATAACAAATAGTAAAATTGAAATCAAGCTGATCAATGTAATAAAATTGGATTTTCACTGCGTTCTCGTTTTATTCTATCTCAACCAAGATATGGCGGAAAGCCATGTCCATCAAGCTTGAATCAAACCAAAATTTGCTTCAAAGAATGCGAAAGTAATTGATTAAAATTTCAAAATATTAATTAATAATGATGAATTATGATTTATAGGTGAAGAAGATCACAATGTTGATTGCTCAGTGAGACTATGGAGTCCATGGAGCGAATGTAAAATGGGAAATACATGCAGTGAAGGATACCAGGAAAGAACATCAGTATCTAATAAAGGATGTTCGGTTTTGAGAGAAAGGCGAAAATGCTACTTGGGTCCATGTGATTTAAAAAAAATAATGAATTTAAAAAATTTAAACTGAATGAATTTTTTATTAAAAACATTAGCTTTTAGATATTAAACTAAAAATAAATATCATAGATAGAATTTTTTATTGTTCATTCTCTATTGGATCCAAATTGAATTCTATCTTGGTCTCTTCCCAAACCGGATTTTGAGAATCTATTGGACATTGCATTGTTTTTTCATTTATTGTCACTCGATTTGCATGATCTACAAGAATTAAAGTGTGCGTTCGCGTACCATAATTTGGAATATCAATACAAATCTGTTCCCTTGTAAAAGAATGCTGATCAATTGAGTCACGATATTTACTTGAAAAAAATTTTTAGATTTTTTAAAATATTTTAAATATAATTACTCAGTGCTGAATTTTGCCAAATTGATCAAAGAATCAATAAGCTGTTCTTTCTTGCTCGTGTCATTATATTTAGCCACTATATCTTTAAACATTTTCTCACCCATTGTTGTTTTCGGATAAATTTTCTTCTTATATTGATGATTTGAAATGCTCACATATTCTTAATTAATATTTTATATTTAAGAAAAAAATAGTTTTAATAATAATAAGAAAATTAAACGCTAAAATCTAAAAAATTTTTAAATTAATGTGAAAAAATAATCAGATATAGTAAAAGAATTTAGAAAAAAAATAATTTATCGACCAACAATTCTTTCTTATCCCGTTTCTAATTTTTTTAAATTGAAATTGAATTAACTAATTCGAATTATAGATCAAAAATCGTGACTGCTTTTTAAATATACCTTCATTAGTTTTTGATAATTCACAGCTAACATTATCGAAAATGCTAGCGTCCCAATAATCTTTTCTGAAAGTATTTAAAAAAGTTTTAAAAAATTTACTCTAAAAATTACTTGTTTCTTTCAAAAAAAACAATATTGAATGGATTGAACAGTTTAGCTGTTTCTTTAATTGAATCAACGTAACTTAAGGCATCGAGATCAGTGTGCAAAAAATTAGGTACCAAAAATCCTTTTTAATTTAGAAAAATTATAAAAAAATAAAATATCATTAAAATAAGTGTTTGAATTCAAATAACCTCGCCCTTCTTTGCTATCAAGTTCAATACCATAATCAACACTGTTCAAATTTAAGAGAACTCCAATTTTGCCTAGTCTACTCGTTCCCAGCCATGTGCCACCTTCTTTACCAGGAGTTAGATCCATTCCATATACACTATGATCTGTAACATAGCCGGTTGGTTTACTAGGTCTAAAATGAAACTCGTCCCTATTATTCAATACAATCAGCTTATATTCATTTGGATTGAGCCGTTTAGCCACATATGAAAACAATATGCACATTTTGATAAGCGTCTAATTTTCTTAAATCTAAAAAAAATCTTAATTGTAAAGCTAATTTGAAATAGCAATTTATTATCTGATCTTTTTTAAATTTTAGATTTTTTCTTTTAAAGAGCAAAAATTAATTTCAAAAATTTCTAATTTTAAAAAGGTGCAAGAAATGAATTTTAAAAAATTATTTTATTTTTCCTTTTTAAGCTTAGTCATGATTAGTATTAAAAAAAATTTTGAGCTGCTCCTAGTTTAAAATTGTTTAAAATTGAGTAGGTTTACACCCATTGTTCTAACAACATTTAAATAATTGGAATTTATTTCTGGTAAGCTGTCACGTGTATTTATACTTATACATTTGAAGAAAAAAAAAGGATTCAGCACTGAATTTTATTTAATTCTTTCATTAAAAATACTGAACAAAAATTTTAAAAAATTTTGTGGTTTGATCAGTAAATTACATTTAACTAAATTGAATTTTTTTTTTATAAAATTTTTTTTGTATCTCTATGTAAGATTTTCGATCAAGGTTTGTTTGTTGGCATGAGAATTTTGAGATCCATGACCAGTGGCATTTAACTTAAATATTCTTTCAATAATTGATATTTCATGAGCAGTTGTTTCGAAACCACAAAAAGCGATCCAGTCATTAGCTATCAATCCAGCTCCGAGTACATCACTTCCTCTATTAACAGTACTTGTCTAAAAAAACTATTAATTTACTCAAATCATTACAAAACTTTTGAAAAATATTTACCACCAAAGGCACCTGAAGCAAGGAAGACAACTCATCTTGTTCCTGAATAGTTGTTTTCGGATGGACAATACCGCCAAGGTTATTGAATACACAAAAACTTCCTACAAGTACATTGTTGGCGATGGTATGTCTAAAAATTTCCACATTTAGAACTTCAGCAATTATTTGTTCGGTTTCTTTGTCAAGATCTGGATGAATTATTGCAACATAATCATTACATGCAATCACATTTCCCAGAGCAGATAGACGTTCTTCGACGCGCCTGACTCTGACCGAGTCCGGCAAGCTGTTTCGAATGTGTTGTAACTCTTGATCGGTAGTTGAACTGGGAACCAAGAGACCATGTCTATTTCCAACTGTTAAACGACCAACAACACGACACTCGCCAATTGTGGCATGTACTACTGGAATATGATCAGACAATTCTCCCTCAAAAACACTTTATTTAATGGAAAAATAATTTATCTTTTTTAATGCTAAAAGCTTAAAGTAAAAACCTGTAGAAGTTTTCCGAGGCTCCTATGCCTACAAGACAATATGAATTGGTCAATTTGGCAAAACAACCTATGTCACTGCTACTCTCGAATAGCGCTCTTACAGCCATGTTAAATTAGTCTGAATTATTGAAAAAGAAACACAAAATATTAGACTCAATTTTTAATTTATATCAAGAAAATTAACTTTTAAATTAAATTTTATTCAGTAAAAATTTATTCATTTTAAAATTTCATAACCAAAATTATTTTTTAAAATTACATCTTAACCATGCTTGTTCATATTCATTAGTTTATTTTTATTTTTAATGTGCACATCTCTGCACATTTATGGTTTGAAAATTTAAATAATTATAATTATTTGCTTCGAATTGCTTTTCAATAAGTCTTGAAGATTTGAAAAAATGTTAACTTTTAAAAATTTTATTTTAAATTTATAAAATCATAATTTTAATTTACACACAAACAAATGAAGTACACTTAGATTTACTACGGTCTTTGACTTGATTTAAAACTAGAAGTTTTTTTTCTTTTTAAAAGAAATAGTCTTTTTAGAGAACAAGCTATTAGATTTGGTAGGTCGTCAGTATGGTCGTTATCAATGCATGCAACTCCATGAAGCAATTCAGAAAGTCCACCTATTGACTGAATAACATTTTTAATTTCTTGCTCAATAATTCAATTATTCAAATTTACTTTTAATGTTCCTCTGTCGTAAATTTGTGCTGAATTTTTGTCATTTCCACCAACATAAATGTAGCTCGTGCTCAACCATTGACAGCCATAAATCTAATAATATGCCAAAATAAATCCAAAAAAAAACCAATAAATATTACCATCAAGCTTGACTTGTTCTGAAACACATCTCGGATCAGTGAAAAATTTCGCAGATCCCAAATCTAAAAAAAGATAAATTTTAATTGACATAAAAATTAATTTTAAAATTTTTACTTGAAGAGTAGAATTCTTTCTCCATGAACCAGTTAGTAAATGGTTATAATTACTATCAATGTCTATGGCATCTCCACAAATATGAGGCCCATATATATAACTTTAATTTATTAATATAAAATAATCAAATTATTTATTAAATACTTTTGAGAATGAGAAATGCGATCGTCCCAAATTTGTACTGTGTCATCCCAGCCTCCGCTAAAAATTTGATTATTTTCAACCGGATGGTATTTTACACAATAAACTCTACTCGAATGACCACTTATAGTTGTTCCATAGTCACTTAGATTTTTATTAGAAAAGAAAAAGTAGAAAATTAAAATAAGTTTACCCGCTCTCTAAACAATTTATTTGCTTCTTAGTGTCTACATCATAAACTTTAATTTTACAGTCATATCCACCAGCAGTCATCCGTGTAAATGAACTGTTAAATCCAATAGATAAAGGCATCAGCTCTTTGTCAAAAATAGTAAAAATACAAGATTTAGTTGGATAGTGCCAATATTTTATAAAACCAGAAACATCTATAGTCAAATTTAAATTTTTTTTTGTTTAAATAAGAAAAAGATGCTTTAATCTACATGTAGCCACTAAAATTTTGTAGTGGTCTTGATTTAAATCATTTGGTCTATTAAAAAATCGGATACTAGTTACAGGTAGCCTTTTTTGTCTAATGTCATCATCGATCAAAGTGTATAGCAATTGACAATTTTGTTTTTTGAACAACTATAAAACGTATTTAATAAATATTAAAATTATTTTATTTATAAATTTTACTTTAATAGAGCCATCAGAAAGACCAACTGAAAATGTTTCACCATTCGGATGAAATCTGCAGCAATGTATGGGATTTTCACAATCTCTTTATTAAAAAAAAAATATTTATATTTTTTTTTAAATTATTAACTTTTACATTATTCCGGCAACTTCTAAATCACCTTGAACTAAATAGTGGTCGGGCGAATGCTCATCTGGTTTAAATGACAACAGAGAATCATTTTCTTTTAGCTTCATATTTTTCATTCCGTACTTTATTTGTCTAAAAGGCAAAAATTAGTTTAAAATAAAAATTCAAATTTTGTTCATTTAATATTTCTATGGAAACAAAATCAGTTTTTTAAAAGAAAATGAAGCCTATTTAAATTCATAATTAAAACAACATTTTAGGAATTGTAAATAATTTTTTGTAGCTTTAAATTCAAAGGTATTTTTAAGAGTAGAATTATATCCTTTTATATCAAAACTTTTGAATATCAGCATGAGTTTTTTTAACTACTCCTGTGAAAGGAAACATAATAATAAGATTCTTAATACTTGATAAAATATTTATTTCACAAAATATTGACTTAAATTTCTAGAGTTTTAATTATTTTGATAATATTTAAAAATTTGTCGAATTTAATTTCATCAATATTAGATAATGTTTATTGATAATTATTTTTTTATTAAGGAAAAAAATGGCTTATTGGATTTCAGCAAAAATTTTTTTGGTTAATCAAAAATAATTACGATATTTAAAAAACTCAAATACCAATTTAAAACAAAAGATTTATTTTTTGAAATAGCTAACTGAAAGTAAAATCAACAAAAGATCTTTTTGATCATTCATAAAACCAATAACTCACTGCAAATTCTACTTTAAACTTTTATATTTTCTTTCAAATGATCAATATCCATAAATTCAAATTTTAAATTTCAGTAGAAAAACCATCTTACAGAGTCATTTCAAAATATTCAAAAAAATAAAATTGATCTTGAATTAAAAATTCATCAAACAAATCTAAACTGCTAAACTAAAATTCGCAAGATTTTTAAAATTTCTAATTAAATCTTTATCTTTGTTATTAAATTATTTAAATTATTTTTTAAAATAGTTTTAAAATAGTTTCTTTTGATTGTTAAAATATGGTTTTGTGAAATTCAGATACAATTTGAACAAAAATTCTTCATTTTTGATAAAATAAAATAAAAGTTAAAAATAATATTAAAAAATAATATGTTTAAATTTATATAAATCTTTTATCAGATCAATTTAAACCCGAGGCATTTAATTAACTTTAATTCCTTACAGCGTCTAATTGATTTTTTAAGTTGAGTGAGAGATATGTTAGGGCAAGACTGAATCATTATGTTCCAACGATTACCAGTGTAATCGTGATTTTACTCTTGAATTTTTTAATTTTCTGTAGTTTAATTTTTTTTTCAATTTTTCTTGAAAAAAGATTGAAATTTAATGGACCCTTATCGATTTTAATAAGATAAGTTTTTAAATGGAATATTTTCATCATCAAATAAATCAGAATTTGACATCAAATGTTTACTCAATAATTATCATCTAATAAAAATTTTTCCACCAAAATTAAATTTTTGTCATCAAAAATTTTTTTAAACATCAATTAATTTTCTCTGAATCAGATAAAAAAAATATATAAAGCATTTAATTAAAATTTTACTTCAAAATTTAATTACTTTGAAATGAATCAGCAATTCTTTATTTTTGTAAAGATTATGAAATTTTCCATTTGATTTATAAATACTTATAACAGTAGTTTTTTAAGCAAATAATTGTATATTTTATTTTCAATCAACATTTTTCAATTGATAATTCAAATTAAATCCAGAGTTAGTCCAAAAAAGCCCAAGATTCGAATATGAAGAAAAAAATAGAAAAATTTCTATTATTTTGTAAATAATGAAAGTATACCTTACAGATATAAGCTGATGTAAATGAAAATAATTGGTTATAAATATAGGAATATTTTATGTGATTGTCCAAGATATTCAAAATGTTATAAATGCAAACATTGCATATTACATTGCTGTTCAGTAAAATTTACTAAAATTCCTGATAATGCTAGGACACTGATGTTGGTGAAAAAAGAACTCGTGGTTGACCTTGACTAGTCTAAAAAGCTTAATTGAGATAGGTTATTTTTTAATATTTTATATTCTAATTGATTTTGGTTATAATAATTATTTTATTTAATGATTAAAAAATTTTAGATGCATACTTTCTATTTAATTAATCTAAATTTTCGTGTATTTTGATGATGATTTTTTTTTATTGATTCATTTATTTATTTTTTCGATGAAAATTTAATAAACTTGGTGATAATAATAAAAATATTTTGACGATGAATTTCATTTTTTTGATGTCATGTTGATTAAAAAAAATTCAGATATTTGATGATATAATAAATACCAGCCATTTTAAAAGTCACCATTGTTCGAAAATCACCGCAAAAAATTTGACTTTTACGGCTCCTTAAGTCTAATTTATAATTTTAAAGCTTCCAGTCATTCGCCTACTTACATAGAAGATTCAAATCAAATAATTTAATTCAAATTTAATAATTGATAATTTAAAATATTTCCAAAATCTAAATTTAAATTAAAAATTTATTAACGAAAACTAGTATTGATTTATTGGAAAAAACGGATTACAAATTAATTTTTTAATAAGTTAAATTTAAACAATAGGCATTGGAAACTCTGATTTGTAATTGTTAATGATCTCACTTTGAGAACTTTCATCATTATTATTCAACAATTTTATAACCATATAAAAAAATCTATACGACCGCTGACCCAAACAATTTTTTATTGCTTCCATGTTTTCATAAGACTTAAGAACAAATAATCTCTTAATTTCTTCGACAATTGTTTCAGCCAAGTAAAAATGAATATCCAGCTCATCATTAAAATCTCCTCGGATCATAAAGTTAATTCCTTTTCCTTCATCATCTTTTATTCTGGCTATCTTCACTCTTCTTTCAGTATCTGTAAAAAAATTAGTTGGATTATCAAAATCGTAAAATTGAGTCACTAAATCACTCATTCTATAAACACTTATCGATCTGATACAAATCTTAATATCTTCTTTTAATTGTTTGTCAATATAAAACATTTCTTCGTCATTTACTGCCTCAAAGCACTCAATCAAAGATTCAAATAATTGATCTGAATGCAACTTGCTCATCAAATTCTCATCCAAGACTCGCTCTTCGCCATCTCCTTTTAGTTTTTCAATTAACTTGTCTGACAATCGCTTGGGCGCCAAATCTCGGTAAGTTTTAAAATACTCAAAATTTTCAAATATGGACAGCCACGAGACTTGCTTGAACATAAAACTCATGTATTTGCCACGCTTTTTGCTGCAATTTTGCTCCATATTTTCACCAGAGTTAGAATGATAAGTATCGTGGTAATGATTGATAAGCTCTTTAACATCAAACAATACAATTGATTTTATATCATTACTATTTTTGATGATAGATTCGTAAGATGGTTTGTCCATGTAATAAAGTGTGTTTAAGTGTTTCATTTCTCGCCTCGAATTGGGAAAATAAAGATCTAATTTTGGCAAATTGTCTTGGTCAATCGAATTTTCTAATATTAAATGCTTAATAGCTACCAAGACATTGTTGAATGCTTCTTTGCTCAGCAAATTTTCTGTCGAATAATAGTGTTGGAGTACTTGTTGGCAAAGAGAAAATGGAACGTTTTCATTAGCACCCAATTTTTGGAAAAAAGGCCAATTTTTTGCATATTCTTCAGGAAATTTATAAAAAAAGTCATCTATTTGGTCCGTAAAAATCAAATTTTTTAAAACTCTATTTGTTCCGCATAGGTCAAAAGATTTATCAGTTTTTCTTACAACTAGGATTAAATTTTTATCTTTCAACTGATCTAGAATTGTATCATCCTCAATTGATTGAAATTTATCATAATATGACATCATTAATCTTTTTAATTCAATATTCTTTTTAATATTTTTTAACTTAGAACTTTTATTTTCGGACAAAAGATCTATTAATTGTAAAAAATTTTTGACCAAAACCTCATTTGGAAGATCGACAACAATTCCAGAATTATTTCCCAATTCTTTGACATAGCGAGGAAGTACCGGTTTAATTAACCAAGAAAATTTTTGATTTACACCACAGATCGAGTCGTTCAAACAAATCAAATCACCATGAATTGAATTCGGAGGCTTTATGTATTCCAATAGGCAATCATCATTTAAAATGGGAATAAACTTGATGTCTTTTATGCTATTTATAATATCATCGGTTTGAATTTTTTCAATTTCTTCAAAAAAAAGTCTGCATACATCTTTTAATTGAACTAAATCAATCTTTTTTTTTAAATATTTATCTCTTAGTGTTCGGGCAATTAGAATACAGTCTTCCGCGTTGCAATTTTGTCTGAGGCCCAACTTGTCAAGTAAAGATCGCCAGTTGTTTGTATTAAGATTATCCGGAAGAAGAAATTCGCTTAATGATTTTCTGAACAATTCATTTTCGGGATCATAGACTTGATTGACTGAATAAAAATTTTTTTCAATTTTGATAAATTTCATTTCTTCAAGCAAATTCCAAAGATTGTGGTCTTTTTGAAGATTTTCTACACCTAACGATAGCAAGTTGTCAATATGATACTCCAACAACTGGAGATCAGGTATGCTCAAAACCCATTCGAAAAATATATAGTACAAATTTTCAAATTTTGTTGGCTCAATATCTAAAAAATCAAATATTTTTTCATATCTTTTTTTAATTATGCGACAATTTGAACGGTGATTTGCAAAATCTAGAAATTCGGATAAATAGCTATTTTCTGATTTTAAATTTTGGTCAAAAAAATTTCTGATTCTGCTTGTAATTGGTACATCAGAAAAATCTAACAAAAAAACCTCTGAATTATCGATCGAATCAACTTGACCAAATATGTCTTCATAAATGGGAAGAGTTTTAAGGAATCTTTTGATCGAAGACTGGGTATGAGGGCCTGATTCTTCCAGCTTGAATTGATAATTTTTTAATTTATTATTATATTCTATATTTTTTATAAATAACTGAATAAATTCTTCTTTATTTTCCCTAAAGAACATTTTTTTATATGAATTTTTTTGGTTCTGTATAAATGTGATAAAGTCATCAATTTTATTTAAATCTTGAACAATTTTTTTCAAAAAGCTATTCTCTAAATTTCGGTTATCAAAAACGGGTAAGTCTATATCTTTAAGTAATAGAATAGAGTGACCTCTCACAATTTTTTCAACTTCTTTTATTGGCATCAAGAATTTTTTGGATTTTTGATTTACCAAAATAATTGTCCAGTCTTCAATTGGTTTTAATTTTTCCAAAATGTCTCTTTTGTTCAAGTTATTCACATTACCAATTGATTCATCAATCAATTTAACAACTTGGTCAACTAATCTTGAATTATTCGATAAACTTAATTCAGGATATTCCATTAATCCTTGAATAAAATAAATACTTTTGTCTAAAATACTTGGAATCAACTCGATTAGATCATTAATATTTATATCTCTGAACCAAATTTTATTTGAAAATTTATTAAAAAATTTACTATGCAAAAAAAGATGCCCACAATCTTTAAATTCATTATCTAGACGTCTTACAATTTTTTTATGAGAGCTTAATTTTGTTAAAATTTCGTCTTGTCTTAGTAATAAAGGACAATTCTCTAAGTTAATATTGTTTCCACTCAAACAATAATCAAGTATCGATTCCAGATTTTGAATGTTTGAAAAAATTGAATCTTGAATTTTTATGTCAGCAATTGTAGATTGAAAATTCCTTAGTTCATCAACCAAAATTTTAGGTGTTATTAGCTTAAGATCTAAATTTGCATTTTGTTTAAAAATTTTGATCAAATTATTTTGTCTACAAATTTTTATATTCGCTTTCCAGACAACATCACATAGATTATCTCTTGGCAGGTTTAAACAATATCTATTTGGATTATTTATTAAATAATTACGAATAAATTCTTCAAATGTTTTGGAAAAATACAATTCACTGGGCTTAAACCATTTGATTTCGTTTTTAAAAATCGGAATAAATTCTTGATCCCAAATTTTGTGATAAAATTTTGTGCAAAATTTTTCAAAATACGATTTCATAGAATATGTGTATAAATTTACATCAGGAAAAATTGAAAAATAAAATTCCAAAAACCTTTCAGGATTTTCATTGTGAATGTTCTTTAATGTTCTGAGCATTTCTAAAAATAATGGTAGAATAATCATATTTACAAGGCCTAAATTCCAATTTGTCAGCCATTCAGCAGTTTCTTTTTCGGCATTTTTTGTCCGCATACCAAAGTCGAATAGACTGGTTCGATTTTCTTCCCTGAGAGCCCAGTACGCGTTTATGTGACACTTTAGTGGAGATTTTTCACTTTCAAGCGGTAAAAAATTGTAGATACTAAATTCTTTTTTAAAATTTTCCGCTTGAATCAAAGCCGTATCAAACGCCAATGATGCATTTGGAAAATATTTATCTTTTGGTCTGCATTTTAATTTGTTTATGTGACCTTCTTGGTCAAAGTCTGGATCAAAACCAAACTGTTCAAAGACAAGATATTCTTTTTGAAAATTAAAGCTTGCTGTTTTTGTCTTGTAAAAACAAGTTTTTTTTGGCACTGATTCCAAATTGGAATAAAGATATAAATTTTTTTCTCTTTCAAACTCTTCAGTTCGATCATGACTGATTTTAACCTCGTCCATTTTTTCTAAATTTCCATCTTTATCCGTGACATAAAATGAAATTTCTCGGATATTTTTCAAAAACAAAATCACATCATGACATCCAGAACTAATAAATCTTCTGATTAAACCCTCAGCTCTCTGAATGTCATAGGTTGACGTTGATATATCAGAGTGGCTTTTTCTTAGCGGAAATCTGAACATGGTAGCATTCTCAAGCTCAAAACCATTAAGCTCAAATCCGCTTAAAACATCGCTGAACAAATCGTTTTTTAAATTCATCTTGGCATTTTTGATCTTGATTCCAGGATTAGTCTCATTCAAGCTTTTGTAATATTTACAGCTTGGATCCAATAAAACAAAATCACTGAAATTACTGATAAACTGTGGCACATCAGTCAAATGGTATACACTGTTAAAACCAATTCCAAACTTTCCAATTTTTTCCATGCTTTTCTGCTTGCTTCCTTTGCTTAAGCTAATAATACCTTTCAAGTCTTGCTCGCTAAAAATGGCATTATTGTAGCAGCAAATTGACGGTCCTTGTAGATTTTTCATTTCTTCATAGGGAAGACAACTTGTGCCAAGATTTCGTGTGTCCAAAATAAAGCTGACTCTAGTCGCTTTTGCATCGTCAGCATTCTGAATAAGCTCTTTGAATATAGTTGACTCTGAAGAGTATCTGCTTAGAATGTCTCTTATGCGATCGATTAGGCTTTCTTTTTGACCAAACAATTCAGTGTCAATGCACAACTGATCTCCAATTGTTTTCAATACTTTATCTCTGGAACTTTTGATGCTAAAACTTTTAAATGGAATTTCCGGATGCACTGGATAAATTTTGTGCTCGGCAAGCAATGAGCTCAAAGACTTTTCGTAGCACATATCTTCAATGTGTCTTAAAACACAATTCTCATCTGGCAAGTAAAATTTTTGGTCCAAAATCATTTGGTTCAGATATTGTGAATCTTTACGATTTTTATCAATGTATAAAATTTCGTTTACTATTTTTAAACAATAGTTAAATTCAGAATCTCCCAGTGGAGAGTCTTGGAATTTGTTTTTTAAATTTTCTATCCTTGATCTCAAATTTTCCAAGCTGAAAAAGTCAATTAGTCCCATTTGTTTGAAAAAATTAGCTTTTTTGTGGTCGTCTACCAGGTTTTTTGGAAATTGTAACAGATCAGGCTCACTCGGATTCTGGACATGAATAGCAAACGAATCCAAACTCACAAATTTGTTCTTTTGAGAATTATTTTCGCAAAATATCCATTTTGGGGGCACCGATTCCTTAAAGATTTGAATCTGATTGTCAACTTTTTGTTGTTGATTAATGGAATATTTTTCAGTTGAATTGTTTTGTAAATATTTACAAAATTCAGTAAAATAATTATTAAATTGTGATAAAGGTTGATCGGTAGATTCGTAGTGCTTTTTTAAAAAATTAAACTGTTCCATGACCAAATTGAGCAGATTATCTTTATTTAAATTTTTCATAAAATTTGAATATTTCTCCTTGTACAAAGGAGCTATTGAGCCGATCAGCTTTTTTTCTCTGCTATTATAGAGCTCTGAAGGCTTGTATTTTCTATTATTTGACTCGAACCATGGAAAAGACCAGCTTTCCGGCTTGGTTACCGGAAATAACCATTTGACATTATCCAAATTTTCTTTTAAATCATCTGAGTTCGTATTCAATGATTTAAAGAAATAATCATGTAAATATTCACTCAAAATTTCAGATAAATTCCTAGCCTTGGTCAAGTCATTGCAGGATTCGATTTTTTCGGCCAGATTAATTACAGTCTCATGGTCTAAAAAATGTTTTTTCATACCTAGATTTGCCAATTTGTTAGAGACTTGATTATTTTCTATCAATTCGTCGCATGGAAACATATCATCCTCTTCAGAGAATAAAGATTTAAAATACTGATTTGAATTTGGATCAACTAAATCATTCACAAATTTAAAAGTCCCATTGCATGTTGGTATACACTTTTCGTCCTTAATTAGATTGGCATACATGGTCATGTTGCTCAAATTAAAACACTTTTGGAGAAGATAAAACTTGAGTAATTGTATGTAATCATTTAGATCTAGAGAGGACAAATTAGATACTAAAGTTTTGAGCAGAGTGAAATCGTTGACAAATTTTGAGGCATCAGTTGTTTTGCTTTTTATGATGGCCAAGTACTTTGACGGCATGACCACTAGTGATTTGGACTGATAAATTTTTTTCAGGCAGCACAAAGCACTGGATTGAATTTTTTCATTTTCAAAGTCAAAATCGACAAATAAAGATTGGTCAAAGCAGGTGAATTTGTTTGTTTGATCCAAAACAGTTGGGAAAATGCGGTGGCCATTATTGGGCAAGCAAATGGTGTCATAAAAATTTTTTTCAAAATCTTTAAAAAAACTGCTCTTCATTTCCAAAGGCCACATGGTTGACAAAAACTTGGCAACATTATCCAATTTAACAGCGTTTAGTGAGTGATTAATCATTAAGAGTAAATTTTCCACCAATGGTTGTACCAAATAACTATTCCATTTGTGCTTTTCGTCAGACACCTTATCATCTTTTGTACTCTCGTTAAAGTTGAGTCTGTCTCGGCTGATATTAAAAGCTGCGTTAACGTGAAATTTAAGATTTGAGTATATTGGAAGTGGCAAAAAGCAAAAGGTCTGACCACTTGTGTCCACTATTGAATAACCATTTTCGATCTTTTCCAATTTTAGGGCGCAGCCAACACAAGGAACAAAATTTTCAAAAACAGGATTATTTTTTATCAAATATTTAGAAAAATATGATGAAACCATGAGCCAATGGTGCTCGCCTGATCGCTTACCAGACTTAAACTTTGGACATAGATAAAAAAAATTTTCATCAAAAAATTGCACTGTGCTGCACAAAATAATTGCTGATTTTAGATCGCATTCGGAATTTTTTGAACATGCACTGAGAATTTTAGTTTGGCTAGAAAATTCTGACTCTGGTTCTTTGGAAAAACTTGGGTTGGGAAATTTTTCCAGGTAAAGCTCGGGTTTTTTCTCAAATTTTAAAAGAAGCTTAGAATCAGGACCAGTGGCCTCACTTGGTATAACATGAAACTCAACTGTGCAAACAGACTGGGTAAATAATAGCAGAGATTCAGCATTATTGACAAGAATGGTCAATAGAGATTTGATCTCCGAGTCTTTGTTATAAATGTGAGAACTTATTTCACTTGGTTCGGTGCGCAGTGGAAGTCTAATTAAAGTTCCATTGTAGAAAAAATCGCTGCTAAATATGTCACAGCCGAACAAATCTTCAAAAGGCTTAAACTGATCACAATAATTAGTTCTCATAAATTGGTTTACCGATTTAAAATTAATTTTTTTGCCAGGCTCACCCCTATTCCGAATAATGCTGGTCATAAATTTGACATTCGGATCCAATAAGACTAGACTATCGCGGCTTAAAATGCACGGCAAATCGGTCACATTATAAAATGTGTTAAAGCCAAGACCAAATTTTCCCACTTTTTCTTTAAGATTTTTTTTAGTTCCTGCACCAAGTCTGATCAAATTTTTAAAATCATTATCTGTAAAAACAGCATCATTGTAAAAAATTAAACTTTCTCCTTGGCATTTCACTAGGCCCCGGTCCAGCAGCTTGTTCGGATTTTTCCACAAGCTGTTCTTTCGCTTGTCATAGCAAATTTTAACTATGGTCGCACCAGCATCATCAGCATTCTGTATTGCTTCTTTGAATATTGAAATACCGTCTTTGTATCCATCGAGTAGTTCTTTGATGCGATCAGTGATTTTTTCGTACTGACCAAACGACTCCATAGACATATCTTCAACATCCATTAATTTTTCAATTGATGAGCTGACCCCTAATTTTCTTAAAAATTTGGTACTTATTTTTTGGCTGCAAATTTTGAACCCTTTTTGATTGAGCAAATCAATTTTTTGAGACAAAATTTCATCGTAAACAATTTCATTTGAGCTAAATGTGTCCTGAATATCGGTTTCTACCAGGTAAACGCAGTTTTCAATTTTTTCAAATTCAAAATTGTTGTTTAAATTTAAAACTGGGAGGACAA
The DNA here is from genome assembly GCA_025491095.1 of Brachionus asplanchnoidis. Classification (NCBI taxonomy): domain Eukaryota; kingdom Metazoa; phylum Rotifera; class Eurotatoria; order Ploima; family Brachionidae; genus Brachionus; species Brachionus asplanchnoidis. The sequence continues at coordinate 4,138,307 of JAILYF010000004.1, forward strand.
ATTTTGACTTTAAATCTTTACTTTCAATGAGTTCTTTTTGAAATTTTTGTTCGATTAAATTATAAACTGAGTAAATTAAAATGGAATCTTTTGGATCATCTTTCATTTTTTGCAATAAATCAATCAAAACAACCAAATTTAATTTTTCCATAACATCAAAAACTTTTGTATACAAAATCTGAAATTTTTTCAAAAATGTATTTAGGTTCAGTACAGTTAAATGGGGTGACATGTCAGCTATCTCCGATTTCCAAATTAAATTAGATGCATTCTGAAAACTATTAATGCCATCGAAAATAAAAAATTTTGTTCCAAAGTGAGATTTCAATTTTTGTCTTAATTCATCAGCTGAATACTTTGAAGTTGAAATTAAATTTTGAAAGTAATTGTAAATTGCCTCTAAATCATTTAAATCAATGGATTCGTGATTAGTGACAATAAAGTCAAGATTATCGATTACAACTTCCAAATTTGGACTCTGGGAGATAATATTTAATTTTGTTTTAAATTTTGTCGGGATCAATTCTGAAAGGTAAATTGGCTCTACATGTTTTATTAAACTTTTGAATTTGGAGTCCCATAGCTCAGTGCTTTTGTAAAATTTTGCTTCTGACCAGATTGAAAAATTATCACAAGGCAACCATTGGTACTTGGCCGCCAAATCAATTATACGATTCATTTTTTCATTTTCTAAAGTGTCCATGTAATCAAATACCATTTTGCATCTATCAAAAAATTCCTCTTGAGATAAACCAGTTTTATTTGAGTCCAATTGTTGAAAATATTTTTCAAAAACTTTAAATTGTATATTTCGTTTTAAGTGGGGTTGAAAGCTGGGATAAAAAAGATCGTTTAAATAGTCCTCATTTAATTGAAGCTCTTTGGGAACAAAATTTTTTACATACTTATCTTTAGGATCATAAATGTCTCTTAGAAATTTGAGCTCATTTGAATTGTTAGTGAAAATTGGCTTAAGGGCAATTGAACTTTGAAAAAAACTTTCTATCGATACATCATCAAATTTTTTGAATCGATTTACCATTACCCATTCAAGAAAAGCAGTAATAGCTTTAAATTTTTTTTTGGTCAAGTGATAGTCAATGCTGATCTCTATTAGATCGTTTATTTTATACTTTTTTAAGCCAAGTTTTGAAAGCAATTTTTCAGCATAATTTGCATCAATGATTATCAAATTTGGATCAATTGGTAAATTTTGAATGTCCAGCTGAGCGTTTAGAAAGTTCGATTTGCCATCTTCAATTGTAAAAAATTCATTATTTTTATTAATAGCTTTGAATATTGGAAGCTTGTGAGCTAAAGATATAAAATTTTCTTTCGACACATTCTCAACTGAATTTAAACAATCAGCAACTATTTCTTTTTGTTCCGAACTCATGCCATTTTTGATCAAATCTTTGATACTAATCTCTGATTTTGAGCAGTATCTATCCAAAGCCAGAAGGCAATCTATTAAACCATCTTTATTGAAATTGAAAAAATAGTTGAATATTCTGGGATGATTTCTCATAGCTTGGGGCAGTCTCTCAAAAAACAAGCATCCATTTTTTTCATTTGAGTGTTGTTCAAAAAAAATTTTTAATTTGTTCAATCGCTCATTTTGTTCATCAATAATAAAATATTTTCTAGAACTTTTATTATCTTTTAATTTCAACAAATTAATTTTGCCCAGGTGTTCATGTGGAACGAGCGACAAGTGTTCCAAAGGCGCCAATGAATCATAAAATTCTGCCAACACAAATCTCCAAACTCTTTCAACATCTTCAAAACTGTGCTCGCTATTAGAACTCTTTTCAAAAAGCCTGCCAAACTGATCTCGATCAAAAGAAATAATTCTCTCATCATTTTTTTTTACTAGATTTTTAAATAAATGATATTTACTGAGCTTATTTAATTTTTTATCATCCAAAATTAAGTGATCAATTCCTTTAAACATTCCCGTGAGGCCTGAATTTTTAAAATAAAAAACAGAGTATTCATTAAAACGAGACCAGTTGCCATTTATTAATGGCAAAAGCTCAATTCCATCCAGCATCTTGATCTCAGATACCGACTGAATCATATAATTAAGGAGATCAGCTTTTTGCTCATCAGAAATAGCCCCATAGTTGAACATTTTTCTCATTTGATTTAAAATCAATTCTTCATTGATATAATTTAAATTGTCCAATTTGTTATAGCTTTCAAATATTGCCAAAACATGATCCGGAATCGAAATTGCAGACAATTTTTCCGAATCAAAACAATTGTAAATTGTGTCCTTAAAACAATTGTTTGATAGCAGGCCATTTTTTCGCCCATATTCCTCAATTTTACTGTCCATTTTATTTGTTAAATAGATTTGGTTAATATTTGACCATTGCCAGCACCGGTTTAGAACAAGGTTATTTTCACCAAGACTATTCAAGAACACTTTCAAATGTTTTTCTTTCCAATTAAGGCCAATATTGCTCAAATCCGGCAACAGGTAGTAGAAATTATTCAAGTCAAAGTCTGAATTTTTATTTTGAATTAAATCTTTGGCATAGTCAATCAATTGAATGAGAACTTTGTTCAAAACTTCACTGACCATTAGCTCATTCCACTTGGCAGCCTGGTCTTCTTTGGCATCTGATGAAAGCCATTTAAAATCTCTGCGGTCGTCGCGGAGCCCGAATGAGCCGTGGATATGCAATGGCAGGCCTGACTTTTCAATTGTTTCCGGCATTGGCAAAAAACAAAAATAGCGACTCTGCTTAAACTTGTCTTGGAAGTTTTTTTCCAATTTGTATGCTGCTGCACATGCTGCAAAATTTGAGGTTTTGTGTGCCAAATTTTTCAAGGATTCGCTGCAAGATTTAAATTTTACATAGGTGCTCATCAAGTAATCGTCTTTTGTGGTTGTATACTCATTTGTATTTCTGTCCAAAATCATTGTTTTAATGGCAATTTTAAAATTGTAGGCTAAATCATCTCTGTTAAAGGTTTCTTCATCCATTGTTTTTTCTGGGCTTAGTGAAGCAACAAGTTGGTCATAAAAACTCTCACGAATTTGGCGCAAATTTTGGCTTGAGCTATCAAAATCTAGAGTGGTGCTTGCAATGAGGACTTGTTGACCATTTTTTATCTCAATGATTTCAATAGACTCTATGCGTCTCAGGAAAAGCAGAATTAAATTAAGATCTTGGAAAAAAGACTCCAGTATGTCCTCATAGATTATCTTGTCGACTTCTTTGTAAGTCGAGCATAGTTTAGACACCTGGGCGGCCTCTTTGTTGCGAATAGGAAAACGAAATAAACTTCCCTTAAATTCATTTTTAAAATCTATTTTCTGTCCTGGATTCAGCTCAATATTTTTGTATGGTTCAAATTGATGGGAATAATTTTCAAAATAGGCATTCTCTTTGCCAAGTTCATAATGGAATCTCATTGCATTCTTGGCATGATGCTCGCGCAAATATTTCTCATGAGGATCGAAAATAATCAAGTCATTACCACTCACCAAAGATGGTAGATCTTCAAGATTTTTTTTTATTTAATAAAAAATTTATTAAAAAAATTATTATACCTGTCAAGTGGTAAACTGACTTAAAGCCAAGACCAAATTTGCCGATTTTTAGAGGCTTGTCATTTTTTTGACTTTGTCTTATTGATATAATTGATTTAAAGTCATTTTCGTCAAATTGGGAATTATTGTACACCAAAAGGGCAGGACCCTTGTTTATTTTTGTTAAATTAAATTAAAAATTTTTTTTTGAAAAAGTAATACCTGAAATTTGTTTAGTTCAGGATGAAGAAGTGTTTCAGATGGATATTCAGTGAAGTCGATGAAAAATTTGACCACATTTGCACCACTATCTTCAGCATTCTGGAGCAATTCCTAATTTGGAAAAATAAAAGAAAATAAAATTTAAAATTGGGTAATTTTTTTTTCTTACTTTTAATATTTGACCACCAAGTGGATAGCTGTCCAATATTGGCTTAAGATGAGCTGTAAGTGGCGGAATTTCAAAGCTAAAATCTGACATTGTAAAGTTCTAAAGTGATTTTTTTTTTGGTTGTTCTTTGGCTTAAATAGTGAATTTAAAAAAAAATAGGATTTGTATGTGTGCGTGGGAATTAAGGATAAGGTCGCATTTTGTTCACTTAACTGCATCACGAGCTCCCATTTTAAATTTATACACGAGCTTAAAGCTAAGTGAAAAAATTAATGCTTTTTAAGAAATATTTTAGGTTTTTATGTAAGCTCATTCTAATGTTTGAAGCAAATTTTGATTTTGAAAAAAATAAAACTATTTTTAAAATTTTGCTATTATCAATTAAATTGTTTATTATTTTAACTTTTCTATATAAAAAAAAATTTTATGCACTATTTTATGAAGAAGACCCGAAGTTTTACTTGTGGGCACACCCAAATCATGCCAAAAAAAGAAATAATATTTCTATTGAAGTTGATTTTTCATGTGGAATAAAAAAACTTTGTTTTTTCCTAAATTTATTGTTTTATTTCACATGAAAAATTTACTTCAATAGAAATATTATTTCTTCTTTTTGGCATGATTTGGATGTGTCCAGAAGTAAAATTTCGAGTCTTCTTCATAACAAAGTGCATAAAATTTTTTTTTATATAGATAAGATAAAATAATAAACAATTTAATTGATAATAGCAAAATTTTAAAAATAGTTTTATTTTTTTCAAAATCAAAATTTGCTTCAAACATTAGAATGAGCTTACATAAAAACCTAAAATATTTCTTAAAAAGCATCAATTTTTTCTCTTAGCTTTAGTGTTAATAAATCTTTGTTTTATCACGTTTCGTTAAAAATCAAGAACAAAAAAAATTGTAATTTTAAAATTGTTAAATGAAAAAATAAGTAGTTTTTTGTTAAATTTTAGTTAATCTTCTATTTTTATTTAAAACTTAATAATAATTAACATAAAATAAATTGCGCAATTTTTCATAAAATTCTTTTTTTTACGGCAAAATGAAGTAAAAATGGTAAAAAAAAAGATTAAGAAAAGCAAATTAACTAAATTAGCCAACATTTTATTTCAACTTGGATTTTCTTTTTCTATAAGTTAAAAAATTAGAATTAAATAATATGTTCTAATAACCTATGTTTCTAAGAAATAGTTTTATCCCCATCTTAATAAAATTTAATTGACTGGTTTGGATCATTAGATTATGAAGGGCTGGTAGACCGGTTCCATTTATCAAACCGGTTTTGAAACCAGTTTGATTAATTGAACTGATTTTTTATCCACTTTAAACCGGTTTGAAACCAGTTTTTAATAAAATTTTTTTTTTTGAAATTAATGTTTTCAAAGTTATTCCCAAACAAAATTTTGAATTTGAATACAAATTATTGATAATAGAACAAAAATACAAAAGAACAAAAATATGATAAATTAAAATTAAAAGTTAATGGAAAATATTGGAAAAAATGATGGAAAATGTTTGTTTCATGAAAATCTAAATATGAAGGATTGAATTGATTTTTTGAAATAAATTATATCTTAATTTAAAAGTTTATTTATTTTCAAATTTATTATTCAAGATTCTTTAGAAAAAACATTTTTCAAAGAAAACTAATTGTAAAAATCTTAGTCTAACAGCATATCGTTGATTATTATTGTACAAATAACAAATAAATATAAAAAATGTTAAAAAAAAATCGCCTCTTTAGAATTAGACCAATTCAATGATCACATTATTTCATATTTCTTCGTCCAATGCGTTGTTTTTCAAATCTTGCTTCCATTTCTTCCAATACTCTTGGTGTATATCTAACTATCAGCTTAACACTTCCCACAGCCGCTTTCAACAATTCCACAGCTTTTTCATGATATTCATTTTCAACATTCTTAATACAACTTTTAATAAATATTTAATTAATAAACAATTTTTAACCTACAACTCCATTTACGGAGAGAAGTTGGTCCCCCCTTTTGAGTCCACCATGCTGATCAGCAACTCCGCCCGGTATAATTCGCGATATGTAAATTGGAGAATGCTGCTCTTTTCCTCCCATTACATTAAAGCCAAGTCCTTCTGCAGTTTTTGGCAGCTCGACAACTCTAGGATGCGGGTGACCTTCGGAGGCAGCAAAAGCTGCCACTGTAGCCTTAAAAATATTCAATTTATTTAATTTGAAAAAAAAATCATTTTTATTTGAAAAGAGCCAACCTTTGCAGTGGCACTAGCTCTGAGTTCTGGTGTTCCGTTTGAATCAATTGTGTGATAAATGTGTTCGTACACTTCTCTGACAGCATTAAAAAAATCGCTCTGCAAAACTTTTTGCAACGCGGCTAATTTTTGGGGTGGCACTTCATTAGCTTAAAAAAAATCAAAATCTGATCTAAATTTTAAAGATTCCTACTTTTTTGCAACTTTTCCAAGAGCTCAACAGCTCGATTCAAATCTCTTTCTAATGTAAGCTGATCCGACATGATACTTGAATTAATTTTTGTTTTTGTAAATTGCAGTTTTATTGATTATCTATTAAGAAATAATTTTTATAGAGAGCAAAATGCAAATTGGAATTTAATTTTTTTTTAATAGACTAATCAATCATGTTTTTATAAAGAGAAATTTCTTACGTTCTGGTCAAACAAGGTATTAGTATTTTCTAAATATTCGAGGTAAACATTGGACTTGAATTAAACCATTAGTTGAATATTTTATTAATTTTAATGATTTTTTTATGATTAATTAAAAATCGACGCATAATTTGCTACTAAAACTAGGTTATTTTTATTTGTATATAATATTTAAATGGTGACAATTATATTGTCTTATGGATGCAAAACTTTTTTTTTAAAGATTAAAAATTTATCTGTAGCGTAAAAACATAATTTTTATTCCTTTCTCGTAAAAAATTTAAAAATTAAAACTAAAATTTACAGTAGTGATTTGATAATAGGATCCATGGTAAATTTACGTAATTTTACGCAAAAATACGTAAATTTACGCAAAAATTGGTAATTTTACTTATATTTACGTAAAACAAGAATTGTAAAAAATGAAAAATTAACTAAATTTTACGTAAATAACCTAATTATCCGAATTTAGTGACATGTCACTATATGAAATACTGACATGTCAGTAAAAAATGAGCACTGATTTTAAAAAAAGCAATGTTCGATTTATATGACATGTCCTAAAATATGAATAAGTTAACTTTTTTTTTAAAAATACATCCGGTTTTAATGACATTCAGATTTAAAGAATAATTAAATTTCCATTTGAAAAATAATTTCATAAAAACTGAAACTATTTTTAATAATTTTTAAGCTTTTTCACATTTAATTACATGTCACTAATAATGAATTTTTATTATTTTCAAAAACAGTGCTCAATATTGAATAACATGTCACTAAAAAAGAGATTTTAGAGACATGTCACTCAATTCGGATGATTACGTAATAAGTAAAATTACCAATTTTTACGTAAAATTATGTTAAATCCAAAAATGCCAAAAAAATCTCAAATTTTGCTGTTTTTCATAAAATTTTGTTAAAAAATTACGACTTTGGCCTCTGAATTTTTTTTTTGTTAATTTAATTTGCTATCATTTTACGTAAAAATTGGTAAAATCCATAATTTTACAGGAAAATTTTGTTAAAATATGGTAAAAAAAGAAAAAATCTAAAAAACAATAAAATTTATAACACAACTTTTTTATTTATTTAAAATTCAAAAATTTCTGATTATTTTTAGACTGTGACTTATCAACCTTTAAGGTGTTCGATGCCTTAGTCCACGCACTTTGGAAAGTACTGTTGATTGGCACAAATTTTTTCAAATTTTCTTAAATTAATTAATAAAAACAATTATTCTTTAAGTAAAATTTTTCAAAAAAAATTGCTTTTAATTCGCAGTAGTGTTTTGAGATCCTTGTTCTCATAAAACCCAATCGGCTTAATCTGGATTATCTGGCAAGTTCTCTTTTAACTCATGTCTTGACTAGTTTGTAAAGTCTTGTTGCTTATCTAAAGTATCAATCTATTTATCTAAAGAAAATCAGTTCTTAGTTTCCAATACAAATATTTAGCTAATATTAAGCAACCTTTTGAATATTTACTAGTTTTATGATTATTTTCAGCATATTTATATTTTTTTGAAGCCTAAACAATTATAACAACTACATTATACTTACAACAGTCCAAATTTTCGTCCGAGGTGTTATCGGAATCGATCGTTACTTGTTTTTCCTAAAAAGGTAATTGAAATTGTTATTCAAAAGGATGGTGAGTGATCAGGCTTTTAATTGCATTATAAAAATTTCAATAAATAAAAGTATTATGTTACAAATTTTATTGTTTTTTTTCTTTTTTTACCTTATAATAAAATTTTATCAAAAAATTTTCATTTTTGATAAAATGAATTAGAATAATTACTACAAATAATTTTTCTCATGAAAAAAAAAACAAAAAATAAGGAATTAATAAGATATAAATAGATTATTGGTTTGATTTACTAAAAAAAGGAAATAAAGATATTATTTTAGGCAAACTATGTTGCAGTATTTTTTCAACTATTTTTTATGAACAATTATTTATAGTAATTATTCTAATTCATTTTATCAAAAAATGAAGAATTTTATTCAATTTGTATTTTAAATTTACAACACCTGGAAAAAAGAGAAACTAAAAAACAATGTTTAAAATTAAATCTGACTAAAAAAACCTTTAAATATATTAATAAACATATAATTTTTGATCGTAAGTATTTTGGTACAAATTTAGATTTAGAAGATAAAAATAGAAATAATCTTTCAGGAGTGAGAAAGCAAATAATTACGTTGTTGTAAAACTAAATTTTTTTTAAATAAAAAATATAATTTGATTTTTTATTTTTATATAATTTTTTCATGACTAAATTTTGATTTAGCAATTTTTTTCTCATCAACATCAGAATACTTTTTCAAAATTTTTAAAGGTTCAAATCTAAAAGAAGAAAAAAAAGTAAAGTTAAAAAGAATTAGAGCCTAAAAATAATTGTAGATGATTATTAGTTGATTACTTTTAACATTAATGGTTTGGTAAATTTATTCGTGAAGAAATAAATTAATCAATATAGTTTGAGGTTAATAAAATTAAATTTAAAAATAATTTTTGTTAATGAATTTCATCTTTTCTTTTATTTTTTACCAAGACTTGACCGTGTCCCAATAATTTTATTTGTAAACAAACTCTTATATAAAAATATACAGAATTTTTTTTAATTCTAAAATTTAAAAAATGGTATGATTGGTTTTTTAATAGAGACAAATGAAAATTACGAAAAAATTCATAGTGCATAGATTGGTAGTCCGAAATTTGAAGAAACTATTGCACTACAAGTATTATGAAAAGCTTTGATCAATTGGGGATTATAAGTCTTCAAAAATCTTAAAAGCAAAGTCATCGCTTAACTACCATGAAGTATGTCTACTAAGAGAAATGGATTTTGAAACGAAATTTTTGAACAACTGAATTATACGTCGGAAAAAGTGAAGCTGATAAAGGGATCCAACTTTAAAACATTCAAATCGTTTTTAGTGGCTTTAATTTCAAAAAAATTTTGGGTTTTATGGAGTAAATGAACCTAAGAATTATGGAGTTGTTTGAGATTTTGATATTTAATTTATCTAATCTTTAATCTTTGAATGGCTAAATTAATTATTATTAATTAATTCTAAACTATTATTTAATATATCTAATCTATTATTTAATAATAAACGCCAAACGGCGATGTTTAATATAGTTAAATATTCTATAAAAAATTTAGTTCTAAGAACATAGAATATAAAAAAAAATATATCAATTGTTTGAAAAAATGTTTTTTTTAATGGCACTAAATTTCTACTTCACCAAATAATTATTAAATACTTCACCAAAATAAATCACCAAAAAATAATAAAAAATGAACCAAATAAATATATTTTTCACCAAAACAATTTTATTTCACCAAATTTATTAATTATTTTAAACCAAAAAAATATTTATTTCAACCAAAATAGTAGTTTTTATCACCAATAATAATACAATCAAACCAAAAATAATTACTGAACTATCAAGGCTTGTTTTGCCTTTGCAGGTCTTCCATGTTTTCTTTTTTCGCCGATAGGAATATTTTTCGCTGATAATGGTATCTCACATCCAGGAATATTTAGAATTTTTGATATAACAATCAAGTGCTTGCAAATGTTTTTCTTGATGTACAATCTACATGAACATTTTCCGCTTTTGAAATCGGGTACTATGACATATAGTAAAGGATCGTGCTTTTTGTAATCCTCGAATTCATCTACATCATCACTAGTATCTTGATAAACAAGTACGTTTTCACTTGATGACGATACTGTGTTATCTTAAATTACTGCTGTTGCCATCGTATCGATTGAGTTTCAATTGATTTTTTAAAGATTTGCGGTAAAATAACATTATGAAAAAAACTAATAATAATATTTTTGGGGAATAAAAAATTGAAATGGTGAAGTATAAATTAATTTGGTTTAGTAACCTATTTTGAAATGGTGGTTTGATTTGCACAGGTAATTGTGATTTTTTGGTGACAATTAAGAATTAATTTGCGGCAAAATACACGAATTAGGTGTTAAATTTTGGTAATCGAGTCGATAATTGGATGCCTTTTTTATTATCTTACATTTTAAATCTACATTTCATGTAAAGCATGTTACATTAAAATTATTTAAATAAATTTAAAGATTTATTCTAATATCTATACTTTATACTTTTTGTAAATGATATTTTGAATTGATCATCAACTTCAAGATGCCAATTTTTTGATTAACTATGATCTAAATTTTTTGAATGTTTTGCAATTGTATTTATCGTATAGTGAGTATGTTGAGTTTGCATGTTGGGTGTAAAAAGCTACCATAGAAATATTAATGCAAGACTTCTTCTCGAGTTTCTTGCTGTAGCTATTTTTTTATTTTTAAAGGATTTTTTATTCTTCAGTTCCATTGACTAAAAGACTTGTTTCGGAGTATCAAAGAGGCTTCGATTCTAGATGTATTGCGAATCCCACTCCTCTATGTAGCTGCTACCTAATTATACAAAAATTTTCTGACTCTTAAGATCTTATCTATATTTTTGTTTTTTTCTTCACAACTCCATCTTTTTATTAACTAAAAAGCTCTTTAATTATTATTTTTGTAACTAATCCTTTCATTGATAAATGAAAAAAAATTTACTTTAAATTTAAAATTTTAAAACTGTTTTAATTATTTTATTTTATCTTATTTTATTTTTTTTATCTGAAGGAGCATATGCTCGAACAGAAAACAAATAAATAATAATTATTCACAAGTATATATTTTATTAAAAAAAAAAATAAAGCTAAATAAAATTAACTGAAGTTGAAAGCTAATAGTTTAAATTGCTGATTATGACGAATTAAGGATTTGTCTTATTGAAGTTTCCAAACCACGTATTTTAAATGTTTGTTTGTTAATCAGATTTGTGCTAGTTAAGATAATTTTTCATAAATATGAAATTGTGCAATGCTGAAAATTTAATTTTGTGTATTTAAAAAAATGAAAAACACTAATTTTGATATAAAAATATCAATTTTATAAGATTATAAATTTTTATTTAAAATTAATTCAGAAAAAAAACCCAAAAAATTTAGTATATAGAAGTTTAGAATGTGGTTAACAATCATATCAAAATTTTTTGAGTTTCTAAGAGAATCCTATCAATTTTAAACAGCTTGCTATAGTCAATTCACCAATATATCTGAAAAATTACTAAATGAATTTAGATTAAACTTCATTCACATTACAAAATATCTATAAATTTTATTAAAAAAAAAAAAGATGTTAGCAAATATAACATTTTGATACATTTAAATTTTTATTTAACGCTGGAAATCGTGCTTGCAGAGAGGAGAGAGTAGTCAAGAGTAGTAAAATCAAGGAGAGTCATCATGTTCGTCATAATATGAAAAATTGTAATAACAACATCTTGAGTTATTTTAATAAATAAAATTGAAAACTAATTCTAACTCTAAATATTTTCAAAAAGCAGAACATATATTTTGAAAGCAAAAGAATTATAATTAAAACAACTTTTAAGTTCTAATATTTTTCTGTCTCCTATGATTTTAAGATTATAAATGCTTATATTATTTCAAAGCCAATATTTAGCTTTTTTTTATTCAAAAATTTTATTTCAGAATCAGCATATTTGAAATCGTTATTTTTAGATAAATTCTTAAGAAAATAAAAAATATTTGGAAAATTTTTTCTATATTATTGCTTAAAAAGAGAATTTTTAATTTTGGTAAACTATCGTCTGATTCACTAAATTTTATCAAAAATTTGAAAATCTTCTAAAACGATAATTCAAATCTAGAAAAGAAATTTTCTAAATTTAATTAACAACAAATTTTCATATTATCTTGATTTAAATTTTTTTTTAAGATATTAATTAGAAAAATTTCAAAAATCAGATTGATTTTAGATTTTTTTTGCATTAAATGTACATAATGTAACATTTTGAGTAGCATAAAAAATTTCAAAATTTTTAATTATGGTTTTAAAATAAAAAATATAATTTTTAAAATCTCATTTTTAAATTAAAAGCAAGCCTACTTTTTATCATTTTTTTTTCATAATTTTAGTAATTTTAGTTTTAATCAATGGCGTTTTAAAAACTGACCCTTTTAGCCAGATTTTAGCTACGGCATTAAAATGCTTATGAAAATGTTCTGATGGTCTGTTTGGACTTAGACATGACGAAGCTTAACTGCTTAAATTGTTGAATTTTTAATTACTATACATATTTATTAACTTTACTTATTTTTTCTGATAAATTTCGGTGTTAAATTTATATATCGCTTTTAATAACCAGACCCCATTTGACAGCAATACAACAGCTTGAAATAAAATGTATTAATGTATTAATTACTAAATGATATAATCAGGAAAATATTAAATTTCATTGCATAAGAATCAATTTTATGAATAGATAATTTTTAGGCCAACAGGTTTTTATTCAATTTTTTCCATTATAGTATAATATTAAGTTTCTTATTATTTTATTTTCGTCCTTTGAAACTATGAGAATATTTCGAACTGTAATTTTTTTTTAATTCTGATCGAAAAAAACACATAAAATTTTTATTCACTTGAACTAAATAGTTTATTTATGTAGACTGAGAGAATTTGAGTCTATGTTTCATTATCGCTCGCTGCTAGTTTCCAACTCTTTACTTCATTTTTAATTGAAATCTCAATTTTAAGCCAGTATGATTGAACTCAATTACTGAACAACACATTTTTTAAATTTTATTAAAAAAAATAAAGCTTCATAGTGATTGTTTATTTAATTATTGAGATAAAAATTAGAATTTTTTTTATTTAAATATTAAATAACTAAATTATTTAATATTTGATTTTCGACTGAGATAATTATTCTCTGTGGAAGACTTTAAACAAGCCATGCTGAGATCTTTAAATAAAAAGATCTTTTAAAGTAGAAAAATTTAATTAATAGCCGCGAATAGCCGATTTTTAAATTCAAACGATCTCAATCTTTCGATAAGTTTTCGTTAGCTTAAACTTATTCTCAATTGTCTGCATTTTCATCTTAAAATACCTTTGGGAATCGCTATTGCTAGTTTTAACACTTTTGTTCGGATGATTAAATAGATTGAAAATATGTTTTTTTCTAAAATTGTTAATCAAGCATTTATATTAAGAATTGAAATTATGATAGTATATTCAATTCAGCTTTTTTTTCAAATTGAAGCTTATTTATTAATGGCGAGTGAATTTTTGTATTTTTTGAAATTTCCCATTGCAATTAAAATAAATGCGAACTTTTTTTTCCTACAAGGGGTTAATATTTAGATTTTATTAGACTAAATGAATGAGCTAGCATAAAAAGAGTATATTTTAACAAATAGTGAAATCTTATATATTTAATTTTTATTAAAAGAATTTAGGCCGATAAAGGAATTTCAATAAAATTTATTAAATTTTTTTGTTTAATTTTAAGTACAGTTTTATAAGCTTCCTTTTTAGATATATGGTATCAGAAGTGTAAATTTTTTAAAATCATTTTAACAGAGATTTCTTATTGTTTTGTAAATTTTATAATTTGAGATTTTTTAGAAAATTTTATAGTCATCTTTTTTTTTCAATTGTATTTTTTAGCTATGTCCTACTCAAACAAGAGTCTCAAGTCGAGAAAAATACAAGTTTATATTTGGTTTTACGGTTAATTTATCTACAAATAATAATTGAATCATTTATTTTAATTAAACGCCAATCGTCAAATTAATATTTACCCTAAATAAAAATAAGACATTTTTTTTTTAATCATTAAAACTTTTAATTGTTAAATCTTGCTCTCCCAATTGATTATCTGAATATTTGTTTACAATTTTTTTCAAAAAGATAAGATAAAAAGCTTTAAGTTGTATGCTTTTAATTTTAACGCTGATTGTTTTTAAATGACACTTTTAAAGTAGGTTAAGTTTTATCAAATTCTAAAGCTTTAATGTTGGATATTTATTCAAAGCAATAATTAAGAAAAATATCTTAATCTTAACGACAATTTTTTTCTTTTTTCTTCAATTAATGAAAAAAAATTTTCTTTGAAATTGTTAAAAAAAAATATCATTGTTTTTATTAAACAGTAAAATTATGAGTTTTTAACAAACAAAAACCAACTAGAGACTTTATTTTTCTATAGTGTTATTCTAAATATTTTTTTTTTCTTTTTTTTTTTTGATGATTTTAGAATATATTTAAAGTCTCTGATCAAAAATTTTTTCAATAGAAACATATTTTATAATATAACATATTTTATTTTTATACAATTAATTTTATGAAGTAAATTTAATTGAATTATTTTTAAGTATTAAGCAATTTTTTTTTAATTTAATTGATTTTAAAATTACGATTCGACCTCTTTGATAAAAGTAAGCTTCGGTCTTCAAAAAAATTTAGATATTAATTAAATGTGAGTTTCGATTGCCTTTCAATTTTAAATAAAGTGATAAGATTTTATTTTTGAACTTTAAAAAGGAATTTTATTCAATTAGAAGAAATCTAAAACTATAAACTTAACATCGAATTGAAAACTATTGAATATCAATTTAAAATAGCAATAAATAAATTCGTTTACATTTTCTTTGGTTTTAATAGGATAGAATAGTCTACAAAAATAGTAAAACAATCAAAAAACAATAAAAAAAGCTTCATGCAATTATTACACAATGGTTCAAAATTGTGATCTCTTTTTTTTTTATTCAAGCTTAAAAGAGTTTTAGCCGAATTTAAAGTAACAAAACTAAAATATATAAGAATTTTAATTTTTTTCCTGAATTTTGAGGTGAATTTTCAATTAATTTTCAATTTTTTGTCAATATGTTCTTAACTTTGAGGTGAAACGAATTTTAACAATAAGAATTATGCCTGAATTCATTATAGCATAATTAATCACTTACAATATCGAAAATATCCATTTTAAAATATATTTTTTCACAAAACTTAATATTTAGGAGAAGATTAAAAAAGGAACGTATGTTGGGATTATCAATTCAAGCAACAAGAAATTAATAATAGATAGAGTTTTTGAGACACTTGAGCTTTTCAAATCATCATTATTTTCAACGATAAGCTTGTTACATATTTGACTCAAAATATTATCCGTTCTATTTGAATTTTAGTTAACCAAATGTATTGAATATTAATAGATGTACAATGATTATGCATAGTTTAGAAAATGTTTTTTCGATTAAATTCAATTCTTGAAAATTTTCTGTTTATAGCTTTCTTTTTATTATTTTCAGAAACTCAAATATACATTTACTTTTTCTTAAATCTTACTTTTCTGTCTTGAAAATTAAACTAATTTAAAAGAAAACAAAATTTTTGAGAAAATCCTATATATTGATCAGTTTTTGTCTTAATTAATTTAGAAAAAAATCAGTATTTTAAATTTTCTATAAAATCTTAAAACAAATTTTAATTTAGTATTATACAATATAGATATTCTATATAGATATTTTTATATAGATTATATTTATATATAGATATTCTATATAGATATTTTTATATAGATTATATTTATATATAGATATTCTATATAGATATTTTTATAGGTATATTTTGCTAAGAAGTCTTTTTTTTTAATCAAATTAGCAAAATCATGGTTCAATGCATATATTTTTTGTAAATCAATTTTAGGGTGCTAGATAAGTGGTTTTAACAGCTAAGAATATTTTAATTTTATAATGATAAATCCTTAATATCACAAATAGAAATAGTTTCCATTATTTTAATTCACAACTTCCTTTATTCAACTGGTCAAAAAACAATGAAATTAAAATTAAATATTTCATTAATCAGCCGATAAATTAAAATATTTTTAATTAAGAATTTATTTTATTTTCTCAATTTGCCCTTATAACCTTAAAATTTTCTTGTAAAATTTATTAAGTTAATGAGCACTTTATTGGCTTGTTTAAAAACAAAATTTAAAAGAACTTTTTTTAATTTTTATAATTTTCTGGTTAAATACTTTCTCTTTTTAAGAGACCATTATTTGGTAATTATCAATCAATTAGCTAATAAATATTTTCAAGTCTAAAATATCTAGAGAATGCATATTCAGAAATCAAATATCCTATCTAAATATAGTAACGAAATAGGAAAATTTTTTTTAGAATTTAAACATAGGTAATTATTGAAGTTTTACTTTAAATAAAATTAAAAAAGTGTTTAATAACCCTATGGTATTATTTTTCACCAATAATATCTTCTAAGTTTCAATTATTGAATAAAAAATGATTAAAAATTTAAACTGATATCAGAGTTTAAGCTTTATGAGAAAAATTTAAAGTTAATTCACAGAATTCTTTTGTACAAGGCAATTCTTTATTTTGTTTACAGAACATTTATAATTTAAATTGTTCTATAATAAAATCTTAAGACCTTTTTTTGTTGTTCCAGAAAGCAAAGCGACAGAGCTTGTTTATTCAGTAAAATTCGCTTTGATGTTTCATTTTCAATTTACCTTAAATCCTCGCAAATTCACACTGGGGTTATGGTGTATTAATAGCCATAATAACAGTTTCTAAGACTCAGTTACAACCCTATTTTTAGGTCTTCAAACCAAGAATATCGATGAGCTAAATGAAAAAATCTCAAAAAAGCGTTCCCCAATAGAATTTTAGAAATTTTTGTTCACCTAATCTAAAAATTGTTCACCTTAACCTATTTTGGTTCATCTATTCGTGAACAAAAAATTAAATGAACCAGTAGTTCACAAAACCCAGAACAAGAATTGTTCCCATAACTCAAAACCGACTAGACTCAAAATCTAATTGTTAAATAAATTATATTTTAAATTAAATCTTGTTCAAATATAGATTTTTGGCGGTTAATTTTTTTTTTTGAAAGAAGACATCTCTTTAATTAATCAATACTGGCATTTCCTATAACAATTTGGAGTAAAATAAATCAAAGTTTATTATTTAAAAAAAAAAAAAATTTTAAATTAAAAATCTTTTTGTTACATGAATTATATTTCGAATTAATCTTTTTTCATAAAAAATATTTTTGAGCGTAAATTTTTTTAAGAGAAGATATCTCTATTATTTATCAATATTAAATATTTCCACATTATATCGTATATCAATACATGAGAGTTTGTTTTAACCCTAACCATGTTTCATCGAAAACTCTTTTTAATCGAAAAAACAGTGTTTTTGTCGAAAAAGTTCATATATTTTTTTTTAATAGATTCATACATCGAATTTATTAAAAAAAAAATTTATTCATTTAAGAATTTCCTTTAATTCTAATGTTTAATTTTGAATATTGGCTTGGAGATCGAAAATCATTTTATAGATTTTATAGAATTATCTCTTTCAGATTAAAAAAGAATCAAAAAAAAATTTAATTTAAAGTAAATTAATTAAAAAGTATTGTACGTCCAGCAGACCTCAGTCTTATTGGGGCCTTGCTGGATTGTTTTAAATGCCTTAATTTTTTAGTTAGCTTTGAAAATAAAGAATAAGTTTTTTTTTCTATCTCTCTCTTTTATTCAATAGCTCACATTGTTAAAGTATAATAAGTTAAAATATAATATAAAAGCAAATTAAAAAGAAAAATTGTGAAAGTAATAAACTACCCGCTTTTATCTGTTCGATATGAAATTTTTTTACAAGTCATATTTAAATAATATTATTGTAAAACACTATTTGTCTAAATGTTTTTTTTGAGAGAATGGAAATAGTTTTAGATCATAATTTTAATTAATTTTTATTCATTTTTCTTTATTGAATCAATTTAATGTAATTATGCTTTATTCAGTTTTCAGTGAAATAATTTTCGTTTAAAAGGAAGTCCAAAATTAAATGAATATTATTCATAAAAATAAAATTATTTTTTAGAATAAAAATCTTTTTGTAAAATAAATTATGTTTTGGATAAAATTTTGTTCAAATTTAAATTTTTGACAATCAATTTTTTTATGAAAGAAGAGATTTTTATTATTTATCAATACAAACTATTTCCTATGAGAGTTTGTTTTAATGGAAGTCTAAAATTAAATGAATGTCTATTCTTTTAAAAAAAATATTTCTTAGATTAAAAATCTTCTTGTTTTAAATTTTAAATTAAATTTTGTTCAAATTTAAATTTTTGACTGTCAATTATTTAAAGGCTTATATTTAACAGCGTAGCTAATTTAATTATACGCGTAGCTAAAAAAAAATTTGTAATAGAAAGTAAATTAGTTGTTTGTATCTTTATTGATTTTTGGCGGACGGCCTCTTTTTTTTGGAGCCTCTTTTGAGTTTAGTTTCGCAATAATTATTGACGAAGTCGGTTGAATGAGCAATCTATTGTTAACATTGTTCTCTTGTTCTGATAGCTGTGAAATAGGTTCCTTATTTCGTAACTTAAATTAGAACAAAACTCATAAATTTTCTCTAATTTACATCTGCCACAAAATTAATTTTTTTTACTTGTTTATAGTAAATTTTTTATTTCTAAATTTAACGAGATAAAAACATTATTTAATCCAATCATTTAGTTACTAATTAATTAATCCGGCTCCTAACAAATCAATTTAGCTATTAAATAATTAAATTTATCTTTTTTAATTTAGCTACTTTTTAATTTTTAAATTAATATAAATAAATTAGCTACGCTGTTAAATATAAGCCATTATTTAAATGAAGAAATCTCAAATATTTATTAATATTAAACAAGTTCTATGAGAGTTTGTTTTAAAGCAAGTCTAAAATTAAAAGAAGTTTTATTCGTTTTTAAAAAAATGATATTTTAGAATAAAAATCTTTTTGCTAAATAAATTAAATTTTGTTCAGATATAAATTTTTGCTGACCTTTAAACTATATTTAACAAGTATGATTAAATCAGACAAATAGCCAAACATCAAGTATCAATGAATTTAATCGGATAGGGAAAAAAAATTTTAGACATAATCTAATGTTGGTGTATACTCTAAGTAATAGTCCGATTTAAAAATGTTCATCAACCAATTTCCTATACGATTAGTTTAACATACAGAGTTTATACAATTAACTATCGACATATTGCTTGCTCTCTAACGACTATAACGATGCATTACAAAACTCACTCTCAAATACATTAAATGATTACTAGATTAACAAGTTCAGTAAATGGCTTGTTGATTTATTCTCCTACTCTAATCTAAACAAACCTTTTCTCTTTAGACTACCAAATGAACTGAACCCTAACTTCACACCAAACCATCATGCACACAGTAACCAACCGAATTGAAATGGAAGCTACCAAGGTAATTTACTACACGCCCAATACGGAAATGCCCTATCTGATCACAATAAACATTGCGCCCGAGAAAGCAAGACTAAAGGACTTCAAGCAAGCACTGAACGGCGGCGCCGTAAACAAACATACCAAATATTTCTTCCAGGCTATAGTTGATGATTTTGGCACGGTCAAAGAAGAACTGTCGGACGATGACGCGTTGCTGCCCTCGGTCAAGGGTCGTGTAGTCGCCTGGCTCATTCAAGTCGATGAGAACAAGTCGAACAAAAGCTTCGAGAACAGAAATCAGGACGAGCACTCGAACATTGAAAACTTTGATGCGAACAAACAAAAGCCCAAGCGTGACCAGCACGACACTTTGAACTCGCGCAAAAATAAGAACTCACGTGCTCAAGTCAACCCTTTAAAGTATTTAAAAAATTTTTTTTTAACTTTTTTCTAAATTTTTTATTCAATAAAAATATTTTTAAAAAATAATTTTTTTTTGCCAGAGACCTGAACCATCATGACGAAACGAGCACAGAGACCGAGTCACTGATCAACGCATTCGGTGATCTCAAAGTAAAAAAGTCGCACAAAAACCCCACTAATCATAAGCACGAGTCCAAGCCTCGCTTTAACTCGTTCAGTAAGTAGTTGCGAGAAAAATGAGCCCAAATTTAATGGAGACATTTTTTTTGTCTTAGGTAACCATGGCAACCATCATGTGAGACCGGCCAAGCAAAAATTGTCCCTGGATAGTCATCATTATCAGCGTGGTCACCATGTTTATCACCATCCAGGTGTGCATCACGTCAAAAAAAGCCAAAAGCACTCGGACTCGTTCAGTGACGAGGACAGTGAGGACGATAATAGTGAAATTTGTGATTCAAATTTTATAACCCAAACTGCGGCGCCGTCCATGCTAAGCAGCGAGACAGATACGACGACATTTTTTGACTCGGAAAACGATGATGACGATGGCCAATTTTCGTCGATCACCGGCGACACAACAACATCGACTTTTGCGTCCAGAAAATACGGTCATAACCGTAATAGAAAAAGACACAAGCACAAAATTCCGCATGCCAATTATTTAAAGGGTCCCAATTCGCTACATTCGTCCATGTCGAGTCTTGCCGACTCGACAATGTCCCTCAACATCATTACAGTCACTTTAAATATGGACACTGTCAATTTTCTTGGTATCAGCATCGTGGGACAAAGTAACAAAGGAGGAGAGGGTGGCATTTATGTTGGTTCCATAATGAATGGGTATGTTTTTTATTAAAGTTAAAAAATTAAATTTTTTTTTATTTTTTTTTTCATTTATCTAGAGGAGCGGTTGCATTAGATGGCCGCATCGAGCCTGGGGATATGATTTTACAGGTAAATGATATTAGCTTTGAAAATATGTCAAATGATGATGCGGTAAAAGTACTTCGTGAAGCTGTAATGAAACCTGGGTATGTAAATTTTCGATGTTTTTGTACTCAAAATAATATTCCACTTTTTTTCCTATATACTTGATCGAATTATTATTTCATTTTCCTTTATTTATTAATTGACTTAAAACAAGTTTAAAATACAGTGTGTTCCTATTTTGTTACATTTCGTTTTTGTGACTCAAGGTAGAATAATGCTGAAAAACATAATCCTTTTCAAAATTATTGATTCAAAAAATAAGTAAAAAAACTTAAATATAGTACTGTCTCTATCAATATTCGATCTATCCTTCTAAATGTAAAGATTTTGTAATTTTTTTTGA
Organism: Brachionus asplanchnoidis; assembly: GCA_025491095.1. Taxonomy (NCBI): domain Eukaryota; kingdom Metazoa; phylum Rotifera; class Eurotatoria; order Ploima; family Brachionidae; genus Brachionus; species Brachionus asplanchnoidis. The sequence continues at coordinate 4,159,858 of JAILYF010000004.1, forward strand.
ATTTGCTTGCGTTTAACAAATAATGTCTAAAAATGTTAAATATTTATTTTTAAAATAATTATTAAAAAAAAACTTGTTCAATTTAATAAAACATATTTTGACAAGTCTATGCTATGCTCCAAACTTCACCACCACATCGTCGTTTAAGACATAAACAACAATTTTTTACCTCCAAATTATGATTCTGTTTTTGAATCATTAAATAAACTTCCAAAACCTAAAAACAATAAAAAAAAGTCAACAAAAAAATTTTTCCAAAATCAAAAAAGTGTTTTCAAGTGCTTCGGTCAACCAAAATTTTCTAAATATTGTAATTATCCGAATTCATTGACATGATTTTAAAATAGAGTACTCTATTTCAGTGATATATATTCAAAATTGAGCACTTTTTTTGAAAAAAAAAATCATTAGTAATGACATGTAATTTAAGGTAAATAAATTAAAAAATTATTCTAAATAGTTTCAGTTTTCATTCAATTCTTTTAAAAATGGAAATTTAATTTTTCTAAATGTCATTAAAACCGAATGTATCTTTAAACAAAAATATTTTATGTTTTAATAAAAAAAAATATGCGATACAGAAAAAATAAAAAAAATCTTAACTTTTTATTCATTATGCTTATAAGACCGGCCACCAAGTTTTTACCACATGATAATTTTATTTATATTTCTTTTTAAATTCTCAATTATATTCTCCTCTCATTTTCTTCTAATTTTTTTACTTATTATTTGTATATTGTATTGTATAACAAAGTCAACAATAATGTCTATTAGACTACATAATCTTATCAATTTCTCTTATTTATGTAATTTTCCTTCTATGGCGTAATGTACTACCATAGGCGATCTCCTAATAGACCACTTCCGCAAGTTTGCTTGCCGTAGCTTATTATCATTATTATTATCATTATTATTACTATTGATGGTTTGATTTTTTATTAGAGTTGAATGCGGTCAGAGGAAACCAGTCCATTTCACGGACGGATTTTTGCGGTCATTTGGCCGGTCATAAAAACTGTCAAAATTTTGGACCGTCCATAAAAATTCGGGCGGCCACTTAAATAGTGAAATTTTTTGACAAATAAATTTTTAAATTATGTAAAAATAAAGATAAAAATATTTATTTTTTTTTGAAAAAAAAAGTTCACCGTATTTTTTGGTGGTCCAAAATTTTGACCGGCCAATTGACCACTGGCCCAAAAGTTGGCAGGTACATGTGGACACGTTCATGGTTTTTAACAATTTTTGACGGTCTTGTCAACACTTTTTTTTCTAACTTATTTTTTTACTATTTTTTTTTATAAAATATTTTTTTTGCGTCTAAATGGTTATTATTAAAACCCAGACCACCTATTTTTTACTAAATAAAGGACCTATACTTTAAGGACAAATAAAAAGCCGGACGATAGCCGACTTGCTTTGAACTCGTAGTAAATTTTATAAGCTTTCACGCAAGACCATAAGCTTTAGGACTTACCGTTCTGCCTGCATCGGCCTTTAAATACAAAAAATCAAAAAAAAAATTAAATACATTTATTAAAAATTAAATTTTAAAATATAATATAATCTTTTGTTGATTAAATAGTTTTTTTTTAATTATTAAAAATGATTATTTTTGTAAATTATAGTTTGCTGAAATTGTTTGGCATCTTTTAGGGACTACTACTCAAAAAGAAAACAAGTTAAAAAAAACTCATGAAAAAATGGCCGGAAAATAAAAAAACATTAATGAAAAAAATGTTTCAGCAAACTATAATTTACAAAAATAATCATTTTTAATAGTTAAAAAAAAACTATTTAATCAACAAACGATTATATTATATTTTAAAATTTAATTTTTAATAAATGTATTTAATTTTTTTTTTGAATTTTTGTATTTAAAGGCCGATGCAGGCCGAATGGTAAGTCCTAGAGCTTAGCTTATGGTCTTGCGTGAAAGCTTATAAAATTTACTACAATTTCAAAGGAAGTCGGCTGTCGTCCGACTTTTTATTCGTCTTTAAAGTATAGGTCCTTTTTTTAGTAAAAAATAGGTGGTCCGGCTTTTAGTAATAACCGTCTAAATCCCTCGTCCAATATTTTCTATATGAGGTCTTATTTATGTGTGAATTTTTAAGGCCAGTTAAACTAGTAGTGGCAAAATGCTGGGACCCCAACCCGAAGGGCTACTTCACAGTCTCCAAACAAGAGCCAGTGCGTCCAATAGACCCATCAACTTGGGTAGCACATACCCAAGCGCACACTGGCATCGGTCAATCAAACTACATGAACTCAAACGCCATTTATCCAAACGGCGGCCTCAAGACCCATCAACACCGTCTCAACCACTCCATATCCTCGTTCGGCTCCACATCATCATTGACAACATCGATAGCAGACACCACACTCACCAACTCATTTAATGTCCAAGGCCACCACAACTATGGCAATAATTTCATGGGCACAACGACCACCACAATGAACGGTGGCGATTCAACGCGGTACGGAGGCAACGAACAGCTAAATTTGACCACCAACACAGACATGGAAGTGGTGGTCAGATCAATGGCAGCGGTCGACTCCGGTCTGGACATCCGGGACCGCAATTGGCTCAAAATCACCATACCAATGGCATTCATCGGCTCGGATGTAGTCGACTGGCTGCTGTACCATGTCGAAGGCTTTCCGGACCGACGGGACGCCCGTAAGTACGCGTGCAACCTCTTAAAACACGGCTACATTAGACATGCGGTCAATAAGATGAGATTTTCGGAGCAGTGCTATTATGTTTTTGGCGATTTTAGCCAAACTAGCCAGTTTCAGAATGGACAAACTTTGTTCACTTTGAATGAGGAGAGCGAGGCCGATTTTGACTCGGTGTCCGAATTTGAACGAGACACGCTCTATGCACACATGACTTTTCCGCCACCGGGCTCCTACAATACAAACATTTACCAGCAAAACCATCCGAAGATATACTCGAATTTAAATGGAATTGGTGGGCCACCACCGCCTCTAAGCTACATGTCCAGTTCTTCTTCCAATGCTACATCTAACTCCACGTCCACCACCTCAAATAACACCACTTCACAAACAATGGCCACTTCCCAGGCAAACGCGAGCATCAACTCAACCACAAATCAGATAAACTCGCAGAACTCGTGCCAATTTTACATACCGGCTCCGTCTCAGCTGCAAATGACTTCGTTCAACAATACGGCCAATTCGACCAATGTGTCATCGTCTTCCATGCTGTTCAAGCAAAATACATTCGATAATAACGAGGAGATGAGCGCCAATCCTGCTAATGCCTACGGATTTGACAGCACCAACCCGCCCAATTCGATCATGTCTCAGTCGCAGTTTAGCAATGGTAATACCACTGGCAATGCGACTCAAAATGGCCTCAAGAATACGAATTTTAATTTGTATCAACAAAATTCTTACAATTGCTCAGGTAGATTCATATAAATTTATTTTGTCTTTTTCTTTTTTTTTCATCTTTTAGTTTGATGATGATATTTTAATAAATTAAAGCTTGTCTTGATTTGATTGTTCTTTAAGGCATTCTTGTGTATTCACTTTAAAAATAAAATTTTTCTTTTACATTAATATTTTAATTTTAATCATTTTTACTTATCAAGTCACAAAGTTTTTGGGCTTAAAAAATTTATTTTACATTTGATATACAGTCGAGTTCGGTTATAACGAACTTACTTCGGAACTCTCAAAATGGTTCGTTATAAACGAACTTCGTTATATCCGAAACATAAAAAAGATTAATTTTTTAATCGGTAGGACCATTAATCGGTATTCCATTGCAAACTTTATCTCTAATACATTCAACAAGTGCAATTTCCATGTCGTCATACTAACTAGATTTTATTTTTTGTTTGTCTGCCGCAAGTACATTTTCTTCACACAATTTCAAAATTTCATCACGACGTTTGTATATGCCAGATATAGTGCCTGGCGGTATTTTGTACTCATCACAAATTTGAGTTTGAGTCTTTTCCTTGCTATCAATAAGCTTGATAAATTTAACTTTTTGACTCAAGGTAAAAATTTTTCGTTTCGTTGCTTGACTTCTAGAATTCATTTTTTTTATTAATTGAGGATCATTTTCTTTTAATTTTTATAGATAAATGTGTGAATTTTCTCCGATAAAATTAACCGTCTTATGGTTAATTGACAGATAAAGATTAGGATTCAAAAAAATTTCATACTTTTTTGTCAAGTTCGTTATAAAAAAATAAATTCTACTGAGAATTTTTAAAAAAGACTTCGTTATAACTGAGTTTTCGTTATAACCGAGTTCGTTATATCCGTAAAAAATAACATTATAAAGATTGTTGTTTTACAATCTATTGAATTTTTTTTCGCTATAACCGATTTTTCGTTATAAGCGTTTTCTTTATAACCGAACTTGACTGTATATCATAAAAATTTAATAGACTTTCTTTTCGTTTATTATAACATTACAATATTGTATCAAAACGAAGCAAAAAATAATTAATAAATTTTGAATTAAAAACAATTTTGAAAGGAAATAAAAAAAGAATTAAATTATTTTGTTTTAAATGTGAAAATAGCATACAATAATTTATTTTTTATTTAAAGTTTAAGTTCCATTGATAAATTGAAAAATGTTTTTTATATATAACGTAACTATTCGAATTTAGTGAAATGTCACTAAAAAATGAACACTGATTTTTAAAAGAGAAATGTTCAATTTTTATGACATGTCTTAAAAAAGGAAAAAGTTAACTTTATTTTAAAAATACATCCGGTTTTAATGAAATTCGGATTTAAACATAATTAAATTTCCATTTTTTAAAGATTTTCATAAAAGCTGAAACTATTTTAAAAAACTTTAAAATTTATTCAAATTTAATTACATGTCATTGATAATGAATTTTTGTTATTTTCAAAAACGGTGCTCAATTTTGAATAACATGTCATTAAAATATAGTACTCTATTTTAGAGACATGTCAATAAATTCGGATATTTTCGTTATAAAAAAGGGCAAAAAATTTAATAGAAAATTAAATTTTTTTTTACAATTAAGCAAAAATTCAGTTTGTTATATACACATAAATTTATTGTTCAATTATATCAAAACTATTCATAAAACAGTTATGAACAACGTTGATGGAGTTGGGACATAAACTAACAAAAATTGTTGCAAAATTTGTTTTATTAAATTGAACACCAGCTTCATTTAAATTTTCAGATAATTTTTTAATATTTTTAATTATTTTTTGTTAAACGAAAACAAAAGCAAAAAAATTTAAAAATCTTTTTATTTAAAAGAAGAGATCGAATTTTAATCGAAACAGATTTAGTTTTTTTTAATAAAGTTTAGTTTTTTTTTTTATTTTAATTTAAAAAAATTTTAAAATTATCATATTATTCTTAAATTAAAAAAAGAAATTACTTTGCTTAGTTTTTTTTTGCTCCAAACTTCACCGACTCGTTTAAACACATAAAAAGCTCAGGTCAATGATTCAAATAAAGATTTATATTTTTTTCTTTTAAAATTTGAATTTTGATTTGCACACCTATCTTAATCCTAAATATTCTTAATTATTAGCTCCTGAAAGTTGATAAAAAATTTTCTTTAGTTGTTTTCATTCCCTTAGTCTAAAATTCAAAATGTTTTTATTCAAAAAGAATTAAGAATTTTAAGATTTTTTTTGAAATGCCAAAAATTTATGTATTATTATTTAGTTTCAATTTTACTATTTTATTATTCTAAACTTTGAAAAATATACTACATTAAAACGCTTTCAATAGTAAAAATACCAAAAAAAGGAACACATATGTAAGAATATCTTTAATAGCCTTTATATTTTATCAACGTTTAAAATAAATGCAGTATTTTTCTGACTTTTTGAAGCATTTATACTAAAAAACTTAAATACTTAAAGTTTTTTACTTTAGTATCTTTTTCAGAATTTAAAATTATTTTGCAAAATATAAATTCAACAAAAATACGCTGAAAAATACAATGCATATTTAATTACAATGCAAACATTTTCTTAGCATCAATTGATTCATAATAAAAAGCTTACATACTAAAATAACCAAATATTTTTACTTGAAGCACTAGATGAACTAAGTTTGTTTTTTTAAAGTTTTAAGAGCGATTAATACATGAACTTCAGTTAAACTTTAATTGATTGTGTAAATAATCAAGACTTGATGTCCCTTACAGCAATACCATTACAAAAAGTAGCCAAACACAATAAAATTCCACTTTGTAATAAAAATTTTCAAATGAAAATTTAAAATATGGAAACATTTTTTTTTTCGTAGAAGACATATAATTATTATTTTATTGATTTTATTAATATGAGGGTACTTAGGCTACTCAGAATTGATCAAAGATTTTTTTAGCCTAGCTAAAAAGACACATTACCATATATGGTTTCTCAATAAACTTAAGTAGTTATCTCTATCAATTCATCTTTTAATCGACACAGAGAGTTTCACTTAAGGAAAATTCCTAGTTAAATCATTCAATCAATAATACTAATTATTATTAGTATCATTTTTGATTAAATATTTAAGCCAAATTGACAATTATATTATCTATATAAAAAAAATAAAATAAAAGAGTGAAATCAATAAATTTACGTTTTTTTACTTTTGTAAATTTACGTAAATTTACAATATTTGAGGAAAAATTTGGTAAATTAACTATTTTTTACGTTAATTATCGTAAATTACTAAATCCGGAACACCATTGTATGATAGCTTATAAAATATATACCATTTTCAACTTAAATAGTTGTAAATACCCGGTTATGTTATCAGCTGATAACAAAAAATGTTATCAAACATGATAACATTATATTTTAAATGAAAAAATTATATTCTAAATGATAACATAAAGTTAAATAAATTTTAAAACATTTGAAATAATAAAATTTTACTTTGACGTAAAATATATGAAAGGCCCCGGTGGCTTAATTACACATGCCCCGCACTCATAAAAAAAAAACAATATTCATTTTTACAATTTTCAAATTTTTTTGCAATGATAACTAAATTTAACAAATGATAACTAAATTTCTAAAATATCTATTTTGAAGTTTTTTGATAACATTTTTCCTTGATAACATTTTTTGTTATTTGCATGATAACAAAACCGGAGGTGACCAGTTTGATAACAAAATATGTTATCAGCTGATAACATAACCGGGTAGTCCCAAATATTTTTTAAGAACAAAAAAGATTTCTTCAAAAATATTTCAAATTTGCAATACAAACAAATAAAAATAAATTTTTAAAGATTATTTATAAAAAAATATCAGGCTACAGTTTGAGACTTGGGTCCTTTGCAGTTTGGCACTAAATCAATTGGATAAATCATAGTAAAATAAAAAATGAATCTCAATTCAGCCAAAAATTATGAAATTTTTAATCTACTTTCAGCAATAAATCTAATTTATTTTACTCATCACTTGAAATAAATTGTAAGAAAAATTTAGTTTTCAAAAAAAAAGTCCAAGTAATTTTCTATGATTATAATCGTAAATACTAAAAACAAAGCTCCACGAAATTTAAAGATGCTGAAAATAAATTTTTAAAATTTTGGTCTTATCTTGTAACATTTATTTAGAAGAAAAAACTTTTCTCTTTTAAAAATTGGTAACCTAAAAATGATCAAATTTAATTCAATATTAATTTCTTGTCCAAGTATTCAAATTTTAACAAAATCCCGCTTTGATTCATTAGATTAATTAAAATTCTTTTTTAAAAGGTTCTTTAAAATATGAGAGTCGAAGTGTGCGTTCATCGGATAATTCAAGTTCTGGCAATGGAAGTGACGTTGAGCTATTGTCGTCATCCAAGTCAAAATCAAAATCAAAATCTTCGTCAATGCATCGTCAGATTCAACAACAACAGCTAAATTCTTACATAAAACAACAGCAACAGACTAATTATTACGAAATTCAAACTATGTCGAGTATGAAAACGACCAAAGTAAGCTCAATGCAGCAAGAGTCAAGGACTCTGGACAAGATACCACCCGAATTAAAGCGTAGTAAACAAGGTCTTGTCGATGCCGACTCTGACTTATGCGTTCATTATATGTAATTTATATAGATCTAATTCGGCACAATTTTTTTAACCAGTTTCCATTTTCACCCTTCTTTTTTACAAATGCAAAGACCTCGGCTTGTTCCAAATAAAAATTTGTTATATTAAATTGTTTTGAATGAACTGTTTTTATTGTTTGAATTCTTTTTAATCTTTTATTTAAGATTTGTTGTTGCTTGTTAGTCTGGCCATTTTACATCGCAGCTAATCACGGCCTTGGAAAGTTTAACTTATCCCGGCATTTAGAGTTTTTTGTTATTTGTGATTGCTCATGGATATTTGTAGCTTAATTAAACAGGTCCTTTACAAAAATGATATTGCTCAATACTTTTATTTTAATTTGTAATTCTCATTTTTCTGGATTTTTTTTGCTAGAAACTTTTTTTGTTATACTTGAATAGGAAACGCTTATTAAAATATAATTAATTCTTTCTATTTGATTTGGCTTTTTTCTAAATACAATTTTTATCAATGTAAATTTGAAAATAAATAATTTTTATAAAAATGTTTCAATCAAATTTTTTTTTATTAAATGCGCTATTTAAAAATATTTCATGATTGCTCTTGAAAAAATTTAAATCTAAACAATAATTGTCTTCAATTTTTTTTTGGAATAAATTAAGATTTAGTTAAGTTTTTTAAGTTGGACGATTTCATTTTTTTTTGAATAAATAAAAAATAAATTTATTTTGAATTCAAAAAACTTCAATTTAATAAATGAATTGCGGAGGACTACAGGCTCTGGGAAGCGACTCAGAAACCAGTGAAGAAGAAGTGCTAAATGAATCGCTAAATGCAAAAAAAATACCATCTTCCGATTTAGCAGCAGAAAAGTCAAGCCAGGAAAATAAAACTGATTTTGAGCTAAGAAAAAAAGTATCAAAAAATTTTATCTTGGTTCTTTTAAACTTCGTTGAAAGGAAACCGAAAATTTGTATGAATCATATAAAGATGGACTCAAAAATTTGGCTAGCAAAGATTATGATTCTGCCAATAAAATATTCGAGTCAATTCTATTAAACCCAATAATTGTAATTTCTAACTACTTCAATATTGTTAACTTTGTCTAAATTTACTCCAAAGAATACTAAACTTGAAGAACCTGATGAGATTGAAAACGATCTACAAAAACTCAAATATATTTTACTCAAAAATCTCTCACTTATTCAAAATAAGCAATCTCAAAATTATAAATTTGCATTAGAGTATCTAATACAGGTATTTGTTGAATTAATTCTTTTTTTCAATAAAATTATTTGATTAGGCTGCCACTATTGATGGTACGGATATTAATTTGTGGTACGAGATTGGATGTCTTTCTCTAAAGATTGGAAGATTAATTGTTGCCAAAGTTTCATTTGAAGAATGCTTAAATATTAACTCTCACCATTGGCCAAGCTTAGATCAACTAATTGTTATTTTGTTTTCTTTGGGAAATTTTACCAGTAATTATTAAAACCATATACATTGGTAATTTGAAAACATTATTTTACGAAAAATTACGTAAAATACTGTAAATTAACCAAATTTTACCACATTTTACATAAATTAACGTAAAAACCGAAAAGTGAAAAAGAGGTATTTTATGAAAAATTACATAAATTTTCAGGATTTTGAGATAATTTTGGTAAAATTTGGCAAAATTCAAAATTTTTGAAAAAATGTCTTTTTTCCCAAAAATTGAAAATTTAAAAAAGTTTTTTTTTTCATAAATTGGTCAGAAAAGTAGTTATTTTTAAATTGTGATAAAAAAGAGCTTTCATAAATTTTCAATTTTTGGGAAAAAAGACATTTTTTCAAAAATTTAGAATTTTGAATTGGCCGATTTTGAATTTTACCAAATTTTATTTTAATTTTAAAATTATCTCAAAATCCTGAAAATTTACGTAATTTATCATAAAATACCTCTTTATCACTTTTCGGATTTTACGTTAATTTATGTAAAATGTGGTAAAATTTGGTTAATTTACGGTATTTTACGTAATTTTTCGTAAAATACTGTTTTCAAATTACCACTGTAGTTATTTTGATTTATAAATTTTTATTAAGATTCGCTTGAGTTTGTTTTTAATGCTTTAAGAATGGACAAAGCTTACATTAATGGCTTGATAATTCTTAAAAAAATTGAGTTCCTCAACGATTCAGAATTGACAATCAAGGTCAAAAAATTTGTACAAAATGAATAGTATTTTAAATTAGCTATTAAAAAAGTTATTAAATAAAATAAAAATTATAGTATCAATTGTGGGATTGACATTGATGAAATTCTTGACCAAGCATCAGAACATTTGTACGACGATTTAATGAGCAGAGTTAATACAATCAAAATTTTCTCAAATGAAAATTTAAATAAAATTAAACTTGGTACAAATAGTGAAATTGAATCTGTTATTGAAATGTCTGATGAAATAAACAGGTATTAAAAATCTAAAATTTTTTGTTATTTTAGTCTTTGTATACATTTTGCTTTTAAGCTGGAAGTCTCTTGGAAATTTTGTATTAATGGTCATACATGAAGGAAAATTCGTAGTGCATTTTTAAAAACTATAAATTTTAAAATAAAAAATACTCTTTTAAGAATTTGCTTGAGAAATTCAAAATAAAAGTTTCGACCAAAGATAAGGATGGCGAATTTATGGATTCAAATTCTAATGATGGTAAGTGACATTGATTTGAAATTTTTAAAATTATTTTACAAGTTAAATTTAGATAAAAAAGACGAGAATTCCTAAAGACGAAAATTTAGCTCCAAATGAAAAGTCAAAAAAACGTAAACAAAAATTTGATTGTGGCAAAATCGAAGACGGCTGGTGGAAACGAAGATCACTTCGAGTTAGCATAATAGAAAAATTTTCAAAAAAATTATACTTAATTTTCTTTTTAGAAAGGAATCGAAAAAAATGATCAAAATGAAAAGAATATTGCTGATATTTTAAAAATATTTTTATCGGACAATATGCTTTGGTTTGTTAAAAAAAATTAGCTAAATTTCATTCTTTTTTAAATCAAACAAATTTTTAGTGACATTAAAACTATAATGACCCCTTCCAAAAAAAGTTCTTTTAATGAAAAATTGCTGTCTAAAAGTATTCGACTTTTGGAAGAAGATGAAACAGAACAAGTCGAGCATTTAATCTCTGATCTAACGAGCTCAGAAACATCATTATTTGAAATAATAAAATTATTTTTAAGTCGTTTGGCCTTAAACTATAAAAGACAATGGTAAAATTTTAAAATTATTTAGTATATTTATTTAATATATGTTTAAAAAAAAGGTACGAGTTTTTAGATGATGTGTACTTAGATTTATTTTGTTATTTAAACCAACAAATAGATTTCATCGAGCTATTGAATGAGTAAAATTTTTTTTATGAAATAAAAAAATAATTTAAATAATTTTTAGGGATGGAAATTTTGAAAATTTTTGTACTTTGGCTCCTATAATAATTTGCTACTTGGAACTTAAATTTTCAAATTATAAACTTGAAATCGAATCACAAAATTCAGATGATGAAGATTTGGATCGATCGATTGAACCAAGAAATTCGAAAATGGATCGATTGATATTTTACACAATTGAATTCGAAAATTTATGCGAGACTATTTTAAGAAGAAACTCGGATAATTTTCCAGGAAACAACCAAGATATCATAAATACTCTTTTGGCTAGAAGTAGCAAATAAATGAATAAAAATAATTTGAAATAAATAACTTTTTTTAAAGCCTATTCATTAAACTTGTATGCCAGCTGTAATTTTCACTACTTAGACCTTTCAAGTGAATATTACGAAACAAAAATTTGTGAACAATTGGAAAAACAAAGTGGAAGCTTTATCATTGGAATATCAAAAATATTCCAAGTTATTACAAAAGGTAAGATTGATTTTTATTCTTTAAGAATTAAATTGTTCATTTTAATTTAAAGAAAGTATTAGAGAATTTTTAAAACAAAACAAGAAAAACAATATTTTCAAATTAAACAATCGTATTGAGAAATTTTTCAATGAGGGAAATTATCAACTAGTCATCGAAAGCTTACAGGATTTTGCTGAAACTCACAAACTAGTATACCAAAAAAATTTCAATTTTTTTTTATTAATCTATTTTTTAAATTTAAGCCTTTGGACAATTCAAAATTTAATCCAAAAATTTTTTCATATTTTGTCAAAAGCTTGGCAAAACCACCGAATGGTGACGAAGTCAAATGTGCTTACTTTTGCCGAAAATTTCTTAAAGATTGTATTCATTATCTAAAAGAAGAAATTAGAAATTTGGCTTTAAATCAAAGCTTAGAGCAAAGCGAAATTACTGAAAATGAAAATGTCGAAAAATTTGGATACCTTAGCGATATTTCTGTCTTCATTTGCGATATATTGGATATTCTATATTTGTGGGTATTTGACAACTATATTTTTTTTACTTAATTTTTTTAATTTTTAGAATCGAATTTTCAAACAAAGAAGACCAATTTGAAACTGATTATGAGTCCGAAATTATTAGAACCAGAGAAAGCATATGGCTAATGAATCAAATCATATCGATATATTTTGACAGTAGTAACGATTTGGCTATAAAATTGGATCTTAAAGCCAAACCATTAAAAGCTTTTTTCATACTTTTTGACATAATCGAGAAAAAAAATTCGAAATTAAACACTGCAGAGTATCTTTTGTTCGTTCATGAATATCTAGCAAGGTTTTTTTTAATTTAATTGAAAATGACTACTATTTTACGGACAATGTACAAAAATTGTAGAAAAATAAATATTTATATTTTATGTATTATAAAAGTTTTTTTCTAAGATTATAAAAATTAATATTTTTCAATCCTAGAAAAAATTTAAAAAAAAGAGAAAAAAAAGTTTTAAAATTTAAAATTTTTTTTTATTAAATAGCGCTATTTATATTTTATTAATTTACATCTTTAAATTTTTTAATTTCTAATTAAAGAAATGGATTTTGTGGTTGTAATGGTGGAGAATTTCTGACATTTGGTATTGAAAAACTTATCAAGTTCAAACTGGAATGTGAGTATTGTTCGACAAACAAAAATTTAGAAATAGACAAGAGAGAAATTGACGAAGAGACGAATAAAAGTGACAAAACTTCGTCTAAAGGTTCAGATGATGACAAAAATATTTGTTTATGCTCTGATTTTGATGAGTTGTTGGAACAATTTTTTTATTGTTTGTTTGGCTTTAGGAAAAAATCTTCCAAACATCTTAAAAATCACTCAAGAATCACTAAATCATTTGATGTCAATAATTGCTGGAATCTTTTCTATTTTTATCAACCAAACAAGTTTCCTGAATACGATGACTTGCCCAAATTTTCTCTTAATTTAGAAGTAACTTAAAAGAAGCTTTTCTAGGTTTTGACGATTTTTATTTTTATTTAGATTAATGACTTAATGAGAGATATATTGGTCTTAATAGCAGGTTCAGATATTGATGATGAACTTGACAAATGTACGTCAGAATTTATTCAAAGGGCACATGATTTCGACTCACTGGACCAAGTTCTGGATTCTCTTTCAAAAAAATATAATAAAAAGTAATTATTAAAGGAACTGTACATTTTTAGAAAGAAAATAATTTGGTAGATAATACTCCATTGTGCAATTTTTTTAAGGCCGAATTCTAATTTTTTTGAAAGTTTCGAAATTATTATCTAGAATTTTAACCATAAAAAGAATTTTTAAAAAAAATCAAAAAATAATTTGATTGCAGATTATTTACAAAAGTTAATATTAGATTGTATTTAGTTTTTAAAGTGTAGTAAAATTCGGTTCTGAAAAAACTAAAGCTCTATCTAAATATGAATTTTTCTATATCAAACTTAAATTTCTCATTCAAAGCTTCAAATGGTGCATAGACTTTTAAATACGATAAAAAATTATTTAAGTAGAATGAAGCACAAAAAATGCTAAAAATATAAATTAAAACATCAGTTGATTATTTTATCTCAATAAACGAAAATAAAAAAAGTTCTGATTCTGAGATTTATTCTGATTTTTTCTTTTCTTGGTTTCATCCTGTGTAGCCCATAAAAATTAGACTTGAAAAATAAAATGGACAAGAGACATAATCTTTTAAAAATTTTGTAACTAGTTCAAAAAAGTGCACTGTTGGAAATTTAATTTGTTTTTTTCAAAATTTTTTATAACAATTACTAATACATAAATTAGCAATTAATTTTTTAAGGTATTTTGGTTAACTTTAATTATTTTTTCAATCGCCTCTCAACAAATACCATTTATAGGTTTTCATTCATACAATAATTTGGGTTCAAATAACTCAAATTAAGAATACGATGTATTTTTGACCAGAAAAAAATTTTTCATAATATTGATTGTTAACAATGAAAAAAAAGATACTTGAAATTTTTCATTTTCTGATGTTTTTTTAATAGTTATTTTTAATATTCTAATATTTTAGCAAAGAAGTTGAATTCAAGGATATATATTACTACCTTGGAGATTACAATTTTAAGATTGAAAAGGAAAAAGATCGAAAAAATCGGTACTTAAATAATTTTTCCAATTTTGATAAAAAAAATTAATTTTTTGTCTAAGATTTATATACAACTATTTTATAAAAGACTTACTTCTGAATAAAGACAGAGTTGACTCGTGGGCATCTCTAGGACTTTACAAAAGTTCGGAAACATTACTATTTTATACAGAGAGCGTAACATTTTTATTCAAAAAGTTTATTTTGATATTAAAATAATACCTTTAGGGTAAAATAATTAAAACAGAAGCTGATGTGAATGAGTTTATGTCTGAGGTTGAATTATCAATAGTTTTCTTTAGAAAAGCAGCACAATATCGAAGACCTAATGACCACACATTTTTGGTAGAGTTCGGTCTTTTTCTCTATCAAATGAGTTCTCTTACCTCTAGATTGCTGAGAATGGTTTTTTCAAAATAAAATCAATTTTTAATTACACTTTTTAAAAATTTACCCAAGAATCGTATGATTGGTTTTTTTGAAAATGAAAAAATAAAAAAAGAACTTGAGGGGAAAAATATTGATTATCTCAGATTGGCAAATGAAGCTTATCAGCAATTGTTTACATTCAAAGTCAAAGTTGATCAAGAACTCATTCAGGAAAATTTCGCCGACGAAGCGTCTCTAGCGTCCTCTTCCAGTGAAAAAAAATCTAAAAAAGATCCAAGTGAATACAATTTTGAGGAAGAATGGCTTCAAAATTATATGCTTGGCAAAATTAAAGAAAAATTAAAAGCGCCAATCATGGAATCTTTGAAACATTACAAACAAGCTTATGAAATTTTAGACCAAAATATTAGTAATTATTTGAAAAAAATAACTTACAAATCGAAAAGTTGCTATAATTTGGAAGCTAATGAAGTATTTGAAAAAAAAATTTTTACAAATTTTTATTTAAAATTTTCGTCAGATGTTTTATAGGATTTATACATTGACCTTAAAAAGGTTAGAGGATATTGTGTCAAAGCCGAATTGTGAACAGGAATTGAACGAGTTGTCAAATTTTTTGGAAAATTTGGTAGATACTAGATTTGTCAAAGCTCATAATGACTTTGATTTGGATGAAATAAGCATGTTTTTACATGAAAATGTATTTTCATCAAGTCAAAAGCTAAATGATATTCAGCATAAAGGTAAAAAAAAGTTATTATTTATGTGAAAAATTGCTTCTATTGTTTTTTTGTATCATGAGTTTATTTTTTATTAATTATTTTATTAAAATCTGGATTAAGTTATTACTTAAGATAAGTTTTATTTAAGACTCATCTAATTTCTAGTTTATTTAATTTTTCTAAAAGAATCATTTTAAAAAATAATTTTTGAACTACTAACAAAAAACGAAAAAGCGAAGTTGTTTAGTTCATATATTTATTAGCATCCTTAAAAAATCGGAAATTTGTGAATATGCCTAAGAGATTTTTTTATGTGGTTTATAAAATCAATAATTATATATTTTTGAATTTTAAAATTGGGACAAAATTTTGCTTTTATTTAAATCATATTTAAATTTATTTCATTTTATGAAAAAAAAAAATTAATTGCTAAAAATTAATTGGATTAATTAAGTTAAATTGCTAACTATTTTGGCAATGTGAAATTTTAGTACAAAAATTAAAAACACTATAATTTATTTTCTAATTGTTTAAAAATGGTTTTATAAAAAGTACAATATTGTACAAATTTTTACAACCGAATTCCAAGCTCTGTAAAAACTCTGCATTTAATAATTAACATTAACTAATTTTATTGCATTTTTTAATCAAATATTTTTTGATAGTATGCATTTTACAGAAAATTTCAGAGTTTTTGTAGAGCTTGGAATTCGGTTGTAAAAATTTGTACAATATTGTACTTTTTATAAAACCATTTTTAACAATTAGAAAATAAATTATAGTGTTTTTAATTTTTGTACTAAAATTTCACATTGCCAAAATAGTTAGCAATTTAACTTAATTAATCCAATTAATTTTTAGCAATTAATTTTTTTTTTCATAAAATGAAATAAATTTAAATATGGTTATTTAGATTTTTAGTAATTTCTTTGTAACGCTTTTATTAAAAAGTTGATTTTTTTTAAAGCAATTAATTTTAAAAATTTTAATTGTAATTATCGGTATATGTTTTTTTCATTCTGAGATTATTCTTGCTTTGTATAATAATTTTTCAGTATATTGATTTGCTTGTTTTTGCAAGTGTTAGGGAGCTGAATTGGTCAAAAAACCTTTTATATTTGCTTAAAAGTAATCACTACTCATTTTCTGAAAATATATGGCGATCAAAAAACCTTTAAAAAATCTTCTGGATAAAATTTCATTTTGTTCACTTGAAATGAAACTTTTGACATAAAAATTATCAAAAAATTTAAAGAACACATTTTATTAACTTTTCAATCAAAATTATTTTAAATTAAATTATTTTAAATTAAATTTATTTAGATCTTTTCCTTAATTGTGTATGTATATGTGTGACCGGTCTTGGACAAATTTTAAAGCGATTTTCACAACACTATAGATCGTTGTACCGACTTGCATTCTTTTACACCAAATTTTTTGATTTTAAAGTAAATCTATCATAAAAAATTTATTCCAATTTAAAAATTGTTTTAGAATCTAGAAGTGGCCAAAAATCTTCTGCTAGGAATTTCTGGGTGGAACTCTCTTCCTTACATGCCATGTTCTGGATACTTCCAAGAGAGAAACAGAGCTAATTTCTACTACGTAATTTAATAATTTAATGCTAAATATCTTTTGATTTAATTTATGTTTACAGGGAATTTGGAAAATATCCACTAATACAAATGAAGAACAACAAGATTTTGAAAGAGCTGGAAGTTTCTCAAATCATTTATTCAAAGCAACACTACTTCTAATCGAAGTTCTTGAAATAACTGGTGACAGATGCAACCTTCTGGATATGAGTAAAATGTTTTTTCAAAAGCTTGACACTGAAAAGTAATTTTTGTAATTTTTTTTTAAATTTTAAAAAATTATTTTTTCTTTTGAAGAAAATATTTAAATGATGACATGATGAGAGAATATATTGCAAGTAAAACTATTACTGCTTCATATAAAAACGTTGAAGTAAACAATAAATAAATAAATAATTTTCTTTCTTATAATAATTTTTTAATAGAAAGCTGCTTTGGAAAGTTTCAGGAAAACTTTTAATAATATGGGTGAATTTTATGCATATCAAAATGATCTAATTCCATTGCTTCTGGATTCATTTGAAATCTATAAAATAGCATCAAGAAATAGTGAAAAAGTTACGAAATTCTGTGAAAATCATTTGACTAAATTGTACGTTCAATTTAATCCGGAAGCACTTAATAGAGTATAAATAAGATACAATGAAATTTTTAAAAATAAATAAAATTATTATTTTTAGAATACACCAATTTCAATAGAAGAAATCATTAAATTTTGCTTGCTAATTGAGAGAAAAGAAAAAATAAACAAAGTTAGAACAAAATCTAGAAATTCGTTAACAACATCTAATCAACCGGGCACATCATCTAGTGCTCAGTAAGAGATTTGATTTTAAGAAACCCAGTCTCATAAAACTAATTTTAAATTATTTCATAAATAATTTAATTTCTAATCCTTATGAAAAAAATTATCGAAAATAATTTAATGTAAAATAAAACCATTTATAAAAAATCAATGAATAAAAAATGAATCTCGACTGAATTTATTAGACTTCATTTCGGGTCTATTTATAATTTTAATAAAATTAGCTTTAAATATTAATTAATTAATTATTATTCATATTTTTTATCTTTAAAGTAACCCTACTTCCTAAATCATCAGAACTACGATTTTTATTAAAAAATTTAATTTTTTAACATTTAAGAGAAGTATTTCTTTTCATCAGCTAAATAATTTTTTTTCAACTAATTTTTTTTTACAAAAAAATTATTCTATCACCAGAAAACAAAAAAAAATAGGTGAAGCATAAAATGACAAAAAATTTAATTCTTTTCGAAAAATAGAGATTTAGCATACTTGAAACTGCTATGATATGTAAACAAAAGAAGTTTTTCAGCCAGAATTTACAAATAAAACTACTTTTAAGTCACTTTTTTTATCGATTTCTACTGTCCAAACTTTGGTTATCTCTTTTAAATAGGATTCAAATGAAAGCCAAAATAGATTTAGCATGTTTTTTTGTCAGAGTTGATCAAAAGACAAAGTCAAGTCTGGACTTTTACTTTAATTTTTATCGTTTTTAAGTCAAGTCAAAACTTTGACTTTATTTTTTTCTTTTATGTTCAGGTCAAAGCTTTTTTTTTTAAAATGGCACTTTATTGTAGTAGTAGTAGTAGTAGTATTGAAAGCTGTGACACAGGCGAACCTGTGTGAACGTAGTTTATAAGGCTACATTATATCAGCTAAATCCTTATCTGCTATGTCAATTACTAAACCTGATATACCGATCTCCTAAGACTTCCCGACGCCATGTGTGCATTGTATTGTTATTTATTAGGCCGCTACAATTTACAATTTGTTTGTATACATTAGCTACTTGGCATTAATGGCAAAATATCATATGACTGTGATCGTGATTGACAGATTGTCGTTCCAGCTAGTTATTTTGGCGGCCTAGTAAAAGTCTAAATCACTAAAATAAATGTCCAAGTCCAGGCTTAAAAAGAAAAATTTCAAAGTCTGACTTTGACTTTGACTTTTGACCAACTCTGTGTTTTTTAAATTCATCTAGATTGATTTTCGAAGTGGCAAAGTAAAACAAAGAATCAAAATAATTAAGCTTAATAACTTTTTTTCCAAAATATTCCATTTATGAGAAATTTTAAAGTCTTCTAGTTTTATAACGGGTTCTATGTAATTTTTTTTTAAATTTGAATGATTATGGTGATTTGGAAACAAAAAATATCAATAAGAAAATATAATTAGAATATTTCAGAAGAAATTTTTTTATTTTTTTTATACCAAAAAAAATTTTCTGGTATAAAAAAAATTTGCTGGTAGAAAAAAAAATTAGCTGACAAAAGAAATAAAGGCATCTTTAAATCTACCATTGTTTTGGACATTTTTCATTTCAAATAGTCGACTTGAAAATATTTTTGAATAAATTTAATTACAATTTAAATCAAAGAAAAATTAATTTTCAAAATTTTTTAATAAAAACTAAAAATTTTTCGTGACCATTCTAACAAAGGAAAAAAACATCGTTATCTAATGCAAAAATATAATTAAACTAAATTGCTTGTAAAGTCTTTTTCGTAACTTATTTACCTTGTAATTTTATAACTTTAGAATAACTTTTATCGCCATTTAAACATTGGCGAAAGCTTTCATTGTTAATCAATTGCACTGGATAAATTATTTATTTCTAAGTTAAAAATTGCTTAATAGAATAACCCCGAATAAACATCTGAATAAAAATATATCTACAGATTACAAGATGCGTTGACTCCTAGTCTCGAATCATGGGATTTAAAACAAATGTCCAAACTAGGTGTGTTTCTTATCCAAAATATCTTCATATAAAAAGATGCTTGGTAATGTTCGAAGTACTTTAAATTTACCGAGATGAACATCTCCCAAAGACTCACTTTACTAGCGATATGCATCGGATTTTTTTGTGCATTAGCCCAATCTTGCACAAACAGCTTTCAGGGAAAGCAGTTGAGAGCCACGGGCGACTGGTCCTCACCTTCATGGAACGCACTTGACCCAAACGGGCTTCTGAAATTCGATGAAGCGTCATGTTTGTATACATTAGTTGTCGGTGGACTAAAACCAAATTTTAAATACTTCTGGAAGATGGCTGTTGATGGAACATGGGCTGTTAATTACGGTAAAAAATAAAATTTAAATTAAAAAAAATTTTTATTGAAATATTTTATTTTGAAAATTTATCTAGGCTGTAGTGGATTCAATGGTCCAAATTGTGCTTTTACCACCGATGGTGACGGAGTAATCCGCTTTAAGGTTAAACCTGACCCCATTCCTGTTCTAACATCGGACACAGTCTATTCCTCTGTTGATGTGATTGTAAAATGTGGCAATAAATTTAGTGGCAAAAAAGTGAGAGCTGTTGGAGAGTGGAACAAATGGGTGGTTGTAAGCGAAAATAATGTCATGCTTTTTGATGAAAATTCCTGCAATTTTATACTTTCAGTCGGTGGTCTAAGCCCTAACACAAACTATTTGTGGAAGGTGTTGATCGGGGATAACTGGGTAGAAAACTACGGATGCAATAGAGCTGACTGTCCGAGTAAAACAAACGAAAAGGGCCAAGTCAGATACATTTTCAATCCTGATAATAACCAGCTATCTACTGATTATAATCTAGATCAAGAAGTCAACACTCCACCAACAGTTGCCACCACCACTGCTGGTCCAACAACTGAGCCAGTTCTGTCCAACCCTGTGAAGCCATGCGAATCAAATTGTCCAGTATGCACGAACAATTTCGCCTCCAAATTGATCAGAGCCACTGGTGACTGGACCATTGATGCCGGTGCCGATGTTCTGTGGAATGGTGCCGAGCCAAAAGGCCTCATGATCTACGAAGAAAAATTTTGTGTCTACTCTCTTGTTTTGACTGGTGTAAAGCCAAATTTTCAATACATTTGGAAAGCTACCATTGATAACTCATTCAAAGAAAACTATGGCTGCAATGGACTTGCTGGTCCCGATTGTGGTTTTAAAACAAATTCAGCTGGCGCTGTACGCCTTGTTTTCAAGCCGAGTACTAATCCACCCCAATTGACCAGCGACTTTAATGTGGCTGAATGCGGTGATAATGTGTGCGAAACAGGTGAGACATGTGGCTATTGTCCCCAGGATTGTGGTGAATGCCCACCGCCAGTATGTGGTGACAACATTTGTGAAGAAACAGAAAGCTTTATGACATGTCCAGTTGATTGTCCAAATGAGCTGCCTGGTTGTGAACGATTTAATGATGAAAGCTGCCAGTCCGGCGATCAACTGCATGCTAATCCATTTGTTGCCAAACGTAGATGGCAGACACCCAAGCCCGGACAAAAAAATTACCAACCATCTTACCAAGACTATCATTCTCTAGTGGGCTATGCTGACATCAGATACACCAGCACTGCCCGCACCGAGGCAGACGTCTGCATCATTGCCACTCACAAAAACCAAGCAAAAGTCACACTTCAATATTTGTTCAATGATGTTGCCCAATCGACCAACTGCAAACGCTTCACTAGTACATTCAAAACCGAGGTTAAACTGAACGTTTTGGCCAGTGACAATACCAAGCTTGAAATTCCGCCTGTTAATCTATACTGGAACATTCAGCCATTGGCCAGTCGACCTGGAGATTACCGCAATGGTCAAAAAGGAGCTGTGCCTGAAATGTTTGGATGGCCGCACAAAGATGTGGAAAAAGAATGTGAAATTATGGCAAAAGCCGGCTATTTAGGAGTCAAATTGTTTCCAGTACATGAACAATTGATGTCACATCAGCCATTCAATGATGCTCTTAACCCATGGTATTTTATGTACCAACCTGTGTCGTACAAATTAGATGGTCGTATGGGAACTAGAGAAGAGTTGATCAGTTTAATGAAAACTTGTAGATCTCACGGCCTAAGAATTTACATTGATGCTGTTTTGAATCACTTTACTGGTGCTGGTAACGACATGCACGAGCATAGAAATCCTCAAGCTGGATGCACCAAATGGGGCAACAAGACTTCCAGTGCTCCAATTGACCGTCAGTCTCCGTTCTATACTCATGCTTATACTTACAAATATAATCCAAATTCTGGCGAGCCTCCCTCGAATGAATTTCCGGGCTCTGCCATTGGTCCTCTTGATTTTCACTGTGACAGATCACTTGGCTCTTGGTCAGACTTGTTCATATTGAATAATGGCTGGCTGGTCGGACTAACTGACCTGGACACTTCTTTGGATAATGTCCGAGAGCGACAAGCTGCCTATTTGGTTGAATTGCTGAGTCATGGTGCCAGTGGTTTTCGGTTTGATGCTGCCAAACACATGAATCCGGACGACATGTCCGCTTTGTTGAAGAAAGTACAGCAAAAGATGGGAGGTCAATTGCCCGATGATTTTTTCGTATGGCTTGAGGTGTTGACTGGAGGAGAGTCTGGAGTTCTTTGGCAAGGACCAGCTTGGTACGGCTCGGCTTTTGAGAACACTTTGAGAAGAGACCTTGGATCACAGAGCGAAGTAGACAAGGTCAAAATGTGGGATGGCTTGTATCCAAAGGAACCAGCTAACAACCCGCTTTCAAGAAAAAGAGTGGTCATTCAAAATGATGACCATGATCAGCAGCATCCGGGAAGCAGCAGCAGAGACATGGGACCGTTTGGCTGTGTTTTGGTCAAAAATTGTCCCGCTAATGATCATAGAAACTTTGAGGTCAAGCTTTTCGAAAATCCCTTCGGAGTGGGCAATAATGGCGAAGACTGGCCCATTAGATTTATTTTGAGCTCTTATTATTTTACGCATGGTACAAATGGTTTACCGGATGGCTGGTCCGATTGCAGTTTGTGTACTGTGACATGCAGTTCTTGTAAAGAAAGTGTGCCCAAGGTACCAGCTTTTGTGCCGGGCGAGTGTGGTTATGCTGGCAATGGATACACTAAAGTTCATAGAGATATCCGAATAATTAATGCAATGAGAAAATGGATAGGTCTTGGACCCGTTTCCGGTGCTGATATCGGTCTACCAGGATGTAATTAAATGATATGAAGAAAAAATTGAATTATTTATTATTTTATTAAATTAAGTTCTAATATTATATATTTATTTATTAAAAAATTAGCTCATTTTAGTTTTTTTAAATTTGATTTTGTTTTAGAATTTTTGAATTTTTAGGCTGAACCTGATATTTAAGCTTGCTAAATTTTTTAATGAACTTAAATTGAAAATTTTTAAAAAATTTACAAAAAAAAATTAGTCTCTATTTCTATAATGGTTTTAAAGATACAATTTATAAAGATCACATTTTTACATAAATTTTACTGAATTTTACAGGAATTTTTTAAAGGTGTTTTATCTAACCTAGAGCAATATCAATGTATCATTTTTAATGTTATTTTTATTACTTAGACTTATTTATCCTTTTTTTCTTTTTAGTTATTACTTACAAATGTATTTCAAAAATAAAAAAAATTTAAGTCAAGTCATAACTTAGACTTCAATTTTTGTGACTTAGACTGAAAACTGTGACTTAAAAACAAGTCTGAATATGATCAACTTATCAAAATTTAATAGATAAAAATCTTAATAAAACTGATAGCTAGCTGATAACTGAAAAATAGCTTTTTTTTAATTTTTTATATTAAGCATAAGATATTTATTATTTTGATTAGAAAAAAACAAATCTTATTTTTTTATTTGATCTTTAATTGATGTTTCTAATATCTTTATTCGAAAAGTTTAAAGACAAATTTAAAATCCACATTAGAGTATCCAAATTATGGCTTTAAATGATATTTTGATACTTATTAAAATATATTACGGCGAAACAAAGTTAAATTTTGTATCGCAAAATTTAAAAATATTGATTAAGATTTTAATTTACTTTAGATTAAAATTCATTTAATTCTCTATCTAATTGTAGATTAAAAAAATCATGTTTAATAAAGTTTAGCCATTTATTATTAAAAAATTGAATATAAATACCTTTTTGGTTAAATCAAAGACTAAAAATTTTGATTTGAAATTTACATTTGATCATGAACTTCAATTTGCCCACTTGAAACTGTTTATTAAAAATTTTTACTGAACTTAAATTGAAAATTTTCAAAAAATTTACACAAAAATTGTCTTCATTTCTATAAATTTTTTGCACAATTTTTTAATTTTTGATGGTCAAAAGTAAATTTAAAAAGAATTTTTAAAGAAAAAAATAGCAATATTTAAAAAAAAGATGTTTAATTTTTATTTTAATTTTTATTCGAGTCAAAACCCAAGAGTTCGTCCGAATGGCGATAGGCAATGTTTAAACCCTAAAGTTTGAAAAAATTTTACAAAAATTTTAAATTTTTACATATGAGATTTATTGATCAAAAAAAAATTATTTATTTTATTTATTTATTAAATTAAATTAGTCTCCTATTAGGAGAAGTAATATTAAAAAGATTTAAAAAAATTAAGTATTGATATGAAGATAAATTATCTGGTTATTTGAAAAATCCTTCATTGATCAATCTCCAGTTTAAACCTTATTTATCAATTATTTTTTGTCTACATAATTTGTCGAATCTTGCTTTGTCTAAAATTTTTTTGGATGAAATAATTACTGTCTAAATAAAATTTATAGCCTACAATTGAACTTGTTTAATAAAAATTATTACTGAACTTAAATTGAAAATTTAAAAAAAATTTAGTCTTTATTTCAATTATGGTTCTTTAAATATAATTTACAAAAATGGTACTGGATTTTTATTTTTTCTATAAAGGTGTTTTATCTTCTAATTCAATTATGAAATTCCATTCTTCATCAGAAATTCCTTGTACTGAAAGTCTTGAACGCGTAAACAAGGACAAATTAGCTAAAGGTCCTCCATTTTTTTTATGCATCAAATGATATTGCTTCAGCTCATTTAACGAAATAAATCGTTTTAAATCTCTGTCAAACTGGACGTCAACCATGAACCACTTTGGGTTATTAATATCACTTTTTGGATCATAGTGCGGATCGTTTTTGTCAAATGCCGTAAAATCGGGATACGATTCCTTACATATAGTCATCAAAGCTACAAGACCTGGTGTTTTACAATTGCTGTGATAAAAAAATGCCTTGTGTCCAAGTTTCATAGCTTTCATATGATTTCTTGCCTCATAGTTCCTAACACCATCCCAATGGGTTATTTTATCTTTGGAAGCCTTTAGGTCTTCAACCCCAAATTTCATTTCAAAACCGTTCTCTATCCGACTCTCGGGCTCGGACTTCATCAACCAATGCTGATACTCAATATCTTCTTTTTTGGCTTTTTTATCTTCATTTTTGTCAATAGTAGCTAATTTGGAAGAAAGTGTACCTTTAATTACATCGTCTTTTTTCAACGCATTTTCTTCTAAATCATTTTTGCATTTTCGAGTTAGTCGTTTAGACATTTTAAAAAAATTAATAAAACTTTATTTAAATTTTTTAATAGGAAATTTTATAAAAAAAAATGGTTCTTTAACTCAAAGTCTAAAAAAATATAACTTTTGTATGGCTGTATTTAGCAACTGCTTTTTTGCACGCAATTATTTTAGCAATGTTTCTACTTCGGCCGGATCCATTAAAAGTTTCACCATCTATTGTTAATTCATATTCAAAATTTGGCTCTGTTTCATCACTACTTTTAGTAGTCTTAGTGAAAATTTGAGATTGTGGTTTTAATTGATGTAATGCTTTGATGGGTGAACATGGAATGTTATTTTTGAAGGCAGCTTTAAATTTTAAAATTATTAGGATCAAGCAAACAATTAAAAAGACAAACCAATATAAGGCTTCAACATCTTGAAATAAACTTTCCAAACTGTCTGCAAATTTAAGTTTGAGTCCAGATAAATAGCGCCAGCAACTGATTCAAATATGTCAGCCAAGAACTTGGGCGATTCAATTTCATAGTCATCACTTTTTAGGTCTTCAGTCTAACAATAAAATAAATTTTTTTAAACAAATTTTAAAACTTTTGTTTTTCTAAAAGAGTTTTTCAAAAAATTAATAAAATAAAAAATAACATAAAAAATATGTAGGTTTCAGATTTTTGATTTAAAGAAAAATACAAAATGGCTAAAATTCATCGATATTTGAACAGTGTAGTTGGCATTTAAAAAAGCATTTTAAAAGAAGTTTAATGAAGAGATTTACCATTAAAAAAAATTCCAAAAAATTTTATATTTTAGGTTCCCTTGTATAAAATCCAAAAGGCATTTTAAATAAAAATCTAAAGCTAGTATTTTTTCAAAATTTTATGCTTTTCAAGCTGATCAATGATAAAATTTATTTATTTTTTATTTTTAAAATATTTTTGCAGCCAGGTTGAAATGAAGCTTAGCTGAATGCTAATAAGGCTCTGATTTTTTTCTGTTAAAATGAGAATTTTTTTTTAATAATTTAATAATGAAATAAATGTGCCACTTTTGTGTAATAAGATAAATTTTTTTCAATTTTGTCAATTGATCTTACCATTTCAGTCCCTAAATAAGCAGCATCTGGTGGATATAACTTGTAATCTTGCAGATATAAATTCAACTGAGAGCTTATATCTTTGCTTAAGTGTGAGAAGTATTTGTAAAAATTATGTTTGACAGATAGATGAGCAAAAAATTTGTTATTGACCAAAGCCTGGCGAAGATCAGTTAGTTCTCCTTAAAAAAATAATTATTTAACAAAAAATAATTTTACAAAATTAATGCCTACCCGGAGAATGTTCTTTTTGGTCTTGAAATATGTGCTGGGTGACCAATATATCCAAAACAGCATCACCTACCAACTCCAGTCTTAATTAAAAAAAAAAAATATATAATTCATATTAAAAATAACTAATTTTCACTTTTGATAAGAAGATGTATAAAAATTGTTAATATCGGACGGATGTGTAAAAGCCTGTAACAAATAAAACTTATTTTTAAATTCATAACCAATCGACTCTTCAAATTTTTTAAATTTATTTTTCAACTCTTCTATTTTGACACTGTTTGTTTGGAAAACTGTTAGTTCAGGCAAGCTATATTCATCTGTGAAGTCAGCTTTGCCGTTTTGATCCGAAATTTTAAAATCTAGCCATTCAATAAACGCCTTGGACGCATCACTTCCCAATTGTATCAGATAAATTCCTATCAGAGCTTCAATACAATCTGCCATTGATTTATCGGACAATTTTGTTGTGTAGATTGCATTTTTATTGAAAATACTTTTGTCCAAATTTGGCGGGATCCAATTTTTCTGCGGATTAAAATTATCCCAAACGATGTATTCATTTAGTTTTTTTTTGGCAGCCAATCTATACAAATAATTGTTGCTAACTCTGGCCGATTTCAGACTGGCCATCCGACCTTCGTTTATATTCGGAAAGTCATCGTAAATTTTCATGACCACAGTCAACTTGAGAAAACAATCACCCAGTATTTCATACCTTTCCAAGTCAAAGTTATCGCAGGCAGATTTCAAAGTAACACATTGTAGAATGTTGAACATGTTCGGAAATTTTGGCTCATCTACTTGTTTTTTGATGATTAGATTTGGAATTTCTGACTGTAATTGCTGAGATTTTTGTTGATTATCACACATCAAGGCTCGGGTCTCATATTTTGGCTTTGGATCAAGCAGTTCACCAATTGATTCATCTTCGCTACTCGAATCCAGGTTAATTTCCTCATTTTTCTCCAAATTTTCTTCTATCTTGGTCTCCATTTCAGCGCTATTTTTATTGATTCTGTTAAATTTAAAGGAATTGTCCCACGAAAGAGCCTCATTTGGCAACGATTCTAATTTCAATCTTTTCATTAGTTCTTTTTCGATATTCAATTGAAGTTTTCGAGCTTTTAAAATGGAATCAAGTCTGTAAAAAATGGCTGGAATCATGGAATAATTGAAGATGAGATCTTTTTTGACTGGCAAAATGTTCAGATGTTCCATGATTAAGAATATTTTGTAATTGCTTTTTTTTTGATTTTTGGAAGTAAAATTTCCTCTTAAAATAAAGCTATTTCTAATCGTTTCATGCTTAACTTCCACCAAAGGTTGATCATCAATTGTAGTTTTCAGGGCGTATTGTTTATTAAAATATTCCTTGAAGTTGGAAAATTCAGGTTTTTTATTAGGAAATGAACTCAGAGGAGTTTGATTTTGATCTATGTGTTTGATCGAAACAAGCTGATTTCGATATAGCCACAACCATTCTTTGATAGAATCAGGCTCATTTTCTTTTATTTGATTGTATAATTCGTAAGCGTTGAGTTCATTGGGCAAAGAAGCCAAGTGTTCCCAGTCAATTTCGAATTTTTTTGGTTTTAAAATTACCAAAAGAGTTCCATAAACTGGATCTTCAAAGTTCAATTCAGCTTTAACTTTCAGAAGTTTTAAAATTATTGAAAAATATTTTTTCAAAATTTCATATTGATTTTCGTTCAGCTTAATTTCAACTTTTGCGTCCACAATTGCCACTGCATATTCACTAGATTCATTGTACAATTTGTAAATTGGTATATTTGGTAGTTTTTTGGAGCTTAAAAATCCGAAATTTCTCTCCTTATCCAACTTTTTATTCTGTCCAGGATTTTCTGACACAAATATTGAATAAAGGTAGCTAACTTGATTAGGCACTGGTTTGTTGTCAGTCAATTCATCAGCAAACTAAAAGAAAACTTTATTTAAATTTTTTTATTTCAAAAATTAATTCAATTACAGAAGTTGTGTATTCTCGTTTTAGTTTTCTGCTTCCCACTTTTTTGCCCATTTTAATGTCCTCTTCAAAATGGTCTTTTAAGTTGTAGTGCGGACTGAGCCAATCTTCTCTGCTAAGTATTGTAAGATTATCCGCCAGTTCACCTAATATTTTTTCAAACTAAATGTTGAAGAGACAATTTCGATCATTTTACCTGCTTGGTCTAGTTCTATGCACATCTTTAAAGCAGCGTCCATCTTAGCCCATTTCTTTTTTTCAAAAACATCACTCTGAAAATAATTCTAGTATTAAATTTTGAATAAAATAAATACCTTAAAGTTAAGCTTTAAAGCAAGGTCTTGAAATTTTGACGCGGCTTTAAAAAACATGGTTCAAAAAATTTTATAAAAGAAAAGTTAGAGAGTCAAGAAATTTTTTAGTTAAGCTCAATAATTTTATAAAAGTAATAAGAACATTTATGTGCACAACATTTTTCTAAATTATTATAAACCTATTCGTTTAGTTAGAATTTAAAAATTATAATTCTCAAAAGATGAAAAATAAATTCTTTAAAAATATTGTACCTCAATGGTTTTGTTTATTACCGAATTGGGAGGCAAGCGCAAACGACACCTGAATACATTGGTTTCGTTGATGACAAGAGTGTCGTCCGAATATAAAGGGTACAAAACACCACATGCATTATTTTCCAAAGATGAGCAGTATCTATTTATTAAATCAATTGCTTTTGTACAAGTTATCCTGCAATTTCCTTTTATGTAAGGCTTAATTCTCAAATCAAGCTTGTCCAACTCGTCTGGTTCAAAAAAGTAATCATCTATGTTCTCTTTGGCTACCCGTTTCTCCAAGTCCTTAAATGAATTTAAAAAAAAATTTCAAAGCAAAAATTTATTTACATCTTCTATTTCTTTGTAGCTATCCAAATCTGGATCATTTCCATTCATCATAATAACAAATAATGAATTTTTCGATCTAGCTCGACCCTTAATGAAAAAATTTTATTCACTAACATAAATAATAAAAATATCGAGAAGTGTATCAAATAATAATAAAATTCTATTCCGTTTTGATTATAAAAACAAAGAGTTTCTACAATGATACATCAGACCACCGATCTCATCCAAAATTAAAATTTATAGATGATAAATTGGGTGACACAAAGATTAACCCAATTGAACATTTAAAAAAAAAAATTCTTCATTCGAATGACTAAAAATTCTGAATAATCAACAACAGTATGGTAACCTAGTCTAAAGGGGTTATGGGTTAATAGGGTGAACGAATTTGAAAAACCCCTTTATCTCCTTCATTTTTAAAGCTACTACCCAAAAAAATATCTTGATATGTAGAACTCGAGGAGAGAAATCTAATGATATGTGTGAAATATTTTTAAAAAAAATCGTTATATGCTTTTTTTTTCTCTTAAAGTTCGACTACGCCTAATGAGGTGAAAAAGCCTCGAATTAGTGATTCGGGAGAAGGGTGCTATAAGGCCCTAGGTAATACTTAAGCTCTAACCTATTTCGCTTGTTAGATTCAGCACATGCTAAAGTATCTAAGAGAATTTTTTTAGAATTTTAGGAAATGTCCTTAGGGCTTCATCTAATGGGGTTTTTTTTAGGGCTTAAAAGGTTAAATAGATTTAACCCTATTAGTCAAAAAAAATCACCCAATTAGTCCAAATAAGATTCTATTTAACCCATTTAACCGAATAAGACTATAAAAATGCAGTGACGATCTTTTTAATAATTAAAAAATTGTAAAATTATTTTCTCCCTCACACTCTCAAAAAATTTTTTTTTAAAGCCGAGTTTTTATTTCAAACATAAAAAAAGCAAATTATTTAAAAATAAGCTAAAAATGTCACAGAAAAAAGAAATTCAATCTAAAAAAAAAAATTATGCTGTACAAAATCTAAAATACACAATCAGTGATGTAAAAAGTAATAAGCAAAATAAGAACAAGAAGATGCTAAAAATGCCAAAATAGCTAAAAAAGGAACTGGAAGAGGAAGAGGACGACCACGAAAGCTTGTTGAAAGCAAATTAACACCAGATTAAAATGATAACTTATCAGAATCCGAAATATTGTGTAGCTCATGTGAAACAAAGATGGCTGAAGAGAAAGAAAACACGCCAAAATGGTTATCTTGTGAAAAGTGCTCAAATTGGGTTTGTTTTAGTTGTTTGTCAAAAGAATTAAAAAAAAAAAACAAAAAAAGAATTTTTATGTGATGATTGTAAAGATTAACTTTTACAACTTAATTTAAAACTCACCTTTGTTCTGTTTCGAATAAATTAAATTAAATGAATTAAATAATTTTATTAAAAAATTCAAAAAATTTTCTTCCTAAATGTCAAATGGGTTAAAAGGGTTAAAATTCTTTTTTTGGGGTTAAATTTCGGGCTAATTGTATACAATTTTAGGTGTAATCGGGTTAACCGCTTTAACCCTTTTGAACCTCACATAATTAACCGCGGAGCTAAAGGGGTTACTCAAAAAATTCGGGAAAATTGGGTGACTATTTCTGAAGTTTTTGAACAAAATGGGTGAGAAATAAGCAATAAAAAAAAATATGGTCACCCGGTTAGACTATGTTACCATATTGATTTGACAAAAAGGATTTTTGGTAAATTTACGAAATTTTAAGAAAAAAAATGTAAAATTACTTTGTAAAATTTTTTTTTCGTAAATTTTACGAAGGTCAAAAAAAGTGAAAATTTAACACAAATCATTCTGTAAAATCAAAACCGTTTATTTTCTAGGTAATAATTTTAAAGGTTATCTCTAGAAGAAACTCAAGTTTTTGTATCTTCTATGATTCGGTTCTTTGCCAAAATATTTAATTAAATTTAAATTTCTCTTTGAGGACTATCTTTTTGACATTTATTTTCAAGAATAAGGTTGCCGAGATCATAATTTGAACTCGCGTATTTAGAAAAAAACAATACTCTAATTTTGATTATGAGGGTCAATTTAAGTGATTGCTAAAAAAAAACCGGGACCTTCCCTTGACTCATTACGGAGCTGTAGCCCCATTAAGTTAGTGTACCCTGTATCAAGGTCTCCAAGAATAATATTTTGGACCAAATTTTTTTTTGCAAATTCGTGTTCAGCGATTTTTTTTTAAAAAATAGAAGATTTTTTGTTTTAGTTCATTTAAAAAATTAGATTACATCAAAAAGTGATTTAAATGAATTTTGGTGCATTAGGAATAAAATTAAATTATGGCTTCTGTCCTCCCTTGGTTAGACCATTAATCGAATATTTAAATCGAATGTTTTAAATTCGAGCTTCATGATCTTGGTATGGTTAATAATAGTAAAAAAAATAATAATTATAAGCTAATTGTTATTATTATCGGAAAGCAAGCTTGCGGAGGCGATCTATAGATCGCCTCGGTAGGGGAATTTGAAGTATATGATCAAAAAGATCAAATCAAGTTTGAAATATTAAATAAATTGTTATTTCTTAATAAAACTAATGCAGAGATACATTTTTTGATCTAACATTCTATGCTAAATAAAAAGGTTAACTCTGCATTGTCAATATGCTCATTGCAGAGTGCACATTATCGAAATGATGCTATTTTTAGTGGATAATTTTATGCAGACATTTGAAGATTTTACCTTATGATTTAAAAAAGTAAGTTAAATCAAAAAATGTATCTCTGGTAGCACATTGCGCTATTAATAGAAAATTACAGAAATAAGATAACTGATATGATTTTATAGTCAAAAGACATAATTGTTTAATTTTTTTTTACAAATAATAAGTATAAATTTAATAAAATTAATTTAAATAAAAATTATTTTATATTTATTTATTAATTATCAGCTCATGGACGAAGTTTAAATCAAAGTCAATATTGAATTAAAATAAGAAATTTAATTTAATTTTCTCAAATTGTAATTATCCTGTTTAAATTTTTGTTCAAAATAAAAATTAAAATACAAACTTTCAGAATTCCAAAACAAAATTCGGAATTTTACCATTGTTTACGTAAATTCACGTAAAAACTTAAAGAAAAACTTTTATTGTTATTTTTCATATATAAAAATGGATTTTACGACTTTTTTTTCATAAAATAAAGAAAAAATTTTCTATTTTTATTAAACAATTATAAAACAATTTTGAATCGTTTATAGATTTCTTAAATGTATGAAAAAAAAAATTTTGATTGCTGAAAACTTCCATTTTTTTTTAATTTTTCTTAAATTAACTTTAATTTCACATTTTATTCACTGTAACACTTCAACTAAAAGTTCAAAATCAAAATTAAAAGTCTAGTTTGATACTTATCATAGTATCTACCATAAAAAACATAAAAATTGACAAAGTAAAATTTTAAATCAAATTTAAGATTTCAAAAATTAAAGTTAAGAAGATACTTTTTTTAAGTTTTTTTCCGGATTATCATTTAAAATGTTTTGACCATTTTTTAAATATGAATTTTTATCAAAATTTAGCATTGACAATTGTTATAATATTAGTATTTGTTAAATGAGGAATTTTTTAATTTTTGGTGGTGGTGTTTTGGATCTCTGTTTGGTCCATTTTTGTTCAAAAATTTAAATGACCAAAATGTATTAAATAAGATTTATTATATTACACATTTTGGTCATTTTTAAAATTTCAATATTTCTTCTTTGATATAAACTTAAAATTTGGACCGATTAAATCCACAAACGTTGGTTCATGCTTTTATTTTAGACTTAAAAAATGAGTCTGGTCGACTATGTGAACATTTTTTCATAAATTATGTGAACAATCAAGTCGACTTGGTGAACATCATAGTTTATTAAAACTATGTCAAAAAAACATAAAAACTGAATCTTTTATTCTAATTTGACAAGCTTTGAATGAAAATTTTTTATATAACAGTAAATTTTTTTTAATAAATTTAAAAAAAAAAATTTTGTTCACATAATTTTTTAAATCAATTAAAAAAAAATAATCAATGTATTTTTTTTTGAACATGGCTTTGGTGAGAATCATTGTTCACCAAGTCGTCTTGAGTCGAATGTTCACATAATTTATGACCAAATGTTCACATAGTCGATCAGACCCTAAAAAATATGACTAGATTTTTTGAATACCCGTATCTAAATAATTCAATTTAAGTCATTCTACTAATGCAATTACAAGAAATATCCATGGCTAAAAAGCTTCTACTATGTCCCTAGTGGTGACACTGGAAAAGTTTAAAAGAAAACACCTGAAAAATTAAAATAAATAGCAAAACAAAAAATTCAACTATCTATTCTTTAATGTATTCTGTCAATGCCTTATGAATTAAACAAATTTTTATTTTCCAAATTTTTAAGAGAAATTAGATTTTTTTAAAAGACACTTTTTATGTATTCATAGTACACAACTTTTTATTAGAAAATACATGTCATAAAGTGTGTTTTTAAAGCATAATACTATACATACTTTAGACTGAATGTAGGAACCGAAATTGTATATTTTACTAAAACGAATAACCATGTTGCATGCCGGTACATCTACACCCTCTTCCACAATACTAGTAGCGACAAGAATATTTATTTCGTGTTTTCTGAAGCTTCTCAATGCTTTTTCCTTTAATTAAAAAATAATTTTAGATATATATAATAATTTAATTTAAACAAACTTGTTGAGTTAAAGTCATATTTTTTTTTCCTCCTGATATACTTGAGATGTAATCGCTTTTTATAAACGACCATGTTTCTGTTTGGTTAAGATTATTCAAAATCATGTCCAAAAAATAAGCCACATATTTGCGCTCAACAAATATTATCGAGTGAAAACTTTTGTTTTTTTCTTTTTGTTCAAGATAAATGTCGAGCATTTTTTTTAGCTTGTCCGAAGAGAATCGATAAATTTTTTCGACATTTTGTTCATCTTCTTCACTCATAATTTGACGTACCATTTCAAAAAGATTTTCAAATTTTTTTATAAATCCATCTATCCTATCCTTTTCTGTAGGCTCAAGAGCAGAATAATTTGTTGATGCTAATCTATCTGTAAAATCTCTCAAAGCTTTACAAAATGACCAAAGTCCTAATTCTTCAAATACATTCTGTACATCAGAACACTCTTTTTTAATTGAATTGTACGGATTATCATTTTGAGAAGAAAATATCATTTGCTTGTCCTCTCCGTTCAATGCATTTTCCTTATTTTCTTTATTTTTTTTTTCTTTTTCCCCATCATAGAACTCAAGATCCTTTTTGATCTCTAGTAAGTATTCTTTGAATGAGACATAATCCGTATCACTATTTTCATATATAGTTAACATTGTTTCTGGCTTGTTTTGTTCTTTTATTCCTTTTTCTTCATTTAAAATAATAGAAGAAGTTTCAATTTTACATCTAGAAAAAATTTATTTAATTTTTTTTATTTGATTGTTAACGTGGATTTTTAGCCATTGATGAGCAGTGACAACCACCTTCTTAGGTGACCAGATTGCCACATTAACTTTTTATACTTTTTTTGAATGTTGCTCAATTTCTTATTAGGATTTTTTTTTTTAAATTCCGATTTTTGTGTTCGATTTCAAGGATATTTTAAAAATTCGTATCAAATTGTAAAATTTTTCTTTTAAATATTTTTTTAATTAATTTTTTAAATTTCAAAATTCAGAGGAACAAAATTAAAATTAAATTAACAAATAAGAATAAATAATTAATCATCAAGTCAAATAAATGCTAAAAACTTCTCATATTATAAATTCTCTATATAGATCCAATACTCTATTATTTTTTTAATTTATCATTTTTATGACTGATCATTTTTTAACTTGTTAACTTTAATATAAAAATGAGTTTTCAATAAAAAATGAGATTCAAAAGCTTCAATCTTAAGTATTTAAATGGATATTTGAGTTATTCAAGCTTTAATTTAAAAGAAAATCTAGCAAATTGAAGTTTGAGATCAAATTTAAAAACAAAACGATCATTTAAAATTTTAAAACTTAATTAATCTAATGATTTTGATAATTTTTAAAAATAAATACTCAACATTACTAGATATGTTATGTCTAATAATGGTTCATTATCAAATTAACATCAAAATGATTGATTTCTAATTCATTTAACATAAACAATCAATAATTTAAATAATTCAAGTTAAGTTAATTCTCAACTTCAAATTTATAAATTTTATATTAATTCGTTCAAGCAAAAATAATTTTATTTTGTCACTTAAACAAATTATAAATTTTGAAACAGTAAATTTTTTCTCTTTTAAAGTAAGTTTTAATTATAATCAATTAAAATATTTAAGCCTATTTAAGTTCATTAAAAAGGGACATTTTAAAATTTTAAATAAGAAAATAAACTTGACATGATATGTCAAGTAATTGCTCTGGAAAAAAATTATTCTTTCTCTATTATTAAAAAAATATGAGAATTTATATTTTGATCTTTTGATCTTGATCTCAAACTTCAATTTGCCGAAAATCTCCGGAGAAAAATTCCACCAAAAGTGGATTTAATTTAAAAAAGAAAAGAAATATTAAAAATTACTTGAAAGAAACCAGAAAAATTTATGACGACCCAGTATATTCTCTTACTTGTTAACTAAGTTTCGTTTGTTGAGAGCAATAGTTTAAGTATGAAAGTGAAGTAGCATAGAGTCTTTAGTGATAAGTTACTAGTGGGTCACATAATGTGTGACCAATACCCTAATCTAAAATATTTGACAAGGACTGGTTACCGGATTTTCAAGGAGGTAATATGAGACCAAAAATTTAAAATAAAAAATTAAAATTTATTTGAATTTATTTAGTCACTTGATTTTTTGGTCACTTAATTTATTTTAACTAAATTTCTGGTCACATATTACCACTTTGAAATAAAGTCCCAACTGTACAAAACTTATTATAGACCTATTCTAACTTACGGATGCAAGGCAACAAAAATTAATCAGACTCTCCTAAGGAAAATAAAAAGCACTGAGTCTACAATCATTAAAAAATCATTAGGATTGAGTAAAAGATCGAAAACAACTAACGTTTTGCACGCATTAAACAAAGTACCAACTGAAAACACGCTGAAACTTAGAAAACTACCATTTGCAAAAAGATTAGAAAATAACGTCTTTACCAGGAAATTAGTCAATAAAATAATTGAAGAATCCGAGATAAGTAGAAAAGTGATAAACAATAATTCTCTGATCGTAGAATACAATGAATTACTCGACGATGAACAAAGAAGTATAGAAGAGATCAATGAAAACGCTGCACTTGAAATGCCGATAACAAAGAAAAAAATTAAAGATGAGAAAAAAATGGAATAGCTGAATCAATAAAATTTTGCCTAAACAAAGAGTACCCAGAAGAAACAAGAAGAAATATATTAGAGTTACTTACCAAAGCTTTATTAAGCAATCACCCATCTCACCCATTTTATTTTATTTTTTTTGCATTATTTTATATTATTGAAAAAAAATATTCATATTATTCTATATATGTCAATACAGTGGTGATTTGATAACAGTATTTTACGAAAAATAACGTAAAATACTGTTAAGCTTTTTTTTATCAAAATTTAAAAATAACTATTTTTCTAACCAATTTATGAAAAAAAAACTATTAAATTTTCAATTTTTGGGAAAAAAAGACATTTATT
Organism: Brachionus asplanchnoidis; assembly: GCA_025491095.1. Classification (NCBI taxonomy): domain Eukaryota; kingdom Metazoa; phylum Rotifera; class Eurotatoria; order Ploima; family Brachionidae; genus Brachionus; species Brachionus asplanchnoidis. Next base: position 4,197,441 of record JAILYF010000004.1, read on the forward strand.
CAAAAATTTTTAATTTTGAATTGGCCGTTTTGAATTTTACCAAATTTTATCAAAATTATCTTAAAATCGTGAAAATTTACGTAATTTTTGGTAAAATACCTCTTTTTCACTTTTCGGATTTTACGTTAATTTACGTAAAATGTGGTAAAATTTGGTTAATTTACGGTATTTTACGTAATTTTTCGTAAAATACTGTTTTCAAATCACCCCTGTATATAATTAATTTAGAAATTAACAAAAGAGAAAAAAACAAAATGAAATTAATTTTTTCCTATTTAACTTTTCAAATTTTTTTTTTCTAACTTGATTTTTTTATACTTTCATCACCCAAGTGTTGTTTTTTTGAAATAAAATATACTAAATATATTACCCTTTCGCAAATTAATAAATCAGTTGTGGTCACATATTTTAGGTGGGAGGTACTGGTCACCTATCATCATAGACCCGAATTGTAAACACACAAATATTATAAAGAATCTGAATACTCAATAATCCTAAAATAATTTCTAAAAATAAAATTTGTTATCTTATTATCATCTTCTTTTTAATGTAAAATTTGATTCCCTTTTTTTTTTAATTCAAATGAAACTAGACCCTAGATTTACTTTTTTAATTTATTGCTTTTTTTCTAAAAAAAAATAAAATATCAAAAAATTTGATTAATGTATTCCAAATCCTTAAATATTTATGATAGTTGTCTTTTGATTCTTTAGAAAAATATGCTAGTTATATCTGGCTAACGAAGGTCAAGTTACGAAGAAACTTTAATTAAAAATGCTTAAGTGCTCTGAATTGACTACTGAATAATGAAATCAGGAAAGCTTTTAAAAACAAAAAGTAAACATATTTTTTAAAGCATCCGATATGTGAAAATTTAACGAAAAAGACAAATTTTTGCTTTAAATCCCTTCAATTTATTTAGATCGGAATTTTAAAATTGAATTTTGGTCACCTAATATCCAGCTAAGATGATTAGATTTTGCCTTTAACTTACGATAACCAGTTCTGGTCAGCTACAAATTCTGATCCTAAAAATGCTTACCCGTAAGTTTCTTCAAGCTTTTGCATCATTTTGTTAAATTTGTCTAGACTACATTTTTGGTTAACAATGCTTGCAGTCATTCCCAATATTCTTAAATTTAGATCAACTTTCTTTTTTTTTTCCTTTACTTTTTTCATAATTATACTGTACGGATGTTTGCCTGTGCCATGATGGCTACAAATTGAAATAGATTTAAAAAAATTAAAATCAAGCCTAATTAAATAATACCATTCATCGAAAATTATCAGGTTTACCTTTTCGAGATCTATGAAACAGTGATCTATCATATTCTCAAAAATTTTTGGAGTCATGACCAAAATTTGTTTGCATTCAAGTTCTTTCTTCCAAATTTTAGCATCCCAAACGTCCAGAAGTTTATTATCAATTTTTTTGTCACCAAAATATTCGCCGATTTCAAAATGGGTTTGACTTCGCAAAAATTCGGCTTGTTGCTTTACCAGTGGAACAGTGTTGGCCAAAAATATTGAACGTTTTCCCCCTTCAGAGTAAGATTTTTCAATTGCATTTGACAGGTGATTTATAAGCATAACCGATATAAATGTTTTTCCTGAACCAGTTCTAGCGTGAATTATTATATCACGTTGCGTTGCTTTTTCGAATAATTCTAGCTACAATTTATTTGTTAAATTAATTCGCTATTAGGTGGATTAAAAAAGTACCTGATAAGGCCTGGGCTTATACAGAGGATTTGTTTCACTAGAAGAATCTTCCATTTGTGGTTGATAAGCAAGTCTTGTAAAAAAATGGCGAATAGAAATTTAAAACAAAATAATTTTATCTAAGTAATGTGACATAGATTTTTTTTTATTTTTATTTCAAAATTTTTTTAAAATTAATTATTACAAAATTTAAATAACTTTAAATTGAAATCAAACATAATTTCTGATTTATTTTTAGTGTAACTTTTTGAAAAATTTTGATTTATTCGTTATATTTAAAAAAGTAAAAAGAGACTGGTTGTTAGGTTTTAATTTAATCAATCTAATTTCGAGCATGTCAGAAATTATGAATTATGTTTAAAAGGCTACAGTTTTTTTTTGAAATAATTGTTTTTCAAAATTTAAGTACCAAAAAAACAGTCTTATCATCTAAAAGAAAATAGGAAATTTTTGAGAATGTAAAACTTTACATTCTCAAAAATTTGATTTGTTTCAAAATAATTTTTAGTTATTTCAATGAAAGGCTATAGATTCAATGAGGTAAACTAATGGGATAAGTCTTAAATTAAAATCCAAGCTAAATTAATGATCATTCTTCGGGTTTTTTGTGAAATTCGGTATAAAACGAACAAGACAAAATTTTTTAAGAAAACCATTAAATAAGTTCTGTCGGTGCAAAAAGCATTGTTGCATTTTGCAGAAGTTGCATTTTGGTGATATAAACTGTATAATATCTTATAAAATTTACAGAACCCTTTTAATTTCTTGTAAAGGCGTATGCTTCATAAATCTTCCATGGATTGACAATGAACATATGAATACTAAAACATATGAATACTTATTTCCTTAACATAAAAGTGTCCTTTTGTGTTCTTTTGCTACGAATCCTTTTTTCCCTAAAATAAAAAGTGTACTTTTGTAATGAATACTTTAATCCCTAGCAAAAAAAGTGTTCTTTTGTGTACTTTTGTGTACTTCTATTATTAACCTTTATAATTCGGGTCTTGCCTGTTATGTGACCAGTGACTTTATGTCGATTTGGTGACCAGGTATTTTTTCTGACTGGTCACATATTCACTGGTCACCTAATATGTGATCAGGCAAAATTATTTATTTGGTAAAAATGTTTATAAATAATTTTAACCTGGTCACCTAAATAAGCATTTGGTCACGAAAATTTTGCAATTGGTCACATAAATTTCTTTTAAGTTAAATAAAATTCAATTGTACATATAATAAAATAATTGCAATTGCAACTATACTTGGTGGAAGAGTGAAATAGGCTTAAAAAATCTGAAAGCGTTGAAGAAAGTTATCCAAATACGGAAAAAATTACAATATAAGAGAGTGATTTTTTGGCAAATGGCACCGATTCAGATCATGAAGAAAATTGTGAATCAGATTTTAAAGAGGTCAGTGCAGCCATTTGCAAGCTTAGTTTAAATCCAACAAAAAAAAATTAGAAAAGTTTTCAAAAATTGCAACAGAAGCTCCAATTGCTTCTGATGCGACACAGTCTGATGTAATAAAAGTTCTTAGCAAGCATAAAAACCCAATAACTTGCCCGGAGTGCGGGAAATTAATGAAAAATGAGCGTGGTGCAAAGCAACACATCGCAAAAATGCATAAATAATTTTTTTTATTGAATTTTTATAATTTTAAATTAATATATAAATTGGTCACGTAAATAAAAAAACTGGTCATATAAATTTAATAACTGGTCTCTTAAATAATAAAATTTAAAAAAAAATTCATTATTTTAACAATAATATTGCTTGGTCACATATTAGGTGACCAGTGAATATGTGACCAGTCAGAAAATATACCTGGTCACCAAATCGACATAAAGTCACTGGTCACATAACAGGCAACACCCTATAATGCCAGTATATTAACCAAAATATTAAGAAAAATTTATATGAGTTAATTAGATTTATATTAACAAAATATTAGATAAAATAAAGGGGTCCGGGGCGAAGCCCTGGTTCAGTACAAATAATGAGCGAAGTGTCTTTAAAAAAAATGTCCAATTGAATTTTAAAAGATCTAATGTATTCTTGTTTTAAATTAAGTCAATTGCTAATTGACATAAGGACACAAAAGGACACAAAAGAACACTTTTTATGCAAGTGAATAATATGATAAAATAAGTTCATTGTCTATAACTCAAATCTTCACGATATGTAAATGAGAGATTTACGGGGAATTAACTTTCTACGGTTTTCACCATGAAAAATTACTTTAAAAAAATGAAAAAAATATATCACCTATATGTGTCATACTCTCGCATATACGTGTCCAAATTAGGACCCGCTGGAACCGTTTTTTCAATGTATTTTGAGAACGGTAAGTCTTATCAGAATAATTAGAATTCAGCATCAAAAACTTCAAAGATGACCAATTTTTGGAATAAAAATCTCATTTGGTTCAGAATTTTTTGAGATATGTAGGTATTTGAGGGTTGGATCACTATGCCTTGTATATTTGACCACTACACCCTATAAGAATCATATGTTCATGGTTTCAAAATAAATAAAATTAAAATTTTGAAAAAAAATTATCGGAACAAATTTTGACTTAAAGTTTAAAATTTAAAAAAAAACTCTCTAAGTATTTAAAGTTTTTGTAACATTCCGAAAATATGGGTTTAACACTAAAAAAAATATTTATTCGCAAAATTTTATTAAAAATTCGAAATTTTTTCAAAAATTTAGTTCATTCTACATCTACTATATATATTTTCCTATGTCTTTTAATTTCAGATTTGCTTTAAATTGGTGTTTCATCACTTCCTGATACGTTTCTTCATTATTGTAGCTTCATATAACTCTCCAACATTTCCTATAAATTCTATAACTTGTATCTAATGTTTTGTAATGTTCCCTTGCTCTAATAATCAAATCCATTACAATTTTTCCATCAGTTGATTGTTTGTTATTTGACACGTATAGGCGAGAGTATGACACATATCAACATAAAACCAAAAAAAAATATGTGAAAAAAAAAATCTAAAAAAATACAAAAAATAAAAATGGATAAAATTAATTTAAGAAAAAAAAGTTTTAGAGATAAGAGTCTTAGAATTAAAATCAGTGGCGAGTTTTCGATAGCTAGATGTAGGATATTTTCTAATCTCTCTAAAAATGTAACTTTCATCTCTAAAAGTTAGCTTCCAAGAGTACCAGAACGACTTCGATCAGACACAGTACCAGTCTCTTCATATCGTTTTTTAGTTGAAGAGACACATTTTGAAGATACACCTTACAGATTGGCTATCTCACTTGCTTTTTGTCTTAACTTTTTAGTAGATCCACGATCTGCCATTTTAGTGGACTTGAATTTTTTTTTTCCTATTTTTTAAACTTTTTCCCTTTTTTTTATTTTTATAGAAAGTTTTTTGATTATAAATATTTATGAGTTAATTTATTTGTATACCGAGTGTGATATGTCAAATTGCAGAAAAAAAAACTCTACAAGTTAGTGTTTATAATTTTTTTCTTATGCACTCAATTTTTCGTCAAATTCAATTCATACTCATAAACGATTTTAGATAAATATAATAATTAATTTCTAAATTTCTGCAACATACTGTATAGCCAATCAATCTTCTGTAGGTACTTGAAAAAAAGATATTTTTCATAAAAAATAAACGTAGCATGTCACTAAAAGATCAAAGAAATAAGAAAACTTCTTTTCACTATTAAAAATTAAATTTAATAAAAATCCAAGCGAATCTAAGAAATCATCTTTGATCAAATCTTAATTTAATTTCAAAAAAGTAATTTAAATTTTTCATTAAGTTAATTTTATGGATAATTATAATTCCTTAATAAAATTAATATTTATAAAAAGTCCCGAGAAGTTTTTTAGATCTGTCAAAAATTTTTACTGGTTTTTCACTTATCTTTTATTAAACTACTTACATTAATTGATTAATATTATTTTCATATCAACATAAAATTTCTGCAAAAAAGATTAAAAGTAAACATAAAATCTTTTTATTCTTATTTATGTAAATAAAGTAGGGTATTAAAAAAATTGTGTTTCTGTTGATAATGAATAAAATATTTAAAATAAATTTTTTTAAATAAAAATTTTATTTTCATCCTTTATTATATCAAATTTACGGTTTTATTACAACAACAAAAGTTATTCATTTTCATCTATCAAATCCTCTTCTTCTCCTGTCAATCATTCCTCCAATTGATTCCATCATATCCTGGTCGTCCAAATGACCATAAAGGTATCCATTAGCTCTGTCAATTATTTGAACACATTTTATAATACTAGACGGTTTTTGAATATTTAGTGGCAAAAAAGACAATAAACTATAATCTTGGACCACATCACAAATCTTTTTATTTAAATTTTTAAATTTAGATAATATTTTGTCATCGCCCAGAGTGTCTATCATGTAATTCAAATCAAGCACATCTGTGTAGAAGTCTAAACTAAAAGCCAATTTTCCGTATTGTTTAATCAGATCCATTTTGGAAAATATGTTCACATGGGGAAGCTCGATTTGAAGCATTGTGCTCAATGATAAAAGAAGAATACTGACAAATTTTGATGAATCAGACAAATAATAAGAATCTATTAAGTTTACACAGCACAAGCGGTAATCGAGACCAAGTAGCCTTTGGATAATATTTTTGACCGAGTCGTGATGAGTGTATAGCTCAACTTGGCCCGGTAAATCGAACAATAAGTAAGGTCTGTCTATTTTTTTTGTCATCTTTGCCAAATTATCAATCAACCAGTCAATATTAGTCTCCAAAAATTCCATGCAATAGATCAATGAGCCATTTGGTCCAAGCGAACAGTTGGTCATTACGTCTTGGATATTTATTAAATCAAAAACGTTCAGTGAACAATCATAGCTAAGTCGATCATTAGCAGGATCCAAATTAATCACAAAAACATTTCGGCCTAGATTTGACAGAAATTCTTGCATTATGGTACAATATTTTGTTTTTCCGCTGCCAGGAGGTCCAATCACAATTTGACCAAAGACAGTCATGTCTAAGAGTGGAATTTAGTTCGGGATTTGAATTTTAAATTTAGATAGATAAGTAAATCTATCTTTATGAGTGAAAAAAAAGAATTATTTAATAAAAATTTTTATTTTATTTTATTTTATTACAAAATTTAAACAATCAATGTGACAAAAAAAACTAAGCAACAGGATCTAAAGGTCGATTAAATCCACCCTTTCTATTCATGTATTGTCTGTACTTTCTTTTTTGTTGAATGTTCACTGCGTAGGCATTGCAGGCTCCGTCCACATGTTTTCCTTTGGTTGTGTCGAAGCCAGTAAAGCCCATTATCTTGAGCATTTCTATTTCGTCCTCAGTTTTTCCAGCCATTTCATTTGGGTTCAGAATTAAGGGCTTATCTGAAATTAAAGTGTTTGCTTGTTTTGATTTGACATTTCCGCCCAATGTCAGATAGTCTATTTTGTGCAGGGAACCTGAGGATGATGATGATGAAGATCGATCTCTTTTGAATCTGGGCGATCTTGAGCGTTTGTCTCTACGATGTCTGGATCGTGATCTAGACCTGGATTTGCGACTTGTTTTGTGACGGTCTTTGTCACGATGGCTTCTCTCCTTATTTCGGTCTCTTTCTTTTTCACGATGAATATCTTTTTTACGGTCCCGACTTCGAGAACGACTTCGGTTACGACCCATACTTAAATATTTTTTAGAAATAAATATCTCTAATTAAATTTTGTGTTTATATATGCTCTTAAATTAAAAACTAAAATTTCAAAATTAAGTGTAATTTTTTTTAGTTTTTGATCTAGATAACTTCGAATAAAAAAGTTTTTGGATTTTTTAGGCAAAATTTAGGACTTTTTGAATAGGATTTTCAAAAAAACTAATTTATTAATAATGAAAAATTTTTAGTCTTTTAATTTGAATTCACTGAAATAAATAAAACTTTAATTTCTGATATAATTGTCATTTTAGCAAAGAAATCATTTTGATTGAGCAATCTTTGTTCGACTTTTATTAAAAAACAAGAAAAAAAATTAGAATATTTTATCATATAAATTTGTTTTTTTTCCCGAATTTCATGTAACCCAATAATTAAAAAAAAAACTTTCTTTTTGCTTTAAAAAATTTAATAATGTAAATAATAAAACTATAAAATCAAGTTAATCATGCGATCCATTGAGTCTTCATTCTTTATTTCCTTCTAATGTTTTAATGTCTAAATAAAAAATTTACGAATATTCTAACTTTTTAGATTTTTAAACTAAAAATAAATCAAAATAAAAATTCTTTTTTAAATTAAAATAAAAAATTAAAAAATAATTTTGTAAATAATATTTTATAAAATTTAGTATAAAATTAATTAATAAAATTTATAAATAAAATAAGTATAGAATTAAAAATTTTATAAAATAAATTGATAAAAATTTTTTTTTTTAATTTACATGAAATTGTATCAAGTTTCTAAGAAAATCAATTCTGGTATTACAACTTAAACAAATAATGAAGAAAAAAGCAAATTTCAAAAAGTCCACCATCATTTCATAAAAAATAGCTTAATTAGGTCTATCCAGAATTTATAATAATAATAATTGCAACGCTTTCGCTTTAAGTCCGGTTTTATCCAGACAATAAGCAGTGTTTTAGTCTTTCAAAAGTTTGTCTATATTGTTTTTAAAATTGTTAAAATTAAATTGTTTTTGATTCAATGACTTGGTTCTTATTCAATTCATTAACAATTCTGCTGGTGAAAAAGTTGAATCTTTGTGTTCAGTTTTTAACAATTTCTCTTTTCAACTTGTAACTGTTGCCTCTCGTTTCGTACATCTGCATATTCGAATAATTTTATCCCACTTCTTGTACCAACAGATCTGATCATGCTTATTCAGTATTTTGTACCGTAAAACCTGACATACTAGCCCAGGGCTAAAAATTAGTATTAGCCTATAAGCACCCCACTTTTCGACGATATAAGCCCACCCCCTAAAATACATATAGGCCCAGGGCTTTAAATAAATACCTAATACTTAATTTATCATAAATTAAATATAAGCTCATGAGGTACTAAAAAAAGAATTAAATACAAGCTTATCAATTCTTGAAAATTCTATTAAAATTAAAATCTATTAAAATTCTATCGATCAAGCTGGCGTAACTTCAAATGTAGTCGAAATGTTCCATCGACAACTTCGTTACTTAATATTAAATAAAAATATCACTGACGATGTAGTTGACGATAATGCTCGAAACGTTGACGGGTTTCACGAGGGCGAAGAATTGACCATTAATGACAATTAAGATGAAGATTCAGATATAGAAGTGGATACTGATACCGATGATGATGATGATGAAAATGATTAATTTTTTTCTTTTATTTTCTTTTTAAAAACTCTTGTGGAACATTATTTTAATTATTTCAACATTATTTCATTTAAAATTTAACTAAATTTCAATTTTCCATTACGTAATAAATAAATGTGTACATAAGCCCATGGTCAGACTAATTTTAATAACTTATAAGCTCTGGGCTTCTACTTGAATTAAAATGAGATATTTATAAGGTTAATATTTTTTTGCCACCCAATTATTTAGTATAAGCCCAAGTAGTATAGTATGTCAGGTTTTACGGTACATTTGAATAAGATCGCCTCGCTTCCTTCTTGTACCCAACGTTGCTAAATTTAGCCTTCTAAGACTCTCTGCGTACTCTAGATTTGCAAACCCATTACTACACTTTGTCGCTCTCTTTTGAACCTTTTCCAGCATATCAATGTCCCTCTTTAGGACGGACCTAAACAGCATATTCCAAGTGTGGTCGTACAAGACTTTTGTAGAACTTCTTAATTATATCCGGTTCCCAATTATTTAACCCGTTAAGATTCAGACCAAGGATTCTGTTTGCCCTGGCAGCTAATGTACTTATTTGTTTACTCCATTTCATGTCACTCGTTAAAATTACTCCAAGGTCTCTCTGCTCAATTGTTTTAGAAATTTTTTGAGCTTGGTTTCCATTCGGCATTGTAAACTCGCTATTGGGATTTTTATTCCCAATTTGCATAATTTCACATTTTTCAATATTAAGGTCCACTCCACGTACCATTTGACCAGAGTATCAATGTAATCTTGCAATTGCTGCTTCATCAATCCCTGGTTCGACTGATTATAAATATAATATATATTAAATTATTATCAAATTCATCGTCAAACGATTTGATTCATCGCCTATTTTTGATCGTTTAATCATGGAACCTTAAATTTAAAAATCTAAGTTTAAACCCTTAAACACGCCTAGAAAAAAAAATAAGAATTTGTGGCAAAATGTTTTAACTGTAAAGAAGCGTCTTAACTTGTTGAAAATTTTTTATTCAATTTATAAAAATTAATTTTGAACTTTGAATCAATTTGGAGCTCTTTTGATTGCTCTTTAAATAACAATATTTTCTAATAATAAAATCTTCAATTTTAGATTGTTTTTGATTGATTTAACATAGAAATATTAAAATAATTTGTATTATTGAAAAACATTTTTTTTTTTTAAAACCTTATAAATTTAAAATTTCTCTTTAATTTCTTCTTAAAAATGTCCTATATAAAAATAAGACAACAATTTAAATAAAATTTTAAAAGAAAAAATAATCATTAAAAAATATAATTTTTGGAAAGAGACTTCAGAAATACTTAAGGAGGTAGTTTAATAAAATTAAGCTTTTATGTTTATTTTTTTTTAAATTTAGAGATAAAACTATAATTTTTTAGATCAAGAAAATGTTAAAGTGGAATAGCATAGAAAAAATTTCAGCTTGTTTATCACGATTAAAATTCAAAATTAAAATTTTATTTTGAATAATATTTTAACTTTTACATATTAAACAAAATTTTATGAAATAAGTCTATTGTAAAACAAATTTTAGTTTTTTTTTCTTTAATATATGCACATAATCTAATATTATTTAATTTTAATTTAATTTTTAGCTAAAATCTTAATAGAAAATTGTTCTTGTAATTCTTAATTTTGTTTTTTTTTTATCAATTATGACATAAAAAAAAATTGAATTTGAAATCGAAAGGCTTAAAGAACTTAACAAAACTATTACTTTAGAATGGAAATAAATTTATTTTTTACAATTTTTAAAATTCTTAATAATAAATTGCCTTATTAAAGCCTTTATTTTATAAATTTATTTAAAATTTTTACTATTTTATACACAAAAAAGCTGAAATCGACAGTTTTCTTAATTTGATTGCCAAGGAACCGATTATTTTCATTTCGAATAATAGATGACTCATTTAATGAATTAAGCAAAAAATCAGTCTTTCTTTATTTTAGTTATTATTTTTATTATTAATCGCTTTGTATTTATCATAATTTAAAATATTTTATTCTTTAAAAAATTAAAAATTTTCGTTTCGTTCATTTTTATTACCACTTTAAAGCAAATAGTCAATTTTGATATTAATATTTGAGTTAAAATGAGTGTTTTTAAAAAATTTGGCAAAAATTCCAAAGAAAAAACGCCTACACCCCAAGATGGTAAATGATCCATAATCAACTTTATTCCATAACTTAAATCCTTTACAAAGCAATTCAGAGAATCAGAGATGTCGAAGACTTATTGAATAAAAAATCTGCGTTTTTGGAAAAAAAAATTAACGATGAACTAACAATTGCCAAACAGAATGGCACCCGAAATAAAAAAGGCAAGAAATGCTTAGATAATAACTAAAAGGCATAATAAATTTTATGTTTTAGCTGCATTGCAGGCTTTAAGGAGAAAAAAGCGGTATGAACAGCAATTGGAAAAGCTAGATGGTACACTAACAACTCTAGAATATCAGAGAGAAGTTTTAGAGAACGCATCGTCGAATGCTCAGGTGCTAAAAGTGATGGGAGATGCATCAAAAGCTTTTAAAAATACCCATAAAGATATGTTAGTAGATTAAATGTGTTTTGATTAATTTAATTGATTTAAAAAATAAATTTATCAAGGAATGTTGATAAAATTCATGATTTAATGGACGACATTGCCGAACAAAAACAAATAGATGATGAAATATCCAGCGCAATCAGCAATCCAGTTGGCTTTTCCGATGATGTAGATGAGGATGAATTATTGAAGGAATTGGAAGATCTTCAAGACCAAGACTTGGAAGCTGAATTGTTGAATATACCAGCAGCACCTTCACATAGCTTGCCTCAGGCCAGTAATAAAAGTAATTTAAAAGTTTTTCCAGCAATCTTCAAAATATTATTTATCTTAAAAATTTAACTAGAATTCAATGCTAAAGTATCAAACGAAGAGGATGAATTAAGTAGAATGGCCGCATGGGCAAATTCATGATAACATTTTTCTCATTTGTGATTTATAAAATGATCTTTTTTTGTAACCGAATATGTTTTAACAATTTTTTTTTAAATAAATTAAATTTTTAGCTTTTTTCAAAAAATCAAATTTTAGAATTCCAGCAAATTTCGTTTGTCAACCAGAAATTTTATTTTTGAGCTGAATAAACTTTAAAATTCGAATTTTTTTTTCAGGTAAAATTGAAATAAATGAAAATGAGCTTTTAATAAAATTTATTGAAAATTTTTCTCTAATTCTTTAGTCTCGAATTCATAAAACTTTTGAGCCAAATCTTCGGGAACAGGCACCTGATGCAAATTTTCGTAGTCTCTTTCTGGCTCATCTGCAATCAATATCTGAACTAGCTTTTCACATGTTTCTTTTGTTTTGTCATCAGTTTCCCATTTATGAAGTTCTCGTAAAATCAAATAAGCATTTTTTTCTTTAATATAATCCCTACACTCTTTTCTTGAACATAACTACAAAAAATTAAAAAAAAATTAACTAAATTAAAATACAAAAATAACAACCATCATAATTGTTTCCAAAAGCATTGTTCTAACATCAGGGTCAACTTCGCGCTCTTTTTCCAGTGGCAAATACTGCAAATCGTCGGGTAATTTCTCCATTTCTTCAGGCTCAAATTCTTCCGGACCAGCTAATGGAAGCAATAGCCTACTTAGTATATCAATATCTGGTGATAATAATAATTGTTGGTGATAGTCTTTTAAAAAAAAATAAATAGATATACTTTTTTTGTCAAATTAAAAGTTTACCATAATTGAAACAACAATTCTTGATGGCACCGATTAAGCCACCTCGCCTGATTATCGATCTATTATATGTAGTATAAGGCACTAGCCTTTGGATAATTAAAAGATCATTTAGAATCGAATTTCTGACTGATTCCAACTGAGTTAGGTTACAAATAAATGGACCCAAATAGTCCAAATTATTTGTTTTATTAAATTTTTCAGTGCAAAAAACTTGTAACAATTTGGCTAGGGATACAGTGGCATTTTTTGCCGAGTTATTGTTTGAATCGGTGAAATATTTATCAAAAATTATTTGACTATTTTTTTTTCCTCTGGACAGATTAGACAAAATTGCACATGCAGTATCAGCAAATTGACTTTGCTCATCCAAAATGTAATCAAGCAACATTTGAACCAAGTTGGAATTTTGATGCATCATTTGACCAGCATCGATTTCATCTGCCGATAAGTTAATTAAAGAGAAAAAGGCATCTTTATTAACAGATTTTTGTTCATCTTTGCCAAATGCCAGCTGAATTAAGCAATTTAAGCATTTGGGATTCGAAAGAAGCAATTTTCTTGATTCGAAGCTGCCGGTAAGAGACAAAACATGATGCAAAGCTAAGGTTTTAATATCTAGTCTGGTATTGGCATCCAAAAAATCAATCAATTCATTCACAGATTCCATTTTGGTAACTCTATAAAAAAAAATACTTTAAATTAAGCACATTAATTTGCTTTTTTTATTTGAGTACAACTTTATTTTGAACCTAAAAGATATTTTTTGCCTGTCTCATTTTGTTTTAGATTTAACTTAAAATTTTCTTGGCAAGACAATAAAAAAATGAACTCCAAATATTATGTTTTTGTTGTAGACGCTTTTTTCTATACTTTCAAATTTTGTTAAAACTTTCTAGCATTTGATTAAATGGGTTTTTTTCTCAGGATGAATCCGGATAGTTCCATTAATTCAGATTTTTTTTTTAGACAAAAATGAGTGATCTAACAACCAGTGAATTGAGACAAACGGTTGCCGAACGAGCAGCTGCCCGTAACAGACTAAAAGAAGCTTATCAAAGGCTGTATAACAATCCATTCAGAACCAACAGCCAGATTTATGACCCGGCTGTTTTTCGGTACGAAGCCGCAAGAGCCTATGCTAGAGAATTTTATAAAATAACACCAAGATCTCTGGCTATTCCGTTTGGTTTAGCAGCATTGACTGTCTGGCTACAGATGCATATTAACCAAGAAAAATCAGCAAAACACGAAGCTATTCAAGCTGGCAAATCGACTTATTACGACCGGGCTCTATGGTCATCAAAGGTCTTATTTTAAAAATTGTGTTTTTAAAATTAAAAAATTCAAAATTCAATAAATAAAGTTTTAAAGATTACAAAATTATTTGATATTAATAAATGATTTTTCTAGACGATTAAATTTAATTTTTTTTGTTGTTCTATTTGGACTAGACCTATTTTGATAAAAATTTCATGTTAAATTTTCTGGGTTTTTAATTAACTTTTATTTTTAGATCAAATAATTTTATGATTTTTTAAACCTGATCTTGATCTAATATCTAATCTAAATCTTTTTTATAAGTGAAAGCATCATTATTGTCGTTCAATACCATTCTCTAGGTATGCTATTTAAATAATACTGTTTTTTTCCTTAATGGCTAGTTCATATGTAATAATTAATTTCACTCATTGATAATTCCATTTTATTTTATTCAATCTCTTTAGATCACTTTTCAATGTTAAGAATTTTCATAAATTTTAAAAAATTCTTATTTTTTAAATATTTAAAAACTTTTTTTTTTTACGAGACATAGTTTGGTTTTATTTTTTCCTGGCTTATAAAAAATTTGTTAATTAGTTTAATTATTTATTTTAAAAAAACGCCCTAGGGACGGTGGAAGAATTAAAAAAAATATATAAAATAAAGAAAAACAGGAAAAAATAAGACAAAAATAGTTATTCAAGTGTTTCTTATTATTAAATAATTCTAGAATGATTTTAAAATAGAACAAAACTAGTTTTAAATTAAATAATCAATAACAATTATTTTAAATAAAACTAGAGAACCCATTTTACTGTAAACTATGTGGGAAACAACATAGATTTTACTTAATAGTTAGTAATTTATAACATTCTTATTTAGTATCTAATGTTTTTTTTATATTCATTTGTAATAATCATCAAATATATTTATTCCAGGTGAATAATTTACTTCTGTATTTTTGTATCATGTAAAAATATGAGGAATGGTAAGACATATGATCAAAATAGCCTTTTAACTATTTGATGACAAACTATTTGAAAAATTTAAAATACTCATAGTCTTTAAAAATGTAATCTTTAAATTTAAAAAAAAATAAAAAAAAAATAATAAAAGTTCTGAATGTTGAAAAATTCTAAAAAGAAAGAAAAGTTAGCAATACTAAGAGGAAATAAATTTTTGTTAATCTCTAATCCGACATAATAGTTTTCCTTTATTTTTTTAATCAATTAAGCTTTAAATTTTTGTACAATAATTTTTAGTGATCGATATTCCCAATTAATATTAACATTTATTATTAAAAAAAATCCCCCAGATAAAAAAAATTCAAAAAAAATTCAAATAAGCTACTGTAGCACCTCATGTGCCCCAGGCCTGTATATCTCTTTATATATTTATGCTGTATTTTAGTTTAAGTTAGAGTTTGTTTTTAGACTAAGAAGAGAAAATCATCTTTTTAATTTATTTAATATTGCCACGCCATTAAACTTTGATGTGATATAAAATAATTTTTATTGAGTTTAACCCTATACTAAAACGCTTTTTAATTTCATCAATCATTAAGATGGAGGTTAATTTTAAGTCTAATTTTTTATCAAAGAACTTCTATATTTAATTTTATATATTTTTGATTTTAGTTAATATTTTCTTTATTAATCTTACTTCCTATCTTTTTCACATCATGTAAACCCATTGGGTAAAGTAAGACATATTCAAAGAAAAAAGTTACTGAAACCTTAAATATTTTGATATTTTTATTTTTTTGCAAATGTAACTTTAAAGAAAAAATTTTAATTAGCCAGCCAGATTTTAAATTTTCTAGCAGGATACTTTAGACATGAACACATAATTTTGCCTCATTTAGGTCTAATTTCGGTCTCCAATGTGGATATGTTTATGATTTGATAATAAACAGTGTGATAAATAAACAAACTATTATCTTTCTTTTGGATTTTTGGAATTTTTCTAGATGATAGGACATCAAATTTAAAAGTAAATTAAAATCAAATAACACTTAATGTTTAAGAGACAAGCATTTTTTTTTATTAATTTAATTTACATTCATTATTTGTATTTACATTTAAATTTATATTTTTTGAATTTTTTGACATTTTTTAATTTTCGACCCTTTTCCTTTTTATACTCTTTGGTTATTTTAATTATTTTGGTCCTGTTACTTTTTGTACTTTTTGGTAATTTAAATTTTTTTGAACTTTTCTGTTCTTTTCTTTTAAGCGCTTTTTTCCTTTTTATTTTTTTTTGGTATTTTTGAATTGTGATCCTTTTTTGGTATAAATCTACATATTCCAGGCGATTAACTATCTTATAAAGTTGATTTAGATCCCCTCTTTTCCTCCTCAAGTCTAAAGTAGTCAAGTCCATTTGTCCAAGTCTTGTCTCATAACTTATATTTCTGTTTGCATTCGGTATTTTAGTGGCTCAGCGCTGCACTCTCTCCAGCAGTGGAATTCTCGATCTCTTTTCTCTTAAAAAAAAAAACAAAATATTCAAAAAATTCAAAAAGAATTTTTACTTTATAATATTCTCATTAATTTAATATCTTGTAATCCGATGTTTTTATAGTTTTGATAGTTTAATTTAATTTTTTAAATCTTCAAATTTTTTTACTTGTTTATGACTTAGCAAGGTTTTCTTAAAATTAAAATATATCACTGCATCATGGAAAAAATAAATAATAAAAAAATTTAATATCTTGATTAACCTTTTTAATAAAAATTGTTAAGCATTGATTGAATATTTATGCTCATTACATTACTAATATCAAATCTACAATATTGATCCAAAATAAGACTTGAAAATAGCACCTTTCAAAAAAAACATAAAAATGTTTCATTTAAACATTTCATGTCGCTAATGGAAACAAAAAATTTGAAATCATTTCGCGAGGTACATTATTAATTAAGGCTGAAAATTCGAAAAAAAAGATCAATAGAAAAAAAAGTGTATAGAAAAAAAATTCTCAAATTATCGGATCCAATTTTGCCAAAATGGACAACTTTATCTTGTATGACGAAATCTGTAAGTCAGATCACAGTGTTATTTACAAAGGCCGTCGTAAAGGCTCCATTAACTTTGTCGCCATTCATTGTGTAGAAAAAATTCTACGTCCTGAAATAACTAATTTGGTTCGCTTGACCTACGAAATCAGTCACAAAAACGTAATTAAATTCTACGAATGGTACGAGACCAGTAATCACCTGTGGCTAGTGGTTGAATTATGTTCCGCGGGAACTCTTGAATCAATCCTGGAACAAGATGTCTGTCTACCAGAAACTTCCATCAGAAACTTTGGTATAGACATGTGTGAGGGTCTATTTTACATTCACTCTCTAGGCATACTATTCGATGACTTAATACCTAGAAAAGTATTTATTATTTAATCAATAATATTAATTAAAAATTTATTAATTAATTAATATTATATATAATATATATTATATATAGTAAGACGGCCTAACCGGGTCACCTATTTTTTTGATAATTTTCCTAAAGACTCAGTAACGATAAAAAATGCGAAATTTAATCACTCATTTTGTCCGAAATTTTTGGGTCACCCGGTTAGCTGCTGGGGTTAATGGGGTGAGGGGTAATTCGGTTAATCCTGTTAACCCAACTGGCCAATTTTTCAACCGGTTAGTTCTGAAAATCACTCAGATGGGGTGGTCATGTATTTTCTAAAAGGTTAATATGGGTATAATGAGTTATTTTCAAGTTTTATTGTGTGGATTTTGGTAGTAATTGGGTGAATTTTGGTCCTAATGGGGTGATACCCTATTAACCGAATTGGCCCAAAAAATTGACCCCTTTAAAAAGTCCGTCTAAAAAAAAAGAAATATAAATTTTTATTTCTTTAGCAAATTCGTTTAACATTTTTTAGATTAAATGCCAAAAAAGGTGATTTAAATAAAATTAAAATATCTGAGATTTAAACCCTAAACCAAATGCATAATTTGACAGAAAATCACCCATTTTTACCAATTTTATTCTTTGACTCAAAAAAAAATTAGAAAAATTTTTTTTTTCTACAAGGGCATTGTGAATTTTGGTACAAAATTCAAAAACAAAATATTAAAAGTGCCAAAGCTTAAGTTCTGAAGGACCAAAACATGTTCTGTAAATTGTAGCAACTGATACATCCTTTTTACCACCAATATACTGATTCTGCAAGACTCTGCAAAATTTAGAAAATTGTGAATTTTAGTACAAAAAACAAAAACAAAATATAAAAACCTCAGATCTTTAATCTGGACCGATTAAAACATGTTCTGTAAATTGTAGCAACTGATACATCCTCTGTACCATCACTTAAAGTTGAATTGAATTTTAAGAATAATATCATATCCCAAATTTTGCCAATTTTCTGAGTTTTGCAGATTTATTGCAGAGTTTTGCAGAATCAGTATATTGGTGGTAAAAAGGATGTATCAGTTGCTACAATTTACAGAACATGTTTTAATCGGTCCAGATTAAAGATCTGAGGTTTTTATATTTTGTTTTTGTTTTTTGTACTAAAATTCACAATTTTCTAAATTTTGCAGAGTCTTGCAGAATCAGTATATTGGTGGTAAAAAGGATGTATCAGTTGCTACAATTTACAGAACATGTTTTGGTCCTTCAGAACTTAAGCTTTGGCACTTTTAATATTTTGTTTTTGATTTTTGTACTAAAATTCACAATGCCTTCTACAAGCTGTTTTTTATTTAAATTCTCTGGACACTAAATTACTTATTTTTAGAAAAAAAATCCCAATGCCTATTGAAAATTAACAATTTTCTAAGCTAATTTAAAAGTTGTCACCCCGTTCACACATAAAATAATTAGGCCGTCTTACTTTATATAATTAATTAATTTATTAATTAAAAAAAATTTTAACTTAGATCATGGTTGACGGTGAAGGAAAATTAAAACTCTCGGATTTTGGCTACGCAAAGGCCGAAGGAGAAGATCTTGAGCTTATTTTTAAAGAAACAATAGAAAACACGAATTATCAGTGGACAGCGTCAGGATCTCAGTCCAAAGAGCCTAGGTCTTACACGAAGCCTTTCGGAGACATATTATACATGGCACCAGAAGTTCTAAAGGGCGAAGAAAACACGTATTCAAGTGATCTTTGGAGTCTAGGGTGCATTTTATACAGAATGTATACTGGAAGCTGTCCCTTTGTGGGCGACAACAAGGAACATTCAATTCAAATGATTATCAATAAAGAGATGCCCAATCCTAAAGGAAACACTTTGTCAACAAAACCATCGAACGATTTTCTGAGTCTTTTAAAAGGCCTTTTGGAAAAGGATCCAAGCAAAAGATTAACTTGGAATCAACTGATTAAGCACCCCTTTTGGGAAAATAACTTGAAGCATTTGCATCAAGCTAAATCAATTGTTGTCGATGGTAAAGAAGAATTTTTGGAGGACAACGAAGAAGATGACAAAGCGTTGCCATTAAATTTTTCTCGTATGTCAACTGACAGACCGAGGACATCAACTATTATAGATCAAAAGCCGGAAGTTAATGTTTCATTTTCTATAAGGTGTTTTTTTTTGTTTAATAAAAATTAAATTATATTTTTTTTATTTTAGCTCAAGATTACCTGTTTCACCCCAATCGACCATACAGACTCGTAATCCTGTTCAGTGCAAAGACTCAGAATTGCGGAACAGCACCAGTACTTTGATCAGTCAAAATTTTGAGAAAGAAGACAATTTGACCGAGGCTTTTATTGATAGCTTTAACCAATATCGAAGTCTGTTCTTTTTACAAAGTGAATTGACCATGTCTCAAATTGTGGATAATCCGAAAATACAAAAGCCTGTGGCAATGAAATTCGAGCCCAAAGCAATGACTTTTATAAACTCCAAATGCTTCAAAGCAGAGAACTTTTTCAAAATTTCCAAAGATGAATGCACCAAAGTTATAGACACAATCAAGCAAAATACCAATGTGCCTAGTGACAAAACCGCTGGCGCTATAAAGCAAAAGCTTCACTTGATGAATTATATTGGGACACTGTGCTGTGAGTCAAATAGAATAGCTGATATGTTTGTCCAAGTTGAGTTGTATAGAGATTTGTTTGGTGTCATTAAAAATGGACATAATTTGGAGATGAAGATGAAAGCAGCTAGAATATTTGGTTTAATTTTTAATAAAGCGAAATTTTTGGATCCTGCCAAAGAGTTGACAGAGGTAATTTTAAATTGTTTTTTTTTTAATTAAATCTAATCTAGTTTTTAAGATAATTCAAAATTTAGTTGATGTCATTTCAACAAATCGAAAGGATTTGAAATTTAAGCAGGCTCTTTTGCCAGCATTGGGAGAAATAGTTTATTTTATTTGTTGTCAAGTAGTTTAATAGAACAAAATTCAATTTAATAAAATTGACAAATTTAAATAATTTTAGGAGGAAAAAATTGGAAAAGCAGTCGAAAATTGGACAATACCTTCTTTGGCATATGTTTTATTGATACGAAATATCGGAGTAAAAAATTTAAAAAAAAATTTATTTAATTCTTAATTTAATTATTTGTTTAGGATGATTTGGTTACTAATCATATAATATGTAAAATAATTCAAAATATTGCTTCGACCACAGCTGGAAATGTCAAAAAATTTATAAGCAATCCAGTTGAAATTGTTAACGTTCTTTGGTTGTGTTATAACCATTCTGCAAATAATGAAAATTTAAGAATTGCAGCATTAAATGTAACTATTTTAAATAAAAAAAAAAAGTAATTTTTTTTGTCAAGGCTCTTTGCATGCTCTCTTCCCATTCAATCGACATTTTTACCACCCTGATTGACAAAGCGGGTCAAGATCCCATTATTGATTGCCTATCTAACAATAATTATCAAATTCAACTACCAGTTTTGACAATGATGGCAATGCTTACTAATGAAACAAGTTCAAAAAATTTGCCTGAAAAAGTAATTTTTTTTTTAAGATAAAATTAAAAATTTTCTAAACTTGATAATGTTAAGAAATTGTTGCCAAAATTGGTACAAATTTATGAAAGTACAAGCGTTGCATGCCGCTCTAAGGCTTATATATTAACTTTTGTTTTGCTGAAGCAGCAAAGTGACCTTCTCTTACCATTCAGTCAGTCCAAGTAAAAATTCTAAAAAATTTTAAAATTTGTTTTTTTATTGTTAAAAATAAATTCAGGCTGATTAATTCTTTGGAAAGAGATATTAGAAAAAAATTTCCTAATAACGAAGAGAATGAATATATTCATAAAATTATTGACATGTTGGTTAATACAATTGTAGAGATATCTTCCACGATAATGGACGAAAATCTTTCTTGCTTGGAATCAGTTTTTGGTCGAAAAAATCCGTCAACAACCCAAACTAAATTGATCAAGAAATGTGTTCCGAATATGACTATTTTGAAAGTTCTCCTAGTCTCTCAAGTAAGATACCTTGTTTGTAGGAAATTTTAAGTTTAAAAATAATCTATTTAAATTCAAGACTTTTAGAGCGAAATTGATTGATGAAGATTTTGTCGAAAAATTTGGAAAATTGATCAAATTATCCAAGCTTATTAGTAATGGCGAGATTAATTTTGATGCGATCTGTGGTAATTTATATTTATATACAAAATAATTGATATTTATAGACTTTTTTTAAGGAGCTGATGTAGTCTCAGATTATATAGATTCAATTATTGTTATTCTAGAAACCCTGGTTCAAAATACTGAATTTTTACAAACTCAAAAACAAAAGGTAACCTTAATTTAATTTCGAATAAAGATGGGTATAAGAAACAAAATTAAATAAGATGAGATAAAAGAAAATATTATAATGATTAAAATTCAAAAAATATGGGCAATAAAAAAATTAGAAAAAAAAATTATTTTTGGTTAGTTCATTTACTTTTCAATTTTTTATCAGATTATTTTTTAGCTTATTTGTCATTTTAAATTGAATTGATAAATGCGAAACAACAAATTTTAAACGTAAAACTTGATGTTTCACAATTGACGGCGACAATTGAGAGTTTATAACAATTAAAATTTATTTTTAAAGAGTTATTTTTGAAAATTAATGAAAATTATTTGTTTTTGATGTAGATTGTTTGATAAGATCTATCTAGTATTTGAAATGATACTTTAAAGTAAAAAATTATGATATTTTGTCAATATCGCCACAATTTAGTACTATTCTTATTCGAATAAATACATTTGCAAGCATATTTAATTAATTTAATTAACAAAAAATAATCCAATTATTTTCGATATTTTTTTTTAATATAGGAAATAGTGAATTTTACAGAAAAATTGTAAATTTTTTTTAAGCATCACACTTTTTTAAATAACCGCCTTTCCTTGCAAATAAGAGCCCTCTTAGAGGTCTAAATTATTCATAAATGAAGCCACTATTTGGGGATCAATTATCTGATTTATTTGATGTTACTTTAATTGATTTTGAATTTATTTTTAAAAAATTGAATATGATCCATTAATATTTTATCTTATCTTTTTATTCCTTTTTATTTTTATGTCAAAAAATACAATTTAAAAATTTTAGATCTTCAAATTCATCATACCAGCACTGTTAGAAAATGTAGATTCACAAAATTCAAATTTACGAGTTGAAAGTTTGAAGGTGTTATCTGAATTTTCGAATGCTATTTTTAGTAATGTCAGTGATTGGGTTACACAAGACTTGAAAGAAGACTTCAAATACAAAATTGAAACTCAATTCTTTGACTTGTAACTTTTTTAAAAAAATTTTAAATTTTATTTTTATTTTTTTGGATAAGACTCGAAAATTTACTTAGTCAATCAGAAC
The DNA here is from genome assembly GCA_025491095.1 of Brachionus asplanchnoidis. Lineage (NCBI taxonomy): Eukaryota > Metazoa > Rotifera > Eurotatoria > Ploima > Brachionidae > Brachionus > Brachionus asplanchnoidis. The sequence goes on from JAILYF010000004.1 coordinate 4,220,345, forward strand.
CACTTCCATTCTTTTCACTTTTTATTACGCAGAGCATCTTAAACTATGATATCACATTAATTAATGTACTCAAAGTTAAAGATATCCTACCGAAATTAGTTAAATTGCTGCAAGTAATTCAAATTTTAATTTTAAAAGAGAAAAATAAAAAGTACTATTTTTTGCTTCTACCAGAACTATAGACACAAAATAGGATCAACTTTGGTGTCTAAACTTTTAAACATTTTATACATTTGGTCTGGTTCTATTGATCCCATGGATATGTATGACAATGGTATCATAAAAATATATTTTTTTTTAAATAAAATTTTAAATTTTCTTTAAGGATTAATTGAAATACTAAAGTCGCTGATTTTAGACATATCAAAAATTAAAAAGCTAGAAGATAGAGTAACTATCGAAGTTCTGATAGATATTCTTAAAATTATTGACAACTTGCTGAAATTCGTTTCTGACTTTGTAAAGAAGGCTCTTCAGGTAATCAATTTTTAAGTAAAGTTATTGGAGATTTTCTTTGAGATAATAAAATATCAATTTTTTATAAGCTAATTCAAAAAAATTCTCAAATTCTCTATTTAAAAACTAATTAAAAATATTGATATTTTTGTTCTCTAAGTAATTCAAGACCAGCAGCACCTAGAATTTTTATTAATATTTTACATTTTAAATAGGCTAAAAAAATTTCTGGATCTAATGATGTTTTAGCACAGCAAGCTGAAAAATTACTGCAAATGAACAAATCCTTAGTCAGTTGCAACTCATTTTTGATATCATTAGTATGTATTTTTTATCAAAAAGATCATTATATAATCACTTTTATTTTAGTTTGTAAATGAAGAACAGGAAATAAATGAGTTGTCAATAAAAATAGTTTGGATTATTATGCAGCTTTTCGGAGCTGAATGCAAAGACTTATTGACAGAGGACCACTTGAACACTTTAACGTAAGATTTTTTCAATTAATCATATTTTAAATTAAGTAAAAATATTTGGAATAAGTTTAATTAAATAAATTTTTTTAATTTAAGCATTGCAATCATGCATTCAAATTTAAAAAAACAAAAAATATTGCTAAGAATCGCCAAACGAATGGTCACAATAGATAAAAATAATCTAGAAACTTTCCAAACTATTGGACACAATTTTGTAGATAAAATGAAAATTTTAAAAAATTCGGCCAAGTAATTTTTAATTAAATATTTGAATGTCAAAAATTTTGAAAAAATTATCTTTTTTTTAGTTCTGAAGCTAACGTGGCTCTTTCAAGCATGATTGACGAAATTTTAAAATTTCTGATTTAAAATTTTTATATTTTTTTGCACTTTCATTTTCGTATATTTTAACTAAACGTGTCGAAGAGCTTTTGTTTATAATTGGTATCGAATAAATTGTTTGTTTAAGTTCTTAAAAAAATAAATTTCACAAAATTGCTGCAACACTTTCACTTAATAAAGTTAAGTGTTTTAACACAATTTAGGTACTCATAAAAATTGTATGCTGTAACCAATTAAATTAAGGATAATTTCAAAAATTTATCTCTTATGTAAACAATTGTAACTACTAAAATAAACATTATACCTTAATTAGAGACGCTTCTAAGTTTGTTTTGCTTACTACTCTTATCTAATAAATTGGTTTAATCAAAATAAATTTAAAAAATAAAAGTTTATAATATTTTAAAATAAATAATATTTTTTTCGTTCTCTTTTTTATCAATTGATCTAAAAATGCTTTTTTGTTCCAAATCTTTTGGCTACCATTTTTAATATACAATAAAGAACAAACATAATCAAAAATATTAATTTTTAAATTTTTTTTAGATATAATTAATTAATAAATTTTCAAAATTTATTAAAAAATAAACAATTTTATATTAGATATTGAATTAATATAAATTAAAAAAAAAACTAAAAATAAATTTTCCAAAAAATATTTTTGTTATTATTTTATTTAAATTCTAGAAAATAAATAATTTGATAAACTTAAAATAAAACTTTGATCAAATTCTTTAAGTCGTAAATTTACTGTTATATTAGAAACAACGCAATCAACAAGCCGATTTAAAATTGATTGAAACTATTTAATAAAACCTTGCTGAATTACTGAAATTTTACTGATTTAAAGAAAAATAAATTATAAAGAAATAATAAATGAATGCTTTATTCATAGTTAAACTATATTTAGATTTACTCTGATTTATAAAAAGCTTAATAAATTTATTGATATTTTTCATTTATTATTTACTTCTTTAAGCTTCAACAGATCACAAGACTTGTATTAAAATATTTTCTTCATATTTCCAAACCTCATTTAAAAATTATTAAATTGAAAATTTGAAAATCAATCATTTTTTTTTCAATTTGAATCAGAAGACTATTCTCCAATCCAAAATGCAGAATATTGATTAATTTTTTTATTCACAAATATATATTTAAAAAAATTAATAGAAAATAGCAAAAAATCTTTATTAATACCATTCAAGACGATTTTTTAAATTAAAAGAATTAGTCGTAGTGGCAACTATTTTATATTAATACCTAAGGCGCTATCTTTATAAAAAAACATAAGTTTATTTAGAATCATTGGATTAAAAAGAAGCCGAAAAACTTTAAAAGTTTGAAAATGTAAACTAGAAAGTTTTAAAATGACACAACATTCTAAAAATATAAAAAGAATTATAAGTCTTGGAACTGTTTGTATATTTTTTCAATTTTTTTATTTTTTTGATTGAAATCTTGCCGCTTTAAAGTAAAAACGCAAAAAGAATCCTATATAATTGTAAATTAATATGAAAAATAATAATTTTAGATTTATTAGTTCTGAAACAAATTCTCTTTCCTATTTAAATGCTAGCAAAGAATTTTTATATAAAATATTGAATATCTTTTAAATAAAATTTTATTAAAATTTATAATAAGGCTTAATGTAATTAAATTGAATGCTCAGTCTTTAAGTTTACTGATTTAAGGTGAAATCAAAACATTTAAAATTTTTTAAGAAAACAATAATTTTTCATGCTTATAGATCATGGTATCAATTATCAATTATTTAATTTTTTATTAGTATTAAACGTTTGAAAAATTGATAGTTTAATTTCCTGGAAATTTTAAATACAATATCATATGGATGTAAAAAAATTTTATTTTTCATCTAACTTTTAAATTAAAATTCAAAAAGATTTTAAATTTTTTAAACATTAACTAAGGTAGTGGCGATAGTAAGTAGCAGTATTAGGTAAATTCTTTATATTTTTTAGCAAAATTTCAGATTTAGCTCAATTTTCTTTATAGAAAATTTCTTAAAAATTAAAAAGGCTAATTGTATTGCATTCCAAGCGATTTTTCCTATTTGGCCTCGGCTTTTGACCAAAAAAAATTATTTACCAAAATAGTTAAATTTTAATTTAATTTTATAAATCATTTAAAAAATTTAAATTTCTAGCAAAATTTCATTTATTAAAGTAAAATAACTTAACTGAGCTTTAATTTATCTTTATATTCATCTTATTCGCTAAATATTTCTTGTTCAGGATCATTTAATTCAATATTTTGATTTCTAGAAATTTTTAATTTCAATAACTTTTTATTCAAACTCAAGAAAAATGATAAGAGAATTGAGAATATATCACACAATAGAAAATTTAACACAAAAAAATTGTAACAAAAATACTAAAAATAATTGTTTTTTGGTTTTTTACTTTTGGTGATGCAAAAAGAATAAATGGTCCTTTTTTTTCTCTTCAATTTCAAATAAATTATTGGCTCTAAAATTAAAATGTCATTATTCATTAGTGGTTTGCCCATGGTGCAATGGATCTCTAAATTTCAAGATAAATTTGGATTAATTCACATTGATGAACATCTAAATTAAAATTTTACTCCAAGACCAATATCCAATTAAATTAAAAATCAAGTCAAATATTACTAATTAAGGATATTTAGTCAATGCACCCAGGGCTATTGAGGAGACATGCTGCTGATGTTTATCTAGCATGTACACGTACATTATCTTCTTGTCCAAATCTTTGCCTTGTAACTAAAAAATCATCGATCAAGTCTAATCAATTAAAATTAAATGTCTATCAACGAAGTAAACAAAAAAAAAAACATTTAATTAAATTGTTTTTAGGCTACGAGAAAAGCCATTGCAATGTTTTTAGCTGTCCAAAACCAAAACTGCAAATGTAGGCTCTTAGCTCACAATTTTATTTAGGTGAATTATACAAAAAAGCATCATAGATTTTGTTGATTGATTAGTTTTATAAAAATTGTTTTTACCTTGATGGCCAATCGCATATTTTCTCAGCCAAAACTCGATTGGTCATCGAGCCCACAAAGCTGAGCATCGATTGGACTCTCTTTTTTTTTTCCTATTTAAGCTTAAATAAATATTTTTCTAAGCCAACATTTCAAAATTTGAAGAAATATTTTTCTTAACTATTTTATTAACTATTTACACAGCGATTTGAGACAAATAATAATTATAAAATAATAACTACTGAAAATGATTTCAAATTACGAACATTTGCCATTTAACGCCAACAACTACATGGGCCACTCGAACAACCTGATACATACGGACATCCAAAACTACCCACTGATTGCCCACAGCCAACCATCTCAAGCCTACCAGCCATCTTTCAACCCACCCACCTTCAATGGCACCAAGTCCCACACACAACAGCCCAACAGGAAAAAAGTCAAAAAAGACAAAAACAGACTTAAGTCACAGATAAGCGAGGCCGAGGCCAAACAAGCGATTGAAAAAGGCCTGGTCACTGAGGTGGACCATGTTGACTTGAGCCATTTTAGCGGCACATCGACCATTTCTCAGCAAAAGCGCCGCTTTGCCGAAGTAAAGCCGCCCTACTCATACATCGCCTTGATCACCATGGCAATTGAGAGCTCGCCCACTGGCATGATGACTCTGAACGAAATCTACCAATTTATTGAAAACAGATTTCCATACTTCAAGGAGAACACACAACGCTGGCAAAATTCCATCCGACACAACCTGTCCTTGAACGATTGCTTTTTGAAGGTGTCCAAAAACGCCGGCAAGCCTGGCAAAGGCAACTACTGGGCCCTGCATCCCAAAGCCGGTGACATGTTCGGCAATGGAAGTTTTCTGCGAAGATCGAAGCGTTTCAAGACGTCGTCACCGCAGAAAAAAGATGAGCTTAGTATTTCGTCGTCGGCGTCCACGTCGCCCACTCTGTCATCTTCCTCGTTGTCCAATTCGTCCGTTTCGCCTGCCACCCAAGACAAGCCCGTCGAGAACAGAAAAGAGACAGCCTTTGGTCAAGCCATGCCAAGTCAGCAAGTTTCCTCCGCGTTTAACTCGTACAGCGAGTCGCACAGTTCAATGTTCCCACCAAATGGTCTTTCGTTGTTCCAAAGTTATGACCAGTGTTTCAACGCGGCCAGCTACACTTATCCCAGCATGTTCTATTCTTCTTCGAACTTGAACAACAGTTCGTCGAGTAGTTCGGAAGCGTCCGCTAGCGGCATTGCTGCAAATTCCTACGAGTTGAGTCAAAGCTATGCTCAGCAATTTAGCCAGCCATTTTCGGCCAACAATCAGTACTTTGCCAATCAGAACAGAATTCCCCTCGGACAGGCATACAATGGAGCTTTTTAAATTTATGTTTTGTTTTTTTAATTCTGTTATAAATTTATTATTTTTTGTCGGTGATTTTAATTTTTTAATAAAAATTTAAATTGTTATTTGTTTGTTTAATATATGTTTTTTTTTTAAATAATTATTTAATTATTTATGTTTTAATAATAAAGAAAATATTAAAAAGAGGAGGGTTTGGGGAGATAAAAGAGCTGGCGAAAGTTCTTAAAGTTTTAACTTGATTACAGTTGAGTAATTTTTTCTTTTTGTCTATAGCGAAAGATTAAAATATTTAACTTGTCTCAAGGATAAAACTTAATCATTTAGAGATTAGAATTCTTGCAAAGATTTACTCAATTCGATCTATTAGTCTTTTGATATTGACTTTTTGGAAATCAAAAGGCTAGCTTTCGTAAGATCAAGTCGCCTTTAAATTTTTAATCTTACAAAATAGCGCACTTGAACACTTTCAGGACTTTTTTATGCAAAATTTTTTAATTCTCGTTTTATTTTTAATTTTTTTTTACCTAAATTAATCGGTCGAGTATAATTTATCAACAATTAATTTGTCAACTGTAAATTTTGTCAGCAAATATTTTATCAATTTTTGAATAGAAAATAAAATTGTCAACAGAATAAAAAATCAACAGTATATTTTGTCAACATTTTTATAATTTTACATTAAATTTTAGGATTTTTACTTTTGGAACATTGGTTAAAGGGTAAGACGGAAATTCGCTGATTGTTTGACTATTTAGACAAGTATTAATAATTAGAATCCTGCTTTAAATCTTATGTTTAAAGTCATTTAGCATGTACTTGCAATTTGTATCGATAAAAAAGTTGTACTGTTAAAAAAAAAATATAATTCAAAATATTAAAATATTATTTCAAAAAATATTTATTAAAATGTTGACAAATTATACTGTTGATAAAAAAAATGTTGATAGAATATTCTGCTGATAATTTTTTTGTTGGCAAAATGTACAGTTGATAAATTAATTGTTGATAAATTGATTTCGCCCAAATTAACCGAAACATTTATTAAAATTCTCTTTTTGAATTGTATTTTATGTTTTAACTGCGAGTCAAATCCATCCGAACAATTTAAAAAATAATAATAAAATATCTTTAGAATATTGTGACTTTGAAAAAAAAAACTATCAGATTAACTGATAAAGATTATCTATTAAGACAAAAAGGGGATTAAATTTTCTTCGGTTGACATAACTTGAAGCTTTTTTTTGGCCTAGAATTATTAGAAGTGATAATGGATCTTTTTTTCCTAAAAAGGTCTCATTTCATAGAAATGATGTATTTTTTTTCTCTATTTAAATTCTAAAAGAAATTTATGAACATTTCTCAATGTGGCCACAAGAAAGGACTAAATTTCAATTCAATTCGCCCAATGCTCTCTATAATTAATTTGTAAAAATAAACAAATTTTGTGTCTTTGTTTGGAAAATAACTTCCAGTAAGTAGAAAAAAAAATATTAGAATTAAAAAAATTTATTTTTATTTATTTATATATATAAAAAAATTATATTTATCATTTTTCCTTAAATAATTAAGCTAGCTTAAAGGAGTTCAGAATAACTTTTATCATTTATCATAATATTAAACTGTAATAAAGATTTTTGTTTATCTATTTTCCATTATTTGAACTAATTTTAATTAAATTTGATTTAAAGAAATCCATACAAAATTTTATATATTAGTCAAATGATTTTAATAATAGCCCCCCAAATTTTTGGCTAAGATAATGAAAAATTTCGGATGGCATTTGGTAGTATTTTAAAGTTTGATTATAAAGAATTCTGTAAAAAATGTTATATTATTATACATTTTAGGATTGTTTAAAAGTGACACCTATTTTCAAGTACTATCATTTGTCCTAAGAAATTTTTTTGGGCAACTTAAAGTTACTCTTTTGCTTTGATATTAAATTTAATGTTATAAAAACCATAAGTAAATAATAGATAAGTAAAAATTGAATAAGAGGTATCATTTTTATAATTTTTTTTTAAACCAAGATTAGGTTTTTTATAAAGATCGATGTAATATAAATTCAAACAGATAAAAAATTGAGTTGGATTTTTTTGAAGCGTTATTCCCAAGAGTTAAATGAAATTAATTAAATAGTTATTTTTTAATTCAATTAAGAAAAAATTGTCAAGGAACAACTTTGGCTGATTGAAATTGATACTTGGTTCTTCCTTTCAGTCACATTATAAAAATTTAGCGAATCAAATAAAAAAAATTTGAAATCAAACACCTAAATTAAATTTCGATTCAAATCAAATAGTTTTAATTTTTTTCTTTTCAATTTTAAATTTCCGAATTGAATAAATATTAAAATTTATTTTTATTAAATTTTTATTTTTTATAAGTCTTCCATTGAAAGGTTCATTTTTTCGTGTTTTTTTTTTAACTCAAAATAATAAAAAAAATGCTAAGTAATAAAGTTGTATTAAAAAAGAAGATAAAATCTACCTAATTCCAAAAAGATTTATTGTTTTGAAAAATGTATTCAAAAGATATGATTTTAAAAATTTGGTTTTAGTGTTAAAAGCCTTAATATAAAGAGTAAAATTATTTGTGTAAACAATTATGCATACTTCATAAATTTCGACAAGCACTCATAGATTAGGTCTTTGATGAAAACATTAAATAAATAATTTACTAAACTGTGTTAGATGATAAGCTGTCACATCATTGAACTTGTTTCTTACATCCATTTTCAATGACAGTAGCAAATGTTATGCAACTATTATTTATTTATTATATTTAATTGTCTGAACATAACTAAAGCTTCTTAACTTCTTTCATTAAAAAAAATACATATAAAAATCAAAAGATGAAAATAAAATAAAGTTAAAGTAAAATAATTGAATTTAAAAAAAATAAATGAATTGATATAATTCATGACAAGTATTTAACTTTTCAGGAAAAAAATAAGAATTAGTAATATTTCTCACTCAACTAAAAAAGTCTATTCGAGTGTAAGTTTATTTAAGGCATCTTAATGTAGAATGTTGGAGGGAGTATGATATTGTAATAATTTTGTTTAGGTCTAAAATCTGTTTTTAAAAAATTTGTTAGCTCAAAAAATTTTTATATTGCAGTTTTTTAACCAGTCTGTGCAAAAACCCAACAATTCTTCAAAGCACTGTTAAAATTAAATTTTACTAAAATTTTATTTTAACTTTATTTATGAGAATAAATAATAATAAAAATAAATTGGGGTGATAAAAAATTTGTATCAGCTGATAGATATTGTAAAACGAGTTTTACGCATTAAAACGGAATTTTTTTTTTCAATTTATGTTTTTGTTCTTTGTTCCAAAATTCACAATGGCACAAAGAGTGAAAGTTTAAATATTACAGTTATTAAATTTTAATTCACTTTTGAAATAAAAAAATATTTGTTTCTTTATTTTTTTAATGAAATAATACAAGATATTAAATGATTTCAAAAAAAAAAATTTTAATCTTTTTCGCTTTTGAGCCATTAAAGGGATAAAAAGATTTATTAACTAGATTAATTTCAAAGAGTCGATTTATCATTATCCTATTGAAGATTCTGAATTAAAAAATAATGTTTAGAACTCTAGTTCATTTGTCCTAGTTTTTCTATTTTTTTTAATCTATTAAAAAGTACAAGTATATCAACTAAAACAATTTTGTCAAATCAAATTCGATTTTTAAATCATCATTCAAAATACTAAAAATAAAAAGAAATCTTTTTTTAAATACCTTACAAAAACAATCACAAAATAAAGTACAATTGAATAATTTAATTTTAAAAGCAAAATATGTTTTTAAGGAATAATTTAAGTTTTATAAAAGGGAATTTAAAGAAGAAAGTTTTGAAAACTTTCTCGTTTAGCTTTCAGTGAAAGCCTGCTTTCATGAATTCAGTTTATTTTCAGTATAAAAAAAAAATATTTCCTAAATATAAGTAGTCGAACCCATTTTGATCAGAGTTGTTTAGAAAAAAAAAATTTAAAGTCCGGGCTTTAAAAATTTTTTTTAATGACTTGTACTTTTATTTGGGACTTTTAAACAACTCTGATTTTGATATATAATCCGTCAGAGTCAATCTATCTTTATGAAAAAAAAATAATAATAATAAAATAATTTTTTTTTCCAATACACACAGAATTAAATAAATCAACTAAATTTTTGTCTACGAATTTTCAATTGAAAAATACATAAATTGCTAATTGCATAAAATGCGTATTTTAATTCTAATATATGATTTTATAATTTAATGAAATCTTACAATTATAATTTTCCTGAAAATTGTAAAAGTAATTCACTGATTTTTTCGATTGTCTAATTCAAATTTTGAAAAAAGTTTTGAGCGATTAAACTTCTTTGGGTATTATTTTTAATTAATAATTAAGGAATAAAAAAAGTGAACACAAAAAATTAAGAAAAAATATATAAATATAGGGAAGAAAAAACTGAATCATCTGATATTTTTGACAATTCTTTTAATAATAATAATAATAATATAAGTTACAACAAGCTAGCAAGCTAGACTTGCGAAGAAGGGAAACAGTAGGATCCCATCTATGGTAACTGTGGTATGTAATAATAACAATAACAATAACAAAAAAAAAAAAAAAAAAAAAAAATTAAAAAAAAACAATTCATATACTCCTTCATACTTCATATACTACATATACTACATCACCATTGCATTTTGAATTTTAGATTAATCTTTTTCTTTTTTCTTTGTTTTTCTTTTCAAAAAGAAAATAAAAGAAAGACTCTTTCTTTTATTTTCTTTTTCTACTCTTTAGATTTTTAGACCGATCCAATCATCAAATTAACCAGATTAGTCAAGCTTCATACAGATCCATTTTAGAAACATCTTTAAGACCTTAAATTGTTTTTGTAACTAAAATTACTTTTTTATCGTTAAAATAAATTTACTTTATATAAATGCTAAATACATACAAAAAAAATCTTAATAAATTAAAAAACTTTTTTGACATAAGAATTATTTCTAAAAATTATGATTGAATTTTTTCAGCTAATTGCTAAAACAATGGACACTCAAGAAACTCAAGCAATTGCTTTAGAACTAGAGTAAGTCGTAATCAAATACCTTGCGATTTAATCTAGTTCTTGAGCAGATAAGTTTTCAAATATTCAAGATATTTAAATTTTTCTTTCAGACTCAATATTTCTTTACTGAAAAAGTTTTAATTAATATTTTTTTTATCCTAACAAAGTCGTTATACAATTAAATTTATTTTATGTAGTTATAAGTAAATTTTCAAAAATTTACCAGAATAGTTTATCTAATTTTGATGTCAATTTAATAAAATATTACCATTTTATTTTTGAGAAAGATTGAAAAAAATTATAATGACCAAAATTTTACTTTTTCGATATTCTTCTCTATTTAAGGCTCGCGCGGGTCAAAACAACATCAATATCTGAATAAGACTTTTTCAACTACATATTCTTATTCTGAATTAAAAATGTGTACTAAATCATGACATTTTTAGAACTAAAAGGATACAAAGAATAATTTTGGTGCTTATCTTTGAGAGGTAGTAGCCAAACATATAATTTTCCCCCCAAAAAAACCTTTCCTAAGTTTTTACATATGCAGAATATGTGATCAAATTAGTCAAATTCAGTTACTGCTGTAATAGTGACCTCCGCGAACCTTAAAATGCTATTAATTATTTTATTATAATGATTATTTTAATTTATTGATAAATTAGATAATAATTCAATCAGATTATGACATTGTAATTGGTGAATGCACTAATGTAGCAAGTTTCCTACGGTTCTTAGTTTTGCAGAGAATGAATATATATTTAAGAACCTGTTTTTTACCTTAAACAACTTAATCTTTATCTATATAAAGCACTTTCATAATAAAATATTAGGGTCTTGCCTAAAATGTGAACTTTATGTTCACCAAATTTCTGTTCACAAATTTTGTGACCAAAGTAGTTCACATAAAATAAAAAATGTTCACCAAATTTTTAATTTAAAATAAAGACAAAATTAAAAATCTTTACTTTGTTATGCTTGTTGAAATTTACAACTATTTTTTTTTTATTAAGCTAAAAAATTTAATTGCATCATTTAAAAATCAAAAAGCTAATGTATTAACTTTTATATCCCAAAATATTAATTTTACAAAGAAATTAAAAAAAGATGACTGAAAATATCGATTTAAAAATTTTGCCAATCCAATCATGCCAATCCGGTGCCATGTGAGACTTGTGGAGAATTAATGAAAAATATTAAAGGAGTAAAATTGCATATAGCAAAAAAGCATAAAAATTAAAAAATTATTTATGACAATATTTTATTTTTTTTTATCAAAATTAACATTTAAATTAATTTTCACATAAAAAAAATTTAGTTCACGAAAAATCAAATTTTTTTTTTTAAATTTACTTTGGTCACAAAATTTGTGAACATAAAGTTCACATTTTAGGCAAAATACTCATGGTCACATTTTTTGGTGAACTTCTGTTCACATTTTAGGCAAGACCCAAATATTATTATTCTGAAATTTGATAAATAAAATGCCAATTGAAACTTTCAGAATTTAAAAAATCAATTATCTGATTTGTTTTATTTTAAAAATCATTAGCAAGCTTCATTTTTTTTATTTTTTATTATGTATTGATTACAATGCATATAAAATTTCACAACTAAATTATAGAATTTATTTAAAGTTTTTGGCTGAGGCCGCTTTCCGACCACTTCAGTGCGCTGTGAAATAAAGCGCACCGTAAAAGATATGTACAATTCAATTAAACTAAGTTAAATTTGCCTCTAAAAAATACGTAAATAAAAATAACTAAAAAAATACAAAAATAAAAAGAAGTAAATTATCATTTGTCTATTATATTCTATTTATCTCCGCGGTTAAATTTTATCAATTCAAATAGTTTGAAACGTATCTCATTTCGGTTCTTCATGTCAAATACTTTATTTATCTTGTCCACCATCTCATTGTCTTTGCACATAGCTCGCATTTCCGTCTTGGTATAGTATTTGTTAATGCTGCAAAAGTCAAGCAGATCATCAAAGCTTTAGATGATTTATACTTAATAGATTTTTTATGCTATCATGTATCATAAATGTTTTTTATAAAAAAACAGACGACAATAATTACTTCTTTATTTACTTATTTAGCAAAAACATTATTTTAAATGTTTATTTCTAAATTTATGACATATGGAAAAAAAAAATATTGTCATAGAAACGAAAATTATTTAAGTAATTTTCAAGCTTTATTTTTAGTAAATTTTTAAAACTATCTTATTAGATTTTAATCTATTAATTCTCTGATCTTGGTAATGAACAGGTCAAGTAACAAGGGTAGCAACCAGCAATTGAATATCTCAAAGATATCCGGAAAAAGTTCAGATAAATTTGGTGACACATTTCAAACAAATGGAGACATTTCTGAAACACTGTAAATATCCTTAATTATTTGAAACAAATTTATATTTTGTTATCAATATTTTAAGACAATTCGAAACCCAAGCTGCACGAGTGATTGAACGAACTTGGTTGGCATACAGAGATAAGCAAATGTTTAGATTACTAAAGCATGCAATTTGTGCCGCGGTATATTATTGCAAATTTTTTTTTTAATTCTTCTTTTAATCCTTTAATTTTTTAATATTAAAAAGGAATATTCTTTGTCAAAGGAAATTCTTAGAAAAGTAGCTCCACAAGAATCAAATTTGCTAAATGATCCTATTTTTAATGTTAAAATAAAATTTCGGTAAATTTCTAAAATAAAACATTTATTTAGATTAAGTTTATAAAATAAAGTTTTGCTGGTTCGGAATTTCCACCGTTCATTGTATTTAAAATTTTTGCTCAAACCCATCAAGGAAAGAGGGCTAAGTATTTGACTGGCAAAGAAATGATAAAAGCCTCCTCACCTGTAATTAAAAAATTACATTTTTTTTAAATTTAAATTAAGAATAATATGATTAAAGGCCGCGATTGAGTCGTGTAACCAAATGGGAAATAGACAGTACTACAATTTAGTCATTTATGACCGACTTCAGCAAGAATCCAATGGTAAAATAGCTGATAAGGACAGCATAGTTTGCTTAAAAGATTATATGCAAGTAAAGTTTTGTTCAAATTAAATTTAAAAAAAATTCATTTTTATCAAAGTATGAGAGTGTTTTAGATGACTTACCAGCTTATGTAGGTGGTAGATCAAATCAATGGAGAAAATTAAACTTATCTGGTAATTTATTAATAAAAAAATGTCAATAGGAAAATAATAAAATTTTTAGATTTACCACGTTATACAGTATTTTATGATGTGTTAAATTATGCTTTTAATAAAAAAATTACTTCAAATTTGGAAAAAAATATGCCCATACTGCTAAGGCCTCCTGTTAATCCAGATATTCAGTTGGAACAAATACAGCTCATTTCAAAACTTGAGTATGTTTAAAAAAAATTGATCTTATTTTAAAATTTACATTTAAATTTTCAAGAATACCCGATGACTCATTTAATCCATCAATATCGTATCTGAATAGTTCAAATTACAAAAGCAGCTTGTCACAAGTATCAAGTCGAAGATCTAAGAACGCGTTGAGCAAAGTCTCTAAAATGAAAAAAGCTTACCAAATAGCCCGTTCAGAAACACTGAACACAGATGTTGATATTCCTAGTGGTGGCAAATACAGCGATTCTTTCAAAGTTCCGGAAGAACTAAATGACGATTTTGAGGCCGAAGTTAAAAATTTATACATGTGGACCAAAAATTTGTCCATAAATGATGATTATTTGAGTGATGCCATCAAATTTTAAATTAAAGTTTGTTAAAAATTGAAATTGAATGTTAAACAAATGTAAATTTATAAATAAATAATTTAATGAAAAAAATTACTAACAAATTTTTATTTTAAAATAAACTATATTTTATTAAATTTGCCTTTCAATCAAAATTAACATTTCAAACTTTATAAGACAATTATTTAATTTCTTTCAAAACCTTCAACTTCAATAGTTCAAGGTGGTTGAGAGTAAAATTTAAAATCTCAAATTCTTTCAATTTTTACACAATTGAATGTTTACAGAAAATTCGTTTATTATTTCTCGAGAGCTTTTCGAATTAGAAAACTTATGATAGACCTAATATTCAATGGATTCCAATGAATTTTGTTCGCCCGGATCCAAAACAAACAGTTTTGGGCTTTTAGATGATCAAGCGATGCAAGGTAAATGAATATTAAAAAAAATTAAATTCATAAATTTTTTTTTTAAATTACAAGATTTATCGCTTGAAAATTTACACAAAATCAGAGATAAGCCACCCATTCCATTAAAACAAATCAATAGTCGAATTTTGCAGGAGCGAAATTTTAACCATGACAAGTCTCTGAATTTCAATCCAACCGAAAATCCAGATCAAACTCAAGAAAGTGTTCATTTAAATGAATCCGATTTAAAACAGCTTGAGTATGATTTTACTCTAGATGTCGACGATGATGATGATAACGATGAAGATAAAGAGAATTTAAAAAAAAATGATTCTAAAGATATGTCAAGATATTTTGCTCATAGCTTTTCCAAAGCTGATTTTACCAATGTAAGTCCAAATAACATGACCAATCTGGACAAGAGTGTCAGCAAAACTTTATACAACAATTCTAGTGACAAAATAAATAATGATTTATTGGTAAGAAAAATTTTCTAAAAAAAAATTATTTTTTTAAATCCCAGTACCAAGTTGTGCCATAAACCAAGCAAATATTTATACTTAAGTTCAATCAAAGATTCATAAAATAAATCTTAAACTTTTTTGTTAGTTTTCGAAGTTTGATTTTATCTATTGAAATTTTATAAATTAAAAATGATCACAAGAGACTTGTAACAATTTTCTTTTAAATAAAGATTATCATCAATTGATAGTCATGATGTTGTAAATTAAGTGTTTTTTAAAAAATTAAAAAACATCTTCTGTTTTTTCTGATTTGGTAATTCTTATATTATATTTTTATTTTGATGGGGGTTTCTTTTGTTTGTAATTAGAAATTTTCAAATTAAATTACAAAACAACAAAATTAAATATTTTGAAATGCTTCTTTTGAAAAAATACAAATTTATTTTAAGATATTTGAGGTCAATATTATAAAAAAATTTGACCTTGTATACTTGCTTATTTTCATGATACAATTTTATGCCTATGGTATTAAAAATTTTACTGAGTATAAAAAAATTAATAATTAATAAACTACCGTATTCCCTCCTTCGATTATGCTGCACTTGGTAATCTGAATTTCAAATACAAGTTCTACAAAAATTTTTTATTTTATGATAAATTAAAATTAAAGTTAATAAAATATATTTAAAAAAAATACTGCAATTTAGTGCAACATACTTTTTTGCCCATTTTTTACCAAAAATAATTTTCTGAGGTTAAAATAAAACAATAAATAGAACATCTATAAGATTGGAATTGATTATTGATTTGATTTACTAAAAAATTAAAATAAATTTTTTTTTTAGGTAAAAAAGGTTCAATAAAGTATGTTGCACTTTATTGAAGTATTTTTTTCAATACATTTTATTATCTTTAATTTTAATTTTCCAAAAAAGGATAACTTTTTGTTCAATTTGTATTTGAAATTCATAATACCACTGCACTTCAAATTAAGAAATGCTTCAAAGACCATGCACCAAAGTAAATCTCGGCAATGTTGAAACATTTTTGATTAGGAACTCATGGTCTAATAGTATAACCACGGGTTTATTTCCGCATCAAACTCTGAAATTCTTAATTTAATGTATCATCAAGACTTGAGTAGCAAAAAAATCGAAATAATAAAAAATTAATTTTTCTAATATTTTATTCTCTTAATTCTTGGTGCTGCACCAAATGCATGAAAAATAAAAGAAATATTTTTTGTCTTAAACTCAAGTCTTGATGATACATTAAATTAAGAATTTCAGAGTATGATACGGACACAAACCCTTGATAATACTATTAGACCATGAATTCCTAATCAAAAATGTTTCAACACTGGCAAGATTTACTTTGGTGCATGGTCCAAAAGCGTGTCTTAATTTGAGGTGCAGCATGATGGAAAAAGAAAAAATTTTTAAATAAATTTTTTTAAAAGATAAATGAGTCCCCTGGTATATTGTATAATAGTGGTAACTTTGAAAATTTCAAAATGGACAATTCAAATCAATCAGCGAGAATAAACTATGATAGAATGGACGAACTAAACAGCCGAACCCAGAATAGTACAATTAATTTTTCCATGGACATAGATAATTCCAAAACTCCAGAAGTCAGTCTAAATAAAGACACATTGGACCAATATCCTAAAAAACTACCATCTGCACGAGATGCAATCTTGTCCAATGACTCGCTTAATAGAATGTCCACAAGCTTTAATCTAACGGGTATTGATGACACCACTTCTTGCCTCAAACAAATGAGTTTATCAAAAGAGGACAATCACCGAACCAAAAATGACTCAACTCTCAATTTTTCATCGAATCTCTCAGACCACATGCAACAATTTATCCAACAATCGGTCGAAAGAGCTAAAAGAATTGGTCAATCTCACCTGTTGAATAACTCCAATGAAGACTACCTAAATTTAATTTCAAAACCGAACAAAGAGATTCGCTACTCGACATCAACTGTCGGACCTGATCCAAAAAATGCTTCATTCAACTTCACTCAGGACATTCCCTTGACTCCGTCGAAAACCTTCAATCAAACGCTGGAGCCTCAAGAAGAACCAAAGATTATTAAAGAAGTAAATAGCAAAAAATCACAAAATCCTTTCAGTGATAGCATACACAATTCAGAGGAAGCTGTGCCAGTTGCGTCATCAGATCCATTCGACTACCCGTTTGATAGTTCGCTGGGAAATTTTGGCCTCATTAAAAATCTAGAGCCATCTTTTACCCAATTCAAACAAGTCGATGACTTTTTGGACCAATTGAACCAGGACGAACAATTGAACCGCAAAGAATTCGCGGACAATGAACTTACACTTGTAAATCAAACATCAGCCAATTCTTCAAATGATTCCAATTCGAGCAAATGGTGGAAAAATCCGGACCCAGTGCAACCAAACAATTTGGAAGTAACAAATATGTCCAATGAATCGGGAAAAAAAAAAGTCAATGTGGAAGAATTTTTTATGGGAAAATCTGAAATGCCAAGTTATTTGACAGAAAAAAAATCTGACGTACGCTTGTCCGATGCTAGCAGGATTGATAAGGATACCAATGTTGAACAGAACGACCAACAAAAAGACCAACAAGAGCCCACTACCCCTCAAGCCTACGATGATATAACATTTTCGCACAACCAAGGCTCAACACTATCCAGCTCAAATTTTTCATTCACTCTAAACTCGAGTGACACTGGCGAATTTATTCTGCCAAAGAATCCCACAAATAGCAAGAATGTGGAAAAGCCAAAGCAGGAGGGTCAGCTGAAAAATTTGGATAAAATAAATGAAGAATTGGACATGGTTCAGAATAGATTGGCGAGCAGGCACCAAATTAGTGAGCCATTGATGTCTTCGTCAATGAGTCAAGCAAATAGGAAGTCAATGATGATAGATGAGACCATTTCGACAATAAACTCATCGGACATATCTAGCCAAAAGACTTCTAGGCACAAGGACAGCAAATCGAGCAAAGAGTCAAAAAAATCCAGCGGTTCCTTGACAAGTACGCCTTCCAAAATGAAAAAATCCATTTCGGAGAGTTCCAATTTGAATCGCTTGACAGGCACTAGTCTAATGGAAAAATTTTACAAATCAGAAAATCAAGAGAGCTTTATATCGTCGATTCCTGAGCGCAATGATTCCACATTGACGTCAAGCCACAAACACAAGAATACCAAACTGGTCAAAAAGCAAAAGAATGCTGAGATTCAAACAGCTCAAGAAGAAAAAATACAATCAATGTCGAATGTTTCATCAACTTCGTCCTCATCTTCTGATCCTTCGAACAGTCTAAGTGGCCAATTTAATGTTATCAATAATCTGGCTGCAGCTATGATTAATAGCTCGACAAATTCGAACAATCCTTCCAATGGTCTTGTACCCGTGGCTTTTATTCCATTGAATTCGTTTATACCATGTGTACAGAAATTTTATGATGACATGCAAACCACTCAAGGTAAATTTTTAATTTTTTTTTTGGTAAAATTATAAATTAATGATTTGAGAATTTTTAATATTTTTTTGTCGAATAAATTTTTCTTACATTATTGTAAATAAAATCACGGAATTAAAATATTGTGGTAAAAAAGAAATGATCAGTGTCCGCGTTGGCTAGCTTTAGTAAATTTTTAAAAGATTTTGTGTTTGTGGTCACTGTATGGGGCTTTTTAGGTATTTAGATAATTTTTTTTCTAGTCAGCTCTCTCATCCAGATTAATGATGTAATGCATGTTCAGTAATGATTAAGCAAAATGTGTAATTTGTTTGGTAATTCTAACAAGTATGATCTAATTTTATCAAATTTTGAAAATGAATTAATATGTACGCACAGTCCTGCTACGCTTAAAGGATTTTACGTATATACAGGTTATTTCCAAAAATTTACATAAAAGAATTTTGTAAAATTACGTTTTATAACGAAAAATTACAAAAGTTTCGGTAATTTTACGAATAGATCATATTAAAATAAATTTTGCATTTCAATCTACCTTCATTTACCAATTTTACAGTCAGTTTAAATAAATGGACAAAAAAAAACACTTTTTTTTTGTATTTTTTCTAAAATTTAGCTAAAAAATTTATTTTTTCCATTTTTAAGTTAATTTTATCCAAAAAAAAGATCAGGTAATTTTTCGTAAATTTATGTAAAATTAAAAATTTTTGCATGAAAATTTTATTAAAATCTAGTCAAAAAGGGAAAATAACTATCAAAAAATGTAAATTTTTAATCGTGTTCTATTTATTATACTTAATCATCAAAAAGAATTTATATATAATTGTAAAATTTTGCAAAAAAATAATATGATAATAAAAATAATACGATAATTCATCTATATTTACCTAAAATCCTCTTAGCGTAGCAGTACTGTAATTTAATGATTAGTAAAAGCATAGAGAATAGTTAATTTTATCGGAAATCTGGACCTAAAAGAGTGGTTATTAGTGGATTTAGATAGAGTTCAATCTGTAAGGGCCAAATTTATGAAAAAATTGACTATTCTATCTTTTTCTTACATCAATTAAGAAAACTTATAAATTATTAAAACAATAAAAGAATCAAAAAAATTCGCTATTTTTCTTTTTGTAATTTCTCAAAATGGTAGACTTTTTGTAATTATCAAAATTATTAAATTTGAATTTCTTTTTTTCTGACTAAGGCTTAAAACCAATAATTTAATTCAATTACTAAAATATGATTATACTTACATGGTTAAAAAAAAAAAAATTGCAGCTCCATTTTGAAAATTACCTATCTTTTTTATTTTACCAACCAAATTTTTTTTAAATTCTAAATCAACTAACCATTCGATATGTTTTAAAAACAACCAGATTATTTTTCATTCTTTATTTCTTTCTTATTCGAACTGTAAATACCTGGCCAATTTTTGTAATCAATTTTATTCTCTTTTTTGTAACTAAATTTTAAATTTTAACAAATGAACTCGAACTTTTTTTATCATATTTTCGATAGCAATAGGGTTTAAACGAAGGCGAAAGCCATTCGGACAAACCCAGGGGTAAGCCAAAATTATATTTTTAATAAAAAAAAATAAATAAAATCAACTACCCAAGCTATCATTCGAGGATATTCTCGAAAGCTCAATTTTAAAGTCAGCAAATAAATTTTTTTATCATTTTTTACATCAATAGACTTAAGTGTAAATGAAAATTATTGATACTGACATTTAAAATATTCTGAGTTGTTTAAGAGTCCCAAAATAATGTCTAAGTACGGACTTTTTATTTTATTTTTTTAGCTTTAAGTCCGGACTTGTACTTGATTTGAGACTTGTGACTTTTAATCAACTCTGAAAATATTCCTTAGCACCAGAAAGTGTTCATGTCATTTTTTTCAATTTGGGACATTTCTCTGTTATTGAATAGGAATTGCTTAAAAATTATTTATTAAATACCCAAGTTATTCTCTTTCTTCATTTTTTTATACTAAGTTCGTTGGGATTTAAATTTAAATCGATTTTAATCGTCAAGTGGTCATTTGAATCAAATTCGGTTGAATATTTTGGATTAGGTTATTGATTTCAAAGTTTTCCATGATAAAATATAAATAATCAAAAGAAAATTTATTTAGAATTTAAAAGTAAAAAATCTAGTGAGAAAACTAAGATATTATATATTTTCTAATTATTTTAGCGATAGGGTGAAAAAACTTATTAAAAAAATTTGAATATCTGGCTTTGCTTTTAGATATTTAGTTATTTTAAGTGACCTCAAGCAAAAATTAAAAAAGTTCTCCCTAACAAACAAACATATTTACTTAAATAACAATTTTATCAGAAAAATTGACTGAATTATTATTTAAGCAATCTTGTTAAGACAAAAAAATCTTAGCCAGATTTATAATAGAATTTTCTTTAAATTTTTTAATTTGAAAAATGCAAAATAATTGTAATCTGTTCTTAAATAAATTGATTTAATAACATTGATTTTCTTCATTCAAACTGATCTTCTTTTTGATTTTTTTCTTTAATTTTTAATTTTTTTTAATCGATATTTATCGTATTTTAATCTTAATTTTCATTTCTTATTTTTCATAGATCTGTAAATTTGACAAAAAAATTACTAATAAAATGTTTTTAAAATCTAATTTAAAATTTTAGTTATTGAGGTCGATGTTATATTATTTTTTGTCCAGATTTCAATTTTTTTATTTTAAATTTAAATTATAAAAAACATCTAAAATATAAATTAATTTTTATAAATTTATTTTGATAAAAAACAAATACTTTCATTTTAATTGAATATTCAAATTAAGTCTTTTTTTCAAAGACTCTAATATCTTCAATTAACAATATTAATAAAAGTACCAAAAAAATCTTATAAATTAAAATAATTAATTTTCGATCAAAAGGTCTTATAAACAAAACAAATGTATCCTCAAGTGTGAGCACAAGCTCACTAAATCAAGCAATGAATACAAAGCTGTTTGGTGACACCATGTTTACGAATTCCACCGCATCGCTTTCTTCATCAAACTTCGGAAAATTCGAATTACCTATGATTGAATTTGATAGAAATTCAATAGATTTTGGACAAATAGCCGAAGGTTGTAGTCAAACACTGCGAATACATGGCAAATTAATGAATACAAATTCGATAAATAAAACACCAGGCTCATTTTTCCAAATTGAACTTGTCGATTCTTCGGACTGGACTATCGACTGCTTTGAGATCAACTGTGAAGAAAAAGACAAAAAATCTCTAGAAGAAAGGTCCTCAAATCGAATAAGTTTAATCAAAAAGAAATTTAATGAATCAACCTTAAAATCAAAATTCCGCAAAACTCTGTCAATCAATGCGGATAGAAATTTTGATCATGATGTTAATACTAGAGTTAATTTTGATCTGATGGCAAATTTGTTTGAATTTTTCATTAAATTAGACACAGCCGATTTAAATTTTTATAAAGATTTTATAAGTCAACTTGACTCAAATTCACTAGATCAAGTAGAACCATTGCAAATTAAAACCAGTCTTTACATTTATTACTTTTTCAATTCGGCTGAAAATCAGGCCCAAAACACAAGCTTAAAAAAGTACCTGCTAAATAGAATTGATGTTAAATTTGTTCTGGGCTATGCCAGGCTAAGAAGCAGTGCGAGCCAAAACTGTATTGACTTCGAATTATGTGAAGAAATAGCTGAATCGGTAAAAATGGACAGTTTCAATGAAGACAACGATAAAACTTTGACAAGTGTAAACGAGCTGAATAGTAGCAAAAATTTGATGGTCCTAGAACAGGCTATTTTTTTGTCAAATGCTGGAAATATTGATATAGAAGTTGAATGTTTTCTCACTCTAAATGAACACCATGTTCACACGGTCAAATTCCGCGACTATGAACTCAAATTGGACGATTCTCTGTTATACCTGCAGTCAAAATTAAGACAAAGACAACTTGCCAAAATAATGGCAACTAAAATGAGCAGTGAGTCGAGCGAGATCGAACCAAGAGCACCTAATGTCAAATTAGTGGTTAAGATTAAGCCGAATGGATTCAAATATGAAATTCCAATCAATTTAAAATATGTTAAAAAAATATTTGAAGCTAAAAAAAATATTGAAAAAAAATCACTTAAATTGTCTTCTTCAAGACCAATTTTATTTTTTGGCAAATCTTTGAGCTCTTCACAAAAGCATGGTCAAAATTTGGATGGCACATGTGGTCTCACAGACGAATTTCTGCTTGCCAACTCAAACAACATTAGAATTAAAGTGAAGCTTGCGTTGACATGTCCAAGCTATAATTGTTTCAGATTTTCAAATGAAATGATCCAGTCCAGCACTCAGCTAAACGAAACCATGACTGTAATGACTTTGATTCTAGAACCAAGTGAAAGCTTTAAGCTAAAAATAAAATTCAACCCTGTCACAAATTCCGATTGTCAAATTGTAAATGGAATTTTGAAAATGACAGCAGCAGGATTCAATCAAAAATTTAATGTCTACTTGGTCGCCTTCAATTTTCAAAGTGTTCTTGAAATCGACAGCTGTCCAAAGGAGATCACATTTGACCGAAAAGACACTCTTGGACAACAACTGATCCATCGGAACATTAAAAACTTCAACTATTCAATTGACTTGATGCAAACCACTTCGTCAAGCAGCAGAAGTGTGTTCCGCAAAATTCTCAGGCTAAAAAATAAGTCCTACTCTAAGCTAATTGCTTTTCCTTGTGTATACAACTCAAAGGCTGACAAGGAAATGGTTTTTGAGCCAGGTTTAAAAAATAATGAAATTGTCTATGAACTGGGCCCGGACTCAAAAGGATTTGTGAACAAACTTCGCCTGTTGACAAACAAAGACAGTCAATTTAGTTCGAATGGCGAGCTAAAGTGGATCGAAATAAAGCCTGATGAAGTATTTGTGCTCAATTTGGAAATTCTGGGCCAAAAATTGGACTCCAAAAAATCCAAATTGTTCAATCTAGATGACTTTAAGCTCTGTTTTTTCTGGATAGAATACGACATTAATGCTTATTGCACCCAATTGGTACAAAGTGCCAATTCGACCAACAAACAATGGTCAATTTTCATAGATCTTTACTTGGCCAAGCTAATGTACAATAACAATTTTTTTTCCAGCCAAATAAATGTATCAGGCTCTTCGCTGAATATAAATGACAGTTCGACCAAGTTGCATCGGCTTTCCTCGGCGTCGACCATGTCGTTCCAAGACGAGTCATCGCTCTCAAATAGCTCCATAATTGCCAAGTCAAAATTTACCAAGGACGATTGCATGAGACTTTTGAGACAGTCTATAAAGTGTTCAATTCTTAACATGTGCACCGAAAGCTTCAATTTTGATGACACAATGGACAAAAAAGATGATATGTTGCAAATTTCGCCAAGTCAAGATGAAAAATTGAGTGTCCAAAATGAAATATGGTCAGTTAGCCCTAGTGCCATTATCATAGAAAACCTGAAGCACAACGAAATGACAAAATTGTTCCTAAAAAATAATTTATCGCGCAAACACCTTGAGTTCGATGTCAAGTACCGTTCCAACTATTTGAACGTGCTGCCAAGCAATGGTATAATTGAGCCAAGCGGAGTGCTGGAGCTGATAGTCAAGCCACGGGCCGAGGTTTTTGCCCAACTTCCATGGTCCGGCATCATATCTATTTGGTGCAACAAGACCCAACAGGATGTCAGGGTGTCGTTTTTCTCTAAAAACGATGACAATAGTAAGATAAAAAATTTGACAAATAGCTCTCTAAATTCTATAGCCCCTTGTTTGACAAATTCTTCAACACCCTACAGTAACTCGATTGAATCAGGCTCTTTAATGTCCGATTTGTCCCAGTATTCAAGTGACTCTTTGTCATTGACGCCCTTGATAAGCGCTAGCTTCATGAATGCACCATCTAGTACTTTTTTGAAGAGCAAGTCTTTTAGTCTGAACTCGACAAATGATGATTCATCAACCAAAATAGTCCGTGATGGCAATGACGCTCATGTTCGCTTTCCAGCAGTTTGCGTAACCCAGCGCAAATCAATAGAACTAACATTGACTAATCCGACACAGAGCTACGTCAACTGGAAGGCTTATTCAACAGTGGCGGCGTTCGTTCGCCTCAAGGATGACGAAAACAAGCTAATGAAGTCAAACTACAGCGCTTTTATGATTTCGCCCAATTCAGGCGCAATACCACCAAATCAAAATCAAAAAATTCGAATTGAATTCTGTCCCAGGGACATGTATGGCTTGTTCAATCAATACTGGGAGATTGATACTCGCACTGACATCCATAATTTGATACAAAGCTCCAATCCAGACACGCCACTTTCGTACACGTGTAAGCTCAAGTTGACGGGAACTTCAATTCCGATGGAAAAAAATTTGGAACAAAAATTGGTTCAACAAGATGACGCGACAAGTTCAAGATTGGCGCACAGAATTTTGAGGTCCAAGAGCAACATGCTCAATGATTCAAGTAAGGATGCAGAAAAGTCACATGGTACCACGACAAATTCTAGTTCACTGATTGCTCAGTCAATGCTGTCTTCGACTGCCAATTCATCATTGAGCTCGTCCAAGAATAGAGTGATTATCAAAGATGAAATTATTGTATTTCCGGATACTTTGGTCAACCAAATGAGCAAGTGTTTTGTTACTATTCACAATCGGGAATCAGTTGATTGTAAAATAAGTGTGTTCACTTTAATAGAGCCTTTTTTTTGTAAACATGCCGAATTGAGCATTGCGCCTAAGCATTACATAAAAATACCGATTGAGTTTAGGCCCAAGGCGATCGGCGAGTATTCGGACAAAATTTTGATCAAGATTGACATCTATGAGGTGCCATTAAGCTGTACAATTAAGGCCAAATGTGTACAAGGTTAATTTTTTTTTTTTCAGAAAAACATTTTTTTATCTTGGATTTATTTGAATTTTTTTTTTTCAAATTTTTTATTCAAATTTTTATTCTAAATTTTTTTTATGGATAATTTTTGTAGAATAAAATAATAGTTTGTGCAGTGGCTAAATTCAAAATGTGACTATTTTTTTTTTTAACAATGACATGCACTTTTTTGAGAAGATCCATACACGGGACATCCAAACATTTTAACCATATCGTGCATAAAATTTGCCACCTCCAAACAAACTTCAAAATAAAATTAAAAATTAATAAAAAATATTCATTTCGTTTTTTATCAATTCTATTTTTAAGTGATATTCATTGACATTACTTGCTAATAAAAATAAAATTAATTAATTGTGCATTTTTTGTCTTAACTTCATCAAGTATGCTGTAATTTATAAAAAATTTTTTTTTAAATAATTTTTGTATAATTTATAAGTATGTTTTTATATCAAAGATAAAAAATGCTATGACTTATTGACTATATGAAACTAAATGTTTAGTGGAACTTTTTTTGCATATTTTCAGAACTACCTTAGTTAAAAATGAAATGAAAACATTTTACTGTTTTAGCTGAAATAACAGAAATTTAAAAATTATTATTTAAAATCGAATATTCACTATTTAAAGTTATTTTAACGAGACCATTTATTTGTACACTAAAGACAGCGTTTCTTAGTGATGATTTTTTTAAAGTTCATTTATACCTAAATTTAAAAAAAAATGGTTAATTCCAATGATCATATCACCAGAGTTAAAGAAAAAAAATAATAAAAATTATATAATCTATTTAGTCACTTTCATCTTATTTTAAAATATTCAACAAAGATATTTTGTTTTATTTATCTTGTAAAATTTTCGAATATTTAATTTTCTTAATTGGCTTAAATCTTCTTTACTAGATAGAAAAATGTTCACAAAACTAATATTTAATAATTTTATCTAATTTTGAAAGTATTTGGTCAAATCAAAAAGATTCTTTTTCACTTAAATAACCAAAAGAAGTGACAACACCAATGCCACCGTCACTCCGTTATCCAACACTAATTTAAATTTTTTTTTAATTATTAGTTTTTTTTTTAACTTGTAATATTAAAAGTTCAAAATTTAAAAATGATTTATTTAATATCTAAGACCTTGATTTTAAATCTTTTAACAAAAACCTTAAAAAAAATAATACTTACCAGATTCTAACAAATTTATCTTGATTTGCTTTTGTTTAACATCACAAAAATTTAATAAACATTTTCTAAAAAGATTGTCACAATCTTGCTTTTTCTTATTGCATGTTGCATAGCAGGTATCATGCTCATTACAGCACTTTGTTATATCATGCATATTTAATCTATCAAAATCTATTCTAAAGTCGTATGATCCACAACCATTGGGAGTTGGCAAATGAGCTGTATTAGGTTTTGGTTTCTCTAAAAATTCAAGCGCAATTATTTTCTTAAATTTTCTTGTTTTTGAAACATACTCTTATTTGGACATTTAAACTCACATACTTGAAAATCTATATCTCGATTTTGCATTATATGGCCCAAATAGCTTCTTCCTACTCGTTCGGTCATTGACCAAAAATCGTTCAAATAACCTGATGAATCAGATCCTTTGCTCAGCTTAATCATCAAAATTGAAAATGTTAAAAGATACAAATGCATGATCGGTTTAAGCAAAATTCTCTATTTTATTACCCATTACTGAATTAATTACGAAATATTCAAATTTTTTAACTAAATAATTATTTTAGTGTATGCAAGTAAAATAATTTATATTATAATTCTTATAAGTAAAAGATAAAATTTAAATATTTAAGGTTACGTAGAATTATTTTTTTTCAATTTTAAATTTTAAAATAATAAGAAAATTTGAATTATTTTTAAGTATTAAAAAAATTGGAGATCAATTGAAGTGTACGGTCTTTGTGTGGCATATTTAAACATATCTAAGTAAAAATGTTGATTTAAAGAAAATATCAGAATTAAGTTATTGAAAATTTAATGAATACACGACAAAAAATATTTATTTTCATATTCTACAAATATTGGGTATATCTATTAATTAAAATATATTATTTCAAATTATTACTGTACAAAAAATAAAACATAGTAATTTAATTTTTCTTAAAAAAACAACAAAGATATATTAATACTTTATTGACAAAGCTTTCAGGTATCTCAGTTTGTTGACTTTTGTCAATCACTTTTTCATTGTCTATGAATAAAATCTTAATAAGTTTAAAAAAATCTAAATAGTTATAATTACTTATTTTTTTCAAAGACATCATAATCACTTTATCATTTACATACTTTTTTATGTCCAAGCTGGCCAAGTCATCTTCTTGAACTATATTTTTTGCCAAACTTGGATCTGAAAGGCTTCGGAGCCTTGGAGCCCAATTTTTTGAGATATTTTTTTCCATTTATTTTCTTCCCCAAATCAAATAGATAAATTAAGATATCAATTTCGATATTTTTGGTTGCATAGATACCATTTATTGAATAAAAATATTTAAAAACAAAATATTAAAATTAATCTATCTTAATTGAATAATCAAATGACACCAATATCCAACTGAATAATCTTTTGTAAACTTTGGACTCTATTCTATATTGTAAGCTATTTAGGCCATCAGTTTCAAACCTCTTTTTTGCAGATTCCAACAAATTAAATCTTTAAAAAAATAAATTGATTCAAATTTTAAATTTTAATAAAATTACCTCTGTTTACTGGGAACGTCTTTTTTGTGAGAAAGCATAAAATATCTCGATAAATAATCAGGATATCGAATGATTTTTAAATTATGAGATAAGACCCTTAAAGTTTTATGATAAAAATCCTAAAATTTTTGTAAAATACAAACCTTTCGGCAAAATCATCATCTTGAATATAAAAAATAAAATAAATTACTTCATAGGATGTTTTTTTTTCAAATTACCTTCTCCACCCTTAAAAAAAAATTAATCTAAATTAAAACTAATGGATTAGTCTTAAAACTGGATCATGCTTAATCCACTTGTTCAGACTAATCTTTAAAAAAATCCAACTTACCCATCCGAAATATGAATTGCTAAATCCATTTACTTTTTCAAAATGCTCTCTGCTAATAGCAGTCACGCCACCAAGTATTTCCTTATAAGGTAAAACATATCCAAAAGTATTTACATTGCTAGACATATGTCTAGGATAATATGGACAATGGTACAAATTTCTGTCATCCTCAGGCACCAAATCAACATCGTGAAAAACAAAGCAGTCCCAATTGTTATCTTTAATGGCCTCCTTGTACCCAATATTCATTAACATTGCTCTGTTAAAAGGAATCAGTGGCACCTTGAAAAAAATTTACCAAAATTGATCAAAATTTTTTGTTTAGTCACTTCTTCTATGATATAAATGGCATATTCAATCAATTGTTTTCGCAGAAATTCATGCATGTGATTAAGAAATAATCTAAGATGAACATCTCTATCTCTGTAAGGTACAATAATTGCTACTTTGCTCTGAGGTAAGCAGTCCTTAGGTTTCCAATGTCCACCTGATTCAGGCCCAAAAAAACTCGAGTATTTTTCTTCAAGATCTGTATGGGTCACAACATTTTCATCAACACTTAACTTTCCGGACAAATGAGGAGAAATAAAAGGACAAAATGACTTCAAAATGCTATTATTATACTGATATTGATTGAATAAATTAAAATTGTCTAAACTATTGATTAAAATTGGAACTCTGATTTTTTGATTTTTTGGTAATGCTTCTTTATTAGAAGGGTCAATTTGGCCAACATCCGGATATTTTTTTTCTTGTCCAACTATTTTTGATTCAATATTTACATTGGACGCATATTTCCAAAAAATAATCAACAAAACCACTAACAGAAAATATTTCAAGCTTTTTTTGAATAAATTTTTGTATTTTTTCTTCATTATATTCAACGGGTTTTAAAATAATTGAATCATTTTGAAATAGATGTATTTTTAGGTAAATCTAAATGGGTTAATATTTAAATTGTTACTAATTTTAGAAAAAAAAATGTAATCCTAATTTGTTATGAAGAATGAAAAAAAATTCATTTTTGAATAACTAATTAGATAAATTCAAATAAAACTTAACAGATGTTAGGTACGAAAATGGTTGTTGACACTAAAGTAAAAATTTAAACTTTTACTTTTATTAAAAAAATATGAAAAAAATTTTAAAATTCCAGTAATTGACATAAACGTGATTTAATGTTTGATTTCTTTATTTCTCTTAATCATTTACTGTAAATGAATCAAATATTTATTCAGAATGAATTTAATTATTTTTTATTATAATGAAATTTTAAAACTTATAAATTACCTCGATATTGCTTTGGCAGAATTTTGCGAGTAAATTAGTTTCTTTTTTAAAAAATATAAAATAACATGCCGAATTACTTTTTTGAAAAAAATTGAAATTTTTTAGTCAGAAAAACTGATCTAAAGCAAAATTTCATTTACTAATAGATTCAGAAAAATTCTTACTGCGATTAAAAAAATAAATTTGAATTTTATAATTTATTAATTTTTATTTAAAAATTGAAAAAAAAAAGAATAAATAAAAAATTCGAGCCTACCAGGACTCGAACCTGGAATCTTCTGATTCGAAGTCAGACGCGTTATCCATTACGCTACAGGCCCATGGTTAATTAACCATTTATCTTAATTAAAGTAAAATGAAATTAAAACTTTTTAAATTTTATAATTTTTCTAATCAGAATAATTTTGCTCAGTTTTTCTTCATTAGAACATTTATTTTTGCCGTGAACATTTTCAACTAGCTTTATCTTCAAAATTTGAGTTTTTCTTATATAATTCTTTGCTTTGACTTCTTTTTCCACTGCTTTTATTGAGACAAGATTGAATTTGGCCAACCTAAGTGATTTTTTTCGCGGATTTTTTTTTGTCTGTCGGTAGAATGACAAAATTTTCGATCGAACAGAGTCGGTAAGTTCATTGTTTTGGTTAAGTTCGAAGAAATTTTTTTCTCTAATGAAAAAATGGCTTCGATTTTCCAGCAAATTATCCATTTGAAGGATCAATCTTGAATCTGGAATGAGCATGTCAATTCCGCTGCAACTTTCGAATAGTCCATAGTTTTCGAAAGATGAAAGCTTTATTTTATTATTGAGATTTTTAAGCTTTTTAAGAACCATATTGACAAAATTGTCGCATCTTAGCGCGCCGCATTTGAGCTTATTTAGCTTTATCTTTAGACAGCAACTTTCATAGTGAATGTAAAACTTAGCCAAATCTTTTATACTCTCCATGTCAACAGGTTTGTTATTTGTATTCAAAATATCTATAAAAAATTGAGGATTTTACATCAGTTTATATATTTGGAGTACCCAGATCTAATTTAGAGGACACTATGGTCTAATTATCCACTTCACACATGTGCTTTAGCGTAGCTAAGAAAATTGATGAGAAAAACTTAAGTTTCAAGAAATAAAACTCTAAAAATTGACAAATGCTGATTCGAATTCAATTATTCTATTATACTGTAAAAGATATGACTGTGTGTCCATTGAATCTAATCTTACCTAATAACATTGGGAAAATCGGAGCATATGTTTGGCATCGAAATTAGAACATTTTTATCTTAATTGAAATAGAATCATAAAGATTTAATCTAAGCTAAATAAAACATTTACAATTTTTTTTTAGCCAATTTGAACGAAATTTATACTTTTTACAGCTTTGTATTCAGAGATTGTCAATTAAGCTAGTTGCAGGACACTAGGATCATTGATCGGCTTTTTGGAATTTAATTCAAAGAAATTTAACAGAGGCGATAAGTTAAGGAGGATTTATGTTCTTTAAAAGTTAAAAGTTTCTCCCTAAGGAATGCACTTTTTTAATATTTTAGTGATTATTTCGGTTTTTAAAACGGATTTAAAATTATTCCTCAAAATAATTTTTTAGAGTTTAATTATTCGAGTTTTTACTAAGTTCAAAATATTTGAGAACATTTTTTTCAAAGGAAATATAATAAATAAACATGCTTGCAAAAAATTTAATCTGACAAAATGAAAAATTGAAAAAAAATCAAAGCATTTGTCTGGCAAATTAGACAATTAAATAATTATAAGCAATTATTTGTCAATAACTTAATTCTAAAGCCAATATTTTCAAATAAAATATTTATATATTTTTTGAATTTTTTAAATTTAATAATGATTAAATTTAAAACTTTTTAATTCACGATAAATTCTTTTTTAATTAAAATTTCATGAATAAAAAATTCCTTAAAAAAAGAAATTTAAGAATAACATAATTTTTTTACCTTATTTAAAGAAGTTTTAGCATTTTTTTTAATAATTTTTTTAAATTGCATATTTAATGACTTAAATTGGAAAAATTGATAAGAAAATTTTTTACAATTTTAAAATTATTTTTACAAACTTATTTTTATTTAGAATTGAAATTTTTATGAAGATTTATTTTTGAAAAAAATGGAAAGTAATTGAAAAAAAGACTTATAGATGCTTATTTGATAATTTTTTAAATAAAAATAATGTTATTAATCAGTCAATAAATCAGAGTCAATAAATTCAGGTTCTAAAAATTAAGGGAAAGTCAATTGAGCCTTTATTTGGTGAAGGTTTAGGGGATTAAAATATTGAATTGTATCAATTAAGTATTCATTAAATTTTAAATAAGACTAATATGATTGGTTAACATAGACTTAAAATTTATTAAAAGTTTAAAGTTTTTTTTGAATTTTTAAGTACTTTCTTAACAAAAAGTTGAAAAATGTGTAAATAATCTTAAATAAAAGAAAGAATCAAATAATAAAGATACAGTGTAGAATATTTTATCTTTTTAGTTTAAAAAAAAAAGTACTTTTTTAATTTAAAATGTGAAAATGTTGACTAATAAATTGGTTAATTTCAAACGAATTTTCTTTTTTTTTTATTTTGTTCATTTGAACTTTGTTATACAACAATCAACTTGTGAAAATTGATAGTGTTTTTTAAATATCGCAGTAAAGCATTACCAACCAAACGTAGTTACCTAGATAAAATTAAAAATTCTTCAAAAACTTATAATAAATTTAGTACCGATTAGAATTTTTTATACAGTAAATTAGATTATTCTTTGATTTTTTTATTATTAAAAAAAGGTTTAATAATTTCAATTTTTAAATAATGTATCAATGCTAGAAAAAAATTAATATCTGATAATCAATTACAAATACTGATTAACTAGTCAAAAATTATAGTTTAATTTAGATTTTTATCAGTTTATTAGATTTTAATTTTACCAAAGAGGATAATTTTTTCGTTATTAATTAAAGAGTAAGTATTTAAAGTAATTAAAGATCAATCTAGAGTTTAAAGCTAAAATATAATTTTTGAATAAGTCTACTGTCAGAAAATATATAATTTATCTAGAATTTTTTTGTTGAGTGTGTAAAATCAAATTATATTTTTTAGTCACTGTTAAAAATAATTTTTTAGAAAATTAAATCAATTTAACATAATTCAAATAATCAAATTAATTTAAATAAATTGCTTTTAGGCTTTAAATCAGTTGATTGACACATGTTTAAAATTTAAATTTAAATTTTTTTTATTTTCATTTTATGACTTAGAAATTTTTTTTATCATAAATTAAATTCTCAAAATTTTGAAGATTTTATAACTTGATAAATAGAAATTTTTTTAATATCAAAAACCCCTTTTTTGGTATGATTTGAATCCACTGAGCCAATGTTTGAAGTTGTCGAAAACTGACGATATCCAAATTATTTAGTGGCACTAAAGTCTGCCTGTTTATGCTTATGCAACTATTAAAAATTATTTTAAAATGAAGATGACTCACCTCATAAACTCAAATTAAAAATTTTAAATTAAATTTTTTTCTTTTTAGATTTCTGAAAGCTAGAAGGTAAACCAAGATTTTTTTTTGAATAAAAAATATTTCTATTAAATTTATTTTAAAATAAAATTTATCTCTAATATTATTAAAGATAACATTTAATTTTGATAAATCTTGGGATATATTTCAAAGACTTTTAAAGATTCTTAATAAAGTCTAAAATCTGCTCTCTATGCCTACCATCCTTACCCTTATAAAATACTTGATCTGGAATGATTTGATCTGTTGAGTAAACTTTTGAAGAAAAAGTGCTAAGCCAACACTGAGCAGAATAAATTCCAAATGTGAATTTTGAATTTAAAACTTTTATATTTGAAGCACATTTTTTAAAGCTTTAAACCGGCATCAATATCTAAGATCGATCTAAGAAAAATTAGTTTTTTCGAAATCTAGATTTTTAGTCTTTTGATAAATACTTTCATTATTGATTTTCAGTTTTAAGTGCGAAGTTAATAACAATTTATGGTCTTATTGCAGCATTATAACAAGAAGTTACACATTTGGTGAGTGCATAATAAGAGAATTGATTTTAAGATAAAATAGATGGCGAATGTATTAACTAGGACATAATAATCAAAAATAGCCCATCTTCTATTTCATTAAGGTTTTTAAAAAAAATATTTTTCCCTTTTAAAAAAGTGAGACTTTTGACGTCCTAAATGCTATAACTTGTTAATAAAGTAAATTTAAGATAATCCTCTTTAATTAAATTTTCAAAATTTATATTTATGCTGAAAATTGTATTACTTGAAGGTATGGCTTTATTTAAAACTTTATTTTTAATGGATTATCTGATACTTCATTATTCCATTTTACTTCAATTCTGAAATTTAATATCAAAATTTAATGGTTAGAAAAAAATAGCAATTTTTTTCTCGTATCAATCAGTAAAAGAACTTATTGAGTATCTTAGAAAAATTTTAAATATAGCAGCAAACGTATATTTGTTAATTTAATCAATTTTTTTTTCAAAATAAAAATGATTATAATATAAGTGTAAACATTTAAATAAAACTTTCCATTTAAATATCTCCTATTTGAATAACCTTTAGAGTCAATTTTGCTCAGACGATTCCTTTTATCCTTAATATTTTTTGCCTTTCAATTATTCTCATAAAGTTTAGCTTTCAAATATCTACGAAATTCTTCAATTGGTCGTGCTTTTGATACTTTTGCTGGACAAAATGCATAATTTCCATCTTGATAATATATTTTAGTCATTCATTCAAGTCAATTCCTAATTCACTCTCCAAAGTAGACATTATGGTAATTAAACTTCATAGCCATTTTTTTTGCAAGCAACCTGGCTAATGGTTTAATTAGGCTCTCAGTTTAGACATCATTTTGTTAGCCGATCTATGAATTACTTATTTCTTCAAAAAAAATTTTTTTTATCTTAACAGAACGTTTGCTGTACCTAAAAAGTATTTGTAACCTTTATATGTTTGGAAAAATAAGAATGTCAACTTTAGCTTTTTGCAAACTTTGGTTATTTTTTTTTCAAAGATGCGAAATTAGGTACAGTGGTGATTTGAAAACAGTATTTTACGAAAAATTACGTAAAATATCGTGAATTGACCAAATTTTCCCACATTTTACGTAAATTAACGTAAAATCCGAAAAGTGAAAAAGAGGTATTTTACGAAAATTGACGTAAATTTTCAGGATTTTGAGATAATTTTGGTAAAATTTGGTAAAATTCAAAACGGCCAATTCAAAATTCAAAATTTTTGAAAAAATGTCTGTTTTTTTCCAAAAATCGAAAATTTAAGAAGGTTTATTTTACAACAATTTAAAAATTAACTATTTTTTAAACCAATTTATGAAAAAAAAAACTTTCTTAAATTTTCGATTTTTGGAAAAAAACAGACATTTTTTCAAAAATTTTGAATTTTGAATTGGCCGTTTTGAATTTTACAAAATTTTACCAGAATTATTTCAAAATCCTGAAAATTAAAGTCAATTTTCGTAAAATACCTCTATTTCACTTTTCGGATTTTACGTTAATTTACGTAAAATGTGGTAAAATTTGGTCAATTCACGATATTTTACGTAATTTTTCGTAAAATACTGTTTTCAAATCACCACTGTATATTATTAACAGGAAAAAATTCCACAAATATAAAATAACTCTTTTTTAGAAGTAAAAATCAGTTCTGTAAGTGTAACATTATGCATTGTTGAATTAATTATTAAAGTCTGCTAATCATGTTCAAAATATCTCCAAATTTACTTAGCTTGAATATCTAGGATTCAAATTCTTGCTTAAGATAACGATAGATCGAATAGATCTAATCTTTTGCTTAAAAAAAAGTTAAAATTTTTAAAAAAATTTTAAAAGTTCATTGAGCAAATTCAACTAATTTTTTGTGCCATCTTTTTTATTTTTTTGGGTGACAATTTCAGCTCATTTCAGTCCAGAAGGTTTTTTTTTCGATAGTCAATCAAAATTAATTTTTAAGATCTAAAATTAATATTTATAATTTTTCATTTGCATATTGCTTCATTCTTTTTGTCTATTTGAGTGGATAGCTTTTGATTTATTGACAAAATAAATTAAATTTCGGAATAGGAAATATAAGTGATCATCTAAAATTTGCTCTCGCTTTTTTTTTATTCTTAACTTGTTATAAACTAAACATTATAAGGCCTAATTTATGCCGAAATTATATTTTTGCGTTGCTCCTGTTTAAGAGATTTTCCGATAACTTAAAATTGT
The DNA here is from genome assembly GCA_025491095.1 of Brachionus asplanchnoidis. Taxonomy (NCBI): domain Eukaryota; kingdom Metazoa; phylum Rotifera; class Eurotatoria; order Ploima; family Brachionidae; genus Brachionus; species Brachionus asplanchnoidis. The sequence goes on from JAILYF010000004.1 coordinate 4,256,696, forward strand.
ATTTACTCAAGGCATTTTAAAGTACTAATTTTCTTAGCTGTTTATGCCTGTTTCCAAGAATTTCCACTCAAAAGGAGGCTTATTGATCATTTAAGAAACAAAAAAAAATCAAATTTTATTTTGTAATAAATTGAGCACTGAAAAAATTCCAAAAATTGTAAATAAAATCGACATTTAATATAGCACAAAATAGAAATAATTTTAAAATATTTTTTTTCTATAATTTAAGCTTGAAATTTGCTGCTAATAATCTAAATTATTTTATGTTTAATTCGTTCGCATATAATCGAGGCCCAACAAAATTATTATAAATAATTATTTTGAGTTTAATGAAAAAATAAGAAATCGAAGTCTAAATAAACCAATTTTTTGCTAAACATCGCGTTAGAAGCGTATTTTTAGCTTTTATAAAATATTTTGCAGTCCGTACACTTTGTTTTTTAAGAATCGCTAAAATTATTCTTTTTAGAATACTTGACTTATTAATAATTTTTTTTTTATTTTAATTGTTTTTTATTAATGGGATTCTGGGTTCAAGCTATAATTAAAATTAGCAATGAGTTCAACGTCATTGTTTACTGATTCACGTGACTGCTCATCATCGCCCAATGAATCAGACATTAATTTATTCGATGCAAACGCTTCATCGAATAGTTTAGTTTTTTTAGAAACTCAGGTATTTTTTTTTAGTACAATTTAAATGTTGTTCTTAAATATAAAATTTAAATTTAATTTACATATTTCTAATTTTGTTAAAAATTAGCCCTAAAATATCAAATTTTTTTAATTTTTCCTTTAATTTGATACTATAAATAAAATTTTTTTAGAAGAAAATAAAACTATTTTTTTAATCAATGCATGTATCTTTTGTAGATTTTTGTTCTTTTTTTATCCCTAATAAACATTTCAAAAAAATTCCCCATCAAAATTAGATTTTGTCTAATAGAATTTTATTTAGGAGTTGTCTTTTGGTGATTTTACGCGCGAAGAATTGAATATTTTGTTAGGCGACAATAAATTAACTCATTCGTTCAAATCAACAAAGTTAAAGAGCAAAACGTTTAGTATTCCAAAAGACTCAAATTTATCTAGTTCACCAGAAGTCGAATTAAATCAAGTAACTTTCAATTTTTTTTTTACTTTAAAAAAAAAATTTTGAGAAAATATTTAATAAATTGATCAGTAATTATTTTTTATTCATCCAAGTAGATGGTCTAGTAGTTTGACATTTAATATTCTAAATGAATCAACTTTTTGTCTAATCCAAAATGGGTGTACTTTACTTTCGATCAAATATCAATATTTAACAAAAAGTACACTTTTAAGTCTTAGACTTATGAAAAAGTTAGGATTTGGGTCATTTAGCTGTATATATTTTACAAATTTATATATTTTTTTTGTTTTTATTAAAGCTTTGAAACCTCTTTTTTTAATTATAAATTCTAATAAGGTAGAAAATGTTTAAATCCTTATTTTAGACAGATTAAGCCTGGTAAACATGGGCAATTCTTTCTTTAGGCAATTGATCTACAAAATTTTGATCCAGATGTTTTTATTTTCTAAACCTGAATTTATAATAAATTCGACCTTAGAAAATTTGTCTTAAGAGAACCAATTTTTTGCAATAATAAATAAACTCATTACACATAGCATCGGTATTAAATTAGAAAAAAGAGTAAAACATTTTTTGTTAATGAGTAAAAAATCTAAGTCACTTAGATCTAATCTGAGCTATTTTTTTGCTGCTAAAAAGAAATAGAATCCAAGTGAGAATAAAAAAGTTAACCTTCTTCAAAAGTTTAAGTGTCCAAACACTCATTAACAAGCTTCAAAAAATTTTTGTTTAAATTATTTGTCAACATGTCAATCATGTCAAGTCATTTGTTTAATTTTTTTTTTAATAGACGATATTATCAGACAAATTTTGAACAACTTATTCTTAGTGAAAAAAAATTTAAAATATCTTTGATATTGAAAATTAACTAGTAATTTTCATTTTTTAATAGAATTATTTTCTAAGCTAAGCATTTTTCTCTTGTTTTCTCAATTATTCAATAAAAGCTAAATAAAAAAAATTAATTTCTCCAAGATCCTATTATCATTCCGGGAATCACCAAAAAATTTTTTTATAAGGATTTTAATTTTATTTTAAGCCCTAATTAAATTTTATTCACGAATGAAATTAAATTTTGTTTTCTTTCGTAATGAATGAATTTAATCTTTATCAAAAAAACCAATCGAGACCATTTTGCCACAAAACTGTCCAAAATTAATGGTTGTTTCTCCTGAAAATCATTGGCAAAAGATCGATTTGAAAGATAAGCATTTTAAAACTTGGCCAAGGTTCACTTGAATTTTTTCAATAATTTAATTAGAGTTCTTAATAGCATATAAATCTACCCAAAAGCTTTAAAGCTATTTAAAGAAACATGCGTTCTACATAAAATGCATATTTTTTTTTTCTATTTTTTTTACTAGCTAAAAGAAATAGTTTCTAGTTTGTTCTTGGCAAAGTAAACCATGAGCTCGCCTGAGCAGATCGATTGCCGAGAGATTTATTTTGACTGATGTCACAACCAGTGGCAAAATTTAAAACAAAATTTCACAATTAACTTTTTTTTTTGTTTCTCTAGATTTAAATAGTCGAGGTGACTCATTTAAATTCGTGAAGTAGTAATTTTTTTCTCATTTAGGTTGACAGAAAAACAAGAGACAATCGCACCGCGAACAATTTGAGCATCGGTAGACTTGAGTGCCAAAGTGATGCTTTTAAACTAGACCAAACACTGTCGAACACATTGAGAAAAGAATCAGGCTCCGAATGGAAGTTACAAATTTGCCACCGCCATCAAATACCAGCAGTGAGCAACAACGCCGCAACAAGAAAAAAAAGCCTCCAAACTACTACCAAAATGAAGAAATAGCAGCCATACTCAAAAAGAATGACAACCTAGTGGCAAGCCCCACCACGACCGAGACGTCCTACCACCAGTCCATCACCTCACAGCACCGAGAGCAAACATTTCGAACCTGATTCGGCCACAGACCAAATGCCGCCCAATGACCCAGTCGAAGGAGCCAAGACAGCAGAGAAGACAGAAGAGAATGACCAAGAAAAACGAGCGCCTGGATCCCATTGGCCAGCAGGCGAGCCCTCTGCGAACAAAAGCTGGTCAAGCTTGTTCAAAAGCAGACAATTGGAGTCGGCCGCCCAAAAATCTCAGAGCAAACCGGTCCAAGTGCCAAAGCCCGTTGTTGCTCAGCAAACAAGTTCCGGTTATTCGCACTCGTCATCTTCGTCATCCATTTCGGCCAGTTTGTCGTCCAATTCGGACCAAATGCTGACCGAATCATTCAAGACAATTGGAAGTTTTCTCAAGTGCTGCGAGCTAAAGCACTCGGCGCCAGCGCTGCAGCCGCGCGGCATCCGCAACAAACAAAATTGGTGTTACGTGAACGCCACTCTGCAAGCCTTGTTGGCCTGTCCGCCATTCTACAATCTAATCAAAAGTGTCTATGGCAAAATGAAGAGCTCGAACGCAAATATGCAAGCGGTGCCATTTGTGTGTGCGCTGGGCCGCTTCATAAATGAGTTCAAAGTAATGGTCCGCTCGACCACCAGCACAGATCAGGTGAAATTGTCGGCCAGCAATGGCAAAGAGCTGGTCATAGGCGACCCTTTTGAAATAGAGTACTTTTATGACACCCTGTCCATGCTCAAGTCCGAAATAGCGTTCAAGTCCGGCCGACAGGAGGACGCCCAGGAGTTCTTGTCATTTTTGCTGAATCGGGTCCACGAAGAAATGGTCAAGTGTTTGGACAGTTTGAGTGCGGAGGCGGCCAAAGGGGACAGCGTGCTGAATGGCAGCCAAAGGCCGCACGAAGAAATCAACAACAACAACCAGGACGATGCCGATGAGTGGAAAGAAGTGGGCAAAAAGAATCGCGGCCTCATCACCAGAAAGACCGAGTTCAAGCAATCGCCACTGTCCGACATTTTTTGCGGCCAATTTCGGTCCGCTCTCTCCCAGACCGGATTCAAAGACAAAGAGTCCGCCTCACTCGAGCCATTTTTCACTCTTCCATTGGACATTCAGTCCGATTCAGTGCGCAACATAAGTCAAGCGCTGGAAAATTTTGTCCAGCGCGAAGAAGTGCACGGCTTGACCAACAATGAGACCAAACAAGAAGTGGAGGCCTTTAAGCGCATCAGTTTTGAAGACTTGCCGCCAGTGCTGATTCTCTATTTGAAGTGTTTTGTGTATGACAAACACGGCGGAATTCAAAAGCTGCTCAAACGGGTCGACTTTCAAATAGACCTGGAGATAAGCAAGGAGTTGATATCGTCTGGACAAAGGTCCAAGCTCAAGGACAAGAGAAGCAAGTATAAATTGTTTGCAGTGGAGTACCATTATGGAGACAAGGCAACCGGTGGCCACTACATCACTGATGTCTATCATCCCGGCATCATCAGCTGGGTCAGGTATGACGACAAGAATGTGAAAATATGCAATAATCAGCAAGTATTGAGATCAGAGGATAAGAAATTGGTGCCCTACTTGCTTTATTATCGTCGCGCTGATCTGATTTAGACTTTTATGAGCCATTCTATTGCCAACAAAAAATTAGTTGTTTTATTTGAATAAACTTTATTTTTTTTTTTCGAATTTTAAAAATTAAGTAAGACATATTGAAAAAAAAATGTATGGTTTTTCTACCTCTGGAGTATAGAGAGAAAATACGCATGCCAACATTCGAATTTGTTGGTTTCGGGTTAACTTTGAAGCTTCTAAGTCTTATGGTTGTTTTAGTTAAAAAGAGAGAAAACAAAAAAATTTAGTAACATTTTGAAATGCGTTTGTGTTAAACGTTGTTTGCATGCAAGTCTTATACAACAATTAAAGTTTAATTGAGCTCATTTTGTTTTTTATTTTTTGTTAGCTTTGACCAACATTTAAATAAATTTATTATTTTAATAATTTTAATTTTAAATTTAAAATTATATATTTAACTTAATGGTTTAATGGGGTTAAATTAAACACTTTTTTTTGTCCAATCTAAGTTTATTGATCGAAATTGACTTTTGAAAATTTTTATTTTGAATAAAATTGCTTGTCCAACAGAAATTTTTTTTAAAAATAATTTCTTAAAAAAAAATATGAATGAATTGACTTATTGCACAAATGAATCTAAAAAATTTAACTAGCTTTAATCATTTTTTTTTGTAATTTATACGGTTTATTGGCACAAATACCCACAGAATTAATTTTATATATCTTGCAGATGGATTTAGTAGTAGTAATAAAACTAACGAGTATAGCCGTATGACTGTGACAGTTCCTTGCTTTGACACCATTTTCTGTTCCATAAACCATATGCCAAGTTTGCTTTGAATGAATTTAGCAAAATTGCTTGACTCCTTTTGGTAATCGGTTCCAGTAATTTAAAACCCTATTTGTGATAAAGTTGAAAAGTTATTGACAATTTTTGATAAGTTCTCCTTTAAGCATCTTAGTGGGCTCTAAGCTTGTAATTATTTCTTTCAGCATATCTAATTCCACTTTCCAACCTCATAGATTCTATATTATTGATAGTTTGAAAAATTTGTATTAAATCGCCTCTTATTCTTCTAGTATTCAGGGACGTAAGTTTAATTCTACACAATCTCTCTTCATACTCATGGTTTCTAAAGTTTGGAATCATCTTAGTTGCTCTACGCTGTAGTTTTTCAAGTTCCTTTTTATCTTTTTCCAAGTATGGATTCCAAACACTAACTACATATTCTATAAGAGGTCTAACCAAAGATGTTTAAAGTAGCTCGAATACATTGCCAATCAATCCCAAAACTCTATTCGCTCTGCCGGAAGAGTAGCTGCTAGCAAGTTAACCCTATTTTAGATTGTTTTGAAAAAAGACACCCAAATTTTGTTTTCTCTAATGACTCTGTTCCGTGTTCATTAAAAATAGTGTAGTCAAACTGATGATTTTTATTTTTATTTACTTGAATTTACTTTGCTTTTTATTTAAAAAAAAAATTAGATTTTTTTAGCATCAAAAATATGTAATTTTAAGTTTTTGCTTTAAAATAATTTTTCATTTTTTTATCTTGAACGATTCTTCACAAACAAAATTACGTTTTAAATTAAGGCAAAAATAACGTTGTTTGCATCATGCTATATTCACATAACTAATGGAATAATTACTTTTTATTTATAAAAATATTTTCTATTCCATTTTATGTACTACACATTAAAAAGGTATCTTTTTATTTACAAAAATGAAAATAACAATGCTCAAAAATTAAAAAAAATCATCATTTTTAAATAGTTTTTGTTAAAATTAATAATATAAATTGTTAAATTTCAAAAAATTTTTCCGTGATTTTTTAATTAAAATTATTTAAAAATAAATTTAATCTATTTTACAGAATTATAACTTTTTTAAAGAAAAAGATAAACTATCCATGATTCAAAAAAGATTTATTTATTTGAAAAATCTGTTCAGAAGATGTGAGTGTATGAAATTAAATAATAATAATATATAATAATAATAATAATAAAAGCTATGATGTGCTAGGCACATGAAATGAGGGATTAGCCTCATCATAATAGCTTGTTAAAATTCGTTTTATCAATTTTGTTTTTAAATTCATTAACAGCATTTGAGTTTATAATATCTTCATCTAATTGATTCCAAACATTTACAACTCTATTACTGAAAAAATTATATCTTTGTTCACAGTTTTTTACCAATTGCTTCTCCATTATAAATTCACGTTGTCTAAAAGCCGGACGATATTCATTTTCTTGGTTGTTCTTGAAGACTAAGTGAGTATGCCAGTCAATTTTTTCTAATCCTTTAACAATTTTAAACATTTCAATCAAATCTCCTCTTATTCTTATTGTTTCTAAAGTAGTCAAGTTCAGTGCAGCCAATCTGTCATTGTAGTTCAATTTTTTTAATTCTGGAACCAGTTTGGTAGCTCTCCATTGAAATGACTCTATTACTTTTATATCTATCTTAAGATGAGGACTCCATACTTGTACTCCATTTTTGCATTTTATTTTTCTTAAGTAAGTCTGAAAACAATTTTGGCTGCGTGCTCTTTGCTTTATTTTCTTCGAGTTTCTTGTTTTCAGTCTCCAGTGTCTTGCATTTGCTCTCTAAATTTATAATTCTTTTTTCCAAGCTTTCGGTCAACTTTTTTTGTTCCGCTACAAACGCATCATAGATGGCTTTTTGAACATTAACCATTTGAATAAATTATTAAAATTATTTTTTCAATATATATAAATATATATGTATATATATAAATAATATATATAAATATATAAATTTTTATATAATATTTATTATTATTTATATATAATATATATAAATATATAAATTCTTTTAATACGAATCAAATTATTTGTTATGATATACATAATATGAATTTTTAAATTTTTAATGGATCAAAATTAAAAAATTCAAAACTAATACATAAAATTTTTATTTACTGTGAAAAATAATTAAATCAAAGATAAAATTAAAATATCGTTTAGAAGCTAAATCTATATTTAAAATGTTTAAATTATAAAAATCTTGACAAACACCTAAATTTTTTGTTGCCAAGTTCAAATACAATCAAAACTTATCAAAAATTTTTCTAAAAATAAAAATCAATCGAAAAAATAAAATTATATAATTTTTTTAAAGTTACATAAAAACACCATTAAAAAAATTAAAAAAATATCTCTACCTATCTAAACGATTTTAAAACTGTCAAAGTCTTTTGATAATCATTGTCATTCTGAAAAAATTGATTTAGTTCTCTAAATGTTGGTCGTTTTTCTTCCCCCCATTCCCAACATTGTAGCATGCATTTATAGGTGTTTTTTGGACATAAAGGTGGTCTTTGTAGTCGTTGACCGGACTGAATATACAGATAAACTTCACTACCGTTCATATTGCCATAAGGTTGATCACCATAAGAAAACATTTCCCACAAAGTAACCCCATAGGACCAAACATCTGATTTGGAGGTAAATTTTAAATGTTCAATACTCTCGGGCGAATACCATTTAATCGGAATTTTACCCTCTGTTGTTTGTGTATAAGCATTGGTGAATGCATCGGTTGAGCGTGATAAGCCAAAATCGGAAATTTTTATTTGGGACATGGAGGCCAAGAGAACGTTTCTAGCCGCTAAATCGCGGTGAACAATTTTTTGTTCTTCCATGTGTTGCATACCAAGAGCTATTTGAGATGACCACAATTTTAAATGGTTTTCTGTTACTTCATTCGGAGAATTCCATAATTTTTCTAATATTGAGCAAATCATTAACTCTTGAACCATCATTAGGCAAGATTTGTCCTGAACTAGACCATAAATTCTTAGAATACATGGATTATTTAATGTTCCCATTATGTCAGCTTCGCGCATAAAATCGTCACTTGCCGTACTATCTTTGAGTCTCTTGACTGCGACTTGTTTCTTAACAAAAATTTTTTAATATAAAGTTTTTATATTAATTTTTTTAAAATTAATTATAAATTATTATTAATAACCTGTTTAGATTACAAATTTATTCGATTGTCTTTCAAGATGACTTTTTAAAGTTATTGTTGACTTAAAGTTTTATTATTTTTTATCCGAATTCGAATTCAATAATTTTTATTCTCTTTGGAACATAAAAAAATTAAAAATTGAAAGCTGGTAGACTTGTTCCAAGTGCCGTAAATATAAATTATAAGAAATCTAATGTGCAATGATGATCGCCTAAAATTTTTTTAGATTTCTATGTAAATTGATGTAAATAATGGTAATGTGACATTAATTAAGAGAAAAATATTTCGACGAATAAAAAAAATCCATGTAGAACCTTAGAAATTGTATCATTATCATTTTAGATTTAGTAATTTCATTATTTAATGAAAGACTAGCTGGAGATTTGGCAATACTAAATGGAACATGAACAACTGATCCTTCAGGCCCATCTACTTAAGGATATTTTCTTAAATTTTGGATTTGGAATTCGAATCCAATTAAACTCAGGTTTATCTCCTGAGTTATATGTAATCAATTCTGAGCATATTAACTCAATAGCCGCCCGTATGATATATCAATATGATATATGGATTGATTAGTAGCATTAAAATAAATAATTTATACTTTCAAAGCAAATTTTTTAATACTATGTCAAGTTCTTATATTCTAATTTTACATAATTTATTTATTCTTTAAAAAATTAATTTTTATGCTAAAAAAGATCTAAATTATTCTTCAAAAATCATTTATATATTCTATAAAAAGAATTTTAATATTAATTAATATTTTATTAATCTTTTTTACTATTTTTTATTGAATAATATAAAATATATATAATGAGCATATCATTCTATCTAATTAATTAATTAATTAATTAATTAATTAATTTAAAAGGATCATTCATCTTGATTCTAGAACATTTCGAGTAAGCGTAAATAGTAATCACTCTTAGATCATTGTTTTTTTCCTTATTGTAAAAAATATTATTTTGGTAAAACTTTTAATCTTTTCGCTAACGACTATACCACATTTAAAATATCTATTTATTTTTAAATTAAAAAAAAGGATATTCTAAAAATTCTGAAAAGAAAGACATAATTTAATTGAATGAATGAATAAGAATTTTTTTTACACTTTTAAATCTTACTAAGGAAGCTTTCCACTTAATTATAATGAAAGCTTAACATCAAGTTATAGTCATTTAATTTAATGAAGCCATAAAATAAAATTTAGATAGCTAGTAATTTGGAATTTAATGAAAATATAGCATTTGATGTAACTTATTTCTTTTTTTTTAATTGCTTTATTAATTCAAATATATTAGTTTTTTTTTCCATAAGATTTCATTTAATAAATAAATAAACTATTAAAATAAAATATGTTGTCTGGATAAAATAAAACAAAACAAAACAAATGCAAGTCGTTTTTTAGTTAACATTTTTCGTCTTAAATTAACAACTGTTATTTAGTGTTTTTTTCTAATGTGGTCACAGCGTCTGCAGATTAAACAAAGAATCAAACTAAAAATGAATAAATTTTAATAGAATATTTTGATAAAAAAAATACTCATAATTTAAATAATGAGCAAAAAAAGTAATTATAATTACAAAAAATTAAAAATTGAAAGATGATAGACTTATTCAAAATGCGGAAAATATATGTAAATTAATAAATTAATTATTTTATTAGAAAATTATTTTTCTTTAATTCAATCAAAATAGCAATTAATTTTTAAAATGGACAAGGATTTATATTAAAAAAATTAAATTTATTACCCCATTGTAGGTGCCTTTATAAACAGTACCGAATTCACCTTCGCCAATAATAGCTTGTAATTGAATTTCACTGATAGAAATTTTGGCTAATTTTCTTGGTAAATTTTGATTTGTATTTATACGTCCTTAAATTTTATACTTAATGGCATTAGGCACCAAATTAATTTGTCTTACTATTGTCGTTTAGAAGAGTTCGGCTTTTGAATAAATTAGCCTTAGAAAGTGTATCAGTTTTAAGATTTGAAGAAGTTGAACAAATTGATGTTTGCATTAGCTTTTGATTAATTAATTCTTGTATTTGATGACTTGGAAGAGCAGAGGATGATAAATTTGAAGTTTGTCGAATCAATGGTACATTTGCGAATTTTGTATTATTTCCAAAGGAACAGCGCATTATATCAACACTTGGAGATACTGGTCGAGTCAAACTACCCGGAAGACCGTCTTCATATTTGCTATAGTGTTCAATTAAATGTGCCAGGCTTCTAAAATAAGGTCCATCATCAATAAAATAGTATCTAGTGTTAGATTGCTCTTTGGAACAAATTTCATAATTAAAAAACTCTTCGTTATGCATTAAAGATAAAACACAAATATTTTCATCTCTTTGAGTTCTGCGTACCAAATAACGACCATTGTCATATCTATAAGCGTCCAAAATTTGTTTTGCTCTCTGTAAAAAATAAAAAAAATAAATACCTTGTAAATTTTTTAAATTTTAATAAATAAAAAACACCTCTCGAGTGACCGATGAGTCGTGCAAAAATTCATTTATCTTTATTCGAGGCTCACTCGGAATAAAATTTCCTTAAGAAAAAAAAATTTATATTTTTTTTTAAATTAAAAAAATTAAATTACTTAAAATTTGAGCTGTTTTTTTGTGACCAAATTCTACAGCAAGATCCAAAGGTGTTTGATTTTCAGAAGTTCTTGGCTTGTCAGGCAGGCCATAATTTAATAAAGCCTTTAGATTGCAGCAATGTTTAAAAAAAAAAAAATTTTTAAAAATTACAAAATTACATTGACACAAGTGTACTGGTCTCTAAAAGCGGCTTCGTGCAAAGGAACCCAATTATTGGTCATATTTCTTTCCATCGGATTAGCTTTGCCGCATTTAAGCAAGTATTCCAAACATTGTATGCTTCCAAATTCTGCTGCAGTCTTGGAAAAATTCTAGATCACAAGTAAATTTAATTTTTTTAGCATTTACATGCAGCGGAGTTGAACCATCTTTAGATCGTATATTCACAATTGAATTTGCCTCAATCAATTCTTCTAAGGCCCCGATGTTATCATATTCACAAGCAATGTGCAACGCTGTACGGCCTGGTACGAACAATTTTTAATATGAAATTTATTTAATTAATAAAAATTATTAAATTAATAAAATTTTACCAAGCTCATCTTTTTCATTAATGTCAGGTCTATTTGAGCTTTTGAGAATTAATTTCACTTTGTTAACTTCGGCTTTGGGATTTATGAAATTTTAAATTGAATTTATTTTTTAAATTAAAACTAACCAACACAAGACACTGCCAAATGAAGAGGGTTCGTATTTCCAATGATTCGAGAAGTTGACGGAAGACTGGCATTGGGAACAAATCGAGTACTGAGTCTGCATGGTAGTCCGTGGGGATCAAGCCTGTAATGCTTAATCAACTCGTCCAAGCCATGAATCAGTGGTCCATCGTCTAGTACATAGTAAGCATCAATTGAATGATTGATTCGGTAGTGAAAGCAGCTTCCTTTACAAACTATTGATAAACTGAAATCGCCAGGAGACGCACTGCATTTACGAATAAGGAATACACCGTCCAAAGAATCGCAGTATTTGTGCGAGTATTCTTTTAAGAGTTTTTCGGCTATTTGTCGATCGATCGATTCGTGATAATAATTACAATCTTGATTTTTTTTGGCTATATCTTCCTTGCTCCGAATTAGCTCAGCTTCAACTTCCTTGGGGCTTACTTTAAATAAAAGTGTTATAAATTTTTGATTATTGATGTCTTATTAAATAATTTATTTACTTTTATTGGGAGCATATTTTGCAAATTTTTTGATCATTTTTTATTACTTTTTAAAACATATCCTCGATTTTTTTTGACTAACTGTGGGCTATTTTTTTCAAAACAAAATTTATGTATTTTTTGAAAAAAAATTAAAAGTTTTTATTTATGAAATTTAAAATAAAAAAAAATACAGAATTAAATGATGATTTAATTTGTCTTAAACAAAAAGTATGCTTTTATGTGTTTAATTAACCTTAGTGTTTTATTTTTCTTAATAAATATTTAAAGCCAAAAAATGTGATTTTGAAGTAAATCGCGAAAGAAAAATATAAAATTTTTCGTTTAACATTCAAGTTAAACAAATATGGATTAAAGTTTTATTGAATGTATTTTTTTTTCATTTAAAAATAATATTTTTTTTAAATTAATTGTACTTGAGCCGACCTCATTTGGAAATACGCAAAATCTCTCTAAAATGCTTGAAAAAAATACTATTCTCTTATTTAAATCATCATTTAAAAAATAATGTTATTTCAATTCGTTTTAATTAATTTGTTGGACTATGTAAATTGTTTTGTTAATTTGACTCATGTGTTGGAAACAAAAAAAAAGACGTAAAAATAGCATGGGAAAAATAAAGACTTTAAATTCCTATTTTAGTTCGACTCTAAAACATTGTTAAGGTTATTTTTTAAGGTCTAAAATTCTTTCAATAAAAGAAAATAAGCAAATGTTTAAATAAGTAACATTTATTTATTTATTTTTAAGGATTTAGAATAGGCAAGACTATTTAACAATAGAAAACAACTTTTTTATTTTTTCTCAACTAAAACTTAATTTACATCACTTTTTCTTTTCATTTGAAAATAACTTTAATCATTCCAAAGAAATTACTAAAGTAATATAAAGGTTTTATTTAGATTAATTCAATTATTTTCGATCTTGATTAAACTGAAATTAGGATTTAGATTAATTTAAAAGAAATTTTGAAATAACTGAAAATACTTTAACATAATAAAAACTAAATCTAATATTTTAAAAATTTAAATTGAACTTAAGTAGTTTATTGATTTTAAATTAATATTACAAATTAACTTTGAACAATTAAGAAATTTAATTTTCTATACTGATTTTTTCGTAATAATTTCGAAATTCTAAATGTTCATAAAATATATAATAAATAACTTGTTATTAAAATTTGCTATAAAGATGCACAAATATAACATTTTATATGCTTATCGTTCATACTTAGAAAAAATACTACGATTTCCTACCTTTTTTCTTACCTTTTCATCCTTTTCTCTCTTTTCTAGTCTAGGATGACAAGAACAAGAAATCAAGAGAAGAGGAAAGAGAGAAAAACGGGAAAAGTATTTTAGTTAGAGATAGTTTGTACTGTAATCAAAAAATCGTTCGAAAAAATGAATATGATTATTAAATTTTCTTAACTATGTAATGGAAATTTTTGTAAATAATTTATTTATCTTATAATGACAAAATTAAAAATTGTTCTTTTTTTCCAATTGTTTTTTAGTTATGTGATAAATCGATGGTTTATTTTATTGCAAACCAATAAAAAACTTGCAAAATTCAAAAAGATAAAAAAAGTTAAAATTATCCAGGCTTATAAATAATATTAACTTTAGAATTCAATTCGATCATAAAGTAAATGGATAATTTAGTTTTTTAGATAGCAATAAAAAAACTAATTAATTTATTAAAATTTTCTTATTCTGAATTTTGAAGGAATTAAATTTGCCAATTTATGATTAAATAATTCAAATTATTTTTAAAAAGGTTATTGACATTCAAAAAAAATTAGGTTGACCTTTAGAATTTTATTTTAATATTTTTCATCAAGTTCATTCAAAAAGTTAACTCCAGTTTTTTTATCTTTTAGATATTTTCGATATGGACCTTTCATTTTTTTAAAGAGATTTATCTTTTTTCTAATTTGTGCAGGCGTATCTTGATAATAGTTCTTGTAATCTTTGGCCATCTTTCCATAATCTTCGCCATATTTTTCCATCAAATAAATACAATATCTATGTAAAATGAAAATGTTATTAATAGAAAAAATCATTTAAAAAAGATATAATGATTACAATGTGTCATTTTCATTTAAATTGTAGACTTTTTCAACAGATTTGTTAGCCTCGGCAAGTAATTTTTTTAAAGCAGGGGTCTCTTTCGATTCATTTAGAGCTCCGTTTAGCTGTTTGGCCTTAATTCAATTTACATTTTTCAAACTGAAAATAATTTTAGCTGAATTTTTACTTTAGAAATTTCCATGACTTCTGGATTGAGATAATTTTTTGCCTTCGGTATGGCTAAAGTAATGTTCGGATCAGCACTTAGGCCCAACTCGGCATAATTTGCTCTGATTGACTTATGTGTATTCCAGAATTCTTTTAAATGTTCAGACTTAACTTCTGGATTAGTTTTAGCCTTGGTTTGCTTCCATTTTTTTTTTAAATCCTTATTATAATTAAATTTTCTACTCTTTTTGACCATTTTTAAAATTATCTAAAATTATTAAATAAAAAATTTTTTAAAAAAATTTAATTTTTTTTTTTAAGAAGCCAGTTACTGCTTTTAAAATTCAAAAAATAAATAAAAAAAATTGTCCAATTAATTTATTAAATTAAGAATCTACGATTAAAAAAAATAGCTGTCTAGTAATCGAAATTATACCTATACACTAACATTGACAACAATTGAATTAAAGGTCTTCCTTTTGTTTTTGACTTGAAATCGGCTCTTCTTTGGGAGTTATTTTGGTTTCGTTCTGTTCAGATTGCCATTTGAGAATAACATTTTTAATTTCCGAATCATAATCTTTCCATTCAGGAACAATTCTGACCGCAGCAGAAAGCTTTGGTTCTTTTGTCTTTGGATTATTACACAAATCAATGGTTTTAGCTTTGCTCAAAGTATCCGAACTGCACCATGTGTCACAATAGAGCCATTCTTGTGGCAAAGAAAATATGTTCACCTGATGGATCATATTATTTGGCAAATCTTGGTCCAAATTCGACAAACTATTCGGATCCTGACTCAATCCCTGGTATTGACCTCTGAGTCTATCACCTGCGGCAATTTTTCTAAATTTTTTTAAGTCTACAACATAAAGTGCGCTGATGTGATATTTCCTATGTCCAAGATGCATCTGCCAATAGCCAGTCTTCCAAAATCTGTAGCCATCCATTTCTGTGCGAGAGTCACAGAACGGAGTGTAGCCGTACGGTGCGCCTTTTAGGTCTAAATCCCTAAGCTCAGTGAGGTCCGCTCTCACAATCTGATCCGCATCGACATAGATAATTTTTTCTACATTTAAAGGAAACAATACGTCCAGGAACAAAATTTTGTATCCCCAAATGGTACGCTGTTTTTCCGACTCTCTGTGAAGCCATCTTGGCCATTTGTATTGCACAAGTTCATAGTCAAAGTTGTATTCTTTGGCGTAATAAGGCAAAAATTTGGTAAATTGTGGTGATAGATAATTTTTCAAGAACCAGTATTTTACTCTAGCTTTGGTGTTTTTTAAAACAGTCAGCATCATAATGCGCATTAAACGTTCGTACATATGTCCCGAAGCTACCGAAAAAATGTTCAAAACATTTTCTTTTTTTTCCTTGCTTTCCTCGGTCGAGCTGCCAACCAAGTTGTTTATGCTGTCCCAAATGGAATGTTCTTTTTCCTGTTCTTTTTCATCGAGCATATTTTCGTTCATTTTATCAGCTTTTTTGGACACTTTCACTTTGATTACTCTTGCCTCAAAGCTATCCATGACAATTTTGATCACCGGTGTTCTTTTTGTTTCCGAGTCTGTGTTTTCATGACTTACAATTTCGTAAATATCTTTGGAACGACCATCTCTGAGCTGAAGCATCCAAATTCCAGGCGAGGCTTTGAGTTGGAAGTAGCCCAAATTAGCCATGACAATGGTGTCATACATATCTGGTTTTGAGTCTGTGCCAAGGATGAATTGCAGACCACGAGGAGATTGACCACTTAAAATGTCATATGAATGACCCTCGATGATCAGGTATTCAAGTTCAAATTCACCATAAGCTCCGTAGCTGTCAATTTCTTTAAGACAAATATTGTCCAGGTCATATGGTGAGTGGACAGCTTCGACCATCCAACTTTCTGGCGAGTGAATATTCATGGTTAAAATTGGTGATTGGGGCATGTTATGGAAGTAAGCAAACGGCTTGGCTATTTTACCATCTGAAAATTTAATTTCGCTTTCCAGAACATAGCGGTAAAGGCTTAATAAAATTAATTTATACAAATTTTAAAATTGAAAGGCAATCATGAAATAATCTCACATTAAATTGGATTTAAATAATTTTTAGATTAAAATTTAACACATCTTTGAGTCAACAAAATTTTTAACTGGAAAAATGGGAGTTATTTTATTTTATTTTTAACAAAATCTGAATTAGACATATACCAAAAATTGAGAAAATTTTCAATTATCTATTATTCAATTATCTTTTATTTTATCTCAATACATCAAACTACCGAACTATTAAAAAAAGTTTAAATCTTACATTTTTTAAATTTTGAGTCTCATCATCAATTAAAAACTTAATCAGGCATATTTTAGATGTTGACTCTATTAATCAGATTAAGAATGTAAAAGCTGTTTGTTTCAGGACTTTTCAAATGCTGAAGATTTCAATTGCTATTAAAATTCTTGGAAAAAATCTCCTTTTGAATTGTGATTGATTCAGCTGTTCAATATTGAATTTTGTGAAATTCAGTACAAAAATTGATATAAGAAAGTATCTGCTTATATGTTAAAAAATATTAATAATTTATTAAAGTGTAACACACTTTTTTGCAATTAAAATAATAAAAAATATCCGAAAAAAATAATCAATTAATTAACATTAACTTTAGACAAAAACAGAACTTATGTTCATATAAATTTGAACATCAGCCGTAAGATGTAGAGGAATATAATGTGAATTTTTACTTATCATGTCGTGATTAAATGCTGGTCCAAAGTAATCTAAAGTAAAGTCACTTAAAGTTAAAATTTCCAAGAAAGAAAAATAAAATCAACACTTGGATTGAATTGGATTATTAATTTGATTGGTATAAAAATTAATATTAAGATTTTATTTTATGTAAAATGGTGATTTTTTTTTTTTTGAAAAATTCAGCTTAACTTCATTTAAAAAAAATGAAAAGGCATTTTTTTTCGAATTGTTCAATTTATATTAGATTTTACAATGCCTCAAAATTTAATAAATTTGCTAATCGATTTTTTTTCTTCATAGTTCCTCCCAAAAAAATATGAATCTTCATGAATAAGAATGGTGATTGAATTTTGGTAGTAGAATTATTTATTTGTTTTATTTTGAAGAAATTTTGGGAACAACACCTAGATTTTACTTGAATTAAGACTTCCTTTTAGTCAAATTATAAATTTGTTTTATTTAAAAGTATGTCTTAATGAAACTGAACATAATTTGACGAAAAAGTAGAAACTTTAAAAAAAGCTGAAAATGAAACGATTTGTAATTTTTTTTGAATTAATTTGAACATTTTAAAATTAGTTTCAAAATTTGAGTGAAATTTAAATTAATTTTTTTTCTCGTCCTGTTAGACAAAAATTCAGGTGGCCGCGATAATGACTCAAAAAAATTGGAAATTCAAATAGGTTTTTGAGCGAATAAAAATTAAGTGAATTATGATCCTGTGGAGGGTTAAATTTATAAATTTACCTTTTAAGTGGTGGCGCAGATAGTTTTTCCTTGCAATTGAAGTAAATCATTAAATTTACATTGGCCACTTTGGACAATGCTTTTAAAATTGTAGACACTTTTTGAGCATTTCTGGTCAAAGGATCAATTACTAATGCCATATCGTAAAAAGGTTCATTATCTTTTCTAGGCCTTACATTAACAACTCTATTTATTAAAAAATTAAAATATGATCAGTTATTAATCAGCCAAAATTACCCATTGGATATTTGCGGCAATTGAGTTCTTTTTTCCGTAGAACCATACTTTCCAATTATTGAATACATTTTAAAAATTTTTTCATCAATTCTAAATAAATGTCCATAATTATTTCTGTATTTTAATTCTACCGAAAAAGCCTACTCTTTTCCTAATGATTGTGCACCCCATTTATTTATTAAATTCTCGATTTGTTTAAGACCAATCTTTTTCACAAAATTTTCCAACAAATTAAAATCACTGTCAATAAACGACTCATTTTCATCGAATGGTCCAAGAATCTTTCAAAAAATTAGACTAAAATTTTTCCAGACAAACTAGACTATGTTACCCATCCATTTGCCAAAAGACCAATGCGCTGTGAATCCTTGAACGGAGTCGATTCGACCAAAAATTGATTAGTTTCTTCAACCTTACCAGTCACATCATGCGCCAGCACTTTTGCTACAAATTCATCATCGATATCCAAATCCTTTTATTATATTTAATAAAAAAAAAACTTAAAAATAAAATAATTAAAATTTTTTTACTTTAATTTTAAGTTCTTTCAAGGCAATCTTTCCCGATTTGAGATCATTAAAATTTTTCTCTTTTAAAACATTTTTAACTAGTTTATAGGCGCTTTTTTGACTCAAATTATTCAACGAAAAGTCAATTATTTTCTTAATCAAGTCCGAGTCTTGTGATTTTTGCATTAAAATGGCCAATTTAGTTTTCATTTTGCTTGATTCATGATAATTCATTGAATCATATATCAACTGCCTACCACGTTCAGTGTCCGGGTCGCACACTAGCCACAAAGTAAGCAAGTGCACATCACTATTGTCATCAACCAAATAACCTAGGCCATTGACAAATTTTTTATTTCTATCTTCCAATTCATGAACGCTCAAATAATCTCTTTCCTGGGCCAAAATTCTTGGGTTAAGTCTTGGCATAATGACATCCTTGGACATTAGCCAGTCCATCATATTTGTGTTGTCATTAATGGCTCCTTTGTAGACCGACATTTGAATCTCAGAAGTTAACTGCATTATTTTGGTCAGCACTGACTCTTCAAACGCGTCCTGTTCAACTTCACTTTCGCTCAATGGAAAACCATTTATAAACACCTTGGGCATGGATTTGATGCCAATTTTGTTAAAATACTCCATGGTCAATTTTCTACCTTCGTCATAGAACGAATCAGGCCCAAAAACATCATCTAAATTCTTTTCTTTGGGATACCTTTTTTTGAATTCCTTAATAACCAAGTCGGATGTTACATCAGCACCTTTGGAAGTCTTGGCATAAATGTCAGTAATAAACGACAAAGCTTTTGTCCTAGTGGACTTTTCCTTGATGTAGTTGTGAGCGCGAAAAATGGCCACACTGGCATCAGTGTTTCCATCAACCTCTTTTTCATCGCTGGTCACAAAAACAAATCCAATCCGGAGCGGTATGTCGTTTACATAGAACGACTCGGCCGTGCTAATCAAAGACTTGGAGGCGTCTTTGGCCGGGTCTAGAACAAATACCAGATTAAAAAAATTTCTAGCTATGGGACGAATCATGCCCGGATAAGTGGGTCTTAGAACATCTTGTACACTCTTAGACCAATATGCATATTTTTTTTCCTTTTCCAAATCATTCAACCATTGAATAGAAGTATCCCTTAGGTCAACACCGTAATCAGTCGCTTTGGAACTAATGTCCAAGTAGATCAAGTCTTTTACCTGGTCCAGACTGATACCAATTTGACTTAGACTTTCAATCAGCTTGGCTTCTTTTTTCAAAGCCGAATTTAATGTGAATATGTCAATTGTATCTATGTTTAGATCTAAACCATTTAGGAATAAAGCACCTGAGCCGACCTCAAGGTTTAACAGTGACTCAAACGTTTGGCTTTGTTTTTTGAGTGATTTTTTTAAATCTTTTCTAACTTGAATTTTGCTCAGGGTCCGAGCTCTGATCGGGTAATTTTGAGATAAATCCTCTAAATAGCTCAATGCTTCACTTGGCTCCGAGTCTATGATTCTTTGAGCGGCCTGTAAACTTAGATCCTGCATTTGCCATGCTTTCAAAGGAGCTAGTTCCTGAGTGCTCTCGATCAAATACTTGTGGTATTCTTCGATTTTTTCGCTCAGATGCGGATTTGACTGTTTGAGTTTGTTGAACATAAATCCCTGAATTTCGTCATCATTGTTGCTGGATTTTTTGATGTTATCTGACTCTTGGGCGTTTACTTTTGTGTCATCGCCAGCTTTGTATTCAGTGCTTTTAATGTCCAATTCGACTCCGTAACCGGACAATGCCACTTTGTCCGAATCGATTCCACTCGGCAAATAGTTGTGTCTGAGAATGTACTTTATGGAATGTTTGGAATTATTGGAAGTTATTTGAATTATTTTTTCATGGAATTGTTTAAATTCAGGCGTTCCGATTTGGCCATATAAAATTACAAAGACTTCACTTGACTGTCTTGTTTGGGATTTAAAGTCATAAAATTTGTCAAATTGGTAAGTAAATGGCTTGTTCCTGTTAATTTATCTTAGTTCTTTTGGTGAAAAAAAATTAAATTTAATTACTCTAGGTCAGCGGAGTCAACAAGTCCACTAATTTGGTTTAAATCACAGGTTATTTTGCCATTTACATCAACAAAAGTATGGCATTTTTGATTTTTTATAGCTTCTTCGGCTAACTTTAAAAAAAATAATAATATTCAAAAAAAAAAATTTTTACACTACTTTTCTTGTCATTTCAACATTTGGTGAAAAGGTTCGTATGGACAGAGAAAGTTTGAGCAAATCGAACTGCATTGGCGAAACAAAAGCAGAAGCCTTATGCATCATTTCATCAAAATAAGTTTCATTATTAACTTTAAATAAAATAATCTTAATTTTATTAATTTTTAATTCATTTTTTTTTCATAAATCTTACACGAGCTAATAGATGAAAAATGATTTGATTCTGTTGAGATATCCAGAGCAAACTTCCAGAACGATTCCGGATTGTTTCGAAACAAAAATTCACTTAATTTTTTTTCCAATTTTAAAAATAATTCAAAAATAATTGAAAAAATTAATTAATACCTGGTCTCTAAAACTAAAGGTGTCTCAGTCCATTTGGCAGACACTATGGCTGAAATGTGCTTTTCTTTAATGGAATCATTCGCCAATAGGTTCTTTGAAATACTCAGCAAAATAACAAAGCTAAATAATGATTTAGGCCGAGTGGATTTGTTCATAATCTAGATAATCACAAGTAAAATTTATTTTTTCCTATTTTTTAAAGAAATTTTATCTTAAAAATGTCCACGTGTACCATTTAAACATTGAGAAGGACTATTTTTTTAGATAAATTTCAAAGGATATTGAATAATATTGTAGAATGAAATTGATTTTAAATATTCGAATTAAAATTCAATTGAAAAATTTTTTTTTGAGGCTCTATTAGTTCTTATTTATTTTAATAGCGACAATAGAATTATAAAATCAGCTTTTAAAGTAAATGTGAATTTAAAATTTGCTTTAAATTTAAAATTATTTACATTAATACGAGGTTCAAAAATATGTTAATCTTGTATTAATCTTGATGGCAAAAAAGACGAAACTAAAACTGATCTGAATGGTCGATGTACAAAATGATAAAAAATTGTTATTACAGAAATGGTTATAAGAAAAAAAATATCTTCTAATTCTTGAACAATGGTGCAAACTTTATGATGAATTGAACAAATATTTAATTGGGATAGATAATTAGAAGATTTTTGATATATAATAAAAACTGATATTAAAACACTTAGAATCCGAAAAAAAATTGTAAACGACAAATTTACAATTATGACATTAAGCGGTTTATTTAATTTTAAACTTTTTTTTAAATTTTTTTTGTCATTATTGATGCTTAAGTTTTTTTTTCTCCTCATGTTTGATTGAGCATTGAATAAAACAAGTATTTCGGCCAGGCAAAATATGATTGTGGTCAAAATATTATTAATGACAATATTCAAAATAAACATAACTAGGATGGTCACAGATTTATTGAATGGAATTTGAAATCTAATAGGCTGTATGGGTGATAGATAATTCATGAAAAAAAATTTCTTATCGGGATACTCTTTATAATTTTCCAAATGATCTCTGGCAAAATACCAAATATTTATCTTTGACATCATAAGCTGACTAGCAACTAAAATTCCAATATAAATACAGAAAAATAGCAAAGTGCAAGCTCGAGCAGCCTTTGAGATCGAGATAGAGTTTATTTTGATTCTGATTCGTGAGCTAAGTGGAATCAATCTGTTAATAGAGACAAAAATTTGTAATAAACTGGAGCTAAATTTCAGTAAATTTCCCATTATATCAACAACCACTATTTCAATCAATTGAGATTCGTAGGTAAAATGAAATTCAGAACAAAAAACATTATTAGGATAAACGCATTTGCTGGCTAAATGAATGAGTCGAGTCACCAAATACATTAGATTAATGGAACAGTTTGAAATCATATAATATTCAATTGAATTCTTTGATTTTTTCAAACTATTTAAATTTGACTTTATTTTTTGAAGAACAAAAAAAGCATAACTATTACTTAAAAAGGCGACTAATACAAGAACATATTGTATAATAATAAAATAGTAGTCAGATACTTCGGCAAAGTATAAAATCAGGCTTTTGGATATTTGTTTTACTTCCAATGTTGACATGCTGCACATTCTTATCATTTCAGTAAAATTGCAGGCTTTTATCTGATCTCTAAAAGTGGTCATATTTCTACAGATGATTAATTGTTTGTTTATGCCTAATAAATTGTAGAATGGACAAGCTTTTTTCAAAATCCAAATGGTCAAGCATGAAATGTTCAAATTACTTCTCGTAATAGAAAAAAATATCAACCTATGATCAGGAAAATTTTTGAATGCACAAAAATCATGATCGGGAAAGTCATAGAATTTTGCAGTGAATTTTGAAATAGAATGAATGAGGACGACATTGTCATGTTTTTGTTTCACATCATTCAAGTCACTAAAATTTACACTAATATTTGAATTTAGCATTGATGTCCACTCGAATCCTTGGCTAAAAAACTTTATACCATTATCAATGTTAAAACTAATTTCTTTGATAGTGGCAAACTGAAAACTGTCATTTTGTATCTTATCTAATAAACCATTTATTTTCAAATGGTTGGCATTTTTTACCAATATCATTCTCTTGGTAATAATTCCTTTATACAGATATAAATTTAGAAAATAACATTTTGAATTAATATCCGGCTTATTGCTAAAATCAGGCTCATTTATGCTTAAAAAACTTCTAGTTATACCATGAAATTCGAGAGCGTCCAAAGCTGAATTTTGGAAAAGCAAAGGACAGGTGTTTCGGCTATATTTTACATTAAATGTAAATGCTATCAAATTGACATATTGAAAAATTCCATCAGTTTCATAATCATTACAATTGCCAAAATAAGCTATTGTTGAATAATAAAATTCCAGTTGAATTTTATTGCGTTTTAGATGAAGATTTTTGAATACTGGCTTCTCGGAATCAAATGCTTTAATTTGGAAAAATTTTATAAAATAGCTAGGCTCATATATTAATTGTGAGTTGTCTACTTTCAATTCAAATTTTTTGTTTAAAATGATTTTCTTGTAAGGATAAAAATTAATTCTAAAATTCAAGAGTGTTGGACTATACTGTTTGCTTGAGATATTTACTTGGGAAAATTCTTTGAAGTTCTTGATTGTAAATATTGATCTTGACTCATCATATCGCATATTGTAATTTTGGTTCTTTTCAATAAGTATAAGATTTAATTCCTTCAATGTGAAAAGAAGTATCAAAAAGAAATGAATCCTCATCATTTTATTTAACTTTTTTTTAAATTAAAAAATGTGAGCTAATCAAATTAATCAATCGTTTTATTCGAATTTCATCTAAAATTTTCTGAAACAAAAAAAAAATTATAAAAATTTTCTTGTTTTAAAAAAATTGATCTAAAAAACCACCAAATTAATATTAAATTTCAATTAAAAAATCATTGTTTATGTGTCAATATAAATTTTTGGATAAATCACTTAAGAATATGACATCCGTTAAATGGGATTTGTTTTGTTTTAAATTTTTTTTAAATTTTATTTGATTTTAATTAAAGTGAATTTTTTAAAATGCTTGAAAAATTTCAACTGTTTTTTTTTTTTGTTTTAAAAAAATTAATTCAAGTATACCAAAATTTTAGTCGGGAATCGTAGGAGCTCAGTGACGCAGCGTCAAAACTAGATTTCTAAATGCATTTAGATTCGTTTTGACGCATCCAAGCTTAGAAAAAGACATTTTTTGTCTTCACCTCTTTATTGGCATATTCATAATTGAAATTGATTACACTTGGATAAAAATATCTTATCTTTTAGTAAACAAAATTCATCAGGTTTAAACATAATTTTAAAACTCTCATTCCATGTTACAAAACGGTGCATTTAATTGAAGACAATTCTACGCTTAGCAAATTAAATGAACCGAAAACTAAAATTAATATCTGATTATTTCAGTATTCTACTACCGTATCCCTGTTTTACGCACTTGAATCTTTTTTTAATGCAGATACTGAAACAAGACAAATCCTAAGCAAATTGAAAGGCTCATTCATAAAGTAAAAATTTTTGTATTTTTAAAATTAATCCACTAAAATTTTTGAAAAATTGCAAAATATAACATTAAATATTAAAAAACGAAATTTAAATTAAAAATTAGCTTTATTCATTTACATAAAATTCTTTAAAAAAAAATTGTCTGAAACAATGCCCACAATCTATTACCGAATATTATAATTTCTCTAGAATTCTTATTTATTTTGTCCTTAAGCTTTGTAAGTTATTTAATTTTTTAATTTATTAAACCAAAATTTTCGTAAATAAAAAAGGCCAAATAATCAAGCAATTTAACGTAAAATGTTTTATTTTATACCGTAAAATTAAGTAAAAAATGTTAAAAAATAAGTAAATATTTTAAAATTAAATTTTGGCTTAATTTTATGTTAATTTTTTTCAGTGATTTAAAATTCACCTAAATATACAATGGTTTTTATCATTTTTTTTCACTTATTAATTGAAAAAACTAAAACTCAATCTTAATATGATTTTTATATGCTTGACATATTTCCGTTAAAAATTTTAAAAATCAAAAGTCACTTTAATCGCCATTTTTCATTTCTAATATTTTACCCTTACATATTCTTTCATCTAATACCAAATCAGTTTAATCGGATTTAAGCCCAGTGATTTTGATAGAGACTTATTCTAAATCAAATTTTTAATTCCTTTATATATTTTTTAAGTAAACGTTTATCTGATGATCCGAACCAGACATATAAATTTCCATCGAGATTAGGAAAAAAATTAATTTTTGGAAATAAATACTCTTCCTCTTCGCAATCTCCATCAACGACGTGGTTACTTAATTCAACTATTCAAAGTCAACAAGAACAAAGACGACATAACGTGGTGCAACAAGCAAACTTGGTTGGCTCAGAGAGAAATGAAGAGGGAAGTGAACTACGGAGTGAAATCATTGCGTCTTGTAAGCAAAGACACAACTTCTTCATTAATTAGACAGAAAATGCATGAAACGGACTGCCAGACAACAAAGTCGCAACTGAGACGGTGGGCTCTTTTAAAATCTAATATGACAAACATCAATTGAGACGACCGCTTTGAGATGCATCCCTGTGAGTAATCTCGCTTCGCGGTCTTTTACTAATACTATTACTACTACTACTAAATAAAGGCTAATGCTAATTTAAATGAATTAAAAAATTTCTGAAATATAACAAAAAAAGCCAAAAATCCTCTTTGTATGGCCCTTTATTTAAGTAAATTTTGGTAAATTAATTTATTAAAATTTAAAAAATTTACGTAAATTTTCCAAAAATCCTAGTATCAATAAAAACTGTATGAGAAGTGTATTTTAAAATATTAAAACTATAGGAATCAAAAAAGAATCAATTAATGTACGGTATTTACATCTGACAGAAAATATTGTATTCTATTGAATATAATTAAAATCTTAAATTCAAATTTAGAAATTAATTTAAAATAGAATTTCTTTTTTTTATGAAAAAAGAAAAAGACAAAAAAAGAGCTTCTTTTATCTGATCTTTGATCGTCTTCAAATATCTGATCGTTAAATAAAAAAAATTTGTCAAAGGCCTTTTCAGTCCTCAAATCTCAAAACAATTCGAAATCCCATTTGACTTGTATAGATAAACATATATTTTAAAATTAGAAAAAAATATTTTTTTCGATTTCTCAATAATAATGATAAATTGTATTCTGATTATTTCAAAGTAACTATTTAACTAAATTTCAGTCCTTTATTCTTACTTAAAATTATTAATAAATTATATTATTTATGCATCAATAACATCTTCGTTGATTATTAGTGAAGATCTTTAAATTCGGTATTTGCTTTTTAAATTAAAAGCATTCTATTTAATTTATTTCTTTAACACCCTGGAGTTTTCTCTTCTGTAATAAAATTATAAAAGAAAGTTAAAAAAAATTTCGTAATTTTATAAATACTGGATTATATTAGAGGTTAAATTTAATTATGTTGGATATGAAAGCTAATTAAAATACATTAAATTACTTAGAATAATGTAATTTTACCAATTCTAGGTTTTCGATTTTGTGAAATTATATACAAATTTTCAATACAAAAAGAAAAAACATATGAAAATTTTAATGAAAATAATATCACTTGAAGTGATATTATTTTTACTTGAATTGTCAAAAACTTGTTCTACAGGTTAGTCATGGAAAAATAAACTGAATCCTTTTTTTAATACTTTAAATAAATATTATTTGATACTTAAAAAGAGTTTAAATTGTTACTTTAACTTTCTTTTTGATAAAATGTTAATTTAATAAGAGTAAGACGTTTCACAAGGATTTTTAAATGTTATTTTTAATTTGAAAAGAAATTAAATATTCTTAACTTTTTCTTGAGAAATTTTGTTGTATTTATGAAAAATATCGGTAAAAAAATAATTTCTCTTAAATAAGATAAAATAAAGAATCTTTTATTTTCTCTCTCCCTCTCTCTCTCTCTTTTATTTTGTAGCGCACGCTATTAAAATATTATTTATTTTATAAACAAAATTTTTTTTTGATTTTATGATTTTATTTGCATTCTCTTCTGAAAGTATAGTTTCCTTTGGTTGTTATCAAATTATCTGATTCCGAAATAGATTGACTTTAAAAAAAAATAATAAAAATTAAATATTTAATAAATTTTTGATTCATATTTTGAATTTTACTATGTATTAATCATTATTAAAATTTTTAATTCAATATAAAATTCAAATTTTTTAAAATCAAATACAAAAATCTGAGAAAGCTGTTTTACCTCCCAAACTTGTAACATATAGGCTTGATTTGCTCAGCTTCAATTTGATGCAATATCGGTGTAAAGATTCGCCATGCTTCTTCAAGCTCATCAGATCGAACAAAACTTATTTGACTGCCATAAATAACATCCATAAGTAATCTTTCGTAGGCCTTCGGTAAGTAAAGACCCTTAAAAAAATTAAAGAAAATACTTAATTTTTATTAAGTTCATACTTCATATTTCTCGGCATAAGTCAAGTCCAAATCAGTTTCTTCCAAAATAAAATCCATCCCTGGACGCTTATTCTGCATTTTTAAACAAATACTCTCATCAGGTTGTATTCTGATAATCAACTCGTTTCTTTTGCACGCATTTTTGAAAATATTACCCGGTACTTGCTTAAACTGAATGCGAACTTCAGAAATTGTTCGATCCAACGCCTTACCAGCTGAAATAATAAATGGAACTCCATCCCATCTCTCGTTATTGATGTATAAAATCATTGTGGCAAATGTGCTTGTTAGAGAATCATCAGGAACACTCTTGTCATCAGTATAGGCACTTTTTTGGACACTTGCACCCATTTCATTAGCTACATATTGACCCAAAACAACATCCTCAATTTTTATCGGATCCATTGACTTAAGAACTTTTACCTTAAATAAAAAATAATTTCAAGTTAAATTTTTTTGTAAAATTCAAAAAAATTAAAAATATTTTGCAAAAATAATAATTTTTAGCTGGTAATAAAATTAATCATCTTGAACTTTTTTTGTGCCGAATTTTAAAAAATTTCAAACTACCTTTTCATCTCTGATTGCATCGGCTGAGTTAGAAATTGGCTGGTCCATGGCGATTATGGTTAATATTTGTAGAAGATGATTTTGAATGACATCTCTTATTATGCCATACTCGTCAAAATATCCACCACGACCCTCAGTGCCGAAATTTTCTTTAAAATTGATGAAAACACTTTCAATCGAGTCTCTATTCCAGGCTCGTCTAAATATCTGATTAGCAAACCTAAAAGCCAGAATAGATTGTACCATTTCTTTACCAAGATAGTGGTCAATTCGAAAAATTTCCTCTTCCTGAAAAAATTTACTCAAATGAGCCGATAAATCATTCGAAGAATTTGTGTCTTTACCAAATGGCTTTTCCAGCACAAGATGAGTGTAAAATGGCCTTAATGGCAATTGAAAAAATTTTATTTTTTTTTTTAATTTTTAAAATTACTCTTTTGCTTTGCAATTTTTAGCGATTCTTTCAGATATGTCTGGATAAACTTTGGGCGGAACTGCTAAATAAAATATTCTGTTGGCACTCTGAAAATTTTGATTTGAATCAAGAAACAGCTTTTGGATGGTAGAATCTAGTTCTTTAAATTTTTGCTCATCATTATAATTGCCACAAATATAATGATTTTTTTCAACAAAAATTTCATAAATTTCTTGGTCGTCTTTCTCCAATTTCATTTTGTCAATAATTTTTTGTTTTAGATAATCTTTAATTTCTAGATTTTTTCTGCCGAAGCCCACAATAGCGGTATTTTGGGGCAAAAGACTGTCCTTGAAAAGCCAAAAAAGATTTGGATAAATTTCTTTTTTGGCTAAGTCACCCTTGGTATTAAAATTAATAATTTATTGATTATTTAATTAAATTGATACTAACTGAAGCTCCAAATATGACAAAAGCAGTTGGCTGTTTGTAAACATTTTGTTCCTGAATTGATTTTCGATAGACCTCAAAATTTCTGTCCCGTTTACGCATGTTCTTAAGAATTTTAAAAAATTTACCGAGGCCTCTCTTAGTCATAATGATCTAAAAATAGATAAAATTAAAAAAAAATATTCAAAGACGAACCTAATTCTATAAAAAAAGATGGATTGTTTTCTTTAATTTTTTTTAAAGAAAAGTTTAATTTTTCAAAATATTTATCAAACCTTAAATCATTTTCTTCTCCCATTAAAAAATTTGATTATTTTTGCTAATTTTTCCCATATCTTCACTTTTGATCTAATACTGTAGAAATAAATCTGAAATTAAGGTCTAGTAGAATAGCTTCCACTGATCTAACTCCAATGAGAGGTACTCCAAGTAATTTTCCTCCAAATAGGCTTGTGCCTATGAGATCCGATTAGAACCAATTTGTTTGAGTACGGAATAAATTTTTCTCTGACTTTTTTTCCGATATTTAAACGATATTTCTTGTTAACTTAGTCATAGATTTCCAAATGACTTTAGATTCCATGAATTTAGGTCAAAGTTAACACCTCTGAATGAGCTTTTTAAAATGAATGCTTATTTAGATCTTGAAAAAAATTCAATGAATTTCTAGTTTAATTATTAAAAGTTTTAATTATTTAAAGATGCAAGTTTTTTCAAATTTATAATTAAGAGGCTTATCTACAGTGGTGCTCTAATCTAAAAAAAGACGATTTTTGTTAAAAAATTCGTCTTTTTAAATTTTTTTTTCTATATAGAAAAAAAATTTTGAAAATATCAATTGTATTCTACAAATTTTTACGTAAAAAGATAAGTTTTTAAAAATAGAAAAATTATGTAAAAGCGTTTTATTAAAAATTTTAAGTATTCTTCTTAATTAATATGATTATTTTAAGTAATTTCTAAATTTTTGGCTTTAAAAAAAAATACAATAACAAAATAATAAAAAATAATTTAATTTCAATGTTTTAATGAATTTTATTTTAGAATCTGTTTTAAAATATCTTATCCATATTAAAAGACTTTTTTCCTAAACATACTTGTTTAAAATGAAAATTCAAATGTTTTTTTTCAGTGAGACTTGAAGAAGACCAGTTCGTCGAAAAACGTAGTAAAATATCAAAAAATCTATTTATTTTTGTTTTCATGTTTTATTCTAAAAGAAGGTAATTTTTTTAATTAATCATAGTTATTAGATATTTTATTAAATTAAAATTATTTTATTAAAATAGGTACCCAAATCCATATCCATAACAATTACCCGAAAAAAAAAGAGCGAGTGTCAGGTCGGAATACAGAAATGGAAAAAATTTAACTTGTAAATATTTTATTAAAGTAATGGTTAATTGGTTGAATTTTCTAGAATTCGAGAATTTGAGTCGGATTATCTAAAGAAGACTGTTTTTGAAGAAAAACTAAATGTTAATTTTTTTATTCAAAATTTTTTTTTAGACAAATTTTTTATTAAGTAATGGTTTCTTTTAAAATTTGGTTTCATAATTTTTAATTAAAATTTTAGATTTTTTTTTCCAATTTTTTTGTTTCGAAATAAAATTTAAGGAAAATCTCCACCAAGTTTAAATTTTTTTATAAACTAAAAAAAGAAAAAAATTTCTATCCTGTGCAAGCATGTTCGTAATAATTAAAAATTCTGGTGATCTAAAAATAGATAGTCTGTAAAAAATATTCAAAAACGAACCTAACTCTATATAAACGAATAAAAGTAAAATTTTTGCAAAAAATTTATTGAACTATTCAAAAAAAATCTATTCCCATTAAAAAATTTTGATTGTTTTTATTAATTATCCCAGTATCTTCACTTTTTATTTGATCTGGTCGAACTAAATCTGTTACTAAGCTCTTGTAGTAAAGTTTCCACTGATCTAATTTTAAACTTGTGCCTTTGAGACCCGATTGGAACCAGTTTATCTGAGTACGAAATAAATTTTCCTCCGCTTTATTTCCAATATTTAAGCGATATTTCTTGTTAACTTGATTATATTTTCCAAATAACTTTGGATTCCAGTAGTTTAGGTCATTTTTTACACTTCTGATCATTGATTGAGTTGCCAAATTTACAAAAATTCTTAGGAATTCAAGCTTGATAATTAATTGAGCGTCCTCTTTGGGAAAAAAATTGGTCAATTCTTTTAACATATTAAGAAATGGCCGATAGCCCACATAGATTCGACCAATTCCTGCAAAACCTCTTAATTTTTCAATTGAACATTTGAAAAAAAACATTTTTAGTTCATTAAAGTTTAGCTTGACATTTAGGCCACAAATAGATTGAACTGTTTTCAGGATTATTTCCTGAACTACTCTATTATGCTTTAATTTGAGAAATAATTCGTACAAAAAATTTAATTCATGGTTTATGTCTACATCTTTGTAGGGCTTGATAAGATCGATGGAATCAAATATTTTGAAAAATAAGCCAAAAATTAGATAATCAGCACTAGACTTGCTTAGATGAACTAAAAAAATTGATCGTGCCAACGCAGTCTCATCATGCTTAGGGCTCTTTAAAAAATTATAAATTTTATTAAAACTGTCTTTGGTGAAGCGATCATTTTCTAAAAAACTCTCATTAATGCACAAATTGGACACAAAACAGTCTTTTGCTTTGGCGATATTGAACGATGTCTCAAAATTAGTGTTCAGCTTCACTCTTTGTCTAATTAAATTAAGTTTGGCAAAGCGGTTGAATTGGATAAATTTTTCGTCATACGCTAAATTTTCATAGTATTTTGTGAAAGCCAGAGCACTCATTTTGGTCTAAAATCTAATTTTATTTAGCAAAAAATTGACAAATTTTTTAAAAATTTTATTTTCTAACTGTTTTAGATATTTTTAAATATCAGGATATCACAACATGGTTTCTGACATCCAAAGTTAAATATTCACTTAATAATTATGTAACAATTATCCTGGGTTAAATTCAAAGATAACGTTAAAAGATTTAAAAACAAAAGATAGTTTCTATGGTTTTTGATAAGATTTGGCATATTTGAAATTGATTTTGAGATTTTTTAGACATATTGTGTAAATTTTGATACTGGATTTGTTATCAAAAAGCTGGTAAGTTAAAGTTTTTCCTTTGAAAATGGCCACTTGTCTCAACCTTTTATCTCAAAATTTGACAAGCTTATTTCTAAAAGTTTGTCAAAAACAAAAAAATTCTAATTATAAAATTTTATTTTCAAAAATTTACATGACATATTAACAAGAGTTCTTAATTAAAAAATTATTTTTGGCTTTGACTTTCGTACATTTTAGACGTGAATAAACTAGATCTATGTTCGTTCAAATACCTTGTTTAAATAATTAAAGATTATTAACTTTAAGCCAAAAAATATTTAGTTTACATTATAAAATCTTCAATGTAAAATACCAATTGTTTAATGCATACTTCATCCCAATAAGTATAAGATAACAATTCGCCGATTTTAGCTTGAAATTAAATTTGTTAATGGTTAAAAAAAATGAACAAAATTACCCAAAAGGCGCAATAGATGGACGCAGCCGTATATTTCATTTGGCTTTTTAGTTGAATTTTTTGTAAGCTAAATAGAAAAAACTTTTTAAAAAACAAAAAAATTTTTAAAAAATTGATTGTTTACTTCATTGTATTGACCTTTCTCTGATTTATAAAGCAGTCGACATAATATTGCTGTGTCAAAATAATCTTTGATACCTTCAACTATTTCGGTGATGATGTTTCTTTAAAATATATTATTATATATTAATATCAATTCTTTCCTTTAAAAGTTTATTTAATTTTACTTGTCGAATTTTTTCTCAAGCTTAAAATTTGTGTATTCATCAAGAATTTCTTTAATGCTCTTGTTTGCTGGAAGAGATACAAACTTAAATAAATCAATTAGATTTTAAAAAATTTTTTTTTAATTAACATTTAAAATTAAGAATAAACTTATTTTTTGATTATTACCTTGTTGTTTGATATGTTTTCAAAATCATCTAGAAGAATTTTTTGTAGCTCTTGAGGAATTTTAATAGCTATTTCGCTTTGAACTTTATAATTGTCAATCTTTTGAGAGAATATTTTAATTTAATTAATTTTTTATTTTTTAAAACGCACTAGCTCATTCGATTCTTCCACTTTTTGCTTCTTTTTTTTATTTTCTGTATAAAATTAAGGATTAGCTAGTATCAAATTGTGATAGTGAATGCACCTCTTTCCTCTTGAGTTAACTTTTCCAAATCTGCATTTTTTTCAAGCATACTATTGACATGTTTTCTTGAGTTTGACTTTATTTTTGATGCTATTTTGCTCGTACTAAATTTAAATAATTAATTAAAATAGAATGATAAAAAATCTATTTTACCCATGAGTAGCCAAAAGTTCTTGTTGTTTTTTAAGATTTTCTTCATTGTATTTCAAGACTCTTGGACAAGTGACCCATTCGTCCCAACTAAAAACAGATTTAGGAAAAAATTTAATTCCAGTTTATTTTACCTTTTATTCCAACCACTATAATGAATTAAGTAATGAGATGCTTTGTTTCGTACTTCGGATCTAACACACTTAAAAATAAATTGAAAAGATTGTTTCTTTTTAATAGATGGCTATACTTTTGCTTCGTATAATAATGGTCCATGATAGCATAATACGGTCTCACCATCTTGATACAGAAATTTTACTTTATCTTTATCCTTATCGTTCGCCATAATCGAATATTTATAATTTTAACTAAATTTTACCAGGATGCACCTAATTGTTATTTAAAATGAAATATTCTCTAATTATAAAATTCTTGAAAAATTCGAATTTTTGAAAGAATTTTCTTTACTTTTAGTTATTTATCAAAAAATATTTTTGTCATTACCAACTTAAATTTGATAGCCTTTGTAAATTCATGTTTATTTTAGACTTTAAAATAAGCCAATTTTCAAATTATAATTGTTTTAGTAAATATTTTAGTGCCTGGAAATACTTTACCAAAGAATTAAAAAGGATCATAAAAGACCATAATTAAGTGAATTTATCTCGACATATCCCAGTCAACTAAATTTTAAAGATATTCAAAAGATTTATTAAAGATCTTTAAAATTTCTTCATATTTTCTCTTTTTTTAAAGAAAATAGAAAGATTATTTAGAGATTTATATAAATTACAAAATTTTATAGAATTTTCTTTAATTAATTTTTATTCATTTTTTCTTTATTTTTCAGAAACTATATTTTTAACACTATCTAAAGTAAAGTTTTTACTGTTATATAGCATGAAATATAAATTGAAAATTTCATTTAATTGATAGATTTTAAAAAAATTTATTTAATAATTTAACTTTTTGACTAAAACAACAAAATTAATTATGTGAAAACTAATCGTTTTTTGCCAACAAATGTTAATTTAATTTTGCAATTTTTTAAATTATATAAGCTAGATTTAAAAAAAAACGTTCTTTTATTTCAATTTATCTAATTAGTTTAACTGAATCTTTACTTTTAAAGCTTCATTGCAGAAAATGCTAAAAAAATTTGAATACCTACGGACCGAGGAAAAAAAAATTCCTAAAAGCACTGCCTTTAATTATAAGAAAAAAAAAGAAGAGCTTATTTCGAAAAAGCTTCAACTTTTTTTTTCAAAGACGGATATTTACGAAGAAGCAACTGATGATGATACAATGAATTTTCTTTCATCAAACTTAGATTTTGACAGGGCAGATCAAAGCGGTATAATAAACAACTTCATAGAATCAGTAGGTTTTTCTTCAGATGAGTCAACATTTTTCGGTAGCAATAGTAAATTGATTCAAAATACAAACAAAACGAATAAAAATGCAAAACAAGAGTCTATTATAATTTCTTTATTAAAAATTTTTATTCAGGAAAAATAACTCAAAATGCCTTAAAGCTAGTTATTAATTTATTCAACATTGCCACACATATGAGAATACCTAGGAACTTTCACAGTCTCAGCAGAAGTATCCTGAATTCCAATAATGAAAAAATCATTTATGAAAAAAAGTGGTTCTGTAGTAAATGCAGCGAAGAAGTCATTTTAGATCATAGAAAGCAGCGGGTTTGTACTAATTGCCACTCCAGGTAAAAAAAATTTTTATTCTTTCTTCTTCTTATTTTTGTTGTTCTCATTATCTAAAAGGCTAGACATATTTTATCTTCTCCCATTAGAAGATCAAATAAGGCGGCTTTTTAAAAATAAAAAACTCCCAGTTTTTGTTCAGTCAGAAACAAGTTCATCGGATATAGCAGATGTAAAAGACGGATCTTTGTACAAAGACTTCAAAGCTAAACTATCTACTATACTTTTCATCGGTTGATTTTACAAATAGAGATTATATATTTTATAATGGTTTTTTTAGAGTGTTTTTGAGTAAAAAATCAACAGTTCGAGCAATCAAAGGCTTATCTTTAAGAATGTTAAACTATTTTGACTAGAGTCTGGGTACTCATTTTCTGGAATGCTAATTTCGGCAGTCCGCTTGATAGTAATTGGACATCATATGCTATTTAATGCAAGCTTACAGCAAGAGAGTTCAAAGCACCACTTACTTCAACCAAGGTATCATGATTTGCCAACGATCCAAATTTATTCTCAGCTTGCCTAAATTCAATACTAGCAAGCACTTAATTTTATACTTTATTTTTACTTAGTTAAGTTAAGACTACTTTTACTCGATAATTGTTACTTGATTTTATATCCAAATTAAATTTGTTTGTTTATCTAAAATTTTTCCATAAGTTTTTTTATGTAAATTATATTTATGTAGTAATATATGTAATTAAGCCCATATGTGCTTTCAAAAGAATTAAATTTTGTGTTTTTATGTATATTTTGTAAAATTAATTAAACTTTTGAATAAAAAAATTTTAAAGAAAAAGTAGAGAAATTTTTAAATTTATCTTTTCGAAATATTTAAAGGCTTATTAGAGATTTTTGGTCCAAAACACCCTAAAAACCCTTTATAAAAATCTTTAAAGAATCATTAAAATTTCTTCAATTTTTCGTTGACTGGGATAATTCGAAATAAATTTGCTTTCAAATGATTTTGCCAATCTTGAAAATTCGGATAGCTATTAACTGTTTCATAGGCATTTTCTTTCCCTTGAATTTCTCTAAAATACTATAGTAATTTTTTAATCGATTGTTTTTTCCTGGAATTTGTATGATTTTCTAGTTTATTTTTAAGTGTTTTTTTTTTAGTTAATTTAGAGCCCCATAGACAGAATAATTTTTGATTAAGAAAAAAGAAGTTAAATATTAAAAATACGAATATCAATTTAAGTATTATTAAGAATTAAAATAGCCAGAATAGAGATTCAACTTTTTTGTACATTTTAATACTGTTTTTTTCATATGATTTCACTTTTTTTTTGATTTTTTTTTAAATATCAATTTTCAGATTATTTTTTCTTTTTCAAAATTCTTTTCCCGAACTAACATTAAAAAATTACAGCTCAAAAATTCAGCAGTTCGATCTCTCTTGAATATTTTATATGTTACTTTATCCATCACGGTCCATCACGAGATCTCAAATCAGTTTAACACTAGAAGCACCAAAATTTTAAACTACTAGAAGCACCAAAACGAGTCAAAATGACTCGTTTTAATGGAATCTATAATGGATAAAAATTTATTATATGGATAAATCTATTCAATACTTAATTTTAATTGAGCAAAAATACAAATTTGGCTAAAAAAAGTATCTAGCAACAATTTTATCTTCTTAAGAATTCATTTCTTTTTGAGCCAATTCTTCGTCTTTCATGTAAAATACGCAAACTATAATTTTTTCATTTTTTAAAATTGCTTATCTTCGTTCAAGTATTAGGATTTGAGTCAGTTTTTTAAAGATTTGTATACTTTTTATTAATATTTTATGACTCATCCATTGATTTTGTAGATAAAGTCAAAATTTTAATTAAAAAGCGAGTCATAATGACTCGTTTTGGTGCTTCTAGTAGTATATACTTGATTTTGTACAAAGGATTTTTTTTTTTATTAGAATTTAGTTAATTTAGAAAGTTATTCTTATTATTATGCTGAAAAAAAAATTGACTTAGATTTTAGCGGCCAAAAATCGAAAAAGAGTCATTTTGACTCGTTGGTGCTTCTAGTGTTAAAGTCTAACAGTTATTTCGAATTCTTTAGTCAATTGTGAAATTGGTAAAAGCAGGACTGAGCTTGTCTGTTCAATGCATCTTCAGCCTAACAGAAGAATAAAAAATTCGAATCAAGATATTACTCCATTGTGAAATTGATACAGCTTCATCTTTTGCTCGTCAACCATCAAATAATTAAAAAAATATGTTGCTCTTTATGGAATCTTTTTATGTCCGTAAAGTCTAGAAGTTTGTGGTTAGTAACATTAGGATAGTGTAGAAGTTTCGATCTACGTAGGGAAATTAAGCTTACGAATGTCTCTTTAGTACGGTGCGCATGTTTATTCCCTTTTCTTCAAAATTATGAGACCGGTTTTGACCGGATATTAATTGTGTTTTAAATGATGAAATCGATGCAGGAAACTCTGTGTCAGATAGAAGCCGTTGCTCAAAAAGATATTGAAAAGAGACAAGCACTCAATATAATGACATCGCCAAAAGAAAAAAAGCAAATAATGAATACTCTCTGCTTTTCGCAGATGGCTTAGTTACATTCTTC
This sequence comes from Brachionus asplanchnoidis, assembly GCA_025491095.1. Classification (NCBI taxonomy): domain Eukaryota; kingdom Metazoa; phylum Rotifera; class Eurotatoria; order Ploima; family Brachionidae; genus Brachionus; species Brachionus asplanchnoidis. The sequence continues at coordinate 4,294,734 of JAILYF010000004.1, forward strand.
ATTTATAACAAAAAGGGGAACCTAGAAAATCAGATTAATAAATACACCAACGAACTAAAACAATGGCTTACCTAAGTGCCTAGCACTGGACGGCATTGAATTAAAATATGAAGATTCAAAACTAACTGCCGCATTAAAGACGTATTTTCTATTTTTTAGATACGTATTAATGATGCTGCATCAAAAGTTAAGATTCAAGAACAATGATGTCATTTATTCCCAAAGCGTTTAGGAATAAAGGCCGCATTTAAAGTAAGAAAAAAAAATGTTTTTTTTTTATATTTTATTTTAAAAATAAAAGCTGAAAACGAGCTGAAAATAAATTAGTCATCAAAGGTTAGCAACTTAACTTTTGATGCAGCATCATCAATACGTATCTAAAAAATAGAAAATACGTTGTTAATGCATGGTGCTATTTTCGGATCGTTAATGGTAAAGGCCGCCGTCCATTGCAAGGCACTAAGGTATTAAATGGAAAATGAAGATATCAGTTGAAAAGTCGTATTCAATAGTCTTTTCTAGGTACAAAAAAGAAAGTGATAATCTAAACTTAAAAATTTATGGAAACAGAGTAGTGGGCCAAAAAGAAATCAAGTTTCTTGGTATTAAATTTGATTCTAAGTTAAACTTTAATATACTGGTAGATGAAATTAAAGAATGCTGCAATAAAAGGCTAAATATTATTAAGATATTGTCAAACAAAAAATGGGGTCATAATCAAAACACACTAGGAAATTTATATAAATCTTTAGTCGGATCAATTTTAGACTATTCTTTTCCTTTCTTAAATTCATTTTCAGAAAATAATATAAAAAAACTACAAGCAATTCAGAATACAGTAGTCAGATCTATTCTTAAGTTAAAATATGATACTCCCTCAGACATCGTGCATCATGAGGCTTTTAATAAACGAAAATTACTAACAGTCTCGAATCGGCTTTTTGAATTGAGTGAGAGATATGTTGGAACAGGACTGAGTCATTCTATTCCATTGGTTATAAGACTGGTGAAGGAATACAAAGAAGGTTTCGAATCAAGATATATTGAATAACCAACTCCATTGTGTAATTGCTACCTTACTATTTCTTCTTTTTTTCCTGAAACTTGAACTATTTAAACATGTGCCACATGTAACAATCTATTCCAATTTATGTCTTTTCAACTTTCATTTTTTTAGCATATTTACTTTATTTTAATTCTTTTTTATCTCATTTTATTAACTTTAATTTTATTTATTTTTTTTTTTTTTATTCTATTTTTTTTGGAAGATGCTACATATAAGTAAAATATCTTTCCGTAGCATTGTCTTACGACAGATAACTATCTGAAAAAAAAATTTTCTACAGGTAGATAAAATATGTGTAAAAATTTATAAAAGGCTAGAAAAAGATAATTAAGTGTGAAAATTTTATTTTAAAATAAAAAAAAACAAAGAAAAGAATACAAGATTTAATTAGATTTTTTACAACCCTTGCAAGACCAAGATTTCTATAATGGGATATAATCCTTAACATAAGATCTATGAAAAGAAAAGTTACAAGTACTACAATTAAGAGGATTTTCTTCTAACAAATTTTGACATAATTTGCAAGTATTCAACTCTTCATTTTGTGCTTGATCAACAACTACATCATCAAGCTTAGCTTTCTTCCTTTGTTTTGATTCGTTCTCTTTTAGTTTTCTCTTTCTTTGTGCTTTTGTTGGAGCTCCTCTTTTTGGAGCACTTTTACTTAGACTTCTTCCATTCAAATTTATTTTGACGTAACAACCTGGCTGTGGATCTGTTGGATTACTTGATGTTGTTGATGATGATGATGAATTGATTGTACCTGTGACATTTTTAATTCTTTAGAACTATGTGTTAAGCTTACAGTATTATATACTTGCCAAACATTTTTATAAGAGTTAATTAGTTGATTAATTAGCTGTCTACTAATTTGAAGTAAATCAAGAAAGTGAAACCTATAAAGGTAGCAAAAAAATTTCAAATTTATCAAAGTATCTTTATAGAGCTAATTTAATTCAAAAAGATATTATATCTTTTAATTTTTTTTTCTACTTACAGATAATTATCGGTCACAAGAAATTTCTACGTAAAGATAAAATATCTTTCCGTAGTCATTCTTATTTTTTTTTTATTTCTATTCTGAAGGAGCTCTAGCCCGGCACAGAAAACAAATAAATAAATAAAAATAAATAAATATATTAAAAATTTTGTCTTCCAAAAATTGGAAGCTCAACCACAATACACAAGCTAGTCTTTACAAGGCACTTATTGGCTCAATTCTGGATTATAATTTTCCATGTTTTAACTCATTCTCCGAATCAAATTTACAAAAGTTACAAGTTATTCAAAATACTGCTGTTAGATGCATTCTAAAACTTCCTCTCAGAACCTCCTCTGAATCATTATTCTATGAAGCAGAAAATAAATTAAATATTAGTAAAATTGGCCACAGATTAAGCAATCTCTTAGAAAATTACCTTCGTAATGCTCTTGATTATTCAGTTCCATTGACTAAAAGACTTGCTTCGGAGTATCAAAGAGGCTTCGATTCTAGATTTATTACGAATCTCACTCCTCTATGTAGCTGCTACCTAATTATACAAAAATCTTCTGACTTTTAAGATCTTATATTTATCTTTTGTTTTTTCATTTATTCTCCCAACTCCATCTTTTTATTAACTAAATAGCTCTTTAATTATTATTTTTGTATCTCATCCTTTCATTGACAAATGAAAAATAATTTAATCTAAATTTAAAATTTTTTAAACTGTTTTAATTATTTTATTTTATCTTATTTTATTTTTATTTTTTTTTCATCTGGAGGTGCCTATGCTCGAACAGAAAACAAATAAATAATAATAACATAAGCACGTTTCATATTATCCTCGAAAAGAAAAGGTAAAGATATTTTTTTCTATTATAATTTAAAGAATGTGCTAGATATAATTAAATAATTGTAAGTAAAAAAAAATCAAATGCATATGGCCATACATTATTTCATATAAAGTAGTAATAGTAGTAGTAAAATTAACTGCAACTTGGAGATTCTCCAAGCGAAGCTTTAATAAGCTATAGCAGTCGTTACAATATTCTTTGCCAACCACCCATCAATTTTTGCCTTGAAACTGTTAAGACATTTTGCATTTATTATTTCTTCTGGCAATTTGTTCCAATCATTCAGAACTCTATTAATAAAAAAGTTATATCTTTGAAGACAGTTTTTTACATATTCCCGGATGAGGTTCTTGCTATTCCTTCTCAAATCGTATCTTCTAGTATCAGGCATTTTGTTTTGGCTAAAATAGATCCCGTTTTCAAAATTAACTCTTTCCATATTGTTTACAATCTTAAACATTTGAATTAGATCACCTCGAAGTCGTCTTATCTAAAGATCAGTTAAACCGAGTTTCAATAACCGCTTTGAATATTCAAGATCTTGCAAACTAGGGATTAACTTAGTCGCTCTCCGTTGAACTTTTTCAAGTTCATTCAAATCTATTTCATAAAATGGACACCATGATGCAATTGCATACTCCAACTGAGGCCTGACAAACGAACAATAAAGTAATTTAATAATTTCCGTCGTAGGGTATTTGAATGACTTCCTTATCATTCCAAGAATACGATTTGCTTAGGCAGTTGAGCTTCTGACCTGGGCGTCCCATTTTAAGTCGCTCTGGATAAAAATGCCTAAATCTCTTTCGCAATTTGACTTGTTTATCATCTGAGTCTCAAACATAGTGTACTCAAATTTTGTGTTGTTTCGGCCGCAGTTTAACACTTTACACTTTTCAACATTTTGTTGCATTGACCACTCCCTTGACCATTTACACACTTTATTGATGTCAGACTGTAAACTATGATTTGAATTTATATTATTGATTTGAGCGAGTATCTTAGTATCATCGGCGTAGGCTTCGCATTTATTCTCGATCATTTCTAGCATGTCGTTTATGTAAACAATAAAAAGTAACGGACCCAGAACCGATCCTTGGGGTACTCCACTAGTGACGTGAGTCCATCTGGAAAAGGCTTCACCTAATACTACTTTTAAAGAGCGGTCAGATAAAAATGATCGTATCCACCCAATTAAGCGTTCACCATAACCATAACACTTAAGTTTATACAAAAGTTTTTCGTGTGAAACTTTATCAAAGGCCTTAGCAAAATCGGTATAGACCACATCATATCCGTAACCTTTCGAAATTCCTTGAGTAATAAAATCCAGGGTTTTAAGTAAATTTGTTGTGCACGATTTCTTAGGAAAAAAGCCGTGTTGAGAAGCTGATATTAAATTGTTCCTTAATAAATGTTCGATCATTTCATCCTTTATAATACTTTCCATAATCTTGCAGAGAACACAGGTCAATGAAACAGGTCTATAGTTTTTAGCAAGCAATTTAGTGCCTCCTTTATGAAGAGGAGTAACAAATGCTTGCTTCCAATTATGCGGAAGTTCTGCCAGTTCATAAGAATTTTTGAACAAAATAGACAACGGCGAAACAAGAGCATCAGCGCAATTTTTTAGGACTGCTCCATGAATTTTTTCTGGTCCTTTTGCTTTAGTTATGTCCAAAATTTTGGATTTACTCACTATTTTACTTACAGTTATCAGGTTTTCGGCATCAGGATCGCATGCTACATCAGTTTTATTTTCAAAAAATGGGATTGTTAATTCGGAGTCATCACTGAAAGCCATTTTGAATTGTTTGTTTAAAATTGTTGCAATTTGGTTTGGGTCGAAAATTGGTTCATAAGACGCTTCGAGTTTTAGGCCCTTAATTGACGATTTTAGGTTTCTATTTCGATTTACATAATTATAAAACATCTTTGGATTTGATTTGGCAATTTTAGCTAACTGAAGTTCAAAGGTTTTCACTGCATCTTTAATCTTTTTTTGACAATTGTTTCTTTCTTGAATAAAAATTTTTTTTTGATTGGACAACGACCACTTGCCAAAAATATCTTCCAGGCTTGAAACTTTCTTTTTACGTTTAATTTTAGATCCCGAGACATCCAAGGCTTATTGTTAAAATTAGGCTTTCTTTTAGGTATAAAACGCTTACATGCAATATCGTAATAGAACAAGAATTTATCATACATTTGATTCACACTTAAACCAGTAAAAACTTGAATCCAATCCACTTCACTAAGGAACCTCGAAAAAGAATCGTAATCCCCTTTCCGATAATTATAAGCCGGTCTATGAAAAACATCATCTTGGTCTTTTTCATTCGTCTTTAACTCGTAATTCCATGAGAGGGTCAGGTGACCTTGCTTTACCACTCCGATTGGTGGTCTATAAGATATTGTATAGATGCGATTTGGATCTTCAGTAATCACCAAGTCAAGTAAACTTTTCGGTTTACCGATTTCTGACTGAAATGTAGATTCAAACACATTTTGAAAGTAAAAACAATCGTCCAAGCACTCGATTAAATCAGCATCGAAAGGTGTGTTGTCGTTTGGGCACGAATGAAATGAGCCGTAATGCCAATCTATTTTAGGACAATTAAAATCTCCACATAAAATAACACCCGAATACTTGGAATTGTAAATAATCTCATTTGACATTTTAATAACCTTAATTATCTCATCATCTGAGTTTCTTGAGCTTGGTGATCTGTATACACACCCTACTAAAATTTTTTCAGATGAAGTCTGAATCGTATACCAAACTTGCTCCACATTAGTGTTGCATAAATATTCGTCGTTTATCTCGTATGCCTTCAACTTGTTGTTTACAAAAATAGACACACCTCCACCTACACGGTCCTTTCTCCAGTAATTAAATGAATCAAATCCATCTAAAAGTTTACACGAATATTCTGAGAACCAAGTTTCTGAAATAAAAACTAGGTCATAATTTTCTGTTTTTACCATCAACTCTAATTCCTCAAATTTATTTCCTAACGATGTTGCATTAGCATAAAAACACTTTAAATGGTTTCTATTTTCGTTTCGAGTTTCACTTGACGAGTTTAATTTTGATTTGTTACCTAATTTATTTGAGACGCTACTTTTTGGAATTTTTTTAATGTTGCATGTTATTTTTGACGGTTTGGCACACTTACTCTTCTGTAAATCTCCGATACCCATCGCACTGATCCCAAATCTGACATTTGAACCCATACTCCGTTCTCTTTCATTTAAGTTAAATCTATCTTCTCTTCTTTTTTTGTCCAAAATCCTCTCTGCCTCGGTCAAATCTGGATTAATGTAGACTTCCTTAAATTCGGTATGTTTTCTCAGATCTTTAGCTGACTTTATAATAATATTACGATCATTTTCATTGTTTAGTTGAATAAAAATCGGTGGTGGTCGATTAGAATTCGAGTTTGCTTTGAAACGTCGTATAGATTTTATCTTCTTAACATCGGCTTTGATAGCTTCAAATGTTCTCTCGATAATACCTTTGTCGTACGCATCTTGACCTTCTTTTGACTTTTTTGTGCTCACTGGAACGCCAAAAACAATAACGTTGAGTCTTCTCCTTTCTCTTTCTCTCTGTTCACTAACGACAGAGTTGAGTACTTCGACTTGTACAGGTGCACGTTCTAGTTTTTTGCCTTCAACTTGAGCTACTGCTCGACTAGCCACAGTAACCCAAGCAGATGTCAAAGGTTCCGACCGAGTTTCTACAACCTTGCTGTCTAATTCGACGGTTTTTTCCTTTAACGTTGCCAGTTCGTTTTGTAATTTTTCTACTTTGGTAGTCAATTCAGAAACTTTGAACAACAAATCTTTAATCGTTGTGTCCTTGGACGAATTCGCTGATTCCAAAATCAAAAGTTTACTTTTCCAAGTTGAAAAATCAAGTTTACTGATTTTTTCCTCAGGAGTCGTTTCAGGACGTGTATATCTAGGACGTTTTGAGTACTCTGAAACGACATTAACAAATTATTGTTGAGTATTTTGTGGAGTTCTTAACAAAGTTGACCCAGTGTCAATTAAGTTTTCTTCCATAATTGTTTATGTTAATTTTTTTTTAAATTTTTTTTTTTTTTTTTTTTCATATTCTTACGCTTTACTGTCTCTAAAAACACGAACACATTTTTAAAAGTTAATCAACAAATTTGTTTTAGAATTTTTATTTAGATTTGTATTTAAGGCTTTTTTAATTATGATATTTCATTAATTTAAGAAAAAAAAGATCTTGAAGAGATGAAAATTAAGTTTTTTTATTTCTAGCAACAAATCAACATTTTTGTATCAACTCAGTTATAAACAAAATTTTAAAAAATATTTTTTTTTGTTTATAATTCAAACATTTTAAAAGACCCGAATCCTCAAGAATTCTTCTCAATAATATTATTTTGAGTTTCTAAAATTTTTAAAGTCAAAATTAACTAAAATAGATAATTTTTTGAATTTATAAGCGCTCATAAATACTAGATAAAACTTTAAAAATAATAAAGCAGAAGAGAAAAAATCAACGTCGTATTTATAATTAATTTTTAAAATGAAATTTTTTATTTTTAATCTTGAAAATGATTAAGCAAAAAAAAGATAATAAATATTTTTTAATAAATAGTTGATAATAAATAGTTAGTAAAATTCCCCAAGCTATTTAAAACAGCGATTTAGTTCTTATCTTATTTTTCTTAAATTAAATATGTCCTTTGGATCACAATAAATAATGATAAATAATTTGAATAGAATAATAAATAAATAATTTTTTGAGTTTTTAAAATGGTTAATATAGCAGAAATAGAGGGTGACTATTCGGAGCATACTCGCGTAGTTTTTCTTGGAAAAACAGGCAATGGAAAAAGTTCTTCAATTAATAACTTTATTGGAACTAGATTTTTAGAATCCAAAGTCTCTTCAAAAAGTGTTACTTATAATTGTCAGGCAGTAACAACCAATATTTTAAAAGAAAAGTATCTTGTCGTCGATACACCTGGTAATTAATAATTAAATTTTAAACTATTTAGACATTTATTTTAATAAATCAATAAAATAAAGGTCTCTTTGATACCGAAAGGACACAGAACGAAATTTTCGATGAACTGAAAAATGTAATGGAGTTTACATATCCAGGTATAGATTGTTTTGTAATTGTGATAAGTATCAATAGATTTACAGAGGAGGAACAACGAACAATAGAATTTTTATCAAATTTTTTCGGTTTGTAAAATAATTTAAAAAAAATTTTTTGCTTCTTTAATTTAAAAATAAATTATTAGGGAAGAGTATCAACGATTATGGTATCATTCTGTTTACAAGATTAGATGACTTAAAACGGGATTGTGTATCCCTTGAAAATTATATAAGTGAAAACAAAGAACTGGAAACATTAGTAAATAACTTTGGAAAAAGATATGTTGGATTTAATAATACACTTGGCATGGAAACTGAAGACATGAAGTATTCAATAAAAACATTAATTGATAAAATAAAGGAGACAAAAATTAAGAACAAAGGATTATGCTATACAACCCAATTATTTGAAAGTTCGCAGAAGGCATTTAAATTTGAATTAGAAAAGACAAAAAGAGAAAAAATGTCTTTAGAAGAATTGAATAAGCAAATTGAAAATTCAAATAAACAACATAAAGAAGAATTAGATAAATTGCAAAACAAAATAGAGTCAATGGTAAATCAAATGATGATTGATTCGAAATTAAGGGAAACAGAACTAGTAATAATGAGAAGAAAAATCGAAGAAGAAAAAAATGAATCAGATAAATATGCAAAATTTTTTTTTTATGCTGCTTTAATAGGTAAACTTTGCCTAGGTGATGTTGTCTCCAATTCCGTATCCGCTTTCAGTATGATCACCAACAAAAGTTCGGAAGAAGGTTAGATAGCTTCGAAAAATATACTTTGAATTTGTCAATGATATTTTTAAAACAGAGATTAAAATAATATTTATTAAAAATTATTGAAATTAAATTATTTATTTTTATAACTTTTTTTATTTTATTATTATTTTTTTAAAGCCAAAATTATATTTTTATTTTCGAAATTTTCAAGTTTCTTTTTAAAATCTTATTGAATAGATTTTTTGTTTGAATTTAAAAAAATATGTTAAAGCATGAAATTTCTCTACTTAAGGTAAAAAATTTCGGATTTAAGCCAAACAAAATATGATTTTAAATCAAGATTGTAAAAATTCCTTGATTGCTAGATCAAAAGTCATGCATTTCTTGTTAACTTGGTTAAATTTTACAAATAACTTTACAGTAATAGATTACAGTAATATTTTTGAAAAATAAGCCAAAAATTAGATAATCAGCACTAGACTTGCTTAGATGAACTAAAAAAATTGATCGTGCCAACGCAGTCTCATCATGCTTAGGGCTCTTTAAAAAATTATAAATTTTATTAAAACTGTCTTTGGTGAAGCGATCATTTTCTAAAAAACTCTCATTAATGCACAAATTGGACACAAAACAGTCTTTTGCTTTGGCGATATTGAACGATGTCTCAAAATTAGTGTTCAGCTTCACTCTTTGTCTAATTAAATTAAGTTTGGCAGAGCGGTTGAATTGGATTAATTTTTCGTCATACGCTAAATTTTCATAGTATTCTGTGAAAGCCAGAGTACTCATTTTGGTCTAAAATCTAATTTTATTTAGCAAAAATTGACAAATTTTTTAAAAATTTTATTTTCTATCAAAAAGTTGGTAAGTTAAAGTTTTTCATTTGAAAATGGCCACTTGTCTCAACCTTTTATCTCAAAATTTGACAAGCTTATTTCTAAAAATTTTGTCAAAAACAAAAAAATTCTAATTATAAAATTTTATTTTCAAAAATTTACATGACATATTAACAATAGTTCTTAATTAAAAAAATTATTTTTGGCTTTGACTTTCGTACATTTTAGACGTGAATAAACTAGATCTATGTTCGTTCAAATACCTTGTTTAAATAATTAAAGATGACTAAATTTAAGCCAAAAAATATTTAGTTTACATTATAAAATCTTCAATGTAAAATACCAATTGTTTAATGCATACTTCATCCCAATATGTATAAGATAACAATTCGCCGATTTTAGCTTGAAATTAAATTTGTTAATTTACTTCATTGTATTGACTGTTTTCTGATTTACAAAGCAGTCGGCATAATATTGCTGTGTCAAAATAATCTTTGATACCTTCAACTATTTCTGTGATGATGTTTCTTTTAAATATATTATTATATATTAATATCAATTCTTTACTTTAAAAGTTTATTTAATTTCACTTGTCAAATTTTTTCTCAAGCTTAAAATTAGTGTATTCATCAAGAATTTCTTTAATGCTCTTGTTTGCTGGAAGAGATACAAACTTAAATAAATCAATAAGATTTTAAAAAAATTATTTTTAATTAACATTTAAAATTAAGAATAAACTTATTTTTTGATTATTACCTTGTTGTTTGATATATTTTCAAAATCATCTAGAAGAATTTTTTGTAGCTCTTGAGGAATTTTAATAGCTATTTCGCTTTGAACTTTATAATTGTCAATCTTTTGAGAGAATATTTTAATTTAATTAATTTTTTATTTTTTAAAACGCACTAGCTCATTCGATTCTTCCACTTTTTGCTTCTTTTTTTTATTTTCTGTATAAAATTAAGGATTAGCTAGCATCAAATTGTGATAGTGAATGCACCTCTTTCCTCTTGAGTTAACTTTTCCAAATCTGCATTTTTTTCAAGCATACTATTGACATGTTTTCTTGAGTTTGACTTTATTTTTGATGCTATTTTGCTCGTACTAAATTTAAATAATTAATTAAAATAGAATGATAAAAAATCTATTTTACCCATGAGTAGCCAAAAGTTCTTGTTGTTTTTTAAGATTTTCTTCATTGTATTTCAAGACTCTTGGACAAGTGACCCATTCGTCCCAACTAAAAACAGATTTAGGAAAAAATTTAATTCCAGTTTATTTTACCTTTTATTCCAACCACTATAATGAATTAAGTAATGAGATGCTTTGTTTCGTACTTCGGATCTAACACACTTAAAAATAAATTGAAAAGATTGTTTCTTTTTAATAGATGGCTATACTTTTGCTTCGTATAATAATGGTCCATGATAGCATAATACGGTCTCACCATCTTGATACAGAAATTTTACTTTATCTTTATCCTTATCGTTCGCCATAATCGAATATTTATAATTTTAACTAAATTTTACCAGGATGCACCTAATTGTTATTTAAAATGAAATATTCTCTAATTATAAAATTCTTGAAAAATTCGAATTTTTGAAAGAATTTTCTTTACTTTTAGTTATTTATCAAAAAATATTTTTGTCATTACCAACTTAAATTTGATAGCCTTTGTAAATTCATGTTTATTTTAGACTTTAAAATAAGCCAATTTTCAAATTATAATTGTTTTAGTAAATATTTTAGTGCCTGGAAATACTTTACCAAAGAATTAAAAAGGATCATAAAAGACCATAATTAAGTGAATTTATCTGGACATATAATTCGAAAAAAAATTTGATTTCAAATGATTTTGCCAATCTTGAAAATTCGGATAGCTATTCATAGGCATTTTCTTTCACTTGAATTTCTCTAAAATACTATAGTAATTTTTACCGATTGTTTTTTCCTGTAATTTGTATGATTTTCAAGTTTATTTTTAAGTGTTTTTATTTAGTTAATTTAGAGCCCCATAGACAGAATAATTTTTGATTAAGAAAAAAGAAGTTAAATATTAAAAATTCGAATATCAATTTAAGTATTATTAAGAATTAAAATAACCAGAATAGAGATTCAATCTTTTTTAAACTTTTTTGTAGCTCAGCTTTCTATCATATTTTTATCAGACCAAATTAGTAAAATTAGTAAAATATTCTGACACTTCTACATAGTTAAAATTGAAGTCAAAATTGATTTGTAGTTTTTTTTCAAATTTTACCAAATAAGCTTTTCGAAATTTAAAACCTAGAATTATATAGAATCTAGTAAATTTAATTTAAAAATTTTATTAATTTAGTAATTTTATGAAAGACTCTATCAACTTGCTTAAAGGAATAGAAAAGTATTTTAAATTTATGATTTCATTTTTAAATTAGATAAGTTTAAAATAGAAATTAATCAATATATAATATGATTTATAGAAATCAGCAGTTCAAAGAAAATTAATAAAATAGATAAAATAATTTTAACAAAAGAATATTTGATTAAAAATGTGATTTTTTTCATAAAAAGTTTGTTGCACTGTAGCAGCATGATAGAAAATGATAGAAAAAAGCATAAAATCGGATTGAATTTAATAAATTTAAAAGTCTTTTTTTAAAAAATTTTTTATTTATTTTTTATAAAAAAATGCATTTCTCATTAAATAAAAATGCATTTTTCAATGCTTTTCATGCATTTCTCCTCATCTAAGATTAATTTTTTTAGTTTAAGTCCCTTCCGAATTGTCCCGATTTGAATCCGATTGAAATTGTTTGGAATGAGAAAGAGAAATTTATTTTCTCTCAAGATCAAAAAGATGAAGAAGATGCAATTAATGCCATTTTCAAATTTAATAATATCTTAGATGTGGAGAAATGCATGAGTTACATCAAGCACCTTTAAAAGGTGAAAAAAAGAAGCCAAATTGATAAAATAATTTCATAAAGGCTAATTTTTTGATAAAGGCATTACCTATAGTGAACGAGAAAAACGAAGATTGGTCAAATCACTAATTTTTTTTATTTAAATTCTATCAAATAAAAATTTTTTAGTATTTTTTATCATTTTTTACAATTTTAAAATAAGGTTTTTGCGTTAATTTACGTAAAATTACGTATATCTACGTAAAAACACAAGTATCATATCACTACTGTAAGTTTTAAAAAAATTCGAGAGATTCTGAAGAAAAATCGTTGATAAATTTTCTATGAATTATTTTTTATACTTTTTGTTCCACTAAGAAATTTTCAATGAAAATAAATCAATGAAATATTTATTCTATGAAAAAAATAATCACTGAATTGAACGTTCATCGATAATAATTTGATTAATATAAAATTATTATTTTTTTGAAAAAAAACATTTGATGCGTGTCAATAAGGCTTCTTTAAAATACTAATTTCAAAATTGTCTTTATTGTTATTCATATTTTTTCATCGTCACGAGAAAAAAATTTAAAATAAAAAAATAAGGCATTAAAAATAATATAAAAATTTTTCTTTTAATAAAAGCTTTATTTTTTTCATAAAAAATAAAAAAAAAAAAGAATCGTTTTATTTATATTTATAGATCAAATAGTTTGAAAAAAAAAAAGTAAACCAAAAAAAAATTAAAAATACTACTGAGAAGAAAATGAAAAATAAAATGAAAAAAAAAAGATAAAGATAGAGAGAGAGAGAGAGAGATAGACAAAAAAGTTTTGACACAAAAAAAAAATACATTTATAAAAATTTAAATTTTTTAAATTTTAATACAATTAATATTGAACAAGAGTTTAGAATAATTTTTAGTTATTTTTATTTTATAAGTGAAACAAAAAAAGAAATAAATGATGTAAAAAAAAAAAAAAACCAAAAAAAAAAAAAAAACACACACACTTCTCAGATTTGAAGACGACGAGTTTATGAGCTGTCAAGCGGATCGGGTTCGGCTTTTCTTTTTTATTTTTGTCAGCCCTCACAGTACTGTTTTCCCTCTTCAAAATCACATTTCTCCACATTTAAAACTTCTAATAGAACATATATTTCATACTAACACAAACTAAATTAACTTTTTGAACAATTGTACAAGACCTCAGATAAAATTTGAGCCACTTTAAAATCAACAAACTGTGACGTTACTAAATCTAGAATACGATTTTCGTATTTCAATATAAACGGTACATTTTCGCTATACACAGACAAATAGACGAGGGCGCTGCAGCACCGTCTCAACATGTCAATGGTGGTGCCCAGACCGTCCTCATTGATGTTGCTCACGTGTTCGTTGAGCACCCGTTGATTGAGATTGTTGGCCGGGTTGGCGCTGGCCGCCTGGATAAAACTGGGATGATAGTGCAAGTGGTTGGGATTGAGCAGCTGGAAGCGTCTGGCCACCTCCTCAAAGTCTTCCACAAACGACAAAAAACAAGTGGCGTACTTGGCAATGGCGCGCGCCACCACCTGATCTGACTTGGCCAACGCGCACAGCACCACCACGCCGAACTCTCGCTGCACCTGCTCGTCCCGCTTGCTCAAAAACTCCCTGCACATCACGTGAACAAACGCGAGCATAAACGACCGTGTCCGGTTCAGGTTGGCGCACACCAAATCCATGTTGATGTCATTTATGCTCAGCTTGGAGAGAATTTCGACGCAGAGACGCTGAGCGGACAGCATGTTGGTGTCGGAGGTGGTGGCGAGCGGGTCGACGGCCTCGTGCGACTTGCAAATGATCCAATGGACGAGGCCGTGCGAGTACGTCTCGATGGCGTCCTCGTCCAAATTGTTGAGGTTGAGCGCGCCCGCCACATTCGCCAGCGTCACCAGCGTGTTCTCTCTCAACAACTGGACGCACTCGCACCACCACTCGTCCGTCGGCCGGTTGTGGGCCGGCGCGTCCCCCTCCCTCCTCACTCGGCCGTAAATGAGACTCTTGGCGCCAAAGTAACTGGCACAGTGCACGTACGCGCCACTCTCCGAGTCCAAATGCTCGTCTGCGGGCACGACCAGCTCGTGTGCGTGTCTGAGCACGAGCAGACGGCCCAGTATGCTGAGCAGGGCCCGCGATTTGCACAGCTCGACGTCATTGCCCGGCACAAACGACAAATTGCGTATTATGGTCGATATGACAATGCATCTGTAGGCCAATTGTTGATCGTGCTCGCTCATTAATGTAAACAATGTGTCCTCGGTGTGACATGGCCGATCGTCTATTTGCTGCATTCTCCAATCACTCTCTGTTTCATTGGCACCGGCTAATGACTCTTCTTTTTTAAATTGGCTGCTTAACTGGCCGAAAAAAAGCTCTCGATCTGAGTCGGACCAACTTTTTTTTCGGTCAAAATTTGTGTGCACATAACTGAGGTTGGACTTTTTGGCTTTTTTGGTATTTGTTTGTTTGTTGTTGTTGTTGTTGTTGTTGTTGTTGTTGTTGTACTCGAACCATTCACAGTTGGCTCTGTAGTCGTTGTATTTGATGTTGAGTTTTTTGTAGTGGGCAAATCGAGTGGGAGTTTGGTCCGAGTGGTGTCCGTTTAGATCGGGTTGGCATTGTGGAGAAGACGGACGGGTGTTGGGCAGCAGAGGCACGTGTTGCAACTCGTCGAAGAGAAGCTCGAGGCTTTTGACAAAGTGTTCGAGCAGTGTGTTGACCAGACCGGGAAAGTGGCTCAAGTGAAAATAGCAAATGGTGTGATCGTCAAAGAGAAGTATGTTGAGAGCGTCCAGTGCCCATGTGCTCTCGGCCAACAGTCCACTCTTTAGACTCATGTACAACTTCCACGGATCCACTGGACTCACGTCTTTGCAGCACAATTTTCTCTTCTTGCTCTCCACCGGCACACTCGACTCGACACAGTCGGCCGGAAACGTCTGCTCTCTCATCTTGACATGCGCCTTTGTCTGATTGAGCGGCACCACTTGCTGCTGTTGTTGTTGTGGTTGTACATGACTAGATTGAGCGGGTAGATGCGTTTGGGCCATGTGATAAGACTGGGCCATTGGCGCCCCATGGTGCATATTTACACTACGATTTAATTGAGTTTGTTGCTGTTGTTGTTGTTGGCTCAGATTGTGGTTCATTTGGTTCAGGCTCATGAGTGGATTTGGCGAAGCGGACAATTTGGAGCTGAGGATTTGATGATTTTGTGCTTGTGGTGGCGGTGGCGGTGGTGGAGGCGGCTGTGGTTGCTGCTGCTGCTGCTGTTGCTGTTGAGGCATTTGCGGCCCGGCAGCTTGAGACTGCGCTTGACTGCTTTGAGTGACGTGAGACGATTGTTGATTGAATGGAGCGTAGGGTATTTGTTGATTCATTTGATTGTTGTATTGGACTGGATATGGCATTTGAGAGTGCATGGACGGCTGAGGCGGTGGCATCATCTGTGGATTTTGGGAGACCGGTGGCTGCTGTGCTGGAGGTGGCGGATAGCGCATCATGTTCGCTTGCTGTGGATACTGGTAGGGAAAGGGTGGTCGTGGCTGCGCGTAGTATGGCGGGTACGCGTGATTTTGGCTGTAGTCGTAGTGGGGCTGAGGGGCCGCCGGTGGTGCTGGCGGGTGTGGGGTGTATTGGGCAGTGGGGGCGGGAGAGGCGGTGGGCGCCGGACTGGACGTGTCGTTTTTGGTGTCGTTTTTGGTCTCTTTTTTGTCTTTGGCCTTTGATTTGGGTTTTTTGGCGGGCGTCGAGTTGCTGGCCGGTTCGGACGGCTCCGTTTTTTTTTGCTTAGCCGCCGGTTTTTCGCAATCGGCGAGCATTGGCCGCGGATCGGCTCCGTTCAAGTCGTATTTACACTCGTAATGGACCAGACCGGACGACGCGTACTTTCGCTTAAGGTTAAGGGCGATTGGCGCCGAACTGCCCAGATCCATGCTGCTCGACACGTCTTTCCACGTTTTGCTCTTGGTGATGTCGGCAAAGCCGCCTTTGTGACGCACTGTCGTGTACAGCTTGTACAAGTCGAGCACTTGTTTGTTGACTGTGGGAAGTGTGCGACACACAATTGAGTTTTCCTCCCAGATTTTTTGCAGCCGATGCACAAATTCTTTGCGCGAGTCCTCGCTCGACATCTCGGCTATTTTGTGCAGTATGTCGGTGTTGCTGTGCGACTTGGTGCTCAGCTTTGGACTTGACATTTCGTCGCTCATCATGCTCGCTTCGTCGTCGTGCTCCTGGCCAAACGACATGTTGCTGTTGTCCGTGTGTTGAACGGAAGCTATTTGGCTGGTAACCAATGGCGACCGGGCCTGATTGTGGGGCGCGGTGGCCGCTGGCTGGTTTTTTTTGTCGCCCGGCTCGTTTGGGGTTTTGGTGGCGGCCGGTCGGTCGGTCTGGTCGGATGGTGACATGATTTTTGTCTGATAGGCGAACTCGCCGACGGGCGCAAACATGGCCGGCGGCGGGTACATGCCGCCCTGGTTCTTCCACATCTGGTACTGGATGTTGTTTAGATTTTTGTGGAAGTTGTGGGCCGGCGACGCGGACGGGGACGGCGTCGAGTTGGACGGCGATGGAACGCTGGTCTGCTTGAGCATTGAGGACGTGGTCGAAGAGGCGGAGCCGTTGGAGGGCGAACGTGGCGGCAGCATTTGACTTGGCGTGTCCATGATTGTCTGTGGCTTGGAAAGTATGTTGTGGATGTTGAAGGAGAGCGACGAAGATTGCGACGTTTTGGATTTCATTGAGCCTGTCGACGACGATGTTGAGTCGTCGTTGGTGTTTTCTTCGCTTATTTTGGATATTTTTTCGCTTGAGTTCTCGTCGGAAAGAGTGGATGAGGACGATGATGATATGCTTGTGCTGATCTGACGCTTGGGCGTTGTTTTGGTCGGCTTTTTGGGAGATTTTTTCTTTGGTGTTTTGACCAATTCGTCCGAGTCCGAAGTCGAGTTCTCTTCGTCCTCGTCTCTGTACTCTTCGTCAGTGCTCGCACTTGATTCTTTTTCATCGTTGATTGACTTTTTTTTGCTCGTTTTCTTGTTCTTTGCATTTGACTTGCTCTCACATTTCTTATCACTCATAAACCCAGAAGTGTTTACCTAATAAAATGGGTAAGTATTTAAAAAAAAATTTTTTTTGATAAGAATCTTGTTTTGTTTTTGGAAGATTTTTAAATAAATAAAATTTTTTATTTAAAATTTTTGCAAATTGAGTGGAATTTTTTAACTTGACATAAAAAAGAAATTAACCACATTGTGAATTTTGGTACAAAGAACAAAAACAAAAATTTAAAATTAAATAAAAATTTTACTATGAATATAAAAATTGTTCTGCAAAATGTATCAGCTGATACAAACTTTGTACCATCTTAATTTAATCTGTGCAATAACTCTGCAATTTAATTATGATGATTTTCTAATACATTTAGTGCTTTACAGACTTGCAGAGTTTTTGCAGAGACTAAATTTGGATTTTACAAAGTTTTTATCAGCTGATACATTTTGCAGAACAGTTTTTATATTCATAGTAAAAATTTTGTTTCATTTTAAAATCTTTGTACAAAAATTCACAATGCCAAAATTAACCAAGAATCAAATACACATGAAAATATTCACAGATAATTGATAATCTAAGTTTGTCTATAGAAAACACCTCATTTTTTAATTTAATTATTTAGATTTTATTTGATTAAGTTGCTTTCACGCTCTTTAATTTTTCTCTTTCACAAACTTCCTTTTTATTTTGAAAAACATTAATTTTTTTTTACTTTTTTTTTTAATTAGAATTGTTTAAAAAAAAATTAAACCGATTCAAAAATGTATTCTTCGAAAAAAAAATCTCCTAAATTAATTTTAAATGAAAGAGATGACTTTTTTATTTTAAAACAATCTTAAATACGATGATTTTTTTAAAAAAAGAATTATCAATTAAAAAATTTTAAAATTGCTTTTTCTTTAAATATGTGAACTTCAATCAAATGCTCAATTTATTTTTGACAAATTTTGAGTCGTTTAAATGCTTATGTAATTTACTTTAGTAAAACAATCGTGTAAGCACCACAAAATAAAATTTGAAAAAAAATTTAAATATAATCAGAAATTTAATCAGACGAAAATCTTTTGCTACAGTTACGATTTTTTCTTGCTTTAAAGACAATTAATCTGTGAAAATATGCACTCTCTCCTAATCTGATCTTAAGGACACATTTTGATCTATTTATTTATTTTTAATATATAATTAATCTGAAGGATTAAATCCTTGATGCTGATATATAATCAAAAATAAATAGCAATATTTTTCAACAATAAGTCGAACTGAATTATCTTTAGATTCCACTTTAGATAAATTACTTAAGCAAGCTAAGATTTTCTATCAAATCGTTTAATAATGACTAAGAAAACTTAAAGACTGAAAATTAGTGCCAAAACACTTGTAGTTTAGCTGCATATTTGGAATTTAAAGGAAACAAAACTTATGCTAGCTAAACAGTGACGCTGGTATTGATCATAAATAAAATGTTGTTTATTTATGAAAAATAAATGATCACTAACACAAAATTTTGATTTATTTTGTCTCTTTTTGGGGTTGTGTCTACAATGTGACAAAATTTACAAAAAACTGTGATCATGTTGGTTTGGCGAACACTTTTATCAAACCTCACCGCTGATCCACAAAATTGTGATCTAAATAAATTTAATGCAAATGATAAACAAATTGGTCATGACGTAACCCAGGAAAAACTGAATCCGAAACATTAAAAAGAATTAAATGGAAAATTTGATTGATTTAGATCAAGAAACTTTACTTGGGTAAAATGAAAATTTAGATACAGTAAATAATAAATGACTAACTCGAGTTACAAGTTGACAAAAGAAAAGGCTGAATTTTATGATGCCGCTTCAAGTTTACCTACTATTAGAGATGCAACTAGACTATGTGTCAAAAAATGCTTGTGAAAACATGATAATCCAGTACCTTGCTCGATTTGTGGACTTGTAGTCAAAAATAAAATTGCTCATAAAACCGGAAAAGACAAATATTTTTTTTTAATTTTTATTCTGTCTATCCAAAACTTTTTCTAATTTCTAACTTTTTTTCAATTTCTATTTCAGTTTTTTTTTTCTATTTTTTTTACTTAAATTTTACTTTTTTTTTAATTTACTTCTCCTGAAGGAATTTGATTATATTCAAATAATTAAATCAATAAATAAAACTTTATCAAGACAGCTTTTTTTATGATCACACAAATAAAATATTTTTGGTCTTAAACGATTATTATAAAATGTCACCAAACGACAAAAATGCCATGTATCACATTTTTGCCATGATCCTGTATTTGAGATTTCAAAAAGTATACTTTTCCATTAAAAAAAAACAGACAAAAACGACGACACTGTCACTTCATCTGTCAAAACTGAAAAACCATTTAAAGAAAAAAGAAGATTTTCAGAAGAAGAACAGAAAATTAAAAAAAAAAAAAAAAACTCAATCAGAATGTAAAAAAAAATAACTTACTGGATTATTAGAGTTTTCATTACTAATGGAATTATCAAACGAATTACTAGTATTATTTACATCACTAGTACTAATGTCGTTATTTTTCTTTCGATTGTTGGACACAGGTGGCTTTCTGCGTGGCGATTTTTCTTTTTTGGGACTTTTCTCTTTTTTGGCTTCTTCATTGCCATTAGTTCCGTTAGTCGACTTCTAAACAACAACAAAAAATAAAAATAATTCTTAGCACAAAAGTGATCAAATTGTTACATCAGATTTTTTGTTGGACTTTTTCTTAGAGGGCGTCGCATCTGCCACGTTGTGTTCGGTCACTTTGGAGCTCTGCTTGAGTTCGCCAGCAGACGCATTCGTCTGATTGAACTGGCCATTTACGTACGGCTCGTTTATGTTCGACTGAGGCGGATATTGTTGATGATAGAAGGCCGGCTTGTTGCCATGCATGTAAACTTGTCCGTTGGGGTTCTGTGCGTAGAAACAGTTGTAGTTGTAGCCGGCCTGAGCGGGCTGGTTGTATGGGCCGTATTGGTACATTGGATACGGATAGGAATAGTTGTACGGCTCGGTGTTGTGGGGTGACGGAGTGGGCACGGCCGAGCTGGACGTTTCGCCCTTGTTCTGGATCATGGCCGGCGGCAACGCGCCTGGATGCTGGCTCGGCTGGGGCACTGCGGATCCCTGCGCTCCTAGATTCGATGAAGATGATAGGTAAGATGGCGCTGCTGCTTTTAGATTTAAATTGTTGCTTAAACTTTGTGTCGATTGTACTTCCATAATATTCTAGAGTTTATTAAGAACATGTCAAAATAATGGGGCGCGATCGGGCTTGGCTGAACTTGGTCAATTCATAAGAAGCGCATATTTTTGTTTACAAAATGAATAAATCTAAATTGACAAGGAGATAAGGGTTTAGAGTGTGTCAAAATGAGCGCATTGAATGAGGCCTCTTTTTAAATTATGTTGGCATTGGCCGTCCTAGCAAGGTCTAGTTTTCACTAACATCCACAATTATAATATTCAATGGTAAATGGAAGATTCGTATCGATGTGAGTTAGTTTATGAATGTATGTGTGTGTGTGTGTGCGTTTTTGTTGGAGAATAGGATCATTTAACTAAATTGTTAATTTATTTAGCTCGATCACTAATTCATGTTCTCCTTGTTGAATGTATTTTGATTTATGCGTTTTGTCTACACAGCCAAATGAACTTGCATAATTTATGTCCCTATTATCCAAATTAAAAAGATCAGACTAATTTTTTGACATTATCCTCTTTTTTGTCGATCAATTGATTAATTTTGGCGATGACTCAAATTAGATTCATCTAAGTAAACTGGGTGTCATGTTAGCAATTTCAAAATATCAAAATAATTTTTTTTTCTACTTAGAAAATTTTTTTCTCTGTCAGCTGGTCTTGAAAAATAAAATAGAATTTTTTGTTGTTGCAGTCCCAAGTCTATCTCGAAAGTGATGGCAGATTAGACTGTCAAAAATTAGACTATTTGCTCTCAACAAAAAAATTAACTTAAAATTTTGAGTATCAAAAATTTCGAAACAAAATTTATTATACTTAACCAAAATAAATAATTTACAATGAGATGTTTTTTTGTTCAAGAAAAAAAGTGAACTAAAAAGTAGCATCCTTGAATTAGGATTAGGTCTCTTCAACCCAAATCTATTCTATCAAACATATGACTCTAATCCAAAGTTATTCGATTACAGGTAAAAACTTTAAAAAAATTTTTTTTTCTACTCTATCATTTATTTACTTATAGAAGGTGTTTCGACTAGAAAATGAACCGATATAAACTAAAAAGAGAAGTTTGTTCTTATTTTAAAATGATTGATATTAATTCTTTTTTTTTAGTTTTTGCTCTAGTCACATATCCAAGTATCCGAATACTCGTCTAATGCATTTTGCTGTATTTTCCTAAGATTAATTTAAAATCAAAAACCTACATTCATTTCGACACTGGTGCTAAACCACGTGATTGAAATTTTTAAGTCACAAAAAAGCTTGTTTTAGATCACATATTGAAAATATTTACTTTGAACATGGTCGATGCTAAACTCCAAGGGTTAAAGATTAATTTTCTTAAATAGGCACAAATAGCTAGCCGGTCTAGAAGATTAAATGACTATTTAATTTACCTCGTATGTCACATGATTTATTGAGATGAATAAATAGAAAAAAAATAATTAAAATTCAACTGTCAAAATGTTGAGTAAAAATGATTAACAATCGAAATTTATCTTAATTTTTTTTTATTTTTTTGGCGCTATATTTTTGAAAACTGAATAAAACAAATATTAGTTACAAATCTAATATTAATTGAATTTTTTTAAACCCCACTCGACTCGAGCACATAACAAAAAAATGTTTAATACTTTTCATTTTTTTTCTCTCTTGCTCGCTCTAATTCTTAATTTTTTTTATTTTTTCGATCAAAACAATAAATAAAAAATTAAACTTTACAACTAAATTGAACACAAGACTAACGACGCTATTTCGCCAAATTCCAACATTGAACAGGCAAAATATTGCAACTTAAGCATAAATTTGAAAGCAAATAATAGCAAAATACAGAATTGAAATAAAAAAGAACGAAAGAAAGAGAGAGAGAGAGAGATATGAGTAGATGAAACAAGCAAACAAACTAAAGCTAACTAGAACACAGAATAAAACATAAAATTATATTTTTTTTTTCTATTTTGCTTTGAACATAGAAAAATTCAGGTCTTTGAAATTTTTGCTATTTTGCTTCAATATTTTATCAAGTAATAATAATAATTTATGTCTAAGCAATACTTTTCTATTAATTTTTTTTGTCGATGATGCTGCTTAATGCGAAGAATTTTTTGTTTTCAAATGGTTGCAATTGTTAATTTAATTTTATTCATATATTCAAATCTTAAAAAAATTCAAGCTCAAAAAAAGTCGATATTTTAAATTTATGATCATGTATGCAAAATAAATTATTTATTAAGTTTATGCTCACACACATACTATTTTTATTTGGCTAATGCTTATCCGATCATAATTAGAGCCTGGGCTTGATGCTCTGAGGACTTCAATTTTTTTTGTTGCATCTGAGCACAATAAACATTTTAGAGATTTTAATTCTCGAGACCGAATTCATTAAACATGATTCATTAAAAAGCATCGAGCTTGCAACATATTCAGATTTTTTTTTTAAATTACACCATCTGAATTTTTGATTTCGATTCTTGGTTCACTTAGTAATTAAAAATCACAAAACTCTATTTTTAAATTTTTTTCTCAATTTTGAATAAATTAATTTTATTTGTTTACTACAGTTAATCATTTTTTAAAAGTTTTTTTTTAATTTTATAATTATTTGGTATTTATGAAAAATTGACTAATTTAATTAATGCTGATTTTATGAACAAAACGTTCACTACATTCATGATCACATAGTAATCTACCTGTATATATGTCACAATTTGAAAAATATTTTTCTCAAAAATTTTCAGTACTAAAAATTTAGGTTGAAAAAATAAAATATTTTTTTCGAGTGATGACATAAACAATTGAATTTTCATAATATTTTGATGATAATAATTTATAATTTCATCACCATTCAAATGATCACGTATTATTGTATGTGATGACAACAATAAAGTTATATTCTATTTCTTTTTTACTAATTTTTACAATTTTATTTTTTTGTTATTGCAACTTACAATTTTGATTTATTCTTAAAAATTTTTTTAAAATTATTATTTTACTGTTTTTTAAGATTTTTTTTTTAAATTTCCTCAGAAAGATTTAATAGAATAATTTTTGGGTCTCCTTAATTATTTGTTGAATAGATAAAAAGAATTTTGTGATTATGAATTGGAAGATCGATTTTATAAATCTGAACAAGTAAAAATATGCTAATTAAATTCTTTATTACAGGTTGGACAATACCAGAAATATTTTAATAAAATTTTTTCATATCAAATAATCAAAATTAATTAAAAAATTAATATTTTATATTAAAAGGGTTTTTGATTAATTTCTTAAAATATTGCCCGGAACGTCTCCATTTGTAATTTCAATTAAAAACTTAAAATAAATATTTTCTCAATTTTTTTTTCACTAACAATTCCAATCAATTAAAACCTTTGAGTCATAGTGGAAAATATTTTGGAAATTTAATATTTTTGAAACCTTAAAATCTTATTTGTAAATTTGAATTAAAACTCAATTATCGGTATCATATTATTAAAAAAAAAATCTCTGAGCTTGGATTTACAATAGAATAAAATATAGGCTTATATTCTTAGACTTGAAAAAAATTGCCCAACGGGAGGATCGAACTCACGACCTTCGCGTTATTAGCACGACGCTCTAACCAACTGAGCTAGCCGGGCGTATGTAAATTATATTAATTTACAATTATTTTAATAATGTAATAATCTTGAATAATCTTGATTATTTTTATGAATAAAACAAACTGAATTTTCTACTTAATTTTAAAATAGATATTTAATTGTTTATTAAAATTTCTTTTAGCCTTTTTTATATTCAATATTATAATTCAATTATCCATGGGACTTAAACTTTAATTAAATAAATATATAAAAAATAAAATTAAATAATTGAATCATTCATGATTTATATCTTGATTTTTTACCAAAAACATGCTTCAGCAGTTATAATTAAAGTTGATAAGGCTTTGATATTCAAAAAGCCAAAATTTCAAAAAAATGCCAAAAAGGGTTTTGGCTTTTTAAAAAGCTAAAGGCGACGACTTTAAATATTAAAAAAAGTAAATTTCTATTGTACTGTTTTTTTAATTACATTAGTGTTTATTGTTTTTCATTTTTATAATTGTGGCTCTTTTTGTTACTCGTTTTTTGGTTTAAAAATGGATTGTTTGATAGATCTATAAAGAAAATTAATAATCCTAAAAAGAATTTTGACTATTCTGTTGGTTAAAAAGTTAAATCTTAGTTGATTATAGCAAAGATTAATTATAAAACAAATTTAATAATATTAAAATTGTTTGGCAGAATTTTTGTACACTTTATTTTCAGAATGCTTGTTCAAATTCAAGCCTTTTTAGAACTAATTTATTTTGATAAAAATAATTTAAAATTATTAATAGTGATATATAAAAAACTTAATTTAGAACGAATATTTACTAATAACCTTTACTAATTTTCATGTACTAAAATTTCACAATATCTTTTACCTGAAAATCGAATTTTAGAAATCTTTGAATAAACTTCATAATTAATTTTCTTAAAAAGCAAATTGTCTTTTTAAGCCTAGTCGTTTATGTGAACCATAGTTCACTTAATATTTTTTTTCGGTTTTCCTGAACTATTAGTTCACATAATTGAAAATTTGTCCAGATAATCTAAAAAGGGGACATTTTAATTATTTCCTTATCTTTTATAAAAGCGAAAGAGTTTGAAATTTACATATTTCTAGGTCTCATAAATATTACCGTATTCCCTCGTTCGATTATGCTGCACCATAAGCTAAGTTCACAGCTTTTGGACCATGCATCAAAGTACATCTCACCCATGCTAAAAAATTCTTAATTTGATATTTTAATTTGCATGTCTTAGCTTGTGGTGCAGCAGAATCAAACGAGGGAATACGGTAATTCAATTTAAAAAAACTAAAAAATTTAGTGAACTAACTGTTCACAAAACTCAATTTTTACCATAACAGATGAAATATGGTTCACATAAACGACTAGACCCCTTCGAATGAACTTATTGATTAATTTTCTAAAAAAACTAATCGTATTTTTTTTTAATTTTTGGTGATTTTTAACCATTTTTTAAAAATATTTAACATAAAACTAGTAAAATTAGGATTTTTCCTCAAAATTTACCAAAAATCAAGCATCAAAATTTGATTTATACAAAACTTAAAACATAAAAATCTCAAATATTCATCTAATCTACATCTAAAAACTACAACATTCTCTCCATTCTCAAATATAGAAAATATATTTAATTATAGTCAAATTTTATATAAAAATAAAATAAATTGTTTAAATTTAGAAAAACTATTCTATATCAAGTAAAAAACTTAATTATTTTCTACATCAAAAAAAATTTTTAATGGAATTTAGCTTACTTTTTATCAGAATATGAAAATTTAGTTCAATGATAGCTAGAACACTCCGAGAGCATTAATGACTTCAAGTTAAAGTTGCTTCTTTATCTTAGATATTTGAATATTTAATCGCCTCTTTTATTTATCCAAGAGAATAGCTATCAATTGAGCCGAAAAAATAAACAAGATTTCCAGTAAAAGCAAAGCAATTTGACTCTATTCAAATATTTGTAAAAATAATATTTTATAAATTTATATTACAAAAGCTATAATCTATACCTTTTGTCAAATGGTCCAGGAAAAAACAATTTCCAATGTCCAATGTTAAAAAAGTTTTGGGTTAACACCACAGTACTTTTGAACTTTTATAGCTATTTTGAAAGAAATCGGCATTTAAATTAATTTTTAAAAATGTTAATTATAATCAAAAATTTGTTTGATAAATAAAATAAGATATTAGGTATTCGAATTTATCCATATTTTTAAGAAAATAACAAGGAAAAAGCAATTCACAAATAAAAAAAAGCACTATAAATTGGTTTTAAATGGCAACCCAAGACACTTTTTTTTAAGAGTGAACCATTAGTAGTTTTGATTTCCATCTATTTCAGGTATATCATAATTAAGCCAGTCCTGAATTATTCAATAAAGAATCGGTTTTTGGGGACAAATACACAAGAAAATACGGTAAAAGTATTTTTAATACTAAATCTTAGTTTTCATAAAATTTTATTTAAAAAAAATATTTAGTAATTTATTTTTGGAAGGAAAAAGTATATTTTAAATACTACTTAAGCGAAAAATGATTTGTTCTGATAAAAATGAATATTTTTAAAATTTTAAATAACTCAACAGAACCGAACAGTAATAAAAGGTTACCCAAATAATCCAGAAGATGCCTATTTGAGGCACATTATTAAAATAAAAACTAAAGATAAAAAACTAAAAATAAAAAACTAAAATTAATTAAAAACAGAATAAAAATCATATAAAATAAAATTTTAAGGTCAAATTTTATTTTTGGTTGTCTTAATTAAAATTATTTAATTTTTAATGAAGTTGTACTGAATTTGAACATTTTGTATAAATATTATATTAATTTCATTGCCTTTTTTAGGAAAAATTGTTTTATAATTATGTTAGTAATGGTATTTTTTTAATATTATGAATTTTTCAATAAATCACTGAAGCCGATTTAAAGACGGCCAACCAAAAATAGCAAAAAACTCTAAATGAAGTTAATTAGAGGTAGGACTATAGGAAGTTGAATATCCTTATTATAACCTTCAGCTCTAGAAAAAGGAAATATTTTCCGATTTGTGAAGGATGAATATCAAAGAATGTTGAAAATTTTTCATCGAAGAGATAAAAATTAAATCAGAAATGTGTTTTTATCAGATATGTATGTAAAAATTAGAATAAAAATAATTATTTTTTTAAAAAAATTTAAATCTTATATGTTTTTGTATCAATAATAAAATCAATTGAATTTTTAATGAGTATTTAAAAAAATGTTTGAACTAATTTTATTAGAATTAGAAAAATAATTGATTAAAAAATGATACAAAATATTATTAAATTTTAAAAATTAACTAATTATTAGAATAATAAATAAATATTAAATATTATTTTTATAGGTTTACTCTTTGTCTCGAAAAAATTTTATATTGTATTTTAAAAACATAAAATCGACACAATATTGGCTTGAATTTTTTTCTGAAAACCTGAGTGAAAAAATTCTTGAAAAAAATAATTAAAGAAAATTTCGACATCTAAAAAGACTATTTGCATGTTGCAAACAAGTACTTTTTTGGTATTTATTTATTTGTTAATTGTTCTTGTCTCAGTATCTCGCGCCACATATCATAATTTGATTTTATATTACTTAATAATACACTATAAAATATTTTAGGCCGCTGTTTATACGATTTCCGATTTGAAGAACATTCAACATCAGAATCATCTTAAAAATAATAATTTTTAAAAATATTTTAGAAGGTTTTTTTTTAAATAAAGTTTATTTATACCTGTGCTATCAGACTCTTCAATTAAAACTCCTGGTAATAATCCAGAATGTGTGTATGCACTACATAAAGTTCCTACTAAATTTTGTATAAAATTCTCTTGCAGCTTAGCAACTTGAGGTTTGCGTCTATCCATAAACGGACTTATGGTCATTCCTCGGCTAAGCTCCTCATCACCCTTTATAATC
The DNA here is from genome assembly GCA_025491095.1 of Brachionus asplanchnoidis. Taxonomy (NCBI): domain Eukaryota; kingdom Metazoa; phylum Rotifera; class Eurotatoria; order Ploima; family Brachionidae; genus Brachionus; species Brachionus asplanchnoidis. The sequence goes on from JAILYF010000004.1 coordinate 4,323,090, forward strand.
AAAACATTTTTGAATTAAATTATTCTCATAAAAGATAATATCTTTATTTTCAAGAAGTTATTCTAAAATTAAAATCGATTTGAATAATTTTTTGAAAAAATTAAATGAAATTTCTCAAAATATTTCTTCAAAATATTTAAAAAAAAGTCAATCTTAATTTTTTAGCTTTTACCTGTTGATAAAATTCCTGAACAATTCGATGTGTCCATTGAACATGTAGCTCCTTATCTTTTAAAGGCGCATTTATATCTGCTAGCTTAAGTATCATTTGACTACATAACAAACGGTCTGATTCACTAGTCCAATCAATACCAGAATCAAAATCAAAAGGAATGATTGATTTTTGGAGAATTCCTGTTCGTTTTGGTTTAATGTTCGCCTTAAAAATCAATTAAAAATTATTATTAATATTTTTGAGAAATTATATAAAAAAATTTTAATACTAAAAGAAAAAAAATTATGAAAAAATTTTTCTCTAATGGTCAAAGGAAAACAACTTTTGTTTCAACTCCTACGAAACTCTGCAAAATCTGTGCGAATTCTGCAAAATTGTACGCTATTTTAATATATTAATAATAAAACACAATTAATTGGCAAATGTAAAATTTTTTGATCAAATTTCATTCTTCAAATTTGATTAAAAGATTTTAAATGCACAATTAAATTTCAATGCATTTTTTACAAAAAACAATCTTTTTTTCGAAAATTTAAAAAGCTTTGAAATGTTTTAAAAATGTAAAAATCTGCGACGAAATTTAATTACGCATTTAAAAATGTTTTGATAAAAATTTGAAAAATGAAATTTGATCAAAAATTGTACTTGACCATTATTTGGCACTTAGTACAAAAGTTAAAATTTTTTTTCTTTTTGTTTTGGAAGTTTTTTAGTATTAATTTCACAATGCATTTTCTTTCCTATTCAATAATTACTTTTAAATTGAATTCAGCGATAATACTAAAATGTTTGCTTAAATCAGTTGCAAGAATGTTTTCTAAAATCAAAAACCGAAACTTCTTCCATTCATTTGCATCAAGTCCTGTTAGAAAATTGAATTTTGGATTTGATTTGAGCAATAACCATGACGAAGAAGCATGGTGATTTTCAAGTACTGAGCGATCATTGTATAACAAAGCCTATTTTAAAAATAAAATAATTATAATATAGAATGAACACTTTTTTTAAATTCAAATATTTTATACTAGGGGAGAATTTATTGAGACCAAGAATTGATTATTTCGTCCAGGATGTTCGTAGTCGTGCATTGCTGCAGCGCAATACAAAGCCAACAGTTCCAAGGGGGTAAAATTCGCTCCTGTACAGCCATAAACTTCGCTATTGCTTAGACTAAATTTCAAAGAATACTGATAGGGATTTAGTGGAATTCGGTCGTTGGTTATTTTAACGCTATCATTTATTTGGATAAGACCAGGGACCGCTTGGGTTGTCAAAAAGTAACAAGCATGCAAGACATCTGCAGCGTGAATTTTGTTATGATCTAGTTTGAAATCGATAACAGTTAAAAAATTAAAATCACTAAATTAATAAACTAACATGGTAAATCTATGTATCCTCTTTCTAATGCTGTAAAATACCGAATGAATGGACTAATCGGAATGTCAAATGATTTAAACAAACCAACTTCATCGAATATTTTATAAGCCATCTTAAAATTTTAAAAATTAAAAAAAATAATTACTAGAACTCAGCATAAATTAAAATTCTTTAAGTAATCTTAAAAATTAGTTTGAAAATTTATCAATTTAATATTAATATTTTGTTTTTAACTTTTCCATCGACTATAGTTTTTAAAATCTTCCAAATTTATTGAAAATTTTAAAAGTAACAAATTTCTTTTTTCAAAAAAGTTATTTCTACTTTTACCATTTAATACTTAGAAAAAAGGCGTTTAATGATAATGATCTTATATTAATTAATTATTTTATTATTTTGACCCATACGTAATCACACTTTGTATGAGATTATTTAATTAAAATATAAGTGCGGCTTATTACCACCCTAAAAAATCTAATCTGACATTAATAATTCAGCTTTTGTGTATTGTTAGTTTAATTTTAAATTATTTTGATAATAAATGATCAATTTAAATTTAAAATTTATTCTAATTTTCAATTTTTATCAATGCCACAAATTGAAAATGAAAAAAAAATAATAAATTTTAAAATTTTAATTTAACTTAATATTTTAAATCGAAAAAATATTTTTTATAAGCATATTTTTAGATAATTTACTTACTTGACTTATAACATTTTGATTAGATTTTTCATAAAATTTAAATATTGGAAAGTTCCAATCATGAAGATAATTTAGAAGATCTAAATCTTTTAAATCTTCCGTTTGCCATAATAAATCATCGTCAATAGATTTTTTGTGATTTTCCATTTTGCCAATATTTACATGATTTTTCTTTTCTCCATTATTATACTCTTCTTTAATTTGCTCCAATTTTTGACTACAAATTGAGTGATGATAGGATACTATTTCTTGATTATCCTTAAGAAATATATATGAAACTGAATTTTCGATCAGACTGCCAAAGCTCTTAATTACTTTTAAATTTAATTTGTCTGTGTCACTATTATAGTCGCTGCTTGTTGGCGATTCACCACTTTCGTAATCCGAAGTTTTTACCTGGTTCGAACTATCAGGACTATTTATGATAGCGTCATCATCAAAAATTAACTTAGGGGTCGAAATTTGTTTTTTAGGGTCATGATTAGTTTCGTTTGCTGATAATAAATTAGTCAATAATTTTTCGTCTAAAAAATATTTTTATTTTTTTTTTAGAAAATTTTTAAAATTCTATTTGGCTTACAATTATTTGAACAGCATATGACACTGATACTTCGTTGTCGAGAAGGTGGTAAATCAATTGGAAGACCTGTAGCAGAAGTAGTGGTGGAATATCCCAAGAATCGCTTTTGATTTGGCAATGGTAAGCTCCTTCTCAACTTGGTTGTCGAATGATTGCTTTCATGGCAATCTTCGTCTACTGATAATGAATTCATCTCATTTACTTTTTTTAAATCATTAAGATATTGTTCAGACTTGAAACCGGATATTTCGCTGAAACATTTATAACTAGATAATTTTGTATTTGAATTTCTATTTAATTTAGCCTCCAAATTTTGTTTCTTATGATCGAGTAATTTATTTAACGGTCTATTGATCATTATCTTTATTCTTTCCATGCATTTTGAATAACTCTCAATGGTAGCATTATCACTATTTCCCAAACAACAATCGACAATACGTTCCACCTCGGTAATCAGTGAACTTTGTGATCCTTTTGAGCTCTCCTTAAACAAAATTTTAAATTTTTAATTTTTTTCTTTTATAAATATTTAATAAATTAAATATATCAACATTGATAGAACAAGATTTTGAAGGTTTAAGTTTTAAAAAACAAGTCTTTCTATATCCTTAATGAAACAAAAATTTCAATGATTTCATTTCCTAATTTTTTAATTAACAAAAAAAATGATAAAATATTTCTGAAATATCTTTTAATTTCTCATCATTTTAGTGTCAAGAATTTTTTTCCATTTTATTAAAAGATTTGGAAAGAATCAAAACTAAAATTAGATTATAATTGACCATCAAAATTTGTTTTTTAATTTTATATTGAATAAAAATCAGAATAGAATTATACTGATTATATTCCGCTCTTCAAATAAGCAAACTGTAAAAGAAAACAAAAGCTCTTAAATTTTATTTTCAAAAATAAAATTGGATATTAGAAAATTTTGATCACCGATAAAAAAAAAAAGATTCGTTAGTAAGATTTTCTTATAAATCTTTGAAAAATGACATAAATAATGAGAAAAAATTATTTTGAACTTCATTCATCGAACATAAATACAAATTTTAATACATAATTGTCAGTCACATCAAATTTGTTTAGTACAACTGGTTTAATTCATAATGATTCAAAAATTGAATAAGAGCATCTGCATTGAAAATAGTTTATTTTTATCAAAAGCAAATTGAAATTGAATTTTTAAATTTTTTTAATTTCTACCAAGATTTTCAAAATTTTAATCTTAAAAAGTATCTTTACTTAAAATAAAAAATTATTAAAAATTTAAATAATTAGAGATATATTCACTCAATTTAAAATATTAAACTCGATATTAAGCTTAAAGATTCAATATCTGAATTATAAAAGTTTCATCCTGCTAAATTTTTCTTTGAAACAAAAAACTTTAGTTAAACAACAAAAGTTAAAATAAATAAGAAAAAAATAAATTTAAATTGTATTTTTTCACCAAATTTTCTAATATCTGATTTATTTATTTTTGGTTCAAATAAAGCATTATTAATATCTCATTTGTTATTCAACAATTAATTTTTTTTTAAATTTGATTACTAACCTTGTCTGATTTAAACTGTCCCGATGCTGGTTGGCAAAGAAGTGCGTCTTTTGTTAAGCAAAGAGGAATTTGATAATTTTCTTCTAGTTCGATTTGATTTTAGCAAATTTTCATTAAAACTGGCATCTGATACATTATTCTCTAAATTGGAGCTATCTGTATCATTTTTCAGCAAAATGCACTTTTCATCACGTTTAGATGCATATTTTAAGACTCCATTCGAGAGCCGACAATTGAGACCGTTCCAATTATCTTGACTTTTCTTGGTAAAACTAATTTGTATATTGCATAAATTTAAATTATCATTTATCATGAGAGAATTTTTAATAAAAAACGAAAATAAAATGCCACCCAAAGCACATAAATAGATAAAATAGGAGCAAATTGAAGATGGTACTATATCCGACAAGTAAACTGAACCAACAAATCTCGTTGAACTTATTAATAGAATGTAAATGATATTTTCTTGAGTAAGACTATAATTTAAGTAATAGCTGATTAATGTACAAAAAAGCGAAACGATGACTACGATGTGAATGTTGGACACGAAACTGCTAGCGATGACCAGGTCTGCTCGGCTGGTCGAAACGTGAAACATGAAAACTTGAATCCAAAATTCGCTTATAATACCAATTAAAAAAAGTATAAATATTTTTTTATCATTTAAATCGATCTTGTGACCAAAGATCAAATTTAACCAAGTGTAGAACGAAAATATACAAAAGACTGTCATGAACAACCGAGTGAGATTGGTTATGTATAGGACTATTGCTGGCAAATAGATGAATGTTAGCGATGTGGTATGTATCAAAGAAGCAGCGACTAGAATTGACACGGCCATGAATTGAATGTTTGAGCGATTTAGCTCATATTTATGGTCCAAAAAGTTCTTGCATTTGGCAAGAATTTTTTTTGAAAAAAACTCCTTTTTCTCTTGGTTATTCAATGGTTCTTCCATTTTCAAGCTATTTTGGTGTCTTTTATTAATGATATTCAATCGATGTGTAAATCTAACTAAAGTGCTTCTCCCAACATCATGTCAATATTAAATTTTATTTGTATAAGTATCGTATTCTAAAAAATTCGTATTTGCTTTATATTTTTGTGTAGGAGCATAGTCTTCCAAACCTTGGTCTAAACGAGCGAAAAAATCAGTAAACTTAAGCAAATTGAGAAGAGAAAAAATGTATTTATTTTCATTAAAGTTAATTTTAAAATATTCGTTTATTTGAAAGAAAAAAAGAAAAATAATTGAAAATTTACTTTATGACTAAAATATTTCAATAAAATTATAATATTTAAAATGATACCGATCAGTAGCAACGTTTGAATTGAATTCTAATAAATTCTGAGCTCATTCTAAAATAAACAGTTATTTTATCTACGAATTTTATATTTTTGAAAATTTTCTTTAGAAAAAGAGCCGATAATTCAGATTGAATATTAGATCTGTGAATTCCACATCAATACAAGAATCAAAAGAATCCAAGAAAACGTGTATAGTCATGAAAAATCATTTATCTTTAAATAGAAAGTTAATGGATCTGAAATTGAAATAAAAATTGTTTATCGAATTTTTGAATTTGTCTCAAACAAAAATAAAATATAAAAATGTTTTTCAATTTATGAATCTTTTTCCCTCCGATGAATTAAAGAGTTTTTAAAATTTTATCTTCTTAGATAATAATTTTTTGTCACTTTTTGTGTGATAATTAGTTAAATGAACTTAAAAAATTTAAAAGTTTAATAAAAAAACGCAAAATAAAATTGCTTGTAGTATTCATGACAACTATTAAAAATTATTCGCTGATAAAAAAAGATAGCTTATCAAACCTTTTAATTTCTTATCAAACTAGAAAAAAATATTTAGATACTCTAAATTTTATTCAAATTCAAAAAATTTAGGCCAGAAATAAATTTATAAGTGCATTGATCGACATTTTATATTTTAAAAATAAAAATCATTTAATAGAAATTGCAAAAGATCGGTCCGGAATACAGTTGTCAAAAAGACTATCTAATTACTTCAAAATTGTAAAATTCCTGGCAAGTTTGATGAATAGATTTCCTAATTTTTTTAAAATGCGTTTTGACTTAGGATTTGGGATCGAGATGAGAAATTAATTCATCAGCATTCAATCAGTTAAGGAAGTATGCTTTAAATGAAAATTAAAAAACTAAATAGTTCTTAAGTGCTTGATTTATTAATTGTCTTTTCACAATAAGATATTATATAACAGTTTGTCAACCATATTTACCTATTCTAATGATTATATAATCAAAACAACGTAATTACTTAATTTTTGACATATCATAAAGCCATCAACTCCATTATAACTCCATTTGATAAAATTATTGTCTAATTTAAAACTAATTTTTTGTAGCCTATTTATTTATTTTTTTTATTTTTTTTTTTTTTTTTTTTTTTTTTTTTTTTTTATCCGATTTTTCACCAAGTTCCTTTTTAATACTTTTGTAATCAATCAATTTTTATACTAGCATAGATTTTCATGAGGGCTTAAACGAAGGTCTAGAACCATTCGGACGTGCCCAGGGGTCCTCCCCTAAATTATTTTTTAAATAAATAAATAAATAAAGCCATCAACGTGATAAATCACTACCAGAATCCATTTTTTTTACCAATTTTAGGATTATTTTCGGGTTTAATGCTTTGTTGTTTTATATCGAATAGTGATAGAAATTTAGAATTCATATCATCAAAAAAAAAACCGAAAATAAATCCAACTCGAAAATCCAAAATAACATCTAAATATGTTACATTAAAGATGATTTTTTTTTAAAAGCTTTCTATTTAATTTTCCGGATTTTGAAAGTGGATTCCGATGTTAAAAAAGTTTAAACGCATTCTTATATTTTTTTTGCCATGTGAATAATTTAAAGAAAATATTTTTAATCAATTTAATTTAGTTCTGAAATACTTTTGTTAAGGTAGATATGTACTAAGGATATATCTAAAAGTTAAAAACCTAATCATTTAAAAATAATCTCTCTAAGAAGATTTGGCATAAATGACTCTCAATTTAAGAACTGAGAGGTTTTTTTTTTAATAAAGAATAAAAAAATATGTTAAATTCAACATCAAAGAATAAAATTCTTATTAATATATTAGATATCTTTAAATTTTAATTCAATTTTTTATTAATATAATTAAGGGGATGCCTCGGGAAGCTTGGAGTTGTATTAGATCTCCTTTTCAATTCTGTGATTAGAACATGATTTTTCAAGCTAAATAAGTACACTTGAAAGACAAAAAAATTTTAGCTGATAAATTTTTTCGCTTTGAAGCATCTGAAAGAAAATAATAAAAAATTATAAATTATGATCGAATGCTTTCTTTGTTTTCATGCGATTGAATTATTTATTATCATTTTTGTAAATTAAATAAAGAATTGGTCTTTTATACTAAAAAAATAGCCACAAAAATGAACTTAGTTTAATTGAAAAAAATATCGAAAATTAAATGGATCTACTTAAATTTAAATAATTCCTTTTTATAAAGCTGCTTGAAAAATTTAATTTTCACAAAATAGTCAACCAGAATTTAAAATAAAATTAGATTTTTTGGTAACATGTTCCTATAACCCAATATAAATAAATCACGTTCAAAATAAATAAATAAAAATTTATCTAGATCTAAATCAAATCAATTAATTTAATTCATTTAAAATACTAGTTCCTTAAGTGAAAGTGTTTCATTTTAAAGATTTTTAGCCAGTTTTTAGTCTTGTTCTCAAAGCAAATTATGAAATTTTTTTGACAGAATTTAAGGAGTCTTTTCGACAAGAAAAGACTGCCTAATTCATAAATTTTAATTAAAATAAAAATTTCTTATTAACTTTCATAATATGCTTAGATTAATTAAAAATTAATTTATTTAAATTTCTTATGCTGCTTGCTAAAAGACGATAAGAGTTTTTTAATATAAATCTAAAGGATAATCAAGACCTAAGAGGAATCGAAAAAATTAATTAGAATTTTTGAATCTAAATTTATTGCAAGTTTTCTTTACCTAATACATACTTAGTTTTCAATAGCCTATGCAAATTCTTTAATTATTTAGAGTAAAATTTATTTTAATTAATTTTTTTCGTGATTTAATAGCTTTTTTTAGATAATTTAAAAATTAAAATCGATATTCAAATTCGTATTACACAAACTATTTGTGATAGAATCATTTAAATCAACTCAAAAAAATTTATAAAAAAAGTTGAGCTATGTAAAAATGCTCTGATCAATGAGCCTAAATATGGTATTTTATACACGATTAATGGCAAAGAAACCGATTGCTGAACATTGATCATGCTTTAATAGTTCAGGTTTTATTGATTAATTCTCCAGGAGCTCTTTTTTTCAAAAAAACCTCTTAAACTTCCGACTGACGCAGCTATTAAAATAAACTGGAAAGAGATTAATCATGTTTTTTAACCATGCCAATTTTTTTCAAAAAGTCGATTCTTAACATTTTTAATTTAATTAAAAAAAATTCAAATTCCAACTAATTAATTATTTGTAAAATTTGAAAGAAAGAAACTCATTTTTTACTAGATCTTTTAACTTCCCCTCTCTATTTTGACTTAGGTAAATGCCAAAAAAAGTATTTTTTAAACATCGATAACTCTAAATAACATTATTTGATAAATAGAAAATATAATAATTAGATTTCTTAAAATCGAATTAAAAAATTTATACGCTTAAAGCATACTATCTATTTACATTTTCTATTATAATTTAATAATTCGACTCAAAAATTTGCAGCATAGTCCTCGTTTATCTACTAATCTCCTTTACTGTTTATAAAGATAAAAACTAGAAATAAATCTCATATTATGTCTGTAGATTTTATTAATAATTCAATAAATAAATGTTTACTAATCGATTCATTGAATTATTTTTTCACCTAAAAATTTCTTTTAATTGCATAATAAAAATGCAAATAGTTGGCTAAATTTGATAGATCCAAATTTTAATTAATTACTCTTCGTATATCTAATTTTAAATAATTTTTTATTAAAAATTTTTAACCAAAAAAAACAACTTGACATTTCTCAGTATATTTTTAATTTTGGGTCTTACTTTCTTAGCTACATGGTTAATTTATTAATAATTTAAATTTAATTTAGTTCTATTCAAAATAGTTTACTTAAAATCTTAAAATTTACGTAATTTAAGTTTCGATTTTCGAACTGCATGATAAACATTTGACTTTTTAAATTCAGGTTTCATTCCTTAATTTTTTGCTGAAAATATATTTTTTTAATTAAATACATTCATTAATTATAGATAGGTTTCATTATAGATGAGTTGGAAAAAAGAATGCATGCATATCGAGTGGAAAAATTGCTTAGTATATAAACTCGATTGCTAATACAATGCAATGAATTATTTAGTTCGGCATAAATAATAAACATTAATGTAAAAATTTATTCATAGAGACTTCTTTTCAGTTTTATGATTAAAATTTTTAAACTCGGCTTTCTCTTATTTAGGTGTCTTCTATCTTAAACTAAATTTTGACATAAAAAATGGCAACAATAGAGTTTAATTATTTAAATTTCTTAAATTTTAAAATAAAATTCAATTTCCTCTAGAAAAAGAACAACTCCCGATCTTCAGTTAAATTAAAATCAATGATTCACTTAAATATGTAATGATTTTTGACTAGGTTATAGCTAAAATTTAAATTTAATTTTCAAAATATTTTAGAATTTGTTTTCCAGTCTCGTCTTCTTATTTATTCAAATATAAATAGCAAAGAATCAATATCTTCTTTCTATTAATAGTCTTTCAATTTATATGAATTCTTTTTATTAAAGAATTCAAGATATGCCAATTATAACGATTGTAATTAAAGAAATCTTAGAAATTTAATTAAAAAAATTAAGATATTCTTCAAAATAAACTAACTTTAATACATTTTGTGGGGTTAATTAAAACATCTTAATTAGAGTTAAAATTGACGCATTTAATATCTGTATTCTTGCTCTTAAGTTATGTTAGATGTAAACAAAAGTTTAGAAAGAAACTTGATTACTTCGTCTTGAAAATAAAATAAATAAAATTTGGAAATTGTCATTTTTATAAATAAAGAAAAATTGCGCTGTAATTATTAGAGATTTTTTTGATTGATTTATGGTGATAAGATTTATTAGCATTAATTTTTTTTTAGAAATTAGAAGACAAAAAAAGTTGAAACATCGATAAATTTTAAAAACCCTCAAACTTTTTTTACAGTTTTTAATCTAATTTATTTAAACTGATGGTGTTTAAATTAAATAAAAAAAACTGTTGCAAAAAAATTGTAAAATAAACTTTCTATCAATCTATTAGACTTTCAAAGCAAATGAAACCAGTGTTGCTAATATTTTATCATCAAATCAAATATTTATCTACTTTTTTAATTAAATGGCGTTTTATTAAAAAATTGACTTTATAAATTTGCACTTAATCCTAGACTGGGCTCTTGACAATACACTTTATTAAAAAATTATATTTGAAAATTAATCTCTTATTTAATAAAAGCATAAAATCGATAAAACAAAATTTATTTTTTAAAACTTTAAGCTGATCATTATCTGCATGGAAAAAATTCCTGAATTTTATACAAAATAAATCTAAATTTTTGTTTTTAAAACAAGTACTTTTAAAAAATTTTATTACGACACATTTTTTTCTGTAGAAAAAAATTAAAACCAAATAATTTATTATCACTTTCAGGAAAAATAAATCAAAGAATTTGTCAGAAAAATCAATATTGGTTTGATTATTCTTCTTTAAAAAAATAATTATAACAAAATTCTATCTCAAATTTTTAAGCCAATTCATGATAAATGATAACATTAAATGTAGGAATTAGAATACTTAACTCTTAAATCTTGATAATCTTTGAATTTAAAAAGAAATAACTTCTCAGAATTCTTAAAATTAAATTTTTTTCTTAACAAACATTCTGACGCTCAAGCTTAACTAATCGTAATTGAAGCTGTTTTATTTTATTTTATGGTAAAAAATCTACGGAAAAATCCATCAACTTAATAATTTTATAGATTTAAAGGAATTTAGCTTATCTAAGGGAATTAAGCAGATGTATCTAAGTACTTGGAAAATGTTTTCGCTTTCTTTTAAATCAAAATACTTATTCAAAATATTCTTCTCTTAGCGAAAGTCTTTAATTTTATAAATGTTAAACAATAAATGTTTGCTTCTCAAAACAAAAGATGGTTCGTGATGAAACAAATTTAACAAGATATTTTCTTTTATTTGAAAAAATTTTCTCTATCAAACTAATCAGTATTCAAATGACAAAATTATGCAATAGAATTACGCAATAAGATGCCCAATGATACTTATGATTTGATCTATCTTTTATAAATTAAACAAAACGAAATTCTAATTAAAAAGCTTGAGAGTAATATTAATAAAAAATTATAAAATAAAATGCGCACCATAATTTAAACCATACCTAATTGTGAAACCACCTTAATAGACTTACTTGAATATTATTAATTATGAAAATAATTTATCATTTTTTCTCTATTTTCTTTTAATGGTCATTTAAAATTTCCAATTTTTTCGTGTCGCAATCAAATTTTTTTTACCATCGAGCTAATTTTTGAAGTAGAGTTAAAAAAAGATTCACGACAGCAAAATTAAAGATTGAACGAAATTAGATTTTAGTCTAGTCATTTAAAATAATTGTAAGTTAAATAAGAGGAAAAAAAAATTGCGTGACAATTTATTTATAGAAGAAATAAGCTTTAAGAAAATTTAAGCTATTAAACGCATTTCATTCTAAAAACAGACTACGTTAGATCTTAAAATAGAATTAATAAATTAAGTCATTGAGTTCAGTGTATGTCATTTGACGAATGCACAATAAATACTTTTACCCTTTAAGTGACAATATGAGAAATAAAACATATAAAATTTTTTTTAAAAATAAAAGATCCAGATCACGATTAAAATTTAAAATAAATTACTCAATACGGGTTACGTAAAATTAATTAAATCCTTAAAATTTTTTTTAACTCTACCTGAACACTATCAAGATTTAAGCAAAATTGTAAAATTATTAATAGTCATGACAAAAGATATTGATTCATTTTCAAAACTAATGGGAATTAAAACTTTGGTCATAGCATAATAAATTTTTTGTTATAGCTTTTTATTTGTGAATTTATTATTAATTTAGATCTCATGATACTTTTTTTTAATTATTTTTGACAAACTAATTATTCTTGTAAATTTTAGTATCTTTTTTTAAAATTTTCTCCTAAAGGTAGATTTTAAGTATCTTAAATGAAAGCTATTTTTTGGTTGTGTCGCATTTCATTAAAAGAGAGTAATTATATCTTATTACCACAAATAAACGAAATGTACTAAATTAAATAATTCGGCACAAAAATCACGTTCAAAAAAATTAATTGATTCTATTATACATCTATTATCTTCTCAAAATTAAAAGAGAATTATGAAAAAATCAATTAAAAACTAATGAAAATTTTTAATTTAACTAGGGTTTCAATTAATTTTTTATCACATCAAATATCTAAAAATTAAGCAAAGTAAAACTAATGATCCAATTTCCGAAATTTTAAACACGCTGTAGATCTATTAAACGCTCAAATTAATTTCTTTGCAGATTCACAATTTTTCAAGTTTTTCAAATTTTAAATATTTTGAACATGTTTAAAATTTTATATTTTATTATACATTTTACTGTGCTAAATTAATTGGATTAAAAAAATAAATTAAAATAAAAAGAAGTTTGAAGGGGCTGTGAAGTTCATTTCAATTCGATCGTTTCAATTCAGAAAAAATTGAATAACTTTTTTACCAAAAGAGATAATTTAGTTCTATAAAATGCTTAATGTTTAAGCAGTTTTGCTTAATCCGAAAATGTATGTCTGCAAAAACTCTGCAATGTACTTGCACGCTTGATTAGAATACTTTTACATGGCGTGCAAAATGCAAAAATTTGCAGAGTATTTTGCAAACCTATTTTACTGCATTAAGCAAATTTGCTTATAATTAAGCATTTTTTAGAACTTAATTATCTCTTTTAGTAAAAAAGTTATTCAAGTTTTTCTGAATTGAAAAGATCTAATTGAAACGAACTTCACAACCCCAAATTTGAACTAAATGGACAAAAAAATTGAATAATTTTTCTAACATTTTTTTATTAATTATTACTTTAAAATATTTATTCGAAATTTAATTGTAATAAAAAATTTGAAAAACTAAGATTTGAATAATGTAAATAGATTTATTTGAAATATGCTGCAAATTAATAAATTTTCAAGACTATTTTCTTTTGCAAAGAAATCTATAAATTTATAATTCAAAAGTAAAGTAGATTTAATTCAATCTATAAAAAATTTTCTTTTAATTTTTTAATTTTTTTGTTTTTTTTTATTTAAAGAAAATCTTTGAATTCAAGAAAACAGAAATTTAAAAATAAAGTATTTTTTAAATGCATCCATTTAATGAAAATTTTTTGAAATTTCTAAATAGACATTAAATTATTTAAAAAAATTATTGGCTAATTAATTTTAATTAAAATATAAATTTCTAATTAATACCAAACATCTCTAAATTAAAAATATGCTTCCAAATAAATTATTTTTTAAGAAAAAAATCAGATCTGGAAAATGAAAAACAATTTACTCGTCTAAAAAAGAGCGGGTTAAATAAATCATTTGGTGCTTTAGGTTTTAATTAGTGATCTTGAATTTCCGGATATTTTATTTTTTAAAGCAATTATTGTTTTTTAAAAAAGAAAACGATTTAAAAACAATTTTGTTTCTTACGAACAAGAATTGATCTGTTTCGAATGAAAAATATTTTTTAAAACATCAATTTAAATGTTTAATTAGTGATTAAATTCAAATCACAACAGGTGACTAACTTTGTAAAAAAAATTAAAAAAAAATCAAATAAAATTCTTAGAATCTTGATAATAATGCCTATAAGAGAAATCATCATCATTATCAAAAATGATAATCAAAAATCAATCACTTATTTAAATATTTATCAAATTAAGATCATAGTTATAGTATATAATTCTACCCATAGGGCTTTAAATATACTAGTTAATAAATATCTAATTTTAAACCATTTTAGCCATTAAATGTTATATTAAATGAAAAAAGTAATTAAAAATTAAAATCCTTACTCAAGTTATTTTAGCTTCGGACAATTTGGTGTTTTGAATTTCGAATTCAAATTCTTCATTTTTTGATAAATTAAAATTAAAGTTAATATAAAAATATAAGATAAAATACTCTAACATAGTGTAGCTAACTATGATGGACCTTATTAACCTAAAATGTAATTTTCAATTTCTTTTTAGTAAATCAACTAAATAATCTATATAAAACTTATAGATGCTTTATTTTTGTCTTTTTTTTTACAAAAGAAAAATTATTTTAGGTAAAAAAGGTGCAACAAAGCACGCTGCACTATGTTGCAGTATTTTTTCTAAAATTTTTATTAATTTTGATTTTAATTATTCAAAAAATAAAATCTTTTTTTTCAATTTGTATTTGAAATTCACAATATCATCAATTTGACCTAGTCAATTTAAGAGTAAGTTACCCCCATCTAAAAAATACAAATAAAAAACTTATTCACTTAAAAAATATCAATAATAAATATTACATGTAGATAATATGATGGATTTAGATTTTAGGATGTTGCATTCAAAAGTAATCAGCAAAAACACTTGTTTATCAAGTGAAAGTCTTGACCAAGAATTAACACCAAGGGACTGGGACCGCCACAAGACCGTAAGCTGTCCAGGTATACGTCTCAAAATTTATTTGAAAAAACAATTATACACATTTTAATCAAAGTAATCGTATCTCATGTTTTAATTTAAAGAAATTCAATTTTAGCAGAATATATTTACCTTTAAAATTAACATCATCATCTTTTTACATTTGAATAATTTTCAAACAATTTTCAAGTTTACCACTGAGGTAAAATTATAGACAACTATTAATTAATATTTATTTACTTAATTATTACATTAAAAAATTAAATAAAAGAAATTTTTGAAGCATTTTCTTTTATTGTTGATCGGATAAATTTTCGAAAAAAATTAATTTTTTTCCCTGCGTATAAAATCATTTTTAAACGTTGTAACCAAAATGAACAGTGCCGGGTCTACATAAAGAAAAAAATGTTTAAAAAAATTTCAAAAATTTAACTTCTATTTATCCCTACCCATTGATTTCATTTGACCAAAGAGTGTGCTTGATTAAAATTTTTTCCAAATTTTCATCAATCGGAGCTTGATATTTGTTTCTGGTAACTCCGAGTTTTCTAATACTACTGGAAGTGGCTGGACGTTTTTTTAGCAAGGCTTGAGACTGATTTGATTGCTGGCTCGAATTATTTTTGTTCCTAAATTTGGTGTAATTAGATGGAGGACCCGCGCTTGCCAATCTGCTGCTTATTCTTGAATCATATTGCGCTGATTTTCCTTTTTCTTTTTCTATATCATTTAAAATTTTCAGTACTGCTTCTCGGTCTTTAAAATGGAAAACTTTTTTTTTGTTCTATTCAGATTATTGAATACAAACCTTGGTCATTTGCAGTTTTTAGCCAAGTCTGAAAGGGTACAGACTGTTTCTTTGCATTTTGATCACTATTAGCTTTCTCATTATCATCAGCAGGCAAAATAAATTTTTTAGTTTCATTTCCAGATTCTAAATTTAAATTATTTAATTGTTCATCAATATTTTCATCTTGACTGTCAAAATAATTGAATGTATGCGCTATTTGCTGGTAGTACGGAATATTGGTTTTAAAGCTAGTGTACTCAGACTGTGGTTCGTACGACACGAAATAATTGGCACCATTAGTTTCTGCATCAATTGTTTGAACTTCTTCATCTCTAACTCTTTGCTTTTGATCAATTTCACTAATATTTTCCTCTCTTTTAGAACCGGAAATCTCATTCTTTTGAATTGCGTAATTAACCGGAGAAACAGCATTTGATCTCAAATAAGCTAAAGGATAATTTTTTCTATATCTGTCATCACCCAGCCTTCGTCGGATGTCAGAAATTTTATCCGGCGTCCTTGGATTATCCCATTGCATCCAATGTTTAGATACTTTTGGTTTTTCAACAGCATCTTCAATCACTTCTGGTTCCTCTTTAATTCTGACTTTTTCAGGAGCTTTTGGAGGCTTTTCGTTAGCTTGATTGGGAACAGCGTGAGGCTGCTTGATCTGTCCAAGTCTTTTCTTCGCCTCTATAATGTGAGCAGGCATTTCATCTTGCTTGTACACCATCCAGTGATAATCATATTTGGGCTCTTTTTTATCACTATTGGTAATCATAGACATCTTTTCAGCCACTTTTTCCAATTGTTCTAATGGAGTTTCAGCTATTGTCTTTACTGGTGTTGCTGCTACACAATTAAGAAATTTTAATAACCAAGAAAACAAAGAATTCAGAGAGAATTATTTAAAAAAATAAGATCAATTCCCTTAAGGAAAATAAAATTGAGAAAAGTTCGTGATCAACAAAGACCCTAAGGTTAGCCATGTTGTGAAATTAAATGGAAAAAACAAGTCTATTTTTTTATAATAAAAAAAATTAATTATTTAAGAAAAATAAAATTTACATGCTGGAGGAGTTGGAGGTGGCGGTGAAACCAATTTTGCTTTGGGTTTGTCATCTGAGTCCAGTTTTTTGATTGAAATAGAGCTAGTTCCAGCTGATGAACCACGATTGCTTATTGTTTGTGTTATTACTCGATGATCAAAGTCGACCTTTTTTAATAATAAGAAAAAAAGAATAAAATTTTTAAAATTTATTTTGTTTAAAATTTTTGTTTAAACTTTACATCAGTTTTGATACTGTAAAAATTTTTATTATAAGCTTTTTCAATGGACTTGCCAAAGCTAGAAGAAGTAAAAGGTCTAGCGCGCTGATTCATTACGGTCATTCGGTCTCGTTGGGAAACGATGCCCGAAAAAGCTCTACAAACAGTCTTAAACTCTTTTCTCTTAGTTTTTTTTCCATAATGGTCCACGTAAGTAGTTTCTGGAAGCCTAAATTTGAATGAGTCAAATAGCAATGGCTGAAATGTTTTAGACGGCATAGTTAAAGCTTTCTTTTAAAATAATAGTTGGATTTTCGTCAAAAAAATCTAAAAACTCTTTAGCATTGAATTGAATTTCTTTTATTTGATTACAAGCTTATCAACACCGAAATTCATTAAGCAAACTCGAAATCTAAACCAATTTCTGACAAATGATTTTAGTCTCAAAAATGTACGATTTGAAAAAATATTTAAAATTTTTTTAATGTTGTTTTGTCTTAATGATTTATCAAAGGCTAGATAGTGCTTTTTAAGCTCAAATGCTCATTACATGATTTAATTCAGCATAGACTTGAGGTGCCAATTTATTGCTCAAATTATTGTTGCAACAAATAAAAAACAATAAAACAACTACTTCAAATATTCCAATTGAATTATTCCCCGAGAATAATTATTACAATTTTGTTTCTTTTGTTGCCTAGTGAATTATTTACTGCAAACACAAGAAACTGACAAATATAAACAATTCACATTTAAATGGATTTTTAAAGAGAAAATAATATAAAAAAATAAAGGTAAATATGAGAAGTTGTTAGCTCTAAAGCAAATAGATCAGGTGGTAATGAAGATTTATTAGATTATGCGGTAATAGAGTATCCTATTCAAAAACAACTCAAATTTCGAGAATTGTCCAATATATGGTTAAGTCTAAGTATATTTTATGAACTCGTTTATTTCATTTATTACTTAGACTAATTAATTAATATTTGAAGTTTTTAAATCGTTGCCAAGATCTCATAGAATATTAAAAGTGACAGAGTAAAACAAAAAATTTGCATTTAAAATATTTAATTACCATTTTGACCAATTCGTCGGTTGATTTTCGGTGTTTGGGTTGCTTGGATGCATTAATTTTTGACAAAATAGACGGGAGCTTAGTCATTATATGATTTATTTTTTTGGTAAATATTGATCAAAAAAAAGCGATTCGCATCAGATTTTCAAAAATGAAAATTTTCTAAAAAATTCTAAAAATCTAATTTAGAATTAATTGTCAAAAATTTATTAAATTTCAAGAAAAAGTTGTTTCCTTGAAATTTTAACTTGAATGGCAAAACTATCCATTAGACAAAAAATAAATTTTGTTTATTGGTTTTATTTATTAGCTTATTTGGTTTTCCTTCTTGGAAAATTATTTGCCGCTTTTTTGAAATTAATGAAAAATCTGACGAAAAAAATAAAATAATATAATTAAAAAAAAACTTATAAATAATTACAAGTAAATTTAACAACCTAGAATTTGATCCAAATTTAGGATTCCAGTTAAAAGATTTCAATTTAAAAGTATTTTAAATTTAGTATCTAACATCTTTAATTTAATCACCAAAAATTAAACTCTTAGCTTTTAAGTCTTACAAATATTGAAATCAAAAATACTAATTCGACTAGAATAAATATTTCTAAAGCCCTCTAAATCAAATTGATTGAAATTCGCTCTTTTATGAAAAAAAATATTTTACTAGCAAATTAAAATTTCTAATTTTATAGAAATTCTAATTTTATAGTATCCATCTCTCACTAAAGAACGGTTAATACTTCTTCATTCAATTGATTATCAAATTAAAAAAAAATCTATATAAAATAGCAAATTGATAACTTTAATTCAATAAATCAAAAAAAAATAGCCAAATATTTAAAATTAGAAAATTTTTCGAATTAAAAAGTTTAAATTGAAAAAAATTAATAGTAAATTTAAAAATAATCGATCGGCATCGATTCTTTTTAATTTTTCTAATGAATTATCCAAAAAAATTAATTTAAGGTATATTCTGTCGAAAACTCTCAACTCAAATTCATGGTCTGAATTTAATAAAATTCAATTGAATAATTTGCTTAAATTATTTTATTAGTGAAGTCTAAAAATAAAATAAAATTAATAAACTATATTAAAATTATTAAAAAAAGATTAAACAAAGTCAATTTTAAGAGATTTATTTGAAATTTAAAGTACAAAAATATTTTAAAATATTTTTTCAGAAACATGATAAATGAACTATTAGGCTCAATTTGAACTAATTAACTAAAAGAGATTAATGAATGCTATTATTTCTAAAGATTAACCAATTTTATTATGAAAATCTTGTGCACTTGCTCAGGTGAATTTTTTAGAAACACTCTTGTCAATGACATTTTATTCTAATTGCAATCAAGCTAAAAAAATAATCGAATTAAGAAAGTAACTGTTTATGCATTGCCTGAATCCCTGTCGTTCATTCATAACTTTATAGGTTTTGATTTTTGCATTCAACTATAAGAATAAGCGACACTTATTCTTTATACATTGCATAAGAAAGACCCTAAAGCATTTCAGAATTTCGTTTTAGTGCAAAAATAAACAAAATGAAAAGCTAAAATTTAAACATGTAATAGATATTTAATTTTTATTTTAGGTGATTCTATTTAAAATTAACTGATCGAGTTAATACTTATTTTTTAGCTAAAAATTAAGCTCAAATGCAGACTTAGAACATTTTTCAGTAACAAAAATCAACATCATTTTAATTAGAATTTTTTTTTTTAAGTAACTGTCTTCTTAAGTTAAATCATTGCTTGATCTATTTGTGAGTTTCTATGGTTTCAGACTAGATAAATACCAAGAAGGGGAACAGTTGCGATTAATAAAGCATTTTATTTTTGAAAAAAAAAATCTTTATTTAATTAAATTTCTAATATTTGTTCATTAATTTATTGATTAGAGCCAATCTTTTGGATTTTTCAAAACTTGGGATAATTTATGCTCTTCGCTTCCAACTTCTGGTTCATGTTTGTACGACCATTTCTAAAATCACAAGTTTAAATTATTACTTGGCTAAATTGTCTAAATTTTATTATTTACTGCTGTCAGTGGCAAAGAAACTAAGATTGATTCAATTTTTGCACCTGGAGTGAGTAGACCAAATTTTGTTCCGCGATCATAGACCAAGTTAAATTCTACATATCTCCCTCTTCTTAACAATTGCCATTCTCTAATTAAAAATTTAAAAAATTATCTAGATATGTCTTACTTAGAACCTTTCCTTGTATCCATATCCTTTGGTCATGTTCTTTTCGACTAGGGGTATATAGCTTGGAAGGACAGAATTTCCACATGACTTGACAAATTCAAAAGCTTTGTTCTGGTTTGGTTGGTCAAAGTCGTCGAAAAATATTCCACCGACACCACGACATTCATTTCTGTGTTTAATTACAAAGTATTCATCGCACCATTTTTTGAATCTGCCGTAAAAGCTCTTATCGTGTTTGTCACATCCATTTTTTAATGTTTGATGAAAATGCTTCACATCCTTTTAGAATTTATTTTAAAAAACTCTATAAATAAAAAAAAAAATTTACTTGTTCATCTAGATAATAGGGAGTCAAGTCAGTGCCGCCACCGAACCACCATTCGTATTTGTTCGGAGCTACTTCAACTTCAAAATACCTATAGTTGAAATGAACTGTTGGAACATAGGGATTTCTCTTTTTTGGTCAAATGTTTAGGAATATTTAGATTTGGAAAATAATTTACCGGGTGAATAACTGAACTAATACCACAAGCAAAAAATGGCAAATCTTTATCAGCTGGAATGGTAGTTTTTCCTCTTAAGTAAAGTAAAATAAATTATTTGGTTTTCTGTTTAAAGAAGAACAAAAAACGTCTTAAAAAAAAAACAAATTTTTGTATTTATTTTGATTAGTTAACTAAAAATAAATTTTTTTCAGTAACAAGGAATGGAAAATAATTGTATTATGATGAACGGACTTTAAAAAACTATTATTTAAACCAAGAGTTTGTGAATTTTTTGTCTAATTTTAAAACAAAATAATTTAAAATGCCTGAATTTTGAAATATGAATTGTGGAGACTTAAAAACATTTACAGATAAAATTGTAGTTTTGCGCTGAATTAAAAATTTTAATTTTTTTTAAATTTTTGTTTTGGACTTAAATATTAAATTCAAAATTGCTACAAGAATTTTTTCTAAAAAATTAAAAGATTTTTCATTTTAGTTTTTAGTATACTCTACGTTTTTTAGTTGATTATAATTAAAAAAAAAACGCTTTCAAATTATTAGCATTCTTTTAAAAATTAGAAAAAAAAAATTATTTTATTCTGTGTTTTAATTTTTCTCATTTTTTAAATAGCTCTTTTTTTCCTTTGATTAGACTTTCGATATTTTTGTTATTTTTACATGCTGTTGTTGATTTTGTTTTATTTAACTCATTTTTCTCTTTATTTAATCTTTATTTAATATTTAATTACCTAGCACGCATTTCAGCAACAGCTCCTTTTGGCAAAGTTCCGTTAACAACCGAAATGTTAACAGCTCCTCTTTCGAATACTTGGCCATCTTGGATTATGCATGTGATTCCACCACCACCCTGAAAATAAAAAAATTAACATTCAACTTTATTTGATTTTAGACTCACTCACTTCTTTTCTAAGCCATCTATCGACCATGAATTTTTGTTCTGGCTCGAATGTCTGAAGTTTCTTGATTATTTTACCTTGCAAATTAGTGATA
Organism: Brachionus asplanchnoidis; assembly: GCA_025491095.1. Lineage (NCBI taxonomy): Eukaryota > Metazoa > Rotifera > Eurotatoria > Ploima > Brachionidae > Brachionus > Brachionus asplanchnoidis. Next base: position 4,345,119 of record JAILYF010000004.1, read on the forward strand.
AACGCTTCCATTCTACATCTCATTATATCTTTTTTGTCCTTAAGCTCATCCTCAGGCGTAATAGTATTTGTTAAACAATCGCTCAACTCTATGTCAGATGATGAAAATAATGAAAAAGCAAAGTGAGGTCTTTTATCTGGTGACAAACTATCCTTATTCACATTGTAAAATGTCATTACACCTCCAGCAACTGCGGCATAAAACAATCTTAAAGTGTTCATTTTTAATTGTAATTATTAAATAAAAATTAATGCAAAAATTTTAATTAATCAATTAATTAAAGAGGAAAATTTTAGGTTTTCAGATCCAATCACATTAAAAAAAAAATTTGATAACGATTATGATGAAATGTTTTTTGTAGATAAGCGGAAGAAATTTGAAAAAACTTTTCTATCTTTATGTAGGTTCATTTAGTCAGTAAGCTTCCAATGCAAGCAGAATTTATGGCGATAAAATTTCATCTGAAAGCTAGAAAAAAACAAGCTTAATAATCGAGGATTAAAAACAATTAAAAAAGCGAAAATAAAAAAACAGCGCATAAAACTAAATCAGCCTAAATGTGTTCTTAAATTTTTTGATTGATTTTCATTTTAATTTTTGGGATCTTAACTCTTTTTTAATAAAAAAAAAAATTAATCTAATAAATGAATATTAGAATAAAAAAATACCTAGAATTTTTCAAGAGTCAGTAATTAGACAGCTACATAGTTGTATAAAAAAATTTCATTTTAAATGAAAAAAGAAGAATATTTTATTAAATTTATTGACTTTAATTTTTTATATAACTTTTTTATGGTTTAATTTTGATTAAAAAAAATTATTTTTGTTATTTTCAAATTTAAATAAATTTATTTTATGCATTTTTCACTATTGTAAATAAAGAGATTTAGACTAAAGTTAAATTTTTTGTTAAACCTAAAACTTTTTCAAACCTCTAATGTATTTTTAAATTTTTGTAATAAATTTTTTGAAAAAAATCAAACACACCATTTAAAACAATTTGTTAATTAGGTGGACAAAACTACAGCAATTTCTTAATTTTTGATATATATTAGAATATATAGAATTGTTTGCCTATTGTTCTCCTAGTTCGATTTGATCGTGATTTGAGTCCTTGAGTGGTGTGGACAAAAAAAAAAAAAAAAAAAGAAAATGGAAAAAAAAAAAAAAGAAAACAGAAACTAGAAAATAGAAACTTTACAAACTAAAAACTTGAATAATAATTTGGAAAATTAAAGAAAAAAAAAAAAAAAATTATGTATTTATGAACATTTAAAATTCGCTATGGAAAAGTACTCTTCATTTGTCTTACAATTATTTTTGTCATAATTGTTTAGTAACTTTATTTTATTATTTTTTTTTTTATTTTTACATCGCCTACAAGGCGTTCATTGAATAAATATTATTATTATTATTATATATATATTAAAAATGTTTATCTGCTTATATGAAAAGCCAAATAGGTATTAAATTTTTTTTTCATTTACCATTGTTTTTAACTAAATAATGTCTTTTATGGTATTTTACATTATTAAATATTAGTGCATATTTTCTGAAATCTCTCAGCCTAATCTCCAAATGATATGACCACAATTAAAAAATTTTTTTGAATATAACATTTTTAAATATTTTTGAATATTTCAGTAATAACTCAAAAATTGAGAAAAGTTAATTCAGCAAGTTGTTCCAATTAGTTTTTTTTTTATCCGCAATTTTAGCGCACTCCAAGGACAAAATGTTCACCCCGAATAAAAAATACAAAAATCTAAATTTTTAAGCTATGTCATAAGTTAGATTAAATAAAATTTTTGTGACGGCTAGGTAATTATTGTAATTAAAAAAATACCCAAAACCAACAGTATCAACCTGTGAAATATGCTGTGTGGAAGGGAAGAATGAAATCAAAATTAGAGGGGAACAAAGCTGATTCAATAAATTTGACTTCGGGAATACCAGCTTTCGAAGTAAGACAGTGAGCTTTAACCAGAACGATCTCTGCAAGATTGTAAAGAAATACTCAAAGCTTATTATCCGCCAATTATCAACTTACCTCATTAAATCACAATTGACGATATCTCGTCACCTTAAGCCGTGTTATTTCACATGATTTTATACCTTTTAACGTTCAACGGGATATCAAAATTTGTAGAAAGCTGTTTAAATATCCCCTTGATAAATGTTTTCTCAGGCAGACTATTACTTTTGATGCGAAATGAATTTATCTTTGAAGTTTGGATAGGAGAAATTATGTAGAATATCCAAGTGGTTATGCTATAAATTGAGAAAAATACTCTTCTTTGGTTATCCTAAAGCTAGATTAATTTCTTCAAGATAGTGCCTGATCTCATCGCATAGACTTTAGAAAAAAATAAAGAATTGAATGTGATTTAATTCTTCCTTATCCAGCATAAATGTTAAATATTAACAATAATGAATATCAAAAAATTACATTTTGTAAACTAATTTTGTAAATATATTTAATTATATAATATATGAATTTAATAAAAAAATTATATAATTAAAAATAATTTTTATCATCTAAAAATCAACCCCAAAAATAATTGAATTAAATATAACTATTAAACAAAAAATTGTAACAGTAATATTTTTCTCACTTCTCTTAGTATTAAGGTTGACTTTGTTTTTTGGAGATATGAGTATCCAAACTATAACAATTTTTTGATTTAACTTTGGAAATAAACTTTAATTTAGCTTGATTATTTTTTTTTACCAAATTTTACCAAAATCATCTCAAAATCTTGAAAATTTACGTAATTTTTCGTAAAATACCTCTTTTTCACTTTTGGGATTTTACGTTAATTAACGTAAAATGTGGTGAAATTTGATTAATTCACGATATTTTACGTAATTTTTCGTAAAATACTGTTATCAAATCACCACTGTATCATTTTACTAACCAAAGATAAGTTAATGGTGAATTTCATGAGTTTTTTAAGTTTAAAAGCCATGAAGCTTAAAAGCTACAAGAGGGTAATCCAATTGATTGATATTAGATGGCTATTAATTTAATGAATGATTTTTTGATAGATCCGACACTTTTTTTAATTTTCTTAATTTTTTAATTTTTTTTTAAATATTACCCATTCGAATTTCGTTTGGCAAATGTGTATATTGTGCCATATAATTTATTAAACATTATTTATTATATATTCACGTAAATTAGATTTTTATCTAAACTCTATTAAAACAAAATAAATTTCATAATGTAAATTCAGCTCTTTGCTTCTGGTTAAACATTTTAAAATGTTTAGTAAATTATTTTGACATTTTTTCTTTTTGAAAAATGATAAAAAGAATTAACAAAAAAAAAACTTTATTAAATTTTTTACTTTACGCTTTAAAATAACAAAATTATGGGAAAAAAATGGTTATTAGTTTAATTTAAGAGGAAACCAAAGATCTAAAGCAAAAAAAAATTAAAAAAAAATCATACACCTTCTTTACGACTAAATTTTTAAAATAAGAAAGAAAATAGGAAGAGTATGCAAAATTATTATTATTTACAAATTTTTATAAATTTAAACGATTCGCAATCTTCAAGCTAGGGAGGAATCTTATTGAATATTTAAAGGTTTAAGAATAATTTTTTTATGTCGCTAATTGTCAGATAAGATACTCTATTGTTCTGATTGCCTGCTTGGTTTAGTGATTTTGAACATAGTGGCTGAGAATCATCCCGGTTCATTGAATAGCTTGTATTTGACTTAAACATTGAATAAACGTGCTCTTCTATTGAATTTTTGACCATAAATCGATACACAAATGTTGGCTTTGTTTGACCAATTCGATGTACTCTACCTATAGATTGAATTTCCTGAGATTTGTTCAAAGTCGGCTCGACGAGCAAAACATGGGTTGCTTCGATTACATTTAAGCCATTGGCACCAAACGAATAAGGCATGAGTAGAACACTAATTGTTTTGTCTTTTTTGAACATTTCTATCTTTTTTTGAAATGAAAAACTGTCTTTGACATAGCAAAAAGCAATTGCATTTGCGTTGAGCAAATCAATTATTAAGTCTAACATTGTGATATGCTCAGAAAATACAAGGCATTTTGCATCTTTTTCTTGACTCAATATTTTCACTAAACATTTGACAATGCTTTCGACTTTTGCGGAATTCGAGTCTCCCTTAAATAAAAAATTGATTAGTTATAATTTTTAAATATTGATACACATTGAATATTTTAAATATATTAAATTTTAAAAAAAAGTGTTGTGCTTTTAAGTTAGTGACCACACAGTCACATTTTAAACTTTTAAATGATTAAATAAATTAATTTTCACTAAAAATTAATTTATGCTTAAACTTTATGATAAAGTTTTATCATTTATTCATTAGATTAAATCAGAAAATTAAAAAAATTATAAAAAAAAATTTAATAAATTAAAATTTAAATGTTTACATTTTGAATTTTTTAAATATGTTAAAATTAAAAAAATAAAATGTTGTTCTTTATAGTCATATTTTAAACTTAAAAATTTGTTTATAAATTTAAATATTTTTACATTTATCATCTTTTCTTTAGATTAAATCAGAAAATTAAAAAAAAAATTGAAATCGATTTGGATTAAACTTATGATATCTTAAAAAAAAATTGCTAAAAAAAATTCATATTTTGTCATTAATTTTAATTCTTCGCCTTTCTCATTTTATCTCATGTCAATATTCTTTAGTAAAATATGTGACGATGGGAAAAGGAGTTTGAAAATTTAGCTATATTTTATTTGAGAATTTTTTATCGAAATTTTTTTTAATTTGAAACATAATTATTAAAATAATATAAATAAAAATGATTAAATTTGGTGAGTCAGATACAAGTTTTTTTTTAGAAGAAAAATCTAAATTAAATTTTAATTATCACGATCATTAATAAATAAAAAAATTTTAATTGGAAAAATATTTCAACTGATCTTTTTATTTTTAATTAAATTTTGACACATATATTTTTTTCTCCATATACATTATAATAACCATTTTGAAAAAAAACACTTGATTTATAAGTTTAAATTTGCTCCTTTAAAAAAAAAATTATTTTCATTAAAATAAAAAAAATATCAATAATTGAACAATATTTTTTGCCTCTAAATTAAAATTTTCTCCTACCAAATAAATAAGCACTAAATTAATTTCAGCTTATAATTTGTGAGCGCTAGACTCAAAATAAAGATTTTTATTTTTGGTTTCAAAAATAGAAAATTTATGAGACTATTTTCAAAAAATAATTTTAAATTTTAGTTCTTTAAAAAAATTAAAAATACCTTTATTTTAACATTTTTGAGAATTAGTGATTCTCTATCTAACGAATATTCCTCATTTTCATCTGACCTAGAACATAGCTTGCTGCTTTGTGATTCTTCACTCAACTCAATGAATTTTTTTGTACTAACCAAATGGGATTCATCGTGGAAACAATTTTCTCTACACATTGGACACCGAATGCATCGTTTCAAATTATGAAAAAAAGAATTGTCTGTATTTAATAAACTGTTATAACAATCTTTACAAAATAAGTGACCACAAGAAAGAATTAACCACTTTAAAAAAAAAAAGATAAAATTATTATTTAAAAAAAATTTAATCTTTAAACCTCAAAGCCTAAATTACATTGACATATGGGACATAGGTCAGTGTTTTCTTGGTTTTCAGTCAGGGTATATTTTTTAGATGAATGCTTCAAATAAAGAAGCTGACCAAGCTTTTTGCTAAGCAGTGCTTTGTTATCTTTTTTCTCAACCTCATGGCGAATAAAATGATTATTTATTAAACTTGGTATAATAATGTAATCCATCTTGTCCGTTTTTGACTCTCCAGGCTGAATAAATCTAAGTCGTATCTTTGCCATTTCCAATTCATCCATAGAATTAACTAATGTAAAAACACTGACCCAAAATTGGCGCGAGTGCTGAAACTCGGTTTTGATCAAAGTATAAAATTCGATCATCTCTTTCAGCTTTTCACTGAATGAAGCTAAACGTTTTTCCGATTTGCAATACCAATTTATTAATTTGACCACTTTTTCCAAATCGCTGCTAGTTCTTCTCATTACCATCTCATCCTCTCCATCATCAGATTCCTCCTGCTTGCTCAGAAGCTTAATAGTGTCTGTCGAGTTCGAGAATAAATGTTTTGCGTAAGACTTAAAAGTCTGGTCTGACTGACAGAGCCTGCACTTTTGTTTTTTTTTGGCCTGATTAGGTCTCAGATTGGCTATATTCCCTGATAAATGACAATTAGCTGCCTGAGATACCAATTGGCTTTGAATTTCTCCTTGAAAGTCGTGTAAATGGCTTATCAAATCATCACGGCAACTTATCATTGATTCAAATTCGGTGGTAAATATAAGCTCAAGTTCATTTATTGTTTTTATTGTTCGTCCACAAAATGTGTAGGCTACTTTAACATTAGTGTTGTCATTTCTGTTTTCATCCAAATAACTCATTGTAGAAAATTCTTTGCTCAATTGCTCCCAGAACTCATTTTTTTGATCAGAAGTTTTAATAGTTTCCAGGATTTCAAGAAAATTGACCAGGTGTATTGGATATTTTTTATCTTTTAGCTTTGAGTTAACATTTTCTAGGCTCTTCATGAATTTTTGTTCTTCCTTGGATTTTTTTTCTATAAAAGATAACTTGTATTCTTTTTCACAATGATTTAGCTTGATTTTTAAGTCTTCGATTTGGTACTGCAAGCTTTCGACCTCGTTTTTATTTAACTCCTTGTTTTTATTTTCTAAATTTTTTGTCATTATTTCTATATAATTGTGATATGTGTGCACTTTTTGAATTAAGTCTAAGCTCACGTTATACTCATGGTGTTTCTCAGAATCCAAAATTTCTTGGTAAATTTTTATTGCATTTGAAAGCTTAGAAAAAAAAATTTATTAGATACAATATTTAAAGATTTGAAATAAAATTATTCAAGAAAATCTAAAAATTTTAGCATCAAGATGTTACTCTGCTCCATCAAATTAATAAAGTCGATTTTTTTAATATTGGCTTGATTAGAATTTTTAAGTTAAGTTTTGGAATCAAACCATTTGTTTTCAATTAAAAATGAAGTCGTATTTATTTTTTTTTTAAAAAGTTTGTTATTTTATTTTATTTCATATTTAATGTTTGCGGGGTATCAAATTTTAGATACAAGAAGAGTCGAACTGCTGAATTACAAGGTTCTTGTAATTCAGCAATTGTAATTCAAATGTTAGCTTTGAGTCTAGCATTATTCCTAAGAATTTAACTTTTTCTTTTTGATTTAATTTGTTGTTATATTTAATAATTAATTTTTACTCTTGTTTTTTTTTCCAGATATTTTAAAATAAATTTTCATTTTCTATTTGGAAAGTCATTGCTCAGCTCATTATTTAGAGATTTTCTTCCTTAAAAAAAATAAATAAAGTAGCCTTTAAAAAAATTGTGTCATTTATGAAAATGCTAAAAAGCATTTTTTTACTTTCCATTTTTAAATTGTCTCTGTAAATTTAATTGCGCATTTTAATTTAATAGTTTAGCATTGAAAAAATTTTACCAAAAGATTGCGGAGATTTTAAAAATTCTATTATTTTTGCCCATTCAGAAAAAAAAGTATGAAAAGCAAATTTTAATTCTAAATGAAAATTACTCTGTTCCTAGTTCAATTTTTGTTCCAAATATTAAATATCCATTAAAAAATTTCTCATTCAATATAAGATATTATTCAACCTAATATTTTTTTACGAAATTAGTTCCAGTTTCCAATTCAAATGTGAGCCTTCTTTAAGCATTTGTATTATAACCTATATTTTCATAATTTTGTTAAGTGATCATCATCAATAATTAAAAAAATAGTTCAAATTATTTAAAAAAAAAATAAAAAATGAATTAAATATAATTAAATAATGAAATGATATCAATTAAAGGTTGAAGTTTTGGCCGGTTCAGAAAAGAATGTAAATATGCCAAGGTAATTAATCAAAAAATTTTAATTTAGCAATTTTATTATTGGACAATTGATTACTAATGCATAAAAATCAGAAAATTCAAATTTTTGGTTTATGTTCACTAATAATTTTAGAAGACACTAGAAAAATTTGAAAAATTTGATTTCATAAATTAGTTAGACTTTAAAATTCCAACTTATCTATTTTGAATTAAACTTTAATTAACATTTAATTAAGTATGTCATTATTTTTTAAAATTGTACCATATTTTGATACTTTTATTAAAAAGCTTTAAATTTTCATATTTTTGTGACTTTTTTCATTATTTTTTCACGAAGGAGCATTAGTCGGGCACAATTAAACAAAAATTAAATTAAAACACAGATTTTCTTACCTGATCTTGTAGAATATGTAGACCAGCTATTGCATTAGAATGCATAGTCATTGTTCTAAAAATATTGTTGCATTCTATTTGAGTTTTTTTGGTCAAAATTTGAAGCGATTTTTCCATGGTCAACAATCTAAAAAAAAAATTCAAAATTTTTTAAACCTAATTCTTAAAAAAAAGTTACTTTTCTTTTTTTTTTGTTAAATGACCCTGTGCCATAAACGTGCGTTTTCTAAGTATCAACTGGGGATGATTGCATGCTAGTCTTAAATCCAACACTGGTGCCAAGATCTTTTCAATTTTAAATAATTAAAAAAAAAAAAAAGAATTAATTATTAATACCTGATCAATAATTGATCTCTCTATTTCATCAAGTCTCATATTTTTCTGTGAATATTTTGAAAAAAAACTGTCAACCACCTGATTTTCATTGATTGTACTCTCTGAACTAGATTGATTAGCTTCCGTTCCTTTGAACGAATTCTTTCGATTTTCTCTAAATAACTCCAAGACTCGCTGATACAGATGAGCTTCGAAAGGCGAAAAATCGATCCAATAGCAAATCTCTGTCTGCTTTGGAATATCTATCTGATTTTCTACAAATCGCTTGGATGTGCGCCACAGAACATTGCTGACTGCTTTAGCCATTGGCATCTTGTCTCCCATTTGAAATGGCTCGAAAAGACAGTACTTGAACCATTTCTTATTAATGTACGGATCTTCGCGGATAAATGTGAACAAGCCGTGAAGGTCCCCTAGAGAACGGCCTACGGGTGTCCCAGTGACGCACCATCTGTTAATGGCATGCAATCTATTTGCCATTTCGGCACAGCGCGAGTTTGTCGAATGCACCATTTGAGCTTCGTCAAGACACACTCTCCACCATTCCACATAAATGAGCGGACTTGGTATGTTCGAAAATCTTTTTGCTTTTCTCAGCGACCTCTGATTTTCAATGGCAAAAACATGAGCCAACTCGTTGCTTAGAACATCGTATGTGGTTATACAAATGTCCAATTTGGCCAAGTCTCTTGGCTGAATGAAGCCCGAAGATGTTCCTTTATAAACAAGAACATTAAGCTCTTTGTTCACATGCTTTTTTATTTCATCAGCCCACTGGTAGCTTATCACTGACGGTGTCACTATCAGAGTGCACGCGGATTTTACTGGCGCAACTTTGGTACAGCATTCAAGACACAAAAATTCCTGTCTACATCCTCTGTAATTAACGCAGCTCACATGGGTCCATACACAACAAGCAACACATTGGTACACCGACTGGTCATTTTCATGCTGCTGATGACGCTTGTACGAGTCTATATGAAAAGACTCGGGCGTATTTCCGCAAAGACAACTAAAAGATTTTTTGTTAAGCTCCTGCTTATTCTTATCAACTTGACACTTTTCAAATTTAAATTCAAAATCATCACTTCTCACATTAAGCATTATAAGACTCAAAATTTCCACCGTTTTTCCCAGGCCCATCTCATCGGCCAAAATTCCACCCGGCAAAGACCTGATCTTCAGCGGCGCTTCTTTTGCCGCAATTCCATAAAATTTGTGATAATAGACATGGTCATTTCTGCCATTGACCAGCTTGATGTACAGCGGGTGAAGCTCTGACACAGACTGGGACACCATGGTCGGGTCAAAGCTAAAATTTTCCTTGAACAACATCCATTTAATGCCTTCCATCTGATAAGGCCTGAGTGCCGGTCTGAGACTGCTCAATTGTTGGATAACAGAGTCATCACTGCACCCGATCATTTCATTCAGTGGACCATTTTCTTTGTGCAGTTGGTAAATCAAGTCGAACAAATTCTCATTTCTGTTTTTGATCTCGTGTTCGTTGTGATCTTCTCTTTCGCAGAACTTGTCTGGATTGTTATTTTGGTAAAATGCGGCAGTTCTTGGAATGCTGTTTAGACTAGGAAAAAAATGACCCATCACAAAATTTATGTCATAGGCAGATTTTGAGTAAGAGAAGTTAAAAGAAGGATCTGAGCTGATCAAGTGGTCATTTATGCAATTGGGAGACAAAAAAATTTTAAAACTTAAGTTGATTGAATCGCTGGAGCATTCCAATTTGTCTAATAAAATGCTCATGCAATTGGAGGCAGTCAGTCTTAGGATGGTGTTGGTCAAGTGGGTCTTGTCGAATTTAAGGAAAAAGTTCTTTTCTTCACAATTGGTTTGATGCGAATGGTCAAAGTTACTGATTATTAAAAAATGGTCGCGATTTTCTGCCTCAATTAGCTTTTTATTGACCATTTGAAGATCAGAAAGGTCAATTTTTGTCGATGTTTTTTCCAAATCATAAATACTTTCGTAAATATAAAATTTAAATTTTTCATTTAAAATGTCAAAATTTGCCAATTTTGGTCCAATATTGAACAATTTGATTGTTTGATCGCCAATGTAAAAATGAGAATTTCGCTCCATTTCTTCACGTAACTTGACATTTTTTTCCAGAAATTTGACAGGTGTAATTCCGGGATTTTCACGTTTAAGCTTGGTACTTGGTTTTAATTTAACCATTTGTAAATTTTGTAGCATTACATTTTCATTTGTGTATACTTGGCTAATAGCTTCGATGCTAATGAGAAAATTTGGGCAAATGATAGAATAAAATGGTCTGTAGGAATCGGCTAAATTTTGTCTGTGGTCCAGGAGGCATTTTTTTTTTGCGGATGGCTCCCCAGATTCCGATTCAATCATGTTCAAGACATTTAAATTTTCAGCCATTGGTGCCAAGACAGCATGGTCATCTAAAGAATCGCTTTTAATTTTGCGCTTTAATATATTTGAGGCGTTAAAATCGCTCTGCTTCTCCAAGTCTATTTCAACCTCAGACACATGATCAACTACCATGGTTAAACTTTCTTGTGACGCTGATTTTGGTTGATTTTCTTTCTCTTCTTCATTGCTCGGCATATTCAGCTAAATAAATTAATTGAAATTTTTCAAAACTCAAAGAGCTTAATTTGTTGAATAGAGATTTTAATTTTTTAAATTAAAAAAAAATAGCTAAGTTATTTTTCATCAACTCGTAGAATTGACTGGGTACCCGTTTTGAATATATATCTTGAATTTTTTAAAGCAGCGTTTACTCACACTAATAGCGGTTGATAAAATTGTCTGATTTAAATAATAAAGAAGCTTAACCTATAGTTACATATTTTTTCTCTATTTTTTATATATTAATTATATAATTCATAGTTTATAGCTCACTAAATAATGAGATGATCCCTAAATAAACTGTCATCAAAATATTTATTGCTCATTTACCAGTCCCCATTGAAATTTCCAAGCACTCAAATTATTTTCCTCAAATTATTTTTCCTTTCCTTAAATTATTTTACAAGTTAATTAAAAATAATTTACTGATTCAGAATAAATTTTTTTGTTTTTTAACAAATTAAGGCACTAAAAATTAAAATTTTTGGCATAATTGACAGACTTTTATTAAATTTTAACTCCCTAAATAATTGAATTTCGAAAAAATGTGACAGTCATTTAATTATTTTAAAAAAATTTACAAGATTATTTATTGAAATTTATAAAAATTAATTAATATTAAATTAATTTAAAAAAAATCACTTTTCAATCAATTAGAATTTTTCAAATAAAACCTGAAAAAATCTTATCTAATTATCATTAGGAGTAAATCGTTTAAATTTTCAATAATTACTTTTCGCTTATTTAAATCTGAAATCTCACTAAGTCCATCGACCTTTTTCATGTTAAAAAAAAATTGACTTTCACTTATTTAAAAGCTTCGTTGAATATAAATAAACTTCAAACTTATCATTCATTCATTTATTGCTCTAAGCTTAAAAAAATAATTTAAATTTGATGCTATCATACTTCATTAAGAAAAAACTTTTGAAAATTTACCTTTCAAACTTTGGGAAAAAGAAGTTTATATTATTTTAATCATGACTGATATTCTAAATAATGTTTTCGTTTTTGAGGATGAAAATCTTCCCTTCAATTCATTTTGATTAGTTTGTTTATTTTAGTAAACACAATTGAGACTAAATTAAAAACTAAGAAAATTTTTTTTAATTCAGTTAAATATTTAAAGATGTATATTCGTGTTAATTAATATTTCAGATTATTAAAATTCAGTTCAAAAGATTTTAATTTTTGATGCAATAAAACTTTTATTGTATCAAAAATTAAAATCTTTATATTATATTTAATTTTTATCACTATAAGGATGATAGATAACAATAAATTAATAGGTCTTGAGATAAAATTTTAGCTCTAAAATAAAAAAATTCCATTGTAGTTTGCACTCAGCAAAAAACTACTAAATTAGAAAAATTATGCAAAAGCTTCGAAAAAATAGAGAAAAAATTAAAATTTTCTAAAAATTTTTTCATTTAGACATTTGAGGAGCGAAATTTTAAGGGTTCATCGATAATTTAAAAAAAAATTCAATTTTCTTCACTTATTTTAATGTATGTTTCAACTTATCAAAACAGCTCAAAGGACTAAGGAGAAAAATAATTTTGTATTGAATTTATAAAAGTAAAGCAATTTTTTTGATTACTACAATTTAATCGAAATATAATCTTGTTTTTTTCACTATCTTCACAATCTTATACTTAAATGCTCATGGAAGATTATTTAATAATAGGCAAAGAATAATCTGTGTCTATTAAGAATCAATTTTAACTCTAATTTTTAAAAATTACAGTGTTAAAGAATGGTTTGAATCTCTAAAATAAAGATTTTATATATTAAGAGTCATGCATGAAAAAATTTTATTTAGAAATTACTAAATTTATACTAGTTTATAATCTTTGAGCAGAAAATACACAACCATTATTAGTCAGTGTATTTTTACTAATTCAACCTTGCTGTTATTTGTCAATAAAATTTGTGTATTTAAAATAAAAAATTTTGTATCCCGAAAAATCCCTAGGTTGATTCTTTAATTTAATTTTTTTTTCAATAGATCACAATCGATCAAATTTTAGCTAAATAATTTAAGTGACTGTTCAGTCCTTTAAATTTTAATTTTTTATATAAGCTCGTACAGAGCACTTTTGGATAAAAAAAAATCTCAATAAATATGATTAAAATAAGAAAAAATCGAACTGCTAAATGTGGAATATTTAAATTTTTGTTGATATCTTTAATTAACAGTTAATTTAAATATTTCAGTTTAAATAACTTAATGCAAAACTTTTATTTGGATTCAAACCTTTTTTTTTTAAATATTATAAAAGTAATCAAATCAACGTTCGTTCGATTTGGAAACAGCACAAATCATTATCACATGTAATAGCAATGTGCCAAATATCTCTAATTATTTTTGGTCATTTTCTTATTGTTAATAGAATGAAAAAATTTATTAAATGCTAAATAATTATTTAATAAATTTATTAAATTTAAAATTAGGCAAAATTTAATGAGAGTTTAAATAAAATTAAGAATGGATAAATAACTTCAATGTTTTTTTTAAATAATATAATTAATCAATAAGTTCCTTTTTTGATTTGGGGAGCACTTGAATCAATTTTTAATCGATTCTATAATTAGCTTTATTTAAAAAAAAATTTGATTTAATTTTTTTTAACCAAGTTAGCATTCTTAAAATGTGTTTTTCTGTTATAAATTGTCAAAATAATATTAAAGATATTTTTGCTTACCTTAATATTTCCTTTAAAATATTTACCAAATATAGAATCGATTGAAACAAATTTTTGGATTTGTGTAAATAAATGAAAAAAAATATAGTCGATTTTTGAATTTTATCAATCTATTGGAATCGATTGCCAGCACTTAATCAAAGTTTCTCTTAAAAAATTGAATTTAAAAGATTAGTTGATTCAAGAAAAAGTCACTTTTTTCTATATAAATATCAGTTGATGGATTTTTTTGTTTATTAAAAAAATGCTGTTATATTAGCTTTATAAGTTTTTCATTAATTTGTTAATCGATTAAAAACACCAAAATTTGATCGATGCCGAATAATTATATTTTTAATGAATATAAAAGAAATATTTACAATAGTGTTAAACAATAAATGCTTGTATAATTTTAGGTTCTACTTGATTTCTTTTAACTAACAATTACTCAATAGCCTAGGATTTTAAACTTTCTCGTGAACCTATGAATTTCTTAAATTTCATCGCGATTCTTGCATCTTATACCACCCTATGTTTAGTAACTATGATTATTTTATGTATCTAATTTTTTGCAAATTTTTCTTCTTTAAATAAATTAGAAAAAATAATTTTAGTTAGATTGAAGCTTTCAAAATATATTTTTTGCTCTCTACTTGCGTATTTCAACCCCATTATTTACATTTCCTTTGACTAGAGAGTACTGTCACACTCATTAGGCAAGCTAATCAATTTTATTTAAGAGAGATTGGTTAGATGAATGGTAGCAACCATCCAGAATGCTGATTCTGCGATCAGATGATTAAAAATGGAGCCCATTTTTAAATTAGAACTCAAAGGCTTCATCCAATACACCACCTCTCATAGTTTTTTAAACAGGAAGTTATCCTAAAGCTAAGTATTATCAAAAAAATTAATTATAATTTAGCTAATGGCATATACAATAAAATCTTCTTTGGAAAATTTTGGCAATTTTCAAAACTATATAAAAAGCCTGATATAAAAAATAAATAAATATCAAAATGTTTCTATTTATTATTTTAATCAAATTATTTAATTTAAAATTAGTTGTGGAAGGAAGCTTAATTGTGACAGATTTATCCAATCTCAATGAATCAATTGCTTTAAAAAGTATCGACATGAGACTAAATAGAGTCAGTTCATGTATTGATCCAAACTACATTCAACTTAGAGAAAAGTTTATAAATTATAAACGTGATTTATTAAAATTTGATCAAGTGATGCTTAAGGCAGGTTTTGCACCTGATTATGACATGATTTCTAATATTATTAAAAGAAATAAACATAAATTTTCTAAATCAAATGATTCATTTGGCAAACAATCAATACTTTTGCGAAATTTAGAATTGGTATGTGAATTTTGTTGCAGCATGATTCCAAAATACAAAATAAAAAAAAAATATTCGAGTCATTTTTGTTCGTATAATTCAAACATTAATCAAAAATCATTAAGCCATAACTGCAAATGCTTTGATTAGACAACAACAATCAATTCTAAAAAGGGGCAAATGAGACTGATTTAAAATTATTAACATTAAAAAAAAAAGAATTTTATTAATTTTAATTTCTTACATTTATATTTAACAAATTAAAAATAAACTTTATTCGTGTATATTTTTGTACGCATCATCTTCAAACAGTCCTGCTTTCCATGTAACTAATACAACTTTAGACTTATTATTTTTTGATGCTTGGTCGAATATTTTATAGAGAAAAACTCGTTTAAGAGTTCGTTTTCCAATTTTGTCATCCACATCACCAATTAAATCCACTCTATCATTTTCTTTTACCTAAGCAATTTAAGTTAAACAAAATTTTTGAATAATATGACAGAATTTTACAGGATGGCTTTTTTTGACAACTTTTTCTCCATTAAGTCTTAACTTTCCCGAATAAAAATTGTCATCTATTTTCCTTTTAAAATGAAATTAAAAAAACAATTAGTCCAAGAATAAAAACTGCATTTTACTTCCTGGACATGTTTAGACCAGAAGCTATAATAGTATCTACTCGTAGAGATGGAACATGCTTTTGTGTGATTTTAAATCCTGGTCTAAATTGTGAAGTATCGATTGAACTGATAAAGTCGTCATCATCACTTTCTAAATCTTCATAATCTTCGTCCTCTTCTAATTCATCTTTAGCCTTTTAAATAGAGGATTTTTTTATGATTTCAATTGAAAATGCTATCTCGCTCAATTTTACATTTTTATGCTTTTTTGAATCATTTTTTTTGCTCAAGAATCTAATCTGATTAATTGAAGTGGATGGAACATTTGTAACCAAAGAAATTTTTCTGCTTAAAATTACAGTATGTGATATTTTATTTGAAAAGTTATCTTTTGCAAAATTGAGTGATAGAAAAAATTCTCTCAGATTTCTTTTAGCCAACGATCTAAGCATTTTTTTGAATAAAAATTTTAATTAGAAATATTTAAATACATATCAAGCAATTTTTGAGAATGCTTTTATTTTGTCTTGGCTTTAAGATACAAAAATAATTGAAAAACTAAGCAGAAAAATATAGGCAAATCTAGATTGTTCAGATCATTTGTTGGAATTAAAATCTGAAAAAAAAAAGATAATATGAGACTAGTTTATTTAGAATCTAGCTAAATAATTTTTTTTTTTTTCATTTGAAATTTATTAATAAAAGTTTAACCTGGGCTAAATAATTTTATTTTTTAAATAATACCTTAAAAAGGCAAAATTAATTTTTTTGAAGCAATAAAAGGCAATTTTTTAGAAGATTTATGAAAAGAAAGAGAAAACGCACTTTAAAGTTAAACGTCTGGATTTTTAATATTTATTGATTTTTTTATTTGGTCGACCATAAAGGATATAAAGTTGTCTAATGTTTTATTTTTTTAAATGTATTTTACCTGGAAATTGTTTAATTTTTTATTTTTATGATGCCGAAAATGAATATGGAAAAGGTAAATTTTCTTCGAAGATTTCGATCTTGGTGTAGCAATCTTACTGTTGTACATTTTAACAAAAATTTAATGCTCCATCAGTTCTTTCTAAATTATTAAATAATTTATTTGAATTTATTAAAATTATAGAAAAATAATTGAATCCTCCAAAACAAAAGATCGTACGAATTTTTTTTCTTATACAAAAAAAATTTTTTTTCGATTTTATTTTAAAAAAAGTTTCATACTTGAATTTTGTTTATTTTCATTCATTTGAAATAAAGCTTAAAATGAGCAAAATTTTTTAAAAATAAATATTATTTATCACCAAATACCCTTTCTTTACGACCATGATAAGTTAAAAAGATTTCCACGGGTCCAGAAATAACCATCAAGCATTCAACGCTCTCAGAATGTTGAATCAGAAATTGAAATTATTGATCCAGTTCCAAGTTTTTTTTTTAATCAGACATATGAAGTAACATATAATGAAAATTATGTTGGGAATTCTATATTCTTTTTTTATACACTCTATATTTTGTCATACTGCCAATTTGAGCACTGATCATTTTTTAAGATTATTTCTGAAACTAAAATTTAAAATTTAGAACAGGATAAAAATTTAAAAAGACTTATTTTACTAAGTTAAATTTATAACATAGAAAAACTTAAAAAATTTGTGATCTAAAATTTTTTTATTATAAAAATTCGGTTTTAAGTAAGAACAAAAGTAGAAAAAATAAACCCTTTTTAAAAGAATTGTTTTTCACAATTTATCTGAATTTGTCGAATTGGTTTTGAGAAAACATCGAAATTATCATTAATTCAGATTATTTGAATTTTAAATTTTAAATTTTTTTAAATTCTGTGTAAAGAATTCCGTTTGAGCTGATAGCATCGCCAAGTCCGACTGTCTTCAAAGGTTTTTTGCAAACAAGTGTCGGAGTAAAATAAAATTTTATATTTCTGCGTTGGAATTGAAGTACTGGCTCAGAAGCATTAAATTTAAAAGCATTTTCTTGATCCATTTTCAAAAAAATATTCTTATTCTCATCAACTTCAAAAGGTATTTGCATTTCAACAAAATCTTCTAATGCAACTTCATTGCTCAAGTCATCGAAATCAAAACCACAAGCTTGTTTTGCAGCTATTTTAGATCCACTTACTAACGAAGATATTGAATTTGACCATTCACCAGCCTCATTTTCAGCAATAATATGAAACTTTAAATAATGAAAATGAATTCTTGAAAATCGGCTTTTTGAATTGGCTTTTGAACCATAAGTACTCAAAACCCATTCTAATATGTCAACAATTTTCATGTATTCAAGGGCTCCCGACGATTCCATGTAATAATTGGAGTGTGGTGCTTTTTCAGATGCAAAGGCCATAAAAAGCAATTCTTGTTCATTTAAACCTAGAGAATTTATTTCTTGTAAAAGACCCTTAAGTTAAAAAATATAATAAATTATTTTTCTTTAAAATTTTAACAATTTATATACACTGTTTAATATTGTTGACATTAGAAACTTTTCGCTTATGCTTCCGAGTTCGAGATGTACCATTTTTTTTCCATCACGATTTTTTAAGTGATTTGTTAGTTTCTTCAAGGTATCTGATCTTGAATAGTAAAAATTAGATAGAATAGTTTATTTATTATCATGTTTGCTATTATCTTTTTAAAAGTTGAATAAATCGGTAAAAACAAAATGAATTTATTTTGATTTTTTGAAATTTTAAAGGTTCTTTAAAATAAATTAAATCATTTAATTATAACCCGGACTTGTAAAAAAGACTTAGTCTGATAAGATAAAAAAAAATATTTTTAAACTCAATTAGTTATAAAATTTTAAATTTTTAAATCTAAATAAATTAAGATTGATAGAAATTCTATTTTTAATTTTTAAAAATTGTCTATCGTTATCGTTATTTTCTTTTTTTGCATGATTTCAAGAAATCAAAAATTAATTCCATCAATCCATCAATCTTGATGAATTGAGTGTTTTAAATATTTATTTACCTTATTCCAAAAAGTATTTACTCTTGATATTCTCTCTGTTTCTTATTTTTTTAATAAACTTGTATTATCATTTAGCCATTATTTATTAATTTAAGAAAAAATTAAATTTAGAATTAAAAAGAAATTGAATTCTTCTAGATATTATATTATGTAATTTTATGAAAAATTCTGCTTTTAAAAAAATTAATTTTATGAAAAAATACGAACTCAAATGATAAACCTAATATTAAATCGTAGGTCATTTTGAAAAACATTAGAGCGAAAACGAGACACATGGAATATTGAACTATTATAAAAAATTATAGTAAATTCACGATATTTTTACTTTTTCAAAAAATGTAAAAAAACATTTTCCAGAGAAATTTGGTTGATTTTAAAAAAAATTTTTGATTTTTTTTCACTTAATTTTACAATATTCTTTTATTTAGTAGCGCCACGCTTTTAAATTGGTGATAGCGAAGAAAATTTTGACTTATACGAGATAAGCCAAAATTTTTAAAAACTACCACGTGTTTTAGTTTTAAGTGCTGTTTTTTTTATAAAATTTGGAAAATGCAAAATTTCGAATGGTTCCGCCCCGTATTTTTGTGTTAATGAAAAGCAAGCAAACATGATGTTAAAACCAAAGGGAAACAAGTATGATGGCTGTACAAGAAGCGAGTCGACTACTTGTGTATATGGAGTGAAGAAAAAGGTCATGTCAAAGAAGTGTTATAAATCGAAGTCGAAACGGGATGTTTGTTCGACTAAGGTGGACGAAGAATAAGTTTTTTTTTTTTTCTTTAAATTATTTCAGTTTTCGATTTTTGAATTTTGAATTTTATTTAATTTTTGGTTAATCCGATTTCCCTTTAATTTTTAATTGTCAAAATTTAAATACTTTAAATAAGACAATTAATTTACACCATCGGAAAGGTTAGTTGAAGATGAGGAGCCAGCTATGTCTGATAAAATACTATCTACAACGCATGAGTTACGCAGAGCTGAATTAAGACCCGATTACGTCCATAAACACGCTGTTGGAAAGCACATAGATCTTTTTGATACTCTTCATCGTTCAGCACATTCTGGCTTACTTTATTTAAGCTCGATCTCTACTGCACCATCCCCTGAAATGTACATTAAAAACTCGGTCTTCAAACCAGCCCATTTTAATCGAAGAACGGATTTGGAAACCTGGTGGAAACGTTTCGAGTTATATATTCGTTCTACGAAGGTTTCGTCGGCTAATATACGTAATACACTTCTTTCGCAAGGCAAATTCGGTAGCAGCGGCTTTTCTTTTTCTTATTTGTTCTAGTCTAGCCTTCTTGAGCTCTAGTTCAGTTTTCTTCTCCATTTTGGTCAAAAATTCAAAAAAGCACTAATGAATCCTTGAGTTTTAAAAATTTATTTATTTTCTTAAGATATTTAAAACTTTTGATTTTCAATTCATCGAAACCCATGGTGGACTGGAACATGGCGGGATAGGGAATCGGCGTTTTTTCCTGGCAAGGAAGCAACCAGGAGAAGGCTCGGTGTTTATAAGCATGGTATTCCCAGTGTACAACGGCTGGCTTATCAGTCTTATATCGATCGAGTACCAGCACCAGTCTATCGAGTTTCAGCATCAGTCGATCGAGCTCCAGCACAAGTCATTAATGTGTATCCGCAAGTAGTGGTTCAGCTCGACGCTGATAACATATTTAGACGCCTGAACCTTGGACGTGGTCGCACTCTGCACCACTCGGCGATCGAGCTCCGACAACCTGTTCCAGTCCCAGTACAAACGCCAGCTCCTGCCCCGGATGCAAAAAAAAAGACCAAGAGTACGTGGATTTTGCTGACGAACTTTGAAAAGAAGAAGGATTTTGTTTTATTTTTGGTTTTGTTTTTTTGTTTTTTTTTTTGCTTTTGTTTTTTCTTTTTTGGTTTTGTTTTTTTTGGAAAAGTCTCCAGGAGGAAACTTGATTTTAAGGGGGGACTAATGTAACACCCTCTCTACCCCAGCACCTTACTCCGGCCTCTGCTCCTTTGTGTTTCCTTTATATATTTGTTTTATTTTATTTTAAGCTGAGTTTTAGTTTTTGGTTTTCAATTAAGTTTTTTGAAAAAAATCTAAATTCTTTTATTTAGTAGCGCCACACTTTTAAAATATTTATTAGAAATTTTCGATGAATATCGTTATTTTACGATAAACATCTTTTTCTAGATTATGATATTTTACTTAAAATATGGTGAATTCAACGTACCATAGAAGCACTGTAAATAAATAGAAATAAAAAAAATAATTCAAACAATTAATCAGATTTTCGGGTAAAAAAATCTAAAAATCTTTACTAAAGTAAATAAATGAAGATAATAATGGAAATTAAAGTAATTCCCAAAAATAAACAATAAAATATATAGACTTAATTTGCTTTATACAAAAATTGATCCAAAAAATATCCTAGATTACTAAATATCTAATACGATATTGATCTAAATAACTTTTCTTAGCTAATTAATTGCAGGCTTTTAAGATGTTCATTTAAAGTTTATAACAAACTGACTTTTATTCTCAAAAAAATTTTACCTGTAGCTTGAATTTTGTGTTTCAAGCAAGTGCAGTCCCGAAATAATTGTGATATCTGGTTTTTGAATTGAGGTAATGTTGAAAAATTCATCAATAAGTTCCATTCTAGAGTTTTTAACATCATATGAAACAATGAAACGATTTGCTCGAGGTGTTTGTATGTTTTCAAATGTTTCCTTTGCTTCATATTCAAGAATTAAATGAACTTCATCTTTTTCAATGAAAGTATCATCCAAAACTCGGACATTATGGCTAAGTAGTTCTTTAAGTTTGGGACCAACTGGTCCAATCAACAAAATTTCAGCGTCTGTAAATCGCTTCGATATTCCTTGAGCCATCAAAGCAGCGTTTCCTCCAATAAACCACTTTATTTTTTAATTAAATAAAAGGAAACAAAATTTTTTTAATTAAATTTTCTAACTTGTTGTTTTAGATCCTTGACCAGTTCTAAAACTTTTTCAAAGTCTCCTGAATTTGTGAAAAATCGCTCTGCTGCTGATCCTTTGCGAAAAAAATACATAAAACATTCTTTGAATTGTTTCAAATTTTCGATCATTCCGTGGTTTTTAATTCCGTTTGGTTCATTTAACTTTAATTTGTTGAAAAATTCAGTCCCCGAAATTATCAAATCAACATTTGTATTCATTCTTAAAAAAAATACTAATCATTTATTAATATATAGACCTAAAATAATATTTTTGATATTATCATATTTATATTTTTAGATTGCTTGATATTTAATTATCTTTATAAGAACCTAATGAAACTAAAAATTAAATGCAAAAGGTACCCGATAGCGATTTTGATATCTTTTCGCTCAGGTTTTTTCAACAGTTTGTTCCATGCTTTGATAATTTCACTTTCAATTGAATCAGAGCTCAAATTTGATTTTATAATTGTTTTTTCACTGAGATTGTCCAGATATGTCTCCAAATAGAGTTTGACGACCGGGTAACATACGGCAATAAACATAGTCATAAATGCCAATAATAATTTAAATCGCGCAGTTTCATTCATTTCCAAAAACTCTCAAGTTATATCTTTTCCAGTTTGATAAAATTGATTTGGATTAAAATGAAGTAAAATTTTATAGTAAATTATAAAAAATTTTGAAAGAATTTTTGTGCATCTTTGTTCACACTTTTTGTTAAAAAAATGTTGATATAATGCTTCGGTAAGAAATTATAATTTTCAAAATTCATATTTTATGCTTTTTTAATTTGTTTTAAAAGTGAATAGCTTGTGAAATATATTTTTTTTAAATTCAGAATGATGTATTATTTTTAAGTTTCTATACTTTTTTATCTTAGTCAATAATAAATTTTAACAATTTTAATCAAACCAATTCATTTTAAATATTTTTGGGAAAATTTTTGTTAAGTTATTTCCAAAAAACCAAGGTTTGTGATGTTAATTTTTATTTTAAATGCAAAATGTTACTCAGAACCTAAAGGGAAAATAAAGCGCATGGTAAATATTTTTATTTTGCTTTTACTAGCGAACTCAAGAGCATTGCTATTTCCAATACACAATCAATATAAAAAATATATAAAATGAGAAAATAAATGTTTTATTATAGTTTAAATTTTTAAAATTCAAACATTAAAAGAAAATTGAAATAAAATATTTTTACTTTTCCTAAATTTATGAAAAAATTCTTTAATATTTAAAATCGTTTAATGGATCCGATAGAAAAGATAATTCACTTTAATAGACTTTAATCTTTTTTCAATAATTTTTGCCTTGAAATTTGTACAAAGAAAGATATCCGTAAAATAAATATATTTCTTAAAATCAAAATTTATTCCCAAAAATTATTGCAAATTTTGTTAGCATGCTTCAAGACCATGATACATCATCAATTTCCTTTTTAAGAAAAAATAGAGTTTTTTTAAAGCTTTTTTCTTTCTTTAATTTATTAAATTATTGGAGCAGATTCTAAGCATCTTGAAATGTAAAGATAAATCATGAAATAATAAAATGATAATTTAAAAGAGTAAATTGATGAAAAATTAAAAATTCCTCTAAAAGCTAGAAAAATGAAAGATATTTGATTTGAATTTTTCAGATACATAAAAGATCTTATTAGGCCAGACTTTAACATTTTTGTGTTTGTATTAAAAAAATTATTTTTTCACAACTCTGTATCCTTCATAATATTCGAACATGACTAAAAATTTTATTCAAAAAACATATACAAATTCTATTTAGTTTTTGGAATAAAAAATGTATTTGCGTCATTGCATATTGACTATAGATTCATTAGAAACCAATTAAATTTTTTTTAGAAATTCTACCTTGCTTTCTAAATAACTTCAGAATAAACAGATCTAGTTAAATATAAATAATTAGGGTATATTTTAAAAAATTTAATAATTAAAATTAATATCAAGATTTCTCAGACTAAGTAATGTTTGAAGAGAGAAAATTTTAGGAAGAATTCATGTTGACACAATATTTGCCAGCATAAATATTATCTACAAAAATATAATAAAAATTTAAACAGAGTTAAAAAATCAAGTTTTTTCATTCAAAATTTAAATTAGCTGTAATAATTTTAGAATTTTGACTTTGAATTAAATAAAAATGAAATGGAACTAGGTAGCGAATTAATTATTTAATCTGAGTTTATAAAAATTATGGATCCATAATTATTTTCTATAAATTAATATTTTCCATGATAAATAAGCTTGAACGAACTTTTTATGATTTTAAACCAATTTCATTGCTTTCAAAATTCATGTGGTTGATCTAAATATTCTAATAAATGATTTTATTTAAATATCATTTAAATTCCTTACAGTAAAAGTCGAATCAATTTGGATTAGTGCTATAAAGTAATCTGAAAGTCGAAAAAAAATATTTATTCAGCATTAAATTTTTTTATAAATGTTACCCCTTTTATGCGAAGTTCTAATAATTTTTACTAAAAAATATAGTTGCAATTCTAAGGAAAGATCGCAATTAAATAGAACTTTGATCGAATAGTCTGGTACGGAATATTTATAAAAATATACGCGATTATTTGGCCCTTTTTAATTATCTAGGAATAATTAAAAATAATTCAAATCATCTTTTGAACAAGGCAATGTTTTTAATTTATTAATAAAAATTCTTAATAACATACACGCCCTATCATAGCATAAACTAACTGGTTTTACTTTATCGTTTTCTACTAAAATATTTAAGGCCTCAAAATCAACAGTTTAGAAATTTTATCTAAATTTTTACGAGTTAAAGTGTAAGATTTATTAATTTTATAATTTTTATAACAAGATATCTTTGAATAATATTGTTCTCGTCAAATAGAAAAAAGAATTTATTATAGCAAAATGCAATGTATTCCTCAACTTTACATCAGTGGAAACCACTATGAAGTCGGCCTGGCAATGGTAATTTTTTTATTTTTATTTTTTAAGAGACTTACTGACTTTTCGACCTCAAGTCTCACGAATAAATTTCCAAACACTTATATTATAAACTACCAAATTTCTATTAACTAATCTCAAATGTGTTCTGGTATCTTTTTAGTCAAAAAATCCTAAATTTATTGGAAAACATAATAAAAACAGATATTTTTTTTAAATTTTAAGGGAAAAGAGTTCAAGGAAAAAATTCTTTTATTCTTTGAAGAATTTAAAGAGTTCAAATTACTTATTCTTCCATTTATCCAAACCGAAGAAGGACGAAAAATGATAAATGGATACTATAATTTGATAGTCAAAAATTATCCATGGTATGTTGACGAAATGAGAGGAATATCAATCGGCTCTGAGATTAATTTTAATTGGGTTTTTAAATTTAATTTTTTTTTAATACTATTCATGAAGTTTTTTATTTTTTGTTTAAGATAATGGCAATTAATATTCGCGTTGAGCTGATGCACGTGGTGTCAAGTCAGAATGGTGTAGAATTAAAAACCAAGCGTGATCAAGAAACCCTAAAGGAATGCACTGATTTTATGCTTTTTGACGAAGAAAATGTAAATTAGCATATTTTAAATATATTTTTTTTAATTATTTTTAGAATTTTATAATTCATAATGAAGACGCAGCCCCCTCTATTTACAAGTCAGCTTATTTAGTAAGCTGTAAAATAAGCTCAAGCGATTATCAGTAAGATTTTCTTAAATATTTTATTTAGTTAATATTGTTATTTAGGGGAGTAAATTCTCCAGAAGAAGAATTTACATGTTATTGCTATCCTGGCCATTTACCAGGTAATGCTTTTGGCTTCAATTCGGCAGGCTTTGTATTTGGAGTAAATGCAACTTATCCAAAATTAATGGTCACCAATTCTTTTCGTAATATTAAACTAGTTCTAAAAATAAATAAATTAAATTTTTACCAAAGCTCGGCAAATTTTGAACCGATTGATGCTTTCAGCTAAAAATTTAAAGGAGTTGGAAAAAATTTTCCTGACAGTGCCGTGCTCATATGGCTTCTGTATGAACATAGGCTATGTTGGTGATGACCAAAAAAACATCGAAACTGACTGGAATTCAGAATTTTTTGGCGAAAACACAAACAATTTGGACCAAATTGTTCCTCATCTATTTAACTATGAGATAGCTCCCGAAGAAAATTCAGGAAACAAAGTTTCAAAGCATTGTGTCATATCACCTAAAATGCTTTCTAGTGTCAACAACGAACATAATTTTTACACTTCTCAATATTACTACCATTTTAATCAGTATGATATTTTAAAATTAGAAAAATAAAAATTTAAAACGAAAATTAGTTATGAAAGAATAGAAATTGAAGAAGTTTTGAATAAAAGCTCAAAGAGAAGGAAAGAAAGAATCGAGGTGATTGATGCACCCACGAATTTGAAAGATTTACTTGACATCTCTTCGGATACAGGTGATTCTAATTATCCGATTTTCAGGACTCCACGAAAAAATGATCCGAGTGAACTTCAAACAATTGCCACAGGTAAATTTGACATATGGAATTGAATTTTTTAAATAAATCTTATCTTTTATTTTTAAGCGCTGTTTGATTTGAATAGTAAAACTCTATCGATATTTGTAAAAAAGCCATCTGATACGTATCAACCCTTAGTAAAAATTCGCATTATTTAATATAAAAACTTTTTTTTCTTAAATTTTAAATTAAATAAATTATTCTAAATAAAAATTATTTTAATAAGAAATTTACAAGAATCAAATTTCCTGAAATAAAAATCACTATCGAACATTGTTTAAAATGAAGACGAGGTGGCCGAGTGGTTAAGGCGATGGACTGCTAATCCATTGTGTTTTGCACGCGAGGGTTCGAATCCCTTCCTCGTCGAATTTTTTTTTATTTAAAATTTCGAGCTGAACATTAATTTTTTAATTTTCAATTATGTTTTAATTGGAGAACTAAATGGTCTTCAAAATTTTGAAATATTACATATTTTTGCTTTAAAAGTATTTAATGAATTTTGTTAAATTTTATAAATAAATGTAAAATATCTGGATGAGTCTTGGTAATGCTAAAAATAGGTCATGTATAGAAATGAACTAGCTGATGGACATATAGCTAAAAACGAATACTGTATTCCCTCGTTCGATATTGGATCCTCAGAACCCAAAACACAACTTTGTCGCAGGCAATAAATACCATCTCGCCCATGTTAAAACATTCTTAACTAACACCGCATGCGCCAAAGTTGTATTTCGAGTCTTGGATCAGGTTTAAAGAAAAATTTTTTAATTTAATGCGGCATTAACAATAGAGTTTCTGTCATAAAAATAAAAATTATTTTTTGAATTATGCATTTGGTGAAGGATCACAAATTAAACCGAAAATTAAATTAGAAATGAATATTTTTATTATTCACAACTTTATTATTCTATTAAAAAAATACTAAAATTTGATTTTTGACGCGGCATTATTTCTAAGAAAAATTTGACTCCCAACATGGGCAATATAGTATTTATTTTATTTTATTTTATAGGTATTTATTGTATGTATTTTTAGATCATGAGTAAAATAATCAAACAAGCTACATCCAGTCAAAATAACATCTGAAAAAAAATTTACGAAATAAATTTTAATAAAAAAATCAAATCAAAATTTTTCAAATTTTTTTTTTTTTAAATTTCATTGTTATTTTTATTTTTGCTAAATTTTTAAATTTGAAAAAAAAGAAGAAATTAAAAATTATTTTAACACAAAAATTTTTTTATCATTTTTTTGTTCTCGCTCTTATATTCGAATTATAAACTTCGAAAACCATTTTGGAAAGTTGATTTATTGCGAATCCAATATTAGAATCCAACATAAATCTATAAAAAGCAAAATTTAATTTGGACAGGAAATTAATTTTAAAAATTTTAATAAATATTATCTTATGCACTTCTATGATGCTGAATTATTTCTTTAAGGCTCTAGTAATTTATCAGGCGACAGTCACAGAACAATCACTTTAGCCTTTAAATTATAGGTGTACTATGGTTCCATTTAAGCAGCGTTAAACAAAAGGAATTTAAAAGACTTTGAGATGATTCATCTTTGAGATGAGAGATTTTTTCTTTAAATGGTTCGTTTTGGAAAACACTTAGTTCTTTTATTTAAACTTTAGTTTCGAAGCTGGTCTATAATTAAAAAAAAAATATAATTAAAGATTTATTTTAGTTAGTATTATTAATATAATATTTTAATAATAGAAACAGTTCATGAATTCAGGTAAAACATGTGATAATTTCAATGTTTGTCAAAAAAAGACAAAATATTTTAAATATTCAAAATTTCCATGGCAACCAGAAAAAAAATTAAAAATAAAAAAGAATTTTTTGAAAATTGAAGAATTTAAAATTGTTCACATTCCAAAAATTTCTTATTTGAAAAAGATCGATTCGATTCGGAAATGCGATTTAAACTAACCATACCAAAAGAATCAAAGCATTCAGAACCAGTCAATTGTGTCGGATGGACAACTGCTGATGAGGTTTACTCAATAGGCGATGATCATGTAATTAACAAATCGAACTTAATAAATAATGAAGTTCAAAAATTAACTGAGCTTTCGAGTGACGTGTTCCCCACTGACATGCACTGGTTTCCAAAAAGTATCGGTGGTTCAAAAAAAGTTGGAGTCCCAGATATTTTTGTTATTGGATCAGCTGATGGTATAAAAAATTTATCAGATGAAAATCAATATTTTATCT
This sequence comes from Brachionus asplanchnoidis, assembly GCA_025491095.1. Taxonomy (NCBI): domain Eukaryota; kingdom Metazoa; phylum Rotifera; class Eurotatoria; order Ploima; family Brachionidae; genus Brachionus; species Brachionus asplanchnoidis. The sequence goes on from JAILYF010000004.1 coordinate 4,373,753, forward strand.
TCCAATTTTAGGAAAATTTATGATTATGAGCAAGAATGGAAAAATTGAAAAAAGTGTTGAGGCTCATACTGGAGCTTGTATTTGTATCCGATGGAGCTATGATGGAACAATGATTGTTACCGGTGGAGAAGATGGCCAAGTAAAACTATGGTCTAAATCAGGAATGCTTCGATCTTCTTTATCACAAGCAAATGGTCCAATTTACTCTGTTGTTTGGTCGGCCGATAATGACTCAGTTCTTTTCTGCTCAGGAAAAACTTTAACCATCAAACCACTGTCAGCCAGCTCTAAACAAAATACTGTAAAAAATTTAATTTTTGTTTAAGTCCAACTTTTAAAAATTTTAAAGTGGAAAGCTCATGATGGCATTATTTTAAAATGTGACTGGAATCCTGTAAATAATCTAATTATCTCGGGAGGAGAAGATTGTAGGTACAAATTATGGGATTCCTATGGCAGACAATTATATTCAAGCTATATGCACGAGTACCCAATTACATGTCTTAATTGGGCTCCTGATGGTGAACTTTTTGCAGTTGGCTCATACAACACTCTTCGCTTAGCAGACAAACTAGGGGTACATTTATTGCTGTGTAATTTAAAGTATTTCTATTAAAATTTTTTGTAAGTGGTCGTATTCATTGGAAAAACCAAATATTGGAAGTGTATTTTCGATGAGTTGGTCAAGTGACAGTACCCAGATAGCGTGTGGATGTGGCTCGGGTCAACTGGTTGTTGGAAATTTGATTGAAAGACGTCTTGAGTGGAGACACTTTGAAATAACTTTAGCTGATTCTAAACAAATAAAAGTAAGAAATTGCGAAAATGATGCCAAAGAGGAACTAGATTTGAAAGACCGTGTGATTAAAATGAGTGCTGGTTTCGGATATTTAATAGTGATTACACCTACTCAGTGCAATATTTATAGGTAAAAAATTAATATTTTTTTTGAGTATATTATTATTATTAATTTTAATTTTTTGGGTATATATTAATTGATCAATATTTTTTGATTAATTGATTAGTTTTTTTTTTTAATATTTGATCAGTATTTTATAGTTTCGATCAGTGTTTAATATACAGTGGTGATTTGATAACAGTATTTCACGATAAATTACGCAAAAAACCGTAAATTAACCAAATTTTACCCCAAATCCGAAAAGTGAAAAAGAGGTATTTTACAAAAAATTGCGTAAATTTTCAGAATTTTACGATAATTTTGGTAAAATTCAAAACGGCCAATTCAACATTCAAAATTTTTGAAAAAATGTCTTTTTTCCAAAAATTGAAAATTTAAGAAAGATTTTTTTTTATAAATTAGTTAAAAATAGTTATTTTTAAAATCGTTATTAAAAAAATTTTTTTTACGTGAAATGTGGTAAAATTTGGTTAATTTACGGTATTTTGCATAATTTTTTGTAAAATAATGTTATCAATTCACCACTGAATAATGATCAGTAAAATATTTAGAATAAATCAGTATTTAATTTAAATATTTAAAGTAAAATCTATTAATTTCTAATGTTTATTTTAATAAAAAAAAGCGCAAATGCTGCTGGGTATGTTTGCTCCATTACCCGATTGCAGCTTCATTTCACTCTTCGTTGAGCTGCATAATTTGCTTCGACTTCCTTCTTATTCTTAACCTGAGGCGTCCTCTGGAATATTTAATGTCATTGGAATTTTTTTTGGTAATTGAATATTAATGATGGTTGCTATGCTGCTAATATTTCTATATTTTCTAAATTTTATTTTAGACCTAATTAATTGAAATTTGGCATACAATATTCCAGAGTACGTCTTGGACGAATAGTTGAGAAGGAAGTTATCTTTTTTATCTTTTTTTTTTCATTTTCACTAATCGATACTTTTATGCCTCTGATGAATTAATTATTTTGGCGATCATGTAAATCAAATACTAATTTAGATGATTTATTATAGATAAATCGTTTATTGATCAAAATATTCTAATAATTTAAATTGATTACTTTCATTCTTCATTTAGTACTAATCATATAAATATTTTACCAACATTTTGTACAGACAATTTTATCAAGGATACTGATAATTTTAATATAAGCCTTTTTTTGACAAAATAATTAAAAAAATTATTAGTGTAAAGAGTTTCAATACGCCTGCTATTACTGAACTAAAGGAAGCAAGTGTGACTCTAATTGTTCAAAGTGAAAAGTAATTTTTTGTTAAAATAGTCAATATTTTTTTGAATTTTTTTACTCAAATAAAATAAAGATACTTTTTATTAATTGACGGTGCTGGTTTGTATGTTTATTCATACGATGGACGGCTGGTTTCTACGCCAAAATGGCCTGCAATGAGAACAGAAATTCTAAATATAAACACTGTTTCGGTGTCGAATGATACTATAGCTGTAAGAGATAGTGATCATAAAAGTAAAAAAAAATTATAAAAAATTTTGGAAAATTTAAATTATTTTATTAAAGATGTGTATTTTTTTGAAATAAATGGGAAATTAATTGGTGACGGAAAGCCTATGACTCATATGGTAAGTTTCAGTTTCAATATTTAATTAAATTACTCTTGAAAATTTAGAACGAAATTGCTGAATTGGCTCTGGATCAAGCTGGAAACGCAAATGAACGAAAATTGGCTTTTGTTGATAAAAATAGAGACTTGTTTTTATCAAATGTTAGGGTTATTGGAAACAACAGAAAAATTAATAAACTAGGTAAATATAAAATAAATAAGATAATTTAAATTATTTCTTACAAAAGGTGGTAATATTCAAAATTTTGTATGGAACGATGCTTATAACATGCTGGCCGGAATTGCCGATGCCAGATTTACTATTTGGTACTATCCGAACATTGTTTATGTAGATAAGAACCTTCTTCAAAGATCCATTTATCAACGTGATTCAAGCGAATTTGGCAAAAATCCTTCTCTGGTCAGTTTTTTGGGAAATCATGTAACGATGCGAACTTCTGACGGCTCAAATATCCATAGTGTTATTCCACCTTATGCAAGTGTCTTGCTTGCTTATATATCATCAAATAAATGGGAAGAGGCGCTAAAACTATGCAGATTTGTTAAAGTATTTTATTTTACTTTCTTTAAATGAATTTTAATTAATTAAATTTCATTTCATATCCAGGATCAAAGTTTATGGACCATTTTAGCAGGTGCTGCAATATACAATAAAGATTTGGACACGGCTTCTCATGCATATGCTGCCTTAAATGAGGTAAATAATAATAAGGATATTAAAAATGTTTTTAATTAATTAAACAGTTATCTATTTTTATGATTGCATCTTACCAAATTTTTCAATTCACAATATGTGTTGAATTTAATAATTGTTCTTTGAATTGTATTTTTTATTTCCATTTTTTTTTAAATAGAAAAAAATTTATGTGATCACAAAAAATGACATTATCAGCATGAAAAAAGAGTGATAGATAATATGAATTTTAGTAGAGAAAAAAAGAGAAAGAGGATATTTTAATAAGTTTAACTATAGTCATAAATATTTTCGGAGGAAAAGGAATCAGTTTAATTTAAATTTAATTACGGGTTAAATCAAATCTATGTGTAATCACAAATTTTTATAAAAAAAAAGAAAAACATTTTTTTTCCAAACTCTAAGTAACTTTTAGAAATAGCGTTTAATTGAGTTTAAAAAAGTTATTACTTATAGTAATTTTGATAAATCTAAAGTTAAGAAAATGAAATTTCAATTATTTTTAAGATTTAATTTAATTAATCAGAATTTTTTTTATATTTATTAATGTAATAAATTTTCTGGATCGATGATTTTATTCGGCATATTCGAATAATTCCTCGAAATGATAACTTCTACCCTTCTTCTGCCTATCATAATTTTTTTAAAGAGTTGTAAATTCTTAACATTATTTTGGTTAACTCAAATTTTAACCGAAAATTAAAATAAAAGTTAAACGCTTACCAAAATTGACTAGACCATGATTTTTGAAAGGAATTTGAGGCAAATTTTAATAAGAAAAATGCAATGAATTTATCAGCTAAATCACTTGAATAATCTTCAATTTAAATTTTAAACATTTTAATGTGTGCGTATATTTTTTATATTTTGAAGAATTTACTGAAGTTGGATTAAGATGAACATTATATGTATCATCTGATAAAATCGACAGAACCAATTTTAATTTTACAAAAAAAAAAACATTGTTATTTGGGCACTGTTTTATTTTTTTATTCACAAATATAAATTATTAATTTTCTTTTTAAATAACTTTGAAAAATTTATTTTAAGTTAAAAAAAGGAATAGATAAATATTTTATGCGAATTTTATAAAAAGATAAGTCAGGTGGTTTTACATTAGAGCAATTGTTATCAAATAAGTTTAATTGACGAATTTCAGAATGCTAAAATTTAAAAATTAAAAAGAAGCATTCAAGTATTTTCGTTGTATTCTCAAAATAATGATTTAGCATTTAATAGTGATTACATCGTTATCAATATTAAATTTTAATTTCTTTAAAAATGCTATAATTTTAAAAATATTAATATCAACAACTCTATATTTTAATATTTTTCAGATTGATAAAGTGGAGTATATAGAGTACATAAAAGAATCGCCAAACAAAGACATCAGAAACGCTGAAACAGCTTTATTGTGCGGTAACTTTCAAGATGCCGAAGCTATTTTACTGCAGTCAAATTTGATTTTCCGAGCTATAATGCTCAATTTATATCAATATAATTGGGAAAGGTAAATAATCAAAATTTTAATTAAATTTTTTTCCTAATTTAAATTCGAAGAGCATTAGAATTGGCTGTCAAATATCAAAACTATATTGAAATAGTCATTGGTTTTAGGCAACGATATTTAGAAGAATATGAGAAAAAAGAAACAATAAAAATGTTTTTAAAATACAGAAAAGAAGTAAAAATACATCTTAAGAAAACAAAATAAAATTCTATTTTCATTTAGGTTGATGTTGATATGGATCTTATTTCAGCAATGATTGAGAAGGAATTTATAAAAGAAAGAGAAAGACCTAGTGAGTCGAATGCTTTGGCCAGAAAATACTAAATAAATGTTTATTTTTTAATTTAATCAAATTTTGGATGTTTTTTTTTCTAATAAAATAATTGTCAAATTAACTTCAAAAAAATGTTTTTAAAAGGAAATTGCTATCAAAGTTAGCATCAAAGTAAACAATGAGCTTGAATAAAAAATCAAATTTAATAAATTTAACAAAAAAAGCTTTGAGCATAGTATCCTTGTGAAATATCTTCTAGCTTAATGATTTATGATTAAAAAGATTGAATTTCGTTCATTATTGAAGAATATTTTTTGAATTCTTTAAATATTTTCAATTAATTAAGCCTAAGTTTTATTAATTAGATCAACTGAATTGGAAATTTTCCCAAATTTAATTGCTAAGCCATTTTCTTAGATCAAAATTTTTTTCCCAAATCTTCAAGTGATTCAAAATAATTTGTAGTGTCTTTGTTTAGTGTAATATCGATCGGCACGCTCTATAAAGCATGATCAAGAGTACATTTCGTCCATTTTCAACAGATCCAGAATGTGATAAGAACACTTAGCATGTAGAGGAGTCTGTAATATGTGTTAAAGTTTTTAAATTTACCCTCAGTCAATTTTATCTTTAGAATAAATCTTTTTGCTTGATAAAAATCTGTCCAGATTATCTTTGATCGCAATTGGAGCACTTATTTACTCTTTGAATTTCCTTTGACACTCAAACTATTTATTTGTTTATATTTTAGTTTATACTTTTAGAACCATTTATTGTTGTCAACAAAAATGTCCACGGATGGTAAAATTTTAGCAGAAAAAATTTAAATTTGATTACTAAATTTTAATTTTTAAGAGGACACTGAATCTAATGGTGGCTTCCAGAAAGTAAATATACTGCTAAATTTTTTTGCGCTGATTTTAGTCTAATTTTTTACCAAGCCGAAATCAAATACTCTAAAATTATTGAATGAAATCAAGAACAGAATTTTGCACTCTGGTAATTCAAGCAAAAAAAGCTCAAAAAATAAAATATCCAATAGTTTCGAAAACATGTTCAATAGTGACAATTCAAGTCAAAGTTCAAAAGTAGTCGACAAAAAAAAGTCCAAAATTTTCTTAAAAAAACATTACTTTTTATTTAGAAAAGTTTGCTGGGCAAATCAACAGAAAAAGCTTATAAAAAAGAGTTTAAGACATCTAGGACATCGCGCTCAAGAGCATCTCTGTTCCTGCCAAAGTCTCTTAGACTTTCAAAAAACTCTCCAGAAAAACTCTGCACCAAAGATGACATAGTCAAGATTTCTTCAAAAAAAAAAAATCCCAAACATTGCGGAAAAATTAGCCACTCGTTAAACTCACTTGGATGCAGTTCTACCTTGTCTGAATTTTCATCGCCCATCTCTTCTTTTTCCTCTGCTTCCATGGAAAGCATAAAAAAAATTTCAAAGAAAGACAACAAAAAATTGCCACAAATACAAAAATGTATTCTTTCCAAGGATAAAAATTTAAACAAGCTCAAAGATCTAATCGGCCTTTTGAATGGCACTTTGATCAAGGATTACTCGGACCTATTAGTCGACCATGAACATAGATTTATTTTATCCGATGACATGAATGAAGATTCTCTGCAGTCTTTGCTAACTGATTCGTCTTCCACTGATCTTACTGATGGCACTGGTGGCGCAATAAATAAACTGCTCAAAACAGACAATAATTTTGCACCTGAAGCAGAAAAGTTGGTTGAAGATGAAGAAAAAATGCTCAAAGTATTGATCAGCATTTTGGTCAAATCGTGTAGAATATTCGATGTAGCTACAATGAAAACAGACTACAAGTTGTCCCATTGGCGCTATGCTAATCCGGTGATAGCTGTCCTAAAGTATAACAAAAAGAGAATGGTTTGTGGGGAAAAATCGAGTGTAGCAAGCCAGACAGAGGATGTGAGTGGAACAAACGTGGATAAATGGAAGAGTGAGGAATCAGGGCGAATTGTGCCCATGTATGAAAATCAACTATTTTTCAAGCTGTGGTACGAGAATCCGATCTATGAAAATGTGGACAAAATTTTTAGAACTGAGCCTTGTGTGTACGAGAATAGTGATTTTTTGAGAAAATTGCTCCAGCCCCAGGCTAGTTTTAAAATTGAGGAAAAATCAGGGCAAATTTTAAGCAAAGTTAATTGTCGTGTCCACGACGAAACGCTTCGCGACGCAGAGAACATGTCCGATTTGGAGTCCGAATCGGACAAATGGAGCAATTGGAGAGACCAGAAGCAAGATTTTTTTTTAATTAATAATAAAAATATGGATTGGAAGGCCTGGGGCCACTGTTTGGACGAGAGAAAAAGTGGAGCCCAAAAAATAATTAACCCTGAGATTGGTCACAAAATCAAGCCATTTAGGAAAAATTCTATCTTGTCATTATCTTGGTCATCGTCGAGCTCATCAATGTCAAAATTGACAGCCAACTATTCAAATAGAAATTTAATAAATAGTTTTAGAAATCTAAAAAGGCCCAAGTCCACCAATAAAGATAATGACTATGGCCATTATAAAAAATCAAGATCAACTTTGAAAACAAATTCGAGTATTAAATGGCTTAGTGCGGCCAGTCGAACAGGCCAACAGGGTTGTTTGTATAAAAAAGATAAAAATCGTCCAAAACTTTTCAATTTTATTCACATTGACAAGAAAAAATCTAGCTTGGCAAAATCAACTGCGAAAAGCAATCTGAGCAATAGAAGCGCACAAAGACTATGCTCAATCATGCATGAATACGAAAATACGAAAAGCTTAGAAACATTTTTGAGAAAATACGAATCACAAAGCTTTAGCTTTAAAAGTGAAACTAAATTTAAAAATTTGAATCAAAACGAAGCGAGCATGAGTGCACCTTTGGCCAGAACTCATTCTTTGGACAGTCTGGAAGAGGAAAAACATGAACACTTTACGATTGAGTGTGGCAGCGCGGACGAGCCGCGAGCACCCGATGACCAAAAGACCAAAAAGAACGCCTACACAATCGGCGACCTCAAGGACAGCTCCAGGTTCAACGAGCAAAGCTTGGTCAAGCAGCGGGCCCGCGAAAGCCTCAAATTCTGGAAGACCGAGGAAGAAAAGCTCAAACAGGACACAGATCAGCAAAACCCGTCTCCAATTGTACAAAGTTCCATATTCAGCTCTCCAAATCCATTTGTGTCCTCGCTGAAACGGGTGACGTCACGGGACAGCGCCGCCAGCATGCACCACGAGGTGGTCAGTGACGAAGCCAGGGAGAAGAGCAGCGAAATGGACCAGCAAGTGCCGGTCAAGCGGGTCAAGGACCGCATCAACATTTTCGAGTCCAAATTCCAGGAGAACAAGAGCAGTGCGCCCGTGACCAAGATCAAAAAGGGCTCGCAGAGCAATTTTGAGCGCGAGTCCAAGGCCGTCTTTGAAGTCCGGCCTGTTTCGGACGCCAAGGACATGCTGGCGTGCATCGACACATTCCAGACCAAGCTCGAGGTCAGATCAGAGCTCAAAAATGAAGAGTTGTGCTCCCAGTCCTACATTGAGACCAACGATGACGAAACTGTGACCAGCACCAAAATAATTGAGTTTGTACAAAATGTGAACGAGCCAGAGCCCAAGAGTGACTCGTGTGACTCGGACAAAAACATGTACGAAGAAACATTCTTCGAAAATCAAATAATAGAGTACAAGTGTGACAAGACAGATGGTCACATCAAAATAAGCACTTGTTCTCTGGACAAACAGAAGACTATTAACTTGAGTCTGAACAGCATCAGCTCGGAGTATGTGCTGGAAAATGAGCAACAAGTGGTCGAGTGCGATGCCAACAGTTTGACCAATGCAGAGGCCAAATCGGAGAGTAATGTGAGCTTGGACAAGCAAAGCTCGTCGAGCATGCATTCGGTGACCAAGAGTGATGAAAGTGAAGAGGAAGTTGAAATTGTGATTGATTTGAATGGAAGAGAGGAGAAAAGATGCTGTGTGGATGAAGAAAAAATCAATGAGGTGTTGAGAAACATTGTCATGCACTTGATTCCGACCACTCGCAAGGCCTATGTGGATGACATTGTGGACGGGATCAAGAGTCAGCTGAGTGTTGACGAGCTGGACGCCATCGAGTCGCCACTCGACTTGCCCAGAGACCTGGTCCGCTTTGTGCAGAAGAGATACTCAAATTTGCTTAGTGAAAACTTGGAGGCCGAGAAGTTGCAGCCAAAGCAGACATCGCTGGAAATAATTGTGGACTCGGACCGTGACAGTGTGTACGGCAAGTCTGGCTTTGAGGAAGAACAAGAAGAGGAGACTACAGAGATGACTGTGGTCAAGGAGGTTCGCGAAATGGCCTCCGATTCACAGTCCAAGTTGATTTGTGATCAGAACAATTTTATCAAGGTGGATGAGGAAACTCTTTATATTGTGGAAAAAATCCGCCAGATAAAGAGCAAAGATGAGACTCAAGTGGAATCGGTGGTGCGAAGTAACAGCACTGTTGAAAATGAGATTCGCAAAAATTTTGAGCTCAAGCCAAAATTTGAGCAAAATTTGAACAAAATTAAAAAAGACACTGATTTAAAAATTTTAATAAATGATTTAAAAAAGTCCATATTCAAGTCAAATTTGCACTTTAGTGAAATGCACTCGCATGGCCTCATCAACGAAATAAATGACTATCAACTGCACTATTTTGATGTGCAAAGTGGTGGACAACAAGCGTCCATGTTGGTCATACTTTTTGACAAACAAAACGAGGACAATCTCAAGTACAATTTGGAGCAAAATTACCAAAAGTCAATTGTGGACACTCATCTGAGCCTAAATCGCAAGGCAACCATCAACATAGTGGCCCACATGAATTTGTACTACATTGACGACATAGACTCGGACTCTAGTTTAAAAGAGGACCTTTGCGACTCTCACTCATCCTACATCAACTTGGTGAACAATTCAAAATTTTACGACTTTTCAATTTTCAAGCGGCTCAGAGACGCCCACCAACTTAGTCACCTGACCGATGTGTCCACTTACTTTCTGCCCATTGGCAAATACTTTGTCAAAGTCCACTACAAGCACGTCATTCACACCAATGACTTGGTGCTCAACCAAGTGATCAACGAGACCAGAAGCGAAAAAGAGAGCATCATTGATCTGAGCTTGCTGCCATTGGCAATTCGCGCCCAGCTCATTTATGAATGCGAAATGTTTTTGGACCAGAGACCGCCAGTCGATTTGCCACAAGTGAACATACTGGCCGTGGACAGCTTTTTGCTTCAAATGGAAATAAACAAAAAGCGCGACAACCTGATTAGGAACATAATTGTGCAAAATTTGAACTACACTCGGCAACAAGCCGAAGAGTTTTTGACCAAAAAAAAGTCTTTTAATGAAATGGAAAATTTGAACGAGTTCATTAGTCGGCTTGAGGCCGATCTTGACTCGTATTACATTTGCGAAAAGGTCGACTCGTTGACCAAAGAGCATCATGAGCAACGCTCCAACGAGGACTTGGTAAAGCTGAACAAATTGGACGCACTGGCCTCCTTTAAATGCGTGCAAAAGTATCAATTGGAAATGCTCGACGTGCTCAGCCATTCCAAGTTTAAATACCAAAAGTGTGCTGACACTTATCAAAAGTTTTATTTGATTGACAATGGAAATCACTACAAGTGTTTGCTGCCCAGTGAGGATTTGGCTGATTTAGGAGATGGCGCCAAGATGGACATCGAAGACAAAAGCATGAGCAACAGTTCCATTTTTATGGAAAATATTCAAAAAAGACAAAACTACATTTTTGACAAGGACTTGCAGAATGTGTTCAGCACTCAAAACAGTGGGCCAAGTGAGAAAAAAAATGTAAAAAATGAGCCAAATTTGAGGAAAAATGGTGCTAAAGTTGAGCTCAATGTGAATTGTGGCAAACTGGAGTCGAATGACAAGAGGCAGCAGATAATTTCAAATGAAGTGTACAAAATGTTCGCCAGTATCCGTCATCACCAAAGTTCGACCACCAAGGCCAAAGGAGAAATGAATATTAGACGCAAGAAAAAATATGCCACATGGAGTTATAGCTCAGAGAAGCGTCACGTGATTGCCAAAGTAATGGAACTGCCCTATGCAGATGACATGAGTACTTTGAGCAAAAAGACCGGAATTAGTGATCTAAAGGACTTGGAAAAATCAATTTTGAACAATGATGAGGATGCTTGCGAAAAAGTTTTTGTTCGCATAGATGACTTTTTGAACAAACAAGTCAGTCATTCTATTCAAAGATCGTATTCTTTTGATTACTTGAACAAAAATGCTGGTCCCAAGCACCGCATTAAATATGTCAAAATTCCAAATCAAGGATTAAAGAGCTTTAGTTTGCCATGTGACTTGATTCCACAAACAAGCGAGTACCGCACTGCTCCCTATGATTTAAGATACTTGAGTATTCTTAAACTTTTGGAAGAGGAACGCTTGTCCCAAGCGAAAAGCTCTGATTCAATCAATTCAGTCAACAAACACAATCATTCAAACTCGAGTAATTTTTTTTACCTTTAAATTAATGAGTAAACCTAGTCAAAAATTAAAATTTAGAATGTCTAATTTGAGCAAAAAAAATCAAAGAAAAATTTAAGGCTTTTTAATTATTTTTTATTTATTTTATACAGAAAATTGAAAAAAAAGTTAAAAATTAAGTTATTGATTTTAGTCAAAAGTCTAAATGAAAAAATTGAAATTAAAAAATTTAATTATTCCGCAATAAAAAATATTAATTTGAAATAAAAAAAAAAACGCTACATTAATCAATTTGGTGATTTTTTATACTAAAGATGTCATTAAAGAATTCAATATTATTTTTATTTCTAAAAAAAAGAGTCATCAATTGAAGTTTCTTATTGAAAAAAATGGTCTTAAAAATTATTTTTTAAGTGTTAAAGGAGAACAATTAATTGAATTTACAAAATAAAAAGATAAAATAAAAGGATTAATATGTTTGAATATTTTTTTAGTTTTGATTCATGAATACTGGATTATAGAATCATTGATCACAAATTTTTTTCGACTCAAATATTAATTGTGTGTTAATATGGCTATTTATTTCTCTAAAAAAACAAAATATATAATTAAACTTATTTTGACTAACCAGTATTTTCTAAAAATAAAATAATTAAATTTTTTATTTTTGATTAAATTTTTTTATTTTTTTATCAAATAAAAAATTTTTTTTAATAAGAAATTTTGAAGCAATCTCCCGAAAAGCCAAGAGAAAAGGATAGATCAAACTCAAATCAACAATCAGTAAACAAACTCGAGTCTAGCCAAAAATCAACTCTTATAATCAAAGAGAAAACCAAAAATTTGACTCCAAGTTCGATTATTCTAAATCGCATCGATTCTGAAATGGAGAAAATTTCGCTTCAAAATTCTGCTGAAAATGTTAGAATTTACGATTCACCTGCTCAAGTTTATCCATTATACACCCAAGACATGGAATCTCTCAAAGAATATCTAAACACTGATGTTTTGTACTATGATTATGAAACATCTAATTTAATGAAATTAAATGAATCAAAAAGTAGTTCTACTAAAAATTTATTTGTACAAAACAATCAAAAGCAAGTAAATAATGGTCCAAATCCAAATCAAGTGTCATATTGTTCTCCAAACGCCCTGGGTACATGGATGCCCAAAAATTCCCGCTATGAAGATTTTACTGACGAGTTGTTTAATAATCAGAAAAATTTATATCAAATAGCTGATTTTCAGAATAAAGTTATTAGAACAGCCATGGACGAAATTTGTCAACCACGAGGAAAATTGAGCTCAAATGAGAAGAATGAATCGAACATTCCTAGGCCCAAAATGTCCAATGTTCAAAGCTTGATTGTTCCCAATCAAGAAAATGCTATTTTTGAAGGAGAAAAATTCAAGAGAAATATTTAGCTTTTAAAATGAACGCTAACATTAAAATGATTTTTTTTGTTGGTCTATGATCACTTTTTTCATTTATTACAAAACGAAATATAAAAAAAAATAATTTTGTGTTTTTATGAATGATTTTTTTTTCAAATAAAAATTAGTATGTTTAATTCTTTTTTAATGTGATAGCCTTTGGGAAAATTTTGATTGTTTTTTTTTATTCGTTAATTTCCAATATTAATTTTGATGATCCCAAAGACATTTGATGAGAAATATTTTATTTACATAAATGGACCGTAACTTAATTAAAGATTGCATTTAAAATGTGAGCCTCATGGCTAAAATGACTTTGGATCGCCAAACCCAAATAGACAGAAAATTTGATTACTTTAATTAACACTCTTATTTTTTGTCAACAAATCTTTATTAGATTTTGAGACGCTTATTTGTGCCAAATCAAAGCATTTTCATAATTATCTATTTTATTTTGTTTTATTTTTTTAAATTTCTTATTTAAATTTACAAAAAAAGAAGCTTTATTGCTTTAAAAGTTAAATAATTGAGTAAAACAAGTTTAAGGCTCATAAAATTTCTTCCATTCTGTTTAAAAGTTATGAAGCTTGAAATATTAAAAATATTTTTTCATTAGCGTGTCTTGAGCTAATGTAAAAATGTGATTTTGATTTTTAATTTTATTTTCGCTATTAAACTAGCGAACGTTTCAGTCTAGTAACTTGCCGATTTGTATTTATACCAAAATATATCTTTAATTCACTGTTTTTCAAGACAAGGTAATTAAACAAATCTTTTGATCTTAATTTTTTCTTAAAAAGAAAATGACTTAAATGTTTTCAGTAATTTAGTTGTAAAAATAATTACAATTTCCAATTTAATTAGTTATTTTTTTTAGCCTAAATTTCGAAATTACTTTAAAAATATTTGCAGGGAAATTTCTAAAATCTAGCAAGCGTAAAAATCATAAGTAAATCAAAAGCAAATTTTTATTTTAGTTCTTGTTACATTTTTTTCAATTTAAACTAATAAAAAAATTTAATTTTACCCAAAAAAAAACAGTCTAGGAAGTTTTTTTTTCATTTATACTAATTTAGGAAAATACTTTCTGCATTCAAGTTGGTAGAAATTTTATTTTTCCTTCTTTCATTAAACAATAGTTAAAAAATAAAGATCTGATAAAAATAAGTCTATTTCGAATAAAATGAAAAATGGTTTTTGCGAAAAAAAAACTATTTTAAAAATTATTTATATATAATTATGGAAATTTATAATTAACTTTGATAATAATTACAATCATTATCCTAATTAAACAGAAAGAAATTCACTTATGAAATGTTTTTTTATAATAAAGTTACTCAAAAAAGGACTCTTCTTTATTTAATTATTTTCCAAATGATATTTTACAAATTAATAGCATCAAAAATAAGATTTAATTATCAAGAACAATACTAGAAACTTAAAAATTTTAAATAATGAGTTTGATTTTTACTTTGAATTTTGAATATATTTATAGATAATTTTAAATTATGACTGGATTACAAGGCTTCTAAATATTACTCTAAATCATTGTGTAGAAGGTTTGATTTAGTATTTAGTTTAATTTCTCATTGTTAATATATAAACACAAAATAAAAATAATATATATTTTTTAAGAAAATTTAATTTTAAGTGAAATTTTTTCTCAAGTGGTCTCAATAATAAATCATCTTCAATTTTTGATATATTGGAGTTTTTTGCGTCAATTATCAAAATTTTCTCAATCTTACTTAAAGAATTAATTCTTACAGGTTGCTGGTATTTTTAAGATTTTTTTTTTTAAATTGCTTGTAATTAAAACAATAATTCTTCTAGACGTGGCTGTACGTTTTCGGAGCATTTGAATTTTTTGTTCTGGATTACCAATCTTTTTCTCTTTAATAAACAAAAAAATATTTTTTATTTACAAATAAACTCCTTTAGGGTTATTTTGCTCGAAATTAAATTATTTTTATTTTTTAATTTAAATTTAAAAATAAGAATTGAACTTTTCAAATTTATTTTTTTTAAAAGAGAGTATAAGTTTTTTCTAGAAGCTTAAACCTTGAGCAATTTTTAAATCCAATGATATTAAAATCAACAATTGTTGATTAAGCAAGCTTAAAAAAATAAAATCATTTAATGAGGATTTTTAATGTAAAATTCTCGCCATATATATCAAAAATCTGCTCTCAATTATCTAGGCTCACATTTTTGTGCTAAAAATTTTCTCTGATCATTTTAGAAAGTGACATTTTATGTCGTGATTTTGAAAATTAAATTTCAATCTTATTTTTAAAATCGGCGTCATTTGGAATAAACTATTTATGATATACAATTAAGAATATCAATATTAATTGCTCTACAAGGTTCTAAAAACATTTTTTGAATATTGGTTCTGGTTGTTTTGATTGTTCGGGAGAAGTTGACTCGCATCTAGCAAAAACTGACAAAGTTATTATTTTCAAAAGATAGAAATTAAGAACCATAGTCTTCGAAAACAATTTTAAAAACTCGTTCAAGCATGCAATTGTTTTTTTTTAATTTTCTCTTTATTCTTTTAAAACTTGTTGATAATGAAAATTTTAAGTAAAATCTACTTTAAATGCTAAAAATAATTTTTTTTTTCTATTTAAATCATCAAAATAAATATTTTGGTCTCATTTATTCTGCTAATTTAGATATTTGTATGAGAATCCAAGTATTTTCTAGCTAGTCAATTGTCCCGTCATGCTAAAAGTGTTCAACCGCGGAAACAAAAGTCAACTGACCGATTTGGAGTCGCCGGATCCCAAGCCTCAAACATCGAATTACAGGCGCCAGGCCAGTCTAAGACACTCTCACTATTTCGGACACACTGAGAACTATGCCACCCTTGGCTCTCTGAAACAAGGCGGCAAGGCCAATCTGGTAAATTCCAAAAAGTACATCAGCTGCGAGAATGTCCGTCAATCGGCCGAAGAGTACCAGGATGTAATTGACGAGGACTCCACTGATGACGAGAACGGGTTCAAGGAAAAAATCGCCAAGCGATACAACAGTCTGACAACCTTATTAATGAAAAGCTTTCGCAAGGCAAAGATAAAGAAAAAAAAAGAGGCCATGATGAACGACTCGGTCAGAAACGAGATTTTTCATGACAAATCGGCCCGTAGCCCTAGGCTGCACGCCGAACAACACAACCCGTCAAGATCAAACGATTCACCCATGCTGCCACCAAGACACGATAACTGCAGAAAAAACAAGTCACCAGAGCCTGAAGTTTCCTCTCAATCAAATGCTACCATCTCTAGAAGTCAACCAGTGAGTAAAAAAAATACTTGCCATGCAGGAAACGAAAAAAGCTCAGAAGAGAATAAAAAAAATGATCATGATGAAGAAAGTGATGGGTCCGAAGAATGTGCAGATGGTTCAGTTCCGGTTTTTCTAGGTGCCAAAATTATTTCAAATGAGTTTGTTGAGCTTAAGCCACCGGAAAGAAAAACTATTGAGCCCAAAATATCCCAATTGACAGAAACGAAAGCTTATTCGGAGATAAAGACCGAGTTCAGTGGGCAGTCCAGTCTGTCTAGGACAATTCTAAGCGGAATAAATGACAGTTCAGTTGAGAAAAAAGCATCTGATAGTACCAAGATGGTGATCAGCTCGGCCAATAAGCCTCAGGCCCCTAAGCCACCAGTTCAGCTGTCAAAAAATGATTCAATCAGTGAAAAAAGAAGTTTGTCTCTTAAGCGAACCAAGACTTTTACTGAACAGCTTCAAGAGATTTTACTGGAACGAAAGCGAGCTTCGGCGCAGCCACACAAGGAGGAAGTGAAAGAAACTTCGATTTTAGAAAGTGAAAGTAACAAATGTTCGAACAAAACTCTGGGATATTATGACACCATCAATTCGACCAAGAGTCTCTATCAAAATTTTGACGATTCAAATTATATTAAGCAAATAAAAAATTTTAATGACTCGTCAATGTTAAAAGATAGTCTAGTTAGTGAATTATCTTTTAGTAACTATTCTAATGATGATTCATCTGACGATTTCAAGGATTTAGTTCAAGTTCTTGCTCGACAAGATAATCTTTTTAAGAAGAAATTTTTTGATTGTTTAATGACCAAGTTATGGGACACTACTTTGCCTTATAATGAATACCTTCAATTGAACAAGATAATGAGCGCTCTATTTGGCGAAAACTATCACAAACTAGACACGAGTTTTTTGAGCTCTTGTAGTCAAAGCAAGGTAAGCAAGCTCAATTCGGAACAGGTGGTCAATTTGGTCAAAATGTTCTTGGACTCAAACAAAAGTGAAAATTTGCCAAGTGCCCAGAATGAAGAGCTGAATTTTGAATACTTCAGTGTGGCTAATTTGATAAGTACTCTTAAGAGAAGACAAAAAAAGGACACTTTGAGCCCAGAAGTAGAAAATTTTAATTCTCATTTTAATACACTGCTCAATACAGAAAAGAAAAGCACCAAACCAGATTCCAACTTGGAATTAGAAAGAATGAACTTTTTGAACGGAATTAATTCTCAACAAAATACAGAATTAGATAAAGATTTGATGAGAAAAAATCAGGACAATTACTTTTCCCGGAACAGATTAAGAAATACGATGGGCAATTTAGATTCCATTTTGGCTCAGTATACAAGTGGGTCGACGCGACCACTTCAAACCATCTCTGCTGATTCAACAATTAGCTTTCCGAGTGTAAAATTTTCGACTTTACAGCGCGATGAGCCAAAACCCAACATTGCCAGATCAATTATGCTCAATACGCCGGTAAAGTCAAGCGGAATAATAGCCAGCTTTCAGCCATCTCAATTTATCTCCCAAGATTTGAAGCGAAATCAAGTCAGTGTGAGTGAAATTCCGCAAACGTTTGTAGCCTCCAAAGTGATTAGTTTAAATAAACAATGTCCACCTAAGCCTAAAATTTCTACCTATGAAAAAGAGGCCATGAATGTTAAAATGAGCAAAATTCGAAGTGTGAAGGAATTGTTTAAAAATGATGAAAATCCTGACAATTTTCCAAAAAAAAATGAAATAACCATGGTAAAGGCTGAGAATCTAGTCTATGCACAATTCGAGAATAAAGTTTCTATAGCTAGACTGCCATCGACTAAATCGTTATTGTCTTCTTCAGTAGACAACAAAACTTTGAACAAATCAATATCGAGTCCTTATACCACTGCCAAAAAGCTCCAGCTGCAAGGAATTTATTCGACTTTGGGACCAAAAAAAGATTCTGGTGACATAATTTACTATCATCCGAATCAATTTAAATTGAATTGCTTTGAAAAAAGCAAACAGGTAGCGTCTAATAGGAATTCAAAAGATTCGCGAATTTATGAGTCAAAATCTACGAAAAGTTATCAGCTCAGTAATATTTTAGCAGACAAAATTTACAATTATAATTCTAGAGAAATGAATCAAGCATATTATTAGAAATTTTTTATTTAATTTTCAATTAATATTACAATTTTTTTAAAGTTTTTTTTTAAGAAATAAAAACTACCGCCGTAATTTCAAAAAATTTAAAGGCTATTTACCTCAAAATTTAGTAAATATTCAAAAAAAATTATAACTTAATTATTAATTAAAATAAGAGATAAAAGGAAATTTTTCAAAAACAAAAAACTTCCAACATAGTGCACCTTCCAACTTATACTTTATACTTTATACTTATACTTTGCACAAAATAAACTCTGTGTCAGACCATTTCTTCTCTCAAAGACTGGTATCACAAAAAAATATTTTAAGCAATTTTATAGCCGTGTACCTTTGACTAAATTATCAACCTTTCACTTGACATATTTTATGGGTTGCTGCTGTTGATTCAAGCTCAATTCTGATGTAAAAGCAAAAAAAATTTAGATATAAAATTTATAGAGTTAAAAATATAATTTGTAAAAACAATGCTCTTTGTTCAATTCAAATTTGTTTAATCTAACAAATAATATGACTAAGTTTTAGGATAAAAAGATTTGGAATAAAAAACTACTTCAAAGTAATTACTGATTGATTTTTTTTTATAAGTTGATTTTAAAGAAAAATATTTTAATGGAAAAACTTTAGAAAAAAGAATTTTGATTAAATTAAAAATTAAAAATTAGAACAAATTTTAGATTGATTTTTGATATTGATTACTCCCAAAATTAATTAAACAAAAAATCAACACCTGTAACTAATATGTGTAAATCAAAATCTTTAATTTGTGAAGATTGCATTTGTTTAAGGATAAATAAGAATTCTGAATAAGGGCGATCACCTAAGTATCTATCCTAAGCATGGTATTCTAAAAGATTGTTTTCTAAAACTTTATTTGCTCTTCAATTTATAAAAGATTAAATAATGAAGTAATCTGAGTCTATGAATACAAAACACAAAAAAATTGAAAACTGAGAAAACATTTTTGATTAGGTCTAGAATTTATTCTGAAGTCGAACATCAATACATTTTTCATAATGATATTTTTCTTATGTTTTAATTGAATATTTTTTACAAACTTGAATTTTTTTTTTTTAATTTTTTTAAAAAAAAATTATGTTTTATAAACATTCATGAAAGAACAAATTTATGTGTTTAATTTATTTATTTACTTTTTATATGTTTTTTCAATTCTTAACCCATAATGAATTTTTTAAAAAATTTTATTCAATTTTTTGATATTTTCAGCAACTTTAGTCTTAATTTTTTTCTAAAATTTAATTCTAAAATAATTTATCTTAATCAAAATATTTTAAATCATTCTGAAAATCAATGTTGGACTTGTGTTTTTTCGTAAAGAAAAGTTTTTTAAAATAAAACTTCTCTTAAATTTGTTTTATAATAAAAAGAGAATTCATTTTTTTAATCCGTGGCTTAATTATTTTCTTTAAATAATAAAACATCAAGGTACAGCTAATATTAAATCAATTGGCATACTTCCCTACATTTGAAATAAATAAGATGTTTTGTTAAAAAAAAATTAATTTTTCAATTTGATAAAATTTTTTAAATAAAACTTACATTTTGCATAAATTATACAATAAATTGAACAAATAAATCATATACCTTTAAAAAATTTGATTATGATAAATTAAGAAGTTCTTATTTGAACAAAAAAACTTTTTTCAAAATGAGTGATTTAAAAAAACTTCATATAAAAACTCCATTGTTAAGAAGTCATGAGTTATCGCTGATAAATTCTATTAACGCTTTTGAAAGAAATATTTATCTGAAGCTTGACAATTGCCAGCCATCAGGAAGCTTTAAAATAAGAGGCATTGGATATCTGATTCAGGTTAGTGAAAATTATTAAAATTAAATTTTTTATTTTAACTTTAAAAAATTTAAGACCCATTTAGAAAAAAATATTAATCTGGTTGTGTCATCATCGGGTGGTAAAAATTTACTTTTATGAAAAAGAAAATCAATTCTATTTTTAAATAAGGCAACGCTGGTCTTGCAGCTGCATATGCATCCCAGCAATCAAATTTAAAATCTCTTGTTTTAACCCCAAAAACTGTTTTGCCTTCAGTAGTTCAAAAATTAAAGTTATAAATATTTTTCAAATAAAATTTTATCCTAAATTTTTAAATATAGAAGTTATAATGCCGATGTTATGATTTATGGTGATGTATGGGATGAAACTGATCGAAAAGCTAGAGAGATTTGTAGTGAAAATTCATTAGCTCTGTATGTACCTCCATTTGACCACGAACTAATCTGGAAAGGAAATGCAAGCTTAATTGAAGAAATTTGTCATCAACTTGAAAACCTAATTCCGGACTGTATTGTTTGCTCAGTTGGTGGTGGAGGTTTAGCTTTAGGCATAATCGAGGGACTAATCCAAACAGGCTGGATTAATAAAGATATAAAAATTATAGCTGTAGAAACCGAAGGGGCAGACTGCTTCAATGCATCAATAAAGGCCGGACAATTAGTTTCTTTAAATGATATCACAAGGTAAAATAAAGAGAGAAAGAAGAAAAAAAATAATTTTTAAAAATTAGCATTGCAAAGTCGTTGGGCGCCAAAAAGTGTGCACCGAGATTACTTGAGTACTATTATCAATATAAAGATAAAATTGAATCAATAGTTGTGAGTGATAGAGAGGTTGTGCTCACTATGGAAAAATTTTTGGGTATTTTTTAAAGTAATTAATGATTTTTATAAAATTGATTTACAGATGATCACAGATATTTGGTTGAACCGAGTTGTGGTGCTTCATTGGTAGTTGCATACGACATAGACAAATATTTAGGGGAAAATAAATTTCGAAATGTTGTTGTTGAGATTTGCGGAGGTAGTTCAATTTCATTAGAAAACTTATTAGATTATAAAAAAAGATTAATAAAATAAAAATAATTATTTTCAATGGCTAATTATGAAATTTATTCTAGAAAAAATAAAAATTTCAATCTCTACTCTCTCTTACCTTTGATACTTGATAATCGCTACTCTCTCTTACAAATTTTAATTCAATTTTTATCCTATATTTGATTTGATTAACAATATAAAATCAACTATTTTTGATTAACATTAGAAGATCCGAAAATTTTTTTAGATTTATTTTCTTTATTAAATTGAATAAAAAGTTAGATTAAGGTTTTGTGAAGTTCTGTACAAAAGAACAGAACAAAGTGTAAAAAATTAAATAACTTTTTTTTTTTAAAGTTTAAATTAATTTTGTGAATGCAGCATGGTACAGCATTCAAAGTTGCATTAAATTTAAAAGTCTGCTAATGATGAGCAAAATCTCTGCAAAATGCAATCCGCTCGATTATATTGAAATTTAATTTCCGCTAGACTCTGCAAATTTAGCATACCTTGATATTTGATGCATATTTGAATATTGCACTATGTCGCATTTACAGAATTAAGTTTAAACCTTTAGAAAAAAAGTTATTGAATTTTTTTACATTTTTTCTGTTCTTTTTATCATTTTATACTGAATTTCACAAAACCTTATATTAAATAAAAACCCATCAAAAAATAATTAAATCTATTTTTTCCCCTAATTTAATATCAAAAAAGTAATTAAAATTTTTAGAAAGATTTAATTATTTATAATAATTAAAAATCATTAAAAAATTATTAATATAAAGAAACATGAAGTTTTTTAGACTTGTTCAAAATTAAGTTTTTCACTAATTTTGTCCTTAGATTCAGTTTTGAAAAAAGTTTTTTACTTATTGGATCTTAATGGTTAAAAAAATTTGGATCTGCTAGTGTTAAAGCTCTGATCCAATTTTTATATTCAATTTTCCAATATTCATGTTCAGTCTCAACTTAATCATCATCAAAAAATTAATGATCAAAGCATCTTGTGATAGAATAATTTGTCTGATTCATTATTATATTAATCATTTCAACGATTTTTTTATCCATTTTTTTTTTGAAGATATTTTAATTTTTTAATTTATTAATCCATTCATCCAAAAAAAAACATTTTTTTTTCTCCTAAAAAAATTTAAATTTTAAATTTAAGTAATTTATTATTGAAATCTTGTTATTGTTATCAAATATTAATATAACAAAAATTATCTTTTGTTAAAAATAAGTTAAGCCTTTTTTTAACATTTGCATATTTCACAAGTAGCAGTGTTACAAAGTGTTAGCCAAAACTCCTTGAATCAATATTTCAATTTTTAAATAATTTAATTTGTAAATAAATTCAATTTTTAAATTTCATTTAGATTTTAGATTCAAAGCTTATTTTTAAGAAAAATTCTTAAAATACTTTTGTAAATGAAACAAAAATGAATTTTAAAATTAAAGGCTTACTAAATGAATGGTAAATGATCGAGCTTAATAGCAAATAAAGAAAAAAAGAGTATCCTTGGAAAATAATTAGTTTCAATCAATAGTCTTAATGATGCATTTACAGTTGACTAAATTTTTTAGACTATGCTAAATAAAAATCAACTTAAGAGCTTTTAAATTAAAATAATTTTTCAATTTTTTTAGTTTTGAAATAGACAGAAGATTATTTAAAATGCTTTTAATAACTGAAATTAAAGAAGAAGTGTGCAAAAAAAATTTAGAACACAATAAGTAAAAAAAACTAATTGATATTATTTTGTTTATTCCCATTGAACATAATTTTTTTTGTTCTGTAAACGAATCCTTTATTTTAAGAAAATTGCGACGAAAAAAATTAAAATTCTTAAAAATGTCCTAATCAATTTTAGAAAATTTAAATTTGAAACGAAAACTGAATAGATTTTTTAGTTTAATTTTTTTTGCTGTCCAATATTTATATTTATTTTATTTTTTTCCAATTTCGACACTAATCATTCTGTCATTAGTGATGTTGCATAATTGAATTTTTTCTAAACGAAATAGAAAATTTAATATATCATGATTGGAATGATTAAATATCCTTAAAAGCTTGAAAATCTATTAAAGAAATTTAATTTTAAAAAATAGACAACAATATTTAAAATGATGAAAAAGTTAATATTTTTTTATTTTTTATTGCATCTAAGTCTAGCGCCACTGCACAACTCGACCGAAGATTTTCAGATAAAAATAAGATCTAATTACGATTCTAGATGCAAGGAATTTTTAAAATCTGTAAAATATGGTTACAAAGTATTGCTTTTCGATTTTTTTGAAGCACTAATAAATTTAAAGGTGGAAAATTTTAAAAATTTTGGCTTAATCGATTTGACATGCATTGAAAAATTCCAAAAAACCATCAACTCTATCGGTCTGATTCCAAGTTTTTCATCTGGCCTAATTATTGATCAAAAATTCAAATTAAACTTTAACACAGACATTTTATCCAATTATTTGACAATCAAGCTGGCAAATTTACGTGGTTTTGAACTTAATGAAGATATTTTTAGTGTTAAAATTAATAATAAATCGATTGATCAATATATTAGTTTAATGATTTACTATTCTAATTTTAAATTTTTTATAAACGGAATTGAAAATGAAAATTTTTGTCAAAAAAAGAATCTTTACAATTCAAAAAAATTTCAGGTATTCAAAAGTGTGTCTGATTTTTCAATAGGTTTGAATGTAAAATTATCGACCAAAATTTGTCCATATATTTTTAAGAATAGCAGCATCAAAAAATTATCCATAATTGGTTTGAGTGATAAGATTTTTTATCGAAACATTTTTGGTTTTCAGAAGAATGTTTTGGACAAAAATGATTCAGTTTACTTTGATATTGAGGAATTGTCTCTTGAACTCTATGGAGGCGAATTGAGCGAAAGACTTTTAGATAAAATTGTATTTAAAAAATTGAAATCAATCAAAATTTCTGGACAAGTGGACAAAATTGAATCGGACGCATTTGACTTTGCAGATGGTTCATACTATTTATCAAATGTTGATATTAAATCAAAAAATTTAAACATTCTTTTAATGAATTCAATGGACTGGTTTGAGAAACTGTACTTTATTTTGGATAATAAAAATGTAACTTGGATTTTTATGATTCCTGATCTTTATCAATTTCCTAGCCAAGATTTTTGCCTATTTAAAAAGTTTCCAAAGATAAATGATTTTAGAATTATATTTTCTGAATCCAACTTCAATTGCTCGTGCACAATATTTTGGTTAATGAGAGGTAGATTGGCAAGAGATCCTCAAGATAATTATGTTAAATTTTTATGTGATAATATTGAAGATTTGAAAAAATGTGACATTGAATCATTGCTATCATTGTGTAATAACAAGAATGTTTTCACAAAAAATAATTTCAAGAATGATTATATTGATCTAATGGAAAAATCCAAAATGATGAAGCTTTTCTCTATTAGTCTTTTGCCTATTTTTGGCATCTTAGGAATTTTTACAAACATAATGAACATGATTGTTTTGAATTTTAAAAAAAAAACAGAAATAGCCAAAGAATTTAATAAACCATTATTCAGATTTATGTTTTACAACTCTATTTTAAATTTTTTATATTGTTCTATTTCATTAATGCACATGTCAAATGTTTGTCTGTCATTCACAAGTTTTTTGTGCTCACCAGTAAGTAAAACAAAATTCGTTCAAAATTTTGAGATCTATGTGGTTGATTTTTTAGGAAACATTGTTAAAACAAGCTCAAATATAACTAGTATAGCGATTTCATTAAATCGCTATATTTTGCTCGAAAATGAATCAAGTGTTTCCAAACTTTTAAATCGCATTCAAAATAATAAAAATTTTAAATTTATTTCATTTTTTGCAATGACATTATTTCTCATTTTGGCAAATATTGATAAAATTTTCACTTCTTTTGTTAATGAATTTTATTTTTACAGTAATATTTATGAATATATGGAGTCTCCGGTGAAAAATACTTTTGAGAATACAATCAACATAGAAAGTATGTATGTTCTTAAAGAAGCTAACACTTATAGCTCAGACAATTATATTTTTTTAATTTTATTCATTATAAATTTTGTGAGCAATGATCTTGTCTTATTGGGTCTTTTGTTTGTGACTGATTTTATGTTATTAATAAAGTATAGAAAAAAAATTAAGTTAAAACTAAAACTTGAAAAAAATCGCAATATTATCAAAAATAAACAATTGTTCAAAATGGAAATTTTAGAATTAAAAATTACTGCAACCATTTTAATTAATTCGCTTGTTTTGTTTATTTTTAGATCGTTTGAATTTAGTTTGTCATTTTTTATTTTTTGGAACAAAATAACCAAAAATAATGTTTGTTTAATTTTGAACAGCATTTGCACAAATCTTATTCAACTCGGAAACATTTTTTTTCTCATTTCCTGTTCGTTTTCTTTAGTTGTATTCTATTATTTGAATAGTCTTTTTAAAAGTGTTTTAATTTTATTAAGAAAATTGCTTGTTTTCAGACTAAAGCAAATATTTAATCTAAACAATTGAAATTTCTTCTTTTTTATTTAAATTTTTAAATTTAATTTTATATTTAATATATTTTAATTTGAGACTTTATTTCATATTTCTGTAAGGCATCTTTAAAAATATAAATACTCTAAACAAAAATTACAATTAGAGTGATTTTATTTTTTTTTAAATATTTTTTTCATTTGTAAAAAATTTGACGTAAATAAAAATTTAAAAACGAAATTTTTAATTTATATTAAATATTCATATTTTATTTTTATTTTAATTGCTAAAAAAATAAAACAAATTATTTTCTTTAAAAAAATTAAGAAATTTTATCTGATCTTATTTTTAGTTTCAAAATTTTTTGCCAAAGATTCATCAATATTTGCTTTTCGGTAAAAGCCATTTTTTTCCAAATGTCTGGCTATCATGGACTTGCACTCAAAATGATCTTTTTCATCGGCAATCGAGTAACAATCTTTATCTTCATTATTTTTTAGAGTTAAATCAGCGCCTTCTTCAATTAGAAATTGCAAAATATTCGGTTTGTTAAAAAAAGCGGCAACCATTGCAGGTGAATTTTTTTTATGATCTTGAACATTTACTTTAGCTCCGCGATTGATAAGCATCTCAACGCAACCAGGCGAGTCAACCAGTGCCGCACAAGCAAAATGAAGTGGAGTTCCACCTTAGTTAGATAAAACTTTGGTAAACAGAATCCAATTTTTTTCTTATTTACCTTGGTCATTTCTATGGCTGACATTGGTCTCTTTATAGCAAAGAAGAATTTTACAAATCTTTTCCCTGTTATGTCTAGCTGCAATAGATAGTGGGGTATCGCCCATGTAGATTACATTTGGATCCGCTTTCGCCTCCATTAACTCTTGAACACATTCTGGCCGATCGTGAATAACTGCTTTATGTATTGCTGCCATGGAACTTCTATCCAAGTGATTCACATTTGCATTGTGCCTAACAAGCATTCTAACAATATCTGCTCTATCTTTTTGCTTTAAGAATTACAAATAGTTAAACTAAGACAAACAAGAGGTAAATTTACTCTTAGACTTTGTCCGTGGTATTCTGCATCACAAATTACGTGCAAAGGTGATAGATGGTGCTCGGATTCGGTATGGTTCACATCTGAATTAGCTTCAATCAAGAGTTTGATTACATCAGCATCGCCTTCGAAGCAAGCAATGAGAAGAGGTGTCGCTTGAGCTATGGGTTGTCCTGTGACATCATGTAAAATATCACATATAATATTAGGATTAAATTTTTTTAATAAAAATTTTAATTCTCTCAGTTTTTCATCAATTTTTGGATTAAATCTGTCCACATTCCAAATTTCCCTGATCAGTTCATGATGAGCATCTCTAAACGGCCTGTCTATTATCTGTTCTTCGTACTGAAAAGAATATTCTGAGTGAAAAGAATTTGGCTCTAGCTGATCCATATTATTCTTTTTTTTTTATTTTCGAAAAATTGATAACCTGTGCTTTTATTTTGAAATTTTCGCTTCAGTAATTTTCAATTTTAATTCATTAAAATTTAATTAGACCATTTTGAATGTGCTGAACTTTAGAAATTGGTTTCATACTAATGATCATAATTAAGATGTCAAAGGATGTTTGAAAAAAAAACTTTCCAAATTTTTTCTATAATCGATTATTAATTATTTGTTTTAATTTCTGATATTTATTAATTAAGAGTAATTAGAATTTTTAGTCGAATAAACAGATAGCTCTTCAAGGCATAAACTAAATCTTAAATATTTTAATTAGGTTTAAAAATAAAACATTGTGTTAAGTATTTTTTATTGAAGAAAAATGCGAATTTCATTAGAAAGTTGTCTTTAAATTTTAACTCTAGTAATTCAAATCAATTTGAGTCTGACTTTAAAGAATAAATTAAAAAATGGTTGTGTCCTTAAAATTCCCATAAACAAAATTACTTGAGCAAATTACTTATTTTAAAAAAAAATTTGTTCGATTTAAGATTTGATTATATTAAAAGCCGTTTATAGTAGTTTGATTTAAACCTTCAAAAATATTTTTTATTAATAATATAAAAAGTTGCATCAAAAATAAAAATTTGATTGCAAAAAAAATTAATTTTTTACTTAAGCCAAAAATGCTAGTCTGTAAAAAATTACAGAAAATGACTTGAGTTATTAGTTTTATTAAATTAAAAAGCTAAGACTAGAGTCCAAATTTGAATCCTTGGTTTTTAAAAAGCAACTTTTCGTGTTTAACTCAGTAAGACATTTAAAAAAATTTATAATGCTTTTGAAAAAAAAACTTTTTATTTTTTAATTAGTTTCGATTAAATTAAAAATTGTGCAAAGTTTGAAGCATAGAATTTTTTTATATTTATTTGAAATTTAAAATTTTTATTCTTGTCAAATAAAGAGATCATTGAAACCCAGTCTGTAACTGAAGTTACATCACCAATTTCAGTGCTAGATTATTTTAAAATGAAATAATCATGTACTTTCTGAATACGAAAAAAATTAAATTTAATAACTTTAATTAATAAAATCTCATTCATTTTTTTTAAATGATGTTCTTGAAAATTATTAGCTTTTAGTGAATCAAAAAGAAAAATTTGAAAGATTGGGAGTCGAAATTAGATTTTTCATTTTTCGAAACGATGTTAAAATATTTTGAGATATTTTATGAAATAAAAATTAAAAAAATCAATTAAATTGTATAAAAGTAAAATTTATTTATTAAAAATTTATAAATTTTACTTAATATTTTAACTGATATTTTTATGTTTTGAAAAAATCTATAAATTTTTTTAAGCTAAAGTTTAAACGAAGGCTCAATCCATTTCAGCGGAATCCTATGGTTTCATCTCAATTATATATCAAATAAATAATTAACATTTTAAGACAGACTGTTTAATTATTTTAGATTTTCACATTACAAATAGGTGATAAAAAAAGTATAAAAAAATTTTACTTTGAAAAATGTAATTTTATGACTTCATATTTTGTAAAAAAATTGATTAATTCTTGGGAGATTGAAATTAAAGGCAGTTTAGCAGAAGTATTATAAAATTTAATATATAGGAGCTATAAATAACGATTAAGTAGTTAAAGATGAAAAAATTTTTTAGTCTAGATTTATCAATTGCAATTACTCTGTAAATGAATTGCGAAAATATTTTAACCTTTTATAATAGCATGCTTATTTCAGAGAAAATTAAGAGTTTTGTAGAGGATGAATTTAGATTTAGGAATAAATTGTGGTACTTTTTATTTTAATTTTGCCTATGAAAATAACACATAAAAAGTATTGCAAAGACAAAAAGAAATTTAAGTTTCAACTTTTATCATTATTAATATCTTACGATTTTTTTGTATTTTTAAAATAAACCAAAAAAAAATTGTCATTATTTATTTATGTAACTGTATTAATAAATATCAAATGATGTTAGTACTGATAATCTTATAAAAATATATAAAGACTCATTTGTTATATGAATTCAAATATCAAAATTGAAAATATTAAATTTAATTGAAAATTCTCAAACCATTTAAAATTTTCTTAAGAATATTTTTGAAAAAATTAAACATTAAATAAATAAAATTAAAATCAAATACATATTAAATACATTAAAAATGAAAAAAAAATTGCTTATTAGATATTTTTTCTCTATGTAATTTTACCATCATTAAACTTTTCAGAAAAATATTCAAAAAAAATCCATGAGGCGATGAATCCTTTAATATCCTGTAGAATAAAAAACGCTTGAAAAAATGCATTCAAAATTCAAAATTTTTAATTTTAAGAGGAAGACTGGCTAGGAGAGTCTTGTAAAAATTCTGCTGTTGACGCAGAAGGAGGAATCTGCGGCTCGGGAAAAAATCAAAATTAAGAAAATATTAAAATATTATAAATATTATTCATTTGCTAGAAAACATGAAAAAAACATTGAAAATTTTTTAAAATATATCTTTTAAAATATAAAACAAATTGACTTTAAAATTTTTTAAGTAATAAAATATGAAGATTAATTAAATTTAAAAAAATACGCGTTTTGTGGTATTTTTATTAAAATCAATTTATGAATTTATGAAAAGGCCAAAATTATAATAATTTTGTTTTGGTTTATCATTTTGATGTATTTTATCAATTTTATTGAATAATTGATAAATTTTTCAACTAGTTATTAATAATAGTTATATAGTATCGAATTAATATTGAAAATAATTTTCAAAATATTGAAAATAAAGAAGTTTCAACTTTGCTGTATTTTTGAACATTCAATTGTGAAAATATTTTTAAGCACGCAGTTTCTGAGCTCCGATAAAATAGACATCATTGAAATTGCAAGCAATTGGCCATCTCTTGGGCAAGGTGAGCTAGCCAGATGGCACCACTCGCTACTTAAAACAGTGGTCGACGAAATCGCAACCCTCAAACAAGAAATTGTCGAGTTGAAAAAGTCAATGAAATTCAAGCAAATGAACTGATACAACTAAAATCCAGCCCTTCAACCGCTACTTCTACCCCAGTCTCCTTTGCAGCTATAATTGCCGGCCAATCCACTGAATCAAAACAACAACAACACCAACTTATTAACTTCATTGCCACCGAAAATAAAAATCGTCAAGAACGCGAGATAAACATAATCATTTCTGGCCTCTCTGAATCGCCGACCAGCAACGACAACGACCTACTCAAACAATTTTTTTTATGTAGTCAACGAGTCCAGATTATCACCAAGCTCATCACGAATTCAAGCCTCAACAATCAAAAGTGTGCGTCGTCTAAAATAAAGTAATCTGTCCTCTTCTAACCCAAGTCTTGTTCTTGTTTCTTTCTCTAATCCTTCTGACCATGATAAAGCGATTAAAGCATGTTCTCGCCACAGAGCAGCTGATTTCGCTAATGTTATGGTTCGTGAGGACCGCGCGCCTGCGCAACAAGCCGCTTTCATTAAGCAAAGACAAGAGATAAGAAAACTGAACGACGAACTTGATGCATATAAGTTGTTCGAACAATACCGAAACGTCCTGCACAAATCGCGTAAAACCAAAGTTTGTATTGATCTGGCCAAGTCAGCTGCTGCCAAAAATTATGTGATCGTTAAGTGCTCGAGCAACAA
Organism: Brachionus asplanchnoidis; assembly: GCA_025491095.1. Taxonomy (NCBI): domain Eukaryota; kingdom Metazoa; phylum Rotifera; class Eurotatoria; order Ploima; family Brachionidae; genus Brachionus; species Brachionus asplanchnoidis. Next base: position 4,404,627 of record JAILYF010000004.1, read on the forward strand.
CAAGCCTCTTATATTCGTCGCTGGTGATTTCAATGGAGCAGACGTTCGACCACTTTGCACCAAGTTCTACTTACGTCAAATCAATCGTGAACCAACTAGAGTTGCAAAATGTTTCGACGTAATTCTCTCCAATCCCCCATACTGTTACATCTCCGAAACACGTAACCCACTCGGTCCGCCAACCAGCTCTCCCCAGTATTTCAACTTACCTGACGAGGCTAGTACAAACTCGGAAAACAACGAACCGAGTTGCAGCGATCACCGAATCGTCCTGGCCATTGCCCCAAAACACCTTTATTCGGCAACCAGACCTTCCGAACGAAAAATTTTAGTCCAATCAGGTCAACTTCGCGACACAGTTGCTGCAATACGACAGCTTGACACCAATGCCCTTCTCGCTGACATTGAAACAGACCCGCACAGCTCCATCAACCGATTCATTCAAGCCATTCGTAACACACAAGACCTTCACCAGCCATTGCGAATCGTTAAGACTAAGGGTGACCAAGAGTGGATGAATGTCGAAATCAAGCAGCTGATCCGCGAACGCCAGCGTCTACACTCTGCAGGTGAACACAACCTACGTGATCAACTTGCTCTTCGCATTGTAGGTTTAATCGCCACCCGCAAAGCTATCTTCTACCGCGAGAAGTATACGATGAGTAAAGCCGGCATGTGGGAACATGCAAACAAGTTGCGCAAGCCACCAACCTAAACGAGCAGTTCTCGGATACTGTTTGGCAAGGAGTGACTCAAGCTAACATATCACGCTTAATTCATCGCGATGCCTTGCCACCCGTCGTTCCGGTTTTCAACTTTACCAACGTAGGCGAACAACTTCGCAATGTGAAGTTAACCTCGGCTGGCCCAGATGGCATCTCAGGAAAGCTACTTTACTCAGCAAGACTCGAATTATTTTCACCTTTAGTTTTTATTTTTAACCATTGCGTAAACAAAGGTATTGTCATTGACGAATGGCGACTTGGTAACATCAAGCCAATCCCGAAAGTGCAGAATCCAGCTACACCTAGCGACATGCGACCACTTCGACGCCATGTAAGATCATGGAGCGCATTATCACCAAGCAGATGCTTATGCGCCTTGTTCGTGTAAGGCTTCTCACGAACAAGCAATTTGTCTTCTTAACTGGTAGAAGCACCACCGATGCATTGATTATGGTATTAGATGAATGGGGAAAAGCTATAGACAGTGGGGACTAGAAGGTGATAGGAATTTTCTTCGACTTCGCCAAGGCATTCGACCTAGTTGACCATGAGCGAATCATTATCAAGATCGAGTTTATGCTTCCTCAATGGCTAATCACTTGGATTGCAACTTGGCTGTCACATCGTAAGCAACGAGTTGTCTACAGAGGTAAGGCAACAAAATGGCGAGATGTGGGTCCTGGTGTTATTCAGGGCAGTGTCCTTGGACCTATCCTATTCCTCCTCTTCATACTCGACATCAATGAGTACCTGCCTTTTGGAGTTGAGTTACTAAAGTACGCCGACGACATCCTAGCTTACATTGTTGGAAACACATTTGGCAACCTCCCTCAAGAGATAGTTGATGCCGTTCAACGCTGGTATGTTGATAATTAGATGCGCTTTAACGTGGGCAAGTGCAAAGTGATCTTCATTAATCCCCCGCGCGTACTCGGCTCAAGTGTTCCTACTGTTTATTTGCTCGGCCAAATGCTTGAGACAGTCAAGTCCTATAAGTAACTCGGCTTTGAGCTTTCTGACTCGCTCGACCTCGATCTCCAATGGAGACGTGTACGCTCAATTGTCAGCCCTGTCGAGTTCTTGCTCAAGCAGCTTAAACTCAATGGCTTGTCTACGCCGATGCTCATTTGTGTATACCGATCATGGGAATCGATGATCAGACTGCAGGCTCTTACAAACTCCTCCCAATCGCCGAGTTTATAGACCATGTCTGCGAACAAACACTCAATAGAATTCTGGCTGACCCAAACCATCCCATCACGTCATGTCAACCACGCAAACTTCGCTTGAACGCACGCTTCCCTTTCCAAACAAGAAAAGCAAACAAGGCTGCTTATCGCAACAGCTTCTTACAGAAGTTCCTTCGAAAACTTCGCAACGATTCCAACAGCCAAAACGCGAGAGCTAGTCTCTATCTTGTTTAATCATATAACTAGTTTATAATTTATAATTTATATTTTTGTAGCAATTTACGATATGTCTGACAATTCTTTCTTTATATTTTAATAACAATTATTGTACAATTAGATTTAATTCTCAAATCAATAATTTTTAATCAATAAAACGTTTGAAACTCAATAATGAACCAAAATTTCAACATTCTTTTTCTTATCTGTAAAATATAATAATTGAATAGCTTAAACAACGAATGATGAATACATAATTGAAATAATCTATCTAAAGTTTTAGCGAGACTATTTTAAAGTGCTTAAAAAAATTTACCAATTCAAAAAATTTTTAACAATTCAAAAGTATAATGATTTTATTTATTGATTTGAATGTAGGATTCGCAAAATATTATATCTAAACATATAATGTTTTAAGAAGAATATTTTAATGAATTGTTTCCGATAGAAATGCTTCACTTTTTTTTATTGAAGAATCGTTTTTGAATTTTGACTGAGATTTTTGATTTCTTTAACTTACAGACAGGAAATTAGTTTATAATTTTTTGTTTTTGGAATATTTACTTCTTTTTTTCTTTAAATATATTTTTTTTTTTTTAATTCTTTTTCAAAGTGTTTTAGTTTTATCAAGAAAATTGCTTTTGTTTAGTCTAAGCAATTAAATTTTTATTTTTTTATTTAATTTATATTTAATGTTTTTTATTTTGAGACTTAATTTTGCATTTTTTTCTCTTTAAAATATAAAAAACTCTAGACATTAATAATCACAAGATTGTTTTAATTTTTTTAAATTTTCTATTTATTTGTAAATATTTTGACGTAAATAAAACATTTAAAACGGAATCTTTAAGAGTTTGATTTTAATTATTCATATTTTTTTAATTTAATTTAAATTTCTAAAATAGAAAAGGCTATTTTAAAATAGATAAAAATAAATTCAAACGTAAAACAAATGGTATATTTCAGACTTAATTATTTTTGTAAGAAATATAATTCATCCAGACATGATAATTTTTATTTTTTTTCAATTAAAATATTTTTTATTTGTGGATAAATTGACGTTATTGAAAATTTCACATAGTAAAAAAATTAAAGTTAAAAAAATAACTAGAAAAACAGTGTTCATTTAATAATTATAAAGTTTTACCTTTTTTACCTTTAATATTTCAGCGTAAAATCCCTAAAATTTTAATTTTTCTTTAATTGAGTTTTATTATTTGAATATATTTTTTTTTCAAAGTATTTTAATTTTATCAAGAAAATTGCTTGAATTTATTCAAAAGAATTAAATTTTCTTTTTTTTTTAATTTATTTTATATTTAATGTATTTTATATTAAGACTTATTTTCACATTTTTTTAAAATCTCTTTAAAATATAAAAATCTATTTTAATTAATAAATTGTTGTTCATTGGCTTTAAAAAAATCAAAAAAATCTACTAGGAGGTCACCTATTGTAGCTCATTGCACATAAAACATAGAAAAATACTAAAAAAGAAATACAGTTTAATTTTTAGGTCAAAATAAGAGTTAAGATTACAGACAGAAAAAGCTGTAAAAGAAAAATTTTATTAATAAATCTTCATGTTCAATGATTGTTGACTAGACCGGAAGGCATCGTATCGGTTCTTGAAATTGTTTCTGAACTATGTTAAGGATCATTATCTTTGAGTTTAGATTAAAACTTTGGGTGCCAAAAGGAAGTAAATAATAATTTTTATGTTATAGATTGGCTTTTCAAAGAGTCATAGAAAATAGCTGATAATATTTTAAAAGAAGAAGGACCAAAAATATCAAAATTCTATTTAAAAAAAGACTTTGAATTCTTAAAATAATTATATTAATCTGCTGTTTTCAATACAATTACATAATAATACAATTTTAAAATACTGCCTTCTGATGTTTTTTTTTATAAGTTAATTATCATAAAATTTTGTCAAATTACGGAAATAAACGTAAATTATCATAAAATTATTGTATCAAATCACCACTTTAAATATTTAAGAAGGATCAACACGATTTTAATATTTTAAAATTGTTTTAATGCAATTATTTCTTTCGTCGTTTCGTTTTATCGTTCAATTAAAATTTTTATTAAAGATCATTGATCTTGATTAACAATTAATTGAAATAAATTAGTTTAGTTTCTAATAGAAACTTAATTTAACTTAATTAAAAAAAAATCTAAACATTAAAATCATGATTCAAGATAATAATATTTCAATATGGTACAATAATTGCTATTATCGTAATAAAATCGATGCGGACTTAAATAAATACAGAGAAAATAAAATTGAACATGTTTTTTTAAAAAAATTGATTAAATATTGCTTAAAGATCAAACAGAACGTTAATTTCCAATATCTATACTTTGCTGTTTCAGTTTTTTTGAGACTTATATGTATTTTTGTAATATTATTTATTTTGAGAGTAATGGTTTATGAAACAGATTCGTGGACTCCTTTGATTAATTTGATTTTTTGTTTTGGAATTCTAGTTGATTTGGTGTACTTTTTGATTCGAAAAAAAGAACACATGGGGTAAAAGTAATTTGTCTTTTATTTTGATAGAAAATTCATTTTTAACTTTTATTTAGTGTGAATTTCTTTTTATTTTCTTACAGCCTTGGAATGATACCTGCTTTATGGTTGCAGCATGAAATAATGACAAGTATTTTAGAAAAATATTCCAAAAAAAATGTAAATGTAATATTTTAATTTTTTATTTAAAATTATTATCAATAGAAACATATTTATGAATCCAAAGAATTAAAAATCAAAGATGAATAGCGTGATTACAGTATTTCAACAAAATGCGGAGAATTATTAAAAAACATGCTTTTTAAAGAAATTAAGAAAAAAAAATTTTATATTAAATTTTATTTAAATTTTATATATTTTAACTCATTTAGTGAAGAAAGTGTAAGCAAAGGATAGAAGGGACACATAAATTATTTTTTTTTATAGATTTATTTTTATGTTTTATTCTCTTCTTTAATCAAGTAGCATGTTTTCAGTCGTTAACTTATTTTTAAATTCTTATCGCAAAATTATAATATAATTTTAGTTTTTTTACGCAATCTTACAAGTCCTTACTTAAAATAATGATTTAAAACACTTAAATGATAATGGGCAATTAGCTTTTATATAAAATAAGTTGAAATAAGTTTTTTGTTGATTCCTATGAAAATGGAAATGTGCTGATAAAGTATATAAATTTTTTTTTTTATTGTGTTCAATGTTTTACTTCCTGAAAAACTTTCCTAAAACTTTTGGCAAATTGAAGTGTATGATCAAATTTAAATATTAATGCTCAAAATTAATCATTGAAAGAAGGTTTTAAAGTAAATTTAAGATATTAAATTTTTTGCAGAATCATATTTTCGAAGGAAACATTCGATTTAAAACTGAATTTTTTATATCTGCAAATCTTTGCCAAAATTTTAGCCTGAAGAAGAGACATAGGTCTACGAAACCGGTCGTATTTTATTTGAAAATATTTTATAAATCGTCTTTTAATTTAATTGTTTTTGTTCTTTTTTATCATTGAACGCTTGAAACATAGCACCGGGCTAAAATGCAATTTCGTGTCGCCTTTTTAAGTTTAATTGACTATCTATGCAAATATTCAGATTAGATTAATTTTAATACTCAAAATTTCAAGGGTTTTAAAACACATCATGGAAGCCATTTAGATTTTTTAAAACAAGCAAATGAGGAAGACATTTTTATTGATAATTTGATCCAGAGTTTTATTAAATTAATATCAAAATTTTATGATGAAGTTCTATCTATTGAGCATAACTTTTTTCAAAATAAAGATTATGAGAAATTGTTCAAAATTCTTGATGCGTTTTCAAATGATGATTTTATTTTACAAAATTCTAAGCCAAGTTTCTATGAATTTTTAATTTTTATTTTAAAAATATAATCTTAATCAAAACAAAATCAAATTACATTATTTCTCACTATTGAAATTCTTTTTAAATAAAAGATAAAAGAATCTTGAGAAAAAAAAACAAAAATTAAGAAAGAATTCCAATTAAATTTTTTCTTTTGAATTTTAATATTTTGTTTTAATACTTTATTCAGTATCTTAATTTTCATTAAATTAACTTAATGAAAAAAAATTGTAAAGCTTGATGGAAAGTAAAGCATTATAGAGAATAACAATGATAAAAAAATATATTTTCAAAATCAGTACATCAAATTATATAAAAAGTGAGTTTTTATGATGAATTTTCTTAAAATATAATTGTTAAGAAATCTTAATTAATTCTTCGCTTTTTGTTCTCAACTGTACTTATTCTAACAATAATTAAGAATTTTTTCCCAGTACCCAATTTCTTAAATATTTTCTACTTATTTCGATTTTAAAAAGAAAATTAATAATTTTAATTTAAAAATTGTGGTATCCATACAAAATTCGCGTTTTAATAATACAATTATTTAAAAATTTTTGTTTTAGACAATTGCAAAATATTCATCTGATCATCAGTTTCACCAAACAAAATTCTTTGAATTCATTCTTTACGGCACACTTTTTGTTGTAAGAACATGTTTACCTCGAAAGCAAAATTGGAATTTTAGATTAACATTAGATCTAATGCTTAATGATATAACTTACGTTACAGATTCTTTAGATTTTTCAAAAATTTTATTTGACGATACCCGAAAGATAACAGACAGCACTTATAAAAAATTGGTTCTATGGACTTTGGCTTTTACATCAAGCTTTTTTTGCTTCAATTTAGTTTACAGGCCACGCAAGACCCATGTTAAATTTATTTACCATAAGAGACTCAATAAACTAGAAGAACTGGAACTAAGATTAGCTTATGATCCATTTATTAGATATGTATTACCAAATATATTATATGAAATACCTATGACTATTGCACGTCTTGTTATTTTTTATAGTTATAGACCAGTGGGCTGGGAAAATTTCAGTTTTTTAATCAAAAACATTTTTTCGGTTTTTTTAACAATGACTGCATATTTTGAGATAAAGACAGTGAAAAAAGACGAAGTTTTTTTTTCTACCACAACTTATGATGATTTGGTTTAATAAAATATACTTCAGATTTAAACTAAATTAAATAAATTCAAATAAAAGTTTTAATTAATAATCTTAATAAAAAATTTTGAGAGACTAAATTTTTTTTTTTATTCTATTATTTATTAATTAAAAATTTAATTTTTTCTCATTTATTTCTTTTTTGTTTTTATTCATTAAAAAAAATTTTTGTGGAAATTTTTTGTAATTCATTTTTTTAAGTGTCAAATCAATCTTGATTAAAAAGATTCTTTATTTGGCACTATATTAGCTATTCCAAAAATTTACTTCTCTCAAATCACGAAAATGAAGAATTTAATTAACTTAATAATTAAAACAAGCATCAAAAAAATATGATTATTGAAATTCAGTACAGAGGTATAGAAAAAAATGTAATCACTCTTTTCTAGAAAAAAATTAGTTATTAAATTTCAATTAATTCAAACTTGGTGAATTTTAGAGATTTTTCAAATCGTTACCAGATTTCGACATCTGATGCAACTAAGCATGTTGCACCATGCTGCATTTACATAACTAATTTTGAGCTTATTGAAAAAATAAGCATTTAGATATTTTATCATTTTGTTCTGTTCTTTTGTTATGATATTCTCAAAAACAAAAAATTAAATTTCCTAAGATTTAATTGAAATTTTTTTTTTATCTAATTCGAGCATTAAATTTTTTCGACATTTTTGAATTTTTTTCCCAATAAATACATTTTTTAATGCTTACTTACACAGTTAATTATATTGAAACACCGATGATCATTGGTGACAATTCAAAATTCCATGATATTTTAGATAGGAAAGCGAAAAGATTGAACCAACTAATAAATTTTCTAAGCAATTATTAAAAAATTTTCTTAAAAAATTATCGATGATTTATTGAAAAAAAAACGTTGAAAAATGATGCAAATAATTGTAATATGGCGAGTACTGACACCTTCACATATGAAGATAATTTCTTTCTGATGAAATGTACCACCAACTTTGAGTAACGATTTACAAATGAATTCAAGATGGCTTGAAGAAGCACATCATTTAAGCATTAGCTCAATTCCACTGTAATTCTCTTTACATAGACGCAATTATCTTCAATTTTACCCACTAAACCAACATGATTTATGCATTTTATTTTAAAAATAATATAAAAAAACCTTCTTACTTATTCATTTTTAGTTGAAATTTAAAGATTTTAAAGAATAATTTTTTCGTTCTAAAATTCAGATTGATGAAAAATTATTTACGGATTCACATCAAAATTAATGCAGTACCCATTTATAGAATAAATTATTTAAAAAAAAAGATTTGAAATTGAAAATTAAAAAAAGAATTAAATTTTATAATAAATGTTTTTTTAATTATCCTATTAAAAATTGATAAGATTCCAAGCTTGCTGAATTTTAAAATTTAAAAATTTTTTTATTAATATCATTTTATGCAGTAGAATTAAAAAAATTTAATGAGAAAAATATTTAGCAACCCATTAATTGATTTAAATCGAGAAATGAGATTTCTATTTAATATATTTTGAATAGTAGAATTTTAAGAGTGATTTCAATCAAAATTTAGATATAGATATATATAGTTATTTTTTATCACGTTTATCCAACAGATTGTTTAGATTAAAAAATTGGAATATTCTTGACTAAAATAATGCATTAAACTTGACTTCGAGGTTTTATATTTATTTTAAGCTGAGATATTCGCAATTAACATTATGGTTTATTAAAAGCCAAGCTGTAGAATTAACTTCCAATTGAGAAAAAATTCTCCGAAGCCAAGGTGAAAAAAATATTCGAAAGTAATAAATAAATAATCAATTTAAAATAGATAAATCATGCCATTGCTGAATTAAGAATTGCCAGAAAATCTCAACTACATGCCACCAAATTCGTTATAATTTATGTCAGCTCATTTAAATCGCTGATAAAATTAATTTGAATAAAAATTTTTGATTAAACCAAGTCTTAAGTTCAACATTTGTTCTGAGACAATGGTAAATTGCTATTTTTGATTAATAAGATATCTGCCATAATTAAATTTTACCATAGTCAAATTCGATATCATGTTTTTTCTCAATAAATGATAACTTTTAATAAACACGCTTTCAATTGTAATTTATAAAATTTGGTAAACTTTTTGAGCAAATAGAATCGAATAATCATGAAAAATATGTATAATATTCTATTATTTTCTAATCTAATAATCTAACAGCAATCGTAGGAAGATCTAGTGTATAAATACTCAAGCTCAGCGCAGAGTTTATATAAAAATAAAAAGTTACAAAATAAAAAAAATTTCAAATTTAGGCAGCAATTTTATTCAAATAAATCATTTGATCGAATAAATTGTGCCTCTCCTTTTTCTAAATATAAGCAGATTTTTAGGATTTATTAGGCTGCAAAAATCTAGATTAAGATAAATAAACAGAAAATGTTATGCCTATAATTTTAGACTCTTAAGCTTAAAAGAGAACATAAATTGTGATATTTTTATGTTTTAATTTATAAAAATAAAGAAAAATTATATTAATTAAGCAAATAAATAAATACTGGTATCGGTTAATATATTTTTTAATAGATTTAACTTAATATTTTTTCATTGAAATGCCATTCAAACCGCCAGAAATTTTTCGTTGTCCCAAGTGCAGCAAAGCCGTTTATGCTGCCGAAGAAGTACTTGGTGCTGGTCAAAAATGGCACAAAATGTGCTTCACTTGCGGTGGGTCTTATTTGTAGTTTATTGCTTATTCTGGTTATTTTAAATTTTATAAAGGTTTGTGTAAAAAAATGTTAGAATCAACTACTGTAGCTGAACATGAAGGTCTAGTTTATTGTAAACAATGCTATGGTCGAAAATTTGGCCCAAAAGGCTACGGATTTGGAGGTGGTGCCGGATGCTTAAGCACGGATAGTGGTGAACACTTGGGAAATAAAGAAACTGCAATGGGGTATTTTTTTTAACTTTAATTTAAACATTCTAATTTTTTGTAAAAAAGCAATAAACCAAATTATCCAGCCCCACCTGGTAGTCAATAAAAAATTAATTGAACAAAAGCCTTTGAAAGAATGGTTTTGACTAATTCGGATAGTTGATTTAATTTTTTTTAATTTTTTATGGAGTTTATTTGGATCTATAAATTAATTTATCTCAAAATAAAAAATGTTGAAAATTCCTTGGTCATTTAATTTACTAATTGAATAAGTTTTGCTAATATTCTTTTTTTCTGAAACAAAATAAAAATTTAGTTTTAATGGCATCAATTAATTTTACAGTGGATAATTGAAGAGTTTAGAAGACATCAGAGTTGTCTTGCCTTTAAATCATTAGCTCAACTTTTAACTCAAAAGAATGACTTTTTTTAAATATCATTCTAGATAAATTTTCATTTTTATTTTCCTCAGGTTTTTTAATTTATTCATATTGTAATAATAATAATACTACTAATAATAATAACAATTTATATTAAATAAACTAACGAAAGAAAATCCAATTTTAATTATTTGTAAAAAATTTTCTTATTATTATTTATTATTAATTAATCTGTGACGAGTTAAATACTCGCGTAGCCAGGTACATCATGTACCGAGCTATGACAGATAAGTTCGCTTCGAAATTCGGCACATAAAGAATTTTTAAGTCTCAGTTTATCGTATTGATTTTTGAATGAATTGATTGTTCGTGCATCCGTAACCTCACTTGGTAATTCATTCCAAGTAGTTGCAGTTCGATTGGAAAAAAAAATTGTGCCTAGCAGAACAGTTTTTGACTAGTTGTCGATAGAGTTTTTGTCCCGATCTTGTTGATCCTGCAGGGCTAGTTGAGTTAGAAGCTAGTGTATAACAAATCGGATGATACCATATGATGCGGTTAAAATTATTTTTAAACTTGTAAAGTTGTATCAAGTCACCTCTTTTTCTCCTCTCTTCGAGAGTTGTTAGTTTTAATATTTCCAAACGCTCTTTATAACTTTTATTTCTTAATTGTGGAATACTTTTTGTTGCTCTCCGTTGAACCTTTTCTAACAATTTAATGTCTTGCCTTTTACAAGGGTTCCACGCAACAACTGCATATTCTAAGAGCGGTCGAACGTGAGTTATGTAGAGGATCTTAAATGTTTGAACATTCCAATTAGTAAACGTTCGTTTCAATTTTCCCAGCATTAAGTTCGCTCTCAGAACTATATTCTTAATATGATCATCCCATTTAAGCTTGTTGTTTATGGTAATACCGATATTATTGTGTGTGTTTGATTATCATTATCAGAGATGGTGACTCAAAAATTTGACTCAAGTCTGACTTAAGTCATTTTTTTTTGACTTGAGTCGATTCATTTTTTTTTGGTAAAATTGACTTTGACTTGAGTCAAAATTGACTTTAAGTCAAAAAAAAAAGGCCGACTCAGACTCGATTCAAGTCATTTGACTTAACATGACTCGAAAATTATTTAAGTTTCTTGAAATTATTTGTGTGCAAATTTAATATATAAAGATATTTCTTATACATATACGTTTTTTTTTAATGCTAAACCTCTGTTATAACTAAAGTAGCTACACATTTTATATCTTGGTTAAATGAATGAGTAATAAATAAATGAAAAATAATAACTTTTTTAAATTCTCTACAAACAAAAGATATAATAGGAGCTAATTGAAAATTTTTGTCATCGCTCTGTTTTCTTAATTGATTTCACAATAATTAGTTAGATTTTAGTTTGAGTGAATCTTCTAATTGATACATTTTTCTAATCCTTTTTTTTCAGAGTTGATTCTTCAAAGAGTCCTCAAATAAATACATCTGGTAAAATTTCTCTCCCATTCACTTCAAATATTCTACCGTCAAAGTATCAAGCAGAAATCGATTCATTAACATTCCCAACTATTTTAAATTGTTATCATTTTGATTTAATTGAAGATTACAAACAAAATGAAATAATTGCTTATTTATATTTCAATTTTTAGAAAAAATTGCGTAATTATATTTCAAATTTTTACATGCTTAATTATTGAGTTTAAATTAGACAACGAAATTTCAAAATTTCAAAAAAGTTAAATAGAAAAAAAACTTGCCAACTCCTTTTATCAAAATTTATTAGAAAATAATAAAAAATTTTAAAAAACGAGCTTTTTTTGCAATTTTATTTTTACCAATTTTTACATAAAATTACGTAAAAATACGTACATTCACTTTTTGTAACAAAGTAATTTTACGTTAATTTGCGTAAAATTGTCAGAAATCCACTTGTCAAATCGTCACTGTATAATAAAAATTATATTATTTAAAATAATTGATTTTCTGCTTCGCTTGAGTTCACAAATTTAAACTTAAATTGATGGTGCCAAAACATAAGATTTTAAGTCCTGTTAATGGTTTGAAAATAGAAATTGAATTTAAAGAAAAAAATTTTAAGAAATTCGGTACAAAATGATAAAAAATCGAATAAATTTTTTTGCTAAAAGTTCAAAATTAGCTCCATTGATGCAACATGGTGCAACATTTAAAGTTGCATAAACAATTAAGGTCTGCTAAATTTTTCAAATGAAGAAATTAGATTTCAATATATTCGAGGGTGGCGCATTTTGCAGAGATTTTGCGCATCATTAGCAAACTTTGAGAGTTGATGCAATTTTGAATGTTGCACCATGTTGCATTCACAGAACTAATTTCGAACTTTTGGAAAATAAATTACTCATTTTTTATCATTATCTGTAATGAGATTTCTCCAAAAAAAGGTTAAAAGTCTCATACAACGGTGAGAAAACCGCCTTTTAACATAAAAGATAGACAATAAAGATAAAAGTGGTATAAACAGAGACTTAATTGGACAGTTAATGGTCGGTACAGAGTTATCTTCAGTGACGAGTCCAATTTTGAGATCCTTAATCTTAAATTAAGAATAATTGTAAAAAGGTTTACAAATGAGAAGCTTCATCCGAAGTTCTGTATACCAAGGTTACAAAATGGTGGAGGTTCAGCCGGTAAATGGGGATGCATTTCTTACAAAGGCATAAAATTATGCAACATTTTTACAGGACGAATTAATCAGTTTGTCTACAAAAACACCTTGAAAAAAAATCTTTTACCATCTGTTGAACTCCTATTTGAGCCAGACCACCCTTGGATTTTTCAGCAAGATGGCGTTTTGGCGCATACTGCTTATTCAGTAAGCGAATGGCTCAAAGAACAGAACATTGAGGCTCTGTCATGGTGTGTCCGTTCACCAGATCTCAACCCAATTGAGAACTTATGGTCATACATTGATGCCAAATTGGTAGACACTAAAGTAACTTCTATTGAGCATTCAAAAAAGGTTTTACACAAATAGTGGCTAAAAATGCCAACTGAGTACGTACTAAATTAAGTGAATAAAAAATTAAAAAGTATATTTATGCTAAAAAGAGTTTTGACTTGTCACACCAAAGGCGGTTATTTCAAATATTAAATCGTAAAATTTCTAAACTTTTGAACCTTATTTTTCTTAAATTAATTTTATCCATTTCACATAATTTTTTTTTGGTTTTATGATTTTTGATTGATGACAAAGAAATTAAAAAAAAAAGCTGCTTTTTTATAATTTTATATATTGTAAGCGTAAAAAATTATTTTGTTGACAAAAAAAAATTTCTAAACTTTTGCAACATACTGTATAATAGTAGTAGTAGTAGTAGTATTGAAAGCTGTGACACAGGCGAACCTGTGTGAACGTAGTTTATAAGGCTACATTATATCAGCTAAATCCTTATCTGCTATGCCAATTACTAAATCTGATATACCGATCTCCTAAGACTTCCCGACGCCATGTGTGCATCAAGTTCCGACTTGAAACCGTTTACTGTAACCGCATTTACTACATAGGATGGAAGTAAATTCCAGGTGGTTGCAGTCCTGTTAGGCAAGAATTTCCCTCTTATATTGCAATTCCCACAGATCTCCTTAGCAATTTGGTGTGTATGAGAGCTACCTACATTCCCCCTTCCTATAGTCATCCCCAGGTCCACCTCCTCTAACCCCTTGGATACTTTATATAGTTGTACTAAGTCACCCCTTTTTCTCCTTAATTCCAGGTCAGTGTAACCCAACCTCTTTAACCTTTCCCCATATTCCAGTCCTTTTAGCTCCACCACCATTCCTGTAGCTCTCCTCTGAACTCCCTCTATCTTCCTTATCTCCCTTTTATTCAACGTGTTCCACACCAATGATGCAAACTCTAAATGTGGCCTCACAAAAGTAGGATATAACCTCTTAAAAAGATTTATGTTAAAATATCTAAACGTTTTTCTAATTCTACCTAACACCCAACTCGCCTTATTAACCGCTGCCTCCACCTGTGCCGAACACTTTCCATCGGCCGTGACCATAATTCCCAAATCCTTCTCCACTTCCGTTGTTTCCAGTTCAAATCTATCACCATCCCCCTCAATCCAATACTTGTCCCTAGGATTATTTTTTCCAAAGTGCATGATTTTACATTTTGGGCCGTTCAAACTCATTGACCATGTCTTACACCATTCCACAGTATTATTAATATCCAACTGAAGTCCGTTATTTAAGCCTAATTTATTTACTGCTATCACCTTATTGTCATCCGCATACATCTCACATTCATTTTCTAAACATTCTGGCAAATCGTTAATGTATACTACAAATAAAAACGGACCCAATACTGACCCTTGTGGCACAGAACTAGTCACCTCCTCCCAATTTGATTCAACATCACCCAGAACAACACATTGCTTCCTTCCTTTTAAGAAAGCCTCCACCCAACTCAGCATACTACCTCTCACACCATACGCCTCCAGTTTGTATATCAGCTTCTTATGTGATACCTTGTCAAATGCTTTTGAAAAATCTGTGTATAATACATCAACCGTATTTCCATCTAGTATATTCCTCGAAACCATATTTTGACACACCAATAGGTTGGTCACACACGCCCTCCTTTTAACAAACCCATGTTGTTGTCTTGAAATTAAATTGTTTTGATAAAAATATCCCATCAATACATCCCTAACTATGCCCTCCATCACTTTGCAGCACACTGACGTTAAAGACACCGGCCTGTAATTCACTGCCTCCAGTTTGCTCCCCTTCTTAAATAACGGTGTAATATTTGCCATCCCCCATTCTTCTGGAACCTCACCCTCACTATATGACTTCTTAAATATAATTTCTAATGCCTTAGCCCATTCCTTAGCACAACTTTTAAGTACCATCTGTGATACCTTGTCCCTTCCCATTGCCTTAGCACCATCTAGTCTCTCCAGTCTCTTCACTATACCATCCAATCCAAGCATTTCTTCAACATACCCTTCAAATATATAAAATATATAATATATAAGAATATTGATTTAAAATTTCTTTTTGGGAGTAAAAAGGGTTATTTTATAACACCATTTGATTAACTAATAGTAATAATTTTTGAGACTGCATTTGAAAATTTATACTAAGTAATTGATAATTTATAAATCAGCTAACTAATTTTTAAATACATCATGACCAAGTCACAAATATATATATAAACGATTAATTATAACCTTAAAATGATGCACATTTTTAAAATAATTATAATTTTTTTAATGATTTTCTCAAAAGTATTAAAGAGATAATTTATTGATACAATCTTACTTAATATTAATAGTAATTTTCAATTTTTATAAAATATAATCAAAAAAGCAGGCCTATAAAAGTTTTTGATTTTCATTAAAAGCGAAATTGTAAAATATGTTTAAACTGACACAAAAAATTAGTTTTTCTTTCAATTAAAAATTATTAAAAAGGCTATGATGCTTTTTTACTCCAATTTACTTAAATAAACATTAGAAAAATCTTAAAAAAATCCAAAAAACGCAGCTTTCTTCTATGATAACAAAAATTAATAAATTTTTCTATAAAATCTTATTTAAAAGCTATCAATCAATCATTGAAGCTTTGAGAAACCGATTGATATTTTCTAATAATTTAATTTCTATCCATATAATGATAAGATTTTTTGAAATAAAATATAAATTCGTAGTTCTCTCGATTAACTACAGAATTAAATTTAAGACAAAAGCATATTTTGTTTCTACTCAAATAATTTTATCGGCAAATGACTGATCAGAAATTATGGTTATGAACTCATGAATAGTAAAATGGAATAAGTTAGTGTATCGGGTTAAATAACTTATTCTAATTAAAGGAATTAAATTTTGAATTGTATTATTCCATTTATTTTATCTGCTGGTATTGAGTAAGATAAAACTTGAATAAATTAAACTAATCTTAAAAATTTACAATTATTCGATTAGTATTTAAATATTGAGATTCTAGAATTATATTTCGTTATACTTAACTCTTAATTTCACCTTAGTTTCCTTTTTTCTTTCGCTAAATCATACTAAATTTTCTCTTAACAGTAAATATTCTACAATTACTTATAATGCCATTCAAAGCACCAGAAATTTTTCGTTGCCCCAAGTGCAGCAAAGCCGTTTATGCTGCCGAAGAAGTACTTGGTGCTGGTCAAAAATGGCACAAAATGTGCTTCACTTGCGGTGGGTCTTATTTGTAGTTTATTGCTTATTCTGGTTATTTTAAATTTTATAAAGGTTTGTGTAAAAAAATGCTAGAATCAACTACTGTAGCTGAACATGAAGGTCTAGTTTACTGTAAACAATGCTATGGTCGAAAATTCGGTCCAAAAGGCTATGGATTCGGAGGTGGTGCTGGATGCTTAAGCATGGATAGCGGTGAACACTTGGGAAATAAAGAAACTGCAATGAGGTAACTTACCTAGTTGAATTTTAATTAAGATTAATATTTTTATTTTAGCAATAAACCAAATTATGCGGCTCCACCTGGCAGTCAATAACAAAATTATTTGGATATTGCTTACTGCTTGCTGAATAATTGATTAGTTCGCACTAGACATTTATATTTGATTTTTTTACATTTTAAATAAATTAAAAATATTATTTCTTTTTTTTAATTGAAACTTTTTTTTAATAAATTTTAATATTCCTCATAAAATAAAAATTATTTATTTTAAATTTGTCAACTTGCTTAATTATTGAATTAAGATTTTTTGAGGCCAATTTTTTAAAACTAATATTAACTTTTATTTTGACCTAAAAATTTAAACAGTATTTCTTTTTTTCAGTAGTTTTCTATGTGTTATGTGCAATGAGCTACCATAGGTGACTTTCTAGTAGGCCACCTCCGCAAGCTAGTCTTGATGTAGCTTATATATATTATTATTATTATTAATAAGAAAATTTTTCAAAAGTAAGAATCTATATAATCTGATCATAACATGAAAAATAAGTCTCGGGAATTTTTCCATAAGGTTAGAAAAAAAGTTAGTAATAGAAATAGAAAATAGTTAATAAATAAAATTTGTAAAGCTTAGATTTCTCTTTCTAAATAACCAGAGTTGTTTAAAAGTCACAAGTCTCAAGTCAAGTCCAAGTCAAGACTTTTTTTTTTAATTTTTATTCAAAAGTCCAAGTCCAGGCTTTAAAATTTTGAATACTGAAGAATAAATTTATGCTAAAATTGCAAGAAAATTCTGTGAATGGCAAATCTATTGCATTAGACAATCCAAAAGTATTTGTGATATTAAGCCTAATCAAGCAAATTAAAAAAAAAGTCTGGACTTGGACTTTGAAAAAATAAATAAAAAGTCTGGACTTGGACTTTTTTTGGGACTTTTAAACAACTCTGTAAATAACTTGGCATTCATTATTTTAAAATGCAGTAGTTTGAAAAATTCCAGTCTTGATACGCTATTCAAATTTTTGTTTGATAAAATCTTCAAAAATATAAATTCATCTAAATTTTGCAAAAATCTTTTTATTAAGAATTTTTTAACTTTTAAAGCAATCAAAAAATATTTTAAATTTTCAAGCTTAGTGAATTTTTTTTAAAAGCAAATTTTTTTGTCCACAATCCGAAAAAGAACCTATCTCTCAGAATTTTTTTTAAGTCACAAGTCTAAATTGTAAAATCTTGCATGCATAAAAACAAATGAATTAATAATGTTACTTCTTTGGTTAAGCTTTGACAGAAAGCATGACCATTTTGAAAATTTTCTGTTAAGATGTTTTTTTTGACTAGTTTTTAATGCTTTTATTGACTCATTAATGACAGTTTGGAATAAGCTATTCCATGCATTAATAACTAGATTTTATAAGAAAGGAAGAGGAAAGGAAGAGGAAAGGAAGAGGAAAGGAAGAGGAAAGGAAGAGGAAAGGAAGAGGAAAGGAAGAGGAAAGGAAGAGGAAGGAAGAGGAAAGGAAGAGGAAAGGAAGAGGAAAGGAAGAGGAAAGGAAGAGGAAAGGAAGAGGAAAGGAAGAGGAAAGGAAGAGGAAGAAGGAGGAAGGAAGAGGAAAGGAAGAGGAAAGGAAGGGAAAGGAAGAGGAAAGGAAGAGGAAAGGAAGAGGAAAGGAAGAGGAAAGGAAGAGGAAAGGAAGAGGAAAGGAAGAGGAAAGGAAGAGGAAAGGAAGAGGAAAGGAAGAGGAAAGGAAGAGGAAAGGAAGAGGAAAGGAAGAGGAAAGGAAGAGGAAAGGAAGAGGAAAGGAAGAGGAAAGGAAGAGGAAAGGAAGAGGAAAGGAAGAGGAAAGGAAGAGGAAAGGAAGAGGAAAGGAAGAGGAAAGGAAGAGGAAAGGAAGAGGAAAGGAAGAGGAAGGAAGAGGAAAGGAAGAGGAAAGGAAGAGGAAAGGAAGAGGAAAGGAAAGAAATCGATGAAGTTAGTTTTAGGATGTACTGTAACACTAATAAAAACTAAATAGATTATTGTCCCTAGAAAAACTAATAATATAAAAAAAAATATAAAAACATATAAATGAAATAGTAATAATAACGATTCCTAAAAAATTAACTCGGTGCTTCTAGATCAGCCTTTCCCCATTGATTGACAACCAACCATCCAGTCTGGCTTTAAATTTGTTTACACTATTCGCTTCAACAATGCAGTTTGGCAACATATTCCACCAGCCAGACACTCTATTTGAAAAAAGTGCATTCTTGCGCTTACGCTCTTACGATAATCATTTATTTCCCTGGATGTGAAACTTTGTGGTCTTACTTTTTTTATATGACCTCTTGTCCCTGCCGCTGGGCCCACTATATCTAAACTTGTCTTGAAAACTGGCTTACAGTTTAAATTCACATGCTCAAAACGGTTTAATATTTTATAAAATTGGATTAGATTCCTAGAGATAATAACTTAGATTCTTTAGAAAATAATCCAAAAAAAACGTTGAAATAGTAGACACAACTTTTGTTTTTTTTTAATAAGAAGAGCTTAGAAACTCTCACTGAAGCAACAACTCAATCACCAATGGTCCTAAAAAAAAACACAATTCAGCGAAACCAGATTTTGATTGTTTCCATAATAAATTGGTAAAAAAAATTAAATTTGGTACTTTAAATGTTGGAATCAACTTTTGGACTTAATTGACAACTTGAAACGATTCACAAAGCTAGAAAGGCAGCTGGTTTAAAGATGATTCCTATAAATACTTCTCCCACAAAAGATCCAAATATTTGACAGATATAATGGTCACTATCAAATAATTTATAGTGACCTAGTCACTATAATCATAACCCATAAGAAAAAAAATAAAGAGACTCTCAAGAGATCTCATTTAGAAATATAACGAGAAAAAACAGAGATCGTGAAAATATTCTTCTAAGATTCCAAGGAGATAATTGTTACGTTTTTCTCTTAGATATCTCTTCATTTTTAATTGTAGATTCTCGAAAAAATTTTTTTTAATAATTATTATAAATAAAACCAAATGAATTTAATGCATTAAAAGATTTGAATTTATTTTATCATTTTATTCAGTTTTTAAATAAAATTTTGAAAAAAAAAATGTTCATATTTCACAATCTTTAAGATTAATTAATTGATTCAGATAGTTTTTACAAATTTTAAAAAACAAATTAATTTAAACTTTTTCATTATTGCTATTTTAATTAAAAACGAATTGAAATTTTTTGAAAAAAAAAATACATTGAAAAAAATTATTAATTAAACATTATTTTAAGATTTTTAATAAAGAAATTTATTTTTTTCTGATTTTTGTGTCCCAATATTTTCTATTAGCAATTGTTACACATTCTTTCAAGGTTTGCTCAATTTTGTCGGGAGAAGGTTTAGCTTTATCTATTGCACAATCTAAATAAAAAGAACATGAAAAATCTGTTATCTTTTTTATTAATTGCTTACTTTTCAAAATTTCAACTCTTTCCGACTCAAGAGGATATCTTTTTGATTTGGTAGTTTGGCCAGGTAAAATTATTATACCATTTGTTCTTTCTTCTTCAAAAAAAAGAATTTCCATTAAGGAAGTGATATATTTATTCCAAGACGAAGAAGCAATGTCAAGCATGTTTTTGCCATTCCACATCTAAATAGCATAAATATTTTTTAAATTTTTTAATTTTAATTTAAACCCCAACAATATTTAATTAAATAAATTTCAAATTCGTTTTTGAATTTAAAAAAAAAATACACTTAACTATTATTTAATAATTCAAGTTTATTTTGATTTTATTACAAAACACAATTTGAAATTAATAAAATTTGAGTTATATTGTTAAAAATTTTTTTAAAATTACCACTTCTGTTGGCCAGACTTGGTTTTTTGTTTTTCTTTTGGTGTTTTCTAGCATTTCAACTAGAATTGATTTAAACTTATCTATTTTGAAATATAATAATTCAACTTCTTTTTTAACTTAAAAAATAAAAAATAAATTTTATTTTAAATTAATTTAATGAATACTTCAGTGCTTTCCCCTTCAGAGGTAAATGGTTGTTCATTTTCAATTTGTTCTTCATTGAGAAATGTCTCAAGAATAGACAGATTTTCATTCAAGCTTCTTTTATTCTCTAAATATATTTAATAATTTGGATAAAAGTTTACGTATTTAGGAATTATAAACAAAATTAAATATTTGTTGAAAAATTGTGATAGTAAACTTTGAGAAATTAAATTTAAAAAATAACTTTTTTGCATATTATTCACATTAAAAGATTCGTCTAAAATTTCAGACTCACTGGTTGATGATAAATATTCCCAAAGTTCCATTTTTTTTGCTTTTGAATGAGATTTAGTTTCACTTCCTGAAAATATTTTTAATTTATAAAAATATTTTTAAAAGTTTTTTCTATTGAATCGTGATAACTTTCAATCATCTTTTTAGCAACTTCAAGCATATCTCGGTTATCAATCGGTTCACAGAAAATTCTTGTTGAAAAAACGTATAATATAAGTAAGTTCCAATATGGAACTGGCAAAATTTCATTAGAACAGGAACAGAAACGAGAAATAAAAATTGTTTTAATTCAGATGACTTGTATTGAAGTTTAGAATCATATTGTTTAAATTTTCTGGAAAATTCGCTTGGAAATTTTATAGTTGAAAGAATTTTGTTTATTTGACATAGTTTGTCTCCTATTAAAGTTTAAAATATTTTTTCAATAAATTTCATTTTTAATAATAACAAATTACCAATAAAGCAATCTGAATTTTGATTTTCAAAATATTGTTTTAACAGCCATCTACAATGTCCCTGTAATATTAGATGCATTTAATCAAACGGAACCTGCTCATGAATTGCAATAACGTTAAAGAATGGTGATGGTCCTTTTATTCCAAATAAGTTTTCTTTTGCTCTTTTATCTGTCAAAAGGCTTAATTTTTCATAGTCCTTTGTAGTTTTTAATTTGAACTAAATGACAGTAGTAAACAAATGTAAGAAAAAAATGTGTCAATTAAGTAAAATTTATAATAATATCTTACATTTAATGGACAATAAATCATTTTCCTGGACACATTATCATATTCACCTGGATGAAAGCATGTTGCACAACCATATCTTCCATTAAATTGCTTTATATTTAAAGCGGAAGCCTTTGCTGGTAAGTCAGCTATCAAACTTTGACATCTAACTCTGAATTTTAACCCTAAAAAAATATTAAAATTTATAGTTAAAGTTTAATAAAAACTAGAAAAAATATACCTTTGAATTCAAGAGGAATATTAATTAACTCTGAAAGATTTTTCAGTGATTTTTCGAAAAAAAAATTGTAATCAGGTTTTTGTTTGTTTAACCAAAGGCCTTTAAATTTAATAATTAAAGTAAGTTAAATAATAAGTCATATTTTAGGGCAATGTGAAAATTTAGTACAAAAAATTAATGTACAAAAAGTAAAAACGCTATAATTTATTTTCTAAATAAGCAAAAATGGTCCTATAAAACGTACAATATTTAACAAATTTACAACAGAATTCAAAGATCTTCAAAAATACTGAAATTTTCTGTAAAATGCACACCACCAAAAAAATTTGATTAAAAAATGCAATAAATTGCAGAGTTTTTGCGGAGCTTTGAATTCGGTTGCACAAATTTGTACAGTTGTACATTTTATAGGACCATTTTTGCACAATTAGAAAATAAATTATAGCGTTTTTACTTTTTGTACTGTAATTTTTGTACCAAAATTTCACATTGTCATATTTTAGTTTAATATATTCTTCCATAATAGAAAATATTATAAAGGGAGATAAAAAAATACCAAGAATAATTAAACTATTAAAATTTTCTCTTGTCGATTGGTTCAGTTCAATGATAGTTGAAACTAGAGGCCATAAACAGTAATTTTTGGATCTGACCAAAGGACACCCATCAGTACTAAGATTTAGTGACAATGGAATCTCATTGCCACTTAAATTTTTAATGAATGATTTATACACGCTGCCATCTAAAGCTGATTTTATTAAGCCTTGACTTTTGTTTTTTTAGCAAGATGAAAACTTTCTTTTATTTGATTTAATTTTTCCGAGTCTTCTAAAATAGTAATTAATTGAGATTTTAAATTAAAACAAACCATCTTTGAGCATGGTTTTTGACATTGTTGACACAAAGCTATTTTCCCAAAAAAATTGTTATTGAATAAAATTGGAGGAGCCGAAATATTACAATATTGACATAATTCATAATACATCGATTCTTTGACATTGCTGAATTTTTTATTGAATGAATTGAATGTTTTCGGACAGGTATTAGGTTGTGGTAAAATGATTCTTATTAATTTTAATATATCATTAATTGCAATTTCGGCTAAATTATGACGAATTTTGATTAAAATAAAAACTAGAAGAAATTCTGATTTCTTTATATCAGCCTTTTCATACAAAGCTGTAGGTGAATCATCAATTTTATCTTCTGTCTCAGAAGATTGAGATTTATCACTAAGATCAGTAGTTGTTTTTGATAATTCGGACTCGGAAAAAATATCTTTGTTGCTTAAATCATCAGCACATAAATTATTATCTGAGTGAAAATCTAATAATTATCAATATTAAAAAAATATTAAGAAAAAATTAATAAGTTTTACCAAGAATGTTTTGATCGTCTATTTCTTTAACAGGTAATTTATTTTGATTTATTTCTAATTTTCGTTCGTCATTTTCCGAAGAGCTACTAGATGATGATTTTCTTCTAAAAGAAAGCTTTTTGAGACGATCCCGGTATCGTTTTTGGCGAGCTTTATTTTATTCATTCACTCCTTGATTATGTTTGATTTTCTTTTTCAGGTATAAATTATCTTCGGAAGATTCATCTTCAAAAATTTTCTTTTTTTTTCAAAAAAGTCAATGGCGATTCTGACATTTTTAAAAACCAAATTTTTTTAGGCAAAGTCGATTTTTAATATTTTTTCTATTTGCTTTTTTTGTACAAAATTTTTAAATGCGCGATTTCATTGCATTGCAATTTACACAGTCTTTAGCCTTTTAAAACTTTAAAATTTCAATTTTATATTGCAATGCAATGCAATAAAATGACTCATTTAAAATTTTGAGCAAAAAGAACAACTTGAAAATTCATCAGAAATTTCACATTGCCATTTCGGATTTAATTTCTTCGACAAATTATTATATTATTATCCACATATAGCCTATAAAATTGGAGCCAATAGCAAGATTTTATTGTCGCTTCACTTTAAAATGTTTTTCAAGAACCGCTCCACAATTATAAAGTTCAATAAAGCTGCTTATTAGCTTCTCCATTCTTTTGTAATTTTCCGATACGATTGTTAAATGAAATAATTAGGATTCTGGTATAATTTCGGAAAATTAAAAAAGAAGAGAGAAATTAAAAAACAACCATAACAAAAACACATTTTTAATATTGAATGAAGTTGCTTTTAACCCATCCCTTCTTTTGTAATTTTCCGATTAGAAATTCAATGAAATAAATTTTGAATACTACTCAAATAAATTAGTTTAACTTTACATTAAAGGCCACTATGAATATAATAAAAAAATCACTTTTTAGTACAGAAAAACAAATTGTTTACAAGCACTTTTTATTATTATTTATACTTTTTATGTTTTGTTTTTTTTTATTCTTTTTAAAATAAAATTTAAAATTTACTCCTTAATGAGAAAAATAGTGAAATACTGAACTCATCTTAAAATAAAATACACAATAGAAAAACAAATAAATAATGAATAAAAAATTACATTTAATTAGATATAGTATCATATTTTTTTTTATTAATGATTCATCTAGTTAACCAAAATCACCTCATTATAAAACATTTTTTTTCTTTAGGAGATCTTAAGGTTACCTATCGATAATAAAAATAACATTACGAGACAAAAAAATACACCCTGACAAATTTTTTCAATGAAATTTCTCTTAAGGATCTTTGAAAGATATTTTATAATTTTTTTCTTTTAATATCTCTAAGAGATCGCCTACGAGAATTTTACATGGGAAATCATCATCATCATCATCCAAATAAGTATTGTCTTATTAAGATGACCAGTTGACTAAGTAAAATTGAAAATTTTGGTAAACCCAGCAGTGACCAATTAACGTCACTAAAAAATGAAAGTATCATAAGCATTTGTACTTCAAAAATATAATCAAGTCAATCAAGGTAATACATAACAATAACAATAGAGTTGATACGAGAGTATTGCAGAAGGCTATATAAGTACTACTAATGGATTCGAATAGAAGGAACTAACAGACTTATCAAATATTATGGCAAAGCTAGACAGCCATAAAGTTTGAGGTAAATATTAAAAATTTTAAAAAGAAAAGACTGGACTTTTAGATAAATTTGGCTTGATTGTAATTTACAAAAAGTAAGCTTTTAAATTAACAGTACTCGGTACAACAAATTTTGGTCAAAAAATGATTTTTGGAATAGTGTTGATGCGTTCATTAGCTGGAATGATGAAGTGAATTAATGTGATTGGTAACCAAGTATTTGTATTTGTGTGTATTATTATGACAGAAGTCGATCATAAAGAAAAAATGATTGATAAAAATTTTATTTTTATATTTTATCTTTTTTAATTTATCTATAAATAAATGACAATTGACTTTTTTTAAAAAACATAATTTTTTACTAAACACATTTTTTTTATCAATTTGTATTTAAGAAAATATCTTCTAAATAAGCAAAATATCTTCTGCAAAAAAATCAACCGTATTTTAATACATTTTCATAAGAAAATTTTTTAGTGAAGAATGCTTTTTTTTTTCTAGGATTTATTTTTTCTTCTGATCTTAAGAAAAAATAAATCCTTACATCGATACATAATCTTAGAACTAAATACTTATTTGTTTTTGAGGATACATAATGTATCCGTAGATGCAAATTGTGACATTTCCATAATTTAATAAAGCCTTTCCATTACTTAATTTTCAGCTCAATTTTACACTCTATATTAAAAAAAATTAGAGTAGATTAGAGTAATTTATTCATTTTACTCTTATTTCTGTTTTTAATATTTGCCTGAAGGACAGAATATTAAAAAAATTAAATCAATTTTAAAATATTTCACAAGTAATCTGTAGAGAAATCTAAATGATTCTTGGTTAAGGTTCTTAGAAGAATTTTTTATCTGACCCAGTTTTCGGTTAGTTTTCATAGCTGCTACAGTACATTGTTTGCTTCAATTTAAATCATTTACAATAAAGAAATCCAAGTATATTTATTCTGCTATTTCCTTTAAGAAATGAGCAATATTTTGTTTAGATAATAAGAATTCGACTTTTTTCTTTATCTTCCCTAGAAACATAGCTTTACATTTTTTCAGGTTTAGATTTCTTGACCAAGTATCTGCTCATTACATTGGGAGATCGAGCTCTTTCTGAAGTTCTAATGATCTTACTTTCAGAAATTCGAAAACAACAATTAATTTTAAGTCATCGGCATACACAAGACAGAAACTGTCGAAGCTCTCGAGTAAATCATTAATAAAAATTATAAATAGGATTGGACCAAGAACGGACTGACTTAGTTATATTATTTATTTGCTTTACTGTTCGAGCATTAGCTCTTTCAGATAAAAAAAATTATATAATTAAAAACAGTTTTAAAACATTTTGAATTTGAAGTAAGTTTTGTTCATTTATTAAATTAGAAATATTTATTAAAATGAGAAACAAAAATAATAAATAGAGAATTTTTAAGGGCTTAGAATTTTTCTATCACCAAAAATCATCATTTTTCTAAAATTTCTCTTTGCATTCTAAAAATGCTCATGTGATATTAAAGTACTTTTGTTGTCTAAAAAAGTTCTCTTGGAACAAAAATACTTTTGCTGTCTAAAAATAATTAAGTAAAATTAAAATGATTTTTTATAAAAATAAAAATAAAAAAAAAATTAAAAAAATGAAAAAAAAAAGGTAAAAATTTAAAAGATTTGAAGATGTTGGTCTGGTTGTCAATTTCAAGGCCTATTTTATTAGCAGATAAACTCTTATCTTCGATCCATGATTCACTAAATTTCTCTTAGAGATCAATTATTTTTTTTTTAAATAATTTTATACTCAAAAAGCAATTTTGTTTGCAAGAAGTTGTTTTATTTGCAAGAAGTTATTTTGTTTCATAAAAGTATTGTTAGAAAAGTGAGATTTTTTGGTGATAAAAAAAGTAAAATTAGTGCTAAAAAGAATTTAAAGCCATTTTTAAGTTAGGAAATCAGAGGAGTTGGTAAAATAAATGAATAAAAATAATATGAAAATCAATAAAAAACATGGAAATGATCTTAAGAGTCAGAGAATTGTTGTATATTTTGGTAGCATCTACATAGAATAGTAGGATTCGAAATTGATCCTGAATTGAAGCCTCTCTGGTACTCACTAACAAGCCTATTAGTCAATGGAGCAGATTTATCTAGAGCTTTACATAGGTAATTTTCTAAGAGATTGCTTAATCTATGATCGATTTTACTTATACTTAATTTATTTCAGAGTTGTTTAAAAGTCAAAAGTCTCAAGTCAAGTCCAAGTCAGGACTTTTTTTTTAAATTTTCATTCAAAAGTCCAAGTTCAGGCTTTAAAATTTTGAATACTGAAGAAGAAATTTATGCTAAAATTGCAAGAAAATTCTGTGAATTGCAAATCTATCGGCTTATGCTAAAACACGGACCACTTGTTTTTTACTAAAACACGGACCGCGGTCGGATGGTATTAGGAATTATCCAAAAACTTCCAACCGCCGACCATTTAGTAGAGAATTTGATGAACTTTAACGCAAAAGTATCAGTTGGACCATAATATCTAGTTTTATACTTAAAAAAAAGTAAATACGAGAAAAATTCTGAGTTGCTGTTAACGGACCACGTGTTTTCAAGAAAAAGATAAGACCTTGACCTTCCGACCACTAATTATATGAAAGAGAATAGCCTAAGCATTATTGCAGAAAAATAAATTGTCTCCTGGCTCTTTTTTTTTTAAAGCTCATAGCCGAAAAACTTAAACACTTTTAATTTTGGGAGAATTCTTTAATTTCAAAGAATTGATACTTATGGCATACCGTTTTTTAGATAATTAAATTCTCATCATTCTTACATAAGAAATATAAATTTATTTTAGGGCTCTAGGTCAAAATTTCTCTTAATTTATTTTTACTTTCAACCAAACTTTTTTTTATAATTATTTTTAGGAATAAGAAATTTTGAAAATTTATACCACGCATTCATTAAAAGGCTTTTAGAAAAATCAAAAAATCAAGCAATTGTCAATAAATTCCCGGAAAAAAAAGAACGCTCAAAAAACGCTCAAAGAACGCCGTTCTTCGTCAGCGTTTTTCACGCCGCCGAACGGCGTTTTTAAGCGTTTTGGAGCGTTTTTTTATATTTCAAAAATTAAAAATTTTTCCTAAAACAAAGCTATAAGATTTAAATTTTTTTTGTTGAAACAATTAAAAAAAATATATGACACATTTTTTGATCAACTAGAATTAATAGAACTTTTTTGACTTCGCAAATTAGTAGATTTTAATATTTTTTTATAATAATATAAATTATTTTTTATATAAAGTTATCATCTGTCACATTATAATCAAAAAAAAAAGGGTTTTTAGATAATTTTGAACTTCATATGGGTCATGGCTGTTAAATTATAATTTAAATTAAAAAAATTTAAAATTTTTAAAATTTTTATTTTTATTTAATCTTAAAGAGCTTTGACTCGACACAGATAAACAAATAACAAAATTCACGTTAAATTTGTATATGGGTATTTAGAAATAACGAAATTCGCTTCTTATCGAACACTGGTTTTCAAAATGGTATAAAGATATGTAATTTTAGTCGAAAATGTCTATTTTGAATACCAGTGTTCGATAAGAAACGATATGTCGTGCAGATCAAGAAAATACATTATCTTATTTTTGTTCGTATAATTGCTTATGCAGACCATAAAAACTGCGCTAGCTATGCACTAGAGATGCTTAAGCAATGCTCTAAAAACTGTTTACTTTGTTTAGAAACGTACTGTATGATATATTTTAAATTTTGAAGTAAATGTTTATAAATATAAATAAGGTTAAATAAGTAACTAAAGTGAAATAAGTAACGCATGTAATAGGCATGGCAAAATTATTCCTTTCATTTAAATAAGCGTGGGAATGTTTTTTCTTTCATGCTTATTATTTTAGCTTACTTTATTTTTCTTACTATTTTAATTTGAAGGATCAAAAACAATCTGAAATAGTAAGAATATGAACTTGAAATACGCTTACAATTTGAGAGTTAAAAACGTCCAAACGTATAACAAATTAATTTAAAAAATTAATAGT
The DNA here is from genome assembly GCA_025491095.1 of Brachionus asplanchnoidis. NCBI lineage: Eukaryota > Metazoa > Rotifera > Eurotatoria > Ploima > Brachionidae > Brachionus > Brachionus asplanchnoidis. The sequence continues at coordinate 4,433,913 of JAILYF010000004.1, forward strand.
TTCATCAGGACTAATTTTATTTTAATCAAAGCTTTAACTTTAAAATATTTAAAAATAAAAGTCAAATTTAATCGAAAAAATATTTTAATTTTTATTTAATAATACTGCTTAATATAATTTTCACAGTGTTAGTCTGAAAACCAGCGAAAATTATTTTACAACAGTCAAAGGATTTACACTAGGGCTTTCAGCAGTTATTTGAATCATATTTTATAACTGATTAAGAAATTCAATAAACCATCTGGCCCCAATTGAATCGATTTTTAGCAGCGTTTTTTCAACGTTCTGCAGCGTGAAAAACGCTGACGAAAATAACGCTGAAAAAACACTGAAAAAACGCTGAAAATAAGCCGTTTTAACGCCGTTTTACCAGCGTTAAAACGGCGTTCTTTCCAGCGTTCTTTTTTTTCCGGGTTTAGTAAAATCTAAACCTTTATTCTTTTATCTGTCATTAAAAAACTATTCAAGCAACCAAACTTTTTTTTTATAATTATTTTTAAGAATAAGAAATTTTTGAATATTTTAAATTTAAAAAAAATATTATATTGATATTTGTTAAAAAAAAAAATTTTTATTGAGGGTTAATTTTTCTTTAAATAATTTAAATAATAAAAAATAAATTAAGTAAAAAAAAGGATGAAAAAGGTTGCTTAGTTGAAAGTAAAAATAAATTAAGAGAAATTTTGACCTAGAGCCCTAAAATAAATTTATATTTCTTATGTATAAGTATAAATTCTTTGAAATTAAAGAATTCTCCCAAAATTAAAAGTGTTTAAGTTTTTCGGCTATGAGCTTTAAAAAAAAAAGAGCCAGGAGACAATTTATTTTTCTGCAATAATGCTTAGGCTATTCTCTTTCATATAATTAGTGGTCGGAAGGTCAAGGTCTTATCTTTTTCTTGAAAACACGTGGTCCGTTAACAGCAACTCAGAATTTTTCTCGTATTTACTTTTTTTTAAGTATAAAACTAGATATTATGGTCCAACTGATACTTTTGCGTTAAAGTTCATCAAATTCTCTACTAAATGGTCGGCGGTTGGAAGTTTTTGGATAATTCCTAATACCATCCGACCACGGTCCGTGTTTTAGTAAAAAACAGGTGGTCCGTGTTTTAGCATAAGCCAATCTATCGCATTAGACAACCCAAGAGTATATAAATTTTTTGATATTAATGATCAAGCAAATTTAAAAAAAAGTGTGGACTTGGACTTTTTTTTTTGAGACTTTTAAGCAACTCTGATTTATTTCCTGCTTCAAAAAATTACTCGTTTAATTTCAATTCATTTTAGAATTTTTTTATTTTAATCGAATTTATATTAAATTTTATTTTTTCAATCTGAAAGAGCTTTAGCTCGGCAAATATAAACAAATAAATTAATTAAATAAAAAATATAATATTGTTTCAGAGTAGCTTCTGAAAGGAAGATTCCGAATAAATCTTACAGATGTTCTTTGAATAACTTGCAACTCATGCAAACCTGATTCTGAGAATGAGTTTAGACATGGAAAATTATAATCCAGAATTGAGCAAATTATTGCCTTGTAAAGACAAGCTAGTGATTATAAATTTTTTGAAGACAATTTTTTTTTATATTGATAATTTTTTTCATTGAATTTACTCTTTAATTCTTCCATTTGTTTTTCAAAGCAAAGTCTTTCATTAGAATATAGGTACATTAATTTATTGGTTTTAGAATAAGGAACAGCTTTGTTAAAAAACGAAAGAAAAAAGATATTATTAGATCTCTTTCGAAATTTGAGTTATGTTCTAGTATTGATAGGTAATAAAAAAGAGGAAATATTAAGGTGGAAATTACAAGATTACAAATATTTTTAAATTATTTTTTCTTTTTTTAATTTTGACATCAATTTTAAATGAAAAAATTTTAATTGTACCGAGCTAAAGTTCCTTCAGATAAAGAAAAGTTAAATAAGAATAAATAAAAATAAAAAAAATAAGTAAAAGTATATAAAAAAAATGAAAAGAAGAAAATTAATTTTAGATATAGTTTAAAAGAAAGTTATGGTCGGGGTTAGATAAAAAAGATATTTGGGTATTTATTAGTATTCATTTTTAAATATAAATTTTCTATGGGTTAAAATATATTGGATTTCTTTTTAATTAAGTGTTTATTTTTTTTAAATAACCATAAAAGGCGAGGAATTTTATTCAACATTTGTAAAAAAATTAAATTCAATTTTTGTGATTTTAATCGTACATTATAGATATTTTTTTCTATTTTAATTTTATTCAAATCATTTTGACACAAGCTTCTAATTTTGGCTTGGAAAAAATATTTGTTTTTAAAATGGCGATTCAAGTTCAAAACAAATGTAAAATAAGTTATGTTAATTTGATTAGAAAAAAAAAACTCTTCAAAAGGTCAACAAATTAGAATTTTAATTTCAAATTGCTAAAATTGATCATTCTAATTAATATTCAAACATAAATTAATGAAAAAAACAATGGCCCCAAGTAATCGAAGACATTTGAAAAAAAAAAGAAAAGGGGACAAATCTGATATTTTAAAATAAGTAGGAAATTTGATATTGACTGAAGAGGGCTTCGCTCGCACTCAATCAAACAAACTTTAATTAGCTTCCTACTGACTAGATCACACTCAAAAACTGGGCCGTATCACAAGGCTTTTCATATTTTAATTAGTCCTAAAATCGGACACTAATTCATGCATGTTGTTGAACAAACTAATTCCAAAATAGACGAAGCGTCGAGAACTCTATTGACTGAATATTAAAATTATTTTCTTTTTTCTTTGTATTCATTAAATAAAAAAACATATAAAATCCAGTTTTTTCTAAGGGGTTTGATCATTCTATCCACGTCAAATCATTTCTATTTCCATATATGGATATAAAGCTAAAAGCTGTAAGCAAAACGAGGACAAATAAAATTTTGTTGTACATGCACATTGACACAGAGAAAGAGAGAGAGAGAAGGGGAGGGAGCAGGTGATGATTAAGCTGTAGAGCGAATAATTCGTACATACATTACCATATATGGTAAAAATGTGCGATCAAAATAGAAAGAGTTGTTTGTAAGTTAAGCTCATAAATCTATAGAATTAGAGAGTATTCATTAATCATCGTAGCCATAATTTATGCGCTATTTGGACCATTTTTTCCTCTTGGTTTAAACATTTAAATAGTTCTTTCATTTTAAGCTTATAAATTTCATATTGAGTTTTTATATTTTTTCAACCAATTTTTGAATAGAAAAAAAAAAGAATTGTAAAAATGTGTGACGACGAAGTTGCTGCTTTGGTTATTGACAATGGTTCTGGTATGTGCAAGGCTGGCTTTGCAGGTGACGACGCGCCAAGAGCTGTCTTTCCATCCATAGTTGGAAGGCCACGTCACCAAGGCGTAATGGTGGGCATGGGTCAAAAAGACTCTTATGTAGGAGATGAGGCCCAGTCCAAGAGAGGCATCTTGACCCTCAAGTATCCAATTGAGCACGGCATTGTGACCAATTGGGACGATATGGAAAAAATATGGCATCACACTTTTTACAACGAGTTGAGAGTGGCGCCCGAGGAACATCCAGTCTTGTTGACCGAAGCTCCTCTAAATCCCAAGGCGAACAGAGAAAAAATGACTCAGATCATGTTCGAAACATTCAACACACCGGCCATGTACGTGGCCATCCAGGCCGTTCTGTCTTTGTACGCTTCTGGTCGTACAACTGGTATTGTACTTGATTCTGGTGATGGCGTTTCTCATACTGTGCCAATCTATGAAGGCTACGCTTTGCCACACGCCATTCTGCGTTTGGACTTGGCTGGTCGTGACTTGACAGACTATTTGATGAAAATATTGACCGAGCGTGGCTACTCGTTTGTGACCACAGCTGAAAGAGAAATAGTAAGAGACATCAAGGAGAAATTGTGCTATGTGGCTTTGGATTTTGAACAAGAAATGGCCACAGCTGCCTCATCATCATCGCTCGAAAAGTCCTACGAACTACCAGACGGTCAAGTGATCACCATTGGCAACGAGAGATTCCGATGTCCCGAGGCTTTGTTTCAGCCGTCTTTCTTGGGCATGGAAACAGCTGGCATCCACGAGACCTGCTACAATTCAATCATGAAATGTGACATTGACATCAGAAAAGACTTGTACGCCAACACTGTGCTATCAGGTGGCACCACCATGTACCCAGGCATTGCTGACCGCATGCAAAAAGAAATTACTGCTTTGGCGCCAAGCACCATGAAGATAAAAATAATTGCTCCGCCAGAGCGAAAGTACTCGGTCTGGATCGGTGGCTCCATCTTGGCCTCTCTATCCACTTTCCAGTCCATGTGGATTTCCAAACAAGAGTATGACGAATCTGGCCCATCAATTGTACATCGTAAATGCTTTTAAATTAATCATTTCAATCAATCCATCATCGTCTACATCAACATCATCATCAAATCTTTTCATTAAAATTATCTATCAAACAATAATAAGACTATCTCTTCTATTAATATTACTGTTTTTCTAAACAATCTTTAGGAAAAAGAACAAAATATGAAAAAACTTTTTTAAAATAATAAACTAAATCAATATTTTATTATTATTTTCTTCTTTTTTTTCAAAATATATTCGCATTGTATTCGTCTCTTAGTCTTTTTTGTTTATAAACTTCTATAAAATTTAATTATTAAATAAAATTGAAAATTTTAAATTTAAACAAAATTTTTTTTTATTTTATTTTTAATAATTTCACCTTTCACTTTTATAATTAAAGTGGGATAATGAAAAAAAATTATAAAATTCACTCATTCCAAACTAGGTCTATTTATTAAAAAAACAACCTTATCTATAAAAATAAGAGATATAAAAAATTATTCTGTCAATTTTTTTTATCATTTATTTTGAACAATCAACATTCTTTTTTATTACTCCTGCTTTAAACTTGAGCATATTAATCACCAAAAATAACTCTTGGTAAGAATTTTTTTTTTGACAACTTTTTAATAAATTGCTTGGAATAAAGGATTCACAGTTTTTTTGTTTCTCTTGTTTATTTAAATTAAAAATGAATTTAAATTTATGATATTGTTCATGAAGATTATCCTTGAAGCTTCTAATAGAATTTATAAGCATTGTTTTCTCTATAATTTTTAAATAATCAAAAAGGAGTTACATTTTTTTTAATTTATTTTAAATGGTTTTTTTGAATCATTTCATTTATTCGATCAATCATCTTTCATCGTTCTAGAATATTCCAGTAATAATAGAAAGTTTCTATTATTTCTATTATTACTGGAATATTCTAGAACCAATTAATGACAAAAAATAATGCTTAGTAAGAACTAAATTTACTTTTTTTTTGAAAAAAAGTCTCAAAATATTTTCATGCTAAAAGACAAAAATTACGATAATTATTCTAATTTTATGTGAATTTCGGTTAATTTAAGGAAATGCAAAATTTTTTTGAAATTTTTGCTTAATTTTAATTAAATAACAAAAAAAAAAACAATATACAAAAAAAATTATCCGAAAAATGTATTAAATTTTATTAAAGTTATTAGAAAATCAGAAGCTTAAGTTTAATTACTAACAAATATTTTTACAATTAATTTTTAAAATATTGAAAAAATACCTTTTTTCATCATTTGACTAATCACCATGATTTTATATTAAAATTGAAAATTTATTAAAATTTCTTTAGATTTAAGTTTTGTACTTTTCTAAGTGATTGCTATAATTTTGACATTTCTCAAGCTTCATATTTTTTCAAAATAATTTAATTGTTTCAGTCAAGTTTGTACCATTATATTAAAAAAACTTTGAGTCTTTTAAAAGAAACATTTAATTAAAATTTTTTGAATTTAAAAAGGAAATATACACTCGTGCGTCAGAAGGAAGTAGATAATCACTAACGATCTTTTTAACCTTACGACAATTAATACCAAGTTTAAATTCATAATTAATAAATAAAAACTATCAAATAAACATTTTCTTAATTTTTTTCAAAATATTTTCGTTTTGAATTCTTCTTTCAGTATTTGTTTTGTTAACTTCTATAAAATTAAACCATCAATTAAAATTTATTTAAAAGTCATGTCATGAAAAAAAGTCCGAACAAGCCTTTTACATGTCAAAGTCATGATTTTGACTTGACATGTGACTTTTGAACAACTCTGAATATAAAGAGTCAAGTCAATAAATAATCAATATAAATATTCTTCATTGAATTAATACGTATAAATTAAATTCTAAATTTTCGGGAAATTTTTAAAGGCATCAAAAAAAATTTTTAATAAATTATTCAGAATTTAAAAAAAAAAAATTTTGACGATAAATAAAATATCAAGTTCCACAAAACTACCAAATAAAAGGCATTGTTAATTTTGCTAAAAAAATCAATAAAAAAAATTAAAAGTGCCATAGCTTAAGTTCTGAAGGACCAAAACATTTTCTGTAAATTGTAGCAACTGATACATCCTTTATACCACCAATATACTGATTCTGCAAAACTATGCAATAAATCTGCAAAACTCAGAAAATTGTAAATTTGGGATATTATATTATACAAAAAATTCAACTCAACTTTAAGTGGTGGTACAGAGGATGTATCGGTTGCTTCAATTTACAGAAAATGTTTTAGTCGGCCCAGATTAAATATAAAGCGTTTTTTATATTTTGTTTTTGTTTTTTGTACTAAAATTCACAATGTTCTGAATTTTGCAAAGTTTTGCAGAATCAGTATAATGGTGATACAAATGATGTATCAGTTGCTACAATTTACAGAAAATGTTTTGGTCCTTCAGAACTTAAGCTATGGCACTTTTAATTTTTTTTATTGATTTTTTTAGCAAAATTAACAATGCCTTTTATTTGGTAGTTTTGTGGAACTTGATATTTTATTTATCGTCAAAATTTTTTTTTTTTTAAATTCTGAATAATTTATTAAAAATTTTTTTTTGATGCCTTTAAAAATTTCCCGAAAATTTAGAATTTAATTTATACGTATTAATTCAATGAAGAATATTTATATTGATTATTTATTGACTTGACTCTTTATATTCAGAGTTGTTCAAAAGTCACATGTCAAGTCAAAATCATGACTTTGACATGTAAAAGGCTTGTTCGGACTTTTTTTCATGACATGACTTTTAAAGAAAATATTGACAAAGTATTACTTTTAATTTTTGTAAACACCAAGTATAAGCACTCAACTATAAAAAACTTTTTGGATTTAAGAAATGAAATTAAATACCAGAATTAAAAGTGAAAAAAGTGAAAAGACAAAATTGAAAAATTTTAAACAGAAAACATCAATCCTGTTCATACTCATTAGATATATGTGAAAAAATGTTGTACTTTTTATTTTTATTTTTAAAAAACATACATTTAGATATAATACTTGAACAATTTATTAATTTTAATTCTTCTGCTCCAACAATAGGGAAAAAATGAGAAAATATTTAAATAAGAAATTTGTAAAAAAAACTAAGATTTTGATAAAATTAGAGCCTCAAAAAAAGGCAATAGTCGAATATGTGATCGCTCGATCACATAATTTACAAAAAAAAAAATTTGTGATCGCATAATAAATTATGCTAATATGGCGATCACATAATTTCTTAACAAAAAAAAAATGTGATCGCAAAAATTATACATTATTATTTTTTTCTAAAAATGAGACATGAAATTGATAAACTAGAATTAAATTATATCGAACGATTTCAAACAAATGGTATTTTAACTAAAGATCAAAATTGTTATTTTTGTTGTACAAAATTGAAACTTGTTGGATAAGCAGTGTAAAACGGAAGGCTTTAGAGATAGAAAAGGCTTCGTACGAAAATCCAAAACCGTCAAGAATAGCATCAACTGCCGTATCTAATGTTTTGGAAAAGCCGAAAGGTCAAGATAAAACTCAATGTGATTTGTGTAAAGCTGTTGGGAAGATGAAGTTTGTTGAAAATGATTGGGGTCTAAAAATACATAAGAGTCGGTGTCATAAAGATAAAAATGTAAAGGGAAAAAAATAATATACAATTTTTAATTTTTTTATTAGATAATTGACTTGTTTGTAAATAAAAAAAAATAATCTAATTACGATCACATATTTTTTTATCAATTAAAATTTGTAATCGCGATCTTAACAGCGATCACAAATTAGACTTAAGACCACATGACATTTTTTGTCCGATCACATATTCGACTATTGCCCAAAAAAATTGTTTTTAAAATAAGCGAAGAAAAAAAAATGTTCATTAACTTCAACAAAGACGATTATTTCCTCGTATGAAACTTAATAATTGTTCATGAATTTAATAAAATTACTATTATACGGTAAAATTCTCTGTGTTATTTTGAATAAAATATCAATGGGCTAAAATCTTCATGCTTCTTGGCTTTTTGATTGACCAAACATTTTAAATTAAAGATTTTATTTGATGGTAATTAATATTGAACAATTTGGCGTAGGAAGAAAATTATTAACTTTAATATTAACGAATTTTCGATTGTTAAAACGTTTATAAGTGAAATTGAATTAATCTATCTCTTTTTTGATATTTCTAAGGCATTTGATAAGGTTTTGCATGAAGGTCTCTTCAATAAACTAATATAAGCTCAAATACCTGACTATCTTATCCTCTGGATACGATCATTCTTGTATCACAGATCTTTCAAGGTAAAAATTAATGACTTCACATCAAATTCATTTCCAATTAGGGCAGGCGTTCCACAAGGCTCAGTAATAAGCCCCTTACTCTTAAGCATATATATTAATGATATTCCCAAAGCTCATCTTTCGAACAACAAATACTCACTTCTGTTTGCTGATGATCTGATTACTTTCTTCATATTTAAAAAGACAGGAAGAATTGAAAGAGAAATAAATAACTACTTAAAAGAAATAGAGCCATGGCTGTGCAAATGGAAGATGAAAATGTGCCCAAATAAATGTAGCTACACAATTTTCACAAAAAATAAGAAATTTAATAATACCTTTAGACTTCAGTTATTCATCAAAACTATTCCCTATTCTAAAACTAATAAATTTCTTAGTCTGTACTTTGATGAAAGTCTTGGCTTTGATAAACAAATTAAAGAAGTAAAGACTAAATGCATGAATAGACTCAATATAATAAAAATTTTGTCTTCAAAAAATTGGAAGCTCAACCACAATACACTAGCTAATCTTTACAAGGCACTTAATGGCTCAACTCTGGATTATAATTTTCCGTGTCTTAACTCATTCTCCGAATCAGGTTTACAAAAGTTACAAGTTTTTCAAAATACTGCTGTTAGATGCATTCTAAAACTTCCTCTCAGAACCTCCTCTGAATCATTATTCTATGAAGCAGAAAATAAATTGAATATTATTAAAATTTCCCACAGTCATCTCTTAGAAAATTACCTTCGCAATGCTCTTGATTATTCAGTTCCATTGACTAAAAGACTTGTTTTGGAGTATCAAAGTGGCTTCGATTCTAGATTTATTACGAATCCCACTCCTCTATGTAGCTGCTACCTAAATATACAAAAATTTTCTGACTCTTAAGATCTTATCAATATTTTTTGTTTTTTTTATTTTTTTATCAATTTAAATTCAATCGTAATTTAAATTGTTATTTTTGATTAATACATCAAACGAACGAAATAAATCAAAAACAAGTTCTATATTGATAAGTTAGGAAAATATTATCATTGCTTGTACTCTCGCTTCGGGAAGGACAATATAAAGTTTTTGGTATGAATTGGTTTTAAAATATACAATACATCGCTTATGAGAGCTTCACGATTTTGGCAAATCTAAAAAGAATTGAGATATAACATTCGTTTTGAAAAGTTGTCACATAATTAATTATATTTAAATCAGGATAATTTTGAGGTTTCTTTTGGAGTTAACTAAATCATTTGAAGCAGAATGGTATTATAACAATTATATTATTATTATTATTATTATTATTATTAAAGGATGATAAAATTCACCATATATTAACTCATTTTGAAAATATTCATAATATCTTATCCATACAATTATCTTAAAATATCTTAAAAAAATCGTAAAACATAGAATTTTTAATATTTTTCAAAAGATCATGCAAAGTTATGATGGCATTATTTATTTTAATTTGCAGCTACTAAAATTCTGATAGTTTTTGGTTGAATGTTTGTTAGAGCTTTAGAAAACTTGATTTTGATAAATTGCATTTGTGAATGTAATACTATCAGTCTGGAAAGACTATTTTTGCACTCTCTGTCTTCGTCTGATGTTAATTATCTATTTTTTAAATGATTTATTTAAAAATAAAAAATATCTTCAGTCAAAACTTTTGTCTACTTTTATTTATCTTTTTATCGAATTTAAGGAAAAAATATAACAACTCGAAAAAAATTATTTTATAAACACAGAATGTGCCCTAAATAATTTTTTTTTAATTTATTTTTATTTAAACATAAAATTTCATTCTAAAAGTCAATTGAATATACAATGAGTATATGCTTTATAAAGGGTTTAAAGATAAATCAAAATCTTAAATAGAACAGGCCTGCAATCTCTGTTCGCCTTTTGGTTAATTATTAATGACTCATTAATACTTAATAAAAAATTCAAATCAGGAAATTATATGATATAATTTCTTGAGTATTGTATTATGAAAAAATTTCGTCTAATTGAGACTTGAACTGTGCTCAACGAATTAATCATAAGCACACATAAGCCAATACTATAGCGTTCAAGAGAAAGAAATTAAAATGGTTAATAAAGTAATGCATGATGCTGCTCTTGATCGTATTTCAGTATTGGAAAGTACCAACTCCACCTTACTTAAAAGAGTAAATGATTTAGAGGAAATTGTTTCAAGACTGATTAAAAAATCTGATAATGAAACCTCGAATGAATCATTATTTTCCTCGTTTTTGATAGCAAGACTCCTGGGGATAAAGTAGCTATGAAAGAGCCGGAAGCAAACATACTTAACGCGGTTTCTGCTGAAAATGAAGATATTCAAAAACGAGAAAAAAATTTGATTATTTTTGGACTGGAAGACCAAGAGAACGATAGAGAGTTCATAAAAAATATTTTTAAGGATATTGGTGCTGATATGAATGGGATTGAAAAAGTGCTTCGTTTCAAATCGACAAGTAAGGGCGGAACCTGTCCTGTAATGGTAAAATTACGTAATAAAGCGGATAAATTTAATGTATTAAAATGTGCCAAAAATTTGAAGAGCAAAAATTATAATAATATATCAATAAATCTTGATTTAACAATAGCACAACGAATGCATAATAAAAAATTAAATGATGAAAAAAAGTTAATGAATGAAAATTTGAAAAATTGCACACCAAAATGCAATTTCTATTATGGAATAAAAAATGGAATTATTGTTGAGAAAAAGATAAAATAGCAATTAATTTTAAATTCAAACCATCACACAGAATTATCACAACAATCAAACCCTATTACAACAATTCAACAACTAGCGATTATTTCAACATCTCAGCAATCAAATGCGCATTTGTTAGGGTTGGTCGACCGGTTTGAACAAACCGATTTCAAACCGGTTTCTGGTCAAATTGATTCGATTTTTCAAACCGGTTTTTGAAACCAGTTTTTTTTTCAAACCAGTTTTTGAAACCAGTTTTTTTTTCAGACCGGTTTTTGAAACCGTTTTTTTTTTTTCAAACCGGTTTTTGAAACCGGTTTTTTTTTTTCAAACCGGTTTTTGAAACCAGTTTTTTTTTCAAACCAGTTTTTGAAACCAGTTTTTTTTTCAGACCGGTTTTTGAAACCGTTTTTTTTTTTTCAAACCGGTTTTTGAAACAAGTTTTTTTTTCAAACCGGTTTTTGAAACCAGTTTTTTTTTCAAACCAGTTTTTGAAACCAGTTTTTTTTTCAGACCGGTTTTTGAAACCGTTTTTTTTTTTTCAAACCGGTTTTTGAAACAAGTTTTTTTTTCAAACCAGTTTTTGAAACCAGTTTTTTTTTCAGACCGGTTTTTGAAACCGTTTTTTTTTCAAACCGGTTTTTGAAACCGGTTTTTTTTTTTCAAAACGGTATTTGAAACCAGTTTTTTTTTCAAACCAGTTTTTGAAACCAGTTTTTTTTTCAGACCGGTTTTTGAAACCGTTTTTTTTTTTCAAACCGGTTTTTGAAACCAGTTTTTTTTTCAGACCGGTTTTTGAAACCGTTTTTTTTTTTTTCAAACCGGTTTTTGAAACCGGTTTTTTTTTTCAAACCGGTTTTTGAAACCAGTTTTTTTTTCAAACCAGTTTTTGAAACCAGTTTTTTTTTCAGACCGGTTTTTGAAACCGTTTTTTTTTTTCAAACCGGTTTTTGAAACCAGTTTTTTTTTCAAACCAGTTTTTGAAACCAGTTTTTTTTTCAGACCGGTTTTTGAAACCGTTTTTTTTTTTTCAAACCGGTTTTTGAAACCAGTTTTTTTTCAAACCGGTTTTAGAAACCGGTTTTTTTTTCAAACCGGTTTGAAAAAAAAACTGGTCTTAAAAACCGATTTGAAAAAAAAACTGGTTTCAAAAACCGGTTTGAAAAAAAAACTGGTCTTAAAAACCGATTTGAAAAAAAAACTGGTTTCAAAAACCGGTTTGAAAAAAAAAACTGGTTTCAAAAATTTGGTTCGGTTTGGAACAGGTCTACCAACCCTAGCATTTGTCTACTTCACTACAGTTGAAAAGCCCTCTATTTAATAGCAAGGCCTTGTCTTCTAAAAAAAAAAAAAAAAAAAAAAATTCAAAATTGTCGTTTGGCTTAGCAAGTTTGAAAAATCAAATTTAATTAATAGCGTCATCACGTGTTAAAAAACCGTTGAAAGTTGTGTGTTGGCAATGTCGCTCAACAAAACAAACCAAAACCAACGGTGGATATTTAAAAATTCGGTCAAGCTAAATCTGAAGAGGTTAGACAAACCGATTAGCCATAAGGTCTTATTTGGTGCACTGGATATCGTACTAAACCAGGTGGAAAATGATGCGATCACATCTGTCTACAATTTTTCTTCAAACAAAGTATGGATAATCGAGTTTAATGCTGCTTTAAATGTTCCCCAAATCTTCGATCGTGAAATCAATATTAATGGAACCAATTTCAGGCTTGAAGATGCAAATAAAGTCCCGGATCTCAGAAGGTATTGTACTTTTCGATTTCACTTTTTGCCCTCTGATTTCGAGAATCATAGACTTGAAACTTTTTTTAACGCTGTTCGGATTGATGGTCTTAAGATTGAAAGCATCACTGAAGAAAAATATAAAGATAGACCGGAGAGGAAAAATGGTGTCAGAAGAGTAAGAATATCATTTCCAAAAGAAGTTGAGAACATTATTGGAAGCTTGTCAGGCCCTACAATAATGTATGGTTTAAAGTGTCTTGTGTCAATTGTTGGACAAAAGCAGAAATGCTATTTTTGTGATGAAGAAGGGCACAACATAGCGAAATGCCCTGTCAAAGAAAAACTATGCGAAAAGTGTCATCAGAAAGGACACTTAACACAAAAATGCTCCATTGCTGAAAAGCTAAAGTCGCTTGAGAGGAAAAAGATTGACTACAATGATCTTTACATTGACCAAGAAGAAACCCAATCAATAATTGAAGCTGACCAAAAAGACAATGATGAAAATATGATGCCAAAAACGCCTGGATATCAGCCATCAAATCTCAATGACGTAATGTCACAAATTAGTCCTCAAGACCTCAAAACTTCAGTGTTAGAAGACAGTTTGGTAAGCCGTTTAAACGATCTTCTACCAATAAGTCAGAGACCTGTCAATGTCCTCTCAAATGATCAGAATGAGACTGAAGCTTTTTTCCAAACAAAAAATCAAATCAAGAGATTTTCCGAATCTGATCCAAATGAAAAAGAATTCACCGAAAACGAATCAAAGAAGCCATTAGTTGTCTTAGAAAATGAAAATGACAACACCTTCGAGTCTGATTCAAACAGTTCAACAACTGAATGTACAAGTCAAGTAGATCAATCATCCAGTGAAGTTGTTCAGCAAACTTCCAGTCAAAACAGCTTTGAAGAAGATTTAGAATGAACAAGAAGACAAATAAATCAATTTTTAGAACAAAACCTCTTATTAAAACAAGGTTAGTAATTACACACTGGAATTGTCTTCATTTACCTAGTAGGGTTCACCTCTTAGACAATTTTTTAGCTCAAAAATGTCCCGACATTGTTTTGCTCAATGAATTAAAGATAGATTTGAGTGAGGCAAATATTTATCTTGATTTTCAAAATTATCAGTTCTTAACAAAACCACGCAACAAGTACGGAGGAGGAGTAGCCATTTTAATTAAAGAAGGAATCGAATTTATACAAGATTTTTCTTACGAGGAATTCAATTCCGAACTCCTTTGTATAAAAATGAACTTAGGAAAGAATAATGAATTGTTTGTATTTAGTCTTTATAATCCACCCAATGTGCTTCTGAACTTTGATATTTTTAAAACAGTTAATAAAACATGTAGAAACTACATTTTAGGTGGTGATCTAAACGCTAGAACAAAGCAAATAGGCTGCGTAAGGGAAAATGAAAACGGGATAATATTAGAAAGAATAATCAACGAGTTAGACTTTTCAGTAATCAATGATAAGCATCCTACTTTCAATATTTTTAATAAGAATTACTTTGAAATTCTTGACCTTTTTTTAGTTTCATCTTCATTAATTGACAAAATTACCGACTTCAGTGTCTTAAATAGTCAAGACATGACTAGTGACCATTTCCCAATCGAAGCATCGATTTCTATTGGCTATCAATTAGAAAATAAATCTGCAGCTAAAAAGTTTAACTATAAGAAAGCAAACTGGCAATTATTCAGCGAGATTTTAAATTCTCAAATAGTGAATGTCACTGAAAGTTCCATCACAATAGATCAACTAAATGATAAAATAACAGAAAAAATTATTTCTGCTTCACATAAAAGCATTCCATATCTTTCACAGAAAATCTACAAAACGAGTCTTCCGCCAAACATTGTTAATTTGATAAAAGAACGTAGGAAAGTAAGAAGAAATTACCAGAAAACTCGCTGTAAAAAGCTCAAGCAAAAATTTAATCAACTTACATCTGAGTTAAAAGCCTCTTTAAAAAAATTCTGGAATCAAAATTGGTTTGATTTTATTGAGAAGATGGGAAAAAACCCACTGACAAGTAGACCTTTTTGGAAAAAAATAAATAAATTTAGAACAAAAAAAGGATCAAATTTAATTCCTAAATTGATTTTAAATGAAAGGGAATTCAAAACTAATGAAGAAAAGGGAAAATGCTTTGGAGAACTCTTATCTTCAATATTTAGTCCTAATTCTGATTTAATTGATACTGAGAAAGATATCGAAATACTAAATTCTAACTCTGTTTTCTTTAGGAATTATAACCAGTCTAATTTTAATGATCCAATTTGCTTAAATGAATTAATTATGGCTTTAAAGAGATTAAAAAATCAAGCGGCATCAGGACCTGACCAAATTCATAATTTAATGTTAAAAAACTTACCTAGAAATTCATTAATAGAAATCATAGAACTTTTTAATTTATCTCTTCGAGAAGGTAGAGTCCCGAAAGCGTGGAAAACATCTTACAATACTATGATTCAAAAAAAGGCCTCTACTTTACAAGATCCTTTAAATTATAGACCAATTAGTATAACGAGTTGTTTAGGAAAGCTACTGGAACGCATAGTATATTCAAGATTATACAATTTTTTGGAACAAAATTCACTCCTTATCCAGGAGCAATCTGGATTTAGGAAACACCGGCGAACAGCAGATAATCTTTTCTTCTTAATTCAAAAAATTGTGGAATCATTTAATAGAAAAAAAAGAGTTTGCGGCCTTTTTTTTGATATTTCTAAAGCCTTTGATAGGGTTTGGCATGAAGGTTTACTTTTTAAATTGATTAAAATAAATCCACCTCATTACTTGACTAACTGGATAAAATCCTTTTTAGACTCTAGGACATTTAAGGTAAATGTGAATGACCATTTGAGCGAAGAATATCAAATAACTGCAGGTGTTCCTCAAGGCTCAGTAATTAGTCCTCTTTTATTTAGTATATACATTAATGACATCCCTAAAAGAAACAAAACAAATAATGAATACTCTCTGCTTTTCGCAGATGATCTAGTTACATTCTTCATTTATTACAAAAAGGGGAACCTAGAAAATAAGATCAATAAATACCTCAACGAACTAGAACAATGGCTTATTAAGTGGAAAATGAAGATATCAGTTGAAAAGTCGTGTTCAGTAGTCTTTTCTAGGTACAAAAAAGAGAGTGATAATCTTAACTTAAAAATTTATGGAAACAGAATAGAGAGACAAAAAGAAATCAAGTTTCTTGGTATTAAATTTGATTCTAAATTAAACTTTAATATACTGGTAGATGAAATTAAAGAGCGCTGCAATAAAAGGCTAAATATTATTAAGATATTGTCAAACAAAAAATGGGGTCTTAATCAAAACACACTAGGAAATTTATATAAATCTTTAGTCGGA
The DNA here is from genome assembly GCA_025491095.1 of Brachionus asplanchnoidis. NCBI lineage: Eukaryota > Metazoa > Rotifera > Eurotatoria > Ploima > Brachionidae > Brachionus > Brachionus asplanchnoidis. Next base: position 4,450,403 of record JAILYF010000004.1, read on the forward strand.
TCAATTTTAGACTATTCTTTTCCTTGCTTAAATTCATTTTCAGAAAATAATATCAAAAAACTACAAGCAATTCAGAATACAGCAGTCAGATCTATTCTTAAGTTAAAATATGATACTCCCTCCAACATTGTACATCATGAGGCTTTTAATAAACTAAAATTACTAACAGTCTCGAATCGGCTTTTTGAATTGAGTGAGAGATATGTTGGGACAGGACTGAGTCATTCTATTCCATTGGTTGTAAGACTGGTGAAGGAATACAAAGAAGGTTTCGAATCAAGATATATTGACTACCCAACTCCATTGTGTAATTGCTACCTTACTATTTCTTCTTTTTTTCCTGAAACTTGAACTATTTAAACATGAGCCAGATGTAACAATCTTTTCCAATTTTATATATTCTTAATTTTCATTTATTTAGCTTATTTACTTTTTTTTTAATTCTTTTTTTTTTTTTTTTTTTTTTTTTTTTATCTTATTTTATTAACTTTAATTTTATTTTTATTTTATTTTATTTCATTTTTATTTTATTTTTTAATTTTTAACTTATTCTGAAGGAGCTCTAGCTCGGTACAGAAAACAAATAAATAAATAAAATTCTAAAGTTGAGTCCAAACAAGCAAATCTAGTGAAAGCTGATGACATAAAGATAATAACTACAACAATTGAGTCCAGTCAAACAAGAGTGGGGGATGAGGAATTAAATCAGGACCCGTCTGTAAAAGCTAAGTCGAGACAATCCAGTGCGGCCAAAGCTAAAGTCAATAAGAGCAAGACTACAAGATCTGAGTCCAGATGTACCAGTGTGACCAAAACTAAAATTCATAGGACAATCGCCAAAACAGCTGATTCCAGTTTCTCCAGTACTGTGAAAGTTAAGGATAGTTCGAATAAAATTGTAGATAACCAGAACCAGACAACAGGAACTAAGTCCAAACATCCTAGTCAGACTAAAGCTGTAATTAACAAAAGTATGATTACAATAGCTGAGCCCAGACATCTCAATGCGGCTAAATATGTCAAAAAAGCCTGATTGCAACTACTGACGGTAAACTTTTCAGCTCGACCAAAGCTGAAGTCAACAAAAACATGACAGGAGCAAAAAAAAAAATCGGACATCTTTGAACAACATCTACACTATTGATCATCCATCCTTGCCAAAAATGAACTCAAATGAAGAAAAATTGTTCGGTAATGACACCACAAGTTCAATTATAACCTTGGATGGTTCAAATTTAGACATAGTTAAATATGAGGAAACAATTTCAAATTAGATGATATTCAAATAAAAAAATTGGATTAATTAGACTTGAGCCTGATAATAAATTGAATGATACAGTTGTTGATTTTTATCTAAAATTGATATGCAAACAACTAAACGCAAAATGTTTTGCTATTTCATCACTTTTATTCAAAAAATTTGAAGAAAAATCACAAAAAGATATTAACTTATGGTTCTTAAAGCATAATTTAGTTGAAAGTAACCCAGACATTATTTTCTTTCCGATTTGTAATAATGGTCACTGGTCATTAGTTGTCTTTGGTTTACATAATGCGACGAATAATCACTTAGACTCTGTTTTTAATTCTGATCCAGCTTTGATTAATAAGTTATTTGTTCTTTTAAAAAAGACTTTCCAGTCTATGAAAAAGATAAAAAATTGGACGATTGGTACATATAAAATCCTACCAAAACAGATAAATAACAGTACAGATTGCGGAGTCTTTCTGTGTCTATACGCAAAATGTATTGCATTAAACAAAAAAATTTTCGATTTTAAACAGTCGGACATAAACCAAGCTAGAAAAGTTATTAAGCAAGAGATTGTTAATTCAAAAATTGAGCCATATATTATAACTAAGCAAGATTGACTATTACATCAATTAATAGAACCACAAAAAGAAACAACTTATCTTGATGAATTAAAGCAATTATCAAGAAACAATTGTTTATCATTGTTGCACTTAAATGTTAATAATCTTGAAAGTTGTATTGCTGAAATTCATCAAATTTTAGAACTAAATTCGTTTGATTTATTATTCCTAAATGAGACTAAACTTGGAGAAAAAGTAACTGACACATTGTATTACAATAAAATTATTCAACGTTCAGACGTGATCGTAATACTTATGGTGGTGGATTACTTGTATTTATAAAAAATGGGCTATTTGTAAACAAATACAGTACTCAAAATGGTAAAATGGAAAATATTTTCATTCAGCTCAAAATTCAAAAAAAGTTTGTAAATTTTATTATTAGCTATAAACCACCTGATTTCCCTGATGCAAAATACTTGAATGAATTAGAAGAAATGATCTTCTCATTGGATCCAAATGATCCCCTATTTATTGTTGGAGATCTAAATATGGATATGTTAAACAGTAAAAAAAGTGAAAAACTATCAGTTTCTTGTGAAAAATTTACTTGTTAACTATGTAAATTCTCCAACAAGAATTTATTCATCTTATCAAAAAAAACAAAATAAATATAGATGTGATCAGTCCTTAATCGTATTGTTATCCATAATGATGAATTTGTTGAAAGTGTTGCTGTAATTCCTTGTCCATTCAGTGATCATTTATTTGTAAGTGTAATGATCAAACTCAAAAAGCCTAAATTGGAGTTAAAAAAAATTAAATGTAGAAATCTGTCTCAAGAAAATTTATTCATAATTAATCAGGAAATTGAACAATTAGATTTCAAATTCTTAAGTGATATTATTGGTATAGATAAGAAATGGATGGTTTTTAAAAATTGCATTTTAACCATTCTTGATAAGCATGCTCCAATCAAGGAAAAAATTTTCAAAAATCTTAATGAATTTGGCTGGTATGATGATGAGCTTTACTAAGCTAGATCTTTGAGAGATAAGTCATACAAAAATTATATACAAACTAAAAGAAGAGTTGATCATGCTGAATTTTTAAGAGTAAAAAAAGAATTCGAAAAATTGAATGAAGCTAAATTGATAGAATTCTTCAGGGATAAATCAATCAATGATTTCAACAACAATAAAAAATTTTACGATTTTTATTCTCAATTCTTGAAAATGAGATCAAATAAGAATTCTGAACAACAGCTTAATTACCTTAAAAATGGTAGTGACTTGGCAAAAACTGAAAGTGATATTTCTGAAATGTTCAACAACTTTTTTACATCTATTGAGCCAACTTCAAAAAAAGAACAAAATGAATGCATAAACTTTGTTGATAACCACTTTCATAGATTAAATGATAATAAAATTATTACTCCTGTTAATTTTAAATTTAGCCTTGTTTCAACAGACGAGGTTGTTAAACTAATTAATGATTTAGACTCTACTGGTGGTCCAGGCTATTCACAAATACCGACAAAGATTTTTAAGTTTTCAGCTCAAAAGCTTGCACCAGCAATAAGGTATTTATTCAACCATTCTGTTGTATTTAGTCAAGTGCCGTCTGAATGGAAGATAGCTATTGTTACCCACTGTATAAAGGCAAAGGTAATGAAAACGATGTAAACAACTACAGAGCAATATCTGTATTGTCACCAGTTGCAAAAATATTTTAAAAAATTTTTTGCATCACAGATCATAAGTCACTTTAATAGATCTAGACTACTGTGTGAAGATCAGCATGGATTTAGAACTAATCGTTCGTGTGAAACAGCAATTCATGAATTGGTGTCTAAAATGAATAAAATTAGAAGTAAAAGGTAAGTTGGTCTTTTTCTATTCATTGACTTTAAGAAAGCTTTTGACACGGTTGATCAAAAAATACTATTGCATAAAATCAAATATTATGGCTTTGATGAATTTTCGATGAAACTTTTGGAAAATTATTTTTCAATGAGATCTCAATGTGTATTTTATAAAAATAATTTATGTAATTTATAAGAAATTAAGTATGGCGTGCCGCAGGGTAGCGTGCTGGGTCCACTTTTCTTCTTGATTTTTATGAATGATTTGGTATGGTATGTTGATTATACGTGTACGCTCTTTGCTGATGATACTCTACAACACTCTACTTAGCTGATGAAAATTGTGATAATCTTATTATGAGATTTAAAACTCAATTTGTACCTTATTAGATTGATGTTGTTTTAATAGATTGGACATCAATTGGTCTAAAACAAAAATCATGTTTATCACAAAAAAGAGAGGTTTTTACCAACCAGAAAATATTTTGATAGATTCCAATCAAGTTGAAGTTGTTGATTCCTTTAGGATCCTAGGGGTAATAGTAAGTAGGTAATAGTAGGTAATAGATAATAGATTACAATTTACAAGCCAAATTGGTTCCCTCAGACAACAAATTCATAAAAGACTTTACTCGATCAAAAGACTTTTTTATCTTTCATTTAATGTAAAAATTCAGTTTTTCAAAACTTTCATTTTGCCGTATTTTGATTACTGCTCAACGTTGTTAATTTATTTCTCAAAAGAATCAATACAAAAATTAGCTAAAAGCTACTATCAATGTTTATTTAAATTGTTCAGATTCAAATTTAATATTGAATGTTCAAATGATTTTAACTCGTTAAATATTTTTTTAAGTAAATTTAATTTATCTTGTTTCCAACATAGAATTTTAAAACGTTTTTGTACATTTATTCATGGTATATTTAATAAACCATTGACACCGAAGAACATTCTTAACAAATTCAATTTTAAAAATGAATTACCTATCAGCTATAATTTAAGATCATTAAATGAACTGATGGTACCGGATAAAGGCAAATTCAATAACTATGGATAGTTGACACTTGGTTATTTTTTTTCAAAATTTATTAATCGATTAATTCTGGATGATCTTTATCTAAATGAAAATTTTTTCAAAATAAGAGTAAATAACAATATAAATTTGATTTTTAATCGTTTTATTAGTGAATTTGAAAAATTTGATTTGATATACAAAACGAACTTTATGCAATTTTTTTAAATATTTTATTTTCTATTTATTTTTTTTTATTTTTTTTAATAAATGGGTTCGATCAGCTCTTAGGAGTAAAGACAATATGTCGTTTGATTGAATTGAAATAATAATAATGATTAATTAATTTAAAATTTATTGTATTTGTTAAAAATCGAAAAAAAATCGAAAAGAATAATAAACGCATATTGAACTTTATTTGGTTAAAAATCCAGAAAAATCTGTACGATAATACTCTTAAAAATTTTTTTCCGAAATTTCGACACAATACAATGCTGCTACGATACCTTGAATTCACCATATTTTACGTAAATTATGGTAAATTCACGATATTTTACAATATTTACAGTAAAATATGGTAATCTAAAAACGGGTATTTTTCGTAAAATAACGATAATAATCGTTAAATACGGATAATTGTAAAATTCAGTGAAAAAAAAAAATTCCAAAATTTCTCGAAAAAAAGCGATTTTTATAAAAAAAATTTTTTTTTTTGAATTTTTGAATTTTTGAAAAAAATTAAAATTTGATTGAATTTTTTGACGAAAATTAACGTAAATTTTGGTAAAAAAAGGTGAAAAATGTTAAAATTCAACAAAAAAAAAAGGAAAAATTGGCTTTTTTTTTATTATATTTTATTTATTTTAATATGGTTCATATAAATTTATTCACAAATTTAATAAAAATAAAGACAAAATCAATTCAAACACACATTAGTATGATAAAAACAGAAACATTTAATATTTGTAACAAATTTATTGTGAACAAGTTTGATGTTAATTGAACTTTTAAATTTATATTGGAATCAATTGATTTTAATATAGCAAATTGATTAGTATTGAAATTAATTTAATTCTCAATACTTTATTTTAGACCTATGCTTTTTTTATCAAAAATTTAACTTCTCCTGTATTTACTTATAATAATTAAAATTTAATAAGTACAAACATAACGTAAAGATCCAAATTGGGTGACATGTCTTTAAAATAGAATACTCTATTTTAGTGGCATGTTATTCAAAATCGAGCACCGTTTTTGAAAATAATAAAACTTCATTATTAGTGACATGTAATTAAATGTGAAAAAACTTAAAAATTATTAAAATAGTTTCAGCTTTTATGAAATTATTTTTTAAATGGAAATTTAATTATTCTTTAAATCCGAATGTTATTAAAACCGGATGTATTTAAAAAAAAATTAACTTATTCATTTTTTAAGACATGTAATATAAATCGAACATTGATTTTTTTTAAATCGATAATCATTTTCTAGTGACATGTTATTATTTCATATCCAAATTTAGTGACAGGTCAGTAATTACGTAATTAATTTTTTTTATTAAATGCAAAAATTATCCAAAATATATATAAATAATTTTTTTTACTTTTTTAGGATGAATTAGATCAGAGTTGTTTAAAAGTACCAAGCCTCAAGTCAAGTCCAAGTCCAGACAATTTTGAATACTGAAAAAGAATCGTGAAGTCATTTATGCCAAAAATGCAAGAAAATTCTGATATACAGTACTGCACAAAAGTTTAGACGCACATCATTAATATCTAATTAGAAATCGATTAATTAGCTTAAATGAATTGGCAAATATCTTAATTTAAAGATTATGCAATAAGTGTTAGATTCATATATGAAACATTGCTATAAAACTTTCTGCTCAGTTTCTGTAACATTATTGATTACACCCCGAAGATATTAGCAACCTTGGTAAAAAAAATGGGTAAAAAAAGCGTTACCAATGAAGTTAGATTTCAGAAAATTGGTCTGCTAAAAGATAAGACCAAAAGTAACAGGGAAATAGCAAAATTAGTAGGAGTATCAGAAAAATGTGTGAGAACAACAAGAAAAAATAATGATATCTATGGCACCCCAAAGGAATCAACAAGGCCTGGGAGACCAAGAAAGCTTACTTATAGGGACCAAAATAGTTTATTTATACATGTAAGAAAAAATCCTACAATAAGTAATAAAAAATTGGCCTCTGAGTTTAATTCTAAGTTTAAAAATGTTAAGGTAAGTAGAGAAACAGTAAGGAGATTTCTAACTAGTAAAGGAATAGGAACTTATACAGCTCTTAAAAGCCATTGTTGACGGCATCGGATAGAATCAAAAGATTAAAATGGTGTAAAGAAAGATTAAATTGGACAGTTGTACGTTGGGGAATGGTAATTTTTAGTGATGAATCCAATTTTGAGGTGTTTAATAGGAAAACAAGGGTTTTAGTAAAAAGGTTAAGAAAAGAAAAATACGACACAAGATTTGTTGTACCACTTCTACAAGGTGGTGGTGGATCCGCAGGAATATGGGGATGCATCAGCACTAAAGGTACAGGATGCTGTCGTATATATGAGGGTAGAATTAATCAATTTAACTATAAGGAAACGTTAGAAAATGAACTTATGGCATCTGTTGATATTTTTTACCAAAGAGATGATCCTTGGTTTTTTCAACAGGATGGGGCTCCAGCACATAGAGCAAAGTTAATTAAAGAGTGGTTTGATGATAATAATATTACTCTCTTGCCATGGTGTGCTAGATCACCTGATCTTAATCCTATCGAGAACTTATGGTCATATATTGATGCAAAATTGGAAGAAACAAATTTGACCTCAATAGAGCACTTAAAATCGACACTTCTGAAGGAATGGCTAAATGTACATGATGAGTATGTGAAAAATTAATTGAATCGATGCCAAAACTTATCCGTGCTTGTTATGATGCAAAAGGTGGCCATTTTAAATACTAAAAATTAGCATGCGTCTAAACTTTTGTGCAACTTTTTTTTTCCCGAAATTTTATCTCTATTTTTTCTTAATTAATATAATCGGGAGGAAGACAAAATATAGAAAGACAAAATGTAGAATTTTCTCCAAAATATAGAAAGACAAAATATAGACATGACAAAATATAGAAAGACAAAATATAGACATGACAAAATATAGAAAGACAAAATATAGACATGACATAATATAGAAAGACAAAATATAGACATGACAAAATATAGAAAGACAAAATATAGAATAGTACTATATGTAAAAAAATATAGAAAATTTTAATTATATTATTATAATAATATATTTGAGACTTTTACTTTGTATTAATTAGTGACAGATTATAAAATTGAGAATATTGAAGCATTTTTAGAAGGTTTAGGAACTAATTACTAATTGACAAAGAAAAAAATTGAAATAAAAATTAATTAGACTATTTTTTTTTCTACATTTTTTTTCTACATTTTTTTTTTCTACATTTTTTTTTCCAGGTAAATTCTATATTTTTTTTTTCTACATTTTTTTTTCCAGGTAAATTCTACATTATCCAATAAAAAATCGTTTTCTACATTTTGTCTTTCTATATTTTGTCACACTGCCATATAATCAGCTATTTTTTTTTTGACTAGTTTTTTTTGCATTTATATTTAATTAATTATAAAAAAATGCGTATGCGTCTAAACTTTTGTACAATACTGTATAGCAAATATATTGCATTAGACAGCCTAAGAGTATATAAATTTTTTGATAGAAGCCTGATCCAGCAAATTTAAAAAAAAAGTCCGGATTTAGACTCTTTTTTTGGACTTTTAAACAACTCTGATTTATATATTTCTTACATTTTTCAAACGTCAAAGTTTTTTGAAAACCATTTATAGCTAAATTCACTAAATTCTGATAAAATAAATATTTTTAATACGGCTCTATGTATATTATTTTAAGTAATTTTTCTATTTAATACAAAAATTTAATATGTTCGTACTTAAAATTTTCAGATACCGATTTAATAAATGTGAAAAAAAGCCAATTTTTCCTTTTTTGTTGAATTTTTACCATTTTTCACCTTTTTTACCAAAATTTACGTTAATTTTCGTCGAAAAATTCAATCAAATTTTTAAATTTTTTCTTTTTTTCAAAAATTCAAAAAAAAATTTTTTTTCATAAAAATCGCTTTTTTTCGAGAAATTTTGGAAATTTTTTTTTTTCACTGAATTTACAAAAATTATCGGTATTTTACGATAATTATCGTTATTTTACGAAAAATACCCTTTTTTAGATTACCATATTTTACGGTAAATATGGTAAAATATCGTGAATTCAAGGTATCGTAGCAGCACTGTATAAAAAAGTGAATTAAATATATTTCAATTTTTAATAACGAAAACGGGAAAATTATCAAATTATTTGATTTTATAGAAAGAGATATTTTAATTTTTTTTCTTTTTGTTTTTTTTTAAAAAAAAAAAAAAAGCATAGTAACATAGTATGAAAAAACATAGTAATAAACAAAAAAAAAACATAGTTACATAGTAAAAAAAAACATAGTATGTTTTTTTTAGGGACCGACTAATGTTTTACCTTCAAGAGAATAATCTAATAATTGGAAGTCAACATGGATTTGTTCCAAAGAAAGGATGTGTAACGAACCTACTTGAAACTATTGATATGATCACTTCTGAGTTGGCCAAAGGTAACAGTGTGGATGAAATACTATTAGACTTCTCAAAGGCTTTTGATACGGTATCGCATCAACGACTTCTTCATAGATTGTTATTTCCAATATTAAACAGTCCTAGAATACGACCGCATAAAATAAAATAAATTAAAAAATTTGATTTAAATTTAAAATTTTCAATTTTATTTAATAATTAAATTTTATAGAAGTTTATAAACAAAAAAGACTAAGAGACGAATACAATGCGAATATATTTTGAAAAAAAAGAAGAAAATAATAATAAAATATTGATTTAGTTTATTATTTTAAAAAAGTTTTTTCATATTTTGTTCTTTTTCCTAAAGATTGTTTAGAAAAACAGTAATATTAATAGAAGAGATAGTCTTATTATTGTTTGATAGATAATTTGAATGAAAAGATTTGATGATGATGTTGATGCAGACGATGATGGATTGATTGAAATGATTAATTTAAAAGCATTTACGATGCACAATTGATGGGCCAGATTCGTCATACTCTTGTTTGGAAATCCACATGGACTGGAAAGTGGATAGAGAGGCCAAGATGGAGCCACCGATCCAGACCGAGTACTTTCGCTCTGGCGGAGCAATTATTTTTATCTTCATGGTGCTTGGCGCCAAAGCAGTAATTTCTTTTTGCATGCGGTCAGCAATGCCTGGGTACATGGTGGTGCCACCTGATAGCACAGTGTTGGCGTACAAGTCTTTTCTGATGTCAATGTCACATTTCATGATTGAATTGTAGCAGGTCTCGTGGATGCCAGCTGTTTCCATGCCCAAGAAAGACGGCTGAAACAAAGCCTCGGGACATCGGAATCTCTCGTTGCCAATGGTGATCACTTGACCGTCTGGTAGTTCGTAGGACTTTTCGAGCGATGATGATGAGGCAGCTGTGGCCATTTCTTGTTCAAAATCCAAAGCCACATAGCACAATTTCTCCTTGATGTCTCTTACTATTTCTCTTTCAGCTGTGGTCACAAACGAGTAGCCACGCTCGGTCAATATTTTCATCAAATAGTCTGTCAAGTCACGACCAGCCAAGTCCAAACGCAGAATGGCGTGTGGCAAAGCGTAGCCTTCATAGATTGGCACAGTATGAGAAACGCCATCACCAGAATCAAGTACAATACCAGTTGTACGACCAGAAGCGTACAAAGACAGAACGGCCTGGATGGCCACGTACATGGCCGGTGTGTTGAATGTTTCGAACATGATCTGAGTCATTTTTTCTCTGTTCGCCTTGGGATTTAGAGGAGCTTCGGTCAACAAGACTGGATGTTCCTCGGGCGCCACTCTCAACTCGTTGTAAAAAGTGTGATGCCATATTTTTTCCATATCGTCCCAATTGGTCACAATGCCGTGCTCAATTGGATACTTGAGGGTCAAGATGCCTCTCTTGGACTGGGCCTCATCTCCTACATAAGAGTCTTTTTGACCCATGCCCACCATTACGCCTTGGTGACGTGGCCTTCCAACTATGGATGGAAAGACAGCTCTTGGCGCGTCGTCACCTGCAAAGCCAGCCTTGCACATACCAGAACCATTGTCAATAACCAAAGCAGCAACTTCGTCGTCACACATTTTTCAATTTTTTTTCTTCTAAAAAGTTTTTTTTCTAAATGATTCTTTATTAGGCTAAACTAAAAAATTTAGCTTATATTTAAACATGTTTGTGAATAAAGCATAAATTATCAAGCTTAGAATTGCTTAACGGGACTTAAGTCCCTGTTTAAATTTGACATTTGTAATAAATCCATATTTGGTAAACTCCTTAAAATCAACAAATGCTGCATACTTGACTAGATTCTAAATATTCTCTAATTAGGTATTTTAAAGCTATGGCTTAATCAAAACACATTCACTTAAAAATCTCGCCCTAAAACGTTTGTTTTTAATTTAAGATTTTTCCAAAAATGGATATTTTTTTATTTTTTTTCTCTCATACTTTTATTAGTAACTTTCAAGTTTCATACGCCTTAGTATATATTTTCAAGTTTTAGTGTTCTACCCCTCCCTACCCCCAAATGTTTTTCTTCCTCTTAAACTTGTCCTCATTTTTAATCATAAACTTTATATATTTCCATATATGGAAATTTGAAATTATTTATTATGCTCAAAAACGCTGGAGCCTAATCAATTTCTATGCATATTTTTATTTTATGCTGTTTTTTTTTGACGGCATAGTTGCCACAATTGACTGAAAATTATGTGTCCTAATGTCTCCAAGTCCTTTTCAATTAAACTAGAGAAAAATTTATTTTCAATAATTTTGAAAATTTAATTTAATTTCAGAGTTGTTAAAAAAAGTCTTGACTTGGACTTTTTTTAAAAAAAAAAATTTAAAGTCTTTGGTCGGACTATTGAAGAAAAAAAAAAGCCGTGACTTGGACTTTTTTTAAAAAAAAAAAAATTTAAAGTCTTTGGTCGGACTATTAAAAGTGTAATTTAATGGCATTAGAATTTTAATCATAGCTTTTTTCGAAAATTTAAACTTAGTTTAGTTTTTTTAATCCATTGAATAAATAAAAATGGCACAGTTCATGACATACACCGTGGTTTACTGTAATTTGTCTGTGAATTTCTTTATTTATATATGTCACTGTCAATTTATAAAATGTGTCATTTTGTAAAATGACTTGGCAAATGATAAAATTCCAGAGAAAATAAATAGTAAATTCACATGAGATAATTCGAGAGCTTTCTTTTGGATATAGATAGGGATTTCTAAAATTCTCTTTTGCTGTCGAGTGTGCACTATGAGATGGTTGTTTCAAAAAACTGAGTTCAAGTTTGGCTTAAAATGTCATGGGAAATGTTTTCAAAAATTTAAATTTGATAAATTAAATTATTAATGAAGTATTTTATTTAATTTTTGTAAAATTTAAATTTAAAAATAAAATCTCTGCTAATAATCTTTTTGTAAAAAATTAAAAATTAGTTATTTTGAATTTTTTTGAATTTTTAAAATACCTGGTTAAAGAAAAAAGGAAAATTTTATTTTATTTACCAAGACATTTTACAAAATAACACATTTTAAAAATTTTTCAGTGACGTATTTATATATTTTTTTAAATGAGTTAAATAATTTAATAAAATTAAAAAAAGAAGAGAGGTTATTTAAGTCGAATCCGCTATAATTGTATTTTGGGTTGTTGGACATCTTCTCATGTGTGTTTTGGTTTATATTACAATTAAACACAGAATATAAAAATCAAATTCATTAATTTTCATAATTTAATTTAAAAAATACTAATTATTAACAAAAATTATAACTTTAAATTTCAATTAAGTAGTGAAGAGAATGGAAAACATGTTGATATTGATGATTGTGATGAATATGAAATTTTTTTATTCTTTTTCATTTTGGTAAGTTGTTTTTCAACACACAAACTGTTTCTACAGTACTGATTTGTTCCCATGGTATTACCAAAATTACGCGAATTTACCAAAATTTTGGAAAATTTACGGGAATTCCGGTAATTTTACGTAAAATCGCAAAAGTGAAAAACAGTAAATTTACCGGAATTCCCGTAAATTTACCAGAATTTAACGGATTTTATGTAAAATTTCGTAAAAACCAAAAGGGCCAAAAAAATCCAAATTTTTATATTAATATCTAAATCTTCTGAAAAATAATGAAATTTAAATTAAAGTTTTTGACTTTTTAAAATATTAACTTTGATAATTAAGGTAATTGAAATTGTAATTGAGAAAAATGGCGACTGGTAAAATCACTAAAATATATGCATCTTATAATTTCAATATTAAAAAAACTAAATTTAAATTTTTCTTTTTTTTTTAACTTTTTTTCACTTTTTTTTTACTATTTTCACTAAAATCAATAAAAATTTACGAAAATTTGCGTAAAAAAATGCAGTTTTTTTTTTATTTTAAATTGTTTATTAATTTTGAAAAAAAAAAAAAGTGAAAAAATTGCAAAAATTTGGATTTTTCTGGCCCTTTTGGTTTTTACGAAATTTTACATAAATCCGTTAAATTCTGGTAAATTTACGGGAATTCCGGTAAATTTACTGTTTTTCACTTTTGCGATTTTACGTAAAATTACCGGAATTCCCGTAAATTTTCTAAAATTTTGGTAAATTCGCGTAAATTTTGGTAAAACCATAAGAACAAATCAGTACTGTAGTACTAACTTTAAACTGGGACTCAGAAAATGAAGACCTTTTCGATTGAAAAAACTCTAAAATTAAAAATTAAAACAATAAATTTACTGAAGAAAATGGTCTTTGCAAACGTGCAATATAGGTTAATTTTCTCTAACTCATGAAGCGTTATGCTTTTCCCGAATTTCATGATCAACCACTACTGATACAATCTGTCAGAGTTGGGTTCAACTCTAAATTATTTTTCTTTCTTTTCCTTTTCTTTGAAACCCTTTTTTCCTTGTTTATTTAGCGAATAAGAAAACCTTCTAGCTTTCAAAATGCGATATAGCTTTCAAATCTTCATTTATACTGAGGAAAAGATGTGCTAAGGGTATAGTCCATTCATGAGTCTAGAAAAAAAAAGCTTTTTATTTTTGAAAACTAGATAAAATTTCATACGAAATGATAAATTTTCATCATTGTATCTTTATAAGATCACAACTTGTTTTACCTTTGAAATTTCGGAAAACATTTTTGACTACCTCTAATACAAAAATTTTTTTTTAAAAATTTATAAATGGTGTTTTAAAAAAAATTAAATAAAATAGACAACAGTACTGTCTTTTTTTGGCTTATGATTTTGCTAAATTTTTTACTTTTAAAAAGAATTAAAATCTAGGAAACATGACCATCAAGTATCTAATAGTACTTAAACAAATGCTCTTTAAATGGAACACTTTAATTAAATTCAACAGTTCAATCCACTCTAAACAAAAAATTTGATACTCCTTCTAACATTATTAATCATGGAGGGAGATTATGAAAACATATAAAATGTAAATCAAAAAAAGAACAATATTATTATTATTATTATTATTATTATTATAAATAATCTGCAACGAGTTTTATCTCGCGGAGCGTAGTACTAACGTACTAAGCTATGGCAGATGAAAATGAGTTTAATGAATTTGTTTTAACAAATTTTTCCAAATTGTTTTTGAAACTGTTTACTGTAAGTGTGCTTTTGACTTCTTCTGGTAAGGTGTTCCAGAAGGGAGCAATTCTATTCGAAAAAAAGTTGCTACGGGCTGGACATGATCTAACAAATTGTCTGTAGAGATGATTTTGTTTTCTTGTGTGACCAGCTGGACCTGAAGAGTTTGAATTTGGAATCTGAACGATTGGGTGGAACCAATCAATGTGGTTAATGTTTTTGTTGAATTTAAAGAACTGAATCAAGTCGCCTCTAATTCGACGCTCCTCTTAAGTCGATAGTCCGAGCAAGCTCAGTCTTTCTTCATACTTTTTGTTTCGGATTGAAAGAACTAATTTGGTTGCTCGTCGTTGTACTTTTCCTAACTTTTTTATGTCTTTTTTTAGGTAAGGACTCCATACCGGTGCACCATATTCTAAAATTGGACGAACATGAGATGTAAAGAGGAGTTTGAATGTTTTGAGATCCCAATTTTTAAAGCTATTCTTTAACTTACTTAAAACAATGTTTGCTTTTAAGACTGCGGTATCGACTTGTTTATCTCATTTTAAGTTGTTTTGTAGTATGATACCTAGGTCGCGTTCACAGTTTGAATTCTCCAAGATGTAACTGTACTCATTTAGTTCAAACGAGTAGTGGTGATCTTGATGGATTTTCTTGTTACCAAAATGCATAACTTTACATTTACTTAAGTTTAAGCCCATTTTCCAGTCGATTGTCCAGTTCAGAATTTGGTTTATATTAGTTTGCATTTCTTCGCGATCTTTTGCGTTTCGGATAACATGCATAAGTTTACTATCATCAGCAAAGAGTTCACATAGAACTCAAATACCATAGGGTAGGTCATTGATGAAAATTATAAACAGGAGTGGTCCAAGAACACTACCTTATATATAATATAGACTAAAATTTTGAATTTTGAATCGTTTAAAAAGTGAACTAAAACAATAAGTTAAAAATTATTAATTCAAAAAAGAAAAAAAAGCATAAAGAAAAAAAATAGGCGAAAACTCGAATGTAAACAAATTTAATTCTAAAATTTAATTCAAATTTAATTCGAACTTGATAACTTTTTTTCTTTTTTTTAAATCAAACTGACATTTTACTAATGTTTTTTTTTTAATTATTTTATTATTTTTAATTACTTGTTTTTTTTTTCAATTTTTACAAAAAGTTTATATTTTATTAATATTTATGAAAAAAGAAATTTATGTGTTTGGTAACAGTTTTAAAAATGAAATGATATTTATGCTTCATTCACTTTTTATATATTTCTTCAATCCTTACACATAAATCACGAGTTTTTATTACTAAAATTACTAACGGTCTCAAATCGGCTCTTTGAGTTTAGTGAGAGAACTAGACTAAGTCATTCTATTCTTATGGGTACCAGACTGGTGGAGGAATAAAAATTGTGCTTTGAATAAAGAGATATCGAATGCCCAACTCGATTGTGAAATCGCTACCTTGCAATTTCTTCTTTTTTTCCTGAAAAGTTCAATATTTAAAGATGTAGCATCCTTGGTTAATTCCATTTTATTTTAAAAATTTTACTGTTTTTTTAAATTTTTTTCATAATTTTATTTTTAGATTTTTGTTTGTTATTTTTTGAGTCAGAAGGACTTTGATAAACAAAAAATGAATAAATAGATTATTAAGTCTTTTTGATGTCAACCAAATCTGCTATTATCAAAAATTAGTATTGGGAATCGACCAGGTCGACCTTAGTCGACTAAATTTTTTTCCAAGTCGAGTCGACTCATATTTTTTTAAGTCGACTTGAGTCGACTCGCATTTTGTTTTGGTCGAGTCGACTCGACTTGAAAAATAAAATTTCTTTTAAATTTAATTTTTTTAACCTAACGAATTTTTTTTGATTAGTTAAGAAAAAAAATTAGAAAAAATTTTTTTAAATTCAAAAAAGTTTTATTGAGAAAGATTTTATTTTAATTCAAATAAAATTATAAAGTTTAAAATTTATAAATCTTCCCAGTCCCATTCTTGAATTACATGACTATTATTTTCGCACAGAAACATTAGAGCTTCAACATTTTCTGGAGATATTCTATTCCTACGATCGAAATTTTGAAATTTGCATTTTTGAAAAAAATATTTTCGAGTCGACTCGACTCGACTTAAAAATTAATCGAGTCGACTAAAAAAGAAGCTAAGTCCAGTCGATTCCAGTCCTAAGTCGGGACAAAATATGCCCAACTCTATCAAATGCTTTCCCAATTGAAGCAATTGTCGATTAAAATAAAAGTTGAAAAGAAATTTATCAATTTATCGAATTAATTTTTTTTTATAAAAATTATAATGTAAGAAATGATTTATTACCGCTTTTATTTTTAAATTGTTTCTAATTTTTTAAATTAATGTATCTAAAAATATAATGTACCAATAAATTTTTTTTCGTTTTTATTAAAATAATAAAGGCATTGAATTTTTTTTGATATTTTATTTAGTAGAATTGAAATAAATTAAAAAAAATTAAAAGCAAAAATAAAACTTTGATCTTTTGTTATCTGAGGTCGATTATCTTTAGTTGATTTCGGTTTGTTTTGTGGTCCAAGAGGTTTTGATCTTTTCTTTTTTGTAGTCTCAGAATTTACACTGGGAATTGATCCCAAATTCAACTTCTCCTTGAACCAAATCTACTTCTTGAGCCTCAATATATTATATATCATCAACTTAACTCAAACTTTAATTTCCACTAGTTTCTGGTGATTTTTTTTCATTTGCCGCGCAATATCTTATTAATATCTTGGAGAAAATAAAGCTTTTTTTTGCTGGATTGCTGCGTTACTTATTTACACCTAAAGGAACATCTAACGCGTTTTTATTCCATTCCTTTCCTGGATAACGACAAGCAAGATAACATTAAAGATATGAAGAAGATATGATATAATTTTACGATAAAGTTTTTCTAGAATTATTTCTATTTTCATGATCAATGATGAGCTAAATTAATGTTTTTATATTTGGCAATTAGATTTTAAAATTTTATTTCTTGATTTAGTAAAAAAAATAGATACTAAAGTTAGATACAAAAAAATAATTTATAGCTGAAAAATTTAAGCCATTTAAAAAAATAAAATTTCATGTCGAAGACTAATAAATGATTCAGACTTAGATTTTGAGTACGAAGACGACGAACACATTAACGAAAAGCAAAAATAGCGGGTTTTGCATGAAAGAAATAGAATGTGCTAGTAATAAATGGATTCAATTACAATGTTTTTTTTAAGACTTTAATTTATGATTTAAGGTAATCAAATAACTTAAATTTTTAAGTAATTTATATTTTTTCTCAAATAAAATCAAGTTTTGAATAAATTTATGCATAAGAAATAAATTATTTTACCTTTTTACTTTCATCTGCAGATTTTGGTGCTTCTAATGTAAAATATACAAATCTATAGGGTAGTTTAAAATATTTAGGATTTGAAAACTTTAATTAAATAAATGATTGAAGACTATTTTTAAATTTTTAGATTTTCCACGAAAATTCGCTTCTATAATTGCTAAATAATAAAATTGCTGATTCTTATATAATTGTTGTTCTAATTTCTTCAATATCATTAGAAGATATTGAAATCGAATAAGATTTTAATGATATAAGATGCTAAAATTAAGTTAACAAAAAAATCATATTTTTATTCTTTTAAATACAAGTTAACATTTATAAATTAATTTAAAAATGTTAACTTTACAGACAAATAAAATAACACAATTCTGAAAAGAAACGCAGTCCTAGATTTTTTGCCATTTTTTGAAAAAAGCATTAAACAAAATAATCTAATAAAATATTTCAAAGTTTTGTTTGTTTTCTAAAAAAAATTTAAAAATGAAATTAGCAAGAAATTTCAGCTATCAGATAAAACCATGTAGAGTGGTCGTGGAGCGAATAGAAATTAATAAATTCGTAAAAAATGATCCTAAAAATTTTTCAAGTGAAAGTAGAATCATAAACTCGAATATCAAACGCAACAAAAAATTTCAATTAAAGGATCTTTCTTTAAAGTTTAAATCTTACATATGCGATAATATCAATGATAAAAGAGCAAACGAATCTCAAAATAGCGTTCATCTTCAATTAGACAAAGTGAATGAATTTAACATTGATAAAAGTAATTTAAGAATTTTTTAAAATAATTTAAAATTAAGTATTTTTTTAGGGGTCAAATTATCCTCAACAGCAAAAGCTATTTTAAAAACCAAACATAAAATGAAACGCTGTTCAGTAAATTTGAGCAAAATTTAATTTTCATATAAATAATAATTTAGCACTTAGATTAAACTTTATTTTTTGCTGAAAGCTTTTTGTACATTATTTTGAAAACTAAAATTGTTAAATTCTCTTTGTAAAATTTAAATTACTTTTTTTTTGAAACAAGAACTTAATATTAATTTAGTAAAATAAATATTCTTTATCTGATATTTTTCATAGTTCCATTAATTAACGTGAATTTATTTCAATTAGAGCTATTGCTAAGTTAACTTTTTTGTGAAAAATAAGTGATCAGTTATTTGTTTTATTTTATTTTGATATTAAAAAAATTATAAATGTGTGACAAATTAAGTATTTTCAAAATATTTTTATATCATAATTATTTTCATTTTTTGTAGAGAAAAAAATTTAATAATGAAAGTTTATAAAATAAATAGTGATATCTGGTAATTTTTTTATTATTTTGTTCAGCTATTTTAAACTAATGAGTTTTCAAATTAATCTTAATTTTCAACCTATTTTTATAAGTAAATAACTCAGATTTAAAGATTGGTGAAAATAGAAAAAAATTATTTATTTTGGCTTCCAAAATTTTGGCTATAACAATCTTACACAAAATCATCTCTTATTGGGATCTGTTATAAATATAAGTATTTTTAATACTTTTGTTTGAAAAATTGACAATGAAAATATAAAAAAATTAAACATAAGCATCTGACTTTTCTTGGTAACTTTCAGTATGGTACAAACTAAAAATGACGGAAGATTACATGAGCTAACAAAAATTAAGGTAAAATAATTAACCGTATACCCTTGCACAGTAATGCATGCATCAAAACTCGAAATTCGGGTTTTAACGCATGCATTGGCCTCCATCAACTCCATATTAAAATTGACAAGTTATATTGGATTCGGGTTTGAACTTATCCATCAAGGATTATATCTTTTACTGGAGTTCAAAAGAGGAAATAACGGCTTGTTCTATACGTTTCGCACTTAATCAAGCAAAAAATCTGTCCTCATTTTCTGAAAACTCAGCTTTTCACTGTTTAGAAGCATCCACCACAATCTTGCTGTATACTTTAAGTATCCTTTCATAAATCTTCTCTCTATTTTTTATCCATTTAACCCTTGTGACTCTGAGATTCCTAAATGTTTTGCTTTTATTGTTTGTTTTGTCTTAATGCTGTATTGAAACTCTTTTGAAACCAATTTTCGAGCGTCTATTTTCAGACTTTAATTTCAGTTAAATGATATGGTTATTAAAGATTATGATAACTGATATGCTTTTCGACGGTTCTATCAAAAGAAAAGAATGATTAAGTAGGTGACTGGTCGGCTAAATCCTGAGTTAACAATGGCGGGATTTACGTTCCAATATCTAAATCCAAATTTACGATGCTTAGCCAGTTCATCGTCAGTGTCATCCATCTCGGTCTGAGATTCCTCAACTCCTTTGGCTTAAAGTTTGTCTTTCAAATCTGAGTCTTTACAAAATAAAATAGGAGAGGATCTCAATATTAAGTAAGGGTGTAACAAATTGCCAGCTGCTTGTACGCTACTCGGCGTTGGCTTTGTTACACCGCTAATTGAAGCTCCTATTACTATATGACCTTCTTCGTACGCTCGATATGTTTTTTTTTGTTGATCACTTTGTGGTTTATAAGGTAGATAAGCCAGCCGTTGTTTACCAGCTTATAAAATCATGCTTATAAACACCGAGCCTTCTCCTGGGTGCTTCATTGCGAGGACAAAACACCGATGCCCTTTTCCGTCACGTTCTTGCGCACCATGGGTCTGAATGAAGTGAAAAATTTTTGTTTCTCTTCTTGGTTTTCATTGAGATAGTCCACACGTATATCCATCGGCACCTGGAAATATTCAAATTTCATTTGTTTTTTTAAACTCTAAATACTTTAATAAAACCCTCTTGAAAAAAAATTCTTTTTTTGTTTAGGAACCGTATTGTTCTTGGGGTTTTCGGCAGCGAACTTGTCGGGGCGAAAAGCCATTTTCTACAGTGGGTACGCTTTTTATCTGGACTTTTATATAATAATTTGGTTCGAAGTCTTATATAAATATTAGATTGTTGTGTAGACTCCTTTATCGTATTTGAGCTTTCTTTTCCCATTATATTTGCATCTGTTGTGTCAATGATTATATCGTACCGAACATTCTCGGCTGGGCTATAACAAAGTTTAAGGTTGTTGACATAAAATTAAAACATGAAATATATTGAACGAAATCAGTACTCTTAGTTTTCTGGGACAAAAATAAGATGGTATTTAGTTTAAACCTGACATAATCGGGCTTTTGCTGTATTTGAAAAACATCGCTAGAGATTATTTTAGCGCTTAGCTACAAGTGATCATCAATGAACCCTTTTTTGGCTGCTCGATTAAAAATTAAAGGAAATCATTGAACCCAAAAAAATTATAAATTCAAAACTTTTTAAAATTTGGTCAAAAAATTAATAATATATTCTAAATAAATGAAAAGTTTTTTATTTAGAATTTACATTTTTCAAAAACATGTGTCTTTATTAAAAATAAGTCTTCTTTAAAATAGAGCATTATTCTAGTTAAAAAAAAATTTCGATAAAAAAAGCCTGTTTGAAAATTGTCTAGAAGCCGGTTTTATTTTGTAAACCGTCATGTAATACCATGTTTATTTGAAACTGGATCCAAATAAGGTTCATCATAAGATTTTTTACGGAAAAAACGAAAAATATAGATTTTTTTTTCAAATGTCACTAGACTTACTTTTAAAGGTTATTATTTTATTTAAATTTTATTTCATAAATTTGTTCGATTACATTCAGCTCAACAGCTGATTGTCCGCTGATTGATTTATTTAGGAGATATTTTAGCACGGGTTAAAGTTTATTTAGTGTCTAATTTAGTTTTTTTCTAGTGTCTAAAATAATTTATTTAGGATCAATGTAAAAAATTTCTAAAATTGTTTTTCTAACACCTAATTTGATTTAATTAGTACATAAAATAGTAGCTATAGTACCGAAATATTAATTGATTAAATGTTCTATTTAAAGAAATAAGTGAATAGATTCTTAGCTGTTACACTTGTTTAATTAATTAAAAAGTTATATAAAATGAATTGTGATTCTAATAATAAATATTAGCAAATATATAATATATTAATATATAAATATTAACTTTTCTATTTTTCTCTTAATTTGAAAAATTAACATAAAAAACACATAAATTAAAAAAGTTTTTTGGGTCTCATGTCTACCGATAACTCGGACGACTCTTTTTTGACCGTCTGCAAAAATGCGATCATATTAAGAGTCTCAAAAAACAGATTGGACACTGTGAATCGCTTGACCATTCTGAATAGCTTGAAGCAAATTGATAATGATTCAATTATACCTTTTATAAAAATATTAACCACCACAAAGAGAAATATCTGGCTCATTTCATTCAGTGAAACATACAACTTCGCATCTCTAATTGGACATAAGATATCAATAAATGACAAACAATGTACAATTGAAGACGCACAATATCCGGAAGCTACCTTAAAATCCTTTGCCTTTAAATTCGTTGGTCTAAAACCAAATTTTTCCACGGAAAAAATTGCAAAGCATATCATCTCAAGAGGCGTTGGGCATGAAGAGATCGAAAAAATTTACGAGAAATATTTCCAAGAAGAAGAATTCAAACACATTTCTAAGGGTACATTTCGTGCAAAAATCAAGATAAACGTTTCAAGAAATCCTTTATATAAAAACCTTCTAATCAACTTGGTGGAGCAAACTCAGATTGATGGCAATCCTGTAAACGTCTTCCAGATCGGCTAGACTCGTTGTCTCTACTGCAAGCAAACTGGTCACAAAGTTTTTGACTGCCCGAGCAAAAACGCCGTTTGTTCCAAGTGAAATCGAGCTGTTCACTCATCAGACAAGTGTTCAATGGCAAAAATAATTTCTCAAAAAAGATATATTGATTTAGATGACGAAGATGAGGAAAATTTTGACAACAGAATTATAACAGAAATTGAAGTAGATGATACTAATCAAAATGAAGCGCCAACAATTGCCTCTTTGATAGCCGATTTCAGTTGTAGTAAAAATGATAACATGTTAGTCCTAGGAAAATCTAACAAATTTTTCAAACGAACATTTAATGACACAAGCTTAAATTCAAATGATCAAAGAGAAAATCATTACAAACAAGCAAAGAACGACGAGAGTGTTCGGGAAGTAATGAGTGGTTCCGAAGCAGAATATTCTATTGAGTCAAACGACGATGCTGAAATAAAAGGTGGGAACAGCAAGGACTCTTCACAGATCACTCTGCCCGTACACAATGAGACAAATTTAAGCACGTTTGACCAACAAAAGCAAACAGCAGATCTGGTAGCAAAACCAAACAATAATAGTGAGAAGAAATCAAATAATGGAGCTGGAGAAACGTCGCGGAAGGAATGAAAAAGAAGACAAATAAATCTATTTCAAGAACAAAACCTCTTAATAAAACAAGGTTAGTAATTAAACATTGGAATTGTTCTCATCTTCCCAAAAAGATCAGCCTCTTAAGAATTTTTT
This sequence comes from Brachionus asplanchnoidis, assembly GCA_025491095.1. Classification (NCBI taxonomy): domain Eukaryota; kingdom Metazoa; phylum Rotifera; class Eurotatoria; order Ploima; family Brachionidae; genus Brachionus; species Brachionus asplanchnoidis. The sequence goes on from JAILYF010000004.1 coordinate 4,473,687, forward strand.
TGACTCAGTTTTCCCCAGATATAGTATTACTTAATGAAATAAAAATTGATTCGAGTGAATCAAATATTTCTCTGGGGTAACTTAAACGCCAAAACAAAACAAATAGGATGCAAAGGAGAAAACGAAAATGGAACAATTTTAGAAAGCATTATTAACGAGCTAAATTTCACAGTAATCAATAATAATCGTCCAACCTTTAACATATTCAATAGGGAATATTTTGAAATTCTTGATTTATTCTTAGTCTCAACTTCATTGATTGATAAAATCACTGATTTTATGGTTCTAAATAATCAAGATATGACCAGTGATCATTTTCCAATTGAGGCATGCATAAATTTTGACTACTCAGTTATCCCTAAAACACAAACAAAGAAGCTTAATTATAAAAAAGCAAATTGGTTATTATTCCGTGAGATCCTAAAAGGTCAAAACTCAGGATTAAATTCAGCATCAATTGACGAACTAAATGAAGAAATTACCCAAAAATTAATTTCTGCAGCTCATAAAAGCATTCCATACCAAACAAATAGAATTTTCAAAACAAGTATCCCGCCAAACATTGTCAGTATAATTAAGGAACGCAGAAAAATAAGAAGAATATTTCAAAAAACTCGTAGTCAAAATACTAAGAAAATATTTAACCAAATGACTTCAGAGTTAAGAAACAGTTTAAAAATTTTTGGAATCAAAACTGGTCTGATTTTATTAAAAAAATTGGGAAAAATCCGATTTCAAGTAGACCATTCTGGAAAAAAATTAATAAATTTCGATCAAAAAAAGGATCTGGATTAATACCTACCTTAATCTCTAATAATAACGAAATTAGAAATGATGAAGAAAAGGCTACCTTCTTTAGTGAATTTCTCCAAAAAACTTTTAGTCCGAATAATGATCTAATTAATCCCCAAAAAGATAGAGAAATAACTGATTTTAATCTTGAGTTTTTTAATTAGGAAAATCAATGCAAATTTGACGAGCCTGTTAGCACTAAAGAGATTACATCAGCGATAAAAAGGTTAAAAGAGGAAGCATCTTCGGGACCAGACCAAATTCATAACCTTATGTTAAAAAATATACCTCAAAATATTCTAAAAGACATTATGTATCTTTTTAGTTTAAGTCTAAGGCAAAGTAAAATACCGAATGCATGGAAATCTGCTAACATTACTTTGATACCTAAAAAGTCAAATTTAACACAAAAAATCGACGAACCGCTGATAATCTTTTCTTCCTTATTCAAAAAATTGTAGAATCATTTAATAGAATAAAGAAAGTTTTTTCCCTATTTTTTGATATCTCCAAAGCTTTCGATAGGGTTTGGCATGATGGTCTTATTTATAAACTAATAAAAATGAACCTTCCCTCTTACCTAATACATTGGATTAATTCATTCTTAGACTCAAGATCATTTAAAGTAAATGTAAATGGTCACATGAGTGATGAATACCATATTACTGCAGGTGTTCCTCAAGGCTCGGTAATTAGTCTATTACTTTTTAGCATTTTTATCAATGATATTCCTAAAAGAAATAAAACAAATAGTGAATACTCTCTTCTCTTTGCTGATGACTTGGTCACATTTTATATCTTTAAGAAAAAAGGAAATCTAGAAAATAAGATAAACAAATACTTAGACGAACTAGAAAAATGGCTCTTCAAGTGGAAGATGAAAATATCTGTTGAAAAGTCTTGTTACATTGCCTTCACTAAATATAATAAGGAAAATATTGACTTAAATTTAAAAATATATGAAAATAAAATTGAGAGTCAAAAGGAAATCAAGTTTTTAGGTATAAAATTTGATTCAAAATTAACCTTTACCCCAATGGTTGATGAAATAAAACAGCGTTGTAGTTCACGGTTGAACTTAATAAAAAATATTGTCTAACAAAAAATGGGGTCTTAATTATTACACACTAGGAAACCTTTATAAATCTTTAATCGGATCTATAATTGATTACTCTTTTCCGTGTCTGAATTCATTTTCGGAGACAAACATTAAAAAAATTCAAGTCTTACAAAACTCAGCAACTCGTTTTATACTTAAACTAAAATATGATACTCCTTCCAATATTCTGCATCATGAGGCCTTTAATAAACTTAAATTCTTAACTGTCTCGAATCGACTTTTTGAATTAAGCGTCATTCTGTTCCATTGGTTATCAAGCTGGTTGATGAATATAAAGCGGGTTTTGAATCAAGGTATGTTGAATACCCGACTCCATTGTGTAATTGCTACCTTACTATTTCTTCTTTTTTTCCTGAATCATCAAATATTTAAAAATATGTGCTCTGTTACTCTCTATCAAAATTTATCTAATTTTAATTTTTTAATTTTAATATTTATCTACTTTTTAACTTTTATTATTTTTACTTTATTTTTTTCCTATTTTTTTTTTATTTTATTTTATTTTATTTTATTTAACTTTATTTTAATTTTTTTTTTTTTTTATTTATCTGAAGGAGCTTTAGCTCGGTACAGATATACAAATAAATAAATAATAAGCTAATAAAAAAATTTTTAAAAATGAATCCAATCGATATTGAATCGGAAGAAGAAATCAGTTCAAGTACAGCAGCAACCAAAACTTCATCTAAAGCGTATTTAAATGCAACCAGTTGTACCGATTTTGATAGTTACTTAAAGTGGTGTGGTACACATTTAATAATTACCATCAACAGTGAATCTCGGGAATCTAGTCAATGTAGTTGCCCATATCGGAAAAAACACTTATGTCATTGGGATTGCATACTCACTTTCTTTATTTGAAAAATTTTCAAGTTTAGACCTGGGTATTGAAAAAAATCACAAGAGAGAAAGAAGAAAAAGATTTGCTCCAGCGTTACAAAGAAATTAGTTTGGACCTCTAAATCCAGCACTTATTAACAATACAGTTCCATCTACTTCAACAGCTTTACAGGTAACAAATGAACCTGCTCCTAAGAAGCCAGGAAGGCCTAGAAAAGTAGCAGAAACTCAAACACCAGCTGTTGAAACTCAAGCTTAAAAAAAGAAGACCAAAAAAAAATTTGCCTTGAATAATACTCTTCTATTTGTTTTTTTTCTTTATTTTTATCATTTTCGATTATGTACTAGATAAATTGAATAAGACATTAAATGAATTATTTTTGATATTTTATTGAATTAAATTAGACACTAAATAAACTAAATTAGACACTGAATAAAAAGTAATCCTTTTAGCACTAAAATGCCCATTAAAGCTTATTGTTGACTACTCTCTCTGAAGCAATTGATTTTTATGCCGTTGTTCTTTGAGAATCTTGAAAAATTGTTTCCTATCAAGAGCTTGATTTTCTCCTTGATCATTTATTATCTTCACCAATTATTATCTTCCAAACTCTAGATTCCCTAGTTGTTTATCATTATTTTCGCCATTTTTGATCTTTTGTTTGCTGAAAAAGGCAATAATTTAACTAGCTAAAAGTTTTTTTTTTATTAAGGTTTGTTTGATTTAATTTAATACTCAATTATTTAAAGAAGCAAAAAATTGTTAATTAAAGTTCAATTTATAAAAAATTTAATGAATATGCTTTCTTTTTCTTATTAAATTATTTCAATCACAATTTATCTTAAAATTTTAAAATTTTATTAATTAAATATGATTCATGAAATTTAAGTTACGATTAAAGGAATATTGAGAATCGAATCGAACCAATGTCAAATTAATCAGAGGATTTATAATCATTTGAATATTTAAACTCGAGATATGGTAAAAGCACTGTGATCAAGAGATCAAAATTGAGGTTTTTCAAATTAAAGCCATTAGCCATTTTTTGAAATTTAAGAAATATCTAAAAATTATTTTGTATAATTTTAATCTGAGTATTTTAACCATTAGAGCTAAATTTTTAACTACTTTGAATAAAATAATGATTTATTAGAGTTAAAATTTCATAAAAAATCATCTAAAACTAAATAATCTATGTTTGAAACACTATATTTAATTTCAATAGAGTGACATTGCAAAATTTTCTCCGAATATTTCTAAAATAAAATATGTCTCAACCATCGCACATTTTCAATGCATTTTCAAAATTGTATTTAAAATTTTTATAAAACACAATAGAACTTACCACATTTAAATCTAAATTTAAAAAAATTTATTTTAGGAATTAAAAAAATTAAATGAGAAAAAATCTTAAGTGGGACGGACGACTGAACAATTCTGATAGACCATTGATTTAGCAAGCAAGCAAATAAATATGTAAGTGATAATGAGTCAGAACAGGATGAAGAAGAGACAAAATAATTAGATTTTAATTTTTTTTTAAGATCATTGAGAAGCTAAATAAAATATATGACGAGGAAATAAACAAATTGTTAAGTGCAGAGCATAATGACAGTAGTATACAAACATTGAGTGAAAAAAATGCAGCGAAAGTGGCGGTATTTAAAAGTAAAATTTTTGATGTTGAAGTAAATTAAAATCTATCGATTGAATAGAAAATTAGGAATTGATAATTGGAAAGAAAAACATGTATTCAATATTTTATAAATTTATCGAACTCTTTAAGGTGATCACAAAAAATTAAAACTATATTGAAACAAAGCCCATAAAAACTTTTAAGCAAAAACGCTTTAAAAATAATTTTGTTTCAATAAAATAATTCCTGCCAATTAAGAATCTTTCATAACTTTTTCTAGAAAAATTTATAATTTATTCTCTGTTTAAACTCATAATCAATTTAAATTGAGTATTTTGACATGTCACAATTGTCTCAATCATAGTCACTTTTATTTGATTTTTATTTTATAAACTATTTGTGTAAAAAAATTTTGGTTCTTTAAGACTTTTTGATGCTTATTTGACCAACTGATTATTTATTTAAGTTATTTAAAATGAAAATTTTGAAAACTTTAAAATTTATTTATAATTAATAGGCAAGCAGACAAGTTAATTGCCTTTATTTGATATCATCAAATGGATAAATTTTTTTTTCTACTTTTAATAAAATCGACCATATCTATAAATAGCCTTTTTTTATCAATTTTGAGGCTTGGGTCATCTGAGATAACATTTTTGTTAGAAATATGCAAAAAAAATATTGTTTTTTCAAGTTAGTTGATAATGCTGGACAAACAGCTACTACTTTTTATTCAAATAATAGGTAAAAAATTATTAATTTTTTTTCAAATAACAATTATCTGGTTTATTTCAGTGTTGTCTAAAGCAAGTAGACAAGAGCTCAAATGGACTAATAATGTGGTATACGGGTGCAATTTTACTACTAACCAAAATTTAAAGACAATAAATATAGATCAAATTAATTGTCAAAAAACTTGCATTTCCACATATGGATGCTCCCATTTTGTCTGGTCCAATCATAAAAACGGGACCTGTGTTTTAAAAAAAAATTTCGTTTCCAGGACCAACGTAATCGCATCTAATGATCAGAGTTCATTTTGTGGAATTGTTGAGGGTAATATTTAAAAAAAGTGCAAAAGACTTGAATTTTTTATATAAGAAAATCCTTGGATTACCGATGTGCAATCACTCAAGCATACTTATATTAATGATGAAGGCACTTGTTTGTTGCCTCCAGAAGATTACGCAGTGACCTATCCAATTGCTTTAGGAAATAGAGAGACCTTTGGTTATTTAAAATTTAGGCCACAGCTTTGTGGACACGTGTTGGAAATTGATTGTGGAAATGGAAAATTTGATGCGGTGGTCATGAATTCAAATTTTGGTGGAGGTTTAGATTTATACGACTCGCTGTGGGAAGCAGCAATTCCTAAACGGAATAAAAAAATGGGTGAAGCCAGGTGCAATGTCACATTGGCAAAAAAAAATCCATTTAAAACTGAGGGATATCGCTGCTATCATGGAACTGATCAAACAGATAATGTTTATTTTAGAAGCGTTGGTTTGTTTAACACTAGCGGAAAAGTGGTCATTGGTGCCCAGTTTAATGGCAGAAATGGGACTTTAGCCGAAAATGGCTATTTTACTTTTTATAATTTTGGCACTGATGAAGATTTAGTCACATTTTATTTTGAGTTTGGGGGATCTTTTTCAATTTATTTAAAAGAGTGTCCAGGAAAATTAAACAATCAAAAATGGTCATAGTCGTAGTAAAATTAAAGCATTTTATTTTTTTCAAATAAATTTTTAAAAGTACATTTTTTTTGCTTAATAATCAAAAAAGAACTTCATTAATTAGTTAAAGCAATCAACCATAAAATGAATTTTTTGTATAGTTGCTTTCTTAATCTTTGATATTTGATAAATTTTTTTCTAAATTATCTTGACCAAAATTTTATCTATTCAATACAACCTTTTTACAAAAAAATTGCTTCCTTCTAATTTTTAGATAGTGCATCAGATTGAGTCAGACAGTTTCGAGATACTTTTAAATAGCAGTTTAATTGCTGTAAATAATTTTAATTGAACTCTAAAAAATAAAAAAAAATAAAAAATTCTATGAAAGCTTTTACAAATGCATAGATTGGAATATTTTACCTTATTTAATTTGATTAGAGACATTCTTGATATATTGACAAAAACCCCGGAAAAAATTTTCACTTTTATTTGATTTTCAAATAATAGGTAATTTGAAAATTATCAAAAATCGTGAAGATAATGTTTTTAGGCTACACATGAACTATTTTTTGTTGGTTTGAGGTCTAATGCATTTTTGACAATTTGAAAAACCAGAGCTTCAATTTTTTTTGTCATGGATATGAGTGATTTTGCTTTGGATGTTAATTGTTGGCTAGCTCAAATTGTTTAAAACGTGATTAAGCCAAGTGAGCAAGAATAACTCGTGGTAAGCAAGCCAATCGTGAACAAATATTCCTTCTATTGTTTTTGAAATTTACCAGATAAATATCAAAATTTATTAAATTTTTCAAATGGAAAATTTTTTTTCTATTTCAAAAGCCATCTAAAATAATTAGATTTTTTTTTGTATAAAAAAAAGGTATTTTTTAGATTGATTTGTTAGACAAAAGTGATAACAAAAAATATTTTCTTTTTGTAAAAACGTGATAGAAAAAAAAAATTCCGCGGAATTACTTTTCAAATTTATAAATTACATAACAAGTTTTCATTCAAAAATTTAAAGCATTTTTTTTTTACTAAACAAACACTCAGTCTGTTTAAATTGAAAGCTTTTTTTACCAAAAAACTTAATTATCTTTGAATTAGAATTTTTCTAAATAATTCAAGGCAATCAATTCAGATGTCTAATTTAAAGCGATTATAAATAAGATCGATATTCTACTGCCCTGCTAAGAAAAAAAAATCAGCTTAGACATTCTGTTTCTGTGTGTGTGTGAAGCCTTGCGCCAACAGTGGTGACCAGAGACAATGCCATCTTTCAATTTCCCCTAAACCCTTTCAATATTAAGCTCAAATCTCGAAATTTATTTTCGTGAATATTTTAATGTAAGTTCTCTAGGCATGTAAGAGACCGAGAGGGAGAAAAAAAATAAAAATAAATTAAACTCACTCATAAAAAATTATAATACAAAAAAAATAGTTTTAAGTTTTATAATTTTTAGCTATGTTTTTTTTTAATACTAGAATAGTGCAAAGTATATGCTTGAGATGATAGAAATTTTCTACCGAAATTTTTAAAATGAACACCACCGCCCTCGATTTAATGAACCTTCAATTTCACACAATCAAAAACAACAGCAACGCTGCTCAACAGCAGCGCTTTTCCAATGAAGAAATGAGGCAACAAAAGATTGGAAACTCGGTGCTGAATATGGCCCGGGGTTCCGCGTTGGACTCGCGGGTCCAAGCCGGACCAGCTGCCACCTCCACCCCCAACCCAATTCAGCAGCAATCCTCAATCAACCACGAAATTTTATCAAACTTATTTTTTAAATTCGACCCGAATCTGTTTCAAAAAAAAGACCATCTGAATTTTTTACTGGCAAATGAACGCGATTGCCGTGCTGTATTTCCGGTAAATCAGCAAACGCAGGAGCCTGCCAACAAGAGCATACCAGGCCAAGTGATAAACAATGGTCCAAAAAAATTAATTGCCACCCATTCTGACCGCGTAGATCCACACTATGCCGAGGTCAACAATCAGGCCCAAATGGCTCAGCAAAATTTTTATCCAATGCCGCGCCAAGTCTGTCCGAATCAATCTCTACAGCAACATAAAGACTCGCTCAATGAATCGAGCAGTTCGGACGAACAGAATGGAGGAAAGCCGTACAAATGTTCTCATTGTTTTAAACTTTTCCGCAAAAAAGTTCATCTAAATCAGCATATTCGGATACATTCGGGCGAAAAGCCGTACGGTTGTGATTTTTGTGAAAAACGGTTCACTCAGTTGTCTCATTTGTGGCAGCACACAAGGCGACACACTGGTGAACGGCCGTACAAGTGTGATATTGGCACATGTGACAAATCCTTTACCCAATTGTCCAATTTGCAGTCTCATTTAAAAACCCATGGCATTCAGAATGCATCTAGCACATTGGATCAAGTCTCATTGGCAAATTCATTTTCCGGTCTTCAGCAAAAGCAAAAAAAGGCACGAAATTCCAATAAAAGGCACTACTGTGAATTTTGTCACAAAAGATTTGCTACCGAAGGTGTAATTAGGCAGCATCAATGCATGAGGCAATCGAATGCTTATTTGGAAAGAACTGACGATGGAGCTCTCATTCTTAAGGTGAAACAATAGAGAATTATTGCACAATCAAAACTAAAAGGCTCTTAGTCGACCTTATACAGTATTTAGCTGTTTATTTCTGTTTTTATCTACATTTTTTATTCTGAAGCTGATAGTTTTTATTATTTTTTTTTTTACTTGGTCCCTAACTTTGTTTTATTTTGTCAAGGATCATAAAAATATACCTTTATTCTTTCTAATTGTAAATAAAATTTTATTAACATTTTGGTTAACTTGGTTTTATTTGTAAGTATTATTGTTATTTTTTTCAAGGTAAACGAAAATTCAATCAGCTAAAAAATAGGCTATTTGATGAATAACAGAACACTTTCCATAAACAAGAGCATTTCCAAATTGTAATATTCTTTGAATATTTTATTATTTAAATATTTATGCAAATTTTATCAAAATTATTTGTTTTCTCTAATTCTTATACTTAAAACTTTATTTACATTCTTCGAATAATCAAAATTGTCTTTTTTCGAATATCTAGTAAAAAATCTAATTAAAAAAAACAATGATCATTCGTTTTTTAAATAAGTACCAAAGCCAATTGAAAAAAACTCAGAATTCTGATCATGCTGTTTTCTTATGGCGTTTTATTGACCAAAAGTGGTGATGAAAAAATTTGATAATGATAAATTTTTTACGGAGATTTTCGAATCGGATACCTTAATATTCTTCCCAATTAAAGACATTTCTTTTTTTCAAATATTCATTTTAAATAAATTTAACCGAGGATTTAAAATCTAATTTAAAGTTTTTTTTTATTAGTTTGCAAAATTTACACTTTCATTTCAAATGTTTGATAATTTTTATTAATTTAAAAATTATTTTTTAATAATTAAATATTTTTTTTTAAATAATAAAATAAAATTATTATTATTTTTTATATTGAAAAATTTTATCAAATATTTAAGTAAAATCAACTTAATCCTGGATTAAATTATTTATTAATAAAAATAAATCGAGTATTAGGTTTTTAAAAAATAATAAAATTAAAAACTTGATTTTTAGTTATTAGAACTTCACTTGAAATAAAAAATTAAAGATTTTAATTATTATCTCATTATTAACTCGACACTTTAAGTCAAATGTTGTAAATTTAACCTCCTACAAATTTTAATTTACTAAAAAAAGATTTTAGAAAATTTTCCAATGTGATTTTTAATGAATTTAATTTGAAGTAGACAAAAATAATTTATTTTTAATTTAGAAAACTTTTTTTTGTTTGAGATAAAATTAATCAAAATTTGTAAATAATCGTTAATCATCTGTTTATTTAATTCATTTTACTGTACAATTCAAAAAAAAATTAAAATAAATAAATAGCGTTGAGTTAATAGAAAAATTTATTTTACTCGCTTTCATTAAAATCAGTTAATTTATCTAATAAAGGTTTTCTAATAACTCTTTAAATCAAGCAATATGTGCCATATTGACAGAAATTTTTTTAATTTTTTAAATCTTAGAAATTCCTTGGCTTTAAAGGTTTCCAGTTTTAAAATAAATATATAAAAGTATTATTTCATTTATATTTTAAAATATATATTAAATAATACTTTTAGCTCTATTGTTCAGATTTCTTAATTAAATGTCTAGAGATTAAAGAAAAAAGAAAAATTTAGCCTCAGAAAAAACCTTTTATATTTTCTTTCTTTTTTTTATCATTATCAGTATTTTATTTTAATATCTTGGCTTCGTGTAGTTAGATTTCAGTTTTGCGTCACATTTTCATACTATGGTACTTTAAAAACAAATTAATTTATTTTAAATAATTATTTCAAAATTAGTTCATTATGCTCTAATTATTTTTTTTTGTTGAACAGTTCAGCTGAATTAAAATTCTTAATGAATTTATTTTTTTTGATAAGCATAAAAATTGGATTAAGTTAAAGATTAATATATTTTGAAATGTTATAAAACACTGAGCTTATTCAAAAATAAAAGAAAAGAAAAGTTTAAAATCATAATTTAAAACGATTAGTTTTTAAAATTAGAGGCCAAATCAGGTTTTTGCTTCTGACGTAGACGCGGAAGCATATATAAAGTTGAGTGTAGATTTTTGAATTGATATTTGAGCCTAAGTGAAAAAAAACTGTGATCAAAATTTTCGAAAATTTGATCCATAAATATTTCATTAATCTGACGATTTTGATTTCTTATCAGCCTTTTCAATAAAATTAATTCAAAACAGAGAATTTTTTGTCGTCCCTAGATATTTTTTTTTTACAATTTAAATTTTTTTTTATTATATTTTCAAACAATTTATAAATCATATTGAAATAAAAAATGTTAATTTAGATTTAATAGATAGATTTATGACTTATAAAAATGATGATAAAATATTTTTATTCTTTATCAAAATCACCGTGAGTTCTTGATGGTTTTTCAATAATGATTAATGATGCTTTCTAATCGAAAAATCTAAGAGAAACGTTCCACCAAATATAGATTTTACCGCAAACAATGCATCTATCATCTACTGGCATTTACGTCATAGACTAAAAGATTTCTCTCTTTTATTTGTAACTTGTTAAAAGCAAATAAAATCTGGCTTTATTTAGAATCGATTTCTCTTCCGAAAAAAAAAAGAACATATTATATAATAATAATTACCAACGTTTTGAAGTTATCAGATACTCGACTCCCTTTGAAATATTATCCCCTTAAAAAACTTTTATTTCACATAGCAACAGCTCTAATATTCATTCAGATACCAACCTAGGAACATTGTTCCTAACTAATTCAAATTCCAAACTAATTTCCTGAGAAATCTGCGAGTAAATGCCAAAATCAATAAAATCCACCAAAGCAAAGTGAGATTAGTATTTTTTCAGATGATAGTTTCTTTTTACAAATTAAAATCACTTATGGGTACTGAACAGGTAGAGAATTTATATTCAATTAGAAATTTACAAATAATTTTTTTTTTCTGTCTACATTTATGTTTGGTCCGGTTTTGGATAATTTTAAATTTGATTTTAATTTATTTTTAGTGCAAGCAATTTTTATTGTTTTTTTTTCAATTAGAAAATTTTTAATTTCCTTTTTTGTTTAAAATTTAAATCAAGGTAGACAACAAAAAAATCAAGAGAGATAATATTAATTTAGACGCTTTTTAGGGCTTAAAAAAATTAACCGTTTGTGAATCTGGAACCGGAAAATTGTAGTGGATAATTTGTTTGAGTACTTGTTATATTATATGAGCGCACAATTAGAAATATTGATTTTAGCACAAATTTTGTCAAATGGGAAAAAGAATTTTAAGCCAGGAAAATTTCCGCAATTCTCTCTTTCTAATTATTTGCGAGCTAATTTAATTTTTTTTTAATTTTTTAAAATTTTTTTTTCAAGTTAAAATTTAGCAGAGAAAAATTTATTTCAATCTTCCTTTTTTGTTCATTGTTTAATCGATCTCCGGAGAGAAAAGAATTAAATTTCAAAAAAATAAAAGAAAAATCAAAGTTTTTTAATTGAAAATTATGCATCAAGGATATGGAAGCCAGGAAGCATAGACTGCAGGATCGAGGCACACCGAAAGCGAAAAATATTTACTTTTGTGAGCTAAAGTTAGCAATTATTAATTTTATTTTTCGGGTGTCTAGGCCACCATCCAGGCTGTCTAATGACAAACAAACTCAAAAGATAATAACACAATTAATTTATTAGCTTCTCAAATCTTAAGAATTGTGCGTGTGTGTGTGTGAAAATGGCTCATATTTATTTCGATCTAAATTCAAACTTTTTTTTCTACTTAATTTATGATAACACTAGTAAAATTAGATAGAAAAGAAAAAATTAATATCATGTGAATTTATTTATTTAACTGAATTGATCCTCTCTGCCAATGTGCTCATTGCTTTGCTTTGCCTAATTTATTTTATCGATTTTCAAAAGAACGAAAGAAAAAAAAACTTTATTCAACATAATTTATTTATTTATTTCTAATAACAGGCTATGAGTTATCTGAGCTTCGGAGCGCTCCACGAAACGAGTGATCAGAGAATAGACTAAGATTTTTTATGGTTCTAGTGAATTTGATTTAAGAAGAACACTGATAAGCGAACATATAAATTATTATAATTCTGCAGGAGAATCAACCATTTTTGAATAGATAGGCACAACTCTTCAGTTACTTTTAGTTAATCCATTTTTGTTCAGAATTTTATTAATTTTCATAAACAAGCAAAAAAGAGAGAGAGAGAAACACCGACAGGGCAGAGATTAATTCAACTTTTAGAAATTGTGCACTCAACATTTTTTTTTGGTAAAGAAAGATCTAGAATTTGGACGCGGCCACTCATTTAGTGTTGTCTTTGGACCGCACAGATTATTGATTTTCAGACAGACCTCATAATTTATGAATCCGAATGGCAAACAAGCTAAAAAAAAATCTAGTCGATGATTCATAAAATTTGCATGAATGACCCAGTAGGTTTGTAGACTAGGAAAAATTGATTTTTTTTTGTTAAAAAATTCTTGGGCCTCTAATCATTTTGTTTTTTTAGGCTTTTTTTTGGTGGCACATTTGCTCAGCAATAGTTTATTTTTTTTCTGCGACAAGTCTCTTGTAGAACAACACAAGTAATATTTGGTTAGCTTGCGGAAGCTTTGTTGCTTATAACAGAGTTTTTTTATACTCACTACTTAAAGTCCCCTTGATAATCGCTGTTCTAATGCCAGGTTCCATTTTTTAGATGAATGGTAACAACCATCCAGAGTAATGATTTGGCAATGAACTTTTATCATGTGGCAAAAAGAAGCACAACACTGAAAGCACAAGCTTTCTTTTTTTTTCTCTAACGTTACATTTATTTGACTTGACTAGGATTCGAACCCGGACTCTCAGTCGCAATTAGCTGTTGTTTTACCCACTACACAACCACCTCAAATAGGGTTGTAAATGGGGCTCGAAAGGACACGTTCCTAATTAGTTTGGGCATAAATCGGGCATAAAATTTCTCTTTAATTAACAAAAATAAAAAGACAAATATTTATTTTAATTTAGCGTATTGAATTTCAGAGATTTTATTGAATTTAAAAATATTTTTATTTGACGCTACTCTCAAAGCTAAATTGAAATTTTGTGTCTAATATTGGTTGTTGTGGCGATGTGAATGAAAGAAAGAGAGAGAGAAAGAGAAAGAATATTGATTTTTCCTCTAGTTATTAAAAATTCCAAATCGATTTTCGGTTCAGAAACAAGATAACTTAGGTAAATGAAATCAAAAAATATTTATATTTTTTTTCTTATTTTAAGTCAAGAAAAATTAGCTAGATGTGATCAGATCGATCCATGAGCTAAATTAACTAGAGAGTAATTCAAGTATCTTGGCATCTAAATTCTAGCTAAAGGTTTGATATTTAAAAAAATATTGGGATTTTTTTTGAACAATTTAAAATCATCCGTGCATTTTGCTTTTAATTAGAAGAGAAAAAGGAACTCATTTTTGAGCTCAAGTGCCATTTAGTCGATCACTAGATCGGCCTTTATTTTCAGCATGTAGTGGTTGAATTTGTGTGAGCCTAAGTGTGAGCCTAAGGCCCATGACTCTGGAGACTGTTGGCAAAGCGGCGCATTTCAGCCTTTTGACGAGGAAAGTGATCAGTTTGCAGCATTTTTATAGAGGTGACAAATTTCTTCAGTTTTAATTAAAATTTAACAAGCTTGAATTTAAGAAATTTAAATGCAAAAGAGTCGAAGATATGACGTAAATTTCGAAATGAACAAAAAATTTCTCTTGTGTGAAATCTAATTTTGATAATTTGAATTGAAAAAATTCAATATTTATTTTTGTGAATTTTAGATCCTAGCTTTGAATAGAAGAATTTTAATCAAATTTGGTAGATTGGTTTTTAGCTAGCTAGAGCAGCTAGTTAGGCCGATTTTCCACTTGCAAAAGTTTACCTAAATCAAGGTGTTTTACTCTTAGCTTGAGTTGGAGAATAATGCCAATTTTTATCCAAAGTAATTTTCGAATTAGAAGCACTTAAAGTTTTTTTTTTTATAATTTTAAATTACATATATTTCGAAGGCAGTTGTAGGATTTCTGCGTGGAATTGTTTGCGGCCACTATAAATTCATTGCAACAAAAAAATAATTTATTTCTTTAAAGTAAATAAAGTTTATTTTAATTTATTGTCACAAAATTAAGTAGACGGATCTAGTTGTCATAGAGTCAGGTTCTTCGATTCGAAGAACATGTCGAGGAAGTCTTGAATAATTTTCAATTAAAAGATGTCATAATTAATTTAGAATTGGAATTTAAATTTTGGTGCAATATTTCTTTATTTTTTTTGTTGTTAAAAAATGTTCTAGCGCTTAAAATTTGGCCTCGGTTTCAAATTTTTTTTTCAGCTATTTTAATTTTAAATTAAAATTTATCAAGTATTTTAAAAAAAATTTGTTTTAACCATAATTTAAAAAAAATTTGTTTTAACCATAATTTAAAAAAAATTATAGTAATGGTTTCGCAAGCATTTTCTCTGAGTACTAAACCGACCTGGGTGGCAAACAAACGCAATTATTGTGTCCCGATTCAGCGTCGACTAATCGATATAGCATCAATAAAATTAACTAATAAATAAGAGAATTATTTTAATCATATTTTGATATCGAATCTTGATAAAAGCTATCTAAGTGGTGACTGCTAAGCTCAAGTTACCACATAGATAATTTTTTATTGCATAAGGCATTCAATTCAGATTATGTTTTCTTAACTTTAATTAAGTAAATATTTTTGGTTACTACAGATTAACTTGGCTTGTACGATTAGATTTTAAGCTGAATGAAAATTGTTGATTTTTCTATTTTGTCATTTTGCCTCGGCATTAGTTTTTAATATCTTTTTGAATCTAATTTTCGTATTACGGAAAAAATAATCAATCAAATCATAGCAATAAAAATTAACAATCAAATAAAATAGTCATTTTTTTTTTATTATAATCTGTTTTTTTTTATTAAGTTGTTAGATCATTGTGAAAAATTAGAGAAAAAAAATTTCATCATTTGCTGTTCCAGTCACGTGCACATAGTCATTTAAAAACAGAAAGAGTCAAAAAATAAAATTTATTTTTGAATAAAAATTGATGTTAATTTTTCTATTTTAATATTCATAAAAATTTGAGTACAAAAATCAATTTTTTCAAAAGACATGAATTTAAATCAATACAGATGGATTTAGTTATTAGGGAAAAGGCATAATGAAGGCGATGAAAAATTCAACTTTCATTTGGTTAAGTTGTCCAAAGTCATCCTTAGGTTAATAACTTTTTTTTTTAAACTCTAGTTGGCAAGGGTGGTTACAAAAAAAAATAGTCGGTAAGCCTTATTTCAGTTTATGTTTGACAATGACCACAAAAATAAATATCGAGCAAAAATTTCATAAAAATTCCATTTTTTTTGTTCCAAAAAAATTTAATTTTATCACTTTATGTAAAGAAATTTTGTTAATTATACTAACATTCAATATGGAGTAGATTTTATTTTTTAAGATTATGAATTTAAAAAAAAAAAATTATTAGTTAAAGTTGCCTAAAAGCAACACATGAGCTTTTTTTCTCTGTAACAACTTTTTTTTTAATTAAAATAATTTTTTGGAACTTTTAAAATTGTGAGATCACACTTGTTTAAATATCAACTAAAATTTTATTTAATTAAAGGAAAAAAATTTATCAAATCTACAATTTTGAGAAGTGTCACAATATATTTGTAAGTCAATGAAGACTGTTGAGATCCAACTCCCGACCCTCTGCTAGTAAAACCACTCGGGAAACTAACTTCCGTATTTTCTTATAAAGCAAAAAATTCCAAGTATTTTTTTTAAAAAGGGTTACCCCTTTTTAAAAAAAATTTTCCGGTTATGCATTTCATCAAATAAAAAAAAGTTGGGTCATCAAAGGATTTCTTCAAATTTTTTTACTCTAAAAAAATTTTATGTCTTATCATTTTTTCGCTTCTCTTAGAAGCAAGGAAATTATAAATAAATAAATAACTGGATATTTTTTTTGAGAAAAACAGCTCAAATAAAAGGAAATTTTCTTCTGATTTTTTTTTTCACTTTTTCTTGGAGAATTAGAAAAAAATATTTGATGACTAAAAAATTTTTTTATTTTAACATATACAGTGCTAAAAAATTTTAAAATGTGAATTTTTTTTTCAGTTTATTTATTTAAAAAAGTAGGGTTTAATTTAAGCAAAAAAAAAAGATTTCAAATAATTTTTGATAACCAAATTTTTTTTTATTTTAACATATGTAGTGCTTAAAAATATTAAATTGTGAATTTTTCTTTATTTAATTCATTTAAAAAAGTAGGATTTAATTAAAGCAAAAAAAAAAGATTTCAAATAATTTTTGATAACCAAATTTTTTTTTATTTTAACATATGTAGTGCTTAAAAATATTAAATTGTGAATTTTTCTTTATTTAATTCATTTAAAAAAGTAGGATTTAATTTAAACAAAAAAAATATTCCAAAATGGACCCCATTTAAATCGATTGTGTGCAATCAAAGCAAAACTAATTTATCCATAATCAAATTAAGCAGATCTGCCAATTTTTTCGTTAGACTAAACAACAAACTCCAACATAAGTGATACTCACTGCAACTCGAATAAAATAATAATAAATTAGAGTTCATGTTATCATAAACAAGACGGAAGAAGAATAAACTAAATTATGCGAGTGTGCATGTGTGTGTGCGAATTATTCCTGGTCTATGGAATAAAAAAAGAGAAGAAAAACAAAAAAAATCAATTTTTTTCTTCTTGTTGTGTCTAATTTGCATGCAATTAGCATAAATTGTTAATAATGTTGAACTCGCGATCGAGTTCGCTCGATTTTGCTAACGCATTCAAATGGGCACACAATTCAAAATAAATTATTAAAATTTGCATTTTGAGAGCTCGACAAAATAAACCAGCATATTTAAAACAAATACTCTACGAACACCAAAATTTAGAAATTCATTTTTTTTCCTTTCTTCTTTGTTAGGTTGAACAACAACAAAAATTATGAACATTGGCAGCAACGAGTGAGCGTGTGTGTTTGTGTGTGTGAGATAATGTGAGTGCGCAATGCACAAAAAAAATTAAAAATAAAGAGAGTGTGTGTGTGTGATTTTTTTTATTTTTTTTTAAAATTTTTCTGTTAAAAAAAAGTTGTCAAAAAAATTTTTTTTTTCTAAATTTTAGATTGGATTTGTATACATAGTCAATCGTGTACTAGTTATCACCCGCAACAACCCGCTCACTTCACTTTGACTACTAAACTAGACCCATATCTTGTTTTTTGTTTAATTTGAGAAAAAAAAAAAGAAAAAATCAAAAACGAAAGAGTAAAAAATGGCAACAGAAATCGAACAGTTGAGGCAAGAGGCCGAAGCGTTGAAGAATCAGATACGGGACGCGCGCAAGGCCGCCTGCGACACCACGTTGATTCAGACGGCGCAGAGCCTGGAGCCGGTGGGTCGAATACAGATGCGAGCGCGTCGCACTCTGCGCGGCCACCTCGCCAAAATCTACGCAATGCACTGGGGCTCGGACTCGCGCAATCTCGTCTCGGCGTCCCAGGACGGCAAGCTGATCGTGTGGGACTCTTACACGACCAACAAGGT
This sequence comes from Brachionus asplanchnoidis, assembly GCA_025491095.1. Classification (NCBI taxonomy): domain Eukaryota; kingdom Metazoa; phylum Rotifera; class Eurotatoria; order Ploima; family Brachionidae; genus Brachionus; species Brachionus asplanchnoidis. The sequence continues at coordinate 4,491,969 of JAILYF010000004.1, forward strand.
GCACGCCATTCCGCTGCGCTCAAGCTGGGTAATGACTTGTGCGTACGCGCCCTCGGGCAGCTTTGTGGCGTGCGGCGGCCTCGACAACATCTGTTCCATTTACAGCTTGAAGACGCGCGAGGGCAACGTGCGCGTGAGCCGCGAGCTGCCCGGCCACACCGGCTACTTGTCCTGCTGCCGCTTCATTGACGACAACCAAATAGTGACGAGCTCGGGCGACATGACGTGCGCCCTCTGGGACATCGAGACCGGCCAGCAGATAATTTCGTTTCAGGGCCACACTGGCGACGTCATGTCGCTCTCGTTGTCGCCCGACTTCAAGACCTTTGTTTCAGGTGCGTGTGACGCCTCCGCCAAACTTTGGGATATACGCGAGGGCCTCTGCAAGCAGACATTTCCCGGACACGAGTCCGACATCAACGCGGTCACCTTCTTTCCCAACGGATACGTTTTTGCCACCGGCTCCGACGACGCCACCTGTCGCTTGTTCGACATCAGGGCCGACCAGGAGATCGGCATGTACTCGCACGATAACATCATTTGCGGCATCACGGCCGTCGCCTTTTCCAAGAGCGGTCGTCTTCTCTTGGCTGGATACGACGACTTCAACTGCAATGTCTGGGACACTCTTAGACTTGAGCGTGCAGGTGAGACCCCCACCCACCCCTCATTTTTTTTTTCGACTTTTTATTTAATAAAATTTTTGATTGTTTGAATTAATTTTTTTTTTTTGCTCAAGGTGTTTTGGCAGGTCACGATAATCGTGTTAGTTGTTTGGGCGTAACTGAGGACGGCATGGCCGTGGCGACTGGATCTTGGGACAGCTTTTTGAAAATTTGGAACTAGTGTGTACGTAGACTATTAGACTTAACCAAAAAAACAAAACGACACAACTAATTTTTTTTTTTTGAGAAAGACATTTAATTGCTATTTTATTAATTTTTTGAATGTATAAAATTTTTTTAATCTCTTTCTTCAGCTCTCTCTCTCTCTTTATCTATCTTTTTCTCTTTTTTTTCGGACAATTTAACACAAATCAATCTTTATCATTTTCGTGTTTGTTTGATTGTTTGTTTGAGAACAAAATAAAATATGGAATTTTTATTTCCGAATTCGTTCTAATGCTGCTTTTTTGACACAAAACTTTACAATCAAAAAAAACTCATTTGTTTCATTCAATAACGAAAGAAAACAGAACAAAAACAACAAAAAAAACAATTTATAAATATTTTCACAATTTAATATTTAATAAATAATTTTTTACAAAATTTCAATCGCTTTTGACCAATTATGGATACAATTCTTTATTTTTTTTTCGTTCGGAGACGGTTTTCTCCCCAAATTTCCCTCTTCTTTTGATTGCAATGTTTTCTTTAGTTTTCTCCTTGGATTTTTTTTCTAAATGTATCAATGTTGTACCAATTTCTAGGTTAAAATTGTGCCTGTTCGTTTTTGGGGCGAATGAGAGTGAGCGAGTGTGCGAGCGCGTGTCTGATGGAAAAAAAAATAGAACAATTAAATTCTAAGTCATAAATTTTGTCTAATTGTCGTCTTTTTCCGAGAGGCTCTTTTACTAAACAATTGTTTTTCTAAAAAACTCGACTGGCTGACTCTGACGGATGCCACTATATCATTATATAACCATCTAACAATACAAATGCTACTAATCATGCATTGTTTTTTTTTAACTCTTTTTTTTTTTAAATCAAATTTTAAATTTTTTTATTAATTGAATAAAATTTTTGGAAAAAAATATTTTTTTTCATTTGGTCAAAAAAAATTTATGTAAGAAAGCAGATTTGAAGTGAAAAGTTTCGGCTAATGGTAACTTGGATGAGCTTACTCAGATAGAAAATGTAAATCTTAATAGTTAAATTGGTCTCTAAATCTGAAAACAAGGTTAAAAGTTTTTTTTATGATTTTAAATGTTTATTTAAAAATATATTTCAACAAAAAAAAAATAACTTCAACATTTTTTTATCGATTAATTATTGTTATAGTTTTTTTTGGGGTTTTTCAATGTTTATTTAAAAATATATTTAAACCATAAAAATAATTTTAAAATATTTTTATTGATTAACTAAGACATGAGTTAAAAAAAAAGTGAGTTAATTAAAAAATAACTCATGTTTTTTTTAACTCATCTTTTTAACTTATTTATTCTAACCCAATTTTTTAAATCAATTTTTGGTTTAAAAAAAAGATGATTTTCAAATTGGTGTTTTTTTTAAAAATAAATCAAATAAAAAAATCACTTTTTTTTATTTGGTCAAAAAAAAATTATGTAAGAAAACAGATTTTTAGTGAAGATTTTCAGCTAATGGGAACCTGGATGAGCTTACTCAAAAAAGAGAAAAAAATTGCCGGATGTAATATTTGTTAAAATTTAAAAAAAAACTCATTTGAATATTTTCTAAAGAAAAAATAGAAATGATCAAATTTAGTAATTCGCAAGATCTTTTTGTATTTGTTGACTGTCGTGCCAGATCCGGTCGAATGTTTTTGAAAAATCAGATAGATAAATTGGTCTCTAAATCTAAAAACAAAATTAAAAGTTTTTTTTATGATTTTAAATGTTTATTTAAAAATATATTTCAACAAAAAAAAAATAACTTCAACATTTTTTTATCGATTAGCTTGGAAATATTATCCTTGTATTCAAAAAGTTTTATTTAAATTTTTTTAAAACAAAATCAAATTTGACCCATAATTATCCATCTTTCTCTGGTTGATTAAATCAAAAAAAGGAATAAAATATCTCTTTTTTTCTAATTCAAATTTAAAGTTTTGTCCAAATCGTTCATAAACTTGAACATCTGAATTTAATCAGCACTTTGTCTTCTTTCAACCAACGTTGTTATCCGAAGCAATTTCAGACGTTCTCCATAACTTTAGTTTCCTTCTTTGGATTTTTTCGATGACATCACAGTCTGTTTTGAGATTTGGTAACCACACTGGAACCGCAAACTCCAAAAGGGGACGAACAAAGGTGGAATAAAAAAACCTCAGTAACTAAATATCACTGAAAATAAATTGAAAAAACGAGAAGGAAGAAAATTTCTTGGGACTTGTTTTGTAAAAAACTTGTTCGATCTCGCTGAAGTCCACATGGGTATCACAAGTTGGGCACTCTGGCACTTTGATTGCAGGCAGGAAAATGAAATCAATGCAAAATAGATGACTGCAAGCCGCATTACTTTACTTGCGTTAAAATATGACAATGGTCTCGAGTATATTCCACACTGAATTTTTTTATTGTTTGGGACGCGCCTAACTTTAACGCCTATCGGAGTGTTAAACGGGTTAATCAAGTTAATTTTATGTTTGATTGGACATAGCACATTTTGTTTTAATTCGAGTAGGCTTGAGGCACCAACCTAGGACAAGTTGATTTTGAACCTTTCGATGGTGCATGCAACTTCGTCAAAATTCTCTTTAATGCAATTAATTGCAAATTGACATTCTTCACTATACCTTTAATGACCAACTTGATGAGTTGGGAGAGTCCTATAACTTATTCTTATTGTTCATGAGCTCGTTTTTCCGATATGCACATCCACCCTGGTGAGTTCCAAGATGTTTTTCATAATGCCTCTAGTTGAATGTATTTCTCGATCGATCTGATACGGTTTTGGTTGTTTCGTACGCAGTTTCACTGATCGCTGATTCATCTGCACCAGTATCTAGATCGAAGACCACCATCTGGTTATTTATCTTGCAAACGCCTCGAATTGGGTCTGGACGTTTGGAGCGAACATGTTCAATAGCGGCTTTGGTGAGCTGGAGTATTAGGAATGGTCCCGTGCTCTCAGATTTTTCCTTATTCCTAAAACGTCCTGAGTCCTCAGTATCCATTGAATAGAACCTTGATCGTTTGTTATCAATGATGCATGTGCGCTGCTCCGTAATCTCCCCGCCACTTTCAACAGTCGCAAGCTTGTTTGTTTGCAGCTTGTACTTAAAAGTGTCAGTCTTCTTCAATTTACTCACCCACTAGCCAGTTCCATCATTTCGTCAAGCCATAAATTATAAATTTCGCCAAGCTTGCTTTTGATTCCATTGTCTTTAATTCCACGAACAAAACGATCTTTTATCAGTTCATCACTTGCAAATGTATCTGTTTCGAATGCTCTACGTGATAGCCTTTTGAGAGGTCTAAAGTTTAGCAAAAGGTTTTCCTGATCTTGTTGTTTGCGACTCACTTGTGCCATGACAAGGTCTTGAATTGTCCCACGTTTTGTGAAGAGTCCAAAGAGTGCTTTGCGCATCTCTTGATTGACAGCATGTGGTTTCTCTTTCAAGAGGAAACTTTCCAATTCTTCATTGACTTCGGGCGAAAGATTTTCGATGATGATTTGGCTTTTCAAAGCATCTGAGTTCTTGGTGGCGTTTTTCGAACATGCTCAAACATTCTTTTATGTCGTCTCTACTTTTGAATATCGGCGTGCGTGAGCTTTTGTTTGGTCGAATCGACGGTGATTTGATTGGGTAAATCCAATGCGTGGTATTTAAAATCAAAACAAATACTTGCCACGCGGATGATATAGTGCCCAACAGAAACATTGCTTTACACACGATCGATGGCCATGGCAGATACGAGAGATGATCGTAATAATCTCGTAGGTCTGTCAGCAATCCTTGGTAGAATGATTGGTTGCTGAGTGTTGGTATTGGGGTGGATTAAATTAGATATCCTCGTCGGAGTCCAAAATAACTTCTCGTTGTTTCTCCACACTCCATAGAAAAATTTTCCTGCTAACCATAATAATAAACGCAACTTACAGGGTACGAAATGAATTAACCATTTTAATTTGAATATCTTATTAAGATTTTTATCAGGTATGCTGCCATTTTTGGATAAATTTGTTAAGCTAACACTAAGAAATTTTTATCGGGCGCCAATGTAAAATCTCGAGATTTAAATAGGTTTTTACAATAAGTTTATTTATAATTTCTCAAACTGAAATTTTACAAGTATTTAAAGAGAGAAATATTAAACAAAAATAAACAAAGTTTTGCTGGCATAACAGTACGCAGAATCGAGGTCTTGTTAAAGCACTTGTGCTTCTAGCCTCGAATTGATTTTTGTAATTATTTTAGTATCATCTACATATAATTTGAAGATATTTCGAATTATATCATGCAAATCATTGATATAAATCAAAAAAAAAATGACCAATAACGGATCGAAGAGGTATTCTACTATATACTTCAGCCCAACTTTTCACCATTTCTCCTTAAAAATCCTATGTCTCTTGTTGTTAAGGAAAGTCTCAATCCATTTGTTCATTTAGCTTTTAATTTTAGAAGTAGTCTCTTATGAGGGACTGTATCAAAAGCCTTGGCAAAATCTAATAAAACCACATCCACTGGAGTTCCATTATCAACATTTGAAGCTATATGATCCAGTGGTTTTAAAAGATTTGATGTACATGATCTATTTTAACAAATTCATGTTTCTGCTTGACTATTAGGTTGTTCTCATAAAAGTAATTTTCAAGTCTTGAACGAATTATACTTTCATTAATTTGAAAGGAACCGATGTCTGTAAAACTGGTTGATAATTGCTAGATAATTGATAATTGTCTTATCACCTCTTTAAAATAATGGAGTTACATTGGACGACCTAAATTGTATTGGAAGTTCACTTTCAGCTAGTGATTCTTTGATATTGAGAGTCAGAAAATGCCTCCGCACAATTTTTAAGCAGTGATGAAGTTTTCAGCTCTGCAAGTTTTTTTTGATCAAGTTGCTAAAGTTTTTCAACAATTATTTCATACGTAATCTTCGTAATTGATTTGAAGCCAAATTGTGTCTTACAGTCTTTGTACGTTTATTTTAATCCCTCTAGGATGTTTGTTTCAAAAATGTTTGCCAGCGAGTCGGAGATTGTAAAAGGTCTATCATTGTTAATATATGAGTCGCTTTCATTCTCTTTTTTTAATACTGGGAATATTTTTCCAACATTGAAAAAATAAAGAAAAACGTTGTATTCCAACATTTTTTTAAGTATATATGTAATTAAGCAAGCCAGTTGGTCAGTTGGTCCATATTTGAGCATTTCGTTATTCACTTCTGAAAATCCGCGGGATTTTCCATTAGGCAAATTTTCGATTATATTTTTAATTGTCTGCACATTTACTTCAATTTTGCCTTTACTAATTTTTTTCTCAATTAGATTTGTGTAGCTATTAATTTTTCTTGTATTTGTTCATCGTTCTCTGGTTTTGTTGAATTTTTTGTTGTAAGAGATTCTATTCCAATGTTCACGATAGAGCAATTCGATTGCCTTCGTTTCAGTTCTTCCCAAAACCTTTCTTTAAGTGAGTAATACAAGTTATTTAGGTTTCTTGTCCATTTGGTCATACTGGTTATTTTTTTCTGTCGCTGTTTTTTTCGGTACAATTTTCTTTGTTTTTTTAGTTGTTCTTTGAGGTTGTCTTTGTTATGTCCATGTACCACTTTTTTTAGTTTTCTATAAGTATTTTTAATTTCCTTACTCATATTTTGGAGCTCGATATTCATTTTTTACATTTTAGGTGTCTATTATATGACAAGTTGGTCTCCAATTGCTGAGTATCAGTGATATATCATATCATACTTTTATTCAAGTCATTGATAAGTTCACTTATTATCGTTAAAGAATTTTGTTTATTGATTTTGACTAAACTTGCTGTATACAGTGCGTACAGTATTTCAGACAATCTCTTCTCAGATTCAACTCTGAAAGGCAACTCATTCCACTTTGGTTTTTTTCTTAAGTCAATATTATTGCAATTATTTTCTGGATTTAGATTATATTCAATTTCAAATTCAATTGCGTAATCGTCACTTGTATTGTTACTATGTTCAAGATTGTTCAGTATATTTGCTTGTATGCAATGTTTTGTAAGGTTTTCATTTACAAGTACATGATCAATTCTTGAATATTTGTTTTTACTAAAAAAAGTATAGTTTGTTCTTTGTAAGTAAATTGTATCAATGCATTTTAGTTGTTCAAGTTCAATTAGATATTTCAGTAGATCGTCAAAGTTTTTTCGCCGGTTGAGGTCTGTGTTGAAGTCGCCCAAGATTGCAATTTTGGCAGTCGGTTTTTATTTATATATGATACGATTGTGTCGAGTATTTTGCTAATATATTCTACATGCTCCAATATCGCTTCCATAGTTCCATTGTTATATTTCACATAGACTCCAATTAGCTATAATTTATCACCAATTTTATGTACCGCATTTCCTCACTTAATGTCCTATGAGCAATTAAATGAAACACCTTTTAATTTACCTGAGAAATTATGCGAAATTTTTGATTTTTTGCAAAAATTTTACATTAATTCTTTTACCATATTTCAGATAATTTCCAAGTTATTATTGAAATTAAAAAAATATTGAGTTTTATAAAATACTCCATAGGATATCAAAACGTGTTTCCTTTAGTTTCCAGGGGACATTAAGTGAGGAAATACGGTAGATATACAATCATCCAAGAATGTTACTTTAGCTTTATCTTTTATTCGATTGTTTAGTATCCAGGCTATTCCACGTGTGTATCCGCTTTTTATTGAGCTCTTATGAAAAAACTTGAGTAATCGGTTTAGTTGTGATTTTGCTTCTTTATTTGATCTAAGCCATATCTCCTGCAAAAATATAATGTCATTGGATTCTGAGAGTTCGTTGATATAAATATAATTTGCTTTTGAAGTTGAGTGTTGTTATTTTTAGTGTTTTCGTATCGTACAGTTCACTGTTGATTTGTGTGAAGTTGCTGATACTTTTATCCATTTCCATTACTGATTGGTCTATCAAGGTTTGTGATTGCTAAACTTCTGATGATCGATCTTTTTCATTTGTGCTAACTCTCATAACTCTTCTTAAGGAATTGTTTCGAATAACATGCATATAATCTTTATTGTTCTCATTTTGGTGAGCCTCTTTACACTTCTCTCTTAATATTTTTGAATTGTGCTGCTAGGCAACTGTAAGGTCTGGGTTAAGATAAATATTTTGGAATTGGTTTTGCTCTCTTAATTTTTTTGCCTTTAACAGTACCTCATTTCGTTTGGATTCATCATTGAATTTTATTAGGATGGGTGTCTTTGTATCAGATTCAGACTTCGGTTTGAATCGGATTATAGTTTTTTCATGTTTTTTCCTTCATTAATAAACTCTAAAATTTTATTGATCTCTTCTTCATCTTTTCTTTTTCGCTCAAGTGCCTCTTTTTTCTTTGAGATTGGAACCCCAAAGACAATTAGGTTTTTTTTCTTCTATTTTGGTCGTAAATTTTATCTGAGGCCGAGTTGAGTACATTTAATTGGTATTCACTCATTGTTGGTTTAGGATGAGAACTGTGGTCATTCTTTGTATTTTTGCAAGCAACCATTACCCATGTTGATGAATTATTGGTTAATTGCCTAACAGGGGATGATGTTGTGAACATGAGATTCAAAATTTAAATCTAGCTAGTAAAAAGATGTTTGTTTTTCATGTCAAAGATATAAAGACTGGATTTGTGGAAATTTTTAATTTTATAGGTCTATTTCTGATTTTATATCCTTGCGTAAAATTCGTTAAATACTTTCTCGTTATCCAGACAAAAGCTAATAAAAAATAGCCAAATTACTTAAAAAATCATTTTAAGTCTTTTTCTCTATAGTGACATGTCGCTAACTTAGACCCTAAATTTTGTAAAAATCGTCATTTTTAGGCTTTTTTCGACTATAGTGACATGTCGCATTAGTCGAAAAAGGTCAAAATGAAAACCAGTGTTCGATACATAGGGACATGTCACTATAAATTATGACTACGAGCAATTATGTAATCATAAAGGTGTGAAAAAAGGGAGCAATGCTTGCTAAAACTTTTGGATTACCCGAATTTCTAAACTTTTGCACCAACTTTTATTTATTATTTTTTAAGAGGAATTTTTTGAATTATAAATATTTAAAAGTTGATTATATTTTTATGCCGAGTGTCATATATCAAATTGTAGAGAAAAAATAATTCTACAAATTAGTGCTTTAATTTTTTTTCTTTTGCACTCAATTTTTCGTGAAATACATCAAATAAACTATTTAAGATAAATAAAATAATCAATTTCTAAACTTTTGCAACATACTGTATACAAACTGTTTATAAAAAACACAAATTATTTATGTTCAATCAAATACACACTAATGAATTAACGAAAAAAATTTATGAGGAGCTGAATCGTTATATGACAAGTTGCTGAGTCAAAGTAATGAATCATTTAACAAGCAGTATGCGGAGGTAGCTGATGAATACCAAGTCGATTGTCAATTAGCTAGAAAATTAATATCAAAGCTAATTGGAAATGGACACAAATGCGAAAATTTCGGTCTATTAGACTTAATCAAATTTATTTTCAGTAGTATCTATGGCAGCGAAGTCTCAAATTATAAGCAAAACATTACTCTATTAAGACTCTTGTTAAACTATATTAATTACAATGAAAACAATATAAATATTATAGATTTAAATAACATAAATTTATATGAGCAAATAGGTTGAATATTTAAATTCGTCGTAAAAAAACGAAAATTGACTTAGTCAAATTTAATTACTTTTATATTTATTTTATTTAATTTTGAAATTATTTTTTTATAAATTTTGACCTATGAGGTCTATATTAGTTTTTTTGTAAATAAATAGTATTTTGTAAGTTTGTGTATATGAGTTACTATGATCTACGATCCTCAAATTCAATAACTTATCAAGTTATTTATCTTGATGTTTTAATTAAATTAATTTAATATAAAGTGTCATCGTTATCTTAATGACCATTGTCTACAATCTTTTCTACTTTTAATATTTTATTTGATATTATCTTGATTTATGATTGATGTTTTTTAATTATTTCTTTTACTATAAAAATGTAATACTTTATTTCATTTATTAGTCTTATTCGAATATTTCCACAAACAACATAAACGTTTACCTAGGCCTATTGTCGTATTTGTTATAAGTGTAATTTTATCATTTAATAAAATAAAATTTAAAAAACAAATAAACTGAGTTTTATTAACTTAACCTTATCCGAGGGTTAACAGAATTGGTAGCAACGAAAAACAAGAAAAACAATAAAAGCAAAGAAATACTCCTAAACGATATCGTGATAAATCGTTACAATGTCACACTCAAAGGATCCTATTAAAATAATCAACTGACCAAAACTCAAATCAAGAATGGAAGGTAAGTTAAGAATTTTAGAAAGATTACCAGATAATTTTGATAAGGAGAGGTTAGAATCGGTTAAAAATTTAGCCAGGCGTATCGAAGTATACGCAATACATTTGGAATTAGAGAGAAAAAATGACGCGTTATAGTTAAATAAGTTAGAGATGACTTATATAACTGTGAGAAAAGTTATAAAAAACTAAAATCTCAAAATGATGAGATTGGTAAAATAAATGAAAGACTTGATTCTGAAAAAGAACAGCTTTCTAAGGAGTTAGAAATTGATAAAAGTTCTCATAAGGAGAAATCTGAAGAATTAGAGCAAGCAAAAGAAAAAATTCAAACTATAAATAATGAACTTTTCGATGAGAGAAAAAAACTAGAAATCATTGACAACGATAAAAATAGTTTCGAAGAAACATTAAAGTCCAATGATGAACAAATAAAAAAGCTAGAATCGGAAAATAGTGAACTAAACACTAACCTAGCAAACTTAGCAAAAGTTAACGACTCGATAGAAATAAAATATAGTAAACTAAATGAAAATTTAGAAAAGTTGAATTTTTCACATAATCACTTAAAAAGTGAAAACATGACTCTGGTTAGTAAAATTTCAGCATGTGAATCAAAATTAATTCATATGAAAATGAAATTACACAGTTTAAATCAAATAGGGAATCAGATGTGACAAAAATTGCTGATCTCGAATTCGAAATCAATAATTTAAGAAATGAAAACGACAATCTTAATAAAGAAAATTTAACTCTAGATAAAGAAAGAACATAATTAGTAAGGACAAACAAGGAACTACTCACTTTAACGAATGATCTAAATGACAAATTAAGATATTCTGAGAGAAAAATAGAATTAAATAGATTGGATAAAAATGCTTTAGATCCAAATTTAGAATTTTCTTACTCTTCACCTATTAATACTCCTAGTTTCTCAACAGGTAAGAAATCATTAGGTACTGAATCTTCAAAAGAACGATCGGTCGTAGATTATAAATTATCAAATAGAAGTGAAATAATACCGGATATTGAAGAAAAAATAACCAGTAATAATCTTGAATTAAGTTCTTTGTACGTTAAGGATAAAGAAGGAAATAAGTTTTCCCAAAATCCGTCGTCTTACTTTACCCATCTATCCTTTCCTAAAACAAATAATAACATAAGCCCCTTTCATGGAAAAGAAAATGAAAGAATTGCAGATTGGCTTTACATTGTTGAACTAATACTTGAAGGACATGGAGTAACATAAGACAAGTCCAAAATCCTTTTTGCAAGTTCATACTTAAGAGATTCTGCGCTTCACGAATATCAAGCATTTACCAAAAATAGAGATAGAAACTCTATTAGTTGGGTTTAGTTTAAAAACATGCTTAAAGAACGTTAAAGACGTAAAGATCATGAACTTTACATGAGAGATAAGTTAAGAGGTCTTAGACAATCTAAAGATATAGGAAATTATATCAATGACTTAAGAATAATATTAAATCAAATATCTGAAATAAGTGAATATAATCAAATTACATACTTTACTCAAGGATTATCTGAACTAACTGAAAATTACCTAAGACTTCGCAATTCAGAATAATTGCAAAAGGCAATTGAACACGCTGAAGATTATAATAGGTTTAATACTTCCCGTCTATCAAGAAATGCAGATATATTAATGATTAACAGAAAAAATTTTGGAAACAAATTTTCTAAGGTAGTAGGTTAACATTTCAATTATCCTTTTTATAATAAAAATGCTAATAATATCAGAGATACAAAAAAACTTAACTGTAAAATTTGTAGAAAAGACAACCATTACACAGATTCTTGTTACAATAATAAGAAATCAAAACCTAAAGTAGATTATAAAAGAGGTAATAACCAAAAAACGAAATTCAAAAATAAATTTAATAATGTTTTACACATTAATGAATTATATAAGAGTAATGAGCTACTAAGACATTTCACTTATATCAAAGGTGAAAGAATAGAAACTGTATTTGACACGGGTGCAACTATTTCTTTAATTAGTCTTAGTAACGTAAACCAATTTACATATAAATCCATCACATCAGAAAATTAACACAGCTGATGGAAATACCCACGATGTGTTAGGTGAGACAGACTTAATTAAAATTGAAATTGAAGAGACCGTAGCTCGTTTAAATTTCGTAATAACTAATATATTACACATCGAAATTCTGTTAGGATTAGATTGATTTGAACAAACAAAAGCCATTATCGACCCTTCTAGAAGACAGCTTTCTATACCAGGAAAAAGAATATGTCTAAACCCACAATCTGAGGAATCAGATAATGATTATTCTTATTATTCTATTTATAGTATTGAGGATGATGATCTAACAAAAGAGATAGTCGAATTGAACTATAATGATAATCCTCCCTTAAGTGATAATAAAAAACTTAATTTTCTTTTCGTACAGAACAAAAATTCTTTTTCTTTAAGTCTAAATGATCTTGGTCTATGTAAATCAGTTACTTTTGAAATAGAAACGACTAGTGAAAATCCAATAATGACACAACTTTTTCGTCAACCCGTAGGTTTAATTGATGAAATGAGAAAATAAATTAAATTGATGCTAGACGCAGGTATAATTAGTCATGGTAACACGGGTACTTGGGCTAGTCCAGCCTTTCTTATTAAGCAGAATTCTTGCTATCGTTTCGTTGTAGACTATAGAAAAGTTAACAGTATAACCTAACAATATTTTCATCCTTTACCAAGAATTGATGACATACTGGACAAACTGTCTAAAGGTAGAATTTTCTCGCACCTTGATTTAAGAAAAGGTTATTTTCAAATTCCTGTAGCAGAAAATTCAAAGCATAAAACTGGATTCATAGTTCCATTTGGAATATACGAATTCAATAGAGTTCCTTTTGGTTTGACAAATGCACCAGCTTTTTTCAGTGCAACAATGCAGTCTATATTAGGAAACTTAGAATTCGTACAAGTATATATTGATGAGATAGTGATTTTTTCAGAAAATGAAGATGAGAACCTTAAACATATACAGATTGTTTTTGATAAGTTAAATGAAAATAATTTGAAAATTCATCCAAAAAAATGTCAATGGCTAAAAAAGTCTATAAAAATTTTAGGCCACATTATTGACGAAACAGGTATCAAAATGGATCCTGAAAAAATTTCTGCTATTAGAGATATGAAACCACCAAAAACAGTTAAGCAACTACAAACTTTCTTAGGATTATCTAATTACTATAGAAAATTCATTGAAAATTATGCAAAAATTACTTCACCCTTACATTCTTTGACTTCGCCTAAATATAAATGGTACTGGTCAGATAAATGCCAAAATGCTTTTGACACATTAAAACAAAAATTAATAGAATATCCCATTCTTAGAAAAGTAGACTTAAATAATAGGTTTATCTTATACACATACGCATCAACAACTGCTTTGGGCGCTATATTAGCACAAATTGATAACCAAGGTAACGAATACGTGGTAAGCTACGCTTCACGATTACTTAAATCTAATGAAAAAAATTATTCCGTTACTGAACTTGAATGTTCTGTAATTTTTGGCTGTAAGGAATACAATAACTATTTATTTAACATCAAGTTTTTAATAGTAACCGATCACTATTCCTTAAAGTGAGTATTAACACTTAAAAGCCCCAACGCTAGACTAACAAGATGGGCGATACTTTCACAAACTTATAACTTTGAAATTATTCATAGAAAAGGTAAAACTCATACAAATGTTGACCCTTTAAGTAGACCCATTCTTTTAAATGAAGTCGATAATATTAATGATGAAAGTGAGGACTTATCTACTAAACATTTAGACCCATATCTAATGCACTTCTTAAAATATAATAGACATACGGAGGGATCTTCGAAAAAGCAAGTAAAAAGAATTAACAAATTAATTAAATTTTATACATTAGAAGGAGACTTACTTAAGTATAGAAAAAATATTAAGGATGAACATTTTAATTTGATAGTTCCAAAAATGGAAGAACGATTGGATATCATTAAAAACACTCACAATTTAGGACATTTTAAAAGTGAAACAGTTTATTCCAATCTTTCGTCTAATTATTTTTGGAAATCAATGAAAAAAGAAATTAAAAATTATATAAATAGATGCAATACTTGTCTAAAATATGATAAAAAAGGAGTCGTAGAACATCCTGCTCTTGCTTTACCTATTGTAAATGTTTTAGATCGTGTAAGTTTTAATCGTGTTTTAGGTTTTCCTGAAAATTCACAAGGAAATATCGGTTGTCTTGTAATTACCGATCACTGTTCTAAATTCCCATTTGTTTATAAAATTAAATCCAAATCAATGGATGAAATTTTTCAAAAAGTTTTAGATTGGATTTCAATCTTTGGACCTCCAAAAGAATGGCTTTCGGACCGTGACAAAGAATTTGTCAATGAGCTATTAGATAGGCTATGCTCGACTTTCAATATTAACAGAAGATTCACTTCTCCCTACAACCCAAAGGCTAACGGTTTAACCGAACGCTTTAATCAAACATTAGTTTCTGCTTTAAGAAAACAAGCAGCAAATGATAAGGAAAATTGTGATAAGTATTTACCAATTGTTCTAATGTCCTATAGAAATAAAATTCATTCCTCGCAAATTTTACCCCTTATGAACTATTATTTGGAAGGTTTATGAATAACTTTGATAAAATAGATTCAAATATAGCGGATAAAGAAGAATTAACTTTGTTAAGAAGAACAGCTGAAATAAAATTTTTATTAGAAAATAAATTACCTAAAACAATAGAGAACTTAAGGTCTTCCAAGATAAAGCAGATAAAAACCCAAAATAGACAAAAGAATGTTACTTTCGATACTCTTAAAATAGATGATGAAGTTTATATAAAAAACGAAAAAATACAGAATAAATTTGAACCACCATATACAGGTCCATTTTTCATTGACAGAATTACCTAGAACGGTAATTACAATTTGAAAAATGAAAAAGGAGAAAGAATTGAAGAAAGTTACCCTAGATGGCGTTTGAAACTGGCAAAACAAGAAGTAAGTACAACTAATCCTTATATTTCAGATGACAAAAATGAACAGAAAGATGAAATATCTGAAATTGAAAAAATTCTTGACAACAAGAAAATTGGAAGAGGTTTTAGATACCTAATTAAATGGAAAAATTTTCCACACAAGAAAAATGAATGGAGAAAATCAACTGATATTCATAATAAAAATCATATCAATGAATATCATAATAATCTTCAAAACAGGCCTAAA
Source organism: Brachionus asplanchnoidis (assembly GCA_025491095.1). Classification (NCBI taxonomy): domain Eukaryota; kingdom Metazoa; phylum Rotifera; class Eurotatoria; order Ploima; family Brachionidae; genus Brachionus; species Brachionus asplanchnoidis. The sequence goes on from JAILYF010000004.1 coordinate 4,507,433, forward strand.
CGTGGAAGAAAAAAGAAAACAACAAATTCTAATCTTTTTCTTTCTATTCTTAGTTTATTTTCATTCTTTCATTATCTAAATGATCAAACAATAAGTGACAAATTTTACTATTGTGAACACAATGACAATAATAGATTAGCTGATTTAAATAACAATTGTAAACGTTCAAATTTCCTTGACAAAACATATTCATTCAATGAAAATTTTAACATTTGGATTCTGGCAAAGCAGAAGTATGTAATTAATGATTTCGGACATCAGTGTTTTAAGAAAAAAGTAATAAGATACATGAATACTTCACTTTTTCTAGAAAAATCAGACAATATTATTAAAGAAACTATACGATTAAGTCGAATTGAATGTCTCGCAATGGTAGAAACAAAACTATGTGAAAACAAAATAATGGAATGTGATGATAGTTATTGGATTTACAATAAAATTCCTGATGGGGATTTCGCTTGGTTAGAAAACAAAATATTCACAAGTTTTGAATGTATTTTCCATAAAAAGCAAATTTTTGCTGACAATTTGAACAAATCAATTTATAGCATTGGAATTTCATCCTGTTTGCCAAATGATTTATATTGCCATTTATTTGACTCAATCGTTGTTTGGAATAAAAATAGTGTGAAAAAATCACCATAAATAAAAATTTATCATGGTTTAAAATTTATGAGAAAAGGAAATCTAGTTTTCTCTGCATCAGAACAATACCTTTTTCAAATAACAACTAACACGAGTTACAAAAATTTAACAATTTATACTACAACTGATGGTCTTTACTTAGTATTTGAACCTAAACAAAAATCAGAGAATTGGAATACTATATCTAAAATTCCGTATTCACCTGAAAATGAAGATTTAATCACTCAAAGGGACATAAATGATTTAACGATTGCCGAATCAGATTATTTGAAATATTCAATCGAAAATGAACTTTACAACGAGCATGAACACAATCTTTACAGGTTTTGTGCATTATTCAGTAATCAACTAAACTTATTTGCCTCGTTTGATGACAAATTTCATTTAATTTCGGATTTTAATGGTAATAAACTTATCGTTTACTCCAAAAATCAACTCTTAAACATACCTATATGTCAACCAGTAAAAGAAATTACAATCCGGGCATCTAACTCAACTATTCTACCATCACATAAATTTTCAATATTAAGAATTGGAAACTTAATTAAGATTTTCAATATATCAAATGTAATAGTAAAACAAATTTACATCGATCATTACAATTTGTCAACGTTAAATTTCAACCATCACAAGGAAATTATTAACGATTTTAGCACTTTAAGAAAACAAAATGAATTAGAAAATAACGACATAAACGGAAATTTCTACGTCTTACCAAACGATGATATTAACTTAACAAATAGTGCATTTAGCAAACTTATCAATTCTAAAAATATTTTGTATGAAGAAATCAACAAAATTAAATATTACCTCAACATTGCATTAACAATTATAGTTGTAATAGTGATAATTGCTTTATTTTTACTTTCTATTAGATTTTATAATTCAATATTAAGTAAACATTATACTGTTCGAAGCTATAATATTCCAAACATATTACCACTAGAGCAACTAGCGAATTTAATTATCAATCGAGAGTCATAGGGACTATGACTATATTAACGGGGGAAATCTGTTACTATGATCTACGATCCTCAAATTCAATAACTTATCAAGTTATTTATCTTGATGTTTTAATTAAATTAATTTAATATAAAGTGTCATCGTTATCTCAATGAGCATTGTCTACAATCTTTCCTACTTTTAATATTTTATTTGATATTATCTTGATTTGTGATTGATGTTTTTTAATCATTTCTTTTACTAAAAAAATGTAATACTTTATTTCATTTATTAGTCTTATTCGAATATTTCCACAAACAACATAAACGTTTACCTAGGCCTATTGTCGTATTTGTTATAAGTGTAATTTTATCATTTAATAAAATAAAATTTAAAAAACAAATAAACTGAGTTTTATTAACTTAACCTTATCCGAGGGTTAACATATGTTTGCAATAAAAAAAATTAGCCAATTTTTCATTTTTTCCATAAAAATAACTTTTTAAAATATTTTTAATAAAATTAAATGAAATTTCCGTAAAATTACTATTGTTAACGTAAATTCATAAATTTTTTCTATCAGTATTTTACTCTAATTAACTAATTCATTAGAATATCTTCTGGTGAAATAACTTTTTTTTGTAATTTTTATGGATCATTGTGTACATGGTAGTTATATTCATTATTTGGATGATAAAAAAGGCAATTTGAAGTTTCTGATCAACTTTTGATCCTCAAAATGATTAAATCAAACTAAAACTATTAAAAAAATTGTAATTTCATAATAGAAATAATGCAGAGATACATTTTTAGATTTAACATACTATGTTAAATAAAAAAAAAAAACTCTGCAATATCAAAATGCACATTACAGAGTTCACGTCATCGAAATGATGTAATTTTAAATGGATACTTTTTTGCAGACTTTTGCAGATTTTACCTTTGGATTTGACAAAGTATGTTAAAATCAAAAATTTATATCTGCACTAATTGTATTTAAAAATTACAATTTATTTAATTTTTTTAGTATGATTTGATCATTTTGAGCATCAGAAATTGATCATAAACTTCAACTTGCCTAAAAAATTATTTATTGGGTATGGATTTATTGTAAAAATTATTTTAAAATAAATCAAGACTTATTAGATGAAAATCATTATTGAATATCAGAAAAATTATTAATAAATACAAAATAAATTAAAAAAAAGTAAATTCAAGCCAAAATCGCCAATTAAGCACAGCTTGAACAAAACCTTAAAAAAAGAAAAGGATTATCATCTGTCAACCTTGTCACTTGTATCATTGAATCAAAATTTGAAAAGTGAGATTTATATTTTCAAGTCAAGGCAAGAAATTATTTGAAGGATCCTTTAAGTTCGATACAGATTTAAAAAGATTTTATTATCTAGCATTGTGAAATTTCTTACAAAAATTCCAATACAAAAATAAAAAAATTGTATAAATTTAGTTCTAAGTATCAAAAACTTGTTCTGTAAATGAAACAAAGTGAAACAACTGTTGCTTCACCTTCTGCGGAAGTCTGCAAAACTGCAGCCAATTTAAAAGTTTTAAAAATAAACGAACGGAACTAATTTGCACATATTTTGCAGACTTCCGCAGAAGGTGAAGCAACAGTTGTTTCACTTTGTTTCATTTACAGAACAAGTTTTTGACACTTAGAACAAAAGTTATACAATTTTTTTATTTTTGTATTGGAAGTTTTGTATGAAATTTCACAATGCTTTATTATCTTAATTATTTTTTTTCCGATCTTATAAGATTCAATTTCTCACCAAGCACGATTTTCCTCTATTTTTCCAATTCAGATTCGAGATTGTTGGTGATACTTGAAAAAAACAAAGCAGCGCCTTTATACCTTCATTGTTAATCATTTTTTAGCAAGTCATTCATTTTTTTCAAATTTAAAAACGATTTTTTATAGACTTATTACCGAGTGCGTATGCATAAATAAGGTAAATATAAGATAAAAATTGTGAGAGCTGGCACAAATTCAAAATTTAAAATTTGAAGTTTGAAGTTTTAAGTTTTAATTTGATATTTGAGATATTTGAGTAAATATTTGAATTTTAAATTTTAAATTCTCTATAACTATAATTAATAATCCCTTTGACACTAGAATTATATTTTGATAAGTTGGGCTAAAATGATAAAAAGTCTTTAAAACTTTTTTAATTAAATTTAGTTATTTAGGGAACCTTGAAGTTAATGATCATAATCAAAACATAATAAAAATAAAATCTCAAAAAAATGATGGAATTAATTTTTTTTTATTAATTTTTTAAAAACATTTAATTTTTAAAATCTTTAATAAAAAAACTTTTTAAGCGATCTTTAATTGATTCTTCCAAAATCTTTTTTGAAAACTTTAAAGAAAATTTAAAATCCACATTGAGTTATCCAAGTATGACTTAAACAAATGGTTTAAATGATATTTTCAATCTTAATTAAAATATATTACAGCGAAACTTAGTTAAATTTTTAACTGCGAAATTTCAAATATTGATTAATATTTAATTTTTACTCGAGATAAAATTCATAAATTTTTTTCTAGTCAAGGATTAAACAAATTATGCTCAATTAAGTTTTATTTATAAAAATAACTAACTTTTTTTTTAATTTATAAATTGTGATTTGAAATTTAAATTTGATCTTAAACTTCAATTAGCCTTTTTAAAAGAAAATTTTTTGATAAAGTATTTTTAAAAAAATAAAAATTTAAAATTGTAAAATCATTTTGCCACTTTTAAATAAAAAGTTTTAATAGAAAAATAAATACTTATACAAATTCGAGCATTAGAATTAGAATTTAGAATATTTAGAATTTAAATTTTTAATTTAGAATTTAAATTTTTAATTTAGAATTTAAATTTAGAATTTAAATTTAGAATTTAAATTTAGAGATCAAGGATCAACAAAATACTCTGCAATTTTCTGTATTTTGCATGCTATTAAAAAGTATTCTAATCAACTGTGCAAGTACATAGCAGAGTTTTTCAAAACATATATTTTCGGATTAAACAAAGTTGCTTAAACATTAAGCATTTTACAAATTTAATTAGTATTTAAAGTAAAAAAGTAATTAAAGTTTTTTTGAATTGAAACAATCGAATCGACGATGATTTATTTATATTTAGATACAAAAACACAATTTTATTTCATAAATCCCAAAGTTATAAAAAAATTGCCTCTTTAATGCCAATGTTTAGCCTTCTTCTTTTTCCATGGTTTGGGTTTGGAACCTATTTCTGAATCAAAATATTTTTCAGGTACAAAGGTTAAACATCCTTTATCACATTCTTAAAATTCCAAAAATTTGTCGAAATTCAGAAAATTTGAAAGAAAATAGTGTTTTTAAATCACTTTGGTAGCTATAAAATAAATAATATTTTGTTAGGATAATTTAGAAATTTTGTATTTTTTTCTTAATTTTTATTAAAAGTTTGAGTAAATTAGGTTAAAAAAGAATAATTAGTCATTTTATTTCTTTATTAATTGAGTTAAATTTTTTTTGTAAATATGAAGATTTCTTATATTATATAATTTAGGGAAAAGTAAAAAAAAATTTTTTTGAAATGTTTAAATTATTTGATTGACGTCTATTTTAATTAATTCAAATATTTTGAGAATCAATTAAAAAACTATAGTCAAAAATGAAAGCAATTTATAATTTATATGTTTCGATTTTAGTTTAGAAAACAATACTTTAATTCATAAAATTTTTATTCAAAAATTAAAAATCTAATCTAAACAAAAGGATTCACTTAATAAATGCATAAATTTATTTATAAGGATTTCATTATTTATTTACAAAGTTCTTCGATTATTCATTTTCAAATGTATGAATTTAATCAAAGCATATAACGGAATTGGTAACATTACCGAAACATTGATTATCCATCCAAATATTAAGTAAGCCTGTGGAAATTTATAATTGTCTACTGTCGGCTGTTCGAATAGAAATATGCTAATGAAGAATAAAGCCAAAATAATCAATGGTGATATAAATGACCAACAAAATATCCAAAATTTATTCGGCCTTACTTTGAACATTTCGTATATGTTTTCTGAAAATTTATCAATGCCATACATCCAACTTACTGAAACAGTTTCAAAAAAAACTATAAGCATCAAAGCAGGTGATGTTGAGAAAGTGTCCAAAAAAGTAACCAGATACATTCCACCGTGGGTAACAGTTGGTAGAGACCCAAAAAATAAAAAAATATGAATGGCAGCCATAAACGATTTGCGGTATTTTTTAACTATTTCAAACTCATCAGCTAAAGCTGAATAGATTGCTTCAAGGCCCCCGAAGTTACTGTCCAATCCAAGATTGATGATCATGAGAAAAAAAATAGCTGAAAAAAATGCTGAAAATTTGAAAGTAGCCAAAATTTCTGGATAGGCGATAAATGATAGACCAAAATCAGATGCTGTTACTTCTTCAATTGGTTTGCCAATTTCATAACTCAAATGACCAAGTGAAGCAAAAACAACAATACCTTTATTTAAAAAAATAAATATTTTAAATAAAATTAAAGTATGAATGTAAATTATCAAATTTATCTTAAACAAGTTTTTAATTTAGGAAAATGATTTTTTAAAGATATTATTAGACAATAAAGTTTTTAATCAAATGGTTAACTTTTTTAAATTTTTTTTAGCCTTATTGATCTTTGGGGTTGTGAAGTTCGTTTGAATTCGATCATTTCAATTCAGAAAAATATGAATAATTTTTTTACTAAAAGAGATAATTTAGTTCTATAAAATGCTTAATTTTAAGCAAATTTGCTTAATTCAGTAAAATAAGTATGCAAAATACTCTGCAATTTTCTGCATTTTGCACACCATTAAAAAGTATTCTAATCAACTGTGCAAGTACATTGCAGGGTTTTTGCAGACATATATTTTCGGATTAAGCAAAATTGCTTAAACATTAAGCATTTTACAGGACTAAATTATTTCTTATAGTAAAAAAGTTATTCAAATTTTTCTGAATTGAAACGATCGAATTGAAATGAACTTCACAACCCCTTGATCTTTTAAGTGAACAAAATAAAATATTTAAAATTAGTATTAATTTTAAATCATCTAAATGTCTTAAGAAATAATAAATAATTAAAATTTAATTTCTGAGGGCTTAGAAAAATAATCAAACTAATTCCAAGCCTTTTTAATAGATCTTGTAAATCAGATAGAATTTTGAAGTATTTAAAAATTAAATTTAGACAGCTTAGCAGAAATTTTATCTAAAATTTTTTTGTAAAAAAAAAATGAATATTGAAAATCCTAGACTTAAATTTCAATAAATTGAATTTAATTTTTTTTTGATTTCTATTAAATCTAACACTGTTTAAAAGAACTTTAAGAATAATTAGGGTTAATATTGATTAAGATTAATTTAAAATTCAAAATGCAATAGTGATGTAGTATATGTAGTATATGAAAGCATGAAGTAGTATATGAATGTTTTTTTTTTTTTTATTGTCATTATTACATACCATAGATGGGTTCCTACTGTTTCCCATCTTCGCAAGTCTAGCTTGCTATCTTGTTGTAACTTATATTATTATTATTATTATTATTATTATTATTATTATTATTATTATTATTATTATTATTATTATTATTATTATTATTATTATTATTATTATTATTATTATTATTATTATTATTATTATTATTATTATTATTATTATTATTATTATTATTATTGATAGAAATCTTTAATTCCATTCAATTAGTAAACTTCGACATATTCACAAGATAATTTTCTGTACTTTTGATGAGATTATTAATATTATTCATTTGTCCAAAATGAAAAACGCAAAACAAACTAAAAATAGCATGCTTTCCTTTCCCCTTTCTTCCTTTTTGTAATGTAATACGGGACAATAAAAAGATTGTTATAACTAATTCTTTATTAAAGATAAGATGGCTATAATAATAAAAAGAGTTGCTTATATATTGAATTATGTACGTGACAAGATTCTTAAAAAGAATAAAGATGCTATTGCAAATTTCCAAATAAGGTAAAATGAATTTTAATAAGTTCTAGTTGATAAAATATTCAAGTCATCAACTTATAATATGACATCCCCCTTCTTTAAAATGTTTTCGTCTCGATAATCACATTATTTCTCTCAATCGAATATCAATTGAATCTATTGAATTTAATTCTTCTTCATTGTTTTCAGGTCTTGCTTGTATTAAATTACTTCTTCTTTTGTTGCTATTTAGTAGAAAACATTTAATCAGAGTGAATAGACAAAAGCTCACTACAATAATACATAATAATGAGTAAATAATATATTTAAAATAACTAGAAAAATATTCCAAAATACTGGTCACTTTTGTCTTTAATTCATTAAAATATTTTCCATAAATTCCTTTTGAATATTTATCTTCTAATGGTCTTAAATGTTTATCGTCAACATTGTAACTGATTATTTCGCTGAAGACGTTTATTTCGTCTAAATTAGACATCAATATTTTTGAATGGTGAGTATTAATTAGTTTGACTTTCGAGTTAAAAATGTTTATTTTGTGCTGTTTAAAATATCCATGTTTGTAAGATAATATTTCCATAAATATCTTAAATTGACCAATTTTACAACCACCTCTAAAATCTTCATAATTTTTTGCAAGATTCTCTTTAATCAATAAGCTTAAGTCTTTAAAATCTTTTTCGAATTCCTTTGTGATATTTATCTCAGGTTTTACTTTTAATTGTAAATTTTTAAATTCAAAGCTAAAACTATCATCTAATTCTTCATCATTCTCGACATATAATATTTCATTTTCTATCTTTTCATAATTATTTAAATTTAACTCGTGTTTATCGTATTTAATCAAACGTTGTTTTGGAAAAATTCCTGCTCCAGTTAAGTTGAAATAGTCAATGCCTAACAGAATATTGTATTCTTTGTGCTTAAGTATTAACATAGGTAATTCGCATATTATTCCTCCGATATTTACTTCTAGTGCTTCAGTTTTCCCACACACATCAACTATCCTATCATCCGCAAGTCTGACCTTAGTTTCATCAGGCCAAAATCTTATTCCATTTTTTATTGCGCAATCTTCTGCTATTATTGACATTGTGGCCCCTATATCAAAAACTATCCTATCAACATTTTTCTTATTTATTAGACCATTGGTCATTAATAAACTTGTTGAATCTGCTAAGAGTGATACACAATTTATCTTTTCATCATCAGAATCATTTGGTAAATTATTAGTTTCTTCGTCGTTTATTCTTGCATAATTTATTTTCTTATAAATTTTTCTTTTATTCTTCCAGCATTCTTTAGCAATATGTCCTACCTTATTGCAATTATAACATCTTTTGGACTTTTCGTTTATTTTACTTGTCCCATTTTTGAAACTTTTCAAATTATTTCTTGGCTCAAAACTTTGATACTTATTAAAAGAATTCCTAGTATAATTTACTTTATGTTCCTTCAAGGAGCCACTTATAAATTTCAAATTTTTTTCAAATTTTATTGCTATCTTGTAAGCTTCTTCTATAGTCTTAGGTTCTCTTATTTGAACTTCTAATGCACACTTCGGCTTTAATGCATGAGAAAAAATTAGTATGAGATCCTCCTGAGCCATATTTGATTCATTAGCCAATTCCTGAAATTTGGATAAAAAACTATCAAACTCTCCTGTTTGTTTGAGTTTAAAAAGTTCCAATTTTATTTTTCCTTTCCTTGCTTTTGAATTATCTCTTTCTAATAGTAACTTTAAATATCCTTCAAATGTCTTAATTGTTGAATTCTTCTGGTAATTAAGCAAGGTACTTAACGCCGTCTCCTTCACGTAAGGAGTGATTACTGCAAGTTTTTTGTCTTCAGGGACACCAGCGGCTTTAATTCCATTAGATACTACCGAAATCCAATTTTCGACGTTTTCTGTACTCCTTCCATAGTACACAGGTGTATTAGAGTCTAGCACGTAACCTTTTCCTGCTATCTCTAGTTGAAGATCTTTTATCTTCTTCACATTTGCGTCGAATTCCATCAATAGCTTGCTTTTCACCTCAGCTGTCCAACTCTGATCAACCGTTTTAATTGCTTCTCTCTGACTTGTGGTGGCCATCCCTTATCGCTGCTACCATGTAATGTAATACGGGACAATAAAAAGATTGTTATAACTAATTCTTTATTAAAGATAAGATGGCTATAATAATAAAAAGAGTTGCTTATATATTGAATTATGTACGTGACAAGATTCTTAAAAAGAATAAAGATGCTATTGCAAATTTCCAAATAAGGTAAAATGAATTTTAATAAGTTCTAGTTGATAAAATATTCAAGTCATCAACTTATAATATGACATTTTTGCTTCTCTTCTCTGGTAAAAAAAAAACTATCAAGAAAAGAAAAAGATGAAGAGAGAAAAAGTTAAGAAAAATAATGAAAAAAATCTATAAAAAAAATAAAGCTCAACCGTATTTTTAAACAAATTTAAAATTCTATGAATAGAAAATTTTTGGATTTGTGTCGAAGAAGATTTGCTAAAGAAGAACGAGGATAATTTAATTTATTTTCAAAATATGTTCCCAATGATTTTAATGATAAACTCTAGCAAATCATAGAATACTTAAAAGACTCAACGACGTTCTGTACAAACGAGTGCTTGAAAATAAAGTTTGGCTTTTAAAAATAAAAAGAATTAAAATTTTATAGATCTGATAAATAATAACTATTCAGAAACAATCATTCATTTAATGTTTTTATTTTTTTACTTTCTACTGAGAAAATTTCAAATTCAAAAAAATTAAAAACAATATATAAAATTTTTTCCTTAGAGGTCAGTTATTCTTAATAAATGAAAATTATCTATCAATAAATAAAAACCTCAATATATTTTAAACTAAAAACAAATAAATTTCTTCTTTCATCATAGCTGTTTGAAAAAAAAAGAAAAAATCAATTTCTTCTTTTAGGCCTCAAATTTCCTTTATTTTGAAAATTTTCAAAATAATTAATAATATCCTCGAATGTTTTTTAAACTAATAAACAAACTTTAAATATTATTTTTTTAATTAGTTCACGACATCTTTTAAATAAAATAAAATATATTTTTATGAATTTCTAAATTTTCACTTAAAACCTCGAAAATTTGTGAAAGAAAATGAAAATTTTATTTTTTGAGAGACTATTTAAAATTTATTTGGCAATTAATAATATCCTCAATAAAATTTAGATTAAAAATGTATACTTTTTAAAATTTATTAATCTGCTTTTTTATTCTCAGTCTAATTTAATTTTTGACTTTGAAGATATTTACCTGACAAAAAGCTGGCCACTACATTTGCTGCACTAGCACTGAGTGCGTCAATTTGACAATTGTTGTTCTTTTTCGAGTAACTAGCATAGGTTGTTAGTACACTGATTCCGGGTCCCAAAGTAAAAAATATTTGAATAGCTGCATCTTTCCAGCATTCGAAATCGGACAATTTGTCAAAGCTCGGGGTCAAAAAATATGAAATGCCATCGTCTGAGCCAGACAAGGTAAGTCCGTGAACAAGTAAAATAATCAATATGATATATGGAACCGTGGCTGTGAAATAAACAGCTTTTCCAGTGCCTTTGACTCCTTTGCATATGCAAATATACATTAGTAAAAAGACAACTGCCAAACACAGCGTTAGATCGAACTTAATCGGTCCCAAGTCATCAATTCCGCTAGATTTATGGATACCTAGCATGTGTCTCTTGTAGTATTCTTCGGCTGCTGAGACCGGATTTTTAACTGTGTCATTAGTTTCACTCATACGTTCCATGCATTTGTCACTATTCCATTCATTGTTGCATTTTGCCCAAGGCATTACGGCACTGAACGATGCAAAAAAGTAAAAAACCGAATAGGCTATGATTGTAGAGTAATAAAGTGTGATGTAGCAGACGACCAACAAAGATGCGTAGCCTATTCCTTTCATGAAAATATTTACTTTTCCCCACAAGGTTATGTTGCCAACACCGAAATACTGGCCCACAGACATTTCTAAAAACATCATTGGAATTCCTATAAGAACTAAAAATAAAAAATAGGGTATCAGAAAAGCGCCACCGCCATTTTTGTATGCTACATAGGGAAAACGCACACAATTGCCCAAGTCGACCACATAGCCAATAACTGAAAGCATATACTCTATTTTATTGTTCCACTGGTCGCGTTCTGCATATTTTTCTGCTTGCTCGCTTTCTGTCATCGGCTGAATTTGTACACCAGTTGCCTTATCGGCATTGCAATGTAAAGGTTCAATTTTAACAGGTAGTTCCAACAGTTGATCACTCATTGTTAATATGAACAAAAATTATTTCCTTGTTAATTTTTTTTAATTGCAAAATAAAAACTAGTTGAAAAGATTAAATTAAAATTTGTTTAATTCCCTCACAAAAGTGTGCCTTAAACAGTCATTTATTTTTAAGCATTTTTAAATTAATTAAAAGTCTTTGCTTACTTTAAAGAAAGCTCTAATTAGAAAAAGCACGAATTTGTTCTAAAATTTAAAAGAAGTTCTCTTTAAGCTTTTAGTAAAATGATTATTTCATCTGCTGTTTTGCATGCTGTAATCTTGGTCGCGCGATTAAAATTACTTTAATCAATTTTATACTCAGTTAAAAGCATGAATTAAATTAATTGAAAGCATAGCCTTACATTATCTGTTAAAAATAAATTTTACAAAATTCAAAAAATAAAGACAACCAAATTATTTTTTAAAAAAATTTGTTTAAATTTTTTTAAAGCTCAACATTTATTTGAAATTTGATGAATTTACGAAGTTAACTCTAAAACACTCAAAAGAGAGATTTTGATTAAATTAAAAAATATTTATCGGATAAAATTTTATTTGATTACTATCATATTTAAAGCATCTCGAGTGCTTAAATCAACTTTTTTTTTAAACTAAATGCTATTTAAATTAACTTATCATTTTATTGTATAATTATTACCAGCAATTTTTTTCTTTTTCTTTTGATTTTTATTTAATTATGATTAAGTCAAAAATCATTTGATATTGTCTAGTATTTAGTTAAAATTAATTGAATTTATCTATTTAAAACAGCATTTTCAATATCTATGTAAATTAAGAGCACAAGTTTAAAAAAAGCTCCGTGACGGGGAATTGAACCCCGGTCTCCCGCGTGACAGGCGGGGATACTCACCACTATACTATCACGGATCTACATTTAATTATTTCCCTTTATTTCTTTTGAGAAGAATATTCTTAATAAAGACAAAAAATTTTCATAAAAGTAAAAAAAATTACTCAATTTGAAATTTTTACTTGATTATTTTGTGAAAAATTATTCCCAAAAAGAGATAAAAAGTCAAATTTTATTTAAAGTCATTCAAAGTCCAGTTTTTTAAGTCAGTTTCAATTTTTTTTTAATCTGTAAAATTGAAATTATTTAATTAGAAACAATTGTATATGATTTTTTAATGATGAATTTTTTTCTTTTAGAATTTTTTTAAATCAATTTTTCAAAACAAATTTTAATTACTTTACTCTTTTATTAATAAAAATTTAATTTTTTTTTGGAACTTAATTAAATTTCAATTTTTATTTATCGCATCGCCTGAATTGAACTTTAGCTCCTATGTGATTTTTAAAAACAAATATTTATTCAATAAGAACTACATTTTTGTCAGATTTTCAGCAAATTAAAAAAATTGGCAAATATTATATGATAAATTTTGAGTATTTTATTTTGGTAAATAATTCTACAAATATATTTTTATATGTTTTATTAACACTTAAGGCACCAAAACGAGTCAAAATGACATGGTTTTAATCAAATCTAGTGGATAAAAATTTATTATTTGGATAAATCTATTCAAAACTTAATTTTAATTGAGTGAAAATACAAAATTAGCTAAAAAAGAGTATCTGGCAAAAATTTTATCTTCTAATGAATTCATTTCTTTTTGAACCCATACTTCGTCTTTCATGGAAAATACGAAAACTGTAATTTTTGCATTTTTTTATTTTCTTATCTTCGTACAAGTTTTAGGATTTGAGTCAGTTTTTTAAAGATTTTTATACTTTTTTTTAATAGTCAAAATGACTCGTTTTGGTGCTTCTAGTAGAATATACTTGATTTTGTACAAAGGCAAATTATTTTTATTTGAATTTAGCTAATTTAGATAGTTATTCTTATTTTTATGCTGAAATAGCAAAAATTGACTTAGATTTTAGCGGCCAAAAATCGAAAAAGAGTCATTTTGACTCGTTGGTGCTTCTAGTGTTAAAATCACTATAATTATTATTAATTATTTCAGAAATTACGCCAGATTCGGCGATCACAAAAAATTATTTAAAACATAGTTTGGATTATACCCTGGCAGTTTAGAATGGAACTTAGTCTTTCATTTCAGCCAAATGTTCTTAGTTCATACCAATTAAAAAAAGATATAAATAAATGCCATTAAAAAAGGATCAAATTGGATACATGATTTTTTTTTTAAATTAAACTTTTATTTAAAGGATCAAAAATAATTATTTTAGAAAAAGAAAAGAGAGAAGAGGAAATATTATTTTTGATTTTCATCTGTTTTAATAAGTTTTTTTTTATTAAAACATATATAGTCTTCTTTCTGAGAGAGATAATTCTTTTAAATTAGGAATTGAATGTATTGATTAAGATTCAATTCCTTATTATTATTTTGGTAACATAATTTTAAAATATAATGCAGAGTTAGTCAAAAGTCAAACTTTAATGTTGGAATTGTTAAAAGTCAAATTCAAAGTCGACTTTGAAAATTCAAAGTTGACTTTGAAATTATTTTGGAATCAAAGTAAAAGTCAGACTTTGACTTTGAAATTTTTTTTTATACTTTAAAGTCTTGGCTTGTACTTTCATTTTAATAATTTAGACTTGATCTAGACCGCCAAATAACTAGCTGGAACGGCAATCCATCTGTCAGGATTACAGTCATATGATATAGATTTAGGTAGCTATTTTAGCGGCCTACTAAATAATAACCCATAAAAGCGCCGTTAAAAGAAAAATAAATAAAAAAAAAAAGCCTTGACCCTGACTTGATTAAAAAAAAGTAAAGCCAAAGCTTTGACTTCAAATAAATAATTTTAAAAGTCAAAGTCCAAGCTTGACTTGAAAATGAAAAAAAATAAAAGTCAAAGTAAGACTTGACTTTGACTTTTGACCAACTCTGATATAATGTTACTAAAATAATAATGCTAAAGATTTAAATTAAAATTAAAAAATAAATTCAAAATTTCAATGATATTTATTGCCAAATAATTATAAATTATTTTTTTTACTTGGTTGGCTAAAAAGAAGGACTTAGTTCCATTCTCATTCAAATTATTTATTTTTTATTAATTTATCTTAAGTTAAGGCTTAAAATTTAGAACAAAATTAATTTCCTCTCATCCATCATTAAATAATTTATTTAAAGTTGTTAATAGTAGATGATTCACCAAATTCAATTTTTTCAGAAAATAATTACATTATATGTAGTGTTAGCCCATTTTGGTTAATCTTAAAATAAATGTTATCTTGAAGGACATAAATTGTTTTTATAGTATCATAATTGGAAAGAAAATATTTTTTTAAATGAGCAAAAGTTTTTTAAATATAATGTTTCTTTTTATAGTTGGTTGGATACTTAATATCATAAAATAAATAAATATATAATTTAGATACATTTAGAATATTTTGAGCTCAGCTTACATTATGCTTCTTTTAAGTTAAAGCCGGACAGCGATGCTATAACAAAATAACTTGAGTTAATAAATATTAATAAACTTGAGCTATTTAAAAAGGTACAATTTAAGTTAATTCTTGATTAATGAAAAGGAATGATAAATTATAAAGCACCAGAATGATTTATATTAAATAAAATTAAAATTGATAACATTTTTAAATAAAATTTAACTCAAGGACAAAATCACTTTTTAAATTTTTTCATCGGTTAATTTTCATTAAGCCTAAAAATTATACTAAAAATATAATTCAACATTTTTATTATTATAATTTATTTATTCATTTAAAAAAATAGTAAAGGCAAAATCTTGGCCGGTTGTAGTGGAGACCTGGTCCTTACTTTCAGCCACTTGATAGGAGTTTCAAAAAAGAAGAATATAATTTTTATAAAATGTTATTTGAATTTTTATAAGCTGTCAAAAAAATAGAAAAAATTTTCAAAATTCACTAAGGTCAAAACAATATTCTAAGGTCATTCACAAAATTCACTAATCAGCTAAAAAAATAATAATTAAGAAATTGGTTTTATTTACTCAGTTTTTTTGTCAATTATTTTAAATTTTTTAATATTTTTTATTTATCTAACACAAAAGTTAAAACGAAAAAAATAATTTTCAAATAAGGCTGAAATTCTTTTTTACATTTCTGATATGATGATTGTTAACAGGCTTATATTTACAGTATTATCAAAAAATAATTATATAATACTAAAAAATAATTATTTAATGACAGAAACAAAAAGTTAAAAAATACAAATTAACATAATAAAAGAAAAAAAAAACAACTATATTTTATAATATTTTATTTTTTTTTAATTATTATCATTATTAATTGTTTTTTTTGGCGACCATCTTCTTTTGTTAATGGCTGAACAGCACCGTCTCCCTGCATGATTGAAGAACTTGTAATTGTAAATGAGTTTCTATCTCTTGAATATTTTTAATACGAGCTTGTTGGACATTAATTTCCATTGATTGATTTTCGACAATATTATCTTGGAAATTTATATTGAAATCAAGCATAGCAATAAAAAAATTACGAGTTAAAGCGAGTGCTGCTTTTTTTGGTCGGCTCTTTTCTGTGATATCCTCCACTGGTATTTCGACTGCTGGAAACAGATTCAACCTTAGAATGTTTGATGCACCAACCACATGTTTACTTAAATAAGTCTTTTGCCACTGATATGAGCATTTGCTTAATTCCCTTGAATCAGCGTTTATTTCTAAGTATTTGATTGAAAAGTTCTAATAATATAATTGATCAAAATTCGACCAATTTTTAGTAGCTTATAAAAAGTGTTTGTTGATTTTAAGATAAATATTTTTTATTATTATTTATTGACAAAAAAAATAATTAATTTCTAATTCTATTTTATTATTTTTTGGTACTAATATACTGTTTATTAATTGGTTGAATAGTAAAAACTCATCAAAGATCAAAAACTCAGCTAGCCTTTATTAAAATATTCTTTTAAATCAAAATTAAATAATTTTAATTTTTAATTTGTAAAACAAATTAAAGAAAATAAGTCATAATAAATGTAATTTTGTTGTTAAAAAAATTAAGGAAATAAAGATTATTTCAAATTTTTGAGTTGTAATAATAATAAATAATAGAGCAATAGATAATTATTTATTATAATGATTAATTTCGCTAAAGCAAACTTATTCATTTGTTTTAATATACTTATCGTATTTATTTTTAAAAGTATATTGTTCAAAAATTTCATTGTCCTGTTTGTAAATTAATTTTGGCTATAATTAATTAAGGCAACTTGAAGTTTATGATATTGATCACATGGTCAAATTTTAATTTAATTAGAATCGTAAAAAAATTATGAAATAAGCTATTTTAATTTCTTTTTTTTATTAAACATTAAATATTTAATATTTTAAATTAATAAATTATTTTTTTTGGTTTTAATAAGACTTGTATAAAAGTCAGGAAAAAAGTCTGAACAAGTCAAAAATGTTTGACTGGGACGCAAAAATATATCTTTTTAAAAATTACAAGTCTCGACTTGTTTCAAAAATTTAAAAGCTCTGACTTGTTTTTTTTTAATTTTTGAAACAAGTCAAAGTCTTGGCTTGCACTTGACTTGTGACTTTTATACGTTTTAAGTCTGAATATATTATAGCAAAACAAAGTTTTATTTTGTATTTCAAAATTTTAAAATATCGATTAATATTTTTTTTTTACTTCAGATAATAATTAATATAATGTTTTTCCTAGTTAAAGATTAAAAAAAATTTTCTTATTAAAGTTTAGTCATTTTTTGTTAATAAATTGATAAAAAATTGTTTTTTTTGTTGCGAATCTAAAACTTTAAATTTCGATTTGAAATTTAAATTTGATGATGAACTTAAATCTTCCTTAATTATTCATTTGACTAATTTTTTTTAAAACTTAAATTATGACTTACTGTCTTATTAAGAACCGAATTTTATTTTTTTAAGAGGATGCTGGAATTAAACTATGTTATATTTGTTAAATATTTTAAATAAAATAAAAAAATGATTATAAACTTTTCAATTAGGTTAGCTCTGATCTCTCTGTGCTGAAGAGTTGTTAAGTTTAGCTTTTCCAAAAGTTTTTTCGAAATCGTTTTTACCATGTATTTACCATGTTCAATACTGGCAATGTAATAAATTAAAGTGAAAATAAAAGCATAAAATAAAATAAAATATATAATAAGAAAAAAAATCGTTCATTTGATTAACGAGTCAAATAAGTAAAATTATTTTATGATTTAATTGAGCGATATTTTTTTAAAATCTATATTTATTTCCATTTGATTTAATTGAAGATGGCAAAAATATAATTCATATAAGAACTGAGTAAAAGAATCTAACGAGAAAAGCTTTGGATAATCATAACATGACAATTTTTAAAATTTCTTACAATTTATATTTTTAATTTTAATTTAATTTTTTTTTTACAAAAATAGCACTATTTTTAATTATTATTTACAAATAAATATTGCTGAAATGAAAATCTATTGAATTTTATTTTGAAATTTTTTTATATCATTGTACAGAAACAATTATCGATTCTGTATAAAATTTTAAAATAATTTTTGTAAACATGTAAGAGAAAAGAAAAATAAACCTTAATTTTATTTATTTAAATTTTTAGTTAATTTAAAAAATAAAATTCTCTTAATTGAGTAAAGTATGAATGAACTGTCATAGTGTGCATATTTATTTCAGTTCATAAAGATAGGTACTTTTAGCCAATTTAAAATTCCAAGTTCTCGTTAATCGAAATAATAAATTTAAATAGCCAATTTAGTCTATAAATAAAAGGGAATTATAAACTAACAGACAAATTAGAAATAAAATTCTATAAAAATTAATTTATTGAAACAAATAATTTTTTTTCTGACAAACTTAATAATCAAAATAACCAATTTTTTAGTTTTTATTATATATTATTCGATTGAGATCGATCATCGGTGTCTTAAAGCATTCATTTTTTACTTAATCTATCTAATATTACTTGTGATAATGTTTAGAAGCCATGTTTTTGAATTGATTCTCTTAGTATCTTTTTGAAAAAATAATTTTTAAATTTAGACTGAAAGTTTAAAACAAACATACCGCAAATTATATTTTTAAATTTTAATTAAATTAATTGAGATGACTTAAATAATAGTCTTGGTTTTTTCTTTAAATTATAACTAGGACCATAAGTTGGATAATTATATCATAAAGAAAATATATGATGTTGTTTTGTTCAAATTAGATTATTCCTTTTCAACAAAAAAAAGGTATTGTTTTTATTAAATGAAAAGTTTTAAATTATTTTGACAAAAATTAATTAATTATTTGCAATTTTTCCAGTCAAGTCGACTCAATGATTTTGTTTAAACATGGAAAAAATAATATTTTAATCAGAATAATGCTGATCAATTAGGATCACAAAAAAATCACCAATTTTTAAAATCAATTTATTTTTTCTGATTTCAAAAATAATTTTTTTTTACACAAAACTTTTAAGTTTATTTCAGGAAACGTTCGAATGACAGAAAAGCATTAGTTTAAATCCATTTTCTGATTTTCTTTATAAGAAAATAAAAAATTGTTTTTTCCAAGGTTTTTTTTCTAATAAAATAAAATTCAAGTAGTATAAAGAAAAATAAAAAATAATTTTTTTCTCCTTGAAAACAAATAACATGATTTGTTTGTGTCCATAAGTTTGTTTTATTTAATTTAGATTACCAGTTTTAGATAAGACTCATTAAGCATGAGTAAAATTTTTTAAGATTTATTCACACAGAAAATGTTCTTTTAAGTTTTATCGTTTTAAGTGCTCCCAGCAAATTAATAATGCCTAAAAAAATGCTCAATTGAGATTTAATAACAAATTCGATTGATCTTTTGACCGACGATTATCTTTTGAGTAACTAAAAAAAAAACTCATCTTTTAGACGAACGAGTTTTAGGGCCATTCTTCCTAAGAACAAAAAAAATACTTAATCATATTGTCATTCTCGAGAGTACTTACCTTTGACCGAGGAATGCCCCAAACGCTTGTTCAAAAAAAACTTTGATATTTTTAATTAAGTGGATCAAATTCTTTATAAAATATAAAATCCCTACTTTACGTACTTAAAACAAAATAGCAACCAACTGCCTGTCAATGAATTATCTTTGCTGATAATTGATTTTTTGGACTATAAAGACTTGTTGATCTAAAATGCTGACTCATTAATCTAAAGCGATTGACTCAAAGTAAGACCGAATTGAGAAAGCTTTTAGCGCCTGGTCTATTCAATAAAACTTTTAAATTTTTTCAAAATAGGAAAAAAAAATATTTTTATTGATCTGATCATCTTGATTCGAATTTCCGAAGATTTTATCTTTTTTTTTTCTCTAAATATTCGAAAATAGTAACGTTATGTTCGTTTAATAATAATTTAATAGTTTCCCCTCTCTCCAATAGAGTTTTATCTTGATATTTTAAAAGATCATTTTATTTTAAACTTCGATTTATATCTCTTACTGGGCGTCTTTATTTACCATTTTGTTTAAGAGAACATTGCATTTTTTTTTCCAACAGATACAATATTAATTTTAGCTCGTGATTAAGAGCAAATTGTGTAATCATTTGAGTTAAATTTGAATATTTCATGATACGGTCGATTATAACTTCTTTTTAAAAACCTATAATTAAACCAAATTGTAATTACTAGTTGTTGGATTCATTTAGCTACAAAACATGTGTATCTTCTAAATTTTTTAATTTATTTTTTAACTCGTTAATTTTCTAGATGTATCAAAAAAATGATTAAAAAGTGTCATATATATCATTTTCGTTTCTATTTTTAAATATTATATCATTTAAATGAATCATAGTGATTGAAATTTTTTTTTGAAAAAAGTACTGCTATTTGCCTTGTTAACATTTTTTATTTGGCTGGTACAGGAAAGTTGTTGCTATTTTACAGTCTTTAAATTGGACTAAAGGGAAAAGGTAAATAACTTTTAAGGTTTTTAAAGGTTTATACGAAATAGAAATTAAATTTAAAAAGCTTTAGTTTAAGTTCATTTTTCGAATAAATGATGAGTAGAATAGAAGGAAAAGGTAAAAACTTTAAAAACTAAATAAGAAAGAAGAACATAAATTATTTCTGTTTGGAATAAAATAAAATTTTCAACAAACTTTATTTTTTAAATATCAAGATTTTTTTCTATGAAATAGGACCATACTAATATTTTTTTTACAATAAAATAAATTTTTTAAGTGGTCTTTTTTAAAGAATGTTTCTAAGTTGCGTTGCCAAAATAAGCATTTTAAAAATAAAAGCAATTTTTGGCTATTATTTTTCTTAATTTTATTTAAATTGTTTTTTTTCCTATGCTTTGGGCAATATTTTACCAAGTTATTATGATAAACTTGTTGTAAAAATATTTTGTTAATTGCGATCCCTCCAGAATGTGAAAAAAAAATCATTTTAAATAAGTTTTAACTTTAAAATTTATAGAATTTACTATTTATTATTGGATTAGGTGATTCATTAATTTTTTTTTCGTTATTTAATTGTTTCATAGAATTATTTTCAAAAATCTTTTTTAAGGGATAAAAAAGAAAAATAATTCATAAAAATATTTCAGAATAATTATTTTCGTAATTTTTTGAAAATATATTTCTAATTTTAATTTGATCTCCAAAAAAATAAAATTAAAATTGAAAATAATTATTTCAAGAGTTTTTTAAAATTTTCAAAAAAAAAAAAATGAATATTAATTTAATCTTAATATTTTTTTATTAAAGTTGATAACAAAAATTCTATGAGTTAACTTCTATAAAATTTTTAAAATTTATTCTATTAGTTTTGTTTAATTTTATTTATTTTCTATGAAATAATACATCACCTTGCATACTTTTAGAGGCGCTAAATTTCACGAATATTAAGAAATTATTTATGCTATGAGATCCTTCCAAATTTATTTTACAAAATCAAAATCCTTTAAACTATCTGATTTAAAATTAACTTATAAATTTATAAACTCACATTTAATTTGCTTTTATTTACATCATTCAATTAGACGTAATTTTCTTAATTAATAATATGATTAGTAAGATTAGTTCATTTAAAAGAACTTTTTTAATTTTTTTTTTTCGGTAGGTTTTTTCCGGTTTTTCGGTACAGTCTTTTATTTGCGCATCATTAACTTTTTCGAGTTATTTTAAAAATTTAAAAAAATATTTAAATTTAGTTTTTATTAAAAGATGAATTATACAAAATCCAAAAAACGGCGGTGTTCTATTTTAATCATGAATTAATTATTTTGCCAGTTTTAAATTCATCATTTAATTAATATACTTTTATTATCTAAATACATATTAATAGAAAATAATAATAGACAATTATTAACTAAATGATTAAACAAATAGAGCATTTTTTTTGTTTAATTTAATTAAATTTAAATTAAATTCTAAAATCACTTAATTTATTCATTTGAATAAAATAGTGTAAAATTTTATCTACAAAGAATTACCTTTATACTCACCAGATAATTGTTTAATTAAAGAAAATATCTTGTTTTTTTTTCTATAAGTCGAGCTGAGTTATATAATTTGATACAATAATAACAATCAATAAAATTGTTAGTCTAACATACTGAGACAAAATTAGGGTCAGAAATTTGACAAATAAAAAATCAATATAAATGATTAATTTACTTATTAGGATCAGCAGGTAGCATGACAAAAAAAACATTTGTAAACTCTTATATAAACAGATAGCATACTCAGTCCCAAGTCATTACTATTTTTTACCAAAAAAATAGTTTAAACTAATGGTCGGAATCTAGCTGTGTGATAAGATATGATTAATTACT
Organism: Brachionus asplanchnoidis; assembly: GCA_025491095.1. Taxonomy (NCBI): domain Eukaryota; kingdom Metazoa; phylum Rotifera; class Eurotatoria; order Ploima; family Brachionidae; genus Brachionus; species Brachionus asplanchnoidis. Next base: position 4,530,129 of record JAILYF010000004.1, read on the forward strand.
TTAGATTCGACATTTAACCTTAATCGGCCAATCGAAAAAATATTTTTCTCTTCCAATAAAGAATTAAAAAAAATATCTAAATAAAAAAAATAAAAATTTTAATTAAGTGCTATTTAAGAAAAAATTTGATCACTTTTGACTGAATATTAATTCAATCGAGTAATTGCATTGCAAATATTTGACTAAATATAAAAAAATTCCATGTGTTAATTTCTTCCTCACAGCAATTAATTTTAATTTTGTCAAACAAGCATAAAGCACTTGAGGACTTTAGTGTCCATTTCCAATCAAGAAAAAAATTGTTAAAATGTTTAAATTTTGTTTTTACTCAAAATATTAGATTTTGAACAAGTTGATGGGAAAATTGCGAACAAAAGATTATCTTAGTGTCCCAATCGAGAGCAATTATCCCAGAGTGTAATTAAGAAAAAAAGTCATGATTTTCATTTGGTCACAAGTCTCTTTAGTGATTCGAATCACATCAAAAATCACGTATTCTATTTTATTCATTAAAAAGCTGATGCTTATGATAATGATTTAAGATTTTAACACTTTGACTTTTTTTTTTGAATTTTTTAGTAAAATATTTTCACAGGCGACAAAACTTTTTAAATTCCATTCCATTATTGTTTCGCAATTAGCATTTTGCTATAAATTAATTGATCAAAATTTAAATTTTAAATTTAGATGAAAAAAAGTTTGTTTTGTCTAAAATCAACAATGAACAACGCAATACTGAGCCGAAGGCCAAAAGACCCAGAACTGGTTTCACCAATGATCAGGAAAGAAAATGGTGCCAAAAAATTAATCGGTCGTACTCTTGAGTTTGACATTAATGAGCAAAAAGTAGTGACCAGTACTGTAATTGAGAAAAAAAGTGACTACACCGAAAAATCTGTCTCTTTTTCGTTTTCTCCCGATTTCACCAGCACCCCAACATACAAAATACAGAAAACCTCAACCCCAAAATCGAACGAATTGATTACCAAAAATGAGAAAAAGGCGCAAAGAAAAAATAAATGCAAAGATCGGTGCAAGTGCTACTGCAATTCCACTTTTAAAGAGGGTGTCAATGTGTCTCTGGTATTTTTTGGTACCAAATTTGATAGATATGACAAAAAAGACGTGTTGTCACAGGAAAAATTTTACCGCAAGGTAAAAACTGTCAAAAAAACTACCTATGTTACCCGCATGAGAGAAGAGTATTTTCAAAATGTGTGCTTTGAAAAAAATAAAAATTTTAATTATTTTTACCCGAATAATTGCCCGAAATCAAGAAGTGAGCAAACTAATTTTAGATTCAATACCTACGATCTTTATTATAGTGAAGAAAATATGCAGGAAGTTAAATTGAAGTTTTTTAAGAAATATTTGAAAAAAAATAAGAGGATGAAGCGTTTGTCGAAAAATGACGATCTTAATCCCAGAGACCGAGCGGAATTTTTTCAGTATTAAATCATAAATTTAGTAAATCGTAGTTTAGTAGATAAAGTTTAGTATTTAGAATATTTTCTTGTTGTCTTATACTGATTGTATTCTAGTTTATTTCGAAAATAAACTGAATTATGGCCCGTAAACACTTTATTTTATTTTTTATTTTCTTTATTTTTTTAATACAATAATAAAATAATTTAATTTAAATTTTATTTTAAAATCTATTTAAAAAATTTGAAAATTGCCTTCTTTTATTCATAGCAGGTATTTGGACAAATTTATTCAAAAAATGTATTAATATTTTGTTATTTTTTTTAATTTTTTAGAAAATTTTTAGGTGGAAGACTTTTTTGAGATAAAAATTTGATGTAAATTACAAAAGTTTCAAAAAAAATAAATGAATTATTTTAATAGTATCGAATTTTTTGTCAAATAATTAAATTTTCCTATTTTAAGAACAAATTTTTTTAATAATCTTATCTTATTTTTTAAAAAATCCAACTGTTAAAAATGTTAGCTAACTTTTTAGTAATTTTAATGGTTTTTGAAAGTAAAATCTTAGCTTTTGAGAATTCCTTCGAAGAATATAACACTTTTTAGGGTCAACATTAAAGGGAATATTTAACCTAGAAAATTTTCTATACAAAAATATAACACTTAATTAATAAAAAGAAAAGTCCAAGACATAAATTCAATTAATGAATAAAAAATTAATTTCCTTTAAGTAATAGCTATCTTTTATTTATTTCTTTGTTACAGTGTAATCAATTATGACGCACAAACATAATTTTACTCTAATTGATTTTTTTTTTAATTCTAGCTTTTATATTTTTTTACATTTTTTCATTCTTTTTTAATCTGAAGGAAAATTAGCTCAAAGCTGATAAACAAATAAATAAAATGAACTGTCCAATATTCAAATCTTTAGTATCTGAAATGAATTAAAAAAAAAATCAAATAAATTATTTTATCTCCTTCCATTCATAACTTTGAATTCAACTTTAAAATTTGAGTTTTTAAAAATTAATGCTGATCAAAAATATTAGCATTTTTTTAAATTAAAAAATAATTTATTATTGAAGAGTCAAAATTGAAGAATTCTCAAAAGTTAATTATTTAAACCAAAAACCGTTTAAAGTGTTAGAAAGTTAGTCTTTTTCACATTGGAGATATTTTAAATAATAAGATAATTTCAGGAAAAAATTTATTTTTTTTTAGATTATATATCAATTATTTAAATTTTCTTTTGCATGGTAGTTCACAAGAAGTTTCAAAACATTAAAATTTCAAGTTATTAACATTTTATAAAAATTGAATTCTTTTTTTTCAAAACATCAACTGATTGAAAAGAAGGACTGACAACTTATTAACTCAGAAATGGCGTTTTCAAATCTTAAATTATGGGGTTTTAATTTTGACAAAAAATAGAATTTACAATCATGACTATTCACACAGTATCGTTCCTGAACGTTCAGCAAGATACTTGGTGAATGACAATGACTAAAGTTGCTTTACATTAAAATGAAAAGATCGAAATTTCTATATATTAATTATCATTTGAGCATCCAAAAAAATCATGATGAAAGTATAAAATGTGCTGATTTATCTTAAAATTTAAATTTAATATCATTAGATTACTTAAAGGATATTTTAACCGCCTATTGCGGAGTCCCTAATTTTAAATTAAAAAAATTTAAACCCCTGATTTTTTCGCTTTGATTATGGAAACAAAAACATCAGCTTGGTCTTCAATTTAATCTACAATTTACAAATTTATTTTGCTTTATAGGCCCAAAAAAATCCTTTCCGACTAACTTTGGAATAAACATAATTATTTTTTTTTTGCATGAACATAAAATGTTTTTTAATAAAATCTTTTTATAACAAATTAATTAAAACATTTTTTGGCTCGCCAGAATATAAATATTTTCAAAGATGATTAAAATTATAGGGAAAACATCTTAATTAATTTTTTAATCATAAAATTAACCTTTAAAAAAATTGTAATTTTCTTTTATATAAAAGTTATGGAAAGATTTCAAGATAGTTTCATTCCCAAATTAAATATTAAAAATTGTATTTGAATGTATGGGGTAAAAAGACAGAAAAAGCATATAGAAAAAGAGAAAAAAATTTAAATAATAAAAGTGAGTTGATTTTTAGACTCAAGAATAAGAATTTAGGATAAATATACCTATTAAATTTTTTTTAATAAAATGTATTCTTCAAATACAAAACCTTGAGATTGAAAATCAAAAGGTTCAGCTCACTAAATTAATTAATTAGTATTTATTAAATCAAATGGGTTAAATCCCATTAAAATTGAACCTCAATATACAAAAACAATAACAATTTATTTAAATTTTTGTTAAGAATTGTAGGCTGCTTTTAAATAATTTAATTTTGCTGAAAATATTTATGATTTTAATTTTTACATTTTTATTTAACAAAAAGAGCCTTTTTAAATTAAATTAAAAAAATTGAATAAAAATTGAAAAAAAAATGGTAATTAAATTAATATAAAAAAAATAAAAAAAAACAGTTCCGAGCAATTAATTAAATAAAAATGATTTATTTTCTTATTTTGATTATGAGCTTACATAAACAGTCGGCTTTAGTAGAATTTTCCAGTAGTTCTCTGACCGGATCGCAAATTTCATTTGAAAATTATTACGAAAAAAGAAGATCTAGTAGTGGTCAGTTCTCAGAAAATCAAATTTTCAATTCAGAGTTGCAGTTCGATTCAGACTTTGTTGAAGATTCGGAAGAAAATCAGATTTTGAATTCTGGAATTGAAATTATTAATATAGATAACAATGGACACATAAAAGACTCAAGTTCTGAAAAAATTTTTAGAGAAGAAAAATTCAGAAAATTGCCTGATCCCCAAAGCTACAAGTCCCATAGTCTCAGAGACTTACAGGCTAAACATAAGAACGTTACAATCAAGCATCATATTTTAGAAATTTTTCATCACGAAAAAGGCATATATCTTTTTCTGATTTGATTTTAATTTATTTTATAATTTATTTAATTAAAGAATTATCAATTTGGCAGCTGTTTGGAATCGAATACTTAATTATGCTTATTATTGGTGCAATAATAATTCTCACAGTGCTAGTTTATAAAAGTACAATTTTAGAGAAAAAAATTCAAACAAGATAGTAATTTTTATGTTGCTATAAAAGTGAATTATAAATTTAATTAAAAAAAATTTCAAGCCTGGAGAGCTTTATGGATCAAAAAAATGAACAAGCTTTGGAAAAGAAAGACAATCAACTAGATGAATGTTCTGAAAAGAAAATTTCTCAACTCGACTTGACAGACAAGACTGAACAAGTCGTTTTTGATATTAGAAGTCTTCATAAAAATTAAATTAATGATTCGAACGAAATTGAAAATTTGATTAATTTTTATTGAAAATTAAAAAAATTTTTGTTGTTTTATATTTAATATTTTATTTATTATTTCATAAAAAGTTTTATTCAAATTTTATTTTTTTTAAAATTATTAAAATTTGTAAAAATAATTAATTATTAAATTAATTTCATTAATATTGGATTAATATCCAAATGATGATATATGTCTTGCGTTAAGTAACACTGGTGCAATATTTCTCTATTTAACCAAAATACATGGAAATTAAAGATTGTATTTCTTTTTACGGGCGAACTTAAATTGTCAACAATTGATTTATCAACAGTATAAATTGTCAACAATTAAATTATCAACTATCTTAAAAAAATATAATCTTCCAACAGTATAAAAAGTCAATAGTATAATTTGTCAACATTTTTTATTAATAGATAAATAAAAGAAAAAGAAAACATAATTTATCAGCTAACTAAATAATTAATTAAAAAAAGGGAAAATTAAGCTTTTACATTGAATTTTACGGTTTTACATTCTGACTCAAATTTTTTAAGGTTAATCAACAGGCTAGTGCCCTTATCGTAGTCGACTGATTAACACTTCATTTATTTAATTTAATAAAATTTTTAATAATTAAAATTATAATTTTATAAAAATAAAATTAACTGTTATTTTGAAAACAAAAAAATATTGATAAATTCATATCAAATTTTTTTACAAAGTCAATAAAGATCAAATTAATATTATTATGAATTGATAGCTTGAATGTTGCAAATTTCAGCATTGATCGTTTGATCACAAAGCTATTAATCAATCTTGAATAAAAAAATCCAAATGTTTTTTCTCCACTATTCGTTTTTGCCATCGGTTCAATCAGGTTAGCACTATTCCTTAAATTGTAACTTAAATTTCTCGAGTCATTTTTAAGAAATCTATTTTTTAAATTCTCAGGCGAGTTATGATAGAATAAAGTCTTAAAAGAGAATGATAACATTCTTTCTAAAAATCTATGCTGAAAAGCATATAAGCCCTATTTTTCCAAAAAATTATTAATATCTTTAAAGTTTTTCGATTCAAATTTAAACTTAAACAATTTAAAAATAGAAAAATAATAACTTTTAGCCAGTTTAATTATTGTCTCTTTAGAAAAATAAAACAAGAGAGTTGAACAATAATCAAAATAAGGTAGGATAAATGATTTAAAAAACTAAACTTTGACAGAAGTTGACAAAAAAAAGAGTCTTTTAATACTAAACAATTTCTTATTTACAGTAAGAGTTATACTGCTTGTTTAGAGAAATTTAGATTATGATCAATCATAAAACCTAAAAGACTGATTTCTTTCACAACTTTTATTTCTATTCCGCATAAGTGTATTGTTTCAGGAGCAATAATATTTCTTTTTATAAAAATCATACAAAACGTTTTCGACCAGTTTATATCGCCCTTATTGTAAAAACACCAATCTTTTAAAGTATTAAAAGACAATTGAAAATTAGCTAATACAGTCTCTAAGTCCTTTTCAGAATAACGAATGGTTGTGTCATCTGCGAACATTTTAACACTAAATTTCTTTAAAAGAAAAGGAAGGTCATTCACAAAAATAAGAAAAAGAAGAGGACCCAAAACTGAGCCTTGTGGAACTCCTAATTTAAGTGATACAGGTTTTGAATTTTCTTTACCAAGGCGAACTATTTGTGATCTATTTTTAAAATAATTAGAAAGTAGTACCAAGGATTCATTATCAAACCCATAATGGAACAGTTTTAAAAGAAGAAGATTAGAATCTAACACATCAAAGGCTTTTTTAAAGTCAATAAATAAAGAAAAAGTAGTCAATTTATTATCCCTCGCAAAATTCAAATCACTAAGGTATTCATGGACCAGACTTGTGCGTAAGTCATTAAGTCAAAGTCAAGTCAAGTCATTTGAATTGACTTAAGAATTTTTTTTTCAAAGTAAAGTCATTTGACTTGACTTAAGAATTTTTTTTTCAAAGTTAAGTCATTTGACTTGACTTAAGATTTTTTTTTTTAAAGTTAAGTCATTTGACTTGACTAAAGATTTTTTTTTTTAAAGTTAAGTCATTTGACTTGACTTAAGATTTTTTTTTTAAAGTTAAGTCATTTGACTTGACTTAAGATTTTTTTTTTTTAAAGTTAAGTCATTTGACTTGACTTGACTTAGAATGACTTGAATTTCAAAAAATTTAATTTGTGTTTTCGAAGGAATGCGATAAAAAAAATAATCTAATAAATTTTCTAATATCATGACATTAAAATTTAAAGAATCATAATTAGGATTGGATGCTTGTTACCCTTTTTTTATTGACTTTCCCAAAAAAAATTCAAGTCATTCTAAGTCAAGTCAAGTCAAATGACTTAACTTTAAAAAAAAAATTCTTAAGTCAAGTCAAATCTTTGACTTAACCAAAAAATGACTTAAAAATGACTTTATTTTTTGACTTACGCACAAGTCTGTCATGGACTGCCGTTTGACAGGAATGCCCAGATCTAAAACCATGCTGACCATTGAAAAAAATACTGTTAGACTCAAAATAAAAGCTAATTTGCTTCGCCAAAAGTTTTTCAAACATTTTCGAAATTGGCGATAAAACAGATATAGCTCTATAGTTATTAATAGCTGATCTTTCTCCTTTATTTTTATATAATGGGTTTACTAATGCTAATTTCTAGTCGTCTGGAATGCTCTTCAAATTGAGGCATTCATTAAAAAGTTTATTTAAAATAGGAATACATATGTCCGGAAGACTTTTTAAAATTTTTGAGTTTATTCCAATGAAACCAGGCGAGCTAGAAGAGGGTAATTCATCCAGAGCCTTTTTGATATCATCAAAAGTGAACTCATGGAACAAAAATCCTGATGTATTAAAAGAATCATTTTGTTTTAATTGCTTAAATACATCAAAAATAAATATAGACGAGTCATCTTCCCCGGACAAAGAGGAAGACGCTATAGATGCAAAGCAGCTATTAAACATCTCCACTTGATCAACAGGGTTACTGGCCTTTGTATCAGCCCAAACTAGCTCTTCTGGAATGCTGTTAAAATCAGCATCTCCTCTAGTTTTAATTGATGATTTATAGAAGCTTCAAAATTTCTTGGAGTTTTTAAAGTCTTTTGATGATTTTGACTCAAATAAAAGATTTCATCTTTTTCCGATTAAGCTTTTTAAAATCTCTTATAGCCTCCCTATATTCATTTAAATATGACTCATTTTTGCAATTCAAATAATTATGATAACAAAAGTCCCTATAATTTCTTGAAGCTACTAATTCAGAATCAAACCATCCTCCTTGCTGAAACTCCTTCGCCTTAATCTCTTTCAATGGGCAGCAAGTTTCTATATCTAAATGAAAATTCTTTTTAATGAATTCCCATTTATTTTCTATTCCTGGAAGCTTATCTATCAGCGAAAAATCAGTTTTTTCTAAAAATCTTCCAATTTTTGCTATATTCCTTTCCGACATGACACGTGTAGTACGTGAATTAGAATTTTTTTTAACAGAAATAACAGGAAAAGAAGCTAAAAGGAATTTGTGATCACTAAAGGCACAGCCTACAACCAGTGAACTTGAGTTAAAGTCATCTTGATGAATAATGTGATCAATATGACTTGGTTTAACATTAATTTCATCTAATTTATACTTAATTCCAATTCTGGTAGGCTCATTTGTGATACTTCTTAGATTATAATTATTTAGAAAATCCAAAAACCTGGTGTCTTATAACAAAATAGAAAATTAATATTTTCATTTTTTGTTTGAATTTCAATTGAAATAGCTTCAATCTCATCATAAAAAGTGCAGCTAGATATTTGGATATTATTTTTTATTAAGACTAGAATACCTCCACCATCTCGGGCCCTATCTTTCCGCTTAATTGTATAGTTAGGATCACTAAAAAAAGAAAAAGGAATGGATTCATCAAGCTTTGTTTCATTTAAAGATATGATGTCAAAAATTTGAAGGGAAACAATTTCCAAGACCTCTTCATTTTTTAAAAAAAGCGAATTTAAATTCAAATGTAAAATTTTTAAACTATCAAACTTATTTAAACAAAAAGATTTTATATCATTTAAATAATTAGGAAATGATGGAGAATAATAAGTTTTTGAGAAAAATTCCTCACTAAAATGAAAAACTTTTGGAAGAAGATCTCCAGTTATTTGAGAATTTGAAGTTCTTCCTCAAGAGATTTCTGAATTTTTAACTTTGAAGAACATGAAAGCATATGCTAATCAAACCATGCTTTAGAAACGTAGATTTTTGGACAATATTTACAAACGAGTTTTATTTAATTATTCATTATAAATTTTAAAATTTTGTGAAGAAATTAAAGATTTTTAAACCTAATTAACATAAAAAATGAAAAATTTTAAGAATGAAAATTTAGAAAAATGACTCAAAAAATTTAAGCAAATGGTAAAAAAAATCTAAGTAAATTACTTCTTTTTCGGCTTGCAGTTGTCCAATTGACACAAAATTAAGCTTGATTATCGGTAACTTCCCACACAGTCGATCGTTCACAAACAAAAAATTTTGATTTAGAAAAATTTTTTATTTTTTCTTTCATTTCTAATATTCTTTCTTTTCTTTTCTAATAATTTTTTCTTTCTTTTCTTAGTCTTTTCTGGAAATTATTACACGATATTTTGAAAGATGAAATATTTAAATACGATTAACAGAGTAAATGGATATGATTTAGCAAGAAGCTATTTGCGGACCATAGTGGAACCTTAAAAGAGGTTCTTAAAATGCTTAAAATAAAAAAAAAATTTTGATAACAAACCACAATCATTGCTTCCTTCTTGTTTTGGTATTTGAATTGTGTTGATAATGAAGCGCCCAGCTTGTTTTGTAGCTTGCTTGATTTTTTTGAAAATTGGACGAAGTTCTTCCAAATATCTTTCATTGTTCAAACTGTCGTAAACGATCCAATTTTCCTTAAAATAATGATTAATGCTGGTTAATAAAAGCCAATGGTTACCAACATTGACGATAAAGATACTATTAGCATGTTCCTAAGATAGAGTGCATTATTTTAGCACCATCTCGCCAAGAATCTGTTTAGATTAGGGTTACTAGAATCCCAATTATTATGTTATATTAATTAGTTATATTAATTAGCTTTTAATTTATTCAATTAAATAAAAGTTGACAAATTGTACTATTTTGTTATTTTTTTTTATTTTTTTATTGTTGACAAATTATACTGTGAGTAAAAAAAAAAAATGGAATATTATACAGTTGATAAATTAATTGTTGATATATAAACAGTTGTTAAATCTATTGTTGACAATTTATACCCGGCCTGTTTTTACAAACTTTTCTATTTTAAACAGATTTTTATTTTTGATTTAAAATTTCTTTTTACTCAGTGCTGAAAGGGAGATAGAGCACTGACAGTACGAGTGGTTTCCAAATACAGACTTGAAATATTCTGAACCTAAATACAAATAAAATAATATTTTGACTTTAAATTTGTTTTATTTAAATCTTGATTACATTTTTAAAAAATGAGATAAATCTCTCGAGATTAAACTGAATGATCAGTGATTCTCAATATCTTTTATTGTCCTTTCTTTTTACAATTTCTTTACCTGTTTTCGTACATGTAAAGGTTACATCAACCTTACCCAAAATAAAAATAGAAAAAGACTCCATGATACCTTATGGAGTCTTTTTCTTTTTTTTTTGGCATGATTAGGAAGTCGTTCAAATGTCTAAATGTTGAGATTTCAAAGATGCTATAAATGGCTTTCGTAAGACCACACATTGAATATGCAATTAGTGCTTGGTGTCCGTATTTAAAAAAAGAAATCTTGGAGTTGGAAAAGATACAACGCAGATCTACCAACCTACCTCCCAAATTAAGAAACATAGATTATGACTACAGAATGAAGATAATGGACTTGCAGGATCTAACAAGAAGAAGAATGAGTGGTGATCTAATTGAGATGTTCAAAATAGTCAACGGATTCGAAGATGTTAAATTTTTGAACGGATGTAATTATTCAAATAACTCTCAACTTGGCACTCGAACTTACAATTTAAGAAGGCACAATAAAACAATCGTAAAAGAAGTAGTTAAAAACTGTAGCCAAAGATATAGCTTCTTTACTAACAGAATCACGTCTGCTTGGAACAATCTACCACAAGAAACAATAAACGCAAATACAGTAAATGGTTTCAAAGCTAGACTTGACAAATGGAATGAATCGTCTGCTACAGCCCATAAGGGCTCTGCCTAATCTTAGGATTAGGTCGCAGATATTTTACTAATACTACTACTACTACTAAACCAAAAAAATATTTATTTCAACCAAAATAATAGTTTTAATCACCATTAATAATACAAATCAAACCAAAAATAATTACTGAACTATCAAGGCTTGTTTTGCCTTTGCAGGTCTTCCAAGTTATCTTTTTTCGCTGATAGGAATATTTTTAGCTGATAATGGTATTTCATATCCAGGAATATTTAGAATTGTTGATGCACCAATCAAGTGCTTGCAAATGTTATTCTTGATGTACCATCTACATGAACATTTTCCGTTCTTAATATTTAAGGCTTGCATCTGACATTTGCTGCATTTCTAAATTCAAATATTTTTTGAAAATTTCGAAAATTAACATAATCTTAAATCGTGGAACATCCGTTGCACACAAACTCCTCGCACCTCTCAGAGAAAGCGAGAATGATTCACCAAGCACACAGCACCCTAGATTACCCCCTGAGCTATCATATGCCTACCCAGTTCAACATCGACCTTCATACAACCACTCAACTAAATCACGACCTGCTCCCTATGATGCCCCATCATGAAATCAACAGATCAACTTACAGCCACAATTATACCATTTTAGCAACAACCAAACACCAAATCTAGCAATCAACCAACCAATGACACCATTTAACATGTACTCAAATCGTCCATCACCACAACCATCAATCAATCCAAACCATTCAAACTTTCCACCACTTAATAGTCAAACCGGAGCAAGTTACGAAAATGCTTCAACAAACGAAATATACCCAGAAAAACACTCTTCGCCAGCTGTTCAACTCACATATGCGACATCACATATAACAGAAAAAGATAACTCGAATTACAACGAAAACAACAAAAATCCTAACAAACCGTTTTTTCTTAAATTCAAAAGCAAAAAGTCGTTTCCGAACGAATTCAAAAATTATTTTAATTTGGAAAAGTACCTAAAGAAACACAAACCTAACGTTGAAATCCTAACAGCATTCATTAATTCAAATGATGAACTAGTCATTAAATTGACCAAGACAGAGGACTTAGATGAACTAAAAACTTGGCCCTCAAACGCATTCGGTCACGGTATCGAACAAATAGTCAAAGAATCTCGTTTCTACTTGGCTCTCCACAACGTGAACACTGAATTCGACGTTTCTTCAGATGAGGCAAAAAAATATGTAAAAGACATATACGGTATCGATGATATGCTGAGAATGATGAAAAAATCTACAAAATCCAAACTATCAATCGTCAAAGCACTAGTCAAAAATGCCGAATCGTATAAAAAATTATTAAACGAAGGCTTCATTAAACTTGGGTACACCAGAATCAGACTAAGTCCTTAAAGATTTGGAACAACAACAGATCAATGTTTTAACTGCCAACAACTTGGCCACTTAAAAGATAAATGCCCTGAGAAAACACCAACTTGTCTCAGATGCAACAAAAAACACCACTTCTCGAAATGTAAAGTAACCAACCCTGCTGAATTCCAGTGTAGAAATTGTGAAGGAAATCATGCAGCCTGTTCCAAATCGTGTCCAAAAATTCAAGAAGCTGTAAATGAAAAAAACAAAAAGCTTTTATCGAACAGCATGCCGAAAAGTCTCCCCAACCGAGTCAACCCCAACTTCACTTCCTATTTATCAATAGCTAATCACTCAACCCAACAGACTATCAACAACTTACTTCTCCTCATCATTCAACTAATGAAAGACATCACTCAAACAACATCTGCAGTCAACGAAAACCACCAGCATATTCTCAACCTCATTTCAAGTACACTGGGCTCGAATTATAATCGATTCATTGCCCCAACTCTTTTCCAAATAGGTCAACAAAATCAAACAAATGACGAAACCGACAACGAAATGCGAAACCCATACATCGAAAACATAAATGAACAACAATAAAACAATCAAAATCCTCCATTTAAACTGCAGATCAGTTAAAGACAAATCAAAACAAATAGAAATCGAATACTTAGCCAAAACTCATCAAATAGACATCATGACTCTCAACGAAACGTTTTTAAAGCAAATAGACCAATTCGATATACCAGACTTTCACACAATTAGAAACGATCGACTCAATAAAAAAGGGGGCGGTTCAGCAATCTTGATAAGAAAATCAATCGAATTCAAAGAGATAATCTTAAACAGCGTAAACGAATGCCTTGGTATTATGGTCAACATCAACCCGAATACTAATTTAGCAATCTTCAACATTTACATCGTCCCATCCTCAAATTTAGACCTATACCTCTTTTCAAAAATAACAAAAAACTACACGAATTTTCTAGTCAATGGTGATTTGAACGCCAAAAACAAACTTTGGAACTGCAATAACGAAAACAAAAAAGGTAAAAGTCTCTCAAGAATTATCGAAAATAGCAATATCTGTATTCTCAACAACATGATTCCAACCTATAGACCTTTAAATAGTGTTCTCGATTTGTCAATTTGTTCTAATCGGTAAAAAAATATTTTGTCCATCACCAAGTTTTAGAGTCAAACATAAGCGACCATCAACCGACTGTCGTAACAGTACAAAACCTGCATACAAAAGCGACTAAAAGAACCTTTAAAAGCATAAATTGGAATTCATTCAATAGTACTCTAAATACCCAAAAATTCTCAACACTAGAGCTAAAAACAGAAGAAGACATAGAAACAGAATCCACAAACATCACCAATTCCATTCTATCAGCTATCACCTCTTCAACCAACTCCTACTCCATCGTTCATTCAGATAAAAACCAAAACATCTGTCGTATCCCTCAACATCTCGTCGAACTAAACAAAAAGAAAAGAAAGCTTCGCAGATCCTTCCAAAAGTCACAAAACCCTACATTAAAGACCCAATTGAACGTAGTTAACCGAAAATGTCAAATCGAAATGTCAAAATTCAAACTCGACAAAATGAAACACGAATTTCAAGAACTAAACACATTTAATCAAGCTCAAAGCAAGCATTGGCAACTTCTAAAAAAACTCGAAAATGGAAACCATAAAGAATACGATCACATTAAATTAACCGTAGGTAATACAATTATTTCTGATTCCAAATGTATTGCAGATGTATTTGCCGAAAATCTTGACAGCGTTTTTAAAAACAAAGACTTCCCCATTCAACCCGATTCAACTACATTCGATGAACCTTTCAGGAAAATAACCCCACAAGAACTTGTTGAAAACATCAAAGCTTGTCCAAACAAAGCATCAGGTGAAGATGGTATCACCAACATAGCCTTAAAAAATCTTCCCATCGTGATGATGTCAAGAATACTCAAGCTATTTAATGCTTCATTGGAACTAGGTCACATTCCGAAGAAATGGAAAATTGCTCAAATTATTATGATCCCGAAAAAGGACAAGCCGCCGGATTTAGTGACTTCCTATAGGCCAATATCTCTCATTAGTTGTCTAAGCAAATGTTTAGAAAAAATCATTAACTCAAGACTACAAAAATGGTTAGAAGAGAACCATCTGCTACCCCCCACTCAATCAGGCTTTAGAAGGAAAAAAAATACTCAAGATCATATACTTAGACTCAACCAATCACTAATTCAAGGCTTTAACAAAAAACAAATGACGGGATCAGTCTTTTTCGACCTCGAAAAAGCTTTCGACAAGACACCCCACATCGGCATCCTCAACAAAATCAACAGTCTGCCTATGTGTCCAAAAATTAAGAAATGGATAAAAAGCTTTCTCGAAGGAAGAATGTTTCAGGTGAAGATCAAAGACAAACTATCAACACCCATGAACACCACATGTGGTGTTCCACAAGGTAGCTGTATTTCTCCAATTCTTTTTATTATATACTTTAGCGACATAGCAAAACATATCGCTCCAGAAGTCCAACACGCTCTCTTTGCTGATGACTTAGCCATATGGTTCACCGGAAGTAAAAAGAAAGACATCGAATTTCATCTCAAGAAAGCAATCAACTCTATTAACGACTTTTGTATAACTAACGGTTTAACGATTAACAAAATGAAAACAGTTCATACCACTTTTACGACAGCTGGCTACAGATCTAACTACAAAAATAAATACAATCTTCATCTTACTCTTGATGACTCAAACATTCCAATTCCAATATTCCTTGGTAATAAAATCGATCCTAAACTCAACTACCGGGAACATCTCTCAAACATCAAAACAAAACTCATGCCAAAAGTGAAAATGCTACAAAAAATCAAAGCGATAAAACTAAAAAATCAGATCAAACTGAGCAAAATAATATTTAATTCTCTAATTCGATCAACACTCGACTATTCACACGTTATTCTAAACACTGGTACCCAAAGAATCTCAAAAGACCTTCAAATTTTTCAAAATAAAATCCTCCGATCAATCAAACGTTTCCCATTTAAAACCTCGACAGAAACTATTCATCAAACTTTAAAAATCGATCTACTAGAAACGAGGCTAAAAAAACTTTTTATCAAATTCGTTTTGTCAAAAGACCAAGACGACCTGATCACAAACAACCTTCAAAACTACGCAACAAACTCAACTCATAAAATCTAAACACCTTTTGATAACTTTTTAGATTTTGAACAAGACTAAACTTTTCTTATCTTTTATTAATCTGTAAATAAGTTTATGTACAAAAATTTTTATCTGTATCTTTTTAAATGTATTAAACATTTTTATAATCGCATGCGGGTTGAAAAGAAGGTTTTAGACCATTCTGAACTTACCAAGGGCCACGGCCCTTAAATTATTATTTAAATAAATAAAAAAAATCTGACATTTGCTGTTGCTGCATTTAAAGTAATGTTTTCTCCATCGCTGGTATAATGTTTGCGTTGCTTTCTCCGATTTCCTATTTTATTGAAGTTTTCCAAAGCTTCATCAAATAATTGAAAATTGTTGTGCACGTTGTATACTTGAACTTTGATTCTTTTCCTTATTCTGTGCAATGTTTCAGATTCAATATTCGAATCTACATCATCACTAGTATCTTGATAAACAAGTACGTTTTCACTTGATGACGATACTGTGTTATCTTGAATTACTGATGTTGCCATCGTATCGATTGAGTTTTGAATGATTTTTTAAGGATTTGCGGTAAAATAACATTATGAAAAATACTATTTAATATATTTTTGGGGAATAAAAAATTGAACTGGTGAAGTATAAATTAATTTGGTTAAATTAATATTAATTTGGTTTAGTAACCTATTTTGAATTGGTGGTTTGATCTGCACAGGTAATTGTGATTTTTTGGTGTCAATTAAGAATAAATTTGCGGCAAAATACACGAATTAGGTGTTAAATTTTGGTAATCGAGTTTCGCCTTCGATTATATTTTTTTGGTGGATAAAAAAAATATTATTGGAGAACGATAATTGTTTGCCTTTTCTATTTACTTAGATCAATTAATCAAGCAAAATTGAGGGCTCACGGTAATTCCACAATTTGTTCACACTTGATAGTAATTCAACAATTTTTTTTCTTTGTAGTAATTCAACAAATTTGGGAGGAGTCGGAAATAAAAAATATAACACATAACTTTAAAAAACTTGTTGAATGACAACTAATAATAATAATTTCAACTTTAATTAACCTAATTATGCCATCTCTTAACTTGCAATAATTGATTGATTTGAAGTGATTTAAATTTTTGTTGCAGTTAGTTGCAGCAACACCTAAATTAGCCTAATTAAGCACATTAAGATGAGTATTTAATAAAAATGACCATACTCGAAAAAAAACAAAAATGTCCAAATTTTCACTCATACCAACAGAAAAAGAAGGGAAATATTTCCTACTCCACGCTAATCAATTGTATAATAAATTAAAAGAAAGAGATATACATGGGATTACAATTTGGCGTTGTCGCAAATATTATTCTAATTGTAAATGTAAAGTGCTTTTAAGATCGAATGATGCAAATGAAGTAGTATCTATTAATAGTTTGCATAAAGGCAATGATCATGTTGATGACGCTGAGATCACCATGTTACTTAAAAAATGGAATTGCGTGAATGGTACAACACTTTTTACTACTGGCGATGGAAATTGTCTATATAATGCGATTTCCTTGAGTTTGTATGGCAACGAATCAATGTCAAACATGATTAGACTTAGTATGATTTTTATTTTATTTGAATATGAAGATTTTTTTAGAAAAATAGTAGTTAGTTTTTCTTTACAAGATTCGTTTGAGAAATTAGTAGAAAAATCTTCTACTTTAGGTGAATATGGGAATGAATTTAATATGACTATCTTAAGCCTATTATTACTTCGTCCAATTCGATGTTATTCAATGTCTTCTATGAGTATGTACGTTGATACAAGTAAATTAAATAAATATCCTATCACTTTATCTTTGAAAGACGTTCATTTCACCCCGATTGTTCCTATTTGTAATTATTATTATATCGATCCTCCTAATGCTAACCATTTGAATTTTATAAATTATAGTTTTGGAGATTTGAAATTGTATTAATTTTTTTTGTTGCAATTTTTTTTCATAATTTGAATTTTTTTATCTTATAATTTTTATTGGTGATTTTTCTTGACAAATAAAATTTGATATAATAAATTATAATTTTTATTTTTCTTCCTGTGTTAAAAAAAAATTCACACTTTTTGATTGGTTTTTACCGCGCGGTTGTTACAAAGAAAATTGTTGAATTACTATAGAATCCAAAATTGAATCACTTGATATTGGCATAAAATTAAATCAAGGTAAAATAATTGACATAGTGGTCTATGCCGATGAAATCCTTTTATTAAGCAGTACAAAAAGGGGCTTCAAATACAATTAGAGATAATTCAGCAATACGGAGAAGCTAACTAGATAAAATATAATCAAGATAAGATTCCGCTAATGGTTTTCAACTCGAGCATCAAACGTAATAAAAATGAGCTAATCTCAGACTCATGGCAAGGGGATCTAGTGCTAAATTGAGATGTAATTAAACGAGTATCATAAATGAAATACCTAGGTATGATACTAACAGACGATGATAAGAATGCAGAACACATTGACAAATGTAAAAATCGGCACTTAAAGCGTTAAATAGACTAAAAGACCTATCACTACTCACAAATGAGAGCCATCCGAACATCAAAGGTTACCTTTTTATCACATACATTAGACCGGTCTTATTCTGCGGACGACAAATAGCTTCACAAATACAATAACCAAGACTAAAACACACACAAAATGCATCCAGTTTGAAATAAATGATACCAAGAACAACTATGGCATAGAAACCGAAACTGACACGACAACCCTACGCCAAATTATCAAAAAGTTGACGTTATAAGTAAGATCCTCAATATGCAAAACAAGCAGGAACTATCAAGAAAGCTTTTTGAAATAGTCAAATTCTAGAACTCTTTTTACACGACTACTCATATACTCTGCTTTTATTTTTGTATTCTTGCGATCCTTTACTTTTTTTCTTTTTTTAAGCCATAAACTGATATGTAAATATGAAACAATTTTTATACGAATTTTTATAACTTTAATTTTCAATTTGTAAATATAATGCAGTACGCTTTATTTCACAAGGTACTGGAAAGTGGTCGCGCAGCGGCATTTGCTTTAGGCTTAAAATAAAAAAGATATAAAATGATCCTAAAATTTCATTTAGTTAAATTCATAGTCTAGTCAAGATCACCACTCAACCTTTTATATATATTTAATAGCTTGATACCATCAAAACAGTCAAAAGATTTCGATCACATCATTTAAACCAAATTTTTTCTTCAAGAATAGAGAATATTTTTAGTTTGTCTTAAAAAAACAGTTTAAAATTGAGTTTATTTATATTTCATTATTAAAGCTATTCGACAAGTATTTAATAGGGAGGTTAACTACCATTTCAAACTGCCCGGTGTCCACTTCAAAATTAAAAAATAAATAAATAAAGGGGTTAAAAATATTATTTAAATGAAATAAGTTTAAGGATAAAATTAACACATTATTTATTTATAAAATATTAAAAAAATTGGAAAATAAAAGTAAGTGAGTTTTGTATATATTTTTTTATTTTCATAAAAATAACCTTTTTAAATAAAATTTTGCTTCAAAATTTTTAGTCTAATTTTAAGACGTGAAATCCTATAGTAAATTTCAAACAATTCTTACAATATAAAATCGATTTAAATTTTAAAATGAAAAATGCATTTATCTGACGTGTTGTTTGGCATGTTGGTCCAACTTCTTCATTAAAATTAATCTTTATCATAAGACTTTGTAATCGAAAACATAATTCGCTTGGTCTTCAATTTTTTTTGCAAAAAAATATTTTAGATCTAATCTTGATTAATTTTAAATTTTTTATTTTATTTTATGAAAAAACACAATTTTTATTAATGATTAAATTAAATAAGAAAAAATTTAATTGAAGTCTACATTCTGTTCTTGAGTGCCAAATATCTTCTTGACAAGTTTTAAAATGATGGTGAAATTTTCAAAAAAAATTCTAAAAATAACCAGTGTTTGAAGCCATCTACTCAGTAGCGTTTAAAGTGCTCCTAATGTCAACATTTTTAATTTAAAAAAGCTAATTTATTTAAATAAAATATCAAAAGCTGTTCAAAAACTTAAACAAATAAATTTTTTTGTCGAGGGCAACCAGATTGGTTGCGTAATAGCTTGTTTTTGTTAGGGTTCAAAAGAAGAACGTCATAACTTTTTTTTTATTTAAGCCTAAAGAAAAATAAATTTACTTAATAAGAGTGGCAATAAAAAAACCGATCCTATTATTCAAGTTGCCATGGCAACAACCAAGTTGAAGGCGATGCGAATATGTCCCACACCTGAATTTTTTATCATAAAATGCTAATGATCCACTAGCTCACAAAAATGGAATAATTTTGGTAATTATTGCACTCATCAGTGTCACCGTTGCTTCGTTTTTTGCGACATAAAAAAACTTTTTTTTTTTTTGAAACTTAAATTTATAAATTTTATGTTCATGTCTCGGAATAAATTAAGAGACATGTTTTTTCAAGCAAAATTATTGATTTATTTATTTATAACATGCTATGCGCAAAAATAAAATTTTAAAAATTAAAGATGTGTGAATCGCAACTGGACCATAGTTTGACATCAATGGAATGGCTATCGCGCCTCTCTGTCAACAAGCAAATACTTAACATAAATAGCGAAGTCAAAAACGAAAACAAGCTGAGTGAAATCAAGCTGCCCACTGTTAATGTAAACTACACATTTGCTCAACGGGCCGAGCCGAACAGGCCTATAGACCTGAGTGCAGAGTACAAGGGAGGAGACCACGGAAGAAGAGAGGGAAAACCGCCGTACAGCTATGTCAACTTGATTACTTTTGCGATTAACAGCACGCCCAAAAGAAAAATGACCCTAAACGAAATTTACCAATGGATTGCTGAAAATTTCAATTATTACAAAAATGCTGGTAATGGATGGAAAGTGAGCATATTTTTTTTAAGTTTCTTTAAAATAATATATTTTTTAAATTTCTTTAAAATAATTTTTTTTTAATTTCTTTAAAATAATTTTTTTTTTTTAATTTTTCAATTTTTACAAGAATTCAATAAGACACAATTTGTCTTTGAATAAGTGTTTTAGAAGAGTACAAAGAGCTAAAGATGACCCCGGAAAGGGTTCATACTGGACCATTGATAATTCATATCAAGATCTTGCTTTAAATAATCCGGTGAAAATAAAGCAAAAAGTAAATTTTTTGAAAATTTTATTTTTAGTATTAAGCTTATGTAATTTTTTAGATTGATTTCAATCACAATTCGAGCTCGAGCAACTCGCCCCAAGCTAATTCTTCGTCTGTGTCTCCGATAATTAATCAAAATGATCAAGTAATTCAAAATTATTTTTTTTTAATTTGAGGCTGGCCATTTGTTAGAACCTAAGGTAATCTTGCTAATTTTGTGATAAAAAATTCATCATTTCCCGTTTTTCGTTTGATTGAAAAATCAAATATTTATTAATGGAATCAAAAAGAAAAAGTTAAATTTTTAAATTAATTTTTATTCTCTCTCTTTTTTAATACCTCGATTTTTTTACCATTTTGTAGCATCAATTTTTGAATCTGAAATTTTCAAACAAATTTCTTTAACCAGTTTTGATCATAATGCTTTTGATATGAATTTTTTTAATTGATTTTATATATTTTCAAATAATCAAATTACACAATTTTTGGTAATATTTGGTAAATAAAGTTTTTTTTTTAAATTAATTAATTTTATAATTTTTAAAGGTTTCATATTTTGTAGACTTAGAAAATCACCGATTCTCTTTGAACTGGATAAAAAAGACTAATTTGGTGTAAAAGATACATAAATTTTGATTTTAAAAATTATATTTTTGTGAATGAAAAAGCTGTGAGAATTGGTCATCTAGATTTGTATGATTTTTTGTTGGTTTTTGAAAATTTGGTAATGAAAATATAAATCAACGAATAATTAAAAAATGAAAAAAATAATCAAACTTTCTCAAAAGGACTTAAAATCAAAAAATTAAATAAAAAAATATGTCCAAAAATTAGCAAAAATCATACACAATCTGATAATATATTTTTGGCATCCATAGTTTCTTCAAATATCTTTAAAAAATTATTATCAGAAGGAAAAAACACTATTTGAAAGGAAAACAAGATTTTTTTTGAGATTTAATTCTCCTTTCAAATAATTTAATGAAATTTTTTTTAAAATAATTAAAACAATAAAAAATATACAGCAAACTGTGTTGATCCTTTAAAAGAAATTCCACCCAAATAGATTACATTTTGACAAAATTTGTTTGTAGAAGGAAGGCTTTCAGGATAGTTAAATACCAATCTCCAATTAAACAGTTCTTGATGACCAATTCTGACGGCTGTTTCATACACAAAAATATAATTTTTAAAATCTAAATTTATGTATCTTTTACACCAAATTAGTCTTTTTTATCCAGTTCAAAAAGAATCGGTGACTTAAATTTACGTATTTTAATGTAAGCTTACATTAAAATACCTAAATTTTAGTAAAATATTTTAATTCTACCAATTCTGGGATTTTTGTAGGACCACTGTTTTATTAAATCAAAATTGTAATTGACAAATTTAAATCTAATTTTTTCCATTTTTTTTTTAATCACTAATTATCTATAAATTATTTTTTATAAAAAAAAAATTAAAAAATAAGTCTTTGACTTGGACTATTGACAAAAAAAAATTCCGGACTTGACTTGAGACTTGTGACTTGTAAACAACTTTGATTATATTTGATTTTACCATAATTGATTATCTAAAATTAAAGTAAAATATTTCTAAACATTGAAAAGAGAACCTGTAAAAACTGTGAAAATCCGAATAATCGAGGTAAAAGACAACATTTTTTCAATGTATTTATTTCTTACCAGCAGATCATCAAAATTTCCTTTTTATCAAAGTATTTAGAATTCAAACAATACAATAAAATAAAAAAAAATGCTAAAACAACGTTTTGATCTGAAGCATTAAATCTTAGTTTTCTTGAATTTTTTTAACAAAAAAAAAAATTTCACCAAGTGGTTTTTGACACTCAGATATCTGTAAATTTATGATTTTACTAAACTCATTGGTCACAAAACCAGCAATAATTATCACAGGGATGTTTTTAAAAATCGACCAGG
The DNA here is from genome assembly GCA_025491095.1 of Brachionus asplanchnoidis. NCBI lineage: Eukaryota > Metazoa > Rotifera > Eurotatoria > Ploima > Brachionidae > Brachionus > Brachionus asplanchnoidis. The sequence goes on from JAILYF010000004.1 coordinate 4,552,846, forward strand.
CTCAAAATCCTGTAAGGTATGATTGTTTAAAAATTAAATAGAAAAAATTAAGACAAAAAATTTCAGATTATTTTATTATTTAGTCATAAACAATAATTATTTTTTAATTTTATTTAGATTTTGCCAAATCCCGCATTTAACTTAGAAAGTACACCTGCAAATAGAAACGATTTGTCTTACGTTGATAGTAGTCCAATTTTCGAGGATCTAAGTGCTTCATTTAAAAAGTTGTTTAAGTTAACTATTAGCAAAGAGCAAACAGCCTCAGGTAAGAGCTTCTATTAAATTAATTAATTTTATAGTACAATAATCACATTAAGAACCTACACATATTGTTAAAAATGAATTTGATCTGAATTCTCCATCAGAAAACGACAAAACTTCAGAAATTGTTACAGGTAAAGTACCAATAAATTGTTTTAGATTTTTTATTCTATTCAAAATTTTAGAGCCTACATTAAATTCAATAAATACATTAGATTTTAATAAAAGTTTTGATAGTTTTGTAGAAAATGTTAAACTAGTGAGTGGTGGGGATGTTAATTGGAACGAGATTGATACTTCACAATTCAAGAGTAAAATAAATTTTTTTTTAAATAATAAAAATAATAATTTTTTTTTCTAAAGATTTAGTAGAAAGTATAAGAACTAGTGATAAGAATAATTGGAGTTTGAATCAATTTAATGATTTAGCATGCTCTTTATCGAGCTTTTTGGCACAATCTGGCATAATGACTAAAAACCAAATAAATGAATTTCACAATAATTTAGCAAAAAAAATCGACGACTCAAAAGAAATCAAAACTATCAAGGCACAAATAATGGAAGAATCAAAGTTAAATAATTTTTTATCTAGTGATTTAAAAGAAAATAATGACAAACATGATGAAAACGATTCAAACGATTCATTGAATTTATTGAAAAACTCTTTTTGTTCCTTGAGCTTTTTGAACAATGTTGACTTTCACGAAGAAAGTGTTCAAATAGCAAAGCAAAGTACATACTCGAATAATTCTATAAAACCAAGCGAAGTTTTAAACTGCAATGTTTATGATGAAAGTGATGACGAAATAAATTGGGACAGCCTTCTATAATAATATTCAAAATTTTAAAATTTGTAAACTAGTTTATTTTTTTATTTTTGTCATTTATTTTCTTTTATTTAATGTTGTTTTTTATTTTTTAGTTTTTAGAAAAAATTATATTTAAAAACTTAAATTTTTTTTACACAAACATGAATAGAATGAAATAAACATTTGCGTTCAAGTTTTTTTTTTCTTAGATTTTTCAACTAACTTATAAGAAGTTTCCATAAAACTAAAATAAAATAAATAAAAATAACGAAAAGACTTAGTAAATTATAAGAGAATTGTAAACTTACAATGGATGATAACATTCAATTTAACATTCAATTTAACAGCTTTGACTAACTTTCACATCACATTTGAAAATTATTTTTTATTTTCTGAACCACACACGGAAATAATCGACCATAATTTAATATAATTACAGGATTAAATTCGATATATGGACATTTTGAATTTTAGAAAAATAACTCATACTAAAATATTTTCAATTTAAAATTATTAATGATTCTTACGAGTACTATTTTAATTTGATTAAATAATAAATTATTTATTCATTCGGATAATTTGTTTATAACAATTTTTTAGGTAAAAAAGGCCATTCCAATATTACTGGAATATAAATATTAAGTTTTTGTCAAATTTTATTTTATCGTGGTCATTACTAATATTTTTTTGAAGTTCATTCTAATTTTAGCCATCTTCCAGCTAGTTGGAATATCGTTTAGTTCCAGACACATATTGAAAAGTTTTACCAAAATTACTAGGAAGGATACAGGTAAGTTTTTTAATAGCCAGTTGCTTGTGTTATCAGAGCAAGGAACTGAATTTTCCTATAGACTTTTCAGTGTTTTTTGAATTCTCTGAAGAATTTTTGAAAAGATTTGTTGACTTTTAAAAACAAACAAGAATTAAGAAATTCCTGTTCTAAGATATAAAATTCTGCTGCTTTTAGAGAATTAATCAAAAAAATCTTAGAAAAGATTTTAATTTAAATTTTTTTTAACAGATCCCCATTATCAATTTGCTATTTCCCCAAGTATGCTTTTATAGGAAAAAATATAAATCAAGGTTTAATCATTTATTTATGTCAATAATAAATAGTTTATCAAAAAATTGAGGCATTTTGTATTTAATTTAACCCATTATTTATTAGAGATTTCTTAAAGCCTAAGAGTTGTTTAAAAGTCACAAGTCTCTGGTCAAGCCCAAGTCCAGACTTTTTTTTAAGTCCGAGCCAAAGACTATTATTTTATTTTTTTAAAAAGATTCCAAATCTGGACTTCTAAATTTTTTTATTTCTTTTTTAAAGTTTGGACTTGGATTTTTATTTTAGTGATTTTGACTTTTACTTGGCCGCCACATTTACTAGCTAGAACGGTAAAAGGAACATTTGGCCGCCACAATAATTACTTGGAACGGCAAAAAATTGATGTTGTTCGGATTTTTTTTAGTCCGGCCTTGGACTTTATTTCGAGATTTTTAAACAACTCTTGTTCTAGCAAATTATTAGATGCAATTTTATTAATTAAATTAATTACATTATTTTAAACTTTTTTAATTGTTTTTAAAAGAACAAAAATTTTACGTTTAAAATTTTCTCTAATTTTTTTAATCTAAATTAATATTTTTTCTTTTTATATTTCTTATTGTGTTATTGAGTGTAACTAAATAATAAGTGTAAAAAAAATTATTTAAGGATTACATGAAGAAGAACTTTAATCTTGGAGCCAAAATGTTTAATTCTATATTTTTCAATCAAAAAAAATTTTTTTTATGTTTTTGCCCATCGATGAAAATCTAGCTAAAAGTTTACAACAATTTATGAGAGTGAGAGATGGAAAAAAAATAACATTTTTCTTATATATTTATTTAGAAACTATTTAATTTTTGACTTTTTTTTGTTTTTTTAAATCTTATTACTTTGCATCGCCTTTAAGGCGTTTAATGAAAAAAATAAATAAAATAAATGAAAATAATTGATGAGAGTGAGAGATGCATTGTAAAAGCCTCCAAAAAAATTAATGAATTTTCTTTGCTGGAGACTCTATGGGATGAATATATAAAAGCATCTGACATAATATAAAAGGCTTAGTTTTTCGGTAGCAGCTAATTATATTTTATAGTATCTAATTTTTAGTAGATAAAAATATTGTAGAAAATTATTTTTTTTAGTAGCAAAATTAATTGATTAGCAGATAAATTTATTCTTCAGTAGATAAATGTAATTCGAATCATTGGATGAATCAAATTTTAGAATATAATGACATTCAAGAGCCTAATCAACCCACAAGTTTACAGCCTGTTATGCCATCAACATCAAATAATATTGAAGAAGCTGTTGAAAATTCAATACCGGTGCCTCTTAGTAATTCAGATCAAGTAGCTTCAAGCATATCAATTCAACCATTCAAGTCATTAAATGTTCAAAATACTGACGCCGAGATTGTTCATTCAAATCCAACCACAATAAAAAGACGTAAAAATAATTAAATTTAGTTGTCAAATCCTAACAAAAATGTGTCAATATTTTTTCTTTTATATCTTTGATTTTTTTATTATTATTTTTTTTCCGGGTGATTTAATTTGCTGTTAAAAAAAAACAAATATATGCTAATTAAAATAAATATCTGTTTTCCTGAAATTATTTATCTTTTTTTATAATTAAAATTAGATATGAAAGAATAAAATTAGCTGCTACCAAAAAATATATTCTAATATAAAACTTATTTATTTAATAAATATTTTTTGAAAAAAAAAAAATTATTTAGATAAAAAATAACATGCATTTTTAGATAAATATAAATGAGATTCTTTCGAATTAGATAAATTAATTAAAGAAGAGTGAACCTAAGAGCAATAAGAGTAATTTTGAGAATGAAAAAAAAATTGTTTTCTGATGGCGCTTTAAATAAATTTTGAATTGTTAAGGCTTCCAAAAAAAAATTGTCAAATTTAATTAACTGCAAAATCTCTGCATAATCTCTGATATTTCCATATCGGAATAAAGTATTAAAAATGAAATTAATTTTCACAGTTTTTCCATAATTTATATTTAACAGTTTATTTTCAGCATTTACATTTCAAATATATTTAAAGCACTATAAGAATGACTATTTTTTGATCATTTTACAAACTGTTCTTGCTCCATCGCTTTCAACTAATCATATTATTAAAGCATTCCAACTCTACTCATTGAGCTCAAGCTTGTTTGTTGAGTTGCAGATGGATTTCCAAATGGCATTGTACCATACAAAAATTCACGCTTAAAATTCTTATAATTTCCAATGCAAAATTGATAAAATCTCGACAAGAACAAATGCAGCAAATAGAAAAATACAGCACTCATTCCAAATATCTAAAATGAAAGTTAAGATTTTTTAAATTTTTTCATTTAAAATAAAATTACTCCAGCTGCCAAAAATGTGTTTCGATCAACTGCATTAATAAACAACGTAGGGTCGTTCTCTATCTGAAATTCTCTTATCATCATTGGAATCGAAATGCCAATAAACAAAAGTGCAAAAAAAAGATCTGAAAACTAAAAAAAAATAAAATTTAAAAAATTTTAAAATGCTTGATTACGCTTATAAAAATTGGTGTATATCTTGAATCAGCGATGTTGCATCCATTTAATAACTCAACCATGAATGTAAGTAAAGTAACTGCTATACCAACTGCATAGATTAATATGGCTGCTATACGAGTTGACTTGAATTCTTCAGGTACTTCATCTTCGAAGTTCACATGATACTTTGGAATTATCACTACACAAATTAAAGCTCCAAGAAGAGAAAGCTTTTAAAAAATTTAAATTTTTTCATTTAAATTTGAATATTTAAATTACAAAAATTAAAAATCTGAGAAAAAGTAGAGGAAGCAAATATAGAAAGTAAGGATTGCATCTTCCACGCAAAGGAAACGCGGGAACTGGCAGCTCAAGCTTTGAATTAACCGGTGGTTCAGATAGTTGATTGGGCAGAGGCACCGACGACGTCTGATTATAAACAGGTATCATTTTATCTAAAATTTTTAACTTCTAAAATTAAACAAAAAACGTCTATTCTTATTAATATTTATATTTATTTTTAATGAACCAAAAATGGTTAAATAATTTTTTTGAAATTGTTGTTTCTCTAACAAAACACAACTAATTTGACAAGGCTAATTTGGGAATACCAATTTTAAAATTGCTCGAAAAACAAAAATTCTCTTGACCATGTAAGATTTTTTAATTGCAATTTTAAAAAAATTAGACCTTCATCCAAAAAAGATTCAATTTCTCACAAGGAAATTATTTATTCATCAATTCTGTTTTTCATTAGTCTAATTGAAAAAAATTTCAATTTTTATATTTTTTTCATTCGATTTACTCATCGTTTTCATATTCGAAGAGTATGAATATAATTTTAACTTTAAATTTAGTAAATTCACCAAAAAATTAACTTTGATGCGTTAATATACAATTTTTCATTAGTATGGAGATTTTTTTTCATAAGACCTATTTTCTATTTATAATCTAATTTTTTAGCTAGTTCCAAATCAAATTATATCTCTTGAAATTCAAAACAAAAATATCCTAAAACTGAAATGATTCTGATAGCTATCTTTCTGTTTAAAATAATTAATAGTGAGAAGGTTATTGATGGATTGGACTGTGTGAATTTTATGGCTCTGGGAGATTGGGGTGGTTGGCAAGAGTACCCTTTTTCAACTCCAGCTCAAGTGAAAGTGGCAGAACAGATGAAAATTTTGGCTCAAAAGGTGAACATTTCGTTCATAATCTCTGCTGGTGACAATTTTTATCCAACTGGAATCACTAGTCCTACTGACCCTAGAATCGTGTATACCTTTAAAAATGTTTATCTTAGAAATTCATCTTTAGAAGGAATACCATGGTTTTTAGTCGCTGGCAACCATGACCATCGCATGGACCAAGCTAAGCATCAAATAGAGTACTCAAAACATTCGGATGTGTGGAACTTTCCCGACTACTTGCACACCTTACGGGTGAAGCTTAACTCTAAAGATACATTTAAATCAGTTCGGTTTATTTTTGTTGACACAAATATTTTGTGTAGCCTATTCGATGACTTTAGACTTGATCAAGGCTTTGATGTCTTAAACCAGACCTATTATGATTTAGTAGAAAGAGAGCTGATTAAATCAAAAAAAGATGATCTAATTGTGGTGGTTGGGCATCATCCAATCTATTCTGGGATGTATGGAAGGCTAATACCCAAGTGTATAAATCAAAATTTTAAGAATCTTATTGATAAATATTTGGTTAGGGCTTACATAAGTGGACATGATCATACTTTGCAATATCATACCTATAGAAATAAGTATTCAGCTAATGAAACTCACTTATTTATTAGTGGTTCTGGGTCTGGTTCGTATAATTTGCCAAGTATTGAGACAAAAAATAAAATTTTTGACACTAAATTTTACTGGGAAAATACCAATGAGTTGGACTCTAGCTGGGCATCTTTTAAAAGTGGTGGTTTTATGCTTATCTCGACAAGTTTGGATAAATTTACTTTTAAATTTATTGATGAAGAAGGTGAAGTTTTGTACCAGAACTCGTTTGATATTTAGCTCCAAGATATTCGGAACTGATCAAAATAAAAAAAAATAAAATTTTTAATTAACATTTGTTTTTTTGTTTCTTTTAATTTTAAATATTGTATAGGCCTCATAATTTAGAGCTCTACTATGAATTTTTTTGTCATGGTTTAAATATGTTTGGTCAATTAATTACACAAAAGCAAGCAATTTAGGCTGAATAAAAGTTGTTGCTATCTAATAAGCAATCTCAATATATGATATAATTTTTTAGAGTATTTTATTTGATTTTATCGTATGTCTTTATGAGTAAAATATTTTTTTTTTTCAATTTTGAGTAATTATTTTCGCCATAGTCAGCAAGAGTAATAAATTGAAAAAGTGATTTAAATTTTAGATTCTGGACACAAAATTTTTTCGATGCATTTATTTTCATTGAAATATCTAATTTTCAGCTGAATGATAAATATTTTTAAATTAGAATTTGTGAACAAATTAAAAAAAAATCAGAAAGAATTTATATATGAAAAAATTATTAAAAGCTAAATACAAATATTTTTACTGATTAAGTCAACTGTTTTGTGTGTTAAAGTCTTTTATTTTTGAAGAATATTGTTAAATTTGAAGCATATTTCTAAATTTACTCATAAACTTGGCATCCCAACACCAAAAGTAGAAACTTTAAACTTTTTAAATACCTCCAAGAAACATCATTACGATGCCGATATTGGTTTGAATTACAAAAGTCAAGAATTTGAATAAAAAATTATAACTTAAACCTAGTGATGATGAAGTGATGGCTTACAGGATATCTTCTTATAAATCATCTTTTAATTCTGAAGGAGATTTAGCTCGAAAAAAATTCAAAAATAAATTTATAAAAAATTCAAAAAACCTAAAGCCTATAAACTTTATAAATAAAGTCCGAATTTAAATTGCATTAAAAACATTCTGAAATTGGTTTTGAAAAAAGAGAGACATTTAAACAAGAACCAACATCATTTGATGAGTTAAAAGAAAGCTTTCTAAATATGACAAGATTTTTTTTTCTATTTATCATTTTTCAATAAAACTTTGAGTAAAAAAAGTCCAAAAAAGAAATTGTTTTATAATTAAAAAAAAACACCATGATAAAATTCAAATATCAAATAAATAATAAAAATACTTCTAGGACAAATAAAATAAAAAACTTATTTTTTAAAAAATCTAATTCAATTTAATCATTAATTTCAAAATCAATAATTAATATTATTTCTTAAAATAAATAAATTAAGATAATTTCCTATTTTGAATTCGATTGACATTTAATGCTTTAAATTTTCTAAAGGAAAAAAAATTTGTCCAACTGAGACTTGTACTGTGCTCATCGAGTTCGAGTTCTTCAATTTAAACCATTACACCAACCCATTTCTTTTAAATTTTATTCAAATTATTTAATAATTCTCTTTAAATTTATTCCCAAATTTTCGACAAATTATTAATTATGCAATTAAGATATTTCATAAAAAAATAACCGGAAAAATTATCAAATGATTTAATTTTATAAAAAGAGATATTTTAAATTTTATCATGCTGTTTTTTTTATAATTAAAAAATTTCTTTTCGGGCTTTTTTTACTCAAAGTTTTATTGAAAAATGTTTAATAGAAAAAAAATCTTGCCATATCAAAATACTTAAAAATGTACTCAAAAAAGATGATTAAAATATTAATTAAAAAAAAATAAATCATATGATGCAGATTCATATTTAAATAAAAAATAATACAATAATTTTCAACCTTTAACTTATTTTTAATACAAAATTTAATTTAATCAAAAATTTCGCTCGTTGGGTACAAATTTATTTTTCAAAATTTAAAAACAAAGGAAAATGAGCTTAACATTTTGTTAAGAATTTTATCTTGTTTCAGAATCTGGTATTGTGAAATTCAAATAGAAATTGAACAAAAATTCTTTATTTTTTTATAAATTAAAATTAAAGTTTTAAATAGTAAAAAAAAATGCAACATGGTGCAGCATACTTTGTTGCACCTATTTTATCAAAAAAATTTTTTGTGATGTAAAAAAAACAAAAACTGAAATATAAATAAGATTTAAATTGATTATTGATTTGAATAAATAAAAATTTAAAAAAAATAAATTTTTTTTTTTTAAGTAAAAAAGGTGCAACAAAGTATGCTGCATTATGTTGCATTATTTTTTTTTCACTATTTAAAAACTATAATTTTAATTTATAAAAAAATGAAGAATTTTTGTTCAATTTGTTTTTGAAATTCACAACACCTCAGAATCGACAAAAATCACAAATTTTTTCTTTTTTTGCATCCAAATCAAATCCATCATCAAAATATACTAATATTAATATTTAAAATTCAAAATTCAAATATTTTAATAAAACTTTGTATTCAAATTAATTTTTTATTCTTTATTTTGCAATAAAAGATTTATTTTTTAAAAAGTGTATCTGTTGGTTTTAAAGATTTTATTTATAAATTTTTATTTATTTGATAATATCGCTTTATTATTACCAAAAAATATTTTCTTTACCTTTTCACAAATTTTTTAAAAATTTAATTAATTTTTTAAAAAAATTAAAAACTTGAACAAAACTTTAAAAATAAGCTTAACTTCCTTTGTATCACAAAGAGCTTAAAAAAATCCTCAAAATTCAGTACAGCAATAAAACAATTTTATTTTTTTATTTTTCCTGAATAGAGCAAAACTGATGGATTAATTACTTGTTGCAAAAATTGATTAGACTTTTGAAATAACAAATTTGAAATGAGCAAAAATGGGTTACTTATCTCAAAAATTCAAATAAGCAACTTCTGTCTTAAAGGATAACAAGAACTTTCATCACCTAGATCAGAAGAATCGTAATCCTTAATGAATTACATTTTGCATAAGACGGAATCACGAGTTTATTTAAATTTCAACTTCCTAAAATTTACTCTCTTGAACAATAAGATAAATAAAGATTTAATGGATTTAACTTGTTTTTTTTTATACAAACTATGAAAAACTTAGGTGCACTAGCATTAATCAATTATCCATGATCGAAGCGGATCTTTATTCAATGAAAGATTTGCATTTTGCTTACACAGATAATCTTATCTTTCCGAATTAAACTTTTTTTTTTAGCGCTTGAAAATCTTACATTGGCCTCAATTTAGTTTTATTCGAGGCTTAAGAAGAAATTTGAAATTTAAAATTCAATCACTTACTTTATTGTTAATAAATCCCTAATCTAAACAAAATGAGTATATTTTTTATTCTTCTGGCTTATCTTATCTGGCTAATTAAGACGGCTGATGCCCAAACATACAATTTAACAAGTGGTTTTTTCAAACCAAATAAAGTAACCATACTGAATAGAACTGTTGATCAGCTTATCGGCATTCCATATGCCGACATACCATTGCCTTTCCAAAAGTCAGTCGAGATAAGCCGGCACTCGGATTTGACGCGCCAAGCAGACAAATGGAGCCCATGGTGCTATCAACCCTACATCTTTCACAACAGCTTTTACGGCAATCTACGCATACCACACGACTATGACATGTCCCTGGACTGCTTGTCTATAAACCTCTACATACCTGCACACGAGCCAAGGCAAAACCTGTCAGTGATTTTTTACATTCATGGAGGCTCAAATGCCGCTGGTGGCTCCAGCTTCATAGATGGATCAGCTCTTGCCTCTGTCGGAAATGTCATAGTGGCTGTGCCAAATTACAGACTTGACGTGCTCGGATTTTTCAACAAACTAAGCCTCAATGCCAAAACAAACTACAGCGGCAATTACGGCCTCTGGGATCAGGTAACAGCTCTCAAGTGGTTGCACAAGAATTGTGACAGCCTTGGATGTGACAAAAATTCAATAGTTATCCTTGGACACTCAGCGGGCGCAGCTGACTCCCTAATCTTGGCCTTGTCCGAGCACTCACAAAAGTACATTAAGAGAATTATAATGCAAAGTGGTTCAGCTTTGTCGCACTGGTCCTACACTTATGACCAGCATGTTCTGCAAAAGGTGAGGGTGTCTGGTGATGATCAACAAAAATTACTTGATCGCCTAAATTTTAAAAAGTACAAGAGTGTCAGTTCACTCAACGATACATTGGTAAATTTTGTGTCCGTGACCACATGTAACCTTACCACAAAGTACAGGTGTCTGAAGGAGAAAATTAAAAATGTGACCAACATAATTGATGGAGCAGAGTTTGAGCAAAAAAAGTGAGCAAAAAATTCTCAAATATTTTGGCAAATTGCTGGAAAAATTGGATTTTTATCAATTTCTAAATGTTTTGGGCTATTTTCAAAGGCTATTGCTGAGCAAAGACGCTGATTTTGTTCAAAATTTCTACAATCACAATGACACCATCGAGTTACCATCCGTCAACTTGTCAAATATTTCGCATCAATTGTACCTGAGTTTTATGAGTCGAAACAACCAAAATTTGCACTCAGATGTTGAGAATGTGGGCAAGAAATCAGCATGTTACATGGACTTGGCACTTTTGATTTCCAACCCAGAAATAGTCTCAGTTGTGTGCGAAATATTCGAGGATCTAGAGCCCCCATACGATCTCTTATTCTCCAGCAAACTGATGAGATATGTTCTGAGCTGTTTCAGGTTTTATTACACCAAAAATTCACAGGTAGATTTTCTGGACACTTTTTTAATTTTAAATGTTGACGGAACTCTGGCAGAGCTCGAGGCATGTGTAAACCAAGGCACTTTAATTTACCAAAGTTTGCACACTACAGATCAAATAGATGATGTGTCCAACTTTACCCTAAACTACACTCAAAAAGAGTATTGTTTTTTGACCAAAAACTCGAATTTCTTGTACAAACCGAGCACTGATGGACAGCTGATCAAAAGCTCGCCTCATAACCAACTGGCTAATGATGAATACTTCAATTCCAACATCGATGTGCTCATTGGGGTTACCAAAACCGAGTCTTTTTATTTTTTACTTCACAGCTACGACATGAGAGAAATGATCAAGCATGCATTCATCTACTCTTCCATGATTAATCAAACAGAAAATTTGATTGAAAAATTGGTAGCCATTGACAAAGATGAAGAGCTGAATTTTTGTTTGAAGCGCAGCTTGGTCAATTTTTACCACATTGATATGAGTGATGAAGAGTTGAGGAAAAATTTTTTGAAAGGAAAATTGGACGCCTTGGAATTGATGTCCGACTTTGATTTCAGACTTTCTGTTATAACACAATTAAAGTTCCATTTGGACAAAAAAGCTTCTAGTAAAATGTACGCCTATGTCTACTCACACGAGTCCTCTTTTAATTATTTACTTGACCATTTGAAGAGTTTCTATGTGGAATACAAAACTGCGTTGGAAAAGCTGAATAATTCAGTGACACCACATTTTAGCGAATTAGACTTTGTGTTTGGACTGCCTGTTTTAAGTCGCGAGATTTTGATGCCCAAAAATTCTGGACTTGCTTACAACTATACTCAAGAAGAGTTTGATTTTAGCCTTAAGTTGATTAAAGACTGGGCTAATTTTGCCAAATATGGGTAAATTTTACTTAATTTTTTCAAAATTTTGCTAAGCAAACAATTTTAGGAAGCCCAAGAGAACAGAGTGGAAAAATTTTCAGCCAAAATCGTTTAATATATTTGAGCTGAATGGCAAAAGAAAAGGTCACTTGAAAAATTTATTCGAAAAATGGATGGAAAAGCATCGATTTTGGTACGATAAATTACCGAACAAAATTTATAATGATTGTTTGAATAATCTCGATAGTAATATAAGTATATTATCTGGTGAAAAAAATGGGTCTTTTGTTTTCTTATTCAGTTGGTTTTGGCTGTGTCAGTCAATTTGGTTCTTTCAAGCTTGGTGAATTTAATATTTTAACTTTTTTTTTTTTATAAATCTAGAAAAGTGGTTTAATATTTTTTTAATTTTTATTGATTAAATTTTGTATTTAAACAGATTTTTTTTATATTCTTTAAAAATCTCCCATTACTGATCCAGCTAAAATTAAAAAATTTAGTTGATTTAATGAAATTTTTTTCTTCAAAATACCAGTTCGAATAGCAACTATAGTTCCAATAAACAAAGCAATATTCAATTTGAACATCAAGTCTTGCATTTTTGCTTCATCTTGGCTCTCGTTGGCTTCTTGAGTACGGAACATTTTATTTATATTTTTTAATTTTGTGTTTTCAATTTTAAAATTAGAAATTTTATTTTAAAATTTATTTAAACGAAATATTGAGTTATTTTAATTCCAGTTAAGAAGCATTTTTTTTGTCTCATATCAAACATAATTTGAATAACATTCTTTTTGAATACATATTTTAATTTTTTCCACAAATTAGATGTAAAACCAAAAAATTCAAATTCCCGAAGGAGAAAATTCTTCTCTGAAAATGAAGCCTTCATTCATCAAAAAAATAAAAGATCGAGTGGCTAAAATTCAAAATTGGGCACAGCATTAGCGATCTTTAAATAGTTTTAAAAGGTCTTAAGATAAATTGAGTGGTGAAGAATTTAAATAAAAAGAATAATTAAAACTTTTTTGTTTTTATTTACATTTTTATATCAAATCTTAAATATTTACAGACAAATATACATATAAAAAAAAATAATTTAGAAAAAAAAATAAGGGTTGGTCAAATAACTGAAACTATAAGTAAACTAAATAAAGACTTTACTTTTAATAATTAATTTAGACCTATAAATTTACTATAATTTTTTATATTATATTTACTATAATTTACTATAATTTTTTTGAAAATTAAATTATTTAAATTTTTTAGGCTAATTAAATTAAAAATAAAAAGAAATACTAAATTTTAATTATCATTTTTTTCTACATAAAGATATGAGTTTCTTAGAGCCAATTAAAGTAAAAAAGGGTTCCTATCTATATTAATCGCATTATTCAGCAGAATATCTGACTGGTCAATTATTTTACTTTGTTATGACAAAATTTCTAATTTTTTTTTAACAATTAGCAATTTTTTTCTATCTTTCAAAAAAATTTATTTGATTCCTAAAAAAATTAGAGATAACCCCTCTTACCAGTATTTTAGTTTAAATTAGGTAAAAAATCAAAATGAATTTTGCGAACAGGGGTACATTTTAAAATTATATAATATTTTATTTTTTGAAAATAAATTGAATAAAACAAAAAATATTTATTTATCTAATATTTTAAAGAAAAATTCACCCAATTTGTTATTTTATTTAAATTGTGAATTCATTTTCCAGTGAGCGATTGTGGTTTATGCTTTACATCAACAAGACTAAATTTCAAATTGAGCAAAATATATTTTATTTTTTCGTAGATAAAATTGATGTGAAACCTGTCTATTAATTAAAAATGGCTTTTAGACCATTTTTGACAAAAAATGTAAGGCTAAGTATCAAAAAAACATTAATATCAAGTAGATTATTAGATGACAAATTGTTTTTGTTTATTAAATTTTTTTATAATTTTCATTAATTATTATATAAAATAATTTAATAAAAACTATGTTAAATTAAAAATTATAAATACATATTTTGATTAAAAAAATTCAGATAAAATTCAAATGACTTGTTATAGATTGAATATTTGGACATTTTGAACTTCTGTGAAAATTAAACCAAAATATTTCCTTTTTGTTGATTAGTTAAAATTTAAAAAAAAAATTTTTCCTTACTGTTTTCACCATTAAAATAATTTTTTTTTAAATTCACAATAACTGTATTTTTGAATCATGAAAAATGTATTTAAAAGAGGTATAGACAATGAGAATGTTTAAAAGTAAAAATCCTTTCTGTACTTTTTGTACTTTTTCTAAATATTATTTTATTTGGCACTGTTACTTTTTGTACTTTTTTTAACATTTAATTTATTTTTCCCCGTTCCTTTCTGTACTTTTTCATATTAAAAATAAAGAGGAACGAAAGGGAACGGGAACGGGATAATAAATAATTAAAATTTTAGTTATTAATATTAATTTGAACTAAAATTTCTCTTATCTATAACATTCCCGAATCCCTAAACCAGGGCTCCGCCTCGGACCCCGTTTAATTTTTTATTATGGTTATTAAAATACTGATAAAGTACAAAAAGGAAAACGTTTTTTTAATAGTAAAATCTCATTGTCTATCCATGATTTAAAATCAATAAAAATATGTTGCATCTTTATTCTGCGAATTTCTTTATCTTCAATTTTAATTTTTCAAAATAGGAAATATTCTTGTTCAAATTTTTACTGAATTTGACAACGCCATTATTTGGAACAATGAGAATATTTCATTTTATACTATAATTTTTTAATTCAAAAATTTCAATTTTTTAAACTAAAATAAAAGGATCAAAATTACTTTTTCACTTCAAAAAAAAGTTAATTTGTCTATTAGAAAAAATCAAAAAGCTGAAAAAACCCTTTGTAATTTCTCCATTTTGAGTTAAATAAAAACTATAACAAAAAACATATTAAAAGAAAAATAAACTTAAATTTAAAATCAATGAATCAACTTTTTGAAGCGGAACCGAATATGATTTTAAAACAAAATTAAAGTAATTATAAATAAATTTAAGTGTTTTAAGAAAGGCGGCTCGGATTAATTAAAATATTTTTCCATTCAAAAATTTACTTGAGCAAAACAAATGGTTCAACAAAAATTATTTACTTTTATTAGACAAAATTTAAAAAAATGACAACTAAGCTCATAATTTTCAACTTAATTAGATCAGTCAATAGATCCTTGGCTATTTTCGGTATTAATAATTTTTTGTTTTTAGATAAGCAAAATTTGACGTGATAGAAAACTGGAAAATTACTCAACACTTTACATAAAGCATACAAAAACTTATAAATACTACTTGAAGCGATATTGGTCGAGAAGAAATTTTATAAAACTCATATGAATTTTTAAAATTTAATATTTTAGGAAAAATATTTTAAAATGATTACTGGAATTAACACTACTGGAATAGGTCCGTGCAATACTGGATGCATGCCGATGAGAGGACCTGTCAAAGAGATCATTCAACCAGTCGAAGTGCCAATTGCTGCTTTTCCTCTCAGAGGAAGATTCAACCCATATTTTAAGTATTTGTTACCACTTATAATTTTGAGATTTCTAATCCTGGTAAGTTGACTTCGATCTAGAAAAAAAATCTAAATGTTAAATTCTTTAAGCTTGCTTTGCTGGGTGCTCTAATTTCCGCGGTAATAATTCCCAAAGTTTTGGCAAATTTTAACAATGAAGCTTCCCAAGAAACCCAAGATACAAGAATTGCTGCGATTGTTATATTTAGCATTGCCATTGCTGTAACAATCACTTTGTTATTATTAGAGATATTAAATTTGTGCAACGTAGCCGATTCAAAATTTGTCTCAATTTTAATTAGTGTATTAAAAAAAATTAAATTTAAATTAAATTTATTGTCTTTTTTGTTCTAGTTATTGGACTTATTTTTCGCTTTGTTAATTTTGGGCATTTCAATTCCTTTGATTGTTCTTGAATCTATTACAGAAGCAATTCCGGCATTGTATGTAAACGCCATTGATTTTGGAACTCTCCGAGCTGCTGGGGTTATTTAAAATTTAAATATTGGTTCATAAAAATTAATTTATTTTTACTTCAGTTTTAGATTTTGGGGTTGATTGCAGTTTTGTTTTTTCTTTTTCATCTATTTTTTTCAAGATTTTACCAATTTTGCATTGGAAATTACAAAAGTTTTAAGCGAGAATTTCTCACCGGTTCGTTGCCCTATTCCACAGGCACAACCACTTGTCAGACAGCTTGTCCTACTGGACTCAATGGAATATCGTCAATGTAAGAAAAGCAAGCATCCCATCTCAATGATCTCAGCAAATCTTTTGATAATAGAAAAAATTTTAAATTATTTTTTTAATCATCATTTAATTTTTTTTGCTACCATTACTAACAATAAATATATATTTATCAATCATAGTCAAATTGAATTTCCATTTAAAATTTATCAAAAAATCAACACAAGTGAATTTTAATTTTAGAATGATAAAATACTTGAGTTAAAAAAAATCATAAACAAATTTTGTTTTTTAAATAAGTTTATATTCCATATCATGATTAACATTGGTGTACACATTCAAAAAGCACGTTCCAGTTTTCTTGAAAACAATAGATTTTGTATCATGTTTGTATGAATACAATTGGAAAACATTGGATTTATACTTGTCACTATTGTCTCATGTGTTTATAGACACCAAACAAAACGCTTGGAATAAAAAAATTCTGATCTTCTCTGATAAATGAGAAGCAAAAAATTTCGCTTCGAGAAATTATAAATACTTAAATCAAAAATGAGTGAGCCACTTTTTTAATCAAAAACTGAAACAATGAGCTTAATACTTTTGGTAGTCTTAATTGGTTTTAGATTCTTTACTGCTGTAAAATTTAAATAAAAAAAAGGCTAAAAATTTAATTTAATAAATTTTTTTACAAGCTTGTTCTTCTTATTGGACTTATTCTCACAGGATTGATACCCAAAGACTCAGCTACTTTTGCCAATGAAGTTTCTCAGACATGGAAATCATCAAGAACTGCGGCAACTGTGTTTTTTTCAGTTTCGCTTGGCTTGTCTGTTTTGGCAATTGCTATGCTAGCATTGAATGCTATTGTGCTCCAAACATCACGCATCATCTCCTTGGTTATAAATGTAAACTTTTGTCTACTCTTTAAATTACTATTTTAACTTATTAATTTTAAAAGGTTTTTGATATTTTAATGGCCATTGGTTTAATGGGGACCTCAATACCATTGATCGTAGCTGAAAAAGCTATTGATAACGAACTGTTTAGCAATGCAGTGAAAAGATACTTGTTTGTTTCAGCAGGGGTAAAAACTAAAATTTTGAGATAAAATATTTTAAGAATTTTTTTTTAAAAGATAATGGGTATAGTTGCAGTTACGATGTACATAATTGACCTTTTTTTGTCCAGATTTTACCAATTTTCTGTCTACGAAGATTCTTGGTATGATGACCTATGGGAGTATATATACAAATATTTTTATCCTATTCCGCCTGTTTATCATGTAGAGTTCGATGATAAATTATAAAATATTTTTATTGATCAAAAATAAGTGTGTTTATTTTTATGCGTTTAAAACCAGTTTGTTTAAAATTATTTTTTAAATTAAATTTAACTCAAAAATAAAAAGAAGGGTTAATGATTACAATTTACGAAAATTTTTTTGTTATCTATGTTCGCTCTTCTGACTCTTTTATTGAATTTATGAAAAAAAATCTAATAAATTTAAAAAAAATTGTATTAACTTTTCGCGACGTTTTGATAAACCTTGGGCCATTTCAAAAAAGACAACTCGAAAAGAAAAAAGCAAATATTAAATATTTTAATTAGATTAAAATAAGTTAGATAAACTAGCATAAACACAGATAAATAAAATTTAGCTTAAAAATTGAACATTGATGCACAATTTTTTAAAATAAATTAAAATATAATCTGCTTTTATCAACAAAAATTGCAGCTGATCTATTTTGTGACCAATTGATTGATTACCTGACTTGTATTAAAATTTTTTGATCAGATTTTATCATTAAATTATGATAAATTGAGATTTTATCACGTAAAGTCAAGGTAATTAATGTGACCAGTGGTCTAAAAATTTAACACCCCCACGAAAAATTCCCCATTTCAAAAAAAAATCAAGAGATTTTTTTAATGGAAAACAGTCTATATTTAAGATATATTTTTAACATGCTGTCAGTGGTACTAGTTTTTAGCAACTTAAAAACATATCAGACTTGTATGTAAGTCAAAAATTTAAGTCATGTTTTAGTAAAGTCTGACTTAAGGTATATTTTTTTTAAAGTTAAGTCATTTGACCTGAATTTATTAAAAATGCTTTCTTTAATATTATTATTTATTTAGTTTAAGGCCGTTGCTCGGCCAATGACAACACGCTGTAAAATAAAGCGTGCAGTATTTACATAAGAAGCAAGTCCTAAAAAAGATAAAAAAAACAGATAAAAAAAATAAGCTCAGAAAAAAAATTTCAAAATTTTAGCTTTTCAAAAATTTTCTTTGGAATTGTGCTTCGGTCCTTCGTGTCAAATATTCTTCTCAGTTCTTTGACCTTTTCAACTTCTCTCTCGCACCTTATTTCATCTTTCATCTTTGATTATATAAATTTTTGCAGCACATGCTTCTTGGATAGTCACACTTGTGCCAAAGTCAAGTATTTCTGTTATATCAAAAATCTCGCTCACAATGTCATCCTTGATATCAATATCACCCATATATTTTATAAGTTCACTGGTTAGCCGATTTGAGTCCAGCCTGAGAAAGAAGTCTAAATTGATTAGCTTTATTTTGTGTTTGGTCGGCTCAATGTTCATTGCGTGAAATAGTTTCCTCGTCCTACTTCTTGTTGAAATGTCCATTATGATTTTGACAATGTTTCCTTCAAATCGCTTGAGGTCATTGATTTCAGTGCGTTTTAAATAGAACGTTTCTATGCCATAGAGTAAAATTGGTCTAATATAAGTTTTATAGAGCTGTCCTATCATTGTTGGGTGAATGTGTGGTATAAAGAGTCCAGTTGCTCTTAGATTACTAATGGCTTGGTGTACAAATCGTTTACGTTTAGCTAGGTGCTCTGTAAGCCGGGCTTTTTCACTGATTTCAACTACCAAGTATCGCATACTTGAAACCGACTCTATTATGATGTTGTCTAATTCTAGCTCATCTTGCCAAAAGTCCTCTATTAACTCTGTTTTCTTGCGGTTGATCTTTCCATTAAATATCATGTAAACTGTTTTTATTGGGTTATATTTAATACCGTTTCGATTACCGTATTCTTAGACAATATATAGTTACTGCTGCAGAGCAAATTTGGTCGTACTAATCAATAGGACATCATCTGCATATTCCACAATGTCCAGTTTAATCCCACCTGCTCTAAGCGCAGCACTACTTTCTTCTATTAGCCAAATTAATTCTTCAAGATATACATAGTGAGTGAATCGTCCGAATTTTAAAAATCTACATAAAATTTGATTGGTTGGAAAAAATGAAAAATATTGCAATTTTGCAGTGAAAGATTGAATAAATTATTATAATTTTATTTATATCCAATAATAAAAAAGTATTTATAAAATAAAAATCCGGACGATTTACATTGAATTCACTCAAGATGATAGCAAATATTAGGTTGCTTAATAAGTTTTTTCGTCGATTTTTAAATGAAAAAATCTCATCAAAGATTAAGCTTTTTTATGCAATGTTGAACATCATTTGAAAGAGCAACTCTTGTTCTTTCAAATGATATATAAGATTATATGTTTGATTTTTAAATTTCTAAATAATTAACTAAATAAAAATGTATGACAAAAAAATGCATATCCGCCATTGCATGTTATTCAAGTTTAACGAAGTAAAAAATGCGACAAAAGCTACCAAATCGATTTGTTTGGTATATGGCGACGACGCTCTGACTGTTCGCACTTGTCAAAATTGGTTTGCTCGATTCAAAGCTGGAGATTTCGACCTCAATGACAAAGAATGCGTTGGGAGAACCGTCGAAGCTGATGACGCGTCTTGCAAGAGCTGCTTGAGGAAGACCTGAGGCAGTCGACTAGACAGCTCGCTAAAGAAATGTCTGTAACAAATGGCACCGTTTGGAATAGATTAAAAGCATTAAGAAAAGTCCAAAAGGCCGGTAAATGGGTCTCGCACAAACTCTCAGAAATCAATATTGCGCAACGATTGAGCATTTGCGTTTTTCTCTTGTCTAGGCAGAAAAAAAAGAGTTTTTTGTGGAAAATCGTAACTGGAGATGAAAAGTGGATCTACTTCGATAACCAGGTCAACAAAAAACAATGGGTCGACCCTGATCAAGAGCCATTACCTACTCCGAAACGCGAAATTCATGGATAAAAGATCATGCTTTGTGTTTGGTGGGATCAGAAGGGTATAATCTATTATGAGCTACTGCAACTCAAGCAAACGATAACCGCAGACCTTTATTCACAACAATTGATACGTTTGAGTCACGCTTTGGAAACAAAACGGCCACACAGAGCTAAAGGGGAGCGAAAAGTGATTCTTTTACATGACAACGCTAGGCCACATGTTGCAAAAACGACTCGGAAAATGCTGCCAGAAAGATGGGAGATGTGTATTTCTAGCGAAGGAAATTATTTTAGTGACTAATTATATTTTATTTTAGTTTTTATAAATCAATAAAGTCTAGAAAAAAACGAAAAAACTTATTAAACAACCTAATAGTTTGGGTGAAAGTGCACCACCTTGTCTAACCCTATCAGTTGTTTTAACAATGTTCGAACATTTAACACCGTTCATTACAAACATTTGAGACTCTTTTTAATATTTAATGATTGATATTATTATTTAAACTGGGCTAAAGTTTTTAGTTATTAGTTTTGACCAAAGAATGTCCCTTTTCACTTTATCAAATGCCTTGGAGGCATCTATTGCACAGACATATAGACGTTTACCAAAAAATTTACTCAGCTTTCTTTAATATAATAAATTTAAATTAAAAAAAATTGCTTAATAATCACTTTATTTTTTTTAATCATAAAAAAAAACATAAGTTATGTTTTTTTTTTCCTAAATATAATAACTATTATTTAACAACTCAAATTGCGGTTTTGTGAAATTCAGTACAAAATGATAAAAAGAACAGAAAAAATTAAAAAAAATTTAATAACTTTTTTTCTAAAGGTTTAAACTTAATTCTGTAAATGCAACATAGTGCTACATTCAAAGTTGCATCAAATATCAGTGTTTGCTAAATTTGCAGAGTTTAGAAGAAATTAACTTTCAATATAATCGAGCGGAGTGCATTTGGCAGAGATTTTGCACATCATTAGCAGACTTTGACAGTTGATGCAACTTTGAATGTTGCATTCACAGAATTAATTTTAAACTTTTAGAAAAAAAGTTATCTAATTTTTTTACACTTTGTTCTGTTCTATTTTACTAAACTTCACAAATCCTCAAATTACTGCATAATAATGTTGTTTTCTCAAGATTGTTTACTGTTAGTGTTGATCTATGTGGTCTATTGATGTATACTGATCTGGTAAAAAGACGTTCAATAGGTCCTGATGATGCTGGAATAAACAGGAATTTTAATGCCAATTCGATAAGCTAAAGAATCTTGTTTGAATTGTTAGATATTTAGTTATTATATTTAGGAAAAAAAAACAAAATGAAAAAAAAAATAAAATGATAATTAAGCAATTTTTTTAATTCAAATTTATCATATTAAAGAAAGCATTTTAATTAAATTCAGGTCAAATGACTTAACTTAAAAAAAAAAAGCAGCAATCAGAAATAAGAAAAATGCTGCCAACAAAAAATTTTAAATTTGATTTTAATTTTTAAACAATAAAAAATTTAAATTCTAAATAAAAGTATATATTTGGATTATTTACTTTTCTATAAGTACTATGGAGTGATACAAACAGTGTTTAAAGTCCAGTTAAACGAAAAAGATAACAGACAAATAAATTGATAATTTTTTGTTAAATTGAAAAATTATTATCTCTTTAAATTTTAATTTTGGATTATTTTTTAATGAATAAATAATTAGTTTAATTTTCTGTGAATTATATTGAATGTTTTTTTCAAATGTCTTTTTAAAAATATTTTGAAACTTGCAGCAACAAAAAAAAACTGATCAAACACAATAAATAATTATTTATTTTTGTTATTTAAAACAAATTTTACACTAAATTTTAAAAATATTTTTAAATGAAAAAATGAAAAAAATAATTAAATTAAATTTCATTTTTTGATGGAAAAAACTTGAAATCAATAACACCTTGAAAATGCTCGTTAACAACTTGATCAACTTTTTTTGATTGTTCTTCATTGAAATATTCAACCCAATTTCCGATCTGGCCCTTGCGAAAAAAATTAAATTTTAAAGATACATTTTCTTCGTCTCTAAAAACGCCTTCAAAATTGAACGATGAATAAGTTTTCATTTTATCTATTGAAGTAAAATTTATCAATTTTTCTATATCCTCGATCGAATAGCTTTTGCCAAGAAAGCCAGCCAAAGATTCAATCGTTTCAATTGGTCTCTTAAATAAAAAGAGATTAACTCAACTTTTTAATTTTGACAATATTGAAAAATACTTCTAATAATTCCTCATATTGAACAAAGTGTACATTTGGTATGTTTTTATATTCCTTTACTTGTTCCCACCAAGATCCATACCAAAGTTTGTTGTTAAAGAAATGCCTTACGAACAAGTCAAAGCTACCAGAGAAATTGCTCAAAAGTAAAGCTCTGGAAAAGTGAAAATAAGAGACGAGCATATCTTTGGGATTCCGTACAACGTAAACAATCTAAAAGTTGAAAAAAAAATATCAAAAAAATCGATTCATTTATTAAGACATTTACTTTGGATATTTTTTCCACATTGTTTGGCAAATATTTGATCGGCAAATGAGACTTGAAAACTCGGGTAGTGCTCATCTCTTTTAAATGTTTAATTTTTCCCTTGGAAAGTCCCATATCAATGAAATAAACTCGTTCAAAATGATCTTCTTTGAGTGATTTTTGGAAGTCTAGATTGTTTTGCAATAGCCAAACTATTTCCTCGACCCAAGTGGTTCCTGATTTTGGATAACCAACAACAAAAGTGTCATCTGGTCTCAATTCTAAAGACTTGATTGAAGACAAATTTCTGACAAGTCCCGGGAGAAAAATGTTTTCAAATTTTTTAAATTTAAATTCATTTCCTTCAACAAGTTCTTCTCTAAATTCTTCCTCTTCAATGTAAAATTCGCTTGTCTTGTCAGTTATCAATTCAAGTGATTTGGAAACTTTGACAATTTTTTCCATTTTAAATTTTTTTTGAATCGACTCTTATTTTATTTTGCACAGATTTTATTAGATTTTGATATTTTATTTTAAATTCCATTCTATTTAACATAGATCAGCATTATATTTATTCTTGAAATTTCTGAATTGTGACGTGTTAGTTTCTTATTAAAGAGTAGAGAACTAGATTTATTCAAGCATTTAAAAAATTTGTTTTAGGATTAGCTTGTTTCTTATTTTCCATTTTAATTTTTATACACATTAAATTTTAATTTTTAAATTGGTCAATTATAGACCTTAAGAAATAACATATATTTATTCGAACCTTAAAAATTTCACACGTTATTTTATTTTCACAATCTATTTTTTTTATCGTTTAATTTTTAAATTATTCATTTAATAAACTTAACTGAGCTAAAACTTACTCAGATTATTAAATACATCAAAAAGATAAAAATAAAATAAATTAAAATAAAAACAAAGAAATGAAAAGTGCTGCATGTTTAAGTATTGAACATTTCAGGAAAGAAAGGTGAAATGGTAAGGTAGCAATTAGACAATGTATCTTTATCTCTTGATTCGAAGCCCGCTTGTATTCCTCCCTCCTCAGGTCGGAAATCCAATGGAATAGAATGACTCAGTCCTGTCCTAACATATCTTTCACTCAATTCAAAAGTCGATGCGGGAATGTTGGTAATTTAAGTATACAGTAAAAAAAAGGCTTACAGTCTCATACAGCGGTAAGAAAACTGCTTCTTAACATAAAAGATAGCTAATAAAGATAAAAGTGGTATAAACAGAGACAGTTCCTGTTAATTATAATTATAATAGTTAGTAATAGTTACTTAAGAAGCAGTTTTCTTACCGCTGTATGAGACTCTAAGCCTTTTTTTTTGGAGAAATCTCATAATAGTTTACTTGCTTATCCTAACCGCTTGGGTCTTAGAATTAAAATCAGTGGCAAGTTTTTGATAACTAGATGTAGGATCTTTTCTAATCTCTCTAAAAATGTAATTTTCATCCCTTAAAGTTAGCTTCCGAGGTCTACCAGAACGGCTTCGATCAGAGACAGAACCAGTCTCTTCATATCGTTTCTTAGTTGAAGAGACACATTTTGGAGATACACCTAACAACTTGGCTATTTCGTTTTGCTTTTTATCTCCGCTTTTTAGCAGACCCTCTATCTGGCATTTTTATTATTTATTTGTATATCTGTACCGAGCTAGAGCTCCTTCAGATTTAACAAAAAAAAAAAAAAAAAAAATTAAAATAAAGTTAAATAAAATAAAATAAAAATAAAAAGTAAGAAAAAAATAAAGTTAAAATGATTTAACTAAAAAAGTAGATAAATATTAAAATTAAAATTAGATAAATTTTGATAGAGAGTAACAGAATACATATTTTAATTATTTGATGATTCAGGAAAAAAAGAAGAAATAGTAAGGTAGCAATTACACAATGGAGTTGGGTACTCTATGTATCTTGATTCGAAACCTCTGTTATATTCTTCCACCAGTCTAACAGTTAATGGAACAGAATGGCTCAGTCCTGCCCTAACATATCTCTCACTCAACTCAAAAAGTCGATTTGAGACTGTTAGTAGTTTAAGTTTATTATATGCCTCATTATGTAATATGTTGGAGGGAGTATCATATCTTAGTTTTAGTATAGAACGAACTGCTGAATTTTGGATTACTTCTAACCTTTTGATATTAGTTTCTGAAAGAGAGTTAAGACAAGGAAAAGTATAATCTAGAATAGATCCAATCAAAGACTTATAAAGGTTTCCTAAAGTGTTTAAGTCAAGGCCCCATTTTTTATTTGACAAGATTTTTATTAAATTTAGCCTTGAATTGCAATGTTCTTTAATTTCTTCTATCATTGAAGAAAAGGTTAATTTAGAATCAAATCTAATACCTAGGAACTTTATTTCTTTTAAGTTTTCGATTCTATTCCCATAAATCCTTAAATTAAACACAGAACTTTCTTTATTATTCTTAGTAAAAATCATTGAGCAAGACTTTTCAACCGAAATCTTCATTTTCCACTTGAAAAGCCACTTTTCTAATTCAACTAAGTACTTATTCAACTTACTTTCTATATATCCATTTTTTTTATAAATGAAAAAAGTGACAAGATCGTCTGCAAAGAGAAGTGAATATTCTTTATTAGATTTATTTCTTTTAGGAATATCATTAATAAATATACTAAATAATAAAGGACTAATAACTGATCCTTGAGGAACGCCAGCAGATATTTTGAATTCATCACTAATGTGATCATTTATATTTACTTTAAATGTTCTACAGTTAAGAAATGATTTAATCCAATAAATTAAGTAGGCAGGTATATTTATCTTTATCAGCTTGTAAATTATACCTTCATGCCAGACTTTGTCGAAAGCTTTAGAAATGTCAAAAAAAAAAAAAAGCAACAAAAAAAAAAAAAGCTTTAAAAATAAGCAACATACTTTTTTCTTTCTATTAAAAGATTCGACAACTTTTTGGATAAGGAAAACTAAATTATCTGCGGTTCTTCGATGTTTCCTAAAACCAGATTGTTCCTGAATTAGCAAAGAATTTTTTTCCAAGAAATCATATAACCTTGAAAATATAATACGTTCAAGCAGTTTACCCAGACAGCTTGTAATGCTTATTGGTCGATAATTAGATGGGTCTTGTGTAGGTGAAGATTTCTTAGGTATCATTGTGATATTGGCACTTTTCCAAGCTTTAGGAACTGTACCTTCTTGGAGACTAAGATTGAAAAGATCTATTATTTCTTTTAACAAATTTAAAGGGAGGTTTTTTAACATTAAATTGTGGATAAGGTCAGGTCCGCAAGCTGCTTCTCCTTTTAACCTTTTTAATGCTATAATCATTTCATTAAGGCTAATCGGTTCGTTGAATATTGGCTGACTATTATTCTTAAAGTATTTTAAATTAAAATGAGTTATTTCTGTATCTTTTTCATTGTTTTCGAGGTCAGAATTAAGACTGAATGTTGAGGATAATATTTTTCCAAATAATTTCCCTTTTTCCTCATCTGTTTTGAAATCTTGGTTGTTCAGGGTTAAAGTTGGGATTAAATTTGATCCTTTTTTTGATCTAAACTTATTTATTTTTTTCCAGAATGGCCTACTTGATAGGGGGTTTTTCCCCATCTTTTTGAATAAATCTTTTTATCTCCGCTTTTTAGCAGACCCTCTATCTGACATTTTTGTGGGCTAGACACATTTTTTACCCTTTTTTTTTGTCAAATTAAAGATTTTTTGGTAATGATATTTAGAGACCAAGTGAAGAGTTGGAGAGTTTTTAAATAAAACAGTTAAAGAGCAAAATTCACTCAAAATTAGAAGTTATTTATGAATTAATCATAAAGGTGTGAAAAAGGTAGCAGTGGTTGCTAAAACTTTTGGATTATCCGAATTTCTAAACTTTTGTATCGACTTGTGGAAGTGGTGGTGGTTTAGTGGGTAAAACAACAGCTCATTGCGCCTGAGAGTCCGGGTTCGAATCCTAGTCAATTCAAATAAATGTAACGTTAAAAAAATAAATTAATTATGGATTTGAGCTTGTGCTTTCAGTGTTGTGCTTCTATTTGCCACCTGATTTGAGTTCATCGCCAAATAGTTACTCTGGATGGTTGTTACCATTCATCTAAAAAATGGAACCTGGCATTAGAACAGCGAGTATCTTGCCATGCGAACGTGTCAGGACTCGGGAGTCAAGGGGACTATAAATAATGGCATCGAAAGACGAAAGTAGCGTGTATAAAAAAACTCTGTTATAAGCAGCAATGCTTCCGCAAGCTAACCAAATATAGCTTGTGTTGTTCTACAAGAGGTTAGACTTGTCGCAGAAAACTACTACTACTAATACTACTGACTTTTATTTTTTATTTTTTAGAGGAAGTTTTTTCATTATAAATATTTAAAAGTTGATTATATTTTTATGCCGAGTGTCATAAATCAAATTGTAGAGAAAAAAAATTCTACAATTAGTGCTTTTTTTTTCTTTTGCACTCATTTTTTCGTAAAATACAACAAATAAACAATTTAAGATAAATAAAATAATCAATTTCTAAACTTTTGCAACATACAGTAGAAATTCGATTATATGTAATTTTTTTTACATAAAAACTTTTTGGTCTTATATATAATCGAATTTTACATATAATCGAATAGACCTGTTGACACAAATTTTGTCTGATGAAAAAGTTTTGGACAATTAAAAAAGAGGGTTTTTACATAAGATTTTATTTAAAAAAAAAGTTTGAAATAGAATAAAAAAGTATAAAAGTAAAAATTTCTAAAAATTTAGGCTACGTTTTACAATGGAAATTGAAGAAATATTTTGAGGGTTGCTTGTTTGAGGACCAGAAGTTGTAGCGGGTGACTTAGGTTTAAAAAATCGACTAAGCGAACTTTGTTTTACACTTAGTTCTTTGTTTTTTAAAGCAAATTTTTTTTTCCGGTCCAATTAAACTGGATGTCGGAAAACAATGATAATTTAAACCACACTCATCCGCATTGTAAATTTGATCGGTACAATAATCTTGAATTAAGTTTGGAAAATTTTTGATAAAATCGTCACTTGCAGTGTAGTCAGCCGATAAGCTTTCACCGTGAGCTTTGCCAGATCGTATATTGTAACGTGCACAAAACTTTTGAATGAAACCAATGGACCCTTTAAAAGGCTTTAGGTTGTCATTTTTGAGTTTTAACAAGTTGTAAAAACTGATTGAATTTTCGGATAAAATTGTTTGATTGAGAAACTTTCCTCCAAGGACTATGAGGATTTTCTTCTCGATGCTTGGAAAGTGAATCAGGTTTAGTTCGAACGAGTTGATATACAGTTGAAGCCACAATATTGTAATCAGCTGCGACTTTTTTATGCGAAAAGCCTAATCCAATTTTTTGGATTATTTCTTCTTTTTGAGCAAGTTTAACACCACTCGTGTTTTTTTAGAAGGTGGGGTAGAACACCCGTCTTCAGTTCTAGCCTTTTTTCGAGATTTAGTTTGGTACATTTTTTATCAAAATTTTAAGAGGATATATATTTAAGTTTTTCATTTTATTTATACCAGAACGTCTTTTGTCGTCTTTCGAATTCTAATTTTAATTTTAAAAAAGCTAATTGGGGACTCTACCAAGATCTAATTAAGTCTTCAAGTCAACACAATACGGAAAATATTGACGAGCTAAATGAACACATCTCAAAAAAGATCATTCATGCTGCTCAAAAAAGTATACCCCTCTACTCTCAAAAGTTTTTTAAATCTAGCTTACCAAAAAATATTGTAATATTAATTAAAGAACGAAGGAAAATAAGAAAACTTTTCCAAAAATCAAGATGTCCTTCTTTAAAGGTATCATTTAATAAGCTTACTTCTGAGCAACGTCTCGCTCTTAAAGATTTTTGGAATCAAAACTGGCTCGAGTTTATGAATAAAATAGGAAAAAATCCACTTTCAAGTAGACCTTTTTGGAGGAAAATAAATAAGTTCAGGACAAAAAAACTTACAAGACAAATACCATCATTACTTAAAGATTGCAAAGAATATAATTCAGACACAGATAAAGGAAAAATTTTTGGTGATCTTTTAGCCACAACCTTTAGCCCTCATCTTGATTTTGTTGAATCTGATGAAAATTGTGAAGTTTCACACACAATAAGGGATATAGTAAAAAATAAATTACAAAATAATCTATATGAACCTATCACTCTCTTAGAAATTACAAAAGCTTTAAAAAAATTAAAAGAAATAGGGGGGTCTGGTCTTGATCGTATCCACAACCTCATGTTAAAAAATTTACCTATAGAGACTTTATTTGAAATTAGTCTACTCTTTAATAAGAGTATGGAAATAGGCCAGGTTCCAAAATCCTGGAAAATAGCAAGCATAACCATGATCCCTAAGAAATCTTTTCCTACTCAAGACCCTAACAACTATCGTCCAATTAGTATGACAAGTTGTCTTGGAAAACTACTTGAACGTATTATTTACACCAGAATATATAATTTTCTTGAGAACAATAAATTACTGATACATGAGCAATCAGGATTTAGAAAACACAGACGCACTGCAGATAATCTTTATTTTCTCATTCAAAAAGTCGTAGAGTCTTTTAATAGAAAGAAAAAAGTCTGCTGTCTATATTTTGACATTTCTAAAGCTTTTGATCGAGTTTGGCATGATGGACTAATTTATAAATTAATTAAAATAAATCTACCTCCTTATCTTATTCATTGGATAAGATCGTTTTTGCATTTAAGAACCTTTAGAGTAAAGGTAAATGGTCATTTAAGTGATCAATACCCTATTAAAGCAGGAGTTCCACAAGGGTCGGTAATTAGTCCACTTCTTTTTAGCATTTTTATAAATGACATACCAAAAAGAAACAAAACAAATAGCCAATACTCTCTTCTTTTTGCAGATGATTTGGCTGCTTTTTTTATTTTTAAAAAGACAGGAAATCTTGAAAAAATGATTAATAAGTACTTAAAAGAGGTTGAAAGATGGCTTTTCAAATGGAAAATGAAGATTTCTAATGAAAAGTCATGTTACATGATCTTTGAGAAATTAACTAAAGTTAAAATAAATCTTAACCTTAAAATTAATGACAGCAATATAAATAACGAGGAAAAAGTGAAATTTTTAGGTATTACGTTAGACTCAAAACTTACATTTGGTCCAATGGTGGATGAAATGAAAGAGCGCTGTAATTCAAGACTTAATATAATAAAATATCTTTCAAATAAAAAATGGGGTCTAAAACCCAGAACATTAGGTAATCTTTACAAATCCTTAATAGGATCAATTTTGGATTATTCTTTTCCTTGTTTAAATTCATTCTCAGAAACTAACATAAAAAAAATACAAGTAATTCAAAATTCAGCAGTTCGATCTATTTTGAAGCTGAAATATGATACACCCTCAAATATTATGCACCAAGAGGCCTTCAATAAACTTAAACTCCTAACAGTTACAAATCGACTTTTTGAGTTGAGTGAGAGATATGTCAGGGCAGGATTGAGTCATTCTGTTCCACTGGTCGTTAGACTAGTGGAAGAATACAGAGAAGGTTTCGAATCAAGATATATCGAATATCCAACTCCATTGTGTAATTGCTACCTAGTAATTTCTTCTTTTTTTCCTGACTTATAATACACTAAAACATGTCTAACTTGATGTCCAATTGAAGAGAAAAAAAAAAAAAAAAAAAAAAGGTTTTTACCTAAAATAAAAATTGAAAATCTCCGCCGCTGTTGGACTGCTCATGCTAACTCCTAATTCGGTTTGAGTCGGTTCGATTCGGTTTGGTTTAAAAAAAAATAAAAAAAACGACAACAAAAAATAATAAAAAAAAAAATAAAAAAAAAATGAAAAAAAAAAGAAAAAAAAAAAAAAAAAAGAAAAAAAAAACACAATGAATAATAATTATCAAAATTAAAAAATTAACATTTCAAAATAATGATAAATTATTATACAAACACCATAGCGTAATATCTTGTCTTCGTCCATTCAGTTTAATTTGTTTTTACTTAACTCACTACATATCAAAAAAAAAAAAAAAAGCTGTAACACATGTAACAATCAATTCCAATTCATGTATTCTTAACTTTCATTTATTTAGCTTATTTTACTTTATTTTTATTTTTTTTTTATTTTATTATCTCATTTTATTAACTTTAATTTTATTTTTATTTTATTTTTATTTGTATTTTTTTTTTTTTTTTAATTTATTCTGAAGGAGCTCTAGCTCGGTACAGAAAACAAATAAATAAATAAATAAATAAATTTGTATCAAAAGACGTTCTTTGTTCCAGGAAATAAGAAAAACAAGAAAAACCATGTGTCAAAAAATAAGAAAGTATAATCATTATCATTGTATAGTAGCGGAATTAGTATAAAGAGTGGTTTTATCTATCAATTAAGGAAAATTAGCACTTTCCAAGAATTAGATCGTGAACGGGACAAATTTAAAAATTTCTAGAAATATAAGACAAAAAGAGTGTCAGTGGCGATTTTTGAAATTATATATAATCGAATTTACATATAACCGAATTACATATAATCGAATTTCTACTGTACTGTATTAAAGGCTTCGTGATGCATAATGTTGGAAGTAATATCATATTTTAGTTTTAGAATAGACTAGACTGCTGAAATTTTAATTATTTGTTTTATTTTGACATTAGTTTCTGAGAATGAATTTAAACAAGCAAAAGCATAATCAAAAATAGATAATTTTAAGAATCTGATTATTTTGAGATTTCCTAGTGTTTTGGGTTTGAAATCCCATTTCATATTTGAGATATATTTAATTATGTAAAGTTTTTAATTACGGCGATCACCATGGGAACAAATGTAAGTTTTGAGCAGACTTGTGCAATAGTCAGAAAAAAAAGTAATTTTAAATTCTATTTAAAAGTTAAGTTACTGAATTTGAATTAAAGAAAAATTAATTTCAAAGACTTTGAATTCAAAAAATCGTGGACGCTACACTAACCAACTGGAAAAATAAAAATTCAAATATCTATTTTGACTTTAAAATGACTTAATTTTTAAGGCAAAGACAATATTAAATCAAGTCAGATGACTTTATTCTTAAAAATAATCAGAAGTCCAAAACTTTGTCTTATGATACCTCACTTTGGGTACCATCTTTTGTTCAGAGTATCATCAACTTTTTTTTTAAGAAGAGAAAAATTACTAGGCTTTTAATCAACTAAATATTTTCAAAATAATTTTCATAAAATAAGTACCTTATTTCTTTAAAAAATGATCTTTTAGGAAAAATTAAAATACAAAACAAATAAAAAATTTTAAAATGAAATAAATTGTTTACAATGAATTTAAAAATTGTTCTGCATAATTTATTTGCTGATACAAACATTTTACCACCCAAATTTAGTCTCTGCAAAAACTCTGCAAGTCTGCAAAGCAATAAATGCATTAGAAAATCATTAAAATTAAATGGCATTACAGATACTTAATTTGGGTGGTACAAAGTTATCAACTAATTCATTTTTCAGAACAATTTTTAAACTCATAGTAAAAAAGCTATTTCATTTTAAAATTTTTGTTTTTTTGTTTGTTCCAAAATTCACAATGCCCAAGAAAACGCCAAAGTTAAAAGTCAAAGTTAACTTTGGCAAGGTTATTTTTACAATTCAAACTCAAGTTTAACTTTTGAAATATTTTTTTTAAAAAGAAATTGTTATTGAAATTTTTTTTTAGTAAGCTTCTAACTTTTTGACATTTTTTTCAAACTATTTTAGCAACAAAATGGATCAAGTGAGCGAAACATCTTAAGGACTTGAAGTGCCTTGCTCATTAATTTAACATTAATAAACCTTAGTGTCTCTACTTTTTTCACATTCATCTTCATCAATTTTTTTATTTTCATCAGAACCGGATGATAGTCTTAAATTCTAAGTCAAATATGAATTTGAATAAAAAAATAAAGTTAAAAAAATTGACTTTTTTCTTTTTGACTTTTGACCAACTCTGGATAGGGCTTTAGCTCGGTTCAGCTAAACTTTTATTATGAAATAAAAAATATTAGTTTAATTCTAAGTTTTAAGATTATTGCCTTCATAATTCCAAAATGCAATATGTCTTTGATTACTTTCGAAAAAAAACTAAACAATTTTTTTATTTTATCATATTTTTATCATATCAATTTGTATTTGCCTAACTCTTAGTAAATGATAGCTGAAATTAAATAAAAAAAAAATTTATTGATAAAATAAATAAAAGAGAAAAGCAAAAATAATCAAGTGCAGATTAAAGTTAAAAAAGTTACATTATCAGACAGGCTCTGGAGACAATTTGTCCACCTGGTCCAATTGCATTTTCAATCAGATATTGGTCATAATTCCTTCTATTTGCTTTGAATTCCTCCGGAATTTCAACTTCTTCATAATTATTTTCATACTCATCTTCATACTCTTCATCTTGATCATATCCAAAATCGATTGTTTGTATTTCACCATTCTCTTCATTCGTAACTTGATCGGTGACTCTTGGTTTTTTCTTCCTATCCAAATCACAGCTTTTAATTGACACATCTTTTGACAAGCCACCCTCAATAAAAACTCTAAGAAGATAACTTCCTTCAGCATCTTTATTAAACAGACTTGGTATGATCACATATTCGCCAGGCTCCAAGTCCAGCTTAACACTTACTTCTCGTTGAGATAAATAAAAGTGGTGAGAAAAAACTTCATCTAAATCAGAGTAAATGTATTTTTTCTTGGAACCTACACCATCTTTTTTTCTATACACAGAGCAATTAATTGGCTCGTTAGATTGTTCATAGGATCCATCTCTCTCCAAACGTCTCTTAGTTTGATCTTTATGAATTAAGGAAATGATTGTCGAGACCAAATTGTCTTGATCATTTTGAAGTTTGAGTGAGATAAGGTGTTGAGGATTTTTCCAAAAATCCTCGAATCGTTCATTGCCACATCCACCTGCATTCAGTCCGCTAATCCATTGACCGTTCATTTGTTTCGCAATCCAGTCATATTTTACACCCATTTCAGCTGAGTCACTAGAAAACGTGTTCATATCTACATGAACCACATCTAAGCCATCAAATTCTTGGACAAATTCAGACAACATAATCAAAAATTGACCATCTGATTGATCGTTCATACCAAGTGAATGCTTAAGTTCTGCACTTAAACTTTGCCATTCTGGTGATTTAGGCCCCCATTTTCCAGTATAAGATTTAGCTTGTCCCCATGGATTTCGAATTCTAGAAAAATAAAAACAAAATTTTAACAAAAATAAAAAGTTGAAAATACCTTAAAAGTTTTATTGAATTCTCTAGTGATTCTTCATCAGTCGATTCTCTAAGTTTGTATTCACCATCATTCTGTAAAATTTCATAGGCATTTAGAACACTATAAGCATGACCAAGAGTAAGTCCATTGTCTTGTGAATATTCGTCGCCTCTTCCATCTCTTACATCAATTGTAGCGCCAACTAATGATTTTTCCAAAAAGGACTGGAAAACTATTTTCCACAAGGGATCAGCATCAATAATTCTGGAACTACCATCATCGTTATTTCGCTTTCTAAACCTAAATCTTTCGTGCACACCTCCAGTCATGTCAACTAAGGCATCGACGGTATCTCCACCGTCCATAAATTCATAGCACAAATTCAATTTTGCATAGGCCTTTTCAAACAATGGTCCAAACATTTCGTTGCTATCTTTCTTGTTATGACAGAACCACAAGTCATTGTTTTCATCAACAGGTAATCTATCATCTACCACCACTTCAACCCATTGACCATATCTCCAAAATCTGAACTTAAAAATTCCGGCATAATTTTGCTCAAAAGATTGATCTGGTGGAATCACAACTTGAGAATAATCTGGAACTGAAGCCACAGCAGCCATTGCAGAGATGACCCAGCTAAATTAAAAAATAAATAAAAATTTTCAAAAAAAAAAGTTTTTTATTATTAAAATTTTTACCAATTACCAATGGAACCTTGATCAAGATCATTTGGTTCAATGTGTTCGTGAATAAAAACTGGCTGATTTTCACAAAACTCACTAGGACGTTTCCAAAAAATTTGCTTATTATTGTTTCTTTTTTTGTATATGCTCGAAATATCAGCAGGAAATTGGTCATCATCAAAAAGTTCTCCTGAACTCAAAAGGCTTTGTTTAATCGAATCATAATTTTGATCTAAATATGACTTAAAATTCGGCATTTTTTCAGTTTTTAGATTCACAATAGTTAAGAAGAGAATGTATTTATTTATTTCATTGACGTTGATTTTTTGCTGTTAAGCAACGTTTCAGTTAATTTTACAAAGTTTTGATACATATTTAAATTTCTAAAAACAGTAACTATGGTGTTTTATGGTATTTACTTGATGACGTAACATTTTCATTGAATTCCTAGGAAGTAATATTCAAAAAAAATTCTATTTACTATTAAAATAAAATTGAAACAGTAATTCTGGTGATTAATATTGTTTCTAATTTCTATTTTTAAAATAATTTTTTCTTATTTTATTTTTAACTTTTTTTACGAATTAATTTAATTTCAATGTATAAATTTAATAAATTTTATTTAAAATTCTTCTAGAATTAAAATTTTTTTTTGAAAATGCTCAAAATTAGTAATTTACTTTTTTGGAATCAAATTGGACTTTAAGAGTTTTTTATGTTCTAATTTACAAAATTGCTTTTTTTTTCTTATTTTTTTTAATTAATAAAGTCAAAAAAAGTTCAAATTAGTTAAAAAATAAATATTTAACGATTTTAAAAAATTAATATTAAAATCAACACAGTTTATTTAAATAATGTTGCAGCATTTCACTATTTCTCTTCGGAAGTATCCTCTATAGCTTACTATGGCGCACCCTAGATTCTTGGTACCAGCTTATTTCATCCATTTTGTTTTCAAATTTGTATTTTAGAGTCTCCTCTTATTCGCCTTTCAGTTAGTGAAGAAAGGCCTAAATAGTCTTGTAGTTTAGGTTTTTTGTAATTCAAATTAAATCTAATTTTTTTTTCATAAATTATGAAATTTTCTATAATAATTTTTTATAACTGTTTATATTCTACTTTTTTTTCTTTATTTTTACTTTTCCACGGGACTTTAATTTTAATAAATAATAATAATAATAGATATTTGAGTTGTTGAAATACTTTGGTGGTTCTGTGCTGTTAGATTGATTGGTATTCTAAAGTAATGTTCGCATTCAGTTACATTTATTGGATATCTGCTAAATGAATTGGTTGGCTTTTCCAATTTGCATAATTTTACATTTGTCAATGTTGAGTTTCATTAACCAGGTATATTCTATTCTACAATTTTGTTGATATCTAATATGACTACATTGGTAATGAGTTCAGATATTAATATTTATTTTTTAAGATCAGAATTTGATTAGCGGTGATTTGGGCTCATTTGACCCTTTGAATTTTGGAATAACAAAAATAAATTTAAGATTGAAATAACTTTTTTGCTTATTTTCAAGATTCATTTGACAAAAAATATGAGCTGGTACCACTCATTTTTTTAAAGTTTGAGTGTAAGTGTGCTATGCACTCATTCAATGAGTGAAATTTAAAAAAAAATCTCTCTTACTTAAAAAATAAACTTTAAAAATTTTTTTTTAGAAATAATTTTAAAAGAAAAAATAAGTTTAAATAATAATTTTATTGAAAAATAAAAAAAATTGAATATCTTTAATAAAAAATTAAATAAAATAAAATATAAATTCTTCAAATCCTAATCTTTATGAAGGAAACAAAACAAAAACATTTAAAATATAAATACGTCAATAAATAAACAAACAATGTATTGAAGAGATAAATTTCCAAAAAGAAAAATGGAAGTATTCTTTTTTTGATATTTTGCTTTCAATAGCCAAATTTTAAAGATATTTATAGTCTTTTTTGATATTAAAATTTTATTTTAAAAATTTATCAGTAAAAATTTCTCTTTAAAAGTTCTTCCAGTTTTAACTTCCAAGTATTTGAAAATTTAAAAAAATGTAAATCCAATAGATTCAAACTCTTAAAATTAGTTTAAAATGAGTTATTATTTATTTTTTATTTATTTATTTGTTTTCTGTACCGAGCTAGAGCTCCTTCAGAATAAATTAAAAAAAAAAAAAAAAAAAAAAAAAATAAAAATAAAATTAAAGTTAATAAAATGAGATAAAAAAATAAAAAAAAAGTAAAATAAGCTAAATAAATGAAAGTTTAGAAGACATGATTTGGAACAGATTGTTACATGTTTTACAGCTTTTATTTATTTTTTTTTTTTTGATATGTAGTGAGTAAAAACCAAATTAAACTGAATGGTCGTAGACAAGAAATTACGCTTTGGTGTTTGTATAATAATTTATCATTATTTTGAAATGTTAATTTTTTAATTTTGAAAATTATTATTCATTGTGTTTTTTTTTTTTTTTTTTTTTTATTATTTTTTTGTTGTCGTTTTTTTTTTTTTTTTTGAACCAAACCGAATCAAACCGACTCAAACCGAACTAGGAGTTAGCATGAGCAGTCCAACAGCGGTGGAGATTTTCAATATTTATTTTTTAGGTAAAAATCTTTTTTTTTTTTTTTTTCTCTTCAATTGGACATTAAGTTAGACATGTTTTAGTATATTATAAGTCAGGAAAAAAAGAAGAAATTACTAGGTAGCAATTACACAATGGAGTTGGATATTCGATATATCTGATCCGAAACCTTCTCTGTATTCTTCCACTAGTCTGACGACCAGTGGAACAGAATGACTCAATCCTGCCCTGACATATCTCTCACTCAACTCAAAAAGTCTATTTGAAATTGTTAGGAGATTAAGTTTATTGAAGGCCTCTTGGTGTATAATATTGGAGGGGGTATCATATTTTAGCTTCAAAATAGATCGAACTGCTGAATTTTGAATAACTTGTATTTTTTTGATGTTAGTTTCTGAGAATGAATAAAAACAAGGAAAAGAATAATCCAAAATTGATCCTATTAAGGATTTGTAAAGATTACCTAATGTTCTGGGTTTTAGACCCCATTTTTTATTTGAAAGATATTTTATTAAGTTAAGCCTTGAATTACAACGCTCTTTTAATTCATCCACCATTGGACTAAAAGTAAGTTTTGAGTCTAATGTTATTCCTAAGAATTTAACTTTTTCCTCTTTATTTAAATTACTATTATTAATTTTAAGGTCAAGATTAATTTTAACTTTAGTTTTTTTCTCAAAGATCACATAACATGATTTCTCAATAGAAATTTTCATTTTCCATTTGAAAAGCCATACTTCAACTTCTTTTAGATACTTATTAATCACTTTTTCAAGATTTCCTATCTTTTTAAAAGTAAAAAAGGTAGCCAAATCATCTGCAAAAAAAAGAGAGTATTGGCAGTTTGTTTTGTTTCTTTTTGGTATATCATTTATAAAAATGCTAAAAAGAAGCGGACTAATTACTGACCCTTGTGGAACTCCTGCTTTAATAGGGTATTGATCACTTAGATGACCATTTATATTTACTTTAAAAGATCTTAAGTGCAGAAATGATCTTATCCAATAGATAAGATAAGGTGGTAGATCTATTTTTATTAGCTTGTAAATTAGTCCATCATGCCAAACTCTATCAAAAGCTTTAGAAATGTCAAAATATAGACAACATACCTTCTTCTTTCTATTAAAGGACTCTGAAACTTTTTGAATAAGAAAGTAAAGATTATCTGCAGTGCGTCTATGTTTTCTATATCCTGATTGTTCATGAATAAGTAGACTATTGTTCTCTAGAAAATTATATATTTCAAGATTGCTTTCAGTGTGAAAAGCTGGAAAAAAACATGATAAGCTGAATTCATTTATTTGATCGTCTACCCATTTAAGCTCGTCATACGGACAGTGTCTCCATGATGATAATCTTAAAGAGGAAACTTATGAGTAAACTTGGTCTTTTAGTGGAGAATTCTTCAGAATTCTAAATAAAATACCTAAAATACTCTTTATTTATATTTTGAGCTGTATGTGTTCTAGCGTTATCAACAACTATTTCATATTCATGTTTAATTGGAAAGTTAAATTCCTTTTTAAATACGAGCATTTGAAAAAGTCGTTCAAATTGATTTAGAATTGATTTGTTATCAAAATAACCATCTTGGCCTGGTACAAATGAACCAGTGCAAGTCCTTTCTTCATACTTTATCCCATGAGATTCAAGTAGAGAAGGATACTTCTCGATTGCTTTTTCCCATTCATCTTCATTCAAATAAAAAAATGGACAAGAAGAGTGAGCAACCAGAAAATCGGATACCATTAAACTTTTTCCTTCTCTTATGAAAAGTGATGAAAAGTTAAGATGCTAGCTAAAATTAATTTTGATATAATGTAAATGACATACCCTTTGCTAATAAATGGATATTGGTCTCTCTTCATCCATGTTGAATGAGATTGTTCATAACTTCTAAAAGTTGATTCATCATGGAATATCAATATATAGGGCTTTTCAATTGTCTTTTTCCATTCAAGAGAATCATTACCAATAAAATAATAGTGGTCTTGTCTACTCAAAAAATAGGAGATAAATTCTTTTCTATGTTGCACAACATACGACCTTTCGTGACCCTCAAAAAAAGGCTTTTTTGTGTTTCGATTAAAATCAATAGCCCATCGTTTTAAATCAAAACCAACCATTCTTTCCGAACGAACCATGTTATGGTTAGTTTCCTTAGTCTCGTAAGTCTTTATCTCTCCAATTAATTCTAAATATTTGTCATTAATAAATACAGTCATATCTTTCAAATTAAAATCACATTCTTTTTTAGTAGCTTATTGGTCAACATTAATCTTTGCTTCAGTTTCCAATTCTGGGTAATAATCATAAATACAAGGTTTTCTTTTACCTAAAAGTATCTTTTTAAAACTAATTTCCTCAAAATTTAAAATTAAATAATTCACCACCACGACCATCAACTAATAAATCAGTTATTTTTCTATTTTTAAAATTGACTAGTTACTGAGATCAGCTGTTAGATGTAAGTAAGCTCAACTGTGAAAGAAAGAGATCTATTTCACCAAATGATATATTGAACTGTCTTTAAATAAAAAAAATAATTTTTGTTCTAATTTAACTCAGAAATTAACTTATATTTTACCTGAGAACACTAATCCAACGTTTAGTAGGCTAATTTGTTTGAATAAAATCGACTATCTGTGTAATAAGTGAAATATCCATGGTCACCATCTCTTCTTCTGGGTAAAAGTCTTCATTTTCCGATTCTTCAGATTCGGATGAAGAAAAAAAATCATGGTAATTATTATTTATATCGGGTTCAACGTCTATTTCCATTTGGTCATCTTCATCTTCTTCCTCTTCAATAAATTTTTTTGGCCGAAAACTCCAAAGTTACAAACACGAGATTGATTAAATTTTGATTTTTTAGGCATTTTTCACGAAATTTTATTTAAACTTAGTAAGTAAAATTTAGAAAAAAAATATCAATAGAATATTAATTAATTTAGTTCTATAAAATGCTTAATGTTTAAAAAACTCTGCAATGTACTTACAGAAAATTGCAGAGTTTAAATTTGCTTAAAATTAAGCATCTTTTAGAACTAAATTATCTCTTTTAGTAAAAAAGTTATTCATATTTTTCTGAATTGAAAAGATCGAATTGAAACGAACTTCACAACCCCAACAAAGAGAAATTTTTAAAAAACATATAAGCTTAGCCTGTACTAATTGTATATACTGTTTTTTCCTGAATAAGGCTATTTATTATCACAAAGTGGCTTGTTGTATACTTGATGATTTTGATTATCTTAGGTTAAAGGATAAAATATATCAAAAAAAAGAAAGGCTGGAAAAAGGTTTAAGAAAAATTAGATTTATGATTTTTTCTCATTTTTACTTATGTTTATTTATCTTTAAAAAAATTTGATTCATGTAGCCTTCTCTTTTTCTATGTTTTAGTATTTTATTTATATGTTTTTTTCTACCTCGTCAATGATTTATGACCAAAATTCTTAATAAATTTATTTAAAAAATGTAATATTTATTTTTCAATTACACTGAAAATTTAATCTTTATTTAATTAACTCTAAAAAACTAAATAAAATTTCGTATTCTATTTTGCTTTAAAATTTGTATTTTTTAATAAGAGTCTCCTCTTATCCCAAATTAGACGCATCTAGCTTTGTAGTTTTTTTTTTAATTCTAACGCCGCGTCAAAACATGAAAAGCGCATTTTTATGCACGTATCACCGGGACAGATTTCAACAAGAGGTCGCTGGTCGCTTATGCGTGCACTAAAACCTAGCAATCAAAAGCAATTCCATACACGATCTCACAAGGATTTATGGTATCAAAAAAACATGCAAAAATATTTAAAATTATTTTTTATTATGAATTTATTAAATTAATGATGCTATTTTCATTATTTGAGAAAAAATGCAGCACTTTAAAGGGGATAAAACTAAAAGATGAAAAAAACTTAACTTATTTAACTCGCTTTTCAGTAATTAAAATTAAAAAAAATCAATAAATTTTTTTTAAATTCGTAAACGTTAACACTTATTTTTATAATTTAAAGATTAAAAATCAATAAAATTCATTTTAATATTTAGCTTAATTTTATTATTTGATAAATTTTAAAAAATTTTAAGGAGATAAACACAATTATAAGTGAATATAAAGATAATTTTAATTATTCACAAGGAATTTTTAATTTTTGCTTTTTAAATTTAGTTTTTTCAAGAAAATGAGCAAAATTTATTCTTTTTCAAAATGGTCGTCCAATTTTTATGAACAAATAGATGATTCATCATTGGAAAAAATAAATCAAAATAATTATGAAAAATCGAATAACAATGTTCAACAAGGTAACTTATTTTGTTAAAAATATTATCTAATATATTTTTTTAATTTATTTAATTATAAAAATCTCAAAAACTAAAAGTCACATAGCTTAAATAAGCATTTATATTTTTCGAGTGTAGAAACAAAATTTTATTGATTTATTGTAGTTTTTTTTTTCAAAATGATCCATTTTTTAATCCATTATTTTCATTTATTTTTTTTTAAATGATTTGAAATAAAAGAGAATAGAAAATTCAATTTAGAGCTAAAACAATGAGTTAAATTTATTAATTTATTTTTATCTTATTGGTATATTAAATTTACCTAAATAAAAAAATTAAATGATTTTTTTTAATTTGATTGTTATCTCTTAAAAAGACTATTTTGATTAAAAAAATTAATATTTAGAAAAAATTAAAAAATTTAAAGTTTTATCGCATAATTGTGATTTGTTTTTTTTCTTGTTTTTGTGACTTTTAGTTTCTGTAATAATGAAAAGATTATTTTTTAAAGGCCTTATTTTTTAATTCAAAATAATTTAAAAATTAAAATAATAATTTAAAAAGTTAAAGCATTCGAGATAATTTTAATTTAGATTCAAAAATTGAAATCAGGCGATGTTTTTTATGTAAAACTAATAAAACTGATGACGCTGAATATGGTTTGTTAATCAAAACGACTTCAACATCAAATGATTTAAAAGAACACGAAATAATTCAAGTAGAAAAAAATTCTCTTGGATCTAAAGCAGGCCTTAAAATAAATGACATTATACTGGAAATAAATAACAAAACTGTCAGTGAAATGAGCCATAAGCAAGTCATATCGAGTATTCGAGATTCAGGCCAAGATTTAGTCGAAATAGTTGTGATTCAAAAATAAATTGACAAAAATAATTATTATTTTAAATTTTTATTTAAAATTTTAATTTATTGAAATTAGAAAAAATTAATCACTTAATATTTTCAAGTTAATTTTGTTAATTTAGTTTTTCTCAGGTTCCATTAATATTTTCAGACTTTTTTGTACAAAAAATTTTAGATTCAAAAACAAAAAAAGAAATTAATGTTAACAATCAAATTAAATAATACACCTGGCAACTTGAATAAACGTTAAGAAAAATTAACCAAATCAACAAAATTAAAAATTTAAACTTAAATAATCAATAAAATTTTTATTGTTACAATTAATACAATTGCCTCTAAGTCTAAATAATTGAAAATAAATTTTTTGTTCGACACAAAACTAAATTTTAATCAAATATTTTGATCTGCAATAACAAAAATTAAAAATAAAAAAAACTTCAAAAAAAATTTTATTTTTTTCCTTAATAATCCACCTTTGACGTATTTTACCTTTGCTTTAATTATTAAAATCCGACATTTTTAATCCAGGTAAACGCTTCATCCAAAAAGGAAAGCAAAAAGCTCGTTTAAAAAATTTCAAATGGCCCAAAGAACTGCTAGTTGTTGAGTCTAAATTTAGAACACTTTAAAATTTAAAATTATTCTATTCGAGTATCATTCAAATATTCGAAAATATTAAGGTTTCGCTTAAAAATTATACTCTGACAAATTTAAAATAAATACTCATAAATGGTCGCTATCGTAGCTTTGGTCAAAATAATTTCATATTTAGTCCATGTTAGGAATGTTTTTGATCGTCGAGAGACTATAAATACATCAAAAAAAAAAATTAAAAAATTATAAAATTTCCAAGTTGCCATGACAACCATTAAAAAGCTTTTTAGATCTAAATATGCATTTTTAAGATTTTCCATACCACACAATTAGAATTCATCATACAAATTTATTTTCTATACTTTTTATTTTTTTAGTTATTTTCATTTAAAACTATTTTGCTTAGTTATTTCGTTTCTAGACTTGGCCAATTCGGGACTTGAAATCCTTATAAGCTCGCCCGCATTTAGATACAAAGATGCCTGATGAAGTTGAAAGCCACATTGTGCGAAAGTACGAGATTAAGAAACGTCTTGGCAAGGGCGCCTATGGAATTGTGTGGAAGGCGGTAGACCGCAAATCAAATGAAGTTGTAGCCCTGAAGAAAATCTTTGACGCTTTCCGAAACGAGACAGATGCTCAGGTAAAAAAAAA
This sequence comes from Brachionus asplanchnoidis, assembly GCA_025491095.1. Lineage (NCBI taxonomy): Eukaryota > Metazoa > Rotifera > Eurotatoria > Ploima > Brachionidae > Brachionus > Brachionus asplanchnoidis. The sequence continues at coordinate 4,596,822 of JAILYF010000004.1, forward strand.
AATTAATTTTTTTATAAATCTAAAATTTTTAATTATTAAATAAAAAAATATTAATTTTAATTTTTTTTTTAATTTTTTAAAGAGAACTTACAGAGAAATTGTGTTCCTCAAAGAGTTTAGTGAACACCCGAACATAATTAAACTATTTGACGTAATCAAAGCGGACAACGACCGCGATATATACCTAGTTTTTGAGCACATGGAAACCGATTTACACAATGTAATCAAACGAAAAACAATTCTGAAAGACATCCACAAACAATACATCATGTATCAATTACTAAAGGCAACCAAGTACTTGCACTCGGCGAATGTGATCCACAGGGACCAAAAGCCGTCCAACATTCTGCTCAACCAGGAATGCCACATGAAACTATGTGACTTTGGTCTGGCTCGGTCTTTGACCCACGAGGCCCACGAGCATGAATACACTAATCCAGCATTGACCGAATATGTGGCGACACGGTGGTACAGGGCGCCCGAAATTCTGCTCGCTTCGCCCAAATACACCAAAGGAGTTGACATGTGGAGTGTTGGATGTATCCTAGGTGAGATGTTGCTAGGTACGCCGATTTTTCCCGGTACCTCTACATTTAATCAGCTTGAGCGCATTTTGAAGTACATACCAACGCCGAGCAAGCAGGACATTGACAGCATTCAGTCGCACTATGGACCTAGTGTTATCGAGCGAGCATCTTCAGGTCAAAAAAAAAGCCTCGAAGATCTCGTGCCAAATGTTTCCAAGGAAAGCTTAGACCTTCTAAGACGTCTGCTTCAGTTCAACCCTAACAAAAGGATCACTGCCGACGAGGCTCTCACTCATCCCTATGTTATCAAGTAAAAATTTTAATTTTTTCTCTTCATTTTTTTTTCTTTTATCAAAATTTATTAAAAGTTAAATAATTTAATAATAGTGCATCATATATTTTGTACAAGTCTCTTCTTAATTTTTTCTCATATATTTACTCAATCACATATTGAAAATGTTTTTTATTTTATTTTTGATTTTTACTCGAAACACATTTAAACAATTTTTGATCCTTTTTAATAATCGTTAGGCTAAAAGAAGGACTTTGTTCCATTCTGAGTAGCCTGAGGGTTTCCCTCAAATAAATAAAATATAATAATAATAATAATAATATTGAAAATGATTAAGGCTGGATCATAACTTCTTGAATTTTTTAAGCTCATTCCACATTTACATCTGTTATATAAAATCTTTGTTTTAAAAATCTTGATGCAAAAAATATTTAATTATTAATATTTTAATTGTTAAAAATGGGTTCCTAGTCTGCAATAATTTTAAAAAAATTTAAAATCTAGGAAAAATTCAAATTTGGATTTTTTTTGCTATGGAAACTATATTTGTTTAAAATCTTGAATACAATAAAAAATTAGATAATAATTGTCTCTTACTTAATCATTTCGATAAATAAAATTTTTTTCATCTTTTATATTCCCTCGTTGCTTTTTATCATTAATGAAATTTTTTTAGAATTTTTCTGATTCAAAATTTTGTTTATTTTTGCTCTCAGACTAGAAGCTTTTTAAGACCACGTTAAAATACGCTGCATCAAATTAAATTATTAACACAATCATTTTTCATTATAATTAACAATGCTTAAAAGTAAATTTAAAAAAACTTTAAAAAGTAAAAAAAAGGAAATCAAGTCATTTATTATTAAATTTTATTAAGAGAAAAATCAAAAAGTACTCTAGTAAATGTAATAAATAAAAAGATTTAACGCTTTTTATTCATTATTGTTTGAATTTTTTAAGCTAATATTTTCCGACTATAATACTAAAAAATGGAGATTTTTTCTTTTTGAAAATGATTTAAAAAGCAAAAATCAAAATTCTAATTAATATCAGTTATAAGTAAAATTTTTTTTTAAGTTCTTCTATATTTTTTTTTTAAATCTTAATCTTTGTCTTTTAATTGTTTCTGAATGATTTTTAAAATTTATGTCAAGCAAAATTTTTTATTTAATTAAAATTGAAATGGTTTATTAGGTTCAGGAGTTTTCAGGTTCAGATAAAGATTCATTGTGCTAAAAGAATTTATAAAGTAAAAAGTTATAAAATAAGAATTATAAAGTAAATAAAGTAGAATGATGTCAAAGGATTATTATTATTTTATTTATATATTTATTTGTAAATTCGAATACAAAATATTTTAATAATTCGGTGTTTTGTTTTGGAATTGTTAGAATGTGATAATTACGCTCATTAAAGTATATAAAAAATCAGCTAAATTAAAAAAAAAATTTAATTATTCGCTGCAAGAAATTTATGCGATTTAATGAAAATTATGAGCTTGATTATGCGATTTAAAATTTTTGTTATTTCTGTATTATAATTGCTGTTATTTGACGTTGTTTTTTCTAAAATGAAGTATTTTTCATTCAATTAGATTAATTAAAATAAACAATTTACGTCGTTTAGAGTACACATTTAAGAGTTAGCATTATTTTCTTTGAACTTATAATTTTTTTTTTATTTCTTAAATTTGAATTTTTTGAATGTGGAAGATAATTTTTATCAAAGTTCAGCAATTTGATAAAGTGATAATTCACTGAAAATTATTTTAAGTATTGTAACACACCAGAAAATCTATTACACGCATTTCAAAGTATTGTACCAACATTTACTGAATATTTTTAACACATCGACTGTAAATCTCATCAAAAGTTTTAAAAAAAGACTGGATTTAAAAATCTATTTTTTTTATCAAAATAATATTCATGTGTTGAAAATATTTACTTGTGTAACCAAGTCATAAAAAATAAACAAAAAAATCCAAAGCTCTATTTCAATCTTTAAAAAAATATGAAAAATCGAAATGAAGTCTAATTTTAAGAAAATATTTATAAACATTGATTAGTATTAATATATTGAAGTTTCGTAATAAAATTAAAAAAAAATTTGCCTTTTGTTAATCAATAGCTTATCAGCAGACTTAATCATGAGATAAACACATAAAGAAATTTTCTTTTTTGACTTTGTTCTTTTGAAAACTATTCTAATGTAATTTACAGAGTATGTATTAAGAAGTTTAACTAAGTGAGTGAAAAAAGTTTATAACTTTTGTTCTAATGATCTAAAACTTGTTTTGGAGATGAAACAAAGTGAAACATTTTTTTTGTCATCTATTGCTGAAGTCTACAAAAATTTTTGTGAGTTCTGAAAAATTGCATCCTTATTAAAAGTATTAAAACAAAAACGCAATTTTAATTATTATTAAAATAATAGTTAGGAGAGGACTCCGGGCAGTTTGTAATGGTAATTAACTTACCCTTCAGCCCCGTGTTAAGTAGTTTTGATAGAAAAAAAATTGAACAAAATTTGAAACTGTTACAAGACAAACAAATGAAAATTATTTATTTTTATTTTTTTGAATCACTTGGGGAAAAAAATTAGAATATAGCTTAATAAATATTGAATGAATAAAATATTAGCAATTGTATGGTACATATTTTGCTGGCTAAAGCTGTTTTACTTTGTTTCATCTCCAGGACAAGTTTTAGATCATGAGAACAAAAGTTATAAATTTTTTGTCTTTTTGTATTGGAAGTTCTTTTATTTTATTTACCTAATTACCAGATTTAATGGTTACAAAATTTCAAAATTAATGGTCACAACTTTTATTTGACACTTTTATTTTTATTATTTAAATTATTTTGAGAGTAAAAAATTCTTTTATTTATTTATTTATTTACAAAATTGAATGACTTTACGTCAGCTGCTTAAAGGTAGAACACTCTTCTTTCAGCAAAATAAAGATTAAAATTAATTAATTTAGTAAAAATTTTTAGTAATAAAATGTCTTAAATTAAATTTACAACAAAAAGGAAAAAAGTTTTTAGCTTTTAGTCTACAATTTAGTAAAAAAAAAGAAACTGTCAAAAACAGATAATTACAAAATATTTTTTAAAATTGATTTTTTCACACTAGAAAGGCCACGGGTTTTTTAAGCTCTTTTTTTTTAAATGAATACAAACTTTTGGAAAAAAATTAAAACTTAAGAATTTTTTTATTCTTCAATCTGAAATTGCATAAAATTTGTAATTTTAATGTTTATGTTTAAAAATTGCTATAACTTAATGCCAACAAAAAAATATACATAAAAGCCCAAAGTGGGTTTTTCAAACCCACAAACATTTTTGGTTTATTTGACACATCTAAAATAATAATTACTTACAATTTTTATTTATAAATATGTAATATAACATATTTAACATAAATTAAAACTTTATTAGTAAAAAAAAGCTTAAATTTAACTTAATTATAGCAGAATTAAAAAGAAGGTTTTTTAAGCCCACTTCGGGTTTTACGGTATAAAAAAATTTGGTCTTTCTAGTGTTAAACCTCTTTTATTGATAAACTTATCAATGGCGTTCGTAGCTTTTATCCCCTTGTGTCTTTGAATTTCAATATAATTCAAATGAAAGACTATCTTAATTTAAAATTAATTTATTTAAAGTTTAAAAGTGTTCCAAATTGCATTTTTTAGAATGCCAAGAAATTTTTAAGTCTCTCGACGAGAGTCTTTTTATACTTACCTGAACAATTTTATCTGTTTAGCTTTCATAATCCAAAAGAAGAAATCAGAAAAGGATGCGATGTGGTTCCGCAATTGAACGACAACATACGGTTAACCATTGACGAGTACAGGAATAAATTGTATCAATTTATACAAAATAAACCTGCAACTCGTTTATCAGCTCAAGCACAACAAACTCAAAAAACAAAAGCTCAAAAACCTCAGCAATCGTACTCTAGGACAACTCAAAAATCGAACTATGATGAAAAAATAGACAGTGAACTGATTGATCACTATGCTAATCAAACTCATAAAAACAACTATGCTTCGTCGTACAATCAATACGATTCTAAGTCATCCAACGATATTAACTACAATTCTGATGACAATTCGTCAACACCAACGCCACCTTCACCACCTAACCAAAACAACATGGCAAGTAGCTCCACTTCTGCTTTGAATAATTACAATCGCAAAAAACATGCCACTGATTACCAGAACAATGCGAACGCAGCCAAAGATAACTTTGTTGGAAATAACAATAGCACCAATTTAGCATATTCAAGTAATTGATTAAAATGGCTTTAAATTATTTTTAGTTCTAATTTTTTTATCACCAATCAATCAAAAAATCTCATTTTCATAATAATACTTTTTTGAAACAAAATTACTTCTTGAATATAAAGTTACTTTAAAAAATGATTGATATCGAGGAGAAAATGAATGAATCATCTGTAGAAGATATTTTATTTATTTATTTTTTTTATTTATTTGTTTTCTGTACCGAGCTAGAGCTCCTTCAGAATAAGTTAAAAATTAAAAAAATAAAATAAAAATGAAATAAAACAAAAATAAAATTAAAGTTAATAAAATGAGATAATAATAAAAAAAAAAAAAAAAAAGAATTAAAAAAAAGTAAATAAGCTAAATAAATGAAAGTTAAGAATACATAAAATTGGAAAAGATTGTTACATGTGGCTCATGTTTAAATAGTTCAAGTTTCAGGAAAAAAAGAAGAAATAGTAAGGTAGCAATTACACAATGGAGTTGGGTATTCAATATATCTTGATTCGAAACCTTCTTTGTATTCCTTCACCAGTCTTACAACCAATGGAATAGAATGATAAAACTATCTGTTAATGAAATAGGAATTGAAATAGACAACTCAATAAACTGTAAGACCGTCAAAAGAATATTTTAAATGTTCGTTTAATTCAAAATGTCCTGCTCCATCCACATAGTTTTGTTGAAAATCAAAATGTCAATATGCTAAGAAACCATGAGGATCATGATCAGAGAAAAGAGGTTTCCTAAAAGAGATTTCAAGATTAAACATGGAGCTCATTCTGTTACTGAAACGGGCTCATAATTATTTTGGACTCAATAATTAACTAATTATCGGATATTTAATTACTACTTTGGACTCATCTTTTAATTATTTTTGGCCTCTAAAATTACTAAATAAGAGATACGAAATGACTTAAACGGTAACAATTTTTATTTTAATACTTATTTATTTTTAAATGAAATAAATAAATAATTTTTTTTTTATAATTTTATAAAAGAATAATTTGAGTAAAAAAAAAGTTGGTTTTGTGAAGTTCGGTACAAAAGAACAGAACAAAATGAAAGTTTATAACCATGTTATGTTAAATATTGCATAAAACTCATCGAATGTAGATAAATCAAGACTATTTTTACTGACTATCTTGTAAATCTTTCATTCTTCTTGATTGGGTTATATTTTAATTTTGTTTGGAAAAAAGAGATATGGAATATTATTTATTTATTTGTTAACTTTACCGAGCTAAAGCTCCTTCAGAATAAAAATAAAAATTAAGTTAAGTATAATTAAAAATTTAAAAAGTTAATTAAAATATAATCAAATAATAAAAATATGAATAAAGTTTGTAAGAGTAAAAATAAACTGAAATTGAAAATATATTTATTGCAACATGATGAAGCTCGCGACACGTGTTTACAATGTTGAAACTTCAGGAAAGCAGAAAATATAAATTTTTTTATCTTAATATAATTCACTTTAATTAATTTATGTATATTATATCAGTAATTGATAAGTTCATTAAAGTAATAATTGAGACAGAAAACGAGTTTAAGACATGAATAGTAATTTTTTTTATAGAAAAAATAGACAGTAATTCATTTTAATTAAATTATGAGACATAATTACTAATTATTGTTAATGAGTAATGAGCCCGAATAAATATGACCCGGAATCAAATATAAAATACATTTTTCTATTTGACTTAATTTAACTCTTATTTAAAAAAAGAATTTTTTCGTTTTTAAAGAGTATTTTTAAAAAAAGAGCATTTTAATTTTATTTTAAGACAAAAAAGCATTTTAATATCTCAAGAGTATTTTTAGAACAAAAAGAGAAATTAAAAAAAATATGATTTTTGGTGATAGAACAAATCTAAGCCAATTAAAATTATTTGAAAAAAAAAAAAAAAAGTGAATATTAAAATATAATTTTTTCCAATCTTAAGGTGGAGTTGCATTTGGTCGTACCACTCATTTGCAGCCTCAAACAAATCAGACTAGCTACGCAAAAAATTTTGTCCAGCAAAGAGCTCTAGGCGGTGTGATAGGCAGACAAAAGAGTGTTGAAAGCTTAAATGCAAATTATGTAAGAGAAGACTTAAATTTTTTAAAAAAGAAAGATTTTAAGCTTTCAAAACAAAAGAGCTCTGGTTATCAAAATAGCAAAAATGTGGTGGTAAGCAGCAATAGCAATAGCAGAACGAGCAATTCAGCGCCAGTTCCTAGTCAGCCTATGGTGATTCAATCAAGACCTACATCGTCAACTGGGAACCATATAAATCACTTTTACCATCAGGAACAAAAGTATGCTACACCAAAAAATCCAGTTATAGTAAGAAATGCAGATAAAGCGAATTATCAACAGAACGGAATGGGAAGTGGAATATTGTACAGACCGATATCGGCCACTGATCTTAGGGCTAATGCCAAGCCAGTGTTTGGCCGAAAGCAGTTTAATAATCAAACAAATATGACTGCTAATTTGGCAGCAAAGAATATGTTTGGAAATTATAATGGGTCAGCTACGCATGGCACTATTTCGAATAATGGATTAAATGCGATTAAAAAATGGTGGTAAACTCAAGATCTTGAATTTCTTTTCAAAAGAAAAAAATTTTTGAGAATTGTTATTACTTTTAATTTGAATAATAGAGAAAAAATTATTAACACTGGGGTGATTTGTTTTTGTTTTTTTTATTTTTACTAAAAATTTAAAGAAAAATTTATTTTATTATGTTGAAATGGATTGTAAATTTTTTTTGCAATAAATAAATCTTACAAAGAAATTTGATTTTTTGTGACCAAAACTGTTTTCCGAGTCATATTTTGTGTGATAAGTGATATTAAAGTGATATTTTTTTGTTACAAAGTGAGTGGTAAAAGTTAAAAAAATCGATAAAAAAGAAAATCATAAAAATGCTCTTTTCCTGGAAAAATCACCAAAACTGGGGTAATGACAAAAATTTATTCAAAATTTTATAATTCATAAATATATGTTATCAGTCCGTGTAAGCTTAAAGCTGAAGTTAGTGCAGACCTAAAATCGGCTTATTGTTTTTAAATTTTATATATGATAATTATGACCTCTGACGTTTAAAAAATTTAAATTTAAAAATTTTCTTTTAATTCATTTTATTTTATATTGAAATTATATTTTTTATTAATGTAAAAGAAATATAAAGACAAGAATAATTTTTAATTTAAGTTTAAATTTCGTTCTACTTTTCAGCTGGTTCTTGCTTTTATCATTTTTTTATTTATTTATCTTTATTGATCAGAAGCTCCTTTAAAATTATAATTAATTAAAAATCTTATAAAAATCTTAAAATAGAACTAATTCTATTATTTGGTATGAATGTATTTATTTATTTTTTTTCTGTACCGAGCTAGAGCTCCTTCAGAATAGGTTAAAAAAAAATAAATAAAATAAAATAAAAATATAATTAAAGTTAATAAAATGAGATAAAAAAAAAAAAAAGAATTAAAAAAAAAGTAAATATAAATATTTAAAATAAAATAAGAATAATTGAAAAGAAAAAAAAAAAAGAAAAGTTTTAAATTATAAAAGCACACGTAAGCCAAAAGTCAGGAAAGGAAAAGCACAAGTGAACCAAAATAAAAAGCACGCAGTTTTGTGAAATGGACTCAAATTTTTTGCTTGAAACAAACTGGCCAACGTTTGGACAAGGTGTCGTATCTGGGCACTCGAAAACTTTGCATGAATGGTGTGGTAATATTTCTAGTTTCGTCCTGGAGCTTTCAAATCATGTGAAACTTCTAGAAGAAAGAGAAAAGGAGAAAGACATTGAAATAAATAAACTGAAATCTGAATTGTCAGCAGCAAATAAAACAGCAAACTCATCCAACAACAGTAGCAAGTGGATTCAAATGGTAAAACAAGGAACAAAAAATGCTAAAAAACCAGCGGATCAGATAGCTGTAGAAAATGCAACCATTAGCGAAATGAATGAAAGAAATAGAAGGAAAAAAAATGTGATTATTTATGGTGTGCCAGAATCAAAGAAAGAGATTTTAGCAGACAAGAAAGCAGAAGATGAAGCAAAAATCAATGAAATTCTATCCACTATTGGAAAAAGTGATATCAAGCCAGCGTATTCAAGACGTTTGAGATCTAAAGACCAAAGTAAACCAGGACCAATTCTAGTTGAACTCAAAGAAGAAGCAAACAGAAATCCACTACTACTAGCAGCGAAAAAGTTGAGAGATTCAAATATTTTCAAATCTGTTTATCTTAGTCCAGATTTGACTGAAACCGAAAGAGCTTTAGACTATGAATTGAGAAAACAAAGAAATGAAGCAAATAATGGTCTTTCACAAGACTCGCCCTTTCGATATGGCATCCGTGGAAATCAGATCGTCAAATTCAAGAAGCAATAATCGTTCATCAGAAGCGCCATCACGTGTAGATAGTCTCGAATCTTTAAAATGTATGTATTTAAATGCTACTTCTTTGGACAATAAACTAGATGAATTCAGTGTTGTTATTGAAACATATAGCCCACAAATTGTAGCAGTTAGTGAGACTTGGTTCAAGAGCATCTCAATTACGAACGTTAAAGGATACAATTTGTACAGAAAGGACAGAAGTGATGGACGCAGAGGCGGTGGTGTATGTCTCTACATTGATGAAAAAATCGACTCATTTGAATTAAATGATGCAGGTTTTAATTTAAGTAAAATAGAACAAATTTGGGTAGTAGTTAATTTTAACTGTGAAAAATATTTAGTTGGCTGTCTTTATAGGCCAAACGATTTTGTTGATATGAACGATTTCGATCTAGTCTTCAAACAAGCTAAAGACTATGTGGACGAGAGAGGTTATAAGGATCTTCTAATAATGGGTGACTTTAACTTTCCATCAATCATCTGGTCAAATGGCTGTGTGTCAGAAATCTTAAACGAAAATGGACTCGAACATAAATTCAGAGAGACACTAAGCGATACTTTTCTATATCAGCATGTAAATATCCCAACTTTTCAAATGTCAAACGAAAAAGCTGTCAACACTTTGGATTTGATTTTCACGACTCATTCTGGCAGTGTGTATGCAATCGATACAAAATTTGTTCTTGGCAACATTAATAAAGGACATCTGGTTATCTTTTTCAATTTTGTTCTCAAAAACAAGGTTAGTAAGGAATCATATACCTGTAAAAAATTTATTTATAATAAATCTGACTTTGGAAAAATTTCTCATTTTCTATCAAATATTGATTGGGTGCACCTATTTGAGAATTTAAATATTCAGGAAATGTACAATGAGTTAATTTTCTATGTCAGCGAAGCTAGTAATCGATTCATTCCAGTGACGGATGGCTCTAAAAAGAAAAGTATCTCAAAACCTTGGATAAAAAATGAACTCAAGGTCTTAATTAGAGATAAAAAGAATCTTAGATATAGGAACTGTGCATCTAAATGGAAGGATATGAATCTATATAGTGATTACAAGCGTATCTGTAAATTAGTCTCATCAGAAATAAAAAGAGCCAGACTAACTTATGAGCAGAATTTAGTTGAAAAAGCTAAGAAGAATCCAAAAATATTGTACAAATACCTAAATGATCAACAAGTTATCAAAGAATCTATCAAAGCATTAAAAAAGTCAAACAATGAATTAACGCAAGAACCGAAAGAGATATCAAATCTTCTTAATAAATGTTTTCAAGATGTTTTTGTTATTGAACAAGATGGTGAGCTTCCTCCTTTTGAAGTTGAATTTAATGAAAACTGGTCAGAATATATTGACATTGAGCCAAATGACATTAGTTATGAAATGGTTTTCAAAAAATTACAAGACCTGAATCAAAATAAATCATGTGGTGTAGACAAGCTTCATTCGTTATTGCTAAAAAACTGTGCAGAAGCCTTTACTGTTCCTTTAACTTTGATTTTCAGAGAATCATTATCGAATAGTCAGCTTCCAATTCAATTCAGATCAGCAAATATTACTCCATTGTATAAAAAAGGTGATAAATCAACGGCAAGCAATTATCGTCCTGTGTCTTTAACTTCAATTCCTTGCAAAATTATGGAAAGCATAATAAGAACCAAAATGGAAGACTATCTTTATAAGAATAATATTATATCTAAAGAACAGCATGGATTTGTTAAGAAAAAGTCATGTACATCTAATCTTCTGGAAACGCTAGATTTCATCTCAATGAGTCTAGACAAAAGTATTCCTGTTGATGTGATTCTGCTAGATTTTGCGAAAGCATTTGATACTGTTCCGCACAGACGACTAATAGCTAAATTGAAAGCGTATGGCTTTGATGGTCTGACATTAAAATGGATTGAAGCTTTCTTGAAAAATAGAAGACAACGAGTTATTCAAGGTGAAATTTTGTCTGATTGGGTTGAGATTTTTAGCGGTGTACCACAAGGGTCAGTGATTGGTCCACTATTGTTCGTTTTGTATATCAATGATCTACCTAAAGGAATAGAGAATGTTGTGAAGTTGTATGCAGATGATACTAAAATTTTCTCGCAAACGGTATTAGAAATAAGCGCCACGAAACTACAATCAGATTTAGATTTAATTCTCAAGTGGACTCAAGATTGGCTACTTCTCTTCAACACATCAAAATGTGTGGTTATGCATTATGGTCATAAAAACAAAAAATTTCCTTATTTTATTAATGGTAAGCTATTAGCAACGTCAGAAACCGAAAGAGATCTTGGAGTTATTTTCAATACAAATCTTAAATGGAAAAATCAAGTGATAGAGGCTACAAACAAAGCAAATCAAATGTTAGGTCGCATCAGGAAGTCATTCGCTCGTTTTGATTGTAAGTTATTAAGATCTTTGTATTTAACTTTTGTTCGTCCTCTTTTGGAATTTGCGGTGCCTGTATGGTCTCCAATTCTTAAGTCTGACTGTGAGAATGTTGAAAGGATTCAACGCAGAGCTACGAAATTTGTTTCGTCAATTAGAAACAAACCGTATGAAAGCAGATTGAAGGCTTTGAACATTCCAAATCTGGTGGAAAGAAGAAAAAGAGGTGATCTAATTCAATTATACAAGTTCATGCATGGAATAGAATCGGTTGAAAAAAGCAACAATTTTAATGTCACAAAAAACCAAGGAAGAGGTCACTGCCTCAAATATCACAAAGAAATATCGAGGCTCCAACATAGAGATAACTTTTTTTTCAACAGAACCGCTAACATATGGAACTCGCTGCCAAATGAATTAGTTGAAGCCCCCAATGTTAACAGCTTTAAAGCAGGCATTGATTGCTGGATGAGCAGCAATCAATCACATCAGCTGTCTTAGTGTGCCTTATCAGCACACTCGCTGGCTAGCCAGCTACAGTCAAAACTACTACTACTACTAAATAAGCTAAATAAATGAAAATTAAGAATATATAAAATTGGAAAAGATTGTTACATGTGGCTCATGTTTAAATAGTTCAAGTTTCAGGAAAAAAAGAAGAAATAGTAAGGTAGCAATTAGACAATGGAGTTGGGTATTCAATATATCTTGATTCGAAACCTTCTTTGTATTCCTTCACCAGTCTTACAACCAATGGAATAGAATGACTCAGTCCTGTCCCAACATATCTCTCACTCAATTCAAAAAGCCGATTCGAGACTGTTAGTAATTTTAGTTTATTAAAAGCCTAATGATGCACGATGTTGGAGGGAGTATCATATTTGGAAGATGCTACATATAAGTAAAATATCTTTCCGTAGCATTGTCTTACGACAGATAACTATCTGAAAAAAAAATTTTCTACAGGTAGATAAAATATGTGTAAAAATTTATAAAAGGCTAGAAAAAGATAATTAAGTGTGAAAATTTTATTTAAAATAAAAAAAAACAAAGAAAAGAATACAAGATTTAATTAGATTTTTTACAACCCTTGACCAAGATTTCTATAATTGGATATAATCCTTAACACAAGATCTATGAAAAGAAAAGTTACAAGTACTACAATTAAGAGGATTTTCTTCTAACAAATTTTGACATAATTTGCAAGTATTCAACTCTTCATTATGTGCTTGATCAACAACTACATCATCAAGCTTAGCTTTCTTCCTTTGTTTTGATTCGTTCTCTTTTAGTTTTCTCTTTCTTTGTGCTTTTGTTGGAGCTCCTCTTTTTGGAGCACTTTTACCTAGACTTCTTCCATTCAAACTTATTTTGACGAAACAACCTGGCTGTGGATCTGTTGGATAAAATTCAAGCACATTTGCATAAATCAAAATTTCTTGACAAAGTATTGGTCATGATTTCATGTAAAGTTAGCAAAAATTTAAAATTGTATTACTATTAAATTATAGTGTTTCAATTTTTGTATTTTAAAAAAACTAAGTTAACAAATTTTCTTTTTTTTTCATGAACTTTATTTTTCAAATATGTTATTTCAAGTAAGGGGTTGAAAGGATAGACTTAATTCCATTCAAAACTATATTTTAGATAAAATAAATAAAAAAAAAATTCATTTTGTATTTTGAGACTTAGAATTGCCGAAGCATCCTCTATTAGATTACGAAACCGAAATATTACCCGCGATTGATTTCGAGGAAATTCAAAAATTCAAAAAAAACTTGAAATGTTTAGATTTACAAACCAATGATTAAGATTATAAAAATAGTCCAATTTTATCCATTACGTACTAAACCTCAATCGGTAGTGCTCTAATTGTCCATTATAGTGACACTGAATCTACATGCAGTCAATCAGAAAATAAAGAATGTTTTGATAACGAATATTATGATGAAGATGAATTGGTTTTGTGAAATTCAGTACAAAAAGATATGAAGAACAGAAAAAAATGTAAAAAAAATTTGCAGAGATTTTGCACATCAGTTGCAGACTTTTACAGTTGATGCAACTTTGAATGTTGCACAATGCTGCATTCACAGAATTAATTTTAAACTTTTAGAAAAAAAGTTACTTAATTTTTTTACTTTTTGTTCTGTTCTTTTGTACTAAACTTTACAAAACCGATGAATTAGATACATTACAGATGAGGCAGAAAAGTCTGAGCCTACAAAGTCAAATTTGAACAACGAAGAATCCATTTCTGTTTTATACAGCAAGAAAAGCCAAAAATAATTTTTAAAAAATTTTGATATGTACAGGAAAAAAATTTAAAAATCACATTGGTAGTACATAGGAAGCGTTCGGTATATATTTTAATGTAAGTCAAAAGAATACACTGATGAAAGTAATAAAATTGATAGAAATTGATAATAAATAAATCAATAAATTTATGGATTTTTTTCTAAGTTAAAATTTTCTATTGAATATTTCGATAAAAAAAATTGCATTTCTTCTATATAACATTTATTCAATGGATCCATATGATTCCTTTATTTTACAGACTTATTCTAATCAACCTTGAATTTTGATTTATTTACCTTTTTTAAAACTATAATTTATCTTCCACTAGAAAAAAAACCATAGTTTATCAAGTAATAATGAGCTCAGTTTTCTAAAAAAATTGCCATTTTGTAAATGAACGCTGAAACTTTTGCGTTTGCTGGTTAAATGGACCGATTTGCATTCAATTTTTTTTCAAAATATATTTTATCGCTGGATTGTTGCGATACAACAATGTGATAAACAAAAAAATTTGCGTTAATAAGTTGAAGTTTGTTAAAAAAAAACCATGTTTGTTAATAAGTTTTGTATGTGCGTTAAAAAAAATGTGCGCCCATATAAAAAATCCTCCCATGATAATCCTAAATCCTTAGCTTTTCTTGGTTTCGGCGCAAAAATTGAAGATTTTTTTCAATTTTTCAATTTTTATCCACGAACATACCAAAAATTATTTTTGAGATACGAACATCGTCAGCTATAAAAATGAGCCATCAACTTTCGGTTGATATAAATCCAAATCCAGGTTTCCCCCCGCGTAAATTGTAGTATTTAAATTTTGTATTTTTTAAAGCTTTTTAGTTATTGAGGCTTGTTAGATAAAATTTTAAAAATTTTGATCAAAATAAAATATTTTATTTTTAAATTTTAAATAAATCCGTGATAGTATAGTGGTGAGTATCCCCGCCTGTCACGCGGGAGACCGGGGTTCAATTCCCCGTCACGGAGTTTTTTTATTCTTAAAAAGAATAATTTTTTTCTTGATAATTTAAAAATTTAGCCTCTCCAAATTTAAAAATTTTTATTAAATTTTATTGTATTTTAACTTTTTCAAAATATTAAATCTTTCATTGCGAAATTGAATATTTTATCAATTAAATAGTCACTTCTAAAATTTATGCTTTTTTTTACAGCCAAAATTTTCATTCTATTTAAAAGAAGCTTAATCTATCAAGTAAGAATGAGCTCTGTTTTCTGAAATTTTTTTGATCTGAAAAAATTTAAGTGCAATATTTTGTTTTTATTATATTTATATAAATTTAATTCTTTAGATGCAAGCGTTAGTGGTGTAGCGGTTATCATTGTTGCCTTCCAAGCAGCAGATCCGGGTTCGACTCCCGGCTGACGCAATTTTTTTTTAAATAAAAACTAAATTTAAATTAAATAAAGAAAATTAAATTATTATTTGAAAAATGGAAGAAAGCGTAGATTGATGGAAAACTTATTATGAAGCATGTTTTATTTGCTGAATGAACATGCTGTAAAATTTTGCCTAGCAAAACAATAACTGACTATTGTATTTAGTACAACTTTTATTACTATTACTTAAGTAAATTATAAATTATTAAATTAAATATTCTTTACTTTTTTTATTTTGAAAGAAATTTTTTATGTTATGAACCATATTTAATTCGGTAAGTAAAAAATCACTGTGTTCATAGTCAAATAAAAATTTTCGTCCCACTTTAAAATATTTTTAAAATTCAAATAGTTCTAATTTAAACTTACGGACAGAAAAGGGTTTGATTATAAACCGGAATTTTGCTTAATGAATTTGAAAATTTTAATTGATATCATAATTGAAATTTAATATTTGAGGATCTTTTTTTAGAAAAAATTGATTGAAATTTGTTTATTTCTTTATTAATTTAAGATTATTTAAAAAAAAATTATATAAAAACTAATTTTGTGACCAACTTAACATAAAATCAAATATCATAGAACTTATTTTTTCATTAACGTATTTTGATTAAATTCGCATTTCCACTCGCCAATAATTCTGTAAAAAAGTTTGTCTTAGAATATAATCCGTGATAGTATAGTGGTGAGTATCCCCGCCTGTCACGCGGGAGACCGGGGTTCAATTCCCCGTCACGGAGTTTTTTTTTATTATATTTCAACTAAAAAAAATTATATTAAATGTATCATCAGCTCGTTTTATCAGCAAGTTTTATATAATTAAAATTAACTGAATAGCAATTCTAATTAGATTCTACTTTATTTCATCTTTTAAAAAAATCATTTTGTAACATGAATAAATTGGAATTACGAAAAATTAATATACAGTCTTCTCTCTTTAATCCGAGCATAAATCGCCCGGGAAAAACTTATTCGGATTAAAATATTCGAATTATAAAATAAAGCTTATTATACAAAAATAATTTATTTAAATTTACTAAATTAAGTTTTATAATTGGAATACAAAAATTAACGAATAAAAATCAATTTAATTAATCAAATTTTTTTAGAAAAATAATTATCAAGAGTTGATTGTTGAAGGCTTAAAGCCTTAACATCATTTAATCGTGTTTTAAAATAAGCTATTGAATCAACATCTGTATTGTTCATTAAACCAGATTGTTCCATATTTTTCATTTTTTAATATGGAGAAAATAGACAAAGAAGAACAATTAAATAAATATTTCAAACACTCATAAATGTTTCATTCATATAAATTTTTTTTATTCTTACATGAATATACGAATTAATTTTTATTTTTTTATGTAATTTTCCAATTTAAACCCCGAGACTTTTGTCCGAATGTCGAATTTAACCGAACAAAAAATTCGAATTAATAAATGTATTTAGCATGTAAAGGTATTGTAAAGAGCTCCGAGACGCACATTTATGTCCGAATATCAAATGCTTCGGATAAAAGTGTACTCGGTTTAAAGAGAGATGACTGTATAGCTAAAATGAAATATTAAGAATGGTATGGAATCTTAATCAATCAGATTTACAAAAAAGATAGAGATAAAATTTTCAAATTATTTTTAATAAGCTATTTTTTCAAATTTAAATTTTTTGTTGATGAAAAAAAACATTTCATGTCAAGCCAATATATTCAAATTCTTAAGATCAAATTAGCAAGAATCTCAAAAAAAAACAAAAATTAATAAGAAGCGTCAGTGGTGTAGCGGTTATCATTGTTGCCTTCCAAGCAGCAGATCCGGGTTCGACTCCCGGCTGACGCAATTTTTTTTCTTAAAAAAAATAAATTTCTTTTATCTTGATAGTGTTTATTTTTCATTATCTGTAAAGAACCATGAAAGCAAATTTTAAAAAATTCAGGTAATATTTCTTTTGATTTAAGCAAGTTTTTAAATAATCAGATATACAATCACTGAAGTATTGATGAAGTTTAAATATAGTTATAGATTCTTATGCCCATTATTTATTAAATTTATGCCGAGAACTTTAGTCCGTGTGGTCAATACGTCATTAGGTACGAAGATGCAAAAAAAATTAAATTTTAATACAATTCTTCTAAATAGATGAAAATAATTTTAAATTTATTTTTATTTTGAATTTATAAAAAATAATATTTTATAATATTTTTAATTTTTACAAAATCTTTACAAAACTGTGAAAATTTGATAAAAATAATTTGCCTTTTCTGTACTAAAAACATTAAAATTTTGTGTTAAACGCAGTTAAGAGTATTTTTAAGTAAAAATTATTTGCAGGTTAAAAGTACCAATTTCCATTGAATTTTTTTTTCAAAATATTTATTATCTAAATTATTTTTTTGTCTATTAACTAAACAAGAGTTCGAGTTAACCTTGTTTCGCTAAAGACTTAAGAAAAAAAACAAAAAATTATAAGAAGCGTCAGTGGTGTAGCGGTTATCATTGTTGCCTTCCAAGCAGCAGATCCGGGTTCGACTCCCGGCTGACGCAATTTTTTTTTTGAAAAATTGGACAAAATTTTTATATTATTAATTCTTACATATCTGAATCCTACATATTGTAGGATTGATAAAAATATGGATTTAAAAATTAAAAAGCTTCAAAAAATGTCATTATTTGAAAAAACTACCACAAGTTACTCTTAAACTTTCAAATAATGAAGATACTTAATATAATTTAATTCAAAATAAAATTGTAAAAAATAATGAATTTTAATTTCTGTTTTGAGTTAAAAAACATTAAAACCAAAGTTTAGGAAAAAAAAAATTATATTTTAATCAAAAATTCACTTAATTATTACATTGTGAATTTCGGATCAAAGAACACCATCAAAAATTTAAAATTGATATAAACATTTTTGAAAAAACTCGTTCTGCAAAAAATATTTAATGGCATTGTGATTGGAAAAAAAAAAGTCCTTAATTTGATTAACTTTATTTTAATCCTTAAATTCGTCAAAATGTATTAGGTGACACAAGCCCAGATTGAGTCTCTGTGAAAACTTTGCAAGGCATTATATGTATTGTAGCATATAGCTTAATATCTAATTTTATAGTAATTGCAGAGGCGATATTTGGAGGCACAAAGTTGATATCAACTGACAAATTTTGCAGAACAAGTTTTAGACATAAAATAAAGCTAATCCAATTTTAAAATTTTGTATTATTTGTTCCAAAAATCACAATGCAAAATAAAATTTCTCAGAAATAACCCAGAGATAAATTATTTTTAACTTAATATTATCTTTGTAAAGAAATTAATTGATAAAAATGCAAAATTAATTGGCTCAATTGACTTTTAACTTTTCCTGTTTTAGCAATTTAATTTAAACAAAAATTTTCCCACACCGGGAATTGAACCCGGGCCGCCTGCGTGAAAGGCAGGAATCCTAACCACTAGACCATATGGGAGTCTAACAAGAAAACAAATCATTCCGTAATTACCATCTTATAATTGAACTTTCTTATACTAAAAATTGTTTTCATATCACAAAATGGAAAATTTTAAAATTATTTTTGAAAATGTTTTTCAAATTGAATTAATTGAAAGCTCCATTTTTAAGATGACGATTTCATCGATAACAGAGCTGTGAACTTTAAACAATTAAAATCCATTTTTAAAAATTTAATCTTATTTTTCCAAGTTCAAAACTTTTTAAGATTTTTTACTTATCCTCAAAACTTTCTTTACTCCTGTTAGGATTATACTTTCAAGGGGAAAGAAAAAAACAAGTAAAGGAAGAAGAAAGAAAGAAGCGAGAAAAAAGAAGGAAACATAAAACGGACAGATCAGATCTAGTCTTTAGGTTTTGCTTATTCGCATTTAAAATATTAAAATTTGGGCGTAAAATTAATTTATACTGCATTTAAATTATTTAGTTTTAACATTTTTTTTCGCAATTAATAACTTTGATTTAAACTTTTTAATTTTTAAATCAAAATGCGTCCCTGCAGTCTCTTTTAAAGCTCATTATAATTTTTATATCATCAATTCGATAGAGAAATATAAATGGTCAAGTAAATTGGTTTAGAAAACTAAGTTTAAAATTTTATATATTAAATAGTTTTAACACGAATGCTGGAAGATCAAAGATGATCTGGAAGAAAACAGATGAAAGAGATCTGAAAAAAGTGAATTTACATGGACTTAAATTGAAATAATCACCAAAAACATTCAGGATAGAGGAAACGTGCTGTGACTAGATTTTTTAGAAAAATACATTTAAAAAATAAGTTAGAGTCAAAATTTATCAGAATCCGTGATAGTATAGTGGTGAGTATCCCCGCCTGTCACGCGGGAGACCGGGGTTCAATTCCCCGTCACGGAGTTTTTTTTTCTTATATTTTAAGAATTTTTTCAGTTTTATTTTTTAAAAAAAATTAAAAATTTAATAATAAATATTTTCAAAATTTTAATTTTCATTTTAAATTTTGATTTTTTGATTTAAGAATTTTTCCAAAATAATTAATCAATAAGATTTTCAAGATTTATTTTGGATAAGGTGATTGTTTAGATTAATTTTTATTAATGCATTTGGCTAATTATTCAAACCTATTTTTTTGAATCGTCTTAAAGCTATTATATTTTTTAAACAACCGACAAAATATTTTAGTTTACAAGCATCAATAAAAGAAAATCAATTTTTTTCTAAAATTTACTACACACTTAAATTTAAATCACAAAATTATGTAATAAATTAATGATACTTGAATTACAAAATTTTAGTGAATTTTTGACCAGAAAAAAGCTCAAGTTGTCATGGTTTTAATACAATAAATATTATTTTTAGTATTTTAAAGCCTTTTATGTTTAATTGGCTTTATTTGACCATATTTCTAAAAATATTTTTAAAAAAATGACTTCAGTTTTTGAAGAACTTATTTGCTGTGATCTTTGTGAATCCAATCCAGAAAACACTCTTCAGATTCCATGCTTTCATTTATTTTGTAAAAGCTGTTTGGCACAAAATTTGGTCGATTCTACATTAGTTTGTCCAATATGCAAAGGCGAACAGCTCGTTACCAATGGAGACTTAGAAAAGACTTTCAATAAAAGTGTTTTACCTAAATTCTGGTTAAATTGGCACCGAAATTATTTCGATGACTTAAAAACTTCGGAAGAAGAAGTTCCCGATATTGACGGTGTATGCGAAGAATGTACGGCTAAAACTAGTAAAAAGCACAAAGGCAAGGTTCAGCCTGAAAATTGTATCCAAAAAATTAAAGAATGCTTCCACTGTAAAAAAAATCTTTGTGAGTCTTGTCGAAATGAGCACTACAATACACTCAGACAAGAAACATTCAAGTGTTTAGAGGGTTACCAGGAAGGATCAAGAAATTTATCGATAATTTCTGAAAGTTTAAATGAGACAAGGCTTAAAAAAATTGCCGAATATGAAAAGTTAAAAAGTGACATTGTTAATAAAAAAAATGAACTGATCAAAAAAATTGAGGAAGAAGAACAAGAAATCCTTTCAAAATTGGAAAAAGAAATCAAAGAAGATAGAATGTAATATTTTTAAAATGAGATTCGTTTCAACCTTAAATTTTTTTTTTAAAGTAAAATGAATCGTAGTGATCATGATGTTAAAAAATTTAATGCAATCAAAGAAGCCTCAAAAATTATTAGAGAAAAAATAACAAGGTAATTAATAAGATTTATTTTTTATAGATCTAAAAATTTTTAAAAGCGAAAAAGACAGAAAAATTTTAAGCGAAGTTTGCCAAGAGTTTTTAAATGTCCAAAATGAGCTGAAAGGTCTTTTAAATCTTGAATCAAGACGCATTGATCCAAAAAAAGAAAAGGTAATCTAAAATTTAATCCAATTAAATATTTAAAAAATTAATTTGAATGATTTAAATTACTATTATTTAAATAGAAATTGGTTTTTAATGAGAAAACAATCAAAACTGATTTAATGGGAGCTCTTGAATTAAAAAAAGGAAATTTAAAGTTGAGAAGAGCAAGTATTCCAACAAATCATTCAAGCACATTTTGCACTATAATTTAAAAATAAAAAAACTCCGTGACGGGGAATTGAACCCCGGTCTCCCGCGTGACAGGCGGGGATACTCACCACTATACTATCACGGATCTTTTTAATGAAAAAACACGCAAATAATAATAGATTTTATCAAAAAATTGTTTTTTTTTAAACAAAATTTAATTTTTAAATCTTAATTTATTTATTTAAAACCTTAAATCTTTTTATCTAAAAAAATAAAAACTAATAAAAATAACATTTATTTAATTCATTTAAAGAGGAATACAGGATTTGCATTGAAAATTTGCCCCTGTTTTATTTTTGATTAGATCACTCAAATTTTTTTATTTTTATCAATAAAGATACCTTGTTTAAACTGTATTCAGAATATTTTAAATATTTTTTAAATTTTTGTTCCAAAGTTTACCATTTTGGAAAATAAAATATTTTTCATTGACAAATCTAACTTAACAATAAATTCTTTTTTAATATCAATGCTGAATGAAACTAAGGAAAAAAATTTTTACATTACTTTAGTTTTCATATCATTAAAAAAGATGTCTAAGTTTTCAGGGATCAAGTATTTAGTATTTATTTAAGAAAATATGACACTCTGTCCTACATAATGGATCAAGAGACTCAAATAAAATTCAACTACCAACACTCTTGATTCGCCTTTTAGAATTCGGTTAGAGATATTTAGGAGCTGAATAATTCTATTACATTGGTTGTCAGATTGGTGAAAGAATATGGAGAGGATTCCGAATCAAGACATATTGACATACTCTTAATTCAATATTTTTTTAATTTAAATTTTTTTCAATATTTATCTTTTAATTTTATTTTAATATTTTCTTCTCAGTTTTGATTTGTTTTTTATCTGAAAAAGCTTTAGCTCGACACAGCAAAACAGAAAAAATAAATAATTTAATTCAATTTTTAATTAGCTAAAATTATATAATATCTCAAGCTATTCTTTTGTGATTCATTATTTTTGTGCTACACTTTTACTATTCATTCTTTTTTTGTGCTATACTTTTTCGATTCAATAATTTTTATTTCTAAGGAAAAATTAGTAAAATAGAAATCAAACATCTCTTAAAATAGGTAATAAAAATGGTCATATAAAGATATGTTCTAATTTTTGTTTTTTTTAGTTTATCAATTTTTACATAAATATTTTCTAAATCAAGACTTGTCAAAATTGAGGAAAAAAAATCAGAAAAGAAAGACTCAACTAATGACCGACGATTTTTTTTTTGTTTTTGTGCTTGACTTTTACGATTCATTTTTATTGTTTGCTACACTTTTTCGATTCATTTTTATTGTTTGCTTTACTTTTTCGATTCATTTTTATTGTTTGCTACACTTTTGCTATTCATTCTTTTTTTGTGCTATACTTTTTCGATTCAATAATTTATATTTTTAAGAAAAAATTAGTTAAGTTGTGAAGATTTAATTAATCATTATGTTGTACAAGATCAACTCGAAACTGTGTTGGATCGAAAAACTGTTTTTATAAAAAATACTCATTAAAAATTAAACATGTTGCATCAAAAATAGAATATTTATTTTGTATTGTTTTAAAACAAAAATTCTAAACTTTCATATTTTATATTATATATTTATATTGAATAAAGTAAAGAAATAACTATTGAAAAAGATCTTTTTTTAATTTAATTTTAATTGTGTTTTTTTTTGAATGACTCAATTTAAAGAGTTCATTTTTGCATTGTTAAGTTTCTGGAATGACTTTTAAAAATTTTTTTTTTTTCAATTATTCAAAATTTTTTTTTCAAATAAATATTTTTAAAATAATTGTCACAATATCATTAAGTTTCTGTTTGTCTAGAAGTATACTGTGAAATCAATGCATTGAGTGAATGAATTTTTATTCTAATTAAAAAAAAATAAAGCTTTTTTTTAAGAAAAAGGTTGATTATCTTTAAAGTTTAAAAAAAAAATCTAGACTTGTTTAAATGCAGGAAAAAAAACGATAAAATTTCGCTTTGACAATTTCTCTAAAATTAATAATAAAAATATTAACTTTTCTTAAAATTTTGCAGGATTATTTTTAAGTTGTTGTTGTTTATTATTGTTGTTCAAATGATATATTTTTAATTTTTATTGGTTTCTGTATCGAGCCAAAGCTTCTTAGAATAAAATACAAAATTAAAAATAAAGTTAAATAAGATAATTAAAATAAAATAAATAGAAAGTAAAGTTTCTTAAAAGATACTTTATAAAAAATTCTTTAATTTGACCTATTTTGAAGAGAAAATAGAGATATTTATATAGATAAAAGAATCTCTACATTTCTCTAAACTCTCTGTAAAATACTTTTTTGTTCTTTACAGATATCCCAGTCAAATTTTTATTAAAGGTAATTTGTAGAATCTTTAAAAATTTTATAAAAATCTTTTTAATAATAATCTCTTTAAAAAATAGAGATATTCTAGAGTTAAAAACTTCCAACCCAAAGCCAGATTTTCCAAAAAAATTGGTAAATAAAAATGAAATTTTGCTAGTTTTTTAAATAAACTTATGGACAAAAATGTTTTTTCGTAAAATTTTGCTTTTTTCAAAAATTATCCTTAAAATTGATGATAAAATTTTGTAGAAGTAAGTGCTTTATCTATTAATTTTTATTTTTCTTTATCAAAGTCACTGGTTTAGATCTCTTTAGTTTTAACTTTATTCAAATTCAAGATTAAAGCAGACTTGTTTTTAAGCCACAAGTCTTAAGTCAAGTCAAGTCAATGCCTTAAAAATTTTTTAACAAAATTATGAAGAAATTAGATTAAATTTTTATTTTAATTTAATAAAAAAATAAAAATTTTATGTCATTGACTTGACGTAAAAAAAAAAACTTTAAGTCAAGTCATAACTTTGACTTAAAATTTTGTGACTTAAAAACAAGTTTGGATTAAAGCCATGCAGAAAAATAAACTTTTTTTACTCCAATTGCCTAATTGAATCTATGTGAGTATATTTGGTCAGGATCCGAATAATTTTTTCTTTTATTAGCTATTCAAACAAATTTAAAGGAAAATCCTAGGTGTGAAGCTTTCTTTTTGGGGAATTGGTGTATTAGATGAGAAGAGATGATCTAAACATAGCAAATAAACTAAAAAAAATTATTTATTCATTAATTTATTTTAACAAAATTGAGCTTCATAAACTTTAATAATGAAACAAAATATGTTTTACTAAATTCAACAAATAAAAAATTAAATATTTTTTATCACTTAACTAAATTTTAGAGGATCTTGTGATTTTTACTTGATTTTGAGCTTCAAAAAAATTGAATTTTCAAAGACTTAGTAATAATAAAGATGAAAATCATGATCACCAAAGCTGCTATAAAGCTATATATTCAGATTAAAATGATATTGTTCTTTTTATTTATAACTAAAAGAAAATAATTAGCAATTTCAATAAAGACTTATTTAATTTTTTTGATCAAGACTAACCAATTCTTAAAAATTGTAAGCAGATGATATTGGCAAAATGGTTTTTTATATCTCCAGAAATTAATTAGCAAGAATTTTGTTCTGATACTAGTTAAATTACTAGTTTTGACGTGTAAACAGTACATTAATTTATTTTAAAATTAAAAGATCTGAAAATTAAAAAATAAACAAAAAACTAAGCATTTTCAAGAAAACTTTAAAAAAATTAAGAATATTAAAAAGAAGATTTGCTTAAGAGTAACAAGTCTTAATTAAACTCAAAAACCGAAATTGGACTTTAATTTTAGTAACTATAACTTAAACTAGGCCGTCAAAATAATTAAGTGGAACGGTAAAATGAGCATTGATCAGTCATGATCACGGACACATAAATTTTTTACGGTTCCAGCAATTTATTATGGAGGTCTAGTTTAAGACAAAACTAATAAAATTGAAGTCCAAGTCCTAACTAAAAAAAAAAATAAACTCGCACATGGATTTGACTTATGAAATTTTAGCAATTGTGAAATAAATAATAGAATTTTCCTCATTATATTAATTAAAATTTGAAAGTAATTAGGTTATTTTTTTTTTAAAGCTTTAATAAGCTAGAATGTAAGAGCATGGATTATGTATCTTAATTTTGAACTTATGACCTTATAAAAACACGCATGATGATTTAATTATTTTCTTCTAAACAGTAGATCTTACTGTATCTTGAAATATAGGAAAATAATTAAGTGAACTGTGGTACCTATCAATAAAAAAAGAAACCGCTAGCAATCCAAAGCAAGCGGTTTCTTTATTCAATAAAAACTTTAAAAATACCGTCAACTTTTTGATGAACGGTCATTAGTCAGGACAAAAATTTTTAATTTTTTTGCCATTTTAAGACGGTTTTTTTTTTACACGGAAATTTTTTTAAAAATTTTCTCAAAAGGTATTCAGGAATGACCTATATTTCTTTCTTCTGATAATATTTCTTTTTACCAGCAAAATTAATTTTTACCTGAAAATTGATTCATTCAGGCTGGGAAGGTCAGTCATGGACCATCAGCTCTTTAATTTACAAAACTTGAATAAGTTCATAGAAAAAAAATTAATAAATAAATTAAATAGAATAAATAAAAAAATACAGTCTAAATTGAATTTATTCATTTATATTCTAATCATTTTTTGTTAATGCTAATTATTTTTTCAACAGCATTTTTTCCAACAAATTTTAAACAGAACTCTTAATATAAACAGAAGACTTAACAATTGCTCATCAATGAAATATTCATGAAAAAAAGTTATTAAGATATATTATTTGGATTCTTTGTTTTACTTTGCCACTCCGAAAATGAATCTAGATGAATTGACAGAACAACAGTCCAAAAATTATTGTTACAAAATTCTCAATAATAAAACTTAAACCAAATTAAAAAATATGGAAAAAAAGACGTTTTTAAAATTTGTCTATTTTCTGAAATATCTCAAAATTTTCTTTAATAAGTTATTCACTCAAAATTTTTTTAAAGAATCTGTAAAGAAACTTCAAAAAATCCCTACGAATTTTTTTGATTAAGTAAAGAGATTAAGCATTTTACAAAAATTAAAGAGAAAAGGAAAAGATTTTTTATACATAGAATTTTTTTTATCTCTAAGATATCTCTATTTTTTTCTACAAAATTTTAAAAGAGATTTTAGAAGAATATTTAAAGAAACTATATAAAATATTTAGAAATTTTTTGACTGGGATATCTTTTAAAAAACAAAAATAAGTATCTTACAGTGAATTTAGAGAAAATATAGAAACAATTATTGGAATCTAAACCAAAAATGCTCACAAAGATTCATTAAAGCAAATGGAGTAAAAAAATTTCTTTTCCTTCAATGTCTTAATCTTGAATTTGAATACAGTTAAAAGTAAGGAGATCGAAACCGAAAAATTTGATAAAGAATCATAGAGTTTAATAGAAAAAGTATTTATTTTTTCACAAGATTTTATCTTGAATTTAAAGGATCATTTTTGAAAAATTCAAATATAGCATAATTTTACAAAAAAGCATCTAAGTCCAATGAAAGAAATAAATGTCTAAAAAAAATGATTTTTTAAAGTTAATTAATTTATTTATAATCTTAATTGATCAATTTCTTTCAAAAAAATTCAACAAACATAAAAAAGCCTTATGTCTAAGTTGTAATATTTAATTTAATTTAATTTAATTTATTCAAAAAAATTACGCCAGGTTTGGCGATGTTTTACATATAAATATAATAAATATAAAGAAATAGTTTAATTCACAAAAGTTAAGTTTTTTTTTAGTAATATATTTTGAAGAAAAAATAAAATTTAAAATCTTAGTTTAGTCTTGACTTTTGACAAACTTTCATTTTTATTTTCAGGAATTCTTGCCATAGTTGAAGGTTAATTTGTAGGTCTAAGATTTCCGTAAAAAATTTTATAAAATTTTTCAGTGTTCAATTCGCTTAATTAGTTTTTTTTGAAAAGTTAAAAATTACTTATAGCACGTCTTAAATAAATCAAAATACATAAACAGAAAACAGAAAACAATACAGAAAACAAAAAAAAATTATCATTTGCTCAACTAATCTTTCCGGATAAAATATTTCGTTCAAAAATAATCCTTAAAAAATTTTTAAGAAAAGTTAATATTTTTCATTATGATTTCACAGGATACTTCTAGACAAACAGAAACTTAATGATATTGAGACAATTATTTTAAAAAAATTTATTTGAAAAAAAATTTTGAATAATTGAAAAAAAAAAAATTTTTAAAAGTCATTTCAGAAACTTAACAATGCAAAAATGAACTCTTTAAATTGAGTCATTCAAAAAAAAACACAATTAAAATTAAATTAAAAAAAAAGATCTTTTTCAATAGCCCAAAGCCAGATTTTCCAAAAAAATTGGTAAATAAAAATGAAATTTTGATAGTTTTTTAAATAAACTTATGGACAAAAATGTTTTTTCGTAAAATTTTGCTTTTTTCAAAAATTATCCTTAAAATTGATGATAAAATTTTGTAGAAGTAAGTGCTTTATCTATTAATTTTTATTTTTCTTTATCAAAGTCACTGGTTTAGATCTCTTTAGTTTTAACTTTATTCAAATTCAAGATTAAAGCAGACTTGTTTTTAAGCCACAAGTCTTAAGTCAAGTCAAGTCAATGCCTTAAAAATTTTTTACTAAAATTATGAAGAAATTAGATTAAATTTTTATTTTAATTTAATAAAAAAATAAAAATTTTATGTCATTGACTTGACGTAAAAAAAAAAACTTTAAGTCAAGTCATAACTTTGACTTAAAATTTTGTGACTTAAAAACAAGTTTGGATTAAAGCCATGCAGAAAAATAAACTTTTTTTACTCCAATTGCCTAATTGAATCTATGTGAGTATATTTGGTCAGGATCCGAATAATTTTTTCTTTTATTAGCTATTCAAACAAATTTAAAGGAAAATCCTAGGTGTGAAGCTTTCTTTTTGGGGAATTGGTGTATTAGATGAGAAGAGATGATCTAAACATAGCAAATAAACTAAAAAAAATTATTTATTCATTAATTTATTTTAACAAAATTGAGCTTCATAAACTTTAATAATGAAACAAAATATGTTTTACTAAATTCAACAAATAAAAAATTAAATATTTTTTATCACTTAACTAAATTTTAGAGGATCTTGTGATTTTTACTTGATTTTGAGCTTCAAAAAAATTGAATTTTCAAAGACTTAGTAATAATAAAGATGAAAATCATGATCACCAAAGCTGCTATAAAGCTATATATTCAGATTAAAATGATATTGTTCTTTTTATTTATAACTAAAAGAAAAATAATTAGCAATTTCAATAAAGACTTATTTAATTTTTTTGATCAAGACTAACCAATTCTTAAAAATTGTAAGCAGATGATATTGGCAAAATGGTTTTTTATATCTCCAGAAATTAATTAGCAAGAATTTTGTTCTGATACTAGTTAAATTACTAGTTTTGACGTGTAAACAGTACATTAATTTATTTTAAAATTAAAAGATCTGAAAATTAAAAAATAAACAAAAAACTAAGCATTTTCAAGAAAACTTTAAAAAAATTAAGAATATTAAAAAGAAGATTTGCTTAAGAGTAACAAGTCTTAATTAAACTCAAAAACCGAAATTGGACTTTAATTTTAGTAACTATAACTTAAACTAGGCCGTCAAAATAATTAAGTGGAACGGTAAAATGAGCATTGATCAGTCATGATCACGGACACATAAATTTTTTACGGTTCCAGCAATTTATTATGGAGGTCTAGTTTAAGACAAAACTAATAAAATTGAAGTCCAAGTCCTAACTAAAAAAAAAAAATAAACTCGCACATGGATTTGACTTATGAAATTTTAGCAATTGTGAAATAAATAATAGAATTTTCCTCATTATATTAATTAAAATTTGAAAGTAATTAGGTTATTTTTTTTTTAAAGCTTTAATAAGCTAGAATGTAAGAGCATGGATTATGTATCTTAATTTTGAACTTATGACCTTATAAAAACACGCATGATGATTTAATTATTTTCTTCTAAACAGTAGATCTTACTGTATCTTGAAATATAGGAAAATAATTAAGTGAACTGTGGTACCTATCAATAAAAAAAGAAACCGCTAGCAATCCAAAGCAAGCGGTTTCTTTATTCAATAAAAACTTTAAAAATACCGTCAAATTTTTGATGAACGGTCATTAGTCAGGACAAAAATTTTTAATTTTTTTGCCATTTTAAGACGGTTTTTTTTTACACGGAAATTTTTTTAAAAATTTTCTCAAAAGGTATTCAGGAATGACCTATATTTCTTTCTTCTGATAATATTTCTTTTTACCAGCAAAATTAATTTTTACCTGAAAATTGATTCATTCAGGCTGGGAAGGTCAGTCATGGACCATCAGCTCTTTAATTTACAAAACTTGAATAAGTTCATAGAAAAAAAATTAATAAATAAATTAAATAGAATAAATAAAAAAATACAGTCTAAATTGAATTTATTCATTTATATTCTAATCATTTTTTGTTAATGCTAATTATTTTTTCAACAGCATTTTTTCCAACAAATTTTAAACAGAACTCTTAATATAAACAGAAGACTTAACAATTGCTCATCAATGAAATATTCATGAAAAAAAGTTATTAAGATATATTATTTGGATTCTTTGTTTTACTTTGCCACTCCGAAAATGAATCTAGATGAATTGACAGAACAACAGTCCAAAAATTATTGTTACAAAATTCTCAATAATAAAACTTAAACCAAATTAAAAAATATGGAAAAAAAGACGTTTTTAAAATTTGTCTATTTTCTGAAATATCTCAAAATTTTCTTTAATAAGTTATTCACTCAAAATTTTTTTAAAGAATCTGTAAAGAAACTTCAAAAAATCCCTACGAATTTTTTTGATTAAGTAAAGAGATTAAGCATTTTACAAAAATTAAAGAGAAAAGGAAAAGATTTTTTATTCATAGAATTTTTTTTATCTCTAAGATATCTCTATTTTTTTCTACAAAATTTTAAAAGAGATTTTAGAAGAATATTTAAAGAAACTATATAAAATATTTAGAAATTTTTTGACTGGGATATCTTTTAAAAAACAAAAATAAGTATCTTACAGTGAATTTAGAGAAAATATAGAAACAATTATTGGAATCTAAACCAAAAATGCTCACAAAGATTCATTAAAGCAAATGGAGTAAAAAAATTTCTTTTCCTTCAATGTCTTAATCTTGAATTTGAATACAGTTAAAAGTAAGGAGATCGAAACCGAAAAATTTGATAAAGAATCATAGAGATTAATAGAAAAAGTATTTATTTTTTCACAAGATTTTATCTTGAATTTAAAGGATCATTTTTGAAAAATTCAAATATAGCATAATTTTACAAAAAAGCATCTAAGTCCAATGAAAGAAATAAATGTCTAAAAAAAATGATTTTTTAAAGTTAATTAATTTATTTATAATCTTAATTGATCAATTTCTTTCAAAAAAATTCAACAAACATAAAAAAGCCTTATGTCTAAGTTGTAATATTTAATTTAATTTAATTTAATTTATTCAAAAAAATTACGCCAGGTTTGGCGATGTTTTACATATAAATATAATAAATATAAAGAAATAGTTTAATTCACAAAAGTTAAGTTTTTTTTTAGTAATATATTTTGAAGAAAAAATAAAATTTAAAATCTTAGTTTAGTCTTGACTTTTGACAAACTTTCATTTTTATTTTCAGGAATTCTTGCCATAGTTGAAGGTTAATTTGTAGGTCTAAGATTTCCGTAAAAAATTTTATAAAATTTTTCAGTGTTCAATTCGCTTAATTAGTTTTTTTTGAAAAGTTAAAAATTACTTATAGCACGTCTTAAATAAATCAAAATACATAAACAGAAAACAGAAAACAATACAGAAAACAAAAAAAAATTATCATTTGCTCAACTAATCTTTCCGGATAAAATATTTCGTTCAAAAATAATCCTTAAAAAATTTTTAAGAAAAGTTAATATTTTTCATTATGATTTCACAGGATACTTCTAGACAAACAGAAACTTAATGATATTGAGACAATTATTTTAAAAAAATTTATTTGAAAAAAAATTTTGAATAATTGAAAAAAAAAAAATTTTTAAAAGTCATTTCAGAAACTTAACAATGCAAAAATGAACTCTTTAAATTGAGTCATTCAAAAAAAAACACAATTAAAATTAAATTAAAAAAAAAGATCTTTTTCAATAGCTATTTCTTTACTTTATTCAATATAAATATATAATATAAAATATGAAAGTTTAGAATTTTTGTTTTAAAACAATACAAAATAAATATTCTATTTTTGATGCAACATGTTTAATTTTTAATGAGTATTTTTTATAAAAACAGTTTTTCGATCCAACACAGTTTCGAGTTGATCTTGTACAACATAATGATTAATTAAATCTTCACAACTTAACTAATTTTTTCTTAAAAATATAAATTATTGAATCGAAAAAGTATAGCACAAAAAAAGAATGAATAGCAAAAGTGTAGCAAACAATAAAAATGAATCGAAAAAGTAAAGCAAACAATAAAAATGAATCGAAAAAGTGTAGCAAACAATAAAAATGAATCGTAAAAGTCAAGCACAAAAACAAAAAAAAAATCGTCGGTCATTAGTTGAGTCTTTCTTTTCTGATTTTTTTTCCTCAATTTTGACAAGTCTTGATTTAGAAAATATTTATGTAAAAATTGATAAACTAAAAAAAACAAAAATTAGAACATATCTTTATATGACCATTTTTATTACCTATTTTAAGAGATGTTTGATTTCTATTTTACTAATTTTTCCTTAGAAATAAAAATTATTGAATCGAAAAAGTATAGCACAAAAAAAGAATGAATAGTAAAAGTGTAGCACAAAAATAATGAATCACAAAAGAATAGCTTGAGATATTATATAATTTTAGCTAATTAAAAATTGAATTAAATTATTTATTTTTTCTGTTTTGCTGTGTCGAGCTAAAGCTTTTTCAGATAAAAAACAAATCAAAACTGAGAAGAAAATATTAAAATAAAATTAAAAGATAAATATTGAAAAAAATTTAAATTAAAAAAATATTGAATTAAGAGTATGTCAATATGTCTTGATTCGGAATCCTCTCCATATTCTTTCACCAATCTGACAACCAATGTAATAGAATTATTCAGCTCCTAAATATCTCTAACCGAATTCTAAAAGGCGAATCAAGAGTGTTGGTAGTTGAATTTTATTTGAGTCTCTTGATCCATTATGTAGGACAGAGTGTCATATTTTCTTAAATAAATACTAAATACTTGATCCCTGAAAACTTAGACATCTTTTTTAATGATATGAAAACTAAAGTAATGTAAAAATTTTTTTCCTTAGTTTCATTCAGCATTGATATTAAAAAAGAATTTATTGTTAAGTTAGATTTGTCAATGAAAAATATTTTATTTTCCAAAATGGTAAACTTTGGAACAAAAATTTAAAAAATATTTAAAATATTCTGAATACAGTTTAAACAAGGTATCTTTATTGATAAAAATAAAAAAATTTGAGTGATCTAATCAAAAATAAAACAGGGGCAAATTTTCAATGCAAATCCTGTATTCCTCTTTCGTTAAAAAATTATTGTTGAATAAAACTATAAAAATATTTATTTTTTTAGTATTCGATTTGAAAATTTTGGAATTCATTTCATAAGAACTTATAAACTCCATTGTGTAAATGCTACCTAACAATTTCTTCATTTTTTCCTTTACTATCAAATATTTAAACATGTCTTACCTCTAGCTATTTCAACATATCGTTCTATTTATTACTTTGACTTATTTATGGGTCATTAAAATCGATTACACAATTTTTTAATAGAATACCACAATTATTAAATAAATGTGCACAATTTTTAAAATAATCAAAAAAATAAAGATAAACACTTAGTTAAATAAAAAATCACTTACTTTATAAAAATGAAACATATTTGATTAAGAAGACCAAAAATTTATTAAAAAATCCATTTTTTTTAATTTTTGACACTTCTTATTCTTTTTTTAACATTTTTTTAGAACGAAGCGGTTGACAGCGAGGCGAAAAATGTGACAGTAAAATGGTGAAAAGAAGTTAATAGGCTTGCCCAAATAAATGTCTTAAGAAATAATTTTTTTTGTTTTTTTTTTCGATAATCAATATTTTTGTGAATTAAAAAAAATTAAAATAAATTTTTTTAAAATATTTATTTTTTTTTAAAATAAATTTGTTGAAATATAAAAAAATTGGTTTTTCTTAATTTTAATGGATATTTTCATTATTTGTGTTTTTTTAAATAAAAATGTGGTATTTTTTTTGAAAAATTGTGGTATCAAAATGAATTCGCGCTTGTTTATACTTTTTTTACCTTTATTTATTTTTTTATTTTATTTTATTTTATTTTACCTTATTTAACTTTATTTTAATTTTTTATATACTTTTATTCTGAAGGAGCGTTAGCTCGGTACTGATGAACAATTAAAAAAAATAATAGCTTAAAAAATAAGTTATTGTCAAAATTTATCAGAATCCGTGATAGTATAGTGGTGAGTATCCCCGCCTGTCACGCGGGAGACCGGGGTTCAATTCCCCGTCACGGAGTTTTTTTGTTGTCACAAATTTCTAAACTGATTGTTAATTTAGAAACGAAATCTTTTACTTAAAGTATTTTTACATATAAAATTATGTTCTTTTAATTTTTATTATTAATATTGTTATTTTTTTAATAAAATTTTTTAAACAATGAATCAAAGTAATCCTTTTGCTACCCTTGTCCAAAACCCATCTTCCATCTTGCCAACCGAGACCAAGAAAGATCAATCAAATGACATAAACAATTTATACGAACTAGTTTTCGAAATAACATTAAATCCTTTTTTCCAAAATGAATCAAAAGAAGCATTTTTGTTCATGGGAGAAGACTCCAACCATCCAGAACTTCTTTCCAGAGAAAATTTGGACGAAGTATTATTTTTAAAATAAAAATTACTCACTCTAATTCAAAGCTTAGGTTTTGCTACAACGTTTGATGCTAACTGATGCCCAGGATTTCATCGATCGACGAAGACCAAAAGAAAAACTTCTGAAGACAGGCCATGGAGAAAACCAATTTTTCTATCTATTCGAGAGTTTTACTCGCTTGGAAAATTTGAAGAAAAAATTTTCCGAAATTAATTTGACAGATCACTACCATTTTATTCAAAATCTAATAATCAACATGTGTCGCACTTCCATTTCTGTGCTCGAGTCCGAACAAGAACCTTTGAGCAAAAAATTCTTCAAATTAATAACAACTTATGGCCACGAAAGCGAACTTTTTTCAAAATTCTACCACTCTTTTATTAAACTAATTGACAAATCTGAAAATTTTTTTAGTTCCGAGGCTAGCAAAATAGAAGAACTGGTCGAAGATCCGGAAGAGCTAGAATTTTTTAACCAAATATTTTACCACTTTAACCAGAGTATAAACGTGCAGGCATTCGATATGTATTCGAATGAATTTGGCAAAAGTGTACAACTCCTCAAGCTCATAACTGGATCAAAACTGATGAAATATTTGTTCGTCCACAGCTCCTTTTTGCCTGAAAAGCCCCAGACTAAAGGACAGTCGTGGCAAACCGATACTCTCATCGGAAAACTTCTGACACCAAGTGTCCTGCCTCTGGAACAGTACAAATTCCAGTCCATGTTCGGCGAACCCCAGCACCAATTTAGATACTTTTTGAACACCAGTCACATGACTCGTCATGATATAGAAATAAATGAAAAAAGTATGCATCAGGCCCAGAGCTTGATATCAAGGGAGTTGTTTTTTTTTTTTTACGACCACTTGATCAAAACGAACAGCAATGCCAAAATAAGAAACTTGTGGCTAAGATGGTGCAGCAAATGTATGACGGACAACAAAGCCAAATGTCAAGAATGGTCAAATTACGGTCAAAACCCCATGAATATGTTCCTCAGCCAGAAAAATTATCCATCAGAAGGATTTTGGCTAAATTTGCTGGAAATATTTTTGAACTATTCCATGCCTTTTTGTGCCAATAGGCTCCAGGACAGCTCAATGTTGCTAAAAATCAATTACAACTACACAAATCCAGGTATTGGTGGCAAAAATTTGACTCTTCTGGACTCGGAGACCAAGTTTATTCCGAGTGGGGACGCGACCAACACAGAAGAACACACAAGCTTTAATTTTATTACCGACTCTTTTTTCTTCACTCACAATCTAATCCGCTTCAGCTATCTAAGCTTGGGTCAAAAGTTGACAAAGATAAACAGCGAATTGGCCAAGTGGCAAGAAATGTACCAGGATTTGGCGCATTCGACAGACCCGCAAATGTCGCGGATAAAAACCATGTTCGAAAATATGTCTTGTGAATTTTTGAATTTGTTGTCAGTGATGATCGAAGAGGGTCTTGTCAAAAAGATGAGCAAATTTTTGTTCAACACAAGTCTTTGGCTATCGTTTGTGTCCACCAAAGCTCAGAGGTCTCACTTTTGCCAAAATTCTCAGCACATACAATCTTTTAGCAAAGAGGACTTTTTGGAAACGAATACAAATAGCTTTAATTTGCACATTTTGTCACTGATACCTGAATTTTTGCTCACAAACATTGTAGAATTTTTAACATTTATCAACCGGTTCAAAGAAACCCTACTACCTGAATTGTTTGTGGACAGACTTAACATGGAAAATGAGCTGGACTATTCTACTTGGTATCTTTACTTGATTTTGGCATTTATGGGCCGCCCAGACCGCCTGTTCAATCCTCACATCAGGGCTCAAATAGCCGAGTCTATTGAGTGTTTGTTGCCAAGAGAGAACGTGGCCCTTTTGCACTTTCAAAAAAGTTTGTCCGAGAAAATTTTTTTAAACCACGAATGCTCTTTTTTGATCTGTGACTCGTTGATAAATGTGTTTGTGTCCATTGAGATGAGTGGTCAGTCAGTTCAATTTGAGCAAAAGTTCAACTACCGTCGGCCAATGTATGAGCTATTTGAGTACTTGTGGAACTTGCCAAGTCAAAGCTCTTCCACGGCCAAACACCGCAAACACAGGGATGAACTAAAAAGACTGGCTGACTACGCCTTGGCCAACATTGAGAGCCATGAGCAGCCTTTGTTTCTTAAATTTTTGAATTATCTAATAAACGATGCCAATTATTTGCTGGTAGAAGGTTTGTTGCTGCTGGAAAAGATAAAGACCAGTCAGGACAAGCTGGAGCTGGATACAATTGAAAAAAGTCTAAGCAATCAACAGAGAAGTGAGCTGGAATCGAGCTTAAAGCAAATGGTAATGATGGCCAAATTTCACAATTTTATGAGTCTTAAAACAATTCAAACAATTAAAATGCTCACCACCGAAATAAAGGCCATTTTTTGTAATCAGGTCCTGGTGGACAGAGTAGCTACAATGCTCAATGATTTTTTGCTGCATTTAGTTGGCAAAAAGAAGCGCAAACAGCTAAAGGTAAGAAATTTTGATGAGGTAAAATTCAAGCCCAAAGAGATGGTGTCTATAATTTGTGACATTTATTTGAACTTGGCAGAAAATAGGCAGTTTTGTGAGGCAATATGTCGCGATGGTCGCTCTTATTCGCCAGATTTGTTCCAATCGGCCATCCAGGTTTTGGAGCAAATCGGACGCGATCCCCTTTGGATTCACCAATTTGTAGAATTTTACACAAAAGTGGACAGCATATCAGAGAAGTTGAAATTGGAAGAAGCTAGTTTTGATGATGCACCAGATGAATTTTTGGATCCTATAATGAGCTGTTTGATGGAAGATCCTGTTCTTTTGCCAAGTTCCAAGCAGATTGTGGACAAGTCCACCATTTCAAGACATTTATTGAGTGACCAGAACGATCCGTTTAATAGGGCTCCGTTGACTCTGCAAGAAGTTGTTCCTGCTTCTGATTTAAAAAAGAGGATCGATGAATGGAAAAAGAGCAAATTGAATTCAAAAAGTTAATTGCGTTAAAAGTTTTTAGATAGATAATAATTTTTAAAACGATATTTATTCTATTTATACTAAAAATAAAAAAGAAATGTTAAAATAATGAATTCTTTTTTTTTTAATGACTGTTTTTGAGTTTTTATGTATCTGTTAAATTGTTTTAGATTTTGATTCAAATTTGTGTCAAGTCACATAGTTTTAAATAATTTAATTTTTTTGTCAGCAATCTTTTTATCGGCAAAATGAAAATTATTTTACATTTTTACATTTTCATATTTTTAGATTTTTTTTGCAATACTTAAGAAATTTAAAAAAAACTCACCCAATTTATTTAATTTTTAAAAATAAAAATAAAAATTTTAAGAGATGTTGCAAAAAAAATCTAAAAATATTAAAATGTAAAAATGTAAAATTTTTTACATTTTGCCTTTTTATCATGATATTAAGAGAAAATTTTGTTTTTTTTTACAGCAAGCTCGTGTTAAAAAGAACATCATTTATCTGAACTTTTTGGATTTCGTTCCATTTTCATTCCCTTGTCAATAGTTTTTTTTCCTTATTCATTCCTTGTGGAGCATAGAGTCATTACTTTTGATTTCCACTCAAGTCAATCTTTTGCATTTATCCTTTGTTATCCCCATGTCATTCCCATGTCATTCCCATGCCATTCCCATTTCGATGAGCTCTTTCTTAATTGTTGACCTCCATGTTACTGCTGGTCTTCCTACCTTACTTTGCCCTTGAGGTGTCCATTGAAGGGCTCTTTTTGGTATCCGTGTTTCTTTCAATCTAAGTACATGCCCGAGCCATCGCAGTCTTTTGTTCTTAATGCATTGACTTAATGGCTCTGAATAGATCTTCTGTTCTTCTGTATAGATCAGCATTCGACAATGTCTCAGGCCAGTGTATCCCGAGAAGCAGGCTTCCAGTGTGAAAGGTGTTAAGGCTTTTTTGCTTGTCAGATTCACTCATCCCCCAACATTCACTTCCGCAAATCAGTGTTGCTTTTACTAAACTGTTGTATAGTTTAGTAAAAGCAACACTGATTTGCGGTAAATTCTTTTTTTTGAGCGAACTATTTTTATTGCAAAAAATTTGAAAATAAAAAATTTCGAAAAAATAGCAGTCAAGGCAAACTGAAGATAATTATGAATAAAAAAGAATTTAAATTAAACTTTTTTATTATTGAATTAACTGGGAATTGTGAATTTTCATACAAAAATTTCAAAAATTACAAAAATAAAATTCTTTTTCAATAATTTTTAATTAAATTGAAAAAATTGACCTTTTTTAACTTTGATGATTAAATAACATGATGTTTGATCGAAAAAATTGCAAGACTGTACCCAAATACAATGAAATTGATGATTATTGTTTTGATGATAATGTTTTTGATTTCTTTTATCATTTTTTCGACTTGGAATTTGGTAATAAAAAAATGATAGTTTATTTTTTATTACAACTAAAATTTGTAAATGAAAATAAAAATTAAAATAAATTTCAATTTTTGTATTTAAAAAAAATTAATGAATAAAAAAAATTTTTTTTTGAAATTATCAAAAATTTATTTTAAAAAACTTAAGGTCTTTAATAAATAATTTCTATTTAAAAATAAATATTTAAAAAGATTTTAAAATTGATTGCAGCGCGTTTTTATTAAAAAATTATCCCTAATAATTTTTTGTCATAAATTGCAACGCGGATGCATTTTTTTTCTGGTAAACCTCAATTAAAGACTTAATTTTTATTTTCCGAAAAATTTTGTGTTTGCATGCACATGCAAAACATTTGGTTCAACATAAAATAATTTTTCATCATAAATTTAAATTTTCCAAAAATATTTGTATTATTATAAATTAAATAATATTTTAATCTCTGGTTAAAAATTAGAATCTATTCTTGAAATGAATTTATTATTAGGATCTGAAATAAATTTACTCGCTTCAGCAAAAAAAAATGCGTCAGCCGGGAGTCGAACCCGGATCCGCTGCTTGGAAGGCAACAATGATAACCGCTACACCACTGACGCTACAAACTAAATATTATTTAAAATTTAATAAATATAGAGAATAAATTTTTTTTTAATTTTATGTAAAAAAATATGACTAAATTCGATTAATCAGCTTTAGTGATATGATATTTTACGTAATTTTACGAAAATTACACATCCTTACCGACTAAAAACGTAAGATTACGAAAGCTTACCGAAACTAACGTAAAATTACGTAAAATAACTAGTGATGAAATCGAATATTCATGTTCGAACCGATATTCGAATAATTAGCGTTTCGAATGAAAATTAGGTTTGAATTTAATTTTTGAATAAAAATTTTTTTGAATTATATACTTGAAAATTAATTTGTTTAAATTAAAAATTGAATCTCTAAAATATTCGAATTAATATTTGAATATATTAAATTTTTGGATCAAAAATTGAATATAATAATTATTCAATTTAATATTTGAAAATAAAAATTAATCAAAAAAACAATTGATCAGAAAAAATTTAATCAAAAAAGAATTCATTAAATAATTCGAATTTCAACTTGACTTGGATACTAAAAGCGTGCCAGATTTTCACCAGTCAACACAACTCTTCTAACATTTCAGGATTACAATAGTACCATCCATCTTACCAGGTAACAAAAAATAGCTGTTCTGATTTAACCAACGCTACAAGAGTACAAAAAACTAAATTTTTAAATGCTTGATTTTTCAAATATTCTATTTAAATTTTAATACTATTAAATTTTTATTTGAATTTATCTAAAATTCAAATTGTTTTTTAAATTAAAGTTAAATTCGAATTTTAATTTAAATAAAGACAGTTTACGAATTTAATTTCAAAAATAAAAATAAATCAAATTTAAATTCAAATTTATCGTATATTCAAGATTTTATTCGAATATTCTACTTTTTCAAAAGTCTTTTCAATTTTTTTATTTATTTAAATTTGTGTCCAAAAAGCTAATTCGATTTCATCAGTAAAAATAGCGTAATTTTACCTATTCTGGGCTTTTTGTAGAAACACTGTACATACCGTATACCCTTGCAGTGAGATGCGTGCCCTTTAACCCGAATATCAGGTTTTAAACCATGCGCCGACTACCATCTAACCCATGTTATAATGATATTAATAAGAAGACCATGTCTTTAAACCTGGTATACGGGTTTAAGTGCATCGTTTATAACCAAAAATCAAAAATAGACCCAGGGTTTATACCCAAAAATCAGATTCAAAAGCAGCGTTAAAAAATAAAATCTACGAGAACGCTAAATTTAGGTTTTGGTTTTAAGAGCTGGGGTAAAAATTAAAACAATTTTAAAATAAAATAAATAATTTTAATTATTTTTTTAATTACAAAAAAATGAGTTTCGTATTTAGGTGCGGGTACAAAAATTAAGAAATATTATAAAAAATCGAAATTCAAAGGTTAAAATGGTGAAAAATTTTAATATATTTAGCTTTTAAATATCGTAAGATTATCAAAGCTTAGCACTGTTGTGACTTTTCACTTGTTTCTCTTTAGCTATTATTTTTTCAATCCTCGTATAAATTCTCTTTCTATTAGCTTACAGTATTAAATATTTTTGTACCCGCACCTAAATACGAAACTCATTTTTTTGTAATTAAAAAAATAATTAAAATTATTTATTTTATTTTAAAATTGTTTTAATTTTTACCCCAGCTCTTAAAACCAAAACCTAAATTTAGCGTTCTCGTAGATTTTATTTTTTAACGCTGCTTTTGAATCTGATTTTTGGGTATAAGCCCTGGGTCTATTTTTGATTTTTGGTTATAAACGATGCACTTAAACCCGAATACCAGGTTTAAAGACATGGTAATATAAATATCCTTTTAAATTCTCTCTTTACAAAACCAATTGTGATATTGTCCACATTTTTTAATGTGACTAACTTAAATGCAAAAAAAACTACTTTTGGGCAGGGGCGAAAGTTTTCCAATATATTTTTCAAATTTCAAAATTATTACCACCAATGACTTGGAATTTCAATAAATAATAATTTTTTAATTAGAATTTCCTTGATTAAAATTTAAATAGATTTTTTTTTGAAAAATAATTTTAGATTATTACTTAAATTTAGTTTAAATTATTTTTGAAAGTACAGCAAAAATGATGATGGCAATTTTATGGAAATCTGTAACGTTTTTTATCATATTTTGAAAAAAATAATCAAATTTATTTTAATAAAATTTTGAAACTCTTTGGTCTTTAACGTAGTAGAAAAAACAGGTCTTTGAGTGTTAACTAAACATTTTTTTGAAATTTCGAACGTTGTCAAAGAAAATTTAAAGATTCGTTTGAAGATAAGATGTAATTTTAAAAATTAAAATAAATTTTTGGTTGATAAGAATTTCAAATGATTTTAACTATTATTTTTCAATCCAATCTGGTTTATTATAAATTTTAAAATATAAAATTTTATTTTAACTTGGCACGTTTTTTTTAAAATAAAAATATTTAAAGTTCAATAAAAAGTATTCATACACAATTTACAGAGCCAGTTTTAGACTTTTTAAGAATAAAATTATTTTATCTCTCTCATTTTTTTAAGGTCTTCTCATTAAATAAATAACAAACAAATGAAATCTTTTTTTCTTCTCTTCTTTTAATTTCTTCATTTTTTTCTCGAAAGAAACTAGAATAAAAGGAAATTTTAATTTTATTTTAATTAGGCATTGTGAAATTTACTACAAAAAACGAAAAAAAATAAAAATGTCAAAGCTTAATTTCTGACAGACTAAAAAATGTTGTTTAAATTGTAGCAACTGATACATTCTATGTACCACCAATAAACTGATTCTTTCAAATTCAAAACATTGCAAATTTTAATACAAAAACTAAAAACAAAAATATAAAAAACGCCACAGCTATAATTCGGACTCCGAATTATAGCTGTGGCCACCACTTAAAGTTGAGTTGGATTTATAATATGCCAAATTCACAATTTTTAGAATTTTAAAAAATATGATTGATCTTAAAAAGTATAATTTGGATAGTATATGCTGATAATATGATACAATTGAAAAAGATTTGGTTGATAAGTTGGCTAAATTTAAAAATAAGTCTAAATTAAGAAACTTTGCTTAACTAAAGTTAAGTTAAATTTAAAATTTTGAAAAAAAAATTACTTTCATTTCAATTAATTCAAATTTTTCAACAAAATGTTTCAGATAATAAATATTTTGAGCAAAAAAACCTCAATAACAAGAGACGAATT
Source organism: Brachionus asplanchnoidis (assembly GCA_025491095.1). Taxonomy (NCBI): domain Eukaryota; kingdom Metazoa; phylum Rotifera; class Eurotatoria; order Ploima; family Brachionidae; genus Brachionus; species Brachionus asplanchnoidis. The sequence goes on from JAILYF010000004.1 coordinate 4,639,645, forward strand.
CCAAACTCTGACCAAAGATATAAATCTAAATGATTTAATAAATTTTAAAATTTCAAAAAACGGCGATTGTTTAATCCTAAAAGCAGCTCGAGATGGAAATTTAAATTTACTAAAAATCGTAAAACAAACTTATCCAAATCTGAATTTTAGTGTGACCAACCATGACGGAAAAAATGCTCTTCATGAATCATGTCAAAATAGTGATTATGATTGTGTTAGATTCTTGGTAGACGAGTGTAAAATTGATGTTAACTCATTGCGAAAAGGAGATTGGTAAAAAAACTTTTATCTAAAAAAAATTATTTTAATTTTTTGATTTTTTTGGACTCCGTTAATGTTGGCTTGTACAAAAAATAACCTTGAAATTATTAAATTTTTGATAGAAAGAAATGCAAGAATTGATCAGACTAATAAAGATAAATGGAATGCTTTTATGATTGCTGTTAGGTATTTTAGGTTGCCAGAATATTAAGAATATTTCAGTTATTTTTATTTATAGAGAAGGTAATGTTGAAATTATCAAAAACTTTTTGTCTTTAGACAAAACTCTAGTAGTCCGAACTCGAAGCAGTAATGGAAGAACTCCTTGCCACACAGCCTGCTTACATGGTAATTTGCAAATTTTGAAATTAATGTTGGAAAAAAATGAAGAAAATAAAAACCAAATATTAACAGCCAGAGATTCTTGTGGTAGCACACCATTAATGGAAGCAGTAATAGCTGATCATGTTGATATAGTTAAATATTTATTAAAATACGAATGCATTGACATTTTCGATAGAGATAATCTTAGTAATTCATGTTTACATCTATCAGCACAATCAGGTTCTTTGGAAGTATTTCATTTCTTGTTCGATATTTTTTTTAAAAAAGTTAAAAATTCTGATTTGATTGAGAATTTTTCTGCCCTAAAAAATTTGTATTCAATGACTCCTTTACAGAGCGCTGTTAAGGTAAAAAAAAAGTATAGTTTTGCTTTTGAAATACTAAATTTATTTTTTTAAAAGAATGGCAAATCTAGTGTAGTTAATTTAATTTTTGAAAAGCTTTGCGGTGAACAGTGTTTTTCAGAATTTGTGGACTTAACTATCAAAAATAAGATGGCTGTATTAATAAATCAAAAAGACTGTCATGGAAGATCGGCTTATGATATGGCTTTGTCTTCTAAATATGAAAAAATTATAGATTTTTTCGAAAAGTTTCTTTAATATTTTCGTTTAAAAAAAAATAATAAAAACTTATAACTAAATAAAAATTTTTTTTTTCTATGATTTAAAAAATAAATTGTATCTGCAAAAGCTTTGCTTTTTCCAAGACATTAATGAAAAACGATGATTTTTCATGAAAAATGTCCTCTAATGTTTCTCTATCAAAAAAATTAAAGATAAACTTTGAAAATTTAATTTTTGTTTCAGTAAATTCTTAAAATGAAAAAAAAATCAGTAAAATATAATTTTTTTTTATTTTTGATGTAATAATTTTTATTGATAGACAAAAAATTTATATTTTCTTATAATTATATTAAATAAAAAACTCCGTGACGGGGAATTGAACCCCGGTCTCCCGCGTGACAGGCGGGGATACTCACCACTATACTATCACGGATTCTTCTAAAAAGAAAAAAATTTATTCCTAATCATATATATCTATATATTATATATAGAATAATTTTTTGATAAAATTTAAAAATCAAAAAATAATCTACATTTAGAATTGCACTAAATTTGAAATTAAATTCGAAAAAAAAATAAAAATTCCGGAATTTTTGTTTTTTTTTTAGTTCTTACTAAAAGTTCAAGAATTTGGCTATGGTGCCTCAACAAAAAAAGCTTTTTTGACTTTTTATCGCCATAGTTGCTTTCGTGATCATAGGTTTTCATCTTTACTATCTCAAGCCTTAAAAAATTCAATTTTTTTGAGGCACCATAACCAAGTTCTTGAACTTTTAGTACTGAATTAAAAAACAAATGTTTATGGTATATATTTTAATATTTTTTATTTTTTTTCAAATCATTTTTATTTTTGATTTAGTTCCAAATAAAATTTAAAGAATCGAATAAAAAGAAGCAGACCTGAATTATTTCTAATCAATGTGTCTAAAGTTAAGTCAATTAGATGGATTAGAGAATAAAAAATTAATTAATAAAATATTGAAATTATTAAGTAATAATAATCAATAAATTAGAATAAATTTAAGCAAAAATTAAGATTTCATAAGCTTGTTTAGCTCGCGTTAAAAAATTGCGTCACTCGGGAGTCGAACCCGGATCCGTTGCTTGGAAGGCAACAATGATAACCGCTACACCACTGACGCTTCTTATTATTTTTTGTTTTTTTTCTGAGAAAAATTAGCAATTAAATATTAAATAATCGAAAATATTTTAATTTTTTGACAAATTAATAAATTCTATATTTTTCTAAGTATTGAAGGAATTCAGTAAAGAAAAAAATTTTAACAGCTCAAGATTGATCTGAAAGTTTTTTAGCCTTTAAAACTGTTCTATTTTCTAGCTTTTATCACCATATCTGCCACTTCCAATCTAACATGCTAAAAAGTTGAACCCGTTTTCTCATGTTTTGTTTTTTTAACAAAATGTTAGCTCAGCGATCTCATTGCAATTCAAAGGCAAACTTCTCGACTAGTTTATACAATTTTGTACATTTGAATGAAATCTTTAGTAATCTTCCATCTTCAAGACTCAAAAAAGAATAAAATTATTTCAATCTCTTTAAATATTGTTTATCTTTGATTGATTTTACCTGTTTGGCGAGTCTTCTAAGGGCAGCTCTAAAAATGCAGTATAAAGTGATTCAACTGTTTCCTTATCCAACTTTCTTAATAAAATTTTAATTTAGCCTAGAGAAATTAAACATCTCCTTTCATTCGGAGATATACAGTTCCAATATTTACCAATCTAGCTAAACTACTACAATTTATATGTACAACAAAAAGAATGGTATTGAGTTTTGTAAAACTCAATGTTTATACTTAATCATTATTACTTGGCACCATATTTCTAAAAGGAATTACTTAATTGATATAAATACATAAAAAATTATTCTATTTTATTATTAATAGTTTTATTTAAAAAAAATTGCGTCAGCCGGGAGTCGAACCCGGATCTGCTGCTTGGAAGGCAACAATGATAACCGCTACACCACTGACGCTTCTTATTATTTTTTGTTTTTTTTTGAGGTTCTTGCTAATTTAATCTTAAAAATTTGAATATATTGGCTGGACATAAAATGTTTTTTTTCATCAATAAAAAAATTAAAATTTGAAAAAATAGCTTATTAAAAATAATTTGAAATTTTTATCTTTATCTCTTTTGTAAATCGGATTGATTTAGATTCCATACTATTTTTAATATTTTATTTTATTAATATATCAATTTTTCGTAATTCCAATTTATTCATGTTACAAAATGATTTTTTTAAAAGATGAAATAAAGTAGAATCTAATTAGAAATGCTATTCTGTTAATTTTAATTAAATAAAACTTGAGCTGTTAATACATTTAATATACTTTTTTTTTATTTTAAAATATAGGAAAAAAAACTCCGTGACGGGGAATTGAACCCCGGTCTCCCGCGTGACAGGCGGGGATACTCACCACTATACTATCACGGATTATATTCTAAGACAAACTTTTTTACAGAATTATTGGCGAGTGGAAATGCGAATTTAATCAAAATACGTTAATGAAAAAATAAGTTCTATGATATTTGATCTTATGTTAAGTTTATCACAAAATTAGTTTTTATTTAATTTTTTTTAAATAATCCTAAATTAATAAAGAAATAAACAAATTTCAATCATTTTTTTCTAAAAAAAGAACCTCAAATATTAAATTTTAATTATGATATCAATTAAAATTTTCAAATTCATTAAGCAAAATTCTGGTTTATAATCAAACCCTTTTTTGTTCGTAAGTTTAAATTAGAACTATTTGAATTTTAAAAATATTTTAAAGCGGGACGAAGTTTTTTATTTGACTATGAACAAAGTGATTTTTTACTTACCGAATTAAACATGGTTCATAACATAAAAAATTTCTTTCTTCAAAATAAAAAAAGTAAAGAATATTTAATTTAATAATTTATAATTTACTTAAGTAATCTTTTTATTTAAAATTCACAAGTGTGAAAAAAGTTAGTTTTCACACATTCAAAGTAAAAGGAATAAATGTTCCCAATGTATTCACGTAACCTTTATAAAATTAAGATTCTTTTAAGGTTCCTGTTTATGTGGATTAATTAGTACTCTGCCTTAAATTTTTTAATATTAGATTAAATATTAAATTATCTAACGTGAATTAAAAAATTTCAATTTGTATTTTTTCCTTTTATTTGATTTTTGTTATTAATATTTTTTATTGAATCTATAGGAGCTTAGTTTGCTACAGATTCACAGATAAATAATCAATTGCCATGTTGTTTGGCAAAAAATAAAGAAAAAAAATTAAATGTTTTTTTCAAAATCTTCTTTTATTTTTTTTGATTCATTTTTCTTTTTTATAATTCATGAGTCCAAATTAGAATTTTTGAAAAAAGCCATTCTTTCAGCTAGAGATAAAAACATAAGATTCGAATGTAACTGATTTTATGGAAAAATCATTATGTAATACTGTTTAGCAAAAATTTAATTTTTCTATTGAAAGGTAATTTATTTTGTATGAATTTTGTATGAATTTTTTGTTAATTTTTAAATTTTTCACCATAAAATAAAAAAAATTCTTTACAAAGTTTAACTTCAAAAAGTAAGGTTTATTGTTGGTTATCATATAAAATTCAATAAAAATTAATTTAAAAAGCTTCAGTATATTTATTTTCCAGTATTATCTAAAAGACACTTTATGATATTGTTCGGTTTATAGACAATCAATTATTCCTTGAGATAGGATTTAAAAGAAAAATATCTAAAAACAATTAGCTAGGTCAAGAAAGATTAAATATTATTGACCTGTTAATTATTAATTTTATTAAATTAACGCCTATTCTGGCGATGAAAAACTTAGTATAAAAAAAAAACATTAAAGAATAAAAACAAGATAAATTTTAAAAAAAGATAGAAATTAATTCAATAAAAATCTAAATAAATATTACTCTGATAATAAAAGAGCCAGAAAAAGCTGATAAATTTAATTTGAATTAAGTTTTCAGATTTTCTAAAAAAAAATTAAGATTTTTTAATTATTTGTTTTAATATTTTATTTAATCATAAATTAAAATTTAATTTTGATATTATATTTTATTTAAAATATCTATATTAAATTTTTTCCCTTGATTTTTGTTAAATAATTAAAGATTTTTTAATAAGATATAAAATCAATTTTTCAAAATCTTTTTGAATTCTTCATGCCTTATAAAAAAGATAGAAAATAATCTACTAAAATAAGATAAAATTTAAAAAATCTTTTGAATGTAGGAATTCAATCTTATTCTTGGTATTTTATTTTATAGGAAATCTATCAAATGATAAAAAATGTCAAAATTTAGTAACTATTTTTGTTGAATTTTGTTTTTAAAATTCTTTCTCCGAGCGCTCTAGTAGTAATAAAAAGTTGTACTAACTACAATAGTCAGTTATTGTTTTGCTAGGCAAAAGTTGACAGCATGTTCGTTCAGCAAATAAAACATGCTTCATAATACGTTTTCCATCAATCTACGCTTTCTTCCATTTTCAAATAATAATTTAATTTTCTTTATTTAATTTAACTTTAGTTTTTATTTTAAAAAAAATTGCGTCAGCCGGGAGTCGAACCCGGATCTGCTGCTTGGAAGGCAACAATGATAACCGCTACACCACTGACGCTTTTTAATAAAATATTTTTTTTTATGTTTTACCAAATTTATTTTTATATACTTTTAATAATTGTGTAAATACGAACGTTTTGTAACTCTTTTGTAATAACAAATTAATCTTTCATCTCATATTTAATTTCTAAAATTATGAAGTTAAATTTTACAATTTATCATAGGAAAGTGTTTAAAAATAATTTTATAAAGCAATAATAAATCTAATTTTTAAAATTTTTCCATTATTATTATATCATAATATATTAAATAATTTATTCGTAAAGTTCAGGAAATACAAAGCGTCCACGCTCATTGAAAGCCAAAATTTTTGGTTAAAAAAATATTTTACAGCGCCAGGTTCTAAAGACACTTGGTCTTTATTAAAGTTGTTTATTTTCTGAGAAGTTTATCTTACTAAATACTCCATATACATCCATTAAAGACTTTATATTCTAAAATAGCACACCATAATCCGAAATCTTTTTTTAATAAAAAATTATTGTTGCACTGGAATTTTGGAAAAAGCTGAAATTATAGGCTTTCTTTAATTTTTTTTTGTATCTTATCCTAGGACTAAGACTTATAGATAATCAATAGATTACAATCATGAAATGGTGTGGACGTTTTTCATTTCTAAAACATTATAGAGTTTTAAAACTTAATTGAAATATTCACTAATAAAATTTTAATTTCTTAATAAAAATTATTCTTATTGATTTATAGTTTTTGCAATCTATAAAATTATATCAAAAATCACAATTGTTAAAAAAAAACTCCGTGACGGGGAATTGAACCCCGGTCTCCCGCGTGACAGGCGGGGATACTCACCACTATACTATCACGGATTCTGACTATTCTCAAACAGTAAATAGAAGTATTTCTTAAAAGACAAAATTATTTTTTTTGATAAAATCAAATGTTTTAGCATTTCTCTTTATTTATCACTGAAATTAAATTTCTAGATCTAATTTTGGTTTAGCTATGGTAGATCATTCAGTATATAATTAATAAATTACTTTAAAAGATTTAACTAAAATCAAGGAATTAAGATAAATTGTTTTTTTTTCTTTGCCTTTTTTATATCAAATAAATATTGAAAATTTTTTTTGATTCATAATAATTGGCAATATGATTTGCAAAAATCTTTTCAATTATTTTGTTTTATTTAAAAAAAAAATATCTGAAATGCTTTAGTGATAAAATAATTCAGATATAAAAAGTTTAAATTTTTCGATTCCAATCAAAGTTAAAACATGAATTAACTTTACCTGACAAATAAATCAAGCCTGACTTTTAGTTTAACCAAATGAATTCTAGTTCTTCAGCTGTTAAAATGTTAAAGACTAATTATTGTTTCTAATGAATAAATAAAAATATATATATATTCTAAATATATGCTCATAAATTATAATTTAAAAATCTAAATTTAATATTTAACATCGAAAAAATAAGCGTCAGTGGTGTAGCGGTTATCATTGTTGCCTTCCAAGCAGCAGATCCGGGTTCGACTCCCGGCTGACGCAATTTTTTCCCTCGAACTAAAAAATTAATGGAGCCGATTTTTTTTGAATAAATCATATAATACAAGATTTTCTGAATTTAATTTATCAAATTTTATTTTCATTTTTATTTGAGTCAGCTAAAACATTTGCATTCGAACGTGTTTAATTATCCCTTATTTAAAAGCTAGCAATTAAAAATTCATTTTATTTTTAGAAATTATTTCAATTAATTTATAATTTCTGAAAAAGTCTTTGGTGTTTTTTACTAATTTTTTTCTTGTCCTTTGAAAATCCCCTTACCCCAATTTTTATAGATCAATTGGCAAGTTATTTTCTCTATTTAACTTTTTTGAAATTTTGAAATTACATTGTTTAATTAAAAGTTTTAATTAAACAATGTAATTTCAAAATTGCTTAAGTATTGAGTTTTAAATTAAAACTCAATACTTAAGCATGTTTAAAATTTGAAATTTAATTACGCAATTATTTCTAAAAATGTAAAATGGAAAAAAAAAACTTGCCAATTCTTAAAGTGACTTTATTTTTATAAAATAAAAATTAAGTTTTTTTTATTACAAACAAACACAGAAAAAAAAAGCATCTGAAAATTAAATTTAAAATTTTTAAATTTTTTAGTAGATTTAATAATCAACTAAAAAAAATTAATTATCTTAACTACAGTATTGTGAAAAAGTTAAGAAACGACTGATATTTTTATTGTTTATTTGGGTTTGAATTGTAATAGAATGGGGTAGGATTGATATTTTGAAACCATTTTTTTGTCGGCTAAATTCTTTATTTTTGTGACAAGCTCAATCTCTCTGAAAATGTTTAGTTTGGCACTTACTTAAAAAAATAATTATAAAATGAACATCTTGATAAAATTTTGCAACAAATGTCAATATCAAAACCAAAATGTCGATTCAAACTTCCAAACGTTGTCCTATTTGTAAAGAGGACAGAAAGGCCGTTTTTTTTTTGGCAAAATGAAAAATCATACGCCTAAATAGGCAATGATCTAAATAGGTCCAAATCATGCATAAAGACTATTATTGATCGACATAAACAAACAAATTCATACAAGATTCTTCCGAGATCTGGAAGACTTAAGATTTCTACTGTCAAAGATGGTCGCCAATTAGTCCGTTTGGTAAGAAAAAAAAATAGAGCTTCGCCATTACATATTAGCTCATAACTGGACACTTTCAAATGTCAGAAAAGCATATGATTCTCTGGTTAAACGAAGATTATTAGAAAGAAAACTCGAATGGAAGAATGCAGTTCGAAAACCAAGATTAACAAAATCTAAAAAAAAAAGCAATTTCAATGAAAAATCATCAAATAAGGCTAAATGGAGACAAATTATGTGACGAAATGAACATTGAAATAGACAATAGATAAAATCGAATTCAGATAAGAAGGATGCCATCAGAGAAGTATAATAAAGATTTCATTATTAAACGAACAAAGCAAGAAAGTTGAATAATTGGAATTTGGTGCTGTATGAGCTACTATGGTCTGGGAATTTTTTCTTTATTTGACGAATATTTTAGGAAATAACTTAATTCCATCAATGGATATTTTGAGAGAAGAGACCTTTATATTTCAGCAAGACAATGCGCCTTGTCATCGTGTCAAAATAGTATGGTTCATAGAACTAAATATTGAAGTCTGCAAACAGTCCAGACCTTAATTGCATTGAAAATTTATGGAGTTGCCTTGATAAAAAGATTGCAAAACTAGAGCCGAAATCATTGGATGAGCTGACGGAAATCGTCCCAAGTTTACCAAAATCCATTTTAGAGAACTTAGTAGACTTAATGCTAAAAGAATTAGTGAGTGTTTGAAAAATAAAGGCGGTTTAACACGTTATTAGAAGCATTGTGCAACTTGTTTCTAACTTTTTCACAATTAAAAAAATTAAGAAATGTAGATTGTCTTTTTCTAATTAAAATAACAAATGAATGTATTCTAATTTCAGTCTATTTTTTTTTTATTTTGAACTAATTGATCAAAGAATTTAGCTGATTAAAAATTTATTTATTTATTTATTTTCTAAATAAATTCGAGGAGAACCTCAGGCTGCTCAGAATGGAACTTAGTCCTTCTTTTTAGCCCAGCGTTAGTAAATAAAATGAGTTAAATGAAAATTTTTCTAATAAAATAAAATAAGTTTATGGTTTTTAGTTAATAGATTTTTATGCTGATTAAAAATGGTTTCAAAATATCAATCCTATCCCACTCTACTACAATTCAAACCCAAATAAACAATAAAAATAGCAGTCGTTTCTTAAATTTTTAGTTAAAGTTTTTAAAAGATATTAAAAAAAATTTGCTTTAAGTTTCAGAAGTTTTTTTATTTGTAAAAGGCTGTTTAGTATTAGTCAAGTTATTTTTGTGCTGCAAATTTTTTAATTGCGGGTGCCATTTTTCTGTTGGTGGGGACTAGGTAGATATTTTTTTTCTAATGATAATCAAAAAAAAGACTCTTTAATATGCGGCCACATTTAAATTGACATATTTGTAAAAGATACTTTAGAGGAAAAAAATTGCAGTGTACAGCAAATAATTTTAGTCTGAATACTAATTATAATAAATTTTTAAGTCACGCACTACATATGCTAATTGAGTAGAATTAAGTTAATAATCTCAAGAATAATATCTAGCGATTAACATTTGGCCAAAATCCAAATGTTTCACAAAACTGGCGCGACTCGATTCAAATAAATTAATTTAAATTTTTCAAAATTTTTATTTAGCTTTTGAATTACAATTTTACAAAAATAGAGATTAATTGATAATTGAAAAAAAAAAAAAGAAAAAAAAAAGAAAAAATTAAACGAATCTATTTTGATTCAAGAGAAAAAAAAATGACAAGTTTAAAAACTGAAAAACATCAAGACTACTTCAAAGTCAAAACTAGCAAACCCAAATAAAAACAAAATCAATGTATCGTATTAACGAAGCACCCTAAAGTCACTGTTTTTTTAATTTATTATTATCCATGTCTTCATTTGGGCATTTTATCCTTACACAATAAAATTGATTCTAAAATAAAAAAAAATCGGTTTTATTTAAAAAAAAAAAGAAAAACTCTCATTTTCACATGAACTAAAAAACATAGACTAGTCGGATTGATGCTCGATTAGTTCAAGAAATGATACAGCCACATTTTGACTTGACCTTTTTCTTCTTTTTCTGCTCATTCTCGGCAGATGGCGGCTGTTCAACAGGAACCGGACTGTCCATCTCCTTTGTCTCTGTCTTTGTGGCTTCAGGAAGACTCACAACGTCTGGCTTTTCATCTGGTTTATCTGGCTGGTTGGCTGTGCGTGCTAGCTCCGCATCGTTCGGCTGGTGCATTAGCTCGTTGACCGACAGAGTGTTGCTGTTGTTCAAGCTGGTGTTCTTGATAATCTCGCTGACTTCGCGCTCTTTTTTGGTGTTCAGTTCTTTGATAAATTCATCTGCCTCTTTGGCCAGGCTGCCCTCTGGTCGGAAAGGATTGTCATTCTCACTTAAAAAGCAATTAATTAGAAAAAAAGTTAAGTGTAAGTCGGCAACCAGATGCCTACTCTGCATTGTCGATTAGTTTAGTGAGCATTTTGACTTGTTATCTTATCTAAAAAAAACTTAAAATGACTTTTATTGTTACATTAGATTAAGCGGTTTAAATAACACTAGATTTTGTGTGTTGGAAACCATTTTAGAGAATATTGTGAATGCAAAGAAACAAGAGTGTGTTGACCACGCCTTGAATTAATACAACAAAAATTTATCTATTTAGAAAAGGATTGCAACAGAGCCCAAGATGCCATTAAAAATGACCGATTTTTTGTTGCTATTCGAAGTCTAGCCGCTTGGTGTTTGAAAAGCATTAAATAAATAAATAGAATTAATTTTTTGAAATTTTCTAATTTTAGAATTTCGAGGCCCCAATTTTTTATCTGTTTACCAATTTATAATTCAATTAAGTATTGAGCTAATTGAATTCGTATCAAATCCAGCGGGTTTTGTGTTTTTTTTTGTTTTTTGTTTTATTTGCTTCAAAAATAAACTATTTGAACTGACCCCGGACTTTTGTCTATTTGATAAAATTAATATATTTGTCTACTCTAATAATTTAATCTCTTTTTACTCGATCATCACATGACAAACTCAATTTTTTCTTCACACTTAAAAATTAAAAAAAAAATATTTTTTTTACTTCTTTTGAATTTATCTAATTTTGCTGTGAATATCAGATTTTTTTTATCTGCTTTGAAAAAATGATAGAACAAGTTGCTTATCAAGCATAAAAAATTGTTTATCGGACACAAAGTGTTTTTAAAAGCTAATTACTTTCTAAGCCTTGAGAAATACTTACAGAAATATTGAGAGCTTTTGATTAAGATTTGTTTATCTATTGAGAGGTGATTAATAATTAAATTTGAAAAAAAAATTAAGTATCTAGCTAAGAGAACTTGAAAGATAAAACCGTTAAAAAATGCATTTTTTTTCTTATAATAAATTGTGACAGTAAATTGGTCGTAAAAAACCTAAAATTCGACGATTTAACTCAAATATTTGGATGCCAATTTTTATTTGAATATTTTAATTAAATTTCTGCATTCAAATATTTTGTTGTCAAAACTTTTTCGGAACAAGTTCTCTTTTCTAAATTTAAAATGAACTTAAAATAGAAACACAACTTTGGCCAAAACAAGAACGACTTACTTTGCAATCAAAAAAGTTAAACATTCCTCAATTTGTTACTAATTAGAAAAAAAAAAATTTTTAAAATTTAAATTAAAAATAAAAAAATCTAATCAAAAAATGAAAGTTGCCCCATAAATATTGTGTGAAACGATAAAAAAAAATTTAAATCTAAAAATTATAAAGATTATTAATTTTATTAGTCCTCAAAGATAAGAAGCTATTGCATAATTACAAACATAAAAACATTTCTCAAGATTTGTCCAAAAACGCAAGCTTTTCGCATAAATTTTGAAATATTTAACAAAAAAATTAAAATTAGACAACACTGCTAATTGCTTATCTAAAAATTGGTTCCTTGAATCCACTTGCTTTTAGATGCTGTTCTGCCAATGCTTATCTAGAACAAACACATGGTTCTTGTTACAACAAAAAAATATTAAATTTTAGCAATCAATTTTCTTTGTCATTTTTAATATCAATTTTGCTCCGATATTGTTGTCATGACAAAAATTAAATTAAATAATTAAAAAACAAAATTGATTAAATTGCACTATTTTCTCCGCTTCATTTACTTTTAAATTTCAGCCTTGATTAAATAAATACGAGAGAAAAGAAGGAAAAATCCAAACATTAAGATGATTACAATGTTAATTAGAAATCCTAGATTTTAAGTCTATTTTTTGTTGTTGTTGCTTAATCTAAAATAAAAAATTTTAATTTTAAACAAAACTGGCGTACAACTTAAACTTGAGCATAATAAAACAAGATTAAGCTACCTAATGAACAAAGCTACATAAATGATTACGAAATGGAAATTTAAAATTTTTTTGAAATTTTTAACGAGATAATTTTCAATTATTATTCACTGTTCAAAGGTACACAGAGCTCAATCTTGAACACACGCTAAGAAATAATGCATTAATATTTTATTCTAAATAAACTAGCATAAAGCCAAGTTAAAACTAAGCGATTAAACTAAAATGATTCAATAGGATTATGCAATCGAACAGAGAAATTAATCATTAATGGTTAAATGCCAGCAGCCAGGTTTAAGCAAAGTTAAATTTTAAATAATTAAACAAACTTTTCTAGAAAAAAAAGTAATACTCAAATTTTAAAAATACTTCTTTTATATAACTTCGTTGAATGCAATTAACTTTTTAAAATTAGAGAGAATATTGCGACTTTTTTTATTTTGAAATAATTTAGAAGAAGAAGTTTGTGATGTTGTAATGGATTAACATTAAGAAGTATATTATCTAGTAATAATTTAATCTTAGTTATATTGAATTGTTAAAATTTTTTAAAAAAATAAATCAATTGATACTTGATCAATTGTTATACTAACTAAATAAAGCTTACTTGAAATAAAAATATAAACAACTCTGGGTGATATAAATCAAATTTTGATAAAATATTAGATATGGAGATAAAACGCGAAGGGAAACAGAATTATTCGTAAATTTGCATAATTCTTTATGCAAATTAGCTTTTTTTTGGTGAAAATAAGGGATCAAATATTGGCAGAAGACACAATCGATTCAAATGGTTGTGACGGTATTTTAGAATATTTATATGGCTGAAAACCAATATTCTAATTATTCCTTTTCCTTTTTTTTTCAAAACTTGTTAACAGAATGCTCACTCGAACGAAAAGATAAACTAAAGGCAATGAATAAAATTATGTTTTAGCTTTTTTTTCTTATTTATTTTATGCTTCCCCCTTCTAAAATATCAGCGTCATCGCCAAAACAAGCATAATACACTCAGATACTAGGAATTATTTCAAGCAAATCAATAATTTTTGATTTACATAAATCCTTTTTCTTAATTCAAAATATTCTCAGGTTAATAGCAATTTTAAGCTTGTTGAGCCTTACTCCCTTAAAATTAGTGACAAATAATAATTAAAATTAAATATTGAATCGCTTCAAAGTGTCCCTACTGACTTGAATTTTCAACACATATCACTAATTAATTATTTTCTTTAATAATGCTTTTGATTAAAATTTAATAAAAAAATTAACCCACAAAAAACATTTTTTTTTTAAATTTTTCAAAAAAATTATTTGATTATTGCCGTAAATCTTTGACTATTAATTTTAGAAATAAAGAAAACATTAAATTAATTACTGTTGAAGTTATTAAAAATCGAAACCAAGTAATGACAATTTTTTTTGACATTGACTTTAATTTAGTTTTATGTAAATTTTTGTTATCTCAAACATTCGTCTACTACTTTTAAAATCAAGCTAAAAATTTATTTCTTTTTATGACTAAATGTTTAAGTTTCATTTAAAAAAAAAAAAACTTTAACTTAATTAATAATGTTCAATGTTCGACTTTATTCTAGCCAAAAATTAAACTTGATTCGAGAAAAATTAAAAAATTAAACTAAATTCTAATCTTTGATTTAATTTTTTTTAAAGTTTAATTTTTGGCTAGAACAAAGTCTAACATTGGACATTATTTATTGAATTTAAGTTAATTTTTAAAATTAAATTTAAAAATTGTCATTAAAGAATTTAATTAAGTAAAAAGTATGCTTTTTTTCTAAACATAAGAAGGCAAGCGTTTGAAAAAGTACAATAATTACCATAATCAAAATTGATTAGAACTTTAAAAATCAAAAATGTCTTTTTTTATCTCAATAATAAAAATTATAGAACATTTTTTTTTTCGTAAAAATTTTAATCGAGACTAAAATTTAATTAAAAAAATGATAAAATCTAATCTCAAGTTCCATTAATTAGATAAAATTCAAATAAAAAAATCTTTTTTTTATTTATTTTATAATTAATTAATAAACAATAAAATTGGATAGTAAAAATTTTTTTCTGAATTTTTTCAAAAAAATTTTGAAAATATTTGATGTGTGGGCGAAAAAAATTTTAGTATATCGAACTTGCCTGTTCAACCTTTGATATAAATAGTCTGTCTATTAATTAAAAAGCCCTACAAACTATGCGAATAAAAAGCGTATCTCCTATTAGAAGCTAACTGGTATTTCGATAACTGAAAACAAAATTTTTATCTATCACGAGTTAAAATGCTCACTGAGATTTGATTGAAAGGAAAGCTATAGCTTACCATATGGCATATGAACTATAATTTGTTTTCAATTGAGAATATTGATTTGAAAAAACATTGGAAATTGACGGCATAGTGGTCGAACTTGACATGACTGGCCGAGTCGAGAATGGGCGATTTTTTGATTGAAATGATGAATTGTAATGATTTATGATCGCTTTCGGGTATCGATTATGGTTTGCGTAATTGTTCACCGGTAACGTGTTCAATCTTATTTTGCTATACTTACTTTCATTTGTAAAATCAGCTTTATCTAAGGCTTCATTTGATATAAACTGGACTCTTAAAGCAACAAAAATAAATATAAATCAAAAATGATTAGTTTAACTTCAATAAAAATAATTTATTAAAAATCCCTTGTGTTTTTGTGTAAAGTAATTTGTATTTAAGAGATTTAAATTATCACTAAACTCAACTTTATCTTGTTTCAGAGATAAAAAATTCATTCCATCAAAAACAAAATTAGATTTTCAATTACTGGGAATTTATTGAATACTTGAAGATATAAGATCGAATGTTCCAGTTATTAATGAAGTTTTTATCCTACAACGAAAATAATTTAATTCACAAGATTTTTATTAGAAAAATGATCTTTTATCGAATTTAAAAATTTTGGAAAAACATACATAAAATACCTTTGCATTATTGACTTCCATAGCTATAAAAATAGTCTGTATTTAATTAATAAAAAAAAGTCGAACCTTTACTCAAATGCAATGTTTTCTTAGAATAAAGAAAATAATTTTTTTCGAGCTTTCAGACAATCAGTACTTAAAATTTCTATTGACCAAAATATCGATTTTAGAATTTCTATTTTTGAACTTTAAAGATTTAATTAATTATTAATGCTCTAGGCAAAAAGAAAAGGTAAATTAAGAATTTTTTGATGCCAAAAATTTTTTAACAATTCATAAATTTAAAAAAAAGATTAAATTCATTTTCGAACTTTAGTTTAAAATTTATTAATGAAAACAAAAAAATAATTAAAATTGAATTTTAATTTTGAGTTTAAAATTTTTATTCTAGAATTTATTCAAAAAAAAACCTTAATTTTAGTTTTATTATGTGTGCTTAATTTTTGATTGTCAAAATACTATTTTTAGGCTCAAATAAATGGATAAAAATTAATTCCTTCAGACATTTAAATTATTTGACGAAAAATTTGGGCAAAAAAAACTTCTGAGTTCGTGTAGTATTGAAGATAAATCTTTATTAAAAAAAAATTTAATAAAATTTTTTTTAGTTTGATAAAAAGTTAAATTTATACTTTATAAAATAAATTTGTGAAAAAATTACATGTAGCAAAAAATTTTCAAATTTGTTTCTAAAAAGTCTTCAACCTGAACACCCAGAACGTTGAATTTTTTATCAACCAGAGATTGAGTTTAACCACTAATCTTAAAAACTTAAAAACACAGCACAGAAAATAAAAGAGTCGCCAATTAAAAGCAAGCAAGATTTACTTGATCAATTATTATCAAATATATTAAAATAGCCTTTTATTTAGGAACTTTTAAATTTTTTTATTGTAAAAGTTTTAAAAAAATGACTATAAAACTTAAGTTATTAATTATTTAATCTCAAATAAAATTTTATATTCGTTTGCCTAATTTAATTTCAATAAAAGCAAATTCAATCACAAATCCTCTTGAGTAATTTAAGCCATCGAGCTTTCGAATTTGAATTGAATAAATAAATATCGTTCTTATACAAAGTTTGAGTTTTGATTTTTTATATTCTCTGTTTTTTATCTTTTTTGGACAACGGGATATTCAGTTGGACTGAAGAAACTAAATCAAGCAGGGAAATCGAAGATAATGATGATTAATAATGATTCAAAAAAATAAAAATTTTGAGTAATTAAATTAAAATAAATTATTCAATTTATGCTTTGTTAGTAAAAAAATCATGAAAAAATTTCTTTAATTCTAAATATTGTTTAACAAATTCTTAAATCTAATAACATAAGATGTCTTGAGAATAATTATGAATTTAACCTCTATCTATTTATTGAATTATTTTGAAAAAGAAATCTAATTAATTTGATAAATAAAGAACATTTTCAAAATTTTAAACTGATATAAAAAACCTTTCTTTAATTATCTTTTTAAGCACATTTTTTAATATTCTTGATTGAAAATGATATATCTTTTAAACTGAAAAATAAATTTACTATTCTTCCAAAAAATTTCAATTTAGCTCAAAGTACAAATTAATAAAATAAAATAAAACTAAAATGCTAGACTGGCAGATCGATTTCAAAATTTAATTTAATCTAACCCCTTTCGTATTCAAATTTTTCTTTGATTCCTATAAGATCAAATTAATATACTTCAAAAAAATACTAATTTGAATCGTTTGAGAGATGATTAATAAGTTAAACTAAAAAAATAATAATTACTTTTTTTTTGATTTTTGATTCTTATTCGAAGTGGAACTAATCGATGAAGTAATTGTGCTCGAAGTTATGTTAATGGAACTAATATTCTTCAGGCAACATGATGAACTACTGGAGTCTTCTAAGTTGATTAAAATTTGATCACAATCGTGTCGTTTTACATCGGAGCTGAAGCTATTGTCATCAATAGTCGAATCGGTCTTGTCCATTAAAAAAACACTATTCTCTCCATCAGATATGTACTCTAAATTTCTTTTTGACTTGGGCTCCGTGCTCAAGTTTCTTAAGTTTGTAATTGCACTTAAAGGGTGCCTCTGACCCTCATCGATCTTAACCATTTAAATCTAAAATTGGAAAAATAAATTTGATCCAGTTTTGTGTCAGTTTTACCAAGCACACTCTCATTTAAGTATTAGAACTCTCAGCGCGTTCCTTAACACCAAAATGATGCTTATTATCTATTATTCAAACATCGATAGCTTTAAATTAAAAGATAAGAGATAATGTTTAATAACTCATCGTGAATAATCAAAATAAATAATGTATAAAAGCCTCAATCTGAAGATATCAAGTTTTATTTGCATTCAGAAGACTGTCTGATAGTTAAATGGCATTATCTAAGTACTCTAAGTTTCGTAGGCTTTTTGTAACCAAGATTGTACAAAGTTAAAAAATTGACATAGAACAAAATTTTTTTTGACAATGGTAATTATTGATCACATAAAGCAGAAGCAAGAAGTGACGCTTGTGGGTTTTTGAATTGTGGTAAAAAAAATTTATAATTTTGTTTTATTAGCAAATATTATTTTAAAAGAAAAAAGTTGAGAATAAATTTATGAAATTCCAACAAAAACAGTTTCATATTGAAAATTTATTCATTCAATAAATCTTTAAAATATTTATTACACTGAAAAAAATTATGAGGCAAACTTAATTAAAAAGAAAGTCTAAATTTTAAAGGAAAAATAATTAAGATTTTTGACGCCAATTTTCCATTTTTAAAAACTTTAATTTGCGAAAAATCTTCCGGAACAAATATTTATTTGAATTTTTTTTTAATGTTGAGTTTACTAGCACTCTAAAATTTAATTGTTGAAAATTATTCTTTAATCACTCAAACTAAATTGAACCTTTTAAAGCTTATTTAAGAATAAGGTACACAAATTCGACAAACTTCTAGTTTTCAAGTTTGCTCGAAGAACAAAACTTTAGTTTGATAAACACTAAAATAAATAAACTTCTTTGTAAAAAAATTCACTTGGACCTTAAATGCACAACTATTTAACTAGTAATGACTATGAGTAATTTTAAAATTATAAACAAAAACTAGCAGCTTAATCAAGCAAAGATTAACTATAATTAGTTAATTCAAATTTGGTCTTTTTAAATTTGAAAAAAAAATTTAATTCAAATCATTCTTCAAATGAATGAGCTTTGAAAAAAATTCTTGAAGAAAATTATCAATTAGAGTTTAATTTTCAGTTTTTTTGTGCATGAGCGAACCTATTAGAAATGATTTGCATATGTTTTTGGTGAATAAGAAATAAATTTTAAATATTTCTATCCTTTGTTACGTAAATTTGATGCTTGCTGATGATTTATGATCCGAACAATTATCGATCTTGGATCGAATCGAAGCTTTACCTATTGCATAACGAACAAAGTTAATCATTAATGAATGCTCAATTTCCTTGTTCCCAAAAAAAAAATTTTTTTAATTAAAATAAAAATTTTATAAACTTACTTTGTGGAGATATATTTTTGACAATTGATTTTTTTTAATTTATTTATTATTTATTATCATTGAATCTACCTTCTTTTAGGAGAAGTAAATTTTAAAGAATTGAACAAAAAAAAATGTTAAAAATAAAAATAAATAAAAATTAGTTAATATTTGAAATTGTCACATATAAAGAAAAGGGAAAAAAATGAAGAAAAGACCAATAAATGAGCTTATTGAGTCATTGAGTTCCTGATGTTGTACAAACATAACTCGATGGAGTTAGAAATAGTGTCGTTTGATATTAATGCCATTTTTAAAGATTTTTAAATTTTAAAACATTTTTTAATATTGATGAAAAAACTTACTTTGAAGTGTTTTGTGAGTAAGGTTAATTTTTTTTAATCACAGAATAGGAAGCATTTTATTATTAGACACTGATGCATTTACTAAAAAAGCCTAGTGAATGAAAAAATTTTGTCCAGTCCCAAAAATTTAATTCAAAAGATGATATAAAAAAATATCTATTTTTTTTTAATAAATTGAAAAAACATATCAAGTTTCATTAGATTTAAGTCTTTATAGACTATAGGGTTACATTTGAAAATTATTGGGCACTGTGGCTTAGTAAATATCGATGCGAAATAGGGCCAAATTTACCTGAAGCTGTGATTTGAATCAAAACAACGATGAGCTATTCGATAAATAGACGCCCTAAGAAAACTAAAAGATAATATTTACTACTTATGCAACTGATTTGCATTTGAATGCCTAGGACCTTTGTTTTTAAATAAAGAAATCATTTTCATTATTAATTGTAAATACCCCCTACCCTGGCTTGTTTAGCCCACCACCACCTTACAACCAAATAATATTTTGTCTATAACCGAAAGGTTAATTTTAAACAAAATACCTATGATTAGTTCTCTATGAAGATTTTTTTTTTGCTTGATTTTTCCAATTAACTTAGGACTAGTAAAATTAGTAAAATTAATGTCATAAAACACCAAATTTGTTTGACTTCGAGTCCTATTTGTTCACTACTTGTCATGTCAAAATTTCAATAAAAACTAATAATTAAAATACTTGAATGTAGATATTGTTGACTCTTATCTGAACTAAGTAGCTAAATCTATTTATGCAGCCATATTCATAAATCATGATCTGTTCCATTAAAGATTACACGCTATCAGGTAAACGCGATTAAAGTTCTAATTTACCAATAGGTTTAGAATTGTTAAAATTTAATTAAATAAATAAGATTTAATGTAAAAGAAATATAGCCCGGAGACTGATCCGTGAAGACTTTGGAATTCAAGAATCAAGAAAAAAAATAATACTTGAAATTGAGTTGATTAAAAATACTTAAAAAGCGTTTCATTCAACTGATGCCTTAGTGTTTATTTAACCACTAAGCTGAATAAGAATCACTAATGTTGATCACATTTTGGAAGCCTTAAATGAAAATTGAGAAAAACAAAACTTAACCCATAAACATAAAATGAGCATTCTAGTTTACAGTCGCTTCACAGGAGCTGATTTAAATTTTTAAACAAAAAAAAAATCCTCAACACAAACTTTTCATTCTGATTTCATAGATTTTGTTTCCTTGAGATTAAGCACTTACATCAAAAAACAAAAAACTAAAATCATCCAATTTTAAAAACGATTCCAAAGTGTTCGATTAAATAAGAGCAATTCTGTTGAATTTTCTTGGTATGATGCAATTATTTAACAACAAGAATATTAAATAAGATAATTATTTTTCGCTGATTGCTGCTCACTATAACGTTTTAGCTAAAAAGCTTTGTCTTCAAGTGATTTTGCTTCTATAATCTTATCTAACTATGTACTAAAAAAAAAAGTTTAAACTAAGGACGAATTAGCCAAAAGCTCTTTAATTTGAGTTTAAATCGATGAAATATTTATGCTGGGTGATACTAATTTAGCATTTAATTTTTATCTAAATCATCATACCATTTCTTAAATCAACCAAATCAATATTTTTTTTTAGAAAAAATAGATTTTTATTTGAATCCATCAATTTGATTACTTTTAAATTTTACAAATTTAAAAAGATAAATAAGCAATATTCTAAATTTTGTCCACAAAATAAAATAAAAGGGTCATTCTATAATGTTCTTTTCTAATTGATAAAGTTGTAAAATTTTCTTGCCAAGATGATTTGACCGCTTAAAAATAAATTTAAAAAAATGTAATTACCGACTATTAATTTTTAAAATAAAATCATCCTTTAAGTCAAAAATTGTCCAAATAAATAAAATCATTTTTTTGGTGTGATGATTCAAAAACCAATGGCCTAAAGAAATTTCTTAATTTTAAATATTTTCAAAGTTTACCTGTCAATTTTTTCACTAATTTGCTCAGTCAGCATGTTTTATTAGACCTAAGTATGCTATATCCTGATAGCTTAATTCCATTATTTAGGTGAAGTGCTTTATTTATTTATAACATGCATTTTTTACATACCATGCCTTTGTCATTGTAAATTAGAAAAAAAATATCAGAGGCGTATTGGTGAGAAAAAGACACATTTCATGATCAGTATGGGTTTTATTTAAAATAATAATTTAATCTATGACGTAAATTTTTGTCCATGGTCTGTCATGTAACTATTTGCCTTTTGAAAAATTTGAGGCCAAACTTTTTAAATTTAAATGAAAGTATTTTCTTTCTAAATTCAAAAATCGATATAAAATTAATTAGCTAAACTTTTATCAAATTTAAAACCTGGATTTAAATTAGAATTTAAATATGGTTCATTTGGCTAAAATTAGTTTTCTAATTTAGAATTTATAATAGATTGGATAATGTGTTTTTTAGATCATGACATATCAATCATTGCTGCGGCAGAATCAAAACATTTGAAAATAAATTTTTGTCTTTTTAAAAATCTAAAAATTGTTTGTCTTACAAAAATAGCTCATTAAAAAATTGACATTTTTTTGGATGAATGAGCTACAGTTTTACATGATTAAATTAAAATTAGCATGGTCTATAGCTTTGAATGTATCATCACGAGATTAAAACATTCGAATTGCTCAATAAGCTAATTCTGTCACTCAAAATTTTCCAATAACAAACTGTCAATTACTTGGACAGCAAAAAACAAATAAACATTTAAGATTTAATATAACCTTGATAATTTATACCTTGATAATTTTTGGACATGTTTGGCTTTCACCAAGGAAGTAAGTTTTTTGCCCAAAGAATTACCAGAAATTCAACCAAAAAAAGCAAAAAAAAAGCCAGATTTTTTATCTTTTAAAGTAAGCTGCAAATCATTAAAGTTTAAATGATCGATTCTAGTCTGGATAAGATAAGTATACCCATTGATTTTATTTGATCCGTCTAAATAAGTTTACTAGTAAAAATATTAATTAGCTTTAAAAACATATCTTTTTAAATAAAGCCTGAATAATGTCCTCTATTTATCCCATTAAAAAAATAAAATTTAACACTAAATCCATTTCTCGATAGTCGGCTAAAATTTATAATCATGTCCAAATCTATTTAATTTAATACAGCCTGTAGATAATAATTAAAAATAAAATCCGAATTAGAGCGGATTTTTTTAATCATGTTTATCAAATTATGTACTACTTAAAATTTAAGGCATAAAAATGATTTAAACTTAGGCTAAATAAATTACAAATAACCGTAAAAAATCGTTTAGGCCATTTTTAATCAATACAATTATTATTTTATTTCAAAAAATTAAAGAAACTATTATCAAAATAGTTTTTAATTTTTTGCTATTTATCTCAAGGAGCTTAAACTTGCACAGCAATACAAAAAATAATAAAAATTTATGATTTTTAATTTTTTGATATTTTAAATATTTCTGTTGCACATTTTTAATTATTAAAATCTTATCTTAACACAAACTTTGTATTTGCAGACTTCAAATTTATATTCCAAATATAAATAATTTTAATTTATTTTGATTGCTCATCAAATTATTTAAGTCAAAAACAAATAGCTCAAGAGATCCCAGACTAATAATTTGCAGAACAAAACAACATTCGATATAATAATAATATTTAAAATGGTCAATAAACCACTATAATTCACACAAAAAAATTATTCAAAATTAAAAAAAAAATAATTTTAAAATTTATTCTATCTCATTAAAAATAAAAAAAAATATTATTTTTTATCATTTATGATAGCGAAAGAACTCTCGGTCATCTAGCCTGACAGACATGGACAATGTCTGTAATTATTAAAAATAAATAAATAAATTAAATTAAATAAATATAATGGAAATAAAAAGCACTGGATAAAGCCATACAGCTATAGTTTATCTTTTATGATTTAATTTCCCAAGTAAATTGCTTCTACTCAACATGACGAAATACTTTTTTATTTAATTTTGCCCATTGAAATAATTTTTAGACTCTGAAAATTTTTTCAAGTAGATAAATTTTTAAAGTTTTCAAAACGAATTCACGAATGATTTGAATAAGTACTTAGTAATTCGCTAATTAAGAGAAGATAAACTTGAAGTCTTGATTTTTTTGGCTTTACTAGTAGCTTACGAAAGTCGTAAATCTTTTAAGAAAAAAATTCATAAAAGGTAAATATTTTTTAAAAAACAAAAATAAATTCCAAAATTTGTTGTTTTTTTAAATATTTATGGTGATTTTGCCTCAGAAATTTTTTTTTTTCAGAATTTTAATTTTAATAAAATAGGCAATGATTATTTTAAAAATAAAGTCGAGAAAAGAAAATTGATTTAGCTCTTTGTCAAATAGCTTAGCTAGGATTTTAACAATAGAACCTAATATGACCGCAACTTGAACGAGATATTTGCTATTTGGCCAAGTTTTCACTAAGATTAAGTCTTGATTGTAAGTCATTTTTTTCATATAAATAGCTAATCGCATCTAATTGATTGACCAGGCATAAGCCTATTCATTTCGTACAGGTCCTTTTCTAAATGAACCCTTTTAGGCCGTAAATCTTTTATAAACATTTGATAGTCTATGAATTAATCCAAAATTGAATCTTTAACTTTAGTTAAATTTTTTAATTAATTCTAGTGATTTTATTTAATTTTACCTATATTACATTTATTTCTATTATTTAACTGTTTGTAAAAAACTAGCAAAATAAAAATAATTTTTATTGTCTTTAGTAATTTGGTTCTATTTCTTAATCGTTAAACTTATTTATTCAGATCAAGTAACACAACTTGCCAAAAAAAATTACATTTCTCTAATTTTACATAAAAACTTTTTGATTGCCTAGGGTTTAACTTGTTTTTAAAAAATAAAAATATTAATTAAAATTTCCTTTATTCGGGGGCGAGTTTTTTTCAAAAAAGAAATAAGGTTACAATTGTCACCTGGAGCGACAAATCAGAGTAACTTAGTTAAGACTGCGCTAAAACAAAGCTAAAATTAAGATATTTTAAAAATAAAATTAAAGAATTTTAGCAAGTTAGAGTAGACATGTATGAACGCCCGAGTCAATTAAACAACTCGCACATGATAAATTAAATAATAGCCGAGAGGAAATTTTATTTTTGTTTCATTGAAATAATTAGCCGAGCTTGAATTGCTTTCAAAACTTAGAAAGAAAGCCTGGAGATAGTCTTTCAATAAAATGAGAACCAAATTCAAACTTTTTGAACAATAAATCGAAATTTAGCTGAATTTTACAAAATATATTTTATTTAATTAGCTTGAATATGTCTTAGAGAATCATTCTTAAGTTATCATTTTCGAGTCTTGGGTTATGTGACTGATGAGTCGAGAAATTTTAATTGAAAATTTTGCGGATTTCTTAGCCCAAAAATAGGAAATTCTTGTTTACTGGTAGCCTCTTGTTAATGAATCAATTGAAAAAAAATTAAAAATTAATTAACTCAAATATTTATCACTAAAAAAATTTCTTTTTTCATTTTCATAATTGTTATTTAATTTAAAATCTAAGCTTTTTTTCACTCAAAAAAGAATTGCTTAACAAAAAAAAAACGATTTAAAAACAAAAATAATTGAAGTGTTTTTTGAATTTTTCTTTAATTTGAATCAACTTAGTAATTGAATCATAGAATAAATTAAAATAGACTCATTCGAAAAAAAATACTTTTTTAATGACAATCAATTTATATTGATTAGTTAAATTTTTGAATAAATTTCACAATTTTTTCAGTAAAAGTTTTAAAGAAAATGATAAATTAAGATTTTTAAATCAAATGAGATGATTGAGTGATTTTTCATGTTTAACTCAATTCATGGTGACATGAAAGGTCCGGACAAACAAAAAAATATTTTTTAGCTATATTGAATTTTAACTCAAAGTTATAATCTAATTTTACCAAAGCACAATAAAGGAAAATTCGTTTCCTTGCCATGAATATTGATTAGAAGAGTTGCTAGGTATTTTTAATTTTTAATTTTCAGTAAGTTAAATTTTTTAAGTTGATTTGGTCTACGATCTATGTTTGATTAGGTATGAAAATACACATGAAAAAAAGCAATAAATTCATGATCCATTTTTTGTTGTTTACTTTTAGGATTTTTTTCAAATCGATAATATAAAGTAATACATAGACATTAAACGATTTACATAATGATTATTTAATAAACTATTATTAATTATATTTAAATCTCTTTTTACTTAAAAAAAAAAGAAAATTTGGTAATCTTTTTAATTTTCTCTTTCATATTCAATAAATAAATGCTCATCCAAATCCGCATGAGTGGAAGTAGCCATGTACATTCTTACCGACAAGTGATTTTCATCCAAGAGTTCAAACTCTCGTTTGGTCTTAAATAAAAATGAAATTTTTTAATTAAAAATTTAAATTTAATAAATACTCTTAGAACTGCCGGTGGTTTATTAATGCTAGTTCGCCCAATACTACTACTCTCAATGGTGAGTTGTTTTTTGGATTCTTCTAAATTCCCTTCTTCCACAATAGTTAAACCATTATTGTGAGCACTTGTATAAACAACATGAATTGGATCAGAGGCAGGTTTTACTTTCAAAAAACCACTCTCGAAATGAGCATATTTCAATTCCTTAGTTTCCTTATTTTCGAACCAAGCCGAAAACCTACAAATGTTAAAAGTTTTTTTTCTTTTTTAAACTGACTTTACTTCACATGAAAAACGGGTTGATGGGATGCTGGATGAGTTATTTCTAATTTTTCACAATAATTAAATGTTTTTATAGTCGGATACTTGCCAATTCCATTTTTGCCAACCCAAGTGCCCATTAGCCATGCTAATGACTTCAGAGATGGATTTACCAAAGACTTATCCATTATCAAATTATCGAGTCAATAAACTTTAATTTTTTAATTTATTTATTTTTTATTTTTTAAAAATATTTTTAAAAAAATTTCTACTTGTTGATGTATGTGCTTATTTTTTTGTCCGCAGGTAAAAAATGCTTGTTCATCATTAAGCGATGTTTTCGCATCTGAAAAAAAACATATTTTGTGTCGATTTTATGACTTGACAAAAAGCCTGAAGAAAAAATAAAATAAATCGCCAGTCATTTAAAAATTTATTAATCAAAACTTTATTCAAAATTGAAAAAAAATCTTTTTGTTCCTTAAAAATTTATTCAATTGAATTTAAGGTAATTTAAATATTTTTTTAAAAAAAAATTTAAAAATGACAATCTTTTGTTTATATGAAAACAAATAGAGATTTGCAATAATTAATAGACATGAACCATTCCATATAAAAACGTCCAGAACAATAAATAAGTTTGCAGACCGGACCAAATTGTGCTTGTAAACAAAGATTGTGTTGATAAAAAGTAATCCGATTTATTTTTGCCCAAAAAAGCCACCAAAACAAAAGACATTAGTATGGAACAGATGAAATAAAATAAAAAGCCATATAAGCCCGTAAGACCGATAATGCCCGCTGTGCATCCCGAGAGTGCCGATATTGACGTTTGGCAATAGTCAAGTAAAAAGTGGTTGTATCTAATGGCCGATTCGCTTAACGCCAACAACTGGTCGTTTTTCATCATTATCACGAATAATTTTTTTTATAAAATTATTTAGAATAATAAAAATTTATTTTGTTCATTTTTTATTCATTTACATACCTAAATTGACACAAATTAAAAAGTTTTGCAGTCTTTGCATTTTTTAAATTCAAAATGTTTTATTTTAGTCTTAAGAGTTTGAAAAAAAAATCAAATTTACAGTAAAAAAGAATTTATTTTTAATGACGATAATTACATCTCTGAAGAATATTAAATTGTTTTTTTTTTCAAAGTTTCTTAGCATTTTTAAAATTTTCATTATTTAGCTCCAGATCCAGATTCATAAGAATTAGGATTTAAAAATTATATTAGAAAAAAATGATAGAAAATTTTACATATTTTTAATCAATTTTTTAGTTAACAAGCGACATGAATAATTTTAATTTTTTTTGTTCTTAGATTTTTTTTTGGTTTTGTATCAGTGTGTATGAAAATATTTTATTAAAGATGAGCTTACAGAAAATAAAAATATTCTCTAATGATACTCCCGAAATCAAAATATTTTTTGTCAATTAACAAATTTGAATTTGCCCCTCAATCTGATATATAGACTAGTTCAATTTTTAAAAAGATTAAATAAAATATTTGGTGATTTTTTTAAAGCTGAATTCAAAACTATAAATAATGTTCCATTAACTGTTTATTATTGTGTGCAAAAAAAAATCACGTCTAAACCGAAGAGTACAAGAAGATGGTAGATTGAAATTGATATTTAATCGGGTAAAAAACGATTTACTTTTCGTTTTGATTATGTATTAAAGAGAAAAATTAAGATTACATAGCAAAATTTCTTTAGTAAATAAAGTAAAAAATAAAATGGTTTAAAACTATGGAACTGAAGTTAATTTTAATTGTTAAAGTATTGTAGAAGATAAAATTTATCAAATATTATTTTACACAGTAAATTAATATTAGTAATACAAACATTTAATTTGGATAAAAATCCAACTTAAAGCTTAAATTTATTTTAAAATTATTATAAATTTTAGTAAAATTTTATATCCTAGTAAAATAATAAATAAATAAAAAATAGTTTTAATTTAAATAAAAAAAATATATCCGATAAGCTAGCTATAATATATAACAATTGATTGTAGCATGTTCCACTATTTTAATAATTTGATAATAAATTAAAATTCAAGCTGCAACATTATGTCAGGAAGACTTTAATAAAAATTTTTAAATTCAAAAATTTTTAGCAGCCCTTTTTTTAGCAAACAACAAATTGATTACACAAACATTTTTCTTGATTATATTTTGAAAAATAATTAAAAAAATTTTAACATAGGCGACTATTTTTATTAATTTAGAAGACATCTCTCCATGCTAAAATAGTATATACGAAATACCTGAGAGTAATTAAATGTATAATAAAATGTTGTGATTTAATTTTTATCAATATTAACTATTGTTTTTTACTCATTTGAGATTTTTAAAATCGCATAAATAAAAAAAATGTAAAATGAAATGAAATAAAATACCATAATTAATTTGGTTTATCTCTGAGGGTAACAAACATTTAATTAGAAATTGAATTTTTTTTGTGGAAACTTTTGGCCAAATGAGAGAACAAAATTTATTTTAGACGTGATTTAAAAAAAATTCTAATTAAATCCTTGCACAATATTTTTGCACCCATAGTCCCATCGGACATCATCATGAAATCATAAAATACTTAGAATTACGTAAATATTCTTTATTAAATCCAAAATATTTTCAGTTTTTATCAAACAAATAATTCTAAAATATTTATCATAGTTTTAAAAATTTTCAAAATGATTAAATCCACTACCTGGATTGTCCTGTTGTTTATTATCCTTTTGCATGAAGCTGAATCTAAAGTGGTAAATCTGAAAACCGATTTCAGCCAAAATATGATCAATGGACAGGATTCAAAATTTACTTATGTCGATTCTTATTTTAACAATTGTCTAAGTAAAATTGACTACTGTTCCTATGGATTGTTTGGTTCATTCAATTTGACAATTTTGTATCCAACAATGAATGGTAAAAGAGATGCTGGCTATGACTATGGAAGATTGGTTTTGTTTTCTAGCGGAGGCGAATCACCATATTCAAGAGGTGGTATCTACTTGCATCAAATTAGTGTTCGCGGTGAAGAATATTTGCAGTTTGGTTTAACTTATCGTGATAATTTATACAGTACAAATATCTATTTGAAAGACAAGTCATCAACTC
Source organism: Brachionus asplanchnoidis (assembly GCA_025491095.1). NCBI lineage: Eukaryota > Metazoa > Rotifera > Eurotatoria > Ploima > Brachionidae > Brachionus > Brachionus asplanchnoidis. Next base: position 4,669,087 of record JAILYF010000004.1, read on the forward strand.
GAATAGGATACATTTGGAACAAAAATGAATTGGATATTTATGTTGATGGATCCGAGTATGAAAACATTAAAAGTCCCGCTAAAAGAGCTTATTTGGACTTAAATTTTAATCCGATCAAGACATATCGTTTTTTTAATGAAAAAGATAAGCAAACAATTCTGAATCAAATTTGGTTCACAGATAGCTTTGATGATTCTTCTAAAAAGTATATATTTGGCGAAGAGTCAGATTATTTAATTGGATGCTATATGCTAAATAGTCAGCCTGACGCAAATAGTTTGTTGTATGATCCAAACATGGCTTATTTTCTTCAATGCAAAGAACTTTGCAAAATTACTAAAAGCCAGGTACGATCATTTTGGTTTATTTAATTGTAAAAATACATTTTTTATATCCTCAATTTAAATAGCTTAAGTACTTTTAATATAAACACTTTAATCTAGTTTACTATTAAAGTAGTCTGAGAAAATTTCCTTTTAAAAATTTTCAAATTTAAAAAAAAAATAGCAACTATTTATTCTTAATTTTAAAAATTAAACAATAAAAATTTCATATTGCTATTTCACAATAATTTAAAAAGTATTAAAATTTATTTTCAAATATATTACGTGTACTTGGTACTTAAGGTTCTTTTGCCAAACAAAAAAATCTTATAAATTTTTCATTCATATTTAGCCTTTTAACTGGATCTTGTTTTAACTATTTAGAGTACAATTAAATATTTTAATAAATCAACTAAATAATACTGTTTAGAACTTAATTAACTTAAATTATTAATCTCTTTATCTCTTTTTTCACTGATTTACCATTTATTTTAATATTTGTGCCAAACAATCTAAGAATACCATAAACCATCATTTTTTCTAATCCAGTACATTTTTTTCATTATATTTCGAAAATTTAAAAATCAAGCCAATACTTTTTGTCTTTTTAAAATATTTTATTTAATTTTTATTCCAAAGTATTTTTTAATAAAGTTAGTGAAGCTTAATTTTAATTTGTTTTTCTTAATTTGAATACTGAAAGGAGAGTATTATTAGGAAATAAAAATTACAATAAAATTAAAAACCCAATATAGAGAGTCAAACTCAATAAATTAGTAAAATTAACTAAGCAAGAAAAATTCTTCAAAAAAAATTTTTATTATGCAAATCTAAAAAAAGTATTTTTTATCATTAAAAACATTTCTGATATTCATTTAAAGGAAAAAATACTCCATGATTTATTTATTTTGAAATTAAAAAAGATATACAACTAAAAACGGTTTATTGTTATAATATTTTTGTTATATATAAATATCTATTTTAGGAAAAAGCAAAATTTTCATTTAGACTGATCAGATGTGAAGCCTTGCAGAATATGTCTAAAAGGTAATAAAAGAAATCGAGGTCTATCGTTTAGTTGTGTTTGGTCTCAAGTTTTCAATTGATTGTTAAGCTTATTAAACATTATTATATTATATTTGCGTGAACTGCACTTTAAAAAATTTAAAAAAAATTTATTCAAAGTGAAGCATATTTCAATTATTTATTAAATTGATCAAATAGAATATGATTTATTTTATTTTAGAAATTATTTTATAAAAACTTAAAATGTCGATGGCAGGAAGAATAAATTTTGCATGTTTCTTTATAAATCTACAATTTCTAATAGATAATTAAGATTGGATGAGTTATATTTTTGATATTTTTGAAGAAGTATTAATAAACAAAAAAATAAACATAAATAAAATAAGTATTACTTCGAAAATATCAGTTTACTTTTAATATTTATTATTTGTTAGAGCTAAAAAAATAATTCAAATTTTGTAAATAGATTCTTGTAAAAAAAAAAATTTTTAAGGTTCCTAAATTAAGTTTATTAGAATCGACAGTATTTAGCTAAAATATTTAAACAAAACTCTAAAATTCATTAATTAATTTTAAAGAAATACTTGTTAACGGTGTTAGTTAGCTTAAAAACTACTATTTGTTTGCATCTTATATATTTAATTATTGTAATTCTTTCTAAAAATATTATTTCATTAATTTCAACATTCAAAAATTCATAATATTACGTCAGAGGTGTTTAAAAGTCACAAGCCTCAAATCAAGTCCAAGTGCGAACTTTGGGACTTTTAACAAACTCTTTATTACGTTAACTGGGTCGAAAAATTATTTTTGAAAGAATCTTTTCATCAATAAATTTTCTTGGAAAGATATTTTTTAAGCAAAATATAAACTTAATTAGGGAAAAAGGGTGTAATCTAAAATTTATCTTATTTTAGGCATTGATTAAGGAAAAAAAGTGTTGATAACTAGACTATAAAGCTGAAATAAGTAAACATCATTCCTCAAAATTTTTAAACAATTTTTTAAAGATTATTAATGGTTTTTAATCTGTTTTGTTTATTTTTCTGTTTCTGTACTGTAGAACGAAGAATGTGTAAAATAAATACAGTTTTTTGCTTCATCAGAGAAAAAGTCATAAATAAAAATAATGATTTGAAAGATTATAGCTTATTTTATTGAAATTGAATTAATTACTTAATTAATTTTTTGGAAATCAATAAATTTTCAATTTTATTTTAAAATGTTAACTTTGTGAAAAAAATTAGTTTCGAAAGAACTTTATAGTCAATATAAAATAAATTAAATCTAATTAGAGTAAAGGTTTTCATTTAATGAAAATAAAAATTAGTTTTTTTGTTAAATTATCCATGTGAACTAGAAATTTTTTTTAATTGCGTTGATCTACAATTTTATAAAGCTCAATCCAGTAAGGTAGAAAGGTAGTATCAAGATAAAAATAAAAATAAGTTGCTTTTGAAATAAATTAAATTTTAATGTAAATTAAAATTTTGAACTTCCCCGAACTTAACTATAATTCAATTATTCATTATTCAATTAATAATAAAAATGAGTTTTCATGCACAGTTATGATTTGATACGTGGTTATTAGCTAAAATTTTTAAAGTTTTGAGAGTGCAAATATCTATGTTGGAATCACAGAAATAATTTTGATTTTTAGAAAAAGTTTAAAGATTTTCAAAAAAATTATTCTTTGTATTTAAATAATAATAAAACATGTAAAAAATTAAAATTTAGGAAATAAGAAAAATTTTACTTTTTTTACGATTTTTTACCTTAAAAAATAATACTTTGGTAAATTATTTTTTAACCACGTATCAAATTATTACTTTCCATTAATTTGGCTAATTGATTAAATTTTTTAAATTTAGTACTCAGCTTTAAATTTCGATCAATGCACGTGTTTTGAAAATGACCAAATATTGGAGCAGAATGTCCGAAAATCAGACTGTTTGGAAGAAAATTCATGGAAAATTTATAAAACCACAAGCATTAGAAGTGATATGCCAGTCAAAAATCTCAAACTTGAAGTAAAAATAGTTATCATACGAGATCCGATTGAAATAGGTGATCCAGTGGGACTGGAGATACAGAGTTCTAGTGACCAAAACTACATTTTATCTGTAAATTTTGGTGACAACACAGCTAAATCAATAATTGGCGACGGCTTTATATTCCATGAATATTTGGATGTTGGTATCAAAAAAGCAAATATCAGCGCTTTTAGTCTAACAAAAGGAAAAAGGTCCTTTAATCGATTAATAGAATTTAATGTCAATTCGATTAAGGACCGGGAACCAATGCATTCAGTAAATCTAAAAGTAGATACCAAATCTGAACGAGATGTAAAAGTTTCAATTGTTTCAGCTGGGGGTCTTCCTTACACCTGTCGATTAGAAATGGGTGACTCAAGTGAGACTGTAATGTTGGAACCGGTGAACAGAGTGCACACATTTATCAAAGACTACTCGTACAGCCACACAGGTATTTACAACATATCGGTGAATTGTATAAATCTGAATGGAATAGGAAATGAAGTAGCAAGCTCAATGCTAATTTATTTGCCTGATTTGACCAAAACAAACCCTTACACTGTCTTTGACAATTCCTATATAGCTAAAACATATTCTCAAATTATTATGCCCAGACCTAAAGATCCAAAGATGGACATTGATCTAGCTCTGCCATTTGCCACTGGCAGTCCAGGATTGGAATTTAGAGTCAGAGATCCATTCAATAAAGAGACTCACATAAAATTTATAAACAAACCATCTGCTGACCAAAATCAATTGATAATTAAAATCAAGGTGGAAAATTTAAAAAATTTTAATGAAAATTTTCTCCAGGTATTGCTAAAGGATTTGGTTCTAGCTAGCTATTTAATTGTGCTAGAAGACTCCGAAGATTTAAATGTGTCAATTGATGTTGCAACCAAAGTTTTGGTTGAAAATAAACCTGTTCATTTTGAGATTACGGTGCCAGGAACCACCAATTGTTTGCTGCGAGTCGATTTTGGTGATGACCAAGAGAAATTTTTTACATTGCACAGCTTTGAAAAGCCGGACAAGAAAAGCTATATGCTAAAACTGGACCACATTTATACCATGGGCATGAATTTTTACCGTTTCAAAGTCTCTTTGGCAAATCACTTAAAAAAAATTGAACTAAGCAAAGATCTTCATTTTGAGACCAGTTTGCCAAGATTTATTCTAAATGGATTGGTTCACGTGCCAGACGTGAATATACCAATCGATTTTAAGCTGTTTACTGACCCTCAAATAGAACCTGTCAAAGTCGATATGATAAATATCACTTTTGATACGAACCATTTTCTAAATTTTAAAGCTTACAATTTTTCCAAATCAAATTCGTTTAGCTTAAGCTTTAGGCACAAGTTTGACCAGCACGGATACTTTGACGTCACTGCCAACACTAGCAATCAAATCAGCTACCAAATCAGTGTCTATAGAGTCAAAGTAGGTCTTGATCTGAACACAGCCACAGCAATTGTACTGAACAACTTTGCCAATGTTTACGAACCAATTTACTTCAAGCTAAATGTAAATGGAGGAAATGGATACAGAGTAATTGTGGATTTTAATGACGGACAAAAAATGCTCCTTCCATGGAAGTATGTTTCAAGCTCTGGCCACGAGATCGAACCAGTTCCAGGATACATGCAGCCAAATGCAGTGTTCAATCAATCTGGAATATATTTTTCTCATCAGTACTCTTTGTCTGGCATTTATGAGCCCACTGTTGACATAATCAGCCCTTTTGGTGAAATAAACATCAAATTGTGTACCAAAGTTAAAATTGTGCCTGAGCCAATTATCCAAACAAATGATACCATGGACCCGAGTTGTTTTGTGCTAAGAGAAAACATCGATTTCTATTTGAATAATGTAACTATAGGTGATGAAACATTTATGAAGATAGCGCGCGGAATGCCCAATATTTTTCACACAGGTTTTGTGTCGTGTGTAGAGCCTGAGCTGAACAATTTGGCCACAACATGGATGCTGATGAAAATACCAATGGGAAAGTCTTTGGACTATGAAGTGGAGGCCTCTAAATACTGTTCGGTCCAAAGATCTGACAGTCAATTGTCTATAGAAGCAGGTGAGCTTGAGTTTGGCAATTACAGTCTGCGGGTCTTTTCATATCGGCTTCAGGAGCCGGAAAATTATGTCCGCCACGGGGTCTTTCTGCTCAAAGTAGACACCAGTCCGCTGAAAGTAAGCTTGAATAATGGCATCAAAAGTGTTGAGCTGAATTTGGAAGAGCCATTTTTGTTAAGCTATTACGACAAAACCTATGACCCGGACTCGAAGATATTTGCGGACAAAACAGATTTTGAGTTCTTTTTTGTTTGTGTTCAGGATTATTACAGCAAAAGAGATTCGGTCAAAAAAATTCAGAATTCAATGTTTGCTTTGGATTTGGACTTGGCTGGCCATGGATTAAATTTGGCCTTCTACTCAGACGATCTAAAGACTTGGTTCTATGAGAAAGATTGCTTTAAAGTTAGGCCAGAGATGACCATGGCTCAAAATCCGATATCGGTGATAAATAGAGATTTGTTGATTAGTGGCGATACTCTATTGCTGAATCAGTCTCTGGCCATGAATTTACAGCTATATGCGGTAAAAAAAGGCCGAGTCAGTGTTAGCCAGCAGGTTATTATCACAATGAATATGAGTAAACTTTTTTCGATTTCGTTAGATTCTGATTTTGATCAAATAAATGATCAATTGAATAAGCTGGACGATTTGGCCAAACAAAATCCTCAAAAAGCTTTGAATATTTTGACAGGTTTTGCCAGTGTTGTGAACAACAAAGCAGCTGATCCGGTTCATAATCAAGTAAAATTTTTTTTGAAAATTTTTTGAAAATTTTTTGTTTTTTTTTATTTTTAAAAATTAAATTTAGACAAAGAGCACCAATAAAACAAATGTTGATGCCGGAAAGGAATTTTCTAATGTAAAATTTAAATAATAAAAAAGAAAATTATTTTGTATTCGAAGTGGTTATTTTTAGTTAGTTTATGTTATTTTTTAGGTTTTAGATCTTTTTGTAGGCGTTAATAAAAATAATTGTGAATTAAGATCAAGAAGGTTCATTCAATTTTTATTTTCTAAGATAGATGTAATTTTACTTTTAAAAAAATATCAAGATTCCTAGTAAAACTAATTAAAGGAAAATCTATATTATCGTACAAGGCAGGGAGAGAAACCGTCAATTAATTTAGAGAAATGTCAATAAGTTTTTTTGTAAATTATATTTTCGTCAATACTAACTTGTCAATAATATTAAATATTTGTAACTTAAAATAAATATTTGTCAATTAAATTAAATTATTGTCAATTAATTTAATTTATTGTATATTAAAGCTGTAAGTAAGGATTTTGTCATTTAAAAAAAAAATATTTGTCAATAAAAAAAAATAAATGACAATTAACTATTTAATAATTGTCAATAATATATGTACTATAGGTATATGTCTCATTGCTATCCCCTCCTATTTAGTATTTTTATTAACGATATACCAAGAAAAGACAAAACAAATAATGAATACTCTCTTCTTTTCGCTGATGACTTAGTTACCTTTTTTATCTATAAATCTAAAAGAAACATTGAACTTAGGATCAATACTTACCTTAAAGAATTAGAACGATGGTTAACAAAATGGAAAATGAAGATTTCAATTGAAAAATCTTGTTACATGATATTCACAAAATCAACAAGAGAAGAGCTCAATCTTGATTTGAAAATATATGGGGACAATTTAAAGCGACAGGACGAAATCAAATTCTTAGGCATCAGATTTGACTCACGGCTAACCTTTAGTCCATTGATTGATGAATTAAAAGAGCGTTGCAACTCTAGGCTAAATTTAATTAAAATTTTATCTAATAAAAACTGGCGTCTACATCACAAAACACTTGGAAATTTATATAAATCGCTTATTAGTTCCATTTTAGACTATAATTTTCCCTGTTTAAACTCTTTATCTGATACTAACATTAAAAAACTTCAAACTATTCAAAATTCAGCAGTTCGATCCATTCTTAAACTAAGGTTTGACACCCCCTCAAGCATTTTATACCACGAGGCCTAAAACAAATTAAAATTTCATACAATTTCGAACCGACTTTTTGAATTGAGCGAAAGATATGTTAGGGCTGGACTTACTAATTCTGTTCCATTACTTCTTAGACTGGTAAATGAGAATAGACGAGGTTTCGAATCTAGATTCGTTAACTATCCAACTCCATTGTGTAATTGCTACCTTGTCATAGACTCTTTTTTCCCTGAAAACTAAACCGATATAACTTTTGTGTCTATTTTCTGCCTTTCAAAAACGATTTTTTATTTCTTTTCTTCTTTCTTTTTTTCTTTTCTTTTAATTCCTTTTCAAATTTCAATTTTTTAACTATATTTTTTAATTCTTATTTTATTCAGTAACTTTTATTTTAATCATTTTTTTTATTTATTTTTATTTTTTATTTTTCTCTGAAGGAGCTAACGCTCGATACAGATTTACAAATAAATAAATAAATAATAATCTTTATTAATCGAAGAAAAAGATAAGCTAATATACGTAAAAAAGGATATTCCAAATCTTGAATTGGATCAAACACAACAATCTAGTTTAGCTTGTTGATCCGAAATCCAATTTTAAATTTATTTTAAATTTCTCTTACATGGAATTTAATTTCAAATTTAAGTTGAAATGTAGCAACCAATTCTATTTACAAATTTGTTTAGAATGGCTATAAGGTTCTTCTAGTTGGCTCATGCGATAGAGGAAAAAAGTTGTGTTAGAATTTCTGTGACAATGTGCGAAAAAAATTTATATTAACTTGACAAATATTTTTTTAAATTGACAAAAATAAAAAATAATTGACAAAACTTTTATTTAAATGACGTTTATTTTTTCAAATTGACTCTTGTATAACTCACGAATAATCTAGTTTTAATTGACAAATATTTCTTTTTTAATTGACATTTATATATATTAATTGACAAAATATCATTTTGTCATCGTACAATACTCAAAGAAATTTTTTTTTTAAATTTGATAGGAACTTTTTTTTAGAAATTTTATTCATAGGAATTATTTGACATACAGAATTTGACCAAGTAAATTAGAAATCAGGATATTTTTTCGATTTTTTTCCATGTAAATTATACCAGATTACTTAATTCTGTGGAAAATTGTAGAAAAAAACTATCTTTTAAATTACTTAAAGGAAAAAAATCTTACGAATTGAATGTTCACAATTACAGCTATATAAATTTACAGTTTATAAATTTTATACAGTTTTCTTTTTTTTTTTAATTTTTTTCCAATAAAATAAAATTAATGTGTCGATTTTTGACAATTTTCAATTACAATAAAAGCAGTAAATAAAAAAAAAATTCTTTCGACAATTTATAATGGATTTTAATATATTTTGATTCATTTCCAATAAAAAATCCTAATATTTCAAAAATATATACAAAAAGTTATTTTGAAAGCTTTAAAAAAGACTCAATTTTTTTAGTTCATTATTTCAAAGATTTTTTGATAAATTTTCTAATTTTTTCAAAATTCTTATCAAAAATTAAACAGTCCAAGACTAAGAATTTACAATATTCTAATGTTTTTAAACTGCTTAATAGTTAATGAAAATAATTAAAGAATACTTTGAATTTTCTAAGAAAAGAATAAGTTACGAGTTTTAACGCCCTGAGAATTTCTTTCTTTTATTCGTTTACCTGAAGAAAATTAAATGAAAAAGCCTTCTATAGATAGAATCTGACTTTCATCACTAATTTAAAAAATATAAGTTTAAATAGCATTAAGAATTCGTGAAAAACTGTTTTTTTATAGGTTTTCTAAGTTTTTTACAAGAAAATTATTATAAATTTAAATAAAAATATGATTTTTATATATAATTAATTTAATTATTCAAAAATAAACAAAGTAAATTTTACTGTGTTTTTAAAATTTTATTAAATTAACTAATTCTAAATTGTTTCTCAGAAAAATTTCTTTATTTTATATTATTTTTTTAAAAAACACTGAATTGATTTTTTTCAATGAGTAAAAATTCAAATCAAATATTCTGATAAAATTTAAAATCATAACTAATAATATTAATTAATTTTAATAAATCATAATTAAGATTAAAATTTTATAATTTTGCACTTCGAAAAAAAGACAAATAATTAAATATTTAAAAGAGACAAATATTTAATCTCAAAAATTTTCAATTTTTCTTAAAGATTCGCAACCGTATGTTGGGCACTGTAGGCAACATAGTTGACCGTGTAGATGATGGAGATTCAATTTTGACTGCAGCTCAAACAGTTGGTTCGGTATCATCGAATTCGGATCAAATGCCAATCGAAAACCAGGATAGTGGTAGTTTTGCGATTGAAAAAATGGGTGACAAGGCAAAAAATTTGGGAGACCAAGGTCCTGAAATGGCTAATGAAATAGCTTCTTCAATTCTGGGAGCAACTGGAAATACTTTTGATGCCGCGATCAAAACAGTTCCGGTAGCTCAAGAAAATTTTACTGACCCGGGTCTTTTGGAACCAGAAGAGGAAGTTCCTCCTGTTATTTTACCAGCCAAAATAACAGCTCCGCTAGAATTTTATGAATGTGATGACTGTGATGATTTTCCAGATGAGGTTTACGAAGAAATTTTGATCCAGGAAGAGATACAATTTGAAAAAGAGGAAGAAACAAGAAAGCATACGGCGGATATTGCTAAGAGAACTTTTAATGGGGTATCTGGTGCTGGATTAGCATTAGCATCAAGTAGTTCAAATGGCTCAAATATGACTAGAATACAACAAAAAAACATGGCATTGATAGTTGGCAAAAAAAATTTGAATGACACTGAGAATGAAAGTGAAACTGAATTTAGCACTGATGGTGGTTTGTCAATAGTAATGCCCGTCATTTCCAGTGTGGTAAATACATCCAACTCATCCATGCCCTCGTCGATTGTCACATCCATGATTGCATCAAATGAGAACCCTCTACAAAGCTCTAAAAGCAAAGCATCAGGCATGATTGTAAGCTTAAAGCTTACAGATGACTTCGGCAATCCAATTGTTGTTAATAACACTGCAGAGCCCTTTAATATCAAAGTACCAGCCAGTGTTCCGGCACCATTTTTTAAAGCTTATGTAAATCAAACTGGCATAAATTACCATAAAGTAATCTTTATTTCAGATAAGATAATTTTTTTTTCATTTTTTTTCATTTTCAGCTATTTTTGGCAACCAAATCAAGTTCTTTGCATTTTGTAATAAAACCTGAAATTCCAGGTGATATTTATCATATTTACATCAAATACTCAAAGACCAAAGTAACAACTGTTTATCCGGATGAGAAACATCATGACTATGCGTTTACTTCGCCAAATTTGCTTTATACTGATCCATCTAATGAACTAATGTATACTGCTTTTATATCAAACAATGATACAAAAGGAAATGGTACATATTATATTGGAGTAAAACTTGCTAGTGAGTTAGGTTTTATTAAGAAAAAAAGAAAAATGCTCCAAATTGATTTTTTTTTCCTAAATTTTAAAATATTTTGTTTTGTACTTTTAAAAACTAGCAAATATTTTCTAATTTTAAAAAAATTTTTATCAAGAATTTTGATAAATAAAGCACTCTTATACTTTGAGATTCTAATAATGATATTTGTGATTTTTCATCTAGAATTGAAAAGGTTTATCAAGTCAATAAATTTAAGTTAAAGCTTTTTTTGTTTTAATGAAAATTTTAGTAAAAAAATCTAAATGTGCAATAGAAAATCCAAAAGGAAATAAACATTTTCCAATAGCGTTTTTTGCAAAACTAAAAAAGTTGTGGAAAGCCAAAAAAATATTTTTTAATCCATCTCATGTTCCAAATTTATTTGATTTTAAATTATTTAATTGAATTAAAAAAAAATTTCAATTATATCAAAAAGAAAAAATTCTAACGATTTTTTGAAATTCGGTACTCAAGAATAAAATCAAACAAGTAAAATTGAGAAAATTTTCTGGTACTCAAAATTAGCTCTGTTAATGCAATAAGGATCGAAAAACATTTTTATCATTTTTTACAGTTCGCCGATTATGTGTGAAATATTTTAATTTAATATTAACATTATGACTTGGAATTGGACATATTTTACTTTTTTTTATTAATTAATTTTAATAATTAATTTTTGATTTTTTTTTGACATCAAAAGAGTTGGCGTAATTATGAAAAAAAAAATATTTAGAAATTTATATATATTTTTTTTAATTTTGCATAGATTTTTCTGTATTAAATGGGACTTGTTTTAATTTTTCATTTTTTTGAGAAAAATTCATTTATCAGTGTTTTGTTCTCTATTATCGAAAATCTAACCTTTACTAATTATGTTATCATATTTGATAAATTAAAAAAAAACTTAAAATTCTTGATTTTATGGCACATAATTTTCAATGCATTAATTTTAATTTTAAAAATTTTTTGAGAAAATAATCAAAAATTTCATGAGTTATTTATAAATTTAGCGTAAACAAAAATTATTTTGAAATAATAAATTTTTTCTTGTTAATAATTTATTTAATTAACTTATCCTTAAAATGATAAACAATTGATTTCAAAAGTAAAAATTTTTTTTTTATTTAATTAATACAATTTCGAGGATGAAATAAATTTTTTTTGCAGCATTTTTAATATTATGAATAAAGTTAATTTAATCAAAAAATTTTATTTAAAGTCGCTTCCAATCTGTCAAGAATATGGCTTAATGAGACAAATTCAACCCACTACACTTCCTATTACAATATCAGAATATTCTCTACTGCATGCAAATACTGGAAAGAAGATACGAATGAATGGGGAACCGATGGGTGCTATGTAGGACCCAATACCATTCACAATATGACCGAGTGTTTGTGCTATCACTTGACAACATTCGGAACTGATTTTTATGTACCACCAAACACAATTGATTTCAGTACGGTATTTGGAAAATTTAAAGATTTAAGTGAAAATGCAGCGGTGTTTGCCACCGTTGTTTCCATTTTAGGGGTCTACATTTTGAGCGTGATTTATTTCCGCTATAGAGACAAAAAAGACTTGGTTAAGTGGGGTGCTACTCCTTTGGCTGATAACTTGCCAACAGATAGATATTTTTATTTAGTCTCAGTTCAAACTGGAGTTGGCAAAACAACCGGAACCACCAGCAAAATAGGGTTTGTTTTGTCTGGCGATCAAGCTGATAGTGGTGTAAGGAAACTTACGGATGATAAAAGAAAAGTAAGTAAAATTTTATTAAAGGAATGTATAAAATAGGCAAAAAAAAGACTAAACTTTGTTGGCTTTTGATTTATGGTTTGATTCCAATGAATTAACAGAAGTTAATGAATTAACGCTTGCTTTACGTTTATTCTTGTTTTCGACGAGATCGAAGTTAAAGTAGCCAAGCATGTTGTGCAGGTCCTGTGGGCTACTTTTTTGACATGAATTATCATAGTTGCATTTATTTACATATCTTAGCTGTAGTGAGGCCAATTTGATTGATTCTAAATTGATGCCATCGAATATATCTGCTGCGGCATCACGACGACGTAAAGGACACTTGAACATTGTTTTTTTTGGATTATAATTTTCATCCATCAAAATGTTATAAATACATTTTCTTTAAATCTAAATGAAAAATTTTTTTTTATTAAAATGATAAAATTGACAAAAATAAAAATGAAGAGTTTTTATTTATCAAAAATGTGAAAAAAAAGCGATTTGATATTTTTAATAGAATTTTATTTCTTATCAAATCTTAATTGCAACAACTAGGGACTCATTTTTCTAAAAATAGCTAAATTTTTTGTATTTATTTTTTAAATGTCTCGGATCGATAAGATTAGGTTAGTTTTTTAAGATATACATGTTTTAGATAAGATAGACATATTTAATCCTAAACAATATTTTCATTTACTTTTAAAATATAAAAATAGAAAAAAATAGAATTATAAATAGAAAAAATCTAAAAAAGCTCTTCATTTTAAAGAGTAGAATTTTTCAACTCTGACTTCTTACAATTACCGAATTATTTATTTACCAATTTTTTAAAAGAAATATTTTTAAAAATTTTTGTTGATTGATTATTTTGATGTCATAAATGCAAAAAATGAAAATAAATTGAAATTAAATCTGCCTAAATTGTCTTAATATTTACCAAATCGATACTTTGAAAAAAATATTTATTTGGACAAAAAAACAAAACTGATCTTCAAATATTTCCCAGTTTACATTTTTTAGTTTTTTTTTTCTAATCAACCAGACTTGTTCAATGTTAAAAATCTAATGACTCTTTGAAAAATTAAATAAATGATAAGATAAAATTTTGAAAAAAAAATGCAACCTAACAATTCTAAATAGAAAAATACAATTAGTCTTTTTTTATTTGTCTCACGTCTCTGCCGGCTTGAATAATTAAACGACCATAGAAAAAAAAATTAAGAAAAATTTTGTTCAAGGCGTTCAAATCAGGAAGCATATGTAATTTTATAATGAGCGTTGAAGAGCCTCTGGGCTCGTTGCAGTACCTGAGAATATGGCACGACAACTCTGGCAAAGGCGACTCAAAATCTTGGTATTTCAACATGGCAACTGTGATAGATCTCCAGACTAAACAAAAGTAAAAATTGCACCATTGGCTCACAATTTTAATATTAAATTTTTCCAAGATCCAATTTTGTGTGTAACCAGTGGTTTGCTGTTGAAAAAGGCGACGGACAAATAGACCGTGTAATACCAGAAGCTTGTCAAAATGATCTTGTTTCATTTCAGCATTTATTTACCCAGTCGGTAAAGAAAAAATTTACCGATAGTCATCTTTGGTTCTCTGTGTTCGCTCGGCCCTCCAAAAGCTCATTCACAAGAGTCCAGCGATTGTCGTGCTGCATGTCTTTGCTTTTCACCACCATGATAGCCAATGCCATGTTCTACCGCAGTGATGAGAATGTCAAGACCAAGTCTGGTGTTCTGGAAATTGGACCCGTCAAGTTCACCATGTCTCAAGTAAAAAATTTAGATGAAAAAAAATATTTTTTTTTGTTTATTTTATTTTAAAGCTATATACTAGTGTGATCAGCACCCTTATTGTTTTACCTGTTAATTTGATCGTTGTGACCCTGTTCAGAAAAGCCAAGATTAAAGGTGCAAGTTTGCTTAAATCCCGCAAAACGGGACACATTGCCAGGCAGCAGTATTGGCGAAAAGTTAAACAAATAGAGAATATAGAGCTGCCCGACAATGACGGATTCGATAGAGCTTCTTACTTTAATGTCGATTTGGCACAAAAAAGTTTGTCAAATTTTGAAACCAAGAAAGATACGAAACAAAAATTGTAATTTTTTTATTTTTTTTTCAAATCGATTCTAACTCAAGTGTTCTTTTTTTGTTCTTGATGCATTTATTTTTGATGTAAAAAACATTTTAAGTATCATAAACAATCGGAATTATAACCCAAATGCATTTTTATTCTATTTTTAGAATTAATTTTATTTCAAATATTAAATTAGGCTTTTGCTACGTTTCTTTTTTAAAAGACTCAGAATAGTTATGTTAATTAGAAATTTCAAATTAGATTTTTATTTTTAAACCTTATTTTGTTCAGCTTACCAAAGACATTTTTTGAAAATTGGACCTATTTGAACATTTAAAATAATGACGTGTTTGGGAAATTTAATTCTTTTAGATGACAGATATCTTAAGATTATGTCTTTTTGAGCATTCTCTTGCATAATTATTTTAATTCTTCGAAAATAACAATTTTAAAAATAGGAGTAAAAAATCTATTTTTTTAAAATGATCAAAAAATAAAATCCCGAAAATAGGATCTGAATCACTGAAATTTTAGAAAAAAATATTTTGGAAAGTTAAATCCTGTAAATTCTGAACTACATTTAAAAATCTGGTTTTAACACTAGAATATATGGTAGGTGCACATATCAAATATTTTCAATGCTTCTGGAAAAATAATTCTTCAAAAAAAAATTTAAGACAATTAGACAAAGCAAAAACATAAGAAAAATTCGTCATTTTTCTTAGTTGAATATATAAATAATTATACTTCAAGTCAATCTTAAAATATTTTAAATATCAAAGTAAGCTTAAAAATCTTCATTTATGAGAATGTCACACTAAAATTTGATTTTCCTTCTTCTTCACACTGTTTTGTCAAGGTGCTTTTTCTTTGTGAATTTCATTTCTTTCATCTCTGTTTCAAGTATTTTTCTCCAGGCCCTATCAGGTCTTGATACATTCTTTTTCCTATGAGGAAGCAAATGAAGTCCTATGGACAACGAAATCAGTAAAAATAAATGCTACATCCTTTACCTAAAATGTCCACTATCAAAAAGACATGCTAAAATTGATGATTTATAAGAGAAGTGGAATGTCATCAGAGAGGCGTATTGGAAAGTACTAGATGTATTTTTTATGCACCAGATTAATTCACCAACAAAAAAAAGAAGAGATATCAAAACTTAACCATTCTTATAATAATCTGTGAAAAAAAAGTAAATTCACAAAAAAAATACTACTTTCAACCATGGCACAGACATATTACATTTTAAATTTGAAAATATTTAGCTGTGGCATAAATCATGCATTATTAAAATAAGAACTTAATGTGTAGATGTAAATATTTTAAATACAAATAAAAAATAAAAAAGTAAAAATTTTACGCCCCCAAAAAAAATTATAATAGGATTAGTCTTGACATAGTGTTTTTTAAAGCATTTAAATATTACAAAAATTAAAAAAAAAAGTGAAAAATTAATTTCTAAAAATGTAAAATTGATTTTGTAAATTATTTCATCTAATACACCCAATGCATATCTTATGTCCAGCTTCTGCAACTACTGAGCTTATCTTATAATTATTTACAGCAACTATTCAGGAAAAAAACTAAAATATATCTGATGTTTTTTTGTTTTTCTACCTTTATTCCGTTTTTTAGTTTTTTCGATATTTTTTCAAGGTAAATTTAAAATTTTTGCTAAACTATTTATTCCAATATTTTCTTTGAATATTTATCATACAAACACTTGTATACCAAGCTTAATTAGAATTTGCAGCGTTTTACTTAAAAATGCAGTAATCTCTAATGGTAAAGATTTGTTATCCATCTAGATCACCGAATTTGAACCCAATTGAGATTTTCTAGCATTTGTAAGGAAATCGAAGAGCAAAAATGATATTGATGGAGAATGATTTTTAAGTTTATTGATACTGTCATCAAAATGGTGTTAGTTGGTCGAATTCATAAAAAAATAATAAATATTATTCATTAAATAGTAAATTTTCTAAAAATTTAGTTTTATACAAAAAATTTTCTTTTTTAAATTTTCTAATTTATTTGGTGCAAAAAAATGTAAAATTTCAAGCTGAGAAAAAATTGTCATGAAACTAAAAAATTCATTAAAATCAAGTTTTTGTCTAAACGATTAGACTTTTTTGATCGTCAGCTTTTTGATGAATATAATTTACGTAATTTTACATTAATTTACGCATTTTTTTACATTATGTTATCTTATATTTTTTGTTATAAAATATGTATTATTATTTATTTATTTGTTTTCTGTTCGAGCATACGCTCCTTCAGATAAAAAAAAACAAAAAATAAAAAAAATTAAAAAAATAAAATAAAATAAGATAAAATAAAATAATTAAAACAATTTAAAAAATTTTTAATTTAAAGTTAATTATTTTTCATTCATCAATGAAAGGATGAGATACAAAAATAATAATTAAAGAGCTGTTTAGTTAATAAACGATGGAGTTGGGAGAAAAAATAAAAAAAACAAAAAATATAGATAAGATCTTAAGAGTCAGAACATTTTTGTATAATTAGGTAGCAGCTGCATAGAGGAGTGGAATTCACAATAAATCTAGAATCGAATTACACGTTCTGCAGCTTTAAATACATCACTGGTCAATCAATTAAAAAAATGGATTCTTAAAATCTAATTTTATCCATGAAAAATTATCTAATTGTACAGGATAATAGAAATTTAATATTCAATGTTTTAAGAAAAAATTTTAAAATTTTAATATTGAAATGCTGATTCTGAAGTCTCAGTAGAAATAACATTTTCTTTATTTTCATTTATTAATAAACCAGTAAATTTAAAATATCAAATTCAATTAAAATTTTTGCAAGCTTTAAAAAATTGTTTTCGTCAAACCGAAATGTGGAGTACAAACGTGAATCCAAAGAAGATGCTCTTAACAAAAAGCAAGGAAGAAATTTTCCACATTGGGTCATTTACATCAGTTGGTTCTGTAAGCTGAGAAAAAAACTTAATTTGGTAAAAAATTTCCATCTTTTTGTTCTTAGTGGTTTTTGTGAGCATTGTGGTCCCTGCGTTTTTTGTTATTCTATACTCGTTGGAATGGGGAAAAGAACGCTCAGAAGCATGGCTAACATCACTATTTATGTCATTTTTCCAATCTTTGCTCGTAGTTGATCCACTAAAAGTGTTCATTATCACAGCTGTGATTACTTGGATCCTTAAGAAGCCTGACGAAGAAGACGAATCATTGATTGACAGTGGTGACCCATTGTATAATGCAATTGTTAATCATGACGAAGAGTATTTGCATACCACCTTGTCAAGTCTTAGTCAAATTGACATCAGAGAAATAGCTCAGTCAAGAAGGTCCAAATTGTCAACGCTTAAACCAATTGATCCCGAGGAATTAGAGCGCCAAAGAATTGAACGCAAAAATGCTGTCAAATTAAAGGAAATAATTCGTGAAGCTGCCAGCTATCTGTCATTTTTCCTTGTTGTTTTGTTCTTATCTTATCAAGCTAGGTCTAAAAATTCATTCTATGTTCACAAAGATTTATCCAATTCACTACTCAATAACCAAGAAATGGCCTTTGAGGACATACAAAGCCGAGATGATTTGTGGAACTATATAGAAAAGGTATTTGTGCCTAGTATGTATGCACCAAAATGGTATAATGACAAAAGACTAAGTTGGAGAGAAAAATTGACCACTTTTAATCGATTTAATTTGCGAGTAGGTGCATCCAGAATACGTCAATTAAGGATTAAGGAAAACTCGTGCATTGTTAACCAAAAAATGGCAAAATTTTTTGATCATTGCAGAGATAACTACAATTGGGTTGATGACGATACCAAAGACTATGATGTAAGTTGGAAGCCGATAATTAATGGAAAAATGACCAATTCGTCATCAACAAGAGCTGAGGCTGGTATTAAAAAGAGAAAAACTAAATGGAAATGCCAAAATGCATGGTGTTATCAGGTAGGACTTTTTTTGCATTCAAGTATTAACAAAATTATTTTAACCCACTCAAATTATTAGAAAAAATGTTTGAACATTTTGAAGTGATTCCTTTAAAATTTTAAAATTGTTTATAAAATATAAACAAACACACTCTCCTAAATTAAAAAAAAACAATACTTTATAAAATTAAAAAAAAAAATACACAAATGTTAAAAATTCAGTCAAGTTGAACTTTTAATAAAAATTAATGATGAAAAAATAGGAACGGAAAATTACAAGAGAAATTTAAATTAATATTCATTTAATTCCTTTTATTTCTCGATATTAATATATGAAATATTATTTAAAAAATTTACCAAAAATTATGATTCAGATTAAATTTAATTATGGTAAAAATTATTGACTCATTTTGTCAAACGAACTAAAAATAAATTTTGATAGTATCATTTTATTTTTAATTCGTCAAACTCGTTATAAGATCAAGATTTGATTACTAAATGATCAAAGCCAAATCTTTTACCTTTTATATTTAAGATCAAATATTTGAAATTAAACAAAAAAAATTTAATGATCACAACGATTTTAAAATTTAAATTGTCTCTTAAACTAATAGGCTTTCGATTTTATTAAATAAAGCACGCTTATTGAACATCATATAATTTATCCTTAAAACGAATTTCGTATAATCAAAGGATTTTGAATAATCTGCTGATTTCAAATATTATATTTTAAAATGGATTTTTTTGCTAATAAAAAATAAAGGCTCCTAAATATTATTAAGAATTAGATTTTGATCAATAAGCTCTTTGACCGAATTGAGAAATAAAACTGCTAAGAAATACGCAAAAATCGTCATTTTACTTTTTTCATCTTAGAAAAGATTTAAGATTCCTGAGAATTATATGATTAAATTTTTTATTTTAATATAATTTGGTTCAATTATAAATTATTAAATTAAAATTTTTTAACTTTAATTAAAATTTAAACCTAAAAATAAGAAAAAATTATTTTTTTCCCAAATTACCAAAATCTCTTCGGACAATCCACATAAAACATAAAAAGAAGAAAAAAGTTCCATAATAAAAATTAAATTAATACTCTTTTAAAAAATCCCAATTCAAAAGCAAAGTTTAACAGAACATTTTCTATCCCATAAAAATTTTTAAAACTTAGTTACCAGGTAAACGTACGATCTATTAATTTTAAAAAGATCACGAAAAAAAAATAAAAGTAATTCAATTATTTTTTTTAAATCCTTGATTACTATGAAACATTCAATATTTAAAGTAATTAAAAAAATTATGTATTTGTATAAAATTCAAAATATAAACTTGGTTTAAAAACATCTTCCATATGTGGATAAAAAGAAGGCAATGATTAATTTAAATTATAGTTTAATTAGTGGTGCTGTTAAAAGAAAATATCGAATTTAAATAAAGAAAGATTTTAAAATGTATTTCTTTTTTAGTCAGCCAAAAATATTGATTGATTAAAATAATGATTAAAAAATCTTATAATGATTATAAGATTTTGGGCAAATTTCCTTATTTAATCTTCAGGGATATTTTTTAATATTGTTTAATTTGAATCTCTTTTTTTTTATTCTTGTTTTTCAGAATTTATCAAATAACTGTAAATAGACTAGGAATGGGCCTTATCTTTATAAGAAGAATCTTTATAACCTAAGTTCAAAAGTTTTCTCAATCATGAACACATTTTGTTAAATTTTCTAAGATTTTAATATCTTTTTTTTGATTAAATAAAGTTATCATTTATAATTTTTTTTTCTCAAGTTTTACTGAATTATTCAGTTCAAATCGTAAAGTTGCATATTTCATTTTAAATAAAAGAGTTTTGACTTTTTAAGATAAAAAATAAATAAATTAGATTTTAAATAAATAAAAAAGCTAAATTTTATTTAAATTAAAAGAATACACTTCAAACAAAAAGTGCTCCAATCCTGGGAAGATTTACCACATACAAAGGCGGAGGTTATGCCATGAGTTTGGGCCGAACTCTTGAACGAACCCAGAAATTGCTAACTGCCCTTAAATCCGAAAAATGGATCGATGAATTAACTCGAGCAGTCTTCATGGAATTTTCATTGTACAATCCAAATGTTAATTTATTTTCTTCGGGAACCTTGATTGTGGAATATTTGTCAACTGGAGCAGCGACAACTTATCAGGCTATAAGTGTAATATCTTGAATATTCCATAAAATAATTCTCTTAAAATTTCTTAAAGGTATTTACTCTTTACAATCATTTGGGAAGCTTTGGTATTATTGTCCTAATTTTTGAGATAATTTACATCATCTACATCATTTACTTTTTGATTTTTGAAATTTTAAAAATGAAAAAACAAAAATGTCACTACTTTAAACAATTCTGGAACTTGAACGAATGTGTTATAATATCTTTTTCAATTGTTTCAATGGTAATGTTTGTGATGAAGACAGTTTTCACAAATGCAGCCATCAAAACAGTATTTGAAAGTGAAATGGGAGAATTTGTCAATTTCAACACAATTGGTTTATGGGACGAAATATTCAATGGAGTGTCAGCAATTGTAGTTTTCTGTGCCACCCTAAAATTTATGAAACTTTTAAGATTTAACAAGCATATTGGAATTTTGGCGGCTACCTTAAAACACGCTAACAAGGACCTGCTTGGATTTAGTGCCACATTTGGCATCATATTTATGGCTTTTACTCAATTTGGAAATCTTATTTTTGGCGCCAAAAATCAATATTACAAAGACTTTATCAGTTCATTGACCAGTACTTTTAGATTTTCACTAGGCCAGTTTGATTTGAAAGAGTTGCAAGATTCTAATTATCTGCTGGGTTCAGTTTATTTTGTGATTTTCATCTTAATAGTCATTATGGGCTTAATGAGCATGTTTGTGACCATTCTTGATCAAGCGTACCATGAAGTAAAAGAAGAAATAGAAGCACAAGGAGATGATAATGAAATAGTAGATTACTTTTTTGAGAAAATCAAAAATTTAAAGCCCAAAAAGAAGAAAATTAAGCGACAACACTCTTCTGAGCTCAATGCTTCGACTACTTCATTAAGAGTGAATGTCAAGCAAAATGATACGGTTGATCCTTTGTATTCAACATCATTCAAGAGTTTAAATTTTACTTCAGCTTCAAATTTTGAAAGTCATGATTCAATGAGCTTGTATTAAGAATTAAATAATAGTTTTTTTTTTTTAAATCAATTTTACAGAAATTGACCGGTAAACTAATCTTCAAATAAATATTTTAAGCATATTTTATTTTGTTTGATCATTTTTGTTTCTTCGATAAGTCTTATTTTAAATTAAATATTTTAAAGCTTATCAAATATTATCATTTATTTTGATTAATAAATGCATATATTGAGATTCGTACACACAACTCTAGGTTTCTTAAATATTTGAATATAATTTAATAAAAGTTTACATATACAGTCAGCAATTCCGGATATTTTTCGATATAATTCCACAAATTTATTTAAGAAAATAATAGCACAAATTTTCGTAATTTGTAGGTTTTTATCTTTAGGAATAATTTGTTCATTTAAATTCTAGAAATATTCAAGATCTAAAATTTCTGTAGGTTTTATAAAATATTTTTATCAAAAATATGAACAAGCATAGGCATCATCATCAGGGATTTAAATAAATTATCTAGACTGTGATATTCTTTCAAACATAAATTTCAAATGAACATCAATTTCCGAAGCTTTTCTAAGTTTTAGATTAGATGATAATTTTACAAATTTCAATTTTTTCCAGTCAACCACTTTGAAATAATTAATTATGAATATACTTCTTTTCAAATCTATTAATGGGCAATTTTGCATGCCTAAATAGACATTGATTGATAAATTATTTTTTATAGGAAATAATTTATCATTCTTGTTATTAATTTAACAATTAATTAATAAAATGAAACCGAAAATTTATTAAATAAAAACGATAAATCCAGCTCAGCTAAATTAATAATATAACTTTTTTTAATCTAAATTAATTATCTATCTACAAAATTAGTGATTTGTTTAATTAAATCAAACTAAAATTTGAGATTAAAACTTTATTCTAGTTGATTTTTGATTCTTCAAAACTAAATATTTAAAAACATTTTCAATCAGACAGATTCTCGGTAAATTGTAAATTGAAAATGTCTTTTCTTTTTAAAGGATAAAAAATGTTAATTAAGTATTTAAAAATACAAGATTTTTTCACTTATTCAAATAATACGAATTTGAAATTTTTGGTTCAATATAAAATCAGTTAAACAATATCCTTTTTAACAGAGACTTACGCTAAAAAATTTTTTCTCTTTGATAAGAAAAGATTAAAACTTAAATTCCAAAATATTTTATCAAATTAATAATATTTAAAAAAAATTTTGATATTAGTGTAGAAAAGCATCTAAAAAAATTATTCAATTTTCTATAAGCTTTCCTTCATTGTCAACATAAAAAAGAAAAAGGAAAAGAATTAGTTACTAAATTTTTTTCGGATTTTTTCAGTTTTATGTTTGTTTTTTATTTAATTTAATTATAAATCTGGATTTTTCAATTAATTATACCATTTAAGTTAATAAATTAAAAAGTGATGAAAAGCATACAAAGATGGCCTTAGATTCTTTTTTCAGACCCTTAATGTAAACATAATTATTTGCAATTGAATAAAAGCCCTTGAATAATTCCTAAAAGTTTAAGTTTGTTTTTTATTGAATTATCAGAAAAAATTAAAAAACTTAATAAACTATAATTCAAACTATTAATGTGGTTTTGATTCAAGGTCTATGAAATGAATAAAATATTGTACTTTTTCACAAGGCTGAAAATTGTTCATAAAAATTGACTAATGATTTAATTTTTTATCTCTTAACTTTTACAAAAAAAATTTTGATAGATTAGAAGAATTAAGATTTTAATATAAGATAAAATTTTTTTTTATAACATCCTTTTTTTAACTATATTTTTATTCTTTCATTAATATCGCCTTCGTGGCATTTTATTAAAATAATTATCGAAAAAACAGTCAATTTTTTTGTTTATATAAGCTAATAAATTCTATTTTTAGTTAATTAATTAAATACTTGATTAGATAGCGGATATTAAAGTTTACCATCGGCAAACAGATTCAAATAAAATTTTTTCTCAAATATTTTAAATTAAAATTTAAGTTCTAGGGTTAAAGACTGGCAGTATCACGAGATAATTTTTTCATTTATTATTTAATTAATTTATTTAATTGAATATGACTGTAAAATTTTTTGGAAAATATTTTTTCCTGTGGTTCAATTAATTACATTTATAATGACGATTGATGATAAAATTAGTAGATCCAAAAAATTCACCAAATGATAATTAATGACTTTATTGTATCATTTATATTTAAGGGTTCATTAATTATATTTATTTCAAATTCAATTTATAAAAAAAATTTTCTTCTTAGACTAAACTTATATCTTAATTATGTTTTTAACTCACAACTCTAATTTGTCAAGTATATGTCTAAAATACTTGTTAAAACAATAAGTTTGATTATTACCGAGCTAGAGATCAAGATCGAAAAATTTAAATAAATACTGAATAAATTACATTTCAAGATTATTAATAATTATAAAATTATAATTTAAACATTTCCCTTTAGTTGACATTAAAATAATTGGCAAGGAAAAATTCAATTCAAGCCCCAAATGGAAATCAGATTGTATTTATCTAATCGAAAGATCAAATAATCAAAGATTGATAAAAATATTTCATGTAATTTAACAAGGCGTTTGTGATTTTTGAAAAAAAAATTAAAAAAATGGATCGGAAAAATTTAAAACTGCCTCTTATATCAATTACTAATTACGACACTGAACCAAAAAGACGTAATCATAGCACAACTTTTTACCTGGACGATGAAAAACCAATTTCAACTCAAGATGGTAATAGGCGTAAAAACGCGCAGTTCCAACGACGTCGAGAGTCTCTATCATTATTTACATTAGCTTCGTCGAGTCAAAAAAAATTCGACCATCTGAACCACCTGCACGAAGAGACTCTTCGTGAACAAGAAGAGCTAGACAGCTTGTACAAATCAACCTCAGCTCTTCTTCGTAGACGACATTCAAAAAAAGGTTCTTTTGTCGATTCAGTTTGCTTTACCACAAACACCTACGAGTCTTATCGACGTCGATCTTCACTCAATACAAATTTGAGATTTAAAGAAAATTATTTCAAAAGAAAAAATTTTATTAACTATTCAAGTCCTAAATATGATGGTTTAGTATCAATTGTATACAAAATTATTTTAAAAATTTTCAAATTTGTCTTGATATCTAATAAATTCATTTATTCAATTAGATATAATTTTAAGGCTTATTTTCTAGTAACCCTAATTTTTTCTATAATCTTTTTTGCTATTGTTTATTCTTTTTTGAGAATGGTGAAAAAATTAAAATAATTTTATTTTATGCAAAAATGTACAATAACTTAAAGAAAATTTTTTATATTATAATTTCAAGCTGCAAATGTCAATAAAATTAATGTGATTCTTAAATTATAATTGTTATTTTCAAAATAAAAAAATTCATTCAATTCAATAAATTTTTAATTATTTTTATGTTTTCAAAGAGCATAAATCTTAAAATAAAAAAGTTCATACTTGATTTAATATCATTTGATTAAACCCAGTTTAAATTTTTAATTAAATGGATGGATTGTTTATTAATAATTAAATTTTACCAGTTTTTATTCAATTTTTTAAGAGTCATTATTTGTGTCATTATTTTCGATTTTTAAAAAACTGAAATATGAATATTGAAATTTGAATTTTTTTTTTAAATAAAATTGAAACCATTCTCATAAAATTATTTAACTTAAGACTCTAGTTCATGATTAAAAAATTTTAATAAAATTAGAATATCATATTCTTTAAATTAAACATATTTGTAAATTAGACATATTATTTAAAGGCAGTAGATTATCCTCATATCTAAATTTAATTGGTTTGTAGTCAATTTTTCAAAGTCCTTAAAAATCTAAAATAAACCATCAAAATCGAATTTTTTCAATCTTGTTTGCCTTTTCTTAATGATTTAACAAATTGAATAATTAATTATGAACTTTGGACTCAAACCTTCAAAAGTATTTTCATAAATTTTGCACAAATACCTAGTTTTGTTACAAATAAATATTTTATATATTGTAAAAAAAATTTATCTACAGATGGGTTGAAAAAATTACTATAATATTTATTAGGTACAAAAAAATTAAAATAGGTACTGAGCGAATTTAAACAATCCCGGAAAAAAAAGAACGCTGAAAAGAACGCCGTTTTAACGCCGGTAAAATGGCGTTAAAACGGCTTCTTTTCAGCGTTTTTTCAGTGTTTTTTCAGCGTTTTTTAGCGTTATTTTCGTCAGCGTTTTTCACGCTGCAGAACGTTGAAAAAACGCTGCGAAAAATCGATTCAATTGGGGCCAGATGATTTATTGAATATCTTCATCAGTTATAAAATATGATTCAAATATCTGCTGAAAGCCCTAGTGTAAATCCTTTGACTGTTGGAAAATAATTTTCGCTGGTTTTCAGACTTACACTGTGAAAATTATATTAAGCAGTATTATTAATAAAAATTAAATTTTTTTTCGATTAAACTTGACATTTTTTTAAATATTTTAAAGTTAAAGCTTTGATTAAAATAAAATTAGTTCTGATGAAACTATTAATTTTTTTAAATTAATTTGTTATACGCTTGGACGTTTTTAACTCTCAAATTGTTAGCGTATTTCAAGTCATTTACTTAGAACGCTTAATCACTTGCCAGTTCCGCTTCAGTCCATTAAATAGGTTGGAGTAATTAGGACCATTGTAACTGAAAGAAGGGAGGGGGAAGAAAAATTTTGATTTTGATCCTTCAAATTAAAATAATAAGAAAAATAAAATGAGCTAAAATAATAAATAAAAGAAAAAAAGAATTTAATTACCTCAACGTAATTTCTTTCTTTCCTAAAATGTTCAATATTTAAAAATGTAGCTAATAATACAGTACGTTTCTAAACAAAGTATACAGCTATGTTATAGCACTGCTCTAGAGCTGCGATAGAACATATTTTTTGCTTAAGAGCATTTGCATGAGCAATTGAACATGCTCGCTAGAACGCTCATGAGCATGTTCTAAATTGCTTAAGCAGACCATGAGAACTGCGCTAGCTATGCACTAGAGATGCTTAAGCAATGCTCTAGAAACTGTTTACTTTTTTTAGAAACGTACTGTATGATATAATTTAAATTTTGAAGTAAATTTTTATAAATATAAATAAGGTTAAATAAGTAACTAAAGTGAAATAAGTAACGCATGTAATAGGCATGGCAAAATTATTCCTTTCATTTAAATAAGCGTGGGAATGTTTTTTCTTTCATGCTTATTATTTTAGCTTATTTTATTTTTCTTATTATTTTAATTTGAAGGATCAAAAACAATCTGAAATAGTAAGAATATGAACAAAAATAAGATAATGTATTTGCTTGATTTTTACGACATATCGTTTCTTATCGAACACTGGTATACAAAATGGATATTTTCGACTAAAATTACATATCTTTATAACATTTTGAAAACCAGTGTTCGATAAGAAGCGAATTTCGTTATTTCCAAATACCCATATACAAATTTAAGGTGATTTTTTTTATTTGTTTATCTGTGTCGAGCCAAAGCTCCTTAAGATTAAATAAAAATAAGAATAAAAATTTTAGATTTTTTTAATTTAAATTATAATTTAACAGCAGTGACCCTTAGGAAGTTCAAAATTATCTAAAAACCTTTTTTTCATTTCTCATGCGATTTAAATATGTTTAATGCAGTTAAAAAAGATTCAGCTAAAGATATAGAATTTCCTACTGAATCACCCAAAATGATTATAATGTGACAGATGATAACTTTATATAAAAAAGAATTTATATTATTATAAAAAAATACTAAAATCAACTAATTTGCTAAGTCAAAAATGTTCTATTAATTCTAGTTGATCAAAAAATGTGTCATATATTTTTTTTAATTGTTTCAACAAAAAAAATTTAAATCTTATAGATTTGTTTTTAGAAAAAAAATTATTTTTGAAAAATAAATAAACGCTCCAAAACGCTTAAAAAACGCCGTTCGGCGGCGTGAAAAACGCTGACGAAGAACGGCGTTCTTTGAGCGTTTTTTGAGCGTTCTTTTTTTTCCGGGATAGTAATATATTTGGTCATCATATGGTTTAAACCTATTTACAAAGTAAATCACTAATGAACATTAATTATTTTGTTTTTTTTTTAATAAAGCATATTTGATCTTCTTAGAGCTACTCTGTTTGTCAACACTATTGGAAACTGAGGTATCTAAAGCATCAGACGAGAGTGCCAAGTGTGGAGGAAATGGCCAATACTTTTGATATTGAATAGGAAGCTGAATCAATAAAGAGCTTCTTCGTCAAATAAGATCAAGAATATGGAAAGAATAAAAAATGCTTTCATTAAAGTTGTTGGTGTATGATAAGTGAGCATGTACCTGCGAAAATATCTATCATAAAACGTGTTCAATTTTTTCCAAAGTCTGTTAAAAGAATTCAATTAAATGAGATGAATGAAAATTTTATTTCAATTTAACAGTTCAAAAGTTTTAAAGTTTTGACAATTAATCAAGTAAAGGAAAGAGGGTGATTTAAGAATAGAATGGCGTGGATTGTCAAAATACATTTAAAGAATCATTTAAAAAATTTAAACAATTTCAATAAAATTTAATTAATAATTGTAAATCAGAACTAATTAACGATTCTTGCCCAATTATAGAAGTTTATTTTTCAACTAAAAATGGAAAAAATTTCTTAATTTTTGGTGCTGTTTTTAGATTTTAATATATTTAAATAAAACTTAACAAGATTAGAATATCAAATAAAATAAGAAATAAAATAAGAAATAAAATTCGATACAAACAATGAAATAATTTTCTTAGTATGGTTTCAATTTTAAGCTTAAAAGATAGAATTATCATAAAATTCCAAAAAAGGTTTGAAAAAAATCTAAAATTGAAGATAAATTTACTTAATCAATTTATTTATTTAATCATTTTATTTAGATGTCTATAAATAGTTTGCATTCTTTTTTGTTTTTTCGAAATTAAAAAGCCCACAATTTTCAATATTTACAGATGAATCCGAAAAGTGCTTTGAAACTAAGATTAAGATCGAATGAGCTCAAAAAATTTCTTTCTAAATTTGTATGTCTTAAGCAATTTGATTTTTCTTTCAAATTCAAGACTAAATCAAAAAAAAAAGATTTGAATAAAAAATATTTTATTAACTAAAAAAAAAAATATTTAGCTTTAAGCCGGGTAAACATGGTAGCCCAGTCTTTTCATTGAATACCTTAAGGGAGGTTAAATTTTATTATTTTATTAAAATTCCTTGTTTTTGAATTAGAAGCAAAATTTATTTTAAAATATTAGAATATTACTGGAGAATAAACTTTCCAAAGAAACTAAATAAACATAAGAACCATGATATTGAAAACAAAATAACTTAAAAAGACTTGAAACTGTTATTTTTAGGAAATAAATTTCTCGAATTTTTAATAACATAAATAAATTTTTAATATATATAAAAATGGTGAATTTCAATTGATTTTTTCAAATTGTTAAAAAATTCATTTTTTTTTAAGTATGGACGTATTTTTATTTCGGAATCCTTAAATTATTTCGTTATCAATTTTCATGACGTGTAAGTCGAATAAATAAATTGAAACTCGAATATTAAAAATGTTTGGCCAAATATTTAAATTTCTGAATTTAAGTTTAAATTAATCATGAAACTAATTTTGATTGATAGCAAACTTCAATCAGCTGACAAAAGTAAATATTTAAGTTGTTCTTAGGATTTCATTTATTTTAGATTAATTTTTCATCATATAAGTACTAAAATTAATTACTGCAACACAATTTATCTGGTATCCAAGTATTCATAGAGTGGGAATTTGACGAAAATTAAGACTTAGTCAATATTTGGACAATGAACTCTTAAACTTGAACCGAAATTTTTTCTATTTTGAAGTCTGAATAAATATTTTTTGCTTTTAAAATATGAAATAAAAATTTAATTAAAAAAGTTCAGCTAATATTTTTTTTAGTATTTGACTTTACTTTGTTGAGAAACAAGGTCAATTAATTTTAAAAAAAAAATTTTTATAATGTTATTAAAAAAATCTTCATTTATAAAATCTAAAAATAAGTTTTACTTCATTTAACTTTAAACACTCGAGGCTATAATTATTGATTTGATAGAAAAATTGTTAACAAATAATTTTGTTAATAGATGTACCTTTTCTTTCACTAAATTCGTCTAGCTTTGTGCCCGAAAGCTAGCAGCCTGAAAATTTTAGATTAATTTTAGGTTAATTATTCCACGATTTTTAAATGGTGGATAAAATGATGGTTTAATCGATCAAAAATAATTTAAATTTATATAAAATATAGAAAAAAAAATTTATTGATAAAAGATTATTATTTTTGTTGGGTTGGATTATAGAAAGGGGCTTTATATCTCCAGAATTAAATGATAGCCGATGAAAAAGAAATGAAAATATTTTTAATTTATAAGATTTTTTAACTTGGACAAGTTTGCATAGAGTCATTTTTATTTATTTTCAATTTTGTTTTTTATCTGAAAAAATCACTCTAAAAATTTTGTTTTTAAAATAAATCAACAATCGAGATCACATCTAATTACAATAAGATTTAATTGCTTAAAGACCGGAATGATAAGAAAAATAGCTTATAGTAACCATAGAGACAAAACGTTCTTAAATGTCGAAAAAAACATGTTTGTTAGATGAAAATATTGAAAAAAAAATAATGTAAATTTATTTAATAGTCAACAAACAATTTTGAGTATACAGGAAAATTAGAAAAGATCATCTTTGGGTTCTAGAAACGAGAACCCAGCAAAAGTATGAATTTTTAAAATCTTATTTGTTCAAGGTACGAAAATGATAAGTTGAATAAGATTCTTTGGCAAGAGATTTTGACAATAAAATCCAAAATTGTTAAAAAAACACAAAACTAATGTTGTCAAGACGACTTACACAAGGTATAATATTGCACGATTAGAGCAGTATTAACCAAAAAAAATACTAAGCTTTTCTTAATTTTAGCTGTAAATTTCAACTAATTTTAAAATAAATTAGCAGTAGTTTTTTTTAGATTTTTATTCAAGAGATGATCAAAAAAAGCTTTTAATAATGACCAGTATAAGCAAATCATCTGAGTTGAGCCTGAATCGCTTGGTTCATTTGGCGCTCAATTCGTCACCACAAGTCGGCATTGTTAACTTTAATCTACTAAAAACATTTTTGTTAGAGCTGTTAAAAGCACTAAATTTACAGCAGTATGAGCCAAAATTTGGAGAAGACTCGGACATAAACACTTTGGTAAACGATGCCATTCAGAGCGAAGCAGACCACGAAAAGTATGTGAATCTTTTGAGCGAGACAAATGATAAAAAGGACTCCAAAAGTGACGGATCAGATTCCAAATCCGCTTTTTCACTACTTACTTCGGACCTTAAGCCTCTGAGCTTCGAGCGCTTTAAAAAACTTGAGGACAAATTAGCTCGCTTCGAGCAGCAAATGTCTGCACTGAATTCGCTGCCCTCAAATCAACAAATTATTGACAGAAGCAAAGATTCCAAATCAGGACACATTTTGGAAATATGGCAGTACACTCAATTAAGCAAAAGACTTGAGTCCAATGAAGAAGGCATCACAAAGGTATCATTATTTAATTATGAATTTCGATTATTTAATTTAAGTAAATTTTGATTGAAAAAATAATTTTTTTTCTTGGATTCAGAAGCCAAAATTGTAGATATTTTTTTTTTTTTGTCATAAAATTTAATTGTTTAGCTAATGGATTCAAGTTAAAACGAGGAACGTCTGTACTTAAGCCTTGAGGAAAAAACATCATTGCCATCAGCTATTGATGATTAGAAATAATTTATTGAATTTTTTATTTTTGCTTAAATTATTAAGATAAAAATAATGATTATGTAATATAATAAATTCAGGAGTAAAAATTGGAAACTACTTGAAATTTGGTTTTTTATTTTTGAGTTTTTTTTTTTCTTTTTTTAGTTAACTTCGCTAGTTCAAGACTTGATTAACGAAATAAATGAGCTGAGAGAGAATCAGAGCCGCAATGAGGGTGATATAAAGAAACTAAATGATAAATACAACGAATTGCTCAATAGAATAAATGCAGTGGAAAAAACAATTAAATCATTGGTACTGTTAACTTATTTTTTTTCTTCTAAAATTAACAAAATTTTTCATTTTTTTTCTAAATTTTGCAGCCTTCTTCTGATCAATTGAAAGACCTTGAAAATGAGCTTGAAACATTGAAAAAATTTATTGGTAAAATTGATAAATTTGATGATAAACTTAAGGACATCATGGACCAAATTGTAATTTGAACAAAAAATAAATTCTCCAAAAAAACTTCTTTTTGCTCATATAGAAAAACATTGAATCTAAAATTGTTAATGTGGTCACGCATCCGGACCTTGATCTTTATGTTACTTGGCCATCACTGGAAAATTCTCTCAAAGGCTTAAAAGAGGCTTTGGATACAGCAATGAAACGAGAACCAGTTGTAAATGAAGAAACTCAGACTGTGCACATTAGGGATAAATCGGCCAAGGCAAAAACTCCTCTACCACCACCAACGCCCCAGCCAACAGATACTTCTAAGCAAAGTGCAAGTGAAAAAGTTGCCCTCAACGAACAGAATTACATACGAACCAAGACACCTTCTACTGTCTCTCAATCGAGACCATCATCTCACCATCCGAGTAAAGAGTTGCAAGAAATTCTTTCCAAATTGGGCACTCTTAATGAAAGGCATGAACAACTTAGAGATATTGTTGATCAAATAAGAGTAAATTGAAAAAAAAATTTGTTGCCCAAAAAATTTATTTTTTTCATAGTTGGAACTTAACCGTAAACCAAGCAATCAATCCAGTCAGCAGTCATTCAAACTTCCGGATGATTTTGCGGAAAAGATAGACGAAATACGAGATTTTAAGTCTATTTTGGAAGATCTAAAGAAAAAATTCAATGATGTAAGCCCAAAGAATTTTTTTTTAATTTTTTTTTAAAAATTTTTTTTACATAGGAAACAAATAAGCGGCTTGAGTTAGAAGGATTGATTGCTAATTTGAATAATTCTTTGGACAATATTCGAGAATCATTAAAGGAATGTTTGAAAAATACACAATTGAATAAAGAAGATATAATGGTAAAATTTGAAGAAAATAATTAAAATTTTTTATTAATTTAAAAAAAAAAAAAGAGTTTAAAAGAGGCGATTAGAATGCTTGATGAGACAAAGGCTGACAAAGACTGGGTTAGATCTGAATTTGAAAGAGTAATTTTGCCTTTAAAATTTGTGAAAATTAATTTAAATTTTTTTTAAAAGAAAGCAGATAAACGAGATCTTGATCAAAAAGTTAATAAGAAAGCCTTTGACGATCATTTCAATGAAATTTCTCATTCAGTGAGTGACTGTAAGCAAAAAACTGACAATTTGGAAGATGAATTCAGAAAAGGCAATGAAAGTATTTTCAAAGAGCTCGAGAATAAATTGGATAGACTGGAATTGGACGGACTCAAAGATCAAATTGAAAAGCAATTGAAGAAATTAAGAAAGATGCAAAAAGAGAGTATTCAGCCAGTTCAGGTGCCAATGATTAATTCCGAAGACGATGCTGCTGGCTTAAGAAAACAATTAATGCGGTTTCATTGCATTTCATGTGACCGACCAATCGATATGACTTCAGGCCAAGTGTAAAATTCATATTCATATTTTTTTTTAAATATACATTTTTATTAATTTTTATTTTAGTCCAATTCCAGCGCTTCCTGCGGAAAGAGGAATGAGACCTATTCAAACACCGAGGCCATACACTACTTATGAATTGGACCAAATCAGACAGTTTCAAAAACAGTAAGTTTAAATTTTTTATTTATTTTTAAATATTGTAAAATATGTGAACATTTATCCATTGTTTATAATCGAGCAATAAATTAAGAGTAAATATTAAATCGACAATTAAAATATATTAAGTCATTTAATGCATTGCACAGAGTCAATTAAAATAATAATCATCAATTAAATTCTTACAAATTTTAACAGTTTTAAAAATATGAAATTAATTATTTAAAAAATTTTAAAAATAAAAATTTAATTAATTTACGATTTTGCTTTTTATTTTTACAAATGTTTTTTGACTGTTTTTTAGTTAACTTACTCCTCCTATACACTATGTGTCAAAAGTTTAGAAATTTTTTTTTTTCATTAACAAAAGAATTGTTTTTGCATATATAATAGGCGAGAAAATAAAAAAAAGCGTTTTTTTTTTCAAATTTTTATTTGTCATCAATCTAAGATCATAATATCAAAAAAAAAAATTAAGTGAAAAAAAAATACCAAAAAAAAATACAAAAGAAAAAATGGATACAATAAATTAAAAAAAAAAGCGGTTCAAAAGTTTAGAAATTTTTACAATTTAACATTTAAAATGACCGCCCTTGGCGTTATAACAAGCCAAAACTCTTTTTGGCATAGATTCAATCAACTTTTGAACGTACTCAGTCGGAATCTTTAACCACTATTTGTGTAAAACCTCTTCTAAATGCTCGATAGAGGTTACCTTTGTGTTTACCATTTTGCCATCCATGTATGACCATAAGTTCTCGATTGGGTTGAGATCTGGTGAACGGGCACACCATGGCAGAACCTCAATGTTCTGTTCCTTCAACCAGTCCATTACTGAGTGGGCAGTATGTGCCGAAGCGCCATCTTGCTGAAAAATCCAAGAATCGTCTGGCTCAAATAGCAGTTCAGCAGATGGTAAAAGGTTGTTTTCATAGGAGTTGTAGACAAATTGATTAATTCGTCCTGTATAAATGGTGCTTATACCAGTGCCTTTGTAGGAAATGCATCCCCAGATACCAGCTGACCCTCCACCGTTTTGTAACTTTGGTATACAGAACTTCGGAAGAAACTTTTCATTTTTAAACCTTTTTACGATTACTCTTGACTTACGATTGAAGACCTCAAAATTGGACTCGTCACTGAAAATAACTCTGGACCAATTTTTAACTGTCCAATTAAGTCTCTGTTTACACCACTTATATCTTTTTTATCTATCTTTTATGGTTAAAAGGGATTTTCTGACCGCTGTATAGGACTCTAAACCTTTTTTTTGAGAAATCTCATTACAGTAGACTTACTTATCCTTACCCCTTGAGTCTTAGAATTTAAATCAGTGGCGAGTTTTTGATAGCTAGATGTAGGGTTTTTTCTAATTTCTCTAAAAATGTAATTTTCATCCCTAAAAGTCAGCTTCCGAGGTCTATCAGATCGGCTTCGATCAGACACAGTACCAGTCTCTTCATATCGTTTTTTAGTTGAAGAAACACATTTTGGAGATACACCTAACATGTTGGCTATCTCATTTTGGTTTTTTTTCTCCACTTTTTAGCAGACTCACAATCTGCCATTTTAGTGGGCTAGAGGCGTTTTTTTTACCCATTTTTTGGTAATTTTTCGGCAAAATTAAGATTTTTTGGTTAAGTTTTTTTGAAAGGACCTAAGTAACGTAATGGTCCGATAAATATGACATGTCACTAAAACAGAGTACCCTATTTTAGTGACATGTAATATTTGAGTGAACACTGATTTTTAAAATTGAAATATTCGCTTTTAGTGACATGCAACAAAAAGCGAATATTTCATAAAAAATAGCAATATTTATGCATATTTGCTTTTTGTTGCATGTCACTAAAAGCGAATATTTCAATTTTAAAAATCAGTGTTCACTCAAATATTACATGTCACTAAAATAGGGTACTCTGTTTTAGTGACATGTCATATTTATCGGACCATTACGTTAGTTGGAGAGTATTTATTTTG
Organism: Brachionus asplanchnoidis; assembly: GCA_025491095.1. Taxonomy (NCBI): domain Eukaryota; kingdom Metazoa; phylum Rotifera; class Eurotatoria; order Ploima; family Brachionidae; genus Brachionus; species Brachionus asplanchnoidis. The sequence continues at coordinate 4,704,755 of JAILYF010000004.1, forward strand.
ATCAGTTTAAGAGAACAATTTACTAAAAATTATAAGCTATTTAAGAATTAATCATAAAGGTGTGAAAAAAGGTAGCAATGGTTGCTAAAACTTTAGGATTACCCGAATTTCTAAACATTTGCACCGAGTTTTATTTCTTATTTTATAGAGGAAGTTTTTTTCATTATAAATATTTAAAAGTTAATTATATTTTTATGCCGAGTGTTATATATCAAATTGTAGAGAAAAAAAAATCTACAAATTGGTGCTTTTATTTTTGTTTAAATTATGAATTTCTTTTACTAAAATATTGTTCAGTCTATTTTATCTTTCACATTTAAAGAAAACAAACTTTACTTTTGCGAATTAAGCCAATTTTATATTTATTATATTTTTTTATGTATAACATCGCCAAGCCTGGCGTAATTTTTTGAATAAATTAAATTATATTAAATAATTTTTGTTTTTGAGATGAAAATTTATTGAAAAGGCGATTAATTGGAATAGTGAACCAATGTATTTTAATTTATATTTCAACTATGGTATAATAAGTAAAAGCTTATTCCCAAAAATTTCCAATTTTTTCTTAAATTTAAATAAAGAGTTTTAAATTAATAGAATTTTATCTTTCAATTTTTCAAAAGAGATATTAATCAAATAAAAACAAATTTCTTGCTCGATTAAATGTTATCTTATTTTTAAAAAATTGCAGATCAATATTTCACAAATTTTACAATGTTTTCGTTTTTTTAAATTTTTATTACAAAGACAATTTTTAACCGAACACAATTATGATTTATTTGCTACTGTCCGTCAATGCGGTGGATCACATACATTGACTGTGCCGAACAAAAAACTGGTCAAAGTAAATAATCCATTAGTGGAAGAGCCGGTAGTTCAACCTATTGTTACGCAGCGTAGCGAAGTTCAGTTGCAGGGCCAAGACGGACACATTTACAAAGGCAGAATTGATGCACGTTTGCCGGTAGAAATGAGACGGAAATATAAAACATCAAATCAGAAAAATCCTTTGAACAATTCCTATCAGAATTTGAGATCGGTCAGTGATAAAGAAAATCAGGACGAAAATCCAGAAGATAAACTACCGGTTTTTACAAATTAAGCCATACTTTTAACCTCCAAAAACATAAAAAAATTATTTAGTATATATTTTATTTGCAATAATTAATTGGCTTTTTGTATCAATAAAAAAATCACTTGGAAAAAAATTTATAAATTTTATTAAATCTAAGACATAAAATTATTTTTAGCAAACGCATTCTTTTTTCTCACATGGATCACATGGATCACATTGATCACATGGATCGCAGCATGAATCGTAATCAGGATCGCTTTTGGTTACACTAAAATCATCATCATAATAATCGTCATCAACTGTGAGCTGAAAGCATCTAGAAACCAGCAAATCGATTAGATAAAAAACAAGTGCAATTAATCCGAAAATCTTTAAATTTAATTAGAATTTCAATTTTTTTTTTAAATAACATTTACCCCAGATACCAAAAAAAAATATCGTTTAACATCTGATGAAAAATTGTTATCAGTAAATGTTTCTTCGCCTACAATCAAAGCAACTGAAATGCCAACTATTGCCAATGCGATAAAAAAATCTAAAACCTTTTTGAAAAAGTTAAATTTAAAATATTTTTAAAGGTTAATTTCCAATTTTCCTAACAATCAACTAGATTTTTGAATGACTCAAAAAAAATGATGCTTTATTAAAAAGCTAAAAAACTTCAATGAAATCATCTTTTTTTGTTGAGTTATAATTTTTCATTTATCATGAAAGTTAAAATTATGAGATCATTTTTGTTTACCAAAACACTGACAGTGCCATATACAAGTACAAAATAACAAAAAATAGAGGGAAAGATTAAAATATTTTTATCAAAATTTGTTCTATGAATGCAAAATGCAGTACATTATTTTGTTCTATTTTTAACTGAAATTCACAAAAATCAAATTTAGATAATTTAGATTTTTTCAAAAGACCATTTTTTATCATATTTTTTTTATTAACTTGCCAATTTCATAATTATTGAAAATTATTTTCAACAAATTTTAAAACTGGTGACACAATTAAAACTTATTTTACTTGTAGAATAGAATTCTAGCTTCAATATTTAAAACAATCTGATTTTGTGGGCATGGCACTGTCAGTGTTTTGGTAAACAAAAATGATCTCATAATTTTAACTTTCATGATAAATGAAAAATTATAACTCAACAAAAATAGATGATTTCATTGAAGTTTTTTAGCTCTTTAATAAAGCTTCATTTTTTTTGAGTCATTCAAAAATCTAGTTGATTGTTAGGAAAATTGGTTTTGTGAAATTTAGTACTAAAGAACAAAATGATAAAAATTAAAAAAACCTTTTTTTCTAAAAGTATAAAATAAGTTCCGTGATTGCAACATGGTGTATCATTCAAAGTTAAAGATAATTTAACAAATAAATAATTAAATGATTTTAAAATTTCAAAAATGAACGATGCATAAAATATTTAATAATTGCTGTTAAATGATTATGCAAAAATCTAGTTTATAAAAAGCAAAGTTGAAAAAAAATGAAATTAAAAAGAGATAAATGGTTCCCCACAATTAAAATACTTTTTAACACAAATCACTACAAAACACAAATTTTTTGTACCGAATTCAAAAAAAATATAATTTTTACATATTTAACCAAATAACTGGTTAACACAAATTTTTTGTTGTGTTAAAAAGTTTTATAAATTTGTTATATAATTCATTCATTTAGTGTTTATAAAATTAAATATAAAAAATTAAATATTAAATTAATTAAAAAATTAAATTAAAATCTATTTTAGAAAAAAAATTTATAAAATAAAATTGATAATAATTATTAATACTACTTAGTTCACCTATTTTAAAACAGTTCATCTAATTTTAAAATAGTTCACCTAATCTAAAAAAAGTTCACCTAATCCAAGGTTTGGTGAACAAAATACTAATTGTACTGTACAGTAAACCCGAGAACAAGATTTGTTCTCATAATACAAAAACTGTCTCAAAATATGTTTCATTAAATTGAACACTAGTTTTGTTTCAATTTTTAGCAGTTATTTTAAAAATATAAAAATTTATAAACAAAATTTGTTAAACGTAAACAAAAGCAAAAAATTAAAAAATTCTTTATATTTAAAAGGATAGATCGAATATTGATAAAAATAGTACAAAATGTTCAGTTTTTTCAACTTTTTTTTAAATTTCATGTTAAAAATTTTCAAAATTTTTCAAAATAGTTATTTAATTTTAAAATAAAAAAAAATTTGCTTTGCTTTAAGTTTTTTTGCTCCAAACTTCACCGCCGCCAAAAAGCTTCATTACTAGAAAAGTCGATTTTGTGAAGTTCGGTACAAAAAAACAGAACAAAATGATAAAAAATTTAAAAAATTTTTTTCTTAAAGTTTATAATTAGTTCTTTGGATGCAACATGGTACAACTTACAAAGTTGCTTCATCTGTTTAAGTCTGCTCATGATATGAAAATCTCTGCAAAATGCATTTCACTCAAATATATTGAAATATAATTTCTTCTAAATTTCCAGAGTCAATATTTGGAAAGAGAAAAGCTATAAAGAGACAAGCAAAAGTAACTTGTAGAATGTTGGTAAAATCTTTTTTAACTATAACCAAAGTTGTTTTTGGTAAAGACAGATTTCTAAAATTTAAGATTTAAATTGAGTCTCTTTAAAAACTCTGCAAATGAAAATGGTAGACTTTTATAGTTGATACATCTATGTATTTTGCACCATGTTGTATTCACATAACTAATTTTGAACTTAAAGAAGAAAGGTTATTAAAATTTTTCATTTTTATTTATTTATATATTTTTTATTTATTTAGTTAATTTAATTTTTTGATCTTTTTTTGCTCTTTTTATCATTCTGTACTGAATTTCACATTCAACCGAAAAGTCAGATACAAAAAATCTTTTGGGTTATTTATTTTTAATTTTACTTTTATTTGATTGAACATTTTTGTTGATTTTTTTAACTTTAAGCTTTAAATAAAATTTAAAAACTAAGTCTGAAATTTTGAATTAAAGAAACTTTTTTAATTGAATTAGTGAAAATGCTAACCTAATCTTACCATGCATTAAAAATAACTAGATACTCCAGTGTCTAGTTTTATTTGTATTTCAATTTTTTTTCAATCATTTTAATTAATTTTTAAAAAATGATCCTATAATATAGGCATTGTAAAATTTCATACATAACTTCCAATGCAAAAATTTAAAAATTTTATCACTTTTGTTCAAATGATTAAAAAATTGTTCTGTAAATAAAACAAAGTGAAATAGCTTTTATTTCACCTACTGCAGAATTTTAATTTTTGTATTGGAAGCTTTGTATGAACTTTCACAATGATTTAAATTATGTCTTTTTAGATTCTTTTTTGAAAATATTTACTGTTCTTCGAAATTTTGACACAATTAAATGGATTCGACAGCTTGATTTCATAGCCAGATTTCACAATAACATAATTTTTTTTCAAAATATTCTCAATTTAATTCAGACTTAAGTTTTTACAATCTGAACATAAACGAACAGCTGTTTTACAAGGTAAATAGCTTAACCTCAATACCAAGGAAAATCTTACGTGGTTTATTTATTCAGAAACTTGAACGCTGAATTTTTATTCCCTAAAGTAACAAAAAAATTTGCTGAAAATTTTCAAATTTAATTAAAAATTTGAAAACACTTAAACAAGGAAAAATTTCTTTAAGTGCAATTTTTTGAATTTTTTTTTTGTTCCTTGCATGATCTTCCTAATTCAAAATATAATTTATGTCACCATTCGATCATATAAGGAAATTTTTAAGAGAATAAATTTTTTCTTTTTCTTACGTTTATAAATATTGTTAAAAATTTATTTGTTGATAAAATGGCCAAATTGATTAATTGGACAATCATGGCAATGACTGAGGCAGCTATAGCAATTGAAAACAGTACGATTGCAGCCACTCTGGCATTTCTCCACGTAGAAGAAATATTTGTTCCGAATGATGATTTTGGTGCGAGGCAAATTAACACCAAAGCAGTTGTAAGAACAAGCTAAAATTTTTTTATTTCAAATCACTTAACACTTTTGTTTTAAAGATTTTCACTTACAATCAGAAGAAATCGGAAACAAATTAACGCACCCAGAATCGCTTGGCTCATGTTATAATAGAGAATTTTTCTATTTGAAATAATTGTGAAATTTTTCTAGGACTTTGAAGTATATATTCCATTAAGTTATTTTTGTCTAATGACAAAAATATTAAATTTTTGGAATTCTTCAACCATTTTTCTATCCACAATGGTAAATTAATTAGTTTCTCTCAAACACAAAATTAATTTATTTTCCTTATTTTCCAACAACGAATATGAAAGTGTCTCTTTCACTCTTAAGTTATGCATTTCTATTCAGTTGTAAATAGAGTCCATTAAGATAATGAAAATGAAAAGCAAAAATTTAAATTTTCAATTAAAAGAAACAAATTTTGGAGAAATCAATTTAGAGCATAAATCAACCGATGAATTGAGCTTTTAACTTTATTAGGTAAACGTAAAAGTAAAAGGAATTTATTTTTTGTTCATAATCTTGTATAATTAATAGGAATTTATTAAAAAATTAAAACAAAATTCTTGATTTTGAAACATTAAATAATAAATTTTGAATTTATGGCAAAAACTTATGAAATTTTTTTAATCATTAAAGCATTGAATTTTACGTTAGGTTAGAGTTATGATTTAGAGTCAATTTTGTGAAAAAGTTAAGAAACATTTAAAAGATTTCTTATTATTTGTTTGCGAAAGGCGCAGAAATATATTTTATTTGAAGCGGGTCTACCTAGTCCCCACAAGCAAAAAAACTGTCACCCACAAATCAAAAACTTTAACCCACAATGAAAAAGTTTTCAGCACAAAAATAACTTGAGTAAAACAAAAGCTGCTCTCTACAAATAAAAAACTTGTAAGCAGAAATTTTTTCATAAATTTTCAAAACTGTTTAACACAAAAAAGAAAAAAAAAAGTTCTAAGGAAAATTTTTTTTAATATCAATTAAAAACTGTCACTAAATAATTTAGATAATAAAATGCCTATGATTTTACGTAATAAAATAAAATTTCCGAATTTTTGGAGATTAAAAATCATAAAAAATTAATGCAAATATTTTAATTGGGATATTGTAGTCACCAGTTAGCCCTAAATAAGCTACTTGAAAACGACGAATTTGCTAATAAACCTAAAAAAGGTAGTCCAAAATTAGCTGGAAATTGCCTTAAAATCAGAGTTGTCTAAAAGTCACAAGTCTCAAGTCAAGTCCAAGTCAAGACTTTTTTTTTTGAATTTTCATTCAAAAGTCCAAGTCCAGGCTTTAAAATTTTGAATACTGAAGAAGAAATTTATGCTAAAATTGCATGAAAATTCTGTGAATGGCAAATCTATTGCATTAGACAACCCAAAAGTATATAAATTTTTTGATATTAAGCCAATTAAAAAAAAAGTCTTGACTTGGACTTTTTTTTGGGACGGGGGGTTTTGAGGCATAAATAAAAATAATAAAGCATAAAAAATTAAACCATAGCATAATGAATAAAAAGTTAAGATTTTTTTTTCTTTTTTTTTTCGCATATTTTTTTTTATTAAAGCATAAAAAAATTTTGAAAGCATAAGAATATCTAATTTTAAGCATAAGTAATCAAAAAAAAAAGATATGAGTGGTAAAGACTTAAGTGGACAGTTAAAGATTGGTACAAAGTCATCTTCAATGACGAGTTCAATTTTGAGGTCTTTAATCGTAAATCAAGAGAAATATTGTCAAGAGTACATTTTTTTTGGTTTTATGTCTATTGATTGCAGACAAAAAATAAAAAATAAAAGAGTAAAATAAAATACGAATGGTTAAAAATCAAAATATTTAATAATTGTTTATTCTGGTCAAAATTCAACTCATATTATATGTATTGCAAATAAATCTTGTACCTGTTGATGGTTTTAGGCCTATGCTATGTGTATACTTCTTTTTAAAGCTAATGAATTGTTTCTTTTTTTGATTAATGACGAACGTCCACATTAGCAGACTTTTACAGTTGATGCAACCTTGAATGTTGCACCATTCTGCATTCAAGAATTAATTTTAAACTTTTAGAAAATAAGCTACTTAATTTGTTTACACTTTGTTCTGTTCTCCATTACTGAACTTCAGAAAACCCGAGGTCGTCCACATAAACGTTGAAAGAAATATTAAAGAAACTCAATTTAAAAAAAGACGTGGTCGACCCCTAAATGCCAAGTCGGCTGTAAATATTGATTAAATTATTTTTGTTTTATGCTATAAAGTTTTTTTTATGCTTAACTTGCTTTATTTTATGCGAGACTAATTTTTATATGCTTTAATGACTAAATCTTTATACTTTACTCAATTTTTTTTGGTTTATGCGTCAAATACATTTTTCCATTTTAAACAACTAATCTAACTTTTCCATTTTAAAATATATATTTTAATTTAATTTTTTATCACCACAAAAAATTTGTGTCATTCAATTATTTGGTTAAATATGCAAAAACCATTTTTTTTTAATTCGGCACAAAAAAATTGTGTTTTGAAGTGATTTGTGTAAAAAAGTTTTTGGTTTGTGGTTAAAAGTTTTTAGTTTGTGGGGAACCATTTATCTCTTTATTAAAATAATTATAAAATGAACCTTTAAAAACAAACAAAATTAAAAAAAAACAAATCGCTTTTAAAGCCAAAATGCCCGTTCGAACTCCTTCGTTGTCATATTTTTTGTAATACCTAAGATTTCTACTCAGAAAGATGATCGTCAATCAGTCCGTTTGGTAAAAAATAAAATAGAATTTCACAATCAAACATTCTAGCGCATAACTGCAAATTGTCAAATGTCCGAAAAGCATTAAATTATCTGGTAATACAAAGATTATCAGAAATTAAACTCGAATTGAAATATTGATGGTTCGAAAAAAAAGAGCTCAAAAAAAAATAGAATATGTTTTTGCCTAAATAATGAAGCAAACCTAAATTGAAGAGCATGACTCCGTCCACTCATTTTATGTGGACGTAGTCAAGTCTTAAAACACATATTTATTTGGACGTAGATAGTCAGTTTACCTCCACATATTATATGTGTAGTAAGAAATAACTACATCCACATAAGTAAATAAAAATTATGAGATCACGAGACTTTCACGATTGAATTTATCCTTTCGAATGAAGTATTAAAATTAAGTATTAGAAAATAAATTTAAATATCAAAAGAGCTAATAAAAAATTTGATTGATAACAAAATAAAAATTTACTTTTTGATTATATAATAGCTGTTTTGGTCACAAAATAAGAGATCGTTGATCACTAATAAAATTATCGACACGAAATTAAGTATTGAAAACATTTTACTAATTTGACATTTAATTCTGACGTTTTACATAATAAAAAATTATGATTATTCAAAAATTAGTTTCAAACTCATTTTATTCAATTTTTTTTTGGCTTTAAATTCAATAAATAAAAAAAGTGGTCCCAACATTTTGTTTAGAATTTTCTCTAGTTTCAGAATCTGTATAAAAAAGTAGGGGTCGGGGGTAAACCGCGGACTAGATACAAAAATAGTGAAAAAATACCATTTTTTTACCATTTTTTGCCAAAATATCGATCTATTGGTAAAATAATAGATTAAATTAATACACCATTTTGTTGATGAGACTATTTGCTTTCAGAATATATATATATTAATAAGGTTATGTCTATTAGAACATGAGATATTTTAGCTCAAAGGTAACTAACTTTTGTTTTTTTTCGATCTTTGAGGGGGTGGGGTCAAAAAAAAATTTTTTTGACCCCACCTAAAAGACCGTTTTTCTAGGTTTTCAAGTATGCAGATTAATATTTTAAAGTCGGTTTGCCGAAATTCAGATAGTGCTGTAGTTTTGCTCCGCGCGAACCTTAAGTTTTTTATTTTGTGATATTTTATTTTTAAAATTAAATTAAATAATTTAAATAAAAATTTCTAAACGATAATTTTAACTGTCAATGTTTCATAAAATAATTTAGTATCCAAATATATATTTTTTTAGATAAATTCTATGTGCCTCTAGTCACTTTGGCTTATTAAACATATTTTATGTAGACGTAGCTATGGCTAATTACACATATACAGAATGTGTCAAAAGTTTAGAAATTTTTTTTTTTCGTTAACAAAAGAATTGTTTTTGCATATATAATAGGCGGGAAAATAAAAAAAAGCGTTTTTTTTTTTCAAATTTTTATTTGTCATCAATCTAAGATCATAATATCAAAAAAAAAATTAAGTGAAAAAAAAATACCCAAAAAAAAATACAAAAGAAAAAACTGATACAATAAATTAAAAAAAAAAGCGGTTCAAAAGTTTAGAAATTTTTACAATTTAACATTTAAAATGACCGCCCTTGGCGTTATAACAAGCCAAAACTCTTTTTGGCATAGATTCAATCAACTTTTGAACGTACTCAGTCGGAATCTTTAACCACTATTTGTGTAAAACCTCTTCTAAATGCTCGATAGAGGTTACCTTTGTGTTTACCATTTTGGCATCCATGTATGACCATAAGTTCTCGATTGGGTTGAGATCTGGTGAACGGGCACACCATGACAGAACCTCAATGTTCTGTTCCTTCAACCAGTCCATTACTGAGTGGGCAGTATGTGCCGAAGCGCCATCTTGCTGAAAAATCCAAGAATCGTCTGGCTCAAATAGCAGTTCAGCAGATGGTAAAAGGTTGTTTTCATAGGAGCTGCAGACAAATTGATTAATTCGTCCTGTATAAATGTTGCTTATGCCAGTGCCTTTGTAGGAAATGCATCCCCAGATACCAGCTGACCCTCCACCGTTTTGTAACCTTGGTATACAGAACTTCGGATGAAACTTTTCATTTTTAAACCTTTTTACGATTACTCTTGACTTACGATTGAAGACCTCAAAATTGGACTCGTCACTGAAAATAACTCTGGACCAATTTTTAACTGTCCAATTAAGTCCCTGTTTACACCACTTATATCTTTTTTGTCTATCTTTTATGGTTAAAAGGGGTTTTCTGACCGCTGTATGGGACTCTAAACCTTTTTTTTGAGAAATCTCATTACAGTAGACTTACTTATCCTTACCCCTTGAGTCTTAGAATTTAAATCAGTGGCGAGTTTTTGATAGCTAGATGTAGGGTCTTTTCTAATTTCTCTAAAAATGTAATTTTCATCCCTAAAAGTCAGCTTCCGAGGTCTATCAGATCGGCTTCGATCAGACACAGTACCAGTCTCTTCATATCGTTTTTTAGTTGAAGAGACACATTTTGGAGATACACCTAACATGTTGGCTATCTCATTTTGCTTTTTATCTCCACTTTTTAGCAGACCCACGATCTGCCATTTTAGTGGGCTAGAGACGTTTTTTTACCCATTTTTTGGTAATTTTTCGGCAAAATTAAGGTTTTTTGGTTAAGTTATTTTGAAAGGACCTAAGTAGTTGGATAGTATTTATTTTAATCAGTTTAAGAGCACAATTTACTAAAAATTAGAAGCTATTTAAGAATTAATCATAAAGGTGTGAAAAAAGGTAGCAATGGTTGCTAAAACTTTAGGATTACCCGAATTTCTAAACATTTGCACCGAGTTTTATTTCTTATTTTATAGAGGAAGTTTTTTTCATTATAAATATTTAAAAGTTAATTATATTTTTATGCCGAGTGTTATATATCAAATTGTAGAAAAAAAAATATCTACAAATTAGTGCTTTTATTTTTTTTCTTTTGCACTCAATTTTTCGTAAAATACAACAAATAAACAATTTAAGATAAATAAAATAATCAATTTCTAAACTTTTGACACATACTGTATATGTGTTGCAAGAATTTGCTACATCCACATATTTTATCTGGACGCAGTCATACTTTAAATTGAAACAAATAATGTTCAGTGATAAATTGAACATTGAGAGAGACAACAGAAAAAACAAATTCAGAAAAAAAGGATTCCTTCAGAAAAACATACTAAAGAATGTATTATCTAACCAATAAAGAAAATAAGTGGTTGTATTGGAATTTGGTGCTGTATGAGCTATAATGATCCTTGAATTTTTTTTCTATATCTGACTGGATACTTAATTCTCAGAAATACAGTGCTGCTAAGATACGATGAATTCACCATATTTTACCTAAAATATGGTAATTTAAAAAACGGTATTTATAGTAAAATAGCGATAATTATCGTAAATTTCCCATGATAATTATAAAATTCAGTGAAAAAAAATTTCACATTTTGTCGAAAAAAAACAATTTTAAAATATTTTTGATCAAATTAAATAAAATTTGATTGAATTTTTTGACTAAAATTAAAGTAAATTTCGGTAAATTTTTTTAAAAAATGGTAAAAAATCAACAAAAAAGGAAAGATGAATTCTATATTACAGTGCCGATTTTACAAGTGGATTTCTGGTAATTTTACGTAAAATTACTTTGTAACAAAAAGTGAAATGACGTAATTTTACGTAAAATTGCGCAATAATTGGTAAAATGAAAGGGACAAAAATAGCTCAATTTTTTGAATTTTTTTTAATAAATTTCGGAAAAAGTAGTTTCTATTTATTTGTTTATATTTTTACCAAAAGTTACTTTTTTTTACTAATTTTTACGTAAATTTCGGTAAAAAAAAGGTAAAATATGGTACAAAGAAGTATTTTTTGAAAAAAAAATGGGTCTACCTAGTCTCTACAAACAAAAACTGTCACCAACAAATCAAAAACTTTTACCGACAATAAAAAATTTTCAGCAAAAAAATAACTTGACTAAGAAAAAAACTGCTCTCCACATATAAAAAAACTTCTGAGCACAAATTTTTTCATAAATTTTTAAAACTGTTCAACACAAAAAAAAAAATAACTTTTAGCAAAAATTATTTTTAACATCTATTAAAAACTGCTACAAAAATATTAATAAAATTGTATAAAATATTAAATTTTTTACCACTTAGCCCTAAATATGCTACTTGAAAATGACGAATTTGTTAATAAACCTTAAAAAGTTTGTCAAAAATCAGCTAGAAATTGGTTTTCCTTAAAATAGATTATAATATAATTTTTTTATATATAATTTTATAAACACTTTTTTAATAAATTATACAAAAAATTTATTAAATTTTTTATCACCACAAAAAATATGTGTTAACCAGTTATTTGGTTAAATATTTAAGAGTTAATTTTTTTTGAATTCAGCACAAAAAAATTGTGTTTTGTAGTGATTTGTGTAAAAAAGATTTTGGTTTGTGGTGAAAAGTTTTAAATTTGTGGGGAACAGTTTTTTAATTGTGGGGAACCATTTATCTCAAAAAAAATTAAGAAATTTTTATTTTGCCTAATAAACTAGCAGTTCGACCATCTGCCATTTTTATCCAACACTATATCATTAAGAATTATTTACTTTACTTAATCGACTTATGTAAGTATTACATTTAGTAATTGAAAAATTGTTTTGAAATCAAAACTATGTAATACAATATTATGCTCGATTAAAATGCTTTTTTTTTTTTAACTAAAATTATATTTGTCAAAGGATTCAACATTTGATCTGGCCTGGGATAGGGCAAGAGATAACCTAAAAAACGCAAGATCAAAGTCAATTTAGTCAAATAAATCAACTGATCAAAATTTAATTTAAATTTAAAATATTCTTTTTGTCTCGATATTCTTTTTTCAACAAATACTTTTTTTTACCATATTTTACCTAAATATACGTAAAAATTAGTACAATTGGTAAAATTGGTAATAATATAAACAAATAAATAGAAACTAAAATTCACGAAATTCAAAACTTTAGTGCTATCTGAATTCCACATTTTTGACTCAAAATTCGTAATCTACGCCCTTAAAAACCCTATAAAAAATTTTTTTTGGGAGGGGACTAAAAAAAAATTTTTGACACCCAGGGTTCCAAAAATAGAAAATAATTTAAAAAGTTGTTGTTCTTTAAGACTCAAAATCTCAAAGATAAAACTTAAATATACTTTAAAAGTATATATATTCTGAAAGAGCATAAAATTCTCTACATGCTAATGTAATTTTGAAAAATAAAAAAAAGGGTGTGGCGTTTTTTTCTGTCTAAAAAAAGGAAAAAATGTGTTTTTTCTGGTTTAAATCGTATCTCCTCCGAGAGATCAATTATAATCCCACTTCTTTTCTTTTTTTTTTCTATACAAAATTCTGAACAAATTTATGGTTTTACTTTTTTACTTTATTACTTTATTTTTCTTAAAAAATCTCTTCAAATCATGTGATTTTTAAAAAATTTGTATATTAATATTCTATTGTTGTTTTTTTTTCTAAATTTTACTAAAAAATTACCTAAGTATAAATAAAATTTCGTGAAAAATACCTAAAAAATCAAAATAAAATCAATCTTGTGTTAGTAACCTAGGAGTTTTCCGCCAAAATAAGGTAGTAAGCTCAACTGTGAAAGAAAGAGATATTTTTCACCAAATTATATTCTGAACTGTCTTTAAATAAAAAAAATAATATTTTTTCTAATTTAACTCAGAAATTAACTTAGATTTTAACTTAGATCATTATAGATCAAGACACTAATCCAACTTTTAGTTGGCTTATTTGTTTTGAGTCAAAAATGTGGAATTCAGATAGCACTTAAGTTTTGAATTCCGCGAACTTTACTTTTTTCAAAATTTATTAGAAAATAATAAAAAAATTAAAAAATTGAGCTTTTTTTTGGTCTTATTCTTTTTTTGATATATATATTTTGAAAGATTTTATATTGCCTCAAAATGAATAATATAATAAAATTAAAGTTTTTTTCAATTTAGAATCATCAAAAATTATTTTAAATTGATTATAAATATATTAAATGTTGAAAAAATTATTATTCCAAAATAAATAAGTGACCAAACGAAAAAATAGGCGATCAAATTCTGGTCACTTATTTAAGGTGAGGTATACTGGCCACCTTTCACTATAAACCTAATATGGATTTACCATAAATTACTTTTTTTATTTTTTGACCAAAGAATGCTGGTGCTAGTAAAATACTTAAAATCCGATTAAAATTTATTTTTTTTAAAGTCCTATCATCTTATTTTTTAAGGTCAGTTTTATTTTAATTAATAACTTATTTACATATTTTTTTAATTGAATATTCTTATAAAAATAATCAAATTTAAAAGCTCTACATTCAGGCGTTTATTGAAAAATAATAAAATAGCTGTCCATTTGAAATTTATGAATTCTAAAAAAATGGCTTAATTTAAGTTTCAGATTCTTGATGATAAAATCTAAGAAAATTATAAAAGTTTTTCATACAAAAAAATATATTAGATATTTTAATTTTTTTTTACAGATTTTTTACCATTATTTACTCTAAAAAAACACTTATTTGAAAATTTAAATACAACCTTAGTTTTTTAGAAATACGTCAAAATTCTTGAATATTTTGGACATTTTTTTTTTTCAACAATTTACCTAAAAAATTGAAATTTAAAAAAAATTTCATTCTTAATTCGCATTCTTGATTTGAAGCAATTTTTTCACATCGGTATAAATACCTTTTCCTTTAGACTAGGATCTCATGTAATTTTTTTACATTTTTCACAGGTAAATCTAAATTTGCGTCCATCACAAAACGTGATTTGAATTTTTTTTTGCAAATTTTGGAGATGAATCAGTAACTTGAGTTTTACACGCTAACACTTTTATTTAACATTTTCCAGGAATTAATCTGCCAATGATTTTAAATATATTGTCTGTTACAAGTTTTATTCAAGATCCAGCTGTTTATTCCAGTCAATTTTCTCAAGTTTAAAATTTATCATTTTTCTACACATTTCTTAGACTTGTCTCTTTTCCTTCATTCAATCTAACCCATACCCTTCCATTTTTCGAAGTTATGTCAATCTTAGTTTGCTCAAATGCCTCTTCATTATCTTTCATTTGGTGGGTTCAAAAAACTCTATTTGGATCTCATATCTTGGCATTAAAATAAAAATATTTATAACAAGAATTAATCAATTATAATATTTTTTTAGTTTAAAATTTGATTGCAAAAAAGAATGTCAATATGATTAAATTTAGTGAAAAAAAATAATAAGTAAGTAAAAGGTCGAATAAAGCCCTCTGGCCTATAAGTGTTAAAAAGGCATACTACTAAATTTTTTTCTAACCTAAAATCAAATTATTAATTTTATTTTGTTAATTTCATTCTAATGAATGCCAGAAAACGAAAAAACCAGAATAAAGAAAACTACTTTAAATAAAAAATTTTTTACTATTAACAAAAATTTAAAAATTTTGCTAAATTCTAATATGCTAATTAAGATATTCAGAACGATGATAATGATGCTTTTCATTATTTAAATTTTTATAAATATAAATCAAATAGAAAATAAAAAAAACTTTTTGAAATTTTTCTTTTTAATTTTATTTTCGTTTTGTTCGGGCTACTTTAAATTTTAATCATAATTTTTAAAATAAAAACCAGAAAACATAAACGACTAAGTGTTAAAAAATAAATTAAGATTTTTGATGAAATTCGAGTTTTCGAGAATTCGAGTTAATAAAAATCCGCAAGGCATAGTTTTTAATTTCGTTTTTAAATTTTATAAAAAATTGCTCTCTAAAACAATCCACTCTTAAATGAAGCATGTCTGATTACCAATTTTCAAAATTTCTTTTGTAAAAAAATCTTTATTAAAAAAATATTGGTAAAAAATTGATCTCTTTTTTGAATTGTTAAATTCCATAAAAAGCTCATTTATAATCAATTAAAAAATTAAATTAGAATTGCATAAAAACATTTTAAATCAAAGTTCCATTGCTGAGTCATTGATGTGGGTGATCCAGTCGAAAAAGCGGAACATTTGACTTGGCAAAAAAACATAGGTTGAGTAAACTGCAGTTACAAATACGACCAAAATAATGAAATTAAACAACTTAATCTCTGGTGGCTCTAGCATATAGAGAGCTGTGTTAAGAAGGTATTGCATGTATAGCCATCGTATGTAATTAATAAATCGTTTAATTGCCGAAAACATTATTTATTAAAAAAAAACAATAATAATAATAATTAAAAACTTAAAAATTTGGGTTGCACCCACAATTAGTCAATCTAAAATTAAAAAATTTTAAGATTTTTTTTGCGAATTCTCTGAGTCAATTGCTTCTTTCCAAGCTTTTATCAACTCTGGATTTTCATTCTCAAGTTTTTGGGCACTATTTTCCCTTAGCCATTCACTTGACTTTATTTGACCGTGCAACTGCCTAAGCAAGTCCTCCACAGGATCTGACTCAGTCTGGCTATTTCCTTGAGCAGGCTTCTCATTATCACTCACTTAAATCAAAATCTTAGTATTGTTTTTTTAATTTTTTTTTAAAAATTTAAGAATGATTTGGTTATTAAAATGAAAAAAAATTTAAATAATGATTTCTTTTTTTTTAATTTTGAAACAACAAAATATGTGTATGCGTGCTTGATTTTAATAAATTCGTCGCTTATTAGTTACCTCAACATAGAAATAATTCAAGAATAAATAAAAGCATAATAAATAAAACTTGAAAATTTTCAAATCTCTCTCGCTCTAAATTACAATACTAATTTGCATTTTTTGGTCTCATACTTAAAATAATTTAAATTAAAAATTCATTTACCAAAAATTTTGCATTGAAATTTTTTGATTTAAATAGGTTGTGGCTCTGTATCAATTTTGAAAAACAATTTTACCAAATTAGGTAGATGATATTTTATGATTTAAATATTTATTTTAACTAAACCAAATAAACTTTTTTCTATCTTACTTGGAAGAAAATTTTCATTTCTAACCATGCCTAATTTTGACTATTTAAAAAAAATAAAAACCTAAGGAGATTAAAAATTGTTAAAAGCTTTATTTAAAATCAGAATTATTGTAGATTAACATTAAAATTCAAGATAAAAAAGTCATTGTTGAAAAATAATTCATTCTCTTCTCTTTGACCATTTTAAATTCTATATAAAAACAGTGACATTTTCATTGGTGAAAGATTGGAAAATTCTGATCAATTGGGACGGCAAAAAGAAATAAGCTGACACGGTCCAAGTTATTAAAATTGCAATCAGTGTAAAATTGAACATTTTGACTTCAAATGGCTCCAACATATAAAGCGCTGTATTCAATAAGTATTGCATATAAAGCCATTTTAAATAATTTACCACTTTATTGTTTGATAAAGAAATCATTTATGTTTTCGTCAATTTCTAAAATTAAAACTAAAATTTAGCATTAAAAAATTTGGCCAAAAATCCAAGTAGCAGTAGATGAATTTTTTTCTGAAATTTATTTGATTCAACTTTAGAATTTAACTGATGATTCGGAAGCTGAATCATGCGATTTTTTGCATCTTTTTTTTTTTTTTTTAATAATTATTAAGAGTGTATAATTTTTATTTTTGCTTTAACATAAAATATAAAAGTATGAACATTTTTTATGTAAAAAAATAATACTACAATACGAGTATTTGATTTAAAATTAATTTCTCTAAGAAACTCAACAAAATAATTTATTTTATAATTTCGACAGGTATTTTGTCTATGTCTTTAAATAAAATTCTACTTTTTTTTGAGTATTAATTTTCAGTTTTAAAAAAAAATTTCGAATATTTATTAATAAAAGCTAATTTTCGATAACAAAAGACAAACATCAAATGTACAATAAAAAATTGTTAAAAAATGTTTTTATTAAAGTGGAAATTGATGAAAATATGTTCATATAGCATTATTTTGCGAAAAGCCAAAAAATTTCAAAGTTTCAAACTTTAGTTAAAAAAAAATCAAGATTCTAGCTGAGATCTTTTGATTCATTAAAAAATAAAATTAATAAATGATTTATTATAATATTATTATGTAATTCATATTCTTTATTGAATTTATTTTTTAATAATAAACTTATCAATAAACATTTGTCAAAAAAAATTTTCTAAAATCTAATTACATTCATAATTCAAAATTCCATACGATTCATTTGAATGCATTTTTTAATAAGAAGAATAATTTTAAAGTTATCCATTTATTTTAAATTAGAAAGAATTGCTCTCAAAAAAAAGAGTATCATTAATTGTGGATGGCTTAAAAATACCAATTTTCCTCAATTTTTTTCATCAACTTAAAATCAACTTTAGCTTTATATATCTGAAAAATAAATTTTATTTAGCAACTTTTATTTTCAATAAATTTTAGCATTTTTAACTTAAGCAAATTAGTTCTTGAGTCAGTATTTCGAAATATCTCTTTGTTTAAATAGTTCCACAATTTTTTTTCCACAGCCAAAAATGGAAGTCAATTTGACGCTTGCCAAAAATAAAAATCACTTTCTTTATTTCAATTTTTTTTCACGATAATCACTAACTATAAACGTAAACACAGTTTAGAAAAAAAATTTATGTTGGCTTTATTTTATTTTTTACTTAAAGCCCAAAATTATATACTTGCATGCATTGATTTCTAATTCTTTTTAATAATTTTTGTTCATAAACAAAATTATCGAAATTTCAATGCTCTAATTGAGAATAATATCTTTTATTAAAATAAGTCAAGGAAGATAGTTTTATCGATCTGATTAGATTTAATTCAGAGAAAATTTTCAAATTCAATTTTTTGCATCATGCTTTTAGCACTCAGTAATTAAATGTAGGATTCGTTTAGTTTTAGTCTAAACTCAATGAAAAAAGCTTTAAAAATTGAAATCACATTTGAATTTTAGCAGTCTTTGTTTTAATATGAAAGTTAAATAAATTCCAGAGAAACAATTATGCTGAATAATTCATTTTCCGAATACAACTGTGTTCCAATCTATGCTTATTTTTCATTTTCAAGTCTATAAGATAAATTTTGTTTAGATAAATTCGTTTTCTGATACCAGTGTGTTTTATTAGAAAAATAAAACTGATCGAATAAATTTAGCTTGTGTAAATGGCTGTAGTAAATAAGCGAATATTTGATACAGACAATGCTTTAAAAGGTTCATTCAATGGTCTGATTGGAAAATGGCAGCTTATCACCTACTTCTCTCTAATCTTCGCTTACGCCATCATAGTCGGATGGGTTCATAATCTTCACGACTTTACACGTAAATCATTTTTTTTAATTTTTAAATTAATTATGCTATAAACAAATTTGATTTTTCGAATAAGAAAAAAATTGCTTTAAATTTGATTTTAATTATTCACAAATATATTTATTATTATTAAAAAAAGAGATTAATTTTTAGTTTTAATGTTTAAAAAATATCAAATAGAAATAAATTTTAAGATTTTCTGTAGAAAAAAAAATAAAACCATTCTAATAGAATTACTTAGGATTTAATTAAAAAATTGAAATTTTAATTATCTGTTTTCAACAAATTTGAATAAAAAGGAAGCATTCTGAAATGAATCGATAAAAGAATCTTTTTTTTTCCTTAAATGAAATTTAATATTAATAATAAGGTATGAAAAGGTATTGCCGGTAGAGCTGTAAGATATGTAAGGATTTTGTAGAAGATTTTGCAATGAATCTTAATTTAGATTAGTCTCAGCTAATTGAAAAAAATCCAAAATAAAATAATTTATAAATTCTGAAATGTAAGCTTTTTTCAAAAATTGTAAAATAAAATTAAAAAAAATATAAGGTAAAATAATTGCTTTAAAATAATAATACATTGTTAATTTTTTTTCTTATTATAAAATAATAATCTATCAATAAATAAATCAATTTTTTAATAGTAAATTTTGTCTTATATGTAATTTTTTAGAACTTATGGTTATCTCGTTCAATCAAAAATTCAAAATATTTTCAATTTTTATTTCAAAATTCTCTTAAATTTAGTTCTGTAAATTATAACGATATTTTCGAAAGCGTGTTAATTTTTAATAACTCTATTTCTGAATATGTCACTAATTTTACTTTATGATTTTATTGTCACAAATAAAATACTAAAAATTCTTTTTCTATTTAGTGATATTGATAAATACCAAAATTTCAGATTTAGATCAATTCTTTTTATAAATAAAAAAGGCTTACTTTTTTGTAAAACATCTCAAGCTCTGTTTTTTTCTGATGTGGTTTCGGCTTTTGACCTAAAAATTTTTCTAAATAAAATTTTAAAATAAAATAGATATATTTTTGCTGGTCATTTAATTTTCTTGCATCTAATAAGAAACTTTTTTGGAGCTTTTGGTTAAGTAAGACCTGAATGTCTTTAATTTTGGATAAACAAAAAAATATTTCCCAATTTCTTCTTAAATTTCCATAAATTTTTTCTCGTTTTCGCTTTTTGGTTGTTATGGGTTCGGATATGGCATTATTGTGGATACCAGACTTGTGCGTAAGTCAGTAAGTCAAAGTCAAAGTCAAGTCAGGGACTTGGCTTAAGATTTTTTTATTAAAGTTAAGTCATTTGACTTGACTTGACTTAGAATGACTTGAATTTTTGACTTACGCACAAGTCTGGTGGATACTTTCATCTTCATTGTAATTTCATTCTCAAATTCTTTTCCAGGATCATTTAACACTATAAGCACCAAAGCGAGTCATTTGACTCTTTTTGTGAAAATCTAATGGATAAAAAATTTGTTATACGGATAAATTTATTCAAAACTTATTTTAATTGAGGGAAAATATAAAGA
Organism: Brachionus asplanchnoidis; assembly: GCA_025491095.1. Taxonomy (NCBI): domain Eukaryota; kingdom Metazoa; phylum Rotifera; class Eurotatoria; order Ploima; family Brachionidae; genus Brachionus; species Brachionus asplanchnoidis. The sequence goes on from JAILYF010000004.1 coordinate 4,725,440, forward strand.
TTAGCCTATTAAAGTATCTAAAAGTAGCTAAAAATTGTATTGAATTCATTTCTTTTTGAACACATTCTACTTCTTATAATGCAAAATACGCAAACTATATAATTTTTACTATTATGAAATTTGCTCATCTTCGTTCAAGTCAGTTTTATAAAGATTTTTTTACTTTTTATCAATATTTTATGACTGATCCATTGATTTTCTAGCTAAATTAAAAAATTTTTAATTGAAAAACTTAGTAAAATTAATTAATTCCATTGAAAAATCAAAATGAATCAAATGACTCGTTATGATACTTTGATACTTGTAGGAGTGAATGAATGATTTTGCGAAAAAAAATAATCCTTTATTAATTTTGCAAAATTTACTCGTTTTTTATGCTGAAAATAAAATTTCATTTTCATTTAAATTAACTTAGACATAAGAGATTAAAAATTGAAAAAGAGTCATTTGACTCATTTGGTGCTTTTAGTGTCAATTCAATATTTTGATTTTAATTAAAATATTTTGGTTTGATTATAAGGTTGTTTTTGATTTTAATAATTTTTTGGTTAATAAATAAAAAATTGAGAATTTATCATGCAATAGAAAATAAAGAAAAATAAAATTTGCTAGGAAAATGACGAAAAATAATGTTGGATTCTTAATTAACAAAAAACGAATAAATCACCATTTTCGAAAATAGAATTAAAATTTTAGTTGAACAATTTATTCTTCCAAAAAAGAATTTTTTTTATAAAATTTTGATATAAAATTAATGTTTTAATACTTGTTAATATTAAAAATTTAATTTTGACTTTTCCATAATAAAATTGTTCTTTTTTTAACCAATTTTTTATACTTTAAGAAAGAACTCAACACGAAAAGATGATGATTAAATTTCTCATTTCTTATAAATCCTTCAAATTCCCTTTTTTACCAAAATAAAATAAAATAATCAAATGATAAGACGAATTTTTGAAATTTAAATTTAAATAAAACATTTCCAAAGTTTTATTTATTTAAAAAAAAAAAACTTGATAAAAATTTTTTGTTTAGTACTGGTACCATCAGAAGTTGAGTGTAATTATTCAAAGACAGAAAACTCAACATACAGAAACAATTCGATAATTCAGCGTTTTGCCGGGAAAGGCAAATATTTGATAGATGATGGATCTATAGAGTTTAAACTGAATTATTCGCTAGAGTTTGGCGAGACTGTGGCAACCGAGTACGACATCTTGTGTGACTTGCAAAACTATACAACAGTGCCAAGGTATTCTCACTATCTGGGCTTCATCAGTGGAAGTTCACTGCTCGGATTTACTTCTGATAGGGGAGGACGAAAAATGATAATCTTGGCATGTATTTGGTCTACTGGAGTGATGTCCATATTTCAGATGGTCGGTCACGATTTCATATCTTATGTGTTCTTTGAATTTTTTATTGGTCTCTTTATCGGCGGTGTCCAAGCTTCGTTTTTACCAGCGATCATCGAAATGTTTCCCATAAGTTTTCGAGCATTTTATGGTGTTTTTTTTCACATAGTTGTATGCTTTTTCCAGCTTCTGTTGCCCTGGCTGGCCAAAAGTTTCAAGTCATGGAAACTATTGCAAATTTTTGTCACATCACCAATCTTGCTGACTGCAGCATTAAATTGGATTGCTTTCGAGTCAATTTTTTGGTACTTAGCTCACAAGGAATATGACAAAGCCATCCAGGTATTGACAAAGTTGGCAAAGCGAAACGGAATTTTGTTCGAAAGCAAGTTCAAAGAGGCCAAAGACTTTTTGCATGCCAAACACAGCAAAGCTACCCAAGTGGACATCTTACCGCTTTTAAGATTGCAGGATCTTGACGCGTTGGGCAAAAAATATCCTCAAATTGACATGGCAGAGATACAGAAACAAAAGTTAAACAATTCAAAGTTGAGAAGATTTTTAAATTCACTCAAAGGAGAATCGTACCGAAGCACAAATACAATTTATCGACCATTCGACTTCATATACTCTCCAACTATGTTTGTCTATGTGCTTATTTTGTTCGGTTTGTGGTAAAATAAGAAAGAGAAAATTTAGAAAAAAAATTTTTTTTATGATTTTATTTTTGCTAGGTTTACAAATGGAATCACAGATTCAATTGAAGTTGTTAAGAAAAATTCAGAAATGGACATCTATAGCTTTAATGCAATGTCAACATTGACTCTAATGGTCGCTAGTATTTTATCGGCGGTCTTAGCAGTTTTTAAGTAATAATTTTAAAATTTTAATTAATTAAAAAAATTATTTAATTTTTTTGGCTTAAATTTTTTGGGAGTGACAAATTGAATTTTTTTAAGATGACAAAAATAACTAAAAGTGGTGACTAATTTAATCTATTTAATAGACAAAATAAACTAATTTTAGTGACAAAAATTTTTATTTAAATGACAAAATAAATTTATTAGTTAACAAAAATATAAAAATGATTAATTAATTTTTGTTTTTTTCACCTGAGTTGATTTCTTTGGCCTTCCTTGTTTTCTTGGTAAATCCACATCAACGACTGATGCTTTAGCAACATATTCTTTCTCAAAGAATGTTGATTTGTTAGAAGGGTCTTGTTCGACAGCTGCTTGCTCGAGATCGGATTCATTATCTGAACTGTTCAAATTACAATCATTTTGGTAAAACAAAGATGCTCTTCTTAAAAAAATCTTGCAAAATTGAGAGTAGTTACTAAATGTACGCCAGGATAAATTAGTCAATCGAAAAGTATTTTTGTCACTCAAATCATTATTTTATCAGTAAATTAATTTATTTGTCATCAAATGTAGTTTTTTTGTAAGTAGATTTAGTCTTTTTTGCTAGTAAAATTTAATTTTTTTTGTCAGTCCATTAATTGATGGCCATTTTTTTCAAATTAATTAAAGAAATTAACTAATATTTTTTAAATTTTTTAAAATTTTTTTAAAGGATTGGGCGCCGGTGGATGATATTTTTAGCCTATCTGGTAATTGAAGTTTGTCTGCTTGGTTTTTTGATAATTAGCCTAAATGGTGATCATGATAACGATTCTCTGGTCACTTTGAATGTATTGTATTATCTTTGTAAATTTTCGGCTCAATTCGGATTCATATTCTTGCTGTTGATCACTGCTGAGCTGTTTCCGACTAGTCTGAGGTGTCAAGGTGTTGGTCTGTGCTTTGCCATGAGGATGATTGGCAGTGCAATCGCTTCACCGGACTTGCTTGCCTATACATCCCAAAAGCCGCAATTGTGCTATTGTTTGCTGACACTATTTTTTGGAAGTATGACTCTTTTTTTGCCAGAGACAAAAACTTTTCCGCTGCCAAGAAGTATTTTACAAATCGAGGCTATGCCAACTCCAATTAGCAAAATATTGAGAAGCCGTAAAGTAAAATATGCGTGCGAGAGACGCAAAAATCAAGAAAGAAAGTACAACTATACTCAAATAGATGGTATTTATTGGCAAATTTTATTTTTTTGTTATTTTAATTGAATTAATTTAAGGAGGAAATACAAGAGACGTTGTTGTAGTGTCTTCAGCCAACGATTCGCATATATCTGATGCTGGTCATGTGCCCACTGATCCAAAAGGAAATCAAAATAATGGTAACAGGAAGGACTTGCATGATGGCTCCAATAGCAGTCTTTACCAAGGGTCTTATGATACGGTCAATAGTGTCCATGATATAGAGCAAGATGATCATAATAAATACTATAATAATAATGATAAGAAATTAATTGTTGAACAACCGATGTTGCCTTATGAGAACAAATTAGGGAAGATAGTCGAAGTACCAAGCAAGAATATTACTCGTAACAATTCGACCGAATTTAATGAAATTGCTAATTCTAAAGTTTAAATTTCCATTATATTTGTTTTAAATTGTCCTTTAAGGCATGTTTTTTGATTTATTTTCATTAAAAATTTAGAATAGAACCGTTTGGTGTATTAATTTCGTTAAGCAATTTTTTTAATTTTCTCCAAAATTAATGTCCATCAAGTTTTTTAAGAATTCAGTCGACATTTAGATAATGATTTTTTAAATCTCATTTTTTTTGTTGGCGAAAAAATCGAATCGAATTGTTAATTTATTTAAAATTTATTAGGATTAACAATTAAATCTAAATGAATAAAAACGTTACAATCAAATTTTGAATTTTATTTTATATGAAAATACCTTTGAACATAAAAGCAATTTTTTATATTAAAATTTTTATTTTTATTTATCTGTTTATCTGTAAATAAAAATTTTATTTTGGAATTGTCTTAAATAATTGACCAAGAAACAGGCTCTTGAAATTTTGAAAAATAAAAAATGTTAAAATAATTAATTATATGATTGTTTTTTGAACATTTTGAAGACTCGATCTTATAATCATCATTTTTACTTTAATAAGATTTAGTTGAACAAAAGTTAAGAAATCCTAATTTTTGGGCGAAAATTTTAAAATAAATTAGAAGAAATATTCTCTTTCATTTTAATTTTCACACATTTGCTAAAAATTAAAGCATAAACATTAAATGTTTAATTATATCGCTAAAATATAAAAGTATTACTGTTTCTAAAATATAATTTTCTCTAAAAACGAAACAAAAAAATTGAAAAAATTTTGAAGACATTTCAAATCTGTCAGATATCAAAATTAAAATTTTTTACGAGATTTAAGAAGAATCAATTAAAGACCAATAAGAAAAAAAATTTTTTATTTCGTTTAATTAAAATAGTAAACATCAAATTTTAAAAAAAATGAAAAAAGCTGATTTGATAATTTTTTTTAAGATTATAATCAATTAAGTTTCGATCATTTGATCATGATCATGAACTTCAAGTAGCCAAAATCACTTTCTTTTTTGCACATTACAGAGGTGTCACTCAAAAAGAGTACTCTTTTTTTAAACATGCTATTCAAAATTAAAAAAAATTGAATTTAAACACATTTATCAGTTTTTTTTGTATTTTTTCTTAAAAAAAACGATTTTGAATTAAAAGTTTTAGTTTTCAGGCTTTTTCGGAACTGAAAATATTCTGGAATTTAGCAATAAATAATATTACATTTTTAAAATTTTCATAATTTTATATTTTCTAATATTATTTGTGCAATTTTTAAGAAATTTTTTTTTGGATTTTCATATTTAAGTTTTTTTATTCATTTTTTGACATATTGCACAAAAAATATTAGAAAAAAAAATAATAAGAAAATCGAAAATTATTTGCAATTTGCCTGGATTTAAGTTTTATCTGATCATTCTAAGAAAATAAATAATTAATAAAGCTCTTTTTAGAAGTAATTTTAGCATTTATTAAAACTTTTGTTTGCATCATTTCTTGAAACAGAATAAATAGAAATACTTATAGGGAATTCAAAATATAAATTGACGATTAACAATTAACAAAGTTGTTCAAATATTTTTTAAATTAAACATTTAAGAAAATCCTTGAAATATTGATTTGATTATAAAATTAAAGTATTGCTGCTGAGGAAACGTGTCAGTTGGAAAACATGCACTTAACACTTGTGATGCCTTGTGATAAACAAATTAATTTCATTTTAGTAGAAGCAAAGATTATAGCTTTATTTTTTGAAATGCTTTTATCACAGATGATATAATCTTGTCATGAAAATAATTGCAATGAATAAAAAAACTCATACTGATAAAATTTTTATTTCATTTTTCACATTTTTTTTTTAATTTTAAGATCAACAATAAAAATTAGAATTTTATCTATGACTTATTAAAAATCGGATTATATTCGATTCACTCTAATTTAATTTTCTTTAATTCAATGATTTAAATTCATTGATTATTTATTATTTAAAAAAGAAAATAACACTAACCTTTAGACTGTAAACTAAGTCCTTACTTTCAACCATCACTATGCTATTTTTTAACTATTAAAAAAAAAATGTTAGAAAAGTTTATTAAGAATGGCTTTTTTATTTATGGTTACGTCAAAAGTTGTTGATCTTTTTTTTTTTATTAATTTTGTAAAATTAGTCAGTTTTAAACAAAGAGAATTTTCTTTCATCTTCTAAAACTATCAAGCACAGTTTTTTTTAAACTAATCAGAAGAAATATAAATGATTTATTATTAATTTAAGAAAAAAAAGATAATTTTTTTTGTATTTTCTACTTATTATTAAACATATCTTTAAATCTTCTGATTTTTTGACACATTTAAATCTAAATTTTAAGATAATTGAAAAAGAATTTAAAATTAGAAATAGTATACAAATAATATCTAAATTTTTTTTGTCAGATCTGCAAAATTTATCATAGCAAAATTTTGCTCAATTTTAAATTTCAAAATTAAACTAAAAATTATACTTTAACCAATCAATTCTCGAATTATTTTTATTTTTAATTTATCTTGTTCTCAGTTAAAATAATTTATTATTCTGATAAAGCATGTTGGAAAATTCAAGGCTGTAAGTTTTATTCTTTTCTTTTGTCATTTATTTTAAATGAAATTTAATAGTAAGTCGTATTAAGTTAATTATGATAAGCTTGACCTTTAAAATTTTAAATAAAATTTTTTAATAAACAAAAATGAATTGTGTATAATCAATTTTTTAGACTAAAATCTCCAACAGACTAGACTCAATTTTCAGGTAAATTACCATTAGATTACATTTTAAAAATTTTATAAGAGTCTAGAGAATTGTTCAATTAATTTGAGAGTCTATTAGCTAAATAAAATATGTTTGATTGGGTTTTGATTTTCACCTAAAAAAAGTACAATTTTAAAAATCAAAATTCATTAAATAATATGACATATATAATGAAAATGATTTTTAGAGATTCTCTTTAGTCAATATTTGTTGGTAATAAATAGCGATGATCAAAATTAAAAAATTTGTTTATAAGTAGTTAGAATAAAATAAACATCGAAGGTTAAAATCTGAATTTTAAATGAAAAATGTAAGATTTTTAATAAATTCATCAGATTCAAAGCAGCAATTAAGATTAAAAAAACTAATTAAAATTAAAAATAAGTAAATCTTAAAGTATTTATTATGTTGCTGTATTAAGAATGTTTGTTTATTCAAATTTTAAAACATTTAAATAGAACACGAATAACAATATGAAAAACAGCATTCAAATTCTTAGCAACTTAACCTAAATAAAGCTGAAACTGGTTTTGAGTCCAACAACGACAATTTCTTAGATTTTAAATGGCACTTTTTTCCATTTTCTTATTTTTTAAGCAACTTTTGTTTGTTAAATAATAGCTCAGAATGTTACACAAGCGTAAGCTATCTCAAAAGCAAACTGGTTTTATCCTAAGACAATGCGAGAACAAATTACATAATCTTTGCGTAAAGGCTAAATCATTATTTTTCTTAAATTTGACAGGAAATGTGAATGAATTAAATGAACAACCTACTAAGGTAAAGTGTAAAGATAAACACTCAATTTATTTTGACAGAAAAAAGAAAACACTTCAGGAAACAAATTTTATAAAAAAAAAACAAATAAAAACTCATTTTTCAGACACAAATCCGTTTTCTTTTTCTTTCAGCTGATATTTAGTTTATAAAAACAAAATTCATTTCTCATTTTATTCTAAATGTTTAGAAACTTAACAAAAAAATTAAGAGTTTTATTTAAACTTTTTTCTTAAGTGAGCCTTTGGTATTGAGGTTTTCTTCTAATTGGTATTTCTCTATTTTTCTAAGTTAATTGAAAAATATTTGTTGATATATAAACGAAAAGCTTTCTTTACACCACGCTAAATACATAAACTCAAATGGCTTAGTATTTAAAAAGATTTTTGAAATTTAATTACCCTATAAAATAAACTAGCTTCATGATTATTTAAATTCTTTATTTCTCTAAAGTCTCATTTTTTGCCGCATTTCGACATGTCTTTTGTTTTATCTTTAATAAATGTTAAATTTAGATAAAAAAAAATTTATTTTCAGAAAAATTTAAGTTGTAAAATATTTTACAATTCCAAGAACATTTTACCACTGTTTGTTTCATATAATTTATTCAAGTGAAAAATCATCCTCACTTAGAAATTAATGCGAAAAAAAACTAGTTATCAGTGTTTAATTTTTTGAGCAGTAAGATGAAAGTTTTTTTTTTCATCAAAAATTTTTATATTATAAAAAAATTGAGATAAATTATTATATAATATTGTTATCCATATGTTTTCTGTATACATTTTAGCCTTAAAATAAATTTTGAAATTTTTTTCAAATTAAAATCCTCATAGTTATTCTAATTTTAGAAAATTTCAGGTGTCCAAAGCCGTATGCATAAATTTTTTCAAAATTAAGTATTTTCCATTAAAATCGATTTTTAATTTTTTTTAAAAGCGAAAAAAATAATTCCAATTCTTGTCTCAGAAAAATTCTCAAGTTTGGCTCTAATTTAAATAATCGACTGTGGTAGTTACAGTTATATTTTTTTTAGAGTAATTAAAAAATTTAGTTATGCTTAATTTTGTTTAAAAATAAACTTGGGTAAAAAATCCAATTATTAAAATTTATTTATTAGGGAAATAGAAATAAAAAAGGTATGCTGATTATTGCTTTTGAGTGAAAGAAGTAAAAATATCTTTTTAAAATAATTCAAACCGGATTTTCAATCAGAAAACCGGAACAAATGGCTAAAGATATTGGTTCTTTTTGATTAAGTATAAATTGCACCGTAATGTGACTTGATTAGTCGAAAATTTGAAGTTTTAAAATATATATTTTTTAAGAAGAATATTCTTTTCTGACGTAAATGAACTAATATTTCTAGTAAAGAGAAAAAAAATTTATTTTTCAATATTTCTCTTAGGAGCAAAAGTAATGAAGTTTTTAGACGAACTAAAACTCAAATGGGACAAGATTTAGAACTAACTAGTCGACAAGCATCAATCGAAAATGCAAATATAAATTTAAAAAAAAAGAAATATTCATTACTATTTGACTAAGCTGAACAATTGCGTAATTTAAAATTTATTAAATTACGTGCCACTTGTTTCCTTATATCGGATTAGTTCAAGATTAGCAAACTAAAATAAAACTACTTGAATTTTTTTGCCTGGAATTTTTCAAGTTACCATAGAAATGGCAATTATCATATGCTATTCTGATAATAGCGAGCCAAAATTCATTAAAAAAACAAAGTTTTATCAAACAACGTTTGGATACTTTACCAAGATTAAGTAGAAAAGCCTATTGTAGGAACTTAATCAAGCAAGGGTTTATATTTTTTAATTTCGAGCAAATTCACAGACTTTTTGAAAAGCTAAGCAAACAAATTCTGGTGAAATCAATACAAGAAAAAAATTTATGTTTGTTTATGTAATAGAAGCAGTTTATTAAAATTAGTGGAAAAATCGATTTAAACTTTTTCTTTATTTTTTTGTTTCTCTTTAAATCGATTTCAAGAAATAAAAATTTTTTAGACTTTTTTATTTATAGATGAATCTAAGCATTTTAAATGTCGACTAGAGTCAACCAAGTCTCGATGGTGCATCAGGTCGAGAGCAGCAATGCCGGATCTTTCGGAAGTCTGTGCAACATTGGTAAGATACTATTTACCAACGAGCATTTTTGAAAAAGCTTTCTTCAAATATGATCTCCTTGTCAACGACTAGTCTTTCAAAATAACTTTGCTCAAATTTCACTTTTAACTTAACTCTTTCGTGTTGAATCATAACATTTAGATATTTATTTGAATGTTAGATAAATTTTAGAAATATTTTTTATGAGTTTGTTAAATTTTAAACAATTTCCTAATGCCAAAAGTGTTTCAGCTTAATTACGACAGTATTGTCGAATTTGAAAAAGAATTATTAGGCGATGACCAAGGTAATGATCGAATTATTTTTATTCTTAAAGTTTTAGTGTAGATCCCGTTACCCGTAATCAATCTAACTCCTGCTTGGAATAATTGGCTTGAAAGCGGCTAATTCACATGCTGGCTTCTTATCTATTAGCTTAATCACTTAACCTTCAAATTATCTCTTTCTTTATCAAATATGGAAATTGAAAGCAATTTCTAACCAATTCTCTAGCACAGATTTTTCTTTTGTTTAAATGAAAGTTTCAAGGCATTGTGAATTTTAGAACAAAAAAAAAAAACATAACCAAAATTGCTAAAATTTTACATTCTTTTTTTCCAAGAGACTAAAATTGAATACATTCAAAGTATCACCTTAAGAAAATTTCTGCAAATACTTTGAAATGGAATTATCATACTTTTAACTGTAATTAAAAGTATAATTTTTTTACCAAAATTTATTTTTAAGTACCTTTGGAAAAAAATTAATTAAATTTTTTTATTTTTTTCTGTTTTTTTTGTTCTATAATTCACAAAACCGAATTTAAAAAAATTCCAAGCTTTCAAATAAATTAATAGATTCTAAGTCTCTGGCACCAACCAAATAAAACATCTATTCAAAAATAAAACTATCAAGCCAAATTATTTCAATTTATTAATAAGCAAAAGCACATATTTTACAGAATTCCGATTATATGTTTGTATCATAAATGTAATCACGTAATTATCAATATTGTTAGGAGTAGATTAAAAAAATAATTTTATTGTCATAAATTTTTAATTATTCAAAGATAATAAACTATCAAATTTAAAATTTTAATTTACGGATAAATGAGACACTACTGAGAAAATTGTTGAATTTATTTTTCTAAATATTGGAAGCATTGACATAATAAAAGGGAAAAAAGAAATATTTTCATCAGTTAAGATCACTGTGTCTTATAAAATTGTTATATAACTAATTACTTGTACATAATTATTTTAATTCAAAATTTTTGTTAAATTAACAGTAAATACCTTCTTCCTGACAGTTTTTGCGAAGGGTACACTGACATAAAGGTCTATTATAAATTATTTTTGAAGCGCTAAATTAAAATATTTGTTGAGAATGAAATAAAATAGCATAACATAATAATTTAAATAGCTTAGTTTGGGTTTAATAAGGCTCGCATACAAACACCAAACTAATTATTAAGATTATTAGCACGCATGCCTTGTGTATAAAAAAAAAATTTAATATTTTTTTAATTAACACGGCTGAGGGATTAAATTTGTTGACCGAAATTCAACGAAACCTTTCGTTGCTGTAAATTCATACCCAGAACATAACAAAAATCAATTAATTTGAGTCAATTAGTCAAGAGCTTGAAAGTCTACTGATATCAGAAATCTTAAAAATTCATTTTATTTTTTAAATGGTTCAAATATAAAATTTTTTTAAAGTAGTTTTATTTTTGTTGGCTTTAATTTTTTTCAAATAGAATTTCGAAAATTTCTACAATTTTTAAATTGTAACCGCGGGCAACTATGGTGTTAGTTCACATAAGAAAATACCACACAATAATTGATTTATATTTGTTCTAGTTATTTAGCTTTTTTTTCTTCAAAGCTTTTTTGTTTTCTATTCGTTTGACGCTTTTAATATAGGTACTTGAGCAACAAAAATCAAAATAATTAATTTTAAGAAAATTATTTGTTTTCTTTAAGAAGAAAAAAAAGCTAATTCTATCCTAAAAACACTTTTTAATTCTTTTATATAATTTTATTAAATTGATTCTTTTGTTTTTTTTTAAAGAAAACAATTTAGACATCTAATGTTGAATTAAATGAAAAATTTGCTAAACGATTAAAGTTTTAAGAAATTATATTTTGATTTAAAAGCCACTTAAATGTTTTATGCCAAAATAAATTCGAAGTTACGGCCTTTAGATGGTAAGATCTACAATCAATTAAAATTTCATTTTAAATTTCTTTCAATATTTTATTTTCATGAAAATTTTTTCAGAATTTGGCAACCTTTTTATTTGTAATTAAGCTTTTTATCTTACATCAAAGGATTAAAAAAAATAATTTTTTTTTGTCCACGGAGTTTCAAATTAAAGATATAAAAATAATTAAACAAAAATTTTTTAGCTGAAAAGCTTTTAGTTTCGCTTGTTTGAGGCACATACTTTAGCTTTGATTAAAACTAGATTTTATTAAAATTAAAATTTTATTTGGCTTAATTTTTTGTTAAATACAACGAGCCGGTTAATTTTAAGGTTAAATGAGTATAATTTGATGGTCTAATTTAATTAACAATTTGTAACTCTTTAAGCTTTAAAAAATAGGTTTTTTCTTAATAAATCTTTAGGTTTAAATTTCTCAAGGCAATTCCAATTAATTTTGCTTTAATTTATTTTCCAACTAAAAAAATTTTAATTATTGTCCAATATTTATTTTTAGTTTACCAGTTTTATAAAAATAAGATATACAAGTAACATTAAAAAAAGCTTAAGTCTAGGATTTTCTTTTCAATTTTAAAACAAGCAGTTGACATTTTTGTTATTGTTGATGTAAAAAAATAATATTTTTTTTGTGATTTCTTTGTTATGTTTTGAAAACAAATGTTGCTATATCAAGGATAGTTACGTTTAACATTTTTGCTGCAAATTTATATTTACAGTAAGGATTATTTTTTGATTTAATTTTTCCTTCAAATTCTTAAAAAAGAATTGTTTAAATCATGACTGAATTGTTCATTAACTTTTTTGAAATTTTTTTAACTCAAAAATATATGATTTATAAATTATTACACAGAGTAAAAATATTTTTTGTAAATGCTTTTTTATTTTGAGAAAGAATATTTGTTATTTTTTGACTTTGTAATTTCTTTGAAGCTATAAAATTAATCAAAAAAATTGCATAATATTTAAGAAACTATAAAAAGAGATTCCAACATTGAAAATTCAATGGAACATTTTTTATGAAACCCTCTAAGCTTTTGAATTAATGGGTACCTAAGCTAGCATTTTAATTAACAATAAGATTCCATATTTTAATTTTTGACTTAAACTATTTAATGAGATACAATGGTGTTGGATTTTAAATTTTAGGATTATGACGAGTAAAAAAGTTCATATAAATAGATAATAATGAAACATTTAATTTTCTTATTTTATTATATATTTATTTAATTTTTTTATTGATTCATTTAATTTTTTTTATGAAAATCTATCGATTCATAATTTTGTTGAATTTAGTCAAAAAGAAAGGAAAAAAATCTAAAAATTTTAGAAAATTTTTTCTAGGAATTAAAATTTTTTCCTGTGAATTAATCAGAACTAGGTCGTTGTAGTTTTGTTATGTTAACTTTCGGTATTTTTAAACACTCAAAAAAAATTAAAAGTCCATGTTAAATTTGAGTTTTTGTTATTTTTCTGGAAAAAAACTGCCAGTGTAATTTATTTTAGCGCAGATCATTTTAAATACATGCGATCAGTGAACTTTAAAATTTGATGCAGCAATCATTGTATTCCCATGTTGTATTTAGAGAATTCATTTTTAACTTCTAAATAAAAATTAAATAGAATCTTTATTCTTTTATTTTTTGACCGAATTTTAAAATACCTTTTTTTTAATGTCTGTATTATTTTATGTGAATTTTGAATTTTTTAAAATGTAAAATTTCAATGCATTTTTATAAAAATATAACAAGTGCTCTTGACGCAAATCAAAAATTCCTTGTGATTGATTTTTGCTTAAAAATTTGTTCTTTAAGCTTATTTAACCTGTGAAGTTTTCTTAAAATAAAATAATGAATATTAATGTAAATTCCTTCAAGTATTAAATGATTTTTTTTTAGTAAAAATTATTTGAATTTGATTAACTAAGCTGGCTAGCTTCGGAGAAAAAGCGAATAGAGTAAAATTTAAAGGAAAATTTAAATAAATTTAAAAATTATGGCTTTTTTGATTAAATTAAACGCATGTTTCAACAAAAAAAAACTCCGATTACCATTTTATGTTTAAATTTTATCAGAGCTTCGCTCAGCACAAAAAAAATATATTTCAAATGGATTAGCGATTCTGTTCCAATACTGTAGTTCATTGTTTATTTAAATCAAATATTCTTTTAAATTTTCAAATTAAAAATTTTGAGGGTAATGTTTTTATTTTAATAAACGAAGCCCGCATAAATCAACAGCTAAATCAAATAAAACGACATTCATGATTTTTTTTAAAATAGCTTTCAACTGAGAAAAAATGTTTCCATTTTGAGATGTTATATACATTTTAAAATAAAAAAAAAAATTGAGCTTTTAAGAAAAAAAAATGTACGACTGGGTATCTACGGCGCCTCATTTACATGAAAAGTATACATATGACTTGAAAACAAGTCCAAGTAAATCGCTGAGCTCACTGCCCCCAACTCAGCCAAGAAAATCCACAGATAAATCGCAGAGTGTCCTCCAGCGCAGACAAACCCTCAAGTCAATATCCAGATTTATTGGACAAGATGGTGCCAAGAGACAGCCTGTTCCGTCAAAACGAGCCTCCATAATTTACCAAAACCAGCCAGTTTTGGTCTCGGACATCAATAATATAGACCCCAACACTTACGAAATCCACTATCAAACAGAATACTACGTTCCTTTGGAACAAGCATTTGAGAATGTTGCTCAAGAAGAGGCGCCATCTGTGTACGCAAATGAGCCATATGAAATAAAAGATAATCTGGTCTATTACATTACTAATCCAGACGATTATGGTAATGAATTACTAAAAAATAGAATTCCTTTTTTACCATGGAAACTTGGGCTAAATTAAAAATTCTTAAGTTTTTAATTAAAAAATGTGATCGAAAAGCAAGATAGATTGTAAACATGTTAGTTTAAGATCTTTAAAGAAAATAATCTTGTGCTATTTTAGAATAAATTTTTTCAAATGATAGTAAAATGAGGTAAATAAGAAAAAATAAGGTCAAGTCTTCAATATTGACATTATTTTCGAATAAGGCTAAATAGTCTGACAACAACAGCAAAAAAGCTTTCATGGCTAAGGTAATTTTTATTTATTTGAGGAAAGTAAAATTTACCGTGTGGGTTTTTGTTAGCAAAATATGCAATTAATAACTGTGTTAGAAAGGTATACAATAAAATTTTAAATCTAAACGATGCATTTAAAAGTAATTTAATATTTTATTCAAAGTTTGGTTCACTTTGGCCATTTTAAGCGGTTTTAAACTAATCTTGATATGTCATAGCTCAGTCAAAAAAAACAAGCTATAAGCTGTTTGTAATCCAATCGCAAATTAAATACATATAAGATGAGCATAAATCATAAATTGTATTCTAAACTTTAGCCTAGACTAGAGAAAATAGTAAATCTTGTCCCGGACTGTCCCATTTTATAGCCAAATAAAGGACGTGATTAACCAAAGTTTTAGAACTATTAAGATTAAATTTTTAGTTTTTAAGGTATTGTAAATTTTAGAACAAAAAAAAAACAGAGCATAAATGTAAAAATCTTAATATTTTTTTTCCAAAAGCCCAAAAGTGCTTCCGTAAATTTTATCCTAAATCCAGTCTCTGTAAATACCCTATGAATCTTTTATTTTAGAATATTATAGAATTTTATGCAGGGGCTGGATTTATTTGATACATTAAACACATTAGATGATAAAATTTTCAGAAGAAATTTTGGCCTTTTGGAAAGAATTTATTTAGATTTTTAAATTTTTGTTGTTTTTTTTTTTTCTAAAATTCACTATGACGTTTTTGATTATTAGAATTTAATAAAAATTACCCGATAGTATAGAACTAGTATCAGTTACTATTCATTTATATTTTTATCAACAAAATCGAAGCCATAAAATAATCACCAAGGTTATTAATTAAATGTGAAGCACAATTAGCGAACAATTTAATTAGAATTAGAATTTTTCTGATACATTGAGCATTTTATATTTTTGGAACTAAAATCTTCTTTTTTAAATTCAATAAAATGTCTTTAAGTTCGATGTAATAAATTTATCAAATTTTTTATAGAAATTTAATTTTTTTTATATCTATTTAGAATTTTTTTTGACTAAAGCATCAATTTATTTGATCATAAAGTCATGATTTTCAAAGATAAACTCAGTCAACATCAGTATCTAAAAATTATGAAAATTCGCTCTTTAAATAATTAAAAAAAATCTTAAATTTTATTTTTGTTTTTCAATTTTAACAGAATATTTTTTTGTTCTAAAAATCTTTTTATATTACGGCCAGCATTTTAGTTTTGAAAACTATTTTAAAAAAAAACAAAAACATTTTTTATTTATTGATAATTTAAATTAAAAAAAGAGCGAAATTGTTTTATTTAATGCAACAAAAATTATTTATAAACAAAAAAAATATGTTTTGTTTTTTTTTTCATAAATTTTTTTGCTGAGACAGATCATGACCGAATTATTTTAATTTAGTGCCTTATTTCGCACTGAAATAAATAGTTTAAATGCAAGATAGATTTTAGCCCATATTCTTGTTTTTCGTGAAGAACCTTGGCTTCTTATGGTTCTACTCAAATATTATTTGGTATCACTTTCAAAAATAGGCATTGTTTTTTGTTCAAATTGTTTATTTGTTTAATAAGAGAAAAAAATTTGTATTTAAAAAGCTAAAAAATACAAATGAATATATTTTTTTTAATTTAACAAAAAAAAATTTTGTTTATATTTGTAAAGAGAGACATGTTAAGTCAAATATTAATTTTTAAAATAATATTAACACATGTGGTCATTAAGCAAATGAGCATTTAAATTAAGCAACTCATTTTTTAAAGATCCGTTGGCGTTTCTAATTAAAACTAAAAGTACGATCATAGAATATCAGAAAAATTTTTTTAAAAAAAATTTTAAATTTAATTAATTACATAAGAGTGATTAGCTATTTTCAAAAAATGTTGAGCTACCTAGAGCTAAGGCCAACAGTGCTCCATAAGTATTCCTCTAGGATTTGTTCAAATTCTTTTAATTAGAATCACTAGCGCCAAAATGGGTTCAATCACTCTCTCATTCATTTGAAAAATTCAATTAAATTTTTTTTTTTACTTGAAGAAGCAAACTTTCTACAGGTATACAACAACTTTGGCAAAATTATGTGCCAACTGCTCATTTTATTTGTTTATTTGAAAATGCTTTTTTAAAATTAAGCAAACCATAAAAAAAATTACATTCTTGGAAAAAACTATTCAATAGGCCATAATATTTTCACAGAATTATAATATTATTATTCTGTAGCAACACGAGTCTTTTTCGATGGCAACTATTTTTATGTTTCGTTCTTAAATTTGAACATAATTTTAAAAAAAAATTAATTAACTAATTAATCAAAATTAGTTTTATCTAAAATAATTTTTTTTTGTCTGTAAAGGAAGTGGCGACCAAACTTTATATTTGTCTGATATGAACTCGACTACACTGCCGCCGTTGAAACCACGTGCGAACAAGCTGTACGCGAGCACCGGTGGCATAAACGCGAACACAAGCTCGAGCAATTTGAATGCCACAATAGCGACATCGGGCGTGCGAAATGGTCGAAATTCAAGTTCAAGCAATGGTATCCAAGTTCAGCAGTTGTACGACAGCTCGACACTTCACAAAAGCTATCTGAACCATTCGCACCACCTGCACCACCACAATCACCATAACCACAGCCTTAACACAACCAACCAGAAAGATGGTCAGGAAAAAATTGGACACAAAAGCCCTTCAGTGGACAGTCTGAACAGCAACAAATCACTGGTAAACAAAACAAATGCCAACAATAACAATGCAAGTCATTTGAACGCCAATTCGTCTCTCTCAATTCAGCAACACCTGAATTCGACAAATGTGAAGCGAACTGTGCAGCCCATGACGCCTGAGACAGCCATGAAAAATTATATGCAGAAGCTGACACCTTTTGAACACCACGAAATATTCAATTATCCAGAGATTTACTTTCTTGGACAAAATGCCAAGAAAATACACGGCGTCATTGGAGGTGCCAACAACAATGGCTATGATGACGAAAATGGTAGCTATAAGCCTGTACAGCATGATCATATATTGTACAGATTTGAAATATTAAAAATTTTAGGTATTTATTTTTCTCTTTTTTTTTTAATTGATGAATATTTGAAAATTTGATTTTGGACAATTTTTGAATTTATAAAATTTGCGGATTAAGCTTTTAATTAGCCTGCGAGGCAAATAGACTGGTTTTGATAAATAAAGTTGAAAATTAGCTTGAGAGTAGATGTTTTTTTAAAAATATAAGGTAAATGTCTGGATTTTGATTTGAAATAATAATAGAAAAAAATTTACCGTCTAGTGATTGTCTATGAAAGTGTACAAAAATTTTTTAAAAAGTTTTGAGTCAGCAAAAAATGTATCTAATTTAAACATGAAATGAAAATTAGCCGGAATTTCTTTTTCATTGAATTTTTTTTTTTTAAAAAATGGGCAAAATGTTATTTATTGTACATTTTTATATTTTTATTTTTTTATATTTTTACATTTTTACATTTTTGAGAGAAGAAAAAAAAATCTCAAAATCAAAAAATCTAAAAAAATTTTCATTCAAGAAAAGTAATAATAAATTCGCAATTAATTAAAAGGGATTTTCAAAAAATTATCCTTGGTTTTTACATTTAAATTTTTCTAAAACTCCTTTTTAAGTAATTGCGAATTTATTATTACTTTTCTTGAATGAAAATTTTTTTAGATTTTTTGATTTTGAGATTTTTTTTTCTTCTCTCAAAAATGTAAAAATGTAAAAATATAAAAATGTACAATAAATAACATTTTGCCCATTTTTTTTTTTAAAAAAAATTCAATGAAAAAAAAATTCCGGCTCATTTAAAGTTTAAGATACAAATATAATAGAAATTTGTTTGGCAAATAAATTTTTGTTAATTTTTTATTTTTTGGATATGCATTGAAGCATTTGTATCAAAAAAATTAATAAGGTCTATTCGGTGACATTGATTTACCAAAGTCCTTTACAATTTTTTGTACATTAATAATCACCAAAAATTAATTTTTTTGATTATCAATATTTTTTTTGCTTCCAATAAAACGAAGTTTTTGGACCAAATCAAAAAAAGGCCTAAATTTTAAAATTTTTTAAAATAGTAGTAATAGAAATAGTAATTATTTAAAACTGAAGCAGATATGTTTGGAATAATCAAAAAACCTTTTTTTTAAACTAAATCTATAAAATTCAATCTTAACACATTTATATAATTATATAATCCATATTTTTAGGTGATCGATAAAGTGCACATTAGAAGAAAAGTCAGAGTTTTAATTTTTTTGTTGACAAACACGAGTGTTAAAAAAAATATAATAGGTCAAATAGATTTTTAAAAATAAAATTTGGCAAGCACTAAATTAATTGTTTATAAAAAGGTGTCATAAGTAAGTGGATCTTTTATTAAAAATATCTTCTAAATTTTTTTTAATATTCCAATTCATTTTTATTTTTTATTCATTTTTAAATTATCATTTTTTATTTAAAACAAATTCTAAATAGGTTTTTTGGTTAAACCTTATTTTAGATTTTACTTTTCCTGCAAAAAATTTTAAGTCTAATCATTTATCTTAAAATTTGAAAATTTTAAAATAACATAAATATTTTTGAAAACAAAAAAATTCCGTTTAAATAATTCAGCAAGTATCTTTTTAAATTTAAGAATTTTAAATAAATTTATCTTGAGTAAAAAAGCTTGCTAAATTTATTAAATTTTTGTTACTGAGAATCAATTTTCTAATCAAATCAGCATTCAATTTTATTCTTATGATTTATTAATAATTTTACAAGGGTAAAAAGTATGATAAATGGCTAAAAAAACTGAAAAGCTCCTAAAGTAAAATTTTTATTAAAAAAATAAAGAAAGACTATCTAATTATATCTCTTTTATTTCAGTTATTGTTTATTATTTAAGGCCTTGTTTAGTTCATCCATTGGTGTTTTACTATATAAAATAGTTATTTATTGATAACATTTTGACTTGATTGATAAGAATAATTAGAATATACGAGTAGTTTTTTTTAAACTTCCTTTTCAAAAAAATTCTCAATTAAAAATAGAAAAAATTTCTCTAGTTAATTTTTTTTTAAATATGAAAAAAAAATGAAAATAAAATCTTAACTTGTCTAAAATATTAAAAATAATTTGTGTTTTTGTTCGAATTTATTTATTTAATTAAAGTTTAAGTCTCATGGACAAATTGAAATATGATTTTTATACATAAAAAAATGTTATAAAAATTTAATGGACAGTTAAATGTCTATTTTTCAATTAAGAAAAAATGGAATATTATCGAGCCAGTTAGTCCAGAATTGTTAAATTCGAAGCACAAACACTTAATGCTAGATCATATTCAGCGCAATTTTTATAAATCAAATCTTATCCTTTTGAACACTGTTTAATAAAAGAAATATTTCTCTATCAAATAATTTACAATTGATAAAACTATAACTAGAAGACACGAGAAGTTTATTTAAACTTCTTTAAAAAAGTGGAAAAATTTACAAAAATAAACGTAATTTCCCTTGTTTATTTTTCAAAACAATGAAAAAATAATTAGCAGATAATTATTTTTATCAGGAGAAAAAATATCAAAAAATTATCTTAAAAAAAATCTAAACTTGTCTAAAATGCTAAATATAATTTGAGTTTTTGTTCGAATAAAAAATAAAGATAATAAATAATTAAGATTTGTAAAATATGTCTCGATATGATCTTTGTGTATTAGAGCTATTTACAAAAACGTTTTTTCTCTACTCAATTTAAATTAATTAAAAAATATTTTTTAAATTTTATCATCGCCAGAATCGGCATAAATTTAAAATAAATAATAATAACGTAATTATCCGAATTTAGTGACATGTCACTATATGAAACAATGACATAACAGTAAAAAATGAACACTTATTTTAAAAAGATTAATGTTTAATTTATCATGTCTTAAAAAATGAATAAGTTAACTTTTTTTCTTAAAATACATCCCGTTTTAATGACATTCGGATTTTAAACATACATAAATTTCCATTTTTAAAAGAATTTCATAAAAGCTGAAACTATTTTTAATAATTTTTAAATTTATTCACATTCAATTACATGTCACTAATAATGAATTTTTATTATTTTCAAAAACAGTGCTCAATTTGTCACTAAAATAAAGAACTTTATTTTAAAGACATGTCAGTAAATTCGGATAATTACGTTAATAACTAGAGCTATTAATTAATAATTTTTATTCTATAATTAAAAAATAAACCTAGATTTTTTTTAAAATATTTATTAAATAAATAACTATTTGAATTAATTTCTTCTTTTAAAAAGGAAAGGGAAGTTTTGGCCAAGTATTAAAATGCTATGACCACAAACTTGGTAATCACATAGCCGTAAAATTAGTCCGCAACGAGAAGCGCTTTCATCGGCAGGCTCAAGAGGAAATTCGCATACTGGAACATTTGCGTAGACAAGACAAGGACAACACATTCAACAGTATACACATGTACGAGTCTTTCACATTCCGCAACCACATTTGCATTACCTTTGAGCTTTTGTCAATGAATTTGTACGAACTTATCAAAAAAAACAAGTTCGCTGGCTTCTCGCTACAATTGGTGCGCAAATTTACCCATTCCATACTTCAATGTTTGGACGCGTTGACCAAAAATAAAATAATTCACTGCGACCTAAAGCCCGAGAACATACTGCTGAAACAACAGGGCAGAAGTGGCATCAAAGTTATTGATTTTGGTTCAAGCTGCTATGAACACCAGCGAATTTACACTTACATTCAGTCAAGGTTTTATCGAGCACCCGAGGTGATACTGGGTGCCAAGTACGGCATGCCCATTGACATGTGGAGCCTTGGTTGCATCATTGCCGAGCTGTTGACAGGCTATCCGCTGTTTCCTGGCGAGGACGAGGCCGATCAATTGGCATGCATCATTGAGCTAGTTGGTATGCCGCCACAAAAAATCCTGGATCAATCAAAGCGGGCCCGAAATTTCATCAGCTCGAAGGGCTTTCCGCGCTACTGCACTTTGGTCACTTTGCCAGATGGGTCAACTGGGCTGCAGGGCGGAAGGTCGAGACGTGGCAAGCCCAGAGGGGTTCCTGGATCCAAAGACTGGTCTTCGGCGCTCAAAGGATGCGATGATCAGCTTTTCATTGACTTTTTGAAGAAGTGTCTCGACTGGGACCCTGCCTCTCGGATGACGCCTTCTCAAGCGCTCCGACACCCTTGGCTGAGGCGAAGACTTCCCAAGCCTCCCAGTGAGAATCCGCCACCATCACGTAGATCTTCAGCCGCCTACCGGAACAACCTAGGCCCCAAAATTGGCCACGGAAGTCAAAATATACTCAACAATACAGCGAATACTACGGTGAACATAAGCACGAGAAATGACACTGATTATCAGACTGGCAATAAGCATACCAAGTTGCCTAAAATTGGTTCAACTAACAACTTGAGAACAAACTCGTAAAAAAATAAAATAATTAAATTTTTGTGAGAGTGTATATTTAGAAATTTTGTTAAATTTTTGAGATTCAAATTTTTTTATTTAAAAACCGAGTTCCGAATCGACTAAAAATATTTCAATCATCAAGGATGGTTGTTTCATTTATTTATTCAATTTAATTTTTTGTTTTTTTTTTGTTTTTTCTTTGACTTTTTTTTTGTTATAAATCGATTTTAAACAGTGAATAAAACATTTTCAACTATTTGAAAACTCAAACAGGTGATTTGCATTTTTGCTCGAAGAAAATATTTATCAAAGTAAATTAAACGAACGCTTTGGACATTTGTTTTACTTTTAAAATGAATAAAAGAATTTAAGATTTGAAAAATTCCAAAGCTCTCCTTCCGTCCAAATGATCCAATTTATTATTCAAAAATGGTCTGTTGATTTAACTTTATTTAATTTATTTTTTTGATACTTTTTTTATTGATCAATCTTAAAAATTATTTTTTATTAATAAAATAAACGAGTTTAAAAAATTTATTGAAATAATTTTTTCTTAAAATAAAATTCAAACTTTTTTTTTAAAGCAGAAGCGATTACGAATGCCGTATAAATGCACATACCATTTTTTTTTTAATTATTAAAATTAATAGAATAAAAATTTTAAAATTTTTACTAAGATTTATGGACTATGTGATATGAATTTAATTTTGGTTAAAAGTAATTTTTTATTTCAATTTTGGATAAATTGTGTGCTATTATAATCAATTTATAATCAACTTTATTTATATTGTGATTACAATCAACTCTACTTATTAAATGAAATTAAAAAAATTATTTTTAAACCTAAAAATCTCAATAACCAATCAAGCAGACTATAAAAAAAAGCTGAAATTAAGATTCGCCGGGTAAGATTTACACAAAAAACCATGTCATTTAAAATGTTTTTTTAAATTTCAATAAATGCATGTTATGCGTTTTTCATCATTTTTAAATAAAGAGTTTTCTTTTTATGTGTGAATCACATTTTTTATGTATTTTAATTTCCCTTTATTTGTTTTTAATCCTCACTCAAAAAAAGAGAATTACTCCATAATTTATGAGAAAAAAAAATATTTCAAAGCACATTATGGGCATAATTTAATAAATTCCATTTCTTTTTTTTAAATTTTAATTTTTCATTATTTGAAAAAGGTAATTTGAGTTATTAAAAATTAGTGATGGATGATCAATTTTGAACCAGTTTCAAACAAGTTAAAGAAAGGAGAAAATTATATTTTCCAGCTCAATTTTCAGTCTTTGTAGCTTCATTTCCAAATTTAAAACTTTGCGAGACTATATTCGTTGGTAGATTGAAATGGTTCAGCTAACTTTATAAAAAGAATTTTTTTTAATTCGAATTATTTCGAATTAAAAAATGATTTATTCGAATTAGAATTGATTTATTTAATTTTTAAAAGCTCGAAAAAAATTTTTTCATTATTTTTTTTTTCGATAAAAGTACTAGAGATTAATTTTAAAAAAAATTAGCTTTTGTGTCACAGGCAACGTTTTTATAATTTTTTAGTAAAAACTACTAAAAAATCACGAATGTATACTATATCTCATTTTTAAATATCTAAATATTAAAAAATTAAAAAATCAAACAAATTGTAGGCTTTAATATTAAATATAAAATATTAGTTGTGGTGTTATGATTATCGTAAATATACGTAAAAATAAAAATGGTCAAAAAAATCAATTTTAATGAATTTTTTGATCTTTTTTAAATTTTCTTTTGAATAAATAAAATGATGAATTATTATTAGTGTAAAATTACTTAAATTTACCAGAATTTACGTAGAATAAAGTTTTAGAAACACTGTATATTAATAAATCATTAGATTTTCTTAGATGTATTTTTGAATTTAAATTTTCAGTAAATCATGCTTTAGAAAAATTGTAATCTGAGATTCAGTAGGAAATCTTCAAATTTCTATTTTGTCAAAAAATTAGACAAATCAAATTTTGAATTTACACTTAAATGATTTTTCGAATTAATTAAATAGAAATTAGTAGTAGTAGTAGTTTTGACTGTAGCTGGCTAGCCAGCGAGTGTGCTGATAAGGCACACTAAGACAGCTGATGTGATTGATTGCTGCTCATCCAGCAATTAATGCCTGCTTTAAAGCTGTTAACATTGGGGGCTTCAACTAATTCATTTGGCAGCGAGTTCCATATGTTAGCGGTTCTGTTGAAAAAAAAGTTATCTCTATGTTGGAGCCTCAATATTTCTTTGTGATATTTGAGGCAGTGACCTCTTCCTTGGTTTTTTGTGACGTTAAAATTGTTGCTTTTTTCAACCGATTCTATTCCATGCATGAACTTGTATAATTGAATTAGATCACCTCTTTTTCTTCTTTCCACCAGATTTGGAATGTTCAAAGCCTTCAATCTGCTTTCATACGGTTTGTTTCTAATTGACGAAACAAATTTCGTAGCTCTGCGTTGAATCCTTTCAACATTCTCACAGTCAGACTTAAGAATTGGAGACCATACAGGCACCGCAAACTCCAAAAGAGGACGAACAAAAGTTAAATACAAGGATCTTAATAACTTACAATCAAAACGAGCGAATGACTTCCTGATGCGACCTAACATTTGATTTGCTTTGTTTGTAGCCTCTATCACTTGATTTTTCCATTTAAGATTTGTATTGAAAATAACTCCAAGATCTCTTTCGGTTTCTGACGTTGCTAATAGCTTACCATTAATAAAATAAGGAAATTTTTTGTTTTTATGACCATAATGCATAACCACACATTTTGATGTGTTGAAGAGAAGTAGCCAATCTTGAGTCAACTTGAGAATTAAATCTAAATCTGATTGTAGTTTCGCGGCGCTTATTTCTAATACCGTTTGCGAGAAAATTTTAGTATTATCTGCATACAATTTTACAACATTCTCTATTCCTTTAGGTAGATCATTGATATACAAAACGAACAATAGTGGACCAATCACTGACCCTTGTGGGACACCGCTAAAAATCTCAACCCAATCCGTCAAAATTTCACCTTGAATAACTCGTTGTCTTCTATTTTTCAAGAAAGCTTCAATCCAGTTTAGTGTCAGACCATCAAAGCCATATGCTTTCAATTTAGCTATTAGTCGTCTGTGCGGAACAGTATCAAATGCTTTCGCAAAATCTAACAGAATCACATCAACAGGAATTCTTTTGTCTAATAATTATTTTAATAGTAAAAAAATTATGATTAAAATAAAGTGGGAAAAAAATATACTTTTGATCACCAGAAATCTGTACTTTAGCTTATCGAATTTTTTGCAACTTTTGAATAAGTCGGTGGTAATCAGAGAAAAAATTTACAAAAATAAAAATTTATATTCTCAATTTTAGATTTATTTTATTTTTTCTTATTTCAATTGATTTTAATTCATATTTTGTTATAAAATTTTTAAGCTTCGATCGATCGAAAATTTGACAAGAATTTAATGAAATTGTTCCGAATAATAGTTTGATACTTTTTCTCATGTTAAACTAAGTGGTGCCTTCATGATTTTACCAATTTTCCTTACCTTTTTTAAATATTATTAGATTTTTTATTTTTTTCTTCTTATTGAAAATTAATAATTTTGGTAATTTATTTAATTTTAATTTAACAAATTAAACAAAAATAAGTTATCAATTGGATACTATTCAATCCAGTAATACGGCCAGTAATATTTTATTATTATGAGTAGGATTTTGTCAAGTAGGACTATATAGAACATTGACATTTTAGAACCCTGACAAATTAGAACTTTTTTAGACTTAAAAATTTTGAATCTTGACCTTAATCCGAGTTCAAACTTTTTTCACCAAAAGTGGTTGTTTAACAAATAAATTCCAATAGTTTAAAAAATAAATTAGAAATATACTTTAAAAAAAAATAAATAAAATGCTAAAATTGCTCAAATTATGAAAGTGCTCCGTTAAAAGATATTCTTTAACCTTATCTAATTATTAATATTAATATTAATATTAATATATTTCTTCTTTAAAAAAAATTCAAAATTTTCTCTGTATTGAAATTTAAAGAGAAGATTTAGAAAAAATATATTTTTTTATTTTGAAGCCAAAAAAATGTTTTTTATTTAGAAAGAGTTATTCAGAACAACAACTTTTTGATTTATTTGTCTCAATTTTACAGACTACCCAATATATTATTCGAAAATAATCTTTAAAATTATCTTTTTTTATTAAGATGTCAATGCATTTATTTAACAAAGAAAAAATATTTTGTTTAGAATCTTTTGAACTTTTTGAAAAATAAATTTATTTTTTTGAAAATTGAATTTTAAAATTTTAAAACTGATCCTCATTACATTTTAGAGAATTTTAAGAGCTTTCTGAAAATGCTTCGAGTTTTTGTCCAGAAAGTATTGTTTTTGAGTTATCTAGATTTAAATAAAAAGACCTTAGTTATTACGAGAATCTACTATAAATTATAAATTTAAATTCAAAAAGGAAAAGTCATTTGAAAAAAATTGTAATTTGACATACCATTCGATTCAGAATTTTCTCTTTATTTAGAATATGATGTTAGTTTTTTATTTAAACATTATATTAAGTGTAAAAACAAAAATTTACTTTTATAGAAACCTGAACCTTGTTCAGCTATTTTAAAACGCTTGTAAAAATAATGTGAGATATTTATTAAAACAAATAAGTTTTATAATGCTATGGGACAGAATGTCTTAAGTTTTAAAACTATTTTTTTACCAAACTTTTTTTAAATCACTTTAACTCATATTTCCAAAACAACAAAAGTTTAAAAAGTTTTTCTTCGTCTTTAGTTCATTACACAACCTTCAAACTCTAAAATTAATTAATTTTTTTTTTTTTAAATCGATTTATTTTAACTCTCTAATCAAAGAGGCTTTTATTTAATTCAAAATCTTTAGAAAATTAAAAACATAATTCTTTTGAGATTTATTTTAGTATCATGATGACTCAATTTTCTCGGGCACCTAAATTTTCCTATTTATAATCACAAAAACTTCAAGAATTGAAATTTCGAAGAAAAATAAATCAAAGAAATATTTTAAGCATTGAATTTAAAACAAATGGAAAAAATAGCCGACACCTTTTGCAAGGCCAAGACACATTTATCGTGGCTTTATCTACAATATTGCTTGATGACAACTTTGTATGTAATGGAGCCTGTTGAAAGAAAAATATTTAATTTTTTTACAATTTTATTTACTTTTCTGATAATCTATTCCGGAATCTCATTTTTGCCTCAACAAATAAATAGAATTAATAATGCTTTCATGGAAATATTTACATATTTAAACTACTAAATTAATAAATAAATTTTTTTGAAAAATAAAGTTAATAACCATATTTTTCTTTTGATAAAAGACTCATAAGTCTATTAATTTAATTTATTGTAAAAAATTTAATTTAGATTATTTAAAATTCAAAATTATATAGCATTAAAAATTTAGGCTTAAAAAAAACTAATTTAGATGGAATTTGATTTTTTTTAACTTAAAATAAGTTATTTCAGCGAGGAAGTAAATAAAAATTAAAAAAAAATCGTTTACACTCAGACTTAAGCTCCTTTCATATGATATTACTGGCTTGAAAAATATTTTAAAAAAAATTTTGAGTTTATTTTTATCAATTGATAGGTTTTATTTATAAATACTTAAACATATTATTAGAAGAAATTCCACATATTTAATAAAAACCAACAAAAAAACATCGTTAATTAGTAAATGAATTTTTTGTTTTTGTTTCTAAATAAAAATACCAAAAATTGAAAATAGAAAAATTTAGATTTATTTTTAAGAATAATATTTTACATTTTTATCTTAATTTTTGCATTCTAATATTACAAAAAAGTTTAAAAAATTTCAATTTAAATTATTTTAAATTACATTTTTTCCTGTATCATTTTTTTTAAATTAAAGAGTCAATAACTTCCTCATTTTCATCCTCTTCATCGTTTTCTACAAAGCTATCCTCTTCTTCGTAGTCATCATCCTCAAAAGTTGTCTCCCCCACAGCAAGATTTGACATTTTATAAAAATTTCTTCGAAATTTCACCAAATCACCCCACATTAAGTGAACTTTACACTTTAAACAATCACCATCTACTGGCAACAATTCTGACCCATTCAAAACAATAAAGTTATTAGACAAACAAATTGCATGATATGGCTCCATACAATTTATGCATTTTAAACCAGCTAAATTTTTATTTAAAACATCCTGACTCGATTCCAGGATATTCATTTTACAAATGAAGCAAACGTCATTCAAACTCTGAATCTGTGACATGTGAATTTGTTCGTTTTCGATAGCTAGTAGTTTTTTGCTCTTGGACTTGGGCACAATTTGGACCAAGCCGAATTCTACTGGCATATGAGCAGGAGGGAGTTTATTGAGAGGAAATTCTTTTTTGTATTCCTGTCTGAGCCATCTAATTGTAAGCGGAAGTCTGCACCAAGGTCCTAAACGCAACATTTCACAAACTACATTAAATTTAGAAATAAAATTATATTGTCTGGTCGTTGGTACTAGATGCTTTAGTCTTAAGGATTTTTCAGGATTTTGCCAAGCCCATTCAAAACGCAGCGCTGATATTTCATTTGGAAATCCATGTATTATAAGAACCATATCCCATGGTCCTTTGCCACTTGTTCTTTTGGCACCACCCTTAGCATATCCCGAATTGTGTTGATTTATGCGACGGTTCGGATTGACTGTAAACCCTATGTAAGTTCGACCTTTATATTTTGGATTTGTACTGCAAAGCAAATAGCAACCAAAAAATTTTCCTTCTTCAAATATATGAGAATTTGACATTTTTATCCAAGCTTATTTAATTTCTTAAATGATTAAAAATAAATTATTTTTTAGGACTCCTAAAAATAAACAATGTTAATTCTATTTTTTTTGAAAATAAAATTATATTTTAGAAAAATATTTTGGACAAAATATGTTTAGTTTGAAATTAAACTTATAATCATGAATTTTCTTATTTTTAAAAATATGAAAATTTGGAAAAAAAATTTTCCGAATATTTTATTTCACTCAATTGAATTAAAGATTATTGAAAATTTTTGTCTCAAAAGCTCACCGTTAAACATCTAGTATTTTTATTTAATCAAAAAGGTTCAATTAGTAAAAAATGAAATTCACAGAATTACTTTTGTTTAACAAGCCATAATTTAGAACAAATAATTTAATTTTTGACATTTTTAAGGCTAAAATAATTATTAATAGAAATGTCACAAAATATTGATTTTACAATTTTTTAATTTTTTTTATAATCATTATTTTAGCTAAAAGCTTTGAAAAAATAATTTCTAGTCAAATGACTTGTAAAATATTTTGATATAATATTTAAAAATATTTTTTAACGCACAAGTTGAACATATTTAAACAGCTATTTCAAATTTTTCCTTATTTTTTCCTCAGTAATTGCAAAAAATTAAAATTTAATAATATTTTTTTTTTTAATTCATGTAAAATGTTAATGTTATGCTAAATAATCTCAAGTTCTATATCTATTCAGAACCTATAGCATCAGTTCTTGCTAAACAAGGCAAAAATTATTAGTTTTGATTAATATTATATTCCTTTTGAAAAAAAAAGTTACATTTTTATTCTCATAATTCTTGTTTTAAATGAAATTTACCTCTTAAATCTTAAACGTAAAGATTCAATTTTATACGATATTTATATTAGACTTTTACTTTTGACCAACTTTTCTCGAAATTAAAAATAAAATTTATGAACATATCAGTAATATGGGTGAATGAGATTAAACTAAGAAAATATTAATAACCTAAATTAATTTAAAAAAAATTTAATAAATATTATTTTATTGAATATTTTGCAACCATTTTGTTCGAAAACTTCAAAAATAGTCACCAAATTTCTCCAAATTCTTTTGTCACCCCTTTACCTCCGGTGGTTATTTGTGTGAGATACAGTACAAAGAGGTTAAACTGGTTTACCCGATTACACTTAAAATTGTACATAAATACCTCGAAATTTAACCTTAAATGAAGAGTTTTAACCTCTTTCACCCATTTAACCCATTAAGGAATATTTTTTTTTAATTTTTCAATAAATCTATTTTGCGATTATTTAATTGATTGTTAAATTATTCCTTTGTACACGATAAACTAAGTTTTTACGATTTGATTTCATTCTGTAACAATTAGTAAAAAGTTTAAAAACAAAAAAAAACGAAACAAAACAAGAGTTTTAACGAACATTTAATAAAAGAGGAAAAATAAAGGTTTAATCATCACAAAAAAATTCTTTAAAGCAGGATTTATGTGTAAAGTATGACCATCAAGTATCAATAATTTAGGCTCCTCTATTGATTCACAATGAGTGACAAAAACTTTATGGAACCACTCAAATAAATGCGGTCGTTCCTTCTATCAGCCTTTTGAAAAATTAAAGTAGCAATTTTCTGGTCTAACATCATTGATTGCATATTTTAGATCTTGATCAATATTTTTTTTTAATTGAATTTCTTCATTTTGTGACATTTTATTATACTTTTAAAATCTTCTTTTTTGTCTTTTATTTTTTAATTGGGTGATTTTTTTGACAAATCGGGTTAAATCTGTTTAACCCTTTAAGGCCAAATATAAAGATATCTCATTAAATATCTCTTTAAAAATTATCTCATTTCATATATCATGAAAAGCATTTCCTAAAATTCTGAAAATATTGTCATATATACTTGAACATGTGCTGAATTGAATAGTGGAAATAGGTAAGACCTTAAGTTATACTAAGGACCTTTAAAATCATTTTTGCCGAATTACTAATTCAAGACTTTTTCACCTCGTTAGACGTAAGAGAAAAAAAAAGGCAATTTTTTTTAAAAAAAATATCACACATATCATTCGATTCCTCTCTTCGGAATTCTTGATGCTAACATACTTTTTTAGAAAATGTCTTTTAAAAAGAAGGAGATATATCAGTTTTTCAAATTAGACGTCCTCTTGAGACGTCGTTACCTTAACTGAAAGAATTTATGAATGATTATTAATCATTTTTATTTTTCATTTTATCAAGCAGATTTGACTTTCTTTGCCCATTTTTGGATTTAGTGCATAATCACTAAGAACTTAGAAAAAAATCGTCTAAAAAGATATTTTATTAATATATGAAAATAATTTTATTGAACAAAAAAAAAATAGGAATTAAAATTTACAATTGACAATTGACTTATAAAAATTTCATTCACTTTTAAATTTGGATCACCATTTGACCCTTTTAAAAAACAATGCAAAAACATCAATACTTTTTCTTAAACTTAGCTTTATTTTTGAAGTAAAATTTCTTTTTTTGATTCGAATTAAAATAATTGCTTGTATTGCCATCGTTTGTATCGTGCGAAGTCTTGGCTTTTTTATTGTTTGGATAATTCTTGGAATAATTCTTCCGTTTATAATTTGTTTCCTTATTCTCTGAATAACTGGAGTTGCTATTCAACCACTTTGATGAATCAAAATCTATGTTGCTCACCTGATGTTCGTCAATTATTCCATAAGTTTTGTTATTTCTGTAACAAGCCTGAGATTGTATCGCTCGTGCTTTGGCTTTCTCAATTTGTTTTTGTTCCATTTTTTTAATTTCCTCTTCCTGAATTTCCCTTTTTATCCTGGCATAGTGCTGAAAAATGCTCAAAAACTCTTCTCCCTTATAGTTATTGAACACAGAGTGCGTGTAGCCAGTGATGCCCAAAAGAGTCTCCTTGCTCTCTGGCAAACGCGTCAGCATTTCACTTAACATTTTTGGCGTGAACAAACTGCTCATGTTCTTGATGCCTTTTTCGCTGCCAACTGTTTTTATGAGACGCTTTATATCACTTTGGCATCTGATCAAAATTCGATTAATCGCTGATGAATCACTAAGCTTGGTGTTTTGCTTAGTGTTTGATGTATTTTGGTCATCGTCCAAATCCGAATCATCAACTACACTGCACCGTTTGGACACTTTTGTTTCGTCATCAATTAACTCAAATTCAATTTTAGTACCTGAATTATTGAAAAGTTGTGCTGCTTTGGGTCCTACTTTTATATAAGAAGCCATAGTATCTGAATGCTTTAAAATTTTTACATCCTCCTTTAAAAATCCTAAAAAAACCAATTTTCTAACAATTCTTTCAATGTCATTTTTTTTGTGTTTGGACAGTTTGGCATGCATTTCCAAATTTTGGTGACCTTTTTCTGTTATTTTGGCATTCATTGAGCCTTTGAGTATTTCGGATAAATGGAGCAAAGTAATGTCGTTCTTGACCGAAAGTTGTTGAACTCCGCGGCATATAATTGTAGCATCGGGTGTAATATCGACCAGAGAACACTTGTTTCCCTCTAATAAAAGACAATTGTCACAGATGGTTTTCATTTTTGACTCGATGCATTTTCTTCTGTCAAACTTTTCACCAAAATACTCGAGTATTTGAGCTCTGCGACAATCTGTGCGATTGTCACAGTACTGAGCCATTCTGTAAATATTGTCGATATGGTTTTTGTGAGCGACTGGATTGTAATTGGGCTCTTTTTGCATATTTGACATAAGGCGCAGCCATTTGTGCCTATCTTGATTGCTGTAGAATAGCAAGCATAAGGAAACAGCACCATCTCTGCCAGCTCTGCCTGATTCTTGATAATAGCCCTCTAAAGACTTTGGAAGTCCTAAATGAACTACGTAACGAACATCTCTTGGAAAAAAAAATCAATTGGTTTTGTGAAATTTGTGAAAAAAATATGATTTTTTTTTCTTTTTGACCAGCTTGGCTGACTTAACATTCACTGTGGATCGAAGTTAATCTATTTTTTATTTTAATTTTTAGTCATTAGGAAAATCGTGTAATTTTTATAAATTATTTTAAATAAAATTGGTTTCATGATCATTCAGAGCAAAAGACCAGAATAAATGATTAAAATCGAACAATAGATAACACAAAATTTTGAATATGACCCAATTTTTTTTTTACTCAAAAATCAAATAAATTTCCAAATTTATTAAGATTATACATAAAAAAATTAATTCACCCAAAATTAAATAGAAATCCAATATTTTAAAATAATTGACACTTTTTCTTAAAAATTGATTCAGTGCTTTTATTAAAGGTCCAGAATGGGCTAAATTATGCAATTTTACGTAATCTTGCGTAAGCGTACATTAAAATACGTACGGCTAAAAAAATGAGGAATTTGGTAAGAAAAATATAAAATTGGCTTCATTTCCAAAATATTTTATTAATTTTATTATGAAAAATTAATAAAAAATTCAACATTCCTTACAATTTTTACTTAATTTTACGTAAAATTAAACAATTTTTGGTAAAATTTATTTTATTAATATATTATTATTTTATTATTTTAGTAATTAATTATTTTAGTTTCAGATTTTTATCAAGTTTGTTTTTAAATTCATTTTTGGATTTTGCATTTTAAATTTTACCAAATTTTAACAAAATTAGAGTAAAATCCTGATTATTTACGTAATTTTTCGTAAAATAATTTTTGGTTAATTACTATTTTAAATTAAAGACGCTTTAATATGTTGCCTATTAAAAATTAATTACTTAAAAAAATAATTAAGTAAATTAAGTATAAAATAAATAATCATTATCTTTAGTTATGATTTTTAATATTTAATTTTTACTATTTTTTAATATTTATTTAATTTTTTTGATAGTTTTTTTACTTTATTCCTCTTATATTTCCTAAATTGATGTTACATGCTTCAGCTGGAAAGGAACCAAAAAGTCTTCACTAAAGAGTAATGAGATTTTTGAGCAGAATGCAATTCCTGAAATGATTCTGAATGTAATCAAATTGTAATTTATAAAATTTTTTTTGACATTTAATTATTCAAGATATTTTTAATAAAAATTTATGCCGTTTAATTATTCTATATAATTGACGCTTTAATATAAAAGGTTTTGTGAAATTCAGTACAAAATGATAATAAGAACAGAAAAAAATGTAAAAAATTGAATAATTTTTTTTCTAAAAGTTTAAAATTAATTTTTGTGAATGCAGCATGGTGCAATATTCAAAGTTGCATCAAATATCAAGGTCTGCTAAATTTGCAGAGTTTAGCAGAAATTAGATTTCAATAAAATCGAGCGGAGTGCATTTTGCTTAGATTTTGCACATCATTAGCAGACTTTTACAGTTGATGCAACTTTGAATGTTGCACCATGCTGCATCCACAGAATTAATTTTAAACTTTTAGAAAAAAATTTATTTAATTTTTTACACTTTGTTATGTTCTTTTGTACTGAACTTCACAAAACCATATATAATTCATTAATTAAAAAAAAAATGAATCAATTTTTTTGAAAAAAATTAAAATAAGAATTGGTTAAAAAAAAACTACTCACGGTTTATCAATGCCCATTCCAAAAGCAATGGTCGCACAAACAACTTTACAATCAATGTTATTTGTCCATTTGTGCTGAATTTGCTGACGTTTCTGATCATCCATTCCAGCATGATACGGCAACGCTTTTATTTGTTTATTTCTCAAAAACTCGCTCACTTGTTCACACTCATTTCTGGATATGCAGTAGACTATTCCACTTTTGTTGGCATATTTGCTTTTGATCAGCACAGATATTTTTTCCAAAGCAGCTGGGTTGCTTGTCTTGTACTCGACCTGGTACTGTAGATTTTCTCTATTAAAACTTTGCATGAAAAAAACACACTTTTGGTTATTTTTTGGCAAAGTGTTCATGCTTATTGACATGTACTGTCTATTGTTCAGCTTATTCTCCAATTTGTTCATCTGATTGTTCTGAGCATTTGTCACAAAGGCACTTGAGAAGCCCGAGCTTCTAAGCGAAGCTGTTTCGCTCACACTCAACTTCATCTGCATCAAAATGTCATTTCGCACTCTTGGTGTCGCAGTGGCTGTCAACAGCATACATGGAACATTTGGCATCAATGTAAATCTCAACTCGCCCATTTTCTTGTAATCTGTTCGAAAGTCATGGCCCCATTGAGACACACAATGGGCTTCGTCAATGACCAATCTTGCTATCATGCCTCGATTGTACAAGTTTGTTACCACAGTTCTCAATTTTGAGCTGTTGTTCAACTTTTCCGGTGTAATGTAAACAAGTTTGTAGGCTGGCTCTTGCTTTACCAATTCCTTGTAAACATAGTCACATTCGGACGAGTCAACGTCACTTAGCATGTGACACGCACTCAGTCCCAGAGCGTTCAACTTTTGAACTTGGTCAATGATCAAACTTTTCAATGGTGATACCACAAATGTAACACCTTTGGATATGACTGCTGGCAACTGGTAGCACAGTGACTTACCTCCTCCAGTTGGCATCAAAATAAACACATTCCATCCCAGCAAAGCTGCATTTACTGCTTCGAATTGTTGCGGACGAAAGTGCTTTAGACCAAATGAGTTTCGGAACTTGGTCAACAATTCGTCTGTGTGTTCATATTCCACTGATCTAAACTCGTACGAACAATCTTTGATATCATTAAACAGCCAGTTTATTTTTTCATATTTTTCTATCTCAGGTATATATACACCTTTTGTTTGTTTAGAATTTGACATTTGCTCATTTTTGTTTCCAGAATCAGTTGAATTAAAATCAAAATCTTCTATAACACAATAATCTTCATCTTCATCATCATTGATTTCACCATTAAACTCTTTATATTGTCTGCTGAAATCTTTTTTTTCAATGGGTATCTGTGTCGATGTATTACTTAATGATCTGAAATCGTGAGCAATGTCTAAAACTTCAATGTCATTGTTTATTTTTCTTTCATCTTTTCTAAATTGTTTTGATATTTTTTCAGCATTTTCAAATTCTCTGAAACTTGACTTAACTTTTAATGGTTTTAAGTCATCAAGTTGTTCATCATCAGAGTTTGACGATACATTATTTTTTCTCGATGACATTATGATCGGTGAATCAGGTATTATGTCAGGTATTTCTTTTTTAGGAGTTTCCAAAATGCTTTCCATTTGATGCATTGAGAGACCAATTTCTTTTATCATGGTTTCTTCACAAATAACGCATTTCACTTCCTTCATTACGCAGCTAAAACAAGATCCGTGACCACAAGCATCTATAAGACGTCTTTTAGCTCCATTGGCATATTTGCATTTACATGATGGACAGAAGTTTTTGTCATCAATTGATGGCTCGGACGGTTGAATTTTTTCAATTGGACTCATTTCTTTTTTTATATTTTTTAAAAATTTAGGAGGAGATGATTTTTGGACGGAGATTGTTTTTTCTGGCTGATGTAAATTTTTGTTTGATGTTTTGCAAAAATCCTTTTCATACTCTTGTTCGAATTCCAAATTTTCAGATATTACAGTTTTGTTTTTAATTTCAAAAAATGGATGCGAAACTTGTGATTTGCCATTCGTTTGAGATGTTTTTTTCTTAAATATATTTTGATCTTCATTTTCCAAATTTGATATCAACTCGGACCCTGATTTGTTGCTACTTGTACTTTAATAAAATTTTATCAATTAATTTTAATTTTTGATATTAAAATATTTTAATAATATTTTTTTAACTTGATTGAAAATAAAATCAAAACAATTTTTTAAATATGTAAATGTATTGAATATGCTTATAAATTAAGTACACAATGCTGCACAAAATGATAAAAAAATTTGAAAATCAATTCCAAAAAATAATGATACAATTTTTTTAAATTTTTATTTAAAAATAATTTTTTAATATTATAGTGAGTTCCTTGGTCCTCCACAGCTAAATAGCTGTTTTCAATAAAAATAGCAAAAAATTTATTTAACAAAAAAGTCGACTAAAAACATTTTTTTTTGTGGTTAAAAGAAATTTATTTTTTTTGGAAAAATATAAATTTTTATTCAAAAAGACTTAATTAACAAAAAAAGTTATTAATGTTAGTTATTCTAATTCTATTTGTTAAAACTTAAGCGTTTGGTCGTTTATTCCATATTTTTTGATAATGCTTCAAATAAAATTCTATTGATAGATTTTTTTGAAAGAAGTAAAATGAAAAAATATTTACAACTGGTCAATTTTGTGATCAGTTGATCAAAATATTTATTGAATGATTTTTTTATCATTAATACTAATTCATTTAGATAAATTTAATATATTCACGTAAGGCTATTCGAGTGCATTTCTTTTGGAGGCAGAAAAGGATTTCTAAAGTGTTTTTTTACTGTCGAGTGTGCAATTATGAGATTCTCTTTTTGAAAAAGCTGTGTTCATATTTTGGCTTGAAATGTCATGTGAAGATTTTCCAATGAAAAATTGTAATTAAACAAAATATTAATGACTTGTTTTGTTAATTTTTTAAATTTTTTTATATATATATAAATAAATTTTTGTGTCAAAATTTTTGGTAAAACAGTAAAAATTAGTTATTTGATTTTTTTTTGAATTTTGAAAATGCCTTTTAAAATGTTTTGCAAAATTCAAATAAAAACAAAAAATCGTAATTTTTGATAAATTAAAATTAAAGTTCATAAAGTATCAAAAAAATACTGCAACATACTTTTTTGCACCTATTTTCTATTCTTGCTGTTTTACAGCTCTAAATGAGACTTGAAGGATGATGAAAAAAATCTTCTCACAATCTTAGTTGGTTATTGCTCCATAATCTCTAGGATTTTAAGTAAACTATAAAAAAGGATACATTTGGACGAACAAGGTCAAATTGAAAACATGAAAATTTTGATGATTGAGCTCAACGAGTTTCATATTAAATTAAAGTTATATTTTTTATTTGACTTTGATTTTGTTTCTATTTTACCTCTACGAATCCTTATCATACAAGGAGAAAAGTCAAGACTAACAAATTCATTCTAAAATCGAAAATAAGAATAAATTAAATATATAACCCGAAACAAATGGAACTAGTTAAGATATTTATTATAAATAAAGAGAAAAAATACTGAATATAATCACGCAGTTAATAGGCATTAGAAATAACAAAAAAACAAAAACCGATAATTTTATTACTATTTTTATGTAAATAGTTCAAAGTCTCTTTTAGTGGCTTTAACTTCAGCTTTAATAAAAAATAATTAGCTTTTATTTTTATTTTAAATTCCTCATTTTATCAAGAAATTTATTTCCTTTTATAAATTAAAGCGCACAAATAACCAATGCACTAATTAAAAAATTAATTATAATCATCTTTATTCTATTAGCCATAAATTTTTAAAGTTAATAATTAATTAATTTTTTTAATACTTAAATGTAACCCGAAATTACTATATTCTTACATAAAAAAGAGATAATTTAAGAAAGATAATGGAGAAAATTCTGGGGGACGAAATAATAATTTTCTTATTCTTAAATGAGTGAGAAACAGCAAGGCTTTGTATCAGATAAATCATGTACCACAAATTTAATTGAATTTATTAATAAAGTCACCAGACAAATAACAAAGTCACATTAGATTGAAAGAGGAAACCTCGTTGATGTTATCCACATAGGCTTCTAAAAAGCGCTCTACTCATGGAAAACTCTAGAAAATTCTTAAATTATAAATGAACTTTATGAATGGATTAAATCGTTCCTCTTTGGAAGAAAACAAAGAATTTTTGGAGATGTATTTTGGGAGTGAAAATAAGTAAAAAGTAGGGGTCCTCAAGTATCGGTTATAGGGCCTTTTTTTCCATTATCTATATACAGTGCTTGAGAAATACAATGCAAATACCATTTTTACGTAATTTTAAGTTTATTTGGTAAGATAACATAATCTTACATCAAATGTTGTCCATAAAAAATTTAATTTTACCAAATCTGTTCTCAAATGATGTAATTTTACGTAATTTTTTGGAAAATGCCATAAAATGCTTACATTGAAGAAAAAGTGCATATTTTAGCTTATCATCTCAAACAAAAAAACAAAAAAAGCTCAAATACGCACTTTTTCTTCAATGTAAGCATTTTATGGCATTTTCCAAAAAATTACGTAAAATTACATCATTTGAGAACAGATTTGGTAAAATTACATTTTTTATGGACAACATTTGATGTAAAATTGTGTTATCTTACCAAATAAACTTAAAATTACGTAAAAATGGTATTTGCATTGTATTTCTCAAGAACTGTAAATGATATCATGGATTTAATTAAGTTCACCTTTCTATCATATGCATGTGACCCAAAAATGTTTAATTATTATTTTATTAATAATAATTAGAAAGACTCAGAAGCGTTTCAACTTCACATAAACATTTGGATAACATAATGGGATACTGTGCTAAATGTTTCAAAATTTAAAACAATGTACATTGTTGCGTGCACTGATAAAATAATGTGTAATTACATACACTGTATTAGTTCATATGGAACCTACACATTTGAATTATTTTTTTTTGCTTATTCTTATAACCTTTTGACAAAAATAATTTATTCCATACTAAAATGAATGATTTTGATCAAAACTGGAAGATATTCGACTTACACAAAGAGTGTAAGCTATCTTTTTCTGGCAAAAAAGTGGATTTAGTGAAAAGACTTCGAGACTTCAAAATATGATAAGGTTAAGAATTTTAATTGTGAGCTTGCGATGTCGACACTAAAGAACTGTGCAATATTTGAACTAGATAGAGAAAATTGGGCGAAAAGTAGTTGTTCTTGTAGTTAGTTTTTAAAAAAGTACTTTTGTTTTCACATAATTGCATTAGCTGTTAATGAAAAATTTATAGAGATGCCTATAAAATACAATAAGGATCCTATTGTTCCAAAAGCTAAGGCAGGTCGAAAAGCTAATGCAAAAAAATGTTTGGTTAAACAAAAAATTTTTAGACAATTTTTTATTGATTTGGATATAAACTAATTATTTTTGGTTAATTACTTATAAATAAAATAAAACAAAAAAAAATATCTTAGACAATTATTTTCGACATTTTTTTAGACAGAAATTAATTATTTCTGCAATACAGGTAATATTCTCTCGTTTTAATGCCTAATGACTTAAAATATAGCAAACAATCCTAATCAGC
This sequence comes from Brachionus asplanchnoidis, assembly GCA_025491095.1. NCBI lineage: Eukaryota > Metazoa > Rotifera > Eurotatoria > Ploima > Brachionidae > Brachionus > Brachionus asplanchnoidis. The sequence continues at coordinate 4,765,728 of JAILYF010000004.1, forward strand.
GGCTTCCAAGGCAAACAGGATACTAGGTCAAATAAATAACTCATTTTTAAGTTCAGATAAAAAAGTGTTTAGACTTTTGTTTACAGGACTTGTAGAACCACATCTTGAAAACGCTGTAGGTGTCTGGAATTCTTCAACAAAAGCTAACATTAACATTTTGTAAAAGTCCAAAGGACGACAAAGCTAGTCAAATGCTTGAAACATAGCCAGTATCAGGAAAAGCTTATGGATTTAGTCATGATAAATTTGGAAGATCGTAGAACAAAAAGTTAACTTATACAGGTGTTTAAAATGATTGTTGATGGTCGTAAGAAGATTATCCTAGTGAAAGGAGTGAACTTGTCTACAAATTTGAAGCTAAATCTAAGAAGTGAATGGAACGTAAAATTAGTTAGAGAAATTAGCAAACGTGGCTATTTTAGGGTATAACTTTTTGACAAACAAAGTGGTTTCAAAATGGAATGTCATGGCACAGTTTGTTGTTAATGCAAAAATGGTCAATGGTTTTAAGGGGAGCATTGTTATGGGAAAAAGAAAGGATTGAAAGACTGGCTTCTCTGGAGCAAAATACAGAAAAGTGTTAGTAAAGATTCTTATACAATACTGATTTGTCAGGTGGATTTTACGTAAATTTACGAAAATTAACGTAAAATAAGGTAAATTTTTGAAAATTGACGTAAATTTACGAAATTTTTCGATAATTTACTTTGGCCAAAAAATGGCAAGTCATCGAACCAGTTAGAGACACACACAAATGTTTGGTCTGTCAAAAGCTTAGACATTTGTTCAAAATTATTTTGCCATTTTTTGGCCAAAGTAAATTTAAGTAAATTTTCGAAAATTTACGTAAATTTTCGTAAATTTACGTAAAATCCATAAGACAAATCAGTTTTGTATATCACTACTACTACAACTAATATTACTTTATTTTATTAAATTCTATCAATAAATGAAATAAATATTATAAATGTATCTGAATTAATTTTTTATCTTTTTTAATTCAGAAAAATATTAATTAATTTTAATATCAATTGATATTTTCTAAATTCGAAAGATCAATAATATAAATCAGTAATAATTCTTATTCCATTTATTTCTGTTTTAGAATTTTAAATCCTCAAGACGAAAAAAAAAATTTTAGCTTTTATTAAAATTTATTTAAGACTAAGAATTTTTTAAAAACTCAAAATAAAAACATCAAGAAACTTTCAAAAATATTATCTTTATCGTTCAAAAGTAAATGTCACTTACCTTGAGTCAAAAGCTTTCTCTGAAGAGCATGTATTAAGCAGATTGGGCGTACTTGATGCTGATTGAGAAAAATCATTTGTTCTGCTGAAAATGTTGTCTTTGGTACAGTTAGGGGTTGTAATAGACGAAAGAGAACAAGAAAATAAGGAAACGTTCTTCGAAGTCTCTGTAGCAGATTTTCCCGGCTTTTTAAAAGTAAATTTTCTTTCCATTTAAAAAGAAAATATTTACATATATTGACTAAAATTTATTGAAAAAAGTATCAAATAAATTTTTTTTTTTTTTCAAATTTAAAAAAAAATCTTAAATTTTTGAATTATGAAAAGTTAATTGTGCATGGATTAGAGCACTATTAATTCCAAGATTAAATTTTTTGAAAATAAATTAAAAAAAATTAACAAAATTTTATAATTAATTTACTAATTTAAAAATTTATTAAATGAATTAGCAATTGGGTTTTATCAATGGAACGTAAATTCAAATTCAAAATATCGACTTCGAATAAATGTTCAATTTTATCGCATTTAAAAGACAATTCGAATGGAAGCGATTCGGTCAAACCAAATGTGTCTACTGTCACAATGACTGGCAACAATTTTATTAAATTAAATGAAAATTCCAAAAATGATAAAATAAATAAAAACTGCCTAAAAATAATCGATCAAAACATTAAAGATCAAAATCAAAGTAAAACGAAAGTTTTGGAGAAAGGCGATTTTGATGATGATTGGACTCAAGCTAAATTTTGCGAATTACAAAAAGAAAATATTCCTCAAAAACCCATTGCCACAGTTAAACCATTTATGTAATTAGAACAAAAAAAGTCAAATTTAAAATGACAAAAATTTAATTTTAAGGAAAGATAAAACTCAAAATAATGATATTTTGTTAAATGAAGAGAATCAACAAAGTGAAGACGATGACAAACTAGTATGTCCTTTATGCAAATGCAGCTACAGTTCCAGAGGTAAAAAACGAAGATTGGTAGATGAATGTGGACATGCTTCATGTTACAGTTGTATAGTTAAAAATATCCAGTGCAAAATATGTTCCTTGGAAGCAAACGACTCGGATGAGTTGGATATAGATTTTTTTCAGATTGATGAAATTGAAAGGAAGGCAATTGAGAAGAAAAAAAATCATATAAGGAATGAAAATGAGGAAGAAAAAAATATGGATGAAGTAGAAAAATCACCAAAATTAAAATTGGATTCTTTATGTGACAAAAAAGACGATGGTATTTGTGTTATAGAAGATTTTGATTTTAATTCAACTGATTCTGGAAACAAAAATGAGCAAATGTCAAATTCTAAACAAACAAAAGGTGTATATATACCTGAGATAGAAAAATATGAAAAAATAAACTGGCTGTTTAATGATATCAAAGATTGTTCGTACGAGTTTAGATCAGTGGAATATGAACACACAGACGAATTGTTGACCAAGTTCCGAAACTCATTTGGTCTAAAGCACTTTCGTCCGCAACAATTCGAAGCAGTAAATGCAGCTTTGCTGGGATGGAATGTGTTTATTTTGATGCCAACTGGAGGAGGTAAGTCACTGTGCTACCAGTTGCCAGCAGTCATATCCAAAGGTGTTACATTTGTGGTATCACCATTGAAAAGTTTGATCATTGACCAAGTTCAAAAGTTGAACGCTCTGGGACTGAGTGCGTGTCACATGCTAAGTGACGTTGACTCGTCCGAATGTGACTATGTTTACAAGGAATTGGTAAAGCAAGAGCCAGCCTACAAACTTGTTTACATTACACCGGAAAAGTTGAACAACAGCTCAAAATTGAGAACTGTGGTAACAAACTTGTACAATCGAGGCATGATAGCAAGATTGGTCATTGACGAAGCCCATTGTGTGTCTCAATGGGGCCATGACTTTCGAACAGATTACAAGAAAATGGGCGAGTTGAGATTTACATTGATGCCAAATGTTCCATGTATGCTGTTGACAGCCACTGCGACACCAAGAGTGCGAAATGACATTTTGATGCAGATGAAGTTGAGTGTGAGCGAAACAGCTTCGCTTAGAAGCTCGGGCTTCTCAAGTGCCTTTGTGACAAATGCTCAGAACAATCAGATGAACAAATTGGAGAATAAGCTGAACAATAGACAGTACATGTCAATAAGCATGAACACTTTGCCAAAAAATAACCAAAAGTGTGTTTTTTTCATGCAAAGTTTTAATAGAGAAAATCTACAGTACCAGGTCGAGTACAAGACAAGCAACCCAGCTGCTTTGGAGAAAATATCTGTGCTGATCAAAAGCAAATATGCCAACAAAAGTGGAATAGTCTACTGCATATCCAGAAATGAGTGTGAACAAGTGAGCGAGTTTTTGAGAAATAAACAAATAAAAGCGTTGCCGTATCATGCTGGAATGGATGATCAGAAACGTCAGCAAATTCAGCACAAATGGACAAATAACATTGATTGTAAAGTTGTTTGTGCGACCATTGCTTTTGGAATGGGCATTGATAAACCGTGAGTAGTTTTTTTTTAACCAATTCTTATTTTAATTTTTTTCAAAAAAATTGATTCATTTTTTTTTTTAATTAATGAATTATATATGGTTTTGTGAAGTTCAGTACAAAAGAACATAACAAAGTGTAAAAAATTAAATAAATTTTTTTCTAAAAGTTTAAAATTAATTCTGTGGATGCAGCATGGTGCAACATTCAAAGTTGCATCAACTGTAAAAGTCTGCTAATGATGTGCAAAATCTAAGCAAAATGCACTCCGCTCGATTTTATTGAAATCTAATTTCTGCTAAACTCTGCAAATTTAGCAGACCTTGATATTTGATGCAACTTTGAATATTGCACCATGCTGCATTCACAAAAATTAATTTTAAACTTTTAGAAAAAAAATTATTCAATTTTTTACATTTTTTTCTGTTCTTATTATCATTTTGTACTGAATTTCACAAAACCTTTTATATTAAAGCGTCATTTATTTAGAATAATTAAACGGCATAAATTTTTATTAAAAATATCTTGAATAATTAAATGTCAAAAATAATTTTATAAATTACAATTTGATTACATCCAGAATCATTTCAGGAATTGCATTCTGTTCTAAAATCTCATAACTCTTTAGTGAAGACTTTTTGGTTACTTTCCACCTGAAGCATGTCACATCAATTTATGAAATATAAGAGGGGTAAAGTAAAAAAACTACCAAAAAAATTATAAAAATACTAAAAATTAAATATAAAAAATTATAAATGTAATAATTATTTATTTTTTAATTTCAAAATTTTTAATATAATTTGTTTCTCCATTTTTTTAAGGCATCTTGAAGTTGATGATCAATTCAAAATATCATTTCAATTCAAAAAGTTTGTCCTTAGATATTAAACTTAATCTTTGATTTTATTTAAATAATTTTAATGTAACATGATTTACATGCAATGTAGATTTAGAAAATAAAAAAAAATTGAAAAAACATTTTCTCAATCCATTGATAAAATTGATTTTCAATTTAGTTAACTGTTTTTTTGGAAAGTTTTGTTTTCATTTTATAACTTATTTTGAATTTTTTTTGAATTTCTTTTTTAAATTTAACTGTGAATGTTAAACACAAATACTTTTGAAATAAAAAATCTCAAATAAACTTTACAAAAAATCAGTTAATATATCTAAATATTAAAATCGATTATCAATGGACTGAGAAAATGTTTTTCAATTTTTTTTTCATTTTCTAAATCTACATTGCATGTAAATCATGTTACATTAAAATTATTTAAATAAAATCAAAGATTAAGTTTAATATCTAAGGACAAACTTTTTGAATTGAAATGATATTTTGAATTGATCATCAACTTCAAGATGCCTTTTTTAACTGATAAAATTTATTTGTTTGTTGATGATATTTTTTAGCTTGGCTTAGTGCGATGATGACTTTTAACCAAATTTTCAAGTTTAATTTTTATATAATTTTTCTTAAAGATAAAAAAAAATTAAGATTATTTTTTTTACTCACTATTTATTAATTAATCCAAATTAATAAATATGGTAACGACGTCTAAAGGAGTTATGTGTTAATAGACTGGCCAAATTTGAAAAACTGCTATATATCCTTCATTTTAAAAGATATTTTCAAAAAAAAAATGTTAACATGAAGAGCTCGAAGAGAGGAATCGAATGATATGTGTGATGTATTTAAAAAAAATCTAACATTTTTTTTTCTTTTTAAGTTTGATTATTTAATTTTTTGTAAAAAAAGATAAAATAATAGGGTTGTGAAGTTCGTTTCAATTCGATCTTTTCAATTCAGAAAAACTTGAATAACTTTTTTAGGTCTTGTCTGTTATGTGACCAAGGGGGTCATGTGACCTGATGACTCATGTCAATTTGGTGACTGGATATTTTTTTTCGGATCACATAAATTTGGGTCACACATTATATGACCATAATTTTCTTTCTTATTTTTTTTATTTTAAACAAAAATATTTTTGTGAGCCATCAATATTTCGAAATAATGAAAAAAATGACTCAAAATATATAGTCTTATAAGTTGTACATTGAGAACACCACCACGATAAAAGGTCATTTTAAATTGGTAGAATTAGCCCTAACGAAATATATCATAGAATATTTTGGTGATTTATAAATTTGTAAATTTTTGGTATTGATGGTCATATAATGTATGCTTCAAACTTATGTGACCCGAAAAAAATATCCAGTCACTAAACTGACATGAGTAATCAGGCCACATATTACATGACCCCCTTGGTCACATAACAGGCAAGACCCACTTTTTTACTAAAAGAGATAATTTAGTTCTATAAAATGCTTAATCATTATCATAATTTGCTTAATGTAGTTATAAATACTCTGCAATTTTCTGTATTTTGCACGCCATTAAAAACTTTTTAAAAACTTTTTTGAGTATTCTAATCAACTATACAATTACATTGCAGAGTTTTTGCAGATATATATTTTCGGATCAAGTAAAGTTGCTAAGTAAATTATTCCTTTTATTAAAAAATTTATTCAGATTTTTCTGAATTGAAACGATCGAATTGAAATGAACTTCACAGCCCCTAAAATAATCTCAATTAATCATAGCTAGACTAAGCGAAAGACGACGACGACTTTAGAGCTTTGTCAATTTTAGTGTAGTTTAAAAAGAAGAGTAGTTGAATAATCAAATAATCGAATATTCTTATAAAAATTAATTGAAATAAATAATCTCTAAATTATTTAACATTGAATTTAATAAAATATTGTCCATACCTCATTAGACAGAGTTTAATTTTAAAGTTTGTTGTATGAAAAGCTGGCATGTGAAAAACAACAATAAAACTCAAAATTGATGATTTTGAATAACTTTGGTCACTTATTTTTTTATGATTAAACTTCTGGTCTCATTCATTTTTCGAAGGGGTAAGTTACCCCTTCGACTTTGACTTGTTTCAAAAAGTTAAAAAATACAAGTCAAGATTTTTACTGATTTTAAGAAAATAATTAAAATATAAAAAAAATTATAAGTCTTGAATTTTTTTATTCAGGAAAAAATATAATTATTTGTTTAAATTTCTTTTTCAATGTAAATATTGAAACATGATTTTTTAAACAATTCACATGATGGTTTTATTGTTTTAAAGTGAATTTTTTAATAAAAAATAATTAATTTGTGCTTAAAAAAATTTTAGAATTAAATTAAACAGGATAAATAAAATAAAAAATTATTAAAAAATATAAATAATCAAGATATAAAAAATTCATGACTTGTTTTATTTAAATTTTTGAAACAAGTCAAAGTCCTGACTTCTACTCGACTTGTGACTTTTATACAACTCTGCTGGTCACATATCACTATAGACCCCAAAAATTGGTAAAAATTTGGTACAAATTGATTTATATTTTTTTTCAATTTCTTAAAGAAAGATTAAATTTGTTTTATTTTCTAGAGATGTTCGATATGTAATTCACCTTAATCTTCCAAAATCATTGGAAGGCTATTATCAAGAGTCCGGCAGAGCTGGCCGTGACGGATCAAAAGCTTTTTGTGTTTTATTTTACAATAACCAAGATAGACAAAGATGGCTTCGAATTATTTCATCTGAATTCCAAGACAAGAACTTATCAGCCTTTCAAACACATGTAGATAACATTCATCGTATGGCTCAATACTGTGACAATAAGACAGATTGTAGAAGAACCCAAATATTGGAATATTTTGGCGAAATATTCGATCGTATTAAATGTATACGTTCCAATATGAACACAATATGTGACAATTGCAAGCCCCTTGAGACCAAAAAATCAAAATCAATTGATATGACTGAAAAAATAAAACTTATTTGTAATACAATCAAAAAACTTTGTTCTCGTGAGGACCTTACATTGATCCATTTGGCAGACATATTAAAAGGCTCATTGAACTCCAAGATAATTGAAAAAAAACATCACAACCTTGAATTTCATTCTAAAATGGACGAATTTAAAAAATGTGATATTGAAAGACTTTTAAGAAAGCTTATTTTCTCGGGATATCTTAAAGAAGAGCTTAAAGTGATTAAAAATCCGGACACTGTTGCGTGTTATGTTAGACCTGGTCCCAAAATATCTGAAGTTTTTAATGGCAAAAATTTTAAGTTTATGTTCGAGTTGATAGAAGATGAAATAAAACCTAAAAAAAGTGCTGATTTTAAAATAAAATCTGATAAAAAAGATTCTGATGATAGTGATATTGAAGAAATATTAGATGACAATGAGCCTAAGAGTAAACAAAAATGTTCAGAAGAGTTAAATTTTTTAAGCAGATGCAAAAGTGAGCTAAAACGATTGATAAAATCTCTTGGTGCTGAGCATAAAATAGATAATGTAAATTTAATTTTTACAAGAAAAATGATCGAAGAGATGCTCTCTCAGTTGCCTACTGACAAAGAGGCCTTGCTAGGTATCACAGGCTACACCGAAGCAATATTCAATAATTACAAGGGAAATGATTTTTTGAAAATTCTTCAGCACTATTCTAATTTAAAGGCTTCAATTAAGGCCGAAAGTGAGGCTAGTTTGAGTATGCGTTCGAATTTGATTGTAAATGAATGCCAAGGAAATGTCGGGTCTAATAAATGGTTGAACAGCAAAGAAAAATCAAAATATAAAAGAAAAGCTAACTCAGATGAACAATCAGTTAAAAAATCGAAAATTAAAAGCTTTTTTAGGTAAAGTGTTTATAGTATGATTATTTAAATTTTAATTTAACTTTGTTTGTTTTTGATTAAATTTGTAAAGTTTGTTAAAATTTTTTGCACATTTCTAATTTGAAATAAAAAATATTTACCCGTTTTGCTAAATGATCTATTAATTTCTCAGAAAAATCAGGACGAGATAAAAAAAAAAACATTAAGATAAATTTGAAAAAATAAAAAGACAATAATAAAATTTTAGCTTTTTTAGAGACAAAAAATCATAAAAGTATGAAACAGTATGTTGCAAAAGATTAGATTTTTATTTTTAAACAAAATTGTTGTTTTTACGCATATAATTGGCGAGAAAATAAAAGGAGCGGCTTTTTTAAATTTTTTTTCTGTCATCAATCCAAAAACATAAAACCAAAAAAAAAATCAGAAAAAAATACAAAAATAAAAAATAGATAAAATTAATCTAAGAAAAAAACGGTTCAAAAGTTTAGAGATTTTTACAAATTTTTATTTGGAATGACCTTTAGGGGCATTTTGAAGTTGATGATCAATTCAAAATATCATTTCAATTCAAAAAGTTTATCCTCAGATATTAAACGTAATCTTTGATTTAATTTAAATAATTGAAATGTAACATGCTTTACATGCAATGTAGATTTAGAAAATAAAAAAATATTGAAAAAACTTTTTCTCAGTCCATCGATAATCGATTTTAATATTTAAATGTATTAACTGATTTTTTGTAAAGTTTATTTGAGATTTTTTATTTCAAAAGTATTCGTGTTTAGCATTCACAATTAAATTAAAAAAATTAATTTTAAAAAAAATTCAAAATAAGTTATAAAATGAAGACAAAACTTTACAAAAAATCAGTTAACTAAATTGAAAATCGATTTTATCATTGGATTGAGAAAATTTTTTTACAATTTTTTTTATTTTCTAAATCTACATTGCATGTAAAGCATATTGCATTAAAATTATTTAAATTAAATCAAAGATTTATTTTAATAACTAAATATTAACTTTTTGAATTGAAATGATATTTGAATTGATATTTGAATTGATCATCAACTTCAAGATGCCCCTTTAGGCGTTATAACAAGCCAACACTCTTTTTGGCATAGATTCAATCAATTTTGTACGTTCGCAATTGGAATCATTAGAATCATTAGAATCTTTTAAATCGTCAATAGCGGTTACTTTAGTGTCTACCAATTTGGCATCCATGTATGACCATAAGTTCTCAATTGGGTTGAGATCTGGTGAATGGGCACACCATGACAGAACCTCAATGTTCTGTTCTTTGAACCATTACTGAGTGAGCAGTATGTTCCGAAGCGCCATCTTGCTGAAAAATCCAAGGGTGGTCTGGCTCAAATAGCAGTTCAACAGATGGTAAAAGGTTGTTTTCATAGGTGTTGATGTAGACAAACTGATTAATTCGTCCTGTATAAATGTTGTTTATACTAGTGCCTTTGTAAGAAATGCATCCCCAGATACAGACTGAACCTCCACCATTTTGCAACTTTGGTATACAGAACTTCGGATGAAACTTCTCATTTTTAAACCTTTTTACAATTACTCTTAATTTACGATTAAAGACCTCAAAATTAGACTCGTCACTGAAGATAACTCTGGACCAATTATTAACTTTCCAATTAAGTCTCTGTTTACACCACTTATATCTTATGTGTTAAGAAGCTGTTTTCTGACCGTTGTATGAGACTCTAAACCAGAGTTGTTACTCAAGTCTCAAGTCAAGTCAAGTCAAAGTCAAGACTTGACTTGAATTTCTTTTTCAGTATAAAGTTTAATAATTACTTGAGTTGATGTTTTTGTAAAATACCGTAAAAATTAATGTAAAATCCGAAAAGTGAAAAAGAGGCATTTTACGAAGAATTTCTTAAATTTTCAGGATTATGAGATAATTTTGGTAAAATTTGTTAAAATTCAAAACGGCCAATTCAAAATTCTTGAAAAAATGTCTTTTTTTCCAAAAATCGAAAATTTAAGAAAGTTTTTTTAATAACGATTTTAAAAATAACTATTTTTCCAATCAATTTATGAATAAAAAATTTTTTTTTAAATTTTCGATTTTGGAAAAAAAAGACATTTTTTCAAAAATTTTGAATTTGGAATTTGGCCGTTAGAATTTTGCCAAATTTTACCAAAAGTATCTCATAATCCTGAAAATTTACGAAAATTTTCGTATAATATCTCTTTTTCACTTTTCGGATTTTGTGTTAATTTACGTTAAATGTGGTAAAATTTGGTTAATTTACGGTATTTTACGTAATTTTTCGTAAAATACTGTTATCTAATCACCACTTTAGTTTTTGTACAAATTGAATTTGAATTTTTTTTCTCTTAAATCTCTTTAACGTTTTAATTTTTAGTTGAATCACATTGTTAACAAAAAAATTATAAATTTATAAAATAATTTTTTGAAAAAAATTAAAAACTTTTATAAATAAATGGAAACATCGTTGAAAATGTTACTAAGAAAGATAAATCGGCCAAAAAAACTAAGAAAAAAATTAAATTTCATCCGATATTTGAGTCAGGATTTGATAACATCGAAATTAAGAGTATAAAATACTCATCAACAAGTTTAGACTTAACTTGAAATATCTAAAAAAAAAGTCAAGTCAAGTTTAGATTTGACTTGACAAGTGGACAAGACGCATTTTTTTTTACCAATTTTTTGGCAAAATAAAGATTTTTTGGTAATGTTATAAAGTAAGCAAGTAAGAGCACATTTTACTCAAAATTAGAAAATATGTAAGAATAAGTCATAAAGATGTGAAAAAAGATTGTTATAATTCTTAAATCTTTAGGATCATCCGAATTTCTAAACTTTTGAACTGACTTTTATTTTTAAATTTTTATAGGAAGTTTTTTCATTATAAATATTTAAAAGTTGATTATACTTTTATGTATAGTGTCTTATATCGAATTGTAGAGAAAAAAAAATCTACAAATTAGTGCTTTTATTTTTTTTCTTTTGCACTCAATTTTTCGTCAAATACAATAAATAAAAAATTTAAGATAAATAAAATAATTAATTTCTAAATTTTTGCAACAAACTGTATATATTTTTTTTTTGAAAGAAAAAACATATAAGCTCAGGCTGCACAAATTATACATGCTGTTTAAGGCTATTTGTTATGATATAGTGGCTTGTTGTATACTTGAGGATATTAATTATCTTTGATAAAGGATAAAATGTTTGTAATAAAAAAGAAAGGCTGGTTGGATTTATTAAAACTAAACAAAAAGATATAGTAAAGAAATAGATAAAGTTTTTTTCTTATTTTTACTTATTCTTATTAATCTATTTAAAAAAAAATTGATTTATGTGACCTTCTCTTTTTTTATGCTTTAGTATCTTCTTTATATTTTTTTTCTACCTCGTCCGTAAAATCGCTAAATTCAAATGGATTTTTTATTTAAAATATCAATTTTTTTTTAATTTTAATTATGTTTAAATCTCATGCACAATTTGAAATATTAATTTTTTATTAAAATGATAACTAAAATTAAAGGAGACAGTTATTTCGATAAATTCCTCTAAGGATGAATTTTAACCAGACCTTAAATAAGTTTTTAAGTAATTTCTGATAAGTTCATTAGAAGATTTTTCTTAATTTCATTACCTTCAAATTTTTTAAAAGTCTTATAAAACAAATATTTTCTATAATAACGAAAAAAACTGAAAATTAAAGAATTATCTTAAAAATTATGTTTAATGAAAAAATCAAATAGAAATTAAGGTCTAAATTCAAAAAGTATGATAAGATTAATTAAATAATCAAAAATATTTTATTACATTAAATTGTAGATCGTTATATATTTTTTTTTCAAATATTGGTCATGTTATCAAAAGTAAATGTTTATTTGAGAGGAGATCATTGTTTTCATTATTTTCCATTTTTGTTTTATTTTCTTAAGTTTTTTTTTTGTATTTTGTATTTTTTGATAAAATTGTTTAAAAAAATTGGCTAAAATTTTCTCAAATGATATTTAATTTTAATAAAAATAAGTAAATTAAATGAAGTAAAAATTATACACAATTTAAAAATTCTACTTGTATTTTTATCTATTTTTATTTTTAAAAAAATTCAATATTTGAATATTGTTGATGTAAAAAATTATTAACAATTTATCATTGCGTTTGGCAAAAATTTGATGCTTAAATTTTCTTATTTTCAATTTATTGATAGAAACTCTAAATTTTTATTGATTCTTTTCAAAGGATATTTTAAAAAAAGTAAAAATCAGTTTTAAATTACCTACTTAAAGAAATTAATTTGTTTTATTATGACATGAATTAGTTTTTTTTTTAATTTAATTTTTAATTATTTTGAGTATAATAATAAATTTAATTTCTTATATTCCAAAATTGTTTGCATAAAAATTCTGTTGCTTTTTATTTTTGTGATCAGAATTAATTTTTAATTATTTCTTTATATCTTCATTCAGAAAAATATTCAATTTTAATGATAACACTTATAGATTAAAATATTATATATCACAATTTAAATATCGCAGAAAAAAATTTTGAATTCTTTTTTATCGGACTACCACAATCTTATTATATTTGTAAAAAATGTTGCTTTTTTACGATAGTGTTCAAGTAATCACTCACTGCTTATTAAATCAAATTCAACTTTATATCATCATTTGGCGGATAATGTGAAATTATATTAGTATTATTTTTAGTAGAATTTTTAAAATATCTTTAATTCAATTAATCTTTGATAGCTTTTTTTAACTTATCAAACCAAGAATTTGATGACATACAATTTGAAACTTTGAATTCAGATTAATTTTATTAATAAAAACTTAATCAAGACACATTTTGATTATTATAATTTTATTTTTGAAACTAAAAAAACGTGACTTAAAAGAACGAATTAAAATTTATTTCACAACCTTTTGTCTATTAAATATTTTGAAATAATAAAAATTCAAAGTGGTTGGACTAAAAAACTGATATTTTGATGAACAATAAAAGCCAAAAAAATATCCCATAAATTTAGCAAAAAATATTTAAATTAAGAATTTCAGCTATTCGGTCAGTTCAATATATGAAATCTACCAATTTACAAAAAAACACATCATTATTTTCAATTGTTAAACGAGACATCAGATACTCAAATCTTTGAAGCAATGATAGCAAAGATACTTTTATTAATAAAATTTTCTCTAATTTTCATTTATCTATTTTTAAAATTCTTAATTAAACATTCACAATTCTTATCCTTCAAAAAGTACACTTTGTATTATCCGGCTATCTTTTATTTGAGGTTGTACTTTACAATTAGATATCAATTATCTATTTGACTAACGGTGATTTAAATTTTTAAAAGTTGAATTAATCTTTTTTTTCAATTTGTCTCCAATCAAGGTCTTTTTTTCCATATAAATTTTTTGACTAATTTTAAAAATTTTGCTCATTTGACTTAAGAAAATTTTAAAATTGAAATTTTTTGCAATTTACCTTTCCAAAATTTGATCATTTTTGTTCAGTTACCATAATTACAGACCAATTTCCTGTGATAATTTATCTTGTGTTATTTGATCATAAAATTTGGTATTAGATCTTTTTCAAACACAATTAAGAAAATACTGGATTTGATCAGACACAAAGTCAAAAAATTTCAGGTAGTTAATTTGAATAGAATAGCCTCTTACTTGCTCTTAAAGATAAAATTTCTAAAATTTGATAAAAAATGTTTATCTGAAAAACATATGGTTCTCTTTAGGAAACTGAATTAGGTCAAAATTTTAATTATTGGAATAGAAGAGCTTAATAATTACCATTTTTAGGTCTCTTAGCTTCATTGTCGATCATGCCTAGAGATAAAAATGGCCATAAAATTTGACGCAAATCATGCTAGCACCTGTCCGACATTTTAGCTTATTAAAAGTACCACTTGAATTTTATTCTGTGAAGTGAAATTTCAAAATTTGAATCTGAAAACAATCAAAAGACTCTTGGTCTCTACAATGGGGTTCATTTTTTAAAATTTAAATTTTTGTTTTAGATAAATTTTGAAAATAATGGAAAATTTTATCACTATATAGATATTTGTATTCTAAGTAGATTGCCTAAATAATAAAAAAATAAATAAAATAATTTAGCCAGGGCATTGTGACCATTGTTTTAGATTAACTGCTGAGTAATTTCTGCTATGGATAATTAAAGCAAATAAGATAAAGAAATTTTATTTTTCAAAAATATTTTTTTTATTGCTAAACAAATAAAAAAACAGGTGATATTTAAGATGGATCTTTCCCATTTAGTGAAATAAAAAAAAATTATCTATTTTAATTAAAGAAAGTATAGAATTTCAATAAATTTTAGGCATTTGATTTTAACAAAAGCGAATCGAAAGTTGAAGTTTTAATTTACAACCTGTTTCAAAGGTAAATGGTTGCAAAGGTTGCAAAGCAAATGACCGCTAGATTTTCATGACCGGCAATATATCAAAATGAGTTAGTTTTAATTTATTTTGATATGCTTTAATTGTTTGTGAGTGGATTTGTTTACGAATGTATCCAAGGAAATTGTAGCGATTTATCTTATTTCGGACACACATCATTAGAAAGAGATTTAGATATCCATAACAGACTGTCAAAATGAGATAAATTTTTTCTAATTTTAATCGAGCAGTTTAAAAATTATCTATATCAAATTCTAAACAATTTAAACGCTTTTGTTTACTGCTCTTTAGTGTTTAGGTCTGAGCTAGGACTCTAGTGGAAAAAAAAGTATAAATACGAGATCATTTTTAAGTTTTTAAATCATTCAAAAAAACTCAAATATTCAAACAAACAAGATAAATTGTTTTGGAATTCGACAAACAATAGAAGAAAACAAAATTTCTTATCTAGTTGTTTTATCTTTATTTATCAAAGTGTCCCTACTCTCCATAACCAGGCTATTTGGAGAAATCAAGATTTTCAAATTTTACTATTAAAAAATAGATAAGAAATTCAATTAAAATTTTTAATTTAAAGCATTTATTTTCAAGTGAGTATAGAGATGCGTTTTCAAATATTTAAATTAACAACAGGTGCTATTTCGTTGTTTAGATTTTAACCATTCGTTTTAAATCGAATGAGAGAGCATTCCGTCGACAATCAGTTAGATGATCATTGTCATGGAGTCGCTCTCGCATTCGTAAAACGCTAAATCAACTGACAATCGGCAAATGAAGTACACGCACAGGGAGAACTCGGTGACAATTAAGATAAATTTTAAATTGTCATGGAGTTGCTCTCGCTGCATTGCTTCGTGAATACGACTAAAACTAAAAATTTGAATAAACACATATTTTTTTATGAATTAAATATTCTATAAATTATTTTAACGACAATTTTAATTTTTTTTTATTTTAAATAAATTTGCATTGAAAATTTTTAAAATAAAAATAATGAATTTTGAGAAAAATTTTTAATAATTTTTTTTATTTTAAATAAATTTGTATTGAATTTTTTTAAATAGAAATAATGAATTTTTACAAAAATTAATTTCTTTTTTGGTTTATTAATTTTTTTTCTAAGGTAACCATATTTAAATTTAAAAATGTCTTTGGCTCATTTCTGTTTGAAATTTTAGTAAAAGACTTTTTCTTCTCAAAAATTATTTTAATTTTTTTTCTCCCCAAAGATCCTTCTAAAGGGGCATCCAAATTTAAACGATAGGTAAATTAGGTAAAATTATTTAAACCAGCATAGATATATTATAAAATAATTTTTAGACAATTATTAAGAGATAGTAATGGACAAAATTAAAAGGGAATAATTCATTTATTTGGTAATGATCTTGATGAGCAATTTATCTAGTCAAAAATAATATTCTAAAGACTTTTTAAGGATCTTCGAAAATAAATCTTTTTGCTGACCATCTTGCTTCTCGAAGGAACAAAAAAATTAATTATTTTTGTTTTACAATGCAAAATTATTTTTGTCTAAGTTTCCCATTAATTCTGACTTTATCGATTAATAAAATTTTTTTTAAATTGATCTTTATTTAATTTTTTTAAATTTAATAAATAAAAAATTTTCGAATTTAGAGACATCGAGGCTATTTATCCTTAAAAAAAACAGCACTTTTAATTATTTAATTTTCGCGCTAATTGATTAAATATAGTAAATTTTTTAATTCTAATTTTACAGAGATCTAATTTAATAGTACTGTAGCAGCACTGTATTTGTTTTTTAACATTATTTTTATATCAAGAATTTTATCTGAATTTCAGCTGATCAATTTTTTGCTATTTTAATTTCGTAAACTTGAGTCTCCTCATTTCAAACGCCTTTTCGTTCACATCATAGTCTTTGTTTCCGAAAATTCTAAACATGATAATTTTATTAAAAAATTTAATATATTTAAAAATATATTTTATTTTTAATTTTGACTGTATAATCTTTTATTCGAAGCAACATTAAGAGATTATCTTTTTAGGTTTAGATTCTAACTTAGTTGCTCATTTAAATCAAAAGAAAGATATTTAATTTCACATTAGGTCTCATCAATATTAAAAAATATTATTTTTGAAATTTTTACAAAACGAACTTGATAAATTTGGAAATTAATATTTAGTTGTATTTTCTTTTAAAATGAAGAAACTTTTTTGACTTAGTCGAATAAAACTATTCTCTCATGGTCTCCTGGTCCTATCGATATTGCTGAACAATTCTGTCACTATTAATCTTTATTGATAAATATTATGGTCGTTTTTTTTAACATTAAATTAACCGTTTTTTATTAAAACGGAAATTGTTTTTTATTAAAATTTTCACTAAATAATCGCTATCTTAATGCCTTCGTTAAAATTTGATTTAATTCATAAAAAGTCATTCATAAAAAAATATTAACATTATCAGGTTATTTAAATACAATTTGATAATTACCTGATAATTTGTATTCCCTTAATTTTAATAAAAAAGTATCTCTATTTTATTAAAACATGTATCAACTTAATACTTTTGTTTTTAGGTTAGATTTTAAAAAAATATAAATAGTTGTTCAATATTTTAATTTGAAAAAAAATTTGATTTTTTAATATTTAAACTTCATATAATAAAAAACGAAAAAAAAATTTTTTGTCAAACTTATCAATAATAATTGTTAAAACATATAAAATAATATTTACTTTTAAGAGAATTAAATTTGATCGAATACTTCATGAGAATTTTTTAGAAAAACGTTTTAAATTTAAGGTTTATGATGAGTAAGGATAAAACCAATCATCCGAAGATAAAAAGTTTCGAGACTGATTCCATTCAAATTATCATTTTTACAATGCCAAATTTTGTTTTTACAATTTAGGCTAACTGTTATGATTTGAAGAAATGTGTTCGAGAAGAGTTTCGTTCAATTTGGTAGATGGCCTTGAGTAGATATTGAAGTTTTGTTGCTTTGAACTAATTGAATTTCAATGCCAACAGCATTTACTGTGGATAAAAGATTTTTAGTGGAATTTGTGAGGCCAAAGTGTTTTTTCTTAATACAGATCGCTGAATCAACTCCACGACGGCCGATCCAATGTCAAAAAAAAATTAAAACCTTAGAATAAAAAATTGTTTCTTTGGTTTTAGTAAATTTTCATTTATACTGATGATATAAATCTTATAGATTTAGTCAGATCATTAAGTTGAATAATTTTTGCTTCCGAGTTAATAGATTGAATGTTTAAATGTAAAATTTATAAATTATTTAAAAATAAATTTATTAGTTTAAAATAAATTTAAAAGTCCTGATTAATTTGGGGACTTTTATACAGCTCTGATTGAATTTTACGAATAGATGAAAAAAAGTTTTTTTTAAATCTAAAAAAAATTTAAAAAAAAGATGATGATTGAAATTTTCATTGTGACAATGTCACTCGGATACTGCGGGACTATGATCATTTTCTACCCAAAATTGATAGAAATTGATAAAAATCGAAATTGATTAATCCACAAAAAACTTTTTAAATAAAAGATATCAGTGGAAAAGTACTTTTGAATGTTCTTTTAAAAAAATTTAATAAGGAAAATTCTGATCTAAATCTAAGAATATTTGGAAATTTGGATACTAGGTTCCTTGGTATTAATTTTGATTCTAAATTAAATTTTAGTTCAATGATTATTATTTTTACTTATTCACTCCTTGTGGAGCATACGGATTTCACTGATAGATAAAATAAAAGAACGTTGTAATTTAAGGCTAAATTTTGAAAAAATCTTATCAAACAAAAAATGGGGTTTCAATCATAAAGCTCTAGGCAACTTAAATAAATATTTTATCGGATTTATTTTAGATTTTACCTTGCCTTGTCTCTAGCTGAAATCCAGATTCTATTTTTTATTTTAAGAACTATTTATTCTAAATTTTAAATATTGATAATTATTTTGAATAATTTTCAAATTTAATTTCAAAAGCTTTTAAAATTTATTAAATTAAACTGAAACACAGCTTAAAAAACATAATGTTTAGATTGATTGAGATTAGATTAAATTCATTAAAAAGGCGTAGTAATCGTAGATATTTTACTTGGATTTCTAGTCTAAGTTTGATCAAATTTTT
Source organism: Brachionus asplanchnoidis (assembly GCA_025491095.1). NCBI lineage: Eukaryota > Metazoa > Rotifera > Eurotatoria > Ploima > Brachionidae > Brachionus > Brachionus asplanchnoidis. The sequence continues at coordinate 4,784,728 of JAILYF010000004.1, forward strand.
TTCTGAGACACTTTCATCCACACCCTTCTTTTATAAATATAGTCAAGAATCAATAAAGAAATAATTAAAAAAATGATTTTCCTAAAATTAATTCTAATAATTCTATTTTTAAATGTTGTTTCAAGCGAAAATGCGAAAAAATTAAGTAAAAAATTTTATATTGATTTTAATTTTGATGTTTTAAAATATTTCTTTGAAGCCAATTATCGAATCAAAGATATAACAGTAAGTGGTATTTCATCTGGAGGTGCCATGGCTGTCCAAGTTCATGTAGCCTTATCTTCGACTGTTTCCGGTTCTGGAAATATCGCTGGCCGTAAGCGATTTGAATTTTTAAGAATATTTTATAATACATTTGTTAAAAAGCTCCATATTACTGTTCAAGAGGCAGTCTTTTAATAAGTACTACTTGGTGCATGAGTAATCTATTGACTTTGGGAGTTGATATGAATGCTATGATTAGCAAAGCTCGATATTTTGAAAGTCAGAACCTGGTTGACAATTTGCAAAATCTTAAGAATCAAAATGTTTATGTTTTTAGTGGAACCGCTGATATAGTTACATCTACAAGTATTTTTTTTTTTATTTTTTTTATTTTATTTAATTTATCAAAATTTTAGGCGTTGCTAAAAAAAATGAAGATTTTTTTAGAAATTTTATGGATCAATCGCGTATTAGAACTGTTTATTCAATTTCCGCAGCTCATGGTATGGTCACTGATTTTTATGGGGGTCCATGTTCCATTGCCAACATTTATTTCATGAATGATTGCTCTTATAATCAAGCTTTTGATATTCTCAGCTCTCTTCATCCAAATGAAAATTTAAAAATTCCTAATTCTGGAGCAGAATTAACTGGCATGGTAAACCAAATAAATATTTTTGATCATGATTGATTTTTTTTCAAAAGTTTGCTGAATTTGATCAAAGCGAATTTTTTTCTGATTCAAATACACTAATGGACTCATTAGGTTACATTTACGTACCGCAAAAGTGTGAAACTGAGGGTTCAATTTTAATTAAATATTATTAAAATGGAACATTTTTTATTAATTTTTTTTTTGAAAGTTTGTAATTTACATATTGCATTTCACGGATGTCTACAGGGAAAATCTGTTGTTGGAAATATTTATGCCAAAAATTCTGGCTACAATCAAGTAGCTGATTTAAATAATTTTATTGTCATTTATCCGCAAGCAAAAAGCAGCTTATATGGTGGCAATCCGAGTGGATGCTGGGATTGGTGGGGCTATACTGACTCTTTTTTCGGTATAATAAATACTTTAAATTCATTTGAATGTTTTAATAATTATTTTTTCTTAAAGCAACAAAACAAGGTAAACAAATCAAAGTGATCAAAGCTATAATAGATAGAGTTGCTTTCAACAATTAGTTTATCATGTTTATTTTTTAAGTTATTTATTAATTAAATAAATTTTTTGGAATATTAATTTTGAGAACAAAAATATGATAATAATCAAAGTAAAGGATTTTAATTGTAAAAGAGTTGCCTAGATGATTTTTTTGCACAATATAATTATTATATAGTAGCATTATATATTATTATTATATAATAGCAAAAAAAATAAACAACAGACTTCACTTGGGTGATAAAAAGTTTGAATCAGTTGATAAATTTTGCCGAGCAAATTTCAAGTATAATAAAAGTTTAATAAATTTTTTTGTCTTTATTCCCAAATTCTCAATGCCTATAAATTCAATAAAAAAAAACAAACTGAATAGGATTGATTTTATTTAAAAGAATTTAATTATTTTAAAGGATTAAGTGAACAAATTTTCACAATTTTTTTATCACATAATTTTTTGTATAATTGAGGAACTATCATTTTAAATAATAAAATTCTTAGAAACCGATTCATTGATCGAAACAATCGGAGACTTATTCATTTTTGAAGTTGAAATTAAAAAATAATGTTCTATTTATTTTTGTCTTAATAAAAAAAATGAGTGAACTTTTTTTTTGAATAATTGCTTAAGTTATTTGAACAAAAAATAAAATAAAATAAAAGTATGTTCATTTATTGTGTATATGTCCAATTCTATTCGGCTAAAAGTGATTAAAAATTACTTTGAATAAAAATATCGTTAATCATTTTTAATTATTTTTTTTTATTTTTTAGTATCTCATTAAACACTTTAATTTACAAAACTTTCTTTTTATACAAGATAATTTTAATTGCGACCAGAAGCTTAGGCATTCCAATCAAAATTTGCAAGAAAAATACATTATTGTGATGATATTTCTTTTAAAGGTATTTTTTAGATAAATGTCTGATGAAGTTTGGTACTCAGAAATTGATTATGTATTTAATTTATTGAAAACACCATTTTACAAAACTACAATTTAGTTGTCTTTTTTATGGCAATGTGAAATTTTAGTACAAAAATTACAGTAAAAAAAGTAAAAACGCTATTATTCATTTTCAAATTGTGCAAAAATGATTCTATAAAAAGTACAATATTGTACAAATTTTTACAAATGAATTTCAAGCTCTGCTCTCTTTTTTGATCATTTTTTAATTTTGATGGTGTGCATTTTACAGAAAATTGCAGTTTTTGCAGAGCTTGAAATTCATTTGTAAAAATTTGTACAATATTGTACTTTTTATAGAATCATTTTTGCACAATTTGAAAATGAATAATAGCGTTTTTACTTTTTTTACTGTAATTTTTGTACTAAAATTTCACATTGCCTTTTTTATTTGGTAAATTTTAATTTTAATATTGAAATTAATTTTCTTTTCTGTCTTCTTAAAACTTTAAAAATTTTGTTAATTACTAATAATAAAATTATGAATCTTTAATTAAATAAATTCGGTTATTGACACCACTGTTTACCTACCGAAATATTAGACGATACTAAACAACAGTTAAGAAAACTAAAGAACCCCCCAATAGGATTTAATAAAAAGAAGCCTACTCACTCATATATGTTTGGCACGTTTTTGTTATATAATATAAGAGTAAAATAAAATGTAACTTATTGCATTTTTCAAATGAAATCGAATAGAAAATAAAATAGCTTTAATTTAAAAATAATTTAATATTTTAAAATAAATAGTCAATTACAATGATTTTTTGGTAAAATAATTCATGAAATAATTCTTTCCTGAAAACTATCTGATAAAACTAATAATTAGAATTTAAATGTCAAATTAAATGATTCTATTTTCGTCTTATCTAATTTGCTAAATGCTAGTTGAATATAAATTATTTATTAAAGAATAAAACCACAATATTGTCGGCTTAATGCTAACTTATTGAAACCTAAAAATTCAAATTATCTTGATCGTTTCCTGAATTTAAACAAACGTTACCAATTTTTATTTTTTTAAATATATTTAAAATAAAAATTACTTTATTTGAAAAATCCACCATTTAACGTATACCCTTTTTTAATTGAAATTTGAATTTTTATGCGGCGTCTATTATTAAGGACAAAGATAAATCTAAACTTAGGATTTTGGTTTACACACTGGGACTAAAATTGGAAAAAATTAATTTTTTCCAATTTTCAAAAAGACAATTTTCCATTTTAAAAATTTTTTTCTCACTTTTAAAGCCGCACTTAAATCATTTTTCATAATTTTAATAAAAAAATTAATTTAAAATTCATTTTTTTAATTTTTAATTTTTTTTATTTTTTCCAATTTTAGTCCTAGCGTCTAAACCAAAATCCTAAGTTAAGATTTATCTTTGTCCTTAATAATAGACGCCGCATAAAAATTCAAATTTTATTTTACAGCGCAACTTTATTTTTTAATTTTTTAGCAATTAAAGCCGCGCTTAAAACCAAAGAGACCGGATGCACGGGTTAATCAATAGGGTTGGGTTAACATGGGAGAGATGGTACGGGATGCATGCACTTAAAATCAATTTTGGGTTTAACTGCATGCAATACCGCGCATGGGTATATGGTATTATTTAATCAACAAATAGCCTGGTTAAAACTTTTAAACCTGAAAAGGGACTTTTTAATTTTTTAATTAACCATTGTATATTTAGAACATTCATTTAGAACGCTTATATATAACTATGAATGACATTTAAAGAATCTTGAATGATCTTTCTTTCTACTTGTTATTTTTTTATCAGAATTTTGAAAAAGCAATGTTAAGTGAAATCCAGTTAAAATAATAAATGAAAAAAATAAATCAAAAATCTAATAACAATATTTATTGAGGTGATTTCTCCCTTAAAAGCGGGTAGTTTAAACTCTGATATTTTTTTTAAAATTATAGTTTTGTTCATTTTGTTTGTATTGAATTTTTAAAACAAAAATAAACAAAAATATAAATTTGGTTTTTGTTTGTGTTAGAACAACAAATTTTTTTTATGGTTTTTTAAAATTAATAATAATTTAAGATTTTTTGAAAAGCAAATAATTCGAATAGAAAATGTTCAAAAAAAATATTTTTGAGAGATAGTAGGCACTGAGAAAAATGAGTCGCAATTCAATGGCTTTGGATTATGGTGATTGAACTAAAAATCTAAAATTTTTTATTTATTGAAAAAATAAAAAAATAATAAAACATTATCAGTTTGGCATATTTTTTGAAAAATTTAAAATTAATCAATTAAATTTAAAAGAATATTTGATAGAATTTAATATCTTGTATTTTAAGACATTTCAATCTGTTTATAAAGACAGTTTATTAGTTGAAAATTCTGTTAATGCAGAATATCTAAAAAAGGATTTCAACTTTTTCAGAGCAATTAACACTCTAATAAATGACACTAATTACATTCAAGCTTTTACTTGATAGAATATTTTCAAATATTTTATTCTTTTAATGGAAAAATCTTTATTTATAATTTTGTTTGATCATTTGATTTATTAAAATGTATGTAACAATCAGGATTTAAATAAAGGCTATTAACGTTCGAACAAATCCTGGGTTTTCTAAAAATTTTTCTAAAAAATAAAGTAGATTTAAATTTAGAGAGACTTGATTTAAATATTTTTTTAGTTATAAATAAGAATACCAAAAAAATATTTCTATGAGAAAAAGATGCAATTTACACACACACTCAATGATCATCGATCACAAAATTATTCAATTTTTTAAGCTTTTCTCTATCATTATGAATAAATAAAATTTCTTTTGAAATTGATATCTAGTTAAAGGATTTATTTGTAAAACGATAGATTCATTCGAACCTCGCTATTATATCATAAATTCTTGAGTAAAACACATGTTAGTTGACATATAATTTAGGGTGTGCTGTTGAGATATTTTACAAAATGAATTTAGAATTATACCTAAGTATCGATATAAATAAAACTAGTCAAATTTAATAGAAACAAGAAAATTGTTTTTAAATCCACAATGTTTTTCAAACATTTTTTATCAATTTTTTATTTTTTGGCTTTTTTTGCAGATTGGTCAAATGCTGCTCGACTTGGTAAAATAATGCACTTGATTAATTTCCATTTTAAGAGATAATTAAATTTTAGGAAGCTACAGAGTAAGGAGAGTTACTGTCAGCGGTATTTCAGCTGGAGGCGCCATGGCAAATCAATTGCATGTAGCTCATTCGGGCACTATTTCAGGATCAGGAATCATTGCCGGACGTAAATGAAAAAAATTTTCAGCTCAACTAATATTAATTTTACTCTACCAACTTTAGCTCCATACTACTGCGCTGGCGGCTCACTGATTGGTGCCACTACTTATTGCATGACTAACATGTTCCTTTCACCAAATGTAGCCACTGCTATTTCAAAGGCCAATTCTTATGCCAGCAGTGGATTAATTGATAGTCTTTCAAATTTAAGAGATCAACGCGTTTACATATTTAGCGGATCCTCGGATTATGTTGTCCGAAGCAGTAATTTAAAGTTAGACTTTTTTTTATAGTTTTAAATAAATTTTTTTTTTCAAGATGTTGTAAGAAAAAATGAAGACTTTTTCAAAAATTACATGAATAGTAATAATATAAAGGGAAATTATGGCCTAGCTGCTGGACACGCCATGGTACAGATTATAAAATTTTAAATAAGCTTTTGGCAAATTTTTTTTTAATCTATAGATTACTGATTTTTTTGGCAATTCTTGCAGTGCTTCAAGTGGAAATTATATCAATAATTGTAACTACAATCAAGCTTATGACCTATTGCAACACTTGCATCCAGAACGAACACTCCAAAAACCTCAACCAGGAGCTTCAACAACTGGAACTGTATATTCTTATGAATAATTTTAATTTCCAAGACTTAGTTTTTTCTTTAAGCTGGTCGAATTTGACCAGTCAGAATTTGCTTTATCACCAAGCACTGTATCTTTAGATTCAGCTGGATACGTCTACATACCAAAGCAATGCGACACTGAAGGTAAAAACATTTTTTACTGACTTAGTTTGAGATTTGTTTTTTAAGAATGTGACTTGCATATTTCCCTTCACGGTTGCTTGCAAGGAAAATACAAACTTGGAAACGTTTATGCTGCCAATACTGGCTATAACCAAGTTGCTGATTTGAACAACTTCATTATTTTGTATCCACAAGCAGTGAATAATTTTTATTCAAATCCAAATGGCTGCTTCGATTGGTGGGGTTACACTGATGCCAATTATAGTAAATTAAAAATCTTAATCATCCAACTTTTCATTATTTTTTCAATAGGTAATAAAGAAGGCAAACAAATCAAAGCTATTAAAGCTATGATAGATAGACTAAAAGGTTTATAAATAATTGTTGACCAAAATTTATGCTTTTTTTAAAACTATTTATTTATTTTTAATTTAAAAATTAAAGATTAACTTTTAAATGATTTTTTTCTTTTCAAAATTTATTCCAAAAAAAAAAATTGTATATGTGATTCTAAGTTTATTCCTCAACGATTATTGAAAACTTCATTTTAGTCTATCAAATACTTCTTTTCACAGGTGACAGGTCAAAGTATTCATAGAAATTCTTCAAGTATCCGCAATCCTCTTGATAGTTAACATTTTTAACTTGTGGTGATTTAAAATTAATGAATTATAATACGAATGTTAATATTTGCTTGTAATGGCAAAAATAATTGGTGAATAATTTTTGCAAAACAAAAATAAACAAGTAAGATAAACTTTTAACTTAAAGTTATTCAAAAGGCTAGAACTTTGAATTAGTCTAAATAAATATTAGAAAATTATTGTACATTTTTACATTTTTGAGAGAAAAAATAAAAATCTCAAAATCAAAAAATCTAAAAAAAATTTCATTCAAGAAAAGTAATAATAAATTCGCAATTACTTAAAAAGGAGTATTGATAATACTTTTAGTCAATTTAATCTTTAAATAAAATTTTAATCCTTTTTGGTAAAAAAACTTGAGATTTTTGTCTGAGTTAAATTATTGATTCGTTCACACTCTATCTTACTATTTAAAACCCAAATGTGTGAAAAAAGTAAAATGTTCATACATATACTTACGATAACTAACTTTGAAATAAAGTAAAATGTTCATACATATACTAACGATAACTAACTTTAATATTTAAATACAGTGTTCTTAGAATTGTCTTAACTTTTTTTCATAGAATAAAATTAATATAAAAAACTTCATAAAAAGATATTAAGAAAACATTTAAAAGAAAAAAATATTCAAACTCAATAAATCTTAATATTTAAAATTTAAACAATCAAATATTTAAAATGAATATGATTATTTAATAAATATTCTGATTATCAGGAAAGCAAAAATTGGATTGTTGTAAATTCTATTAACAAAAGAATAATTTTTCAAATTGAATAATCTACAATAATAAAAAGAAACGGAGTTTGAAAAGGAGAAACAACAAAATTTAATTTTAGAGTTACTTTTTTAATTATATATATTTTGAAAGAAACTTTTTCATTTTCATTTTTGTGTCTATCTTCACAAAAAATTAATATCCTTCAGCCAAAAAGACTCCAGAATTGAATTTTTTGTAACCAAATCAACTAAGAATCATATTTTTATATCCAAAAATATATTCAGACAAAAGGAAGGTTTATGCATGTATTATGTGCAAATTTTAGTTCACTTATATCACAGTTTTTCATACATTCATAATCAAAAAAAAAAACTTTCATTTTCAAAATTTGCTAATTAAAACAATTAAAAATGAACAAAGAAAATATCGAACAAAAACGAAAAAAAAGAAAGGCGTTAACAAAAGAAACAAAAGTCGACATTATTTAAAAAACAGTCAGATAATGTAACGGATGATCAATTAGCAATTATTTACGGTATTGATTGATCCACAGTATCAAAAATTTGGAAAAAAAAGAAAAAATTCTACAAGATTTAGATTATTTAAAAAATTATGTTCATCAATTTGAGAGTTGTGATGTTAGTGATGTAATTTATCTTAGACGTCTTTTTAAGAAAGTTTTAAGAAAGACGTCTTCTTAAAGTTTTTATAATGATAATTTTTCAAATAAAATAAAACTCAGTTTTTAGTTTATTAATTTTTATCAAAATAATTAAAGATTCTATGAAAAAATAGACCCTGGATATGAATTTATTAAGCCACAATTTACTAAGAAACATGCTTATGAGCCTTTTATTAAATATCATTTATTATTTTTATTTATTATTTATTTGTTAACTGTATCGAGCTTAAGCTCCTTCAGAATAAAAATAAAAATTAAGTTAAGAAAAATTAAAAAAGTTAAGTAAAATAGTTAAAGTTATAACAAAATCAAAATTAAAGAGAAAAAAATCAAGTTTAAAAAAATTAAAACCAATTGTTGATGGAACCAAAATAAAGCTTTTTTCTTAAAACTTTCTTAAAAAGACGTCTAAGATAAATTACATCACTAACATCACAACTCTCAAATTGATGAACATAATTTTTTAAATAATCTAAATCTTGTAGAATTTTTTCTTTTTTTTCCAAATTTTTGATACTGTGGATCAATCAATACCGTAAATAATTGCTAATTGATCATCCGTTACATTATCTGACTGTTTTTTTAATAATGTCGACTTTTGTTTCTTTTGTTAACGCCTTTCTTTTTTTCGTTTTTGTTCGATATTTTCTTTGTTCATTTTTAATTGTTTTAATTAGCAAATTTTGAAAATGAAAGTTTTTTTTTTTGATTATGAATGTATGAAAAACTGTGATATAAGTGAACTAAAATTTGCACATAATACATGCATAAACCTTCCTTTTGTCTGAATATATTTTTGGATATAAAAATATGATTCTTAGTTGATTTGGTTACAAAAAATTCAATTCTGGAGTCTTTTTGGCTGAAGGATATTAATTTTTTGTGAAGATAGACACAAAAATGAAAATGAAAAAGTTTCTTTCAAAATATATATAATTAAAAAAGTAACTCTAAAATTAAATTTTGTTGTTTCTCCTTTTCAAACTCCGTTTCTTTTTATTATTGTAGATTATTCAATTTGAAAAATTATTCTTTTGTTAATAGAATTTACAACAATCCAATTTTTGCTTTCCTGATAATCAGAATATTTATTAAATAATCATATTCATTTTAAATATTTGATTGTTTAAATTTTAAATATTAAGATTTATTGAGTTTGAATATTTTTTTCTTTTAAATGTTTTCTTAATATCTTTTTATGAAGTTTTTTATATTAATTTTATTCTATGAAAAAAAGTTAAGACAATTCTAAGAACACTGTATTTAAATATTAAAGTTAGTTATCGTTAGTATATGTATGAACATTTTACTTTATTTCAAAGTTAGTTATCGTAAGTATATGTATGAACATTTTACTTTTTTCACACATTTGGGTTTAAAATAGTAAGATAGAGTGTGAACGAATCAATAATTTAACTCAGACAAAAATCTCAAGTTTTTTTACCAAAAAGGATTAAAATTTTATTTAAAGATTAAATTGACTAAAAGTATTATCAATACTCCTTTTATTTTATTTATTTGTTTTCTGTACCGAGCTAGAGCTCCTTCAGAATAAGTTAAAAATTAAAAAAATAAAATAAAAATAAAATCAAAGTTAATAAAATGAGATAAAAAAAAAAAAAAAAAAAAAAAAAAAGTAAATAAGCTAAATAAATGAAAGTTAAGAATATATAAAATTGAAAAAGATTGTTAAATGTGGCTCATGTTTAGTTCAAGTAGTTTGTTAAATAGTTCAAGTTTCAGGAAAAAAAGAAGAAATAGTAAGGTAGCAATTACACAATGGAGTCGGGTATTCGATGAATCTTGATTCGAAACCCTTCGTGTACTCCTCGACCAGTCTGGTTACTAATGGAACAGAATGGCTCAGTCCTACTCCAACATATCTCTCAGCCAACTCAAAAAGTCGATTAGAGACTTTTAACAGTTTTAGTTTATCAAAGGCCTCATTATGTAATATGTCGGAGGGTGTATCATATTTTAGTTTAAGAATGAATCGAACTGCTGAGTTTTGAATAGCCTGAATTCTTTTTATGTTTGATTCTGAAAATAAGTTTAGACAGGGAAATGAATAGTCTAATATCGAGCCTATTAATGATTTGTAGAGATTACTTAATGTATAAGTTTTTAAGCCCCATTTTTTGTTTGATAATATTTTAATTAAATTTAATCTTGAGTTGCAGCGTTTTTTTATATCTTCAACCATAGTGTTAAAGGTTAATTTTGGGTCAAACTTAATGCCAAGAAATTTTACATTTTTTTGACTTTCCAGTTTATTCCCATATATCTCTAAGTTAAGATTTGAATTTTCCTTACTATACTTGGAAAATACCATATAGCAAGACTTCTCTAATGATAATTTCATTTTCCACTTGCAGAGCCATTTTTCTAGTTCTTTTAGATATTTGTTTATCTTATTTTCTAGATTACCCTTTTTTTTATAAATAAAAAAAGTCACTAGATCATCTGCAAATAAGAGAGAGTATTCACTATTAGTTTTATTTCTCTTTGGAATATCATTAATGAATATACTGAACAGAAGAGGACTAATTACTGAACCTTGGGGGACACCTGCAGTTATTAAATATTCATCACTTATATGACCATTTACATTTACTTTGAATGATCTGGAATCAAGAAATGATTTTATCCAGTGGATAAGATAGTCAGGCAAGTTCATTTTAATTAGTTTATAAATTAATCCGTCATGCCACACCCTATCAAAAGCTTTTGAGATATCAAAAAATAAGGCATTGACTTTTTTCTTTCTATTGAATGATTCAGAAATTTTTTGAATCAAGAAAATAAGATTGTCGGCGGTTCGTCTATATTTTCTGAAGCCTGATTGCTCTTGAATTAACAATGAATTCTTTTCTAGGTGATTATATATTCTAATGTAGATAATCCGCTCTAGGAGCTTACCAAGACAGCTTGTCATGCTTATTGGTCTATAGTTAGTTGGGTCATTTAATGGTGAAGATTTTTTAGGAATCATGGTTATGAAAGCTGTTTTCCATTCTTTGGGAATTCTAGCCTGAAGAATACTTCGGTTAAAGAGTTCCTTAATATCAAGAAGACAAGTTCGTGGTAAATTTTTTAACATGATATTTTGAATTTTGTCAGGTCCTGGTGCCCCTTCTCCTTTTAATTTCCTGATAGCTACATTGATCTCTTTTAGACTTATAAGTTCATTAATTATGAATGATTTGTGGCTTTTAAAGAAATTCGAGTTAAAATCAGTTATCTCGCTGTCTGTTTTATTATTAATTAAATCAGAATTGGGACTAAAAGTTAAGGACAAGAGTTCTCCAAAGAATTTTCCTTTTTCACTATCAGTGCTTAGTTCCTGATTATTTGCCAGTAAGGTTGGGATTAGTTTTGAACTTTTTTTTGATCTGAATTTATTTATTTTTTTCCAGAAAGGCCTGCTGGATAAGGGATTCTTGCCCATTTTATCGATAAAGTCAGACCAATTTTTGTCCCAAAATTTTTTTAAAGAGATTTTTAACTGAGAGGTTAGAAAGTTGAATTTTTGCTTTGCTAATTGGGAACGAGTTCTTTGAAAATACCTCCTGGTTTTCCTGCGTTCTTTTATTAAGTTTACAATTTCATGCGGTAGGGTAGTTTTATATATTTTCCCTGACTGTAATGGGATGCTTTTATGGGCAGCACTTATTATTTTTTTTGAGATTATATTATTATAGTCGTCAACACTATCTGGATTTAAAATCGGAACACTAAGAATTTCTTGAAAATATGACCAATTTGCTTTTTTGAAATTTAACCTTCTTGAAATCAATTCTGAAGTCATAATATGCTCAATTGATATGCAAGCTTCAATAGGGAAATGATCACTTGTCATATCATGTTTTGACAGAACCCTAAAATCACTGATTTTGTCTAAGAGATCGGATGAGACTAAAAATATATCAAGTAATTCATAGTATTCTCTATTAAATATGCTAAAAGTGGGTGACTTGTCATTTATAGTTGACATATTTAACTTATTTATTATATTTTCTAAAATATTTCCATTTTCGTTTTGACCAAAACATCCTATTTGCTTGGACTTAGCGTTTAAATCACCGCCAAGAATAAAGTTTTTACAGTTTTTACTGATTTTTTCAAAAAGCTCAAAATTTAGAATCTTATTAGGTGGGTTGTATAGGCTAAAGATAAACAAGTAGTCATTTTTTATTTTTATTTTGATGCAAAGTAGCTCTGCTGAGAAGTTTTCAAATGATAAGTCTTGAGCAAAATCGAGTCCCTCCTTAACTAAAATTGCTACACCGCCTCCATATTTATTTCTAGGTTTGATTATTGTTAGGTAATTTTTGTAGTTCAAAAAAATATTTTCTTCATTTGCATCTATTTTTATTTCATTTAGCAACATAATATCTGGGGAATTCTGAGACAAAAAATTTTGCAATAGTAACACTCTACTGGGAAGATGAGAACAGTTCCAATGTGTAATTACTAACCTTTTTTTTGATAAAGTTGTCGATTTTTTTTTGTTCATTTTATTTTGTGATGCTGATTGAGCCGTAGATCTATGGATTGAATGAGTGACTTTCTACGTAGGTTTGACTGCGAAAGAAAATCTCCTGCTTTTGCTTTTTTCATCTATTTTTGACTGCTGTATTTGAGTTTTTGTCGGGTTTTGTTTAGGATGTTCGTTTTGTAGTGAGAGTTGTGTATTGACTTGTTTTTGATCAGTTTTTGTCTTTGAAATTGGAATTTTTGTGATTTCATTTTTATGTTCTGTTTGCTTAGTTGTATTTGGAATACCTGAGTTACCATTGTTTTGGATATTAACATTATATTGCAAATTCTCAAAACCATGTCCGATACTCAGGCGGCCATTTTTCGAGTTGGTATCGTCAGTTACCGATTTATCAAGTGCATCAATGTTACGCTTGTAACTTGTATTATCACAAGTTATCATTTTGTTCACTTCAGCAAACGACTTCTCGATTTCCTCGTTAGAGAAGAAACCAGATTGAGGATTTTCGTTTGTTTTTTGGAAGATTACTTCAGCTCCTTCACGATCAAGGTCATCTTCTGTGTTCATTTTGTCAAAATCACCGTCACGGATCATGTTTGCTGTAGTGTGTTCTTCGGTTGAGTGTCCTTTTTTTTGACAAATTCGGCAAACCAGTGAAGAGCGTTCTCTATAAGTAGGACAATCAGCCTTAACATGGCCAAACTGATTGCAGCATTTGCATAAAATTGGATCACCGACTTTAAAGACAAATGCCTCTTCCCCATCGATTGTTTTGATACCAATTATTTTTTGCTTTGTTTCATTTGAAATGGCAGTCTCTTTGACAATGACATGGACAATTCCAGAATCGATATGACTCATTTCAGGTTCTTTGCATTTAACACGAGTTATACGAATAATATCGTCTAATTTTAGACCAGATTTTAGGAAGTGTGATTCGATACATTTGTCTTCTACATTTGGTGGAAGATGAAGAACTTTAAAAAGACAAGTGTCAGTTAAAACATTAGGGTCTAAAATTCTGACTGAAACTGATTTGATGTCGATTTCTTGGTTGAAAAGTTTTTTGGCGTCAAATTCTCCGCTAAAAGTAACTAGCCAAGTTGAATTTGAGCGGTAGGGGCTAATTGAATTGATTGAGTCAAGATCTGAAGCGTTCAAAGGTTTTTTAAGACCATTGAAAATGTCGAGACGAGTTGGTACGACATTATTCTTTTGTTAATAGAATTTACAACAATCCAATTTTTGCTTTCCTGATAATCAGAATATTTATTAAATAATCATATTCATTTTAAATATTTGATTGTTTAAATTTTAAATATTAAGATTTATTGAGTTTGAATATTTTTTTCTTTTAAATGTTTTCTTAATATCTTTTTATGAAGTTTTTTATATTAATTTTATTCTATGAAAAAAAGTTAAGACAATTCTAAGAACACTGTATTTAAATATTAAAGTTAGTTATCGTTAGTATATGTATGAACATTTTACTTTATTTCAAAGTTAGTTATCGTAAGTATATGTATGAACATTTTACTTTTTTCACACATTTGGGTTTTAAATAGTAAGATAGAGTGTGAACGAATCAATAATTTAACTCAGACAAAAATCTCAAGTTTTTTTACCAAAAAGGATTAAAATTTTATTTAAAGATTAAATTGACTAAAAGTATTATCAATACTCCTTTTTAAGTAATTGCGAATTTATTATTACTTTTCTTGAATGAAATTTTTTTTAGATTTTTTGATTTTGAGATTTTTATTTTTTCTCTCAAAAATGTAAAAATGTACAATAATTTTCTAATATTTATTTAGACTAATTCAAAGTTCTAGCCTTTTGAATAACTTTAAGCTAAAAGTTTATCTTACTTGTTTATTTTTGTTTTGCAAAAATTATTCACCAATTATTTTTGCCATTACAAGCAAATATTAACATTCGTATTATAATTCATTAATTTTAAATCACCACAAGTTAAAAATGTTAACTATCAAGAGGATTGCGGATACTTGAAGAATTTCTATGAATACTTTGACCTGTCACCTGTGAAAAGAAGTATTTGATAGACTAAAATGAAGTTTTCAATAATCGTTGAGGAATAAACTTAGAATCACATATACAATTTTTTTTTTTGGAATAAATTTTGAAAAGAAAAAAATCATTTAAAAGTTAATCTTTAATTTTTAAATTAAAAATAAATAAATAGTTTTAAAAAAAGCATAAATTTTGGTCAACAATTATTTATAAACCTTTTAGTCTATCTATCATAGCTTTAATAGCTTTGATTTGTTTGCCTTCTTTATTACCTATTGAAAAAATAATGAAAAGTTGGATGATTAAGATTTTTAATTTACTATAATTGGCATCAGTGTAACCCCACCAATCGAAGCAGCCATTTGGATTTGAATAAAAATTATTCACTGCTTGTGGATACAAAATAATGAAGTTGTTCAAATCAGCAACTTGGTTATAGCCAGTATTGGCAGCATAAACGTTTCCAAGTTTGTTTTTTCCTTGCAAGCAACCGTGAAGGGAAATATGCAAGTCACATTCTTAAAAAACAAATCTCAAACTAAGTCAGTAAAAAATGTTTTTACCTTCAGTGTCGCATTGCTTTGGTATGTAGACGTATCCAGCTGAATCTAAAGATACAGTGCTTGGTGATAAAGCAAATTCTGACTGGTCAAATTCGACCAGCTTAAAGAAAAAACTAAGTCTTGGAAATTAAAATTATTCATAAGAATAAACGTTCCAGTTGTTGAAGCTCCTGGTTGAGGTTTTTGGAGTGTTCGTTCTGGATGCAACTCTCAAATTGATGAACATAATTTTTTAAATAATCTAAATCTTGTAGAATTTTTTCTTTTTTTTCCAAATTTTTGATACTGTGGATCAATCAATACCGTAAATAATTGCTAATTGATCATCCGTTACATTATCTGACTGTTTTTTTAATAATGTCGACTTTTGTTTCTTTTGTTAACGCCTTTCTTTTTTTCGTTTTTGTTCGATATTTTCTTTGTTCATTTTTAATTGTTTTAATTAGCAAATTTTGAAAATGAAAGTTTTTTTTTTTGATTATGAATGTATGAAAAAACTGTGATATAAGTGAACTAAAATTTGCACATAATACATGCATAAACCTTCCTTTTGTCTGAATATATTTTTGGATATAACCGGAATGGGATATAGAAAATTGCGATTTTTGGTGATATAACTGGGTTAAAAATACATTGATTGATTCAAGAAATCCGTTCCAGTCATTTTTTGTGAAATAACTGAATTGGGATATAACTGCATAGTGATATAACCGGTGTATGACTGTAACTTAAATACACTCTAACTCCTAATGTTTTAACTTTGTTTAAATTTCATTTAAGCTTAGCTTAACTTATTTTGATTTTTTATTTCTATTTGATTTTTTTTAATTACTTTAAAGGAGCTCTATCTCGGTACAGAAAACAAATAAATAAAATAGATAAATAAATATCCTTTCAAATAGCATTTCCAAAAAATCTTTTTTTTTGCCAAAAAATTGGTAAAAAAATGCCTCTAGCCCACTAAAAATGCAGATAGTGGGTCTGCTAAAAAGTGCTGATAAAAAGCAAAATGTTATAGCCAAGCTGTTAGGTGCATCTCCAAAATGTGTCTCTTCAACTAAAAAACGAAATTCAGAGACTGGTATTGTGTCTGATCGAAGTCGTCCTGGTAGACCTCGGAAGTTAACTTTTTGTTATGAAAGTTACATTTTTAGAGAGATTAGAAACAACTCTACATCTAGCTATCAAGAACTCGCCACTGATTTAATTCTGAGACTCAAGCGGTTAAGGATAAGTAAGTATACTGTAATGAGATTTCTCCAAAAAAAGGTTTAGAGTCTCATACAGCGGTCAGAAAACAGCTTCTTAACACAAAAGATATAAATGGTGTAAATAGAGACTTAATTGTACAGTTAATGATTGGTCCAGAGTTATCTTTAGTTACGAGTCCAATTTTAAGGTCTTTAATCGTAAATCAAGTGTAATAGTAAAAAGGTTTAAAAATGAGAAGTTTTATCCGAAGTTCTGTATACCAAGGTTGCAAAATGGTGGAGGTTCAGTCTGTATCTGGAGATGCATTTCTTACAAAGGCACTGGTATATGCAACATTTATACAGGATGAATTAATCAATTTGTCTACATCAACACCTTGGAAAACAATCTGTTACCATCTGTTGAACTTCTTTTTGAGCCAAATGACTCTAGGATTTTTCATCAATGGCGCTTTGGCCTCTCACTCAGTAACACACACATCTAATACCGCTCACTCAGTAAGAGACTGGTTCAAAGAACAGAACATTTCGGTTATGTCATGGTGTGCCCGTTCACCAGATCTCAATCCAATTTAGAACTTATGGTCATACATGGATGCCAAATTGGTAGACACCAAAGTAACTTCTATTGAGCATTTAAAAGAGGTTTTACACAAAGAGTGGTTAAAGATTCCGACTGAGTACGTAAAAAATTTGATTGAATCTTGGCTTGTTATAACGCCAAAGTCAGTCATTTCAAATATTAAATTGTAAAAATTTCTAAACTTTTGAACCATTTTTTTCTTAAATTAATTTAATTCATTTTTTCTTTTTGTATTTTTTTATGATTTTTTTTCACATAATTTTTTATTTTGGGTTTTTTGTATTGGATGCCTGTAAAAACAGCACCCATCAAAAAAGCGAAAAAAAAGCACCCTGTGTAAATCGCATTAAATATTATAAAATACCTTTTTTTTTTTGATATATTTATTTCTAACAACCTCAATTTTAATAAACATCAATTTTTATATTAAAAAAATATTGTTATTATATAAAATTTTCAAGTTTTAAAATAATTTGTACATAACACTTTAAAACACCCTGAAACACCCTATTAAGTTTATAAAACACCCTGCAACACCCTTTTGATTCTGATAGAGGAGAAAAAGTTCTGCTTGGGAAATTATTTTTCAAAAGGTTTGGACATGTGAAAACCCTATAAAAACCGCTAAAACTGGTTTAGACCGGATTTTTCGAAACACCATGAATCTTTTTTTTTAAAAAGGTTTTTCAGTGAAAGAAACAACTTTTGTAGGGTTTCTGGGGTCAAGGAATACGATTTCGATTTCTAGAAAATTTTTAAATTTAATATTTAAATTTTTTTAGAATTTATGTTTCATGCATTTTTAACAATAATTCTGAAATTAATTGAAAAATTTCATTTATTTCAATTTGAATTATTATAATTAAAATAAAATTTTGACTGTAAAAAAATATCAAAATTTCTAGAAAATTTTTAAATTTAATTATGATTTTGATTTTTCTAACTTTATTTATGTAAATAATTTCCTTTTTTGAATCTTGATTGTCATATTAAATTTGTATCATAGCAAATCATTCAATGAAAATGCATTTTATAAAAATGCATGAAATATAAATTCTAAAAAAATTTAAATATTAAATTTAAAAATTATGATACAAATTTAATATGACAATCAAGATTCAAAAAAGGAAATTATTTACATAAATAAAGTTAGAAAAATCAAAATCATAATTAAATTTAAAAATTTTCTAGAAATTTTGATATTTTTTTACAGTCAAAATTTTATTTTAATTATAATAATTCAAATTGAAATAAATTAAATTTTTCAATTAATTTCAGAATTATTGTTAAAAATGCATGAAACATAAATTCTAAAAAAATTTAAATATAGGAAATTTAGTCTTATATACAAATTTCTCAGAGTCGAAAACCTTAAATAGTAGTTTTTTTTCCAAAAAAATAGAAAAAAATCCCAAGAAAATTAGGATGTATTGCTAAAGAGCCAAAATGCCAAAATGTTTTTTATTATGAAGTCTTGAAGTCTGAAAAGAGACCAAAAAAATAGTCTTTATTTTTATTAAATTTCTCTTTTTTAATAATTTAAAAAATAAATGTTGAAAAATGCTTTTTATTTAAAAATTTAATTTCATATTATATTACAAAAAGTTACCCTAGAATCAACATTAAAATTTCCAAGTCAAAATTCAATAATCTTATAGTGGGCTCTTGAGTGCCTGGATTGACTAAATCATGATTAATAGTTTATTTTGTTAAACCGACCTCAAAATCGTATTCCTTGACCCCAGAAACCCTACAAAAGTTGTTTCTTTCACTGAAAAACCTTTTTAAAAAAAAAGATTCAGGGTGTTTTGAAAAATCCGGTCTAAACCAGTTTTAGCGGTTTTTATAGGGTTTTCACATGTCCAAACCTTTTGAAAAATAATTTCCCAAGCAGAACTTTTTCTCCTCTATCAGAATCAAAAGGGTGTTGCAGGGTGTTTTATAAACTTAATAGGGTGTTTCAGGGTGTTTTAAAGTGTTATGTACAAATTATTTTAAAACTTGAAAATTTTATATAATAACAATATTTTTTTAATATAAAAATTGATGTTTATTAAAATTGAGGTTGTTAGAAATAAATATATCAAAAAAAAAAAGGTATTTTATAATATTTAATGCGATTTACACAGGGTGCTTTTTTTTCGCTTTTTTGATGGGTGCTGTTTTTACAGGCATCCTTTTGTATTTGGATTGATGACAAAAAAAGATAAAAAAATAAGCCGCTTTTTTTATATTACCACCTTTTGAATATGTGTCAAAATAATTATTCTGTTAACAAAAAAAAATTTCTAAACTTTTTCCAAATACTGTATAAACAAATAAACAAAATGAGAGTAAATAGATAAATTAAAAAAAAATAGATTGAAGATCACTTTCATCACAAATCATTTACTTTTATTTATAATTTTTGCTTAATTTTATTTAAAAAAAAATATCGCAATTGATAAAATAAATTTGTAAAAAAATATATAAAAAATTTAAAAATCCCTCATTTTTCTAATCGCAGACGCAATTCTTACTGGCTTACTTCCAGTCATCTCATCAAATTCTTCCTCATTAACTTTCAACAATTCAATTATACTCGTTAAATTACTATAGTCCTTGAGTCCAACATCATCAAATACACTGTTTATATATTCTAAATTAAAAAAAAAAAAAAAATTTAATAAAAACAAAATAAAAGCTTCCATTCTTACCTATATCAATAATCAATTGTCTTTGTGCATTAACACTTACTTTTCCTATCTTCAATATTTCATCACTCAAATTAGCGTAAGTAGCATTAGCTATCGAGTCTAGCCAACAAGCCGTGATGTCATCACTCAAATCTTTTTCGTCCAAATAGGGCAATTTTCCTTTCCTAAGTGCAATTAGCAGGTTAGTGTTGTCATGCATTGTGAATGGCTCAAAGTCTTGCGGCAATGTTAGCAAATACTGGCCTATTTTGGTGATGTAATCTTGCGGTGCCATGGCAAATAATGGTATTGTCTCTTTGTTTAAACTGCCACTCTCGTTTGCTTGCCAAATAGAGGACTTGGATAATTTTTTGAGAATTAGCTTAATCGGTGCATAGACTATTTCAAAAGAAAATTTGTGCACAATTTCGCTCAGAGAAAAAAGTGGCCTAAGCAAATCTTTCATCATTGAGTAATCATCGCCCGATTCAACAGCTGAAATCAAACCATTAAGCTTTAGTCTGTCGTTCTCATCCAAAATGTACTCTTTAAAATTTGCCATTGATTGTAAATTTTGATTCAACAAAATAGCCTGCTGGTCAAAGTGGAACTGCTGTGGTGTAGTGGGCGTAGTTACTGAGCCATGGCGAGTTTTGTGGACAAAATTATTGAGCAAATTTCTATCTAGACTTTCTTCCAGATCTTCATAGCGAAGAATCAATTCGCCAATTATTTGAATTATTTTAACAAAGTGGCGAAAAGAGTCCCAGTCCTCATCATCTGTTTTGGTCACTTCTGTCCTACGTTCTTTCAAGTTGGTTACAACTCGTTTGAACTCGTCCAAGTAGTTTTTTAGAAATACTTTGAACGCATCGATCATCATGTAAAAACAGCAGCCATTTGTAAGCTTCAAGCACCGCTCAATTTCCTTTTCGACTAAGTTGAAAATTTTGTTCACTGAGCCATTTAAAAGCTGAACACATTCGATCACATCATAGCTATTTAGCTTTATGTTGGTTTCAAGCTCTTTTTGAAGATTTTTGGTGACAATGCTGGAATATTGTTTGAACAGTTTCTTATATGGTGAATAGGTTTGCTTGAAAAATTTGAATAGAAGGTCATTTAAAAGAGATTCTTGGAGAAAAAGTAAATTTTTTTATTGTTTAAAGTGAAAAAAGTTTAATTACGAGACAATAGGGCCATGTTTTCAGCACTTGAGTAAAGTGTTTGCACAAAACGATCGGTTTCTTGTTTGTACTTTTCTAAGTACTCAAGCAAAATGCCATAATCTTTAGATGAATTCAGCATGTTTTCTAGATATGTTAGGTAAATTTTGTTAAAGTCTTCAATGGATCTATTTAATGTATTTATAACAATGGAATGGGAATCATTGAAAATTTGTTTGCACCATTGAATCTTTTTTGAAAATAAATGAATAAATTTTTCTGAAATTGGACATTTTTTTTAAAATTTGGATAGAAATTATTTTACTTAAAAATTTAAAGACAAAAAAATTATTTTAATTATAAGTTTTAAAAGATTATCTGATTTCTCACTTGAATTGATCAAGTGAGTGATTTTCAAATTTTAAACTGAAAATTGGATTCATTAGAAATTTTAATTTAGATATTAAAAAAAAAGAAGTAGAGAGAAAAAAACTGTAGGAAAAGTAATTGACGGCTCCTAATCGAATTAAATTGAAAAAGCGTGTCATAACCTTAACATATTGGAAAAAGAAATTCAAATAAATAAAATATTAACAAAATCTGCTTGATTTTTAGAAGGCAAACAAAGAAAACTATTCAAAATTAATTTCGATATAAAATTTTAAATAAGCTTAATAATCAATTTTCGATCATTTTTTTTTATTCTAATTAAATTGATATTTCGTTTTTTTTTTGTTTTATTTATAAATTAGTATAATTATTTGTTTAAATTAAAGTTAGAATTTTTTTCATTAAAATTTGTATTCAATTATCTTAAAACTTTGCATTTTATTTACAAATATTAAATAATTTAAATCAAAAAATATTTAAATACTGTAACACCCCCTCCGGCAGACCCCGGTCTTCTGGGGCCTTGCTGGATATTTTGTTTTTTGTTTAGTTTTAAAATTAATAAAGAAGTTAGAGAAGAATCAATCTTTTTTATTTTTCTCTCCCTCTCTCTCAATTTTATTTAATAGCGCACGCTATTAAAATACTAAACAGTACTAAATTTTTCTTAAGGTTAAATAATGCGACTTAACAATAGTAGTAATTAGAGAGTATAACTGTATCACATAATTTCATACTATTAAGTAAATTTTTGCTAAAATAATAATTAAAATATAACTTAAGAACCTCAAATCAGTCAGAATGAAACTTTGTCCTTCTTTTCAACCAAACGAGGAATAAAAAAAAGAGATAAATTTAAAATTATTAGGTTAAAAACATCAATGAATTAAAATTAAATATTTTTCTTTAAAACCTACCGTAAAAATTTTGCAAGGTACTATTATGGATAATGGATTGAAACTTGACTTGAAGAATCTTAAATGGAGATCATTTAAACTGTTTTAATGGTTTTCTTTTTAGAATTCGGGTTTTGTTTTTCTGATTTTTTTTTCTATCCGCTGAATTTTGCATAAAGTTCAAAAAGTAAAAATGTACAGAAAATAGAACTATATGTAAATTTAAAAGTAAAAAAGGTACAGAAAGTATTGAAAACACTTAAACTCAAGCAATCCAAAAACTAAAAAGAACAAAAAATATTTTTATTAATATGTCTTTAATTCAATTATTTAATTAAAAGATGAATTCTTAAAAATTAATTGCTGAAACATATATAACTACTTTCTTTACTTTCTTTCCTATTTGAAAGCCTAAGAGAAAATTTGGAGAAAAAATAGAAAATTTTTCTTTAATTAAATTTAATTTATTAGAAATTAATTAATCTATCTTGATTTTCTTGTTCCATATCATTATTATTAATTTTCGTTTTGGCCTTGGAGGAGATGTAAAATTAGAAAAAAATCAAAATAAATAATGCAATGATAAGAAAAGTTTTCTAATTGTAACAAAAATTTAATTTTTTAAAAATTTCTTTTTATTTAATACCAAAAAAAAAAAATTTTTTTTATACTATTAAGAAAAAGTTGAAATCATTTAGACTAATGATTTAACAAAGGAAAATAGACTAAAGCTAATAATTCTTTATTTTTTATTTTTTACTTGATCTCTTTTTTTTCGCTATTATTATTTTAAATAAAACTTAAAAATACTTTTTTAATTAAAAGATGAAAATAAAGCGTAAACCCTTCAATAATAAACAATAGTAAAATTTTTTTCTAAATTTTTAAGAGAATTCTCGCAATATTTTCTGATAAAATCTAAACAAGTTCTACTTACTTCATTGTGCCACGTAGTGACCAAATAATCAAGCCAACTTGACAAAAAATGTTTTAAATTATCACTTTTTTCGTTGAAATCATTTGAATCAAATTCTCCAACATCAAACACAACTTTTGATTCTTTGAACGAATTTCCAATATTTGCTTCCAATTCGGCTATTTTTGCTGAATTTCGAGCTACTTCGCATTGATAGTAGTATTTTTTTAAATTGTCTAATCGATTTATCTGACTAAATATCTGGACATAATTTTTACTTAGGGTGATAGACTTGGAATTAAAACAAGAAACTAAATCAGTGCTAATCATAGTCTCGAATCTATTTTTAAAGTCTTCGAGCAAAGTGCATCTATTTGTAAAGTCCATGCTGTCGTCCTGTAACAACTCCAAACTGTTCTGCATTGATTCTATATGATTTGCTATTTTCTTAAAATCTTTAGATGCCAATATAGAATCCAAATCAGAAGTTAAATTTGACCAATTGTCTGCCTCTTGTAAAGCAATTTGAACATTCAGCAAATTTGTTCGAACAATGTCCAATTCAAGCAAAAGCTTCATCGAATCACTCACAGTATTTTTTTCCACTTTTAGCAAGTCATCACGGACACTTTTCATCTGTTCCTTTAGCATAAAAGCTTCCTGTTTCAACACATCTATCTCACGAAGAACACGCGGAAAATTCTGAATAGTCTGATGGCTAGTTTCATCAATGGAATTGTTTATTTCCTTTTAGAATAATTTTTTATTTTACTTGTCACCAGATCAAATATTCATACCTGGATTAGGACTTGAAGTTTAGTGACCAAGGTGCCCACGAATTGCTGAGGAAAATAAATTTTAATTTAGCCATATTGAGACTTGGCAAAATAGAAAGTACCTCTTTACTTTGGTTAGTGTCAACTTGAGATCTCAGGGCATTGTTGATCCAATCTTTTAGATCGAAGTCGTCATCGGAAAATTTTGTAAAATCCATTGTATCCAAATGGAATGTAAAAATTTAAAATGCAAAAGTATTTTTTTAAATTTTTTTTGATACGTTTTTGATTTTCTAAAAACAAATTTAACTCAACATTTGCATAGGCAGGTTTTTTAGCAGCAACAATCTGTGTTGGGAGACCGGAATTTATTATTAAAATTCGAATTGATTTGCAATTGGAATCAATATCAGGTCAGAAAAGATAATTAAATAAAATGAGCCTCTAAATTCTAGTATAAAAACCAAGTTATCTTGGTATTTTTTTTATCATAAGTTTCGTTCGAAAAATGAGTCTTTTAGAAGATATAAATTTTTATATAAACATATGCAGTGTTCTTGGTCTAGTTATAGCCTTTTATTCATACTATGTAAAAATTAAGTTTTTGAGAGACCCGGGTCAATTCAGGGCTCTATGTGATATCAATGATAAAATAAGCTGTTCTAAAGTAATAACCAGCAGGTAAAATTTCAGCTTTGTTTATTATATAAAATAATATTATTATAATTTTATTATAGATATGGTTCTGGCTTTGGTATTGTTGGAAAGCTTTTTGGTGAAAATAGTTCTTTGAACGTCTCAAATAGTCTTCTTGGCGGAGTTTTTTACGCTTTGCAAATAATTTTCAGTAATTTTAATGCTTAAAATTGGCTCTTAACATTATTTAACAAAATAAGAATAAGAAAGCTTAAAATGATTTTTACCAAAAATAAATTTTGAGATTGAATAGTTAAGTATTTTAAAAGAATTTTTTTATCTAAAGAAATTATGTAAAAAAAAATATGCTAAAGCTGCCAATTCATAAGTTTAATTAAAATAAAAAAATTATTATTTTGCGCCAAAAATTAGATTGCGGCATATAGATATAATAGTATTTGTTTTCCTTCAAAAATACTGGAAATACTTGAAAAAATATAAGTCATTTATATTTTTGAAGTATTTGAATTATCATATATTTGAAAAAAAAGCGTTAAAGTCATATTATTTTTTTTCTAATTAAAAATTAAACTCTTTCCTATTTGAAATAAATCTTATAAAATAATAAAAATTCAGTTTAAAATTAATCAACGCTTAATTACATGTTTTCCAATCTTTTTTGCATCTGTAAATTGTGATTTTAACCTTTTTGATTAATCCAATCTTGTATTTAATTTTTTTCTTAATGAATACATCTTTTAATTCTATCAGTAAATTATTTAATCTAGTTATTAATTATTTTTTTTAAAAGGTCTTTTTGATACATCTTATCAAAAATCCTGTTAAATTTTTCTTTTTATATTTCAATATTTTCTTATTTTTTCAACTTATTATTTATGTATTATTTTCTGCTTCACTTAATTTATAATTTTTAATTGAAAATAATAAGTAGGTTTTAGTCAAAGTTATTTATTAGAACAGAATTATATATTTTATTGTGGTTAAAACAAAAAATTAAATAATCAGCTCTCATTTTCTCTCTCAGTCAAATTTAAAAAAAAAGAAAACAAATTTCGAATAAAAAAATTCATTTACATCATTATCTAAATTAAAAAATTATTAGCACTTTTTTGTTTCGAGCCTTAAAAAATTAATTCAAAATTTCTAAATAATTATTTTTTTAGCCTTTTACAATCAGAGTGATTTAGTGCAATTTTTAGCATTTTCTTCATCAGCTTTGTCGATTTTTGGATCGTTGTACTTGGCATTCATATTATACTTTGTACTCAAAGACTTTTGTATTGTATGCAATCTGTCATATGTAATAAATGGGTTAATATTCTATTTTAATTGGAATATTTTCATGAACAATCTAAATTGATGTGAAGTGAATTAATGCATGCTGATTATTTATTTTAGAAAAATTGAGTTTAATAAATTTATTTTGATTTTGGAATTTATATTAAAATATTTAAAAAAATTTATAATTATTTTTATTACCAAAAAACTTAACTTTAATATTTCATAAAAAAATCTGATTATATTTAATATTTAATTAAATTCAAATCCAATAAAAGGTTAATCAATCCAAAAGAGTGAAAAAAAACTTAACTCCAGAAATAATTATAATTTAATTTTATAAAAAATATTTTATTAGCCTATCATTAAATCTTAAGAAATATGTAAAAAAAAAACTTCAAATTAGCATAAAAAGTTTATTATTCAATAAAATAAAACTATACAAAAACTGACTGAACTAATGGAATACTAATTATTGACCTAAAAAAAAAACTTTAGGGAAATTGTAAATATTTTTTTTGCTTTCATATTTTTATATTTTCTTATATTTTTTGTGCTTTATTTTAGAAAATTAAAAAATAAGCTAACTCAAAAAATCCAACATAGAAATTTTCTGAAATATTGCACAATAAATTATAGAAAATATAAAAATATCAAAATTTAAAATTATTTGCATTTTGCCGAACACTTAGAATTAACTTCCATACCAAAAAAATTTTCTAATTCGATTTTTATGTTATCCTCTCATGCAACCCACACTTCCCAATTCTTTCAACTCTTAACTAAAATACGAAGAAAAAAATAATTTCTTATAATTCCTTTAGATATACTTTCTTTTTTACTAAAAATTTTTTAAATATTAATAATTAATTAAAAATCAGTAAGCACATAAATAATAATTATTTCTTTTTAAGACCGAAGATTAATTTTTGAGCTTAAAATTTTTAATTGTTTCTTGTTTCTACGAAATTAAAAAATTATTTATTACATGTGACTCATCGACATGATTTCTACCACCACTGGTTAAAAACTTTAAAATGTAAATGAAAAAGTGTCAAAAAACTGTGAGCCCATACAATTTTACTTGTATTCAAAAATTAATAAATTAATTATTTTAAAAAATTTATAGAAGTTAAACAATGATTTTTTTTTAATTCTGAATAAATTGAAATTGATATAATTTAAAATTAATCTATAAATTACGATAAAAGAATATAAATATCCCTTTATAGATAAATAACTCAAAATAGTTAAGCAATAATCAAGATTGGATTTTTTTATTTTTCAATATTTAAAAAATTTCACTCGTTTTCTTATAAAATACTGCCGTAACATAAGTCACATGGAAAATTAAATAAAATTTTGTAAAGAATGTCTCAAAAAAATTATAATTTAAAGAAAAATAAGAATTCAATTGAATCAACTAGTGTTGGATGCGGTCAGAAAAATCGGTCCATTGCACGGACGATTTTTTTCTGTCATTTAACAGGTCAACTTGGCTGTCTAACTTTTAGACCTCCAAAAAATACGGCCAACTTTTTGGCAGGCGCTCACCAAAATTAATTTTGAACTTAAAAAAAAAAATCAGAAAAACTCAGTCCAATTGTGATCAAAAGATAATAATAGAAATTTTCTACATTTAAGTCTTTATTATTCAATAATGCCTACTTTAAGATTAAAAAAAAAATTAAAAAAAAATAGTTTTAAATTTAAATTATTTAATTTTTAATTAAAAATAAACGCCAATGGATGTAAATTTTAAGCGTTAAATTAAAATAAAATTTTAAATTCAATTAATGAAAATTTCTAAAATCAAATCTTGTTTTTCTAATCAAATTGCCTTTGACAAAATAAACAATGATACAAAAAATGAAAACTGTAAATAAACTGACCAAAATGATAGCTGAACTTGTGAATATACCAGTGCTGTATAACCTTGTTTTTGATCTATCAAATTTTATTTTGCTGTAACTTTTAGTAAAATTTTTATCTTCATAGCTGGAATAAGTTGTAAAATCATCCTCAAAATCGATATTAACATCTGAATTATCATTGATATTGGCATCATGTAAAATAGTTAATGAGCTGTTATATTCTGCATTTTTGATCCTTTCCTTTGTATGTTTTGTGAGTTTAGAATTATTCAAAATACTCATAAATTTGAGAGTTTTGGTGAAAAAACTTGCAAAATCAATATCAAAGATTTTGTTTGAGTCTAAGTAAAGATATTGTAGCGATTTAAATTTGTTAAAAAAATAAAATGAGATCTTTCTAATTTGATTGTTGTTTAAATTTAATAGTTCAATACTTTCAGGTAGAAAATCGTTTTCAATCAAATCTTTGAGTGAGGTACCTGTTTGGTTGTAGTGTAATAAATCCATATGGCTTACATTAATTAGATCATATAATTTTGGCCAACCATCAATATTGATCTTTCTAATATTTTTAAAACTTGAATCTATACTGAATATATTTTTCGGCCTGAAAGTTACATTATTTATAAAAAGTTGATTTATTGAAATAGCCGATATATTTAAACAATTCTCAGTCACATTCAAATTAAGAAAATAAATGCTATTGCGAATGTGACACGAAGCATCTGAGTTATTGATAGAATCACGAGAACTTAAATAAAGAAGTCCAGAAATAAAATATGAAAAAAAAATCATCTTAAAAAAATCTAGGAAATTAAAAAAAAAAATTTAAGAAAAAGAAATATTTTTTTTAATAAACCTGGCAACTCATTAATTCTATTAGTTTCAAAAAATTAAAAAAAAAAGGGAAAATAATATGAAGAAAATGAAGCAATAAAGAAGTTAGTTCTAAAAAAAGCTAATTTTACACACATTGAATAAGCTTGGCCTGTTTTTAATAATTTGAAGGTTTAATCGGTCAATCGTTTATATTTGATTTAGCGGACCGTACCAAGTGAAACAAAAAAAATCAATTTTTTTTAATTTTAGAATTAAAATAAAGCCTATTTTTTTAATACATACGGTATCTGAATAAATGTAAAATTTGAACATTTTTTATAATTCTTTAAAATTTAATAAATATCTAGTCAAATATTTCAAAATTTCAGAAAAAAATTATTTTTTCATATCCAATATATGGTATAAAAATATGATTAAATTATAATTAAAATAGTTAAATTTATGTGAAAATATATTTGGAAAATTTTGAATAATGAATAATTTTATTTTGACTATCAATTTAGATACATGCTGTAAATTTTATTCTTGTACTTAATTTTGAATTATCAAAAATTTTTAATCGCTGTTTTACCCTAATTCATTATTATTTTTAAAAGTTTTTAAAATTTATAATTACAAATTTCTGAAATCATTTTTAAAATCAATACTATTAGATATTTTTTAATAACTTTTTAGAAATGGAGTTTGTAAGATTTTTTTGCCATAATTTAATTGCAGCTTGTAACCATAAATTTAAAGACGAGATAAACTCTTCTCTTAACTGTGTTTCTTCATTATTAAATGTGTCTAAGTTGACTTGAGTAGACCAGACTGTTTTGCTACCAAAAAAGCAATTCTTTAGACAACCTGGTTCAAGTAACCAAACAATTTACTGAAAAAAACTAGTCAGATAAAAATATTAATCAAACTGTTGAAGCTGTTGTCTCTTCTGTTGATTCATTAGCTGAGTGTATGCGCGACGATGATGTTTCAAGCGAAACTGAAGTAGGAAAACATTGTGAATTTTGGTACAAAAGACAAAAACAAAATATTGAAAATGCCAAAGCTTAAGTTTTGACGGACCAAAATATGCTCTGTAAATTGTAGCAGCTGATACATCCTTTGTACCTTTGTAGACAGGAGCTGATATAGCGCAGCCTTATAAACTGCACTCCGCACATTCATGCGCATGTGTTACAGCTGTCACTCATACTAATAAGCATATTTTTTTTTATTCCAGTATTATCTTAGAATATATATAATTTTAATACCTAGTACCCACAGTGAAAAATATTTTACCCACAGTTAAATCAATGTTACCCACAACCAAAAAATTTACACCAAAGAAATTCATTTAGCCCTCTCAAAAACTTTTAAACACAGAAAACAAAAATTTTTGACACAATTTTTGATTGTTTAAATAAAGAGATAAATGGTTCCCCACAATTAAAAAACTGTTCCCCACAAAGTTAAAACTTTTCACCACAAACCAAAATCTTTTTTTCACAAATCACTACAAAACACATTTTTTTTGTGCTGAATTCAAAAAAAGAGTTAGGCATGCTTTTATTTGCTATTGTTTTCAAAAGTCAAAATATTTTAAAATTGGCTGAGAAAAAAAGGGTCAGTAAGCAAAAAAATGGGGTCTGTTTTTTTAATGTTTTTTGCAATTTTCTAAAAAAATAAATACTTCTGGTGCGGGAATTATTTTTTATCAAATTAATTAGTAGATGAGCCCTCTAATCAGCAAAAAATCTAACAGTTATATTCATTTGATGATGAGATAACATGGGGTAAGGAAAAACGAAAAAAATTAGGGGTCAGTGTTTTAGAACATCCCTAAGATTATTTAACATACAAAATTCAAATGAGTAAAAATAGTAATTTATTTAGATTTAAACATTTTTTTTTCTAATAAAGGAAAATAAAGAAAAAATTTAAATTAAAAAAAATTGCAAATCTTGGAATTTTAGAGAAAGTGGAACTGTGAAACCTTTTTAACCGGATTGACCCAAAAAATCACCATTTTAAAAATTCCGTCTAAAAAAATGTAAAAAAAATTTTCTTTAGCAAATTCGTTGAACATTTTTGAGATTAAATGGCAATAAAGATGATTTAAATAAAATTAAAATATCTGAGATTTAAACGCTAAACCAAATACATAATTTGATAGAAAATCACCGATTTTGACCAATTTTATTTTTGACTCAAAAAGGAATCAGAAAAAGAAATTTTTTTCAACAAGCTGTTTTTTTATTTAGATTCTCTGAACACTCAATTATTTATTTTTAGAAAAAAATTCCCAATGCCTACAGAAAATTAATAATATTCTAAGCTAATTTAAAAGTTGTCACCCCGTTCACACATGAAATAATTAGGCTGTCTTACTATAGATCACTTTCAATAATTTAAACCAAATAAAAATTTGATTTGATATTTTATTTTTATTATTAAATATAAATGTCGTTTAAATATAAATTTATACTTTTTATACTTATTTTTGATCTCTATGCAGTTAATTTACGTAAAAATACATAAATAAGGCCGATTACTAAGGTCCTAAAGCTAGTATTCAGATGCAAAAAAAATAAACAACTAAAACAATCTTTTTATCTAGCTGCAGAGTTGGTCAAAAGCCAAACTTTAAAGCCAGAATCGTTAAAAGTTAAAGTCGACTTTGACTTTGAAATTTCTTTTTATGCTATAAAGTCTTGGATTGGACTTTCATTTTAATAATTTAGACTTAAACTAGGTCGCCAAAAAAACTTCCTGGAACGGCAATCCATCTGTCAGGATCACAGTCATATGATATTTTGCCG
The DNA here is from genome assembly GCA_025491095.1 of Brachionus asplanchnoidis. Classification (NCBI taxonomy): domain Eukaryota; kingdom Metazoa; phylum Rotifera; class Eurotatoria; order Ploima; family Brachionidae; genus Brachionus; species Brachionus asplanchnoidis. The sequence continues at coordinate 4,816,264 of JAILYF010000004.1, forward strand.
TTCCAGGTAGCTATTTTAGCGGCCTACTAAATAAGAACCCTAAAAAGCGCCATTAAAAGAAGAAAAAAAAAAAAAAAAATTTTACCCTGACTTTATTTAAAAAATTAAAGTCCAAGTTTTGACTTGACTTGAAATAAATAAAATTTAAAGTCAAAGTTTTGACTCTGAATTTTTGGCTCTGAATTTAAGAATAAATAAATTAAGTAAAATTTTTTGAGACATTCACCAAATTAACAAGGATAAATAATAAAAAGTCTTAAAAAATTTTGAATTCGACAACTTGATAAAGTTCACGAAATTGAAAAAATTTAAATTTGAATAATGACTCTTATAAATTCGTTGTGGGGTCCCTTGGCTATGTCCAGGAAGCTTAAACAAATTTAATAACAGATTTGAAGAAAATCCAGATTTAAAAACAAAACAAGTTAAAAAAATAATCATCTATTATTTAAGTATTCGTATTAAATTTTATAAATAAGAGAATATAAAAATATTATTATAATATAATATGTAATTTACTGCATTGTTTTTATTTAAAAAATTTGTTTGAAAACATGCTCGAAGAACCCAGCATCTATACAAATCATTGTCTAATTGTAAAAATTTTTTAACTTCCAAGTAGACTAATAAAAGTACAAAAATTGTTCTATTTTTTTAACTTTCTTCGACTTAAAATTTAATCAAGACTTTTTCAATACTACTTAAAATTACTTGAAATCAATGATATTCTTTTTTATTTGGCTTAGCTCACCTTTATTGAAATTTAATAGTTCACTCAAATTTATTTTTTGACTTTCTGTTCGACGATTTGATTTTAAAAGCATTTTGGAATTCGGTATAAGTTAAATAAAAATTTCTTGTCATTAAATAAAATATTTTTAAAGATTCTTATATTTTTGGTCTCTAATTTGTAAATTTTTTTTTTAATTTTAATTTCAAGTTTTTTTTAATATATTTCTCTCATTACCATTGTAAAATAAATTAATGAAATATTAAATTTAATTCTTTAGATTTTTATTAAATAAATTATATCGAATAGTAGATTTTTTCAAAAATAACAATACAAAAATTATATTAAAAAACCATAGATTAAGCATAATTTAAAATATTTATATGGCATGTAAAATCACCGTGAATCAGACAAACACCAAAAAAATGAATTCTACATTTAGGCCTAAATTGATAGTGGAAGCAATAAGGCTTTAAAATGTTAAAATAAAAATGACCAATTTTTTTTGATTTAATTGAAAATGATTTGGTCAAGCATGCAGAAAATTTCATTTGGCAATCACAATGTTTTAAATTTCTATTCATTTGGTTGTTGTAATTCATCTTTTTAGTCTTCGTTAGAAAATTTGGTCCACACTCTTTAAATTCTGCTAAACACGATAGATCATTTTGAACAAAATTTTCTTCAAAATTCATAATATTTTTCAGCTCATTAAGTTCATTTGAATTCAAAGAAGCACTAAATTGAATCTTTCTAAGAAAAAATAGCAAAATAAAAATTTCAAAAAATAATTTTCAGAAAATCTACTTTTCAGAAATGTATTTAAGACACTCTTTTTCCAAATATTTACTCTTTGATCCTAAATAAACTATGTTATCCGAGTATTTAGATTGAAAAATTTCTTCATTCTGAACTAAACTACAGTATTTTATTTGAATTCCGCTATTAAATGACACTTCGATTTGGACAATTTTATATCTATTTAGAAGTGGCTCATGCAGTCGTACAAAATAAAGACTAAGATCCGTATCGCATTCAATTCCTTAAATAAAATAAAAAATTGTTTTTAAATAGGTAATCTTTAAAAGTGATTTTTAAAAAAATTTAATTCTTTCTTGCAAAAATTGTTTTTCTTATAAATGTTGAAATGAATAGAATTTTTTTAAGCTAATATTTAATTTTACAACATTTAGTTTAAAAGCGATAATTACAGCGAAACAAAAAATTTATCAAATTTTTTTGTTAATTATATTTATTTATGAGATATGAACCTGGACTTAGGTTTTACTTTAGAAATTAAAATTTATAGGCTTATAAAAAATTTAATTAAGATAATGATAAAAAAATTTTTTTTAAAATATTTAAATTGAAATTTTTCCTCAAAATTTTCCATATTTTTTCAAAAAACTACCATCACATTTTCAACTTATTCGTCGGCAGTATAGCATTTTCATAGAGAAAATTTTAAATTATAATTTCTGATCTCCAGGCACTTAATTTTCGGAAGCAGTAAAGGATTTACTAAAATAATTTGCAAGTTTTTGTCAAAAATTAAAATAAAATTCAGCATCAAAACTGTTTAGTCAGATACTTAAACCAGCAATATCTTAAAGCTATTTTAAAAAAGCTAGTTTTGATTTGTGATTTTAATTGCTTAATGGAACATATTTTAAACATTAAAAGCAATAAACCATTTTTTCAAAACAAGCTTTAATAAAAATAAAATTAATAATTTCTTTTGGAAGCTTTTTTTTTCCAAAAAAAAACTTGTTGCTTAAGAATTAACAAATAAGTCAAATTGCTTTTTTTTTGTCAAATTACAACTTACCTTTTAATTTGGAAATTTTTTGTATTAATTCGTCTGGATGGAAAATTTGCATAGTTAAGAATAAGTATTTAAAAAAAAAAGTTCCAGTTAAAAAGCTTGCGATTAAGCATACAGCCATAGCACCCAGCCATTTAGTTGTTTTGTTGATGAATATAAATATTGATTGAATGGTAAATATTGGTATTAGAAAAATTAATTTTACATATTTTAAAATTCCATATATACTGAAATAAATATATTTGTTAAGAAACAGTTTATTTGTGCTGCATGGCAAATATTTCTTTCGGGACATTTCTTTTTCTTTTACATTGACAATAGTTTTGAGAGCTGATTGTGTTGGCTTTTTTATTAGCCCCAGCTTATAATTAATTAGTGAGGTACTTTTTCGAACAAGTTCTGTTTGGCAGCCGAATGATATTTTAGGCTCTATTTTATTTTTAAATGAATTGTTATTGTTATTTGAATTTAGGCATGGAATCCTGTTCGAGCGACGAGTAAGCTCGACTGTTCTCTGTCTTGAATAGCAATCACAGTCATCGCAAATTGTGCAAGTACAGGTCGTCGGCGGATATTTGTCAAATTTCTTCATTTTTTTAAAGTTTAAAAAAAATAATGTAGGAAGATAATTAGAAAATTTAGCGGGTATAAATTTTTTTGGTTGATTTAAAATTTTTAAGGTTAAAGCAAAAATTTTTTTTTAATGTTTAAAATTTGTTAGAATTTTTTTTTTATTAAATTTATCTTGTCACTTGTTGAATGGGTCACAACTACAACTTTTGAGGGTTGTGTCATAGAAAAATAATGTAGAAAGATATTTAGAAAATTTAGCGGATATTTTGGAAAAAAAAGAAAAAATTTTTTTAATGTTTAAAAATTTATAAGAATTTTTTTTTTATTAAATTTATCTTGTCACTTGTTGAATGGGTCACAACTACAACTTTTGAGGGTTGTGTCATAGAAACAGAGTTTTTTTTTCTCTTTAAAATTAAAATTGAATTTTTGTACAAGTTTTTTTTTAGTATTAATTTTAAAAATAAAATAAATAAAATAAAATTTGAGCAATCCAGACAGAATTGTTTTAAAAAATCCTTGATTAAAAATACAAATAATTATGGGAATGATTTTTTAAACAAGTCTCGAGCAGCTTTTTAATTATTACAATTGGAGCTATTTATTTTCCCTTTTGGCAGCTTTAAACGCTTTATACTTTTTTAGCTTATTAGATTCTCTTTAAAAAACAAAAAAGTTACCCTATAACCAGAGTTCATTTAAGCTGAGAATATATTTTTTTAATCAACTTAAAAATTTTCAAATATTGAGAAATTTTTTAGGTTTTTTTCGAAAAAAATGAGGTTTTAAGCTGTGTTTGAAATTTTTGTTTAATCAAAATATCTTATTAAAAATTGGTATTGTGTGATTAGAGGAATTATGTAATTTTTTGGAAAAGGGATTAAGAAAAGCATATCGATTTATTCGAATGACTTTCAGCAGTATATTAATTTTTACTAATTAGTGCTTTAAGACTAGAAAACAATACATACAGAGTGCCATGACAACATAAGATTTAATAATTAAATTTTAAAAAATTTTCAATTATTTATCATAAAGCAATGCAAAGACAATTAAGAGATAATTTCAATTTATTATCAAAATTTTATGAAGACTTAGTGATAATTTGATTTTCAAAGTATTTAATTAGAAAATTTTTCAAATGTTTATTTAAATCTCAATTTTTGTGAATTGCTTATCGTCTAGTTACCAATGGTAACACAGAAATTTTATATCGTTTCTTAAATTTTGTTTCTCTTACTTTTATTGTTTTTTAATAAACCTTTAACAACCGAATGCAAAATTGCTCAATTTATTCTCCGATTAGGGTCTTTTCTCTGATCCAATATTCAAATGACAATAAACTGAAACACTTTGAAGTCCTTAATTTGAATTTTAAATTTTTTGGTTTTAGATTAACACTCGGCATTAAGGACCGATTTCAGAATTTTTGCTATTTTTATGCCACAAAAAAAATTCTAATTTTTGTATGTTGATTTTTTGAAATCTACCTGAAATGCAAGACAATCATAGACTAATAAAAGACGTGTCGAATGCACTGTGAGTTTTTTTAAAACTTTTTTATAATAAACCAATATTTGTTTTATTTTTTTTTCCTAGAAATTATTACATTGACCGGACAAGAAGAGAGGAAGGCTTCGATCTTTCCGGAATTCTGACTCCGGCGTATGACTTAAACCAGTTCAAATTGGTACTTTCATAGCCCTATTCAATTAAATGAAGTTAATTTTTTTAAAAAGAAAAAGCTTTTTGGATACTCTTTGGTCTATGATGAACAAGTTAAAAAGCTTATGCAAAGCGAGTACAAAACGCCGAAAATCGGCTCAGCTAAAGTAGCCAAAACTAAATAACTTAACTAATTTTATCTTTTTTTTAATTAGACTGATGATTTGAGACTTAGAGAAAAGTTCTACCGAGATGAAATACACTATCACTGTAAATGGAATCGAGTGGTAATATAATTTTGTTTTTCTTAAGTTTTCTAAAGATAATTCTTACTAAATCAAATTGTACATTGAGACTACTTTTCTTTTAATTACTTTTTTCTCACTGGACATAAAAAATTTGACCACAATAATTTTTTAAAATTAATTAAAATTTTTAAAAAGTTAAACTAATCTCAAAATTGTTTAGTTAATTGATGAAAATTTTATTTTTTTAAATCTAAGAATGAATTTAAATAAATACAAGTTTTCAAATATAACAGAAATGTATAAAGATCAACACTTTGACTTATTTGAAAAATTTGTACAAAGAGATATTTGGATGTAAGCTATCAATTGTAGCATCACCATCATTACATGGTTTATTTTCAAGAATTTTGACAAAAAATTTAAGATTTCTAAAAATTTTACTAAATAAATTATTATATAAATGAGATATTTTATAAATTAAATATTTTTCGTTTAAATTAAATAAAGGTATTTCAAATTTATAAATAATATACCACCTGAATTTTGTATCAATTTAATTATTTAATAGAAATTGGTAAATTTAAAATATGATCACCAAAACAGTGAAAGGTTAAACTTTGATCAGGTATGATCAGCAACCAAGTGATCAGAGCTACGAGTTTGACCAGTTTTAATTATAATCCAAAATTTATTTTGTTACCTTTTTTAGATTAAAATTTCATCGACTTGAATCGATTATCAGCAACCTACAGCAAATCGGACTAATGTCTTATTTTTTCTCTTCTATTTTTTTCTTATTTTTAATTGTTGGCCATTTTTTTTTAATATTTAATTTTTTACTTAAAAAAATATTGTTTTCCTAAAAAAACTTTAGAATTTAAGTAAGATATATAATTTTTATTTGTTTAACAAGAGTTATTCAAATCATGTTCAGTCAAGAAAATAATTTGTATTTTTAAACGAATATAAAAGTTTTTTATTTTGTTGAAAATTTTTGATTATTTTAATTTTGACTTATTCAGTGAAGGACATTAAGAATTTTTTGAATAAACTAAATTGAGGTAATTAGAGAAGTTGAAAGGATATTTTGAATTTTTTTTTTTACCTTTTTCAAGAGTTGTTTAAAAGTCAAGTCTCAAGTCAAGTCCAAGTCACGACTTTTTTTTTTAATTTTTTTTTTCAAAAATCCGACCAAAGATTTTTTTTTAAATTTTCATTCAAAAGTCCAAGTCCAGGCTTTAAAATTTTGAATACTAAAGAAGAAATTTATGCTAAATTGCAAGAAAATTCTGTGAATGGCAAATCTATTGCATTAGACAACCCAAAAGTATATAAAATTTTTGATCTAGATCTGATCTAGAAATTTTAATCTGATCTAGCAAATTAAAAAAAAAGTCTTGACTTGGACCTTTTTTTGGGACTTTTAAACAACTCTGCCTTTTTCTATCATAAATTGCATTTTGCGTTAATTTACAAAATTAACAATTACAGATTTTTTTTTTCAGTAAAATTTTACACAATTTTTTTTCTATTTATGCAAAAATGAAAAATTTTACTAATTAATTTTTTATAAAAATTCATGAATTTTGGAGAAAAAAATTCAAACCTAAGCAATCAATTTAAGATATTTTAAAAAAAATTAAAAAGATATTAATTTTTTTTTATCAAGAGAAGAATACATTCAAAGTCACCAACCAGACATGCCCGTCCTAGAGATTATAATGAAGCATCTCAATACGAAAAACGCAACAAAAGCATCGCCACAGTTCCAGCAGGCATAGTCACAGTACGCAACAAGAACACACCATATCTAAGCAAACGTGAAAAAATATCAATGCTCAATTTGACCAGCAAAATTATGAGTGCAACAGTAATTTTTTAAGTTTTAAATTAATTTTTTCTAATAAAATCAAAACATTTAAAATTATGTTATGTAGAGCGAATTTTGTTTCCCTAAAGTAAATATTATTTCTTAATGTTTGATTGTAGTTTTTTTGTAGTTTAGTGCACCTGATTTTTTTGTTTCACTTAACTTTTTTAATTTTTTTATTTAATTTGTGATTATTTCTAATTTTTAAGGAAGATATTATTTTAATGAGAAACCTGACCAAAACAAAAGAGAATGGGGTAATCATTGGTGACAAAAAAAAATTTATATTTTATGACTAAAATATTTTTTAAAGCCAAGAACGGTTTGTTATGCAAGAAAATCATTAGCCAAAAGCAGACGCTTAGAACGCGATAGATATATTATTGAGGAGGAAGAGAAGAAACAGAGAGAGGCAAGAGAACAAGAAATGGAGCGACGAAGAGAATTCGAGGAAGAATTAATACGTCTAAAAAATGGACAGGAGGATGACTCAAGATCATTAAGAGATGAGGTTGATGAGTTACGAAGTCATTTGGTGGCGAGTAATCAACTTGGTGCCAATCAAGATGAAAATCAATACGCATGGGTAAAAAATATTTAAATTTAATATTTTTCTAATTAAATTTTTTAGAGTTTCTTAAAACTTTAATATAATTCATAAATTTTATTAAGTCTCTAAAAATAAAAAAGTAAGCAATCTTAGTAGAATACCAAACTTGGATGAAAATTTTCCAATTTATAAAATACACTCAAATAAATCATTTGAAAATTTTATTGACTTAAGTCAGATTTATTTGAATATTGTATTTTATTTATTTTTATTTAAACTTATAGTTATCTAAAGAATTGCTTTTTATAAGTAAAATTTTATTAAAAAATTTTTTTTTAAAAGGCATCAGTCATTTTTCAGGTTTTCGAAAATTTTATTCATTAAATGAGTAAACAAAAAAATTTCATGATGACAAGCTTTATTTTTAGTTAGTTAAGTTTGCTGCAATTCGCTGGTTTCAATGTCTAAATTTGAATATTTTTTAAAAAATAATATAATTTTACAATTCATGGAATTTTTTCTTTCACTTGAAAACAAATAGCTCAACAAAACTCTATACAATTCTCTGCAATTTTGTCAGATTAGTAAAAATTAAAAAAAAATGACAAAACCTAAATATTTTTATTCGATATTTAATTTATTTTAATGGTTGTTATAGAATTTTTACTTTTTTAGTATTTATAGATTCAGAATCTTTTTGAAAATTGTCAAATTTGATACAAAAGATCTGAAGATTTTTTAAGAATTATAAAGATAATCTTGAAATATTCAGTGAAGCTTCGATTGACGCATATTTGTTTTCAAATTACCCAGTCAATCCGAAATTTAAAAGGATTTTTAATGAACTTTCAATTCTTTATGTTAATTTTTCAATTTTTTATATTAAAAAATTTAATGGAAATAAAGTAAATTATCACAAAAAAAATTAAATAAGATAGTCTTTTGATAAATGGAAGTTTTAAGTGCATTATCAAATGTAAATTTCAAATCAAAATTTTTAAGTTTTAGATTAAAAAATTCTTTTTTAGATTAAAAAATTTTTATATAAATAAATATCTAAAATTTACTTGACACCATTTTTTAAGAATTTAACTTCTAAATAAAAAAAATTCAAGCAAATTTTTATAGATCAGAGCAAATCGTTAAAAAAACTTATATTTTTTCTTAAAGTTAAAAAATGGTTCATTTTATATAACATATTTATATAACATGGTGCAGCATACATAGTTACATTATTTATAAAACTATGGTAGGACTGCAAGAAAATTGTAATGCTTGGTTATTTTTTTATCATCTGGAAATGTCAAAATAGCTCCTACTATAAACTTAATAATATTGGAATATTTTTATTCAAGTGAAGCTTGATTGTTGACTTTGCATCTGATTTCTGTGGTTTTTAAAAATCATAATTTTTCTAAAAAGTTTTAAAAAAACCTGTAGGCATGGATTTAAATAAAAAAATTCGCTTTTTAATTAGAAATCACAATTATAAATTAATTTTGCTTCCAAAAAATGTAAACATTAAAATCTGACAAGTTTTTTATACTCCTTTATTGCAGAAAATTATCCGAGATAAAGACATTATTTTCCTATTAAAATTATAAAATATTAAAAGTATTTAAGAAAAATTCAAATGGAAAATTTTTTGCTAAATAAATTCTATCTGATTATTTTATCATTATTTAATATTTAAAAATGAATTGATAAAGACAAATTTGTTGGTGACTTAACTTAGTCCATGAAAAAAAAATTTTTTTTTACTCCTAATAAATCGGGCTTTTAAGTACCTAACTTTTTTTGGTATAAGCTTCAAGTAATTTCAATTAAAAAGGCTTCAATTAGATTTAAAATGTTATTTAAAAAAATATCCAAAAACAATTTTATACAACAAAATTGAACAATTTCCTTATTTTTTTAGTTAGATGATTTGAAAGAGTTAGACTCAGGTGACTTGATCTCTTACCAAATTGTGGTAAAGACAGGTGATCGAACTGGATCCAGCACTGAGGCTAACATTGGCATTGTTTTATTCGGTGAAGAGGCAAAATCAAAATATTTCCCGCTTAAACGCTCAAGGCGTCACAGAATTCCCTTTAGAAAGTCCAATTTGGACATTTTTGAAATAGAAACCTATGATGTTGGACAAATAAAGGCCATTCAAATTGGACACTTCGAATCCGACATAGGTTGGAAAATTTATTTAATTTTTTTTACAGAAAGTAAATTCAAACAATTTTAGAGTACAACTGGTTCATGGATTTTCTGAGAGTCGAAGATCGAACCAACAACATTAGCTACAACTTTGAATGCGACGATTGGTTCGGCAATAGCTCAAAAGATTCAAAGTCTACTAGGATACTTTTTAAAAAAAATTACACTCAAATTAGCTCGGACATAATGGAGAGGGAGTCATTGGAGAAGTCATCACGATCTTCATCTTCATCTTCATCAGCCTCAAGTCAGAACCCAAGTATTCATTCCAAAGACTCATCAAGACCCCAATCGAAGCGATCATCCAAAGCAGACACCCAACTTCCGGTAATCCCAGCCGATTCGAATGCCAATTCACCAAGATCAAGCACTGCCAGCATCAAGAAAAAAAATTCCCCCCGACCATCCACAAGCACTTCTACTTCCAGTTCAAATAGCTCTTCATCAACTTCTAGCACCAAGTCCAAATCATCCCAGATCAGCTCATCAAGTACCAAGCATGGTCAGATGGCTTCAACAGAAGAGCAAAAATTGTCAGTTCGCGCAGTGAGCTCAGCCAAGCCGAAAATGAATTCAATAGAAGCAGTGGAAAAGAATTGTCTTCAAGATTTGAAAGAGATTATTGCCGAAGCTCCTACGGAAATAAACCGAACTGACTCAAAAGGAAAAAGCTTACTTTCAATAGCCTGTGAGAATGGTTTTGAGGAGATAGTCAAGTACCTGGTGGATAATAATGATAGTCTTATTAATGAGGAGAATGTTTTTGGCTACTTACCAGTTCATTCGTGTGCTCGCTACAATCATTTACAATGCTTGAAGATTTTGTATGACTGTGGCGCTTCGCTTCAAATTAAGACCAACGAAGGACAGACTCCTCTTCACCTAGCTGCCATGTGGGGTCATATAGAAATTGTTGAATGGCTTTGTGACCATAAAGTCAATTTGAGCATTTTGGACTCTAGTGAATGCACTGCTTATGATTTGGCTGTGAAAAGTGGTCATGAAAGAGCAGCGAACTTTTTGGCAAACTTAATGGGAAAACCATTGATTGAATTGTAAGCTTATTTTTTTTTCTTTTTGATTAACGTGTCTTGAATAGTTCTATTGGGTCTGGTCAAAAGTTTGACCACCTGATCATAAAATTTACTTTAAAAATATCTTCAGTAAAAAATATGAACACGTGATCTTGAAATTGACTATTGAAATTTACAGAGTTGTTTAAAAGTCCCAAAAAAAAGTCCAAGTCCGGACTTTTTTTTTTTCATTCAATAAATCATTTATGTTTCTAATTCTGTTTTTACGTAAAAGAAACTCGTACGATTTTTAAAAAAATTTCATATTAAAAATTTGTATCAAATGAAATATGTAATAAAAGTGGTCTCAAAATTAATTCAAAAATTTTAGAAAAAAAAAAAAAATTTTTTGTTCATAAAATTGACTATGTAAATTTTAATAGTCAATTTCAAGATCATGTGCTCATATTTTATACTGAAGATTTTTTTAAAGTAAATTTTGTGATCAGGTGGTCAAACTTTTGACAAGACCCGTTCTATTCATTAAATTTATCATTATTTATTTAATTAAAATTATTTTGGAGAATATTTAGGAAAGTTTCGAACGACATTGATTTCTTTTCAGCTCTAATGTTTTTTTATCAATTATCCAGTCAACCAGGGTTTTGTGAAATTCAGTACAAAATGATTAAAAGAACCAGACTTGGGCAAAAGTCATCAAGTCAAAGTCAAGTCAAGTCATTTGACTTGACTTTAATTTTTTTTTTTAAAGTCAAAGTTAGTGTTGGATGTGGCCAAGACAAACCGGTCCATTACACGGACGGTTTTTTGCGGCCACTTGGCCGGCCAGCTTGGCGGCCTAATTTTTAGACCGCCAAAATAAACGGCCAAAAATATACGGGGGGCAAAAAAAACGGGAATAAAATAAAAAATTAATATAATTTAAAATATATTTATTTTTTAAAAAAGTTGTTTTTTAATTAAAAAAAAAAAAATTTACTTAGAAAATAAAAAAAAGAAAAAAAAATTTATTTTAAAAATTAACTATATAAATAAAAGAAAAAAAAATAAATAAAAAAAAAAAAAATTTAAGTTATGACTTTGACTTAATAAAAAAAAAATTAAAGTCAAGTCAAATGACTTGACTTCCCAAAATTTTAAAGTCAAGTCAGTGACTTGACTTTGAAAAGACATTAAAATGACTTTTTTTTTTGACTTTTGCCCAAGTCTGAAAAGAACAGAAAAAAATAATAAAAAATTGAATAACTATTTTATCCATTAGTTTAAAATAAGTATCGTGAATGCGACACTGTTGCATCAGCTATCTAGGTCTGCAAAACTCTGCAAATTTAGCAGAAATTAGATTTAAATATGTTGAAGTGTAGTGAATTTTGCAGAGATTTTGCACATCATTAGCAGACTTAAACACTTGTTTCAACTTTGAATGTTGCATCCACAAAACTAAATTTAAACTTTTAGAAAAAAAGTTGTTCTATTTTTATCATTTTGTTATGTTCTTTTGTGCAGAACTTCACAAATCAGTCAACAAAATTTTAAAGGATTTTTAAAATTTAAATTTTAAAAAATTTTATTTTCCAAAATAATCATATATTTATAATTTAATTTTTCTTTACAATTAGAGAAAAGACGCTTTACGTCGCTTAAAAAAATTATAACTTAAGGTTGTAACTTATATTCAATTTTGGAAAAATCTATGCTAAATAGTTTCTTGAAAAAACTAAATTTTCATTTAAAAAATATCAATCAGTCTCTTTACAAAGGGAAATTTTAAGTTATATTTAATAAAAGTCTTTTTGAATTTTTTTATTAACAACTTAACTTTTTCTATGCATAAATAAAATATAAATTTTGAAATTTTTATAATAAAAAATTAAACTTTTTCCTTTTTGAGTTATTTCAAATAATATAAAAATTTTATTTAAACCATAGAGTTTTAAAATAAATTAATTTCAATTTTTGCATCTTTTTATTAATTTTAAAATTAAGTTTTCAAATAAAAATTTAAAATGAATAAATTAAAGAATAATTTGAATATTTTGAAAAAAATAAAAAAATAAATAATTAAAATATTTGACATTTTATGATTAAAAAAAATAAAAAAAGCTTATTTTTTTATTTCATTGATTTGGCGAGATTTTAATTATTTAGTTTTAATTTTTTGATCATGCTCAAGTTGCCTTGCCAAAGAAGAGTATTTTAATATATTATAGATAAATGTTGGAAGTCAATTATTTTAAATTTAAATTAAAACTTTCAAAACATATCATATTTTTAGTGTATCCTCAAAGTATTCTATCTATTTTACCTTTTCTTCTTCTTTTCACAAGCTAATGAAAAAATAATCGACATATTATAGCTTCTTTTACTACTTGTCTACGACTTCTAATCATATGAAAATAAATATTGATCTTTTCTTATTAAAAATTAATATTTTTTTTAATAAGTGGAAACAAACAAACTGATGAAAAGATTGAATCAGGAAGGCAATCGCAAAAATCCCAATTGTCTTCCCATTCAAAGAAGGAACGTTCATCATCGTCGTCATCAAGTTCATCGTCATCGTCATCAAGTTCATCTTCATCAAGTTCATCGTCATCGTCAAATTCATCTCGTTCAAAAAAAGAGGAACCGGTGATGCAATTAGGATCAAGACCAAACTCAAATACCAAATCCAGCAAATCACATGAACCAGATTCAGATTCGGAGAAAGAAAAGCCTAGTTTGCCAAAGAAACTGAGTTTGCCTTCTATAAAGAGTCAATCTCCCAGAGAAGCAGATTCGAAATCAAGATCACCCCCAAATACTCCTATCAAAAGTCCTGATCGTTTAAGTAATTCAGCTAAGGAAAAGCTAAGTTCTAATTCATTTAGTTTGCCCACTAATGCAACAAAAGACAATGCTGAAAAAGAGACGAGTCCTGTACCGTCCAAAAAGAGCTTGGCTTCATTAAGAGAAGGGTATAGTTCCCCGGTAAAGGCAGAAAGAATTTCTACCCCATCGAAGAAGAGTTCGAGTTCACGTGTTCAATCAAGAACAAGTCAAAATTTAGAGGAAAACAAAGAGATGGTATTGAGTAGAAAGAGTTCAACTTCTTCTTCTAGATCGCTTAAGTTGAAGAAAGAGAGAAATAATTCGGGTAGAAAAAGTCAAATTAGCAATGATGAGCCAGGAGATAATCCAACTGCACCATTTGAAGACACCAAGAAAACAATTGATGATTTGTTCGAATAAAACTTATATTTTAGTTAAATACTTTTTTTTGAATACTAATTTTTGAACTGAAAAAACAAACAGTTTATTAACAATTTTTAAAGATTAAATAAAATTTTTAATTCAATTTGGTTTAATTTTTTGTGTTTGAATTACAAAATGTATCCAATGTTGAAATAACATTGAAAAAGTGCGATGTTTCAAATGTTTTTTTTAAGTTTCAAATTAAAAAAAATATTTTGAAATATTTGAAATTGAACTCTTAAGTGAAATTGAATGAATTTAATTTTATTTGAAAATGTAAAAAAATATTGGTGATTTTTTTTTTAATATTGAATATTATTTTTTTAAAAAGTCACAGGTCTCATATCAAGTCCAAGTCCGGGCTTTTATTTTTTTTTGAAAATGCCCGAGCCAAAGAGTTTTATCTTTATTTTTTTTTAAAGTTCAGACTTGGACTTTAATTTAATAAGTATTTTTTGATAAAAATTTAAAATCTAAAAAATATAAATATAATAATATGGGACGTCCCTAGCTATATGCTTTACGAAAACTAGTTATTCAACACCATTAAAATATATTGACATATTTTGTAGACCAAGGTTTTTTAAAACAAATCTTTTAAAGAATATTTCAAATTTAAGTTTTAAGATTAAACAATAAACATAACATACTATCAGCGCAGAATTTTGCCTTTTGCGAAACGAGAACGTCAAAGAATTTTTGGCACAAATAAATGGGTCTATCAACAAGATGGCGCAAAACTGCACACCGCTTAGATAACACAAGGATAGTGAGAATATAACCTATAAAAATTCATATGAAACACCAATTGGCCTCCTAATTCGCCCGATTTGAACCCGTGCGATTATTTTTTTTGGAAAGCTTGTGTAACAAATATGATACCGAAAAAGGCCTAAAAATGAAGTTTTTTACAAATTCAGTGTCTAAGTTAGCGACATGTCACAAAAGTAAAAAAAAAAGGCACAACAATGATTTTTTAAATAATTTTATTAGTTTTTGTCTGGATGACGAGAAAGTGTTTAACAATTAAGAAAATTTTTATTTTATTTATCGAATTTTACGCAAGAATATAAAATCAGAAATTGAATTATTTAAGTAAAAAAAAGCTATGGTTTAAAGATCATAAAATATATTAATATTATTAACGTAATTTTACGTAAAATTACGTAAATTTCGGTAAAAAATTGTAATTTTACAATTTTTTACGTAAAACAAGAATTTTAAAAAATGGTAAATTAACTAAATTTTAAATAAATAGAAATAAAATTACCATTTTTTACGTTAAATTATGTAAAATCCAAAAATGCCAAAATAATCTCAAATTTTGCTGTTTTTCATAAAATTTTGTTAAAAAATACGATTTTGACTTCTGAATTTTTATTTTTTTCTAATTTAATTTTTTACCATTTTTAACGTAAAGATTGGTAAAACCCAAATTTTACTGGTAAATTTTGGTAAAATATGGTAAAAAAAGAAAAAAAAATTTAAAAAACAATGAAAGGGGTATGTAACATGTAAGTGATGATGATGTAAGTGGAATATCTGTAGCTCATTTTGAAGAGAATTTTCTGAGAATTATTTTGATTACCTTTTTTCAAAAATAAAATCCGGGATCAGATATAATTTTACACTTAAACTTCTACTAATTTATAAGTTTTTTGATCATTAAAATATCAAAACATAGACATTATTTTTTATTAATTTTCTGTAATAATAAACTTATATTATATTTATTTTCTAATAAAAAATTATTTTTTATTTTTTAAAAAATTAAGAATGAAAAAGTTATTTAATATCCAATTCTCTTCCATTAGACCAGTTTTAAAATAACAAAAAGTTTTCTGACATGTAAGTGGGATCTTTAAAGCTCATTTTTTAGAGAATTTTCTGTGGACTATTTAAAGTATTCTTTTTTTTTTGTTAAAAGTTCAGGATCACAATTAAAATTTGCAATAAAACCAGACATTGAAAAATACAAAATAATTCAACTTTAGAAATTCTTCTAGAAAATCACTTTTTCCTATATCAAAGAATTGTAATGATTGCGTCAAATCTTCATTAAATACTATTTTTTCTAGCTTGTTCTCGGTATTTAGTTTTTCTTTCATATTTTTAGAAATAGTGAGCCCGTTATCTTTGTCTGAAATTAGTCGATGCCGAAAACGATTGATCAAAGCACATGCAATTCGAAAGTCATCCATAATGTGTTCTAAAGTTTTATTTCGAACATGAGATAGCGAAAGAAATGATTTTATTTATTTGTATTTCTGTATCGAGCTTAAGCTCCTTCAGATATAAAAAGAAATGATTCTTTTAAAATTCCAATACAATTCAGAATACAGCAGTCAGATCTATTCTTAAGTTAAAATATGATACTCCCTCCAACATCGTACATCATGAGGCTTTTAATAAACTAAAATTACTAACAGTCTCGAATCGGCTTTTTGAATTGAGTGAGAGATATGTTGGGACAGGACTGAGTCATTCTATTTCATTGGTTGTAAGACTGGTGAAGGAATACAAAGAAGGTTTCGAATCAAGATATATTGAATACCCAACTCCATTGTGTAATTGCTACCTTACTATTTCTTCATTTTTTCCTGAAACTTGAACTATTTAAACATGAGCCACATGTAACAATCTTTTCCAATTTTATGTATTCTTAACTTTCATTTATTTAGCTTATTTACTTTTTTTTAATTTTTTTTTTTTTTCTTATTTTATTAACTTTAATTTTATTTTTATTTTATTTTATTTCATTTTTATTTTATTTTTTTAATTTTTAACTTATTCTGAAGGAGCTCTAGCTCGGTACAGAAAACAAATAAATAAAAAATAATAATAAAATTCCATTTATAGCTTTAATTACCCATCGAAACTTTGTTACCATTCTTGTCAATTAACAAGTCTCATCATCTATTGTTATTGTATTGCTAAATTCACCAAACAAACTTTTCTTTTGTAAGCCTCTATTATGCATTTCACAAGATACTCAATTGTTTGCTTGGTCATTTTAACATCACGTTTATTAGGAACGATTAAATCAAGTAATTCTTTTTTAAATCGATTTCCATTTAAATGTAAACCACATATCCTCCACTAATCAGGTATAAAAATATTTTTTTCAATTAAGGCCTGAACACGTGTGCTTCATTAGATTTAACATAAAGTTTTTGATATGAGTTTTATTTAAAACACACAATACAACGTTTATGTGAACTTTACGATTTTGGCAAGTCTATATAAACACAATTAGATGTCTTACCATCTATAGTTTGAACCATTTTGTCTACCATTTGTAGTTGGCTTGGCGTTGAATTTCTACTTTGTTCCGAGAATTAACTGAGTTCAAAGTTGTAAATGTGGGCGATTCCATTTGTGAATTGCATTCGTTTATGTGACTTCCATCTTCTGGAAAAGCACTAACAGATTCATTATCAGATACCAGTTTTAGAATTTTCATACGTTTTCCATTATTATAGCAGTTTATGCATATTAAGTCGTTTAACTTAACTACGATTTCGGGTTTGAAGAGATTTGCAGCTTCAACAGATTCGGTGTTATGTAAAGAAAAATAGCGATTTTTTGGGACGTCTTTTGTTGTTTCCATGAATTTCCTTATTTTATGTTGATTTACATTTTGTCCTTTTTTTATAATTTATTATTTATCAACTGCTTCTTTTACTTACTTGCTTAGTCATCACAAACATCTTCTTTTAGCTTATCTTCTAACTTGTAAAGCGTCTCTCATTTCATTTCAATTTAGCTTCCTTCTTGTTTATTTTTCCCTATTTATTTTCATAGCCATTTTGTTCAAATTAATTAATTTATTATTTATCTATTTATTTAATTATTTATTTTATCAATAAATTAGACGGCCGTTTCCAACGCCACAAAAAGAAAAATAAATTTTATTTAATTCTTAAAATATTAAAGTCTTTGAAACGCATTTTTTTGCACTTGGGACACTTTTTATTTAGATCTTTCGAGGGCATTTTTAATTTTTTAAAAAATAATTTAAAAGAAAATAATTTTTCTTTATTAATAAAAAATATTTTTGGCATTTAATTTTTAACAAAAAAACCTATCTAAAAATATTTTGCTGTTTTTCTTAGTTTTTTCTTTTTAAACTTAATTATAGTCATTTACTGTTGAGCCGCTTGTTCAGCTAAAGCAATTTTTTCAAAATCTTTCTAAAAAATCCTTTGGTATAAATTTTTATGTCCTTGTTAATAAATTGGTACAAAAAATTCTTAGATTGATAGCGATTTTTTACCATATTTTACCAAAATTTAGCTGTAAAATTTTGGATTTTACCAATTTTTATGTTAAAAATGGTAAAAAATTAAATAAGAAAAAAAATAAAAATTCAGAAGTCAAAATCGTATTTTTTAACAAAATTTTATGAAAAAAGCAAAATTTGAGATTTTTTTCGAATTTTTTCTTCATTTAATTCTGTGAACAAGTGTTAATAAAATTTATTTACTAATTTTTTTGAATTAAAAGCATCGCTAGCTGTTCATAAAATTGACCAGCCCCAAAAATTTTATCATTTGCCAAGTAATTTTACTAAATGACATATTATACAAATATACAATGACAAGAATAAATTAATCGATGAAATAAAAATAAAAAAAAAACATTCCTTTGTAAAAAATTATATTTTTCAGATAATATTCAATTATTTAATAATTTATTTCAAAAATGAATACTTTTTATTGTAGCGCTCTTGCAAATTGAGGTAGCACTTCGCCTTGGATGGATCCATATGGAACTCTTTCTCCATCAATCATTATATTTCCACATTCATATCCATCCAGTGGCTCAAGGCGGAATGCTTTAACCTTTACAAATTCAATGTATATATTTTCTAGAAATTTTCCTTTCGCTGCATCATTAAAAAGCTCTAAAATCCTAAGTTTTGGCGCACCATCTCTAACAAAAGTTAACATGATTGACCCATCATTTAACTTTGTTTCCGGTGAGATAATAAAATCAATTCCCATAAGAGGAAGATTAACTGCTGCAAACATCACAAAACTGTCCTCTATTGTCAACCAGTCATTGGGAACTTTTTCATCAAGAGGTTTCAAAAATCTATACTCTATGTTCAACTCTGGATTCACAAGTCTTTTGTTGTCTAACTCTTCACTGGAATAATTGTCAGTATTCCTCAAAACTTTTAAATTTACATCTTTTGGCGTGTAGTTTTTCACTTCATCAGCGGGCAAAAAGGAAATTCTTCCTCTATATTTTCGTAGGTCTTTTTAAAATTCTTAAAATTCAATTAAATTATTTTTCCAAATTTTACTTATAAGCCTTCTAATGGCACCTAAAACAAATCTGAAGCCGCCTAAAAATCGAAATTGTTCACTTTCAAAATCAACATCTGCAACCATGGCCCATTCAACATTCAAAAATGAATTGATAAAAGTCTGATTCTGTAATTGAATACTAACAAGGTCCATAGGAACTGGTTTAGACTTGGCATACATAAATGACATTAGAGTGGCGAAATTTTCAATTTTGTCATACATAAAATTTTCATTGCTTAAAAAAGCGATTGAAGACGACAATCCATTTGCAGAGCCAGCTGCAATCTGACCAACAGGAACTTGGATAGCAACTTTCCAATCAGGTCGAGAGAGTAGGCCATTTAAAACTTCAAAAACCAAGCCATCACCTGAAATAACAATTATTCCGCGATAATTTTCAAACTCAATCTTTTGGGCAACTTCCTTTGCATGGTTCGCAAAATCTTTCAAAATAATAATTAAAAATTTTGAGGACCAACATTTTAAATCAAATACTTGTTTCAATTATTTTAAATTTAACATTGGCTAGCTTCCACATGCTAACAACTTGGTAAAGCATTAATTTCGATGCTTTGCCTGATCCGGAATTCGGATTTAAAAATACCAGAAATGGTCTTGGGTCTTTTGTTTGAATTAAATGATCAATGTGTTTTTTAAAATTGACAACTTTTTTTAAATTATTATTTTTTTTTTCATACTTGTCATAGCTTAGCTGAAATGTGATTTTTTCTCTTTTATTTCCATCTTGTTTTGGAAAAGTACAGATATTTAGTGTTACTGCATGATCATTTAATGCGTAAGGCTCGTCAATATGGCATCCGATTATATCTTTAACTTGACATATAATTTCATTTTTATTCGAAAAATTTAACTTCAAAAATTCCCCAAAAATTCCAACTCGAACATGATTTTTGGTTTCTTTCGAAATAAATTCTTCTTCAATAGTTGAACTTGTATTTGGTATTTGATTAAATTTTTTCATTCTTGATTTTTGTCATAATTTAAAATTATTAGCTTAATTAGACTATTTTTTAATTTTCTTAAAGCTAAGTTCGTAAAGGTATGAAATGCAAATAAATATTATAATTATTCTTATGCTAATGGCCTTAGTCAGTATTACGAGGGAAAAATTGATTTTACAAGCCTCATTTATTCAAGTTGCCCAGAGAACGAAATATTTTTTAAAAAATAATTGCGTATTAGTATTTTTGTTTAGTCATGCATCACGGCTTTCATTTAAATTATTTTTAAAAATTATGTTATTTGAATTATTATATTATTAGAATTTTTTTAAATACTCAAAATTATTTTGAAACATTTTTTAGAGATTTGAAGCTTGAATTTTCTAAATCTTGATTTTAAATTAGATTTATTTATTATTTTACTGCTAATGAAAATGGGTAAAATTTAAATTTGTTAAATTAATTAAATAATTTCAAGTTTATTTTTCAGAAAATTATGCCTTTAAAACATTATTTTATCACTATTTTAATTATTAATTTATATGATTAAGTAACTGAAAATATATATTATATAATATTAATTCATTTTTATTTTATCTTTTTATAATAAAATTTTAGTTTTAAATGTGTTATCAATTCTTATTTGATAAATTTTAATTCTTATGAAATTTACGTTTTAAATTATTAATAAAGAAATTCTTGAAAATAAAGCAATTTATTCTTCAAAATTTATTTAATCAATATTTCCAATATTTAAAAAATTTTATAGAGGTTTTAAAATTATATTGTATTAATTTAATATTTGATTAACTTTCTACATTTTAAAAGAAAATAATACTAAATTCTCAAATGTATATTTTAATAATTTATTTAATTAGTTTGATAAACCAGTTTTTTTTGTAAGTCGCTTGATAATCGAGCGCTCCTCTTTCAGCAAATATAGGCATAAAATAAAATTATAAAAATTAAAAAAATAATGTAAAAAAGGAATGAGAGCATGCACTTTTGTTCTAAAAAAAAACAAAAAAATTGTCTTTGAATTTTTTTAAAATTTTTTATTTTTGATAAAAGCGACCTTTGATCTAAATTTTTGCCATTTTTTGATTTTTTATCTGCTAATGATGTGCAAAATCTCTGTAAATTGCACCACGATAGAATAAATTGAAATTTAATTTCTGCTAAATTTTCAGAATTTAGCAGACTTTGATAACTGATGCAACTACGTAATTTGGGCAATTTGAAGTTTATGATCAATTTTCGAAGCTCAAAATGATAAAATCCAACTAAAACTATAAAATAAATTGTTATTTTTTAATACTAATAATGCTGAGACACATTTTTGGATTCAACATTCTATGATAAATATAAAGATAAACTCTGCAATATCAAAATGCACATTACAGAGTGCACACCATATAAATGATACTATTTTAAGTAGATAATTTTTTGCAGACTTTCGTAGATTTTACCTTTTTACCAGATTTAACAAAGTATGTTAAAACCAAAACTGTACCTCTGCACTAATCATATTAAATAATTACAATTTATTATTAAATATTTTAAGGTTGATGTTTTTTTAAACTAGATTTCAAGCCATTTTTGCTGTTCTCTCTAATGAATATAATTTAAAAAATAAACTATTTTAAACTGTGTTTAATTTTTTTATTGAAATTTGTTCTATATCTAGAAGACTCTTTTATACCCTTAAAATTTTAATTTAAGTTAAAGTAATTTTATTAAAAGTTTCTTAATTAAAACATTCCTTTAAAAGATCTTTTAATTTCTTTTAAAACATTAAGAATTTAAGCAGCATCTTTAAAGATCTTTAAGATTCTTCAAAAAATCCTTCATTCATCGTTGACTGGGTAAATTCATTGGTAAGTGAAAGTCTTTAAAAAAACATTCTAATTATTTTAATGCTCATATCAATTTTACTCAAGTCGTAGCTATCTTCTTTACATTTTTGCCTTTTATTCCTCTTGAATCTTTTTTTTAACAAATAACCATTTCTACCAGAGTAAATTTCAAATTTTTAATAAAAGCAAAAATTAATTTTTAAACAAAAAATAAAGCCTAATAAAATAAGACATAAAACAAAAAAGTTTTAGCGTTTATAAGATTAAGATAGAGAAGCAGAGCTTTATGTATGCGAGTAACGAGCCGTTATTTATCAACAAATGTGTTGAAACATTGATGGGCTAAGTTCAAAAATGCGAAAAAAAAATTTGTTATTTGGTAATTTTTAATTAATCAGGAAAAAAATCAGGTGTAAAATAATCCGGTCTGAAAAAAATCAGGGGAAATTTGACCGGTTTTAAGAAAAAATAAAAACAAAAACAATAATTTTTTTATAATAGTTTGAGAAAAATTAAGATAATTAATGCAAATAAAAAAAAAGAAAATTAAACTATCAAATCTAATAGTTCTCGCGGTTCTTCTCGAACAGTCCACGATTCAAACTCATTTAAAATTTTTTTTGCAAATAACCGTTAAAATTAAATCTCATAAATTTTTAGCTATTTTAAACTTAACTGCCTTATACTGTGCCGATGTTTTTTCATCGTTTTGGTAACTAAAGATAGGATATTCCTGTTCCATTTTTTTTCAAAATATTAGGTAAATTCTCAATGCCATTTTATAGAAGCAGGGCATTGGATCAGGGTAATTTAGTCAAGGGTTTAGAACTTAGATATTTTATAAAGCAAATTATTTAAGATTATTCTTTAAAATATATATTAATCCTAATTTAATAGATCAATTGTAATTTATGCGAAATTAGCATATCAATTAAATTTATAAAACGGATAATATTCCAATGGATTTTTTTCTACTGAATTTTTTCAGACCGGATTACAGTAGAAATTCGATTATATGTAATGAAAAACTTTTTGGTCTTATATATAATCGAATTTTACATAAAATCGAATAGACTTGTAGACACAAATTTTGTCTGATGAAAAAGTTTTGGACAATTAAAAAAGAGGGTTTTTACATAAGATTTTATTTAAAAAAAAAGTTTGAAATAGAATAAAAAAGTATAAAAGTAAAAATTTCTAAAAATTTAGGCTACGTTTTACAATGGAAATTGAAGAAATATTTTGAGGGTTGCTTGTTTGAGGACGAGTTGATATACAGTTGAAGCCACAATATTGTAATCAGCTGCGACTTTTTTATGCGAAAAGCCTAATCCAATTTTTTGGATTATTTCTTCTTTTTGAGCAAAGTTTAACACCACTCGTGTTTTTTTAGAAGGTGGGGTAGAACACTCGTCTTCAGTTCTAGCATTTTTTCGAGATTTAGTTTGGTACATTTTTTATCAAAATTTTAAGAGGATATATATTTAAGTTTTTCATTTTATTTATACCAGAAGATACAAAAGACGTTCTTTGTTCCAGGAAATAAGAAAAACAAGAAAAACAAGAAAAACCATGTGTCAAAAAATAAGAAAGTATAATCATTATCATTGTATAGTAGTGGAATTAGTATAAAGAGTGGTTTTATCTATCAATTAAGGAAAATTAGCACTTTCCAAGAATTAGATCGTGAACTAATGCTTGGACAAATTTAAAAATTTCTAGAATCATAAGACAAGAAGAGTGTCAGTGGCGATTTTTGAAATTATATATAATCGAATTTACATATAACCGAATTACATATAATCGAATTTCTACTGTATTTACACCTGATTTTTTTCTAAACAGATTTTTGTCAGTGAATTTTTTTACACCAAATCTTTTTATTTTACTTAAAATTTTTATTTTTTAAAAAAGTTTTTTGACTTGGCTTGATTGAGTTAAAATTTTTTATTTTTTTTTAAAGTCTTGTGTCGTGCCATGTACTTATTAAGGCGGCCATATGAATTTTTTACCGTAATTAAGGCTTCCATTTTTATTTAAAACTTTGAAATTCAAAGTCTTTGAAATGACTTTTTTCGGAAAAAAAATTTCAAGTCAAGGTAAAAGACTGTTTTTTTTTTTTAATTTTAAGTCAAGATAATATACTTTTTTTAAGAAAAAAAATTTCAAGTCAGATCAAATGACTTGACTTTAAAATGACTTTTTATTCTGACTTTTTTGCAAGTCTATTTTAATGCTAAAGTGTTAGATTCTATTATTAATCAAGACCGATAGCCAATAGTTTCGCTGAAGTATTCGTCAAATCAGAATTCAGGGTTTCAATTCTTGAATTGAAAAATCGTTCAGTATCCTAAATTTTCCCATGTACACATCTGGTTATTAGCTCGTCGCGATGCTCGTTCCTCGCAATAATATTTGGTAAATAGGAAAAAATTCCAGTGGAAAAAATTCCGGTCGAAAAAATTCCTGTTGAAAAAAATCCAGTGGAAAAAATTCCACTAAGAAAAAATTCTGGTTGAAAAAATTCCACTTTGAAAAAATTCCAGTGGAAAAAATTCCACTTATAATTAAAACTAAAATTGACCAATAATTTTTTTTTAAGAATATTTTATTATAATTAAAAAACGAAAATAAAAGAAAATGGAATAAAATTTTACACTTAAATCATTAAAGGAATCAAATTTCTGTTTAACACTCACAGTGTTAAACTGCATTTGCAGCATCTAAAGCGGATTGATCCATCCTGGTTATCTTCATTTCGTGTAAATTTAACAAAATTAAAATGAACAGAAGTTCTGTCATTGTCTAAAAATTCGAAGACTTCCTCGGTATTTTCCATTTTTTTTAAAGTAATTAAAGCTTTTTAAAGTAATTAAAGTTTTTTAAAGTAATTTTGTTTCAATTTTTGATAATTTTCCATTTGTATTTTACAATTATTTATAGGCTCAAAAGGTACAAGGTGATTAATTTTAATTCATTCATAGCAAGATTGTTAAATTTAAAGACTCAAATATAAGATATTTAAGAAGCAAATGATTTAGCATATTCTTATTAAAAAAAAGTTGATCTAATTACTGAATTGATTTTGAAATAATTTATAATAAATAATCAGTAATTATAATTTTTAGAGCGGATAATTTTCCACTGGATTTTTTTCCACTTGAATTTTTTCTTAGTGGAATTTTTTCCACTGGATTTTTTTCACCGGAATTTTTTCTAAGTGGAATTTTTTCCTATCAATCTAATATTT
Organism: Brachionus asplanchnoidis; assembly: GCA_025491095.1. NCBI lineage: Eukaryota > Metazoa > Rotifera > Eurotatoria > Ploima > Brachionidae > Brachionus > Brachionus asplanchnoidis. Next base: position 4,841,587 of record JAILYF010000004.1, read on the forward strand.
TTACCAGCTAGATTTTATAAATTCATATTGATCAGAAAAAATGAGTATCATTTAGCTTATGATTATTGAAATATTGAAATTATTTGAAATTTAAAATACTAATAAATTCACTTTTTGAAATTTTTACTTGATATGTTGATTAAATGAGTTTAAAAATCAATGTTTGTTATTATATACTCAACTGACCTTATTCAATCATTTATTAACTAAATAACCAAATGAAATTGACCAGATACTTTTCAATATATCAAGTAATTATGTCTTTATCTAATTCTTTGTTCAAATGGTCCTTTAAGCATAGAAAATTTTTTTAAAGCCATAATTATCTAAAATTTAGTTTACAACAATAAAAATAAAACCTTGAAACGAAATTATATTGTTATTTTTTCTACTTCGATAAATAATAAACATTTGTCATCTTTACTTTAAAGAATTTAATTAAAAGAGATAATTAATTAATAAAAAATTTGCAACCAGCTCTCCAAACATCTATTAACGGAAACATTTTTTCACCTTTCACATACTCTTTATGTGTCATATATATTATTAGGGAAAAAATTCAAATTTAGAACACTCTTGACAAGTTAATTTGTCGGAGACTAAAATATTTTTATATACTTTATATTTTTTTCATTTATTTCAAAATTATCTTCAATAATTTGACAAGATACTCCCAAACAATTACAAATATTCTTGTTTATATTTTTTGAAAAAAGTGTTAAAACTCAAATTCTAATTCAATACAATTTAATTAATTGTAACAAAATTATGAAAATAGTAAAAGAAAAATCCATTTGCAGTCATAAAAAATAACTACCAAATAATACCTTAGAGGCTAAAAATTAATTTAGAGTTAAATTAGAATATTTTATTATTGTAAAATTTCTTGTTTTAAAAAAACTCAAATAAACCTTTTTTGTTTTAAAAAATTTTAAATATTTAAATTAGATGTATGATATTAAAAAAATCTTTTGAATGCCATTTTCAAATTTTCTAAATAAAAACAATAGATAGTTTTTTAATTAAATAAAGATTTGCTAAAGTCTTAATTTTCGAAGGCTGTAATACGAAATTGAGACTATTAAAAAAAAAACAAGGAGTCATATTTTAAAAATATGACACAAATTGTTTTACGTTAAAATTTGTTTAAAAAATTGTTAAAAGACCTTTGAGGTAAGAGAACTCAAATTAGACTTTGTAAGAAAAAAAGAGCAGAGACATAATTATCATTTTATGAGCTACAAATTTTTGTAAACCTTAAAGAAATCAGCTTATCTATTTATACAAACTTCTAGGTTACTCTAGAATTTAGAAAATATATTTAAAGCAAAATCATTTTTAAAATGATTACAAAATTAGTAACAAAAAGTGATAAGATGTTTGAAAATTTTCTTGACCATAATATCAAAAATCATTTAATAAATCATTTTGAATCCACTGTAAACGAAATTGATGTTGAAACTGAGTTAGAAATCTTAAACCATAAACACTTGGAAACAGAACTCAATCAAGCAAGAGAATATTTTATTCGTCATGTCAACTCATGCAAAATCAAAAACTTGGACTTGATCAACTCATACCAGACCTTAATGAGAAGAAAGACTCTCGATAGTTTTTGCTTTTTTTTAAATAAGGACTATTATTCAAAAGTATCGGGACTAATTGGAATTTTGGTCGGCACAGATTTTTACCTTTCAAAAAATCAAATAGATTCAATAAAGTAAGAAAAAAAATTATACAAAAAAAAATTTTTAACAATTATCTATTTTAACAAAAAAAAATTTGTTCTTTTTGAATTAAAAAAAAAGATAAGAAATTATTAATTTTTTCAATAGCTAACAAAGTTTTTAATTAATTTAAAATTTAAGAGCAAATATTGGTTCAAAGATTTTATTCAAAATTTTAGATCAAGTAAGTGTTTAACGTCTTTAAAAGCTTTATAATTAAGATTTTTACATAACTTTATTTGTGTCTCAGTAATAATAAAAAAAGTTTTTATATAATTACTTTTTTATATTATTACTGTAAAAAATCTGCTACCGATTTATTTTCGATTTGAATATTAATTATTAACAGTAATTTTTTCAACTAAATAGAAAAAAAATTAAACCAAACTTTGCTATAAATGATTTAAAATATTTTTCAATATTGAAAAATTTTTTCCTTACTAAACATTTTAATTTTTGTGAATAAAAATAAAAATTCCTTTCGAAATAAATTCTATTTTGAATTACAAACAGAATTACAAATTAATAAATTTAACATTTAAAAGACCGACTTTTTGTTTTTTTTTTTTTAATCCAGTTTCTTAAAAGTTTAAAAATAGAAAGGAATACGAATTCTGTCTATTTTAAAAGCTTAAATATTTATTACAAATAATTATTTCATAGTTTTTATATAAATTTGTTAATTCTTCAAGTTGGTCTAAGGAAAGTTTTCCAAAAAAAATGACCAGATTAAAATATGTCTTTAACTGAGTGTTATTGAATATATACTTTTTTTTAAAATATATGCTACTATATTCAGGGAAAAGAACTTATATCATTGAAAAACCAGATAAAAATTTCAAATTTCAAAAATTTTCTATACAAAAAAGGAAAAAATTAAATAATTTTTGTATGATATGGTGTAAAATGGCCTTAAGTTTTTTCTACATTTTTTGCTAAATCGAAATTAAAAATAATTTATCAAATGAATTCCGTTTTTTAGGCACAACCATTTTATTCACATTTTTTTTAAAAAATACTTTTCTTTTAAATCCATTTATTTGAAAAAAACATCGTCATCATGATGAGGAAAAAATAATATAGATTGTTTCACTTTATTTCAACTACGGAACATATTTTAGTACATAAAAGCAACAATTTTGTTATCATTTTCTTTTTGTATTAATAAATTGTATTACATTTTATGATGTAAAGATTAAGTATATATTTTATATACAACTTAGTCAAAATATTTTGATAAAATAATAATTAATAGAATAATTAAGACAAAAATTACCAATTTAAATATTTAAGAAAAATATTCATAGAAGGTTATTATTTATAGTTATTTAAAAAATTATTTAATCTACAAAAAATTTCGTGAGCTTTGAAAAATTTACTTTTTCTCTTTGTTCAATATTTTTAAATTAAATTTAATTTCAACAATTAACTTCCAAATCAAAATTTTAAAATTAAGCTTTTTAATGCATGAAGCAGAGGAAAGAAAATTATTTCAAAATTTTAAAAATTATTTTTATTAAATTTTTTTCATTTTAATTAATTTATCTTTTTTTATTAGAAAGCCTTATTAGTAGATTTTGTTTTACAAAATTTGAATGAAAACCAGTGCAATTATGTTCAAATTAAGCAAAAAAAGTTGTTCAACGCGAACTGCATTGACTTTTCGAATAGAAAATGCGAAAAAATATCTCGAAATTGTTTCGAGCAATTCGACAAGATTAAATTTTTAAATTTATCAAATAATTTATTTGAAAAAATCGACATTTTTTTTAATTCCAATGATTTGGAAGAACTCGTTTTGGATAACAATAATATAAAAAGTATATCACTTGGTCCTAATTTCAGACAGTTGAAGAAATTAAACCTGGCTAATAACAACTTAAAAGTTATAAAAAATAATACATTCGACTCTCTTGGAAACCTAAACGAACTTGATCTGAGTGACAACCAACTGCATTCAATCGATAAAGAGGCGTTATTCTCTCTGGAAAATCTAAATTATCTTTTTTTATCAAACAACTGCTTAGAGTCGGTTGAATTTAGTCTAGAAAACTGTGGAAATTTATACCAACTTTATCTATGCTCCAACAAGATAAAAAGCATTCAGCCTTGTAAATTTCAAGCGCTCAAAAAATTGACAGTTCTGAATTTATCAAACAATTTGATAGAAGAATTGAATGATTCAATGTTCAATGGACTCAAATCACTTGAGTATTTGAATTTGGCCGAGAATTTAATTAGAATTTTAAATTTTCAATCATTAAAAGATTTGACTTGCTTAATTGAATTAGACTTTTTTAGAAATCAAATAGAGAAAATTTTTTATTTCAACGATCTGAATGATTTTAATCATCTTGAATTTCTAAACTTGTCAGATAATTTAATTGAAGAATTAAACGTAAGCCAAATAAACTCTATAAAGACTCTAGCTTTGACAAAAAATAAAATAAAAAAAGTGAAAAAAATTAAAATGAAGAACATGGAACAACTTTATTTAAACAAGAATATGATTTGTAAAATTGAATTAGATATAGTTGATGATTATTCCAATCTTAAGTTTTTGGATTTATCAGAAAATAGACTGAATACAATTCAAAAGTCAAGATGGCACGATTTTTCCAAATCTTCAATCAACAATTTTCAGCTAATACTTTAAACCGGTGTTTTTGTTATAAACTTTTTGATTAAATTAATTATTTTTAAAAAAATTTCTTTATATTTTTGATTTATATTCTAATTGAATAAATGCAAATAAAAATTTTAATGTTTTATATTTTTTTAAAATCTAATCCATGAGAGCAAATACTACAACTAATTAAAAATGTATAATCTTCTGATATATAAAATTAGAAATTTAGTTTAAAAACATAAAAATGATGTTTTTTAAATTTTTTTTAAAGGAAATACAAAATTTAATGTTTTAAATAATTTAATATAAACATAATATATAAATTTAATAAAATATAATTTAATAAATTTAATTTAATATAATATTTTATTCTAAATTAATTTTTTTACTTCCAGAATTTCCGTAAATATTGTTGAATTAATTGAATTTTTAAGGTTTAAGATAGCAGAGATAGAAAGCTATGTCCTAAAACCAAGTATATACCAGAATTTTCAATTTTGATTTACTGTTTTTATATAAAGTTTTTATTTATATTTTTATATATAGAAAGTCGAAAAAACCATCTATTTTAAGCAATTAATGGGCCTTAATTGCTTAATGGGCCTAAATCAAATATTGACCGTTTTTATCAAAAATTAGGTTCCATGAACATACAAAAAAATATATAAATATTATTTTTCATAAATTTTTGTTCAAGTAAATAATTTAAAATTCTTATTGGGTCACTTGATTTTAGATTTGAGATACTTTAGATAATATTATTATTTGTAATGGTAAAGTTATTCATAAAGATAAAAATGGCATTTTTAATGAAAAAATTAATAATTCCGTAAATCCTTACAAGCTACCCTATAAAAATGCAGTAATTTTAGATTAGATTTTTAGTATTTTGATTTCTTAACTTGTATTAAATAATAGTAAAAAAAATCAAAAATCAAAAATAATAAAAAAAATGAAAATTAAATCGTTTTTTAAGCAATTTATGGCATAGATTATAATGTGAAAAAAATTTACATAGTACAAGCTCATCAGCGTATGATAAATAACAAAAAATAAGAAGAACTTAAGATAACCCTAGCGAAACTTCTGGCTTAAAATACAGGATACAGGTTATGACTTGAAAAAGGGAAATGGCATTTATTTAAGAATGGTTTTCTTTTAATTCTTTAGAGAAATTTATTTTTTATAAAAGCAGACTGTAGTTATAATGGAAATTGTGTGTGATTAGTATAATGTTTGTTTTAATTTTAATAATAAGTCGCTATAGTGAAAATGGAAAAGAAAAAACCTAAACTGTAACCGAGTCTTAAGTACTGGCCATATAACTATTTATTCCGCAGGATACCGGGGTAATGTGAAAGGAAATATGGTGGTAAAAAAAACTAGAATATCTGCTATTTTTGTTAAATCTCGAAAAATGATATTGATTATGGACTGGTAATTGATAAGATTTTTAATTGGATACAAATTATTTTATCTTCTAATATTTTTATTTTAGTATCTAATAAATAAAAAAAATATCTAAATCAATTATTCAGTATCTAATATAATAAAATAAGTCGTGCTTAAGAGATGCGCAGAGGGCTTTGTAGAGCTACTAAGACACATATTTAGACTAAGCTACGAATCTGGTGAGTTGCCTGAGCTGTGGACCATAGCGAACGTATCACCAATACACAAAAGTGGCCTTAAAACTGAGCCTTCAAACTACAGACCTGTTCCTCTTACGTTATTGTGGGTAAACTCTTTGAAACAATTACAAGGAATGTAATCGTCGAACACTTAATCTCACATTGATTGATATGCGATGAACAAGCAGGATTCGTTCCTGATAAATCATGAACAACCAAGAGAACAACTAGAAACATTCAATGCCATCACATATGAATTATCCAAAGGCAAGCCTTTATGCGTAGTAAACCTCGATTTTGCAAAAGCGTTCGACAAAGTCCCTCACATCAGACTCTTAGCTAAAGTGATAGGGTACGGGATAAGTGGCAAATTGTACAAGTGGATCGAGAGCTTCCTAAGCAACAGGAAACAAAGAGTCGTATTAGGGGAGGCCACATCAGCCTGGCAAGACATAACAAGTGGAGTACCGCAGGGCTCAGTAATTGGTGCAATTTTCTTCATAATCTTCATCAATGACCTGCCTGGTGTTGTAAAAAAAATTTTCAAAATGTACGCAGATGATAGCAAAATCATATCAAATATGGAAACACGAGAGAAGAGAGAGCAATTACAAACAGATATCGACAATGTAGTGAAATGGTGCAATTCGTGGAGTATGGACTTAAACTGTAAAAAATGCAAAATCATGAGCTTTGGTCATAACAACGAAACAACCTACGCGTTTAATACAACAAATGGAGAGCATACACTAACAGAAAGCGAGCTTGAACGTGACCTCGGCATCTTTGTTCAACCCAACATGAAATGGAAACACCAAGTGCAAGTATGTCACAACAAAGGATCAAAAATGCTAAAACTTTTAGCATGCCTAACTCTCTCGACTTACAAATTCGAGAGAGTGAGCTGTGGAGGAAGTTATATACAAGCCATCCTGAAATCATTAAATTAGATACTATAATAAGGTTCGCGTGTAGCAAAACTACCGCACTATCTGAATTTGCATAAACCGACTTTAAAAAATTAATCTGCATAATTGAAAATCTAGCAAATCCAGTTTTTTAGGGGGGGTCAAAAAAATTTTTTTTTGACTCAAAGATTTGAAAAAAAACAAAAGTTGCATGTCTTCAAGTCAAAATATCTCAGGTATTCATAGTCAAAACTCATTAAAAATGCACCAAATCTGAAAGCTCATAATCTCTTCTACAAAATGGTATATTTATTTTGTATTTTTTTTGAAACAATTTACCATGATTTTTGACCAAAAATGGTAAAAACATAGACTCTTTTCAGTTTTTTTGGATCTAGTCCGAGGTTTACCCCCCAACCCTACTTTTTTTTACAGATTCTGAAACTAGAGGAAATTCTGAACAAAATGTTTGGACCACTTTTTTTATTTTTTTTTTAAGCAAAATAAAATTGACAAAAATAAGTATAAAATCAAAAAAAAAGAATTAAATTGCTTTATTTTGAAAAAATTTTTTTAGAACTTAAATAAATTTCTTTATATGTTTAAATTTTATATTAACAGACTAAACTAATAAAGAGTTAGAAATTTTTAGATGTTCTGCAGATTTTGCTCTTGATTTTCCCGAAAAATGTGTTTTCAAAACTGTCCCTTTCCTCTAGTTTCAGAATCTGTAAAAAAAAGTAGGGTTGGGGGGTAGGGTTTTTGTACCATCTTTGATCAAAAATCATGGTAAATTGTTATAAAAAAATACAAAATAAATATACCATTTTATATTTTTTGGTGCATATTTAATGAGTTATGACTATGAATACCTGAGATATCTTGACTTGAAGACATGCAACTTTTGTTTTTTTTCAAATCTTTGAGGGAGTGGGTCAAAAAAAAAATACTGGTTTTGCTAGGTTTTCAACTATGCAGATCAATATTTTACAGTCGGTTTATGCAAATTCAGAAAGTGCAGTAGTTTTGCTACGCGTGAACCCTAAATAGTAGCCATTTTTAATTTTAATCCGTGGAAAAAATATCTCTCATGAGTTGAATATTGGTTTATTAAGGCCAAATAATTTATTTAAAATTTTAATTATTTAAAAAATCATTTTTTCCTTAATTTTGAGAAAACAAATTTTAATGTTAAGTAATATTACAGTGGTTAAAAAAAAACTTAAAAAAAAAACAACTTAAATAATTAAATATTTTTTAGCAACAGGTTGAACCTTTTAAGTTAAGTTTTTTATCAAGTTAATCTAAAAAACAAATAACTAATAAAATTAAGCTGGCTGACCGGCTCTAAACCTTAATTGCCTGCTTGAGAAATAACAATATTATATAAAAATCTTTAAAAAAAAAATGAATACATATATAATTGAGAACAATTTGACATGAAACAAAAATTAGTATTCAACTGAACATGTCATCATAGAAATCGGGCCTTTTTTCTTCTTCTTCTGTAATGGCTTGATTTTGATTCCGATTAAATGAGCTTGCTTCAGGTAGAAAGTTAGAATTGGTATCCAAACAAAATACGTTCGATTTGTTCACATTTGGATCAGAATGATTTAAGTTTTCTGTTTTTTTTGGCTGATTCAAAAAGCCATTGACTGAGCTTGACACATGTCGATTAATGGCATGGTTGCTGATGCAATTTTCCGAATTACCCATCATATTTACATTGTTTAGTTGTTGAATGCAATCAAGCAGACCGTTCTCTTCAACATTCAGCAACAACCAGATCGGGTCGCCGAAAGGCTGATCATATCTTGTATAGGTCCGATACTGACACTGATAAATTCCACATTGCTGTGGCGATTTTAAACTTATGCTTACGTCCATGGTCTCTTGAGGCTCCAATTCTTTCAAATCAATTGCTAGAGGCCTTTCGCCTTCGTTGGAGAAAAAACTACTGGTGTTATTAGGTGACTGACACGTAAGAGTGGCCGGACTAAAATTGTATCCATTCACATATTTTAATTGACAACCATAGGGCCATTTATTAATTCCTTAAAAAAAGTAAAAATGTAAATTATTTTTTTTTTATTTAACATTAATTTTGTTTTTAATTTTCAGCCTTTAAATACAGAAATCTTCTCTGATTTTCTATAAACCAAAAAATCCGAGAAGTTTTTAAGATTTTTTTTTTTCGCTTTTAAAAGATAAATTAAATAAAAACCCAACAAAAAAAAATTTTATTCCCTAATTTGATGTTATAAAAGTAAGAATTAAAAAAATATTAATATAAAGACTCATGAAGTTTTTTAGACTAGTCACAGAAATTGGAAATGTTTTTTACTAATTTTGACCCTAGATTCAGTAATTATTTTAAGACATTTGAAATATATAATTATTTTTATTTTCAATTAAATAAATGAGGTCTTAATGGTTACAAAAATATTTAGTCTCTAACATTTTTTTCTATATTGTATTTTTTTTCCAAGGATTCAGCAATTTTATTAGAAACATAAAATTAATAAATATATAATTAAAATTAGACTTGTACAAAAGTAAATTAAAAATAATCTGAACAAGTCATAGCATTGCTTGGACTTTTTTTTTTTTAATTTTACAAGTCTTGACTTAGACTTGGTTAAAAATTGAATTAAAAAATACAGAAAATTATAAACCATTATTTTTTTAAATTAAAGGAAAAATTTAATTATTATTCTTGATTTCTTTTTCAATGAAAAAATTGAAACATCAACAGTGCATATAATATGTTTATTCTATAAAAGTGAATAAATGAATATATAACAAATAAATATTTATGCTTAAAAGAGATTTTAGAAAAAAAATTAGACACAAGCATCTTCAAAATAAACAAAATGTTTGACTAATGGTTTTTTATACTAAATATTTTTAAATTATTGAAAAAAGTCAAAGATTTTTTCTTATTTAACTTTATTTTATATATTTTTTTATGCTCTGAAGGAACATTTGCTCGGTACAGATAAACAAATAAATAAACTGAATTTACTTCTTTGTGAAAAAATTATCTTCTTACTTAAAATCTTTTGATACTATAATAATTAAATAATATGCAAATAAAATAAATTAGATAGTTTCATAATTTTTTTTTAATTTTGTAGATACTAGAATCATTTATTTAGATGCAAAATTGATTTGTAGCCAAATTAAATTTTTTTACTCAATAATTAACTGTGAAATTTTAAGTAAAAAAGATCTACTTTTTTCCAGCATAATATTTTAGAAGTTAATTTGAGAAAATCTTGTTAAGTGGACACTAAGCGGTTAATACTCGAGAGAATAATTTAAATAAATAAATTAATTTAAATAAACTAATAGAGAAAAAATAATAATTTACCAGAACCAGTTACTTAAATACAAAATTTAATACTTAATATACTGAAATTTAGATGCTAAAATGTAAGGTTCAAATTTAACCGCTTATTTTATGAGAAGACTTGTGGTTTTATGAAAAACCATGACAAATTGAAAAGATAATTAAAACTGTTTTTTTTTTTTTTAAATAATTCTGTAAATATTAAAAAAAAAGTTTAATTGTATTATTTTTACTAAACTAAACAAATCCTGACAAATAATTGATGTCAAAAAATAAAAAAATTACTTCGACCTACCTGTGTTTTTTATTCGCCAAGTTTTTATAAAATTGGTATTCGGTGCCACCGATTCACCTTCTCCAATGGTTATGTCGCACAAAAATTGCATATCAGGTAATTCATTGGTGTTGTGCGATTCTGCAATAAACTGTGGTGGGCTATTGGAATAGTTTGATGCATTGGCTGCAGCGGCCGCCGCTGTTTCGTACTCGTAATAGGCCCACAGTGCCGAATTTAAGTTCCATTCGGCTAAATCAAGATAAAAACAACAGCCCTCGGTGCTTAGTTGAGTGTTGGACAAGCGTTTGAACTCGTTGATCAAGTAGTCTTTGTCATTGGTGTTCATTGTGCGAAATTGGCCCATTATCATGTCCAAGTCTGAATTGTCCACGTCCATTATAACAAAAGTTGAGAGTATTTTTTTTTCTTGTTAGCTTAGTTGTTCAGTGAAGGATGGGTTGGATTTGTTACTGTAATGAATGAGTTCTACTTTGAAAAATAAGAAAAATCGCAATTAATTAATTATTATGATGATTAAGAAGTATATATTCCAAATTATTCTATAAATATGGTGAATAATTCAATGAGCATTTTAAAATTATTTTTTGTTCTTTATTTTCAAACGCATATATTAATTTAATCAAAAGACCTATGTATATACTCTACGCAATGAAAATGTTGAATTTTGGCTGCTTTATACAATAATTTTTTTTTATGAACATAGATCATATATTTTTATTTCATACTAGTGTTTTTATTTTTGTCTGATTTTGATACATTGACAAGTAAAATATGAAAATGAAAATGAATGACATCTTTGATAAGAAATAATTATTGTAGAAGCAATTTTTATTTTTTCGAGGAGCAAATTATTTTATTTATTTATTTATTTGTTGATCTGTATCGAGCATTAGCTCCTTCAGATAAAAAAAATGGTAAAATAAAAAAAAATTAAAAGTTTTGTTAAAATAAGTTTTGAAAAAAATAAATAAAAAAATGATAGAAAAGGAAAGTTAAAATGAATAAAGGTACATGAGGTAGTTAAAGGATTTTTATTTTTATTTATTGTTATTTTTTAGAAGAAAAAAAAGAAGCGATTATTATATTAATTAGGAGCAGAAATATTTTTTATTAGAAGCAAAATTATAATAAAATAAAAAACAAATATAAAAAAAAGACCATTTTTTTTCAATTAAACAATTAACTAATTTAGTGTATTTATTTTGATTTTTGATTTCACACCGTCTTTTAACTTTTAACTGAAACGGTTTTTCTTGGACGACCTCGGCTTCTTTTTAAGATAAATTAGTGTCAGTAGTCGATTGTGTAACTAAAATCGTGCTAGTAACTGACTCAACTGTGTTGACTAGTGTTTTAATTGGAGTATCAGACTGAGTTGACCCTAAAACTCAGTTATCCCTAGAACACAACCAAAGAAGCTTAATTATAAAAAAGCAAATTGGTTATTATTCCGTGAGATCCTAAAAGGTCAAAACTCAGGATTAAATTCAGCATCAATTGACGAACTAAATGAAGAAATTACCCAAAAATTAATTTCTGCAGCTCATAAAAGCATTCCATACAAAACAAATAGAATTTTCAAAACAAGTCTCCCACCAAACATTGTCAGTATAATTAAGGAACGCAGAAAAATAAGAAGAATATTTGAAAAAACTCGTTGTCAAAATACTAAGAAAATATTTAACAAAATGACTTCAGAGTTAAGAAATAGTTTAAAAAATTTTTGAAATCAAAACTGGTCTGATTTTATTAAAAAAATTGGGAAAAATCCGCTTTCAAGAAGACCATTCTGGAAAAAAATTAATAAATTTCGATCAAAAAAAGGATCTGGATTAATACCTACCTTAATCTCGAATAATAACGAAATTAGAACTGATGAAGAAAAGGCTACCTTCTTTGGTGAATTTCTCCAAAAAACTTTTAGTCCGAATAATGATCTAATTAATCCCCAAAAAGATAGAGAAATAATTGATTATAATCTTGAGTTTTTTAATAAGGAAAATCAATGCAAATTTGACGAGCCTGTTAGCACCTAAGAGATTACATCAGCGATAAAAAGGTTAAAAGAGGAAGCATCTTCGGGACCAGACCAAATTCATAACCTTATGTTAAAAAATGTACCTCAAAATATTCTAAAAGACATTATGTATCTTTTTATTTTTAGTCTAAGAGAAAGTAAAATACCCAATGCATGGAAATCTGCTAACATTACTATGATACCTAAAAAGTCAAATTTAACACAAGACCCGGCTAACTACCGACCAATTAGTATGAAAAGTTGACAAACTTTTAGAACGTATCGTCTACTCAAGATTATATAGTTATTTAGAACAAAACTCATTACTAATTCAGGAGCAATCAGGTTTTAGAAAAAATCGACGAACCACTGATAATCTTTTCTTCCTTATTCAAAAAATTGTAGAATCATTAAATAGAAAGAAGAAAGTTTGTTCCCTATTTTTTGATATCTTCAAAGCTTTCGATAGCATTTGGCATGATGGTCTTATTTATAAACTAATAAAAATGAACCTTCCCTCTTACCTAATACATTGGATTAATTCATTCTTAGACTCAAGATCATTTAAAGTAAATGTAAATGGTCACATGAGTGAAGAATACCATATTACTGCAGGTGTTCCTCAAGGCTCGGTAATTAGTCCAAACTTAGCATTTTTATCAATGATATTCCTAAAAGAAATAAAACAAATAGTGAATACTCTCTTCTCTTTGCTGATGACTTGGTCACATTTTATATTTCTAAGAAAAAAGGAAATCTAGAAAATAAGATAAACGAATACTTAGACGAACTAGAAAAATGGCTCTTAAAGTGAAAGAAGAAAATATCTGTTGAAAAGTCTTGTTACATTGTCTTCACTAAATTTAATAAGGAAAATATTTACTTAAATTTAAAAATATATGAAAATAAAATTGAGAGTCAATAGGAAATCAAGTTTTTAGGTATAAAATTTGATTCAAAATTAACCTTTACCCCAATGGTTGATGAAATAAAACAGCGTTGTAGTTCACGGTTGAAATTAATAAAAATATTGTCTTACAAAAAATGGGGTCTTAATTATTTCATACTAGGAACACTATATAAATCTTTAATCGGATCTATAATTGATTACTCTTTTCCGTGTCTGAATTCATTTTCGGAGACAAACATTAAAAAAATTCAAGTCTTACACAACTCAGCAACTCGTTTTATACTTAAACTAAAATATGATACTCCTTCCAATATTCTGAATCATGAGGGCTTTAATAAACTTAAATTCTTAACTGTCTAGAATCGACTTTTTGAACTAAGCGAAAGATTTGTAGCGGGAGGACTGCGTCATTCTGTTCCATTGGTTATCAAGCTGGTTGATGAATTTAAAGCGGGTTTTGAATCAAGGTATGTTGAATACCCGACTCCATTGTGTATTTGCTACCTTACTGTTTCTTCTTTTTTTCCTGAATCATCAAATATTTAAAAATATGAACTCTGTTACTCTCTATCAAAATTTATCTAATTTTAATTTTTAATTTTAAAATTTATCTACTTTTTAACTTTTATTATTTTTTATTTTTATTTTATCTGAAGGAGCTTTAGCTCGGTACAGATATACAAATAAAATAAAAATAAAAAATTTAAGTTGTTGGTATTGAAAAGAGTTCATGATTTAAAGGTCCAATTAAATTTCTTTAAAAAGCTGGTAAGGTTTTTTTACGACGAACTCTTGAAGCATTTTTTTCGATTCTCAAATTTTGGGAACGTTAGTAATTCAATATTGTATGCAATACCAATTACATGCTCGCAAACGAAATTTTTTTTCCAATATTGAAAAGAACATTTACTCAACTGCCAACACTCTTTGCTGATTTCTACAATTTTATGTGAGTCACTCCATTTTATGAATTCATCGATCGAATTTCAATTGCTTGTGTTTAAATAAATACGCCAACTTTGTTTCGTAGCTTCTACGTTACTCTTCTCAGACGCTACCATGCATGTCACTACCATCATTCGCTCTTCTGTCAATAAAAGATGTAGACGATGACTCATCCGATTCAATTATTTGAGACATTTCTTTTCAAAAGGCAGGTTTTTATTTGGATAAGCACTTATTACTTTATTTTTTTATTGTTTATTAAAATTTGAAATGGCTCTGAGTAATAAAACTTCTTCTGCCATTAGATGAGTAAAAAATAGAATTTTTAAAGCTTTATGCAGATAAAACAAAGCTAATGAGCCTTGTGACCAATGAGGATGACTTCAAAATGCTTCAACAGGACCTCGATAATTTAGTAGACTGGTCATTGTACTGGTAAATTAGCTTTAATGAGATTAAGTCTTTAGTTACGCATTTTGGTGTGGCAAACATATGTCACGACTACATTATGGAGTGGTCAAAAACTAGCAAAAACAAGCAAAAAAGTTTGAGCGTATTCAGAGAAAATTTTCTAAACTTGTTCCGGAACTAAAGTCAAAACCATGTGCAGTTAGAAGAGGGATAACACTTGAAGAAAGACGGGAGCGTGGAGATCTAATTCAGCTACATAAAATTCACCACGGACATGATCAAGATGAGTTAATACATGGAAACCAATTACTAGCTTCAAACGGTCTTGACAGTCCAGCAGGTCATACGAGAAAGGGTTAGTTAGCTATTGAGAAACAGATCATCAGAAATTGTATAGTTCGACATAACTTTTTTACAAACAGGAAAACTGGTAACTGGAACACAATAGACAAAACAACTAGAAGCACAGTCAACACGAATAAATTTAAAAATCGAATTGATATACTTCTCGGGTATATTTAAGCTGAATATGACAACTGGACGTAGGCTGTTAAAGCAGAGCGTCTACTGACGGTTCTGCTCGGGATCTTCGATCCCCCACAGCTTGTATACTACTACTACTAAACTAAAAAAAATTAAGGTATATCTCAGCATTTTTTTTGTTACGAATAAGTGTCATTTCGAATGAAAATTAGGTTGGGATTTTATTTTTGAATATTATACTTGAAAATTTATTTATTTATTTAAATTGAAAATTGAATTACTAAAATATTCGAATTAAAACTTGGAAATAGAAAATTTTTAAATCAAAAACAACTAATAAAAAAATATAAAATAACAAAGAAGTCATGAAATAAATTAAATTTCAATTGAAAACTAAAAGCGTGCCTGATTTTCACCAGTCTTCTCTTCTAAAATTTTCAGGACTTATTTTATTACGATAGTCCCATCCACCTTACCCGGCACCAGAAAATATTTGATTTGATTAAATCAACGCTACAAGAGAACATAAAGCTAATTATTTAAATACATAATTTTTCAAATATTTTATTCAAATTTAAATATTTTTAAATCATTAATTGAATTTATGTAAAATTAAGATTGTATTTTAAATTTAAGTTAAATTAGAATTTTAATTTAAAAATAAAAATAAATCAAATATAAATTCAAATTTATCAAATATTTTGATTTTATTCTTTATTTATTCAAGTTTCAATTTGTGTCCAAAAAAACTTATTTGATTTCATCACTGGTTACCATGGTATTATTAAATTTGAATTACTTATTTCATCATATTCAAGATTTGATAATCAGATTGTTTATAATTTTATAAAAATGAGGAATGTATAATATATATATAATTGATCATTAATGCAAATTAAGAATATATTTATTAAGAAAAAAAATTTTCTACTTAGATTGTTCAGCGTCAATTGATAGAAACTAAATGATAAAATTAAAGAAAAAAAAATTACCAATTAAATTTTAATTTTTTTTAATTAAAATTAAATTTCAAGATTTTTTTGTTGTTGTTACACAAAACTAATTTTAAACTAAAATTTATAACTTTTAAAAGCAACAATTAAAAAAAAATGCTTGATTAAATTAAATTTTAAATTTATTTTTTTGGTCTATAAGGCTTCAAAGCTCCAGCAGCTCGAGCGTCTGATAAAAGCTTTTCAGCAAGGCTTTCTGGTACAGTAGCCGTCAATGTTTCGTATTCAACATTATCTGAAAATTTTACCAATAATTAAAAAAAAATATTATCTTGAGTCATATAAAATAATTTTTCAAAATTAATAGGTACCATTATTTGATTGGAATTCAGCTGTTGAATTTAAAAATTCTGAATATATTTCATCTTGACGCTCATAAGTCTTGGAAGCTGATTCCAATTTTAATTGAGCCAAAATCCGAGAATTTTCGATCGGCAGATCAGTAATTCTATCAACTATTCGAACTTCCCCATTCGAAATCGGATTTTTTTCATATGTTGCAGGATCAACTTTAAAAATTCCCTCCTCAATTACTTGACGAACAGCGACTGCTTTCGGTGTCTCATATTCTATTATGACATTTTTTGGTGGAGGCTGCTGCTGAACATGCTTTATCTTTTGAATGATAACTGGTCTTTCAACATTTTTATATGGTAACCACTTTTCACTTATTAACTATTTGAATTATATTTCAAAAAATTATTTCCTATCACTTACTAAATGATGGGTCTGGGCTTAGTCGGTGGAGCAGGCACTCGTTCTATTATTACCTTTTAGAAAAAGATAATTTTATTTATACAAAACACATGGAATTTGGATGCTAAAATACTTGTCTGGGTGGTGGTGGTTGCGATTGCACTGATCTCTGATTAATTTTAAATTAATAATTAAATTATTAAAAGCAATTGACAAAATTAGAAAAAATGTTTACCTCAATGACTTGTGGTTCCAAATCAGCAGGTGGCGTTGGTGCTCGTTCTCTAATGGTCAGTGGTGGAGGGGTTGGTGCCGCCGGTGCAGTTTGTCTATTTAAATTAATGTTTTTATTTATTAAGATAAAATAAATTTATATTAATAAAATAGATAAAATTAATTTTTAAAAGAAAAAATAGCGAGCGCTCTTATTTGGCCTAGACTTAACTGCACCAAGTTGATCTTTAATATCAAAAGTATTACCAAGCCGTAGCTGGGCCACATTTTTTATTCTAAAATGTCCTGCACTGCAGGAACATTCGATTTATTGTAATCAAACCTCTGTTAGGTTTAACTGGCTCATTAAAAAATAAATACCTGATAATAATTGGGGGTTGTCTTGGTGGAGGAGATAGTTGCTTTTCTCGGATGATTATTGGAGCTGGTGGTGGTGGAGTTGGTGGCTGCAAATACCTAATATTTACTTGTTGTTTGTAAACAACATTTTGAGAATTTGGCTTGGTGATTATTATCGGATCTTCGTCTAGGTTGATACCTGAAGTCGATTCAGAAATAAGCTTGGAAGTCAGAGAGGCCATTCTGTCTAAATTACTACTGTTAGCTTGGTACCCATTTGAGTTCAGTCCTATTTCATGAGAATGATTTTTGCGCTGATAAGTAATAGAGGGCCCAGCTTTGGATAGAACTTCTTGAGCAAACTTCTCGTCGTGGACCAAATTGGATTTGTAGTTTTCACCCAAATCTTGAAAGTCTGCCATTCGAGTTTTGTTGGGACTTACGAAATTGACACTGCTAATATTGTATCCTGAAGCAACACCACTCGAGTAAGAATGACTTTTTATTGCCTCTTTGATCGTAGTCTCCATTAGAGCGAAATACTATTTTTATACTATTTTTGGTACTGCTGGTACTTTTGAATTTTTTTTGTTTTATTAAAAAATATTTTTTTTTTCAAACAAGAAAATATTTTTCCCAAATGCAAAACTATTTAAAATTTTTTGTAAAAAATTTGTTTCCAATCACTGAAGCAACGCCACGAAGAAAAAGAAATGATGTCAAAATCTAAAAATATTTAAATACTTTATTTAGCTCCGAAGAAAAAACTTAGAAAATAATTGTACACCCCGTGTCAACCATATTATCTATTTTCTAATCTATTTTATTAAAATTTTGATTTTTATTATAGATAAAAAACGTATAGATATTTACTAAATAAATGGAAATTTTCAAAACTGCTAAAATTTGCTTTAAGAAAAAAGTATGCAGCTTGTTAGTTGCAAGTTTTCGTAGTATGAGTCAAAGAAGCGTTCCAATAGGTATTTACTTTGGCTTTCAAAATATTTTATAAGCTCAGTCAAGTGTGACAATTTCTTTGAGCTACCAGCTTTCTTAACCATATTGATGATTTGTAATTAATTTTCAAATTGAATAAGTTATTTAAAAAAATTGTTTATAAAAATCAGGGTCATTTTATGAATCATAAATTAATCACAATTTGGAGAGTTTTAATAAACTTGTCAAACGACAGGCTTTAGAAATTCATTTAAAAATTTAATTAGGTGAGTTGAGTGATTTAAATGACAGAAATTTTTTAAATAAATTTTTGATAAATTTATTAATTAAAAGTATAAAGCAAACAAGTCTTTATTTTGTTATCTTATTTGATATATGTAAATACAAATGACCATTAATGCAATCTTCAATTTAAAAACAATTGTTTTATATTTTTTTTCAAACGTTTGCTTTGGTTATTTTAGCCTTAATAGTTTTATCAATTTTTTTATTAGAATATTTAATTAAAATTTGAAAACATATTCTTTCAAAATGTACAATAAATGAATTAAAAAAAAAGACTTGAATTCAAAAAAAGACTTAAATTCAAAAAAATTAATGATTAAAAAAAAAATTTAATAAATTTCTATTTTTTTTTAAAGTTTATTGTATCAACTATTAGCAGAATTGAGCCATTCTATTTTATAATTTGTTTTAAAAGGAACTAATTAGTACAGTGGTGATTTGATAACAGTATTTTACGAAAAATTACGTTAAATACGGTAAATTAACCAAATTTTACCACATTTTACATAAATTAACGTAAAATCTGAAAAGTGAAAAAGATGTATTTTACAGAAAATTACGTAAATTTTCAGGATTTTAAGAAAATTTTGGTAAAATTTGGTAAAATTCAAAAGAGCCAATTCAAAATTCATAATTCTTGAAAAAATGTCTTTTTTTTCCAAAAATCAAAAATTTATAAAAATTTTTT
The DNA here is from genome assembly GCA_025491095.1 of Brachionus asplanchnoidis. NCBI lineage: Eukaryota > Metazoa > Rotifera > Eurotatoria > Ploima > Brachionidae > Brachionus > Brachionus asplanchnoidis. The sequence goes on from JAILYF010000004.1 coordinate 4,861,113, forward strand.
TTTTCATAAATTGGTTGGAAAAATAGTTATTTTTAAAATCGTAATAAAAAAAAACTTTCTTAAAATTTTCGATTTTTATTACGATTTTTATTACGTAAATTATTACGTAAATTTACGTTATAATACGTAATTTATCGTAAAATTACGTAAAAATCATGTGTCATAGCACTACAGCATTACATACAATCTAAATTTCAATGTTATATATTCAAAAAAATAGATGTTTTATTTTAAGAATGTATTTATTTATTTTTTTAAATCATGTTATAATGAGGTATCACATCTTTAATATATACTGAGGATACGAAGATATTATATATGAAGTAATCCCAATTCAATCGAGTCAAACTGAAGAGATAGAGAAAATGTATGATTCAGCTTTATAAGGAATATAATGGACCGGATATAGTGACCGGTCTTATGCTTATTTAGAAAAAGTTCGAAAAAGATACAAAATCAAAATGAAACTTTTATATTAGACAAAAATTAGAAATAACTATACCTATCATAAACTTTGAAATGTTGGCTATATTAACGACTCTTTTTTTCGAAAAATACTGTAGCAATTCTTTTCGTAATTTTCTTGGTAAATTTTGTTCACCGAATTGAATTGGAAAATTTTTAATAAAATGGAAGATGATAAAATGCACTTTTTAACTTTTTTCTATTTATGATTTTAAATACATCTAAAAGCCACATTACATATTTTTGAAGAATTTAATTTTGGATAGAAATAACAAGTAAGATAGGAAAATTCTCAAATATTCAAGTTTTTGAAAATATTTTAAGAATTCTCAGTTAAGGTTAAGTTAAGGATGATAAATATAGGAACAATCTTAGGTAATTTTAAATTAACTATTTTAAGGCGAGGGACAAGAAATACAATCTTGGAATTTTGTTTTCATCCTAAAATTTGTGATCTGGATATATCAAAACCAGGGACAGAAAATATTTTGGGGATAATTTCTTTTATGTAATATTTTGTCTTTTATTCACTAAAAAATTTAAATTTTATAAGCTCTTTTCTTGTTTCTTATACTCATCGACATAAAACTTTTTTAATAATAAAAAATGTCTCTAAAAAAAAATATTCTTCGTGGTTAAAAATCTAAAATTCTAATCATATCATATAATTAGAATTTTAGATTTTTATAAGTAATATCATAAATATTTGTTTTTTAACGCCGTACTACAATCCAATAAACTTAGTTTTGGTGCCTTACAAAAAATTAATTTTCGAGGCTTAAGATTAAAACTCTATGATCATGAAAGAAATTATATGCCGAAATTTCCAATTTTGATTTAATAAAAAATCGAAACAATTATTTTTTTTAAGGAACCAAGAGCAAGTTCCTTAGTATTAAGTGCGTCTTTAAAAAGCAAATATTTGCGGTGCATATCTTTCAAAAATTTAATGTTTCCAAAATATTGAATAAGATTGTATTATTTTTGATTACAAAATATAAACGAAATTTAAAATTTTTGTAAAATATTAAAACTTAAATTAGAAAAATTAATAAAAAAGTCAAAATTAACAGGGAGAAAAAAGATAAGTTAATTAAAAGAAAGATTCTTTTAAAGATTTTAATCTTTTTGATAAACATACGATATTTTATTAAATCAACGATTTTTATTATTCAGAAAATTTTTCTATTTATGAGGGTATTTTTTACTCATGATAAAAAGAGAGTAAGTCAGATATTATAGTCGAGTTATAAACAAATTTTTCAGCACCTTGGGTTATATAGTTTCAAATCCGTGGAAAACTTTACTTGTATTTTTAAACATTAAACTTTTTTATTCACCTTTCCTTATTACTGCATTTTGGCAAAGAGCAAAATTTATTAAAAGTTTTATTTTTATACGATTCTTACCAAGCTTTTAAAGCTTTATTATAGAATTGTTTCATAATAGACCCATGAGCCAAGATAAAAAATTGCGCTTTATCCCTTATATATAGTTTTTTTATTTTTAAGTTATTATTTGAAACTTAATTTTTTATAATATTCAATTCACTTATTGGGTGCAGTCAACTGAATAGTTATTAAGTAATTTCACTTATTTTTTTAATATTTTCAATTTTTTTAATTAAGTTGGAAAAAATTGTTTTTATCATTATTTATCAAAAGAGACAATATTTTAGGGTAAAATTTTAATTAAAAAAATAATTAATAAAATGCTATTTAAAAAAAATTAATGAAATTTTTTCGGGACTGCAGGCGGCATCAGGTCTAGATTACTTTATATTACAAATTTAACTTTTTCTTAAAATTGAATAACTAATTCAATGAACATGCAAGCTTGGTTCATCATCTTTGAAACGAAATTAAATTCCATTAGTCAAAATTAAGTTTATCAATTCTAAATTTACTAGTAATTTAACATTAAATTGATATCGAAATTTTTTAAATTATTTATTCTCATTTTTAAAATTAAAAAAACATTTAAAATAAACAGTTCACTAAAAAATTCAACCAATATCACGGTTCAGCACACTGATCAATTCTATTAACTTAAATAATTCTTTTTTTTTCAATAATTTATAATCTAAAAGATTAACAAAATGCAAAAGACAATTTTTTTCTAAATTTATTAAAGTGGATAAATTTTCTCTAACAAACAACTGGCAAATTTCGAACACATTTGACCGGGCTATTAAATTATGCTTTGAGCAATGCTTATTCCATAAATTCATAATATCTTTTTGGCCTTGATTCACATCCTCAAGTTTATCAAAATTTCTCTGCTTGATCACCTCCAGCCATTCTTGCTCAACCTCGGACTCTTCGTCTGAATAGAATTTTTTTGCTAAATTTGTCAGCGAATGGTAATAAATGCGATTTTGTGGCGAATTGCTTGGCGCCAAGCTTTGAGAGTGCCAACTCAGCACCACATCTATGTCATCATTCTTTCTCAACATTTTTCCATAAAAATTATTAAACACACAAAATAATAGACCAGGCTTTCGTTTAGTTGGTTTATCTCTACACTTGCTGTAGCCCAAGTATTCATTTCTTTTATAATCAATCAAATCACCAGAGTATGATCCGTCAAACATGTCATCTGGAATAATGTCTATTTGTTGGTTATTAGTCAGGAAATCTCTGCAAATAAACCGGGAATGAATGCCTTTAAGGTGATTTGTCAAATTGACAAAGCTGTCCAAACAAATGTAACAAAATGGGCACCTGTAGTTTTGAGAATAGCCTTGGATAGCCATAGATGCGTCAGGTTTGCATAGCTGGTAAAGAACTGAATTAAAATTTGTACATGATTTTTGTGTTTGCAGTTGATTGTTAGATGGAGATTTTGTTGAAGGAACTTGTATCAAGTTATTTTTTATTTTTGTTTTAATTCGAGTTGCTTTGTCTTCACAAATTAATTTAAATTTGATCAAATTTTGATTCAAACGGAAGCTATTGATCAAATCGTTAACAGATGATGCTTTGAATGATTTGAGCTGACTAGAAGAATCATGAAGCATTACGCTGAAGCTCCAAGAGCCATTTTTTGAATTTAAAAATTCTTTTAGATCAAAATTTAGATAGTACTCTTTGGCATTGTTATCAATATTGAAGTAAAAAAATAGACTGGTCACTGATTTAGGTATTGATACGGTGGCATCAAGTGATATCATTTGCTTGGCATTGACAATTCTTTTTGCATAAAGCCTTATCGAATTGTTAAAATCATTTGATCTAAGAATGGATTGGGAAAAACTGCTACAATCGCTGTAGAAACCGGTAATACTAAAGACAATTTCAGAATTTTTCATATCATCCATTAAATTTATCTGAAGTGAATCAAGTTTGAGGCTTTGATCTTTAGGTTTTTGACGTTCATCTTCTTTCACTATTCCATATAAAAGATTATTTAAATCAATATTCTTTTTCCTTAAAATAAATTGAAAAAATTTAGAAATCAAGTTATTTTTTTAAAGTTTCTTTAAATTTTTAAATATTAAGATTTTGATCAGATTTTTTTATCTGAAAAAAATTAATTTGAATTGACTTTTAGTACAACAACGCACATGCTGAAAATTTGCATAATTTTATGTAAAATCTGGTAAATTTTTCGAAAATTTTGTAAAAACAAAAAGCGGAATATTATTTTATTTTTATTACAAAATTTAGGCACTTTTTCTTAAATTGATTATCATTTTTTTAATAAATAGTGTCAATAAGTTAATTTTGGATTACTATTTAATTAAGTGTTAATTAATTTTTTTATGTATACTCTTAATAATTGGGGAATTTATTTAATATTTGGGTAGAAAAATAAATAATTTGGTGTATTCTATTAAAAATTTTTTTAATTTTTTTCATAACAAAAATAATTAATATTTGACATTTACTATATTTTATTTTTTATTATTTTAAAATTTATTATAGCATTCTTAAAAATATTAAACCTTTGAATTAAAATCGAATTCTTTTTTTATTCAAAAAATTATTTAAAACAGAAAATTAAACATTGAAATTCAATTTTTTCGAAACTAAATTTAACTTTTTTTCTTTGTTAAAAATGTTTGAAAAAAAATTATATTTTTCATTGATTAAATGCTCTACAATCTATTTAAATGAAAGCCTTTTTATCAATGTTAGAGTAAAATATTAATGTAAAATTTTCTTTATTTAAATGTTGAGTTTTTAGCTTGTGTTGAGTTTCAAATCTGACATTTTTTTCATATATGTTGGTTTTGTGAAGTTCAGCACAAAGGAACATAACAAATTGTAAAAAAATTTAACAACTTTCTTACTATAAGTTTAAAATTAATTCTGTGAATGCAGCATGGTGCAACATTCAAAATTGCATCAACTGTAAAAGTCTGCTAATGATGTGTAAAATCTCCGCAAAATGCACTCCGATCGATTACATTGAAATTTAATTTCTGCTTAAATCTGCAAATTTAAAGAACTTGATATTTGATGCAACTTTTAATGTTCCACTATATTGCATTTACAGAATTAAGTTTAAACATTTAGAAAAAAAGTTATTCATTTTTTTTTACATTTTTTTCTGTTCTTTTTATTATTTTGTACTGAATTTCACAAAACTTGGTATGGTCTCAAAATACAATATCTTTAGCTTACAGTGATGCAAAAATTCTTATAAAATCAAATACAAGAAAAGAATAGAAATTAATATGCCAAGTATTTTCAAAAGTTAGATGCAGGTGAAACATTGAATATATCAGCTGATTCAAATCAAAAATCAAATTTTGGATTTTGATAAAAAAGTTAAGGAGATTTTTTTATTTTTATTCCAAAATTCACAATGCCCTAGAACCAATTTTAAAGGCTAAGCATTATTGTAATTAAAGTTTTGCCTTTTTTTTTAATTCTAATACAATTTATTTCTCAAAGTGATGGTACAATCAAAAATAATTTTTTTATATTCCTCTTCCAAAAATTTTGAGCTAATATTGCTTTAGATATTTTATCTAAGATTTTTAACTAAAATTTTCTTAGTGACACAAAAATTGTCTTCTTTTAGAATTTTCTAATTTTAAAATTCTAAAAATAATATTTCACATGATCAAATGAGTGAATTTTATTATATGTGTGAATTTTTCATTTTTTATTTGGATAATTACCATTTTAAATAATTGAATTCAAACGATTAAATGTCAAAAATTTCAAAATCGATCTTTAATTTTTTAAATTGCAGCACCTTTTAAAAATCAATCAACAATCAACAGTTTAGTATGAAATAAATAAAAGAGGATAATAAAAAAAAATCATAATTTAAAATTTGAAAAAAATGCTCACCGCTAATCATTTTACCAAACTAAATAACATTCAAAATTTAAGATAATTTTAAGAGTATTTACCAGGTTTTCTCTTTAGTATTTCTTTTATTGTAAGTTAAATTTCGATTCAAAAACACTGGATTGTGCCGCATTCTAATGGACAAATATGCATATATTTTTAATGATTCTGGCCAAAATCAGATACAAAAACAATTAATCAAATATTTTTTTATTTCTAACACTCAAAGGATCTATGAAAAAACATGCTTTGCCCTTTGAATATTAGAAATTTTATTGAAATCTTAAAATACTTTGATAAATAAAATTTTCTTGAATTGTTGAAGATTTGCTTCGAAATTGTTTCTCTCCTTTCATAAGTGAATCAATGGTTTCGTTGATCTTTTTTGACCTGGAGACCTCTGGATCAAAGCAAGTTCGACTCGAGATGCGTCTTGGCCGCTTGGAAACCGGACAGCTGAAAGTTGATTTACCACTCATCCTTTTTGAATTTGCTTACATGTGCAATCATCTACAATTTTAAAAAATAAACAAAAAAATTTTGCAATTTTTAAAATTATCATAAAAAATCCTTTCAAATCGACATTAATTTCAACTAGCAAAATAAAAAAAAATATAATGTTGCTATATTTGTCGTAAAAAAAAATTCTCGATACATTTATCGTGCAACAGCTCCTTATCACTTTCCATTTCGGGAATTTGTCATAGTTAAAATAATTAATTTAGAATGAGCGTGGATGAGGTAAACTCGGAGTCTATTGCGAGTCTGATTGATGAAGAAAACGACCCGGTTTATCTAAAAAATGTCATTAGCGATCTTAAAAAGTCCCATTTGACGGAAATTAATGAACTCAGGGCAAGAATTTAAAGAAAATTTAAATTTAAATTTTTAATTTTAAAAAATCAAGAATCAACTAGATGACATGCGTACCAAGATCACAATAATTGAGACCACAAAGCAAGACGAGCTTGATGAGTTAAATTTCCGCCACAAACAAGAACAAGACTCTTTGAATCATATAATTAGTATACTAATTAATTAAATTGAGGGAATTTAAAAAATTTATTTTTTCTTAAAGATGCACTACAAGGTGACCTGAACACTATTCGTCACGAATATGAATCAATGAACAGTAATTTTAAGGAGTACAAGCGCCAATTTCATCAATTGAATAATATCGAGCCTAAGTCACCCATCAACAATTCTTCTAGCATAACTCACCGGCTGAATTTGTCACCGTTTGGCTCGAAAAATAATCAAATAAGCATCAATCAGGAAAATGAAAATTTGGAAGAAGATATGAGAAAGGCGAAAGAGAGTGCTGAAATGCTTCGTTCTGTTGTTTTACCACTGGAAACCGAGATAACTACTCTCAGGTCCAGATCCAATACATCTGAAAAACGAATAAAGGAACTTGAAAAAATAATCGATCAAGTAAATATTTTTCTTTTATTTTTAAAAGCAAAAAAAATTAATTTAAATTAAAAAATTTATTTATTTTTATTCTGTTAAATTTTTTTTAAACAATTAAACATTACGTCTAAAATTTTGAGCACAAAAGAAAATATTCCAGTTTAAATAATTTCTAATTAAAAGTAATTAATATAAAGCAAAATTAGATAAGTCAAAAAAGATAAAAGTTAGAAAAGTCATTAGACTCGTAAATCGGATGGTTGGTGACCATTAGCGATGAAATGGAGAGATAATCATTTTTTAAATGCATGTCAAAGTATTTTTTATAAATTTTTAGCAAAATTTTGGTTTGATTCAGACTTGTATAAAAGTCAGGAAAAGTCTGAACAGAAACAAGTCAAAGTCAATGGCTTGGACTTGAAAATATATTTTTTAAAAAATAGCAAGTCTCGACTTGTATCAAAAATTAAAAAAAAAGTCAGAACTTTTATTTGTTTCAAACAAATAAAAGTTCTGACTTGTAATTTTTAAATTTTCCAAAAATTACAAGTCATTAATTTTTTTATATCGTGATTTTTTATATTTTTTAAAAAAAAAATTTTTTTATCTTGTTTAATTTATTTCTAAAATTTTTTTTAAGCACAAATATTTTTTCGTTTATTAATAAATTCACTTAAAAAGAATATGACCATTATTTGAATTGTTTATAAAATCATGTTTCAATGTTTACATTGAAAAAGAAATTTAAACAAATTATTTTATTTTTTTTCTGAATTAAAAAATTCAAGACTTATAATTTTTTTTGTATATTTTAATTCCATCTTTAAAGCAAGTAAAAATCTTGACTTGTTTTTTTTTAATTTTTGAAGTAAGTCTAAGTCTTGGCTTGCACTTTACTTGTGACTTTTATACAAGTCTGGTTTGATTAATATTTAAAAAAAGACTCATTTGAAAAATTCAATTAAATTAAAGATTCTTTTAATTATTTTATAACGATTGATTCCCTAGAGTTAAAAAAAATTTTAATTACTTAATATTATTTAAATCTATTAAAAGTCTTTATATCTAGAAGTAGAAAAAAATTCAGAATTTTTTTTTATTGACCATTTCACATTTTTAACTTAGATAATTAATAATTTTGATTAATTTAAAGAAAGTTTCCCAAGTAGATCATCGAAAATAGATTTTAGAAATTTATTTTGGAGCTTGGCAATCAATTAAAGATGCTGTCACCATATATACTTTTCGAATATTATAACTTTATTTTGAAATTTTTATTTTACTTTTTACTTTCTGATGACCAAATTTGACAGGAATTTAATGTTGCAAATGACAAATACACAAAGAGCTCTTAAGCATTATCATTCAGCAAAGCAGACTGTCAATTATTTAAAAAAAATTATATTTATATATGTAAGAACATTGGGTAATTATTTTTTTAAGAATTTAATTAAAATTTACACTTTTTTTGTGTAAACATTTTTCTATACACCTTATCAGGTACAAGCTAATTTTAAATATAGAAATCTTAATCCAACAAAAACATTTACTCTAAAGATAAAATTAATGTTTCTTTGAAAAATAATTTAAACATGCTCTTTTTTCTATTTTCAGAAATATTTTTTTATACCACGAAAAATATAAGCTTTTAATAATAATAATAATAATATAAGTTACAACAAGCTAACAAGCTAGACTTGCCAAGATGGGAAACAGTAGGATCCCATCTATGGATCCCATTTATATCATCTTTTATTAAATAAATAAATAATGATATGTTAATAGAAAAACTTTGGTTATTTATTTGTCAAAAATACAAAAACTGTACCTAGTTTTCTTAAATTGTCAATCAAAAATGACATATTTTTTATATTCAAATAATTAAAAAAATTGGGAAATTAATTATTTTTCTCTCAAATAGAGCTATTTTAAATTCTCAATTCAAAACCTAAATATAGATACGCAAATTAGTAAGAACATCAATATAAATTTTTCAATATTACTTGCATTATTTTAGTTTTGAGGCTTTTAATCATGCTGAAAAGTTCTTCTTAAGTCCATTTTATAATAGAAATTTTTTTAATTTTAAACTCTGGAGTATAACTATTAAATTTTTCCATTTTATTTAATTATTTCAAAGATAGATAATTTATAAACTTTGATTTTGATAAAAAATTATTTTGGTAATCAACCTAAGAAATTAATCACAAGGTTCAGTATCTAGGTATAATACAAAATATACCATTTTAGTTACTTGTTTCGGATTAACCATTAAACTTGATTTGATTATAAAGGATGAATGATAAATTTGAAATATTCTAGAAATATTTCATATATTTTTAATTTTGTTAATAATTAATATTTAAAAGGAAACTAATTATTAGTGAAATCTAGACTCAAATTAAGAATTGTTTATTTTTAGTTCCTTATCAGATTTTATCTTTTTAATTCGAGTTTATTTGTGTTTTTCATCGAGATTGTTTTAAATCTAAATATTGTAAGAAGGGGATATTATTTTATGTGTTAATGAGGAAAAAAAAACACGTTTTTTTCGTGTAGTGTTTTTTTTCCTCATTAACATTATTATTATTTATTTGTTTTCTGTACCATTAACATTATATTCTTGAATTCTTTTTAAATACTTATATAAAAGAGGGTCCGTAGAATAAATAGCTTCTTTTTGTTTGATATGTACTTATCTTTTTGAGGCTGAAAACTGACTTTCTTCTTCAATGATGACTTCAAAATGTCTTCAAAAAAAATCCAGGGGCAATTTGTGAGATTTAGTCAAATTTGAAATTTGATTTTGGCCGATTTTTACTAGGGTTGTTGATCGAAATTTTTTATTTCGAAGTTTTTTCAAAATTATTTCACTTGAAGTTTTTTTCCAAGCCTTTAAAATCGTTTTTTACTAATTGAGTAAAAAAACCTTCAAAATTTTTTTTAAAGTTTGAAAAAATTTAACCGTGAAATTTCAAATTTTCTTATTGAGTAGTTTATTAAATTAAAAAATTAATTTAGCACAAAAAAATTTCGACATTAGAAAATCGATTTATAAAAAAAGGAATTCATAATTTAAAAATTTTGAACTTGAAATAATTAAATTGTATTAAAATATGAAAAAAGTTTAAAATTTGCTTTTCATAATAAAATTGACCATATTTAAAGCAGAAGGTTCCATTCGATTTCTTTTTGTTCATTTTTAACTAAACGTGCATTGCTGAAAAGGTTTTCAGGGGGTACTGAGGTTGCTGTTACACAATAAATTAATACACATACTTGAGATAAAATAGGAATTTCTTTTTTAAAATGTCTTTAAAAATCTAACGGCTTATAAATTGTATTTTTTTCTGAAAAATTAAAGTTCAATATCTCTTAATATTTGAACTCGAATTTAAAATCTATTAATGTAATATTTACTGGTTGAACGTCAGATATCGTCGATAGAAAACCAGTATTACCTAATTCTCTACGGGTTGCCTTTGTTCAAATCAAAAAAATAAAAAAATGCTGAAAAGAAGTTTAATTTGATATTTTTGTAAATATATTATAATTTGTATAATTCAAAATTTAAAAATTAGACATTAGAAATTTTTTGACTTGAAATTATTTTTCAAGTCTCTTTATGTAGAAAAATTGCTTGAAATTTTTACATCAAAATATAAAATTTTAATCTTGAAGTTTTAATTTCAATCTGAGAAAATAAAAAGATTGAAATTTTGCTTTCAAGTAAGAAATTTAAAAGTATGTAGACATTTCGAAAGTTCATTTTTTAATTATGAAATTTAAAAAATAAATTCAATGTTTCAAAATTTAGTGCGTTTAACAACCCTAATTTTTACCATCAAAAAGTTTGATCCAAACAAACCTAATTAGACTGCTGACTTATCTTGAGTTAAAGTATCTGAATAAAAAAAAACATGACAGCTTTCAATAAATAAGGTGCTGATAATAAATCGGGTGAATTCCTGGGGTTAAGGGGTAAATAGGGTTTCACCGCTTTAATCTGAAAATTCACTTCATTAACGCCAAAAATAACCCAAAAATAACTTAACCAATTTTAACCTCTTTGCCTCAAAATATCGTATTAATTTTGTTAAATTTGGAATTTAAGTAAATTTTATTTCTTGGAAAATTATTACCTGCATTTTTAATTTCAAATTTTCATAATTGAAATTAAACTCTTAAGTGAATTTTGAATGAGTTTAATTTTAATTTGAAAAAAATATTCAAAATTCTTTTTCTAACTTTCAAATATTTTATTTATTTATTTATTTATTTGTTTATCTGTACCGAGCTAATGATCTTTCAGAATAAAAATAAATGAAAAAAAAAATTAAAAAAAAAAGATAAATTATTCATTTTGATTTTTAAATATATATTCAATAATTGAAAAACTGGGTATAGTCAGATAGGTGAACCATACATAATTTACCTATTATGCGAAATATTCTTGTTCTCGGGTTTTCTGAGTGTTTTTGTTTTTTTTTAATTAGAATAATCAATTAAAAATTAAATCTCAGTTTCGTTTATTCAAAAGTTTTTTATATAAATTAGTAAAAAATAATTGTAATGGAGTTAAATCCATATAAAAAAATTTATTGATGAATTTTATTTTTTTATTCCTTTTGAATATAAAAAGAGCAATCTTTACAAAAAACTTAAATGTTCGGGGCAATCGGGTGAAAATCCGGCTAACTTGGTTAATATCCTACTTAAAAATGGGGTTATTAGGTTAACCCTATAAACCCTAATTGCCCCTCACCCGGTTAACCGATTGGTCTATATAGATGAGTCAAAATCTTGGGGCAAATTGGATGATCAGATTTCTAATTTTCTCAACTTGTTTTGCTTATATTTAAATTATTTTAAGAATAGGTCACCCAGTTAGGCCATCTTACTATATGCTTTCGATATTGAACATCATTCTTTCATAATATAAAGTTAAATTTTATTTAAAAGTTTATATTTATTTTATTTAAATTCAATTAGTTTAAAAATTTTGAATGCACTTGAATTTAAAAAATATTAAAGAAAGGTAAAACTTAAAAAAAAAATTAATTCCAATTATCTTCACTAATTGATTGACTGAATATTTTAAAATATTAAAAATTTAGGTTTAAAACATTTTTTTAATTAAGCAAGATAAAGAAAAGCAAAAATATTTTGAAGAAGAGCAAAAACTAGTCCAAGAATCTTTGAATATTCCGATTGAAAATGACATTGAAAGTTTGAAAAATATTCAAAATCAAATAAGTGACTCGAATTCAATTCAAAGTGATCCAAATCTCACTTATTTAAAAAAATATATTAAACTTAAAAAACATTTGCGAAACAACGAGAAAAAGTTTATTGAATTGGAACAAACAAATTTGAAAGCATTAAAACAAATATTTTCGATTTTAACTCCAGAACAAAAAATACGACTTATCCGTAAGCTCATTTATAATTTTGAATCTTAAATAAAACAAATTTAATTTCATCAAGCTAAACGAGCTAAATCTAAGTCCATTTTGTCGAGCATTAGTAATGAAACTACCGCCAAATCATCAGAGGAATTGGAACCAGTTGAAGATAATTCCGACACATCTTCAATTTATGAGCAAAATGAGACAATTTTAAAAATAAAAGAACTTTTAGATTTTTTGACCTTCGAACAAGATAGGTCTACTGAAGACATAAAATCAATAGACACAATAAGTTCAAATGATTTATCACTTGCCAACAACGATATTGTAAATTCAAGTAAAACTGCTGGTACAAATGATGCTTCATATTCATATGTAGAACTGCTAGCTTTATATGAAAACGAATTTAAGTATCGAACAGAATGTGAGTAAAAGCATTTTATTAGAGACTTTTTTACAAAATTTTAGGATACTACGAATTTATCTAATTTACAAATAATTGTCATTTTTCAGTCAGTAATTTCTTAAAAATTCATTTACTTTAAAATATACTAAAATAAATTTGAAGACTAAAAAGGTTAAAGTTTTGAAAAACATCTTTATTTTTTACTAATTATATTGGTGTTAGGCATTGTGAATTTCAAATACAAATTGAACAAAAATTCTTTATTTTTTAATAAATTAAAATTAAAGTTAATAAAAAATATTAAAAAAAATACTGCAACATAGTACAATATACTTTGTTGCACCTTTTTACCAAAAATAATTTTTCTCGTGTAAAAAATGGCAAAAATAAAGAATCAATAAGATTTAAATAAATTATTAATTTGATTTATTATGTAACGGATTGCTTGTTTTTAATAAATATGATGTTTTCTGAGTTGTTCTCGATATCATTTTTTGTTTTTTTCTCCCTTTCTTTTTATTTTCTTTATATAAATAGAAAAATATTAATTACTTTGTATATGTAATTAATTACTTTGTATAGGAAGACATCTATGGCATAGATGTCTTCCTAGTAAGACGTCTCCGAAAGCATGCTTGCCGTAGCTTATTTATTATTATTATTATTTCCTAAAACAAAAAAAAATATAAATTTAAGTTTAAAAGGTGCTACAAAGTATGTTGCACTATGTTGCAGTATTTTTTCTACAATTTTTTTATTAAATTTCATTTTAATCAATCAAAAAATTTAGAATTTTTGTTCAATTTAAAAAAATTGTTTAGCTCTAAAACTTGTTCTGCAAATTTATTATACAAATTTTGTATCACCTAAATTTAGTCTCTGAAATAACTCTGCAATTAAATTTTAATGGTTCTTTGATTCTTTCAATATAAATCTTATTCCAAAATTCAAATTTTTTTGCGTTTAATCAGTTTGGTGTTTTATTATTTCCATATATCTGAAAATATTTTTTGTAATCTATAAAATGAATTTAAAATATCGTATTTTTTTTAAATTGAAAATTTCCATTAAATTTTTTTCTATTTGTAAAATAACCACTCTAAACAAAATTAGATTCAAGTTATTATATAATTGTGCTAAGTTGAAAACCCTGACTATTAAAATTGAGTTTTAATTATTCACTAAATTTTAAATAAGAAATAAACCATTATTTTATATTACTTTTTTTTTTCTTTTATGGTTCAAACTAGACTTGAATTTATTTCTTGAATTTTTTTTTATTCGATCTTCAATTTGATTTGAAAAAAAAATTTTAATGGGTAATTTTTTTTTTTGATATCTTTAAATTATCGTGAGTGAATTATAACATGAAATACAAGAGCCATGGTCATTTGAAAGATATAAAAAAGGTTCTTTTCATAAACCTGTAAAATTAAAATTTTTAATAATTTTCAAAAAATTAAATTATTATTTTTATTTTTTTAAATTTAAAAAAAAAATAAAATTTTAACTTAGTAAACTTTATAGCTATAGCAATCAATTTATTAAATTACCATTTTATTATTTAAGAAATAAATTATTTAAGAAATGAATTCTTTAAAATGATGTCTATTTAAGTGGCGCATTGAATTATCAACTGATACAATTGATGGAATTAATATTTTTAAGTTTTTTTAGATATTTTCTGTTTTTTTTACACTAAATTTAAAAATACCACGAATGGTAGTCAAACTGACTATCGAAAATTCGACCAAACCTCTACAAAAGTATTATACAAAATTAAACAATATTCTACGTAAAATACCGTAAAACTCAAAAAGTAAAGAATTTTGAAGAATTAACACGGTATTTTATATCGTTTAATTGTGTAAAATCCTAGTGTAAAATCATTCCTGTAATTATTATTGATTTCTAAATCTTTATTGAGAGTTTCTTCAGATTAAAAAGATTGAAAAAAATTCAAAAATGGAAATTGAAAAATATTGAATATTCAAAGATTGATTTAATTTGAATCTTAATTTAAAAAAAAATCTTATTTAAAGTAAATAAAAAAATTTTATTAAGACATCAAATCAAATTTTGAAATTCCGTCTGCTGAATCAAAAAAACAGGTAATAAAATTGACCATCTTTAAATTAGATATAATTTAAATTTTATTCTTTTTTTCAGATCGAAGATCTCAACCGGGAAATTACTGATTTAATATTGACAATAGAAGAAATCAAAAAAGAGTACTTCGATCTACAAAGCCAATGCAGCAATCAAATAGACAACTTGATAAAAATCAACCAAGATATTCAGAATGAAGCCAAACAAATCCAACTTAAAAACGAGCAGTACAAACAAGAAAATTTTCGTCTTAAAGTTGAAAACAAACAATTTTACGGAGAACAATCAATATTAGAAAGAGAAATTGATGACCAATTTCAGCCATGCTCAACAATTGAAGACGCCCAGCGTCAAAATTCCATTCTTAAACAAAGACTGGCAAAATTATTACAAGTCAATCAGACACTACAGAAACAACATGCTCTTTCATTGGAAAACATCAAAAATCTGCAGAAAATAAACTTGCAGTATCAGCACTCGAACAGCACCCAAGAAAACATGGTAATCGCTCAGAGCTTGCAAAGCGAACTGGACCGGGAAAGAAGAGTGCGAGAATCGGCCGAAAAAGATACCGAAGAATTGAAAAGTCAACTAATATCAATAAAAGAAAAGGGCCAGAATCTGGTAGAGTCTTTGAAGCAACGATGTGAACAAAATGAAAATGAGATTAGAAAATTAAAAAAAGATAATCAGGAGCTACAGAATCAAATTGTTACTTTTAAAAAGGATGTTCAAAATAGCATGTCAGTTCAGGAAGACCTTGTTGGTTTGATTCAGTCGCTGCAAATTGAACTAAATCAAACCAAATCTTCGAATTCAAGTGATAACAATGGACCCATCGAAGTCCGGTGCCAACACGAAGATGATTTTAATGAATGTGCAGCTTGCAAAAATGGTTTCACCGTTACTCGCCGAAAGCACCGATGTAAACATTGCTGTAAAATATTTTGTGCAGAATGTTGTGGTAAAATTGTTCTGAGCGGTCCAAACTTAAGACAACACAAAGTTTGCAACACTTGTCACATTTTGCTGGACAAAGATAGCTCTGATTCAAACTCAAACCAGAACAAATAATTTATTTATTTATATTTATTTCTCTATTTGATAGGAATTTTAATAAAGCCAGAGTGAAAATTATATTTTGTATGAGTAATATTGATTATCTTTTAATAAAGACTTATTTAGGGTGAACCTAAATCAAACGCGCTCAAAATACAAACGAATACATTTTACTTTTAAAACAACAACATTAAATCTGTTCTACACATAATTTTTTATTATTTTTAGATGATAGAGAAAAAAAAAATTTTTTGGCACATTTTTTAATTGTGTACTGCTTTATTTTTTAATTATTTTATAAAATAAAAATTAATTTTTAAAGGTTATTTTAGTAAGTTAATAGTAAAATAATAATAATATGCCCCTTTTTATATTAGCAGATAATGGGAGGATTTTTTTAATAAGAATTTTTTCCAGCGTTTTTTTTTAATTAAAAAATAATTTACAGTACTGCTACGAAAAACTGTTTTTACGTGAAATTACGTGAAATTTCGTAATTTTACGTAATTTCCGGTAATTTAACGTAAAATTACGTAAAATTACCAAAGTAAAAAAAGTAAATTTACCGGATTTTACGTAATTTTACGTAAAAAGTAAAATTCCAAAAAATACTGCTTTTTTTGAGAATTTTGGCATTTTTTGACTTTTTTGAAATTTTTTGGTCCTGAATTCGAAAAAAAAAAAAATTACTTTTTTTCACGTAATTTTACGTGAAATTTTATTTAAAAGTGGTAAATTTTTGTAATTTTTAGTAAAAAAAAGTAAATTTTTTACAAATTTTATAAAAGTTAATTATAAACAATAAACAATAATGCAAAAACAAAATTTTCAATTAGATACATCTCAATACAATTCAATGATTCGACCAATCTCCATTTCTTTCTATAACCACTTTTATTACCTTTTTTTTTATTAAAATTTTTTAAAGATTTAATTGAAAACAAAAAACCAAAACTTTATGATTGCTATCATTCGCTTTAACACCATTAAACGCAATAAACCGCGAAAATTAAAAAAATTTAAATTTTTTTCAGGTTTTTTCAAATTTATGGTGTAAATGCTCATGAAAACAATCACGTATTTTTTGACGTTTTGTTCGACGTTTTTTGTTTCTCGAGTAAAGTAAAAATATTATTTAATATTGACTAATATAAGCTCTTGAATGAGAAAAAGTCATCAAACCGTGCATCTTTAGAACAAACTTTATTTACAATGAATGAAAACATTAATAAGCTAAACACAAATGTTTCGAAACTTAATAGCGAAAATGAAGCCATTAAAAAATTAATTATTGGGGGTGAAACTGACAGTTCTTTCTTTTCACCAGGAACCAAAAGAAAGGCCGAAAGAACTTATAGTAGTTCCAGTGATAGCGAAGCTATTGAAACCATAAGTATTCTTATATTTAAGTTTAAAATATATTATTTTTAAAATCTAAAAAAAAAATAAAGTCAATAATAAGCCATTTACAAATCGTCTTAGAAGTGAAATAATGAAGAGATTTGTAAATGACAAATCATTGAATTGTATTGAGATGTATCTAATTGAAAATTTTGTTTTTGCATTATTGTTTATTGTTTATAATTAACTTTTATAAAATTTGTAAAAAATTTACTTTTTTTTACTTTTTTTTACTAAAAATTACAAAAATTTACCACTTTTAAAAAAAATTTCACGTAAAATTACGTGAAAAAAAGTAATTTTTTTTTTTCTAATTCAGGACCAAAAAATTTCAAAAAAGTCAAAAAATGCCAAAATTCTCAAAAAAAGCAGTATTTTTTGGAATTTTACTTTTTACGTAAAATTACGTAATTTCCGGTAATTTTACGTAAAATTACGTAAAATCCGGTAAATTTACTTTTTTTTACTTTGGTAATTTTACGTAATTTTACGTGAAATTACCGGAAATTACGTAAAATTACGAAATTTCACGTAATTTCACGTAAAAACAGTTTTTCGTAGCAGTACTGTAATTTAATTTTAAGTAAAACAGTCTGTTTTAAAATTTTTGATAGCTTTTTAAAGTGTGTGATCTGGACTATTATAAAGTTAATTTAGTTATTAGTTCGAAACTAAATTTGGTGAGTGGAACAGTAGTTTCAGGTTGTTTTTGTAAGTGTGTTTATTAGATTTAAAAGATACTTGAAATTAAATTAACTGTAAATTAATGTCAAAATTTTTTAATTTCAAAATGAAATTAACGAAATTATTGTTAAAAATTTAACTTTAACTTTTTTAGAAATTAAATGTTATTTGTTAATTAAAAAAGTTATTTGTTATTTCTTTAATAAAGCAACTTATGTTATAGAATGTAACTTTGGTATTAAAAAAGTTAAAAATTTTCATCAAGTTATCATTTATAAAAACTTCCGCTTTTGGTGGAGCGAGCTAATTTAATGAAATGGAACCAATTTAATTTTTAAACCTTTATTATTTTTAAATTTAACCTAATTTTTTTGTAATTGAAAATCTTTGATGACCATAAATATATTAACACTATTAATATCGACGTTTTTTAATTAACTCAAATTTCGAAAAAAATTTGCCTTTATAATTTGAAAATATAGCAAAAAACTAAATTTAAGTATCTAAAAAAATAGTTTTAATTGAAAGTAACTTTGGTACTGATGAAGTTAAAATTGTATACCTGTTATCATTTATAAAATCTTCGATTTTTGCTGGATAAAGCAAAATCAGGACTTATCTATGCGATTTGTTTGCAGTGAAAACAATGTTCAGCATTCGAGTCAAGGACAACAAAGTAATTTAAGAGCGAGGATCACTTTTAGATTATTCTGAATAGTATGACTTTGTTCCATTGCTTGTCAGACTGGTGGAAGAATATAAAGAAGGTTTCTAATCAAGATATATTGAATGCCCGACTCCATTGTGTAATAGCTACCTTAAAATTTCTTCTGTTTTCCTGACATCAAATATTTAAAAAGAATAACTTGTCACTCTTTTAATTCAATTCATCCATCTTAGCTATCTTCAATATTTTAATATCTTCAATTTTTTGTTTTCAATAATTTTCATTAATTTTTTAGTTTAAATTTGTCGTTTGATTTTTTATTTTTTAATTTTTGATAAGCTCGTAACATTCAAATAAAAAAGATTGTTATTTGAATTTAAATATGATTTCTAATTAAATAAGAAAATATTGTCTTATCAAACATATAAATCTTAAAGAGACCAAATATTGCAAAAAATTCAGTGAATTTTTTTAAATTAAATTTTGAATTAATTGTAAAATTTGAAGTTCATAAACATGTTCAAAATTAAGATTTTTGAATAACTTTTTTATCATTAATAAAAATTTTTACTAAATTAAATTATAATGATTTTCAATTTTTAGACTCTGAGGAAGGCTTCATATAGCCGAAACCGGTCAGTTTATAATAAAATAAAAAACTTGAAATAAATTTTTATAAAACAAAAATTTATTTTTATTGTCTATTTTTTATAAAAAATTATTAACAAAATTTTAATCTTTTAATTAATGAAAAAAGAAACATAGTAAAAAGTTTTTTTTTCTAACTGATCTATAATTGATTCTTATAAAATCTTAATTTTCTCAAAAAATATTCCAAAAACAAATTTAATTTGAAGCACAAAAAACATTGTGAAATTTAATTTAATTCAAGTTTTAAATTCAAAAATCAATAATTGGCATAATTGTTTTTTAATTGTGAATAAATTTATCTGCCAGGAAAAAAATTTGAACATATTTATTTCACGCAATGTTAAAGTATGTTCAAATCTTTTATTAATTATTTTTCAAAATTTTTTATTGACTTTAAATTCTTTTTAGCACTAATATTACTCTTTTTATCACCAAAAAATCTCACTTTTCTAAAAACACTTTTATGAAACAAAATTACTTGCACTAAACAAAATAACTTCTTGCAAACAAAATAACTTATTAATTTAATATATATATATAAAATTAGTTTCAAAAATTTAACATGGTTGTATTTGACAAAAAAATCAAAACCCGTTCGCCATGTTAAAAGATATGTATACGAGAATGGGCAGTGCTTCTAATTTAATATAAAAAAATTAATTGAAAGAGACTTAACAACAGTCTTACTCTTACTATTAAAATAAAAAGTGCGCCTTTATTTAAATTGAATAAAACGCTAATTAGAAATTAAAATTAAAATTAAAAAAAAAATTTGAATTATTATATTAATTATATATATTTGGATCGAAACCATCAAGCAAGCTTTCATAAAATTAAATGCTCCAGTTCCATCGGCTCCAAATCAACTGCTAAATCCGCTTCAAGATTTAGCTGAACCGTACCAACCGTACCAGCCGTACCAAGCGAACCGTACCAGTCAATTTTTTGAAAGCTTGCTTGATGGTTTCGATCCAAATATATATATGATTAATATAATAATTCAAAATACGGGAACAAAAACGAAAAATTTTAAATTTTGATTTTAAAATAGCAAAATAACATACAAAGGAAATAATTATACTAATATTCTTTGTACTATTTGTACTAGCTGATTAATAAAAAAGTTTTAAAAAAAATCAACACTTAACCTAAAGCAAGAAAAACAAATATTGCAGGGGAGGCGCGACTTGTTGAATATAAAATTACTTCTTTATATATAAACTAATTTTAAAAAAATGATTGATCTCGAAGAGACATTTCATCCAATCGGTGTTAGTATAACCACTAAAGAGACCACTGAAGATTTTTGTTTTATTTTCCAAACAATACAGGTAAATTTACAATTAATTAACAAATATAATTAAATTATATAATCCAATTAAATTAAATTAAGAAAAGCATTCGAACTATTTTCGGGTTTAGAAAGCTGTAAATGCTACTATGATATGTATTCGTTTGATGAATATTCTTATTTAAATAACAAGATACAAAGAATCGAATTAAAAAATGATAAATGGGAACTAAGCTCCTGTACTTGTAAGAATTACTTGAAAGAATATACTTGTGTCCATATTATAAGTGTATATATATTTATAAGTGAAAAAAAAATTGACTAAAATAGACTACAGTTTTAATCCAATTGGTTGCAAACCTAAAAGAGGACGCAAGCCTAAATCTGGAGCTTGGAATCAAATATAAAATTTATAATTCTATTAGACTTAATTTTGTTTTTATTAAAAAAAAATTTTTCTTTATTAAAGAGTATTTTTTATTTAAATTATTTTAATTTTGCGACAAATTTATAGACAAAAAAAGGATTTTTATATCACAAGAGTATTTTTTTGAAATTGTACTATGTCGTGAAAATTTTCTTCTATTATATAGATTTATTATAGCTTTTTTTAATTTATCCCAAAGATAAATTGAATTATATGATTAAATAAAAAAAAAATATAAAATAATTTTTAAACGTTTTTTAAAAAAATAAAACTTAACCAGAAATATTTAATTAAATTTTTTTTGTCCTCGTTTATGGTATCTGAAATTTAATTGAAAATCGGTGTATTTGTTAAGAGAGCAGAATTTGGACGAACTTTCCTCACTAATAAATTATTAAGTAAATTCTATCTTTAATGACGCTTTATTTTTTTGCTCAATCAAACTGAATATCAAGAACCTGGTGAGAGCATTAGAATAAGTTTAATAAATTATTTTAAATAAAAATTTAATGGAGCGAGTTTTTCATGCTCCGACTATTGAGAGAAAAAAAATTTTACATCAAGTTTTCCACAAAAAAATAAATTTAAAACCAAAATCAATTAAAAAAAAATAATTTTTTTAAAATATGGTTCCTAACTATAAATTTTATTAGTCTGCATAAATTGAAAAATAATTCGGATTTTAATTAAAATTTTTGATTTATGATAGCAATATCGTTGTTGCACTATTTTCATGGTTTTTTACTTATTGAATTTTAAAGGAAAAATCAATTGAGCATTATGGTTTAATGTTCAATATATCTGCCAAAAAATTTTATCTAGGAATAAAAAAATACTAACCTATTAATTAGTTAAATTCTATTAATTTTTTTTAATTATAGTTTATTTATAAAAAAAAAAGTAATCAACTTATTGCTCACATAATCTTCTGTTCAATGCAATTATTATCAACTGTTTAAAAAAAAAAATAAATTTAAATAAATTAAAAAAATATTTTGAAAAAATTTTCCAGGTAACTATTTTTGCTGAACCATCCTGAATGAGTGAATCAATTTAGATGGAATTTAGTGTATTTTAATCAAATTAGAATATTATTCGATATTTTTAAATAGTCTATGTTTTTATTCAAAGAAAATAGTTTATTACATAACCATAAACCCATTTTTTCAAACAAAACTCTTGGTTAATGCTTCACAGCTTTTATTTGAGTGAATATTTTACTCGAATAAAAGTGACTCTATTGAGCATATTTTTTTTTACCAAAACCAAAATGATCAAAGACACATTATTGTACGATCTTTTGTCAATAAAGCCTGATTCTTCCGAAAATGAGATAATAGTAGCCTATTACGAAATGGCTGAGAGGCACCATCCAGAAAATCTAAAAGAAATAAATCATGACTCAATTTCTAAATTTGACGAGATAAAGTTTGCCTATGACATTCTTTCGAATGAACAAAACAGAAAGTTCTACGATGAAAATGGCTATGAGGCTACTAAAGAAATGTTAGATAAACAGGATGAATTCAGCTATGATAACTACACAAGTCAAAATTATTATGGAAGTCTAATTAACAATGAGTATGATTTTTATCAAACAACAAAATTTACAAAAAATCTTGTTTTTCCTCTTAAGTAACTAAAATCAAATTTAAACAAATTGAAAATTTTATTTCCAAATAATAAAGGGTTTCTTTAAAAGATTTGTATAGAGGTACAAAAAAAATTTTTGACTACCAAGTATTGGTCATATGCAAAGATTGTGATGGGTACATGACTCATTTTTTATCTTAAATTTCTCACATTTAATCGATTTTTTAGAACAGGTTTTAAAAAAGTAGACACAGACAATAAATGTCCAAAATGTGGTGATCTAGAAGAAGATTCAAATGTCAGAATCAGGGAAATTTGTTCGGAGTGCAGTGAATGTCAAACTTGTGCGGGAAAACGAGTGGTTCAAGAGGAAAAAAAAATTGAGATAAACATTGAAAAAGGCATGCGCCATAGACAACAGATTGCTTTTACTGGCCTAAGCAATCAAAAAGTAAAAAAAAATTGTTTAAATATTTTTTTTTTAAATTTATTATAATCAAGCCTGGTTATGAGACTGGAGATTTGATATTTATCTTGGAACAAAGCAAACATGACACCTTTAGCAGACATGAAGACTATTTGATAATGAAGCATACGATAAATTTAACTGAGGCTTTGTGTGGATTTAAAATTCTATTTAGACATTTAGATGGGCGACTAAAGGCAATCACTAATTCGCCTGGAGAATATTTTCATAATCAGACAGTTAAGTCTATTCCAAAGCTTGGAATGCCAAAATTAAATTCATCAGATTACGGGGATTTAATAATCAAATTTAGTGTTGATTTTCCGGAGAGTAAGTCGCTAAATTTGGAAAAAATAAAGGTAAGTGTTGAAAATTTGAGTTTTCTGTTTGAAAAAATTTATGTCTAGATATTGGAAGAAATTTTGCCACCTAAGAGAACAATTGAATTTGAAGAGAATGAAAAAATAGTTGAAGTTACAAGCGAACATGTAGATAAAAACTTTTTTGACTACGAATCTGATGATGAAATAAGATATGCGGTGGATGAAAATTTACCAGAAGAAGCATTTTTGATAAAAGAAGATATGCAAGAAGAGTTCGAAAGTAACTCTCAAAGAATTGAATGCAATACGCATTAGATCTTATTTTTATAAAATTCATTTCTCTTTGATTTAATAAAAGGATAATTATCTCAAAGACCTCAAAAAAATTTAAAAACGTTTTTTAAAAACTCAATTTTCCCCTGTAATTAAGGGTTTAATAGAGTTAACCCTTTACTTCCATTTTTATACAATTATTTTTATAATTCACATCATTGACTCAATATTTCACTCATTTTTTACAGAATTCGGTGAACTCTAAGTTAAAAATAAATAAAACTCTAACATTTAACCCATTTTATAAATTTTTTAAACTCATTAAAAAAAAAAAATTAAATGGAGGGTTTCTTTAAAAGATTTGCTTCTGGCTATTTTATTCTAGCAAAAAGGTTATCTTATCTAAAATGAATTGAATTCATAGAAATAAATTCAAAAGCAATTTGACAGAAAATGTCTATTTCAGACGTATGCTCTCAATTTCAATATAACTTATCTTATTTAACTTTGTTTTGATTTTAATTGTAAGTCTTATTTTTAAGAAAAAAAAATACCTCTTTTGAAAAATTTAATTATTGTGTCAGAAAGCTGAACTAAACTTATTCTGGCAAATGACAAAAATTTAAATTCTGAGTACCAAAATTTATTTTAAAATTTTTTAAAGTACCAAAAAACCTCAATATCAAAGATTTAAACCCCCAGGACATATTAGTTACTTCAGTTTACTATTCTCATAGGTGTAGAATATAAAAGTTTAAGTTATGACTGATAAGATTTCATAATTTTGCATTTTCATTTTATATTTATTATTGTATTTTTAAAGCCTATTGATTTATTTTGTCGCACAAAATAATAATAATAATAATACAGTCGAGTCTTGTTATAACGATGCTGATTTTTTTATTTTTTTTTTATTTGTTTTCTGTACCGAGCTAAAGCTCCTTCAGAATAAGTTAAAAAAAAATAAAAAAAAAATAAAATAAAATTAAAGTTAATAAAATTAGATAAAAAAAGAATCAAAATAGAGTAAATAAGCTAAAAAAATGAAAGGTTAAAAGACATAAATTGGAAAAGATTGTTACATGTGGCACATGTTTAAATAGTTCAAGTTTCAGGAAAAAAAGAAGAAATAGTAAGGTAGCAATTACACAATGGAGTTGGAGCCTTGAGGAACACCTGCAGTTATTTGATATTCTTCGCTCAGATGATCATTCACATTTACCTTAAATGTCCTAGAGTCTAAAAAGGATCTAATCCAGATAGTCAAGTAATGAGGTAGATTTATTTTAATCAATTTAAAAAGTAAACCTTCATGCCAAACCCTATCAAAGGCTTTAGAAATATCAAAAAAAAAGGCTGCAAACTCTTTTTTTTTCTATTAAATGATTCCACAATTTTTTGAATTAAAAAGAAAAGATTATCTGATGCTCGCCGGTGTTTCCTAAATCCAGATTGCTCCTGGATAAGGAATCAATTTTGTTCCAAATAATTGTATTAACTTGATTATACTATGCGTTCCAGTAGTTTTCCTAAATAACTCGTTATACTAATTGGTCTATAATTTAATGGATCTTGTAAAGAAGAGGCTTTTTTTTGAATCATAGTAATGTTCGATGTTTTCCACGCTTTAGGGACTCTACCTTCTCGAAGAGATAAATTAAAAAGTTCTATAATTTCTATTAATGAATTTCTAGGTAAGTTTTTTAACATTAAATTATGAATTTGGTCAGGTCCTGATGTCGCTTCATTTTTCAATCTTTTAAAAGCCATAATTAATTCATTTAAGCAAATTGGATCATTAAAATTACACTGGTAATTGTTTCTAAAGAAATCTTGGAAAAGTTAATATTTAGTATTTCGAAATCTTTCTCAGTATCAATTAAATCAGAATTAGGACTAAATATTGAAGATAAAAGTTCTCCGAAGTATTTTCCCTTTTCTTCATTTGTTTTGAATTCCTTTTCATTCAAGATTAAGTTAGGAATTAAATTTGATCCTTTTTTTGTTTTTAAATTTATTAATTTTTTTCCAAAAAGGTCTACTTGTCGGTGGATTTTTCCCCATTTTCTCAATAAAATCAAACCAATTTTGATTCCAGAATTTTTTTAAGGAGGCCTTTAACTCAAATGTAAGTTGATTAAATTTTTTCTTGAGATTTTGACAGCGGGTTTTCTAAAAGTTTCTTCTTACTATTTATTATATATTTGTAAATCTGTATCTGTTACTTTGATTAATTTCTGATTAATATGATTTTCGCTTTATAACGATATTTTTTTTCATAATTTACATTCCCCAATATAATAACATGTTAAATTTCTTTGTTAATACGATTTTTCTTTAATACGATATCTAATTAATACGATAGGTTTATTTAGAAAAAAAACAAACAAATCAGTGCTAATTGATCGTTTTTAATACGATATTGATCTTTTAAACAAAAAAATAGAAGATCAATGAAATCTAGTTATAGTAAGACGGCCTAACCGGGTCACCTATTTTTTTGATAATTTTCCTAAAGACTCAGTAACGATAGAAAATGCCAAATTTAATCACCCATTTAGTCCGAAATTTTTTGGTTACCTGGTTAGCTGCTTGGGTTAATGGGATGAGGGGTAATTCGGTTAATCCTGTTAACCCAATTGGCCAATTTTTTCAACCGGTTAGCCCTAAAAATCACACAGATGGGTTGGTCATGTATTTTTACAAAGGTTAATATGAGTTAAATGAGTTATTTTCAAGGTTTATTGTGTGAATTTTGGCACTAATTAGGTGATACACTATTAACCGAATTGGCCCAGAAATTAAAATTTATTTAAATAAAATTAAAATATCTGTGTTTTAAACTCTAAACCAAATAAATAATTTGATATAAAATCACGATTTCTGACCAATTTTGTTTTTTGAACTTGTGAAAAAATATTGACCTTAGAGTACTGTTTCTTTTATTCTTAAGGCAGAGAATCAGGAAAAGATAAAAACTTTTATAAGAAAAATTTAATCAATCCTAGCTCTAAAGAAATGAGGAGTTCTAATTATGTTAAAAATGAAGAGACCCTTGATCACTGGTTCATATCAGTTATGTCATATAAAAATATTACTCTTAACGGTCCATTGATTCAAGCCCAGGCTATTAGTGATGCAACAATGCTAAATAAAGAAAAAAAATTCAAAAATAAGCATAATTAATTATTCGTATACGTCGGCGTCGAAAAGCAAATGTCGGCTACAAATTGCCAAGCTAGTTCGTCCACCACTGTGGACGGTAATATCAGTGACAAATATAATTCAAATTCGAACGCTAATCAAACTGATCAGCGTGGTACAAGATTCAATCTTACAAACTATTATGAACGAAAATTTGCTCAACAAGTAAATTATACATTCAGAATAGATAACTACAATAAACAAAAACAAGTCAAGCTACAAAATTGTAGCCTGGTCTCTTTTGACCAGAAAACTAAAGTTGCCGCTGACAAACTAGTCGAAAGTATTAAAAAAATTCTAAGTGCTGATGAATTCGCTTCGATCGTGCAAGTTGGTCAATACAGGTCTACAAAAACTTGGTCAATACATTTTAATGACTCTTCCAAGTACGACGCATCGGTTAACAAAACATTTATTTATGATGACAAAGAATACCGACTGCTATCAGTGACTGAATTTTTGCAGATCAGTGACAAAAGTCGCGACAAAAATAAAAACGAATTCACTATGACAGCATTCTACAGAGTTCATTGGTTGCCACTAGATGTACCAAACGATGAAATTTTAGATTTTTTCAAAATCAACCTTAAAAATGCTTACATTAAAGAGATTAAACGTGAAAAGTTGAAAAAGTATGATACGATTAACAATGGTGTCGCAAAGATAAAAGTTGAATACAATGTCAAATATCACGATGCTGTATTAGATTTTGCTGGTCTGCATAGGATCAGTGAGTGTCAAGCTCTTATTCAACTTTGTGGCATGCCTGCCAAATGTCTAGGTTGCAAAAAATTTGGACAGATTCGCAAGGATTGTCCAAAATGTCAGACTTGTAACAAATATGGACATGAAGAATGCAATTTTGCAAATAGAACTAAAATAATGCCGAGTCACACAGTTGATGACCAAGAAGATTGCGTTGATGATCCTGACGATATTGATACTAATGCTGCTAACAAAACAACAACTCAAGGAGGCCAATCTATTAATCTAAATGAATCTGGATTCGTGGCACCAACTGAGATGCCTTTTTGGACAGAAACTGCTGCTGACAACTTCAAAGTGCCAGTAAACGGCAGCACTAAGCCCTCGAGCACCTCAGCTGCCTCGTCTGACGTAGAAATAACCGTTTCCTTACCTCCAACCTTTAAATTAATGACCACAGATTCAAAGATACTCAACACATAAAAACAACAGGCGTCAACTTTACAAATAAAACAAGAACAAATCGATGCTGAAGTTGCAAAGAAGCTGAAAAATGAAGCTCCTGCTGATAAACGAAAGGCGACAATAAAGAAGAATGCTATAGCAAAAATGGTCTCAGACCAAGTCGCATCGAACAAAAAAACCTCCAAAGAGCAGGCTTTGGCTGATTTTGAAGCAATGAACGCCGCGGCCAAAAAAGCAGCTTTGGAGCCTTTTTATACACTCAAAACTTCTAAGGCAAAGAAAACTGCAGGCTGGACGCTGGTCTCTTCAAGTAAAGTAGCTGCGCTAGAAGAAACTGACTATGAAGTACTCGATTCTGAGTCTGAAAGGCCAAGTGAACTAAATCCGTATTTTTAAGTTTAAACTTATTGCTATTTTTTAATTTTAATTTTAATTTTATTATATAAATGTCCTTATCTAAGCAAAAAAAATCACACAGTTTAGCAATTGTCCAATGGAACTGCTTTAAGCTTACGCAAAATCGAATACTGGATCTTGGAGTCTTTTTGCAAGATTTTCAGCCAGACATTATGTCTATTCAAGAAGTCAAGCTTACTCAGGAGGAGGTAAATGTTTTTATCAGGTTTTCTGGCTAAATTACTTACTATAAACCTCGGCAAGTAAATCCATCCTTTGGGGGAGGAGTCCTTGTACTGGTTAAGAATAAGATAGGGCATAATGAAATATCAAATTTTGCCGTTAGCGTGGACCATCTAGGTATTAAGATTGACTCAAATGGATTAAAACTTCATTTGGTGTCCCAGTATGCTCCGGTGAACACTCTCGACTTAAATTTGATGAAAAGTTACTGTAAGTTAGAGGGTGACGCATTAATAGTTGGTGACCTTAATGCTAAAACCCCAGTGGTTGGTTGTGGGTCATTGGACGCAAATGGTCGAGTTCTCGAAGAAGCTTTGGTATCAGACCTAGACCTATGTGTACTAAATGAGCCTAACAAGCCCACCTATTTTAAGTTTAACAATAGTTATTCTGAGATACTGGATCTCTTTTTGTGCTCTACTTCCTTAGCTAACAAAATGATAAGTATTCAAGTTCTTGCTGACAGTAAAATGGGAAGCGATCATGCTCCAGTAATGTGCACTTTTGGTATCAGCAGTCCCTTTTTCTTAGAGACTGTTGATCCAGAACCGAGATTTAATTTTTCCAAGGCTGACTGGGGATTATATGGTAGTTCTTTGGATAATATGATTGAGAGTTTGAATGTTGGTAACTCGTGCGAAATTGGTGAGCTGGACGAACTATTCTCAAGAATAGTTGGTTCGGCGGCTGACGGAGCAATCCCTAAGTTCTCCAACAGACAACTTAAGTCATACCCAAGTTCTATAGTCGAGTTAATTAAAAAAAGACGAGTTGTAAGAAAAAAAAAACGAAAAAAAAAAAGGATTAGAGTTAAAAATTTTAAATTTTGAGTACAACAACTTTACTCATTTAATAAGGTCTTCAATAAAAAAATACACTGAAGAGAGATGGGAACATTTCTTGGGTAAGCTAGGCCCTTATCCACCGTCATCAAGTATTTTTTGGCAAATAATCAACAGAGCTAGAACACAAAAAAAGTCGTCATCCATCCCAACTCTTGTTGTTGATGGTATATTATATGAGTCAGACGAAGACAAGGCCAATTTATTTGCCTCAGTACTTGGTAAAACATAAACTGAAGCAGGAGTTGACAGTTGCGACTTTGACTCTAACATTTATAGTTATGTTGAGGAATTTGTCAATAAGCTTGACTACAGCGATGATAAGTACGATAAGGTTTCTTTTCTTGAATTGGTAAATATAATAAAAAAATTGAGAATTGATTCGTCACCTGGGGAGGATGGGGTTCATAACCACTTTCTAAAGAATTTGTCAGTCAAGGGAGTTGATCTACTTCTAAGAATGATAAACCTTTCGTTGGTGGTGGGGCTCCCTGACTCATGGAAAGTGGCGGTCATCACAATGATCCCAAAAAAGAGTGCTGGTTCTAGCAACCCTGATGATTATAGAGGCATTAGTCTCTTAAGTTGTGTAGGGAAACTAGCTGAGCGAGTTATAAGAAATAGGCTATATAGATATTTAGAAAGTAAAAATTTAATCATAAATGAACAATCTGGTTTCAGGAACCATAGGGGTACAGCCGACAACTTGGTCTTTATCACAAAAGATTCAAGACCGTTTAGCTAAAAAAAATGGTAGTAAAGTCTGTGGTGTTTTTTTTGACATCTCTAAAGCTTTTGATAAGGTAAGGCATGCCGGACTTATTTATAAATTAGTATATCTAGGAGTTCCTATTTATTTAATCAGATTTGTTCGAAATTTTCTTAGTAACAGATTTTTCAAAGTTAAGGTCAACGGCAAATTTAGTAGTCTGTTTCCCATAACTTGCTCAGTACCTCAAGGCTCTGTGCTAGGACCTCTCCTTTTTTTAGTTTTCATTGGTGACATCCCTTTAGCTAACGATAAGAACTCCAATTACTCAGCACTTTTTGCTGACGATAATTGGGCTATATTTTTTTTCAAAAAAACAGGACGAATAACTCAAGTAATTAATAGTTATTTAAGCAAGTTAATGTTATGGCTCTCAAGTTGGAGATTAAAAATGAACGTATCAAAATGTATGTATACTATTTTTTCCGGTAGTTGACGAGGGGGTTTGAGTTTAAAGCTTCGCTTATTTGGCGAAGAAATACCATATAACCCAAAACCAGTCTTTTTAGGTATAACTTTTGACGAATTTTTGTGTTTTAATGCACATTTCCTTAACCTAAGAACTAGAGCACTCAAGAGACTCAATATCATAAAGATTTTCTCTCACCGGTCATGGCATTTTAGCAAAAAAACACTTAATAACATTTACTCAGCCTTGATAGGATCACTTTTTGACTATTCCTTTTTTACGGTTGCTAGTGTTTCAATTACTAGTACCAAATCAGTCCAAACAGTTCAAAACAGAGCAATAAGATGTATATACAGACTCAAGTGGGAAAGCCCAAATAAGGAACTTTTCATAGTGAGTAGATTACTATCAATAAAAGATGATTTTTACAAATGGGTTCACGTTATATCACCAAATGTTTTAAATATAAAAATAAGTTTACCATGTTACTTGTTGAGGAATATTTTAGTGCGTGGTCAGCAATCACTGCTAAAATACATGTTACATCAACTCCTTTGGGAGCTTTCTATTCAGTTATTCGGATTGCGTATGCCTGCATAGTCCTAATTCGATTGTACCTTACTCTTATTTTTTTTAATATACGCTCTTTCCAAAGGTTGAAAAATCTTTGGTTCCTGTGTAAAATCAAACGTAAAAATTTGATTTATCCTGAGTAATTTATAACTAGTTTGACTTTTTTTTTTTTTTTTTTTTTTTTTCTCGTTTATTGTAAAACAATAATATTATTTAATTGTTATTTATTTTATCTTATTTAGGCTGAAGGAGCGAGCTGAAAGAGGTAACACGCAATTAGTGAGCTCGAAGCCATTTTAAATTTTTTATTAAATTTAAATAAATAAATCTTTAAAAAAAAAAATCAAACTGATTTTAAAGCTAGCAATGGATGGTTAAACGGATTTAAAAGAAGGGAAAATATTATTCTTATATAAATATTTTTCATATTACTCTATTTTTCATTTTTTAATAAACAATAATTCCTTAAAAAAATTTTATTTTCAACTTTTTTCTTTCCATCCTTTTTACATGCAAATTTAATTAATACGATATTGGTTAATACGATGTCAATTTTTTCCGCAAAAACACATCGTATTATCCAGACTCGACTGTAATAAAAATAATAATATAAGTTACAAAAAGCTAGACTTGCGAAGATGGGAAACAGTAGGATCCCATCAATGGTAAATGTGGTATGTACACTGTGTTTAGAGCACAGTCACTTCCAGCTCTGCCTTCATCACACTGAAAATTGTTATTCGTTAGGTCAACATTCCCTCGTATCGATTCTATCGAGCCTCAGGACTTCATCAATGGTAGGTTTCTCCTTACGTCTGTACTTATCCAGTCTGTTCTTGAATTGGTTGACGGATATGGATTGTACGATCTCTTGGGGTAGGGCGTTTCGGGTCTAGTCGGTTAGGTGAACTGTGGTTCACTTATTATGACAACAAATCTTGTTCTCGGGTTAAGTGAACAATAATTTTTCTGTTCACCAAACCTAGGATTAGGTGAACTATTTTAAAATTAGGTGAAAAATTTTTAAACTAGGTTAACTTTTTCAAGATTAAGTGAACTAATTAGTTTTAATAATTAAAATCAAATTTATTTTCGATACAATTAAATTTTTTTAATAGTAAATAATATTTTAAATTTATAATAATCAATTCAAATTCAAAAAATTGATTAGATTTTAGTAATCTACTTAGTCCCGGGTTTGTAAAATTTCGCAATATCAGACAAAATTAAGTTATTAACAGCTTTACGGTCAGTTGTTACCTTGCGATTAAATCTCCAAATATATTTATCAATATAGTTTTGGATCATTAAACGCGTACATCCTCTCATTTCTTTAAATTTTTGATTTGCATGCATTCCAAATTCTCTCGATCCTATTGGTGCATGTACCTGTCTTAGGATACATAAAATTTAGGCTGTGGTTGACAGTCTGGTGGTTAAAGTTTTTAAAATCTTTAATTTTATGATAACTACTTCAGTAATCAGAATAAATTGTTGTTCCGTCAAGACTTTTGTCATAGATAATACCTATCAATGTTTTCGCCTCGCGATCATCGACGACTTCCAAATACCAAAACTAGTTCAAATTCTATGACTTTGAGGAATAACTGATATTCCTCCGAATCAAATATTTCTTTTTTTGACATAACAATTTTAAATTCTATTTTTTTTTCAATTTTGCTTTTTATAAATTCATTTTTTGCATCATCATTTAACAGAAATTATTAAGTTTTTTATGCAATGTAATTTTTTATTTATGAAATTTGGTTTGAGAACAAATCTTGCTCTCGTGTTTAGAGAACAATTTGTTTTCTGTTCACCAAAAGGTGAACTAGAATAGGATTAGGTGAACTTTTTTTAGATTATGTGAACTATTTTAAAATTATGTGAACTATATTTAGATTAAGTGAACTAATTGTTCACTTAACCCGAGAACAAGATTTGTTCTCATAATAGGTGAACCACAGTTCACCTAACCGACTAGTGCCTGTGTAACATTTATAGAATTGAATAAGATCACCTCTAGTCCTCCTATTCTCCAGGGAGGTTAGATTTAGTTTCACCAGTCTCTCACTGTTGTCAAGGTTAAGGGTAAATATTCAAAAAAAGTTTATAATTATTTGCTATTTTAGTTTTGTTGTCACTCTTTGTTTAACATTTCAGGCCTTTTCCGACAATCTAATTTATTTCAAAATTTTTATTTTTTCCCAAAAATTACATAATTTTGCAAGAAATAATTAAAAATTTTAAAAGATTTCGAAAGAAACAATTTTAATAGAATTTTTTCGAACAATTAGAGCAATTTTAATTTTTTTTAATTTTATCAAATTAAAATAATAGCAAATTTATTTTCTTTAATCTTACAAAATTGATGTAATTTGACGTAAACTAATGTTTACTTATTTTATTTGACGTAATATGTGTAATCTTACGTAAAATTACAGTTGTTCGATATTGCACTATCATAAACTGAAACAAATTTTTGGTGCATGTAACAAACACCACCTCGTCCATGTTAAAACATTCTTAACTTACGCTGCAATAATATTTTATCAATTTTAAAATGAATCTTAAAAGAAATTTTTAAATTATTCAAATATTTTTAAAAATTAATTATTTTTTTAAAGGTTTTTTTGATTCAACAGACGAACTGGTTTCCCATTCATACTTGTGTCTGCATTAAAATCAAGTTTTTTTAAGCTTAATACGGTATTAAAGCTTGAGATTTTTTTAAAAAATAAAAGTTATTTTTTTGAATTTTACATTTGATCTAGCGCTAAAATTTTAATTCAAATAAAAATGGGGAAAATGTTTATCTTTTTTTGGGTCTGGTCGGTTAGGTGAACTGTGGTTCACATATTATGAGAACAAATTTTGTTCTCGGGTTTTTTGTTCACCAAACCTAGGATTA
Organism: Brachionus asplanchnoidis; assembly: GCA_025491095.1. Taxonomy (NCBI): domain Eukaryota; kingdom Metazoa; phylum Rotifera; class Eurotatoria; order Ploima; family Brachionidae; genus Brachionus; species Brachionus asplanchnoidis. The sequence goes on from JAILYF010000004.1 coordinate 4,895,572, forward strand.
GGTGAACTATTATTGGATTATGTGAACTATTTTAAAATTAGGTGAACAAATTCAAGTGAACTAACTAGTATTAATAATTATAATCAATTTTATTTTATTTTTTGTAATAATTATTATTAATATATTAATATTTATTTGCTGCTAACGCTCAATTAAAATCAATCCGATACAAACAAAGTTTTTTATAGTTAATATTATTTTATAGTTTTAATAAACAAATCAAATTAATGTTTAAGAGACCTCGAAAAATGTAATTTTAAACTCCTCTCGCCTTCAAAATAGCCTCCACAGATTATAAATTTTGTAGGATTTTTTTTGTTGCTTAAAACATCTCAACTTTATCGACTGTTTCTTGAGGAATCGATGTTTTCTCTTCTACTAACTCTTTTATTAAATTTGATTTTTTTTTTGTCTCACTAGTGCATAAATTCTCAACTCTGATTTCGACCGAATCTGGCAATGGATCATTTTCCTCCAAACTAGCATTTCTTGTTTGGAGAAAAAATTTTGTTCTCGGATTTAGTGAACAATTTGTTTTTTGTTCACCAAAGAGTGAACTAAAATAGGATTATGTGAACTATTTTAAAGGACGGGTATTAATTGAGCAGTAAATAATATTAAACAGATATTAAATTATATGAGCAGAAAATAAATAATTAGTACCCAGTCAAAACCTTAATAATGTTTCATCGAGGAAAAATTGAGGATCATCGAAAAATCATCAAATTAACCAATGAATTTAAGATGAGATAATCAAAGCCTACAAGTATTTTTTTTAGCAACAAAAATAGAAGGAGTCACTATTTGAACTTTTCATGAACTTTGATTCTGAGCTTGAGTAATATTAAGAAAGCGTATATGCATTACAAAACAGTCTTTAATTTTTCTATTTTGTTAATATGCAATTTGATAAGATCTTGATCGAAAAGACTTTTAAACAATGTTTGAAATTTTCTGAAACGAGTCGACTAAATTATTTCTTAAATATACTTATTTTTAAGCCTCTATGCTTAGGTGTATGTGTAAAAAATTAATATAAGCATTTGATCCTTATAATCAAGTCTTGTTTGTTAACTGCTTTAATTATTTAATGACAAAACCAGATTTTTCTCAGTCGACTAAAAAAATAATTAAGTGGTGAATCAGTAGTAAAATAAATTTACTCTTTGATCATAACAAGGTTTGTTTATTTAATTCACTAAAAAAATTTAAAATTAAGCTAACAATGAGGAGACCTTTTTTTTAAAGATTAATCTGGATTAATATGGAATGAGCTTTTAAGAATCGGTATCGCACCTTATAACATTAGCAAGATGATAACAATTTCGGTTTTGTGAAATTTAGTACAATAGAACAGAACAAAAAGTAAAATAAAACTATTCCTATTTTTCTAGATGTTAAAAATTAATTCTGTAAATTCAATATAGTGCAACATTCATAGTTGCATAATAGACAACATTCTATTAAAACTCTTCAATATTAGCAGAATTATATTTCAATGTATTTGAACGTATTGCATTCTGTAAAGAGTTTGCGCATCATTAAGAGACATTGAAATTTAATACCACAATGAATATTGCACTATTTTGCATTTACAGAATTAATTTTTACGTCTAGAAAAAAAACAATAGTTTTCTTTACTTTTTATTCTGTTTTATTGTACTAAATTTCACAAAACTATAATTTCTCAAATAAAAAAATAAAAAATTATTTTAAATAAATGAAAAACCGATGAAATTTTTATTTTCCATCGATGAAACATTATGAATCTGCTCACTCCTCATCGACGAAACATCGATGAAAATATTTTTTTTCCGTTGATGCTACATCGAATTCTAATTAACTGGGTAGGACCCAAAAAAATAGTTATAACGGTGAGAATAAATAATAAAAGCGGTAGTAAAAATAAATTTCATTGAACAGAAAAAGTATTTTTTATTTAAAGAAAAAGTTTTTAAACCAAGTAACATTTAAAAAAAAAAAGAAGTGTAAGATGTAGTCATATAATTGTCATCAAACATATCCACATACATCCATTCTCGATTAATACCTCTTCGTTTTTTGAGTATGTTTCTTTCTTCCACTTCTTCAGAATCAGAATCTTGCGATTCATATAATTCAAGTGGGACGTTTTCGTCATCACTCATTTTATTTATTGAAATATATTTTTGTAATTTATTTATTTATTTATTTGTATATCAGTATCGAGCTAAGGCTCCTTCAGACTAAAAAAAAAAAAAAAAAAATCAAAATAAAATAAAGTTAAAATAAGGTAAAATATTAAAATAAAAAGAAAATATAATAAAATAAGTTAAAATAGAAGAAAATTAAAATTATATATTGAAATTGAGAATAACAGGATATTTTTAAATGTCTGATTTTTCAGGGTAAAAAGAAGAAATAGTAAGGTAGCAATTACACAATGGAGTTGGATATTCAATATATCTTGCTTCGAAACCTTCTTTGTATTCCTCCACAAGTCTGACAACTAATGGAATAGAATGACTCAGTCCTGCCCTAACATATCTCTCACTCAACTCAAACAGTCGATTCGAGACTGTTAATAAATTAAGTTTATTAAAAGCCTCGTGCATTGCATTATGCATTATGTTGGAGGGAGTATCATATTTTAGTTTCAAGATGGATCTAACTGCTGAATTTTGAATCACTTGTATTTTTTTAATGTTGGTTTCTGTGAATGAATTTAAACAAGGAAAAGAATAATCGAGAATTGATCCTATTATGGATTTGTATAGATTTCCTAATGTTTTGGGTTTAAGGCCCCATTTTTTGTTCGATAGATATTTAATAATGTTTAGTCTTGAGTTACAGCGCTCTTTTATCTCATCCACCATTAAACTAAATGTAAGTTTTGAGTCTAATGTTAATCCTAAGAACTTAACTTTTTCTTTTAGATTTAAACTGTTTTCATATAATTTTAAATCAAGATTAGTTTTTTTCTTAGAGTTTTTTTCAAAGATCGTGTAGCATGACTTTTCAACAGACATTTTCATTTTCCATTTGAAAAGCCATTTTTCAATTTCTTTTAAGTACTTATTAATTAAACTTTCGAGATTTCCTTTCTTTTTAAAAATAAAAAAGGTAGCCAAGTCATCTGCAAAAAGAAGAGAGTATTGGCTATTAGTCTTATTTCTTTTAGGTATGTCATTTATGAAAATGCTGAAAAGAAGCGGACTAATTACTGATCCTTGTGGAACCCCTGCTTTAATTAAGTATTGGTCACTCAAATGTCCGTTTACTTTAACTATAAAAGATCTGGAATCGAGAAATGATCTAATCCAGTTAATAAGATAAGGAGGAAGGTTAGTTTTAATTAGCTTATAAATTAGTCCATCATGCCAAACTCTATCAAAGGCTTTAGAAATGTCAAAATATAAACAGCAGACTTTTTTCTTTCTATTAAAAGACTCTACTACTTTTTGTATAAGAAAATAAAGATTATCCGCTGTGCGTCTATGTTTTCTAAATCCTGATTGCTCATTTATAAGTAGGTTATTTCTTTCAAGAAAATGGTATATTCTTGAATAAATAATACGTTCAAGTAATTTACCAAGGCAACTTGTCATACTAATAGGACGATAGTCAGAAGGGTCTTCAGTGGGAGGGGATTTCTTTGGGATCATAGTTATACAAGCTATTTTCCAGGATTTTGGGACTTTACCTTGTTCCAGACTCATGTTAAAAAGATGACTTAATTCAACTAAAGTCTCATAAGGGAGATTTTTTAACATTAAGTTGTGGATGCGATCTAAACCTGATCCTGATACTTCTTTTAATTTTTTTAAAGAGCCTATAATTTCTGAAACAGTAATTGGTTCAATCAGATTATTTAGTACCTGATTTTTTAGGAATTCTGAGATTGTATCTGCTATTTCAGTATCACTCTCAGATATATCTAAATCTAAATGAGGACTAAAGGTTGTCTTTAAGATGTTTCCGAATATTTCTCCTTTATCTCTATCTGTATTGAACCATTTTCCATCTTTAATTAACATGGGAATTTGCCTGGAACATTTCTTTGATCTAAATTTATTTATTTTTCTCCAAAATGGTCTGCTCGATAATGGGTTTTTTCCCATTTTATTAATAAACTCTTGCCAGTTTTGGTTCCAAAAATCCATGTAAAATTTATTATTTGAATTTATTTACAACAGAAAAAGAAAGACATTTATATAGATAGGGCCGAAAATAATTGGACTATTATTAACTTAACTAATAATTCAATTTACAGATCAAGATTCATTTAATTGGGTTTAATAATTCAATTAACTGATCAAAATTCATTTTATTGGGTTCAATTAAGTATAGTTTCTGTTCATTTCATTCTTTTAGCGGATAACTTAAGGTTATTATCACTTTTATTTTTTATTCCTGCAAATTAATTAATTTTACTGCTTTTTAAAATTTTTTTTTGGGACAAAATAATTTTATTTACTGCTCAAATAATCTTAGCTCTATTTTAAAATTAGGTGAACTATTTTTAGATTAAGTGAACTAATTGTTCACTAAACCCGATAACAAGATTTGTTCTCATAATAGGTGAACCCCAGTTCACCTAACCGACTAGACCCCTTTTTTTTTAATTTTTGAAAAAATCTTAAGCTTTAATGCCACATTTAGCTAAAAAATTTCAATTTGCAAACACAAGATTTAAAACACATATTTAGAGGATGCAGTGTAAGTTAAGAATGTTTTAACATGGGTCAGATGGTGTTGTTGCATGCAGCAAAGCTGTGTTTCCGAGTATGAGGCTGCAATATCGATCAATTGAATACGGTATCCCAATTTTTGTAAAAATAATTTAAAACTGTAACTTCAATTTTAGTGAAATTTTATATTTTTCTTTAAAAGATTTCATTGATTTGATTCCTGATTTTGAACTTAAACTTTAAGTTAAAAATTTAAGAACATTTCAATGATATTCTTTAATTAACCAATTAATTTCCCTAAGCAACCATCTCTCTAAATATTAGAGCTGATTTATGTAAAAAAATTTGCTTCTATATTGGAAAATGTCCTCAGTGTCTAAATCTATGTATTTGCCTTGCAATTTTTTTTTCGGGTAAAAATGATTGTTTTGGTTGTTAAAAGAATTTTTTTGACAATCAAAAAACTTTCCAAAAAAATGCTTATATCTTTAAAAAATAAATTAAGGAAGTAGGTGTTCGACCAATAAATGTATTTTGTTTAAAGTTCAATTTTAAATTTTTAGGAAAAATAGACAACCTAAAAGCAGTAGAAAATTTAAAAGTCTAATAATTATTAATTATTCTGAAGGAGCTCTAGCTAGGTACAGAAAACAAATAAATAATAAGAATACTTTTTTTCTATTTTTCAGATATTAAATCATATGAAAATCTATCAAAATTCAAACCATAATAACTAACAAAGCGACATACTAGGTGAAATTTCGGAATTTAATCAATTATTTATGTTTTTAAGCAAAAATGTTTTTGCTTGTCTTAAGTAGTATAAAATGAAAAAAAAAAGTTAAAAACTTTAACTGAAAAAAATGAAATTTTTAATGATGACAATTTTAATACTTAAAATGACTAATAGTAAAATATTTTTATATTAAAATATAAATAAAACTAATTTATTTAGTTTCACCAGATTGTAAGTTTAACAAAAAGGATGGATTTGGTATAATGGAGAAAAAACATGGTTTAATTATAAACAAAATTCAAAATTTTAATCTTTTCAAATGTCTTGGTCATTGTGAAAAACAACAACAATGTCAATATGTTTCGTTCAATTCTTCATATTGTGTTCTTTATTCATTTTATGCCAAGTATTATCTTCAAAATGGTTCAAATGGATTTTTATTCGAAAAAAAAAATCAAAAAAAGTAGAATTAAATAATTATTTGTTTTTATTCTGATTTAATTTTTTTTTATTATTTCAGTTTTGGTTTGGTAAATTATTGGCCGATTGAAGATGGAAAAGCAAGAGATTTAGTTGAATCAAAGGATTTGTACGACTCAAGCAATACAGATTATTCCCAAGATCGTCATGGTTCTAATCATTCATCATTAGATTTTTCAGAAGGCTACATTAGAGCTCCAAGTGGAGTCTATTTTGGAAATGAATTTACTGTTTTGGCTTGGGTTAAATTAAAATCATATGTATCGTGGCAGCGTTTATTTGATTTTGGCAATGGTCAAAGTGATAACAATGTTTTCGTTGGACTTTCATGTGAAAATTCTAATCATTTGTGTGTTAGGTTATTCAAAAATAGCACTATAGTAGCTAGAACCCTAACCTCAATTTTACTAGATTTAAATGTTTGGTATCATATAGGATTTACTTTAAAAATAGGAATATATAAGATTTATATAAACGGGAGTTTAATTGAATATGAAAACACTGGAGAAGTGAATCCTTTAAATGTTATTGAACGAAGAAAAAATTTTTTCGGAAAAAGCAATTTTGTAAGCTATTCTAAAGGTAATTTTTATTGTGACGAAATTAAATTTTTTAATATTGAATTAAGTGATTCAGAAATTCAGAATGAATTTTTTGATGACTTTCACTAGATTATTTTTAATTATTATAAAGAACTTTGTTGATAAATATTTTTTAATATTATTCAGCAAAAATTCATTGTATGTTGTGAAGGAAAAATAGATAGAATTTCAATTGAACCTTTTTTTAAACTAAATGTTTATTTTTATATTTTAAATTGAAAAAAATCTAATAGGAGTTTTAATTTAATGTATAAATTCAATTGATAAATTAAATAATATTTTTTAAAGTTATCAAATATTTGTGTTTTTAAAAGTTCATGAGGATGTTTACAACGTTTTATAATACAAAATAATATTTATATAAAATTTAACGAATTAATTTTTATCAATTTGTTTTTTTTTTATCATTTGAAATTTCTTTATTATTAATAAAATTTTCAGATCTCAGTTCATTTTTAAACTTTTAAACTAGCTTCCTTATTATTTAATTGTTTTCCATCACAATTAACTATTTTAAATAGAATATTTTTATTTATTTAATTGTAATTAAAAAATGGCAAAATCCAAGCCTTAATTTTTCGAGTTGATAAAAATTTCTAAATTTTAATTCCTGTATATTAATTTAAAAATAAAGAGAGCAAGAGCGTAAAACTCGATTTTTAAAAAAATTTTCCCTATCTTTTTAATATGGTTTTGACTAGAAGATCAACTCGGTAACTTTGTCAGATCAGATCAGTATCTCAAAAAGTGATGTAAAAGAAAATGAGCACTTCCTAAAATTTCCTTGGAAAATTTATAAAAAATAATAATATAGAAAAAAAAAACTTAAATATAAGATATTAATTAATAAAAAAGCATTTTTGAATAATTAGATTAAACTTTTTTATTTATCAAAAACAATGTCAAATAACTTGAAATATCATAATAAAATCACATCCAGAATGTAACCATATTTAATTAAAATAAAGAATTTCAAAAATGTATCAAAGAAGTGTCATATTTAAAAACTTTTACAAAATTATACTTTCTATTTTCTAAATATTACTTGTTTATAATCTTTGCTAAACAACATACTATTTAAATAATCCTTTACTTCAAGCGAATAAGATTTCAAATCTTGTTTGGTGCCATCGACACAAAAACTTAAATTGTCAGCAATATTTCTAAACAAATTGGTCAAATTCGTTGTTTCTATGTAGCTAAGATCTATTTTTCGCTTCCATTGAAGATCTTTTAGTTTTTTTTTGCCCAATTCTTTCCTTTTTTTGAATATTTTCAGCCTTAAATCAATGCAATCATGTCGATTTAACAAAACACGCTGTTCGAACCGTTTTTTACACATTTGACACGTCCATACACGGCCAGTTGGAGGTATCACAATAGAAGACGACGATTCGGACGAGGGCTGGACAGATTTTTTACCATTTTTAGCCTTTCTTCCCTTGGAAGTACTTTTAGGTTTTTCTGAATCTTCATCCGATATGTTCTGATTATTAAATGAGTCTTTGCTTTCTTCATTTGAATTTTCATTTAAATTTTCAGTGGAATCAGCTACAAGAACTTCATATCCCACTTAAATCAAAATTATAAAAATCGTGCATCTCTTTGGTAAAATAATTCTTACTATTTTTTGTTTTTCGCATTCTATTATGAGATGAATAATACATTAATTCTTCACCCGGATTTATTTCCTATTTTTTTTATTAATAAAAAAAATATTTAATAATAAAATTTTCAAATACTTTTATTGTGTAATAGTTTATTTTGTTGTCTTGTTGAAGGCAAATTATGTTTTGTTTTTTGAAATCAGTGGTAGATCTAATGAATCTCAGCCAATTACCATCTTTGGCATCAGAAGCATCAATGTAAAAAATTGGAATCTGTTTTGAGCTTAAAATCTTTTTGACAATGATGCAAGATAAATTTTATCTATGAAATTGAAGACAATTACCGCCCAAATATAAGTAAGATCTTCATTAGATTGAAGACTATTGCGTATTTTTCCATCATAAGTTCCAATGAATTGGTTTGCCCGGACTGTTTCACGTGAAAAAGCTCCCAAATCATTGGCAAATAAGTTCGATTCTTTCAATTCAATAAATACTGGTATCTCAATTTCAATTTCGGTGCTCATTTTTCTGCTGTTTGATCCTCTCTAGCTATGAAAAAAATAAAGTTTGTTTTGAAATAAATTTCCAAAGGGTAAGTTCTAGCTTTGATTCTTAATTAAAAATTCTCATTTTGATCGTAAATAAGTGTTTGAAAAATAAAACTTAATTTCTTGTTGTATTTGTCTCGACTGTCTTGGTTTTTATTTATAGCAGAGTGATGTACAAATTTACTGATTTTTTGAAATTTTTTGTAAAAGGTAATATGTGTTATGCAAAATTTTAATTACAATTTAACAGAAATTATTCAAGCGATTTTAAATCGAATTTAAATTTATTGATTTTAAATTTTTTAAAAGCAATATATTTTTTGACTTCATGCGTGTTCTTTTTGTACTTTTTAATGCAATAAGTAAATTCAATATAAATTTAAATGATAATATTTGAAAAAATTTAAAAAAAATTATTTTTGAAAAAGGCGGTCATTTTTTTAAAGTTTATTAAAATTAATTTAAAAAATTTTATACTTAAGCATATAATCACTTAATTCGACTAATTTCAAAAGTAAATTATTTTTGAATTTTAAATAACAGTTCAATGACTAGTTTATTGATTTTTAAGATGCTTTGAGACTCTTTAAAATTTTTCGAAAATATTAAAAATTTAGATTCTTTTATTCATTATTGATAAATCCTCATGTCAAAGATTTTTAAAAATAATATTGATGAACGAGTTTAGTTTCTTTTTAGTTTAAATTTTCAAAAATCATATAAAATCTTATTTACGTTGATTAAAATCACGTAAATAAAATCAGTAAGCTCAAATAATTTATACATAAATGGTTTTGGTTTTCAGGCTTATAAAACTAAAGATATGTTATCAAAAAGCTGATTTTGCGATAATTTATATTAAAACCATCACGGTCAAAGCTTTGTCTGATCATTCATGGACATAAATCAGGTGATATGATAACTAAACAATGTTGACCCCAAAAACTTTTGATTCTTGATTAAACCAAAAGTTTAACTAATGGCATTAGTTAAAAAAATGTTAGCTGATCACTGATTTTGATGAATATTAAATTCAAAAACCTAAAAAGAAAAAAAAATCATTTCACTTAAACTTAATTTACGCAAAATATTGTATATTTAGAAAAAATTTTCAAAAAATTTAAAAGCTTTGGCGTCTTTTTAGTAAGTTAATAATAAAATGAAAATTTAAAGGATTTCTTTTGATTTATTTTATGATTAAGATTTTTTTGAATTAAAAAAAAATAATTTTAATTAAAAAAAAACATTAAGTTTCTAAACCACTAAAAAAAAAAGACGCAAAGCTCTTAAATTTGTTGTACATATTTTTTTACAATAATTTATGTAAAATTTTTAAAATTTACCTAATTTTACATAAAATCTGGTATACTTACAGTGGTGATTTAAAAACAGTATTTTACGAAAAATTACGTAAAATATCGTGAATTTACCAAATTTTACCACATTTTACGTAAATTAACGTAAATTCTCAAGATTTTGAGATAATTTTGGTAAAATTTGGTAAGATTCAAGACGGCCAATTCAAAATTCAAAATTTTTGAAAAAGTGTCTTTTTTTTCCAAAAATCGAAAATTTTAGAAAGCTTTTTTTTATAACGATTTTAAAAATACCTCTTTTTCAATTTTCGGATTTTACGTTAATTTACGTAAAGTGTGTTAAAATTTGGTAAATTCACGATATTTTACGTAATTAATCGTAAATACTGTTATCAAATCCCCACTGTATGATTTTTACTTAAAATTTACCCAAATTTACAATATTTAAAATTGTAGTAAAAAACAAAAGGTGAAACATCACTATAATATATTATTCATCAAATTTTTGACCAAAACATTGCGCAATTAAATTTCAAAAATTTTTAACAAATTACTATCGCTTTTTAAAAAAATTTGAAAATAAATCTTTGAAATGCTATAAAAATGAAAAAATCTGCGAAAAAATTTAATTACACATTTTTAAATTTTCAAGAAGGTTAATTTTAAATTTATTGAATAAAGAGTAAGGAAATTTATTTAGTATTATGTTATTTGTCATTTAAAGAAAATAATTTCATTGATTTTCTAGGTTCTAAGGATTCTTATTATATTCTTATTTATGATTAAATATAATGATATTTTAATTATTAGAAGATCTCGATTTCATATGATTTCATTAGAAAGATTTTGTAAGGAATTTTTAAATCATAATTTCATGATAATAATTATATGATAAGCAAAACAATTCAGTTAATATTTTGATTTGGAATTTGTCTATTTGAAATAATCAATATTTTTATATTTTGAGAAAAAAATCTAACAAAATGCATCAAAACTTTCAAAAAATCTAAAATTTAATTAAATTTAAAATTTATTGCTTTATTATAAATAAAACTGATTCTCATGATATTGTTTTATGTGAGTTTTAATATAATTTTGAATTTGTGTTTCCCTAATAAACTTGATGTTATGAAAACTGATAGATTTTTTATCAAACTTTTGATTTTAAATGAAGGGAATTCTTTGCAGTTCATTAGGGACGCCAATTTTTCCTTGCGGAAAAACAGAGTCTTTTTATCTTTAGTTCAAAAATAAATCAAAATTAATGAAAAATAATCATCAAGTGTAAATGAAATATCGATTTTTTTAAATCAAAGCAAGAAAAAGTAGAATAAATTTTTATAAGATTTATTTCGAAACAAATAAATACTGCTGAAAGAAGAAATATTTTGAGACAAAAATGAAAAATTTAGAGGAAAAAATTAAATTATCAAAAATTCATGCAGTAGATATTCAACCAAATGAATTTGATCCCAATTATCACTTTTATTCAAAGGCACTCAAACACAAAATGAACCAAACTGGATGTGATTTTTTCCAAATGAATAATGAACAAATAATTCTGCGCTACTCTCGCTTAAAGCCTAGCGTAAATATTGATTATCTAAGACAATGTCTAAATTATAGATCAAAATTTTACACCTGGGGTGGATGCGACTTATTCAAAGTTGTGGATAGAAAAGGAAAGAAACAGCTTATTCTCATTGAGTCCAATACATGTGCTTCTGGAGTGAAGTCGACACCATTTGTGAACCAATCGGACAAATATGGTCCATACAAAAAACTGGTCGAGAATTTTATGGAATTGTTTGAAAAAAGTGACGCCAAGTCAGGTGATTTGGCCGTCATTTACGATCAAAACTCAACAGAATCAAGTGGATATGCTACATGTCTTGCTGATTTGACATATGAAAAAGTTTGGTTGGTGCAATATCTTGACGAATCTTTAAGTGTAAAGTGGTCAGATGGTATTATGTATGTGCGCGATGCAGATGAAAATTGGCATGCAATCCGAGGCTGTGTTAGATTGGTCACTCAAAAGCCATGGACAAAAATACCACTTATTTCCAAAACAATTGTAGTTAATCCTATCATCACTTGTCTAGCTGGAGGACGAAATAAGAACATTGCGTCCTATGCCTACAAGTTGTTTAATGGTGAACAGTTGGAAAATTCTACAAAGCTTGGCATTCGCGAGCCGTACACTTTGATAAATGTTGAAAAAAAAGACATCAAGTTTTTGATTGAGAATGATGTGAATCTAAATAAAAAAGCGGTGATTAAAGTTCCATATGACAATTGTGGCCAAGGTGTCTACACAATTGTAAATGATTATGAATTGAGAAAATTTCTCAATACAAATCATAATTATGAAAAGTTTTTGGTGCAAAGTTTGTGTGGAAATTTTAAGTGGTCGTCTGGACAGTATTTTCATCTTGGGACCTTACCAAATATGAAGACAGATGAAATATTTGCATTCGACATTCGAATGCTGGTTAAATCGAATAGAAATGGATTTAGTCCAGTTTCGGTAAATTTTAGAAGGGCTAGAAAACCGCTAGCTGATAGCTTGGTTAACATGGACTCCTCGTGGGATATTCTGGGAACAAATTTGTCTACTACTGTTGGTGTAAACAATTGGAAAACTGATGAAGAAAGACTATTAGTAATGAACGATCAAGATTTTACTCAACTAGGTATGGATATTGATGATTTAATAGAATCGTATGTACAGACTGTGCTAGCAATGGTGGCAATTGATCATCTTTGTATTCAACTTTATGATGATTCAATTAAATTATTTGATTTTGATCTTTTTAAAAAAATTAATCCTGATGATATTTTAATCAATGAAATAAAAGTTAAATAGATAGATAACAATGATTTGACATATTTTTATAATAAAAATTATTGAAAAAATTTTTGTTTGTGATAAAATTAATTTTTAGTGGATGTGGAAACCGTATCCTGGAAATTCTTCATTGTTATTTTATTTTATCGTTTTTTCAAATATCAATTTTTTTAAACTCTTCAAAAATTTTGTGCGCTCCATAATTTTTTTCATAAGGAACAAAAAAAAGTTTATATAAGCTTTTTAGCTTCTATTTTAAATTTTATCAAGATAATTAATTATCGATAACAAGTTAACAACAATAAAACTTTAAATTCAAAACACAGACTTTTAAGTACTATTCACAATCTTTTTTTTTTAAATACTGGCACTATTTTAAAAAAGAAAATTTTATAAATCTTATTCAATACTTATAAATTTAGTCCGAATTCCAAAACAAAATTGGAAATTCAAAAAAATGTAAAAGTGTTCAGCTAATAGGTTAGAGATTAATTGGGATAAAACATTTTTTATGTTTGTGACGAACAAGAAACTTATGTTACCAAAAAGTATTGTTGTTTAAAAACCAAATAGTTCAAGTTGCTGACGAGTTTAAATTATTGGAAGTTACCTTAGATAGTGGTTTAAATTTTGCCAAACATATATCAACAGTTTATACCCAAATAAATAGAAAATTTTTTTTTAAATTAAAAGTCTATTCTATCTCTCAACTTCTGTAAAAATGCAATTTTTTAAGACATTTATTCTTCCATACTTTGACTATGCGCTTACGCTAGTAATATATTTTCCAAAATCAACAACGCAGAAACTATTTAATCTATTTTATTCAACCTTTTTTAAACTGTTTAAATTATACTTTTCAAATTTTGAACACAACGATTTAAATAGCTTTCTTGAGAAATATGGATTATTTGGGTTCCAACACAGTATTTTATCTAGACTCCTAAACTTTGGTTTTAAAATATTTAAACTGGACAATGGTCCTATTTTATTAAAAGAGAGTTTAAAAGAAAAGAAAATAAGATACCTTAATTACAATTTAAGAAATGAAAATAATTTAATTATATCAAAAAAAAACAAAGTTTGGTGAGGGCTCACTTTTTATGATTTTTTCCAAAATTAATTAATAATTTTGTTATTGATCGTTTATGTTTATCCTTCAATCATTTAAAAACATCTATTTTTAATAATATAAATATTATTTTTCTTAAATCAATTAAATTTTTTGATAAATTTGAATTGGCTTAAAAAAACTTTTACAAATCAATTAATTAAATTAATTAAATTTTTCATGTTTTTTTTAATAATTTTTTGTATAAACCATTTTGATATATTCATTGTACTTTAATGAATTATTTATTTTAATTGAAATAAATGAAGAGTTAATCAGTCGATTCAATAGATAAGGTCACTAGCCTGTTGATTAACCTTGAAACTTGAGATCGAAAAAATAAAGCGTGTTTAACTTACAAAAATTAAAAAATTTGGAACAAAATATTCAAAAGGCAAAAGAAAAGTTAATTAAAGTCTAGTATTTACATTTTTTGTTATTAACCAATAATTTGCATTCATCAATGGATTGTTTTGCAGATTCTGTCCTTAATGATTCAAATTTTTCACCCCGAAACGACATTGATGTTACCAGAATTTGTTTTTTAATCAGACAATTATACCAATTACCGTAAACTTTGTGATCCATTTTTCCTTAGACATTAATTTAAATTTCCCGATTGAAAACTTGTTGGTTAAGAATTAATTCAACAATTTTTTAATATGTGCAAAATATTCCATTCGATTTAATATGTTTAATATTGTTTAATTTAATAATTTTTTTTGTCTAATTTTACAAAGTGAATTTGAATCAAAAATTTTACTTTATTAATAGTGAGGAACATACTTTAAAACTTCCATCCAATTTTGTTTTTTTGATTCATTATTTTGAGAATCTAATTTACAATCATAATTTTGAATATTTCCAATTGTTAATATTTCTGTTTATTCAAGCTCTCTTTGAATTTAAAATTCTTAACTGATGTTCCAGATAGACAGTTGTCTTTTTTTTTCTCTTGTTTAATTTTAATAAAATAAATTAATTTAAAAAATCAAGACTTAAATTTCGCTTGGAATTTGTCCCTCATTTGAATTTGCAATGCTGGTCTGATAAAGATTCTTAAATTTGAGTGTTTTTTTATGAAGAGAATGTAATGCAAAGCAATCACTTTGAAATCTATAGTTAATTTAGCTTCCATTAGAAAAATAGAAAATATTTTCTTCGATAAAGCATTAGAGTATTCTTTTATAAAAAAATAGCAAGAACAACACTTTAAATTAAATTTCAAAGCATTAAGCTCTATTTTATAGATTACAAGGACAATAGAGGCAAATTAAAGTTTGAGATCAAGATCAAAGGATCAAAATATAAATTGTAATATTGTTTTTAATAATAGAGAAAAAATAAATTCTTTCCAAAGCAATTACATGACATTTCATGTCAATTTTATTTTCATGTATAAAATTTTACAATGGGCATTTTTTTTAACTCTAAAATGTTTAAATTTTTAATTGGTTTTAATGAAAACTGTCTTTTAAAGACAAAAAATTTAAAGTTTTAAAATTTATAATTTATTAAAGTGGCAAAATAAATTATAAATTTTAAAACTTTAAATTTGTGGGAAAAAAAAATTTTGTGTGTTAGTCATGCAAACAGAGGATCGAGGGTTCGAAACACGCTGAGGATGAAAAAATCTTCAAAATATCTCTGCAGTACGGGACGAATGTTTAAACCCCTTTCATCATAAAAAATAGGGGTACCGGTTTCGACTGGGTAATAATAGCGGTGTAGATGACCAACTCGATGCAGCTAGCTCTGTGTCAGGTCGGAGCCGTAGCTCAAAAAAGGTACAGGAAAAGGAGATGAGCGCCTCCCCATTATCCACTAGGATAGAAAGGGACATATTATTTTATTATTATAAAGTGGGAAAATGAAATAAATTTTGTTAGAATGAATGGATATAAAAGTTATATTAGCTATATTAGTTAGTTGATAATTTAAGCAAAAAAACTATAATCAAATATAACTACAAAACAAATGTAAAACGTTTTGAAAATTAAATTTTCAGATATCATAAGACCACTCTGCTTTATTTTTTAAATTTAATTTGGCCCTGAAAATAGGATGGGGTTTTGATGTGGAAATTAGTGATGTTGCCATAGCCTCCAAATCCATAAAGAGTTTTTCCTTGTCTCTTTAATGCGTAAACTACGTCTATAGCAGTGACTGTTTTGAAAGGAGCGAAAGGAGAAGGCAAACGAAGAAAGAAAAGGAAGGAAAGTTACTCAGCGTATATTTTCAAAGTATTGAAACAAGTTCATCCTGATACTGGTGTCTCAAGCAAAGCCATGAGCATAATGAATTCGTTTGTCAATGACATTTTTGAACGAATAGCTTCTGAAGCATCTAGACTGTCGACTCACAATGGCCGTTCAACCATCTCCAGTCGTGAAATTCAAACATCTGTTCGTCTTCTTTTACCTGGTGAATTGGCCGAGCATGCAGTAAGCGAAGGCACAAAAACTGTAACCAAATACACAAATTCTAAATAAAACAAACTCAATTTCAAAAAACCTCAGGCTTTTATCAAAGCCAATAACACTTTAATTAATAAAGCGAAATTTATTAAAAAACAAAATAAATATTAAGCAGAACCAATAATGACATTTAAATGAAAATGTAAGTGGTGAATTTTTTCTTCTTTAATAAAAATTTTCATATAATTTTGAAAATGCATGAAAAAAGTGCGATGGTTCAAATTTATTTTTTTAAAAATAAAATGGAAGCTTTTTATGATTTTTATTTTTTCATATTTCATATCATTGGTGTAAATAAAACAAGAGGCAACAACTACAGGTTAAGAAGAGAAATTGTCAAAAACTGTGCACCAAGATTCAACTTTTTCACCAACAGAATAGTCAATGATTGGAATCAGCTTGGAAACAAAGTTATAGAATCAAAATCAACAAACATTTTTAAAACTAATTTAGACATACTTTTGAAAGACTAAATTATTGCTTATGGTCTGGATATAACCGGACTTAACGCGAAAGCGTAGCAATTATAATTACTACTACTACTATATATTTTATTATGAAGGAGCTTAAGCTCGCTACAATACACAAATAAATAAGTAATAAAAATAATAAATTTTATTTTTTTAGATTAAAATAAATAGTAAATAAAATTATTTTAGACTATAGTTTAATTAATTTAGAAGGTATTGAAAATAATATTTCAAAATAATGACTTGGAAGATTAATCTGATTCTTGTGTTTATGCAAAAATTGATGAAGATAAATCAGACTTGTTTTTAAGTCACAGATTTAAGTCTAAGTCACAAAAATTTAAGTCAAAGTCATGACTTAAATTTTTTTTTTAAATAAAATTATGGTTTTTTTTTTAATTAATAAACATATTTAATTTTCTTAACTTTTTAATTTTTTATGATATTTTAGCATCTTTTTTTTCAGCGCCTCAGTCCAAAATTCTGGCCGCCAAGCTGAACAGCTAAATGACCGCCCGCCCGCCACAATGTTGGCCGCTTTTTTTTTACCGATTTTTTAAACGGTCCAAAAATTTGACTGTCAAGCTAACCGGCTTACTTAGCCTTTTCTAAAAAAAAATTTTAATTCATTGACTTGACTTAAGAAAAAAAAAAAATTTAAGTCAAGTCATTGACTTGACTTGACTTAAGACTTGTGACTTAAAAACAACTCTGAGATAAATATGAAAAAGTAGATATACCAGAGAAAATAAATGAGCAAGACACTCGAAGTTATTTAAGATGTTTCGCTTACGTAATTTTTTTAAAAAAATTTCTTTAAAAAAAAAAATTTAAAGTCCAAGTCAACTTTTAATTGGGGTTGTGAAGTTCATTTCAATTCGATCGTTTCAATTCAGAAAAATTTGAATAACTTTTTTACTATAAGGAATAATTAAGTTCTGTAAAGTGCTTAAAGTTTAAGCAACTTTGCTTAATCCGAAAATATGTGTCTGCAAAAACCCTGCAAAGTAAGTGCACAATTGATTTGAATACTTTTTAATGGCGTGCAAAATGCATAAAATTGCAGAGTATTTTGCAAACTTATCTTACTGAATTAAGCAAATTTGCTTATAATTAAGCATTTTATTGAACTAAATTATCTCTTTTAGTAAAAAAGTTATTCAAGTTTTTCTGAATTGAAAAGATCGAATTGAAACGAACTTCACAACCGCCTTTTAATTTAATTTTGGCAGATTTTTAGGTTATTTTTTTAGGTTACTTTTGACCAAACTGCATATAATTCAGGAATAGAATGTTTTCAAAATATTAAATTTTACTTGAGAAATAATTTTTTGTCTTGTCTAAATCCAGCTCTACGAAAATTGTTATCTAATTTTCCTGATTTTCCGTTTAGGTTCTTATGATGTAATAATTTATATTTTTATTTTATTTATTTAATTAAAGTTTAATCATACAAATTGGATAAAATAAATTATAAATTTTTATAAGATTTTTTATCGTTCAAAAAAAAAATTTGGATCTTGCCTGTTGTGAGACCCGCTGATCAAATATTTTGTGACCAATGACTTTATGTCGCTTTGAGATATATTTTTTTGACTGGTCACTTAATATTTGACCAGTTATAAAAAATTAAAAAATAAAATTTGTTTTTTTTGTGATTTTTTTATTTTCGTTACCTGTAATAAAATTTATATGAACACAAAAAATTTTCTAAATACTTGATCTCCAAAAAAAATAAATTAAAAGGACTATTTATACATTTTTGAGACGTGTTTCTTGACACCACGCTCATTTTTTATTAATTTACGGTACTCTGGACAAGCTATCGGGTTTGTATGTTTGCTCAGAGCTCTTTTGGTTGCAAATTGAGTTTCTTCATAAGCAGTTGGAACTTCTAATGCAATTTTTGAATAATTCTCTAGCTTTATTTTTTTTGATTTATTTTAATTTTATTAGTGGCTTCAATACCCTCTCCAACAGCTGACTCAGCTGACTCAACTTTCTTTGTCACTTTCATTAAAATTAGCCAAGTTTTGTACAATCTTGAGTAATTTTAACTTGTCTGGCGATTCAACAATTAAAATTTCAACTTCAAAATCACCCATTTCATAGCCATGTACATTTATATAATCACCAAATTCAGACCCAGATTCAGACACCTATTACAAATTTTTGTGACCAATATTTTTATTTATGTGACCTGGTTAAAATCAAAAAAATACTTTTGCTGGTCACATATTAGGTGGTCAGTAAATAAGTGACCAGTCAAAAAATATATCTGGTCACAAAAGCGACATAAATTCACTGGTTTTATAACAGGCAAGACTCTAAAATTTTTTGAATTTTTTCTTACAAAATCTTTTAATTTATTACAATATTTGCTGTCAATTTTGGAAGTAGTTAAGAAATGGTAAGAAATAGTAAAAAAATGTAAAAATTTAAAGTTTCAAATCATTAATTTTTCAAAAGTTTATTTTAAGGGTTGTCCCTAAAAGTCGGAATTCGGAATACGGAATACGGAAAACGGAATTTCGCAAGCCAAATTCAGCTAAAATTTTTCGAAAAAAATTCCGCAAAATTACATATCAAAAAGCAGAATTTCCGCCTTTTACTAAAATGCGGGAATTCCGCTTTTTGATAAAAAATACTAAAAAATATTCTTAAATCTAAAAATCTCAAAAATCAATCAAACTGGCTATAAAACAAAGCTGAAATTAAGATTCTACGGGATAGACTCTAACCCGTAGAATCCTAATTTGAATTTGAATTTACCCAAATTCAAATTCAAATAAATTCAAAAAAATTCAAATAAAAAGTCCTTGGGGGTTGTTTAGGGGTTCAAACATTTTTATCATCATTTTTGTTTTTTCGCTCCAAACTCAATCAAGGAGAAATAAATTACTAGGTCGATTCTTAATATTTTTTGATGGTAAATAAAATTTTAAATAATATGGTAAGAGTTCAGGTTAATTTCTAAAAATACGATCTATCGTTTAACTTTAAAAACTGTTTTTTGGAAATTTTCGAGTTTAATAAAATAAATAAAGCAAAAGCTACCCCTCATTAAAAATAGCACAAAGAGACTAATTTTTTGAGATATAATTGGACTTAACAAAGATTTTGTTTTTCGAAATAATAATAAAATTTAGCTATTAATCAACCAATATGATATAAATAAAATAGATTATTTGATTTATTTCATGTGTGAAAATTCAAAAAATAATTGATTGAGATTTTATTAACTTTCTAAAGAAATTTTTTCTTTTTATATTTTTTTGTCGACATTTTCCCTTTCGATATTAATATATGTCGGTAATTTTAACTTTCGATATTTTTTATTTTCGATACTATCGATCATGTCCGTTCCCTATAATATTAAAAGTTCGAATTCATTAATCTTTTTTTTTTAAATTTGCAAAAACTTTAGCTTGATAGAGATAAACATATAAATAAATGACAAGATGAATAAATTAAGTTTAATAAGTTAAATAGAATCTATTTAAAAAAAATATTTTTTTTTTCAAAATAATTTAGTTAGAATATTGGCTATATAAAGAGTGAGGTAAAAATTATCAGAAAAAGATAAAAAAAATATTTTGATTTGCATATCTACTGGAAATCTTTGAGTAAATAAATTATTTAAAAGAAATTAAAAATTTGTTTAAAACTCCCTTCAAAATCATAGAGATAAGGTTTTCAAAAAATTAAATTACATTTTTTAAAACTTATTTTTTTATTAAAAAAAGGACATTAAAATTTATTTAATAAAATTTCTCCAAAAAAAATCTTATGCACATTTTTGAACCTTAAATAATAAAGAATTTTTCTTCCTAAAATTTGTTTTCTAATAAACAAACTTAACAAAAAATCATCAAACCTAATGTATAATGATTGTTAATTATTTTATTATTTTGAAAATTTGAAATATTTCTTGAAGGATGATTGGCAAAATGTTTCAAAAGGCATTAACCACTGAGGCTAATGCCGGAATTAAGTCGCGTGAACCAAAACCAGAAAATATGCTTAAACGTAACTTCAACGATGTTGAGCTACCAAAGACACGATTTGGTCCAAATTTAATAAGAATAACAGTTAGCTATTTTGCCATTATAGCTTTAGGAATAACCACATTTTATTTTGCCAAAAAAGAAATTGATCATAACCGACAAGAGACTTTAAAAATAAAACAACAAATATTGGATGCTACTGAAAAATCCACTCAATATCCAAGTAGATTTGAACTACTAAAGGCAGAACGTGAAGCAGAGGCGGCTAGAAAACATCAAAGCAATTGAATATATTAGAAAATTAATATTTAGAATAAAAATTTATATTATTAATGATTAATAAAAAATTAAAAATTTTCAGATTATTTTTATTTAAATTTTTAAGCAATTTTTCAATTTTTTAGAAAAAAATAATTTATTTCAAAAAAAAAAATTTTCAAAAAATGCAAAGTCATATCGAATCTGAGTCCAAGACAAAAAATTTAAATTTTTTAATTGGAATTACTGGCAGTGTAGCAACAATTAAACTCGACGAGCTAATAAATGGTTTAGTCAAAAAGTTCATTCGCATCAATATATGCATCATTGCCAGCCAAAATTCGCTCCATTTTATCCAAGATTTTGTAAAATACAACCAAAAGTGTCCAATACTCGAGGATAGACACAAATTTTTAAAGAGTTCTGAAACCCAAGAACCAGTCATATTCTCATTCACCGATGAAGACGAATGGTCAAGCTGGTCAAAGCGAAACGATCCAGTTCTTCACATAGAACTTAGGAAATGGGCCGATGTTTTTCTAATAGCGCCTCTTGGAGCCAATAGTCTGGCCAAAATAAGCAATGGTATGTGCGACAATTTATTAACAAGTGTGATCCGAGCATGGGATATTGAGAATATCAATGCCAAACCGGTGATCATTTGTCCCGCCATGAACACTTTAATGTACAAGCACCCTCTGACTAAAACTCAATTGGACTTTTTGGTTGAAAAATTAGGCTTCATTTTGATAGACTCAATTGAAAAGGTTTTAATGTGTGGCGATTCAGGAATTGGCGCTATGGCAAAAGTAGAAGACATAATTGAGAAAACTTTTGAAATTTTGAAATCAAAAAATATTTTCTAAGCCTCTTATTTTTTTGAATAAAATTTTCAAACAACGTTCAAGGCTTTCTAAACCGATCTATAAAAGCAACTAGTTGCATTCATATTTTTTCAATACTAAGCCTCAACAATGAATTTTGGAACAGTGTGTCTCTTAGCTTTAATAGTTTCAAGTGAATCAGCTAGCTTATTTCAAACCGAGAGTTTATCTAAGCCGAAAACTGTTAAAGTTGAGTTTAGAATGATGAATGATAGAAATGGTGGCTTAAAGCTATTGCCAGTTAATGTAGAAAATTTTAGTGATGACATCGAAAGCAAAGAAAGCAGTTTGAAATTTTTGCCAAGCAGCTTTGAGCTTCCTGACAGGTTTGAGTCTGTGAGTCAAGTAGAACAGGACGTGTTGAAAAATTCAATTAATGAATTAGGTGAAACAACAAGCGTTCATTCCAACGATGGAACTAACTCAGATATGTCAAATAAATCTTACATGGCTCCAAATATTGAAATGTATCAATGATTGCTTAATTTTTTTATAAAAGTTTTATAATTCGATGAAAATGGTATGATAGAATGCGTTATTTTTAACAATCGTTAAATTATCTTTTTCAGTTTAATTTATTTTTATTTAAATTTGAATTTTTAAATAAATCATTTATAAACTTGTAATTTTTTAATATTTTTTAGTAAGTAATGAAAAATTTTTTAAATTTAAATTTATGTGTAGTAAAAGTGAAAAAAAAAGTTTGGATACAAAATTATAAAATTATTAGTTTGAATAAGAATTAATATTTTTTCAGTTGATACTTTTTTTTTATCAACAATTTTTAAATACCATTTTAATTAAAACGAATATTAAATTTTTAACTTTATCATATTCTGAAAAAAATAAAACGGCTAATCACTTTTTTTTATTAAGATTTATTTTTAATTTATTTTTTAAATAAATAATTTTATAAGAAATCTACTTTTTTTATAGAACTGATTTTAATTTTGAATTTTTTGCAATGTTTTTATATTTTTTCTATTTTGAATTTTTAATTATTAAACAAATTTAGTCTTATAAAAAAAGCATTCTAAATACATTTTTGATAAATATTTGTCTGAAAGAATTTTAAATTTCCATTTTTGGAAAAAGACAAGGACGAGGCCAAAGTATAATTTGGACGTTTCCTTTTTTTTTTTTTTTCATTTTTCATTCTATAGACTGTTTGAAAAGAGTAAAAAGTATAAAAATAATGTTTAAAATCTCAAGTAATTAAGATTGTGGAACTTAAATTTTTTTACAAATAAACAGTTTTAAATGATAAAAAATTTTTAAAATCAATAAGTTACATCAATGTTAATAAATTAAAAATTTTTCAATATTTTTTTAGTATTTTTAGTTTGATCTAGTTAGTCAACGCTTAATGGCTAGTTTTAAATTGTTTTGTAACTAAAATCCTTTTTTATCAATATAATTAATTTACTTTATAAAAACGCTTCATGAATTAAAACTAATTTTTACTAATAAACAACTTTTTTGATTAAAAAAACTCTATTCGTAATAAAAACCTTTTTTAATATAAGAATTGAATCCAAAACAATAATAATAATTGATTAGTGATTTTAAAATTCTAAAGGTTTAAAAAAATTTATTTCAAAAAGCAAATTGAAAAAATATCAATTGATTTTGAATTTTTGAATTAAAATTTGAATTTCAAAAGTTGAGTAAGTCAACAACAAAATATAATTAAATAAAAGATCCAAATGTGATATATTTTATTTCTTTAATAAAATTAAGATTTATTTCTGAATAAAAAATAATTATGATATTTTTTTTGTCAATTAAAGTTGTTAAAAAAAAAACAATATCCAAAAAGCAAAATATCTTAGCTACAAAAAAAAATAAATTAAATCTTCAAAATTTCCAAATTTAAAACAAAACTTCAGCAAATATTTTCACTCAACTCTTCAAGCCACTTTTGATCACCAAAGCCTCAACAAGTAAACTTTTAATATAGCTTATTTCATTCTGTGTATCGGCCACCTTCTGTCTCATTTCCTCTATTTTTTTAGCATACTCTTCGCACTCTGTAAAAAGTTGATCTTTCTCTTTTAATTTTTTGTTCCTGTATCGAATAGCAGCAGCTTTATTCGACTCTTTCTTGTCAATTACTCGAGTTCGAGTCTTCCTAATTTTGGGCTTTTCAAAACTAGACTCGTCACTTATGGAACTTACAGGACTTGGCAGCATTGAAATATTGTCCTCGTTAGCAGAATCTAATGAGTTTACATTTCCATATGTCACTTCATTTGAGGGGCTATTAAGCTGCTCCAGTGATGAAAAAACATCACTATTTTGATAAAGTTGAACATTTAAAAAGCTATGATCTGTCAATTCAAAATCTAGATTTTCTATACAATCTGTCTGATGTTGATGGTGCTCTTGGGCTAATACCAAAGAAAGCTTTGTCGAGCTGTCTGGTGAAACTTTTGCTGGTTGATGAAAATTTGAAAAATTTGATAGATCATTTTGATATACAGATGAACATGAATCAAATGCCTCAATGAGACTAAAATCCAGATCGGAAAAATCCAGATCTAGATTTTCCCCAATCAGGGACATCGGTGCTCCAAAATCGTTCAACAAACTCATCGTTTGATTTTTTTAGTGGAACCAAGTTGGTCAATAGGGGTTTGTGTAATTTTACTGAGACTGGGCAAATGTAGCTTTTACTTTGAATCAATGGTTGGTGAGCCATTTTTGGCATCGTTGCAATGCGGACACGCATTTTGAAAGATTAAATTTTTGAAATTTTAGCTAAGCAAACTTTTTAAGGTGTTTGCTTTTTTTGCAATTGTTTAAAAATTGCAAGTGTTTGTGCTGGTCAAATTTGTGGTGTTACAACTCCATTTCGAGATGTACCAAGTCCAATTTTGTCAATACTGAAAAATTTTGATCCTGAAAATTTTTTTGTTATCTGAAAAAAATTTCGCAATAGTTTAAGAAAAAATTATGATTTTTAGATATGGAAAAAAATTATGTTTTTTAGAATTTTTTTTCTAAAATGAAGTATGTTATAAACTAAATTCTTTGAATTTATAGGTAGCATATCAAGGTGGTTGAATATTAACTAAGTACGTGTACCTTTTTACTAATTTATTATAAAACATAAAAAATAAATGCCCGATTTAGTATTTTAAACTAAAGAAATGATTTAAACAAAAGAAACTTAAAATAATTGAAAAAGTGTGAATGTCCTTTTGGACTCAATATGGAGAAAAAATACTCAAAGATAAATTATGATTGGTATTTGTTTGCCAAGTGTTTATTATTAAGCTTTTTATGTTTCAAGAAGGGGTTCAAGCTTAATATTTTTCAAGTATAATTTTTTTACTATAAGCGCTGCAGTTAGAGAAATTTTGTATATTTTTGATATGTCATCACAAATGTCTTGTTCATAAAATTAAATTTAATATCATGAATTGAATTTCTGTAATTTGATAATTATCTTGAATGCTTTTGCTAAAAGAAATTTCTTTTTTATTTATAATTATTTTCCAAAATTAAAATTTTAATTAGAATTTATTTATTTGAAAGATCTTATCAGATCTAATTTTAATTTACTTGGAAGAAATTATCTAATATTGATCTTTAAAAGAAAATTTTAATTAAAAATAAAATTAATTAAATTAGATTTAAAGACAGAAACTGACATACAAATGGTAGCTGCACAGAATCAATTTTTGAATAAATCGTGCCGTAAAAATTTTCTAATAAGCAATAGAAATAAAATTTAACTAAGGTTAACAACATTGCGTCAGATTTTTCTATGTTGGTTTCAAAGCAATATTTGATGAAGATGGCATGAATGTAGCAGTAAAAATAGCAGAAAAACTTGAAAATATTAAAATTTAAAGATTGAAATCAGACTTGTGCAAAATTCAGAAAAAAAGTCATTTAAAGACTTTGGCTTTAACGTGGCCGCCATTAACTAAAAAATTCATGAGGACATAATCATGACTGCATTGAGTGGTAAAAATTCAAATATAAATTTTGACTTAAAAATTTATTAAATCAAAGTCAATTTAAAGTTAAGTCACATGACTTTAAAAAAAAAAAAATAAGATAAAATAATGATGTCAATAATTATTTTATTTTAAAATCAAAATTTATTTGTTGACTCATGCACGCCATGATTTTGAAATTAATTTTTTTAGAGTTGAATTATCATTAAAATTAAATTGAAATATCATTAAAAAATTCCAAACCAAAGACTTTTAATTTTTTTTTAAAGTCAAAGCCTTGTCCTTGAATTTTTAACACCTTTTCCCCAAAAACAATAATTAACTTAAAGCACGCCTAGTTTAAAATTTTATCACAAAAAAAAACAAAGAAAACTCGGTGTTGAAGTTTTGAGCAAAAACTGTTGCAAAATATATTTTATTAAATTAAAAACCAGTTTTATTTCAAGTATTAACAATTATTTTAAATAAATCTTTAACATTTTTAAACATAATTTATTAACCGTTAACAAAATCAAATAAATAAATCTTAATATTTATAAGAATAGATCGAATATTGATTGTAACAGTACTAAATGTTACACTTTTTTATGACTAAATAAATTTTTTTTTGATTTTGTGCTAAAATTTTTCAAAATTATGAATTTGTTTTATAATTTTTAGAATATTTTCGTTGCTTTATTTTTTTGCTCCAAACTTCACCACCAGAAATAAAGCACTGATAATTTTTTACTCACTTGCCATTAAAATTCCTTCAAAAACCAATAATTTCATTTATTGAACTTACCAAAAAAATATTTTCCACATTTTAAATTATTTTTTTTTCATAAAATGATGAATGTGTTGTAAATAAAAATTATCTCAAAAAATAATAAGATAAATAAAAAGATTTAGAAAAAAAGTTCAAAAATCAATTTAAATTTTTTAATTTTTTTTGTAACAAGAATCAATGCTTTTAAGACTTTTAATACTAGAAGCACCAAAACGAGTCATTTGACTCGCTTTTTAATTAAAATTTTGACTTTAGGATGAGTCATAAAATATTAATAAAAAGTATACAAATCTTTAAAAAACTGACTCAAATCCTAATACTTGAACGAAGATAAGCAATTTTAAAAAATGCAAAAATTATAGTTTGCGTATTTTACATGAAAGACGAAGAATTGGCTCAAAAAGAAATGAATTCATTAGAAGATAAAATTGTTGCAAGATACTTTTTTTAAGCCAAATTTGTATTTTCGCTCAATTAAAATAAAGTATTGAATAGATTTATCCAAATAATAAATTTTTATCCATTAGATTCCATTAAAACGAGTCATTTTGACTCGTTTTGGTGCTTCTAGTAGTTTAAAATTTTGGTGCTTCTAGTGTTAAGACATTGAATAAAATGAATTGGATTTTTTGTTTTATAAAAATTATTAATGTATAAATTATTAAATTATTATGTATTTTGATTTCTTAATATATTTTGAAATTAAATAAATTAGCAACCTTTTTGTAAAACAGTTTCAATTTTAGATAGAAAATCAGTATAAAATATTTTTCACAGAAATAGCGCTCAATGTCGCATGGATTTAACACGATAACGGATGAGAAACGCAGCTAGTGTTATTGCTTTTATTAGAATAGTTTTGAAAACCTCTACAGCTGTTTTTGATTGATTTTGCCTCTCTTTCAACCGGTTGACTAATTTTCTCTGCTGAAATATATAAAAAAATATTTAAAAAATAAAAAAAAAAGGCAATTAAAAATTAAGAAAGTTAAGAAATTAACTAAATTTAATTGATACCTGCATAATAACATATTTTAATTTAAATTAGATTTTTTAGAACACAATAAAATATTCAAAAGAAAAAATCTTGATAAAATTTGGCAATTTGAAGTTTATGATCAAATTGAATAGAAATTCGAAATTCGATCGAGTCAAATCAATACTGATTAACAATTAAGTAAAAAAATTTCACGGATAACTAGCATAATATTTTTAGTATTTACGAATTTAAAAATTATTATTTAATCTTTTTTGAAAACTAAAATGTTTATTGATGTCATGCTTCTGACCTATGATTTTAAAATGGTAAGTTATTTAAAATTTTATCATGAAGATTCCTGGTTTATATCTTTAAAAGCACAGATTTTTTCGGGACTTTAAATGTTTTTTTTTCCATAATACTACAAGGGTAGGGTTAATTACATCCTATTTTGGAATAAAATAGGTAAGAATTTCAGATAATAAAAAATCTTGCTAAAAATTTATTTTAAAAGAGAAGCATGATTAAAAACCATTAGCCTTGAATTATTTTAAATTTTTAGTTGCTCAATGTAAAAAAAAACCCGAAATCAGCTTTTGGAAAAAGTTTTTAAAAATTTTTTATTCCAATTTTAAATAAAGAAAAGAATAAAAATAAAGTAATTATAATTTGTTTTATTCATTTTATTTTTCTCCTTTGATTTTTTCCGTGATATTTATTCTTTTTTATAAATGCATAGATTTATACCAAATTTTTGATTCAATTAAATTGATTTATGTCAAATTAACGAAAAATATACGATAAAATTCAGACATTACTAATTTGAAATTTTCTTTTTAAACACTTTTAATGTAAATTTAAATTAAAAAAAAAACTAATATTGAAAAATTGTATTTTTCATGATCAATTAAATATTTTAATTAATTTTAATAAAAATCTTTAAGTAAATTGAATCAAATATTTTTAAATTTATTAGTAACTAGAATTTTGTTTAGTTGCAAATGAGTTGATAATAAAATTATATCATTTTAAATTGTGATAATTTTTGTTTAAGATTAAAGATTAATAAGTTTTTTATTTTGTTTAATTGAAAGTTAAATAGAATGTGACTAAGCGCCAAAGCTTTGCTCATTAAGCGCTTTCTTTTAAAAGATCAAAATACAAATACACATTTTGTACATCATAGTATACAAGATTTAATAATTTTCGTCCAAAAATAAAAATTCTAAAAATGTCCAAAAAAGTTTAAAAAAACTAACCAAGAAAATAAAATTTAATTATCAAGATATATCGTCAATAGAAATTGAAATATAAGCGCTATTTGATTTTGCTAAGTTTCCACTTTTAAGGTCTTCGTCACGTTTGATTTTTACACATTTGAGCATGGATTTTAAAAACAGTTAAAATAGATTCAGAATCTAATCAAGCAATGAATTTCATATATAATTTTTGAAAGCATAATACATTTGCAGTAAAATTGAATGATGTATTGGTAAACATGATTTACGGTCCTGCATCAACGGGTCTATGTTCAGCCATGATAAAGCATTGTAACGCTCAAGGACATATCTGAAAAAAAAAATTTATAAATAAGTTTTGTTTCAAAAATTAAGAAAAATATTTGAAATTCAAAAATTTCTCTTATGTATTGTGTGAGATTCATATAAAAAAATAAATTCAGCTCTTAATCATTATTTTTTAAATAATAATTCAGAGTATTCGAGAATTGTTAAAAGTTAAAATTTAAGACTTTTAATCATTAAGAAATATTGATTTTTATAAAAAAAATAGATAATTTTTTTTATGGATTAAGATAAATGATATAAAAATCATATATTTTTTTTAAAGTTTCAAATGATTCCTTGAGACAGATTAATAAATTTAGGGTTTGCTAAATTGATATTTAATTAAAAAAAATTCTAGATACAGTTCTAAATATTATTATTATTCATTCATTTGTAAATTATATCGAGCTTTAGCTTTTTCGAATTAAAATAAAAATAAAAAAAAGTTAAAATTAAAATTATAAGTTAAAAATGAAGTAACAATATGAAAAATAACCAAAGAATCAAAGATTTAAAGGGATGGTCGGTTAAAAAAAAAAGAAAATATGGTAAAAAAGAAATTATACAAATGAGGAAATATTTTTAATATATTTGAAAAATATTATTTGTTTATTAGTATTTTCTGAACAGAGCTAAGGCTCATTAAAATTAAAAATCTTTAAAATCTAAATAAAATTAAAAAATGAAAGAATTAAAATTCTAAAAAAAAATTAAAATTGACAACTTGAGATAGTGAGTTACATTAATCAAATGTTTATACATTGGACGGTTCAAGAAATTAAGAAGATAACAATTCCAAACCAACTTTAAATACATCAATTTAGTTGATCTTAAAATTTTAGAAATTGATAATTTTACATATACATAGGTTATTCCTATTATTTTCATTTTAATTAAGGCATATAATTATTACCTGTGTTTATTTTATGTAAAAAAAAAACTAAAATACTGAATTTGGAACAAAATTTTTTATTCATTAGTTTTTTTTAGAAAAATATAGCACTAATTAATTAAATAGAACAAAAAAATAAAAATAAAAACAAAATATATTTTTTAAGGACAAAAAAATATTTATTTTTTTGTGTTTTTTGATCGGGCTGGTCTACCGCGTTTTTTCTTTATTACTTCTTGAGTGTTTTCCAATCTCCCCTTTTTGGCTAATGGCTGCTCAGCTATCTCCTTTTCCTCTAGTTTTTTCTTTAGTATTAGCTTCAAAGGCCTGATCTTGAGATATGTTATTAGGAATTTCTTCAATTACAGGCATTTTTTTTTTATTTCTGAGTTATTTTAGAGATTTATTTGATTAACTATATAGAACAAGAGATAAGGAAGAATAAAAAGTGTTAATTTGATAAACAAAACAAGAAAGATAACAAAAAATTTCAAAGAGGCAATTTTTTCGAACATGAATTTTTTTAAGATTAATTAATAAATAAATTAGTTTTTTTGATTGATTGAAGAGTTTCATTTCAATCAATTATGTATTAATAAAATAAAATAGTGATCAATTTAAATGTTATTGACATTAATTACAAAAAAAATCTAAAATGTTTTTACTTTGTTCCTAATTCAGTATTTTAGTTTTTAAATTGCATGTTATTGTTATTTAAAAATATTATACGCGTTTAATTAACTGCATGCTTAAAATTTGACTCTATACTTTGATGCTTCTACTGAAACATTTCAAAAATAAAAATTTTCATCACTTTAATTACTATAAACAGCTATCATTCATCATTTAAAATTATTTATTTTAACTCTTTTTTACAATTATTTGTTACTTTTTTTTGTTTCAAAGTGTTAAAAGTGTTAAAATTTAAAAAATTTTAAATTTTAACACTAAATTAGCATGCTCGATAGTCTTAGATAAAGTAACAAAGTAAAAAAGAAAAAAATTGAGACTTGATGACACAAAAGCTTAACTTTGTTTAAAAATTTCGTAAATAAATCTTTAAACTTTATTAACTTCTGGATTTTTTGACGGAAGCGGTTGAAATTTTGGGATTATTGTGAGACAGTTTTTTATGAGCTTTTAGAATTTCTGTTCCTAATATATGGTTGAATGGTGGAGACAGGGTCAAACCGAACCTCGAAGCGCTAAAATAGGGTATTTTAGATTTTTCACATTGAGCTTTCAAATATATCACAAAGTCAACTCGACTTTTGAGTTATATTTACTAGCTCTTTAGCTAACTATCAAGGGGTCTGCGATATCATAAAGATATTCCGATCCTGAGAAATCTGGCTTCAAGTAAAACATACTTTTAAAAGTGCCTTACTTTGACTGTTATTTTCCGAAGGAGCGGAATGTTCAAAATTATGAAACTTGGTGATATTTTGTATTTTTAGGTCTTTTTTAATTCTGTGATAACTGTTTAGCGGACTCTTGTGTTAAATAAATATTTGTTTGTGATGGAGATGTAATTGTTCGTAGAAAACAGCTTTTATTAGTAAATTTTTCATGCTAAAATCTGAAAAAATTAAAAAGAAAAATATTCTTTTGTCAAAGAACCAAATAAACTTGGCTCATTTAAATTATCTGCTCAAAAAATTCAAATATTTTAAAATTTTAGACGATTTAAAAAAAAAAATTTCATGCTAAAATCTGCAAAAATAATAGAGAAAATATTCTTATGTCAAGATGAAAGACCAAATAAACTTGGTTCATTTAAATTATCTGCTCAAAAAATTCAAATATTTTAAAATTTTCGAAGATTTAAAAAAAAAATTTTCATGCTAAAATCTGCAAAAATAATAGAGAAAATATTCTTTTGTCAAGATGAAAGACCAAATAAACTTGGTTCAATTAAATTATCTGCTCAAAAATTAAAATATTTAAAAAGTTTAGAAGATTTAAAAAAAAATTTTTAATGCTAAAATCTGAAAAAATTAAAAAGAAAAATATTCTTGTGTCAAAGAACCAAATAAACTTGGTTCAATTAAATTATCTGCTCAGAAAATTCAAATATTTAAAAATTAAAAAAAATTAAAAAAAAATTTGCCCACCTTAATGCTTCATAGGTAATGGGCGAATCCAGCTTGTGAGAATTGTCAGTCTTCATATTGAGCTCATCATTTTCCAGAGCATATCTGTTATGAATATGCAGAGTAGCCTAGCAAAAATTATAAACAAAAATTTTTTCACAATGTTAAAAAAAAAATCTTAACAAAAAATATTTACTTTAAAAGTGTGCGAATTGTAATCAAAAGGTAGATCTCCCCTGAGCCACTTAGGCAGCGGACCACACTTGGCCGTGCTAACATAATAACCAACAGCCAGCGGCTGCTGGTCCAAATGAGCCGACTCTTCCTGATTCAGCAAGCTTTCACATTTTTCCTTCACATTTCCTTGCTCGGCATCCATTGCAGCGCCACTCTCATTCAAGCCCTTGTCGTTCATGTTCTCTACCAAAAGCTGGTCGTCCTCTTCGAGGTTGAAAAAGTCTCCAAAGATGTCGTCCTCCATGGGCATTGCGCCAAGAGCCGACTTGCCCAGCGGGTCCAAGTCCTTCATGTTGTTGCCTGCCATCGAACTCGACTGGGTCTGGATGACTGCCGAGGCGGGAAAGGTCAATATATGAGTGCAGCTGACCCCGTGGGCCTGGGTCATGTGACTCGACAGCTGAGACTGCTGGCCAGTGAGCGCCGCGGCCGCTATCTTGTCCTCTTTGGAACACGACTCGGGATAAACACAAATGAGGTCGCTTTTTTCCATGCTGATCAAACAGGCGGACAGAACGAACGGCGACTCCAAGTTGCCAAATGTGTTGCACGCTTCGCAGCTCTCTTTCAGCTGATGGCTGACGCGTTGCAGATTTTTCTTGCTGAGCAAACAGGCCCAGCCGCGCAGCTCCGAGTGTCCCAGGCGGCCCAGCCGGCCGACCACCAATCTCCACGGCTTGCTCGTCTGCGATATCACCGCAATCATGAACTCCCACAGCTTTCTGAGGCCGATGCGGCGCGAGTGATTCTCTTTTCGTCTGAATCGCTCGTCCACTTCAATGTTGATGCTGGTGCTCTCGATCAGCTCGCCATTCTCGTCAGTGCATGTGGCCAGCAAGAAGCGCTGGTCCTCGGACAAACAGTAGCCCACGTAGAGCACATTCGACTGCTGCTGATACGACTGGCAAGTCGAATGGGTGGCGTGGGCCGACGAGGCCAGATTGGAGCCGGGCAACAGCTGCTGCTGTTGGTTTATCAAGTCGGCCAAGTTGTAGTTGTATGTGTGATGAGAGTTGAGGAAGCCGTAGCTGCTGTTTGAAAAGTTAAGATGGACAAAATTGGGCATTTGAGAGATGCCATCTCCACTACAATTCGAATTGTGGTGTGCACTGGTGGTGGCATTTTTGAAGAACAAATTGGACGCGGCCAGACTGACCGCACTGGTGGCAATGGTGCTCGGCGCCAACACAAACAGAGGCGAATAGAATTGAATTTTCTGCAGATCGCTGAAATGAGTGTAGTTTTGGGCATGGTGGAGCAGGGTGTCGTGCAGAAATTTTTCCTCACTGGCCGCCGGTCCAAAGCTGGTCAAAATTTTTGGCCTGTTCGGATAAGCTTGTCGCTGATGAAGATTGAGGTACATGGCGTGGGCGGGCGACATAAAATAGCGCTTGCTTAGGCCAAAAGAGTTGAAGGCCTGGGACTTGAGCAGGCTTTGTCTGAAGTCGGAGTCCATGTCGGACCAGCCGGTGCCAAAGCCGGCCGAATAGTAAGACGAATAGTTGGACAGAGCCACTTTTTTGCTCATCAATAGAGACTGAATGTACATGGAGGTGGACTGGGTCTGCAAATCGACGCATAGGCTCAGCGGCACTATTTGAAATTGGGTGGAAAATTTGAACAAGTCGGGCAGATTGTTGTGGAACTCGAGGTATGCTTTGAGCAGGCCGAGTTGTCTGAGCCGTCTGAGGTCCGATTCGGTCAGGTTTTCATCGTTGGGGTCCACGAACTCATCGTCAATGTCACTGTCTTGTTCGCTTTTGGCTTTTTTGTTGTTCTCACTTTGTGCTGGGTTGTAGAGCTTGAAGTCGAAGGGGTCTATGATGTAGACGAACAGACTTGGTGCAGAGTGCATGTGCTGTGTTAGCTGGGAGATTGGCGTTAGATTGGAACTGGACGCAATGCTGTTTAGTACTTGCTTTTGGCTTTGGCACTGCTGAGTGTGTGAGTCGAGGTAAGTGGTCTCTTTGGTGTCCTCTTTGAAATTTAGGATTTGAGCTTGGGACTGGGACGAGCTGAAGTCGAGTGTGAGCGGGTTGGTCAAGTCGCTGAATTCACTGCCGATCGGCTGGCTCAGCAAATTGGACAAAGTTGAACTGGCTGGTGGTTGCGGCACCGGTTGAACTGTCACATTCTCCTGTTTGGTCACTTTTAACTCCTCGTAGATGCTCCGATCTAGGTTTATTTGGCTGACCACTGGTGTTCCGGACTGGCTGGTTTGAAACGACGTGGTATTTTTCACTTGGTTATTTAGGGTCTCGGACGGAAAAAAAGAGCCCTGAATTGTGTTGGAAATGGTGGATTTGGCACCCTGGGTTATTTTGTTTGCCAATAGGCGAAAGGTCTTGGCATAATGCTTCAGTGTTTTTCCCAATTGACGCGCTTGTTTGTTCACTTGGATTTTTGTAAACCATTCGTCTACTTTGATACCTGGATGGTTTTGGACCTTAATTCAATCGGTTATGTCAAGTTTTTTTGTTTTATATTTTAAATAAAAAAGTGAGGTTTCAGTTTTAATTTGATTTTGTGATCGAAGGTAAGTTTGCGTAAATTTTCGTAATTAAACGTATTTAATACGTAATAATCAGAAAATTGGGAAAATTTAAAAACTAATAAAATTTTACTTTTTTTTTTGAAAAAATCTTAATCAATAATAAAAAATTCAAAAAAAGGCACTAAAAAGAGATTTATTTTTAAACCTTTTAAATTTACGAAAAAATAAATATATTTTAGGTTATATACAGCAGTGATTTGACATTGGTGTTTTTTCCGTAAATTTCCGTAATTTTACATAAATTAATGTTAAAACAAAAATTCCAAAAACTTGACCAATTTTTGATAGTTTTTCAAAAAATTTGAAAAATTTAAAAGAACCATTGAAATTTTTGTAAAAAACTAATTTACCAAATTTTACTTTTTTTACGTAAATTTACGTAAAAACTTTTTTTAGAAATGGTAAAAAATGGTAAAAAATAGTAAAAATATTTTATTTGATAAAATTTAAATTAAAAAAATTAATGATTTGACCAATCTCCGTTTTTCTCGTTCACTATAGGTAATACCTTTATCAAAAAATTAGCCTTTATGAAATAGAGAGAATGAGAGAAAATAGATTTCTTTAACTCATTCCAAACCATTTCAATCGGATTCAAATCAGGAGAATTCGGAGGGGACTAAAACTAAAAAAATTACTTTATTATTAGCATTATTATTAGCCCTCCGAATTCTCCCGATTTGAATCCGATTGAAATGGTTTGGAATTAGTTAAAGAAATCTATTTTCTCTCATTCTCTCTATTTCATAAGGGCTAATTTTTTGATAAAGGTATCACCTATAGTGAAGATCAGGGTCAAACTGATAATGACGCTGAAGACATTTGTGTTGTTTCGGAACCTGCTAAAGCTAAAGCTAAGAAAAGTCATTTGTTTTACAAAATTTACGCAACCTACGAAAATCTTAGACAAGCTTTAGTAGCAATTGATCGAGACTTTATTCAAGAGTGTTCGTGGGCCAAACTAACTAACAGTACTTGTAACGGTATGACAATTAGAAATTACTATTGTAGTATTGCCAGTAAGTTAGTTTGCCAAGTTAGGCTAAAAATTCGTCCAGATCCCGCTTCGATGAAAGTTGACATCGTTATTTCAGAGAACGAACACGAACATCCCGAGTCAAAAGTTGGTTTAAGCGCTCCAACTAAGGAGATAGTCCGTCAGATTTACTTTTACGAAAAGATAACGAGACCGTTGTGCATTCAAAGACGACTATATGAGAAAAAAATTCAAGCTCTACCAAAGGTCACACAAATACAGACATATCTTCAAGTATTAAAGAGTGAAGAAATCAAAAACATTACAAATCTAGGTGAACTATTCAATTGGTGTAAAGCTAATGAACATTTGCCAGTTGATGACAATCGTATGTTCTGTCCAGTGTATCAGATCGATCGACACGAGGCGAAGATTACAGCACTCCGAATTTTTCTAACGACATACAATTTGATTTCACAAGTAACTGAAGATGGTAAATTTTTTTCATTTTTTATACATTTATTCTTTTTTTAAGACTAATTTATTTAATTTTTTAGTTGAATTACTAGCAACAGACTCAACATACAAATTAGTTTGGAACGGATATAAAGTTATTCTTGTTGGTTCTTGTGATCGAGAAAAAAAATTCAACCCTTTTGGTATAGCATTAACCATGTGCGAAAAAAACCAAGATTTCGAATTTTTGTTCAAGGCGCTGAAAGAATCAGCTGAATTATTATTGAATCGAGATATCAACCCAACCGCTCTACTCGCTGATGGCGCAGAAGCAATTCACATTGGTTTTTCGAAAGTATTCAATCTAAAACAACGAATTATGTGCTGGGTACACGTTAAGCGTAATATACAATCGTAACAAACACTACAAACAAATGAAATTCGACATCGTCAATCTTCAACTTTCAATGACCGAAGCTATGTTCGAAAATGCATCGAAATTGTTCTTAGAGAAATGGACAAAAATTGACCCCGAATTCGCAGCATACATGGATAGCGCTTGGATTACATCTTCTGTAAACGGTTGGTTCGACGGAAGAGCACAAGACCATCCAGTCACTAACAATGCTCTCGAGTCTAACAACAATATTATTAAGGATTTACTTGAGAGAAAAACTCTAAAACTAGCCGAATTTTTAGAAAATCTCGACAAATATGTTTTCTCAACATGGTCCTTTCAGCGAAATGATATTCGACCAGATCAAAAGATATTTGATTATGATGTGCAAGCACATCATCGGGATTGCTTATCGCGAACGTCTATTTGACGAGTTTCCTAAAGAATCTTGGTGTCTAACTTTGGGTCAAGTCGCAAGTGCTGGGAGACCCAGAAACATGGCTAAAGCATTGGCAAAGTAAGTTTAACCTTTTTTACTTTTTTTACGAATATTTTTCTCTTTTTTTTGACGAAAATTTGACTGTTATGTAAAAAATTTGATACTTTTTAATTTGACATTTCTTTAATAAATTTGACAAAAAAACATAATATTTGACGTTCTTATTTTTAATTTGACATATTAAAATTTGACAAATGATCGAATAAAATTTCACAAAATAATTTTTTTAAATTTGACATTTCTTTGAAAAATTTGACAAAAAAACATTTACCCTTTTTTTAATTTAAATTTTATCAAATAAAAAATTTTTACTATCTTCTAAAGAAATCTATTTTCTCTCAAGATCCAAAAGATGAAGAAGATGTAATTAATGCCATTTTCAAATTTAATAATATCTTAGATGAGGATAAATGCATTTGTTACATCAAGCATCTTAAAAAGGTGAAAAAAAGAAACCTAATTGATAAAATAATTTCATAAAGGCTAATTTTTTGATAAAGGTATTACCTAAAGTGAACGATAAAAACGGAGATTGGTCAAATCTTTAATTTTTTTCATTTAAATTTTATCAAATAAAAAATTTTACTATGTTTTACCATTTTTTACCATTTCAAAAAAGGTTTTTACGTAAATTTATGTAAAAAAAATGTAAAATTTGGTAAATTAGTTTTTTACAAAAATTTCAATGGTTTTTTTAAATTTTAAAATTTTTTGAAAAATTACAAAAAATTGGTCAATTTTTTGGAATTTTTATTTTTACGTAAATTTACGTAAAAACACAAATGTCAAATCACTACTGTAATTGGAACAGACTTGGCCATAAAACAGAAAAAAAAGTCATTTTAAAGTATTTTCAAAGTCAAGTCATTTGATCTGACTTGAATTTTTTAATATCTTATGACTTGAAATATTTTATATTTTAAAAAGTCTTTTGACTTGGCATCTTGAAGTTAATGATCAATTCAAAAGAGATGTATTTAACTGTTTTCCTATATATAATGACATGTACACTAACGAACGATGTATTCTATAAATCATATAAGTGTATAACCTAAAAAAAATAATTTCTCTCCATAAATAAATAATTTTGTCAGCCTAAGTTTATCAATGCGTGTAATGAATAAAGAAAGAAAGAAGAAATTTATTTTTAAAATTTTTTTAAGTTCAATATTTAAAATTCTAACCTAGTCAGCTCAAATAAAAAACTGACACTGCTTTTCATAATTAAAAATTTATGGCCACATTTTTTCATAAATTTTCTAGATTCCCTTCTAGTTTTTGGTGAAAAGTTTTTAGTTTGTTGGGAACCATTTATCTTTTAAAATTTTCTTTAGAAATTGAAATCAGCTTCATTTTTACAGATTTTGAAAAAAAATTCAAAATATTCAAGTAAAATATTTTAGTATTTTACTTTTTCAAATGAAATTTTTTTGAAAATGATATTTAAAAAATTATTTTTTATAAATTAAATAAACGAAATTTGCACATGACATGGGC
Organism: Brachionus asplanchnoidis; assembly: GCA_025491095.1. Taxonomy (NCBI): domain Eukaryota; kingdom Metazoa; phylum Rotifera; class Eurotatoria; order Ploima; family Brachionidae; genus Brachionus; species Brachionus asplanchnoidis. The sequence goes on from JAILYF010000004.1 coordinate 4,934,474, forward strand.
ACTGTTGATTAACCTTAAGATTGAAATTTTATCCAATTTGAGAGAAACATTTTTTATATTTAAACAAATTTCAAAAAAAAGTTTAAAAAGTTAGTATTGATTCCTGAGATAACTTTTTTAGAATCAACGGGAGTTAAAATTTGATTTTTTTATTATTTATTTATTAAATTATTTGTTTACTGTACAGAGTTTAAGCTCGTTCAGAATAAAATTAAAATAAAAATAAAGTTAAATAAAATAAAAATCAAAAAATAAATTTAAAAATAAAGTAAAATAGGGTAAAGTAAACTGAAATTAAAAAGAGATATATTGAAAAAAAAATAATAACAAAAAAATAAATATATATCTTATATTAATTTATAATTTTTATCTTTAAACTAAGATTAACAATTTTTATTATTTTTAGATTAATGAATTCAAAAAATGTATTAATAATAATTTAGATCCTGAAAAAGGCCACTTTTGGTCGAAACGCCTCGATCGTTTTATATTTGAAAAAATTTATTTTTATTTAATTTTAATTAATTTTTATAAATTAAAAAATTATTTAATAAAAAATATATATTTTTAACCTTATAAAATAAAAAATTTCTTTACCAAAATATTGAATTAATTCTATTTTAATTATCTAAATTTAAAATCAATATATATGATACGAAAGAATAGATTCGAATCAAGTTTACAGTGCTGATTTGTTAGAAGGGTTTTTGGTAATTTTAAAAAAAATAACATATGTAAGAAAAGGTTAAATTTCGAAAAATAACGCAAAAAAATTCCATTTTTAGACCATATTTTACTTTTGCCAGTAAATAAAACAAATTAAAAATATTGAAATTTACATAAAAATACGTAAATTTACATAAAAATCTGTACTTTTTTACTCAATTTATTATTATTTTGTTTAATTTAACGAAAAATTTAAAAATGAAATTTTTGAAATTTTTCATAAATTACCGAAATTTTAGTAATTTAACCTTTCTTACATATGTTAATTTTCGAAAAATTACGTAAAATTACCAAAATTCTTTCTTTCAAATCAGCATTGTAAATTTGAATAAAAAATATTTGAATTTTCTAATTGATCAAAATTACCCAATTTTTATATTTCTTTTCACCAAGTATTTTAGGAGTCTATTGAATAAACTGGGATTACCAAAATCTCACAAATAGTAAGCTATTTGATTAGTATTATTTAACAGTTCAGAATTTTTTTAAAATATTTTTCAATTTACAAAAATTACTTTTTTAGAAAATAGTAAATCTTTCTTGTGTTGTTCATTTGGCATCTTGTAGTTTAAGATCAAAATGTATTTTGTTTATTACTTTTGAATGATATTTGGTTAAATCTCTCTGCAAATACTTTTTTTTTTAAAATATATTGAATTAAAATAAATTTTAAAATCGTCACGATTTTAAAATTTAATTTAAAAATAAAATAGTATTTTATTTTAAAGCATTTTAGAATTGAAAATTTTTTTTTCAAGAAATTTTGACTATAAAATCTTTTTAAATTTTCTTCACGGATATTGAAATGAAAAAATTGATTTTGTTTTTACTTAAATTTTTAAGCAAAATTGAAAGTAAATTTAGTTTAATTAGAAAATTTAAATATCTTTTATTCAAATTTACAATGCTGATTTAAAGAAGGGTTTTTGGTAATTGGTTTTACGGAATTTATTCGAAAATTAACACATGTAAGATAAGGTTAAATTACTATAACTTCGGTTATTTACGAAAAATTTCGAAAAATTACCCAAAAAATTCCATTATTTATGCAATTTTTAACTTTTTTCAGTAAATTAAGCAAATTAAAAAAACTGAGATTTAAATACAAATACGTAAATTTTTTTTTCTAAATATTTTATTATTTTATTTTATTCAATGTCCATGATTCTTAGAAATTTCTTTAAATTATAGGACTATTACATTTGGTATAGTGAAATTCAACTACGGTTAGAACAAAAATTTTTTTATTAATTAAAATTTAAGTTTATAAATGATATTTTAAAAAATACGCAAAATGCTTTATTGCACCTTATTTAGCAAAAAAAAATTTTTTGATGATAACAAAGACACAAAATAAAACATCGATTTTATTGAAATTGTTTATTGATTTAATTAACTAAAAAACTTTTTAATGACTTGGAATTTATTTTGGGACTTTTAAACAACTCTGGTCATATCCATTTTAAATGAAAAAAATTAAGGGGCAAAAAACTTAAAAACAGTGGTGATTTGATAACAGTATTTTACGAAAAATTACGTCAACAAAAATTACGTCAAAAGTCCGACCAAAGACTTTAAATTTTTTTAAATTTTCATTCAAAGGTCCAATTCCAGGCTTTAAAATTTTGAATACTGAAGAAGAACTTTATGCTAAAATTGCAAGAAAATTCTGTGAATGGCAAATCTATTACATTAGACAACCCAAGAGTATATAAATTTTTTGATATTAAGCCTGATCTAGCAAATTAAAAAAAAAAGTCTGGACTTGGACTTTTTTTTGGGACTTTTAAACAACTCTGGTAAAATTTGGTTAATTTACGGTATTTTACGTAATTTTTCGTAAAATACTGTTATCAAATCAACACTGTATGTTTAAAAAAAAATATTTATGATTAAAATTTTGTGTTTATAAAAAAATGTTTCTTTTAGAATTAAGAATTTTTTCAGTAAAAAAAAAGAATAAAATATTGCGTATAATATTTTTAGATAACAATTATATGTAATTAAAAAACTAAAATACTGAATTAGGAACAAAATAAAAAAATTTTATTTTTTTTTGTAATTAATGTCAATTTCATTTAAATTGATCACTATTTAAATTTATTAGTACATAATTCATTGAAATGAAATTCTTATACAATCAAAAATCCTAAATTAATTATTAATTAATCCCATAATGTTCAATAAAAATTGCAACTTTGACATTTATTTTATCTATCTTTTTTTGTTTTGTTTATCAAACTTACACTTTTGATTTTACCTTTTTATAAACAAATGTAGCCTTATCTCTTGTTCGATGCAGTTAAACGCGCGTAAAACGTCGGTCAAGTCGTCCTAAAGTAACAACAAAAACATTTTCAACTCAGCCAGTTGAAAGTCAAGCAATCATGTAAATAGGCATCATTAGATGTGGAGAGTCTGAAACAGATGAGATAGCCGTGCAGCCATTAGCAAAAAAGAGTAGATTGGAAAAAAATAAAAAAGTAATAAAGAAAAAACGCGGAAGACCAGCCCGATTTAAAAAATACATTTTGTTTTTATATTTATTTTTTTGCTCTACTTAGATAATTAGTGCTATATTTTTTCTAAAAAAAGGTAATTGGGAATATTATTCCAGCACAATCAATTTCTGATTAGCACAATGAAAAAAACATCCAACACAATTCGATTTCTTCTCAGCACAAAAAATAATATCTAAAAAAAAAACATTTGACACAAAAAAATTGTGTTTGAAAATAATTCTTAAAGGAAATTTTTTTTCAACACAAAAATATTTGTAATAAAATAATTTTTTTTTTTATTTTAAATTTTATTTAATGATATTTATAAGTGGAAGTTAGGTAAATAAAGTAAATTTTGAAGCTTAAAGAAAAGAAATTAAAAAAAATTAGTCTCTAGAAAACCATTTTCCGCATTTTTTGATCAACCTCTTTTTTTCATATTTTAATTTTTGCGTTGAATGCATTTATTGTTATTTTTAATTTTTGTGCTAAAAGTATTTTTTTCAAATTTTAATTTTTGTGTTGAGAAGAAATCATTTTATGCTGAGCGTTTTGAAATTGTGTTGAATGATTATTTTTTTGTGCTGAAAAGGGAGACCCAATGTAATTAATAAAGAATTTTGTTCTAAATTCAGTATTTTAGTTTTTTTTTGCATAAAATAAACACAAGTAATAATTATATGCCATAAAATATATTTACCTTTACAAAACCTTGGTCTGGCGCTATTCTCAACGCCGGCCTATGCAAACCAAGTCGACACAACTCATACATAGAATTCAACTCCTTAAAATAACTCTTCACCGACTGCTTCGTAGTTTCGTATTCAAACAAAGAATCTTTGTCATTTAGAACATCAATCTCGGGCATCATGATCAAATAGGCAATATTTTTCTGTTTTGAATAGGGCTCCAGATTAAGCTTTTCCCAAAATTTGACGGCATAGGGCGAAATAGTGAGCCAGTCTTTGTCAATCGAGGAGACTAGCAGAGCCGGTATGGGCTCTGGCTCGTAGTTGTTCAGCTGATTTTGATTGAGAGAAGAGGGCACACTGGAATTGGACGGCGCTTGGACTTGCTTTTGCTGTGCGCCACTCAAAGCTAGTCTGCAAAAGTGCTGCCATGTTAGCGGGCCCTGAAAAGACTCCCACATGCGCGACGTAGTGTGCTTTTTCTGCACAGTCTCCTCCAACAGCGGCTGAATCAACTTTAAACTTTTGGTCATCTCCAAATTCGACTTGATCTCTTTGTTCGAGTACAACCAATTGTGCAGCAAAAATTTGGACTCCTTTAGCTGCACTTTTTGGTCCAAACGCTTGATCACATTGCGACAAACACTGTTTTCATCGAATTGGCTCAGAGTGGCCAAGTCGAGCTTGTGCTTGAGAAATGATTTTAGCTTGGGCTTTAGATTTGGCGGCCAAATGTCCTCGTGCACATCGTGCACATGATTGTTGGTGTAGAAAATTTCATACTGTTCATGAGTGCACAACATGGGCTGCGAATACTTCAAGTCGAACAAGTCCATCACATTCAAATTGACAGCGTCCTGAAACTTTTGCTCCATTTTGAGCACCACTCTTTCATCAGCAGCATTGATGGTACTCTTTTTGCCGCTCTTCTTCTCCAGCTCGCCACCGGCCGGCCCAGCTGCCACTAGACTTTTTTTCCAAGCGTAGCCGTCGCGCAACAGAATATTGTTGAGAAATTTTTTGGTAATGAGCGCCGAGTTGAGGCTAAACTTGGCGTTTTCTTGTAAAATTGACCAGAGGAGATAGTGGGGCTGATTGAGCATCAAAACGTCCGAGTAGTCCTCGGCGAACAGGCCGTTAAAGCTTGTCGAGTCCACAATCATCAGCTGCCGGCTCTGATACTCGGCCTGGGTGAGTCGGTTGAGCAGGGCGACTATGTTGTAGTAGGGAACGGTCATGTTTTGGTCGTGTGCGTCCATTTTGAGCGCTTGAACCACACGCACCAGTCTGTTGAGACGCACGGCCCTGCTGCTCTTGGCCGACATCGCCCTGTTCACCACACTGCTGAAGCCGCATGTGCACGTGACATAGTGGCTCGAGTGTGACGACGAGCTGACCACATTTGCCTGATTGTTGTTCACCACAAGTCCATTTTCGCTGGTGTTCAGCGCGTCCATGCACAAATAGGTGCCAAAGTCAATGCCCTTTATGTTATTGTTGTTGGTGCACACGCACAGAGTGCAGCTGTCAAAGTTGATGTCGCGGAACAAGTTCAAAAGAGTGTCGGACAAGCTCAAATTGAGACAAACGCTGTTCAGGTATTTACCAATGTTTAGATTTAATTTGACATAGTCGCCAGTGTCCATTACATGTGTACGTAGAACAGACACTCTTCCCCCTTTTAGTTTATGTTAAAATTAAGTTAGTTATTAGTTGTGTTTTATTTTTAAGAGAACAACTAGAGCGCCCGGAGAAAGAATTTTAAAAAGAAAATTCAACCTTAATTCAACTATAAATTTTGATATTTTTTATCATTCGATAAATTTCCTACAAAATAAAATACCAAGTATTAAATTGAATTCCTAAATTCAAAAGGTTTTTTTTTAATTTTATCTTATTTTAGTAGATTATTTTCTATCTTTTTAAAAGGCATAAAGAATTCAAAAAGATTTTGAAAGATTGATTTTTATCTTATTAAAAAATCTTTAGTTATTTAACAAAAATCAAGGGGAAAAAAATTTAACATCAAAATAAAATTTAAATTTATGATAAAATAAAATATAAAAACAAATAATTAAAAAAAATCTGAAAACTTACTTCAAATTAAATTTATCAGCTTTTTTTGGCTCTATGTTAATAGAGTAATATTTATTTAAAATTAACAAATTTGTCCAGTGGTTTGATGGCCAGGTCTAGCCGGCCATTTTTGACAGTGTTCTCATACTTGAGCTTGTCCGGTATGTCAATCTGGACCAATTGGACACTGTGGTCGTGTCTGAGCGATTTTTCGCTTTTTGGCCGGCTCTCGGCCCGCTTCCACTTGGGCACACTTGACTCGGCCGCCGCTGACACCGCCGCCGCCACCGGCTTGTACTTGTGGGCGGCGGCGTTGGCCTGGAGCGGCGGCAAGCGCAACTTTTGCTCGGCAAACATGCAGCCAAAGTTTTGAATTTGCATCAGCGTGTTCAAGTTGTTGTAGGGAATTTTTTTGGTGGGCAAGACGGGTCTCTTGAGCAAAAGGTCAGGGTCGTTTAGCAACAGATCGTCGTGGCACTGCTGATTTGACTTTTGGATGTTTTCGTGGGACGGCGGTGTCATCACGACAGACAGGCCCGTTTGTATCGGGTTGATTAGCTGGACGTGCTGTTGCTGGACAACGGGATGCTGTTGCGTTGATTGCTGTTCGTCTGCGGACGACTCGTCCTCGAATATGTTGTTGAGGTCGTCGTAGGACGCCGGCGGTATATTGACTGTGTTGTGGTGGTGGTGAGCGCTTTGTTGCGACGAGTCCACGCTTTTGGGCGGCGTCATCTGACTCGACTTGGCCATCAGGTTCACCTCGGGCTCTTCTTCGTACAATAGGTCGCGTTTGGTGTACAGCGAGTCAAAACACGGCTCGTTGTCAGACTCGACATGTTTTTTGTCTGATTGAATGTCAAAATTGAGGCTGACTGCGGCTCGATTTTTGTTTGTGACATTTTGTAGATATTGCTTGACAAACTTGACTTTTGTTTGGTGGCAGGGCTGTGCGTGGCTTTCGTCGCCGGAGCTCGAGTCCGACTCGGTAGACGAATCGGTGTCCGATTTGACGGACGACTCGACTTCTTCGTCGTCGTCGTCGTCGTCGCCGTCGTCGTCATTGTCTTCTTCTCGCTCAAAGTATTGATAGTTGAACATGTCTGGGTCGGTTTTGAAGCTGTCAGTCGAGGAGCCGGACTGTTCGCCGTCCGACTCAAGACTTTCGTCACTCTTGACCCTGAGCACTTTGAGCTTATTGCTAGTCGAATTTTTGAATTGAACTTTTTTTCTGAGCCGAGCGTGATTTTCGCTCAGCTTGAATGTTTTAAGAAATTTGCCATAGCTTTTGAATGATTGGTTTGGCACCGGTTTTTTGTGACCAAAGTAGCATTTTCGTTTGTGAAAGGGCACAGATTTGGTGGTCGATATGGTGAGTTGGTCGGTGAAGGGCTCGCTTCTTAGTGGAGCGGTGTCGCCGCTGCAGCAACACTTGGTGGAAGAGACCGGGCCGTTGCCTAGGCAACATCGAGTGCATGTGAAATTTTCGCCATTGCCACATGCCAGGTTTGTGCACGACTGAAGTGACACCTTGTCCAGCACGTCAAATGCCAGAGACAAATTTTCTGATAGGAGTTCGTACTTTTTGTGTTTCAGGCGGATTTGGTTTCATTGTAAAATTTGGAGCCTTTTTGCTAATGGATTAAATTTGGCGAGAGAATATTTTAGCTTAATTTTACTTTAATTTACGTAGAATACGAAGAGGTAAATTATTATTATTATTATTATTTATTTAAAGTTTGAGTCACATTGACAATTATATTATGAAAATTTTAAAAAATACAAATTACAAAATAAAATTAGTTTTAAAAATATAAAATCCGAAGAGATAAATGATTTTGTGAATTTAAAATACAAATTGAACAAAAATTCTTCATTTTTTGATTTATTGAAATTGAATTGAATAAAAAATACTGCGACATGATGCAATAAACTTTGTTGCACCTTTTTTTCACAAATATAAAATTATTTTCTTTTTTTTTTAGTAAATCAAATTAATAATCTATTTAAATTTTATTGATATTTTATTTTATGTCATTTTTACAAAAGAAAAATTATTTTAGGTAAAAAAAGATGCATCAAAATATGTTGTACTATGTTGCAGTATTTTTTCTAATATTTTTTATTAACTTAAATTTTAATTTATTAAAAAATGATGAATTTTTGTTCAATTTGTATTTGAAATTCATAATACCACTGTTAGTTTTTTGGGTAATTTTATTTTTTTTTTTATATAAATGAATTTTCATTTTTTTTCATAGGCTTTTAAATTAATTTATTCATTTAATTTTGGCTAGTTTGCTATTTTAGTCTAAAGAGATAGAAAATTTTCGACTAATTTGTCTTGAGAAAGAGTCTTAATCAAGTATTTAACTTTTTTCCTCAAAATATTCGTTGAAGCTGCCCTTGAGGTTGGAGTAAAATTTATAGCCTTTTTGAGCATCTATGACCTGCACTGAAGCAAAAATAATTGCACCAAAATATCCAATTAGTTAAAAAAAATTCGAAAAGATTTTATTTTTCAATTTTAATTGCATAAAACTTAAGATTTTTGTTCAAATTTTCTTTACTTCAATGTTAACTTTCTTGTTTATCAATTTTAAAATAAAAAATTTTTTATTTAAATGCTGAGTGTCAAAATTATTCAAATTATTTTTCTTTGTTGTTTAGGCCTAAAAACACAACATCGGTAACCGGTTTATAATTAATATAATTTTTATTCTTTAAAAGCTTTATTTAAGTTTTTGAACGTTCTGAAGTTCTAAAAATGGAATTCTTATTTATACCCATAGCTTATAATTAAGTCAAGATGTGAGCTTAGTGCTAAATGTATTTGTTATCATTTCGAAGTGTCCAACTTCTGAGATACGTGACAAGTATAATTCTTACTTATTTTTGTGCATCAGTTGACAATAGTGCTGTGGATCGAAGGCCATTTTCGATCAAATTGAGCGATTTTCGAAAGATTATTATTTTTAATTCTGTTTTAAAAGATCCTTTAACAAAAAAATCACAAGAATAAAATGTTAAATAAATATAAAATTTAAAAAAACGAATTTTTTGTTCACAATTTGTCTTATAATTTTGCATCGAAATTGAAAACTTTTCTATTCATAACCATTCAAATTGAAAACAGGAAATTTTAAATTACTCTAAATATTGAAAGCACATTTACTTTAAAGCTTTAAACAAATTGAATGATTTAAATCATTCTCTTCGATCAAAAACCTTCCTAAAACAAAATTTATCCATTCTATGCATGAGGTATTTGATAAAATTGTTATCTAAATTTGATTTTCATTTTGTTTATTATTAACAATTGAACGATGACAAGGAAAATCTAATATCTCGTTCTTAGGAAGCAGGTATTTTAATTAAATAAAACTTTATTAGAAACTATTATTATTAATGTGTAAATCTAGACCTCTCAATACCTTTAATTTCTAAAACTCACAAGCAATCTCAAGTCAAAACAACATTATCTCAAAGAAATCTATCTCCGACTCAAACACGACCATTAATCATTAGTCAAAGAAGTCAATCACAGCCTCTCACATAAAACAAAACTCAATTAAAACCAAATTTAACTCTAAAAAATTGATTATTTCCTTATTTTAGTATTAAAATCATTAAGTTTTTTCTTCTTTTAATTAAGTTTTTTTCGTTTATTGGTTCTGAACAATTTATTAAGATTGTAGCTTACTATACAACAATCTGGGTGCGATTGGCGAGCTTGGTCAACTACAGAATGGCAAGCAACGACCGAATCGTCGGAGTCGGACGAGTAGCTTTTTTTGGCGACCGACTGCTTCTTGGTGGGACTGGGCGCCGTGTTCATGGCACTGTTGTTTAGCGACAAGTCCGAGGACGACGAGTCCAAATTTTTCTTGCGCTTTTTGCTCGATTTGTTGCCGGCTGGCGGCAGCGGCTCCACCTGTATCGAGCCCGAGCGATTCAGCAGAGATTTTTGTCGCTTGAGAGCGGTTTTGGCCGGCGAACTGCGCCGCTGCTGCACACTCGGCGACTGGGCGGGCGACTGTGCCGAAGCGGGCGACGAGACCGCGTTCACGGACATTGGCGAGTTGAGGGAAATGGACAGCACGGACTTGTTAGGCGGCGGTGGCGGCAGCGGCGAGTCCTTGTCGGCGCCGAAATTACGCGCCACCGAATCAATAGTCAAGTCAAGGCTGTCCATTTGCTTGACCGGCTTTTTGTGCGCGTTCTTGTCCGCTCTCTCTTCGTCGGACGACGACCACGAGTCAAAGTGAACGGACTCGTCGCCGCTCGCCGACTCCGAACACGTGTCGCTGAGTGTGCGAAAGTTGTGCTCGTCGTCGTCCGACTTGTCCGAGTCCGAGTCCATGACCACATAGATAAAGCAGTTGGGATAGAAGAGCTTGACCCGGTTGTTGTCCAGGCCGACCACGAACACGTTGGGCAGCTCGGGCACCAAGTTCAGCGGGTAGAACTGGCGCCACTCGGTGCACGTGACCTTGGCCTCGAGTGTGTCATTGGCCAAGTAGCCGATTAGGCGTGCGGCAATGCCGTACGGCGCCAAAATCACCTCTTGCTTAGACAAACACTTTTTGGCGTCCATTTTATGCCTTTTGGCGCCCACCAAATTAGCCACACTTTTTCTGAGCTCGGCCAGGTCCGACTGGTTGAGCAGACGGACGGGCTTGTGCATTTTGATGTCCACACTGGTGCACACGCGGCTAGTGCCGTGCAGAAAAAAGCTAAACGAATAGCTCACATGGTTGGTGTCGTCTATTTGGCTGTTGATCTCCAGTTTGGGCTTGCTTTTTGTGGACTCTTTGTTCAGGAACATGGCCGAGCTGTTCACATTTTGGTTGCATATGGAAAAGTTGATCGAATTGAGGTTGTAGGGCATGACGAACCATTTGCCGAGGCGGGCATAGCCTTTTTCCAGCAGAGACTTTTCGATCAGGTTGTGCAGGGCCTTGAACAGCATGGACCTGCATTCGTAGGGCAGCGAGAGAAGAGAGCTGGACGCGTGCGACAGTATGTTGTCGTCGCTGGTCGACTGGCTGGCCTGTGAGTGGCTGTGGCCCGATTGGTTCGAGTGGTCAACGACTAGATCGTTTGAGATGATCGAGCGCAGGTTGCTCGGCTCTTCTTTGTCGAACCAAAATATCCACAGTTCTTTTTTGAAGTTTTGCTGCTCGGTGAACGTTTCCTCGAAGTTTTCGTCGCCTATGGCCGATGAGTTCATGTTTTTGGGCGGCGCCGGCAAATCGGCCCGCTTCCACGAGCTCAAAATGTCTTCGCCGAGGCACTTGGCGTGCGTGCTCAGAACAGGGTCGTGGGCACTCGACGTTTTTAGCAGATTGGAGGCAAGGTGTTTGTCGCCTGCTGCTAAGTCGCTGTCGCACTCGGCTTCGTCGTTTGAGTCTTCGTCGTCGTCGTCGTCGTCCTCTTCTTCGTCCTCTTCGTCCTCGTCGTTCTCTCTGGACGCTTTTTTTCGCTTGGTTCTACTCTTGGGAATGAATGACTGGTTGTCTCCATCTTGGCACTTTTCCTTGGCGCACAGCTTCAGCCATTTTATGCCTGTTATGTCCGTCTTAAATTTTTTAAATAATTTTTTTTTGTTTTTTTTTGGATCATGGATATTTTTAAAAATTTTGAGATTTTATTTATAAAAATAGTTTGAAAAAATTTATAGGTTTATTTACTAATTTCAAATGAACTTCGAGTTTTAGTAGAAAATTTACTTTTTTAAACAGGAAAAATAGTAAAAATGGTGCTTTTGGTTTTTTAAATTATAAAATTCTATAATTTGTTTTTTTTTTTTGATAAAGAATATTTTAAAAAAAAATTTTAGATTTTTTTAAAAAAATAAAGTTACGAAAAATTGATTGATTTTTTTGTTAATTTTAAATAACCTTCGAGTTTTAGTGGAAAATAAACTTTTTAAAAATGGGTTTTCGGATTTTTAATTTTTAATAATCACTTATTTGATTTTTTTTGGATCATGAATATTTTTAAAATATTTGAGATTTTATTTAAAATAATAATTTGGAAAAATTTGTTGATTTTTTTGTTAATTTTAAATGACTTTCGATTTTTAGTGGAAAATAAGCTTTTTATAAATGGGTTTTTTGTTTTTCAAATTATAAAATTCCATAATTTGTTTTTTTTTTTGTTAAATACTTAATAATTCTTGAAATAAATTAGATAATATAAATTTTTGTTTTAACCTTTTTTTACATTACTAAAATAATTTTGGAATTTTTTCGACGTCAGTTAAACCTCACCACAAATTTATAAAAAAATTTTCACAAATTCAGCGATAAAATCTTTTTTTCATTAAACAAAAAAAATTAGTTTTTTTCTTAAAAATTTAATAAAAGATATTAAATAATGAAATATTTTCAAATATTAAGTAAAAAAATTCCAGTACTCGATAAAATACAAAAAATCCAAATTTGTCATAGACGAATCTGGCGTAATTTTTGAAATAAATAAGAATAAAATAAGAAAAAATAACGGTACTCGATTTTCTAATTAATTCCTTTGTTACCCTAAATATCTTTAAAGAAAAAAATTTCACTCAAAAAATTTTTTGCCAAAAAGGAACATTTTTCGATTTAAGCATTTTTGCTCTATATAGAGCATAAATTTGAAAAATGTTTGCGTAAAATTACGTTTTAATCACCAAAATTACCAAAATTTTTTTAGACAAATTGCGCCAAAAATCGTAATATTTCGTAAAATTATGCTATAAAGGGTAAGAATAGGTATTTTTACGTAAAATTACGAAGAAAAGTGTAATTCTAGCACTATTACTGAAGATTTAATGAAATCAAATTCAAATTAAATAAATAAGATTTTTAATTCAAAAAATGAAACTTGATTGCAAAGCATTTATTTTTTAAAATGAAAACAAAATTAATATTTTTTTATTTCGCAAATTGATATGTTAAGCGTAAAATGTGAAGCTTTCGGAAAATGTTAACCCTTGAAATTTTTTGAAAATATTGACTACTTCATAATTTATAAAACTAGAAATAAATTGTTAATTAAATGTTTATGCCACGATTACTATTCCAATTTATATAAAATGAAAGTTTATAATTTTTTCTTCTTCTCAACAAATGAAAGTTATATTAATATTCAAAATAAATCTTCAATATAAAAATTATCCTTCCTTAATTTAAAAAAATTATCCCTAAATCATATTAATTATTTTTGAAAAAAAATTTATTTACTTCTAAAAAATATTGAAAGAAAAAACAAAACAGAAAAAAATTTAGCCATACATAAAATTATTTAATCTTTATTTTCTTAATAAAAAATTCGTATCCTTTTTTTTATAGTAAAATCAATCAATCAATAAATTACAGATAGATAATTTAGAAAGATGAAATAAAAAAAATTCATTAATTTCTTTTGGCACATTAACATTAATGCTTTTCATTTTTTTTTCAAAAATGAAATAAAATATAAGTTAAGAAATGAAAAATTAAAAAAAATTAAAAATATTGGTTATTCTGATTTTAATACTCTACAAAATAACAAAAGTAATTTTAATTAAATTTCAATGAAAATCAAGTAAAAATCGATTTTATTTAGGATAAAATTGATTTTAGTTTTCTGCTAGATTTCCCATTTTTTATTAATATTCGAATTTGATTTAAATTGGAATAATTCGAAAAAAAATATTAAACTTACCAAAGCAAATAAATTTGTGTAACAATGTTCCAGACTGCAAATGTTATACAAATTATTATTCGAGTTGCTCGTACTGTTATTGCTCATGATTTCTAAATATTAGATTCGTTTGTGACTGAAAGATTCAAGATTCATTTGAATTTCGATAAAAAAATATTTTATTTTATTTTGTTTCTAAAAATTATAACATAAGATATTCAGGAGTCCGTACGATATGCTAAAATTGATTATTTAAATAAAAAACTCGAAGTATTCGTATTCTGAAATTTTCAAGTTCGTCTTTTGATCGCTCTCTCTTTCTTTACTTCGTTCAAAATTTCAAATTATACACTCATTTATGCTTGCATTTATTATTATTAATTATTTCAAGCGAATTTTTATAATATTTTCCTAATTAACAAACACATGTATTAGATTAATATTTAGATATTTCAAATTGTTCAGATATGTGATAATTTTCATATAAGCATTAAATATTGAGGGAAAGAATTGGATTTAATTTTGTCTTTTTTGTTTTAAAAAACTATTCTTTTGAGATTTTTTTGAAGAAAAATTTCATCAAGCTATTTTCAAATATTTTTTTTTTTACTTTTTAAATTTGATATAAAGTCTAAATTTGTAGTTTTTTAATTTAATTTTAGAAGGTAAATTTATTCAACGTTTTTATCTACTCTTACAAAATTTAATAAAAATCTAACTTATCATGAATGTTTAAAAGAACATTAAATATATATTTTTTTAATTTTTATTTTTTTAGCAATGAAACAATACATTTTATAAACAAACGTATATATCATCTACGTTTATTTATCAATTAACCTAATATTATCTTATGAAAAACCTAAAAACATTTTTTGCATTTGAAAAAAATCAACAATCTTTTTTTAACTTTATCCGATTAAAATATAATAATATAAGAAAGAAATATTTAAATTTATGAAATAATTAAATTAACCATTAATTTAAATTTTTTACTTTTTTTAATTTAATTTTTTACAAAAAAATATTTAAATGATTCCTATAAAAAATTCGAGTGAATTTGTTTTAGATTTTCTTTTAAAGTCAGCATTTCAAAAATTCAATTTTTTGTTTTGTGCTGTTATAAAATAAGATTAAAATAAAAAGAAAATTTTTAAAATTTAATTTACTGCTAGTAAAGAAATCAGAGAAAAAAAATAGATATCTTAATTAAAATATACAAAAAAAAACAAGAAAAATTTTAATTTAAAAGAGGACTTCGTAAAGTGGACAAGAACTCCCAAAAAAGGCAAAATTTTTTTTATCATATTAAATTGAAAAAAATAAAAGGCTATGAAATTTTTATTTTTAATTTATCAAATTTTAACTTCGAAGATAAATTTTAACTGACTTAGTTTTTTTATAAGAACGAAATATTGATTTGATATAGCTTGAGAGATAAATAAATATTCTTTAAAAAAAATAAATACTCAAATACAATTTGCATAGAACATTTTGAAAAAAGACGCATTATTTTTTAAATAGTTTCGCTTTTTTTACGAAAATTTGAAATATTGAACAAAAAAATAATATAAGTAAAAAAAAGTTTAGCCGCTTTTCCTGAAGACAAGAATTGGTTCTGGAATTTCTTTCAGCTTATACATTTGATGTAAAACCTAATTCTAGACCTTTAAAAAAATTATATAAATTAAACATTTATTTAATATTTTTATTTGAAATTATATTGCAGATTTTTTTCACATGATGGATATTTGTGATACATTGAATATATCTAAAAGGCCTTTGCACGATTAAAATAAGGAAAAATAATTAAATATTATAAAATTTACTTCATTTTCAATAAAAATAAATTTTACATTAATCGAATTCGTCATACAGAACAAAATCTAATTTAAAATAATATAGAACTGAAATAAAAGAGAATGGCTGTGTAGAGGAAATTCATATCTTAGTACAATTGAGATAGACATAAAATATATAAAATATTTTAAAATCTAATAAAAGGAGTGTTTATCGATCTTTTATGACAAGACCACTAGCATGTTGATTTACTCCACAAATTTATCAAAGCCAAATTAAGAAAAACTCTAACTCTACAAATTAAATTTGCCTAAAATATAATTGTAAAAAATGACTAAAAAAAACTGATTTAATAATCAATAATTTTATTATTTTAAGTTAATTTATTAAATAATTTTTTTGCTGTTTACTAGTCCACAAATAAATAAATTCAATCACTAAACCAAGTCACACACACTTCGAACAATTTAAATAAAATTCTAAAAATGCACAGAGACCCTCATTAGTTGTAAATAAAAAATAATTTAGTATTAAGAGACATTTGTATATCAAGTTGTGTGAAAAATTTTGAAAAAATTTGAGCTTAATTAAATTAAATTTGGGAGTAAAACAATTTAGAGCTCAATTAAATCCCGTCCTAGAAAAAATTTTCTAGAATAAATTTATTTTTCTCAAATTGATCTAAGTCAAATTAAAAAAATTTCCAACTTCACAAATAAAATTTGATTTTTTTTTCAATGGATAGCATGGTTCAGACCTGGTCATTCACAAATAGCAAGTCTAGGTCAGGAAAATTCTAAACCTAATACACCTAAGTAAAGGATGTCACAAGGCTCAGTATTAGGTCCTCTTCTTTTTCTTATTTTTATTGATGATTTTACTCATCTTCTTAGTAAATTTTACATAAAAATGTTCGTTGATGACACCACGATTAGTCATTCCGATAAGTCCTTGGACAGTGTTTGGAAAAAATTTTGGGTCACCATTAACAGTCTTAGTAATTGGTGTATTTATAGGAAGGTATATATTAATTGGTCAAAAACTTATTGTATAATCTTATCGAACAAAAAACCAAATATTCCTGAATTTTTACATCTCTGTACAAATTAAATAAAATTTGTTGGTAAATTAGCCGTTTGGGTTTTAAAATTGATAAAAATCTGAACTTTTTAAAACTTGCTTGTAGTATCTCATTAGTTGTAAGTAAAAAATTATTCAGTATTAAAAGACTTTTCTATCTGTAAACTTCTGTGAATACACAGTTTATTATAACGTAATTAATAATTTTAAAAAGAGAGCTTAATTAAATTAAATTTGGGAGTAAAACAATTTAGAGCTCAATTAAATCCCGTCCTAGAAAAATTTTTTTTATTTTTCTCAAATTGATCTAAGTCAAATTAAAAAAATTTCCAACTTCACAAATAAAATTTGATTTTTTTTTCAATGGATAGCATGGTTCAGACCTGGTCATTCTTGTCAGATGGCATTAAATGAATATCTTAGCGAGTTAAACCAAGCCCAAAAAAATGAAACTCACAACTGTTTCACTTTTAATTGATTTAAGAAAAGCGTTTGAAGTGATTTATTCTTAGGTTTTGTGAATTTCAAATACAAATTGAACAAAAATTCTTCATTTTTTAGTTTATTAAAATTAAAATTAAAAAAAAATACTAGAAAAAATTCTGTAAAATTTTGCAATATAATTTGCTGCATCTTTTTTACCTAAAATAAAATTTTCGTTTTATTTTTTTTATGCAATCAAATCAATAATCTATTTAAATCTTATTGATTTGTTATTTTTACATGAGAAAAATTATTTAGGTAAAAAGGTGCAACAAAAGTATGTTGCAGTATTTTTTCTAACATTTTTTTACTAACTTTAATTTTAATCTATTAAAAAAAAATGAAGAATTTTTGTTCAATTTATTTTTGAAATTCACCATACTTTATTCTTATATAAATTTTATTATAAAAAAATGACCAAAAAAAAAATAAAAAACAGGTTAAATTTTCAATAATTTTATTATTTTAAGTTAATTTTTTAAATAATTTGTTGCTGTTTACTAATCCACAAATAAATAAATTCAACCACTAAACCAAGTCACACACACTTCGAACAAATTGAATAAAATTCTAAAAATGCGCACAGAGCCTCAAGTGCCGACCAACTCAAATCAAGCCAAGTCATATTTACAATTGTACAAATCGAGGAAAATAATTGAGAAAGAAAGAGAAAAAAAAAGTTCCACCACAAAACAAAATAAACAATAAAAGCGCCGAGTGCCACATAAAAATCGTCGCATCTTTGCCAAGCAAATGGCAGCCAAAAAAAGTAAGATAGAAGCTGTCGAGAACGCCGCAAATCCCAGCCCGCAAAACCAAATCGCCAATACCAACTGTACAAACTAGGATTTCTGCTTGAGTGCCGCGCCACCAGCTTTGCTCTTCAGCCCGCTCGCTTCCGCACTCGTCTCATGCTCGGCCTGCTCGCCACTCGCCTCGCTCACCATCGACTTCACTGTCTTAATAAACGACTCCTGATTGTACTTCCAGTGCCACATTTGCTGCTCGCATATAAAATGAACACAATTTTTGTCTTTTATCATCTGCTGCAGCTCGTCATGCTGTATCAACTCCAAAAAAAACAAACACTCCGGATACCTAATGAACTGGACGTACTCGGGCTTTTTCCAGTACAGCAAATACTTGAGGTAATTTTTAAACGAGTCATTGTCAAACATGCCCTGTTTGGCCAAAAAGTGAAGATAGTTCGGATTAGCCAAACACTGCACAAACTCAAGCTCGACCAAAAAGCGCTTCCGCTGCTGCTTCTCGTTCAGCTCCTTTTCTTTCACCTCTCTTTCTCTCTCCAACTCGCGCTCTCTCTCACTCACTTGCTGCTGCTGCTTGAGCATGTACTGTTGACTGTAGTAGTCCGCGTTGTCAAAGTTGAGCTCGTAGTTTTGGTGCTGATAGGACGAGCCGAATTGGTCGTGGGCCTGGTACTGGTGGCTGTATTGGCCGTAGGAGTTGCTGTATGGCGAGTTGACGACCATGGTCGGCGTGGACGGAATGGATGAGGACGAGTGATGGATGGGCGGATGGGCCTGATGGTACTGGTGCTGGGGAGTGAGCGGCATGGACTGGTAGTGGGCGGCGCTGGTGATCGGCGAGTGGTTGGGCATGGGCGAGCTTATTTGGTACTGGGCCGGGTGGGCCGCCGCCGGCGAGTTTATGTTGGAGTTGGCGGCCATGGGCGAGTAGATGTGCTGGGACTGGGCCATCAGCGGAGAGTGGATGTGCTGCTGGAGCTGGGAGGTGCGCGGCGAGTTCAGTGTGTGCTGGTAGCCGGACGACTGCTGCATGGGCGAGTTCATCGACTGGTAGGGTGGAGCGATGGGCTGCAGGGCCGTCTGGTTGGGCGACGCCGCCGACATCGGGTTCGCGTACCGCATCTGCTGGCTCTGGTAGTACTGGGGCGGCGCGGGCGCCACTGGGTTGCCCAGCGGGGTGCCCGACGTGGACGACATGGCTGAGTGTGCAGTTAGATGAGGTTGGCTCGCGTCGAAGGTGTTGGGTCCGTGTGTGCCAATATAGACATGTGCCAGTGTGGTTGGTTGGATGGTGCTTGGATGGTGGTTGGGTTTTTTTTGTTTTTTTCTTTTTGTTTGCTAAGCAAATGATTCCTAAAGTAGAATTAAACAAGTCGAATAATATATATATATATAAAGAGTTTTTTTTTTTTTGTTATTTAAAAGTTAATTATCAAACTAGAAATAGAAATTGAAGTTGAGTATATGCACAAAAAATGGTGTGTATGAAGGATATTTATTGTCTTGTCTTCGTTTAAATGACATAATGTATGTTCTCACCTGTGGAAATATTAAATTATTTGAGCAAGTTTGCAGATAGCGAAAGTGGTTGAAAAATTTTTGAAGAAAAATGGAATTTTTGAACAGAAGATTTTTAATATTTAGCAATTTTTATCATATTTTGATATGAGAATTTCTTTTGTTGATTTGTTTTTTTTTTTTTTGAAAGAATTAATAATTTAAGAAATAAAAATTTATACGAACAAATAGAACTTTAGAAAAAGGGAACTTTTAATATTTGACAGCTTTTTATTTCTTTTTTATCATATCTTGATATGAAATTTTTTTTTTAAAATTGTTTTTTTTTTTTTTTTAATTGAAGATTTAAAAAATAAAAAAATAAAACTTAAGAAAAGGAAATTTTTAGCACTTGACAAATTTTTTTTCTGTTTTATCGTATCTTAATATATGAAAAAATTCATGTTTTAATTTGTTTTTTTGGATATTTTTCTGATTTTTTTTTAAATTAATAATCTAAAAAATTAAAAAAAATATACGAACAAATATAACTTTAGAAAAGGAAATTTTTAATATTTGACAGCATTTAATTTCATTTTTATCATATGAAATGAAATATGAATTATTTTTTAATTTTTTTTTTGGGTATTTTTTTGATTTGTCTTTTTTTGTTTTAAATTGGTGATTTAAAAAATAAAAAAAAAAAAACTCGAAATTAAATTTGACCAAGTCTGATTCTTACGCAAAATTACGCCTTTTTGGTAAAACGTAAAAAAATGCATTCAGCCATAATGTCTAGTTTTATTGAAACCTTAAAATTCAACCATTTGACAAGAAGTGTGCTGCAAAAATTTAGAAATTGCAATTTTTTACATAAAGTTCGCGCAAGTCAAAACTACAGCACTAACTGAACTTGACTTTTTCGAACACAAATTCTTATTCTGTATATATGAAAACCTGTGAAAGACAATTTTTTAATGGACTGAAAAAAAATTTAACCCGATTTTAGACGGATAAGGATCTCTGTTAATACCATTTGCATTATATCAATTTGATTTAAAAATAAAAAATCTTTAATGATCTTTTGAATGATTTAATGCTTATTGAAGTGAATTGACACTTCAGAGAATCTGTCAAAATTAGTTAATGTTTTTCTGATATTTTAACTAAAATAATTAATATTATAAAAATTTGCATAATTTTTTATTTTAACTTTTTTACTAGATTCACTTTTATTAAGTACATAACATTTTGAACATTTTATGATATACACAATATATGTCTATTCTCTTTGTCCAATATTCCCTTTTTGTACTAATGAGTTCTAAAAATTCACCTTACTTCATACTCATGTATCATGGTCAAAACCAGAGTTGTTTAAAAGTCACGTCACGACTTTTTTTTTTTCAAAAGTCCGACAAAAGACTTTAAATATTTTTTTTCAAAAAAAAGTCCAAGTCAAAACTGTTTTTTTTAAATTTTCATTCAAAAGTCCAAGTCCAGGCTTTAAAATTTTGAATACTGATGAACAAATTTATGCTAAAATTGCAAGAAAATTCTGTGAATGGCAAATCTATTGCATTATACAACCCAAAAGTATATAAATTTTTTGATATTAAGCCTGATCTAGAAAATTAAAAAAAAAGTCTGGACTTGAACTTTTTTTTTAATGACTTGGACTTTAAAACAACTCTGGTCAAAACTGTTAAAAACTTTTCTATTTAAAATGGACTTCCTTTTCTATTTATACGACAAGAAATTTTCATTTCATTCTTCAGACAAAAAATTTTTACCACCATCATAAATTTCCAAATCGTTTGACTGCCGTTAGACCTTAAAAGTTCAAAAAATATAATTCTTTGGAATCTCAAACTAAAAAATTTTTTTTAAAAGAATACATATCCGTTGTAATTTTTATGCCAATAGGCATGGCGTAGCTTAATTTAACTTTAATTTTCTTCTTTATTTTTCAATTTAAAATTTTATTTAACTTAAATAAATTTTCTGGGTTTCTTACTTGAATTCCAATATGATTTTAAAAAGAACTTTTAGATGTATAAAATTTACATTTACATAATTAAAAGTTTATTTAAATTAAATTAATTTTCCGTCTTTGAAGTTCTTATTATAGGATCTAATGAAGAACTTGAAAAAATCGTAACAAGAACTTATAAGATTCTTAATGAGATTCAAATAAAGAATATTAAAATCTCGATTTAGATCTGATAAATTAATCTTCTTTGGAATAATTAACTGGGTAAATTATGATTTTAGTAGTAGTAGTATAAAAAGTAGTAGTGGTACTGCGTGGATCTTATCCACAAGCTGCAACGTAGTAACGTCCAGCTATAGCAGTAAATAGCATAGTTTAAAGTCCTTGTAAAAAAATTTTTTATATTTTATGGGCAATTTTCTGAGATTCGGAAAAGTGCCTAACTTTAAGCTATAATTATGGGGAGCCTGTCTTTCGAAAATTCGTAGTCTACAGCTTCGAAAATATCAAAAAAAATTTTTTTGTTACAAATTTTTTATATCTCTTAACAAGAAAATTTCAAAAAAAGATTTTCATAAATTTATTTTTAAATCTCTAGATAAAATTAACATTTTTTAAAAATTTATCAATTTTCTGAATGAATTCCACTCTAACTTGACTTGAAGTTAGAGAATGATCTCCGTTAACCAAAATTTCAACTGATCCCATGAGTTCAAATTTATGGCTTAAATTTTTTCCACAAAATTCATCTTTAAGAGATAAAACACTTAGAATAGGGCAATAATTTTTCCATTTTGTGAATTCACTATCTGTTAAATAGCTGCTAAACAAATCTTCTTTATTTCGTTCATCATGGACAGTAATAAATCTTTCTGTTAACCAAATATCGTTATCATACTCAAAGTACTTTTCACTTGTTTTTGCTTTCAGTACACTTTCTTTTAAGTTTAAATCTGGGTTGGCTTCGATGTCACTTACAGGAGCCTGCAAAATAATTCCTTTAATTTTTTGACTCTTTGACGCCTCTATATAAAGCAAACAGTCTTGACACCCAGTTGAATGGCCTAAAAGAACAACATTCCCATCAATTGTATTGACTAAAGAGTCTATATCTTGAATATCACATTGAATGCTAAAAATTTTATAGTTCGGATGGGACCTTAATTGAGGATACACTAAAACAATGTTATTTGAATCACAGTAATCCTTTAAATTCGGAAAATAAAGAGATGATAAAATATTTCCACTCATTCCATCCAAAAAAATGATGTAATTAGACGATTTAACCTTAGATTTGTAGGCAATTGAGCCATGATTGCCATATGTAAATAAAATTCCATCTGTCTCCATTACAAAATTTTTTATTTTATCTTAAAATATAGTTGCCTGAAATAAAATCTCGTATAAATTAACAAAAATTTTAATTTATTTTTTGCATTTTAAAATAATTTTTATTATTTTTTTATTTTATTTTTATTAACTTTACTTTTAAAAAAAAAAGGTAAGTCAAATGAAATTTAAAAAAAATTAAATTAATTTTCTCGATTTACTTGCTAAAGAAAAAAATTATAAAACCGTATTCCCTCGTTCTATATTTCAGACTCATAGACAGAAACACAGCTTTGGTACATATACAACAAAAACCATTTCGTCCGTGTTAAAACATTCTTAACTTACACCGCATGCTCTAAAGATGTTTTTAAGCCCATTTTGTCCGCAATTTTATTTGCCACAAAAATCTCAGATTTTAATGCCGCATTCATCTTAAAAAAAATTATTTAAATGCGGGCTCTGAGTTTAAATATATCTTTAGAGCATTTGGTGTTCAGTGGTGTTCCGGATTTAGAAATTTTCGATAATTTACGGAAAAAATAGTAAATTTACCAAATTTTACGTAAAATATTTGAAATTTACAAAAGTAAAAAAACGTAAATTTATCAGATATTACGTGAAATTTGGTAAATTTCGAACATTTTACGTAAATTTATGAAAAAAAAATGCCCAAAAAATTGAAATAATTTGGCACTTCGAATAAAATGACATTGAAATGAAATTGCACTTTTTGCATTCAATTTCATTTCAATTTTTTGGATATTTTTTTTACATAAATTTACGTAAAATGTTCGAAATTTACGTTTTTTACTTTTGTAAATTTACGTAAATTTACAATAATTTACGTAAATTTGGTAAATTAACTATTTTTTACATAAATTATCGAAAATTACTAAACCCGGAACACCACTATAAGTTTTAATACGAGTTATATGGTGCTCATTGAATGCAACGAAAATTTGTTACGGTTAATTTGGCTAAAATATCGAACAAGGGAATACAGTAATATTAATACTAATCATGATATAAAATTGTCACTGACACTTAAAAATAAAATGAAAATAATTTTTATTTCATTTTTTAAGTGTCTAACAAAAATTATTTTGAAGTTTAATTTTCAATTTTTTTATCAAATTATTTTTTATCTTGAGATAGTTCTTACAGACTAAAAAATAAAATTCTAATTCAATTTTAAAAAAAATGACTCGCATCGTTATGGTCAGATTTTTATAATTTTTAAAATTTTTAAATTTTTTTTTTCATTTACGAAAAATTATTCCAAAAATAAATTTTTCTATTCAGCAAAAATTAAATCAATACTTATTTATGCACAACTCTTGATCATAGTTCAATTTAGTTTTAAATTATTTTATCCACTTAGAAACTATTCTTTCAGACTTTTTTCCAGATAAAATTTTAAATATTTTTAATACATAATAAATCACTTAATAATCATGTTTATTTTTTTGGCAGGTTTTAAGCTCTTTTTTGGTAATGAGTTTTATTAGAATTAATTGAAAAGTTAAAAATTTATTTTCGCTCTCTTTCACTTAAAAGTTTATCATTCTATCAGTTCTGAATAAATAAAATTCTGGTATGATTATAGAATAAATGTTACAATTAGATCAGCTTTTGACTATAATTCAATTATGTTAAAAATTTGGAAAAAAATAGCAAAAACTTTTAGAATTTATTTTTGCTTTTTTAATACTAAAATTAAGGAAACCAATGAATGAGTAAAAATTTTTATAAATTTTTTGAAACTTTATTAGCAAAAAAATAATTGAATTTTATAAGTAAAATATTTAAATATAGTTTATTAATTTTATTATGATAGAGTAAAAAAATGATATTTAAAACGAAATTTGAGCTTGATAAACATGTTGGTAAAATACTCATGAGAGCAAGGAGTGATTCGGACGTAAAACAAAAAATTGGTCTTTTTTCTTCTGTCTAATTTTTGCTTAAGAAAAATAAAGAAGGTTTGAAAATTGCAAAGCTTTATTTTGATATAAAGGAATATGAAACTGCCGACTTCTACTTGACAAATTATTTAAGCGAATTTACGTATGATGCATTCGCTTGGAAACTAAAGGCTGAAATTACAGAATTAAGTGAAAAAAATTGGACAAAAGCAATAGATTACTATATCAAGTGATTTAAACTCATTTTTTATTTGAAATTTTTTTATTCAACTCTTCAAAGATCTTTTAAATCAAGTGATGAATCTGACTCAAAGCTTCTTCTTAAGAGTAAATTAAATTCAGATTAAAAATAAAATAAAAATTTAAAATTTTATTTTTTTATTTATAAGTTTGCAATTGCTTCATTCAAACAGAAAAATTTGATTTTGTCAAAGGAAAAGAATGGCTGGACAGAGCAATAAAAATGTTTCCTAATGATAAAATAATAATTAATTTGCAGGAAAGATTATTTAATAATGTTGAATTGCTTGGCGAAAAAGAGCTTAATCAATGGGAAACCTTTTTGGTCAATGCGATAGTAATGTTCATTTTTAAATAAATATTTTATTTTATAAAATTTTTTTCTTTATTTTAGAATGAAAATTGTACCGATCAAGAAGTTAATTTAAAGTTCATAAACATCAGCTTAAAGAACAAAAATTATTCCAAAGCATTTAAACACTTGATAAAAATTGAATTTAAATCCTTATTCGAACGTGATTCGAAATGGCCAGGATTGCTTTTTAATTTAATCAATTCCTATATAGAAAATCAAGAAGAATTCAATAAATTTGACAAATCTACAAAATTAATTTTTTACTTGATGGCAATAAATTACATAATTGGTCAAATTTTTGGTTCAATTCAAAAAGACGACTTATTGGTACTAAAATATAGTTTTTTAAGGTATTTCTTTAAGAATTTATGTTCTTAATGTATAATTGATTTTTTTAGACTTGACAAATTTATTAAAAAATTTGAGAGTGAAAAATTACTCGATTTGAATGAAAATTTTGGCAAAATTGTTTATAATGAGATAGTATCACAATATGTTTACATACTCGGACTTCTTTTTTTGAAGCATGAGACAAATGAGACCGATGACATGTCTGCTGATGATAAAATATTTAGTAATGAAACCAAAGCTGGTTTATTTTTAATGGCAAAATCATTGTCTTGGTCAAAACCTAATGCATCATTTTTGAGTCAAGATGTTTCTCAGAAGACAAGACAAGATCCTATACTGCGTCTTATATTCAATGACTATGTTAAATTGCTGCACAGGGAATCTTGTTGGCGATATTCTTCGATCGGCAATTGGATTAAATTTCTTATCGGAAAAAAATTTTCAAATGATAGCTCAAAATTACTGGAGTTGATTGATTTTTCAAAGCAAAATTTAAAGGTATGATTTTTTTAATTTTTAAAGATTTTTATATATTTAAATTATTTGCCCTGGGTAAAAACACTAAATAAAGTACTCCGGTACTTAGATACTTCAGAAAAAATTTAGAAAAGGGCCAGTATTTTTTTTCAAAGCCATTTGTGAAAAATATGTATGAATCTTAATTACGTTTTTTTTTTGTTTAAAAAAATTATTGTTTTTACTATTTTCTGATGGTATTGAAGGTTAGCATTTAATTTTTACATAAAATCCAATTTTTCTTTATCCGAGAATAAAAATTTACATTCAGAATTATATGTAAGATTTATTTTTAGCCAAAAGTCGTTTCGTTTAGCCAAAAATTTTTGCGATTTTTATAAAAATAATTTAATTTTTCTGATTTTGAAAAAAATTTAAATAAAAATATTGACCTAATTTACCAAAAATCAATTATTTAAATTTTTAAATTAAAAATAATTCTTATAAAATAATAATAATAATTTAGCTTAATTTTTAGCGCCTTATTTACATTTTAAATAATTATCATTTAGGCCATTTAAAAAAAAGATGTAAAATTTCAATCATTTGAACATTAATTTCAGTTTAGTATATATTATTTACCCTTTTTCAATTATTTAATTGTATAAATTGTTTATTCAAAATTCAAAATTTTTTTGATAAATCAATCATTTATTTAGATGGCTTAAAAATTACTTTTGTTATTTAAATCAAAAAAATAATCATAATCAAAAATATTCAATTTTCTATTTCATAATTCTTCACAACCATATATAAAGAATACTTTTCAGTTTTTTAATGGTTGTTTTATCCATTTTTAATAAAAACTTTTTCACTTTTGCTGTTGTACCCGTCTTTTATAACAATTCGGTATCGTAATTAAATATTGGTTCATAGTTAATGCTTTTAAATGAAAGCAATCAAAAGTTTCTTAGTAAAACTAAAAGCTAAATTCTCTTGCTGCCAAATTTTTTTGGCGATTTATTATTTTTTAACTAAAATTACTGAAACTTTAACTAAAATTACTAAAAAAAAAATTTTTTCCTAAATTTGCATAACTGATATTATTCTTATTAATTTTTCTTAATCGCATTAAAATTATAAATTAAACATAGTTATACTTTAAAAAAAACTAAAAATTTGCAGATAGACGTTTAAGTCGACTTTGAGCATTTTATTAAGCCAGAGAAGGATGTTTTGTACAATTAGAATTGATTTTTGAATTATAACAATATTTGGATAATTAAGAATATTATGGTATGAATTTTGATTGAAAAATGTGAGTTCTGTAATCTGGTTTCTAATTAAGTTCCAATAAATCTTTGCTTATTACAATTCGGTTCCAATTCGGCACTAATTTTATAGTGGTAAAGGATAGATAAAAAATTAATCTTTTTTAAATTTATTTAAATATTGAAAAAATTAGCATCAAACTTGATTTTTAAAATTAATTCACATTTTTAAATAAATTAAGTAATTTTACGAAATGTAAGTCATTTTTATATTCATCTAGAAAAATTGGTGAAAAATCAGTAATTTTAGTTAATGAATTAGCACACTCCAATTTTTTTTATTCTAAAAAATTGATCTTAGTTTACTCAAATGAATTATTTAATTTATTTATTTTATTTATTTATTTATTGAAGAGGCCTCATTGGACCACAAAAAACAGAGTGCTCGCAAACACCCTGGGCTTAATAAAGTTTGATTAAATACATAAAAATATATGAAAGAATTATAGTACAAAAGAGAATTTAAAAAAAAAAAATATAACTTTGATTTAAAAATATTATAGTCTTATTTAAATATCTAAGTGAAATTAAATGTTTTAAGATAATTTATTGTACTAGGCATCCACATTTCCAATTCTCAGGATATCTTTCAACTCCTTTGTTCGTACTCTAGTGGATTGAATTAATAATATCTCCTTCACTCGTATTACCATCAATGAGCTACATCTGAATTCAGCACTCTCTGCCTCGTTCTTATTCAACTCTCTTTCCACTTGTAAATCCAACGAGTCCAATGATGTTCCGCTCTTCACTTTAAGTAACGATTCTATCTCTTCAATAAACGAATCTTTATATTTATTAACCTGTAGTTCCTTTAGTAAGGCATCCGTAAAGGTATTTAGTCTCAGTCTTTGGTAGAACTTTAACTTCTGTCTCTTCATATATTCTAGTGATGTTTCAAGACCAAGCGATGCTAATAACTCAGTGGTTTTAGATGAAGCAGGTACATATAACATTTTTTTGATTATATTTCCATCCGTTGCACTAATCAAGTTTATTTGTTCTCCATTTAAGTTGATATTTTCTAATCCGTAGAACAAGATGGATCTTATGAACATAGAATGAAGTCTTGCTTTCACCTGAGGAGATACCACTTCATTTAATAGCCCTTCACTTGTCAACTGAGCCAATGCTGCATAGCTAACAATGCGTCTGAATTATTTAAATTCTTACTTTACGTATTTTTCAAAATTGCCCGGAAAAAATTTATATATAAGACTAAAAAAGATGCAAAATTCTGATCATTTAATTCTGAATTCATATTATTATCAAATTAAGTACTTTTAAATTAAATTTTATGACAAAATACATCCTTTAACACTAGAAGACCCGAGAAGTTTTTTAGACTTCTTTTGGCTATTTTAAGTTAAATTAAATAAAAACCCAGAAAAATTAATCGAATTTTTCATTTTTCCCTAATTTAATTTAAAAAAAGTAAAATTAATTTTTATAAAGTTTTAATTTTATTAATTATTAAACAGCATTTAAAAAAATATTAACATAAAGACCCAATTTTGTACTATATCTTAATTTCTTTATGCTTTGAGTCAGCAATTTTTAAACAACTTGAATTTAATTTTGAATTAATAATTTAAAATCTATTAAAATATCTAAAATAACATCTTATACATACACAGATTTCATTGTTTTCGATTATTGTTAATATAGAAGTTTTTTAGACTTCTTGGGGCTTAACGGTAGAAAAAAATTTGGGTCTTCTAGTGTTAATATGTGTTCTTCAAACTTGTATTGCAAAAAGACATTTTTTTATCTTTGTTTGAATTGGTAAAAAATTTTTTAATAAAACTTTTAAATTATTTTTCTATGATTCTATAAAATTCTATTAGGAGGAAAATTTCTTAAATTCCAAAGTGATTTTATTTTTTTAAAGGTTCATGAACTTTTCAATGCATTTTTAAATATCAGTCAACAAGAAGACTCTCTTCTTTGCCGCATCCAGAATGTTTGTGACTCAAATATTTCCAATATTTATGAAACAAAAACATTGGACTATGCCGACAAAAGTAAAAATTATGAATAAAAAAATTATTCAAAATTAAATTTTCTCTAAAATTTAAAAGCTTGTCTT
This sequence comes from Brachionus asplanchnoidis, assembly GCA_025491095.1. Taxonomy (NCBI): domain Eukaryota; kingdom Metazoa; phylum Rotifera; class Eurotatoria; order Ploima; family Brachionidae; genus Brachionus; species Brachionus asplanchnoidis. The sequence goes on from JAILYF010000004.1 coordinate 4,963,839, forward strand.
GAAAATCAATCATTTAATTTGAATTATTTGATATGGCATGGTCTTTCAAACACAAATTTTAGCTCTAAATGCGACGATTTAACTGAAATACCAACTTATTGTAATATTTTTCCTAAAAAAAAAATTAACTTATCTTTTATTTCAAAATTAAAGTTTTTTTCCGCTCAACCAAGAACGGGTCTCGCTCAATGGCTAAATTTGGTGTCGAAAATCTTAACATTTGCAATCTAGAATCGTTGAGTCTGATGGATTTGAAGGTTTTTTATTATTCGGTGTTTTACCAAGCACTAAGTAAGCTAAATTCAGAATCTGGATTCGCTCTGAGACCATTCTGGCTAGAATCTAACTTGTCAAATTCACATCAATCTGACTGGTGGCTGCATTCGGCTCAAGAAGTCCTCAGGTCAAAAACAAGCCAAAATTTTATGAGCTCATCTTTAGATGACTTTGGCTATTTTACCAAAATTGATTCAAAAAAACAAACCGAAATTTTGAAAATTCTTGAGCTCATTCGTCTTAAGAACCCGAGTGTAAAAATCCAAACTGGTACCAAAAGTGAAATAAAATATAAAATAGATTTGGAGATCATTATCTTTGTTGCCAAATACTTTCAATTTTTGAACGACTCAATTGACTGTTTAAATGTGTCAGAGTCCAAGTTAGAACGTGACACAATTTTACAGAAGTATGGACAAAATTTTGTTTCTTTAAATTCGGAAGTCACCCATTCACCAAAAGAAAAGCAGTTTTACATCAAAAATTATCTACTTAGATACTGGAACTTTACTCTAAAACAATTAATCAAACTGAAGCAGGTTTTCTATTCTATTGAAGACTACATGAGCGAGTCATTATCAGACACATTTACTCTAAATGAATCAACAATGAATAGCACTAGTCAAGCAAATCAGCTTAATTTATATGAGAACTATTTTATCTTTTATAAAGCTCAGGACACAGGAAAGCTTTCACCGGTAAAATTATTGCCAAAAGACCGACCTAGTGCCAAAGATTTAGAATTATTTTCCCCAGAATCAACTTCTCTTAAATCAAAGGTCGCGAGTCCGTGTTTTGAATCGACTATTCAATCAGCATTGCTCAATTCAATTTTGATCCAAACACTACCTGATTATCCTGCAGATGAAATGCATACTTTTCAAAATTTGAATGAGGCTATTAATATTTTTGATTTAGTTGAAGAGTCCCTTGAAAACAAATGGAAAAATGAGCTTAATCTTTATCATTTACAGGTAAAAATTTTAATTATAGTTTAAAATTTAATTTAAAAAAAATGATTTTTTTTATAAAAAACTAGCGAAATGAGCTTAGGATTTATTCTTTCGCTATGTGAACATTGATTTTACAAAAAGGTTTACAAAAATTACCAAATTAATTCCGTTGTTTATTTTTAATTTGTAATCACTTATTATGTGAGCATAAAAATGACCGCATTAATTGTTTAAATAGGAAAAAACTTTAACTTTTTTAATTTACTTTATTTTAATTTAGAACCCTTAATTAAAACCATGATCCAGATTTTTTTCAAAATTAAATTTCAAAATAAAAATTAAAAATAAATATTCTAAATGGTATTTTAACAAAAAATAATTAAAATTCCTGATTACATGCTGCGGCCTTAAGCATCGATTAAACAAAATATTAAAAACATTTGATCCAAATGAACTTAGTAGTTTAATAAATATAAGAAATATTAAAAGAAATAATTTTTTAAGTATTTGTTTTTTACTCTTAATTGCTATGATAAATATTAAATTTATTTGATGCAATAAAGTTTGATTTAGTAATTTATTTTATTTTTATTAGTTGGATTTATTTTTTCAAATTTTTCAATCAGGATCTGTTTTTTAGGGAAGAAAATACTTTAAGAAAATCCGAAATTTAGCAATAACCTAAAGGGTCATAATTTAAACTTTGGATTTTTAATAAAAAAAGAGATGTTTAATTAAAAACAAAATTTTTGCTGAATTAAATTAAAGAGATCAATTATTTGAAAAAATTAATAAGATTTTATTTAAAAAAAAGCGAATTTATTATTTAAATTTTAATGACCTGTTTCAGTGGAGTAAAAAAATTAAAAAGAGAAAATATAAAAAACCAAAAATTTAAAAATCAAAAGATTCGTGATTATTTAAAATCAATTTCTGTTCAAGAAATAAATTTTAATTATGTTTTCTCATATAAATATTAATATATTCAAGCATGAAATTCACTTATTTTCAAAGTATTATTATTCAAATGATTATTTAGCTCTTTGATATTGCTTTTAAAAAAAAATTTAAACTCTTAAAAGTTGATCGTATTAACTCATACGGTTTAATACAGTTTCTAAAAGTGTCTCTGCATTACAGGGCGCATGCTTTATCTCCTTTTTATGCTAAATAGCGATCAGAATAGAAGATCAATTTAGTTAAGATTAATTCTATGACAGATCGATGTCGTCGATTGACAGGGAATGAAAACGAGCTGAAAACTCTAATAAAATCACAATAAGATCAATTATGGTGATTAATTTTCAATCTTTAGTCGTTTTCATAATAAAAAATCTAGATCTAAATGATTTAGTTTTGGGATAAAATCTGAAAAAATATTAATTTTTACAAAAAAATTAAATCTTGTCAAAACTATTTGATGTCTGTAAAAAAGGTATCGATTATTATCAGTTAGAAATGACGAACTTATAAAAAAGACTTACGATAAACATCAACAAAGTATTTAAAAGAAAAAATAAAGTGTTTAAAAAAATCTAATCAACTTGTACTTTCTTTTTTTTTAAAAAGCTTTTGCAAAATTGGATTGAAATTTTAAGAAAAAATTTTTTTTGTGATATTGAAACTTTTTATCAAATTAATTATTTTAAAAAAAAAATATTATAAAAAAGAGACTAAAATTAAAAATTTTCTAATAAAACTAATTATTTTCAATCGACTTTTTTCGACCAAAATCCCTAATTATTTTAATAAATTGATTCTTTATCTTTAAAAAATAGAATAAAAAAATAATTTTAAAATTAATGATAATATACAATCAAATAAAAAAATAAAAGCAAGATTTTCTTAATTTTTGAAAAATCAATGTTCTCACAATTCATTAGTTTTTGCTTTTTGATTTAAATTTTACAGATATCATCATTAAATTAAAATTTTCGTCTGAAACTCATTGATTTGATCAGGAAATAATAAAACTCTCAACTAGATTTTAGTCCAATTATTTTTATTTTAATCTAATAAAATATTTAAATTTATATTTTTTTCTAAAACTATTTAAAAAATAACAAGGTCTGCAAAAAACTAGCAGAAACTTTAGTTTTACAAAGAGATGCTCTGATATCATTGAAATTAAAGAGCAATGAAGGACTTTTTCAGCGAAATATGAATGAAAATTTGGACAAAATTCAAACATTAATCGAATTTACTAAAAATAAAATAAATGTCGGATTCAAAAAGCCAACTAGCCATGAGTCAATTCAGACAGATCGCATTATGGAATCAATAAATGCTAGTTTTGAGAATTCTTTCATCCATGAAATGGTTGAAAATGGCGCAAATACAAGTATTTCTGATTCGATTAAAAATATTGAACAATTTTTTGAGTACAAAGCTGAAAATACTCCCGAAGCTATAAGGAAAAGGGCAGAGTATGAAGAAGAGCAAAGATTAAAAGAAGAACAAGAGAATGCAGAAAGAAAGCGAATTGAAGAAGAAGAAGAGCGAAAACGCCTTGAGCGCGAGGATGAATTGAAGAAGGAACGGGAAGAAGAGCTTAAGCGACAGAAGGAACTTGAGGAACAAGAAAAATGCAAAAAAGAAGAAAAAGAAAGGCAGGAAAAAGAAGAAAAAGAACATCTTATGAATGAACTCAGAAGTCATCAGGAAAAGATTAAAAAACTAGAACAAGATGAATTGCTTAGATGGAATAAGCAAAAAGAAGAGATGGAAATCGAAAATATTCGTCTAAGAAATGAATTACATGAGGAAATGAACAAAAAAGTCAAAGAATTTGAGGCTAAGCAGAAAAAGTCAGCAGACCAAATGGATAGCAGCTATAAAAGTGATAAAATAACTGGATTAATTGACACACTCAATAGGCAACGTTCTCAATATTTTGAAATGAATAAAGAAACTTTAAAAGAACAATTCAGTTTCATCAAAAATCAAAATACGAAAATTAACAATGAAATAAAACAACTAAGACTAAGCGCTAATAATAGACGGGTATTTTTCTAAATATTTTTATTATTTATTTTCAATTATAAATATTTTAAAATTTAAATTTATTTAATTAGTAAATTAATATTAATTTTAAGAGCAACATTTTTCCTTTTGTACATTTTTTCAAATATGTAATTTTTAAAAGCATTTTGAAATATAATTTACAAATTTTTAGTACATAAAGGAAAAAAGGAAAGAACCTTAGACATTCAAATCAAAATTAGAGACTACTAGAACTCTGTAAATTAATCAAGAATTAAATTACAAATTTTTTTTTAAAAAGTAACTTTAATTTTTTCATTTTTGTATTTGCAAATTTGAGGAAATTTTACAATGAGAATTAGGAATTGCTTGCTAATAAACTTTGAAGTTATATTATTAAAAAAAAGTTGGATGTAGAAAGATAGGATTAAATTAAAAATACTTGAAAAATAAAAAAATTAATTAATTTATAATTCAATTTTGATTGAAAAATATTGTGCTTAATTTTATCAAGAATTAAATGATGAGGTAAATGAATTAATTAATTCACTAAATTAGTATTTTTATTAAAAAATTAAATTTAAAATAATTCAATTGACAAAAAAAAAACTTAAAAAAAACTTGGTCGTTTCCTTACATAAAAAATATAAACTCTTGATTTTTATTAAACTTCTTTAAAAAAAAATAATATAAAGTAATGATTTGATACGAGGTTTTTGAGATATTTCGTAATTTTACGTAAAAAAATTTAATTTTACCGTCTTTTTACGTAAAATTACTTTTTTTAATTACGTAAATCTACCAATTTTTATGTAAAAAAATTTAAACTCTAAAAAAATATCATTTTTTTTTTTTAAATTTATTTTTTTTTCAAAGCATTAAAACATTTTCTTTATTTTCTTTTATTTCAATTTTGTTTTAAAAACAATTTTTTGGTAGAATTTCGTAATTGTATTTTAGAACCACGTAGCCATTCATTCATGTAATAAAATTCTCAAAATCCATTCAATTATTAAATTAAATTTTTTATTTCCATACTTATTATTTGCTCTAAAAGTTTCAAAATCTCAATTACCTTGTTCGATAATGCAGCCTCCTAAACTGAAATACAACTTTGGTGCATGAAATAAACACCATCTTGTCCATATTTAAGAATTCCTTACTTAAACTGCATGCTCAAAAGGTTTATTTTTAGCTTTGGGTTTTTTAATACTTGAGATTTTTGTGAAAAAATTAAAAATTAAATTATTATTTGACTAATTCTTGTTATTTAATTTGTAGCGTTGGATCAAAAGTTTAATTTAAAAAAATAATTTAAAATCTAAAGTTATTTTGTTATTTTTGATTTGTCAACCGAAGAATATAAAAACGAAAAAAAATACACTGATGATTTAATCTAAATGTTTTGGGTAATTTTTCGTAAAATTGCTAAATATTACCATTAAAATTGTAAAAAATTAAACCAAAAAATTTAAGGAATCATCATATATATAGTAAATATTTAAATTTACTTTAAAAATCTAAGATGAATTTTCACAATAATTATGAAATAATTTTATGTATTTCTTGAAAAAAAATTTCACATAAAATCAAGAAAGTTACCAGACACACTTGAATATTCTCAAATTATGACATTATACGCAAAAGTACGTAAAAACATTGAAAAATTTGATATATCTACAGTCAATCTTTTAAATTTTAAAACAGTAATGAAATTACTTTTAACTTTCAATTTTTGAAATCTGTAAATATATTAAAACAATATTTAAAGCTTAATTTATCTAAAATCAAATAACAATAGTAATTTTCAATAATAATGATAATTTCAAGATAAACCGAAAGGTTATTTAAAAAAACTATAGTTGAATTTTTTAAATTAAATAAAAAAAGATTTATGATTTATTTTGATCTTTAAAAAAATGAATTTTAATATTTAAGAGTTGAGTAGCCTTATTCTAAAAATAATTCCTAAATTTTGATACAAAAAATAAATAAATGTCATAAGTTGTCGAAATTTAAAAATAATTTCTTACAAGAAATCACTAATTGAGTTCAAACAAATTGTGACGAATTTCAATGAAATTTGCGATGTAAAATTATACAATTCCCGATTCAGTATATTTTACTGGCTCTTCCAGCAAAATCCAAACCTTGCTCAATCAATGTGGCATCAGCAAAATGTCATGAACGAAATTAAAAAATGTCAAATGGAAAAAAAATCTCTAATCCCAGAAGTGAAGACCCCTACTCGGAATCAAACAAAGATGAACGAAACATCATTTTTGTCAGTGAATGAATTTCAAACACCGGACACAAAATTAAATCAAATGTCATTTTTGGAAAAACCTATTGGGGACATCAAATTTCCGTCCAATTTTAATGTGATCGAACAGTTAAGAAAATCTGCAGATGCTTTTAATTCAAGCCAACAAAGTCTTGAGAATGAAGAGGAAGAACAGTATGATTCTGAAGAAGAGTATGATGATGATGATGATGAAAATTTTGACAATGTTGATGAATGCTACGATGATGAGGAGGACTATTACGATGATGAAAATTATGAAGAAGATGATGAAGCAGATTGTAATAGAGCCGAAACTGAGACCACCAAACAGGAAACATTTTTGTCATGTGAAGATTTTGATTTGACCAAGTCAGAATTATCCAAGGGATCAATGAACGAACTTCAGATTTTATTTAGCCAAAATGGCTGTTTATACACATACGACATTGACAAGAGATTGTGGATGACCAAAGGAAAATGTAAATTGGAAGTGATTGGAGACGAAATAAGTCAAAAAGGAGATTTTAAAGTTCACATGATTTGTAATTTGTTAGATGAAAATAGAGTGTATGAATTTGATGTGACAAGATTTACCAATTTTAGTGATTTTAAAAATTCCAACAGTGCCATTTATTGGTTTGAGACCAAAAAATCTATAAACAATTGCTGTGAACCGGCTGGAGTGAAATTTGAAAATGAATCGATAAAAAATGAATTTAAAAATTTAATTGAAAAATGCCAAAAAAACATGGAAAATAATAAATCCAAATTGGAAACTCGATCTTCAAATTCACTTTTGTTTCCATCAGATCTGTTGCCCGAGGACTTGGTGGGCAAATTCGAAAAGCAAATAACTTTTATTTTAAATGAAAACCTTCGCCAATCTTGTGTAGTTTTAAACATAACTCCTATTGATAAAGTGTACTTTTTGACAATAAAGCAAAATGACTCGGTTATTTTCAAACATATAATAACATCGGATCAAACATATGAAATGAGGTAATTGAGAATTTCTTAGTGTAAACTAATGTCTGAATTTTATTTAAGTGAAAAGCCCAAGCTTCGTCAGTACACATTCAGGTACAAAATTACTGGCGACCAAGTTAGAGTCGACTATTTATTAGAGAAGAAATCAGATGAAACCACAGAATATGACATATGTTTAGTATTTTCTAGTAGTCCAGCTCTATCGGAGTTTATTAATATTCTAAATTTGAATAAATAAAATAAATACAATTTTTTGTAATAAAACCCAGTAATTTATGGATTTTAAAGTTTCTAAGTACTAAATCGAATTAAATTTTATTTTTTTTAATAAGAGTCGATAAATCGATCAGCAAATAAATTTATTAAAATTGAATTTTCATTTTATTTAAAAATCGTTTAAATTAAAAAAAAATAAAGTCAATCTTTGACAAATGCTTTTTGGTTGCTCCATTTTTTCTCAAGCCAACACAATCTATTAAAGATTTCGTTCTTATCAGAGCTTGTTTAAAGTAAATTTGCGGCGCAACATTTGTGGGCAACCGCTAGGTGTATGAAAAACATATGTCAAAAACTTAAAAAACTATACAACTCACATTTTTATTATTTTCTTTGAAAATAAATAATGAAAAATGCTAAAATTTTACGTGTTAATGATCATTAAAAAAATCTATTCAGATAATTTCTAAAATCTAAAAAAAAATACCACCGCGTTTTTCCAGTGGTGAAGCGTGGATTTTTGAACATGTCGGGCAATTTTATCACTGTGAGATAAGTTTTTTTAATTAAATCATATTAATTAATTTTTTTTTTCCAAAAACACTTTTATTAAAAAAATTACATCTATAGAATTTTATTTTACAGTCTAAAAGTAAGTGTTTTAGAATTTTTACGATAATTTCTTTCTAAAATAAATAACTAAAATTTTTTTAATAATAAATAGTGATATTATCATATTTTAAGTAAAACAAGCAATTCAATTCAATCGAAATGACTAGTGTCATACCCATTTAATGGGTCGATTGAATCCATTTATTGATTAATAATAAAATTGTTTTAAATTTAAATTAAACTTTGGAAATAAATTACAAAATTTTACAAAATACAAGTTTACATTATTTTCAATTCTTCTACAAAAATGATTAAAATTTAGACTTAGGTCTAATAATAATAATTCGTTTAAAAATTTTGAATACAAATACACAAACGTACCCTCCATATGATCATTAAACTTCCCTTTTGATGGAATATGAAACAAACTACTGTTCATCATATTAAATTCAAAAGTTTTTTTAGCACAATTTCTTGTAAGCGACGTTTTTAGGTCTAGAGGTGTATACTTATTGTTATAGATCTTGAATGCAAAGCGTGAAATTCGTTGAATTAGTCTATGTTGATAACATTCAAGATTATATTTACCCATCTCAATAAGAGATATTTTAATAGAAAAACATAATGACTGGAAATTGTTTTTGTAACTAAAATTACTTTTTTATCACTAAAATAAATTAACTTTATTAAATGCTTTATGAATTTAAAATAACATTTATAAATTTTTATAGAATTTTTATTTTAGAGAAAAAAAATATAGAAAATTAATGGTCAATATTAAAGAGATAGATTTTTTAGGGAAAAATAAAAATACTGTAAACTCTTGACCATTACTCTTGGAACTATGTCAAAATTTGGGTTTATTCTATATGGAATTAATACCATCGAAACCATGTTATAAAATTTTTTTATTTTTTGTCAGAAAAAACTTTGGCGCCTGACTTTAAACTAAAAGTAAGAGCAAAAGTTTGCTTTTATTCTTAGAATAATTCCGAATATTTTCTGAAATAAACTTAAAAAATTGTAGAGTAAAATTCGAAATTAAAAAAAATTAAAATTTAAACTTTATTCTAATTTTTATAATTATTCTAAGAGCATACTAAACAATTTTTTAATTTTTTTTGCAAAAAAATCTAAAATTTTTTCAGATTTTTTATTAAAAAATGATCTTAAGTGATGACGAAACTGAACCCGAGTTGGCTTAACTTGAAAATCTTGAAATTCTACAAATATCACAATAAATACTCGGTAAAAATTAAATTTAGATAGAAAACAAGGGGTGTTGGACTTTTTAAAGACAAATAATAACCAAAGTGAAGCTGGGTGGATATTTAACATGTGACAAATAACAATCTGTGGATGGTACAAAAATAAAGACAATATCAATTTGCCCAGTATAAATATGCTCTAATGCCTTCGATTTTAAAGCTAGACTATTATTATAGTTGTTTTCACCTCTTTGTTGATCAAATAATTCTAGAAGTATCAACCTCTGGAAATTTTGCGCGGTTTGTTCTAGTTATCCTCGTTCTGCTTTTATATCGAGCTGACTGGTGGTTTAAAAAAGTAAAATATCAAATTATTAAATTAAAAATTAAAATAAATGCTAAAGAAAAATTTTTGAAAATAAATTAGAGATTTGAAGTAAAAAAAAGGCAAAAAACAAGAATAAAAACAATTTGTTAAGAAAAGCAAAAAAACATATAAGAATATATTTATAAAAAAGGATTAAATAATGTGAATGGTAAAAGAATCAATTACTAGAGACAATTAAATGACAAGAACCAATATTTTAGAAAATAAAATATTTTTTAAAATTTTTTATTTTAAGCTAGATGATGACATATAAAAAAAATAAATTAAAACAAGTTTTTATTTTAAATAATGAGACAAATTAGGTATTAAAATTCACATAAATCTATTTTCCAATACCAATTAATTGGGCAAGTTGGGTGAATGAAGACAAATCAACATTGGCAATAACAGTGCTCAACAAATTGTTGAAGGCAGCTTGAGCCAAAGCAACCAAATCATCAATAACTCTTTGTTCAGTCAAGTCTCTTTTTCCAATACCAATTAATTGGGCAAGTTGGGTGAATGAAGACAAATCAACATTGGCAATAACAGTGCTCAACAAGTTGTTGAAGGCAGCTTGAGCCAAAGCAACCAAATCATCAATAACTCTTTGTTCAGTCAAGTCTCTTTTTCCAATACCAATTAATTGGGCAAGTTGGGTGAATGAAGACAAATCAACATTGGCAATAACAGTGCTCAACAAATTGTTGAAGGCAGCTTGAGCCAAAGCAACCAAATCATCAATAACTCTTTGTTCAGTCAAGTCTCTTTTTCCAATACCAATTAATTGGGCAAGTTGGGTGAATGAAGACAAATCAACATTGGCAATAACAGTGCTCAACAAGTTGTTGAAGGCAGCTTGAGCCAAAGCAACCAAATCATCAATAACTCTTTGTTCAGTCAAGTCTCTTTTTCCAATACCAATTAATTGGGCAAGTTGGGTGAATGAAGACAAATCAACATTGGCAATAACAGTGCTCAACAAATTGTTGAAGGCAGCTTGAGCCAAAGCAACCAAATCATCAATAACTCTTTGTTCAGTCAAGTCTCTTTTTCCAATACCAATTAATTGGGCAAGTTGGGTGAATGAAGACAAATCAACATTGGCAATAACAGTGCTCAACAAGTTGTTGAAGGCAGCTTGAGCCAAAGCAACCAAATCATCAATAACTCTTTGTTCAGTCAAGTCTCTTTTTCCAATACCAATTAATTGGGCAAGTTGGGTGAATGAAGACAAATCAACATTGGCAATAACAGTGCTCAACAAATTGTTGAAGGCAGCTTGAGCCAAAGCAACCAAATCATCAATAACTCTTTGTTCAGTCAAGTCTCTTTTTCCAATACCAATTAATTGGGCAAGTTGGGTGAATGAAGACAAATCAACATTGGCAATAACAGTGCTCAACAAATTGTTGAAGGCAGCTTGAGCCAAAGCAACCAAATCATCAATAACTCTTTGTTCAGTCAAGTCTCTTTTTCCAATACCAATTAATTGGGCAAGTTGGGTGAATGAAGACAAATCAACATTGGCAATAACAGTGCTCAACAAATTGTTGAAGGCAGCTTGAGCCAAAGCAACCAAATCATCAATAACTCTTTGTTCAGTCAAGTCTCTTTTTCCAATACCAATTAATTGGGCAAGTTGGGTGAATGAAGACAAATCAACATTGGCAATAACAGTGCTCAACAAGTTGTTGAAGGCAGCTTGAGCCAAAGCAACCAAATCATCAATAACTCTTTGTTCAGTCAAGTCTCTTTTTCCAATACCAATTAATTGGGCAAGTTGGGTGAATGAAGACAAATCAACATTGGCAATAACAGTGCTCAACAAATTGTTGAAGGCAGCTTGAGCCAAAGCAACCAAATCATCAATAACTCTTTGTTCAGTCAAGTCTCTTTTTCCAATACCAATTAATTGGGCAAGTTGGGTGAATGAAGACAAATCAACATTGGCAATAACAGTGCTCAACAAATTGTTGAAGGCAGCTTGAGCCAAAGCAACCAAATCATCAATAACTCTTTGTTCAGTCAAGTCTCTTTTTCCAATACCAATTAATTGGGCAAGTTGGGTGAATGAAGACAAATCAACATTGGCAATAACAGTGCTCAACAAATTGTTGAAGGCAGCTTGAGCCAAAGCAACCAAATCATCAATAACTCTTTGTTGTTGAATGATTAAATCACTTGAAATTGGTGTTGCTGAAGCAGCTACCAAACATAAACACAGTACTGTTGCTATTTTAAACATTTTTTTTTATTTTTTGTTGAATATTTTTCTCTGATATAAATAATATCAATTTTGTGAATCCAGCATATTTTTTCTAATAAAAACTTTTTTTAAAAATAAATATAAGATAAGTTTTAAGGTGTTATTTTGTCATTTTTTAGAGATTCTTTGTGAATTTTATTATTCAAAATCCACCTTTTTTGTTAGATCAAAGTTATTTCGTGTTTTTAATTTGAATTTTTTCTTTTATAAAATTATCAATTTTTTTTGTCAGGACTTACTTTTTGTTTATCTATTAATATTTTTAAAATATTCATTTAAAATTATCTTAAATAAATTAAATTAAGAAAATCGAAAGTTAAAAATTTATTTTTGATAAAAAATTATTTTTAAAAAAATTTAAACATAATGTTCATTTTAATTATTTTTATTGAATTTAAAAAAAAATTTGGCTTAAATTGTTCACTAAAAAAATTTCGATTTATTTAGCAAGTTTTTAAAATTTAAATTTCAGTTTTTTTTTAAATCTTTATTTAATCTTTTTTTCTAATTTATGCAATGAAGATTTTTGAAGCAGCGAATAAAAAACAATCTAATAGTTGAAAAATTAAAAAAAATATTTGATTATTAAATAAGGAAAAACTTTTTTCTATTTTATTTTAATCTATTCCTTAATCTTACGAATCTAATTTTGGTGGGTTTTTTAGCCATTCTTTGGAAATATTCCATAGTTTCATAGCTTTTTCTTCATCTACTGCATATTTTACATAGCCTAAAAAGCTCTTATGAGCTTCTTGACTTGATTCCTTTAGTTCTGAATAGCCGCAGTTTTCTAGATAAAGTCCACCTTTACCTTCCAATTCAGATGCTACTGCTGCCCAAACAGTTGTACTGGCGCCTTGTTCAACTGTTTTAAAATTCGGATTTGGAATTCCATTTTCATCTTCAATATTTAATTTTATTTTTTCCTCTCTTGATAAATGTTTTTGAAGTCCAGTTAGAATTACACCAGGCATCAAAGAGTTCGAGACAATTCCTTCATTCTGATAGAGCTTGGTCAATGCAATCGAAAAAAGTATATTAGCTGTTTTAGACTGACCATAAGCAACCCATGGATCATAGCTTCTATTTTTGAAGTTAATGTCTTCTAAATCAACATCAGCGAATATGTGAGCTAATGAAGATACGGATATAACTCGTGAAATTCTGCCACTTGATTTTGCTGCTTGCTTTAGAGCCGGTATAAGGCCCAATGTCAAAGCGAAATGACCCATGTGATTTGTTCCAAATTGTAGTTCAAAGCCATCCTTGGTATGTGCTTTTGGACATGCCATGATGCCAGCATTGTTTATTAAAATATGAAGTGGTCTGTTTTTGGCAAGATATCTTTTCACAAATTCTCCAACACTGGTTAACGAGTCAAGCTCGAGCTTTTCTATTTCCACATTTTGGTTGCCAGTATACTGTCTGATATCATCAGCGACAGATTCCAATTTCTTGATATCTCTAGCTGCGAGAACAATCCGAGCACCTGCTTGAGCAAGCGCTCTAGCAGTTTCGATACCAATTCCTGAAGATGCTCCAGTAACAATTATTTCGTAACCAGATAAATCATGGCCTTGGACCACTTCAAGCGCTCTTGTTTTGTCATCAAATTTTTGTTCAGCCATTTTTATGCGAAATTAAATTTTTCTTTAAATTAAATTAAATTTTAATTAAATTTTTTTTATGCGAAAGTAAAGAACTAAATGCTTAGAAATTTTAAAATACAAATGTAAAAAATCGACATTTCAAGATTATTTGAAGTAATAAATTAAGGTACATTTTTAATAATATATTTCTAGAAAAAAAAAAGAATATGCTTCAGATTTTTAAATTTGAGTCGTAATTAGAATAATTTAAAATTTAATGGAACAAAATTATAAATTTAATAAATTGACCCAGTATTAAAAATTAATTTTCTAAAAATAATTTCAAAACAATCAACAAATTTTCAATTAAATCGCACATGAGTTTATTGTGCGTAAATTTTTGCTTTCGATTCAAATATGTTTTTAATTTTTTAAATTAAAAAGAAGTGATTAAATTCCAAAAAAATAATTATAAAATTATAAATTAGTCAAACAAACAATGTCAAAATAAAAGTATGTTGGACGTTTTAAAATGATAACCCCAGTAAAAAATTATCTCACAGCATTTTAATTTAAAGTTTTAAGATAATTTGTAAGATTTGGATTTAAAAGAAAATCTTTGATTAATTTTTTTTTAATTTCAGAATAAAATTTGTTCCTTTATTGTCAGTATTTACACTTTATTCTTACAGTATTTTATATTTTTTTTCGATTTAATGATTTTAGCCTAAAAAACGAAATGAAAAAAATTAATTTACGAAAAGATTAAATAAAAAAATAACACAACTATTGATTAATTTAAAAATTCCAAAATAAAAGAATTCAAGAATAATTTTAATTTCAAAATATGATTTATTAATTGAATTTAAAAAACGATCTTGTTCAATTTCTTTGAGTTGGCGATGTATAATCCTTGGTTTGTTTTAAAAAGTGACATGTTGCATTGATTTGTCCTTTCTGTAGGTTCAAGTAATATGTTTTCTTCATAATTTACAAAAAAATTATCCTCAAATTTAAACTTTGCTTCAAACACAATTTCAAATGGGCATTCATGAAAGATGTCTTTTTTCCAAACAAGAATTGAGTTATCAATTGAACATTGAAATTTTTTTGCGAAGCAGTTTCGATTAATGTATAACGATGATTCCATGTCATCAGCAATAATATCTATTTTTGTCATTAAGCATTTATATCCATGCATATAATTCGTTTCAAGCCAATTGAACTTTGGATTTGGGTATTCATAGAATGAGCAAATTCTTTCGCTACATTTCATTGTTTTGTCAAAAACATAATCATCTGTTTCAATTCTACATCTCTTTTTTTCAACCATATACCAACACTCTTCTTGATTTAAAGCAATAGGCTGCCAATCAGATGTTGTACAATATTTTGACCCTAAAATATTTTCAGTACAATTCATGTCAATTCTATCTACTTTACACTTATATCCTATTCCAAATACTAAATGATGAATCTTATTCAATATTGATAAATTATCGCTATATCCATGCATTTCCGGAAATTTTCTTTTAGCTTCTAAGGTATGTTCGCAAACTTCATTTGTCTCTAATATTGCCTTACTTTCACTAGAGGAGCAAAAAAGGTTTTCTTCTAATCCGAAACATGGATCTAAAAAAATACTTATAACAATAATTAAAGCAATAAGATATTCTTTAATTATTCTTGGTCTCCCACGTTTTTTAGTTACATCTTCATTATTTTTTGATAATTGTTTTCCTTTCCAATATTTATTTATTATATCCACAGTTTCAAACCTATCTTCACTAATCCATTCTTGTTTTTTATTTTCTTTCCATTTTATTAAATATTCTATTTTATTATTTTTTGTTCTGTCGTTAAGAATACACTCAACTTCACCAACATTTGTGTCAAAAACCTCCTTTTCAACTATCTTTAATTTTTCTAAGGGAAATTTTTGAGTCAGTCCAGATCCAGTTTCATCTTGTAGAAAATAGTTTCCACGCTCATCATGATCGAAAATTTTGTATGGTCCCAACCATCTTGGAGCTAGTTTGGATATAATGCCATCATTCCTTCTATAAACAATTGTTCCATTTTTTAAAAATTTTCTTTCAATTCTTTTATTTTTGCTATTTGTTAATTGCATTTGTTTTTCTTGTGCTGCCTCAATATTACTTAGTGTTTTACGTCTTGTATTTTCAATTGTTTCTCTTATTTCTACAATTCTCTTTATTAGGCTCTCCTCTTCCATTGATTTATTAATAGATAACCAGTCTTCAAATTTATTACATTTCTTTCCATACACGACCTCAAATGGTGTTATTTTCGTTGTAGAGTGTAGCCTAGTGTTGTATGCCAATTTTACAAATGGTACCCAAGAATTCCAATTTCTTGAGTCTTTTTCTGAAAGTTTTCTTAAGGTGTTCGAAAATGTCTGCACAAATCTTTCGATTAGACCGTTATGTTGGGGACTATATGCGGCTACTGTTTTGTGCCATTCAACCCCTATGCTATTTTTAAGGCGATTGATTGATTCTGAAATTAACGATGGTTCATTGTCACTCAATATTCTTAATGCCGGTCCGTATGTGCAAAAATAATTTATAAGTGAAAAGGCGATCTCATCTTTTTCTTTCGTCTTTAGACAGAATATTTCAACATATTTACTTAGCTGTTCTTCTATGATCATAGCTCCTTTATAACCTTCTTTGGTCTCATCTAAACCCCACACAAAATCAATACTTATTTCATCTTGGAGTCCTGTAACACGATTGCAAAATGCTGGATGATGTTTTGTTAAATATCTATCATTCCTAATACAGACTTTACAATTTTTGTTAAATTTTTCAACATCATTATACATCCTAGGCCAATAGTATGCTTGGGAAAGCTTTTGGTATGTTGTATTGATTCCGAAATGTGCTGAGGCTGAATGTGCGCGGTCAATTACATCATGTCTCTCTTCAATTTTAGGAACGATTAGTCGATTTTCTCCTTTAAAAAAGTAAAGAATATCATTTATATTATCTAATTCGTATTTTGTTGCAATCGATTCAATACGTTTAACTTGTTTCTTTGCTGTTCCATTTTTAAAATTTCCATACCTAAGAAAATGTATTAGTGAACTATCTTCCCACGGATCCAAACATTTTTGACTTTTTTCTTCTACATATATTTTACTTATCAAAACTGGTCGGCTTAAATAATCAGCATTATTATGCAGTCTTCCTTTTCGATGCACAATTTCAAAATCAAATTGTGACAAATAAATACTCCATCTTGCTAAGCGGCCCATTGGATCTTTAATTTTCATTAAAAATGTGAGTGCACTATGATCAGTTACCAAAATAAATGGTACACCTATTAAAAAGTGTCGAAATTCTTTAATTCCATGAACAGCTGAAGCCATTTCTTTTTCCGAAATGCTCATATGAATTTCATATCCTTTAAAAAGTCTTGAAGAATATTCAACAACATATTCAATTCCATTTTCATCTTTTTGCCCAAGGACAACACCAATAGCGAATTCAGATGCATCAGTAAATAAATAGAATGTTCTTTTATAATTAGGTTGTCTCAAAATCGGTTTTGAGGTAAGTAATCGTTTAAGTTCCTCAAAGGCGCACTGACAATCAGCATTCCATATCCATTTATGATCTGACTTTGTCAAGCTATAAAGTGGAGCTGTTAACTTTGCAAATTCTTTTATAAACTTTCTGTAATAATTGCATATTCCTAAAAATTGCTGTAGCTGTTTAACATTTTTAGGCTCTTTTCGGTCTCTTATAATTGCTATTTTTTTATCGTCCATTTCAATTCCTTTTGAAGAGACTATGTGGCCTAAAATTTGTATTCGTTCTGAGAACCATTTACATTTTTCTGGATTTAGTTTTAAATTTGCTTTCTTTATCCTTTGCATTACTAATTTTAAGTGGTTAAAATGATCTTTTAAGCTAACCGAAAATACACAAATGTCATCAATAAATATAATCACAAATTCCAGATCACCCAGAATTTGATGCATAATTCGTGAGAAAACCATTGGAGCATTTGTTACTCCCATTGGCATCATGTTCCATTCCAGTTTCCTTGTTCCATCACTAAAAGCTGTATATTTTTTAGACTTCTCTTCGATATGAATTTGAAAAAATCCTGATTTCGCATCACATGTACTAAATATTTTTGCATTTCTTAATCTGTGCAATAATTCTTCAACTCTTGGTATTGGCCAGTCTTCTCTAACTGTTAATTTGTTCAATTCCTTAAAATCGATAACCGGTCTGAATCCTCCGTCTTTTTTCTTTACCATGAAGAATGGCGAACAATAAGGAGAATCTGAAATCCTTATAATGCCAGATTTAATGAGTTCATTTGTTACTTTTCTCATTTCTATTTTCTCTGTCTCTGAATGTCTGTAAGGTTGTTTAAATACTATCTTATCTTCTTTTAATCTTATCTTAAATTGACCAATTTTACAACCACCTCTAAAATCTTCATAATTTTTTGCAAGATTCTCTTTAATCAATAAGCTTAAGTCTTTAAAATCTTTTTCGAATTCCTTTGTGATATTTATCTCAGGTTTTACTTTTAATTGTAAATTTTTAAATTCAAAGCTAAAACTATCATCTAATTCTTCATCATTCTCGACATATAATATTTCATTTTCTATCTTTTCATAATTATTTAAATTTAACTCGTGTTTATCGTATTTAATCAAACGTTGTTTTGGAAAAATTCCTGCTCCAGTTAAGTTGAAATAGTCAATGCCTAACAGAATATTGTATTCTTTGTGCTTAAGTATTAACATAGGTAATTCGCATATTATTCCTCCGATATTTACTTCTAGTGCTTCAGTTTTCCCACACACATCAACTATCCTATCATCCGCAAGTCTGACCTTAGTTTCATCAGGCCAAAATCTTATTCCATTTTTTATTGCGCAATCTTCTGCTATTATTGACATTGTGGCCCCTATATCAAAAACTATCCTATCAACATTTTTCTTATTTATTAGACCATTGGTCATTAATAAACTTGTTGAATCTGCTAAGAGTGATACACAATTTATCTTTTCATCATCAGAATCATTTGGTAAATTATTAGTTTCTTCGTCGTTTATTCTTGCATAATTTATTTTCTTATAAATTTTTCTTTTATTCTTCCAGCATTCTTTAGCAATATGTCCTACCTTATTGCAATTATAACATCTTTTGGACTTTTCGTTTATTTTACTTGTCCCATTTTTGAAACTTTTCAAATTATTTCTTGGCTCAAAACTTTGATACTTATTAAAAGAATTCCTAGTATAATTTACTTTATGTTCCTTCAAGGAGCCACTTATAAATTTCAAATTTTTTTCAAATTTTATTGCTATCTTGTAAGCTTCTTCTATAGTCTTAGGTTCTCTTATTTGAACTTCTAATGCACACTTCGGCTTTAATGCATGAGAAAAAATTAGTATGAGATCCTCCTGAGCCATATTTGATTCATTAGCCAATTCCTGAAATTTGGATAAAAAACTATCAAACTCTCCTGTTTGTTTGAGTTTAAAAAGTTCCAATTTTATTTTTCCTTTCCTTGCTTTTGAATTATCTCTTTCTAATAGTAACTTTAAATATCCTTCAAATGTCTTAATTGTTGAATTCTTCTGGTAATTAAGCAAGGTACTTAACGCCGTCTCCTTCACGTAAGGAGTGATTACTGCAAGTTTTTTGTCTTCAGGGACACCAGCGGCTTTAATTCCATTAGATACTACCGAAATCCAATTTTCGACGTTTTCTGTACTCCTTCCATAGTACACAGGTGTATTAGAGTCTAGCACGTAACCTTTTCCTGCTATCTCTAGTTGAAGATCTTTTATCTTCTTCACATTTGCGTCGAATTCCATCAATAGCTTGCTTTTCACCTCAGCTGTCCAACTCTGATCAACCGTTTTAATTGCTTCTCTCTGACTTGTGGTGGCCATCCCTTATCGCTGCTACCATGTAATGTAATACGGGACAATAAAAAGATTGTTATAACTAATTCTTTATTAAAGATAAGATGGCTATAATAATAAAAAGAGTTGCTTATATATTGAATTATGTACGTGACAAGATTCTTAAAAAGAATAAAGATGCTATTGCAAATTTCCAAATAAGGTAAAATGAATTTTAATAAGTTCTAGTTGATAAAATATTCAAGTCATCAACTTATAATATAACAAAATTAATCAGTTCATTTAAAATTATAATATCATAGCGAAATTCGATCTAAATTTGGTTGTTGTTGTGCTGCTCCTTGACCTGCAGTCAATGCAATAACGCCATCAGTCTTTCTAGCTTTTTTGTTATTTAAATTCCAAGCACCACAATTGTTTGATGAGCCACCACCAATTCCATAGCCTTTTTACAGTAAAAAAAAAAGTTAAATTAATTGGTTCTCAAGTTGATAAGTTAAATAAAAAATTAATCATATATACCACAGTCAGCAATAATTCGTTTCCCAGTTATCTTTGAAAAATCTGACCATTTCAATTCGCCTGGTTTGTACTCAGCTGAACCACCACGTCCCTTAAATAATCAGAAAAGTATTTAAGTCTATGAGTCTGAAATATGATTATAAATTATAATTTTTACTTGACCACCACTTGTATGAACGAAATTAATATATGGCGATGTTTTGAAGTATCCCCACCATTTGCTCATTCCTTGATATCCAATCCAGGCACTCAAGTCCAACGAAATTTTGGCGTTTGGCAATTGTTTTCTTATTTCCTTGGCAAAATCATCGAACAAAGCTCTCATATATTCACCAGATAGAGTGCCACCTTCTTGTGTGTGATCACCATAATATTGCCAGAAATCCGGTTCCATGATAAAAACACAAGGAGCGTTTCTGTCGCCCAAGGCATCTGCAATTTTACTTGCTTGATGAGTGTATCGACTGACTAATAAAGCTCGATTTTTTCTAATGAAATTAGCTCCTTTGTGACACAAATTGTTTGTTGGATGCATGTCACAATCTTGAAGACCATTTCTGGCTCTTGCTTCAAATGCAATAATATATCCATAGAATACAGGAATTTTTCCAAGTTGTTTGCATTTTTTGATCATTGCACCTTGCCAATATGGGTTAAAATCAGTGTTTGAAGGATTGTCAGAGTGAGGTGAATTTATCCACATTGAAATATAATCGTATTTTTTATAATCGTTGTCATTAAAAACGCCATCGAATACAACGCCATGCTTGAATTTGGAACCTGGAAAACCGTTTCCAAGACTTGGCAATGGAGCTGGTGCGTTAGTTTGGCTTTGAGTAGTTCCTTGATTGTTATTACCTTTAAAATATGACAAATTCATTAGTTATCAATTAGAAAAAAGACACTCTCTTAACCTGGTAAACATTGTGAATACCATTTATTTATAAATTGACAACTTAAACCAGATGCACAAACTTTACCACCATTCCAATTTTCTCCTCCACATTGAGCGTATAATGGCTGTTGTGCTTTTGTCAAAGACACAATAATTGAAAGAAGAATAACTTTTATCATCTTTTTTTTTGAAAATTTTAAAAAAACCTATTCTCTTTTTATATTATTGAAAACGCCTTGAATATAAGTTTTTGAATTAATAATATTGATCAAGGATATTTTTTTTCAGTTTATACTTTAATGTTTTCCAAATAAAGTTTTAAATTACGTTGTAGAAAAAGTCAAATAAAACAAAATCTCGAGATGTAAATTTTTAAACTTTTATCAATCATTTTGATTTATAGCATGATGAAACATTATATTTTGTTTGAGAAAAATTAAATCATTAGCTCTTTATTATCTTTTTTAATTTTTAATCGATAGAAATAAATTTAAATTATTTGCACCTTTTTTATTCAATTGAATTTTTAATCTTTGACAAGTTTTTAGTAATTATTTTTGTAATTGTAAATATCTTAATAATTATATCAATGTTTCTTGTAAAAATAAAGTGATAATTAATAAATTGATTTTATCTAGACTCAACTTGATATAGATTTATCCTCTAAAATGCTTTCTTTGAGAAAGGTTGACTTATTTTTGAAAGCTGATAAAATAAACATTATATTATTTTTGAACAATTATAAAATGATAATAATGATGAAACTTTTTGAAATATCGAGAATCGCAACATTTGTGACACACAATTGAAAAAAAAAATTTTTTTTGAATAAATGTAAGCAATAATTTTTTTATTTTGTAATTTCTAAAATTTATTTTGAAAGTTTTATCAAATTTAGGTTCTTTAATCTAAATTTAAAGGCGAATCTCGTTTAATTACTGGTAATATAATTAGATTAGAATAAAAAAAACTTAATTTGTGATTGAAAATTTAATTTGTGGTCGTTTTTTAAAATAAGTGGTATTAATTATTTTATTTATGGTTCAATTTTAACTTTTTATCCAAGTTGATGTCGAGATGTTTAAAAGAGCACCATTTGTTTACTTACTCTAAACAATTTTCGTAAACATCTAATAAAACATTCATATGCTTGCGTAACATTTCAGACAAATAAATTATCAAATTTTCAAAATTTTTTTCAAATTTTTTTTATAACTTGCTGTGAAATTTAAAATATTTATAATTTAATTTTATTAAATAAAATGAATCGGGAATTTCAAAAGTTGAACATTACAAATATTAGTTAGTAAATCAAGTGGATTTTTAATTTTGGCTTAATCTAATTTAAATCAAGACTCAAAAATATTTAATATCAATTTAATTCTAAATATAATAATTATATTAATAATTATATAATATTTATATTAATAATTATTTGAATATTTTTACTAAATTTAAACTCAATCTCATTAAAAAATTATTATTTTGCCATCAAATTCTAAATATATTCGTTCTCCTAATAAAGAAGCCAACAAGGTTTTTACACATTTGTAATACCTAAAAGACTGAAAGCTAGTAAATTTATTTCATCTAAAATTATTTTTGACAAGAAACATTGTTATAATTATTAAGATATTTACGATTACTAAATTAGTGGAAAAAAACTGAATTTGCGATTGGAAATTTAATTTGTGGTTGTTTTATTAAATTATTTGTAATTTTTATATTTTTGTAGTAACAGTTTACTATGGACTAAAAATAACTCGTAATCTAACATAATTTGCTTTTAAATCATTTAATTTAAGTCTATCACTAGCCATCTACTTCTCTAAACCTGACATTCAATCTCTATCCAATTCTTATTGTATTTGGTTTTTAAAATTGTTCCATTGCAAAGCTCAAGTTGTTGATGCTTTCGATTTAAATATAATAAATAACGATCTTTAAATTCTATGTCTTTACGGTTTTCAACAAAGATAAATCATTGAAGAAGATAAAGAAAAACATATGTTTTATTATTCTATTTAAATTTTTTTCAATCTACATTTTGCTTAAAAAAAATAAATTGTATATGAATAATATTGATCAAGGATTTTTTGAAGCTTATGATTTAATTTTTCTCAAACAAAATATAATGTTTCATCATGCTATAAATCAAAATGATTGATAAAAGTTTAAAAATTTACATCTCGAGATTTTGTTTTATTTGACTTTTTCTACAACGTAATTTAAAACTTTATTTGGAAAACATTAAAGTATAAACTGAAAAAAAATATCCTTGATCAATATTATTAATTCAAAAACTTATATTCAAGGCGTTTTCAATAATATAAAAAGAGAATAGGTTTTTTTAAAATTTTCAAAAAAAAAGATGATAAAAGTTATTCTTCTTTCAATTATTGTGTCTTTGACAAAAGCACAACAGCCATTATACGCTCAATGTGGAGGAGAAAATTGGAATGGTGGTAAAGTTTGTGCATCTGGTTTAAGTTGTCAATTTATAAATAAATGGTATTCACAATGTTTACCAGGTTAAGAGAGTGTCTTTTTTCTAATTGATAACTAATGAATTTGTCATATTTTAAAGGTAATAACAATCAAGGAACTACTCAAAGCCAAACTAACGCACCAGCTCCATTGCCAAGTCTTGGAAACGGTTTTCCAGGTTCCAAATTCAAGCATGGCGTTGTATTCGATGGCGTTTTTAATGACAACGATTATAAAAAATACGATTATATTTCAATGTGGATAAATTCACCTCACTCTGACAATCCTTCAAACACTGATTTTAACCCATATTGGCAAGGTGCAATGATCAAAAAATGCAAACAACTTGGAAAAATTCCTGTATTCTATGGATATATTATTGCATTTGAAGCAAGAGCCAGAAATGGTCTTCAAGATTGTGACATGCATCCAACAAACAATTTGTGTCACAAAGGAGCTAATTTCATTAGAAAAAATCGAGCTTTATTAGTCAGTCGATACACTCATCAAGCAAGTAAAATTGCAGATGCCTTGGGCGACAGAAACGCTCCTTGTGTTTTTATCATGGAACCGGATTTCTGGCAATATTATGGTGATCACACACAAGAAGGTGGCACTCTATCTGGTGAATATATGAGAGCTTTGTTCGATGATTTTGCCAAGGAAATAAGAAAACAATTGCCAAACGCCAAAATTTCGTTGGACTTGAGTGCCTGGATTGGATATCAAGGAATGAGCAAATGGTGGGGATACTTCAAAACATCGCCATATATTAATTTCGTTCATACAAGTGGTGGTCAAGTAAAAATTATAATTTATAATCATATTTCAGACTCATAGACTTAAATACTTTTCTGATTATTTAAGGGACGTGGTGGTTCAGCTGAGTACAAACCAGGCGAATTGAAATGGTCAGATTTTTCAAAGATAACTGGGAAACGAATTATTGCTGACTGTGGTATATATGATTAATTTTTTATTTAACTTATCAACTTGAGAACCAATTAATTTAACTTTTTTTTTTACTGTAAAAAGGCTATGGAATTGGTGGTGGCTCATCAAACAATTGTGGTGCTTGGAATTTAAATAACAAAAAAGCTAGAAAGACTGATGGCGTTATTGCATTGACTGCAGGTCAAGGAGCAGCACAACAACAACCAAATTTAGATCGAATTTCGCTATGATATTATAATTTTAAATGAACTGATTAATTTTTTTTTAAATTAAATTAATAAATCATATTTTGAAATTAAAATTATTCTTGAATTCTTTTATTTTGGAATTTTTAAATTAATCAATAGTTGTGTTATTTTTTTATTTAATCTTTTCGTAAATTAATTTTTTTCATTTCGTTATTTAGGCTAAAATCATTAAATCGAAAAAATAAATAAAATACTGTAAGAATAAAGTGTAAATACTGACAATAAAGGAACAAATTTTCTTCTGAAATTAAAAAAAAATTAATCAAAGATTTTCTTTTAAATCCAAATCTTACAAATTATCTTAAAACTTTAAATTAAAATGCTTTGAGATACATATTTATTCAGGAGGCCTGGAATCTATAACACGTCTTTTAAACGTCTAACATATTCTTATTTTGACATTTTTTAAAATATTTTTCGAAAATGGTCAAACTAAGTTTGACCAAAATTAAATATGAAAAAATTTATTTTCAGAAATTTGTTTTTTTTAATTATATAACATAAAATTTTATGGAACTTTATTTTAAATTAAAACAGATTACAAATCTCTTCTCTTCAAGTTCTTTTTCTTCCTGTCCGTCATAATCAAATTTTTTTTCGAAATAACAAGTTTAGAGTTCTACATTAATACAAAGACAAAAGATGCTGTTAATTTATAAAGTCGACTTTATAAATTAACAGAATCTTTTAGAAGATTTTGGACGATCTTCCTAGACGATCCGGGCATTTGAATTTTGATACAAAAAACAAAAACAAAATATTGAAAGTGCCAAAGCCCGAGTTCTGAAAGACCAAAATATGTTCTGTAAATTGTAGAAGCTGATGCATCCTTTGTACCTCCAATATACTGATTCTGCAGGACTCTGCAATATATCTGCAAAATTCGGAAAATTGTGAATTTGTGATATTATATTATATTATAAATCTAACTCAACTTTAAGTGGTGGTACAGAGGATGTATCAGTTGCTACAATTTATAGAACATGCTTTGGTCTTTCAGAACTTTAGCTTTGTCATTTTCAATATTTTATTTTGTTTTTTGTATCAAAATTCACAATTCCATGATCCAGAATATATATTAAATGATAATGAAAATATAAGTTAACCTGGAACTGTAATACGAGAAATGTGCCATTAGCTGTTTGAGTATTATGTACACTAATAAAAATTTCTATCAGAACCTAATAGTTCTTCCAGATCATCAATCAGACCGCACTTATGGGAAATTCACACATTCTTTTAAAGGTACTAAGATAAATTACTTTAATCTCTTTTCTAGATCTGAAAAAAAAAAAAAATAAAATTAAGTGTTCAAAAAAAAATTTTTCCTTTTTTTTTTATTTATTTCTAATTATCAAAAAAAAAAAAAACTTTGAAAAAAAATCAATTAATTACAAAAAACTGAAATAATAATTATAAATTGATCTAGTATTTTGGAATAACACTACTGACTTTAGTAAAACCTCCCGAGGACGAAAAGTACTTGGCAGTCTCAGTACCCTTGGTCTCTTTTTCAGCAGCATTTGGATTAACAATTTCTAGGCCCTGAAGAGTCGAAAAAGCAACACTAGACGCAGTGCCAGCAATATTGCGTCGCACAGTTGATGTCCCTCCCCACTGATTTTGCTTTTGTATTGTTTTCTGTAACTTCTGACTAATTCTAGCTTTGGTTTTCGAGTCTACTTGAGCTGCGCGAACCCTACCACTTCCGTCCTTTCCAATCTGACCACTTGAAAAATTCAAGTCTTCCTGATAGGCGTCTTGTTCTATTTCGCCAAAAGTCATTCTATTAGCTTGCTTCCTAAGCTCAGTGATGCCAAGTCTTTCTTTCATTTTTCTAGCTCGCCTACCACCACGCTTTTTTCTCGCCTGTTCAATCGGCGCCACCAATGGCTTGATCTGCTTCACCGCCGGAGGCTCCTGCAATTTTTCAATTCTCATGTCAACTTCTCCTCTAAGCTCACTGCCAAGCACCCCATCCCGACTCTCATGAAAGCTGTCTATTCTCGCTGCAAGTGTACACTTGCCAGCCACAATGCGCGCAACTTTTCGCCTCAAATCTGAAGGAACTTTTTGCACAATGTCAGAAAAATAAATGTAACCAGTGTGTGGCAACATTTGACTAGTTGAAAAGCCGGACAAAGACTTTTTTTGCTGGCCCAGAAGAAGAACATTGCAGGCTGGCATCTTGCTCAAATTGGTCAAGCCTCCAGCTATGCCCATTAATTTGGCTGCAGTTGGTGCACCAACTATTAAACTCAAATTTGGCGCAATAAAAGTCATCCTTGACTCTACGTAGTCAAAAATTTTTTTCTTTATCTCATCCAATTTAATGGATATGTCACAGGCCTCGTTGATTAAATTCAATTCGAGTTCTGATATCTTTGTTCCATGCGTGGTCGAGGCACTCACACTTACGATCATAATGGTAGCTGTGGTCAAGAAAGTTTGCAGTGTTTCATTATTTTTTGCATTTTCCACCCGATTTCCGAGCTCACGGACAGTTCGAATGTAGTCCAGTGCATTTGGCACCAAAGATTCGAGCTCTGGAAATCGTTTCGAATACTTGTCTCTTATGTACTTGTGAATAATGTTTATTTCGTTGTCGATTTCTACTGTTAAATTATTAGCTTCCACAATTAATTTGTACTCTGGGTCCTGTTCGACAGGGCCGATGATTTCTTTTCGTCGACTGCGGGCATCCTTTTCTTGTTCTTGGTAGAACTCGATGTTTTTAATGGAATTGTTCAGCCTTTCACTTTCCAGAAGTTTAGCAATTGTTTTTACGCTGTCTTTGCTTCCTAAAGATTGCAGATTGGCGAGCATTGGGTCTTCTAGTTCCATTTTAGTGTCACCCGGACAAATATTGTTCTCATCAGAGATTTCCATGTGACTTTGTTTTTCATTATTGTCTGATTCTTGTAACTCTTCTTGATCATCGTCACCATCTTCTAGATCGGCTTTTAACAACTCAGCCAAAGACATCTTTTTGAGTTAAAATTTTTTTTTTCAATATTTAATGAGATTTTTATTTTAAATTTTAATTTTTTTTGAAATATATTCAGGCAAAGACTTTTGTTAAGTTTATTGAATGAAAAAATAAGATTTTTAAGTTTTTGTATTTTTTTTTAAATTGTCCGATTGTTTTTGTTAATATTAATTCGAAAGAAGAATTTAATATTTTAAAGATTTAGGGGATTTAAAATCTCATAAATTAAAAATAAATTACTGCTTATTTTTTGTTAACAATAAGACTTGAAAATAAAGAATAAATATTTTTATTTTTTGTATTTATTCAAAAACATTTTATGAACTTGAATTAAGAGAAAATAATTATTAACTCAAAGCTATTTATTAGAATAAACACGGAAATAATTTGGAATTAATTTTCTTAAATTTTAGTTAAGAAGTAAATTAAAATAAAAAAATATTCAAAGTATGCATTTGTAAAAGTTAATTTAAGTTTTTGGTCGCGTAGTTGAATATTTGAAAAAATTTAAAAACAAGATATTCAAGTTAAATAATTTAAATTTTGGAATTTAAATTAAATTAATGTAATTGAAAATTGAAATCTCAAATATTGAAAATTTCAACATTGATCTTTCATCACAAAGCAAATAATTAATTAATCTTAAATAAAAATGTTCAAAAATTTTTTCTCCATTCTTCGATTTGGCCATCGGTTCAACCAGATTATTGCTGTATGAGCAATAATCAAAATAGGGTTAAATAATGGTATTAAAAATTTAACTTTTAAAGGAGTAACCAAAACGAGAAATTTTTTTTTGATAAATTATATCAACTTAGGACTTAGTATTTAAGAATTAAGTTAGGACTGTTTGGCCGGTTCAATAAGACTAGTTTAGTAATGCAAAAACGATTTGAAAATTTATACATTTTTTCGATTTAGTAGCATTTTTCCATCTAAAACTTTTTCCCTTTATTTTTTTCCATTTTAATTATTTCCCTTTTAATATTTTTCTCTCTGCATAATATAAAATAATTTTAGCATACATAGAATTCTTTAAACAAACATAAATCCGGTAGATGCCGAGTACAAACAAACCATGGTGCAGGAATGGTTTATGTACGACAATTTGAACAAAATTATCAGCTGCATGGCGATATCGCAAATACTTAAACTTTATTATCCTGAACGAAATTGCCATAAAATCAACATGGTTCAAGTGGCACAACAAGAGGATTCAAATTAATTTGATTAGTATCTTTTCCATTAAATGTAATTATTTGGTAATTTTTTTATAATTTTTATACTAGTTAATAATTCATTTTTTAATGATTCTTTTTGCAAATGAAAATTTAATATAACCATGACACTTTTTAATTTTTATTTATGTAACACCGCCAAAAAAAAGTGAAAATTATTACGAGAGAAAAAATTACAGAGGGTAATAAAAAATGAGAAAAATTATAAATGATCCATTTTTTCCGTCCTATAATTTAAAAAGAAAGATTCTGTTCAAATTAATCCATATTCATAGTTATTTTTTATATTATTTTATGTTCGATTTTGATAAATACGTACAATTAAATTAAAATAAAAAATATAGTCCTTTTTGTGGTTCAAATTTAAAATTCAATCAATTCAATTTTGATTTTTCAGAAATTTTTCAAGGTTTAACACTAGAAGCACCAAAACGAGTCAAAATGACTCATTTTAATGAAATTTAATGGATAAAAATTTATTATTTTGATAAATCTATTTAAAACTTAATTTTAATTGAGTGAAAATACAAATTTAGCTAAAAGAAAGTATGTGGCAAAAATTTTATCTTCTAATGAATTCATTTCTTTTTGAACCCATTCTTCGTCTTTCATGTAGAATACGCAAACTTTAATTTTTGCATTTTTTAAATTTGCTTATCTTCGTTCAAGTATTAGGGTTTGAGTCAGTTTTTTAAAGAATTGTATGCTTTTTATTAATATTAAATGACTCATTTATTGATTTTGTAGATAAATTCAAAATTTTTTTGGTACTTCTAGTAGTATATACTTTATTTTGTACAAAGGAAAATTTTTTTTTATTTGAATTTAGTTAATTTAGAAAGTTATTGTTATTTTTATGCAAAAAAAATTATGCTCAAATAGCAAAATTGACTTAGATTTTAGCGGCCAAAATTCGAAAAAGAGTCATTTTTACTCGTTGGTGCTTCTAGTGTTAATGCCGTATTAAACTTAAAAAACTTGGTTTTAACAGGAACTCTAGTCTTAAAACAAATATTTAGAGCATGCAGTGTAAGTTAGGAATGTTTAAAAGGCAATTCAATAATGTATTTTGAGGCGTATAATTCTTCTTTCGTCATATCAGTTTTAAAAGAAAAATGAAAAAATAAACTTCTGTTTTTAGGCCTTAAATGTCCTTTACATATTCTTAAAATTTTAAAAGATAATTAATAAGATCAATAGAGTTGATTCTCATTTCTTTATTTTTTAATTCTTTTTTTTTTCTTCCCTTAAAGGAGATTAATTTAATTAAAAATAGATATTCATTTTTCAGATAATCACCATAATGGATTTTATGAACTAAAAATTAAATAGTTTAGTTCTCTTTGTGGTGGTAAGGTCTAAATTTAAATAATAAGTTCTGATTTTTCTTTTTCTCGATATTAAATATTAGTATCAAAATTAAAATTTTAATTCATAAGACATCATCAACTTAATATTTCTAGCTTTAAAACCCATGCTAAAAATCAAAACGATATGATAAGCAAACTTGGTAATTATTAGACTATTTCTATTGGCAAGATGGCTCCTAATGCTTGAGATATTATTTATTGTTTTAAATTTTTAAAGAAATCGGTCATTAAAAACAAAATAAAATTTGTTTAAAAATAAAATAAAAGTTGTTTAATTTTAAATTAGCTTTAGCTTGTTTGTTAACCCATTGCTCTGCACAAATAATTTAATGGGAAATTATCGTAAACAGAGTCCAAATGAACCTTGAGCTCTATAATTTTTTTTTTTTTTTTCCAACCAAAGGAAGTTTAGTGTAGAAAATTTCCTATTATTTTAAATAAAAATTTGGATTTCTTTTGGAAAAAAAATTTTCAAATGAATGAAAAAATAAAGAATTTAATATAAATTAGAAAAATTTCGATTTTTAAACTTATTTTTTGTCATGTAAAGTTAAACACAGTTAAATCGTAACTGATTTTATATAAATTCTTTCACTCTTGAAAAAAAGTTGGTTAAACTTTTAATAGGATTTTTTAAATTTTTTTTTAGAAAAGCTTGGTCTCAAACCGTTCATTCAGTCCTGTGTTGAGTAGTTTTGATACAATTAAAAAAAAACATTATTTTAAGATAAAAAGCTAAAATTTAAAAGCAAAAATTTAGTTAATTTTGAAGATCCTATGTACTTCTTCAAAGTTTCTTATGTTACATATGTTTGAAACTCTTTAGTATGTCTCCGATTTGAAAAAAAATGCCTTTTTTTTTATTCTTCTCTGAAATCTTAGAATCAGTCCTGAATAATGAAGGCTTGACAAATCAAAACAAAATTTAAGTAAATTTTCAAGCAAAATATTTAAAACTTTTTTTAGTTATGAGTGTTAAAAATAGATTTTATTCGCTTTAAAAAAACAAATAATAAAAAATTAAATGAATAAACTTATACTAATCCTGATTAAGAAATGGTTAATAATTCACTTGCTATTTGAATTGTGTTTTCTGGTGAAGTCACAGTGAAAGACACAGTTCTTGGATCATTTGCTATTTCATAGTCATTACCACCCTTTAAAAAAATATTAGTAAAATACTTTATTTTATTTTTGTTCTCAGAATAACTTTAAATGTTTTGTCACCAAAGAAATAAATCTTTTCGAATCCATCAGCTTGAACTTGGGTCAAACAAAATCTTTTATCCCAGCCTTCTGGAAAAACATCGAAGCTTATCTGACCGCCGATTGAATAGACTAAATTGTAATCAGGAAAATTCTCTTTTAATTTTTGGATAAATTTTTCTCTAATTTTATGCTCTTGGTCATATTTTTCAAATTGATCTCTTTCGGCTTGGGTACAACTTCGTCCTGGTGGTGCTATGTTTATCAAACCACTACGAGTCTCAATGAATGTGCCGCGTTTAAATGGTAGCCACAATTCGGATAAATACTTGAGGCAGAAATTTATGAATTTCTGAAGCTTTTCTTCACCAACAAATCTGCAAATATTCTGTAAAATAAACTTAGTTCTTTTCTATTTTCTATTCAAGCATTGATTTTTACCTCTTGGAATATTAATTCACCATTTTTGTGGGATACAAGACCGTTTTCAGAAAAAACATAGTCAAATTTTTTCAAAGCTAAGATTAAAAATTCAAGTTAAAAAAAATGAACAAAAATATTAATTTTTAAACCATTTTGACCGCCAAGTTGCTCTAAAATTTTTCCTAAATCTGATCCACCAACTAAACCAACAGTGACTGTTTGCTTCAATCTTTCCATAAATTCTTCCATATTCTGTTTAATAATCTACAAAAAAATCAATTACAAAATTTTAAAAAATCTATCTAAAATCATGCCTGTCTTGGAGGTGTGACAGTTCCATCTACATCAAATAAACAGATGGTTGTTTTGCGTAAATCTTGTGAAGATGCCATTTTAAAGTAACAAATGATGGTTGTCAATCGGAATAATTTCGGCTAAAGAAAGTTTGATGACGAGTAAATTCTTGGTTTTAGTTGAATTAAAATTAAAAATTTAATATATTTGCTTTTATGCTGAATTTTTTTAGTCAAATTTAAACTCACAATTTTTTATTTTATCCCTAAGAAAGAAAAAAAAATATTTTCATAAATTGATATTTTTATTTTAATTATAATTAATTAGTTTTATATTGGGATGAAAAAAAATTTCCTTTTTCGTCAACTCTTTTTAACTTTATAATATTCTGATCGAAGACTAGACAAAAATTTTTTGTTCGAAATTATCTCAAAACGATACAATTGATAAAGTAAAACTGACGAAATGGAAGATTAAATTATTTAAGGGTTATTTTACGTCAGGAAATAAAATGTGATATAATATTACATCATTTCTTGCTTGTGTAAAAAATTTTATATTAGATTATTTGATGTAAATTACATTAATTTAAACTAGTTTTTTTTTTCAAACACTTATAAATGACGATACACTAAAAAATAAAATCACTTTAAAATAATTAATTTTGTTGGGACTAATAAAATTGTAGGTATTTTAGTTACGTTTGGTTAGTATATTATTAATAAATGGTCAATAAAATAATTAAAAAGTCAAAAAATGTTAATGTTAGAATTATTAAATAAATTCTTAAAAAATATATAGATAAATTTTAACTAATAACATTTTGTGATTATTTATTGGAATTAAAATCAAGAAAAAATCTTAAACAATCAATACGATCTTTGAAGCCAAGACAAGTATCACATTAAAAGGAGCCAACAAAAAAATGAAGCGTTTATTTCTTTCATTTAATTTTTACTAAGATACTTTTAATTATAGTTTAATAATTCACATTGTCATCGATTGAATACAATGAATTTAAACAAAAGATCCAAGTGTTAATATCGCATTTGGCGTTCATTATTATAATATTGTTGTTCAACAATTAGATCTTCAATTTTAGTTTTTTTCAAAAATCCATCATTTTATTAATCTTATTTATTACAGTAGAAAAAAATTTATAAAATTTCAAAAAATCAAAAATTAAAATTTAATGCATTAAATTGTCCATAATTTAAGTAATCTATTGATGCAGCCAGTTAAAAATTGTCCATTTGGAAATATATGTAAACAAGTTATAAAATCATTAAATGGTTTGACAGTTTTTAGACACTTGGCAGTTTTGACATCCCAAATTTTAACATATCCATCTTTAGAGGTACTAATAATATCACCATTGTCAAGCTCTTTTACATTACTTATAAGATCTCCTTGTTCTTCAAATGTTCGGACACATTTTCCGCTATTTTTATCCCATAATTTCAATGTCTTGTCTGTTGAACTTGACACCAAGTCACCATTTTTCAGCACTAACAATCGTCCAAGCCAATTCGAGTGTCCTATTAGAGTGTTTTTACACTGACCAGTGCACAAGTCCCAAATTTTCAAGGTCCTATCTGCTGATGAGCTTATTAGCTCTCCATCTGATGTCAACTTTATATCATGCACATAATAGTTGTGGCCAATTAAGGTCTTTATACAGTGACCACTTTCCAAGTCCCATACTTTGATTGAGTAATCATCCGAACCACTGACAAGATTTCCATTCGACATCTCAGCTAAACAGTTCACCCAGTCGTTGTGTCCAATAAGTGTTTTTAAATTTTCACCTGTAAAATAGTTCCACAGTTTAATAGTCTTGTCTGCCGAAGCACTTGCTACCTCATTATTGCTCAATATTCTCAGGTTAAACACTCTATTCAAATGTCCATTAATGCATTTGAGCAAATTTCCTGTATTTGAGTCCCAAATTTTAATTGAATTATCAGATGCACACACAAACTCGCCTGATGGTGTTGGTTCCAACCAGTATAAGTGGGAATTATGGTTATCAAATAGTTGAAATGAAGAATATCTTAGATTACTATATACATGATGCTCATGATTGAGGCTTTGTAATGAATTGTTATTTATACTTATAGAGGGGTCATTTATTAAAAAATCATAGTGGTGTAAATCTGTTGTCATTTTCAAGTCTAAATCAGGCTTTATCCAGCAACCATTATTTGAACTTTGTAAATGAAGCTTATTTTTAGGCATGTTGAAACATTGCTGGATGTTTATTTGGTGATTTTGGCAAATTAAACAGATGGTTACTTCATCTTGGGTGTTTATGTGGCTTAGGCAAACAACAAAGCCACATGGCAGCGTTATAGATATTGAATTTGATTTTTGCCTGCAAAAATCGCAGGTAAAATAATTCGATTCAGTTGTCATACCTAAAATTAAGAACGAAAAACATTTTGAATTTTAATAAAATATGCATCATATTTATTAGACTTTCAAAAAGTTAAATGGAATTTTTTCAATTAAGTATTTTGATACCGAGAAATGATAATTAATTTGAATCTTAGATTCGTTGCATAAACCTGGAAATTTTTATTTAATTTAATTTTTGTTTAAATAAAAGGTGAAAAATATGAACTTATCTTGAAAAAAAAATTGTTTGAGGATGTTTTGAAATTTCAGTTTAATTATTTAAAATAACCATTAAAATTTTATTTACAAAATTTATAATTAAATAATTACAATCGACTTTTTTGTAGAATCCAATCGTAGAAAAAAGCTACGTTTATGTAAATTCCAGTTCCAGCACAGCTAACATCACCATTTGAAACTATGCCGACCAAAGTCCATCTATTGTTAATGAACTTAAGAATCGGACCACCGGAGTCACCCTTTTAAGAAACTCAAAAATAAAAAGTGTTTAATAAAAAAATGTTTGAGTATTTATTACATTACAGGTGTCTTTTTTTAAAAAAATATTTCCTGCACAAAATTGGTCAATATCGATGTATTGAATGAGGCAATTTTCTTTTTTTTGAACTGTCAAATCAACTTGCATCAAATATCTTGAAGCTATTAATAATTAATATAAAAAAAAACTGATTACCAAATTAATGATTTAAAAAAAAATAATTTAACAATAAAAATAAACAATCGAGAACAAATGTAATATATGTAATACCTCGGTTTGCTGAACTGATTTTTAAAATAAATATTATTTATTTTTTTAAAAAATATTTACGTTTATTACCAAAAAAATTTTGAGCTGATAACAAGACAAAAAAAATATTTTTTTGAGGCATCAAAACCGAGTTTCTGAACTTTTAGAACGGCGTTAAAAAAACAAATATTTAGTGTGTATATTTTAATCATGCGTGCTTAGCATATCAATTTGGAACCGATTCAGTTTTGAAAATAAATTTTTTAATAAACGGAAAAATTTAATAAAACTATTCATTCATATAAACAAAAAAAAATTCGTTCATTATTTACTTATTTGATAATTTTATCTTATAAAAACTAAAATAATTAATCTGCAAATTTCTTTTAAAATAAGATTCTTAATGTAAACATCTTAAAGCTTTCAATAAATTCAATTTGAAGTTTTTTTAATTTTTTAATGAAACAATTTAAATGATTTTAAAAAGCGTTTATATCAATGAAAATGGCTACTAAAAAAATAGAATTTCATAATTTCTAAAATCAAATACTTTATATAATTCTAAGAAATATTTTTTTATTTATTTTGATTTTTTCTTAATTTTCAGTCATTAAAAATTCTAAATTAGCTGTCCTAGAATTTGAATTAAATTACTTTAAGTTAAGGAATCATTTTAAAATAATCAAGAATATCAAGCAGGTCAAAGGTATTAAATCGCGATCAACGATGAAAGCCTAAGTGATGGAAAAAATTTAAGGTTAATGAATTTAGAAAGAAAATTATTTGAGTGTGTTGTGTGAGCTTAAAGCTAAAATTAAAGTGTTATCATTAAATATTTAAAAAAAATTAAAAAATTCTAAGATTGTAGTTAACAAAAAAAATGTGTTCTTTACCCCTCATTATCTATAATGAATTTCCAGAGATGACTGTTAATTGTATAAATATTATTTAAGGATTTTTTTTAAAAGGAAATGACTTGTAGATTTTTTGAAGAAGTCATGACTTGGATTTATAAAAAAAATTTAAAAGTCCAAATCATGTACTTATAAAAGACTTGTTCGGACTTTATTTTATGACTTCCAAGATTCGTGACCACCTGGTCACAAAATAATGAAGAACCAAAATATGATAAATCATCTTGACTTATTTTAGCAAGATTTATACGAATCATGCACAGTCAACT
This sequence comes from Brachionus asplanchnoidis, assembly GCA_025491095.1. NCBI lineage: Eukaryota > Metazoa > Rotifera > Eurotatoria > Ploima > Brachionidae > Brachionus > Brachionus asplanchnoidis. Next base: position 5,000,459 of record JAILYF010000004.1, read on the forward strand.
TTTTTTTCAAGAAAATGTTACAAAGAAACTGTAAGTTTTTTGTAACCTTTTGCTGAAAATTTATTTATCATTTAAATTTTGACATAATTTATTGTGAGATTAAAAAAATTTACCGAAAAACATTAAGTATTTTTAAATTTAGTAGACTGAACGGTATTGTGAATTTCAAATACAAATTGAACACAAATTCTTTTTTTTTTCTTGGTAAATTAAAATTAAAAATAATAAAATGTATTTAAAAAAATACTTCAATATAGTGCAACATAATTTGTTGCACTTTTTTTACCTGAAATAAAATATTAATTTTCCTATTTTTTTAGTAAATAAAATCAATAAACAATTAAAATCGTATTGTTGTGTTATTTATTGCCTTATTTTAACGACTTATATTTGAGTTTAATTAAAAATCAATCAAACGATGATTCATTAATTATTGAATGCGACAGTAATTCTAGCAATGAAGAAATAATTCAAGAAGATAATATGGTTATTAATGGTGATGCTGAGAATCTCGTTGTTGAGTAACCGGTTGAAATTATTTTACAAGAAATCAACTGTAATTTACCAACTAAACGCGGTAAAGGTCGACCGCCTAAAAAAAGAGTCCAAGATCAATCAATTAACATGAACAAAAGAGCCAAAAAGAAATAATTTTATTTGATTAATTAATTATTTTTTTCATTTGTTTATTTTTTATATCAGAATTAAAAAAATTATATCAATTATGTAAATTTAATATCATTAACATTAAATTTTGTATCACAAAAAATAAACATAATATTTATTTTTATATCATTTTTAAAATTTGTAGCAGAAAAAATAATTTAAGTAGCACGAAAAATAGTACCCTATTTTAACCTTGGGAAATTTTTTTAAGGTATAAAAAGTGCAACAAAGTATGTTGCACTATATTGCAGTATTTTTATAAATAATTTTATTATCTTTAATTTTAATTTTCCAAAAAATGATAAATTTTTGTTCAATTTGTATTTGAAATTCACAATACCAGACTAAACGTAATTCAAAAAAATTACCAAAAATTCTACCTATTTAATCCTAATTCACGATATTCACAAATAATCTACCTTGATTCCTGGAGTTTTCGGTATAGCCCCAGCCGATAGCGTATACAGTATCACCGGGTTGAACTTGGTTCAATTTTCCCAAACAAGCAAAGCCTATGCCATAAGACGGACTAACATCACGGTCTAGCCGAATAATGGCAATATCATTTTTAAAGGTGATCGGATCAAATCGTTCGTGCTTACGAAAAATAAAAAATTTTTTCATCAGAAAAAAAAAAATTAAATTACCATAACTATTGATTCAACTCCGTAAATATTTTTGTTGTCAATGCTAACTCTATCATGAACTCCAATGTAAATTCTCATCATTTTTTCTATGCTATTGTACTTGGTGTATGGCGTTGGATTTCCGACCAGAGTAAAAATAGAATTTCTAATAAAATAAAAAGAAAATTTCATAAATTTTTATCAATTTTAACCTAATACCTTATGACACAGTGTGCAGCTGTAATAACTATTCGCTTATTTATGAGAGTTCCACCGCATGCATGAGGCACTTTGTCTCTAGGACCCTCCAGTCCGATTGAAACAGCCCATGGCCACGAATTAGGTATGGCTTCTTTTCCATTCATTATTCTGGTATTCAGAAAACGAGGCTGAATGCCGGGTATTCCACATTCTTTTAAGCTGGATTAATATCAAAAAATTTATGTTATTGATAGTACCTTGTGGACTGTACTTGGCAAAATATTGTTCATTTGATGACAGATATTTGTTTTGATGGTTTCCTAGAATTTTTTTTTGAATTGTATTCTTGAGCCATCCGAGCATATTGCGCTCCAGCTGAAACTGGTCATTTGACAGGCCTGAGCTCTCATTTGAAAAGATTAAGTCTAATTGTTTGTTTTTTTGGTATAAATCCTTCAGGTCATTGGTCTTGGAAAAAACACTTGCTGTCATTACGGCCATTATAATGCAACACAAAACAATAAAACTGATGGACACTATTATAAAGCTAAGCAAGCATCGGGAACATTTTTTCGGGTTTGATGCAGACTGATGGCCCGCTACAGACACTTCTGCTCGTTCAGATGCATTTTTTGAGCTCAAATTCTCATCAACAGTATATATCATCATTTTGAGTGTGTCAGTACGGTCCACTGGTTTTTTTTTTGCGCTCAACTTTAATTATTATTTAAATTTACTTTTTAAAAGTGTTTTATTTTGCCTAAACAAATTAGTTCTAAAAGTTATACAATTATGCATAAAATTCGCTCGATTCCAAAATCGATCGGCTTAAAAAGAAATAAATTTCTACAATTTTTATTTGAGCCATTTGTAATAATATTAAAAAAAAAACAATGAAAAAAAAATGCAGAGGAAACAATGATTGAAGAAAATTTGTTTAAAATTAAATGGTCAAATTTCTTGCTATTAGCAATCTATGCTTCCTTTATTATTTAGTTGTTGAGCTAAGTTTATACCTATTTTTTAAAATTTGACTATTTTTTTGTTTAATCATTAGAGTAAAAAAATTTTATGATCCGTAAATTAATTTAAATTAAATTCAGTGAAAAAAATACTTTGTCAGACTGGAGAAAAATTGATAATTTAAATCAAAATTTTTTTATTTTCTACCCTTTAACTCTGGTACTTTTTTTTTTAGTTTAAATGATTAACCTGAAATCAAATGCAAATTTTGTCATATTCTAAATTTCTATTTTCAAATCATTAAACGAAAACTTAAATAAGCTTGGATAGAAAGCCTTTTTATTCAGGTTAAATTGGTCAAAAGTCTTGAATCTTGAAGCAAGAAAACAGAAGACTAAAATCAGACTGGATTTCCAAATTGTAAGGACCCAGGCCCTTAAATTATGAGCGATGGTCTCGACTAAAATCGACCAAGCGACAAATCTTCTGAACCTTAAATTTAAATTTTCTGCGTCAATTTAATTTTGTTCTTAACTTATTTTTTTTAGATAAATAAAAATTAAATGAGTTTAGGTTTCTCTTAAATAAGCCCAAGCCATCTAAGAGTGGAATTTTTGAAAATTACAACATCCCAATCACCTTTAAACAAAATAGTCTAAAAGGTTATTAATTTTTAAAATTTTTGCGGAAATTTTGTATTGCAAAGATAAAACGTGGATTAATTTTTAGGAAAAAATTCTCACATAGATAGGTGCACGTTGAAACTAAGTTGATTGTAAACAAAGTCGTGTTTTAAATTTGTCAACTACAAGATTAGATAACTTTGAAAATAACTATTTTAAGATTAATAAAAAATTGTCAAAAAGCCTTGTAAATATGGATTATATTTTGTCCGAATTTGAGATATCGTCATGATTCTTTAAATGAATAAAATAATTTTTTTTTACTCTAATTTTTGATTTTATTTACAAATTTTGAATTTTTGAAAAAATTATTTCTACTATGAACTTACATTTCATGACGAATTATTTCACTGCACAAAAACAAAGGTACGCTAGTTCTAGCTAGACTGAAAATAATAAAATTTGTGGTTATTTTCAAAATTTAAGGTGGCAACTGAGAGGTATTCTTAGTTCAATACTAAAAAAATTTTGTTTCTAAATTATGTAATTTAAAAAAAAAAAAACTCAGTGTAAAAAAATCAAACAAATTCTTTTCAATGATTTTTCATAAAAGATTAGTTTAAATTTGAATTGTAAATTAAACAAATCTAATAGCACGGGTTAGTCTAGTTGTTTAGTAGTAAATCAGACAAGAGAAGCAAGCTCTGATATTTTAATTCGATGCTGGATTTTTGACTCGATCTCAAGTGGCCTGCTTAGCCCAATTTTTTCTAATTTTTACGTGACTTCTAAAATAAATATTAAGGGAAATTTAAAATGAAAAAAAAATAGAAATTATGAAACTCAAGCGCTCAGATATCCTTAAATATTTGCGGAAAATCCTTGATTAACATAGGAAAACTGCTTGTGTTTGTCCAACTAAAAAAATAATGAGTTTATTTTATATGTTTTGATGATTAGATTCAAACTTTAAAAATAAAAATTTTATGTTTAGAGTACGAAATTACGAAATTTTAAGTAATTAAGAGCGGAATAAAAATATAAAAAAATATAAAAGTTTGTTTAAAAGATTTATTGAGAAAAAAGTTCATTTCTTAAGATTTTTCTATTTTAAATTTAAAGAGCTACTATTTTTTATATTTTTTCAAAAGCTCCAAGGCATTATTGGAATATATTTTTAATTAAGAGTATATTTTTTTTGTGTTTGTTATGCGTCGAAGAAGATTTTCAACCACTTTATTCAAGAAAATTGAATTAAGTCCGAATAAGATCTGAAAAAATCAATTTTTTTTGTTAAATTAATTTCTTTTCAATCTTTTCTTTTAATATTTTTTTAAAATAAAAGCTATTTCTAATTTTTATTTTAATCTCTTAATTTGAACATATAAATCGTATTTTCTTTTTGAATTTCAAACGACAAGTATAAGTTATAAAAATTGGCTAATGCGAATTTTAGAAAAGAACAGATATTCAATTTTTTATCACTCTTATAAATCTCTGCAAACGAATGCTTTTTTATTGTCCATGGAAGTGCACAAACTTGTCAAAATTTTTCAGAAAACAAACTTAGGTGATAAAAACAATTCAGTTAGTTCAATGTCAGCTTTTTAATTTTGCAGAGCAACTATTATACTTTTCAAAGCTTTTTCTCGTTTTATTTTTTAAAATACTCAAATTAATTACAAAAATTATCAATTCATTACAAAAATAAATTTTAATTGCTATCTTTTTTATATCAACTGATTTAAGCTTCATAGGCAAAATTAAAAAATAAAGTAAATGAAAAAATAAAAATTTTAAATAAAATGAATATAAATAATGATATTTCACTTACTAGGAAATAATTTTTAATATATTCATTATAAAAAAATTATTTTCTTATTATCCTAAATAAATTTGTAGTGGTTATAAATACTGCTTCGAGTACAGTAAAAATTAAAACTAACTTGTACGCATTTTGTTCCTTAACTTTTCTTTTCCTCGACTATTCCTTTCTTCAACTCTTAGGAAAGGAAAGGAGAAGTTGAAGAAAGGAAAAGTTGAGGAAAGGAAGAGTTGAGGAAGAGCCGAGGATAAGTCGAGGAAAATAAATGTACAAGTTAGTTTTAAATTGTACTGTATTAGTATGGTAGTAAATTTTAATTTTTTTAATGCATCCAACACTCAAAAACTACCTTAAGAATGTATTTTTATCTTTTTTTTCTTGTTTTTCTTTTTTAAATAGATAGAATAATAATATTATATCGAATTTTCTATAATTTTTTATACATTTTTTAATATTTTATAAAAAAAAACCAACAGTAAATAAATAAATTATCAATATAACATTTTGTAAATACTTTTATTAATTTTGAATTAAATACTGGTATTAAATAAAATTTTTTGACTTTGAACTCAAAACAAATATTTAAATTTTAAGGTTTGTTTTTAAAACTTTAATTTAAATTTCTTATTATATAACATGACATAGGTCTGCACATCTATTTATTTTATTATTTTTTCAATAAATTTTTTTTCTTTAGTTGTATTTTTAACAAAGTTGTTTAAAAGTGCCAAATTAACGTCCATGTCAAGACTTCAAATTATTTTTTTAACCGTTCCATGAAGTTATTGTAGTTATTGTGTAAAATTCCAAAAATAAATTAAAGTCTGGTCTTGGACATGAGACTTGTGACTTGTGACTTTTAAACAATTCTGATGTTTAGAAAAGGCAGATTTTACCAGAATTTTAAAATACAATCAAAATTTAAAAGAAAAAAAAAGGCTAACTAGACCATCGATGATAATTGTTTCAAGTAACAATTATCATTTAAAATGGATTATTTTTAATATTTGATTTTTAAATATTTTGGATCCTAAAAGAACTTATATCCATTTTTCCGTTTTTCAAGAATAAATTAAGTTTAAGTCATACTTGATTTTATTTCTAGCTTTAAAAATCTAATCACATAAACTGATGATGATAATTAATAAACCATGAATTAAAATAGAATATATTTGACTTTATTTTCTTTTTTATTCAAATAAAAAAATTATGAAATTAAAAAATTTATAAAATTTTAGAAAAATTTTCAAATATTTGAATTTTTGAATTTATTAATGAATTGCTTGGTTACGGAAAAATATCAGTCAATAATAGGTTACTTAAAACCTTTGTGTAGTAATACTCTTGATAAATTTTTATGGTTTTGAAAAAAAAAAAATAAATTACAATCATTTTTCTTTTTTTTCATTGAATAATTGTATAATTAAACCAATTTTTTGTCAGTCTCTATTTTAAAAATTTTAAAAAATTTTACAGGAATTATCTTCAATGTTTAAAAAAAAACGAAATAAAAGAATACGAAAATTATTTTATTAATTTAATAAAATTTTTATTCAACACTAAACACAGGAGAAATTTAAAGTTATTTTTTTGAATTTGGAATAGAATCTGTCACCGAGTTATTTTTCGATCCATCTGATTTAAAGCTTTGATTAAGCACATTATTGAATAAATGTGTCTTTCTAGCTATTCTAAGCATTTTCAAGTTATTGTCATATTCGTTCAAGTTCTTTTGCATTGTTGTGTGGTTTTTCAGCTCATGGATGTATTTTAATTGTAAATCGTTATGCCGATATTCCGAGTAATTTAAAAAATATGATTTACTCTTTTTGCAGAACAATATTTTACTAAACTCCTTTCGGAAATTATCTAATTTTAATTAAAAAAAAATTTAATTATTTTCCCTAAATTCAACTTTAGTCTTACCACTCATGACATGATAAATTAGAGGATTAATACACGAATTTAGATACACTAAACAGTGGGCTATTTGAAAAATAACATTAGCATATGCACCAAGAGCATTTTCTAGCAAATTTGAACCAGTAAATCTAAACAAAAAATTTCATTATTTTTTTTTTCCTTTTAATTTTTTCCCTTTTATTTTTTTTTTACCGAAGAATATTTAGTAAGTGTATAGGAAGATAGCATACACCAAACATAGTAGCGACTATAATAAGCATCTTGGCTGCTTTTCTCCTGGCAATTAGTTGATTTTTCATTTTGGATCTTGCGTTTGAACTGCCACTAGCAACTGTAATGCTAATATCATCGATATTAGACTTGCTTCTAAAGCTGTAAGAACGGAAAGCTTGCTTTTGAGCATTACTTTTGGTCAGCGATTTTTTTTCATCATTTTCATTCCAAGCTATGCTCTTGTCCAAACGCCATAGAACCTTTAAGACTCGGGAGTACGTGTAAAAAATTAAAGCCATCGGTAAAATGTACAATATCAAAAAAATGGTAAGGTCAAAAATATTTTGGTAAATTTGTTCCCATGTCGGGTAACAGCTTTAAAATAGAGTAAAATAAATTTTTTTATCAAATTGAAATTTTAAATTTATTTTCTTACTAAAATATATTTGTGTCTCTTTTCATGGTAATAACAATTGGATGAGGCAAATTAATTGAAATAGCAAATATCCAAATGATTAAGATGATTATTTTGGCCCTAAATTTTGATGCTTTAAACTTTAATGGATAAACAATGGCGTAATAGCGCTCATAAGATATTGAAGTTAAAGTAAGTACACTAATGCATACTGAGATATACTAAAAATTAAAAATTTATATTAAAAAAAATAATTAAAACATTCAGATTTTGATAAGAATTGCACATTACTCAGTTAAGGATCAATATTTTTTTTATTTCAAAAATAAAATCTAATCAAGTTATTCTAAAATTTTATGCAAAAGTAAATCTATTCATTTTTTCTGGGAAATCGATATTTACTGTGATTGATTTGGATGTTGAAATGTACTTTAATAATTAAATCCAGAGTTGTTTAAAAGTCACAAGTCTCAAGTCAAGTCCAAGTTCTGACTTTTTTTTTTAAAGTCCGAGCAAAGACTTTAATTTTATTTTAATTTTCACTCAAAAGTCCAAGTCCAGGCTTTAAAATTTTGAATACTGATGAAGAAATTTATGCTAAAATTGCAAGAAAATTCTGTGAATGGCAAATCTATTGCATTAGACAACCCAAAAGTATATAAATTTTTTGATATTAAGCCTGATCTAGCAAATTAAAAAAAAAGTCCGGACTTGGAATTTTTTTTTTGAGACTTTTAAACAACTCTGATTAAATCTAATATTTTTTTTTCAATTAATACTTAATGAGTTGTTAAAAAGATAAAAAATAAAATTGAAAAAAATTGTTCAGTTTTAAAGATAAATAAAAATTATATTTTCCTAGTATTTTTTGACCCCTCTATTCCTTTTTTCATAATTTAAATAAAATAAGTTTGGAAACAAAATAAGTTGACAATTTATTAATTTTAACAGTCCAATTTTAATAAAATTCAAACAGAATTATTATTTTGGGTGAAGCAAAATTTCTAAAAACACAGCGTTTTAACGATTTTTTAAAAAAGTTATTTAATTTATTTCTTAATTTAACTTGGTAAATTGATTAAAACTTCATTGCCTTTCCAAAAGAGCACCACATCAACCACAGTATAAATCACATGAAAAAATAAATAAAAATTAATAAAAAAATTTTGAAATTTACTTATCATTGATTCATATTATTCTATGAATCACCCGTAATCAGTTAATCTATTAAAAAAATCAAAAAAATTTTGACTTATTTTATCTGAGCTAAAATTTGATTTTTCATCTTTTTTTTGTTGATATTTAACTTGATAATGCCAAAATTTATTCCTTTGAATGCTATATTTTGAATTATTTTTCAAAACTGACCTGTACATAGGGGATTATTTTGCACATTGTCTTACCAAACCACCATGTACCACTTAGATCATTAATCATTGTCGGTGGAAGACAAATTAAAATGACAAAAAAATCACCAATTGCTAAATTTACGATAAATATATTTGTAATAGTTCTCATTTGTGAATTTTTTAGGACAACTATAACAACCAAAAGATTACCAATAATACCAATGATAAAAATCATTATCGAAATGAACAAAAGGCACCATTCGAAAAGATTTAGAGAATAATTGATCGGCTCTGTCAAATGGTTGATTGATTCGTTGAGACTATTATTTTGATACCAAGTCATTTTTAAGCTGAATATTTCAATAATTTTAGTTCATGATTGATTAATAAATAAAAATTTAAATCGTAGCCAAGCTGATAAAAAATCACTCAAACTGTTTTTCTAAAGTCAAAAATTGAAATCGTTTTAGTATTAAATTTCATTTAGAAGGCTCCAATGAGTCGCAGTTAAAATATTGGAAATTTAAACTAAAAATAATCATTATATACTTCTATTAATCATTAATTGAAATTTGAAATTTGATAAAGTGGAAAATATCTTTATTCCTTTTTTTTCTATTAAATTAAAATATTGCCTCGTGTGATTTTAAAATAATTTTTTTTTCGAATTTCTTAGCTTTTACCTCAACAAAAGTAATCGAAATATTTCTAACTTGTACTTTTATCTGACTTCAGATAGCTTACATTTATAAATCTGCTTTCATTTAACCCCTTCCTAATTGAGATCAATTCAATTTTATCTTTGTTTTTAATTGTTGTTTTTCTAGAAAAGAATAAATATTGTTTTGAATTTAATTTTTTAATCTTATGGTATTTATTTTCATAGGGGATTGTCTAATATAATCTACGAGTTCTTAAAATAAAACCTATTTATAAAAAAAATAAATTTTATTAAATAAATAAAATTAATATACTTAAAATAAATTCAAATAATTATTTTAAAATAAATTTATTCTTACTTGACATCTCTCACTATCCGTAGGTTTTATAAATCTCTATTTTCATTTGAAATAAAGCTGGTTTAAAAAAATTAAAAAATATTCTCTTAGAAATTCGTTAACAATTTATTTATAATTGAAAATGAGTTAATAAAATATATTAAATTAAATTTTTATAAACTCATTTTCAATTTTTATTCATATTCAATCTGTAAAAAATTCAAACTTCAGAGCGATATTAATTAGATTAAAAGAATTTAAAAATTAAACCCAAATGAGATTAAAAATAAAAAAGCGTTTGCTTGTTAAAATATTCTTTTGTAATCATGAAACTATTTAAGTTTACGCATTTTGAACAAAATTGCTTACTCTACTTATTTTTTTTTACAAAATTATTTTTCAACTATTTAAGTTTAAGAAAGACAGCTTTCATTAGAACATTTATTAAATGCTTATTACGGAAATTCTTTGGAAATTTAAGCAGCCCTAAATTCTCTTGAAAAAAGAAATTCAAGGAAAAGATTAAACAAAATGTAAAAATAAAAAATATTTTGTTATTTTTATAAAAAAATTAAAGAATATGATATTTTCTAGTTTGTTCTTTTGAACACATTTACTTCCTTTAATTTTAATATTATTCTCAATAGTTTTAGCAGAAAAATACTAATAAAATGAATAATATTTTTAAAACTTTATGAATCATTTAATGTCTATTTATTTTTCTTTTTTAAAAATTATCCTTGTTTTAAAATCTATTTAAGAGATTCAACCGAAATTTATGTTTCATTATTTGTAGCTGTAAGCGCTTTTTAAAAACTAAATACATCTCTTACTATTGCATTAATTTAGAACCTAATTTTTGTATTGAAAAAAAAATTCGTAATCAAAATCAATTAGTTTTATATTCTTTATTCATCAAAGAGATGTTTGACGATGTCAATAATTATAAATGGATTATTTAAAACAAAATTTTAAATAATTAATCCGCTTTTTTCCATTTAATTGTAGGTTGAAAAATCAAAATTGAAAGCCAAAGTTTTATTTATTACGTGAAAAAAATATCACCAGTCAAATTTTCCATTCATTTAATTAAAATAAACATTTTGAATCAAAAAAAAATTGAAAATTCGGAACTACGCAAATATGATAACTAAAAAGCTTTTCATTTTAATATAATTTTATCGAAATAAATATCAACGAAATTTCCTGATGTATATTTTTTCTGCTCAAATTGAGTTTAGTTCAAAATTTAAATAAATTCAGCGCTGATTAAAACAATTAATAACTAATATGATTTTATATAAAACCAATAAATGCGTAAAGCTAGAATAATATGAAAAGAAAACACTAAATAAATTATCCTTGAGTTGATTTGTTACATCAGATTATTTTCCCTCTGCTAAACAAAAACACTGCATTAAATTTTTTAAGTATTGATAAATATTGAAATGGAATTTTAAATTTCTATAAAAAAATCACTATTTGATCAAAGATTTTGAAATACAAAAATAATTTTTTTTTCCAATACCTAAAAAGTTATTTTTGATATTTCTATTTGATTTAATGAGTAAAAAAGTGATTCATTTTTGGTCTTTGATTTTTTTTTACAAAACTAATAAATTCCTTTTACTTCTCGCACATAAATATTACGCACTAATCAAGTTTAATTGAATTTTTTTATTTAACAAATAAATAAAGCTATTTTAAATAATTTATTTGGATTTCTCTAAATATCGACATTTATAAAATAAAAATTTAATTAAAATTGTCCTGGAATTTAATGAGTTTCACATAAAATTGTACTGAATTAATCGATCTTTTTAAGCAAATAAACTTAATGATAAGCAGTAAAAATTGTATTTTTAATTTGAATATTTTTTTCTGATAATTCAAAACTATAACAATTTAAATCAATTGTCAATAGTTGTCTTTTTTTCTCATAAATTTACCATAGAAACTGAAGTAGTCAATTGCGAAAAATAGTTTAAAAAAAATCTTTTTTTTTAATTACCATTATTTATTTTTAATTCTGTTTCGAGTAATATAAAAAAAATGACAAAAAATCCCCATCCAATTAAAATATTTAAAAAAAATTAGTTTGGGTTAGCAAGTAAATGGATAATAGGATAAATCTTAAAATAAATACTTTTTATCAATCTTTTAAAAGTTCTTCATTTTGAGACAAATCATCAAAAGAAAAATTTTAAAAATTTTCAACATCTAGATCTAAATTTTTGAACATTAGAAAATTAAATAAAGAAAAATACGTATCATACATAGGCTTTTAAGTATGAAAGTATGAAAATTTATATCAAGACCTTATTCAATCTAACCTTTAAATAAAATAATTTTCAATGTATCATTTTAAAGCTCTGTTAGACATTGGATAAACAAACATTTCTTTTTCAATTTTTTTGTTAATACTGGAAAAAGTTCTGTTTTAGATTCTTTTTGTAAATAAAAATACAAAATACTAAAACGTAATAAAAAAAGTCTAATTGATGAAAGAATCTTTTATTCTATATTATCTGAAACTATTTTTTAAAATAAGTCCCAAACTACCTGAGACTGAATTCAGACGAGTCACAAAGCGAAATTTATTTATTACTATGTCCAATAATCATGTAAATTGTTATATAGAATATTTTGGAGCTAAATCTGATTCACGATAATTGATCCCCAAAGTCTCAATGCCATTCACTATTCTGTAAATTTGATATCATCTTCAAAAAAAAATGCGCTTGACATCATTCGAACTACTTGGGCTACATAAATAATTCTTATCTATGAAGCAACTTTTCCTCTTTAGTTCTAATGACATATTATCAAGTTTAATTTGATTTTTTGCCAAAGATAAAAAGCATTTTAGCAGGAAATTTGATTTTTATTTCTGTCGAACAACAATCAAATTTTTTCAAACAAAAATATTATTTATCTAAATTTGAATTATGTCAAGATCAAATATTCATTGAGCTTTTATTTTTTTATCTATTCGTTCTTTTCTTTTGACCTAGAGTTGATTTAAAAAAATTTCTCAATCTAATATAAAATCAACACTTTGGTCCTCATTTAATCAATTAAATAATTAAAAAAAAATTAAATAAAATATTGATTAATTCGTGGTCATTAAAAAAAATTTTTATTCTCTTATTTTTGAGCTATTAAGACATAATTAAGTATTTTATCCCACGAAAGGTCTCAAATTTCCTCTATTTAGCTTTTCAAAAATTTAATTTCAATATAAGATTACCTATTTATTCTTTAAATTGAACAATTTTTTACCAACCATTTTCATCACTCCATTTCATTATTTGACATCCGATATTAAATGAACTCTCAAATTTTTAAAGAAAAAATTAAGATTAATTTGAATATATTTCTTTTTTCGTTAAATAAATATAAATTACCAGTCATCAACAATTTTCGTATGTAGCTTTACCACTTAATAAACAAACAATACTTGGTAAAAAATTAATATTTTATTATTTGGCAAAAAAATTTAAGTAAACTTTTTTGTCAGTAATTTATTTCTAATTTCAAAAGAGTAAATGAAAAATATTTTTTGGCTGGCGAGATTCTTAGAAATAAAATTGGAAAAAATAAAATGAAAATGTCATGTTGAAGTTGGAGTAATTTCTTATCTTAATTTTAATTATTAATTTTATCAAATAGAAAATTTAGAAAAAACAACCCTGGGGTAATTAAAATGATTCAATTAGTTTGAGTTTAAATCGGAAAATAGCGATCATTAAATATTGGAAATTTCGTAAATAATCAACTTATTTAAATTTAACATCGATTTTATTTTAAAAAAAATTCTGAAAATTGGAAAAAATGTCAGAAAAATAGATGATTTTTAAAAATAAGGTACCAAAAATTAAATTAGTGCCAATAAAGGGTGAATGGTTTTGCCATTTTCTGGTCAATTATAAAACTTAACAGAATTTAAATGAAAATTTCAAATTAAGTAATCCTTTAAATTTTTTTTCTAAAATTGTTTTCCTAAAAATAAACGGCTATATACTCATGAATTACTGTTTTAGCTATGTAATGCTTTTTATAAAATTAATTTCTAAAAGGTTTAAATCAATGCTTTGGTTAACTGAAGCATGGGATTAGAAAATTAAATTAGTTAAATTTAAAAAAAGAGAAAATTGAAAAATCAAAAGCCGTCAATAAGTAAAAAAAAAATCTTAAAATGTGAATTTTATTCTTTTCTATTTGAAAGGATTTTATTGCGATCCGAGTAAATTATAATAAAATTTTATTCCTCTCAATTTCAATTAAACTAAAAGATCTTGAAATAAAATATTTCATAAATATTCATTTATTTTATCTTGAGAAAAAAATTTTCTATATAGTATCATTAATCCCTATCATTTCTCTAGTTATAATTGATATTTAATAAGATTATTTACTGATAGATTTATAGGGATATACGTTCGAATCACTTTTATCCTATCCTTGTGTATCTTTTCTTTAAAAGTATTTGAAACTATTGACGACTCAGAGTTATTTATAACTTTTTTTAAAAATTAATTATAAGTGAAATTATTTGAGTATAAGAAAGAAAACTACTAATCCACAAAAAATGATTAAATTTTTAAGTTCATTTGATAAAAATATTTTATCGAAATATTTAACTTCCATGAAGTATTTCAATTTTGTCTTTTTTACTTAAAAAAGATTTTTTATTTTTATTAAATTTTTATTTCTAGGAATTTCTTAATTTTCGCTCTATATTTCAACAACCTGGAAGAGCGCATTCTCAGTAAAGATACATATTTACAAAGAATAATACAATTGGAAAATGAAAAAAATTCAAAATCTTCATTTAAATTTTTTTCCTCAAATTTATTATTCTTGAAAAAAACATTAAAATGATTAATTTTAAGCAATTTTTACTTAATTCATTTTTCGATTGAATTGATGTCACTATTTAGACACCATACAGATTTAAAGCTTAATTAGATAAAAACCATAGACCCATTTGGGTCTATATTAAATTATTAATAACTATGAAACGAATTGGTTACATTATAGGGAGATTAAGTCAGTAATGGAACAATTTGAAAAAAAATTAAATATATGATTGAAATGAGAGATTCTCAGAAGATTTTAATCAAAAAAAAACTGAATTTTTTTCCAACCTTAAAATATTAAATAGCAAGAGCTTGAAATATATAGCAATTTTCGCAACAAATTCAAAATTAGAGTTTGGCATTAATTAAAAAAAATTTTAAATCAACAATAAAAATAATTCATCAACACGATACAAAATCAAAATGAATTCGCCACTAATTTATACATGCTTTTAAATAAATTAATGGAACATGAACTTATCTAATAAAATGGCTCATATATGCTGCTAATATATATTTTCTAATATTTTTTATTTTGAAAACAGCACTAAACTAGCTAAAAATAAGTTGACTTTTTGTAATAAGCCATTTAATTGATGCTTGAAACCGAGATTGTTTGAAATAATTCGCATCCTAAAAACTTTAAGACAGCATGGCATTAAGCTATTCCATCAAGAAAAAAAAATTCGAGTAAATATCAAGTTTTTTGTTACTCGATATGTTAAATTCAATTAATTGAAACCATTTAGGATTATTTTAAAGATTTTTATTGCTAAAGAAAGTATTGTGCATATGGAATAAGCGTCAGAATTTAAACTTTACTTTAATTTAAACCTTGGTAAATAACACATTACTTTAGATTATTTACATTATTTTCCGTTATTCATTAAAATTAAGATTATGATTTTGCGTGCTTTTAAGTAACTTGGCAAAACACTGGTGCCATAATTTTTATTAATTAATATTTAAGGATAACAAAATAATTTTTTTGTTCTCAATCTCCTAATTTTATCAAAAAATTTCGCATAATCCAGCAAATTTTTGAAGTAAATAAATTTAATTTTTCTACTTGTTTTTGGCTTCAAAAATGTAAACATAACCACATGTGCTCTTATATACAAAGTAAAAATTTATTTATTTTATCTTCAATTGATATTAAAGCATGTAGTAAAATTAGCCTTAAGGCGTTATTTCAAAACATTTTTCTTTGAAAAAAATAATCCATTTATTTCAGCTATAAACGTTGAAAATTAAAATTTTAATATTAATCTAATTCATTTTCATGTTAAGTATAAATCAAAATTGTAAATATTTTATCGCCAGTTTGGGAATACTGATTTCAATTTGATCACATTAAAAAAATCTTGTTCTGTTTTTAAATTTGTTGAATTTGACAGCTTAACGCTTAAAAATAATGATTTAAATAAATTAAATTTGTGGGCGATACTTTCTAATTATAATCTCAATTTCTTTCAAAAAAATAATTCAAATAATTTTTTAAACTTTAAACTTTAAGCAAACGATTTTCGCTAAATTTCCTATATTGTTATTTTTATTATTTATTCCAATAAAACCATTAAGGCGATGAATAAAAAAAAACAAAATTTAATAAAATTATTTAAAAAGACAGTTAAATATAATTTAATTTATAAAGTTATATTTATTGTTCTTTTAGTTCTATTACATTAACTTACTTTAATTAAGATAAAAAAATAATTGGCGGATTTAATTTAATATTTGTTATGTGCTACTTGAATAATTTTTGTTTCATTTTCAATAAAAGTTAAATTAATATTGAAAATTAGCAAACATAATTTTTAATTGATTTTAAAATTTTTTAATAAGATTATTAAGCATCAGAATATGCCAAAATTAGTGTAAATTTTAAGAAATTTCATTAGGATTCAGAATATTATTTAAATTTTTTTATTAATTTTTTTTAAGCCTAAATTCCAGCAATAGCATTTTATTAAATGCGTTAAATTCCGAATTTTTTACTAAAAATTACTAAATTGGCTTTACAAAACAGAACTTTCGCTAATTTACATAAATTTAAGTATTCTGTAAATTTTAGTAATAAAAAAATGCAATAAAAGTCACAATTATTATACACCACCGTTACTTATCACCACCACTACAATTAACAAAAGAAACAAAAATGTTTGATCTCTTTTTAGTTTTCAGAAATTTTAGAACAATCTATTAATTAATCAGTCATGTAAATGCAATAAAACCAGCATTAAGAATATTTTATAAAAAAATAACCTTATAGCTGTAATTATAAAGAGACTTTTTTTTATTTCTTTATTGAGTTTTAGCTATAGTTTCATAAATAATTATTAAAAATCTTTAATTCCAAATTTTTACTCTATTAATCGATTTATAATTTAAAAAAAAATCAGAATTTTTCAAGTGGATTTGACACGTTTCTTCCAACAAAGAAAATTAAGTGTTAAGAAAATATATTATATAGTTTTTAAAATTCATAATATAACTCTCAATATTAATAAAAACTTAATTTTCAAAATACATCGATTTTTAAGCGTTTTAAAAATATAAAATTTAGATGATAATTTCATTAATATTTTTTGTGAAAAAAATTATAAAGAATAATTCAGAATAAAAAAGATAAGAATATTTAATCAATTTCGACCATTTCTCATTACTAGGTTTTATCTCTAAGCTTTGTTTAAAGATCTGGTCTAGAGAATAAGCATCATTTAAAACTTCTTATTCAATAAAAAAATTCCTAATACAAAATAAATAACAAGATATAAAAAAAAAGGAATTAAATATCTTAAATTTTGTTTAAGTTAATTCTATATTTTTTCCCAATTATTAATTTAAGACTTGACTCGCATCTAAGCGAATTATCTGGAAGAGTTTTTTATTAAATTTTTCTTTGAAATCATTTGATTTTAGATATGAATTTTTATTAAATTCTTTTTGATATATTTACTTCTCTTTTTTCTAAATCGAACCTAATTTAAAAATATATAAGAGGGTAAAATTAAGAAAATCAGAAAATAAATAAAATTATCAATTGAGTTTAATTTCTGTCTCAATAAATCAAAATTAATGCCAGAAGTGCAAATGTTTTTGAATACGTCTAATAGAAACCAACGATTTTTCCAAAAAAAAATGATAAAGTTTGTTTAAATTGTTTAAGTTTTTTACAATACTGCTACGGTTAAGTGTCATTTTGGTAATTTTGCGGAAATTTACGTAAAATTTCTAAAAAGACACACAGTATTGTAATTTTTAATTCTGATTTCAATTTTTCACATTCAATCAACAATGATTAATCTAGTTTTTTCAAGAGATTGATTAAATTAGCTTATTATTTGAGTCTGATAATGAGCAATCATAAATAATCCTCAAAATTATCTAAAAAAAAATTGATTAAATTTGTAGATAAAAAATATATTTTTTCTAAATTTCTTTTATAGAGAGTTAATTAGCGTAAATTTAATGTCGAGCGAAATAACATCTATTAATTTATTTTCATTATTTCTAATCAATCAAGATTTTTAAATTATCTGTTTCTTAACTTAAATCTTAAATCATACAACAAAATCCCCCTTAACCTTATTATTTCACAAAGAAGATAATAGGAAAGAAGATATAAGAGAATTATCTCATTCAATTGCATTATGCAAAATTTTTCACAAAAATATTGTTTAAAATTAGGAAGTTTATTACCAAGAAGACTTTTCATTTAGCATAAATTCATTCTCAGTAATTTGTCATTTTTGTTTTTTTTTTCTGCTTAAATTTTTTTATTAATTTTTATTTATTTAAATAAAATCAAAATCTATAAGGAAAGGTAAAAGAAAAGAAATAAGATTTACCAATGTAGAAAAATTCTTATAGTTTTAGTAAGTTATCGCTAAAAACAATAAGTCATATTTACAAATTGGAAAAGATAAATTCTGATTGACCATGAAGATGAGTCGCATTTAAAACAATTATTTATTAATATTAAAAAATAATTTAGGCACTAGTCCCTGGACAGTTCGGAATGACAGTCGCCTTCTTTTCAGTCTCAAGTAAGAGAGAAAAAGTGCCAATAAATAGCTGTACAATGAGTAATTTTGATTAAAAAAAAGGCTTTAAAAATATTATTTAGTTTTTAAATCTTAAGTTGTTCTTACAAAGCTTAATAGAGGCAAATTGAAGTTCATGATCAAATTTAAATTTCAAATCAAAATTATTAGTTTTCGATTTAAATAAAAAAGTTTTTTTTTCAATTTTTTAATAAAAAGTTACTAAACTTTATTTAACATGATTTGTTTAATCTATGCTTAGATAGAAAATTATATGAATTTTTATCGAAAGTAAATTAAAATCTTAATCAATATTTTGAAATTTTGCAAGACAAAATTAAAATTTGCTTTGCCGTAATATATTTTTATTAGTACTAAAATATCATTTAAAGCTAAAATATCATTTAAATTTTTAAATTTGGATACCTAAATATGGATTTTAAATTTGTCTTTAAACTTATCAAATAAAGATTTTAGAAAAATCAATTAAAAATCAATCAGGATAAAAAGATTTGTTTTTTTTTCAATTAAAATAATAAACATCGTATTTTTAATTTAAAAAATATTAAAAAAAGCTAATTTGAACAATTTTTATTAAGATTATAATCTATTAAATTTTGATCATTTGATCATGATCATGAACTTCAAGTTGCCTTTAATAGAGCCTGACACCAAACCTAGTTCAGCTTAAGTTAAATTCTTGATAAACTTAATAATTATATTAAACAATTTTTGGTTAGAAACTCATGATTTACAATAATACTTATTTATGGATGAGTAAAAAAATATGAAAGCTAAAGTAATTTTTTAATGAATTTTTCAGTTAAAGCTAATAATTTTTCAAGACTTTTAATTACTGCCTTTCCACCATAAAGATAAATTGAAGGCAATTTATAGCCTTTTTACTAGATTTAAAATTATAAACAGATTCTTTGGGTCTATTGCAATATGCGACTAGTTGGTCACCAAAATATTTATTGGTCACATAAATTAAGGTATTTCATTAAATAGAAGAAACTTGCTACTCAAAAATTTCCTTTTATTTTAGTTGTTTTTCTCAAAAAAGTGTGTTCCGTTTAACAGAAAATTTACGCGTCATTTGTCATGTAAAATATGTATTTTCTTATTTCTAATAAAAGAAAAAAATTGGATAAATTCCTTTTATTTTTTCGAAAAAATTTTTTAGGACCAAATTAACATACAGAAATTTGTTTAAAATGCAAAGCTCTTTTTAATTCTAGTTGCGAAAAAGATGCCTAGATTTCATGTTAAAAATTCGAAAATTGGATTTGTGGAAATTGTTTGCCAAAGAGTTTTAAACAAAATGATTCATTTAATTGTCCAAACTGTAAATAATCTTAAAATGTTTTAAGATCTTTAGAAAATAACTTTTTTTACTTAAATAGTTAAATTTCTGATTTTATATTCTTGCGTAAAATTCGTTAAATAAAATAAAAATTTTCTTAATTGTTAAACACTTTCTCGTCATCCAGACAAAAACTAAAAAAAATTAATATATTCCATCTAACAATAACTTGGAGGTTAACAATCACTAAAGAGATCACCCAATTGAGCATGTCATGGGGAGAAGCAAAGGTAAAGGCCAAAAGATCGACTCGAGTGGAAATCGAATTTAATGACCCTATGCTCCACAAGGAGTGAATAAGGAAAAAATAAAAATAAATATTTTCCAGTCGGAAACTAAAAATATTCAACATGTAAATATTTTTGTGACATAAACTAATTATTTTTTTCAATAATTATTTTTTTTTCAATTTTTTTAATCATATAAATTTATTTAAAGTCCAAAAAAATTAAAAATAAACATAAAGCCTAAATTCTTCAGGCCTAAAAATACTATTCAAAAATAAAATCTTAAAACATGATTTAAAAAACAAAAAACATTTAAAAAAATTATTGAAAAAAATCCCACAATTAATCAATTCGATAAACAAACCTTGAAGAGTTGATTTAAATTAAATGAATTAATTTAGCTGCATTTAAAATTTTATTAAATTTTAATTTTAAATTGCATCGACTGTCATAATGTGCCTGACATCATTCTCACTGATTTTGGCAGTTTCAGATTTTTGCAATGAATTAATGAAATTTTCCAATTCATTAAAAATAATTTTATTACATGTAAAATTTATTTCTTTAAATCACTAATTTCTTAGAGTTTTGAATTAAAAAAGTATAAAAAGATTGGGATCTATTTACAAAGGTAATTATATATTTTGATAAAACGTAAATTTTTATATTTATAAAATTATTTTACTATAAATTTTAATTTATTTCATAATTTACATTATAAAAAAATCTCGTCAAAAACTAAAAACAACGAAAAATAGGATAAATAAGCTTCAATTTTTACTAAATATTATTCAAATACTTGGTCATGAACATTAAATGCATCTTGTTTGCTGAATGTTTATAGATTATTTAAATTTCGATTAATTTTATTTATTTATTTTATTTTTTTATTTATTTAATTCAAATTAACCTTCAACAAAGAGAAATAAAATAAAAAAAAAGATTTTAAGTTTTTCATTAAAAAAAAATAAAAAGAGAGTAAAATTAAATACAAATAAAAAATAGAAAAGAAAAAAGATACAACTATTGATTAAAACTTCTCTGGACCAGAAGTTTGAAATGTTTTAATTTGTTTTTATTAATTCGTGTAAAAGGTTTTGATAAGATTTAAATCTAAAGTTATTCATACAAAGCTCTATAGAATCCGAGATGCCTTCACGAATGTAAAAGTGTCGCTAAAGATTCAACTTCAGCCGACCAACACTCGTTAGTACTGAGTCAAGATTTTTTTTAGTGAATTGAAGCAATCACTTGGGATTATTTCCAAACGAAAGGGTAGAACAATGAAGATTGCAAAATATTTTATAGCATAAATAATTAAATATTTGTGATGATAAATTATTGAACCCATTAGAACTGATGAAAGACGTCTTGGAATAAAGACAAAGCTGTTCAATTTTTAAAAGTCTAAGAGCCTTTAAGATCCCGGACATGTGACAATTAAATTTTAGGTCAAACATTTGTCTAGCAAGGTTGTTTTGATCAATGTTAAGATTTTTGAGAATTTTGGTTTTGTGAAATTCAGTACAGTATGATAAAAAGAACAGAAAAAAATGTTAAAAAATTGAATTAATTTTTTTCTAAAGGTTTAAACTTAATTCTGTAAATGCAACATAGTGCAACATTCAAAGTTGCATCAAATATCTATGTCTGCTAAATTTGCAAAGTTCAGCAGAAATTAAATTTCAATATAATCGAGCGAAGTGCATTTTGCAGAGATTTTGCACATCATTAGCAGACTTTTACAGTTGATGCAACTTTGAATGTTGCACCATTCTGCATTCACAGAATAAATTTTAAACTATTTAAAAAAAAAGTTATTTAATTTTTTTACACTTTGTTCTGTTCTTTTGTGCTGAACTTCACAAAACCGAGAATCTTGCTATCCAGTTATTAATTAAATAAATTATTATGTTAATTAGTTAGTTTTAAGCAATTTTTTATTTCAATTTTTAAAAAAAATATTTTCTAAATGAAACTTATTATAAAATGGTAAAAGTGACTCATCTTATTTAACAAAAACGACGCTGAGAAGAATGATTTCAGAACTTGTTTAAATTTGTCAATTGCAAATGAATTAAAGTGTAGATTCGGAGTTGATAACAAATCCTAATTTTTTTATACTAGGAACTTTTTTCAGCTTTTTACGACTCAAAAAGAACCCACAGTCAAAGAGAATAGGATCAAAAGTAATTATTTTAGATTTGATTGAGTTAAGTTTTAACCTCTATTTTATACCATAATTACTGCAAATATCAAGTAAGATTTGGAGATGACTGTCTACTGGACTAATAAGGATTATGTCATCTTCATTAACAATTATTGAAATATTAAAATTATCAAAAATCCCACACAGTTTCTTTTCTTAGCATTCTTCAATTAGATCTTTTATAAAAATATTGAAAAGGAAAGGTGATAAGATTCCGTCCGGCTTCACACCACATTCAACTTGGAATAGATCCGAAAAATTATCATTAAGACAGACTACAGCTTTTGCTGAGTCATAGTACTTTTTTAAAAGTACCCAAAAGCAAAAATTCATTCTTGAAAATAGCTTAAAGAAGAGACCATCTCTCCAAACTTTGTCAAAAGCATTTTCAGAATTTATTGTAAGGCTCAAAAAAACTAAAAGAAGATTTTTTTTAATTTATCATATTGAACGTAATTAACAATCTTAAAAAAATAAAATTCATATTATCTTTTTACAAAATTTAATCACTTAATGCTTTGTCTGATTATCTTTTATAAATATTAAAATTAAATTAAATCATATTTTTAAAAGAGCTTAGACTTTTTTTAGGCCAAATAGAATAGATTTTTATGAAATTTAAAACATATAAAATACGATTAAACTGTATTGAAGAAGACAAAGAAGAGTGAAGAAATTAAAAGGATTTAAGAGAAATGGAAAAAGAGAAAATGAAATTAATAGCAAGAAGTGATTGAGAAAAAAAATCAAAAGTTTTGAAACCAATGGTAATTAGGGTCAAAGAAGCTTACCAGGCTAGCGACAACAATCCGATAGAAGAAGGAAAAAAAAGTTTCTTTATTTCTTAATTTTCTTTATGGTTGAAAGAATGTTTTAATATTTTGATAAAAAATTATTGATTTCTAATTATTTTATTTTAACTTTTAAAAAAATTTAAATGCTAAGTTTTAAGGGGATTGTGAATTACTAAAATAAAATTATTTCTCATTGATTAAATTTGATAATATTAAGCTATATAAACTTTGATTGTTAAAAGACATTAAACAAAATATGTTTCACTAAAAAATTGATTTTAATTAATAAGGAAATATTGATGATTGAATGAAAAATCAATATTTTCCGTTGTCTTTATTTTGTTGTCTCTATTATCTATTCTAATTGGAAATCTTTTATAAAATTTTTAAATTTAATTTATTTAAAAGTTAAAATAAGTTTGAATATTAAAAGTAAGTGTAAATTAAGAATTAAATAAAATTTAATTTGAAATTCAAAATTTAAATACCATTTGATAAAAACCAACTAATTTATTTGAAATTCATCCTTTATTTTTTTGTTTAACTGGACGGTTGAAAAAACCTTTAATATTTTTAAACTTAAAAAAATTTCGAACGCAAAATTTTGAAAATTTATCCTTTTTATGCAAAAATGCAAAAAAAGCCATAAAGATTCGATTTTGAGCCAAATTTGATCATATTTATTAATTAATCTAATAATCCTTCTACCATTTTTCATTGCATTTTATAATTTCTTTAAATACTTATGAATGTTAAAATTAACAAACCACTTCGATTAATATTTATTAATTAATCTAATAATTCTTCTACCATTTTTCATTGCATTTTATAATTTCTTTAAATACTTATGAATGTTCAAATTAACAAACCACTTCGATAAAAAAAAATTGAAAATGTAATTTAAATTTAATCTCATACAAAATTAATCTCTGTCATGAATCTACCCATCTAATATTATTTCTTTTTCAAATCAAATATGATATTTATGAGATCGTTTTTCTGATGTAATTATGAATAAAGGATTATAGAAAGATTCCAAAATATGAGTAAATATTCTGCAAAAAATCTTACATTAGTCTAAATTATCATTGAATTTTACAAAAAATTTAAAAATAAATTGTATGCTTTTTCGTTCCTTTGGATTAAATTGCTTTCAAAGTATTTTTTTCTCCTGCTAATAAAGAACTACAAATTTTAGTTTTTATGTTCCTAGATTTTAGCCTTAGATTAATAAATAAACTGTTATAATGCCTCGTCGATAAAAATATATTCACCAAATTATTTATAAATATTTAAAAGTAATCAAAATAAAAAATAAATAATAATTCTAAATTATTTCACAATTAATTTTTATTTTCGATTTTTATTTTTCAGATATGTAATTTTTAATTTTTAATGCCATGATAATTCATAAATGTTAAATATTTAACAAAAACTAGCTCAAATTAAGATACTTTATCTCCCTTTTGGAAAGTTTTCTTACTAGGTCGTAAGAAATATAAGTTAAAAAAATAAAAAAGTTACCATTTTTTCAAATTAAACTTTTTCAATTAGTATTTTTTAAAGCCATCTTCAAAAAATACTAATTGAAATTATTAATGACAGAATATTTTAAAACATTAATTCTAATAAACTACAAAGAAATAAAAAAATAAATTTGGAATGCTTCATTATTTATTCAATTCGATTAAAATTAAATCAATCAAATTTTAAATGAAAGTTATTTATTTTCTGATTCTTAAGAATCAATAAATTTTGCATAAAACATAAATATCGAATATAATTCCTTAGAAATAATTTTAAAATGTTTAGAATCTTAAGCACCATGACCAGCATCTAATTTAATTTGTTTATAGATTTTAATAAATATAACTAATTTTTTTGAAATTTATCCCAATTTTAAATTTAATCTGAATTTCTTTAATATTTTAAAATGATTTTTGCATATGTTATTTACTGTAATTAAATAAACAGTTGAAGCTCAAAATAAGTAAAATTCTAAGAATTGTGGAAACAAAAACACTTATACTGAATAAAATTTCTTAACTACACCTCGATTAATAATAGATGACGCAAATTATTAACAAATAAATAATATCTTATTATAAATAAAAATTAGGATAGAAAAAAACAAATAATTTAAACACAAATAATTTCTAATTTTTTTAAATTAATTAAAATTTTAATTAAAGTTATTGTTATTAAGAATGCTTTTAAATTTTGTTCAAATTTATTTTTATTCCAATACTATTGGAAATGTATTATTTTTTTACATTGCATCTATCTGTTTAAAACTGTTGTTCTCATCTTACCAAGTTGTACAAAAATTCATTTTGTTTGGTATTTTAGGTATAAAATTCTTCTTTAAATGATCTTTTAGAAATATTAAATAATAGCTGAAATTAAATTATCATTTCTGAAAATTCTTGAAATATGAGTAAAGCATCATTGTTTTTTTTTGTGTTCAATTCTAGTTTAAAAAAGAATTAAGTTCTTGAAATAATTTTTTTTTAAGTTAATAATAAATTTTATTGAAATTTTATAATTTTTTAATTTCTATCAAAGTTTATCAAGATTTTAAATTTTTGATAAACCGATAAATTCTCTAAATTGATATGAAAATTAACAATTAGAAAGTAGTTGTATTGAGAATTTTTAACGGAATAAAATTTATTTAAAAAATTAAGTAGTTTCTATCAGGTAATTTTTTTGTGTAATCAATTTTGTTGTTTGGTTAAAAAAAAAACTATCCTTTTCCTTCAAAATTGTGTTTTTTTGAAATTTCGATTATAAAAACCTAAATTTTATCAATTTTCGTAAAATTATGTAAAATCCAACTAAGGAATCAGCACTGTGAAAAAAATTGAGTTTTAATTGAGCACATTAAGTTCTGAATATAACTAGATCCTTTCCTTCAGCTTAATATTGAGATAAATTTTAGATTGATAAGCTTTAATTTGAAAAATAATTTTAAAAGTAATAACATGGAAATTGTATCTAAATATAAAATTAAATCAAACATTTACACTTTAAAAAATTTTACTGGATTTTGATATGTTTTTGAAATTTCATCAATTAAATTTTACCTTGATTTTTAAGCTTGTTATTTTCGTATCATGCAAATTAGCAATCAAATTAGATCTCATCTTCATGTGCAATTCAAAGACATATCATGCATTAAGGTTTTGACTATTTTAGCTACATAAAGCTTCAAAAATAAATTTTTTATATCTTCACTTGATTTCTAATCTTTTTTTGCTCATTAAACCTAAGATTTAACCAGGGCCAGAATTAGAACGATATTCAGATGGTGTTTTTGAAATATTCTTATTATATTCTTATATACATTTTTGAAAACACGATATAATAAAAAAAATCTAAATCAATTTTTTTTTAAACTTTTATGTCCCTAATGTGATTATGAACATTTATTTACCTAAAAAGATGTTTCCGTCAGTGCAACACCATCAGGAAGTCTTTAAAGGGCTTAAATCCAATTTTACAAAAATTTAAAAAATTAAATCCCATTAAATGAAAATTTAAGATTTGAATTTTTTAGAAAGAAAAAAATTCTTTTGATTTAGTTGATTTATTTATTTTTCAATATTTATAATATTTTATATGAACCAATAATTTTTGGAAGTTCTTGATTTCAAAAGCCAACAACAACAACAGGAAGACTGATTTTGGAATTAATTGTAGGACCTTTTTTAGACATTTGATCAAATTTTGGGGTTTAGGTGATAGTTTGATTCATTCTGTTTCAAAATCGAACAAACAATTATTATCTTGGAATCTCATTAACAAGCTAAAAAGCTGACTAATTATTTTTTCAGAAGAAAACAACAAGTTATAAATGTTAATATCTAAGTTTTCATAAAATCAGCTAGATGTTTTAAATTCATGTAACCTTAGTTTAATTATTAATTTAAGATGATCCACTTATTTTCATAAGTTTAAAAAACTAATATAAAATTTACTGTAAGATTAGAGAACAAAAAATAATCTTTAATTTATTAAATAATTGCATTAAAATATATAAAAATGATTATATTAAAAAATATTTGGCGTTAAAAATTAGCGCTTATTAAAAGTGCAGGTAAAAAAATGCATTTATTTGTGTTCAATGTTAGTTTTGTTATCATTTTGATTTTGAATCAATTTTTTCCACTGTTTTATATTTTCATTACATCCGTCTAGCATAGGCTTCATCAATGGATTACATAAACTCAGACTCTTTAAAAAATAAAATCAAATTTAAAAAATTAAAAAGAAAAAAAATAATAAATCTCACATGATACATTGGCATGCAAACACTGTGCAAAAATTGAATTTGCATTTGTGGTAATTTATCAGACTTGCTTCGATTCATTGAATCCTAAAATATATTAAATTATTTTATTTTAATTTGAGGAATCAATTACAATCGGCTCTCGTTTAAATTTTTCTTTTTCCAGATCACCCTCGCTAAAAAATTCACTCGAAACTAATTGAGACAACTTAATAAAATTAAAAAAGTTAATCGTAATGAAAAAATAATTTCTTAAGATACCCTATAATGACATTTCCATGGTTTTGCACCACCACTTAAATCACAAGCAGTCATTAGAATATTCCTTAAAGAAAAAAAATTTAAACTTTTAATCCGAATATTCTTGTTTAATCAATTACAATAGTAATTCTTTTTCAGAAGTTGTCTCAAAGACGGCTTTCGATGGCGAATTAGATTTTTCAATGAATTTGTCAATATGTCTAAAAAAATTATAAAAAAATTGCTTTAAATTTTTTATTTTTATTGAATAAGTTTACTTGAAATGCAAGGCTAAATCAGTGGCCAATATAGCCTTTTCAATTAAGTCAATTGCGGTGGAATGCTGCGCTGATGTTAAATTTGTCAAAATATTATTAACCTTAATTTTTTTTATTTCAATTTATTTTTTATTTTATTATTTAAAAACTCACATTATTATGAAGTATTACAATACACTGATTGAAATGATGGTGTTCCATAGTCGAAGTAGTGTACAGTTTTGCCAGTGGACTCTGAATTCTTAATTAAATCAATTTTATTCCAATAAAATAAACATTTTTTTTTGGTCTACTTTATCTGAAAGTTGTTTGTAGTTCCTCTATGATCCAAGTCATGGCAAATACATGCGATCAGAAGAGATAAAATTTCAAGATCATTAAATATATTTTTAAATTGTCCAGTCTAAAATAAAAAATAAGGAAAAATTTTCCACTTAATTAAGCTTCCAAGCACTAACAGTTAAAATAGTGAACATGGCTGACATGACATTGAATCCGTGGCGCCAATTGTGGTAAGCTACTGGTCGGTAGTTTTTTTTTACTGTCAAAAAAAATCTGCACAAAACATCGTATGGTATGTTAAATTTTTCGACAAGTTCCAGTTCGCCAAACATTGAAATACAGGCTTTTAATGTTCCTATGTCATCAAGAGTATTTTCATCAAAAAAGAACGAATATAATCCTAGTTCGTGTGCTTCCGGAATTTCCTCTTCCTTAAATTATTTTTTTATTTTTTCTTAATTTTTAAAATTTTAATTACTGTTAGCTGATCGACTTCATCTTGATTTGAAGAGACATGATAGGATAAAACATCCAATGCCACTTGTTGCATATTCATAGCTCGTACCACTTTTTCATACATCATTATATTTTGGATCCCTATTCCGCAAAACAGTGCAAACGCCTTTGGAAAAAATTTTTTATTTTTTGGAGAAAAAATTTTTTATTTTTTGGAGAAAAAATTTTTTATTTTTTGGAGAAAAAATTTTTTATTTTTTGGAGAAAAAATTATTTATTTTTTGGAAAAAAAAATTTATTTACTTCAGCAACATTGATGTCCGATCTTGAAAAATAGTTAAGAGTTGAACTTTTTATTTTGTTACAAGCAAGGATTATTGCAACAACTTGATCTGAACAATTGGTCACTGGGATACACAACAACGAATCTGTGTTGGTAACTTCACCGAACTATAAGATAAAGTCTATAAAGTAATCCTCAAATTGTTTAGACAAGGCAATTACATGACAGAATCTGGCGTCTTCTTTGGCATTTTGAACATTCAAAATCTTAAATAAATATTTAAGTAAGAAAATTATCAAGGTTGTCATTTACTTCTCCAGATTGTGACACTGTGTTTATGACGGACAATTCCGGTGAATCGACAGTAAAATTGGGAACCTTTGACTTGACCAATATTTCAGGTGAAAAATTTTCGTTTGTTTTAAGGTCATTGTAATTAAGTTCGTATACTCTATCAAAATATTTGTTTACATCCTTTTAGATTTAATTTTTTTTAAGTGATGTAAATTTTCTTTAAAATTTTGATTTTGATAAATTACGTGAAAAGAAGGGCGACGTGGAAAAACTACGCCTGTGTTTAAATTATTATTAACATTTGTGTTGAACAAAATAACCTGACAATTTTCACATTCAAGCAAAAAAATTGAATTGAACAAAATTCTGGACACCAAGTGGTCAACTGTTGATGCAGATTCGTCAAAAACGATTGTTGCCAATTCCAACAAGACTTTATTTGTTTGAGCTTCTTTTAGTGATTGCGAATACAAATTAGAGTTTCTTATGGCGATTGATATAAAAGGCATAAATTTGGCAAAAATCTTTTAAAAAAAAATTTTGATAAATTAATTAGTGACTGGAAATTTTATTTATTTAGCACCAAAAAAATAAAAATACGAGTTTCTAATATCTAGATGTTGATATATATCAAATTTAAAGGCCTTAAATTTTTTACAAAATATTCGTATTCTTTTAGGAAATTCAAAAATTATGAGAAAATATTTTTGTTTTTTCTTTAAATCAATATATTATGATTTGTTTAAACCGTATAACTTTATTTTAATTAACTAAGTGTATTAGGTGCAGTTACAGCATATTTCCATTGAGGGTAAAATTATTCAATTATTTTCTTAAATAAGCAAAATACCAGAAAACATTTAAAAAAAATATTCATACAAAAATTAAAATAAAGAATTGGGGAAGTTTTTTCGTCAATGGGTACCATCTCTTGTTTCCGATTGTAAAACATCAGGTTCTTGGTTAATTGAGTAAGAAATTTTAACAAACAATTCTTAATTAAGTGCTTTAAAAACTTAATAAACTTGTATTATTCAAAAAAATAATTAATATAATTCTTAATAGGTTATATTCTTAAAAGATTTTTTTTATAATTTGACCTGAAGAATTGAATTAATATTTTTATCATTATTTTCGCCAATTTTTCACTTCTTTTAGTTCTAGTAATAAAGTTTCTTATTTTTTATATATTTTTATTTTTTTTTTATTTTTTCATTTTTAGCACCTTGTGGAATACAGAATTATTAATTTCCTAAACAATTAATAACTAATATTATAAATAAACATTGTCTTTCTCTCGCTTTAAAGTAAAAATATATAATTTTATGTCAAAATTGTCGTTTCATATTGAAAGAAATTTTTATTCATCTTTTTATTCTATTTTGTATCCCCTTTTCATGACTTAAATATCAACTCCTACAAGCTCAACGATATTTATCCAACATGTAAGGCCTGCGTTTTAACAAAAGAACTTAAGAATAGTCAAATTATTGCCTAAAAAAATTGTTTTTATTATATATCTTTTTTAATATGGTAAATACTGTGTTGTTTTTATATTAGCATGAAAGAAATTTAATTTTGATTTTCATTCTTTTTATCTACAGAGATTTTTCTTAAGTAAAAAATAATTTATAATTTTCTTTTTGGTAATTGCTATTAAATTTGCGACATTTTTATTAAAAAATAATAAAATTCAGAAGTATTAAAAAAGTCTGAATAAATTTTTTTTATGTGATTCGTATTTCGAATAAAAATTTCTTTTTGATTATTTTAATTAAATTTTTTATTTCGTTAACGTGCGAGTTTAAGGGGAAAACTTTTAATTCTATTATTTAAAAATTGTTTATAAATGATAATTTTAATATAAAAATACTATTCAAAGGTTGAGAAAAATAGAAATGCTTTTAATTTGTTTATGAAGCCCTTGAATTAAAAAACATTGAGTGAAAAATAAAAAATAATTTCAAAAACTATTTTTCAAGAACTGACGAAAACTGATAGCTTCATTTATTTTCAAAATTATTAAAATTATAAAAAAAAAATTTCTTTCCGTAGATTACAAGAATGATTATTGATTTAAAAAAAAAATCCTAATTTAAAATATTATATTGAAATTCAGTAATTTAAATTTTTCATTTTGTATTTGTTGGTGGCACAATTCTAATTTTTAAAATATTTCTTCCTTGAATATTGTGCCAAAATTCAGTGTTAATTTAGTTTCTTTTATTTTTTTTATTCTATAGATCCCCTTTTTGGAAGCTAATTTTCAATTAAATAAAAAATTAATTTTTTTTTCCTGTTAA
Organism: Brachionus asplanchnoidis; assembly: GCA_025491095.1. Classification (NCBI taxonomy): domain Eukaryota; kingdom Metazoa; phylum Rotifera; class Eurotatoria; order Ploima; family Brachionidae; genus Brachionus; species Brachionus asplanchnoidis. The sequence goes on from JAILYF010000004.1 coordinate 5,032,192, forward strand.
TTTTCTAATCTAATAAATTTCTTTTACCAATTTTTGATAAAATTTTTCATCGAGTCAAATTTTTTTATTAAAAAATCCCTCACTATCTTTACATAAATTGACAAATTTAATAAATACCTCTTCGTCTTCTCTTGTAAAACTGATTTCTTCGCTATTGTTGTTCTCTTCCAATTCAGTTTCATCTCCGAGTTTATTGATAGCCTCGGCAACAGCAATACACTGACCATTTTCATTCAAAATTGGAAGGCATAAAATACTTTTTGTTTTGTATCCAGTTTTTTGATCAATGGTTGCATTAAATCTTGGATCACTGTAGGCATCGATAATGTTGACTGATTCTCCTGTTGACGCCACGTATCCTACAATGCCCTTACCATAGGGAATTTTTATTTGCTCACCGTCATCCTCATCAATGGAACCATCGTCCAAACTGTCAAATGCATAATTTTTCACAAATTTGTTCAAGCATTTCGATTTGGCATCGAAAACCACACTGACCAAAATTTTTTTATTCTTTCCATTTTCCATGCCATTTGTCTCTTCGACACTGGCCTCAACATAATCATCCTCATCGACCACCAAAAATAATGAGCATCTATCTGCGTCCAATAACAGGCTCACAGTATTCAAAATTTTCTTACAAGTTGTCCTCAAATCCAGACTTTGATACAAACACTTTACCAACGTGTACATTTTTTCATACAAACTCAACTGCCTAAACTTGTTTCGACTAACTTGTTTTTTGACAATTTCATGTTCCACTTGGTTGAACTGATTTGCAGGAGGCAGATTTGGCTCACTAAACGATGGATTTAGCGAGGTTGAATTAAGAAAAAGAGATTTAAGTGATGCTGCATTTGAATTTGGAGAGCTGTATTTAGCCAATTTAGAATTATTCTGGCTTGGACTTGCTAAAGGCTCCGGAAAGTTGGTCTCTTGGATGCTGGATTTTTTGTTGCATGCTGTATTGAAACTTGCCAACAAAAGGCCTGATTTATCACTAAGGAGTGAGGTTCGTCGACGCTGAATTTGAAGTTTTTTCAAGTAATCCTGCAAAAATTCCGGATGATTATCCAACCAAGAGGATACAACATTTGTGTCCAAGTTTGGCAGTGAATCCGAATCGTTCATAGGGTCCATTTATCTTTTATAGTCATCTAAACTTAATTTTAAAAATTTATTTTATTCAAAAATAATAAAAATATTCGATCATAATAGCCGAATTTAAAAATTAAAATTGAAATTTTGTTCACTTAATAAGAGAAAAAGCAAAACAACATAATTAAAGCATAATTTTTTTTTTCGATACCAAATTTCAGCTACAATAAATAAAGCTCGAATTCCATTCAATTTTATTATCTCAATATATTTACTTAAAATTACAGCCTAGACTTTTCTTATTAGAGAAAACTCGGCCAAAAGATTTTTTTTCCATTTAATGGAATTTTTTTAAAAATATTCAATGAATTTGCATTTTTTGAATTAAATTTCAAGAAATGTTTAACTGATGCCTGAAAAGATTAGTTCGGAAACGCAATAGGTACTTTCCCTAAATTATTTTTTAAAATAAATTTCTCCGGATTCACTGTTTTCTCATTTTGTTTTGTCAAGAAAAAAATTAATTCCAGACTTGAATGTATTTCAGTTTTTCCACTAATTTATGGGTACCCTCAGCTTGCTAAAAGCTCAACAATTTTAATATTGGCTTAAGCTATTGGGAATGATTAATTTTAATATATGTAAAACGAAATAAAAATTTAAATATTTTATGAAATTGTGTTGTTGGTTAAAACAATTATTCTAACTTAATTAACAAATATTCAATTATCATTTTAATCAAAAGTATTTTTTTTGCAGTTTATTTTTGACCTGTTGTTTAAAATTTTATCAAGACTTAAAATTTTTTTTTCTTACTTAAAAAAATCAAAAAATTTTTGCTTAATTTAATTACAGCAAAAAAACTTTTTTAAATATTGTAAATACGAGCTTAGATAAAAAAATAAAATTTTTTTTATCTTTCATCAAAATTTATTACTCAACCACCAATTCGATCTTAGTAAATACAATTTAAAGATACTTTTGTTTAAAATAAATCATAATGGCTGAAGAGCTCAAGAAAAATTCATTTTATTTAAATTCAAGCTATTCGATTGTTTACTTTAGTTCAACTTATTTTAATCAATAAATTGCTTCTCTTAAACAAAAATTTCTACTTTTATTAAATTTTTATAAATAAATAGTTTAAAAAAGCGAAACGTGATCATGGTTTTATTCATTTTGTGTTGGCATGTTTCAACGAATTGCGAATCTGAATTTAAAAATATTAAGTTTTTGCGTAATATTTTTGCTTCTCATTTGATCAAGCATTTTATCAGGATGAAAAATGCTAAAATTTTCAGAGAAGTGTTATTTTTACGCTAATAAAAGTGCTGATGAATAAAAATCAAAATAAAATAACATTAAACAAAATTACTTAGAGAAAATCCGATTATTTATTATTTCCAAATAATGTAATATCCTTTTTTTAATTCTTTTGTATAATTATATATATTTAAATTAAAGATCAATTAACACGAAAAAAAAAAATGGTGACGGCTTTAATTTGAGTATTTTTTTATAGAAAATCGGAGTAAATTTCTTTCATTTTAAAAAATGTTTCGAATTAATATTTAAGCTTACGAGCTCATATTAAATAAAATTAAAATAAACTTTGAGTTAAATTTTAAATATTACTAATATTTAAAATTTAACACAAATTCTTATGATATGAATTTGTCAAGTTTAGCTTCAATAAACCAAAAATTTAAAATAAACAATACTGAAAATAAAATTGGTATTACAAATATAAATCACAATGTAACATGAACTAAAAGAAAGAAAAAAAGCTGCTTTTCTGTTTTTAGAAGTTTCAGTTTATTAAAGTCGATTCTGAAAATTAATTCATTATAATTTAATAAACTAGTCACAAATTGAAATTGTAAAATAAAAAATCAGTTTGTTTTTAGACAGGCCAATATTATAACATAGACTTGGTTTAATGATTATAATTGAATTTTTTTAAATCTTAAAAAATTTTCAAAAGAAAACTTTCAAATCTTAGAGACTAAAAGTTTTTCGAAAATTATATATTTTACAGTTGTAAGGGTAGCGTTAAATTTAATAATTAATTCCTGGTAATTTTTTTTTCCTGACTGAGTAAAGATTTGATAAATTTCGAGATTAACTCTGCATTTTCAATTTTTCTCTGCAAATTTAATTTCAAGGTTTAATTAAATACTTTTAGTTGAATTAAATTTGCAGTATTATTGCAGATAAAATGCAGAGTTTGTCTCTAAATTTAACAAATCTCTCCCAGTCAAGAATAAAAGCTTACCAAGAATTAATGCTTCACTTATATAATTTAACGCTACTCTTACAACTGCAGCATATATAGTTTTCGGAAAATTTTTTGAGTCTAAGATTTGAAAGTTTTTTTTTGAAAATTTCTTTATAATGCTTCACTTATTAAAAAAATGCTTAAAAATTTAAAAATTTTGCACCAAACTTTACACTACCATTTGTAAAACCATTCTTAAACACAAAAAGAAGGAAATGGAAGTGCTAGAAAGAATGTAGCGACGATCAACCAGCTCGATTAAAAGCTAAATGAAAGCTATATGAATCTAGGCGAAACCACCTTATTTAGATCATACCAAAAGAAAAGAAAGTGGAGAGAGTCGTGACTTAAGACCTCGACTCAGCAGTAAATCAACTCAAATAAAATTAATGAGTTCCTTAATTGTAGATTGTCTGGTTCGTGGACAAAGCACCTTGTGAAGAAACAGTTCACCAAGCCAAGGTTGGCTTTTGGATAGAGTTTTTGAAAGTTGGAATTATCAAGCAATAGAGGTTATTACATCCAAAGCATCTTTAAAAAAAATAATTATAAAAAAATTCTTATTATTTTTATCTAGAAAATACTCCCACATAAAATTTAACAGGTCTTATATAGTGTTTTATCTTTAATAAAAATATAAACCAGTAATAGATAAAAATGAAATTTGGTCATAAATTATTTAAAAAATAATCATCAATTAGCTGACAGGAAGTTTTTATTCTGACCTGCCAACGCTTAGACTAAATAATTAAAAAAAACACTTTAATTAAACTAAATTTAGTTCTAAGCGTGCTTAATAATTATTTCAATCTACTAATTGTTAAAAAAGACTAATTGTTAAAAAATTTTAGAACCTGCTTCCTGATGGAAAAAATCGATTATCAAACAAAATTCTTTTATTTAACATATGATTAGTTGTGTAATCGTATCTAAAAGCACATCTTTTTGCTAAAAAAACCTTAAGCCAAAACCCCGAAATTTCAACGATTGTCAACAAAAAAAAAGTTGACGGCATTCAGCCTGTAAATCAGATTAAAGTTTCTAATAAAATATTGCATGATATTAAATCTTAAAAGTCAAGCCGTACAAAATTTGCCAATTTTATTTTGAATTAAATTTGCGTGCAAAATTCAAAAAATGTCATCAAAAATTAATCCTGATTTGATTTTTTTAAAAAAATATTTCCTTATCAACTTTTTTGGCACTAGTTAATTAGATTTATGTTACTAGTTTAATTTAGAATTGTTTTTTTAATCATAAAGTGCCTATTTTGAACTAAACAAACACCCAAATTTTATTTTTTAATTATAAAGAAAATCAACCTAAATTCACAATGAGAAATATTGAGTTAATTTTTAATTCATATTGATTAAGCTCATGATTTCGATTTGGCAGATTTGTTTTCATAATACATAAAAACACTTAAGAACAAAAGCTCAGATGGCTCAAAAAGAGCATATTAATTTTGTTGATTGATAGAACTAAATTCTGAATTCGCCTAATGGAAATGATTGATTTTTGATAAATTAAATGGCATAAAACAAACTAGTAGTGAAGAAAAAAATTATTATGAAAATTGAGTCTTCCTTTTAAAGCTTTTTTAAGATAAAAGAAAAAAATTTCGGAAATGTTCATACATTCTTAAAGCTATTTTCAATAAAAAAATTTAATTTAAATAAAATCAATTTTTTGAATTGAATTATTTTTTTAATTTATTGATTCAATAAATGATTTGATGATAAATTTTAGTAAAATTTTGCTCTTTAGGATCAAAAAGAAATGAAATTTAACATGGAATCTTGGCGCAGCAAAATAAAAAAAAATATCCAAAACACACGAAGTGTGTCACTATGCTATCCAATTGCTTTAATTCAATACTAAAATTAATAAAATAAAATTTTACAAGAAATTGTACTCACATAAAAGTAACACCTGAATAAATTCACAAAACCATATAGATTTTATTAGGTACTATTTTGATTTCATAATCAATAGGTCCATTTTTTTGTTCTTAAGTTTGTTTTGCTATTTTTTGTTCAAAAATTTTATCGATGGACTAAAAAAAATTACATCATTATAATTGTCTTTTAATAAAAAAATTTCATATTATCTTAAATTACTTTTAGTTTTTAGTAATGCAAATATTTATTGTTACCTTGGATACAAATAAAAAAGTAATTTTTTTCTTAATCCTATTTTTAAATCATGAAAACTTCTAAAATTGTTTTGAATTTTTTGAATTGTTTACTTAAAAAAAAATAATAATGTGCGAAGCATCAGTTTAAATTTTTAGGATATTTCAAACCATAATTTATTTGCTTGTTTGATAAAAAAATAAGGAAAAAAATTAAACAAAAAAATGTGATGATTTTGAGTTAAGGATTTAAGGATTACATTTTTAAAATGTTTTTTGTTATTTTTGGAGCTTTAATTTATTCAAATCGGATTTTCCTGGATTAAACCATTCAGGTGAATTAAAAACTTCCAAATTTAATAAATATACTAAAAATTTCAAAATTTTGATGTTTTGTTTACCTACATCACCAACTTCAGTCAAAACACATGACTTTGTGAATTATTCAGTTTTCAGTGATTTATTATGAGAGATTAAGCGCCTCGCTTAATATTTAAAATTATCATATGTAAAATTTATTTTATGATAATTATTATTATTTCTTTGTCTTTACTATTTTTCTAGACAAGAAAAGTAAAAATTTAAAAATAAAAGTTTATAAATATTTAAGTTTTTTTAATATTTAAAAAAATCCATGCATTTAGATTAATTTTTACCCCTAAAAATCACATATTCTAAACATATTTAACTTTTTGCATTAAATTATTCAAAATCAATATTTTATCAAATAGGCCTTGTAAATTTGGAAAAAAATTTTTTTGTGAAATATCAAAAGATTTATAAATTTTATTATTTATAAGAAATTTTGGTTAAAAAAATGGATAAACAAAAAAAGGCTAATGAATCAATCTAAAGAAGTGAACCATTGAGTTGAAAAGATGATAATCAGAATTAAAACAATGCGATAATTTAGGGATGAATAAAATAATATATTTTAACATCCTAGAATAGCTCGTTTATAAAAAAAATACCTCAAAAAAGACCTGCTCATTTCAAAATGCACAAAAACGCATTCCTTCAAAGTGATCGTTTTTTTATCTTACTTTTGATTCATTTAAATTTCAAATTTCGAGAAAAAACAATTTTTTTTCACATTCTAATTTAAAAAATTTAATTTTTTTAGTATTTATTAATTGATTATTTTTCAAAAAAAAATACAACCATTTGATTACATAAAATTATAAGACATTCTAACTCTTTTGATATATTAAAACTGGTTTTGGAAATAAATTTTAATTAATTTTATTTTAGGATTTTTAATCAAATTCGAATAAACTAGAAGCTGTTTTTAGAAATAATTTTTTAAATCAAAAAAATATAAAGTTAACATTTTTTAAAAACTGTCCTTAGAATACTTTTTAAAAAAATGATAAAGTTTATAATAATACGTATTTTATGAGTTTAATAAAGGTAACGTTTTACGCTAAAAAACAGATAAAAATGAACACATAAAATTAGACAACCGTATTTTGTGGTGTTTTTTTATTTACAGAGAAACACTGTTTCTATAATTTTAATGATATTTATATATATTTATATTTTGATGATTAAGATTATACAACAATCATTTTTTTAAATCACTTTAATTTGACTCAAATTTTTTCCTATAAAAAAATGCCTAAAACCCCTGAGTTTTTATTCTGTTTAGTGCCTTAAAAGGGTCAATGATTTCTTATTTAATTTTTTAGATATATCATTTTGTAGATTAAAATGAGAGCTTTTAGAAAATATATTATTTAAGGCAGAAATATATTATGATTTTATTTAAAAAAAAAAGAATAATTTTAATTCAACTAGGATTATTTTCAAAAATACTTTTTTAGCTCAAATTTGATGACTCTTTTTTGTTTTTAAAGTCCACAAATTTGAGCTAAAAAAGTAATTTGAAAAATAATTTAGTTGAATTAAAATTATTCTCTTTTTTTAATCATCAAAAAAAAAATCTTGAGTTGTGGTGTTAACTTTCGACTAGATAAAAAAAAACCTTTAAAACCCTAAATTCTAACTCTGTTTGGTGCCGGTAAAGGGTCTTTGATTTTAAAAAAAAATGTCTAGTTGTATCATTTTGTAGATTAAAAAGAGAGCTTTTAGAAAATATACATTAAAGCATTATATCATTAGGTAGAACTTTAGATATTGGGTGCTAAATGCATTTATCTTTCTTTCAAATAAAAGAATCTGACCGTAGGTTAATTGAAACCCGCCTAAAAATTTGCTTTCCTTGGCATCAATATTAATAAATTAATATTTTAAATTCAAAAATTAAAAATTGATGGCGTAGTTTTGCCCCATGCGAATCTAAACAAAATTCTGTGAGAATAAAAACTATTGAAAAAACTTGTATCTGATTTTTATTTTCAAGATTTGATTAATTAAAAATTAATTCAAGTTTATTGATTGCATGTTGCTTTGTAGCTTGGTTTCAAGATCCACATCTAGCAGCATAAGCAATCTAGATTGAGAACTAGAAATCGATTTTTTTTTATAATTGCGTCGTTTAACATTATTTCTGGATCGTAAACCGTAAAACTAAAAATAATATTAGACAAAGTTATCAATGCATTTCCTGAAAATAAACACAAGTTTTTGATATCGTTTAGAGAAAATTGCTTCCTTTAGGGATGCTTTCTTTGCTCTTAAGCCTCTAAGAAAATAAATAAATCCTGGAATCTTAAGGCAAATTCTCAAGGTATTGAATTAAAAAAAACAAAATCCTATTAGTCAATAATTGATCAATAAAGCTTGCTAAAATTAACAATTATTTCTGGGTCTAATCTTGCCACGATTCCTAAAATTCATGACCAATTTTTTTAGAAAATCAAGCATTCGCATCAATGAATTTATTCAAGTTGATGGAAAAAATTTCTAAAACTTAGACTTTACAAAAAGTGGATAATTGATTTTTTTTCCTATTTTATTGTGTAAAATATTGATATTTTTTTTATTATAAATTTTAATTAAATTTAAAAAGAGCAAGGGGTTCGGTATACAGTTCGGATTAGTCCCGGAATGTTGCCAAACTAATTTTTAAAATAGCAAGAAAAAAAATTTTTTGAGACCAAAGTATTTTTTTTAACCTTGAATCAAAAACAACTTCGATAAACAGTCGCATTTTTTAGAAAACACCAATTCATAGAAAACCTTAAAGTTTTAACAGATAAAAGCACTGATAAAAAAAGCCTTTTGACAGTCAATACTGGAATTCACAAAGATTATTCATTTTAATTTAATTCAAATTAAACAGAAAATAAACTGTTATCTGAATGAAAGGATATACTTAATGAAAAGATTTTTGATTTATTTAAATAAATTTGTAATTTAAGTTATATTCTAGACTAGCCATAGATTAAGTAAATTAGGAATTTTATTTGAAAAAGACACGTATGAAAAATAATATATTTAAAATCAAAAAAAATTTAATTAAAAATTAATTTGGCTTAATTTTTGAGTTTGAATTACTAAATGTATCCAATGTTGAAATAACATGCGACGTTTCAAATATTTTTTTCAGTTTCAAATAAAAAATAATTTTAAGTTAAAATTGCAAGCATTTTCATATTTGAAATTTAACTCTTTAGTGAAATAGAATGAGTTTAATTTTTATTTATAAATTTGAAAAAAATATTGAAAACTCAATTTTTACTAATTAAAAAATTTTAATTAATTAATTAATTTTTATTAAAAATTTTACAAATTAACAAATTTTACTTTTAAAGAATCTATTTATTTGTTTATCTGTACCTGTACCAACCTTCAGAATAAAAATAAATGAATCAAAAAAAAATTAAAAATAATATAAAAAATAATATAAAAAATAAATATAAAGAATAAATATAAAGAAAAAGATAAATAATTCATTTAGATTTGAATTAATATTCAATCGTTGAAAATTAGTTATGAAATTTTTCTTTTTTTCTAGTAATTGATGAACCTAACCGGCTAGACCCGAAAAAATTTGATCTTTTCTTTATAAATTTTGACTTTAGTGATAATTGACGTTCGTTTGATGCATTTTAACAAAAACTTAATTTATAAAAAAATGGAAAACAGTGAGTAGATGGTTTTTTAAACTACAAATATTTTCTTAAGCATTATCTTATCACAAACCCAAAGTCAAAATTTATAAAAAAAAAAAAAACAGTTTTTCACGCTTTCAATATTAACTTATTCACGCTTTCAATATTAAAATTATTTTTTTATTTGAAACTGAAAAAAATATTTGAAACATCGCACTTTTTCAATGTTATTACAACATTGGATACATTTTGTAATTCAAACACAAAAAATTAAACCATATTTTAAATAATTTAAAATTTTAAATGGATAAAAGCCTATCAGTAGTGGATCAACAGTGTCGATTATGTGACAAACGTCCAACCCAGGCCGATTGGGGTAGTGAAATTAATTTTGTAAATGTAGGGTATAAGCCTAAATAGGAACTTGTCTCTACTTGAAAAATGGTACCTAAAATAGAGTAGGACAAGATGCCACTAAGGACATATTTGTTTTTGAAAGGACAAGGAATAAGTGAGCAATAATGTGTGAAACGTTTTTGGAAGAATGGTTTGGAGTATTAGCGTTTGTCGCTATGAAAATGAAGCATAAAATGCTAGACATTTAAGATTGTCTCAAAGTTACTTAGAAAATTGTATTAGAACATTGAATTAGAGTTGCTTGATTTATGTGGTTTTTGGATTATTGTAAAGGATATAATTCTAATAAAAAGATGCTTAAATCACAACTCTCTTTACTCTTTTAAATCGTGATAATAAGGGTACAATGAATTTGTTCCAAATTAAAAATCTCTAGAAATATTTTAGTTTTGCCTTTAATTCTTTAGAAAAAATTGATCTTTATAGCACATTTTTTACATTTTTTCTAATTGTAAAAATTTAGCAAGCAGGATATGCTTAGTCGAATTGCGCCAATTTTTTGCTAAAAATAGATTAAACAAAATATTTCGTTAATACGACGAACTTAATAAATAAAACACAAATTGGAAAAAAATAAAAATGTCTTGAGAGATTTAAGCAATTTGTAAATTGATTAATTAAATGTTTTCAGAGGCATTGAGCTTATCTTGAACACTTCAATATCTCTAGCCAAAAAGTTGTAATCGGGGTTTGTTAAAGAATGGGGTAGAATTAATTAATTAAAAGCAGAAGCTCCAAACGAAAAAAACTTACCAATTTAAATTTTTGTTTACAATGAAAAAATGCTCTTTTTTTTGTTGCTCGTATAACATGCAAGGATGAATCATAAAATTTTTTATTTTTTTAAATGGTTAGATATTTTGATTCTAGTTATTTTGCAATTCTAGAACTTGAAGTGATATTATATATTTTGTTATATAATATGTTAAATTAAATAAAATTGACTGCTCTTCAAAATAATACTTCTAACTTTATATTTGTTTAATTTTAAATTTTTCTTTTAAAATGAAATATTTTGAAATTACTAGAAAAAACATCATAATGGCAACAGCAACAACTTAAAATTTAAGATTGGCTAAAAAAAATTTAACTTAAGTGATACCACCCTTTGAAGGAAGAAAGGACATGCAAGGCCTATTAGACTTTACTTTACTATTCACCCTAATATTAAATCAAATGATCCAAATGAAATATGTATAAATGTGAGTCAAGGATTTTTTGAAAAAAATTTTAAGTAAAGAAATTTTGTCGAATAGTTTCAAACTTAGACATTTTCTTGTAAATTCTTCAAAACCATTCATTCCACTGTGTATCATTTTTCTATAAGTTTGAATCAATAATAAGGGCTCTGATTTATAATTTTAAAAAGTTTAGTTTTTCTCCACAAAAATTAAAATAAATTATTTTTATATCTAAAAACAACTGATCACATTAAAAATAATATTAATTTTAAAATGAAAAAAAAATTTTGCTGATAAATTACATTTTGATTTTAAGAAACAAACTAATTTAGAATTTAATACAGACAATCTATATCACAGTTTTATCAATTCATTGACGAAAGTCTGATAATCTTTTATTATCTGACTTTAAAAATATTGAAAAGTCAACAAACATGTAAACATTAGTCATTTTGACTTAAACAAAGATAAGCATACATAAATCAAAGCTGTTGCGTCAATATTTTCAAATATCATTCAATAAATTCTTATGTAACTATCAAATAAAGACCGTTCAAAATCATAATTTCATACACATATTTGAGACATCTTGAAAAAATAATAAGATTAATCAATAAATTAAAATAAGTTCATTGATTAATAATTATAATAGTTTAAATTTGGTTTATATGCTCTAAAAATTTCCAAATATATTCAAATAAAAAATACAAAGCGATCAATAAAAATAATTACTTTTTAATTAAAAAAAATACTTTATTGTAAAATATTTATAAAATAAAACCAACAAAAAATGAACTAATCTATCTTTGAAAAGGCTATTAAACAAAAATGTAGATCATTCTAATTTTAAAATTTAATTATGAAAATTTACCAGATCTTTTTTATTTTATTTTGTTTTTTATCCTTCTTTTAAACAAAAGATTATAAAATAGACTATAAATGTTAACATCATTTTATTTGATGTTTAATAAAGATATTTGTAAAACAAGAATTTATCTTCTTAATTTTTTTATTTTGAATATATAGTGCTTAAGAAAATTGCTTTTTTAGTGGGTAAAATATTATGGTTTCAGAGCTTAAAATGAAAAAAATCTACTATTTAAAATTGTTTTACTTGATTCTTTACCAATTTTAAAACCAATTTAATTCGATATTTTTTTATCATAAGCCTAAATAACTTTTTATGATTCAAAATTAATGTAGTATATAAATTTTTTGTATAAATATGAACACGAATGCAAACAAAAAGCTAGTACGTTTTACATATTCAATTTAAGTCTCTTATAAAATAATCTGATAAAGTATATATCTAAATATTTAAAGAGCTTTACAGGGTTAAAAAAATCAATTACAGTGATTTTTTGATTTTTTATTTGGTGTCAGGTATTTAGTCAGGCTTTGACTTAGGATTTTTTTTTTAAAGTCTGGACTTGGACTTTAATTTTAATGATTTAGACTTGAACTAACTAGCTGGAACGGCAATCCATCTGTCAGGATCACAGTCAAAGTTTTGACTTGACTTGAAATCAATAAAATTTTAAAATCCAGACTTAACTTTGACTTTTGACTAACTCTGCAAAAACTTACCAATAATAAACTTTTAAAACCTCGACAAATCAGCTCGTGAAGTTGTTTTAAAAGAATTAAATATAAGTCTAAATTCTTCTTTTCAATTTTGATCCAAAAAAGGTTTATTTTTATAAAAAAATTGAAAAACTATTATCTTCGATATGTTGTATCGATTTAGGTATTATTTATTTTTTTAAATTAAACTATATTTTGTTTAAATTCATGATTTCTTTCTAAATCTTACCGCAAAGTAAAATTTTTGATCAAACGCGCAATTTAAATTTCAATGCATTTTTACCTTTTTCAAAAATTTTAAAATGAAGCTTATAAATGTTATAAAAATGTAAAAATCTGCGATGAAATTTAATTACAAAAAATTTCCGACTTAAAGTAAAAATATATAATGTTCAAACGAAAATATAAAGCTAAAATAAATGCAAAAAATTTAAATGTGGTAAAACTTAAGTACATATGGTCTTTTTATTATTTTTTATTAATTTACCAAGATTAACATTAAACGAAAAATTGAAATTTCTGAAAAATTTATTGTGAGTTGAATTAAAAAAAAAAAGAAACGAATGATATCTTTAATTGTTTTCATAAAGATTAATATTTTTTAAAAAAAATTTAAAAACTTTTCTTTAAACAAATAATAGGCACTTCAAAATCTTTAAAAAAAATTAGAAAGTAAAGAATATTCAATTATGAACATAAATTGAGGATCTAAAAAACACGATGCTTTTGTGGCTGAATTCGATACCTTAATTATATTTTTCATACATGTTTTTGATCTATCCATGTCTTTTCATAGTTGGGAATAAAATTTTCAATTTTTGGTGGAGAAAAACAGCTTTTATGGGACGGAGTTTGAATTAACAATTTTGTCTCAATAGCGTTTTTATTTTCTAAGATTGTTTTAAAAAGGATTGTATAAAATTAATTAAAAAATTATATAGTTGAAATTGTTCTTTTTCAATTAAAATAATTCTTTAATTTTCAATCAAATCGAAGAAAAAATTAAAGCCAAAAAATTATTTTGATATGATAATCTTGTCCCATTCTATTACATTTAAAAATAAAATGGCGACAAAGCGTTTCTTTTATTTTCATTTAAATGGATAAGTTTTTTAATAGAATGCGATTTTTCAGTATATTTTGAGCAAATAAATTTTTAAGTTGATTCAAAATATTATGGAATCGATTTTATTTAGATTTTTTGTGAAATAAAGTATTACATTAATGGTATAGGCTATTTTTTTAAATTTTTTTCTATTTTAATTGTCAAACTCAAAATATCTCCCAAAAATTTACTTTTTCTTTTAATAAAAAAATAATTGTACTCAATTTCAAGTTTAACCAACAGGGGAGTACCCTTATCTATTGCCAGACTGATTAACACTTCATTTATTCAGAATAATTAAAAATGATTGTTTTTTTTCAAAATACAAAAATTTTTAAAAAAGAACCAAAAAAAAGACGATTGATTTTAATTTTAAATTTTGCTTATCAAAATATCGTTATCTTATGGTTTTATTTAAAAAGAATAATTTTAATTTAACTAGATTATTTTTGAATTACTTCTTTAAGCTCAAATTTGAGAACTTTTTTTGGTATTAAAGTTATTTAAAATTTGAGATTATAAAAAGCACTTGAATAACATAAAAAATTTGAAAAAATTATGCAGAATTTTGTCTAATTTCAGAATCTTCAAAAAAAATCTTGAGTTTTGGTGTGACCTCCGATTAGATACAAAAATACCGATAAAACTTAAAGTTTTGCTCTGTTTAGTGCCTGAAAAGAGTCAATATTTTTTTTTTAATTTCTAGAAATATCATTTTGTAGATTAGACTGAAAGCTTTCAGAAAATGTACATTAAAACATAGTAAGGTAGAACTTAAGATATTGGGTGCTTAACTCATTTATCTTTTTTTTTAATGTGATCCACATAAAAATTGGTCTTCCTTGGTATTCATATACATAAATTAATATTTAAAAAATTTAGATGTTTTGTTGAGTTTTGTCCCACGCGAATCTTAATAAAAGATGAAATTTTAATAAAAATTTTGGTTTTCTATACCAAACTAATATTTGTTTATTTTGATATAGAATAATCCCAATTTCAAATATCTTCTTAACAATCAAATTTTAATATTTTTCTAAATTTTACATATTCATATTACTAATTATTAATTAAGATGAGTTAAATTGCTACCAAATTTTTCCTTCTCAATTTTTATTTTTCCAATATAGAAATACACTATTGATTTAAATATGATTAATTTAACATTTTTTATTTGAAAAATGTAGATCTAATTTCAGTGATTAGGAAAAACTCAAGCAATAAATAAAATGAGAACAAAAATAAATTTATCTAAAAAAATTAGGAAACTGTCGATCGAGGTCTCTTTCAATTCTTGCTTGAGCAAAAAAAGATAATATAATTCTTTAATGCTTGAATTGATAAATAATTTTGAACTAATATAAGAAATTACAAAAATCAGCTTGTTTTTAATTTTATCGAAGGTCATTCGAGTCAGATTGAATGCTAATATAAATACTTTAATCATATTATAATCAAAAAATACTCATTTATATTTCAAAAAATTTTCTATTCAAAATTGAAATCTTATTTTTATCAAGCATTTTTTATAATAAAAATTTATAATTTTTAACAAAAAATAATAATAGCTAAATAAAAGCAATTTACCTTAAATTATTTAAAATTTTAAATGTAAAGAGACAACACAAAGTGATGACTTCAGCGGAACTCGAGTCGCCTTTAATGAGCGATCACTTTATCAACTACAAATCGAAGACAAAAATTAAATTGGTATTGTATGCCAATTTAATCAGATTTTACGCAAAAAATAACATTCCGGATTTTATTTTGAATCTAAACGATTTGGCAGGCTCATCAATCGGAAAGGGACATAATAAAGATGACACTAGCTCGTACCTAATCCTCTACACTTACATTAAAAATCCAAAAAATCCCAGCTCAAAACGAAAACGCATCACATACGAGCTCTCATTTGCACAATACAGTACTTATGGACAAAATTTAATTCATGTATCAAAATGGCACTCACAACTAGATAAAATTCTTAAAAAAAGACTTTTTTCAGATAGTGACAAACTCAAGCCATTTCTTGTCTTTGTAAACCCAAATGCCGGTTCTGGTAAAGCAAAAAATATCTATTTTGAAAGAGTGTGTCCCATTTTTTCCGAGGCCAATTTGTCTGATGTGCTGGTCTTTACTCGTAAATTAATTATTTTAATTTATCTTTTTTTTTTTTCAAATCATAAATAAAAAATTGATTTTTTTCAATTCAAGAACAGCAGAATTTCGCCAGAGAATATGTTAAAGAGGCTAAATTGGACGATTTCGCAGCAATATTGGTTATTTCTGGCGATGGACTTATGCATGAAGTAATAAATGGTCTAATGGAAAGAAAAGATTGGTCAACTGCCATCAAAACTCCACTTGGACACATACCTGGTAAAAAATTAATATTAAAAAAAAAATAAAATTGAAAAAAAATCAAAATTAAAAAAAAATCAAAATTTTAAAATAAATTAAGATTTAAAAAAAAATTTAAATTTAAAAAAATTTTAAATATCTAAAATTTGCAAAGGTGGATCGGCTAATGCTTTATCATGCTGTGTAGCTTATCTGTCCAAAGAAGTGTTCAAAGGCATGTCAATAGAGTCATTTGCTGCTCAGACTTGTTTCAATCTGACCAAGTCCTTGGCAAATCCAATAGACTTGGTTGCTTTTGAGCTAAGTGACCGGCGCATAGTCCATTCTTTTTTGTCGTTCGAATGGGCTATAATAGCCGATGTTGATTTGGAAAGCGAGAAGTACCGATTTTTGGGCGGTATGAGATTTGCTCTGGGCGCTGTGAAAAGAATTATAAGTAAAATTTTGACTTTAAAAATAAAATTAAAATAGAATTTAAAATTTAAGACTTGAGAGTTTACAGAGGTCGATTTTCTTTTCTGCCAGCTGATGATTACTTGGATTATGTACCCAAAGATTCTTCAATAAAAATCAACGGGCCAAAAAGTCAAATTGATTTTAATGGTGGTGAATCAACTTTGGACAATTCGGAAGAGACGCAATCAAAATTTAAGCATCTGTCACCCTTTGACAAACCTGTTCCAAACAACTGGTTGACAATTGAGGAAGATTTTGTTCTCTTTTTAGTAACTTATTTGCCATTGATAAGTTCTGATTTTTTAGCTTCACCGGAAGCAACATTTAATGATGGTCACATGCACGTCATTTTCATCAAGCAAGGAATCACCAAAACAGAGCTGTTAAAACTGTTTGCCAATACAGAAAATGGCGACCACCTAAAGCATGATTTAGTCGAATATGTCAAAGTCAAAGCATTTAGATTAGAGCCGATTGGTCTGGTTAGTAATGGCCAAGTGGACACTTCAAATCGAGGGATTATGATGGTAGATGGAGAAAGCGTGCCCACTGGACCGATTCAAGCTGAGATTATGCCTTCTTTAGGAAATATTTTAGCTAATTTAAAAGAATAATTTATTGTTTTTATTGTTTATTTTTTACTAATAATTTTATCATAATAAACTTTTTATAAATAGTAGCACATTTACAATTTTAATTAAAAAAAAAAAATTATCTAGCTGCCATGGCCTAAAATCTTGGCATTGGTATTTTTATGGGGCATTTTAATTTTCGATCCATGACCCATTTTGCACTTTGGATCAAATCCTTCTTTAAAAACTCTGAAACAAATAGAAAAAATTGTTTTTGCTATTGAAAAAGGTTGGTTTACTTTAATTTTGGAAAATTGGTGTTCAGGTGATGTAGAATTATGGCATTAAATGGAAATTTTCGGCCATGTCCAAATCCATGAATTCTTTCATCAGTACAATCCATTTTTTTGTTAAATATTTTAATATTTTAAAATAAAAATGAATTTTTTATTCAAATTTAAACTTTCAAAATTTGTTGAAAAGTATATTAAAGATAGATTTATTTTGAAAGAAGATGATTTATTTAAAAATTTATTAATAAAATTCAAAGTTTTGTTCTAAATTAAAATTAAAATTTAGAACCGAGAAAAGCTTTAACTCCATCAACAGGTCTTAGTGTTGTTCGTTCGACTACACAAAGAGACTGGTTTGGATCAAGTGAAAAGTCAAAATGCTGAATAAATTTTGCTAAGATCAGTTTTCCTTCGAGCATCGCAAAATTTTGTCCGATACAATTTCTCGGTCCGATTGAAAATGGAAAATATGTGTAACTTGTTATTCTTAAAAAATTTTATTCATTCAGAAAATCAAAGACCAGTTTAAATTAACTTGTTTTGCTTGGCAAGCTGATCTTCGCTAATAAATCTCTCTGGAATAAACTCGTCTGGTCTAGGAAAATATTTTTCATTTCGTGCCATTACAAACGGACTCAAATAAAACCAAGTATTTTTCGGAATTTTTTTTCCGCAAATTTCTATTTCTTCAGAAGTTATTCTTGAAAATGCAGCTACAGGAGGCCATTTTCTTAAAGCTTCTTTGAAAACTGCACTTGTATAAGTTAATCGTGTAATATCTTCATTTGAAATATCTTGTTTTCGGCCCAAAACATCTTCAATTTCATTTTTAAGCCTTAAATTTTTTTTCAAAAGTTATTTTTACTTTTTTAGAGCTGTTTCAAACCTAAAATTAACATATTATTTTGATAATTGTATTTTTTTTATTTAATAAAAATAAATTTCTTATTAAAAAGTTTTTTTAAACTGTGATGTGAAAGAATGCAGAAAAGTTTAGATGATTAAAAAAAATTTAATTTTTTTTAAATAATTTTAACGCGTTCAATATTTTTAAATAACAATAATGTGTAATTAAAAAAGTAAAATACTGAATTAGGAACAAAACAAAAACACTTTCATTTATTTTTAGTTTTTTACTGTAAATTACATTTAAATTTATCACTATTTTAATTTATTAATGCATAATTGATTGAAATGAAACTCTTATACAATCAAAAAAACAAAAATTAATTATTAATTAATCTCATAATGTTCAATAAAAATTGTCGCTTTGAAATTCATTTTATCTTTCTTGTTTTGTTTATCGAATTAGCACTTTTGATTTTAGATTTATATAAACCAATGTAAACTTATCCTAAAAAAACAAATAAATAAAAAATTCAGAGTTGTTTAAAAGTCCCAAAAAAAAGTCCAAGTCTTAAAATTTGCTAGATCAGGCTTAATATCAAAAAAATTATATACTTTTGGGTTGTCTAATGCAATAGATTTGCCATTCACAGAATTTTCTTGCAATTTTAGCATAATTTTTTCTTCAGTATTCAAAATTTTAAAGCCTGGACTTGGACTTTTGAATGAAAATTAAAATTTTGAAAAAAAAAATTAAAGTCTTTGCTCGGACTTTTGAAAAAAAAAAAGACTTGGACTTGACTTGAGACTTGTGACTTTTAAACAACTCTTAAAAAATTATATCTAAATTCATTAAACTAGAGAACCATCAAGGGCGTGATTATGGAATACGAAAAAGTGAGTAAATTTATGTTATATCCTTAAAAACAAGTATCCTTAAAATTAGTTATGTCCTTAAAAAATATATCTTGTTTTCATTGTTATTTATTTGTATCCTTAAAATTAGTTATGTCCTTAAAAAATATATCTTGTTTTTATTGTTATTTATTTGTTCTACTTGGATAATTAGTGTTATATTTTTGTAAAAAAAATGTAATAAATAAAGAATTTTGTTCTAAATTCAGTATTTTAGTTTTTTTTTGCAAAAAATAAACACAGAAAATAATTATCTGCCTATTTTTAACTTATAATAAAACTTCATAAAAGATAAGTTGAAAAAAAATTTAGTCAATAGAAAAAAAATTACTTTTTCAACACCCTTTCATTTTGACCAAGCTCAAGTACACAAAAACTTAAAGCATTGGCAGTTGTTTCTTGACCGGCAACGAAAAATGTGACAAAATCATCAATCAGCAATTCAAAATCCAAATCTTCGGTACTCTCTTAAAAATATTTTTAATTTAGTTATTTTTTAAATTACAAATATACTTGCATGACGCAGAATATCTGATAGAATAGTCCTGGACACGTGATTGCTTTCCTCGAAATCTTTTATAATTTCGTTCAGTTTTTCGGCTGAAAATTTCCTCAAATTTCTTATTGACTGCTTTATTTCTTTTATCAAATTTCTATTTTCTAGCCTAATCTAAATTAAAGAAATAAAATTTGATCTTTTTTCTAATTATTACCTCTGAAAAAGGATCAGTCATTTTTAAGGTAAGACCATGAAGGGCTTTGGCAATAAAAGTGTTGAGTTTTGACTCTTGGTTGTTTATTGTATCAAAATCGAGATCAAAAGCGATCTAGAAACAAATTAAATAAAAAATTTAAATTAACAATAATCTAATACTTTGCCAATGGCATCAAGAGCCATTCTATTAAATTCATCAAACAAGCAGATGGATTTATTTGAATCAGCAATTAAATTAAGCTTTTGAATCAGTTCATTTCCTTTTGAGTTAAAATGGTCAATGCTTTCCGAAATGGCACTAGGAAAAAAAAACTCTAGAAATAAATTATTTGTTACTATCAATACTTTTTTTTAAATCCATGATTAAATAGAGCTCGTCTATTTCTCCATTTTTCCTTATCAATTTCAGAAACCAGTCCATGGCCTAAAAAGCGTTCTCCGAATGGAAATCCAACTATTTTATAAATTTCAGGTTTTTTCGGAAAATCTTTATCAATCAAAATTTTCTTAAAAAATGTTTCTAATTAAAATGAAAAATTTTTTAAAAATTGAAATAACTTTTATGGCCTCTTCTTCACTTGTGATGCATATCATTTGATGCAAAAATTGGTATACGTAAACTGAGCCGAATTTTTTCGACCAGTTAAGCTGTAACTCTTCAATAAAGTTATTTTTGGACAGAAATTCATGAATAGTAAAATATTGACCAAAATAAAATCCAATTAAACTTGAATAAAATTTTTGATTTCTCTTTTTTTTATTTTTTTAAAATATACCCGCTAGATTTTGGACAAGGAAGATGTTCATATTTTTTTCGCAGAATTAAGAATTTTATATTAATCAACAAAAAGATAATCAGCAACAAAAAAAACAGTAAATTTATTATTATACAATCAGTCATTTTTTAAATGAGGCTTTTAACGACTAAGCCAAAGTTTAAATAGAATTTACTTTAAAAATAGATCAACATATGACTTTTAAAAAACCAAAATGTAATAATATTTAAGAAACATATCTGTGTTTCTAAAAGTTTCTTTAAAAAAAAGCAATATTGACAAAATAATAATAACAAATTATTTCCGTGAAAGATAACTTGGATTTAATTTTTTTATGAATTTTAAATAATTTATTTGAGATGTTAAAAATTAATTATTACAAAATCTTTATTTAATATCTAACAAATTGAAATATTTTCGCTTCATCTTTATTGATAATTTATTTAAAATCTAATTAATTAGTCTTTGAGAGGAATGTTATATGAGATTAGCGAAAATGGCATTATCAAGGCTAATTGAGAGATGGATGAGAGGGAATATTATTGAAATTTTCAAACAAGTAAATGGCTTAGAAAAGATGAAGCTTGTCAGAGATCCAGCTTTATGATCGAAAAACCAGAACTCATCCAACATGTTAGGATTTTTCAGCAAAAACAATTTCTATCTTCTATTAATAGTTGATAAATAGCTGATAAACATGTAAAGTTTCTTTTCAATTCAAATAAAACAAATAAATTATTTTAATGAGATAAATTTTTTTTTTAATATAAATTTATATAAAATTACTTTCAAAAATTTAACATGGTTGTATTTGAAAAATTAATCAAAACCCGTTCGCCATGTTAAAAGATTTGTATACGAGAATGGGCGGTGCTTCTCATTTAATATAAAAAAATTAATTGAAAGAGACTTAACAACTGTCTTTCTCTTACTATTAAAAATAAATTGTTGGGCCTTTATTTAAATTGAAAAAAGCGCTAATTAGTTAGAAATAAAAATTTAAATTTAAGAAAAATTTGAATTATTGATCAATTATATATAAATGGATTGAAAAATCAAGCTAGCTTTGACAAAATGATTACGTTAACTCAATTTAACAAGCTAGCTTCAACTGTTAAATTGATTTGAGTTGTACCAGGCTAACCAAGCGAATTGTACCAGGCTAACCAAGTGAATTGTACCAGGCTAACCAAGCGAATTATACCAGGCTAACCAAGCGAAATGTACCGGCGAACAATTTTATATTTTTATTTCAAATAATAATAATAATATAATATGAAAAATAATGTTAAGTCTAATTGGCTTTTATTATCCAATATTCAATATATCAATTTTTTTTTTTTAGTTTGTTTTAATATTAATTTATTCAATTTGATAATAAAATATAAAATTAAAATAAATTTTTTTAAATGATTTTATTCTAGATTCTTTTATGCCATACTCATTTTTAATTTTTAAAATTCAGACTTTAATTTTATTGTTTTATCTATGATAATTTTATTAATTTTATAATTGATGTTAAATTACATTTAAAATTTTAAAATAGGCGTATTTGACAAAAAAATCAAAGCCCGTTCGCTATGTGAAAAGATATTTTTATTTAAAATAAAATATTGAGCCTTTATATAAATTAAATATAGCGCTAATTTTTTTAATTTAAAATTTAAATAAAATTAGACTTTCGATTTTTTCAAAACTTGAATATTGAAATGATAGAATATAATCGTTTTGTTTCCAATGTTATAAAATTTTATGAACAAGAGAAGGAATCTAATGAATTAATCCTTAATTTAAAGCAATCTTTGATTAGTAAAATAAAACAATTATTAGATTATTCTCGCGAAAATATGTATTATTTGACGGTAAAATAAAATTATCTATTATTAAAACAATTAATTATTTAAATTAGGTTCATGAGTTTTTCAAAAGACAGAATAACAATCAAATGTTAAAGATGATATCTGATTATCACACGATTATTGAAAATAATGATCCAGTTAGAATCGATCGAATAAAAAAGGCCTTATACAAAAAAAAACAATTTTTGATGAATTTTGGTTATGAAAAATTCAATATTCCATTTTCAAAATTTTATACCATAGAAGAGGATTTCGAGGATGATCTAATTAGATCAGTTGATTTTGAAAAAATCTGTAGTAAAACGTTAAATGATTGTGATTCTTTTGATACGACCAATTCAACATCTCGTAGTAGCAAAAAAGCTAAAACAACCAAGAATCGAAGAACAGTCCGAAAGATATTTTTTGACTAATTTGACTATTAGTTCGATTTTTTTTTTTTTTTTTTTTTTTTTTTTGGGTTTAAATCATATTTGTTAATAAAATTAAAAAATTAAATTAAATTTTATTATTTGTTTATAGTTTAGATTCTCTAATAACACAAATTTCATTTTCTCTTTATATTTTGGGTTATTAATAATTATTTAAAAAGCACCGAAAAAAATATATATATTTATTATTTATTATTTAAAAATATCGTAAATCGATACCAATACGAATTACCAAAAATGCCAAGCTAATCTATATTTATAATAAAATGTATATCGAATATATCGATATAGATTAAATAAAATATTTGTGATAGATAGCTGTAAGAAGTTTATATTTTCTGAATTAATGTTTTATATGAAAAAATTCTAATAATACTTTTACTTGAAAAATTAACAATTAATAATGACTTTTTTTAATTAATTTGGCTCTTTATTTTTGATGTTGGGTTAATTAATGCTTATAATTTTTTAATTGTTTTAGAATACATGAAAACATAAATGAATTTTGAATTTTAAAATTAAATTTTTATAAAACATACAGTGGGTTTTTCAAAAATGACATGCCCTCTAAGGTCTTGACTCATAACCTAGTCATCAGCGGCATCGAATTTCGCTGATGACTAGGTTATGAGTCAAGACATTTATATGATTTGTCAAAAATGCTCTAAAAAATTTTGACATGACAAACTTGACAGACACAACTAATAAAACAAATTCGAATGTTAATGATTTATTGAAAGATAATCAAAATGAAAAAAAAAACTGTATGATTTTTAATAATGATAATTCGATTAATATGTCTGGATCAATTAATTATTTTATTAAAAATAAAGAACTGAGTTTAAAGAATTTTGATTTGGACGATAGTTTATTATGTTATTATATCAAAAAACAAGCATTAGACAAATTTTTCCGGAACAACAATGAAAAAATTTTTAATATATTTAGTAAACTTGATCCTCGTAAAAAACTTTTTTCAACAGATTTAACTGTTGATCGAAATATTGTATCAATGTTACATTCAGAATTTATAAGAAACTATTTACCTATTAAAATACCCCCTGATGGCAATTGTTTATTTCATATGATATCAATTTGTTTATTCGGTTGTAGTAAATATACAACATTTTTAAGATTCATTGCTGTTTGTTTTTTGTACAAACATGAGAAAGAAACCAAGGAGCTTATCATTAAACAAATAAAATTCGAAGATCCATCAATTTCAGAGCATCAAATGACTTCAATATGCAATTTTCGATTTAGAAAACTTCTTTTAGATGCTCGAAAGAGTGGCAATTGGTGTAATGAATTTCATTTATGGGCATTAAGTTCGTCATACAAAATATCGATATATATTTATTCGAAAATGAGAACTAATATTTTATCCTTAGATTCAGCAAGCTTCTTTCATTTGATAAGTTCTGATATATCAAAAGTATGCCATGCAATTAAATATTCAGCCAAAAACATTTCTTCAAACTTTTTCATTTGCGGCTATTTTGACCAGAGTCATTATTCTTCCTTAATTCCTCAAGACCAAAAACACATAGAATTTAAACCAAAAAATGATTTTACAACATTTTTTAAATAATTTTTTTCTTATATTTAGTTTATTTATTAACTTTTTAAATAAAATTGTCCAAAATTTTAAAAAATTTAATTACTTAATTATAAAATTATTAATTAAAAGATTTCAATTTAAGGGCATTTATAGTATGTAAATCCTTTATTTTGAATTATACGGGAACAAAAACGTCAAATTTTATTTGTGATTTTAAAATAGCAAAATTACATACAAAGGAAATAATTATATAAATATCCTTTTGTACCCTTTGTACTAGCCGATATTTAAAAAAATTAAAAAGAAAACATCGCCCAAACTAAAGAAAGATAAACAAATACTGCAGGGGAGGTGCGGAGGGGGCGCAGCCCCCTCCGCACCTCCCCTGCAGTCATTATTATAATGACTGTTATTATAATGACATTATTATTATTAGTCAGTCTGCCCAGTCATTATTCTTCTCCTAAATATTTTAAACTATCATTTGCTAATAACTTGGAAATAGCTTTAAAAATTTTTATCTTTTATGAATATAAACATACTCAATTTTTGATTCCTTTTTTTATTACAGGGCATATTTAATAAAACATACTCAATTAAAATTGAAATTCAACTAATTCAAAGTTTTCGATTAAAAGTTAAATTAAATTTTGATTAAAATTTTTTCTTTTTTATTAAACGTCAATAATTAATTTTATTGAATAATTTCGATTCAACTTTAGGGTATTAAAAAAATTCAAAATATTTTTAATGTAATGCTCATAAAGATGTATACTGCCTTTTTAAGGTAATTTAAATATTCAGTTGAATATCATATGTTTTGTCAAAATGTTTGTATCTGGCAGCAAATTTTTGGTACAAAATTGGTTCAAGGATTTATAATATTTAAATTGTTTCCAAAATTTTAAAATAAATGCTTTCAAAACTCAAAAATGTTACCTTGGGAATTTAGAGTCCCATAATTCAAATTAAAAAATAATATATTAATAGAAATAAGCTTTGCAATTACATAAAATAAATTTGCTATTTTTTCATTCGAACCTTTTTATTATTATTATTATTATTATTATTTATATTAGAAGAAAAACGTCGGTTGCGTAAAATAAAACTTAAAATTTTTTTGCGTTTTTTTTAAAAGATTCAAAATATAATCATTATTCTTCTAGCTATTTAATGTATTTGTTTGGTAAATTTAAAAAACATTAGATGTAAAAGTAAATAATCTAATAATTTTAATTTAAACACAAATTAATATCTATATCCAAAATAGATTTATTTAACTTTATTTAAAATAAAAGCTCATGTCAACATAAATTAATAAAACACAAACTAAAAATTTTTAGAATTTTTGAGATTTCAATTTGCATTTTTCACTAGAACTAGATCTTTTAACTTAAGGCGAATTTTCTGAAATTGAGTCAGAATTATTCAAATGACCAGGTTGATTGACACTCGAAATTCACGTTTTGTCCTTCTATTAATACTTTTTTTGAATTTTTCAATAATTAAAAAAATAAAAAGTAACTGATAGAATTTCTGCTTTCATTTAAAAAATCTTTTCCCTAAATTGCCCTTCTTTGCTTTTTTTCCCACTACGTTTTGACCAGAAAATAAAGAATTTAGAATGAATGTACACTCATATTAAATAAACACTTATGGTTAGCTTTCGATCCACTTAACAAGATTTTTTTTTATTCGCAATATATTTTAATTTTCTTCAGTTATTTTCAGATCAGTCGAAAATTTATGATTTCAACACGATTTATAATAAAGATTTTAGCTTTATTAATATGCTTAATGCAAAAATAATAAATTAATTTTTTTTATCTACTTAATTAGTAATTTTTAACTTCTCACATTAATATCCATAAAAACACAGTTAATGCTTTATAGAACGAACAGGAGTCAATCTGAAAATTAATTAATGCATTTCAATTTATTATTTAAACTATTTTGAATAAAAAAAAATTCTACTTTTTTGTGTAGATAAAACTGCATTTAAATTCACAAGCTGATTTTTGAATAAAATTTTAATTATTTATTTTGCAAAATTATTGAATTAAAAAATTAAAGGTTCTACCGAGATTTGAACTCGGATCGCTGGATTCAAAGTCCAGAGTGCTAACCGTTACACCATAGAACCACTTGTTGAATTTAAATTAAAAAGTTATCATAAATTTTAAATTTTTTTTCAAAGGCGTGTTCAGATACGCAATTGAAATTATCAGCTGAAGAAATATAAAAATCTAGATGTCATTTTTAGAAATTTTGACAACACCCGTCTATTATGAATTCATCAATTAGACTCATGATATTTTTACTTATTATATAAAAAAATTTGGAATCTAAACTTTTCTTCAAAAAAGCTTGCAAAACTTAACATCTTTCTCTAAGCATTTACTAGCTTCGAAAATTAATAGAAAACTCTGTTTAATTATTCTGAATATACGCATACTTTTAGAATTTTAAAAATAAAGCTTTATTTTACATCCATTTTATAAACTTTTGAATTTTTTCTAGAAAAATGAAAAACAATTTGCTGACCAGGATCCCGCAATTTCTTTTCCAAAACTCCAAGCGAAGTTTGTTCGAGAGCAAAATTGAAAAGGCAACAAAGGCCCATTCAATTTTATTAGCTGAACAACAAGTTCTCTATGAGTTAGAGAGTAAAAATTTAATTTTAATAAAAAATCTTTTGACTTATTTTTTTTGTTAGTTCATCGCGTCAAGCCTGGGTCGACAGCCGAATTTGAAAAAATTTGGTAACAAAAAAAATTGAAAAATTTAAGATGTTAAATGATTTTTGTTAAAGTGGTGATAGAGTTCCGGTTGTTATGGAAAAGAACAAAGATTTGGTGAAGTTGGCTGGCTGCTGGCGATCTGAAATTGGCGTATTAGACCAATATGGTACAATCAAGAAAAATGAATAAAACTTTTATTAACCTTTGATTTAAAACAGTTCATTTATGGAGATACAAAAACTATAATGATTACTCAACTGTATTTGAACGGCTTAGAAATGATGAGACCAATTTGAATTTGAAAAACAGTCTATCAAAATTGATCAGAAAAAGAGAGACTCAAGTTTGTCTTTCCTTTTCTTATTGGGGAGAACCACAGTCGAGAACTGAATCTCATATTTATGAAATGAGAAGCTATGCCTTGAAACCCGGAAGTTTAATTGAATGGGGAAATTATTGGTAAAAAAACTAAATTTTTATTTCTTCTAAATATTTAAAAATTGTCTATAGGAGTAAAGGAATTAAAAATCGTTTGGAATTTAGATGTGCAGGCATGTTTACTCAAGTGGGACCAATTTACCATGTGCACCACGTTTGGGCTTATAAGGATCTGGCGAGTCGCAAGGATTCTAGAGAAAAAATGTGGAACAAGCCTGGTTGGGATAAGTGTGTTGCTAATACAGTACCTTTAATTCGAAAAATGGAGTCAAAAATAATGACGGCTCTTCCGTATTCTCCTACAAAATAAATGATTATACGAAGAAATTAGTGGAATATTTTTTGTAATTATTTAAAAGATTTAAAAGTGATTCATTATTTTTAGTTAAATGTATTCTTTTGATTGATTAAAGACAAACTTTTATTTTAAATTTTTTATGATTAAACTTAAGATTTAATTAAAAATTATATATTTATTTCAAAAATACAAACTATTAGAAAATTACTATTGAACAAGCATTTAAAATTTTTATTTGCAAATTTTTAAAATGTGGAAAGTGTATTTTAGAACAAGAGAGATTAGAAAAAGACTCAATAAAATTTTTTTCTTATGAAATTAAATTTTCAAAAAATGAACTCACATTGAAATATATCGAAATTTCATTGAACAGTATTAGCAGCAGCTAGTATACTTAACTTTAATTATATTTTATTTTTTTTATTAAATTTTAAATTGCCTATGAGGCTGACATTAATTATAATAATAATGATTAATTACAAAATATTCCTAACAGGCTGGCTGAAAAGAAGGCACTACGCCGTTCGGAGCTGCCAAGAGGAACTTTTCCCTCTAAATTATATATTAAATAAATAAAATAAATATTAGCAGCAGCTGGATAAAAGTAATAAATTGAATTTATTAGCTAACGTAGTTTACAGAACAAATTAAAGTATCTGGGAAAAAACACATTAACTTTTTTTTATCTTGTTCTGTTTTTTTTTCTAAAATTTACAAGATTGAAATGAAGAAATGTTGGTATTTTGAATTTTAAGTTAAAAAAATTTTTTTTGGTAGTTTACAGAACAAATTAAAGTATCTGGGAAAAATCACATTAATAATCAATGATTGATTGTTTTTTCTCGAAAAGACCGATGTAATATACTTTAAAAAAAATGTTTGTTTTTGCATTGTTTTTTTTTTAAAGTAAAAAGCTTAAAAAACAATAAAATCTATAAAATTCAAAAGCGATAGAAAGAGAAATTTATTGGCCCTTTTTTACAATTTAAAAATCAAGAAGTAAATTTAAGTAAAATTTAAAAATGTCAAAAAAGTTAAAAAAAGTAAATAATTAAATTAAAAAATTAAAAATTAAAATTTTCAAAGATAATGGTAGTTGTATGGTCTGAATCATTATCTTGATGAGTTTAAAACATTTTTGTTTTTACTGCAAAGAAGTGTGAATTTGCGAAAATTTATGTCATTTTATTTTTAAAGAAAAAGCTTAAAAAATAATAAAATCTACAAAATTCAAAGAAAAGGAATGAAAAGAGACATTTTTCCCTTTAACAATTTACGAAAAAAGAAGAATATTCACGCAAAATTACCCTCGACCATCATGTTTATTAAATAGTGCAGGTATAATTAACTTATTTGTATTTCCGCTCGAGCTTAGGCTCCTTCAAATAAATATTTAAAAAATAAAAAATAATTAAACAATTTCTGATAAGATAACAAATAAAACTCTTAAAAGATTGATAAGTTAGAAAATTAAAAGAGTTAGAAAAATAATAAAAAATCAGAAAATAGCTTGAATATGATCAACTTATAGAGGATCTTGAAATGAAGCTTCTTTAGTACTCGGATACCAATTACATTCGCCTATTATTCAATGGAACTGAAGGTCAACCAGTTAAAGCTCACATGTGTTTACCCTGACCCTTTACTTTTTCACATACTAGACTGGCATCAATAAAATTTAAATTAAAAATAAAACATGAAGTTAATTTATTTTATTTATTAAATAGTAAATCTTCAAATTAGTTTTAAAATTCAAATAAACAACCTCTTTCTGCAATTTGAACCATATATCTGCTTCTATTCAGGGAATCATCAAAAGGACTACCATTATTGTTACCACAAATACCACAGACAATATCGTTGCATTGATGCAACTTCAACATTTGATCTCCATCAAAATGTACTGTGAAAAAATTGGTCTGGAATACAATATAATGATTTTCTCTTCTGACAAAAACATTTTCATTTTGTGACACGTATGGTAGCTCAACAGGAACTGAGTTTACCTTGATTAATTATTGAATAAAATAAAATTTTCAATATACAGTACTGCTACGAAAAACTGTTTTTACGTAATTTTACAAAAAATATTACGTAATTTTACTTAATTTGTAAAATTACGTAAAATTACCAAAGTAAAAAAAAGGAAATTTTACCTAATTTTTACGTAATTTCACGTAAAATTACGTAATTTTACGTAAAAAGTAAAAATTCCAAAAAATACTACTTTTTTTGAGAATTTTGACATTTTTTGACTTTTTTGAAATTTTTTGGTCCTGAATTCGAAAAAAAAAATAATACTTTTTTTCACGTAATTTTACGTGAAATTTTATTTAATAGTGGTAAATTTTTGTAATTTTTAGTAAAAAAAAGTGAAAAAGAGTAAAATTTTTAAATTTTTGAAAAAAATTTTTTTTTTAATAAAAAAAATTAAAAATTAAAGCTTTTTTTTTCATTAAAATACTTACTTTTTATTTCCTCCATTTCATTATGATATTTTTTAGTAGTATTCTAATAATAGTATTCTTATATTTAAGTTTAAAATATATTATATTTAAAAAATCGAAAAAAAAAATTAAGTAAATAATAAGCCATTTACAAATCGTCTCAGAAGTGAAATAATGAAGAGATTTGTAAATGACAAAGATCAGACTCTAGGGTTTTATGAGAAAAAAAATTTCATAATGAAATGGAGGAAATAAAAAGTAAGTATTTTAATGAAAAAAAAGCTTCAATTTTTAATTTTTTTTATTAAAGAAGATTTGTTGAAGCTGGTGCCAAAAAATTCAAATTTCAAAGAATCATAGAAAAAAGCTGACGACAGCTTTAAAAATGATAAAAATAAAAAAAATAAAATTCCGCAAAAATTTTTTCAAAGATTTAAAAATTTTACTCTTTTTCACTTTTTTTTACTAAAAATTAAAAAAATTACCACTATTAAATAAAATTTCACGTAAAATTACGTGAAAAAAAGTAATATTTTTTTTTTCGAATTCAGGACCAAAAAATTTCAAAAAAGTCAAAAAATGTCAAAATTCTCAAAAAAAGTAGTATTTTTTGGAATTTTTACTTTTTACGTAAAATTACGTAATTTCCGGTAATTTTACGTGAAATTACGTAAAATCCGGTAAATTTACTTCTTTTTACTTTGGCAATTTTACGTATTTTTACGTGAAATTACGTAAAATTATGTAATTTCACGTAAAATTTCGTAAAAACAGTTTTTCGTAGCAGTACTGTAAAACTTAACTATTTATTTTTACTGTAAGTTCTTTTGTAATGATGTAGAATTTTTTGTTGTAGTAAATATTGATCGATTTCAAGTAATTGGCCTTTTCGTTTGAATAACGATGTTCATGGTCGACATAAATGATGAACTTGAATTCAGAATTTCCTGGACAAAAATCAGTGGCCAAAACATAGGGACACGTTTTGTTTACAGAAAATTTGTCACCATCCTTAATGAAAAATTTAATTAAGGCAAATTTATAAAGGATTTTTTTTTAATAAGGCTTACAAAAGTTCGATAATGTGGATCGCCGAATCCATAGCTGAATAAAAAAAAATTAATTTCAATTTGAAATAAAAAATTTCCCTCTTTACCAAACACTTCCAGCTTAAAATTAGTACAAAAATTAAATCTGATGCTGATATATTTTATAATTTTAAAAATTACTTTTGCATTCAAAAAACTCCAAATCCAAAAGATCCTCAAAATAGAATGGATCATTTGAGAGGCCACCTTTATTTCGAAATTAAAAAAATAGCATAAATTTGAAAAATTTTATAAAATCACATCTTGAAGTTCCATTGAAAAATGCTTCAGGAAAATTAAATTGATTGTCACTTTCTTAAAATAATTTTTGATTAAAATGTTCATTGATTGAAATTTTATTTACCATTAATTAACAAGTCTTCAAAACAAGGTAGTTTAGTTATGTCATGTATGTTTTCGTTCAATTCATCAAGTAATTCGGTAATTTCTCCTAAAAAAATTCAAATTAATGTATAAAAAAGTATATTAAATATTAAAAAAACAATCACTTGTATTTTGAGCTTCAGTGATAATTGTAGAAGCTTCTTTACCAGTTACAGCTTCAGTGGTGGTTGAAGTAGTTGGATTATTAGTAAATTCCAAATCTAAAACTTTTAATTAATATAATAAAATGGTAAAATAATTAACTATTTAATTATATAGTTTATATACGTGAAAATTCAAATTTTTTGTCAGTAGTTGTGCCAATTTGAGTTGTTTCCCTTTCACAAATGTAGCCATCTCCTGTAAAACCTTGAATACACACACAATTTGGTTGATTATTTTGGTCAGCTAAGCAAACTGCGTTAGTGGAGCATGGTATCAAGTCTTCTACATTAAGGTGTCCACTTGTGTCATCACATACAAACCTAACACTGCAATTTGGTTGAAAAATTTCACCAAGCTAAACAAGTGATTTTTTAAATTATAATATTCTACTTTATTCTAAGTTAAAATACTGATAAATCGATTGAACCACCAGGTAAAATGCATCCACATTCTTGTAGATCAATACATTGACCAAGTGAATTTCTTACATGGGAATCTTTACAAAAGCATCCTTCAGCATAATTCAACTCACCGCAATCATTTTCTCCGAGCTGATCAATACATGTTTTTGGACATTCTTTTCGTATATCATATGTTTCATTCGGTCCACAATTTGCAGCTAAATAAAATAATTTATCCCTTCAGCTTTGATAACAAAAAAGTTCTTACGGCATTTAACCTCGATTCTCCAATTAATTAATGATCCTAATAGGCCATTACACACACTGGTAATTTGTTCATAAGCTTTGCATCTGTACTCATTTAGTAGAGTTTTGTTTTCTTCACTTGCGCATAAATCAAATAGACAACCTTCATAAATTCCTTCTAATACAACAGGATCAATTTTAAGTAAACATTCTGCCCAAGGACCTTGATAATTTCTAATAACTCCGCACCACTCATAATTTCTGTAAACTGTCTCATTTTTGCATCTAACCGGTTCAGGTTCTGGTCCTGGATCATTATTTGGGTTACATCTTTAAAAAAATAATGCTTAACAAAAGAAATTGATTGAATTTTTTAAATTATAACGATGTTTTATCCGAATCAATTGAATCATCAGGCACTCTCCATTGATTTGCCCATAAAAATATGGTCCGGTTGTAAAATTTACCATCTGAACTAACCAAACTATTGGCTTTATCTACAAAATCATTGGACACCAAACCTTAAATTTTACAAAATAAATTTTTTAAATTTTTTTCAAATCTCATTTAATTTACCATCGCCATTTCCACAAAGACCACACACATGATTCGCATATGTATCACATAAAATAACATCAACTTTATGATTTCCGTTCCAAGTGACAGTCAAGCCAAATGTGGTGCTAAAGACCAGATTGGCACCTGACACATAAATTTTCACTCCATTGATTTTGTCAACATAATTGTTTGGTCTGATAATTCCATTAATGGTGTATCTGTGTCTGTTTCCATTTTTCTTCAACAGTCTGAATTGTTGATTAAACACATTTATTTCAACATAAGCAACGTAAGCCACATTTTCTCGTCCATTTCTTGTTTCTTGTTTTTGGTAAATGCTGAATGGAATCATTCCATCAGGCTAAAAAAGATTGATTTATTAATAAATTAACCAAGTTTTGAAAGCATTTTATTAATAGTTAATTCATTTAAGCAAATCATTTATTCCTTAATTTGGTATAACTTTTTTTAAGACTGTCAAACTAAATATTTGCAAAATCTCAATTGATCATAATATTAAAAAATCTTATTTAATTACTAAAATAAATGTAAAAGTACAATAAAATAAACTAAAATGTGCTTTTTTTTGGCTAAATGTCACACGAAATATTTTTTTATTTATCATAAGATACAGCAGGTGAATGGCGTTAAAATTTACTATTGATATTATTTCTGACACGTATAGAATAAATTAAGGTTTATTATTTTTTCTTTATCTCTAATTCAGTTGCTTATCTTTATCAATTATTAAAAATAACTAATTAATATAAACATTACTCATTTACTATTTAAATTAATTACTTTTGATGATAATAATAATTAAAATATTAAAATTGATTGTTGAAATTTGAAAAATAAACATTTATTTAGCTCGGTACAGATTAACCAATAAACAAATATATTTTTCGATTCAATCTGATCATAATGTGTTATAAAAATGATGTTTATCCCGTGGTGATTTTTTATTCAAGAAAAAGCATTAATAATGTAGCCGGTACAGAAAACAAATAAATAAATAATAAATTTAAAAATAAGTGCAAAAAATATTCATATCATGTTTTTATTTTTATAATAAAATTTAATACTAAACCATCTTTTTACTGTTTGATTTATATTATAGAAAAATAATATTAAATAATATTATATATATTTTTAATAGTATATAGGAATTATTTTTAAAGTTATACCCAGTAGCTCCCTGGTAAATGCTTGATGATGCTTTGGTTTATATTTTTAGAATTTATTTGAAAATATTAAATTTATCGGCTTAAAATAAATGCATAGCGAGAGTCATTCTCAAAATAATCTACATAACTTAATTATAAGAAAAACTTAAAATTAAAAAAATTACCAGTGTTTGATTAGAACAATCAGTGGTGACTAAGTCATATTTGCATTTGCCCATAAAATCAAATTTTGCATTATCAAAAGTTGTAAAATGCGGATCGCCCCAGCATCTAATTTTTTTTTTATAAATATATAGTTATAAAATAATTTATATATTTTTTTAAATCACCCGCATTTCAAATTTCTGCAACATCTAACTTTTGCATCACCATTTGAACCAGCTGGACACGAACATTCTGGAAAACCATTGGCATTCTTGCAAAAAGCTCCGAAACCACACGGGTTACCTGAACACGGATCAGGCAAAGGAGGTCTTTTAATACACTGATATTTGACTTGTAAATATTTTGACACTGGCTGGCAATTTCTTCCAAATGTGTTTGAATTAACCATAACTTGGCATCTTCGTTTTTGACTGCATTTATTTCTAACAATGCTGGTAACATCCAAAGGACTACACAATTCATTTGACATTGTTACTGATGAGCAGGCTGAAAGACTTGATCGACCATAAAAAGCTTCAATAATATTCAAAAAAGTATCGGCTGAACAATCTAAATTCAACTGCTGGTTTTCACATCCGATAAGTTCTTTGACTATTGCAAAAAATAATCATTTTTTCATTT
This sequence comes from Brachionus asplanchnoidis, assembly GCA_025491095.1. Classification (NCBI taxonomy): domain Eukaryota; kingdom Metazoa; phylum Rotifera; class Eurotatoria; order Ploima; family Brachionidae; genus Brachionus; species Brachionus asplanchnoidis. The sequence goes on from JAILYF010000004.1 coordinate 5,067,529, forward strand.
TTCAAATTTTAGGTTTTTACTTGTTAACAAATTTACAAAATCAACAGCTCCTTAAATAATTCAATCAATTTTTAAAAAATATCTTTTAATAATTATCTCACTTGTGGTCAGTTTGGTGGTCGTTAAAGGTTCAACTTTTAATTTTCAAATTAAATTTAACAAATTTAAAATTTTTTAAATAATTTTTACTCTTGAAACAATTGAAACCATCGCCCACAAAGCCCTCGTTACACACACAAAATGGCTCATTATTTATATCACCAATGCAACTTGCATTACCACCACATGGTGGCAATAGTTCAACAGTTACATTTCCATTTCGTCTTTGGCATGTATACATCGCTCTACAATCTGAACTTTTTAAAATACCACCAATCTAAATAAATAAAAAGAGCAAATTGCTTAAATAAATTTTTATTTTTAAAAAAAATTTTTTTAATTTTACATCTAAAATTCCCATGTTGTCAGGAAGTTGACAGCCACACTGGTTAAGCGGCACACAATCACCATTAGAGTTTAAAACAGTTGATTTGGAACAGTAGCATCCTTCTTCTGGATACACGAATCCACAGTCATAATTACCCCTTGAATTGAAGCAAGTTTTGGGACATGTTGAAGTAAGTGACTTCGTATACTCTTGGTTAAGGCCACAGGTAATGGCTAAAATTTTTTGAATTGAATAAATTTCTCAAAAAAAAGCTCTTTTTTTTAGCTTACGGCAATTTGCTGCAGTTCTCCAATTTATTTGTGACAAAAATGACAAAGATTCATAACACTTTTGGGTCAACTCTTCAAAAGCCTTGCATTTAAATTCTTTTTGGGATACTGGATCATTTTCCAAAGCACACGTATCAAATAGACATGCGTCATACAGTTGATCTAAAATTTCTTTTGACAAATATGATATACAAATTCTCCACGGTCCATTTCTGCTTTTCATTAAGCCACACCATTCAGTGCCAGAATAATCATTTGTGCACTTGATTGGCTCCAATTGACCAGGGTTTCTTTCAGGCACACATTCTTCTAGCTGAGATCCATCCACAGTATCATCAGGCACCCTCCATTTGCTGCCCCATTCAAAAAATCTAGTGAAATAATCAGATGAAGAAACGTCAACTAGGTTGTTTTCTCTGTCAACAAAATCATTTTCTTTTTTACCATCGGCATTGCCACACAAACCACATACATAATTGGCATAATAACTACAAATAGTCACCTCTGCTTTGTGAATGCCATTCCATTTAATCATTAAGCCAAAATTAGTGATAAAAATTAAGTTTCCAGCTGATATATAAATTCTTAGCCCATTGAACTCATCATTATAATTACTGACCATATTTATTCCATTCATTGTAAAGCCCAGTTTGCCCTTGGTTTTTTTAAGAAGTCTGTAACTGTTTCCAAAAACATTTACATCAATGAAACGAATGTAAGAAACTCTTTTTGAATTAGGCCCAGTTCCTCTTCGCTCTTGTTTTTGAGTTACTGAAAATGGTATCATGTCTTTGGGCTGAGCAAAAATTCGATTTTATTGTGAAAAGTATTTTAAAAATTATTTAACTTACCAAGGTTTTTCCTTTACATTCAGTAGTTACCAAATCGTATTTACATTGTCCCATGAAATCAAACTTGGCTTTGTCAAAAGTTGTGCAATGAGGATCACCGAAACAACTGCATCTGAGGGGATTACAACAGCGATAGTCAGGATCACCACTTGTACCTGATGGACAAGAGCACACTGGGCCAAAAAGACCATTTCGGCAATTAGCTCCAAAACCACAAGGATTACTACTACAATCAATTCTTTTTGTTTTGCAAATGTAAGTTATTTTAAGATATCTGGATCCGGCAAGACATTGTGAATCGAAAATTGAAGCATTTACATTAATACTACATTTTTTTTGATCATCACATACAGATTTGATGTATTCTATGGTCTTTTCAGTAGTTTGACAAATATCATTTCTAAAACCTCTAGAGTAGCACCTTAATGAATCAATACCAGTCTCGACATCAGCTATTTCTATAAACTGATTTCTAGTGCAAGAAATTTTAACTTCTTGATTTTCACATTTTTTAACCCATGGTTCTAATTAAACAACAGCCAATTTTATTAAAATTAATTATTGATATTATGTTATACTTCCTAAGAGAAGATTCAACAGAGCAGATGAAGGACTTACAGATACCAAAAAAATGGTCGCCAAAAAAATCAGAATACTCAATTTTGGTTTCGACATTTAAAAAAATGTAGATAAAAATTTTAATTTTGAATACATAAAAAAATTTCGTTTTATAGCCACAAAAACCGAGCGGAAAATTTAAATATAAATTTAAAATTTTAATAATCTTATTCTAAAGTGAACCAGTCTTTGAAAAGATGTTACCATAATTTTTATCAACAAGCAAGTAAGATTTTAAAATAAAAAATTGTTGCTCAATCCCACGTTTGAACAAAGAAAATCTGAGCACAAGTGGAAACATTTTAGAATTAATTTTTTTTTTTTTGTTAAATTCTAGAATTCTTTAAAGCTTTTTAATTCCTATTTAATCAATTTTTTTAATTCAAGCAAGATATTCGGTGACTCATCAGCACTTCAGTCTTTTGATTTGCATAATAAAAATTAGATTAGAAGAAAAGCAAATTATTTTAAATTTTCAGCTCAAGTTTATCAAAAATTTAATGAAATTTTTCTTTTAAAATTGTATTTTATTTCTAATTCGTAATTAATTTTGAAGTTTTTCAATAAAAATTTAATTTATCAGTAAATTTTACCTTAAATTTCAAATTTTTTCTTTAATTATAATTTAATGATGTTTCATTAATTTTAGAAACCTTAATTTGAAGTCACGTTCCAATAACTCTTTCCAGCATGGCTAGCATGGTCCAGAGCGAGTTGATAAACGCCAGCAATAAAATTGAGAATTGAAATTTTATTCTTTGGTTAATAAATTTTTTCTTTAATTTAAACTCCATAATTTTAATGTTTCATAAATTTCGGCATGTACATAAATTTAAACGTACTCCATGAGCTAAAACAAACATACAGTGGGTATTTAAAAACGACACGGTCCCAATGAACGCGACCTAAAACTGTACCAGCAACGGCGCCGTACCGTACCAGTCGTACCGATCGTACCGAACCAAGCATATTTCATTTGCCACAGATACGTTAATAAATAAAAAGGAAAAAATTAATAAAAATGTTATAGTAAATTTTGAATCCTTAATAAAATTATACATTTATGTAAAAGTTAAAATTTTTTATGTGACATTTAATTTATTGTTGTAAAGCTTTAATATATTTCCTTTAATAAATTTAACCTTGTTTATGGCGCTTTCATTAAAAATTTTATTATCATTATAAAATTTTCCCTGCTTCATTACTCTAAATTTTATTCTCCCATTGTTCAGTCGTTTTAAGAGAATATGATTTGTATCTATTATTTTTATTAAGCAAAAGAAAAAAAATTAAAATTAAAATTTTATAAACTCAATTATCACATTTAGCCGGACAAAATTCATTCAAACGATTGATTTAAAAAAATAAAAAGAAAACAGATAACTTTTCATTTGATACTTTTTATTAATTTTATTTATTAATTTATTAATTTTATTTAATTTTATTTTTTGTTTTAATAATTTGAAGATTTTTTATTGTATTGTTAATTATTGATTCTGTTTGAAATTAAGATTTATAAGGAAAATGACTTTTATAAGGAAAATTTTTTTTAAATAATAAATTTATTAATTTTATTTAATTTTATTTTTTGTTTTAATAATTTGAAGATTTGTTATTGTATTGTTAATTATTGATTCTGCTTGAAATTAAGATTTATAAGGAAAATGACTTTTAAAATAGAAAGGAGATTATATTTTTTGGCGAAGATTCATCAAGCATAGTAAATAACATGTTTAATGAAAAAAAAATTTTGAATTTCTGCTAATTATAAAAAAAAATGATTTAAAATAAGTATTCAAATCATTTTATTTAAATTAAACGCATGTACTTACTATTAAAAAGTCTGTATATTAATTATTATTAATTATTTTTAATTAAATACGTGATCTTTATTTGAAAGGAAGGCTTTTAGTTTTTTATTTTTTTTTCAAGTCCGTACAATTGAATTGAGAGGAAGATATAAGAATCAGGTTTAGGAGGAATTCATATATATCAAAATGAGAAATTAAGATCTTATAATTTTGTTTTTTTTTTAGTTATGGGGATTATCTAGCGAGAGACGATCATGGTAAATTTTAATAAATTTTTGTTTGTAATTTTTTTAAATGAATTTGAAGCAGAAAAATATCCTGAAGTCATTTTTTCATCAAAATAAAAAAATTTAAAAATCAAATAATTAGTGGCAGCGTTAATTTTGGATCGCATTTAGAAAATGAAAGCTCAATTTACTATAAGCTTCTCAAATCAGTGTTAGTTCTTATTTCGACCTCTTTTAAAATTTTCGATTATTCAAAAAGAAATCAAGATTAATAAAAGAAATTTTTACTATTTTGAAAAGTTAAAAGTTAACTCTGAAAATTAATTTATTTAAAATTTAAAATTAGAATTAACATTCTTGATTTTTACTCAAAACTTTATACTGTTTTAAATGATGATTGTTAATTAATGAAAAGCCACTTGTAAAGTTGCATAAGCCACAAATTGTTTTTCCACATGGCTGAAATTTCAACATTTGGTCTCCATCAAAATAAATGGTAAACATATTAGTTTCCATAATTATATACAAATCTGTTTTATTAATGCGAACTGTCTCACTAATGTAAGGTAGAGTCTCAACAACACCATTTACCTAAGTGATTTAAACTTATTCTTTAAATTCAATAACAAAAAAAATTACTTTTAAATTTTTGGATATTTGGAAAATATTTTGGTTTAGCAAAACAGCAACAGTTTTCATAAAAACTGACCTATTGTTTTTATTTCTGTTTTGGTGGTTGATTAAAATCAAATAGCTTAAAAAATCATTGTGGTTACAAAAATCAGTTGCCAAAACATAAGGACATGATTTATTAATCAAAAATTGGTAACCATTCTTTAAACAGTAAATAATTTAATTTTTTCTGAAAATGATATATTTTTTTTTACTAAATCCGTGTAATGAGGGTCTCCAAAGCCATAACTTAGAATTAATTTGGTGTTTTTTTTTCTTCTAAATAATCATCTATTAAAGTCTTACCAAAAATTTGTGCCTAAAAAATATTTTTTTAATTTCATTTTGGAATATATCAGTTAAAAAATACTTTCACAAGGCTTCAAGTCAGAGTCCGAATCACTTTTAAATAGTATACTTTTGTTGTTTTTAATTTCAATTATTGATTCATCTAAACAATAAGAATACATTATTAAAAATTTAAATTTAATTTGGATTTTCTACTTACCTTCATCATAAACGACATCAAAATCAAATTGATTCAAAGTGGACAATTTTTCAAAATTGTTTACTTTGGTGGTTTTACTTGTTGTCAGCACAGACCGTTCATTTGCTATAATTATTTTTTCAAATGTAATAAATTATTTTATTATTTTTTTTCTAAATATAAAAATACATAATTTTAAACTATATTCTGTTTTATTTGTACAGAAATATCCATCTCCAATGTAGCCATTTTTACAAACACATTTAGGCTCGCCTTCAATTCCGCTAGCACATACTGCGAATTTTGAGCATGGCTGAAGTATCTCAGTCATTGCTTCAAAACCATTTTGTTCACAAAAAAATTGTTCATCGCATTTATCTGATTTAGTCACATCATTCACCTTTTTAAATTAAAATTATGCCTAATTTTTTCAAATGATTTTATCCTCACAGACAAAAAGGAAGATCCATCAGGCAATATACAACCACATTTATCATAAGCAACACACATATCTTTTGAATCCAGCACAAAATCTTCTTGACAAAAACATCCTTCAGTAAATTTTGTAACGCCACAATCATTTTCACCAAAAGGATCTAGACATGTTTTTGGACATTCGTTTCGAACCCCATATATTTGATTAATTTCACAGGATTTTGCTTGAAAAAAAATTTTTAATAAAAAAAAATTTAAATCATTTTTATTATTTGTTACGGCAATTGGTATACGATCTCCAAATAATCGATGAGTCATAATCTAAGCAAATATCTGCTAGCTTTTCATATGCATCACATTTTAGTTCAATTAGAAAATCTAATTCATCTTCATTGTTACACAAGTCAAATAAGCACCCAGAATAGATTGAATCAACTAAAACTGGATCAAGTTTTTTAAGACAATTGGACCATAAACCGGTTTTATTTTTTAACAAACCACACCAATTGTCACTTTTATATGTCTCCTCGTTGATGCATTTTGGTGAGCGAGGCTCTGGTCCTGGATCGTTGTTTGGATTACATCTTTTTTAAATTTAATAAAAAAATACAATAAATAAAAAATATTTACATTCTAAGATTTAATAAGTCATCAATAGAATCGTCAAAAACTCGCCAATTACTGCCCCAAACAAATAAAGAATTGTTATATAGTGTACCATCAGAATCAATCAAATTATTGGCTTTATCCACAAAATCATTGGACACCAAACCTAAAATTTTATAAAATAAATTTTTTGATTTCATCTTAAATTTTATTTAATTTACCATCGCCATTTCCACAAAGACCACACACATGATTCGCATATGTATCACATAAAATAACATCAACTTTATGATTTCCGTTCCAAGTGACAGTCAAGCCAAATGTGGTGCTAAAGACCAGATTGGCACCTGACACATAAATTTTCACTCCATTGATTTTGTCAACATAATTGTTTGGTCTGATAATTCCATTAATGGTGTATCTGTGTCTGTTTCCATTTTTCTTCAACAGTCTGAATTGTTGATTAAACACATTTATTTCAACATAAGCAACGTAAGCCACATTTTCTCGTCCATTTCTTGTTTCTTGTTTTTGGTAAATGCTGAATGGAATCATTCCATCAGGCTAAAAAAGAATTTATAACATTCATACCATAAGATTATAAAATATTGTTCTAATTCAAAAAAAAAGTTTAAATTGCAGCATCAAAATAGCCTTTTCCGGCTAAAAATCAGCTTATACGTAAATCAGCTCATTTTTAGTTTTTTTAAGTAAAATTATGTTTAATTTAGAATTTTAATACGATTTAGAAAATTAATAAGAATAATATCAGTAATGTAAAAGCAAATAATCTTTTTTTTTTTAGTAATTTTAGTTCAAAAAAAATAAATCACCATAAAATTCTTCCAAAAATGCAATTTTTTTTCTTTAAAAGTAAATTGATTCTGTCAAAGAGAATTAAATCAAAGAGAATCAAAACATTTTTTTTTGGAAAATCATGGATGATAATAATAAACAAATAAAGAGAGATTAAAATGCAAAAAAAAATGTACTAAGAGAAATCATTATATTTAAAATAATGAAAAACCCATAAAATGATTTAATTGAAATTTGAAAATATTTTGAATTTTTTTTTAAATCAAAATTAAATTATTAAAAAATTATATAAAAATTTTAGTTAATAATATTAACAAAATATACTTCTTTTTTATATAAAATATTTTTTTTGTTAACCAACAATGTCAGCCTGATGTCAGTCTAATTCAGAGTTGCTTAAAAGTCATAAAGTCAAAGTCAAGTCAAGTCACTAGAGTTTACTTAAATTTTTTTTTAAAGTCTTTTTACTTGACTTTATTGACTTGATTTGAAAGCTATCTTTAAAAATCTTTTGCAGTTTCATGTAGTTATTAAGGCGACCATTTTTATTTCTAAGTCTTTTAAATGACTTTTTTTCAGAAAAAAAATTTTGAAAGGTTTGACTTGACTTGACTTTGAAAATACTTTAAAATTACTTTTTTTTTTACTTTTGTGCACGTCTGAGTCTAATTATTGACTCTTGCAGATTACTATAGGTATTTTAATTTTTTTTTTCATCTTTTAGATTTATTTTTTTTTTTAAAGTTTAGATCACAAATGTTAAGAACACATTTAATAAAGGAAAAATGAATTACTATGTGTTGATTAACATTTAAAAATATTTTTGACACAAAAATTTTTTTAAGTTTTAAGCATTGTTTTTTTTTAAATTTCACTTTATTTATTTGTTTTAATCCACGCCCGAAATTTATTTAAAAAGTTTTGCACTAGAAAAAAGCTAATAGTAGAACAAAGAGGATACTGGTTATATATTTTAGCCATATTCTTCTATTAAAAATCTGATTGAATTAAACAAAATGATAGGTTCTGATGCAAGAGTTTAGTATTACCACTATTTTCAATATTAATAAAAACTAAATACTGGTCTTTTAATTAATAATAATAATAATAATAATATTAATAACTGTATGCAATTACAAAAAGATTTAAAGATATTTACTAATTAATCAGTATAAAGTCAAAAATTTTAAGTTAAGAATATTTTAGAAAAGAAATGAAAACAAAAATCAATTCTAAAAATTATATTTAATTTATTTAATTAGAGCATTTTTTATTTTTAAAACCTTTCAATTTACATTAATTTTTATTTTTAGATTCTGTATCAGCTTTCCTTACGAAACGAAGCAGATATTTTCTCAAAAATAGCAATTTTAAAATATAAAAAAACTAATTTATTTTGAAATTTAACATGTTTAACTGTTAATTGAATTCATTACAGGATTTAAAAAAAAATCTTGTTAAAAGAAAATTACAAAAATAATATAGAACACTTCCATTTTTAAAAATAATAATCATTTAGTTACTAGAAAATTTTCTGAAAAAAAAAACTCAATCTTAGAAAAGAAATTTTGAAATATAAATGATTACTTGACAGATTTTTTTTCTAAAAAAATCAGAATTAAATTAAAAATTTTAAAACTTTAATCTATATAGTGATAAAAATGAATATTGATTCGATTATATAAAAAAATAAATAATTATACTAGTGTTTGATTGAAACATTTAGTGGTGACTAATTCATATTTGCATTTTCCCATAAAATCAAATTTGGCATTGTCAAAAGTTGTACAATGTGGATCGCCCCAGCATCTAAAATTAAATTTTATATTTAAAATCATATTTTATAAAAAAATTACCCGCAGGTCAAAATCTTGCAGCATCTAACTTTTGCATCTCCACTTGAACCAGCTGGACACGAACATTCTGGAAAGCCATTTACATTTCGACAAGTAGCACCAAAACCACATGGGTGGCCTAAGCATGGATTAGGCAAAGGAAGCCTTGGAACACATCTGTACTTGATTTGTAAGTATTTATCGACATTAGGACAAACATTTCCAATTTTTTCAGCTGTTACTTCCATTTTGCAACTTCTTTTACCATTACAGTATTCTTCAACCAAATTTCGTACATTTAATGGATTACATAGATCTAGTGTCATATTAATTGATTGGCATTTAAGAAAGTCTGATCTTCCAAATTCAGCGTTCTCAATGGAAATTATTTGATCAGCTGGACATTGTAACCACATTATGGAATTTTCACAATAGGTCTGGAAAAATGAAACATCCTCTAATTGTACAAAATCATTGAACTCATTATTTTCTTTGGAATTGAAATCAAATATTTTTTTTTAAATTATAAAAATAAATTACCTATATAACAATTATGACCATCACCTAAATATCCATTGTCGCATACACAATTTGGTTCATTATTAATATCTCCGACGCACTGAGCGTTCATTCCACAACCACCAAAACTTCCGATCACAATTACATTTCCGTGGGGTTGAACACAAAGATATTCATTCAAACAATTAGGTGTTTTAAAAGTTTTTCCAACCTTTGAAAATTTTCACCTATTTTTTAAATAAAAATTTGCAGAATTGTTCAAAAGTCATTTAAATTAACTTTTAAATTTGACTTTTAAATTAGACTTTTAGAATTACAGTAAAATATTGACCACTACTCTTGGAAAAATGTCAAAATCTGAGTTCATTCGATATGTAACTAATACCATCGAAGCCATGTTATATTTTTTTTTCTTTATTTGAATAACCCTTAACTCCTGACTTAAAACTAAGAGAAAGTGCGAAATTTTCCTTTTACTCTTAGAATAATTTCGAATCTCTTATGGAAAAATCTAAAAAAATTTTGGAGTTAAATTCGAAATTAAAAAAAATTAAAAAATAACCTTTATTCTAATTTTTGTCTTTATTCAAAGAGAAAAAGTTAAATTAAAAATTTATTTATTGATTATTTTGCCTAATAATTTTACCATTTTCGTCCCGGGGTAGCCTCAAATCGGAAAAACAAATAGAAAACAGCTGACTAATCGAAACTCTCTTAGGAAATTGAACCTTCGGACCAACCAAGCCAAATCCCAAATTTCAAAAACTTCCAATATCGCAACTAGTTTAAATAAAGAAACAACTAATGTAACTACTGTACAGCAAAATCAAATAACACCAAAGAAACGTGGTAGAAAAAGGCTACCTCGGGACGAAAATAGTAAAATTATTAGGCAAAATAATTAATAAATGTTTTTATACAGTTTTTAGGCTATTAAATCGAATTTTTTATTTAACTTAGAATAAAGACAAAAATTAGAATAAAAGAAAAGTAAATTTTTAATTTCTAAGTTAACTCCAGAATTTTTTTTGATTTTTCTATAAGAAATTCGAAATTATTCTAAGAAAAAAAGGAAATTTTTGCGCTTACTCTCAGTTTAAGGTTAGGGTCAAGGTTTATTCAAAAAAAATAAAAAAAATTTATATCATGGCTTCGATGGTTTTAGTTCCATATATAATAAACCCAAATTTTGACCTTGTTCTAAGAGTAGTGGTCAAGAGTTTACGGTATTTTACTATAAAATACAAATTCTTAATATTGTAATTTTTCAAATACATTAAATTTTATTTTGAATCTTTGATGATCCAAACATTTTAGGCTTAATTATCTTTCACTCTTTTCTTGAAACCTGTTTAGTTTTCAAAAAAAAATCAAGTTACTGACTTTAAAAATCTTTAAAATGCCTTTATTTTTTGACTTTTGCACTAGTCTGAAAATTTGTTAAAAATTACTTCTAAAATTCCATTTTTCTCTGGTAATCTACAACCACAGCTTTCTGGCTTAACACAATTTCCCATCGAGTCCAAAATAAAGCCATTTTTGCAATAACATCCCTCCTGTTTTTCTCTTATTCCACAATCATATTCTTCATTTAGGTAAAAACAATTTTTTGGGCAGGCTAGTGAATTATCCCATCTAAACTCTTGATTTAAGTTACATTCAATTTCTTCAGAAAAAATTTTATTTTAAAAATTATTTTAAATAATTTGTTTTTATTTCAAACCACAATTAGCTTGACTTCTCCAATTAATGAAAGTTGAATTTGCCTTTTCGTAACATTTTGAAGTAAGTTCTTCGAATGCATAGCATTTATAAGCTTGTTGGTTCGGATCACCTTCAAGAGAACACAAGTCCATCACACAAGAATTGAATAGAGCTTCTATCAACTCATTAGATAATTTCTGGACACATTCTTTCCAAGGTGCTTCAGAATTTTTTATCAAGGAACAAATATTTTCATATTTTAATTTGTTTTCACACAATGGTTCTTCCTTATTCTTTTGATTCAAGTCCAATTGACAACTTTATTTAAAATTACTCAAATAAGACATCTTAATCAATGAAGATTAAATTTTACTTGTCAAAAATATTTTTATTATTGTTGTCATTTATTGCTTTCCATTCAATTTCCCATTGATCTGTTTGCGCAACAAAATTATTTTTTCTGTCACTTTTATCATTATTGGTAACCCCATCAGCATTCCCACAGAGACCACAGACAAAATTAGAATAATAATCACATAATATTATTTCTGCTTTGTGGACACCGTTCCATTTAATAGTGAGACCAAATTCTGCTGAAAAGATAATATTGTTCAAAGAATAAAATATTCTAATTCCATTCAGCTCATCAAAATAATTATTAGTCATTTGAATTCCGTTCAAGGTAAAAGTTGGCATCCCTGATCGTGAAATATATAACAAAAATTTCATGCCAAAAACCTGAATGAATATATTGCGAACAAAAGAGACTTGATTTAACCCAAGCGATTCTCTTTTTCCATAATCAAATTTAACATCAAAACCTACAAGACTCGAAGGCTAAAATTTAAATTTTTTTATTTTTTTTATTAATAGAATTTTGACCATTCTGAATATTTAAATTAAATTAGTTTTTAAAAATCTTATAATAATTTTTTTTAAATACCAAAATTTAATAATTTTTAAAAAAACTTATTACTAATGACGAATTAAAGCATTGAGTTGAAACAAAATCATATATACACTTTTGAGTAAAGTCATATTGTAAATTATCAAAAGTTGAACAATGAGAATCACCCCAACAACTAAAAATAAAAAAATATTACTTTTATTGTTTATTTTTGAGTAAAAATTAATTAAAGAAGCATCGTCCCAGTCATTTTGATCTGTTTGGAAACTAATTTTAAAAATTTATAAAAATGGAGAATTTTCTTATTTAATTTTTTAGAAATTTATATTGCGATAGTTTTTAATACTAAATAGTAATAGTAAAATTTAATGTATCAACAAGTTTTTTTTTAAAATTAATTCTATACCATTAAGATAAAAAAAACAAAATATCAAATGATTTATTATGGACTGATTCAAAATATTTAAAAATTTTATTCAAAATTATGGTTGTACAGCTAAAATGAATTTTCAAATATTCGTCCAAAGGCCACAAAAAAACGATATTGTCTTTAGAGAAATTTGAATCGAATACCATCAATTGTTTATAAAATACCACAATTTTTTAAGGGCTTATTATTTAATTTTATTATGGAAAAAAACCCATAAAAACAATTTTAATGTAAATTGATACAAAATTATTTAAAATGACATAAAAAATTTAAAAAAATTCAAATTTTTTATTCTTCGTATTCTAATATTTTTTTATCTAGATTTTTTGGAGCCGATTCTTGTTACTCAACATTAAACGGATCGTGGTTCTCGTTGAGGTATTTTTCCTTAGCACCATCAGTCTCTAACGGGCTAGTTTTTTTACATTTTGATTGAATCATATTTTTTGAATTATCTGCATTCTTTTAATGCTAGTATCTGAGAATGAGTTAAGGCAGAGGAAAGAATAATCCAAAATAAATTTTATTATTTAGGCCCCATTTTTGTTTGAAAAAATCAAAAAAATCAACCCCTACCTTATAATTTTAGACTTTTATTGCTTGTGAAACTTCACAATTATCATCAGATTCAACAAAATCAAGATCAGGGCTAAAGGTTGTGGCCAAAGGATTACCAAAAATTTTTCCTTTATCTGTGTCTGAATTTTATAATCTTTGCCATCTTTAAATAATGATGGTATTTATCTTGTAAGTTTTATTGACCTGAACAAAATTATGATAAGTGTCAATAAATCTAAAAAAGTGGATTTTTATTAAATCTTTTAATTAATCACATTTTTTTTTTGAAAAATTTTTCCATGACCTTTCAAGACAAACTTGGACTCAGCTTTTTGAAAGAGAATCTCATAGTAAACACTCGACAAAAAAAAAGCCGTTTATAAATCCTTAAATATGTCCAAAGGAAAGCACTTTGACTGTCTTTAGTGAATACATACTTTATTTTTTCTTGAACTTTATTATTTGCCCAGTCACTTTACAAATTGTCAGCTACACCTTAATAAGTGGGGAAATTAATTTAAAATCTTATTATTTAATATTAATTTAAGTAGTAAATTGTATTGAGTGAATTTTTAAATGTCAACATAAAGAAGTTTATAAATTTTCTGATTTTTGATTCAAATTAAAAAATTCCACTCTTTAAATTATTAAATATTTTGATTTAGATTCGACTAGTAAATGAATATTTTTGATATTAGAGTATGTGGTTTAAAAAAATTATTCAATTAAAAGGATTCTCAAATGATTAAATAGGTTTATCTTACCTGCATTTTATTGGCTTACAGCATCTAAATTTTGGGTCACCATTCGCATCTACGGGACATGAACATTCTACTTTTTCATTCAAATTATTGCAGATAGCTCCATGGCCACATAGCTTGCAACGATCATCTTTAACTTCGCTTATTTGGCATTCATAATCAACATTAATTGATTTTCCATCAGAAAAACAACTTTTGTTAATTTCTTCAGCATCAAAATCGACATAACATTTAGCAAAACCATTACATGAAATATTCACTTTGTCATAAATAAGCATTTGGCTCTGGCATTTTGCAATTGAATCATTTACTGGTTGGCAAAATTTTACACTTTTAGAAAAATAAACATTTTTGATAGAGATCCGTCCTGATGGACCACATTTGATATATACTAATTCATTTTCACAAAAAGAAACTTTTTTGAAAATTTTATAACTTTAGAAATTGAAAAAAATTAAAAAAAATACTATTTTTAGAAAAAATTCCTCGGCTTGATAGCATAAAAATCAAATGTGCACAAAAAATCGCCTGGTTTATTCGAGTCATCATTTTATAACAAACTAAAAAAAATTGTTATTAAATACAATATATTTAGTTTAAAAATTTATATTATTGACAATTAATAATCTTAAATTTGTGATAGATTGGTCACAATTTGGTGCAGAGAGAGTATCTTTGAAAATGGCGAACAAGATGATTGATGATACTTTTATTAATTTTACAGTTTTATTTTGGTTCTTAATATCCGTAATAAAGTAAAAAGAAAACCTGTTTTAGACAAAAAATATAAAATTTGAAAATATCTTACAAAATTATATTGGTATAAATTGACTGACAAAATTTGTAAAATAATCACATTTTTTAGCTAAACAATCTAGATAATAATATATAATAGTGCTATGATACATTATTTAAAGCATAATTTTTTATTTTCAAATTTTAAAAAAGGTATAAAATATAAAAATATATTTAAAAAAATTTTAATATTTTATTAAAATTACCAAAGCTAATTGAGTATTCTTAATTGGTAAACAATTAGCCATTAAAATACAAATTTTCATTTTTGGTTGAGTTTAAGCGTATTTTATTTTTATTATTTTTTTAGAAAATTATTTCAATAGAATTATAATTTTAATCGTTTAACTAAAATTAATATTTTTTTTTAAAAACTAAATAAAAAATAATCTATTTATTATTATTTAGTGCAGAGATTCGATTTAAAATTTTGTTTAAACATTTAGAATTACAGTAAATTATATTTAAACATTAAGAATTAAAAGTTTATTACTGTTAAAAATGAGATATTAGTAGTAGTAGGAGTTTTAACTGTAACTGGCACAATAAGACAGCTGATGTGATTGATTGCTGCTCATCCAGCAATCAATGCCTGCTTTAAAGCTGTTAACTCTATTTATTTTGGTAGATCATTGATATACAAAACGAACAATAGTGGACCAATCACTGACCCTAGTGGTACACCGCTATAAATCTCAACCCAATCCGACAAAATTTCACCTTGAATAACTCGTTGTCAGTGATTGGTCCACTATTGTTCGTTTTGTATATCAATGATCTACCAAAATAAATAGAGAATGTTTTAAAAATGTATCCAGATTAAACTAAAATATTCTCGAAAAAGATATCAGAAATAAGCGCAGCGAAACAGCAATCAGGTTTAGATTTAATTTTCAAGTGGACTTCTTCAGTGTTCTTCTATTCAACACATCAAAATATGTGGTTATGCATTATGGTCATAAAAACAAAGAATTTTCTTATTTTATTAATGGTAAGAATGTATCAACGTCAGAAACCGAAAGATATCTTTGAGTTTTTTTCAATACAAATCTTAAATGGAAAAATCTAGTAAAAGAGGCTACAAACTAAGAAAATAAAATGTTAGATCGCATCAGGAAATCATTCGCTCGTTTTGATTGTAAGTTATTAAGATCTTTGTATTTAACTTTTGTTCGTCCTCTTTTGGAATTTGCGGTGCCTGTATGGTCTCCAATTCTTAAGTCTGACTGTGAGAATGTTGAAAGGATTCAACGCAGAGCTACGAAATTTGTTTCGTCAATTAGAAACAAACCGTATGAAAGCAGATTGAAGGCTTTGGACATTCCAAATCTGGTGGAAAGAAGAAAAAGAGGTGATCTAATTCAATTATACAAGTTGATGCATGGAATTGAATTGGTTGAAAAAAGCAACAATTTTAATGTCACAAAAAACCAAGGAAGAGGTCACTGCCTCAAATATCACAAAGAAATGTCGAGGCTCCAACATAGAGATAACTTTTTTTTCAACAGAACCGCTAACATATGGAACTCGCTACCAAATGAATTAGTTGAAGCCCCCAATGCTAACAGCTTTAAAGCAGGCATTGATTGCTGGATGAGCAGCAATCAATCACATCAGCTGTCTTAGTGTGCCTTATCAGCACACTCGCTGGCTAGCCAGCTACAGTCAAAACTACTACTACTACTACACTCAATAATCAAAGAAAAAAATTAAAAATTCACTCTTATAAGTAAGCTTGTCTCTGAAATTACCAGTTAATTCTAACTTTTACTGAAAAGTCGGTATAATATAATCGATATTCTTTAAAAATTTAAATTTATTATCATCTATGATTACTTTGGTAAAATTTCTATTTATATTTTTTGACATTAAAGATAAAAAATTAGCAATAAATCTTTATTTTAAATGATTAAACTATAAAATTTAAAATCCAATGCCGCATCCACGTTGTGAATTTTGGACCAAGAAGAAATTTCTATTGATGAAATCATCAAATGGATTTCCATTATTGTTACCGCAAATACCACAGACAATATCGTTGCATTGATGCAATTTCAACATTTGATCTCCATCAAAATGTACTGTGAAAAAATTGGTCTGGAATACAATATAATGATTTTCTCTTCTGACAAAAACATTTTCATTTTGTGTGACGTATGGTAGCTCAACAGGAACTGAGTTTACCTTGATTAATTATTGAATTAAATAAAATTTCCAAAATAAAACTTAATTATTTATTTTTACTGTAAGTTCTTTTGTGATGGTGTAGAATTTTTTGTTGAAGTAAATATTGATCAATTTTATATAACTGGCCTTATCGTTTGAATTGCGATGTTCATGGTCGACATAAATGATAAACTTGAATTCAGAATTTCCTGGACAATAATCAGTGGCCAAAACATAAGGACATGTTTTGTTTACAGAAAATTTGTCACCATCCTTAATGAAAAATTTAATGGGGTCAAATTTAGAAATGATATTTTCTAATAAGGCTTACAAAAGTTCGATAATGTGGATCTCCGAATCCATAGCTAAATAAAAACAAAATAATATAAATTTAAAAATAAAATTTATCATCTTACCAAACATTTTCAGCTAAATTAAAGAAAAAATTAAAAAACATTACGTAATTTAAATTAATTAAAATTATTACCTTTGCATTCAGAAAACTCCAAATCCAAAAGGTCTTCGAAATAGAAAGGCTCATCAGAAAGTCCACCTTTTAATTAAAATTTAAAAATTAAAAAAATCACGTCATTAATAATTACATCTTGATGTTCCATTAACAAAAGTATTTAAGAAATCATCGTTGCTAGGCAAATCTAAAAGAAGATAAATAATTTTTATTTAATTTAAAGTAAAAATTAACCATCGATAATAAATTCTTCAAAACATTCCTTTTTGCCGGTAATTAATCCATTATTCATTTCTACATAAAATAAAAAATAACTGAATTGTTAATTAATAAATTAAAAAGAAAACCTTCAATTAATCTACTGGTGGTACTAAGAGTAGATGACAAGGGTATTGTTGATTTTTTAGCTTCAATCGAAGTAGTATAAAATGAATCAGTTGATTCATCAGTAAAATCATTATCAAGAACTAAAGATAAAAATAATAAAAAGAAAAAAAATGAGCCTAATAATTACGATCATAATCGAAAAGTTCGTCGGTAGTTGTTGTTGTAGTTGGAGCTTCAGTGGTAGTTGTTGTTGTAGTTGGAGCTTCAGTGGTAGTTGTAGTTGTAGTTGGAGCTTCAGTGGTAGTTGTTGTTGTAGTTGGAGCTTCAGTGGTATTTGTTGTTGTAGTTGGAGCTTCAGTGGTAGTTGTAGTTGTAGTTGGAGCTTCAGTGGTAGTTGTAGTTGTAGTTGGAGCTTCAGTGGTAGTTGTTGTTGTAGTTGGAGCTTCAGTGGTAGTTGTTGTTGTAGTTGGAGCTTCAGTGGTAGTTGTTGTTGTAGTTGGAGCTTCAGTGGTAGTTGTTGTTGTAGTTGGAGCTTCAGTGGTAGTTGTTGTTGTAGTTGGAGCTTCAGTGGTAGTTGTAGTTGTAGTTGGAGCTTCAGTGGTAGTTGTAGTTGTAGTTGGAGCTTCAGTGGTAGTTGTAGTTGTAGTTGGAGCTTCAGTGGTAGTTGTTGTTGTTA
Source organism: Brachionus asplanchnoidis (assembly GCA_025491095.1). Classification (NCBI taxonomy): domain Eukaryota; kingdom Metazoa; phylum Rotifera; class Eurotatoria; order Ploima; family Brachionidae; genus Brachionus; species Brachionus asplanchnoidis. The sequence goes on from JAILYF010000004.1 coordinate 5,085,916, forward strand.
AAGGAACCTCTTCACATGTGTAACCATCTCCTTCATATCCAGAAATACATTTACATTTTGGTAAATTATTTTCGCTTGCAACACATGCAGCAAATTCAGAACATTGTTCCATGAACTCAATTTTCAGCTGACCATTTACTCTATCACATTCAAATTTGACTGAACAGTTTGGCTGAATAGTTTCACCAAGCTAAATAAAATGAGATTTAATAAAACCATATTAAATATTAAATTAATATATTTTAATTAATTTTAATAATTTAATTACCGGTAATATTCCAGATCCATCTGGCAATGGACAACCACATTGATCAAGTGGGACACATACTCCGTTTCCATTCAAAACGAATCCATCTTTACAAAAACATCCTTCAACAGGTTTTATTTCACCGCAATCTGCTGTTCCTAATGGATCTAGACATGTTCTAGGACAGCCTGTTCCGATTGTGTACATCTCATTCATTTGACATGTTAATGCTTTTTTAAAAGGAAAAAATTAATACTTTTGCTTTACCTCGAATGAATTTGACTGGAATTAAAACTTACGACATCCAGTGGTAAATCTCCAATTAGATACTTTATCAGAATTCAAAAGACCATTGCAAATATCAGCCATTTCTTCATAAGCCTTGCATTTGTATTCTTGCTGTAAATCAGTATTTTGTTCAGTAGCACACAAGTCAAACAAACATCCTTCATAAATATTAGCCAAAATATTTTGGTCAATTAGTCTCAAGCAATCGGACCATGGTCCATTTCTTTCCTTAATAATGCCGCACCATTCTTTATTCTTGTAGATATTTTTATTTGAGCATTTGACTGGCTCTGGCTCAGGACCAGGATTATTAACCGGATTACATCTTAAAATAAATGTTTGAAAATTTTGTTATTTTTGGATTTTTTTTGAAAATAAATTTTACAAATTTCCATTTAGATTATCTTCTTCGTCTGGAACTCTCCACAAGCTTCCCCAATTGAATAATGTAGTATTGTAAAAAACATTATTGCTATCAATCAAACTATTATTTTTATCGACAAAATCATTGAATCTCGACCCTTTAAGATAAAGTGCTTAGAAATTCATAAATTTAAGCAAAAAGTTTATCTTACCATCAGCATTTCCGCAAAGGCCACACACATGATTAGCATATGTATCACATAAAATGACATCAGCCTTGTGATTTCCATTCCATACAAGAGTTAAACCAAATGTTGTACTGAAAACAAGATTTGGTCCAGACACATATATTCTCACTCCATTTAGGTTGTCAACATAATTGTTTGAGCCCAGTATTCCATTGATAGTATATCTGTGTCTGTTTCCATTCTTTTTCAAAAGTCTAAATTGTTGATTGAAAACATTTATTTCCATGTATGAAATGTAGGCCACTCTTTTATTTCCGTTTCTTTCCTCTTGCTTTTGAGTGATGCTGAATGGAACCATTCCTTCCGGCTTGATTAATGAAAAATTTTAATTTTTATATTTAAACTTATAATATGAATTTTTTTATATTATTTTCTAATTTTTATTTTTTAGAATATCAATTAGTCATTATTTATTTCTATTTTAGATATATCTTTTTTTAGAATTTAATACTTTATAACTAAAATATTAGATCCATAATTTAATATTTTTAATGAATTTTTTTCAAATTTGATTCTAATTTTTGAGATTTGTATAGACCTATAATCATTTTTTCTATGCTTCTTTAGCATTAAAAGATCTTCTTAAAAATAGTTTTGGATTTCTTTTTTTTTTATTTTTACAGTGGAATTTTAGTTCAAATTGTGCTATACAAATTTAACTTTTTCACTTTAAAATTTTAATTATTTTTTTTTTATTTATTTAATATAATTGTCTTATAAATTTTTCTTCACTTAAATTTTTCTATTTACAAATAATATTTTAATATTTCTTTTTTATCTTAAATACCGAACAGCTTTCCTGCTTGTTTCAAACAGTTAATTAAATCAAGAGCGTAGCCAGGCATTTTAAAATGGAGTGGCTTGCATTGTTAAAAAAGAATTTAAGAGATTTAATTTTTAATAGATGGAATTTACAAAATATATCAAATTTATGTGTATAAAATGTTTGTCTTTATTATCCGGATATGGATTTTTACTACCTAAAATAACAACCCTGATTGAAAAAATTTTCAAAAATTTACACAACAAAATTTGAACATTGTAAATCTTCAATGTAAGTCTAATTTTCAAAATTATCTAATGCATATTGGACTAAGACATGTGTATTTGGTAGATTAAAAATGTGCTAAATAAATTGTTTAGATTGAATTCCTCCATTTTTAAGTAAATAATAAGCTCGTTAAATTTGAGGATCATTGGGTTGAGCTTTAAACGGTTGGAAGTTTTGGTCATTATTGGCCACTTATGCTCATCACATCGCTAATCAAATTATTTTTAAATATTCTTTTATTTATTTTTTGTTATTTAATTTATATTTATTTATTTATTATTTATCCAGTCCGGACTTTTTTCATTTAAATTTAAATTTTTGACATTAATAAATTTAAAGTCCGGACTTACACTTTAATTTTGGACTTTTAAACAACTGTTCTTGGCCATTCTACTAAAGGGTTTACCTTCTGCTATAAGTTTAGGTTAAAATTTAAAATGGACTTAAATTCGAATTTGAATTCGGAAAAATTTGAATAACCTTTTTAATCTAATTATTTAAAATTTCACGAAGTTAGCGAGTTAGCGAGTTATCGATGTCAAGGTCGAAAGTTTTCGATGTCAAGGTTGAATAGTGAGAGAGAATAGATAATTGATTGATTACCAATTATCAATTAAGTATTAATATATATTAAATATATATATATATATCTAACAATTAAGAATTTGTTAATTAAGAATTATTATTTATTATAAATGTAAACGCAGTTTATTAATCAAAACACACTAGGAAATTTATATAAATCTTTAGTCGGATCAATTTTAGACTATTATTTTCCTTGCTTAAATTCATTTTCAGAAAATAATATCAAAAAACTACAAGCAATTCAGAATACAGCAGTCAGATTTATTCTTAAGTTAAAATATAATACTCCCTCCAACATCGTACATCATGAGGCTTTTAATAAACTAAAATTACTAACAGTCTCGAATCGGCTTTTTGAATTGAGTGAGAGATATGTTGGGACAGGACTGAGTCATTCTATTCCATTGGTTGTAAGACTGGTGAAGGAATACAAAGAAGGTTTCGAATCAAGATATATTGACTACCCAACTCCATTGTGTAATTGCTACCTTACTATTTCTTCTTTTTTTCCTGAAACTTGAACTATTTAAACATGAGCCACATGTAACAATCTTTTCCAATTTTATATATTCTTAATTTTCATTTATTTAGCTTATTTACTTTTTTTTTAATTCCTTTTTTTTTTTTTTTATCTTATTTTATTTTATTTTATTTTATTTTATTTCATTTTTATTTTATTTTTTAATTTTTAACTTATTCTGAAGGAGCTCTAGCTCGGTACAGAAAACAAATAAATAAATTATTCTTTTTTGTTGTTCTTAGAGTCTTAGAAGTCAATAAGAGTACTAAGTTAATATGTAGACGTCGATAAATTCAACTCAATAGCTACTTCACTTTTTAACCGCTACTTCACCGAGAATGCCATTGATTCCAACTGAAGCAAGTTTACCTTTCGAATTAAAAAGGCTTCAATTTCCTATACGACCAGCGTTTGCAATGAGTATAAATAAATCTCAAGGACAAACTTTAGAACACGTAGGGGTTTACTTAAACGAACCTGTTTTTACTCATGGGCAATTATATGTAGCCTTTTCAAGAGTGACAAATAAAAAAAATCTCAAGATTTGCATGAATCATCCAAACAACTTAACAAAAAACATAGTTTATACTGAGGTTTTTCAATAAATTTTTTAGTGTGTTCTGCAATTTTCTTTCTTAATTTTATTTAAATTCCCCCGGCAGCGAAGCAACGGGTATCTACTAGTATAAAGAATAATTTAGTTCTGTAAAATGCTTAATGCTTAAATAACTTTGCTTAATCCGAAAATGTATGTCTGCAAAAACTCTGCAATTTAATTGCACAGTTGATTAGAATACTTTTTAATGGCGTGCAAAATGCAGAAAATTGCAGAGTATTTTGCAGACCAATTTTACTGCATTAGGCAAATTTTCTTATAATAGAACTAAATTATCTCTTTTATTAAAAAAGTTTTTCAAGTTTTTCTGTATTGAAAAGATCGAATTGAAACGAACTTCATAACCCCATTTATTTACTTAAATCCTTGTATCAAAGCAGAACTATATCCTTATTGCTACATAGAATCTTTTAGAATTAAAAATTCAAACTATTAAGAAAATAAAGTTTACTTGCTTATATCTTATCGCTTTAATAATTACGCAATTTAGTCATTAAGCTCAGAAAAAATTTAAAGAAAAAAAAGTAATGCAACATTAATAATATTTTTTTAGAAAAATCATCAAAAAATTCTTCAATTAAATTAAATTAAAATTCTAAAAATTATAATCAAATAAATGCCTTATTTGCTGATATCGGTCTTTGTTTATTTAAATATCAATGTTGGATTTACTTCTTTACATCTAAAAGCCATATCGGACTTTTATTTATCAAATTTTATCAACTAGGCATAGATATTGATAAAAATTTTAAAAAAATGAAATTAGTCTTTTACAACCATTTTAAATCAAAGTTTTAAAATATTCTGATTTCTGAATTTTTTCTAATTTTAAAATTTAAAAAATGGAAAAGATAAAAAAAAATAAATATCAATTGATGAAAAAAAACGATTTACAAAGATTTACAAATTTTTGAAAGAAAAAAATTCGAAATTAATGAAAGTAAAATAAACAGATAAAACTTACTAGAGATTGGTTGTGGCAATCTGTTGAGACCAAATCGTATTTGCATTTTCCCATAAAATCAAATTTGGCTTTATCAAAAGTTGTACAATGTGGATCTCCCCAGCAGCTAGAAAAAAATATTTTGTAAAATTTAATTAAAGAATTAAAAATGTCATAAAAAAAAATTACCCGCATTTGAGACTTTTACAACATCTAACATTTGGATCACCAGCTGAATTAGACGGACATGAACATACTGGAGATCTATTAACATTTTTACAAATGGCACCAAAACCACATGGATTGTCCGAACATGGATTGTTTGATTTTGGTCTTGGTTGACATCTGTATCTGACTGTTAGATACTTTCTCACTTCTGGACAAACCAGGCCTAAAAATTTCACTGAAGCATCTATTCTGCACCTTCTCTTGCCATTACACTGCTTTCTTACCACGTTGTTAACATTTAATCCACGACAAAGCACATTAGTGACCAGACCGATAATCGAGTTCGGTCTTGAAGAACATACTGAAAAGTCTCTTCGTTCAAATCTGGCTGCTCTAATTCTAATTATTTGGTCAGCTGGACACTCAATATTCAAAAATTCATTTTCACAAGCATCTATTTATGACGGATGAAATTTATTAAATTTTTTTAGAAAAATAAAAGGTAATTTACAATTTTCAGTATCTTTATTATTTGGCTTGTTTTCTTCATCTGATGAATCTTCTTCGGAAGATTTTTGTTCCGAGGACTTTTCCTCGGAAGATTTGTCTTCATTACTGTTTGAATTTTGGCCAAATTGCATTATTATGTTGTTGTTAGGACCAATTGGAAATCTACTACAAACAAAGGTAAGTGTAACATGTCTCTTGTCACCAATGCATTCATCTCCAAATAAATCATTATTTATGGCAAAGCTACAACTTGTTTTATTGCGGCATAATTCCGAAATGCTTCTAGATTTCAATGAATAATATTTTTGATCACATTTCAGAGGACCTGTTTGTTTTTCGCATCTTGCATCATTGAGACGCAATTGCACAGATCTAACAAAAATGAATCTTTTTTCATCACATTCAATTTCTACATTTTCACCTTCACATTTGGATATTGTTTCGGCTTTAGAAAAAAAAAGAATGAATTTAGAAAAATAAATATAAATTGAGGATATTTAGAAAATGAAATAATAATCTAAACTCACGAGTGGTAAAAATATCTGTTAATTTGTCCAAAACATTATTAGTTCCATTTAACAAATTTGGAAGTTTTTGTCCATTTCCCAAAAGATTCTGTAATAAATTGGGCCTTGAAGCTTCTGTTCCATTTCCTGATTTATCATTATTTTTATTCAACAAATCTTTTATATTTTGAACTCTATCAACCAAATTTTGGACTGGTTTCTTTTCTTTGCTTTCACTTTCATCACTTTGTTTCTTTTCTTTGCTTTCACTTTCATCACTTTGTTTCTTTTCTTTGCTTTCACTTTCATCACTTTGTTTCTTTTCTTTGCTCTTATTTTCATTTCCTGATTTATCTTTATTTTTATTCAACAAATCTTTTATATTTTGAACTCTATCAACCAAATTTTGGACTGGTTTCTTTTCTTTGCTTTCACTTTCATCACTTTGTTTCTTTTCTTTGCTTTCACTTTCATCACTTTGTTTCTTTTCTTTGCTCTTATTTTCATTTCCTGATTTATTATTATTTTTATTCAACAAATCTTTTATATTTTGAACTCTATCAACCAAATTTTGGACTGGTTTCTTTTCTTTGCTTTCACTTTCATCACTTTGTTTCTTTTCTTTGCTTTCACTTTCATCACTTTGTTTCTTTTCTTTGCTTTCACTTTCATCACTTTGTTTCTTTTCTTTGCTCTTATTTTCATTTCCTGATTTATCTTTATTTTTATTCAACAAATCTTTTATATTTTGAACTCTATCAAGCAAATTTTTGACTGGTTTCTTTTCTTTGCTTTCACTTTCATCACTTTGTTTCTTTTCTTTGCTTTCACTTTCATCACTTTGTTTCTTTTCTTTGCTCTTATTTTCATTTCCTGATTTATTATTATTTTTATTCAACAAATCTTTTATATTTTGAACTCTATCAAGCAAATTTTGGACTGGTTTCTTTTCTTTGCTTTCACTTTCATCACTTTGTTTCTTTTCTTTGCTTTCACTTTCATCACTTTGTTTCTTTTCTTTGCTCTTATTTTCATTTCCTGATTTATCTTTATTTTTATTCAACAAATCTTTTATATTTTGAACTCTATCAACCAAATTTTGGACTGGTTTCTTTTCTTTGCTTTCACTTTCATCACTTTGTTTCTTTTCTTTGCTTTCACTTTCATCACTTTGTTTCTTTTCTTTGCTCTTATTTTCATTTCCTGATTTATTATTATTTTTATTCAACAAATCTTTTATATTTTGAACTCTATCAACCAAATTTTGGACTGGTTTCTTTTCTTTGCTTTCACTTTCATCACTTTGTTTCTTTTCTTTGCTTTCACTTTCATCACTTTGTTTCTTTTCTTTGCTTTCACTTTCATCACTTTGTTTCTTTTCTTTGCTTTCACTTTCATCACTTTGTTTCTTTTCTTTGCTCTTATTTTCATTTCCTGATTTATCTTTATTTTTATTCAACAAATCTTTTATATTTTGAACTCTATCAAGCAAATTTTTGACTGGTTTCTTTTCTTTGCTTTCACTTTCATCACTTTGTTTCTTTTCTTTGCTTTCACTTTCATCACTTTGTTTCTTTTCTTTGCTCTTATTTTCATTTCCTGATTTATCTTTATTTTTATTCAACAAATCTTTTATATTTTGAACTCTATCAACCAAATTTTGGACTGGTTTCTTTTCTTTGCTTTCACTTTCATCACTTTGTTTCTTTTCTTTGCTTTCACTTTCATCACTTTGTTTCTTTTCTTTGCTCTTATTTTCATTTCCTGATTTATTATTATTTTTATTCAACAAATCTTTTATATTTTGAACTCTATCAACCAAATTTTGGACTGGTTTCTTTTCTTTGCTTTCACTTTCATCACTTTGTTTCTTTTCTTTGCTTTCACTTTCATCACTTTGTTTCTTTTCTTTGCTCTTATTTTCATTTCCTGATTTATTATTATTTTTATTCAACAAATCTTTTATATTTTGAACTCTATCAACCAAATTTTGGACTGGTTTCTTTTCTTTGCTTTCACTTTCATCACTTTGTTTCTTTTCTTTGCTTTCACTTTCATCACTTTGTTTCTTTTCTTTGCTTTCACTTTCATCACTTTGTTTCTTTTCTTTGCTTTCACTTTCATCACTTTGTTTCTTTTCTTTGCTTTCACTTTCATCACTTTGTTTCTTTTCTTTGCTCTTATTTTCATTTCCTGATTTATCTTTATTTTTATTCAACAAATCTTTTATATTTTGAACTTTATCAAGCAAATTTTGAACTGGTTTTGGCTTGTTTTCGTTTAATTCTTCACCTTGTAAATTTACTTTGCCTTCACATGTGTAACCATCTCCTTCATATCCAGAAATACATTTACATTTTGGTAAATTATTTTCGCTTGCAACACATGCAGCAAATTCAGAACATTGTTCCATGAACTCAATTTTCAGCTGACCATTTACTCTATCACATTCAAATTTAAATGAACAGTTTGGCTGAATAGTTTCACCAAGCTAAATAAAATGAGATTTAATAAAACTATATTAAACATTAAATTAATAAATTTTAATTAATTTAAATTAGAAAAAATTCTTTATTTTAATAATTTAATTACCGGTAATATTCCAGATCCATCTGGCAATGGACAACCACATTGATCAAGTGGGACACATACTCCGTTTCCATTCAAAACGAATCCATCTTTACAAAAACATCCTTCAACAGGTTTTATTTCACCGCAATCTGCTGTTCCTAATGGATCTAGACATGTTCTAGGACAGCCTGTTCCGATTGTGTACATCTCATTCATTTGACATGTTAATGCTTTTTTAAAAGGAAAAAATTAATACTTTTGCTTTACCTCGAATGAATTTGACTGGAATTAAAACTTACGACATCCAGTGGTAAATCTCCAATTAGATACTTTATCAGAATTCAAAAGACCATTGCAAATATCAGCCATTTCTTCATAAGCCTTGCATTTGTATTCTTGCTGTAAATCAGTATTTTGTTCAGTAGCACACAAGTCAAACAAACATCCTTCATAAATATTAGCCAAAATATTTTGGTCAATTAGTCTCAAGCAATCGGACCATGGTCCATTTCTTTCCTTAATAATGCCGCACCATTCTTTATTCTTGTAGATATTTTTATTTGAGCATTTGACTGGCTCTGGCTCAGGACCAGGATTATTAACCGGATTACATCTTAAAATAAATGTTTGAAAATTTTGTTATTTTTGGATTTTTTTTTAAATAAATTTTACAAATTTCCATTTAGATTATCTTCTTCGTCTGGAACTCTCCACAAGCTTCCCCAATTGAATAATGTAGTATTGTAAAAAACATTATTGCTATCAATCAAACTATTATTTTTATCGACAAAATCATTGAATCTCGACCCTTTAAGATAAAGTGCTTAGAAATTCATAAATTTAAGCAAAAAGTTTATTTTACCATCAGCATTTCCGCAAAGGCCACACACATAATTAGCATATGTATCACATAAAATGACATCAGCCTTGTGATTTCCATTCCATACAAGAGTCAAACCAAATGTTGTACTGAAAACAAGATTTGGTCCAGACACATATATTTTCACTCCATTTAGGTTGTCAACATAATTGTTTGAGCCCAGTATTCCATTGATAGTATATCTGTGTCTGTTTCCATTCTTTTTCAAAAGTCTAAATTGTTGATTGAAAACATTTATTTCCATGTATGAAATGTAGGCCACTCTTTTATTTCCGTTTCTTTCCTCTTGCTTTTGAGTGATGCTGAATGGAACCATTCCTTCCGGCTTGATTAATGAAAAATTTTAATTTTTATATTTAAACTTATAATATGAATTTTTTTATATTATTTTCTAATTTTTATTTTTTAGAATATCAATTAGTCATTATTTATTTCTATTTTAGATATATCTTTTTTTAGAATTTAATACTTTATAACTAAAATATTAGATCCATAATTTAATATTTTTAATGAATTTTTTTCAAATTTGATTCTAATTTTTGAGATTTGTATAGACCTATAATCATTTTTTCTATGCTTCTTTAGCATTAAAAGATCTTCTTAAAAATAGTTTTGGATTTCTTTTTTTTTTATTTTTACAGTGGAATTTTAGTTCAAATTGTGCTATACAAATTTAACTTTTTCACTTTAAAATTTTAATTATTTTTTTTTTTATTTATTTAATATAATTGTCTTATAAATTTTTCTTCACTTAAATTTTTCTATTTACAAATAATATTTTAATATTTCTTTTTTATCTTAAATACCGAACAGCTTTCCTGCTTGTTTCAAACAGTTAATTAAATCAAGAGCGTAGCCAGGCATTTTAAAATGGAGTGGCTTGCATTGTTAAAAAAGAATTTAAGAGATTTAATTTTTAATAGATGGAATTTACAAAATATATCAAATTTATGTGTATAAAATGTTTGTCTTTATTATCCGGATATGGATTTTTACTACCTAAAATAACAACCCTGATTGAAAAAATTTTCAAAAATTTACACAACAAAATTTGAACATTGTAAATCTTCAATGTAAGTCTAATTTTCAAAATTATCTAATGCATATTGGACTAAGACATGTGTATTTGGTAGATTAAAAATGTGCTAAATAAATTGTTTAGATTGAATTCCTCCATTTTTAAGTAAATAATAAGCTCGTTAAATTTGAGGATCATTGGGTTGAGCTTTAAACGGTTGGAAGTTTTGGTCATTATTGGCCACTTATGCTCATCACATCGCTAATCAAATTATTTTTAAATATTCTTTTATTTATTTTTTGTTATTTAATTTATATTTATTTATTTATTATTTATCCAGTCCGGACTTTTTTCATTTAAATTTAAATTTTTGACATTAATAAATTTAAAGTCCGGACTTACACTTTAATTTTGGACTTTTAAACAACTGTTCTTGGCCATTCTACTAAAGGGTTTACCTTCTGCTATAAGTTTAGGTTAAAATTTAAAATGGACTTAAATTCGAATTTGAATTCGGAAAAATTTGAATAACCTTTTTAATCTAATTATTTAAAATTTCACGAAGTTAGCGAGTTAGCGAGTTATCGATGTCAAGGTCGAAAGTTTTCGATGTCAAGGTTGAATAGTGAGAGAGAATAGATAATTGATTGATTACCAATTATCAATTAAGTATTAATATATATTAAATATATATATATATATCTAACAATTAAGAATTTGTTAATTAAGAATTATTATTTATTATAAATGTAAACGCAGTTTATTAATCAAAACACACTAGGAAATTTATATAAATCTTTAGTCGGATCAATTTTAGACTATTATTTTCCTTGCTTAAATTCATTTTCAGAAAATAATATCAAAAAACTACAAGCAATTCAGAATACAGCAGTCAGATTTATTCTTAAGTTAAAATATAATACTCCCTCCAACATCGTACATCATGAGGCTTTTAATAAACTAAAATTACTAACAGTCTCGAATCGGCTTTTTGAATTGAGTGAGAGATATGTTGGGACAGGACTGAGTCATTCTATTCCATTGGTTGTAAGACTGGTGAAGGAATACAAAGAAGGTTTCGAATCAAGATATATTGACTACCCAACTCCATTGTGTAATTGCTACCTTACTATTTCTTCTTTTTTTCCTGAAACTTGAACTATTTAAACATGAGCCACATGTAACAATCTTTTCCAATTTTATATATTCTTAATTTTCATTTATTTAGCTTATTTACTTTTTTTTTAATTCCTTTTTTTTTTTTTTTATCTTATTTTATTTTATTTTATTTTATTTTATTTCATTTTTATTTTATTTTTTTAATTTTTAACTTATTCTGAAGGAGCTCTAGCTCGGTACAGAAAACAAATAAATAAATTATTCTTTTTTGTTGTTCTTAGAGTCTTAGAAGTCAATAAGAGTACTAAGTTAATATGTAGACGTCGATAAATTCAACTCAATAGCTACTTCACTTTTTAACCGCTACTTCACCGAGAATGCCATTGATTCCAACTGAAGCAAGTTTACCTTTCGAATTAAAAAGGCTTCAATTTCCTATACGACCAGCGTTGTATATAAAATGATATATGATGAGTATAAATAAATCTCAAGGACAAACTTTAGAACACGTAGGGGTTTACTTAAACGAACCTGTTTTTACTCATGGGCAATTATATGTAGCCTTTTCAAGAGTGACAAATAAAAAAAATCTCAAGATTTGCATGAATCATCCAAACAACTTAACAAAAAACATAGTTTATACTGAGGTTTTTCAATAAATTTTTTAGTGTGTTCTGCAATTTTCTTTCTTAATTTTATTTAAATTCCCCCGGCAGCGAAGCAACGGGTATCTACTAGTATAAAGAATAATTTAGTTCTGTAAAATGCTTAATGCTTAAATAACTTTGCTTAATCCGAAAATGTATGTCTGCAAAAACTCTGCAATTTAATTGCACAGTTGATTAGAATACTTTTTAATGGCGTGCAAAATGCAGAAAATTGCAGAGTATTTTGCAGACCAATTTTACTGCATTAGGCAAATTTTCTTATAATAGAACTAAATTATCTCTTTTATTAAAAAAGTTTTTCAAGTTTTTCTGTATTGAAAAGATCGAATTGAAACGAACTTCATAACCCCATTTATTTACTCAAATCCTTGTATCAAAGCAGAACTATATCCTTATTGTTACAAAGAATCTTTTAGAATTAAAAATTCAAACAATTAAGAAAATAAAGTTAACTTGCTTCGATCTTATCGCTTTAATAATTATGCAATTTAGTCTTTAAGCTCAAAATAAATTTATAGAAAAAAAAGTAATGCAACATTTACAATATTTTTTTAGAAAAATCATCAAAAAATACTTCAATCAAATTAAATTGAAATTATAAAAATTATAATCAAATAAATGCCTTATTTGCTGATATCGGTCTTTGTATATTTAAATATCAATGTTGGATTTACTTCTTTACATCTAATAGCCCTATCGGACTTTTATTTATCAAATTTTATCAACTAGGCATAGATATTGATAAAATTTTTAAAAAAAATGAAATTAGTCTTTTACAACCATTTTAAATCAAAGTTTTAAAATATTCTGATTTCTGAATTTTTTCCAATTTTCAAAATAATAAAACGGAAAAGATAAAAAAAAATAAATATCAATTGATGAAAAAAAACGATTTACAAAGATTTACAAATTTTTGAAAGAAAAAAATTCGAAATTAATGAAAGTAAAATAAACAGATAAAACTTACTAGAGATTGGTTGTGGCAATCTGTTGAGACCAAATCGTATTTGCATTTTCCCATAAAATCAAATTTGGCTTTATCAAAAGTTGTACAATGTGGATCTCCCCAGCAGCTAGAAAAAAATATTTTTTAAAATTTAATTAAAGAATTAAAAATGTCATAAAAAAAAATTACCCGCATTTGAGACTTTTACAACATCTAACATTTGGATCACCAGCTGAATTAGACGGACATGAACATACTGGAGATCTATTAACATTTTTACAAATGGCACCAAAACCACATGGATTGTCCGAACATGGATTGTTTGATTTTGGTCTTGGTTGACATCTGTATCTGACTGTTAGATACTTTCTCACTTCTGGACAAACCAGGCCTAAAAATTTCACTGAAGCATCTATTCTGCACCTTCTCTTGCCATTACACTGCTTTCTTACCACGTTGTTAACATTTAATCCACGACAAAGCACATTAGTGACCAGACCGATAATCGAGTTCGGTCTTGAAGAACATACTGAAAAGTCTCTTCGTTCAAATCTGGCTGCTCTAATTCTAATTATTTGGTCAGCTGGACACTCAATATTCAAAAATTCATTTTCACAAGCATCTATTTATGACGGATGAAATTTATTAAATTTTTTTAGAAAAATAAAAGGTAATTTACAATTTTCAGTATCTTTATTATTTGGCTTGTTTTCTTCATCTGATGAATCTTCTTCGGAAGATTTTTGTTCCGAGGACTTTTCCTCGGAAGATTTGTCTTCATTACTGTTTGAATTTTGGCCAAATTGCATTATTATGTTGTTGTTAGGACCAATTGGAAATCTACTACAAACAAAGGTAAGTGTAACATGTCTCTTGTCACCAATGCATTCATCTCCAAATAAATCATTATTTATGGCAAAGCTACAACTTGTTTTATTGCGGCATAATTCCGAAATGCTTCTAGATTTCAATGAATAATATTTTTGATCACATTTCAGAGGACCTGTTTGTTTTTCGCATCTTGCATCATTGAGACGCAATTGCACAGATCTAACAAAAATGAATCTTTTTTCATCACATTCAATTTCTACATTTTCACCTTCACATTTGGATATTGTTTCGGCTTTAGAAAAAAAAAGAATGAATTTAGAAAAATAAATATAAATTAAGGATATTTAGAAAATGAAATAATAATCTAAACTCACGAGTGGTAAAAATATCTGTTAATTTGTCCAAAACATTATTAGTTCCATTTAACAAATTTGGAAGTTTTTGTCCATTTCCCAAAAGATTCTGTAATAAATTGGGCCTTGAAGCTTCTGTTCCATTTCCTGATTTATCATTATTTTTATTCAACAAATCTTTTATATTTTGAACTCTATCAAGCAAATTTTGGACTGGTTTCTTTTCTTTGCTTTCACTTTCATCACTTTGTTTCTTTTCTTTGCTTTCACTTTCATAACTTTTATTTCTGTCATTTCTCTTGAGCAAGTTATTCAAATTTCCTACATTGTTCAATAAGCTTGGTAATAATCCAGACTTATCATCATTTTTGTCATCTTTACTTGACGAATTATTTTCAATACTTATTTCTTTACTTTTTTCCTCGTTTTTACTGTTCAATAACCTTACGCGATTATTTGATTGTCTAAGCAATCCTGAAATCAAACCTTTGGTTTTAAATTTTTAATTTTTAGTGTGAATTTGTTTTGCTCAAAAGCCTTTCTAAATATTTTTTTCAAAAGACTTTTTAATGTTCAAAAAAATAATTACTTTTTTCTTTACTTTTTTCCTCGTTTTTACTGTTCAATAACCTTACGCGATTATTTGATTGTCTAAGCAATCCTGAAATCAAACCTTTGGTTTTAAATTTTTAATTTTTAGTGTGAATTTGCTTTGCTCAAAAGCCTTTCTAAATATTTTTTTCAAAAGACTTTTTAATGTTCAAAAAAATAATTACTGTTTTCTTTATCCGAGTCTTTCCTTAAAAATATTGTTCCTATCGTGGCTATGTGAAAAACTAGCCAAACAAATAAGATGCAATTTAATTTAAAATTTTTCATCTTTGACAAGTTTTTTTTTTATCTTTAAAATTTCTCGGTCTTTTATATTAAAATTTTCCTGGCTTCAGATTTGATTTTCGTAGGTTTTTTTGGCAACATTTGGTCATTTATAATTCTAAAAATGTGTTTCTTTGAAGTTTAATTCATTTTTTTCTAACTAAATTTAAATCTTCTTTTCTTTTTTTAAATTTGAATAACATTTTAAATTTATCTTTTCTTATGCTAATTTAATTGTACAGAAATTTTAATTCACACAGACATTTTTTGAATTTTTTAAAATATTGATTATACATATTTAAATAATTTTCTAACATAAAATTCATCAAAAAAAATTAAAAAATATATTTTATTTGAAAATTAAAATTTTTTTAAATCAATAAAATTCTAGCAATTATTTTTTCAAAGGTTTTAAATTGTACAAACCCTAATATTCTTAACAAAAATTGAGCAATAAGACTCAAAATTTTTGAAATATAAGATAATACTAATTTTTGTATCAGTTAATTTTATCAAAAAATAAATCAACAATATAATTTCAATCGACTATTTTCGTGTTATCTTGAATCCATTTGTGATAAAATGATACATTTGTATAGATGCCTCTACCTGTACACATCGAATCTCCATTTGATACAACACCAACAAGTTGCCATCGCTTTGATCTGTCCTGCTGCATCACCGGGCCGCCAGAATCTCCCTTGAACAAAAAATAAAAAAATCTCAAAAATTAAAAATTAATTTTAAGGGTTTCCAACATTGCATGTGTCTTTTCCAAGATTTTGATTTCCAGCACAAAACTGCAATACCGGTAAATATGATAAACCGCATGTTGTCGCTGACTGAACCTGAATTTTAACCTGATTCAAAGTGTCAGATGCTAAATTATTAAATATTTAAAATAAATTTTTTTCAAAAATTTTTCTTTTTACCTCGATAAAAATTATTTTCAGTAAATCCCCATCCAACCGCATATAAATCGGTGCCTGGGTTTGTGTTGGTTTCAGTTGGTACACAAATGTAATTCAAGTTTTCAGAATCTATTACGTCGCGGTCTAATTTGATTATTGATATGTCATTTTTAAAAGTGTTCTGGTCAAAATTTGGATACTAAAAAATTAAAAAATTAATTTATTACAAAATACTTTTTATTTTTAATTTATTTTTGTTAATTTTACTTCAATTATAGATTCAACGCGGTATGTATTTTCAGCGGTTATATCAGTGGAGCGAGTGTTCACGCTAACATAGACTCTCATCATTTTTTCCAAGCTACCAAATAGCTCGTGTGAATTAACAGGATTTCCGACAAGATTAAATATCGAGCGACTTAAAAAATAAATTTTTTAAAAATTTTTAATTTATTAAAGCCTTTTTAAGAATATCCATAATTATTGAATGAAAAAAAAATTGGCACCTTTCAACACAATGTGTAGCTGTAACAAGAAAGCGTTTGTTGACCAACGCACCACCACACGCATGAGGAAGAGAAGTTCTGGGTCCAAAATATCCTATTGAAACAGTCCATGGCCATGAATCTCTAACAACAGGATGCCCACGCATTATTCTTGTCAATTGCAAGTTTGGATCAACCAGCGGCACTCCGCATTCTTTTGGCAAAAATTCAAAAAGTATTAAATAAAAAAAGGATCCAAAAATTTGATCATATTTATATTTTTCTATGCATAAGAGGTCTATGATCGATAGTGCTAATGATTTTAAAATTTTGATAAAAACTCAAGAGCTTATTTTCTATTTTATTTTTCTGTTATCGGAAAATAGATAGTCGCGCAAATCTTTATATTTACGCTCTCATACGAAAATTGGTTAATAATAATTTTAAAAAAAATAATTTATAAATTTACTCATTTTTAATTTTTTTTTCGTAATTTACTGAAATGTGGCATTTTGAAAAATCACAAAAAACTTCTAATAATAATAATAATAATAATAAAAAAAAAAAATAAAAATTATAAAAATAATAATAATAGTAATAATATTGTTTAATTTTTTGTGTTTGAATTACAAAATGTATCCAATGTTAAAATAGCATTGAAAAAGTGCGATGTTTTAAATATTTTTTTCAGTTTCAAATAAAAAAATAATTTTAAGTTAATATTGCAAGCGTAAAAAAATTTGTTTTTTTTTTATTAATTTTGACTTTGAGTTTGTGATATGATGACCCTTCAGATAATATTTTATTTGAATATTTTTATCTTCAGATAATATTTTTAGTTTAAAAAACCATCTACTCTCTGTTTTCCTTTTTTTATAAATTGAGTTTTTATTAAAATACATCAAACGAACGTCAATTATCACTATAGTCAAAATTTATAAAGAAAAGATCAAAGTTTTTCGGGTCTAGTCGGTTAGGTAAACTATGGTTCATCTATTACTAGAACAATTCTAGTTCTCAGGTTTTAAGGTTAATACCAGGTCGACTATATCAGGGCAAATGCTATTTCTAAAGCTCATTAAAATTGAAAAAAAAGCAAAAAAATAAAAAATTATTAACTTCAATTGTTTATCTTTATATCACCCTAGAGAATTAGGCATTCTATTAAATAACTTTATTCTATTTGTTCACCTAATCTGAAAGTTTTTCACCTAATTTGAAATTTGTTCACTTAATTCTATTTTGGTTCAAAAAAATTAGGTGAACTTATGGCTTACAAAATCCGAGAAAAAGAATTGTTTGCATGATAGGTGAACTATGTTTCACCTATCCGACTAGACCGATTATTCAACGATTAATTCAAATCTAAATAAATTATTTATCTTTTTTCTTTTTATTTATTTTTTGTATTATTTTATCGTTTTAACTTTATTTCTATTTTTTTTGTTTCATATATTTTTATTCTGAAGATTGGTAGAGGTACAGATAAACAAATAAGTAAATTATTTAAAAGTAAAACAAAAAGTTTTCAATATTTTTTTCAAATTTCTAAATGAAAATTAAACTCATTCTATTTCACTAAAGAGTTTAATTTCAAATATGAAAATGCTTGCAATATTAACTTAAAATTATTTTTTTATTTGAAAATGAAAAAAATATTTGAAACATCGAATTTTTTCAATGCTATTTCAATATTGGATAAATTTTGTAATTCAAATACAAAAAATTAAACCATATATATATATATATATATAAGCTACAACAAGACTAGCTTGCGGAGGTGGCCTACTAGGAGGAAGCTTCTTGTGCATAACAAATAGAAAAATACTGACAGAAGAAATACAGTTTAATTTTTTAGGTCAAAATAAGAGTAAAGATTACAGATAAAAAAAGCTGGAGTATGTGCAAAGTACAATTGATGGAAAATTTTACATTAAAATTGAAAGCATAATAATAGAAAAATTCAATTAAAAAAAAAGTAATTTGAAAATTTTATAAATAAATGTTCATGTTCAAGATTGTTGACTAGACTGGAAGAGATAATACAAAAAGAAATTTTTTTATAACTCCTGTTATAATTACTAATTATAACAGAAGTTATAAAAAATTTCACCTCCAGGACAAGTTTGAAATGATCTTAAACTTGTCCTGGGGATGAAAAAAAATAAAACAACTTTTTTTTTACCTACTGCAGAAGTCTGCAAAATTTGTTCCAATCAGTTGGGTTATAATTTTATAACTTTTAAATACTTCTTTTTTTTTAACTTCATTGTACATTTATTTTAAATCTTTTTAAATAGAAACCAAAATTACCACACAAACGTCATTAATTACTTTTTATTTTTATTTTTAATCTTTTTTTTAAACATCGCTAAGACAGGCACAATTTTATGAAATAAATAAAAAGCGTGCAATTTTGCATAATTTGCACAGATTATGAAGACGTCAGCAGTGATTAAACATAAGTTTTTTCAATTTTTTTATCTCAAGGACAAGTTTTAGAATAGAAGTTATAAAATTTAATTCTTTTTGTATAAGAAGCTTTGTTTGATTTTTCAAATGCCCAGTAATGGACAATTTTTAATAAATTGAGAGAAAATTGTAAAATAAATTTGTAAAATAAGATTTTTGAATTAATCAGTTTTATTCATCAGCTTCGAATGGCTAATTCGCCTTCTCCCAATATATCTTTCCAATTTTTTATGGCCAACAAATTGACTGAGTGGGTTCTTGATTTCTTTTTTTTGATCAGACATGTTTTTGATAAGTTAAATTCAAGTAAAAATATGATCTAAAACAGGATAAATTTATAGTACTTGACAATTTTAATATTAATTTAAATATCTCTTACTTAAAAAAATCTTATTTTTAGTGTATTTTCTTAAATTAAAAAAAATCAATTAAGTTTTTTTTTTGCTTAATTGGGTAACTTTTTTACCTTAGAACATTTGGCACTATATCATAATATAGAAAATCATAATATAGAATGTCTTATTAGATACATATAATATAGATGTAGACTATAATATCGAATTATTTATGTAGACTATCTTTTCTATATAGAAACATGAAATTTTTTAAAAATTTAATTCGATTTAAAAAAGATTTTAATTCATAAAATAATATAAAAATATGAATAAAAATAAAATTTTTGATTTTATATTAAAAAATAATATAAATAAAATAAGCTCCATTCCCTCTGACTCAGTTTTTTATCAAATTTTCTGTAATATTTGCTAGAAAACCTCTTAATTCTTCCAGTATAACAGCCTTTTCTTCACTTTGACCACCTTATTCTTATTGATATTATAAAATGAATATAACAATAATCTATATAGAATGTGTTCTACATTTTATTAGTATCTGTTCTATGTCCTTTTATTCTGCATTATTAATGAGTTTATAGAAAATTTTCTTTATTTTTTTAAGTCTATGTCTATACAAAAAAAGTAGTCTATATTTTGATATACTCCCGAATGTTTACTAATTATCTCAGCTTTAAAATTGGTGATTTTTTTTCAATGAGATAACATTACATTTAAATTTTTATGCCTTAATCATGAACTAGAAAAGTTGTATCTTACATAATGGATATTTAAAAAATGAATTTTATCTTTCCTTACTTTTTTAAAATGGTCGAAATGCTACTAAATATTTATAAATACTTCTAAATAATTGAAAAAAAATTTGATTGAATAAATGTAAGCAATAGTTTTTTTTGGTTATTTTTTTTTATACTTTTAATAATTTATTATTATTTTTATGGTTATTGCAGTCAAAATAAGGTATATTAAAATTATCGTTAATATAACTAGATTAGTGAAATAAAACTGAATGTATGATTAATTTAAATTAAAATTCAATTTGTTGTTTTTTTTTTTATAAAATTAGTGGTATAATTAACTATTTTTTTAAACTACAGTTTACTATGATCCTTGTAAAATTATAATTTAAGTTAAAATTAATTAATTTTTAAAGAACGCAAGACGATTTTTAAATTTACATTTTCTTAATAAATTTTAATCATTTACTCGAAGCTCATTAAAATACTGAACTTAAGCATGTTTGAAAATTAAAATAATGTTTTATAGAATAAATACCAAATTCTCAGATCAAAAGCTAAAAAAGATGAAAAATATGATCAAAGTTCTCTTTGATCCTTAAACTTTTACTCATTTTGTAGATTTAACAAAAAAAAACTTAGAGTTTTTTTTATTCTTTCTTTTCTTTCTTGCTTTTTAAAAATTTTAATGTTCAAAAAAAATTTAAATTTTAGAACTTTAATTTTAGACTTAAGTAGTGTAAAAATAAAAAAATGCTTGATAAGTACCATTCGGAAGCTTACAGTTTTTACTATTGGAATCTTGTGATGATTTGAAAAAAAAAATAAACAAATGCTGGATTACATTTAAAGTCCCAAAAAACAAAACTTAAGGCGGATTGATGTTTAAATGATCATGCTTAAAAACTATTATGATTATTATGATAGAAGGTTTAAAAGAAATTTTTGATTTTTAATTCTACTAAAGAAGAATTTTTTAAAATTAAACAAAAATTAGTGTTAAACTTTATTTTTTATATCTGCAAAACGCTACAAAAATTTTAAGCATGTAGAAGTCCAGAATACTTGAATATTGTTTAGAATATGTCTTTCCATTTCATTTTTTTTAACTGATTAAAAATGTTTTTTAAAATAATTTTTGATCACAAACTTCGATTTGCCAAAATATAAATGTAAAGTTTTTCATCTTATTTAGCAAAGAAACAAATGAATCTAATATTTGATAAATAAGCAACTTTCAATTAAATAATGATGAAAAATTTTTTTTTCCAAAATAAAGAAATTTTTTTGTATTTCGTAATTGATAATAATATATAATAAAAGTTTATTATTAGTGCTTTTATTTTCAAAAATTTTACTAAACTAAATTTCAAAAATTATTTTATTAATGCTTAAGAAATGGAAAATTTTAATAACCAATAAACCTTAGATAATTGATTATAGATAATATCTCTGGATATCTGCACTCAATTCCTGAAAAATATGAAGCAATAGCATGATGAAGTTAATGCAAAAAATGATTATAAAATTAAAGTTTTTTTATGTGTATTGAGAGTAATAAATTAAAAAAAAAATATTTTTTGACTAAGCTTCTTACCTGTGGGCTTTCTCGCAGGAGGCAATTTTTGAATATTAGTTGAAGAAAAACTAGTGCTAACTAAACCAACGGTTGTTTTAGTTTGAGTTGTTATTGTGATAATAGTCTGATTATCGATAATTTTATTATTAGTATTTCTTGGGTTTGCAGAAACAATCACGTAAACAATTCCGGATATTACCGCAACTGAAAAAACAATTCCCATGATAACTAATGGAATTATAAGTTTTGGTCTATTGATCAACTTTTTATTGCTGTCTGCGATTTTAGATGTTAACTTGGGATTTTTGGAGTCAATAAAAGCGGTATTTGGCAAATTGACATTGACAGATGGCTGGGAATTGAGAAGATTCTTAGATGAATCAACCCCACTAGCATCGGGCGTATCCGATAATTGCCGTGAAATGGAATAAATATTCTGATCACTTAATCGGTATGCTTTATTTACCTGTCCAGAATTTGTTTTGGAGGCCTGATTGCCTTTTACATTTCCATTTCTTGATTTGGTATCAACCATCACAACATTGAATTATTATAATTAATGATATAACCAAAGTAAAAAAGTAAAATACTCAAAAAAAACAAAATTAGAAAGAAAAAAAGATGGTAAATCGAAATGGAAATGTTTATTTAGACAAAATTTAATTAATTTTTTTTCATAATTTTTCAAATTATTTAATAAAAACGAAATCTAAATGAATCAAAAATTATGATCATATCATGAAATGAAATGAAGAAATCAGGCATTGAAAAATTGTCAAAAAAATTTACTTGGAAATAATTCAGTCTTTGAAAATTTATATGTTCTTCATAAATAATGATGAGTATTTACGCTTGAAGAATTTACCAAGTCTTTGCCAAAAAGATGTTCTTTCAATTAGCATAATTTAGCTCAATTTAAATGAACCATCTTCAGTGATATCCTAGAACAGAATAGATTTTCATCTTAAATGGAATTTTTTAAAATCGATTTGTTTCTTGGCAATTATTTTACAATTCTCTATTCTTTAATTTTTCGCAATAGCTTAATGGAACTTATTTTAATTTCTTTACTTAAGGAGAAATTCAATAAAATTAGTATTTACAAATTTTGTTCAAGTCCTAGTCTTTTGAACGCGATTAAGATCGATTTTATTCAAGCTTAAATAAATTGTGATAATAAAAAAAAATTATTTTTTTTAATTACCAAGTTATTTCACAAAAAAAATTTCGAAAAATTCTACTCAGCCTAAAAATTCTACCACTCGGAAATAATACTCACAACATTGAACTAAAAACAATTTAAAACTATAAAACTTAAAAATATCACTTATTTTCAGCGATGTCTTCAAAAGGTGAACAAAACTAATTTTAAAAATTTCTAATACATAATGAGTAAAATCGGAAAAAAAAATTTTTTTTAAAGGTTAAAACACATTTTTTGAACATATTATCCCAATAAATCATTGTTTCCGCTTTCTTTCTTATTAATCAATATTATATTAACTCTTTTTTGTCAAGTAACATAATTATTTAAAATTTGTTAGATCCTTGTGAAACGTGAGAACATCCACAATTTCGTTTAGGTAAAAGATTATCCTTTTTATTTCGATTGCTTATATTTGATATTTAAATATGAATCAGATTTTTTAAAGCGTCATTCAAATCCTAAGACCTACACTAAGTCCGCTGGTTATAAATTTCAAAATCAGTGATTCTTTTTTCCACTTTGAACAAAATAATATTTATCAGAAAAATATAATTTCTGAATTTAATAAAAAAAAATACCTAATATTGATACAGGTGAGCTTAAATTTTTCATAGGCCAGTGATTGAAAAACAAAACTGAGTAGCCATCATATTTTAATTGTCTCACAAAATCATAAAAAACTTGGTACATAGAGAACTGGTCTTGATAACAAAAGCTATGCATCATAGAAGTAGTGTAAAATAACAAAGTATCCTCTTCGTAAATAAATGGCCACAATTAATCATGATATGTTAATTTTTGATATAATATTATCTCTAAAATTTTAAATAATTTTAATTAAGCAAAATTTAAAATCGAAATTATTTAATTTTGAACTAGAAATAAAAAAAAATCATAAAAAGCATAAGTAAAAGGAAGTAGAGACCGAGAAAATTATTTTTAATATGTTATACGTAATTTAGATGAATTTTAAAATAAAAAAGATTTAAATTGTTTAAATTTCAGCTGTAAATCAATATCTTTGTGCTAAGATCTCTTTACATCAAATTTCATTAATTGTTATTTGTTTGTTTTTGATAGAACACATTTTTTAAAATCACGACTCATTATTTCAGCTATCTTTTTAGTTTATAAAGTCTTAAATGTGCCTTTTAGATGATTATAATGTTACCATATTTTATAGTAAATACAAATATAATTAAGTGGTCTTTTGTTTAACAAAAAAATGTTTTGCATATGCTTCTTTACCTGGAACGAAAGCCTTTTTACGAAGAACACTTGAACAAATTTTTTGATTTCACCTTAAAATTTGATAAAAAAAAACCTCTAATTCAAATAAAATTATAAAATACAAAATTATAAAATCAAAATACCTGTTTTCTTGACTTTTTTGAAAATTTCGAAAAAAAAAATTTCAATTATGTAACTTTTTCTAAATTGTAATATTTGAAATTTTAATGAAAATTCGTTGATTTTTGGATTAAAAATTGCCTTATGTAAATCTGATTTTATCTACGGACCCTACAAAGTTTAATTTATTTTAAGCTATTCTAATGTTCCTTGAAAATCTTAATTACAATTTTCTGAAAAGCAAATGACAGCTTTTTTTTTTGCGATTACTCGGCTTTAAATGTTGATTTAAAAAGTTTTAGATTTAATAAAAAATTAAGCTTTTTCAAAAGTATTCGAAAACATGTTATTTTTTTAGAATATTATTAAGTAACTTAAAACAAACTATTTGAGTGTTGTGAGTGTACAATTTCGCTTTTTTTCCAAGTCTTAAATTTATTTAAATTATATTATGTAAACTTAAAGTGTATTTTTTTTTACCAAGATACCAACTTTTCGCGCAAATAAAACAAAATTAATTTTAACTAAATATTTGGAAAAGAATTCTAACATTATATACTTACAAATAAGATTTTGGAATTTTTTTTTTAATCATGTAGGGCTTTATTGAAATGACGAAGTGGCCAAAATTTTCGTTTCATTGGCAACAGTTTAATGGTAGCTATATTTTTTTAAAAAGACTACTTCTGATTAATAAATGGCCTTGGAATAGTCCTCCATAATAAGAGACATCTTATTTTGAAATTGTTAGCAACTATACAAGAAATCATGTTGAATTTTTTTTCTTTAATTTAAAAATTTCCTATTGAGCTAAAACCAGTGTAAAATCTTAAAATCGTAATTAAATCTTAAATTAGAAAGCAACAATTTAATTTTATTGTATTGTATTTATTCAACAAATTTTCCTTTTGGTGTATAAATGTTCGCTCGAACGAAAGGCATTTATTTTCTAATATCCCATCTTACTTTAGTATTCAAATTACGTAATAGACCTTTATTATTATCATTATGTTTTAAAGTCGTTTTGTAAAGGTGTAAAATAATTGTATTTTTTTTTTTACAAATTTTCAAATTTAAATTCAAAAATTCCTTAAAAATAAATAAAGCATTTTTGTCGATTTCAAAATAAATAGACTCTAGACCTTTATTTTTGCTAATTATCTTAAAAATTTTAATAACCAAGGATTAGTTGTTTTCTAGTATGATAAGAAAAAAAAAAAATTTGCCCCAGGAGAGGCTCGAACTCTCGACCTTCGCATCGCTAAACTGTATTTATAAGTACGACGCTCTAACCGACTGAGCTACTCGGGCTTCAAAATTTTAGAAAAATAAAAATAAATTTAAAACTTTTTTTTTTAAAATAATTTCAGTAATGACCATTTAACTGTCTTATGAAAAATTTTCACATGTGATACAAAAAATTTAGCTTAAAATACATTAATAAAATTTAAAAATTAAATTATTTATTATTTTGTTAAAAAAAAATAAAATGGAATCTGATAAAAAGTTGGTCAAAAATGCCATGAACAATGTAATGCAGCCAACAGATCAAGAGTCTAGCAAAAAATTTAATTCAGAAGTAAAAGGCTATGATTTAAATCAAGGTGTAAATTATGATAGAATTCTCAGCACCTATGTTCACACCGGTTTTCAAGCTAGCAATCTTGGAAAAGCAATTAATGAAGTTAATAGAATGGTACAATTAACAAATAAATAAAATTCTATTAAATTAAAAAAAAATTTAAAGATTAAATGCAAACTGTCTGATATGCCGGACGAAAAAAAAGATTCCATGATTACTAAAACAAACTGTACTATATTCCTAGGCTATACCTCAAATATGATCTCGTGTGGCATGAGAGAGTATATTAGATTTTTAGTTCAGCACAAAATGGTCTAAAAAAGTCTTTGGGAAATTTATAAAGTATAAAATTATATTTTTCTAGGTTGATTGTTTGGTATGTACCGCTGGGGGCATTGAAGAAGACTTCATCAAATGTCTCGCACCGACTCTGAACGGTGACTTTCATTTGTCTGGTTCACAACTAAGAGCAGAAGGAATAAACCGAATAGGAAATTTGTTGATCCCAAATGATAACTACTGCAAATTTGAAGATTGGATCATGCCAATATTTGACAAAATGGTAGAAGAACAGCAAAGCAATGAAATAAACTGGACACCTTCAAAAATAATCAATCGCCTTGGAAAAGAAATAGACAATCCAGATTCAGTGTACTATTGGGCTTATAAAAATGACATTCCAGTGTTTAGTCCAGCTTTGACTGATGGTTCACTTGGAGACATGATGTACTTTCATTCATATCGTAAACCAGGTCTTGTTGTCGACATTCTTGAAGACTTACGTCTATTGAACAACTTGGCGGTGCATGCATGTAACACTGGAATGATTATACTTGGCGGAGGTCTTATCAAACATCATGTTTTGAATGCAAACTTAATGAGAAATGGTGCAGATTTTTCTGTTTTTGTTAACACAGCAAGCGAGTTTGATGGCAGTGATGCCGGAGCTAGTCCAGATGAAGCGATTTCATGGGGCAAAATACGCAGAGATGCTAAACCTGTTAAAGTAGATTTAAATTTTATTTGGTAATTATTTATTTATTTAATTTTTTAAGGTTTTCGCAGAAGCCACTTTAGTGTTCCCTTTGTTAGTTGGTGAAACTTTTGCTAAAAATTTTCCGTATAAAAATTAGTTATTAATTTTGAAAAAAATAAAATAATATACAGATATTTCTATATTTCTTTTCTTGTCGTGTGTATTCTTGAGTCGATTGAGAGTTAAGTCGCATTCAAAAATGCACCATTTGTCCAAATCCAGCAGTGACATTAGACCTCGACCATAAACTTCCAAATCATTTGATCCATCTTTGTTTTCCCAAAATTTCCACCAAACTTTTTTGGTTATCTTTAAAATAATATTTGTTTAAAGATTTACACTTTTTACCGAAATGGTTTACCGAGCTTTTTTTAGTAAATAAAACTTCCATGTTCTTGATTAAATCATTTTTAAAAAGAAAATTATATGTTTGGATTAAATCCTTGGAGAGTTTATTTATGTTAATGGACGCAACAATTCTAGTCAAGTCAAAATCAAAGTTATTCTAAAAAAAAATTTTTAAAAATAGCTTAAAATTAGCAAAATTTATATCAACTTCTTGCAGCAAAGTATTTATTCGTTGGGCATAATATTCGGTTTTGTTTGCTCCGATTGAAACTTAAACTTTTTTTGTAAAATTCATTTAGAAAAAATAAAATTTTTTTACTTATTGTTCTTAGCGACTCGCAATACTTTGAATCAAAGTTGCCAGAACATTTTTTAAATGGGTCACTTTTGGTTTGATGGGTCAATTTTTTTAAAATTCCATCCATAGCTTCAAATTGATTTGATTTTAGTTTTGACAAAAAAAAATTTAGATCTTTAAATGAATTTAGCTCAATTGGAGATGAACAATTTAGTACCAATGTTTGATAGCTTTTATCCAATAAACCGCAAAATTTCTTCATTTAATTTAATTAATTTAATGGAATCAACAACAAAATAATTCTAAAATTCTCAAATTACTCGGACTAAACACTCAATATTATTTAATTGCAACTCATTGTTTTTTTTATCAAATAATTTTGAAATTAAATCTATTGTTTCTTCACTTTTTATTTTATCAAACAAGTTTTTTTTTAAAATGTCTTTATTATCTTCTTTTTTGGAGCTCAAAAACTCAACTCTATTATCTTAATTTTAAAATTTAAAAATTAAATATTTTTTTTTATTTTTTTATTTTTAAATACCTTCAAAAAAATTAATTATTTTGCGTAAATGTTCTTTGTCAGAATCCATTAAAACTTCAATTATACTGTTCAAATTATTTCTATTCTAAAATATTAAGTCAATTTTAAAAAAATTATGTTTTTTTTTAATTACCTCTAAAAAGTCATTAAAAAGTAAAATATCAAGTTTGTACAAAGGCTGTGATAATGCAAAGATAATCAAAAATGTCAGTGGATGAGTGTATAAATATTTTTCAATTTTGCTACCAAAATTCTAAGTAATTTATTTTATTATGAAATAAAAATTAGAGCAAATATACCGATTCTGAATTTTGCTTTGCCTGGTCGTCGAATTCGGCGATAAGCTCAAGTCTCTTTTTACTCGACTTACTTGACAACACATGGATAATCCAAAACATGCGATTTTCTTTAACAAAAAATTTCAAAGAAATCAAATAGATAAGCCACAGATTTATTTAAAAGTCTGAAGGTATCCTGATAATGGCCTAAACATATAAAGAAATAAATATTAGTTTACCTTTAAGAGCAAAACTTAAAATATGGGCCTCCAAAGAAAGATGGATCGGGTAATAATTTTCATTAGTTAAAGGTGAATTGATAATGTTTTTGACTGTTGAACTATTTGTAAAAATTTTACAAGATTGCTCAGAATAATCAGGCAAAAGTTTCTAAATCAAAATTTTAATTAAAAAAATTTGAAAATTTTAATCTAATTACTTTTTTTGAATTAATTTTGAATCGGTTGAAGCTTAGTTGTGTTGATTTACTGATCAAACATATGTAATAAATAAGAAATATCAAAATAAGATTCATGATGCGTGAGTTAAATATACGAAACACTCTATTTTTATTCTCTAAAAATTAATTTAATTTAAAATTCAAACTCAATTAACTAAAAATTTTAAAATGCTATTCAGAAAGAGTAATTTTCAATTTTTTGTTAGATAAGCGCAATTTTTATATTTGAAATTTTAAGCTTCATTTTTTTTTTGGTCATATCACAAATCATCAAGAAAAAGTATTTTAGTTGAATATTGAGGGAACTTAAGTGTGTCAATTAAGTTCAATTAAATTAAATTTGCTTTCGAAATAAAGAACCAAAGAGTTTTATTTAAAATTTAAACGATTTTACACCAGGATCAAAATTAAGGCTAATTATAATGATTAAATTTATATTTTTTCATTTCTAACAAACTTTTGCTTTTCAGTTTAAAATGTTCAGAGTTTAGCAAAATTGAGCTTATTACTGAAAAATTAATTTTTTATTTATATTAAAATAACGCTTCATGCAACTGATTTTTTTTCTCGAAGATCACAATTTTTTTTAATTTAGTAGTAGTAGTAGTAGTAGTTTTGACTGTAGCTGGCTAGCCAGCGAGTGTGCTGATAAGGCACACTAATACAGCTGATGTGATTGATTGCTGCTCATCCAGCAATCAATGCCTGCTTTAAAGCTGTTAACATTGGGGGCTTCAACTAATTCATTTGGCAGCGAGTTCCATAAGTTAGCGGTTCTGTTGAAAAAAAAAATTATCTCTATGTTGGAGCCTCGATATTTCTTTGTGATATTTGAGGCAGTGACCTCTTCCTTGGTTTTTTGTGACATTAAAATTGTTGCTTTTTTCAACCGATTCTATTCCATGCATGAACTTGTATAATTGAATTAGATCACCTCTTTTTCTTCTTTCCACCAGATTTGGAATGTTCAAAGCCTTTAATTTGCTTTCATACGGTTTGTTTCTAATTGACGAAACAAATTTCGTAGCTCTGCGTTGAATCCTTTCAACATTCTCACAGTCAGACTTAAGAATTGGAGACCATACAGGCACCGCAAATTCCAAAAGAGGACGAACAAAAGTTAAATACAAAGATCTTAATAACTTACAATCAAAACGAGTGAATGACTTCCTGATGCGACCTAACATTTGATTTGCTTTGTTTGTAGCCTCTATCACTTGATTTTTCCATTCAAGATTTGTATTGAAAATAACTCCAAGATCTCTTTCGGTATCTGACGTTGCTAACTGCTTAACATTAATAAAATAAGGAAATTCTTTGTTTTTATGACCATAATGCATAACCACACATTTTGATGTGTTGAAGAGAAGTAGCCAATCTTGAGTCCACTTTAAAATTAAATCTAAATCTGATTGTAGTTTCGCGGCGCTTATTTCTAATACCGTTTGCGAGAAAATTTTAGTATCATCTGCATACAATTTCACAACATTCTCTATTCCTTTAGGTAGATCATTGATATACAAAACGAACAATAGTGGACCAATCACTGACCCTTGTGGTACACCGCTAAAAATCTCAACCCAATCCGACAAAATTTCACCTTGAATAACTCGTTGTCTTCTATTTTTTAAGAAAGCTTCAATCCATTTTAGTGTCAGACCATCAAAGCCATACGCTTTCAATTTAGCTATTAGTCGTCTGTGCGGAACAGTATCAAATGCTTTCGCAAAATCTAGCAGAATCACATCAACAGGAATACTTTTGTCTAGACTCATTGAGATGAAATCTAGTGTTTCCAGAAGATTAGATGTACATGACTTTTTCTTAACAAATCCATGCTGTTCTTTAGATATAATATTATTCTTATAAAGATAGTCTTCCATTTTGGTTCTTATTATGCTTTCCATAATTTTGCAAGGAATTGAAGTTAAAGACACAGGACGATAATTGCTTGCCGTTGATTTATCACCTTTTTTATACAATGAAGTAATATTTGCTGATCTGAATTGAATTGGAAGCTGACTATTCGATAATGATTCTCTGAAAATCAAAGTTAAAGGAACAGTAAAGGCTTCTGCACAGTTTTTGAGCAATAACGTAATAAAAAATAAAAAAAACTGAATGTAGTTGGTTTTTATAGTCTTTGGTAATTTTTGCCGTTGGTACTTTTTGGTCGTTGGAAGTTGTTGGTTATTGGTTGTTAGTGAACGACCAATCACCAACTATCAATAACTCCCAATCTCAACTACCAACAACTTCCAACGGCCAAAAAGTACCAACGGCCAAAAATTACCAACGACCATAAATACCAACTACATTTAGCTAATTTATATTTATATTTTCTCTATTTTTTAAAAAAAATTTTTTTCTTTTGTTTTTTTTATTTTTTAAATAAAATTTTTTTCTTTTGTTTTTTTTATTCTAAAATAAAATTTTTTTTTTTTAAATTTTTAAAATAAAATTTTTCTTTTTTAAAATTTTTAAAATAAAATTTTTTTTTCTTGTTTTTTTCTTATTTTTTAAATAAAATTTTTTTTCTTTTTTTTTTTCTTTTTAAATATAAATTTTTGGATGCCTGTAAAAACAGCACCCATCAAAAAAGCGAAAAAAAAGCACCCTGTGTAAATCGCATTAAATATTATAAAATACCTTTTTTTTTTTGATATATTTATTTCTAACAACCTCAATTTTAATAAACATCAATTTTTATATTAAAAAAATATTGTTATTATATAAAATTTTCAAGTTTTAAAATAATTTGTACATAACACTTTAAAACACCCTGAAACACCCTATTAAGTTTATAAAACACCCTGCAACACCCTTTTGATTCTGATAGAGGAGAAAAAGTTCTGCTTGGGAAATTATTTTTCAAAAGGTTTGGACATGTGAAAACCCTATAAAAACCGCTAAAACTGGTTTAGACCGGATTTTTCAAAACACCCTGAATCTTTTTTTTTAAAAAGGTTTTTCAGTGAAAGAAACAACTTTTGTAGGGTTTCTGGGGTCAAGGAATACGATTTCGATTTCTAGAAAATTTTTAAATTTAATATTTAAATTTTTTTAGAATTTATGTTTCATGCATTTTTAACAATAATTCTGAAATTAATTGAAAAATTTCATTTATTTCAATTTGAATTATTATAATTAAAATAAAATTTTGACTGTAAAAAAATATCAAAATTTCTAGAAAATTTTTAAATTTAATTATGATTTTGATTTTTCTAACTTTATTTATGTAAATAATTTCCTTTTTTGAATCTTGATTGTCATATTAAATTTGTATCATAGCAAATCATTCAATGAAAATGCATTTTATAAAAATGCATGAAATATAAATTCTAAAAAATTTAAATATTAAATTTAAAAATTATGATACAAATTTAATATGACAATCAAGATTCAAAAAAGGAAATTATTTACATAAATAAAGTTAGAAAAATCAAAATCATAATTAAATTTAAAAATTTTCTAGAAATTTTGATATTTTTTTACAGTCAAAATTTTATTTTAATTATAATAATTCAAATTGAAATAAATTAAATTTTTCAATTAATTTCAGAATTATTGTTAAAAATGCATGAAACATAAATTCTAAAAAAATTTAAATATAGGAAATTTAGTCTTATATACAAATTTCTCAGAGTCGAAAACCTTAAATAGTAGTTTTTTTCCAAAAAAATAGAAAAAAATCCCAAGAAAATTAGGATGTATTGCTAAAGAGCCAAAATGCCAAAATGTTTTTTATTATGAAGTCTTGAAGTCTGAAAAGAGACCAAAAAAATAGTCTTTATTTTTATTAAATTTCTCTTTTTTAATAATTTAAAAAATAAATGTTGAAAAATGCTTTTTATTTAAAAATTTAATTTCATATTATATTACAAAAAGTTACCCTAGAATCAACATTAAAATTTCCAAGTCAAAATTCAATAATCTTATAGTGGGCTCTTGAGTGCCTGGATTGACTAAATCATGATTAATAGTTTATTTTGTTAAACCGACCTCAAAATCGTATTCCTTGACCCCAGAAACCCTACAAAAGTTGTTTCTTTCACTGAAAAACCTTTTTAAAAAAAAAGATTCAGGGTGTTTTGAAAAATCCGGTCTAAACCAGTTTTAGCGGTTTTTATAGGGTTTTCACATGTCCAAACCTTTTGAAAAATAATTTCCCAAGCAGAACTTTTTCTCCTCTATCAGAATCAAAAGGGTGTTGCAGGGTGTTTTATAAACTTAATAGGGTGTTTCAGGGTGTTTTAAAGTGTTATGTACAAATTATTTTAAAACTTGAAAATTTTATATAATAACAATATTTTTTTAATATAAAAATTGATGTTTATTAAAATTGAGGTTGTTAGAAATAAATATATCAAAAAAAAAAAGGTATTTTATAATATTTAATGCGATTTACACAGGGTGCTTTTTTTTCGCTTTTTTGATGGGTGCTGTTTTTACAGGCATCCTAAATTTTTTTCTTTTTTTTTATCTTTTAAATAAAAATTTTTTTTATTTTTTAAATAAAATTTTTTTCTTTTGTTTTTTTTATTCTTTAAATATTATTTTTTTCTCTTTAAATTCTTAAAATAAAATTTTTTTTTTATTTTTTTTTTTATTTTTCAAATAAAATTTTTTTATTTTTAAATAATTTTTTTTTTCTAAATAAAATTTTTTTATTATTTTAATTAAAAAAAACTTTTTTAAATAATAAATATATTTTTTATTATATAAATTTTCGATTTTATTCTTTGTTTTTTGGCCGCCCGTTTATATTTGGCCGTTTATTTTGGCGGTCTAAAAATTAGGCCGCCAAGTTGGCCGGCCAAGTGGCCGCCCGCCAAAAAGTTGGCCGGATTTTTGGCCGCCCGTATATTTTTGGCCGTTTATTTTGGCGGTCTAAAAATTAGGCCGCCAAGTTGGCCGGCCAAATGGCCGCCCGCCAAAAAGTTGGCCGGATTTTTGGCCGCCCGTATATTTTTGGCCGTTTATTTTGGCGGTCTAAAAATTAGGCCGCCAAGCTGGCCGGCCAAATGGCCGCCCGCCAAAAAGTTGGCCGGATTTTTGGCCGCCCGTATATTTTTGGCCGTTTATTTTGGCGGTCTAAAAATTAGGCCGCCAAGCTGGCCGGTCAAGTGGCTGCAAAAAACCGTCCGTGTAATGGACCGGTTTGTCTTGGCCGCGTCCAACACTAGTTTTTTTCTTATATAATAAAATAAAAATTGGTTAATTTTTTTTATTGATTATAATAATTTGAAATTTTAAGGAGAAGAATTGGTTTAAAGTTAAGTTTAGATTAAAGAATTCTAATTATAGGCTTTAAAAAAGAGTGAAATTTTTAAAATACAAAAATTAAATGAATTATAAAAAATATTTTTATATATTTTTTTTTCGAAAACTATCCGATAAAATTTTTTTTTTGTTGCTATTTGTTGTTTCATCTAAAGAGTTCTTTTTATTAAGAAAAAACTTTCCAGATTTAAAACATCACATATGAGAAAGAAAGTCTTTTATATTAATTAAAAAAAAAAATCCGGGAAAATAATTTGAGGTCTGTAAATTTTGATTATTTTGAAATATTTTTACTTTTTATTTTATTACTGAATAAATCATTAGAAATTAATTGAATGATTATTGATTTCGTTTCTATTTATTTTTAGAAGTATTAAGAAAGAGTTAATACCAAATATAAGCAGTGATTTAAAGTAAAATTAAAAATCTCTTTTTATTGAAGGAAAATATATATTTGTTAGACAAGTTTTTTTATATTTATTTTTATTTTTGTATTTATTCTTCTATTATGTCCTTGAAAATTTGCTTTTAAATTTTAAAGAAATACTTAGGCACCGTAAATCCTTGCATACATCCCATAGGATTCTGACGCAAAAAGGTTGGGCCAAAAAACGTTCTTAAAATTATTTTTAAAATTTATAAATTTGACGTAGACCTGAAATCAAAAATATTCATTTTATTTAGTGGGCTTGTAATATTTTAATTTCTTAAATTATAAAAAAATAATAATTGAAAATATTATCTTCTTTGGCGGTTATGATGGAATGACGTAGCTGCTAGTGAAAATGATCAATAAAATCACTAAACTTATATTTTATATTTTATTTAATAACTTAGATTTTATTCCTTCCTGGTCAATCTTTTAATATTGTTTCGTATAAATTATGTTTCAAAATTATAAGGTATGTGATTATTTTTCGATAAAAGCCCAAATATTCTAATAAATTGAAATAGAAAAAAACATGAACCATGTAACCGACTAATGGGCAATTTACTGTTATTATTCAACTTTTCAATTATTCAAATAATTGTAATTCTTTCTTCAACTTTCTTCAACTTTTTCAATTTTTATTTATATAAAAACCCCTTCAATTATTACAATTATTCAACTTTCTTCAATTTTCTTCAACTTTTTCAATTTTTAATAATATAAAAACCCCTTCAATTATTACAATTATTCAACTATTACAAAAATTCAACTTTCTTCAACTTTCTTCAACTTTCTTCAACTTTTTCAATTTTTATTTATATAAAAACCCCTTCAATTATTTCAACTATTCAACTATTACAGTTATTCAACTTTCTTCAACTTTCTTCAACTTTTTCAATTTTTAATAATATAAAAACCCCTTCAATTATTTCAACTATTCAACTATTACAGTTATTCAACTTTCTTCAATTTTCTTCAACTTTTTCAATTTTTATTAATATAAAAACCCCTTCAATTATTACAATTATTCAACTATTACAAAAATTCAACTTTCTTCAACTTTCTTTAACTTTTTCAATTTTTATCAATATTTAAATCCTTTCAATTATTTCAATTATTCAACTATTAAAGATATTCAACTTTCTTCAACTTTCTTCAACTTTTCAATTATTATCAATATAAAAATCCTTTCAATTATTTCAATTATTCAACTATTAAAGATATTCAACTTTCTTCAACTTTTTCAATTTTTTTTAATATAAAAACCCCTTCAATTATTACAATTATTCAACTATTACAAAATTCAACTTTCTTCAACTTTCTTTAACTTTTTCAATTTTTATTAATATTTAAATCCTTTCAATTATTTCAATTATTCAACTATTAAAGATATTCAACTTTCTTCAACTTTTCAATTATTATCAATATTAAAATCCTTTCAATTATTTCAATTATTCAACTATTACAGTTATTCAACTTTCTTCAACTTTCTTCAACTTTTCAATTTTTATCAATATAAAAATCCTTTCAATTATTTCAATTATTCAACTTTTACAGTTATTCAACATTCTTCAACTTTATCAATTTTTATCAAATCAAGGTTTCAGGTCAAAAATTTTTAACTTCCTTTAATTCGATCAATAATTTATGGAAAAATAAATTTTCTTCTTTTTCAAAATTTTTATTGTTTATAGATAAGTCTAAATTTGTAATTTATATTCTAGATGTTAATATTTATACTTTTGTGAATAAAAATATATTTAGACAATTAATATTAGATTTAATCTTTCTAAATCCTTTTATTAGAGTTCATTATTTGGCCTTTATATTCATAATTTAGTCATATATTCAGAAATAAATTTTATATATTTAATATACTCAATGTTTAGATTTATTAATTATTTAGTATTTCTTTACTTAAATGCAACGAGTCTATCAGAAAAAAATTAAAAATGACTTTTTTTAAATTATAAATAAGTGATAGATGCATTACATATCTATTAAATGCTACCATCATAATCGAGGTATGGGAAATATTTTATTAAAAGCAATTATAAAACAATTCAAATAATATTAATTTCAACTAATTTTTATTCGATTCAACTCTGGAATTACTCGGTAATTGAATTATTCAACTTTAGGATTATTCGATTATTCAACTCTAGGATTATTCGATTATTCGAAGATTTTTAGTTTAAATTGATATTTATATCGAATAAATTTGTTACGAAATTAAACTAAAATCTAACCCTTTTAATTTAATAAGCCGAAACCCTAAACTGGGGCTGCGCCCCAGACCCCGTCCAAATCTCAGTTTGTTATAACAAAATTAACCCTAAAATTAACCCTAATTTGACAAAGCTCAAGACGACTAGCGTCGTCTTTCGCTTAGTCAAACTATGGTTAATTTTAGGGTTAATTTTCTTTAACTAAAATTATATTGAAATCATTTGAAATTAAGACAATCATTTACTGTTCTGATGAAAATTTCATTAAATAAAACGAAAAGAATTGTCAATAAATCCAGCAATCATACATTTGATAAGTCTAATAATCCAATAATCGAATAATCCTAGGGTTGAAAAATTGAATAATCGAATAATCCTAGAGTTGAATAATCATATTATTGATTAATTGGTAAATATAGAATTTTGTCCATGACTGTCATAATCAGATCAAAATTTTTTAATAAAAATCGTTTAATTGAAGTGGAAAAGTGTTAAATTAACGTTTTTATGCCATTTAGTTGTGATCTACTGTAAGGGGAGAATTTCAAGAATGAATTAAAAGATTTTTTACTTGTTAAAACATTTTTATTCAAAAATTAGTTTCTTTTTTAAGTTTTAATTCATTTAATTTTTCAAAAAGACAAATAAAATAGAATATAAAATGATTTTTTGTGAAATGCTTGCAACAATGCTTATGCCTTGATACTAATCTAAAAGTTTGTTCACAAATTTGACTATTTATTCCTTCCAGCTCTTTATGTTTCTTCAAATTATGATTTTCATGACATTTTTTCCTTGTATGATTACTCAAATGAAATGAATCGATTAAAAATATCAGTTGATTTGTTCTTTGATCGTCATTATGATGTTTGGCTCGATGCTCATGCAGCTGACAGGACTTATCATAAATTACATACTTAAGATCTTGATTTTGTATTTTTACTTTCAAAACTTCTTCCCAAAGTGATTTTATTGACTCACCATTTACAATCTCACAGAATGAAATAAATAAACCGCAAGGTGTAAGTCCAGTCAACAATCCGCCAGTTTTTTTTTTGTTAAAACAAAGGCCATCTTCTAAATTGCATCCATCTGGTATTATATTATTTATTTTTTTTAAATACAAATCTAGAGCTTTAGGCCATTTGGCTACCTCAAATTCTGGCAACCACCTAAGAAAAGGTTTACTATCTGATTTCACTTGATACTCTCGAAATTTCTTATTATCTCTATGATTTATAATTGAGGAAAAATCAACTTCAATAATAATATTAGTTTAAGCGTGTCAATTTTCATTGGTAAAAATTAAAGGCAAAGTAAAATTTCTGCTCAAATTTCATTTTGCTCATTCTTGCTCAGACTTGTACCTTAGTCAGTCAAAGTCAAATTACGACAATATTAAATACCCAATAAAGTGTTTTTCAAATGATTTTCACGTCTTAAACAAGCTTTTTTACAATAAAAATAAATAGGACTGTTTTTGAAACTTAATTGCGTATATAATATTGTTGAGTAAGAATGAGCAATAAGAAATTTGAGCAGAATTTTAACTTTGCCAAATTAAATTACTTGGATATAAAAATAGTTCGTCCTTGTCGTCAACTCTAAAATTCCTATGTTCAAAACAAAAATAGCTATTTGGTATAGGTGTCTCTTCACAATAAACTT
Source organism: Brachionus asplanchnoidis (assembly GCA_025491095.1). NCBI lineage: Eukaryota > Metazoa > Rotifera > Eurotatoria > Ploima > Brachionidae > Brachionus > Brachionus asplanchnoidis. The sequence continues at coordinate 5,124,472 of JAILYF010000004.1, forward strand.
CTTTTTCAACTTCAGCTAAACAACGCAGTCTAGTGCATTTCTGATGTCCATCAAAAACAACTAACAAATTTTTTTTATAAATATTTAATAAAATTAATTTTTTTTTAAATACCTGAAGATTTACAGTAGTTTTTGTCACCTTGACAAGATATTAAATGATTTTTAATCCATTTATTCGAAAAATTTTCAACAATATTTTGGTTTAGTTCTTTTAATATTAATTCAGTCGATTTGAAATCAAAAAAATTTATTTTTATTTTAAAGTTCTTGGATAATTTCTTTATTTTATGACTAAACCAAATCTCGCTCAAACGTTTTCGATAAAGCGCTTTGTGATTTTTTAATTGAAATTCTTCATTATATGCATTTGTAAATCCTATTTTAAAGTAATTTTTTATTTTTAACACTAAAGTGAAAAAACGGCTTACAGCATACAGTGCCCCTTTTAATAAATCTGTCTTAAAAATAAACTAGAAAGTATCTATTAGTCAGACTTGTTTTTAAGTCTAAGTCACAAAAATTTAAGTCAAAGTTATGACTTTACTTAAATTTTTTTTTTTTAAGTCAAAGTCATGACTTGACTTAAATTATTTTTTCTTTAATTTTTTTTTCTTTTTCTTTTTTTTATTTTTAATTTTTTTTTTTAATTAAAAAACTATTTTTTTTTGAATAATAAATATTTTAAATTGATTTAAATTTTTATTTTTTTACCTTTTTTTTGGCAGCCCGTATATTTTAGAAAAGAAAAAAAATCTTTGGTGGGACTTTTTTTTGATATAATAAAAAAAATTTTTAAGTCATTGACTTGACTTAAAAAAGAAAAAAAAAATTTTTAAGTCATTGACTTGACTTAAAAAAAAAAAAAATTTAAAGTCATTGACTTGACTTAAAAAAGAAAAAAAAAATTTTAAGTCATTGACTTGACTTAAAAAAAAAAAATTTAAAGTCATTGACTTGACTTAAAAAAGAAAAAAAAATTTTTAAGTCATTGACTTGACTTAAAAAAAAAAAAAAAAAATTTAAGTCAAGTCAATGACTTGACTTGACTTAAGACTTGTGACTTAAAAACAACTCTGCTATTAGTATAAAATTTAGTTAATAGTTAAATTTTGCATTATAAATTGTATGTCTCTTTTTCACTAATAGTTAAGTAAAAGTATTTAAGAATTGCAGTATAAAAAAAAATACCTTCAAAACTAACTGCATTAATTGTAACATTTATTCCAAAATTTTCGATTAAAGCGACTTCAAACGCGGTTTGACGACTAAGACAAATGAACTCTAAAGTGTCATCTTTTTCCTCTGGATAAAAATATGTTTTATTCTGTTTTGAATATCTGTCCGTCTCATAAACAGTATCACATGAGAGGCAAACAAGGCTTATAAAATCATATACTAAACTCCCATTTTTGGTGTATGTTATTTTTTCTTTTTTATTCTCGATAGCAAGATATTTTTTACAGCTTAAACAAAATTCGATTGGCGGGGTAACAAATCTTTTACGTTTAGACAACATTTTTTGTAATGAATTAAAAATCAACTTAGCTTTTGAGAAATCAGTTTTTGACAAAAACATGAATTTTTCAACTAATGCATCAACATGTTCTATTGTCAAACAATGTTTGAATTGACTATTAAAGATTTCGACCAGAAGCTCTTTTTCATAACGTAAATCTAGTTTTAAGCTCAAAAATGCAAAACAAAACAGTTCAAAAATTTCATTAAACGGATATAAAATTTCCATTTTAAATTTGCAACAATTTTTTCTAAAATATTATTCTAAAAAGAAAACAAACGTAATTTTAATTTAAATAAACAAAATGTTCTTTACTAGTTTTATTTTTTATAAATCAAAGAAAAAATTTATTTATTTTTTTGGTCGATTTTCGTCAAACTGCGTTGAATATGTTGAACGCTTTAACTGATTCTCATCCGAGGCTATGCCGTCCAAGTCATCATCTGAATCGTTTGATTTAAAGCAGTTAAATTTTTCAAGATATTGGTTAATAGATATTTCGTAAAATATCAGTGAATTTATGAATTCTACCTTTTCTACTTCATTTAGCTTATTGAAATCTTTTTTAATAAAAACTTTACTTGGTTTTGCACCCTTTTTTTTATCTGCAATCGATTTAAAATACTTAGCATCGTATTTACCTATCTTTTTTTCTTCAAGTTTTAAACAAGCCTTTTCAAAATCATCAGATTTTCCAATTTTTTTCAAAGTAAACTTTGTCAAGCTAACCAATGAACCTTCAATCAAAATGATATTTTTTTCTAATTTATCTCCGCTGTTAAGTTTAAAAATAGTAGTTCTATGATTATCAACATTAACTCTATTAAATTGTGGGTCAGTATAAGCTGCCATATTCATTTTTTGATTAATGAAATATTCATTAATTTTAGATGCAACTAAAACTGTTCCATCACTGATTTCGTTACTTATCTCTTGTGATTTTATATATTCACAGAATGAACGAAAATTAAACTCATCAGAACTTTCAGAATCATGTAGTTGAAAGAAAGTTTCAACAATTTTCAAAACTTCTTCTAAAATATGCATTATTCCCGATAAACGAAGAAGATGACCACAAGATTTACCATAAGTTGCCCTAAAAAAAATAAATATAAAAATTAAAAAGCATTCCAACACAAAAGAAATCTCATGAGAAATAAATAATTATTAAATTAACTCATAAAGTTATTAAATTATCTCATTTTTTTTTATCCAAATGATCAAAATATAGTTTTTTAAATAAAAACTTGAATAGAAATTTTGTTCTTTTCATTAATGATGAGAGTTTTCTCTTTAGTTTAGTTAACTATAAATTAGTCGACTAATTTATTCAAATTTAAATTTTACATACGAAAACATTTTAAAAAAATTGAAATTCCAAAAGTATAATTTCATGAAAAGTTACCAATTTATCTTTGTTGGAGTTTTAAAAAATTAAAATATCAAATAAAAACAAGAGAAAAAGTATTGCTTCGGTATTAGGATATATTTCTAGACCAATAGATAATTTTGAAACAATCGATTTTAATAAAGAAGAGGAAGGGAATAATTTGGAGGAGCATTAATTTTTTTTTAATTAAATAAATTCACTTATTTAGAGCTTGAATTATTTTTGCCGCTTACATTAAAGGTTTGAAGGAATAGCGACAAGCTTGCCGCTTTTATACAAAATCTTTATTCATTAAATTTTATGTTGTTATTTTAATCTTTTATAAATAGATCTTAAAGAATAATCATTTAATATACATCCAATATAAATAGTTAATTATTTCATTTTTGAACAGAAGCTCATTTTTATAATTAAAAACATTTCAAAATCAAGAACTATAGCATAAAAATTTCCCTGCTCGCCCTTCTACTCGGGGTTATTCGACTAAACTAATACTAGTTGACTTATTTTTAGTTAACTAATTTTAAGTAACTAAATTTTAGTTAACTTAATTTAGTTGGCTAAAATATAGTCGCCTTAACTAAATTAGTTAAGTTATGACCCATCACTACTTTTCTTTGCAACTTTTTATTTAAAACGGGAAAAACGTTGAAAAATAAATTGTCCTCCTGATATTTTAAATTTAAAGAGCCAAAAAATGGAAAAAATTTTTTAACAACTATTTTTTTTATGCAGATATATTTGAATAATTAATAGAATTTTTTAAAAATACATACCCAATAAACGTCTCACTCAGTTCAAACTTCGCACACATCTTGTTATAAAGATGAATTTCTTCATCCAATAACTTAAAAGCTGCTTCAGTGAATTTAAATTGATAAGGTTTTTCAAAAAATAGTTTAATAGCCACAAGCAGATTTAATATATTAATTTTATTTTCATAGTGAGTTTGCTGTGAAAGCTTCAATCTGACAGGTTCTGGGCAGCAGACTAAAAACCTTGAAATAAATCCATCAGCTCTACTGCTTTTTTCCTCTTCAACTAATTCGACGATCTTGTCAGGATGACCAGCGGAAAAAATCGAAATTCTTGGCTCATTAATACCATATCCAAAACTTTTGTAGCTGACTGTTAAGTCAGCCTCTCCATTATACAACGTCAAGAAAATAGAACGGTCAAAGCCTTCTTTTCCAGCTTTATACATGCCAAAACTGCCAAGAAGCGTTGAAAACTCATCCCAATATTGCATAAGTTCAGAGCAGCATGAGAGTTCTTTAAACAAAGACTCAATAGTTAAACCTTTTTAATATTTATAGATAAATAATTTTTTTCGAAAATTTAATTAATTTTACTGTTATTTTGGCTTGGAAGAGAAGAAAATTTGTTGTTTGTAGAGTCTGAAGAAATTCTAAAATAACCTAAATCGATTAATATTTTTGTCATTTCTGAAAACGACTTTTTGAAAAGCTGTATGTAAAAACTTTTTTTTGCGCTAACAGGTCCAACAAGTATTGAATAAATAGTCAAAGGCTGGCACCAAGCTTTTACCATAATACTAGACTTGCACGTAAGAATGGAAACCGTACTTATTAATCCTAAAAAAAGGCCTTCGCATGACAAGCTCTTGTGTGTCCTTAAAATGGAAACAAACTAAAATTATTAAATTTTATATATTAATCAATTTTTCAATTTTCTGTTTTTAATAAAACTTTAAATATAAAACTATTTATTCTTCTATTTTTAAGACTTTTTATATCATTATATCATTATTTTATTATATTATCTTTTTATTAATAAATTTTTGTTTTATATTTAAAAATAAATTTTAATGAATGTTTTTTAATGAAATCTTGACAAACCTGTAATTATCAAGTAAAGTTTGCAATCGAAAACTAAAAATTTCAATTGGAAATTTTTCTAAATAGCACTTTTTTGCACGATCTTCAGTTGAGAATTGTCGCTTTCCAAAAGACATTTTTCTAATTTAATCAATGATTTTCTTAAAATCTAAAATTAAAAATAAGAATTCTTTTTTTTATTTATTCAATTAATTATTTTTTATTTTGTTATAAAAAACAAAATAGATTTTTTTAAATGTTTGAATGATGCGACATGAAACGCAATCAAAATAAATCAAAAGAAAACTCTAAACTTATTTAAAATTTATTGTATTTTTTCAAAGCATTAAAAATTGTGTGTTTTGTTTTAAAAATTGCTATCAATTTATTTTTGTCTTCTAAAACAGCGGATTATTAGAAATCAAAAAAAAATTGAAAAAAAAAAGAAATTTAGTGAAAAGAATTGAAAAAATTCAAGAAAGTTGAAGAATGTTAAACAACTGTAATACATGAATAAATGAAATAATTGAAGGGGTTTTAATATTAATAAAAATTGAAAAAGTTGAAGAAAGTTGAAGAAAGTTGAAGAAAGTTGAATTTTTGTAATAGTTGAATAATTGTAATAATTGAAGGGGTTTTTATATTATTAAAAATTGAAAAAGTTGAAGAAAATTGAAGAAAGTTGAATAACTGTAATAGTTGAATAGTTGAAATAATTGAAGGGGTTTTTATATTAATAAAAATTGAAAAAGTTGAAGAAAGTTGAAGAAAGTTGAAGAAAGTTGAATTTTTGTAATAGTTGAATAATTGTAATAATTGAAAAGGTTTTTATATTATTAAAAATTGAAAAAGTTGAAGAAAATTGAAGAAAGTTGAATAACTGTAATAGTTGAATAGTTGAAATAATTAAAGGGGTTTTTATATTAATAAAAATTGAAAAAGTTGAAGAAAGTTGAAGAAAGTTGAATTTTTGTAATAGTTGAATAATTGTAATAATTGAAGGGGTTTTTATATAAATAAAAATTGAAAAAGTTGAAGAAAGTTGAAGAAAGTTGAAGAAAGTTGAATTTTTGTAATAGTTGAATAATTGTAATAATTGAAGGGGTTTTTATATTATTAAAAATTGAAAAAGTTGAAGAAAGTTGAATAACTGTAATAGTTGGATAGTTGAAATAATTGAAGGGGTTTTTATATAAATAAAAATTAAAAAATGAAGAAAGTTGAAAAAACATATTTCAAATTTGAATAATTTTTCAAATTGCCCATGAATGATGTAACCGAATTTTAGGTACTAGGCTTATGGATATTTATAAACCAGAAACCCGGGGTAGTATGTAATTATTTACCATACATCAAATTGATTTCAATGTGCATCGTGATTTTAAAACATTTTATTAAATTTTCTATTAAAGAATAATAAAGATTTTATTGATTTAATTGAGTAAATTTAGATCTCCTTCAAATACTCGGACACTTCTGCATTCTAAAATCAAAGGTTTTAATAATAATATTTTTGTTTGCATGTCTTTAAGATATAATTTTAGTAATTATTTTGAAGGAACAAAATTCAAATTAATATTGTTTAAACTTCCATTATTTTAAACAAGAATTATATATTATAAAATAAAAATCCATAAACTAAATAAACATTAACATAATCTTTAAATGCCCATTTTAAACCAAAATATATAATTTTTTCTTATTTTTTTTTGGCCATTTCTCTAAACCGAAGTCAATAATTTATGTTAATAAAATTTTTCCACAAAACTCTTTATTTTACTTTCAATCTCATCTTAATTCTTAACAATTAAAAATTTTCAAAACTTTTAAATCTAAATTTAAACATTTTTTTTAATAAAATAAAATATTTTGTTAGCTTTTAGAGTAGACAATTAAAAATGCCTAAACCCAGAACAGAATTCAGCATCAACGATTCATCTAGTAAGCCAGTATCATCTACTTCTATCAGTAAACTCAAAGGGGGAGATAAAATGTATCAGGAAGCGATCCAAGCCACCCGATCATTTAACAAGCGTTTAATTTGGGACCGAAAACTGCGCGTGCCATTCATAGACAGTCAAACACGTGTTGCCCAGGCAAATAGCATGATGTGGCTGATGGAGTATCAACGTAGAGAGTTAGACCATATGGAAGATTGTCAAATGAGCAACAAAGACAATTATGTCTATTTTTATCCGAATAAAAAGTGGTTCAAAAAAAGAAGATTAAACATCGACCCAATGGACACGAGTTTATTTCCAAATGCAATTTATCGGGTGTCATCAAATGCCCATGCGGATGAAAATAGTAATTCTATGGATTCTGGTGCGTTTGTTCAGCACCAATCTTCGTCAAATTCGTCCATGCACCATCTCAATTTTTTAAAGCAAACTTCTGTGTCAAACGACTATGAGGATGACTCCAGTCATCATGGTCAGTCCAATTCAATAGCTCACTTTCATGAAGATTCTCTTGAAAATTTTGAAGATCCAGACCAAGATTCTGATGACAATGACTATGATGACAAGCGCAAAAAGAAACGAGTAACGAAAAAAAATTCTAAAAAATATTTTCATTAAACACTCATTATTATTAGAGCTCCTAGGATTATAATTTTACTAGTTAACGAAATTAATCTTTTTAGTTATATGAAATTTTTTATAATTTTTTTGTTCATTTATTTAAAGGAAAATCTACAGAAAATACAGTTTGATTGTAAATTTTTTTCCATCATTTACTTTTGGAGTTTTTGATTTTTTTAAATTTGATACAACATTTTTTTGTATGTATGGATAAAAAGAATATTTAAAAAATTGAATTTCGAGATTCATCTCATATTTAACTATAAAAAAAAAAAATTTAATCATGGTATTTAAAAAAATTGTAATTTTTTAAAGTTATGGCCTTTTTAATTAAATACAATTTCGGTAATTTAAAAAAAAGGAATAAGATCTTCAAAAAAAATCTGATTTTAAAATTCATTTTCTGCTACAAAAAAATCAAATTAGCTAATGATTAATTTAATTTGTATTTCTTTATTTATAACTGGTAGTAAATGATCTCTTTTAAACTTAAAATGGTTCGAAAAATTCTGATGTCTTCATTGCTGAAAGATTTTTTTTTAATTTTGCTTTTTTTTGGAATAAAAACACTTGGATAAATTAAGCTTTTAATTACTCTACGTCACTTAGATAAATACATCATGGGTATTTTTGTATCAGAAGTGTGAATGCTGTTAATTTTCTAATTTTTTAGATAGCAGAAAATGCAATTTTAAAATTTTTAATTATTTTTTTAATTCTATTAATTAAAAAAAATATTTAATTTTTTTTCACTTTTTATCAGAACAAGAAAAATAAAAGAAATGTAAAAAATTGATTACAGTGCTTCTCAAATTTTCTCTAAGTTTTTAATAAAAGTTTAAAATCATCCAGGACAAATTTATTCAAAATTTTTGCATGAATGATCAGTTAAAAATTTTAATTCGTCCATTGATTTACGTTTTTAAAATTATTTGAAGTCATAATTTTTTTTTTAAAAAAGAGTCCATCTTAGATTTAAACTAACATAAACTTAAAAAATCTAATCTAAACTTTAAAAAAATGACTATTTAATTTGCTGTTTATATTTGAAGAATTTCTAGTGATTCAAAAGTAATCAAATCATACCATGAATAAAAATCAAGATTCTTTTGCGTGAAGTTTTTTAATTTTAACTAACACTTAAAATTACAATTTATTTCTTATTCAATTTTGTTATAGATTTTTTTATACACTTTATAATTATTTTGTATTTTAAGGACTGCAACCAACAATTTATCTAGTAAAAATAATCTTTAAAGTTTCTAAACATTTTAAAATTTTTTATTTTTTAAGTTTTTTTTCTATTTTCTCTAGCAAAAAAGAAAGAAAAATGACACAAATGGACTTGTCAATGAAAAGCATTTTGACTGTGATCGCTGTGGAGTAAAATACAAAACTAAATCTGGTCTTGTTTCTCATGTTCAAAAAGCCCATGGAAAAAAAGCCCCTAATGGTCATGCAAATGGACATCATGTCATAAAAGCCGAGTCATTACCACCAGATGAAAATACCACAAATTCTATGTTTGAATCTGCAAATGATGATGTGAACTCTACTTCTAGTGCATCTCAGGCCAACTCGATTAGCCAGCTGAAAAATGGTCAAGCAACCAGATGTGGCATATGCAATGGAAACGAGCATGAGAACAGAATGCATCAAGCTGAAAAATTAATTTCATGTCATGATTGCCAAAAAAATTTTCATCCCACTTGTCTCAACTTTCCGAAAAATATGCTTGAATCGGTTAAAAAATACGACTGGCAATGCATTGAATGCAAAAGTAAAAGATTATTAAATTAGATATTCTTTTACTTAATTTGTGTATTTTAAGGATGTACTCATTGTGGAAGTTCCGAGAATGATGACAAGCTTTTATTTTGTGATGAATGTGATCGAGGCTTTCACATGTATTGCTTGAAGCCGCCGATGCAAGAGGCTCCTGACGGGGACTGGAAATGTGAACTTTGTTCAAAATAGTTTTTTTTATTAGTTAGTCAATTGTAAAAAAAAAAGTTTTATTTAATTATTTTTAAAGAAAATTGTGCAATTAACAATTAAAAATATTGAAATAAAAATTTAAATGTAAATTTTTTACAAAAAAATAACGTTTTCTTTTAAATTCAGCCATTTTTTCCATGACAACTTTTTTTCATGATTGAATTTTATGGCACAGGCAAATTAAATAATTAATAAGAACAGCTTTAAAGTATTGATTTTTTTGTGTGGTTTGAGTGTATTTTAAATATAAAAATTATTTTGCTTTATCATTATATATTTGCCAAAATTTTTCAATTATAAAACAGTTAACCTGAGTCTAAAATTCAAAATATAATTTGAAAGACTTCAGAGAAAAAAAAAATTAGTCAAAGTCAATAAATAAAAATGTGTTTTAAAACAACTTGTCCAAAATGCAACAAGCCAACATGGGCTGGATGTGGAAATCATATTGAACAAGCATTGAAAGATGTTCCTCCACAAGACAGATGTAAATGTCCAAAAGGTCGATTCTAAAACTTTTTATCAGACTTCCTAATTAATTCAATTTCTCCAATGTTATAATAAAAATTCTAGTTTATGTTTATTCTAATTTATTTTCTGAAAGTAAATATTAAATTTGAATTCAATTTTACAAAATACTTAAAGTCTAATTAATTTGTTTATTTTTAAAGGAAATATGATATTCTAATTGAAAAAGGTGTCGGCTTATGTAAAAAAACTATTATCTTAACAAGACTTAATTTTTGTATCTTTATTGAATTAATTTCCATAAAAGTTTCAAATAAGTGTCATTTTCTTTAAAAAGCAAAAATTTTAAAATTGCTCCAGAATTATCATATAAGGGTTATGCTTATTAACTATAAATAAAGAACATTGACATATTTAAATTTTCATATGTCATTTGAAAACATTTCAGTAAAATTTGATTTTAGATCAATTACAATGTTAAGATTTTGATATTTTGAAGTTTTTAGAGGCAAAAAGTTACTTTAGCCCTAAATATTAAGAAAATATATATTAAGCTAACGAAAAATAAAACAAAATACAATCATCAATTTTAGGATAATTTATCATTTTTTCAAAATAAAGCTAAAAGCCACTTATCCATTTTTGGAATAAATTTAAATTTTTTAAAAAATTTTCGTACAATATCACTCGATTACAATAGAGACTCTGATAATTTTTCAAGAAGGTTGTGTTTTTTTTTAAAAATATAAAAAGAATAAGTGATTGGAACCATTTCGACCAGACGCATAGATGCATAAGTCTAATATTTACAAACTTTGTTAAAAAGTTGGAATTAAATTTAACATTTTCTTCATTTTAAAAAAGAACAAAAATTATTTTCAACAAAAACATTAAAAACTTTTTTTGTAACTTTAAATACCTTTTGATATGCCAAAAAAATTAAATGTTAAGCAGCTTTCTAAAAATAGGTACATTTGTCGATTTTATTACTTTCAAGCTTGTGATGTGAGCATAAAAATAATAAAGTTGTGGGGATAAAATTAAAGATTTTTGAAAAAAGTGCGCGATTAAAAAATTTCTATTTGAAATAAGTTTTTCAATTTTTTTTAATTATGATTAGAAAATAAAAAGTAAATAATTTGAATTTATTTACAAATTAATCGAAGATTGGTGACGATGCCTTAATATCTATTAACGACACTGACTGGGTTTCATCAACAATGAAATAAATAATTGTCATACTTGAATTATTAATTTTAATAGTTTTTTAAGATCGAAATTTTAACTTTATTCATTTCAGTTGAGTTCATTTTTCATATGTGTAAGTCAAATCTATTATTAATTTATTTCTTCAACTGAATCGGGCTAAAGCTCCTTCAGATTAAAAAAATAATTAAACAAAATAAAATAGAATGAAATAATGCAAAACTTTAATTAGATCAAAATAAAGTAAAGGAGAAAATTAAAATAGATAAATTGAATTATATCGAATACCCTTATTCTTTGTAATTTCAACCTTAAAGATTCCTATTTTTTTGAGAAACTATCAATACATAAACATATAAAACAAGTCATTACTTTTTCAAGTCAAATCCATACTTATAAAAGTATTTATTTTTTATGTTTTCCAGTTCGAGCTAAGAACCTTTAGGTAAATTAAGTTTAAAGAATCATAAATATTTATTTTATAGTAAGAATTTTTTAAATAAATAAAATATTAGTCATATAACATATAAAAAATTCTAGGAAAAATTATTACATGATATTAAGCAAAAACAAAATAAATAAAAAATTAGAATCGACTTTTTGGACATTTGCATCTGTCTTGTGGAGGAACATCTTTCAATGCTTGTTCAATATGATTTCCACATCCAGCCCATGTTGGCTTGTTGCATTTTGGACAAGTTGTTTTAAAACACATTTTTAAATATTTTAATAAATATTAAATTTTAAATTTCTATTAAATCTCTATTAATATTGATACCCAGACTAATATTCATTGTATTTATAGGAAAATACATTTTTGCAAACGTAGAATGATAAAGCATAAAAAAGGTCTTTTATTTTTGGAGCACATGTAGAATCTATAAACTAACATTGTTCCCAACAATTAAGCAACAAGTCTATACCATACTTTTGAGTCAGAAATATTAGTTGTCATGGATAAAAATGGCTGAATCTAAAAGAAACGTTAACTTTTTGATTAAAAAAAGTTAACCTTGAAAATCCCTTTTAAATAATTGAAATAATTGAAAAATTAAAATAATTATTTAAAATCTTTTCTTCAGTTGATTTATCTTTGATTAAGCAAAAAAAATCAAATAAACAACATTTTTAATGTTTAAATTGTTATTTAGAAATTTAGAGTTTTATTTTACTAATAGAAAAAATTTAATTATGAATTTTTTATCAGTACCTTTCAATAGACCTTAACAATTTTTTGTTGTCTAAACTATTTGAATAAGTAAGATGACTCTATTTCGTTTATGATAAATTTAATTTTTAAATTTTATTTATTAGGCCAATTTTTAGAATATTTGAAATAAAAATAATTTTTGGGATGCTACTTACCCATATTACTAAAAAATATAATAATTTTTTGTAGTAAAAAGTTACTTTGATAATAAAAATTTTGTCATTTATTTAAAAAAAATTATTCTATTAAGTTTAAATTATATTCATGAAAATTTTTAAAGATAGGATTACATTTTTTAATATATTTTTTAAAAGAGAAGTTTTTAAATTCGGTTTAAAAGTAAAGGTACTGTTAAATAAAAAAATGAGAAATTCAAATTAAAATTCTTGATGATTTTTAGAGGTTAAAGTCTCATTGTGATTTTTTTGATTTTAACTTTGAGCTAAATAATCAAATTTTTGATAGAAAAAAGTATTATTTCATGTTTCCAACCTAATTGGACATGGTTGAGAAAAAATAAAGCTCAAACATTGGAAAACAAAAATTAAAAAAATCAGATGTTTTTGTGAATTTCAAATGCAAATTGAACAAAAATTTTTCATTTTTTGACTTACAGTACTGCTACGATATAGTGATTTTACTAAAAATTACGTGTTTTTACTAGATTTTACGTAAAAATCGGAAAAAATCTGTGAAATTACGTAAAAATACTAAAGTAAAATAATGTAAATTTACCAGATTTTACGTAATTTTACCGGATTTTTCGTCAATTTTGGTAATCTTCAAAAGGGCCAAAAAAAGTCCAATTTTTAGTGAATTTTTGAATTTTTTGATTTTTTTTATAAATTTTATGAAAAAAAAAACAAAAAAAAAAAAACGTTTTTTTACGTAATTTTACGTAATTTTTTATTATAAAATGGTAATTTTAAGTAAAAAAAAGTAAATTTTAGTAATTTAAAAAAAATCTTTTGAATGTGATCAGAACAAAAATAATGTAAAATGGGTACTTAAAATTTATAATTTTTTAATGTTATATATTTAAAATTCTATATATTTAATATTCTCTAATAAAAGATTAAATCCCCTCCTAAATCTCCTGATCTGAGCCCAATAGAGTTGCTATGGAACGACTTAAAAAATTACGTAAGAAAAAAAATGATTTTATCAGAATCAGATGCAACAATTGCGGTAAAAGAATTCGAGAAAACCTTAACACCAGTTAAATGTCAAAGTTATATTAACCATTTAAAAAAAGTTTGAATTTTATTCAATTTTTATTTTATTTATGAAGTTTAAATCTTATATATTTTAGGTAATAAAAATTGTTATAGATAAAAATGGTGATTGGTCTGACCATTAAAACTTTAGCTATTAGCGTTAATTTAAAAAACTTTATTTTTTACTAAAATTTACTTTTTTTTATTTAAAATTTCCATTTTATAATAAAAAATTACGTAAAAAAACGTTTTTTTTTTTTTTGTTTTTTTTTTCATAAAATTTATAAAAAAAATCAAAAAATTCAAAAATTCACTAAAAATTGGACTTTTTTGGCCCTTTTGAAGATTACCAAAATTGACGAAAAATCCGGTAAAATTACGTAAAATTACGTAAAATTACGTAAAATCTGGTAAATTTACATTATTTTACTTTAGTATTTTTACGTAATTTCACAGATTTTTTCCGATTTTTACGTAAAATCTAGTAAAAACACGTAATTTTTAGTAAAATCACTATATCGTAGCAGTACTGTATTGAAATTAAATTTAATAAAAATATAATAATTATCTTATTTTAACCTTAGGAAAATTATTTTAGGTAAAAAAGGTGCAGCAAAGTATGCTGCACTATTTTGAAGTATTTTTTCTAATATTTATTATTAACTTTAATTTCAGTCTAAAATACATATAAAAAACATTCGAAGTGGAAAATTTTTTTTAAGAAAATTTATCTATTTTATTTATTTATTTTATCAGATGCATTTTACAAAAAATTATTCAAGTTGAGCTTTAAAATTAAAACAAGTAAAATAAAAGAATCTTAATTTTCTATATTTTTTTGAAAATTCAAATAAAATTTAAATATTTTTATTCACTTATAAAGAAAAATTTTGACTATTTTTGATGAATTAAGCTTTTTAAAAGGAGTGGGAGCTGAGAAATCCTGAGCTTCTCTCTGGCCTCGCCGCCACTTTAAAATAAACAATAACTTGACAAAAAATTATTTTATATCATCCACTAGAATTTTAAGTTATTTATTAAAAGTGGACTTTTATGCTTGATTATAAATTTTTTTGGAATAATTGAGTTTTTTAGAAACATACTTTGAATTGTATTGAATTGAATCGTATTTTTTACCCCATTTTATGAAATTTCATTTTTTTGTTAGCATATAATTTTTCTATGACCAAAAATCATCATTTTTCTCAAATTTCTCTTTGTATTCTTAAAATACATAAGTAAAATTAAAATGCCTATTTCATTAGCATATAAACTCTAATCTTTGATCGATGATTCATTCAATGTCTCTTCGAGATCAATTATTTTTTTAAAATAATTTTATATTCAAGAAGTAATTTTGCTTCAAAAAAGTTTTAATAAGTGAGATTTTTTGGTGCTAAAAAAATCAAATTAGTGCTTAAAAGAATTTACAGTCTTTTTTTTTCCTAAATTTAACTCTTTTGCCTATTGGGCTTGAATTAATAAATAATTAATAAATAATATCTAACACTTTTTATAAATAAATCATGCGCAAAGTTTTACTCTAAATATTTAATGAGCTTTGAATTGACCAAGTGCATAAAGAATAAAAAAAAAACAATTTTTTGACAGGCTTTAATCAAATCACTTTTTATTCCAAAAAAAAATAAATAAAAGCCTAATCTCAAATAAAACAATTTAACAAACAAACATTAAAAATTCCTATTCTGTTTGATTAAAGCTAGACTCATTAAACTTACGAAAATAAATCAACTTAACTTTTAAATAAAGTGTAAAATTTTTGATATTTTCAATAAACCTTTTAAGTATAATTAATGCCAACTTTCTTTTCAAATCATACAAAACCTAAAGACCATTATTTCTAATAAATGGCTTTTAATTTAACTAAACAACACTTGAAGTCAAATGTTTAGTTTTCCACTACAAAAGCTTAAATCGTTATCTTTTAAATAAACAAAATATACAACTGAGTAAATTTCAATAAATAGATCAGATAAGAGTAAAAGTTTTTTTTTTTTAGTTTTTTTTTCTTTTTGCATAGCGATAAGAAAAAAAACGTTAGTAGAGCAAAATACGGGTCAGAATTTAGCATTTTTTGCTAATGGTCATATTTGACTGATAACAACAAAAAAAATGCTGAACATAAAAATTACATTTTTGCATCAAGTGTTTCTATTAATTAAAAACAGTTGCTGCTAAATAAATATATATTTTTTATTTTTATTTTAGTGAATGTATTTAAAATAAATTTATATGTTTTTGTTTTTATTTTTTTCTTCAAATGGACACAAAAATTTCTCTTCTTTTTTTGATCTCACTTGTGTGCACATCAGGCGAACCAGTTGACCAAGCAAATGCGCTTTTGTTGACCACACTGGACTCGGTATGTCTCATTTACCCCAAAGAAATGAATTATGAAAACGATTTTCTTCACATCATCTTCAAACTAGCTTTGAACAAGAGCACCCACCGGATCGAAGATGCTGTCTACGACAACAAAACATGGTCCATCTTTTTCACACTATCCAACACTCATGGTGGTTCGCAGCTGGTCCGACTCAAGCGAAAGACAAATTTCGCAACCAACAGAAGCTCACTGATGGAACACTTTAATTTTTCCTACAACATTGCATCCAACTGGCTCATCAACAGGGTTTACCAAAGCGACTATTCCAAAATTTTAAGCCTGGACATCAATCCACACAAACGCAAGCTGTATTGGATCGAGTTCAACACACAGACTTACAATTGGTATTTTACAGTGGGCAGACTAAGCAGCTCTTACTTTAGCTCAAAATATTTGCACCAGATTTTAATTCCGAACCAAGTGTCCTTTTCCAGCGATGGCTACTCATACATAAGTGTGATTAGGGACAATTACATGAATGACATAAGTTTTTTTATCAGCAACAATCAGAGTTTAAATCTGTGCCATTTGATAAACATGACTTGTGTGGACTACTTTAGGGCGTCTTTGGAGTCAACAAGGAAAAGACAAACTACCACTCCGGTCTCTAACAGCTACAGATTCATTGATTTATTTGACCAAGACTACTATGATATGGACATGGACAAGACAACCAGCGCTCACTCAACTAGCTTTGTGGATGATTTGTATGAACAAGTGTTTAGGTATGGGAAGTTGATGGGAATAAAGTATGATCCGGAATTGAATTCAATGTATCTGAGTGACTATTTGAATGATCGAATTGACCGAGTGAGCTTTGCAGATGATGCCTTTAAGCTTAAAAATATTGAAACTATTCTCAAGTCGGAATTTTTGTCTAATTCAGTGAACCATGTGGCTGTGAATCCAATAATGAGCTTTTTGTTTGACAACTATGTGTACTGGATTGATTATGAGGAAGGTCTGAAGACAAGTTTGCTTAAAAGCACCTGCTTCAGGTCCATTTACAAGGTAAAAAATGCTGTCTCGTTGAAGTTGATTACTCTGAAGTTGAATTTTAATTATGATTTAAAAATAAAAAATGATGTTCTGTCGAAGTATATCAATAATTTGATCGGCATTAATGGAAATGATGTTATTGGACTTAAGACGGTGAGCTCCAAGTTCAAGTATCCGCCGGATTATGTTTATTATTACAGTTATGTTCTTAATCAAAATGGATCGTCAAAATTTTTTGAATTTGATTTTGACAAAAATTTTAGTCACAATTTTAAATTTAAATTTTATTTTATTTTTTTGTCTAGTTTTATTCTATTTTAGAGTGTTTTAATCTTCCGTCTGGATGCTGTAAAAATATATAAATAAAAATTTTCGAACAGTTTATTTAATTCACTTAATCTCTGTCATCTATAGACTAAAAAAGACGGGATCCTTTTTTTTAGTATTCAAAATTTAGGATTGAATAAAAATTTTAAAATTTTAAAGACAAGAGTTAAATTCATGTTAAATTTTTTTTAATTTAGTCTTGGTTTGAAAATCAACTATTAACTATTAACTTTTTGGTGATTTAATTAACCATTTTAAATTTAATTTCAATAAAAGCAATAAATAGTTTAAAAATTTGAAATTTATTTTAAATTTTAGAATAAGGTAAAAAAATTTGCATCTCATTTTAATAAACTTGAATTTTTTGAAGTAAAAATTTTAATTCTCACTAAAATTATTTAATATGAAATTGAAGAACTTATTTAAACTAACTTTGAAAAATTAGTTGAATCTATGAAAAAAGAAAAAAGCATTGAATTTAATATTTATTTTTTTAGACCTTAATAGACTTTAATATTAACTTAATTTTAACATTAATTAATTTTTGGTCGCAATAAATTAAATTTCTATTTAATTTAAAATTTTTTTGGTTCATTTTGGTCACAGAAAATAAAATAAATATTAAGTGATCACATTCTGGGCATGATTACAATTATCATATTTTTTTGTGTTAACTTTATTCTATAGTCGATTTGACCCGACATAAAATGATTTTTTTTTTAATTTTTTAATATTTGAAAATCAAAAATTAGAGATTTCGTTTTTTATTTTATATTTATTTAAATTTCTAATTGATTAATATTTTCGTTTTTAATTTTTAGTGTTTTTTTCAGGTTTTGTGAAATTCTATAAAAAAAGCAACATTACACAATTAAAAAAAATTAAGAGTTGGACAAAAGTCAAAGTAAAATCTGACTTTCAATTGTGACAGTGAATTTTGATTTTTAAGAAATTTCATATCTTTTGCAGACTCTGATAGTTAATGCAACCCTTTATGTCGCATCATGTTGCATTAAGAACACAGCACTAATAAACAGAATTTATAGTTCCAAGAAAAAGTATTTAGATTTTTCATAATTTTTTCTTTTCTTTATTACTGAAATTCTCAAAACCTAATAAGTATTCAGCCTTTTAGTATTTCAATGAATTGAGAATGACTAAAGAAATTATTAAAAAATATTTTCTTAAGAAATTTAAAATGGCAACACCGAATATTGACATCTAAAAAAGTAAATAAAATTACAAGATTGTTCTATAGATTTTACTTGAGTATTTGAGTAATTTTTTGATCATCTTTTAAAATATTAAACTTGAAAATTTGTATAGCAAATTAAAAAAATCAATTCTTATTTGATTATTTGGACACTGTATAAACAAAGTTCAATAAATTTAAACTATTAGCTAAATATTCCTAAAATTATATAATTTTCTCAAAATTTTTTTTTTCTTCTAAATGTTCTTTTTTAAAGAGTAAATTCCAATTATTAATATATACATAAATATATAGATCATAAAAAAAAAATTTATTTTTTTTTTAATTTTATTTTGGTTTATAAAAATTTAGTAAAAAAGTATCCAAGAAATATTTTAGGTTTTTGTTGACCCTTATTAGCAAAATACACAATATTTTTTTTTCAAAGTATTAATTTTATTGTATTTTGGTACGTAAAGAATTCTTTTTAATTTAAATTTTTATAACAAAAGGGACAATAGCAAACTTTTTTCTAAATTATATTCTTGTTTTGTAAATGTTGACAAGCTAAAATTTAAAAAAAAATCATTAAATCAAAAGTTAAGTTTATTTTTCATAATCTTAGGCATCAAGAGGGGAATGAAAAAAATAAAATTTCCTAGAAATTATTTTTAATGAAACTATTAGCATATAAATTTTATTTTTCTTCACAATCACAAAAAAAACGCACAAAATTATCTTAAATGAAAATACACCGCTAGCTAAAAATATAAAAAATCAACACAAAAATGGACCCGATTCAGGAGACCGAGTGCAAACTAGATCCCCAAGATCACATAGCCAAAGTTAAAGGGTAAATTTTAATTTATGCCATCTTCAATCGATTAAATTGAATTTAATTTAAAAGAAATGAAAAAGTTTACAGAGAGGCGTTGCTAGCTTCTTTTTCTTTTAACCAACGCTTGACCAAGGATCGCAAGGCTAGGGCACCATTTTTTGACAGCCAGACCAGAATCACTCAAACCAAAGATGCATTCTCAGTTTCAAGGTATCAAAGAAAAACGCTTCAGGATTCAGAAACAAATTACATTATTGAATACCCCATACGAAATTGGCTTAAGCGAAAACGATACATCATCTACCCTAATGATGGCTACTCTTTTTCTAGTGGCATTAAAAACCAGAACGAAGAAAATAATTTCTTACTCGACAATGGCATCTCAAACTCATCGCTGAATCAATATTTGAAGCAAGAAGCAGATAATGAAGAGTCACAGATTGCAACCATTTCAAACATATTCCATGATGACAATCTTGATTTTGAAGAAAATGACGATTCGGATGACAACGACTACGAAGAAAGCAGGAAAAAAAAGAGAAAAGTACACAAAATTTTTTTTTTCTTCTTTTTTTTTGATAATTTTAATAAATTTTTTTAAAATTAAAATATTGTTAAGAGTTTTAAATCAAGAAAAAAAGGCGATGCAATTAATTTAGCTGACGAGAAGCCTTTTGTGTGCGATAGATGTGGCATTAAATACAAGACTAAGCCAGGCTTGACTTATCACATACAAAAAGCTCATTTGAATAACACTCAATCGAGCTTGACACAAAACAATTCGGGAATTTTTAACCAGAATTCAGTAAAATCCGATTCTATTAACCAGGATGAGAACACTAATTCAATGCTTGGTTTTGATGACACTTCAAATGGTATAACAAATCTTCAAATCAATCAACAGTATCAATATAATTATTAGTTTTAGTATTATTGTTTTAATTCTAAATCAGGGGACAAATTATTAAGTAAATATTAAAATAAAATACGTTCCAGTTTTAAAAAATATTAAAATTAATTTTATTAACTTTATTCTGAGAAAATTTAAAGATTTATTTTTTCCAAGTATTAACATTTAAAGTTATGATTTTTAGTTAATTACCATTTATCAATTTTATTTAATTAGTTACTTTATTTTTGTCTATAATTAATTATTGCATTAAACTGTTAAATATTTTTGCGTAAAATAACAATAAAATGAGCTTAAATTTAAAATTTTTACTTCTTAACTTAATGAGAAAAAAAAAACAAAATTTATTTTATAATTTATTTTTATTAATTAATAAAAATTGAAGTATAATAGATTAAAACGATTGAGAAAATATCATTGACGTCTTTATTTCCGGTTCAAAGTGAGCTTGTTTCATCTAAATATGCATCAATTTGAATTTTTAAAAGTTAATTTTTAAATGCGGATTTGGATTTTAATGCTTCCGATTGAGCAATAAATTGAATAAATCGGTTATTTTAATTTTTACTCCATTCAATATTTGAAATTTACCTTAGATTTATCAATCAATGATTAAAAAAATTTTTCCAAAGCAATTTCTGAAATTATAAATTAAATTATTTTTAAAGTTTTTATTTATATAATTTATTTTTTTAGTATGCAGATAAACAAGCTTAAAAGAGAGAGAGACGCTCTATCCGAAAGATTCATAAAAAAAGTAAATTTATAATTAATTAATTTTAATAGATATTTTCATTTTGAATATAAAATCCACGGTTAGAAATGATCGTACTGTTTGGTAAATAGGGCATTACTTCTTGATCGTGGGTTTGTATTTGGTAAGTAGGTATTGGATTTATCATAGGGTCAAAGCATTTGGAAATTCTGTTTCTGCTACCAACAATGTCTTGTTCAGCATTGGACTGGGTTGCTTCTAAATTGAATATTGGACAAAAAAATAAATTTAGGAATAAAATAAACTTAATTGTTTACCCAATGGTTGTATTTTATTTTTTCTAGTTATTAAATACACACATACCCCAATTACTACTATGGCTACAATGGATAGTCCAAAGAAACACGGCAGTCTTTAGGTTGATAATAGAACATTTTATTAAATATAAATTTAAGAAAAACTAATTACACAATCCAAAGCCAAGATAGAGATCTATCACAGCATGCACTTTGAGCAGTTTTTGGAAATTGAATTGGACAGCAATCCAAATAACACCTTTAATTAAGAGTTTAATATTTAATTTTAAAATATTCAAAGTTCTTACTCTACTGAGTAAACACTTCCGTATTCTGGATAGCTTGGATAAAATTTACAAGTTTTGCCCCCAATAAGCTAAACCAAGAGAATTAAATAAGGATTTAAATAAGGAAATCATGGTTACCTTTGAAATTCTTGAAATAAAAAAAAAATGGTTATTGTTTTTTTCCTAAACATTTCGGAGAAAATAAATAAAGTTTACAGCTGAGATTTTTTTGAAGCTCTTTTTTAATCTCATTTAAATTGCATGTTTTTTTTTAAGTCGATTTTTATGCAAACATGAAATCATCATGACAAAAAGGAACTTTGGTTATTTTAGACCGTGATTCTTTCAGAGTTGTTTTTTATCCCTCGATATTTATATCAATACTAACGCAATATCTTTTAATATGAATTTATTTATGTTCAGATCAAAATAAGTAAAATAAATAAATTGAAATTTTGTTTTAAAAATAAAAAAAAAAGAATTAAAAAAAATCTAATATTTTCTAAACCAAAAAATACTTCTAAGATTATATTTTCTAAATACTTTTTTAATTATGGTAATTATTTTTCTTATAATGTTTATAATAATTTTATTACATTTTTTTAAATTACAAATGGCTATTTTTTGTAGAATCTGGTACATGAACATTCTTATTGAATTGGATAAGGGGAATTAAAAGCTCAATTGTAAAAAATAAAACATTTCAAGACTTACAATGTTGTTCCACTTTTTGTATTATCCCTTTTTTACCTAAAATATGGTAAATTTACCTTAATTTACATGAAACTCTAAAAATATTTTTAGAAATGTACTGTATATATTTTTTATTTTTTTATTTATTTGTTAATGTGTGACAAGATAAAGCTCCTTCAATTTGAAAAAATAATTTATCCGATATCTCCCATCAAGTCTTGAATTTTATTTTGATTTAAGAAACGGTTTAGAAAAATTCAGGAAAACGAACACCACAAAATTTATTCTAAATGCAATACGATCGAACGGCAATAGCCTTCGTTTAAAGCCTCCAGTTTCAAAAAAATTTTAAAAGTTTTTTATAAAATTTCGCTCTTTTTTTGTGCTGAATTTGACAAAATAATGAAAAAAAAACAATTTGCAAAATTGCTGTTTTCATTAGTGATATCCCTCTATGAATGTAATATTATACACTTGCTTCTTGAGAAGTGAGATGGATAAGTTTTGCCCAAATATAGTAGTAGTAGTAGTAGTAGTAGTAGTATTATTATTTATTTGTATATCTGTACCGAGCTAAAGCTCTTTCGTAGTAGTAGTATTGAGACTGATACTAACGCCTGTCGGCATTTAGCCCCTGGAGGGCTTTGACAGTCTTTCTTCTCTTATTGTGCCCATTGCCAAACAATTCATTGTCTATCCTTGATTTGAAACTATTGATTGATTTAGAACTGACACTGTCCTGTGACAGGTTATTCCATTTTGACACTACTCTATTTGTGAGGAAATTGTATCTGTATGAGCCGCGTTTGGTCAATTCTCTTTAAGTCTCATATTATTCTCCCTTTTTAAATTTAGTGCCAAACTTTTAGCAGAATTGATACCATTTACTAGATTAATTTTCTCAAAGCCATTGATTATTTTGTACATTTGAATAAGGTCTCCTCGAGTTCTACGATCTTCTAGACTTGTAAGTCCCAAGGTATTTAGTCTATCCTCATATGAAACGTTCCTCAACAATTTGACTAATTTTGTTGCCCTTCTTTGCACCCTTTCCAAAATTAATATGTCGGACTTTGTTGCAGGACTCCACATACTCACTGCGTATTCAAGATGTGGTCTTACGAGACTAGTGTATAAAAGTTTCAATGTAGCCTGATCTAGGCATACAAATGAGTTCTTGATTTGTTCAAGAACCCTATTTGCTTTAGCCGCTGCTGCCAGGCATTGCTTGTTCCATTTGAGGTCATTAGATACAAATACACCCAGATCTTTTTCAACCAGTGTTTCTATTAAAGTAACATTTTTTCCTTCATTCAATAAAGTATATTCCATTTTCTCTCTGTTTTTTCCAATGTACATTGTTTTACACTTTAAAACAAAACAAATAAAATAGGTCCGAGAACCGACCCTTGAGGAACTCCACTTGTAACTTCAACCATCTCTGACGATATGTTGCCAAGGACAATTTTCTGTTTTCTGCCTATTAAAAATGATTTTATCCACTCGAGAGGCTCACCAACTATACCATAAGCTTTTAACTTGGCTAATAATTTTTTATGTGACACTTTATAAAAAACCTTGGAGAAATAAGTATACACAACATCAATATAGTTACCTTTTTCTATCTCACAAGAAACCATATCAATAAATTCTAATAAGTTTGTGTTGCATGATTTGTTTGGCATAAACCCATGCTGTTTTTCGCTTATTAATTTATTTTCAACTATAAAAACTAAAAGTTCATCTCTCACAATTCTTTCCATTATTTTACCAACAATAGATGTTAGAGAAACTGGCCTATAATTGGCAACCTCAACCTTTGAACCACTCTTATGCAAGGGTGACACATTTGCAGTTTTCCAGCGGTTGGGTAGAAAAGTTTCGTTAAAGTTTCGTTAAGTACTAAAAAATTTAAATGGAAGTAAAAAAAAAACTAATGTTGATCTTTTTTTTCAAAGTATTTCTTACAAAAAAAATATAAGATATTTTACATTTTTTTACGATTTTTTTCCATTATTTACTCCAGAGTTGTTTAAAAGTCACAAGTCTCAAGTCAAGTCCAAGTCAAGACCTTTTTTTTTTTCAAAAGTCCGGACTAAGACTTTTTTTTAATGACTTGGACTTTTTTTGGGACTTTTAAACAACTCTGATTTACTCTAAAAAATTTTACCAACATTTACGTAAATTTCGAGTTTGAAAAATTTGCAAATTGTAATAAAATCTAAGTTTAAAAAATAACGTGGGAATTGACATTTCTGTTTTTACAAAAATTTACGTATAAAATTTAAATTCTCCTTTTTTTACATAAATATGGTAAATTTAATGATCTTTACTTTAGTAAATTTACCATATCTTCCGTATAAAAGGTAAAATACAAAAAGCAAAAAACCACTGTATTTTTAATTAAAAAAACTAAATATTATAGGTAATATTTTTGAGTTTTTTTTGCAAATTTTTTTTTGTACCTGCACCAACTTTGTTCTAAGATTCAAAAAGCTAAATATTAACAAATATTAAAGATTCGTTAAAGATTTTTTCAAAAATTAGAGAATATATGTTTTTTTGTCAATTGTTATTTTGTTCAATTCAAAATTTTGATTTTTAATACTAATTTTTTCAAAAAAGACCTCGATCAATATTAAATTGAATATTTTGATTAAAAATATACAAGAAAATTGTAAGAATATAGGCACATGCTTTTAGATAATATCTTTTCGTTTCATATGACTGAATTCTACTGAATTAATTATTGATCTCTAATCAGAAGATTGGCATTCAAAATAAAGCCTTAAATAATTGAATCAACTTTATATCTGATTAAACTTTTCATTTTAATAAAAATTTTTGTTACTCAATAAAACTTAATTATGACTTTTAGATTCATTCAAACATTTTAAAAAGAACATCAATGTACAATGGTTTAAATAATCAAACATTTTCTTTATAAGTGATTAATTTTCGAATTTTCAAGCATCATGTAAAGTATTAAAATATTTGTTTAGAGTGTCCAAAAAAATTTCTAGCAATTAGTTAAAATTAAAATTTCAATAATTTTAAATTGTATTTTTTAGCTAGACATATGTTGTTTGAATAAAAAAGAGCTTCAATTCGTATTTTTAAATTTTGTTAATTTTTTTTCATTTTTAAAATTTATTTTAAAAAAAAAAGTAATTTTTAGTTGTACTAGCAACTCTCCTAAGTTATGTTGTTTATTTTAAATATTTAGCTAAAATTTAAATCAATGATGGAAGTGTTGATTTAAAAGAATGTCAATGATGACAATATTTTAAAGGTGTCTAAAAGGCTATGTGTATGTGTACATACCACTTTTTATCAGAGATTTAAACATTGATTCATCTCACTAGAAACAAACTTTATCATCTAGAATTTTCGTTTACAAACTTAAATTTCAAAACTTGATCACAAAATTCAAATCACTAAATCTAAGATTTTGGCGGATAGTTTGACTTTATCGAAATTCTGATAATTAAACAAGACTGATTCTTAAAAAAAATTACGTAATTTGTTCAAAATTTAAATGCTTGAATAATTTCATCCACAATTATTCAATCAACAACATTATACCTATAAAATCACGCCATTTTAATTTAGCTATGACTCTTTTGAAGCCAAGGAACAGCGAACTAATGGATGATACTTTAGATGATACAATCCAGTCACATTTTGTACAATTGGACATTTTTTTCAACAATTTTGATCAAACTTGTATTCAACTTAAAAATGTAAAAACAACTCATTTTGATGATCTGAAGGGAATTGTAGACCAAAAAATTTCCAAAGCAGAATTTGACATTCGCAAAGTTTTAAACAAAATTCGCAATTATTTTCTAGTTTTGATTCACCAACAGCTTCTAAATGCTTGTTTGCCCACAGGTTCGCACAAAAACTTTTTTCTGGACAACTTTGTTCCCAGTCATCTAAGACTTGACGAAACTGGTATCATTTTAGGAAATTTAAAATACAAAAATAACTTCTATTTACTAAAAAAATTCAATTATTTTGACTTTTTAAATCAGTGCACACAAGAAATACAGCTAAATGAAGAACTGATCAGGTTTTTTAATGTCCGCATACTTATTTTGTCGCAGAATAGACTTTTTGTTTATCTGAGAACAAATGACGGAGCCACTTATTTCAAAATATACACCAACAAATGCCAGGAGGTCTTCTCGATAAAAGTTGACTCAAATTTAGTCTACAGAAATGTGTTGTCACACAACTCCAAGATTGTTTGTTTGTTCAACGATCCGGTAAAAAATGAGAATATTTTGAGCATTTATAAAGATAATCTGGTTCTATTGGAATCAATTTATTTGGATTATAACTTAATACTTTGTTCACTATTAGAAAATGAGATTGTTTGTTGGCATGCATCAGATAATAAGTGTTTGGTATTTGATTTTGGCCTCAACTTGAGGTCGAAAATTGGCCAAATAAAGCTTGAAGATGAACCATTTTATTTTGAAAATGGAATATTGATCGAATCATCCAAAAGTCTTTTTTTGATTTATTATTTTGACAAGCAAGAGATGAAGCATTTTATAAAAATTTTAGATCGTTCCAATGGAAGGCTAACAGGAGTGATAAATTTTGATTTTAATTACTTTTCTAAAATGATACGCATTGACAATATGTCAAATATTTTGGTCAAGCTCTATGAGCCTGCCAATGAAGTCAAATATTATGACTCATGCGGAAATTTGCTTAAGGTTTTTGTAAATAACGACTTAGCAAAGTACAATAGAATTGATCTTAGTCAAGAAGATGATCTAATATGCTATGATAAAGTTGAAAATAAAATTTTGTTTTTTTGATTTTTTTTTCGTTTTACTAAAATATAAACTTAAAGTTTTTTTTGGTATTTTTTTAGTATTTTTTTAAAATAAAATATCTAAAATTATAATTGAGTTATAATGACTTAAAATATTTTGATAATATTTTGATTAATTTGTTGAGTTGAGTGAGAACAGCCATTCTGTCCATTGAATGTCAAAAAAGTAGATATAAAAATAGAAGTATTTATTTTCGGCATAGGATTAACTTTTTTAGATAAAAAGATGAAATTTACAAGATATTTTTATTAACTAATAGAAAAAAAACAAAAAACTATATAAAAATATTTTTTACTAGATAAAGAAATTATTTGATAGACAAGAAAACTAAAAAAAATATATAAAATTAAACAGTACTTAATTTTTTCTTCTTTTATTGAGCGACTCAAGAACATCTTCAGCATCAATTTGATTATTGTTTGAATCAGCTCTTTTTTTTGATTGAGTGGTTTGAACATCGTTGACATTTTTTTGGTCTACCACGACCACGTTTGAGTTGAGTTGTTTCTATACCAGCAGGAATTCTTAATTCAATGTGGTTTATTTCTTTAGCCATTTTCACTGTTTGAAATTCTCAATCAGGAAACGATTTATAATCTTTCAAATCAAGATTATCAGTTGGATTAGCATGGAAAGATCTAAGATAGACTTTTCTGAACTAACAGTAGAAGAAGACACGCTAACTTCTGCTAATTCAGGAACTATCCAGAAATACCCAACGTCACACAGCTTGATCCAACCTGATGAGATGTTAAGCAACACTATAGGTCCTTTCCTGGCTGATCTTGATACAGACACGAAGACTCCTGTTGCTTCATCATCTACTTATTCTACTACATTTCAAGAACCAGCAATTCCCCTCCCTCAAAATAAAATTATCCAGGCAGCTAATATTCCTATATTTAGTCAATTAAATGATCTCCCGACTACAGTCAGACCACCTGGTCTTGATAGTTTCGAAAGTGAACTATCTAGCAACTACAAATCAAATAATGAAATGAGCTCAAACATCCAAACTACAAAGCCTCTCAAGCAAAGGAAAAAAAGAACTTCTTCAACGATAGAAAAATCAAAAGCAAAAACTCTAAGGAGTACGAGTTGAATTGATGATAATGCTTTTTTCGACAGCAACGAAGATGTCCTCCCAACCAAGCAACTATAATTATTCAGTTCCATTGACTAAAAGACTTGTTTCGGAGTATCAAAGAGGCTTTGATTCTAGATTTATTACGAATCTATGTAGCTGTTACCTAATTATACAAAAATTTTCTGACTCTTAAGATCTTATCTATATTTTTTGTTTTTTTTTTATTTTTTATCCGAACTCCATCTTTTTATTAACTAAACAGCTCTTTAATTTTTATTTTTGTAATTATTATCTCATCCTTTCATTGATAAATGAAAAATAATTTACTTTAAATTTAAAATTTTTTAAACTGTTTTAATTATTTTATTTTATCTTATTTTATTTTTTTTATCTAAAGGAGCGTATGCTCGAACAGAAAACAAATAAATAATAAGATTATCAGTTGTATTTCTCTCATTTAACCATTGGTGTATAAAACCATTCTCCATTAAAATCAAAAATTGTTTGATTGCTAATCGAAGTCTCAACGTTCCATCTTCCATCTAATTATCTAGCAATTTAATTTTTTTCTCTACGAATGTGTCTATTAATTCTATTAGTTAATAATTTTATTTAGATGTTAATTTTATTATCTAGTAAATAATTTTTTTATATAGTACATTTAATACATTTTATCTACTAAGTTCATCTTTTTATAAAGTACACATTAATGTGTTTATTTTCAACTGCTAATTTTTTTCTTATTAGAAAAAAAACAAACACTCTAATTATTTTTTTGCAGCTAAATTTTTTCCATTTTTATTACTTATATATTTATTTAGAAAACAAAAATGAACAGAAATCTTTAGTATATTTAGTAAAACTAAATGACCATATGTTTTTCTTCAATTGCGTCATTAATTTTTTGTAAAGCACTTTCCATATCATTATAAGTTGCATAATTTCCATAGACTTTTCCTTTACCGCTAGTTTTTTTGTTTTGTAATTCAAGTTCGATTTCTGAGGCGTCGTTTTCTGTTGCAAAGCATTTCTCAGAATCGAACTAGAACTTGAAACTGTTGTCATTTTCAACATTCTTAAAAATTCAGTTTTGTGTTTTTAATTTTTATTTATTTAAAATTGTAAATTTTCTTATCATTTTATAGAGTAAAATAAAAGAATTTAATTGATATTTCGCATCAATAAATACAATATCCTTAATTTTGTGAATATTAAAAGTGCTAAAATTAGATTTGCACATAAGATTTTTTTAGTAGATAGTTAAATAGTCTCGCTGGGAAAAAAATTAGCTTAAAGAAAAATAAATTAGAACATAGGTAATTAAATATAATTAAAAAATAATAATAGGTAAAAAAATTATCAGAATATAAATGAATAAATTTTCTGATAAATGTAAACTAATTACTTTATTTTGATTCTTTTTTTTTATCTCAATTATTAACTTTAATTTTATTTTTTATTTTTATTTTTATTTTATTTATTTATTTTTTTAATTTATTCTAAAGGAGCTCTAGCGGGTCCTACTAAAATACTGACCCCCATTTATTTTGCAAAGCATAAATATTTTTCAAAATTTTAATATATCATTTAGTTTGAATTTTTCTCTATTTTTTGAAAATTAAACTAGTTTATCTCCAAAATTTTTATTTTTTGTGAAAATCGAATATTTTTATACTTTTAAAAACCTGACACCCTACTGACCCCCAATTTTGTACGACTGACCCCCAACTGACCCCAATTTTTATTGAAGAGAATTTAACGAGCTTTCCAAAAATGTGCCTGGTTTTTCTCCAGGATGTACAGTTTTTGAGATATTTTGATTATAATAAAAGACCTTAGTTTTTCTGAAATCGGATTTTAAAATTTTTAATACGATATACCATTAGATCAAGAATTTTCTAAGCTTTTTGACTGTTATGTTTGTTTTCTTAAATTCAATTATATTTTTAGCGAAAAAACTATAATCTACTTTTAAAGAAACCTGACACCCTACTGACCCCCAATTTTATACGACTGACCCCCAACTGACCCCCATTTTTCTTGAAGAGAATTTAACGAGCTTTCTAAAAATGTGCCTGGTTTTTCTCCAGGATGTATAGTTTTCGAGAATTTCAAAAGATTCCATAATAATTGAGAAAAATTCAATTTATAATTGTAATATTTGATATTTTTTGTTTTATTAATTTAGTTTTTATAATTTTTTAATAAAAGTTACAATAAATTTTATTTAATTTTTATTAAATTTAAATTTAAAAAAATGTAGGCTAACATCATTTTTTTTATTACATTATTTAGATTAATTTTTTTTAGACAGCTAACAAAATGATTTGGAATCCAATTATCTGAATTAGCATTTATAGTATTTGACCAAAGAATATTTATCGTTTCAGCTTTACTCAAGAAATTAAAATTTTTCTTTTTAGAAAATTATTTACTTTTTTTATCGCGAATTAAAGATCGAATTTTGTTTCTTAGAATTTTTAAATGAATAGTATTTGAATTTGAGCCAAGAACTTGATAATGTTGTTGAATATCTACACCAAGAGCATTTGCAAGTGGAAAAAAGAGCCAAGTTGTTCGCCATTCGTCTTTTCCTGAAATTCTTTTAATTTCATTTGAAAATACTTCCTCATCAACATTTAAACTTCTACTAGACTGAGCCATAGTTGCCAAGTGCAAGACTAAGTCATTAATTGGATCTATCTTAAAATAGCTGAGAATTTAATAGCTGTGTCAAAACAAACTTGTCAAAATAGCAAAGAAAATTTAATTAATTATAGCAGTGTCAAAATTGCCTTTTTTAACAGGATGAAAACATCTCTTTCATTATAGCAAATAAAAATGACCATTTCTAAATAGCTAAATTATATATTTTTGAATATGAATTTTTTTTGATAAGGAAAGATGTGTCTTTTCTTCTACCAAAATATATGGTTGCTTTTTTCATTTAAATCAACCAATTTGGCGAAGAATACAAAAACTTGATCTCGAGAATCACTACAATAATTTAAAAGCAGGCTATTCATTCAAGAATATAAATCAATATACCTCGTACAAGAGAGTAGAGGACAATCTAATCATGGTGAAAACAGGCTTAGTTGCAAATCGGAATAGTAATCAAGAATTAATTCAAAAATGTCTACTTGAGTTATTGAATAATTATGACAAGATAAAATTAGATGAATTTTACAATAATTTAGCTTTAATATTAAAATATTGATTAATAGCTTAATTAACTAATTCAATTTCTTTTCATAAAACAAACTTTTTTTCTAATAAACTCAGCTATTTTCAACAAGCTATTTTTTATTGGCTATTTTTGACTTTACTTGTCTATTTTAATTGATTTATTTTGACATATCTATTTGTTAAAAGTGGCTTTTATGCTAATTTTTTTTTGAGATAATTTATTTTCACCGTTTCCCCATTAATTTCATTAGTTTCTAAAGTCTTTTGTAATTGAGAATTAAGATAAATGCTATCCATGTACAAATTTGAATTGAAAATCATTTCAACTAGACATAGGTCGACATTCAATCGACTAATTTTTTTTAGGTTGACTTTTAAATCGACTAATTTTTTTTAAAAAAATTAAATTTATTTAAAATTTAAGATTCAAAGCAAAATAAAAAATAAATAATAACATGTGACATGCAACAAAAAGCGAATATGCATAAATATTGCTATTATTTTATGCATATTTGCTTTTTGTTGCATGTCACTAAAAGCGAATATTTCAATTTTAAAAATCAGTGTTCACTCAAATATTACATGTCACTAAATTTGTTAGTGACATGTCATATTTATCGGACCATTACGTTACCATAAATTTAAAAACCTTTTTTTTTTATTAAAAAATAGTAGTTTTGCTTTCCTAACTTTTGATTTCGAGATAAATTAGAACTATTAAAGTCATCTAGAAAAAAATATTCGATTTAATAGTTGACTAAAATAATAATCGACTAAAAAAAATTAGTCGATTTAGTAGTCAACTTAAAAAAATTAGTCGATTGAATAGTCGACTAAAGGAAATTAATCGATTTAGTAATCGACTAAAAAAAATCAGTCGATTTAAAGTTAGTCGATTATTGATAATCGGTTGCCAACACTAAAAATACTTTTATTGCAAAATGAAAAGAAAAAAAGACAATCGATTTTTTATTTGATAATTTGTTTAAACATTCATTCATTTAACATTCATTTAACTTTTAAGTTAAGTTTTTTAAGTTTTTTTTGAAGGTTTAATAAAGCTGAATATTTTTTTGTTAAAAAATACATCTCAGATAAAAAGGTTAATTTTAAATCCAATCTTAAAAAGCGTATTATTATTTAGAAATCTTTTTTTTATTTAACTAGAGATTAATTCTTAAACCAATTTAATTGTTCAAGGATTATATTATTCTTTTTTTTTTTAATTTAGATTAAAGATTTTCGAGTAAAATAAGCTGACATAGATTTCAAATAGGCTAAAAAATTTGAGCCCCAAATTTTAAAATAAAACCTAGATTTTTCTAAAAATTTATTATGATCATTTTTAATGGATAAAAATAAAAATTTTATTAAGAAAAGCATTTAAAAAATGAGGCAGCCTAATTTAAAATTTTCAAATTTGAAGCAACTTATCAACAGTATAATTGGCACCTTTACCAACATAAAATCCTAAATCACATTCATCATCGCTACATTCAAATAACTTTCCACTCGGACTTAAATTTTTTAAGTTTTTTCGAATAACAATCAGCTCCCTATTGTAATCAAGATCATATTTGCATTTTTCCGAATCAACTGAATACCCATTTTTCCTACATTTTTCTCTGATTTGATCATCACTTTTTACTGTCATAATCAAATTAATTGGTATCGATTGATTTATTTTATATGTACTAAACACATCTTTGCCTGTAAGAACTGATTTTAAAAAGTATTCTTGAGTTATCCAAGTTTTTTCTGTCAAAAAATACCACTTAACTTCATCAGATAGCTCAGAAAAAAATGGCTCATAGTTAGGACTAAACGGTGCCATTAGACCAAATGGAACTCCAAGACCATTTATGGCACCAAATGTAGCTTTTCTCACCGAATACAAAGAGTTTTTGTAATCTTCTGCCTGAGCATCGCTCCAATTTTTAATTTTTTTCCTTATTTGAATTTCTACATCGTTTGGAGCAACATCTATAAAATTCATTGACTCAAATTTTTCCGGATGATTGAATGCATATTCATAAATTAAAGAGCCTCCGCCACCCCATCCAACAAAATGGTACGGTCCCGATTCACCTAGTGAATTGATTAAATTGTCATACAATTGATTGTAACTTTTTATATCTGTTAACAAATAGTCACTGTAGCCTAGTCCGGGCTTGTCCCAAATGCAAGAACGTCTACTATTTTGCTTAAGTAGTCTTTGGATGCTTAGATAGTCAGCTAGACCGTGACTTGCTGAGCCTTCGAACAGAAATAGTGGTTTGTTTGAGGAAGGACCATCGCATAAAAAGTGAAATTTGACAGTTTTTGAATTGGAATCGGAAATTTTCAGGTCGACAAATTTTCCTCTTGATGGATATTTTGATTTTCCAATGGCTTCCTGTGATCCACCATTGATTAAAAAACAAATGACCACCAGAAATATAACTCTTAGAAGAAAATTGAAAACTTTGACTATTTGCATGATTACATATTGGAAGTCTTTGGATTCTGGTTTTACCAAATTATTTAGATGATGTCTTTTTAAAAAAAGTATGGCAACATTGGTAAGATTGACAGCAAATATGTAAAAAGCCCATATCAAACCATCTATTCTAGGTGGTATACAGTAGAATATTGCCAAAATTAATGTCAAGATTACACTGATGCAGAAATAGACAACATCAAGGAAATAGCCAAATTTTGTCGACCAGGTCCTAAGCTCGAGGTACAGTGATTGAATCGAGTAAAAAAATAATATGGTGAGTAGCCACAGTCCGATGTATTGATTGCGAACCCAAATAGGACCGTATGTAGCTGTGAAAATGCCGTACAAGAGCATGCCCAGTGATCCCACAGTCAAATCAATGATACTAAAAAAAACATAAATCCTCATTGATTTTTCGATTTTGCTCATTTTCTGCTTTATTTTGTCGAACATCTTGATGAGAATAAGTGAATTTTTTTAATTTATTTTTTCATTTACTCATTTCTTATGTAAAGATCACGTTTAAGGTAGTTCAACTAAATTGGTATGATATTTAATTAGTTTCTAAATCGTTTGCCAACATTATAATTTTTTCTTTTTTTTTTAAATTTGTTTAGTCATGTGATCAGGTTTAAATAAACACTAGTCAATTTTTTTTTAAGCAAAAAAACGCTTTTAATTTATGTATTTTAAAGAAATTGTTGCTGAATGTAATAGAAAATTATTACAAATATGTCATTGGAAAAAACAAATTTGGCAATCAAAAAAATTTGTTCGCAAAAAAAGCGAAAAAAAAACAATTAGCAACAAAAAATTAAGCCGATAATAATAAATTAATTTTAAATTTAACATTTAAATATAGAAATAAACATTTTTTAAATTTTTTTTAGTAAACTATCATGTTCATTTTAATTGATTTATAAATAAAAGTCAATTAAAATGAACATGATAGTTTACTAAAAAAAATTTAAAAAATGTTCCATCAATATTTCAATATCAATATTATAATGTTCCATCAATTGTTTATAAATGTTCCATCAATATCATATGAATTAGCTGAACTCTTTTTTTCCTCGTTTGTCACAACTTTTTCCGGTTCTTTTGAATTGTTCGAATTGATTTTAAAAATTTCATGAGTTGATGACTGATTCATAGTGTCATATTTGCTAATAATGCTGTAACCAAGGTGTTTTAGCTTGGTTCTATTATTACTGGAAATCTTGGTCAGTATTGAGCAAGCTGTGTTGAAAGTAAAATTGGGAAATTTTTTTTGTACAAAATCTTGAATAATAATTTTAAAAAAAATATTTATTAAAAAAAAAATTAATTACCAAAGCATGCCATTATTCTTTCTGGATATTTTTCGACCATTGATTTTCGACAATTTTGGGCCCACAAAAAAACATCCGGGAAAACTATTGTCACTATTTTCCTAAAAGCTAAAGAACTGGATTCTGCGATTTTAAGAGCTTCATCCATCGTTTGCTTTGTCGAAGCGTTCACTCGTTCATTTGGATAATTTTCGGACAAACAAACCGAACTTTCAATTTTTGATTCAGGCACTTTTGAACAAGTGGGTTCATTTTCGTGAAAATCTAAAATGTCTTGACAAAATTTTTGCATTCTATTCACATTTTCTTTGTCTGAAAAAATAAAAAATTTAATTTTTTGTTTAATTTTCTTGAACAAAAACCCAAACTTTTTTTTAAGTCACAATTCTTAAGTCAAGTCAAGTCAATTACTTAATTTTTTTTTTTGAGTCAAAGTTATGTCCGGGCTTTTGAATTTTTTTTTAAAAAAGTCTTAAAAAAAAGGCTTATAAATTTTTTTTTGTTTTTTTTACAAAAGTCCAAAAACTCAACAATTTTTTTTGCGATGAATATCATGACAAGAAAATTCTTAAATTGTGTTAAAAAAATAATAATTGTCCTTATCTTGATTCCTCGACATTTCGAGATCCCAGACAGAATATTCTCTCCAGTTTTATAAATTAATCAAATAAATTATCCAATATTTCCATTTATGTAGAGTAATTGTTCTAGGAAAATTAAATTTAATGGAAGATCAAAAAAATTTCTCCCTAATTCTCAACTACTGTAAAAATATTTTTTCCAGTCATTTATCATTGCTTAACATGGTCGTGAGATTTTTTTGCATTCAATGAATGTGAAGACTATAATGCTAAAATTGCAAGAAAAGAAAAGAAATATGGCAAATCTATATGCATTAGACAAGCAAAGAGTAGATAAATTTTATGATATTAAGCCTGATCTAGCAAATAAAAATAAAAATTTAATCTAATTTCTTCATAATTTTGTCCAAAAAAAAAATTTTTCAGTCATTGACTTGACTTTAAAAAAAAAATAAAGTCAAGTCATAACTTTGACTAAAATTTTTGTGACTTAGACTTAAAACTATGACTTAAAAAAAAGTCTGCAAAAACCTATCAAACCTAGGATCCGTTTATAATTTTCAATTGATTTATTTAACTTGTTTATCTCATCGTCTTTTTTCTTAATAATTTTATCTTTTGTTTCCAACTCGTGCTCAAAGCTTTTGATATCTGGTTTTTCTAGGTTTTCATCCTTTAATGTCGTAATCTGCAGGCGTTTCATCCTATTAAAGCAATCGAACTTATTGCCTTTGGAAAAAAAATTATTTTTAGGCTGAAAATTTTGCCAGAATTTGTACCTATGTGAATAATAGCGCCTTTCATCATTTTGTTAGCCAACATGATGTCATATGTCTTATCAATTGAAATCGGAGTTTTTTTTTGGTTTTTGACCATTCTTAAGCTCATAACACAATACTTTTTGTCTTCCAATTGAACAAGGCAGTAGTCTCGGTTATTCAAATTATGACTTGATAATGGTTTTTGTGGCGTAATGCATGATTTGGATTTTTCTGGAGTCTTTATTTGGCTAGAAGTTTCAGAATTTGCATTTATTGATGGATGTGGTCTGAGAATTATAAGATTTTCTTTGTTCCCAGAAATAAATTTAAAATTTTGAGGAACAAATGCTAATCGCATTCGTTTCGATAATGGCTCCATATTTTTTTGAAAAAAAAATCAAATTCAATTATTCAGTTTCAAATTCTTTAGCTTTTTTTAAATGAAAAGAAATTGTTTTATTTTTTGAATTTTATTTTTCAAAACACGATGAAAAATTCATATTTGAAATTGAATTTTTGAATAAATTAATTTTTAGTCTAAAGCAAGCGCTTATCGGACAGAGATGTTTTTTGTTTTTAAACCAAAGAACAACTTTCTTTAAAAATTCAATTAAAGTAAAGATTAAAATTTAAAAAATTCTATTCAAAAATACAAATTTATTAAGGCTTTTTTTTTAAAATCTGATCAAAGATTAGAAAATTTTAAAAAAAGTTTGAACATAAATATTTCGTCACCTTAAATTCAAAGATTTTTTTTCCTTTTCAAAAGTTATGTTTAAAATAAAATTAAAAGGCATTAAATTTTTGAGGATGACAAAAAAACTAATTGACTGACAATTTTATTTTTTGAACTGACTATTAAATAATTCTGGTCAGAATAAACCCTATTTTACTGACTAAATAAAGTAATTCGGGGAACAAGGATATTTATTTATGTGACAAAAAGGGTTTATTATCTGACAAAAAATAAAAACTAATTAAAGAAAAATTAAAATTAATCTTTTGTTATCATGCTTTTTAAAAGTTGATTTCCTTGACTTCCCTTGTTTTTACGGCAAATCCGCATAAGTTTACTTATAAACAACTAGTGCTTAGGGAAATTTCCTTTCTTATTAAAAATGTAGAATATAACCAAGTCGTCATCAAAAGGTAGTTAGTATTCTTATTTTATTAAAAATACTTAATAAAGGACTAATTACTGAGCCATGACGGCACTAATGTATTTGCATCACGATGATATGTGATTCGTCACACATATTGCTATTTAAATTTACCATAAATTCAAAGTTAAAGGAAATAAAAAAAATCAGGATGTTTAAGCCCAGTGCCAAATAATGTCATTCTCTACCTTTTCGATTGGAATTAATTATTTAAATTTTAGTCAGTTATTTCTTAATTCATCTTAATTAATTAAATTTTTCACCCCGGAAACATAAATTTTGTTTGGCATAGTTTTTCGTTAGTAGATAATTGTTTTTTTCAGAAGATAATTTTATTTTAAAAAAAAGATAATTTAATGAAAAGATAAATGTTTTTGTTAGTAGATTTTCACCTTTTTCGGTAGATAATTATTTTGTTACGAAGATAATTGTTTTTTAAGTAGATAATTTTTTTTATGTGTTAGATTAACTAATTATACTTAATTAGCACTTAATAAGTGTTTCTTATTAATTAAAAAGTTTCGTTCATTAATAAAAATAAGTTTTCTTAATTAATTGTACTCTAAAACGAAGAATTTATCAAGTGGTCAAATGAGGTTAAAGCAATTAAAATTGACATTGACGATTGGCAACTAAGTACTTGTTCCTGTGAATACTGGAAAAAACATCTCAAATGTAAACATGTTATAGGCATATCATTTATCCTGAAATTGAATGAATTTCCAGGGTTAGATTTGGCAATTGAAGGTAATGCTAAACGTGGACGTAAAAAGAAAGCTAATCCATCTCTAGAAAGAAATTCAATAGCTCCAATTAACAATCAATTTATTAATCAAAGTTCGGCTACAAATTTGATTGATAACGAAAATCTACAAAGACCGGTTCTTAGTTCAATATCAATCCAAAACGAACAAATAAATGAAAATCATTCTATATTTGTTTCAAATGGTATAGCATCATCAAATAACGATCAAGTTATAGTTACACAAGCTCCTGTTGAATCCACTTCAAATAATTTTAGAGCCCCTGAAAAACGTGGACGTGGAAGACCTAAAAAAAACAAGGAAAATGATGCCAATTTAATTACAGAAAATCAAACAAATGATGAAAATTCAAATCAAAGTGCTAGATTATCAAAGAGAAGAAAACCGTAATAAACGGAATTAATTTTTTTTATTTTTTTCTTAATTAATTTTTTTTTCTTAATCAATTTTTTTTTTTTTATCTATTATAAAAAATTAATTTTTTTTTCTTAATCAATTTTTTTTTTATCTATTATAAAAAAATTATTATATATGATAAAAAACATTTATCTTTTTCTTTGTATTTTTTTATCTTTAAAAAAAAATTAAATATCTTCTGGAAAAAATAAATATCTACTGACTAAAAATAGTCTCAATTTTGTTTTACTTGTCAGTAAAATGCAGTTATTTTTATCAATCCATTAAATGGTGGATAAAATTAAAGCATTTTTATTGATAAATGTTATTTAAAAAAATTATGCAATGGTGTTCCCCTTAATTTTTTATGAATTTACTTTATTTTACGTAAATAAAATTTTCTTTTTATTAGATGAAGATTTTTTATAATTTGAAAATTTTTAATTTTAATTCTTTTGGCCACTCAAATTTTACGGATTTTTTCGTCAATTGTTAAAGAAAATCTTATATTTTTAAAAAAAGATTTTTATATTTTACAATTTTTTCAATCTAAAAATTATTCAATTCTCCTTGCGTAAATTTCGGTAAATTATTTTTGATTGATTTTTCGATTAAAAAATTTGTAAAAGATAAAAAATATTTTACAAATTGTCTAACTAAACAAAGTCAGCTCAAAAATTTGTTCAATATTTTATCTGGTTTCTCATTATACACAAATAAATTGGTGCTAGGGGCTCAACCAAGAAAGAGATACAAAAATAGCGGAAAAATCCAAATTTTTTTTCATCTAGGGTGAATTTTAATGGTCAAAACTCTTTTTTTTAAACGAATGAATATACCATTTTGTAGCTTAGAAAAAGAGCTTTAAGAATTTGTATAACAATAATTAAACATGTATACTAAATCATGTGATTTTAAGAGCTAGAAGGATACAACTAATAATTTATTTTGTCCATCTAACGAAAAAATCGTTTATATTTTAATAATTGCAATTTTAGTTTTTTTACTAAGAAACAACTGGTGAAAAAAATTGAAAAAAAATTGGATTAAAAATATTTGTTAAGTAATTTTTAAAATTATTTTTCTAGATTAGATATCTGTTATTTAATTAAAAGTGGTTTTGTTTGACATAAGCTAGTGAATTAATATGATTAAATTCCGAAAAAAAAATTTTCTTAAATTTTTAAGTTATTTTACTAAAAACGAAACCAAAATAAAATTAATTAATTTTTGTTTAAAATTTTATTAGCATGGAAAAGTCAATTTGAGAGAAAGAGTTAAATAATTATGGAGGAAGAAAGAGTTTAATAAGTTTTAAGCTATATTTAATATAACAATTTTTCCAATTTTCTATTCTAAAAATTATTAATAAATTTGATTTCCACTTGTCTTCTATATAATAAAAATTCAATTAAAAATGCTAAAAATTAATTTAATTAATGAGATCAAATAAATAACTAGCAGCTGTTTTTATTTGAATAAAAATTAAAAATGCTGATAAAAATGGGGATGTATATGTTGAAATTAGAGAGGAAAACAAAATTTTGATTTTTAAAATACTTTATTATTTATTTTTTTGTATTTTTAAGATTACTATTTAGAAAAAAAAAAATAATTTTCAAATGTAAAATTGAATAACCATCATATAACTAGATCAAAAAAGTATTTAATTTTAATTAATCATTAAAAATTAATTTTCTCTACATTTAATCGAAAAAAAAATCCGCTTTAACCAAACCAACGCTGATAACCGCTTTTATCTTTAAAGATTCTTGTTTCCAAGTAGACTTTGTTCCAGTAAGCAGATAAACAATAATGTTAATAATTTACTCTCATTTTTGATTAAACCAAAAAATCGTACAAGACATTTAAAAAAAAAGAGAAAAAAAAAAAGAAAAACTATTTACAATTAATATGATTAAAATAAAGAAAACGGCTTTTTATTTTATACACTTAAAAATTTCTATTTATCAGAGTACCAGACGAGCTGAAATGCTTAACTTGATGTTGAACTTGAGGATGCGACTGAACTTGGTAGGATTGATTTAAATAGGGTGATTTTGGTCTTAGATGAGTCGAGTTCAAATCATTAGATAAATTGTTTGTGGAAACAGATGGAACAAGCTGTGGCTGAGCTTGTGGCTGAGCTTGTTGCTGAGCAGACACGACAGTGGCAGTTGAATTGGCAGCGATTATGTCTGTGATTGATGGTGGCGGCATTCCAGTTCTTCTAATTACCAAGTTGACCGCATTTCCACCAGATTTAATAATTTCAATAGCTTCACTATGTGTCATTGAGAATGCTTCGTGTCCATTTATTTCCAATATTTGGTCGCCAACTTGGAGCCGACCGTCAAGAGCTGCTGGACCATAATCGGCTAGCTTTAGGACAAACAAAGGAATATTGAATTCTTTTCCGCCTCTGATGCTAAAACCAAAGCCTCCCAATTGTTGCTTCCTAAGCTCAATCACGTGAAATTCGCTTTGGTTTATTATTGCTTTAGTTGGTCTTCCTGGACTTGGAGAAGTGATGAACTGGGGACTTGGATAGTTTTGCTCCATTTTCATGCTTCCAACATTGGTTATTACTGAATCGGACTGCATCGATTGTTTTGGTTCGTTCGAATAATTTTGATTATCGGTGCCAGATCCAATGGTCAGGGTAATGGAATTTCCGGATTCTTTAATCAATTTTACTATGTCAATGTGACTCATTTGGGTTATGTTTATGCCATTTACGGCCAATATTTTGTCACCCACGTTCAATCGTCTGCATCGTTCAGCCGGACTGTTCTCAACAATTTTGCCTAAATAAAATATAAATTGATGAAATTTTATGTTGTTTAATGAGTTTTTTCATGCAGATAACACCTTATTTTTTCTATGTCAACTATCATAGGGTTAAAAAAAAATAAAAAAATTCTTGTTAATTAAGTAATTTTTTTAGGCTATTTCAATTTTATTAAGAGTTGTGTTTGAATTTTTAAAATTTACATAAAATTTAGTTCTTAACACTTACTTTTTTTCTAAATCAATTTATTTTTT
Source organism: Brachionus asplanchnoidis (assembly GCA_025491095.1). Classification (NCBI taxonomy): domain Eukaryota; kingdom Metazoa; phylum Rotifera; class Eurotatoria; order Ploima; family Brachionidae; genus Brachionus; species Brachionus asplanchnoidis. The sequence goes on from JAILYF010000004.1 coordinate 5,166,210, forward strand.
TTAATTTTGCTTTTGTTTAATTTTTTTCTACAATTTTTTTGGGTCGCAAATTTTTGGAATCTAGTTGCATTAACTGAACAGATTTTTAATTTTTAGAATAAAATATTTTTTTTGAGATTTTTTATTTTACCATGTTTTCTACTGAATTTTACAGAGCAATTAATTTTAATACCTTCGTTATTAATAAAAATATTATTAAAAATAATATTTTTTTATTTATTTATTTGTTTTCTGTACCGAGCTAGAGCTCCTTCAGAATAAGTTAAAAATTAAAAAATAAAATAAAAATGAAATAAAATAAAATAAAAATAAAATTAAAGTTAATAAAATAAGATAAAAAAAAAAAAGAATTAAAAAAAAAAGTAAATAAGCTAAATAAATGAAATGTAATAATATATAAAATTGGAAAAGATTGTTACATGTGGCTCATGTTTAAATAGTTCAAGTTTCAGGAAAAAAAGATGAAATAGTAAGGTAGCAATTACACAATGGAGTTGGGTAGTCAATATATCTTGATTCGAAACCTTCTTTGTATTCCTTCACCAGTCTTACAACCAATGGAATAGAATGACTCAGTCCTGTCCCAACATATCTCTCACTCAATTCAAAAAGCTGATTCGAGACTGTTAGTAATTTTAGTTTATTAAAAGCCTCATGATGTACGATGTTGGAGGGAGTATTATATTTTAACTTAAGAATAAATCTGACTGCTGTATTCTGAATTGCTTGTAGTTTTTTGATATTATTTTCTGAAAATGAATTTAAGCAAGGAAAAGAATAGTCTAAAATTGATCCGACTAAAGATTTATATAAATTTCCTAGTGTGTTTTGATTAAGACCCCATTTTTGTTTGACAATATCTTAATAATATTTAGCGTTTTATTGCAGCGCTCTTTAATTTCATCTACCAGTATATTAAAGTTTAATTTAGAATCAAATTTAATACCTAGAAACTTGATTTCTTTTTGTCTCTAATAAAATCCACTCTTTTTTATTAAACACAACATCTAATTTAATTGACGATTAACAAATATATTAAGAATCTTTTCTTCTAATAAAAATACATTTTAATCAATAATCAAACAATATAATTAATAAATTAACACTTATTTTAATAAGTGAGCTTCTTTTTTATTAAAAATTATCTAAATTTATAATTGAACAAATTAAATTATGCAGCTTTGACTCTATTGGAATGGATTTACCAATTGAACGCAATAAAAAAAGAGGTCCACAATCAAAAACAGCTAATGCATACAATAAACAACAAGGAGAAAATGCTAACGATGATGAGCTTGTTCTCCAAGTTACAAAAAAAACAAAAAGCCAAAAGTCAATCATCAGAAAGTTTAGATCAACAAAATTGTCCAAAATGCAACATTCCAATGCTTAAAAGAAGATATTGGTATTGCAAAAACAAATGTTAGAAATAATTAATTATCTTCTTTTTTGAGTATTTTTTTATTAAAAAAAATTGTTTCTAATTAATTTTGTGTTTTTTTATTAAAATTATATATTTCTTATTATTTTTATCTAATGTTTTATTAGATTAGATATTTTTATTATAAAAGAATAAAAAATAAATAAAAGATAATTGGTTTAAAAAAAAAGATGTTGTTTTTATTAAAAAAGAGTGGGCCATTATTAACGTCCAATTTTACACAACCCATAAAATAAATATTTCCAATAATTTAGAATTTGCTACTCAAATAGCATGCCAAAAAGAGACTAATTAAACAAATAAAATTTTTTTATTCTAATTTTGGAAGAACCCAGTGATCGTCCGAATGACAACAGCCTTCGTTTGAACCCTCGTTTAGGCATTACAAAGTTGTTGTTTTTTTTTAATTTGAAAATAAAATAAATAAAGAAGTTCTTTTAAAAAAAATATAGTCAAATATAAAACTTTAATTTTTAACTTTAATCTTTAATTTTCCATATGATCATCTTCTTCCTCTTCAATAAATTTTTTTCGGCCAATAACTTCTAGGTTAATAACACAAGATTGATTTTATTTTGTTTTTTAAGCATTTTTCACGAAATTTTATTCATACTTAGGTAAGTAATTAGTAAAATTTAGAAAAAAAAACATCAATAGAATATTAATATACAAATTTTTTAAAAATCACATGATTTGAAGAGATATTTTAAGAAAAATAAAGCAATAAAGTAAAAAAGTAAAACCATAGATTTGTTCAGAATTTTGTCTAGATTAAAAAAAAAAAAAAAAGTGGGATCATAATTGATCCCTCGGAGGAGATACGATTTAAACCAGAAAAAAACACATTTTTTTCCTTTTTTTAGCCAACAAAAACCGCCACACCCTTTTTTTTTTTCTAAATTACATTAGCATGTAGAGAATTTTATGCTCTTTCAGAATATATATAATTTTATAGTATATTTAATTTTTATCTTTGAGATTTTGAGTTTTAAAGAACAACAACTTTTGAAAGGGTTTGCTATTTTTGGAACCCTGGGTGTAAAAAATTTTTTTTTGCCCCCCCCAAAAAAAAATTTTTTTTTATGGGGTTTTTGAGGGCGTAGATTACGAATTTTGAGTCAAAAATGTGGAATTCAGATATCATTAAATTTTTGAATTTCGTGAACTTTATATTTTTATTTATTTGGCTTTATTTTTTTTTAATCTAAAAGAGCTTTAGCTCGGTACAGATAATATTACAGCTATTCTAATAAAAACGCTTACGTTTTTGTTATAACCGCTGTAAATAAATAATGACTGTTGCTTCAATCAGTATTCATTTGTTAATTTGTGCAATAGTTTGCACAGTCCGTAAAGTTAATAAGAAATGATTTTTTTAAATTAGAAAGGTTTTAACTGACTATGCTAATTAATAAGTAAATATTCTAGTACTCATTCAAAAATTTGGTTAAATAAAACATGTAGATCTTGTTACATGTCACAAAAGTGGTAATTTTGTTTTTGTTTTAATGCGTTAATTATATACCAATGCTGAATATTTTAAAAATGAATGGTGAGTGATAAACTTAAAATTTTTTTAAAATATTCTATTAATACTTTTTAATTTAATTTAATAAATTTAATAAAATCTTTAAAACTTTTTTTTCATTCAAGCCTAAATATGTTTATTTAAATTGTAGAAATTCATAAGTTTAATGTATCATCCAAATCTAGTTATAGCATCTTGATTTTTCCAGTTCATATTTTCATGAGTTTTATTTAAAAAATTTAACTTATATAATATTTATTTTAGGTCTTTTTTTCTGTCGGCAATTTATTCTTTTAGTATCTAAATTTTTCATTGAATCACTAAAAATACAAAACCAATAAAAATATTTTTCGTAATTTTCCCAACAAATTTTATTTCTGTTTAATTTTCTATTGCGTTACATATTCTCAACTTTTTATTTATTTTTCTTGAGTTTGAATAAAAAATTATTGAAATCAAAAACTTATTTCTATAAATCAAAATATCGAATTAAATGAAGCTGAATAAGAATTATTTAGCGAATGTGATGACAATAACGATAAAGAAGTCCTGGAAATGTTTAGAAAATTTATTTTACTAAAATAAAAGAATTTTTGCTAGAACTTGAAATTTTTTAAATGATTTATTTATAATCAAACTAAATTTCAAAATTTACTAATTTCAGTAAATTATTTTTTTTAGTCAAAAGTCTTTTTTAGCCTTTTTTATTTTTTTAAAAGATTTTTTTGTAAAGAGAGCTAAATCTGAAATCTTGATGTTGATTAATATTATTAAATAGAATAAAAATTTTCAGCATTTTTTTTAGAAAATTAAAATCATTTAATAAAATTAGTGACAAAATCAGAAATTAGATTACATCAGCCACTTATTTCATCAGCTGATATTGTTTTTCAGTAGAAAGTTTTTAATCAGAAAATTTATTCATATATATTCTAATTTTTAAACCACTTTTAAATTTTATTCATTTATTTTTATATCTATTTGAGCCACAGCTTCTTCAGATAAAAAAATTAAAAGAAATACTAAAAAAACAAAATATTTTCTGATGATAATTCTAATTAAAGTTAATTTTGTAACATTGGTAAAAAAGACTTAGTTTCATTCGGCATTGTGAATTTGGTACAAAATACAAAAAACAAAATATTGAAAATTCCAATGCTTAAGTTCTGAAGGACCAAAACATGTTCTTAATTTAAAAAAACGTCAGAACTTTAATCTGGACCGACTAAAACATGTTCTGTAAATTGTAGCAACTGATACATCCTTTGTACCACCATTTAAACTTGAGTTGGATTTATAATATAATATAATATCACAAATTCACAATTTTCTCAATTTTGCAGATTAATTGCAGAGTTTTGCAGAATCAGTGTAATGGTACAAAGGATGTATCAGCCGCCACAATTTACAGAACATGTTTTGGTCTTTCAGAACTTGAGCTTTGGTATTTTTAATATTTTGTTTTTGTTTTTTGAATCAAAATTCACAATACCGGTTCATTCGCCCTAGACAAAATTTTGAACAAATATAATTTTTCTTTTTTTTTTAATTTTAATTAAATTTTAACTTAATTTTTTTATTTAACCGATTGTTTTTATTGTTTTTTGTTTTTTTCTCCCTTTCTTTTTATAATTTACAGATTATACTTATAATGAAATAGAAAACTATTTATAACTTTGTATACAGTGGTGTTTCGGATTTAGTAATTTACGATAATTTACGTAAAAATTGATAAATTTACCAAATTTTACGTAAAATGTTGTAAATTTCCAAAAGTAAAAAAACGTAAATTTATCAGATTTTACGTAAAATTTGGTGAATTTCGAACATTTTACGTAAATTTATGTAAAAAAAAAAATTTCCAAAAAATTTAAATGAAATTGAACGCCAAAAATGCAATTTCATTTCAATGTCATTTCATTCGTAGTGTCAAATTATTTTAATTTGTGTAATAAAAAAATGTCCCAAAAATTGAAATAATTTGACACTTCGAATGAAATGACATTGAAATTTAATTTAAATAATTTTAATGTAATACAGCTTAAATGAATTGTAGATTTAGAAAATAAAAAAAATTGAACATTTTCTCAATCCATTGTAAAAATCGATTTTTATTTTTAAATGCATTAACTGATTTTTTGTAAAGTTTGGTCTTCATTTAATAACTTATTTTGAATTTTTTTTTGAATTTATTTTTTAAATTTAATTTTGAATGCTAAACACTAATACTTTTGAAATAAAAAATCTCAAATAAACTTTACAAAAAATCAGTTAATACATTTGAATACTAAAATCGATTATCAATTCACTGGGAAAAAGTTTTTTCAATTTTTTTTTAATCTTCTAAATCTACATTTCATGTAAAGCATGTTACATTACAATTATTTAAATTAAATCAAAGATTATGTTTAATATCTAAGGATAAACTTTTTGAATTGATCATCAACTTCAAGATGCCAATTTTACGTGAAATCTGATAAATTTACGTTTTTTTACTTTTGAAAATTTACGTAAATTTACAACATTTTACGTAAAATTTGGTAAATTTACCAATTTTTACGTAAATTATCGTAAATTACTAAATCCAGAACACCACTGTATGTAACTAGATTTCAATGCATTTAGCTACCATAGATGTCTTCCCAGTAAGAAATCTCCGCAAGCATGCTTGCCGTAGCTTATTTATAATTATTATTTTAATTACTCAATTAACAAGAATAAAAATAAAAACCACTCGTTTAACTCCAGTCTTACCTATCCAAGGTGATCTGGACATAGAAACTGGTCAACATTAATAAATTTAATTTCACATTTAAATAAAAAAAGTCTCAAACTTACCGATAGAAGGTCCATTTTTATTCATGGTCGAAATGATAACAAACCCAAAGCCTTCATTTCCATTGCGGAACAAAGTAATAGTGAATGGATATTTTTGACCCAGCGGCGAATTGCTGTTCGCCGCCGGTCTCGATCTCTGCTGCTGCATACTAATCAACATTTGGTATTGCTGCTGGGATATTTTTCTTCTGATCATGAGCTTAACGCGCCGATTGAGGCCGGCAATGGTCATCAGCTGAACAACTCGTCTGTGCGTAGCACCCAGGACACACTGGTTGTCTATCATCACAATTTCATCATTGGGTCTTATGCGGTTATCCAAATGAGCTGCACCGCCTTGAACAATGTACCCCACTGCTACCTGTGATCCTTCCTCTTCGCCCCCCACTATTCTAAAGCCAAATCCCGACTCTTGCCGCACCAGATCTATACTCATTTCCAAATAATTGCTTCCATCTACATCATTAGTTATGCTAATCGAGTTCTTGTCCATTCTGTTAAACAAACTGACCAAATCTTCATTGGTACATTCCACAAACTCATTTTCCACTTCATTCTGATAGTCCATGAAGTTGAAAGACTGGCGCATTGGCTGGTGAATGCTCGGCTTGGATGGATAGTACATCATGTCTGCAGTGGGCGTTTTGGACCGATTGGCAAGTGGGTTCACATTTGGAGAGACTAGTTTGGAAGAAATGGCGTAGTTGGAATAAGGGCTGAAATTTTCGTTTGATGACGAATTGTTGCGAAAATAGATCATGTCAGGTCCTGGTGTTTTGCTTCGATTAGAAATCAGTGAGTTCATTTTTTGATTGTTCTGAATTTGTTGGAATTTGTTCAAGTTTTGCTGGACTCGCTGGTGCTGCAGATTTGTGGTTGAGTCGTAGATTGGTATGTGCTTTTCGGAGTCAATTTGGTCAAATGGCTTACGATTTACAGTTGAGTATAGATCGTTGACACTTTTGTTGTTTGATTGACCATTGAGGTAAATGTAATCGTTGGTCAGAGTGTGTGCGGTCTGTGGTGCTGAATCGTACAAGGTATGCTGAAAGAGGACGCGGTCTGTGGTCGGTGTTTTTGAGCGCAATTGTGGCGGATTCGCTCCACTTTGCTTAAAGTTGTTCTGCAGGTTGGTGTTGCTAGAGCTTGATTGAAGTATGTTGGGCGTTTTGCTGCGACGTTCACTTGCTAAAATAAAAAGAAAAAATAGAATAAAAAAATTTTGTTTTAAAAATTTATTTATCAAAAAGATTTTTGGTTGAATTTAACAAAAAAAAAAAATTGTACCCAAGCAAGAGGACATACGAGGCTTGATTGTAGGATTTTTCATTTTTTTTTATAAACTTAACTGATACCTAAATCAACTGATATTATTTTACGAATCACTTTTCAAGTGTGTTACATAACCTGTCAAAAGAAATGAAATCAAGAATATTATTGTTGTAAAGGTGCTAGTTTCTATCTCTTAAAACAATGTTTTTGTTCAGCCAGTTTATTTTTTTAAATTGGAAAATCTTGAAAAATTAAAATTGTTTTTTTCACTCACAATACATGTGATTTGAATTGTTTAAACTAGACCGAATCGAACTAAGAGTTAAGATTTTTGTTTGAGATAATATTTTTTATAAAGCAATAAAGTTCTCTTTCAAAAAAGTGTTTTTTTTTTTATCTCAACATTTTTGATAAAATTTATGCTTGTAAAAAAAATTTATTTTTCTGAGACTTGATTCACTGTAGAAAAAAGCATCAGTTTTAAGATTTTCTGATAACCAATTTAATCAGCCTAAATTTAGTTTTGATGTAGATAAATGATCGTCTAACAAAGTTTATCTAAAGGTTTGTATATAATTTATTTAAAATTTTCTATCATTTTTTTTTATTTTCAATTAAATTTCTCAAATTAAAAGTAAGAAAATTTTTGAATATCTCGATGCAAATTAATCTGAAACAAATAAAAAAAAATAAACTAACCCAATTAAGTAAATTTAAGATAATAATAAACAAGAAATATGAGCTGGTTTTTACAATTTTTACAATCATTATGGCTTAAATCATGAATCTAACCTTAAATAATTATTTTTTTCATATGATTACCAGATTTAACAAAAGTTAAAAAACCTTACAAAATAAAATTAAAAATAGATCCTAACGAAAATTTGACATTAAGAAATTATAGGAAAAAAAATTTTCGCACAAAATTTAAAAATTTTAGGTATCTCAATTTTAAAAAATTCAAAATTTATTTAAAAAAAATCATTTCTTCATTTGTTGAATCTTGATTTTTAATAAATTGCTGAACTTAAGAGGATAAATAAGCTGGTAAAAATTTAAATTTTTTTAATAACTTAGAATAAATAAAAAAAATCAATTTTAAAACAAATTAAATAAGAGTAAAATGATTAATATTCTAAATAGCTAATAAATAAATTATGAATTGGCCATTAGTAAAAACTATTAAGTAATCTAAGCTGTTAGATTTTAGAAGATAGTTTTTTTATATTCAGTTTATAAATTTATTTTAAATTATTATATCTACTAAATTAATTAAAGCATGATTTGTTCAATCTGTCTTGAAAAATGTTGAAATAAAAATAATTTATATTTTTAAGTTTAATTTTAACACGCTATTTCTCAAAAATTAAATAGGTTTTGAGAAAAAAAATTGGCTAATAAAAAAATGACAAAGAAAAGCTAAAAAATAAATTATTTTAAATAAAATGAACAAAAAAAATTTTAATTTATATTTATTTGCATTCAGAATTTATTAAAAAATTCAGCTAATTTTTTTCCTTTATAAAAATTTAAAACTTAGAAGTAAAATATTTACATACTTAATCATATAAAATTAAATTTTAAAGCAGTAAAAAACTTTTAATTAAAGTGAACAAAATTTTTATTAAATCATCGAAATAGAATTTTAAGGTGCTCTAATTTAAAAATTTTCAAGTGAATATAAAAATCTTAATAAAAATATTCCAACTCTTTATTTGAAATGATATAATAATAATTTTCTACTTTGTATAAATATCAAAAAAATTTATTCGGATGATAACTCAACTAGAATTGAATTTTAAATTAATTCTTCATAAATTATCGCTTTCAATGTTGTTACCTAATTGGAAATTTTCCAGTCTTTTTTAAAGAGGATTTTTTTTTAAAATTTGAATATTTCTAAATAACCTAAAAAATTTCCTATTCTTAAATAATGAGAGGTTTGAACCACAAGGTTGCCTTACAAAAAAAAATATTTTCCAAAAAAAATTACTCACCATAATTAAAGCTTTGACTATTTGGTTGTGGAGGGTTGGATTTATTAAACAATAGTCCATTAGCCTTTTTAATTTTTTAAATTGAAATAAAAGCATTTTAAAAGAATCTTAAAATTACTTGTTTTAAATTAGAGTTAATTGTTCTGAATTCTTTATATTCCTCGAAATTTTCAACTCTAGTTGTCGTGTTATTGTACTCGTAAGTTGACTCTTTAGTTGTCGCTATTTAGTAAAAAAATTTGAAATAAAAAAAAAAATTAATTCAATAAAAATTCATACATTTCTTAGCTCGTCTTTTAATTTTGTATAAAGATCTAGTCGACGAGCTGGATGAAACCGACGAGGTCTCACCGCCTGACAAGGAAGATAGGACAAAAGAACTGGCCGATTCGTCATTTTTTTCAGACGAATCTGGCGTTACTCGATACTTCATCATATTTAATTCTAATTTCTTTTTCAATCAATAAATTATTTTAAGCCAAATGTTTTTTTTTTTTATTTTTTTTGTAAGTGAGTTACTAAGTGATGGCGACAAATTGCTGCCATATCGATTAGAAGACCATCAAAAATTCGATTTGATGCTCGGATTCAAAAATAGGAAATTTATATAGAAATGCACGCAATTTAAATTCTTTTTTTAACATCATGATTAAAGCCTGGATGCAAAAAACTAAATTAGCCGTGTATTATTTTAAGACCATAAAGGAATTTAAAAATTAAAAACTCTCAAAAATTAAGTCGAGATTATCGATTTTGTAAACTTTATTTGCTTTAAACTTATTGATTTTTGCCTAGGAAAAAAAAAGTATACCTTCCTTCTCAGACTACTCTAAACTATGTTTTTTATAGACCATAGTAAACTGTAATCACAAAAATAGTAAATTATACCACTAATTAAATTTTCGATCACAAATTCACAATTAAAAATATTACCAATCATATCTATTTTTAAACAATATTTTGTTTACAATAACCATAAATTTAATAATTGTCAAAAGAATTTTTAAAAATTACAAAATAAAAAAATTTTTTTGTTTCAATTGTGTGTCACAATATTTGCAATTCTTGATATTTCCGAATCTTTTCCTTGATTTTTTTTACTTTTTTTTTAAGGTCTTCAAATGACTTGTGTAGATCATATTTGATCGTTTTACCCCACTTTCTAAATTTATATAGTGATTTTTTTAAGACTCAAATCGATCAAGATCGATCCTCTAAAATGCTTTCTTCTGATGAGGGTTGACTTATTTTTGAAAGATGATAAAATAAACAATATATTATTTTAGAGGATTTTAATTGATAATATTGATAAAAGATTGGGAAATATCAAGAAAAGCAAAATTTGTGACACCCAATTGAAAAAAAAAATATTTTTTAATTTGAATAAATGTAAGCAATAATTTCTTATTTTGTAACTTTTAAAAATTCTTTTGATAATTTTTAATAAATTTTTGGTTAGTGTAATCAAAATATTGTTTAAAATAAAAATTATTGGTTATATAACTAGATTAGTGGAAAAAAACTGAATTTGTGATTGAAAATTTAATTTGTAATTGAATTATCAAATTAGTGGTATAATTTACTTTTTTTATGGTATTTCTGGCATCTTGAAGTTGATGATCAATTCAAAATATAATTTCAATTCAATAAGTTTATCTTTAAATATTAAATTAAATCAAAGATTTAATTTAAAATTTTAGAAGGCTTTAAAATTTTGAATACTGAAAAAAAAATTATGCTAAAATTGCAAGAAAATTCTGTGAATGGCAAATCTATTGTATTAGACAATACAAAAGTATATAAACTTTTTGATATTAAGCCTGATCTAGCAAATAAAAAAAAAGACTTTACTTGGACTTTTTTTTTAAAAAAAAATTCAAAAGTCCTGACTTGGAATTTGAAAAAAAAAGTCTGGATTTGGATTTTTTTTATAATGACTTGGACTTTTTTGTTGGGACTTTTAAACAACTCTGATTACTTTTAAAGCATTTTACACAACAATTATTTAAATTAAATCAAACATTAAGTTTAATATCTAAAGATAAACTTTTTGAATTAAAATGATATTTTGAATGATCATCAGCTTCAAGATGCCGATACTATTTTTGTTATTTAATAATATTAACACTGAATTTTTATTTTAATAAAAAAGAAAATTAAAAAATACCATTTGTCTCTTGATTGTTGCCTAGTGATGAACTAGAGGGAGCTTGTGGCAGCGTGATTTGATATTTTCTTCTTTTAAGCTTGATCAGTGTTTCCTGTCCTTTGACACATTCCTTCAGCACTTCTACAACTTGGTTGTGGTTCATATTTCTTAGATCAACTCTGTTAATTTCCAACAGAATGTCATTTTCCTGCAAATTGAGGCACCGTTCTTTGTCAAGTATTTGCTTAACTTTTTGATGATTCAAGATAGAATCGTCGGCTATGGTGAAGCCGAATCCTTTGGGACCTTTGACTATAGGCACAAAAAGCTCATCATATTCTTCACAGTAATACTCGTCGGGGTAAGTTGAATTCTGCGGATTGAGCTCTAGCTCAACTGGAATCTGTTTTACACTTTGGTTTATATTTTGGCTGGATGTGTTCATGAGAGTGCTTGAGGTGAGCTCGTCAACAGCTGCCAAAGGCGCCTGACTCTCCGGGTTAATTGCTGCCAGTGACATTATCTCAATGTTTGGATCGTTTGGATCTATGGACAGTGGGTAGCCGCGACACACGGCCAAATCAACAAAGTTTCCCTTTGGTATTGACTGGAATATTTCCACAACATCCTGGTGAGTGTAGCCTAATACACACTCGTTATTTACATAGACTAATACGTCGCCTTGGCGTAATTTTCCGTCCCGTGCTGCCGCACCATCCGGAACTATGTATTTTATTTGCAGAAAGTCTTCGCTGGTCTCGTTGGCGCCAATTATGGTAAACCCGAATCCGTTGTTGGTCTTTAGAAGAGATGTTTGTATGAATTCTCCTCTTAGCTGGTTGGGGTCTTGGGTGAAAAATAAATTTTTTGGTGGCCGCATTGTCGCTTTGTCGCCTGGCGGATTTGGCGCAGGCTTAAATGTCTTCATTTTTTGCTGCTGTTGTATCATCAATGGATTTTCATAAGTGGTTTGTTTGTTTATGTGACTTTAAAAAGAAATTTATTTTGTTTTGTTTTTTTTTAATTTGTATTTAAAAAAAATATTCCAGAATAGCTTAAATTTTTTAATTAAATTTTTTTATTTAAAAAAAAAGAAAAAAACTTTTTGTTTATTTAATTACGTTTAAATTAGTTAAAATTTGCACTTTTTACTTTTTGGAATTACATAATTCTTTATTTAGGGAACTTTTTAGTTTGTACCAGGCGTTAAGTGAGGGAGATACAATTTGTATTGAAAAAGAACTGTGAATCTCAGAAAAATTCCAATTAAAGAATAAAATTAATTGAAAATTAAATTTTTTAATAAATATTTTGATGTTTATTTACTTATTCTGGGGCTCTAGGAACAAAATTTTAAAATTGATGTACCATTTATTACTAGCTATTTTTAGAATTTTGATTAATTTAATCCGAATTAATTGCTCGTTCTTTTATTGCAAGAAATTTTTTTTTTCTTCATTTGAAAAGTTTAAAGTTTACCATGCATAACGAAAATACAAAAAAAAGCAAAGTTGTCAAAAAGTCACAAGTTTTAAGTCGAGTCTTAACTTTAAATTTTTTCTTAAATTTTTTTTTTTGGCAGCCACAATAACTACCTGGAGTGGAAAAAATTCATGTGGTCTTGATCATGACTGTATGGAATGAGTCAGGTAGAACGAAACATATAAAAAGTTAAAAAAAAACACAAATAAAGAGAATAAAACATAAAGAAAAATATTGATTTAATTAATGAGAACAAAAAAAAATATAACCAATTTTATAAAAAGAAAAAGTTATTGGGACAAAAATTAAAATTAAAATTAATTTCTCTAAAAAACTTATAAATTTTTCAAACTGGAGCGTTTTAACTATTTCTTTAAACCTTTCTTGTATTAGATTCAGTCTAAATTTTGTCTCATTTTAACTATTTAAGTTATTTTTTATATAATTTATGTTTTATCTCTTTTTGATTTTTTAGAGTTAATGTCATTTTTTTCTTCATTATTTAAGCTAAAATTAGTAAAATTAATCATATGTTTTTTCTACCTCACCCGTATGGAATGGTAAGAATTCAAAGATTAATTTATATTTGCACTAAAATTAAGTGACTCTCAGACTTTTATTTGGGACTTTTAAACAACAGTAAAAAAAATACAAAATACACTTTTTTATGCATTGATTGAAAAAAAAAAAATTTTAAAAATGAAAAATTGGAAAAAAATTCAATTGAAAATTTTTTTAAAATTTAATCTGGTTCTAAAAAATTCAGTGTTTCAATTCTCAATTAGATCAAAATAATATTTTAATGTTACATTCACCAATAAACCAAAAAAAAAACACTTAAATTAATTCAATTTTGGTTGAGCTCATTGGGTTCATTCTGTAGATAAGAAATTATAAAATAAATACTCTATTCTAACTTTAGGAATTCACTTAACGTTTACATATACAAATCAACGTTATACAACTTCTTAAAAGAAGCATTAAATTTTTAATTCATTATTTTATTATGTAAGCTTTTAAAAACCTATGATTTAAATGTTAAACAAAAAAAACATTTTAAAGATTCGTTTTATGTATATTGAATTATTTTCTTCTTCAAATAAATATTTAAACATTAATCGTTTGTCTTTTATTGTAACTAGAACAACTATAGATAAAATTATCAATTTTTATCATGAATGCAATAAAATTTTTTTTCTAAAATTTAATGATAGCATTACTTTTGTGTGTGGCTTAATCAAGAATCAACAAGGATTTTACTAAAAAGTCACCTTTTTTTAACAGTCTTAAAAAGAATTCTAGCCAAAACTGAATTAAATTGAAAAATTTTCTATTTCGAAAAACTAGTTTGTCACTAAAATGATTCAATTCTTCAAAATCAGGGCTAGTAAATAAAAATCGAGTTATTGCACTAAATAAATATAAAAAACTTTCTTAGTTTAATGAATATTTGGAGCTGCAGTAAAATCGAGTATTTAAATTATTTTTAAAAAAATAAGCAAACAATTTTTAATAGACCACCTTTTTAGTACAAACTGATACCGTTTATTAATATCTGAATTAAAAACTTAAATGCTTGCTTTTGAATTTTTATGATGCTTTGAATGTAAATTTTTTCTATGAAGATGTAGAAATGTGAGCTAAAATGCAAAATAAAATTAAATTACACCAATAAGCTATCTGTTATAAATTTTAAAATTTTAAGTCTAATAAAAATAAGGCAGCTAATTCGTATTATGAATTCTAACTAAAAACAAATCAAAAATGCTTTTTTTTTATTTTTTAAGAATAGCAATGATTGATGAATAAAACGTAATTTAACCTGCTCTAAATATTTTTAAAAAGAATAATCTCAGCAAATATGATAAAATTAAGAATTTAATCAAAAAATCTAATGGTAATTTAAATTTATGAATATTAGAAAGTTCTTTTAATTTAAAACCCTCAAAATCCGGCAAAAATTAAAAAAAAATAAATTTTGAAAAATTTAATTTTTTATTTTATAACTTTTTTAAAACTAAAATTAGCATTCTTTCTAAAAAATCAATTTAAAATGCTGTTTTTTTTTACACTCTTATTTCTTTAGATGCTTATTCAATTTTGGTTCTAAATAATTTGTAAAAAAAATTGAAATTTTCGATTTTAACAAAAACTCTACTTAAAAGCTAAGAATTTTCAAAAACATTCAATCTGGTGTTTTTTTTATTTTTTTGAAAATCGTACGCTGATTAAAAAGAACAAATATTTTTATTTGAAATTTTAGTTGCTAAATGAATTTAGATTTAAATTCTCTTACATCCAAGCATTTTTTAAATCTGAATCAAAATTTACATATTTAAAAAATAAAAAATATAACGAAATCTAATCATGACAAAAAAATGCACAAAAATTTTTTGACTAAAATTTTCTCGCTGATTTTTATCAATAGCCATAAAAAACCTTCCAGATCTTTTTTTATAAAGTTTCCTTTTTTAATAGATATAATTCAAAATCTAAATATACAAGAAAATAACTTTCAGGACATTATTAGAGATAAAATTCAATTTTTTAGAACTGAAATTAATTAAAAATGAACAAATTAAAAAAAAAAAAAAAAGTTATAAATTTCTCAAAATAATAATTTAATCCCGAAAAAATTCTTAAAATAGTAAAAAATTAAATTTTTTAAATTAATCAAATCCACCAAAATAGATTTTTGTATTTTTACTATAGAAAAAAATTGATTTTATGCAATAAAAGTGCAACATGGCATGTACACTATGTTGTAACTTTTATTTGAAATTTTTTTAAATTCTCGCTAGTCTACTTTCCTTAGCTTATTATTATTATTATTTTTATTATTATTATTTTTATCATTTTTTTTATTATAATAATCTCTAAATTTAATTTTGTTCAATTTTTTAATCATCTATTCAAAAAAAATTGCTTACTCTATATAAAAAGTTCCATATTCGGGATCTTCGACTTTTTCCCAACCATAAGGAATAACTTCAACACCTAAGAAAAAAAAATAAAAAAATAAAATAAATTTTTAAAAAGATCCAATTCGATAAAAACCTGATTCGATGCTGGTGTTTGTATCCAGACCGTTAAATTGGTCGACGTTTCGATTCAGCGAATTCTGCTGATTGGAAATCAATTGTTTTATGTTGGTGGGCTGCTGTGCGTCGCTTTCTTGATCACCACAGTAGTCTTGTTCAGCTTGTTCACTTTCGTTGTAATCAAGCGATTGCTCAATATCGTATTGATTAGCCTGATCCTGATGCACTCGATTGTGCTCGTTATCTAGCAAATTTTTAGCAAATAAATATTTCATTTTTTTTAATAATTAAATCAATGCACAGGTCTGATCTTGTATAAATATCATTGAAACAACTCTACGGAGGCAATCATGTTTTTTTGATTAACGCTGATCAGAATTAATAAACCGAGGGCTATTTTCATAAATGCTTGCTTTTAGTCGATCAGTGCAAGCTTGTTCTTTAGCTGCCCAAAGAAAATTTTCTTTTCCAATCACTAATTAGATATGACAAGGTATTTACTGACCTTGGTAAAAATGTATTTTTATTCGAATGGACAAGCTCTATTTTGGCCTTGAAGTGGTTTGACAATAAATTTAACTTTGCTCCTAAATAAAGTACTTATAAAACAAATTTGAAAGTGAAATTTAGTCCTAGATTTAAAGTCGTTTAATTACCATAGACGAAACAATTATTTTTTTCTAGATCAAAATTAATTTTTGTTGAAAAAGGAACTAGATTTGTTGGTATTAATTTACAATTTGGTTTGGCTTGTGGATCTAGACTCAATCAGAAGATTATCAATTGCGCAATTTTTCCATTAGGGTCTTAAAAGGAGCTTGATTGTTTATATTAGTTAGTTCTAATTAAATATAGCATTTTTTTTATATTTTCTCTAATTCTCGTGTTTTTATCAACAATTGTTTAATTTAAAGATTTAAATTGTGCTAATTACACTTTTGGTGAAAGCATTATGCAACCATTTAGTCTTAAGATAAGTTGTTTCCGTGAAGTTAAATCACGAAGATTTATTTTAATTTTACTGTACAACAAAAAATAAATGAGCTATAGAAAATATTAAATTTTAGAGAAGATGAATATTTTTGAACTTTAAAAGAAAATTAGGTTTAGTTTAATTTTACATGGAATGTAAAATCAAAAGCTCTTGCTAAATTAGATGCATAAATGTAATTTAATATTTAAAAATTAATTTGAGTATCTTGTTGTATTTATTTTCAAATTGAAAATCAATAAAATTTAAAAACTTTGATAAAATTTTTGGTTCAATAGTTTATATTTAAAATCCAAAGCATTAATTTCTTTTAGCTTAAAGTATAAATAAAGATTTTTTAAAAATTGGTTCTAAATTTCAGAATTTACCATAAAAACTTCAGAATGACTTATTTTTTTTTTGGCATTGCTGCTTGGTATGTTTAAACAAAAACTTAACATTAAAATTGGAAAAAAACCTGAAAAATTTAATTAAAATAATATTCTGGCAAATTTAAGTTTTAGATCAAAGTGCTGTTTTTTACGTCAAATATTAAAGTGATGTAAATTTACCTTTAAAACTTAATAATCAAAGTTGTTTAAAAGTCACAAGTCTCAAGTCAAGTCCAAGTCCGGACTTTTTTTTTTTTTAAGTTAAGTCAAAACTTTGACGCTGACTTTTAACCATTTTGACTTTATACTTTGACTTTTGATCAACTCTGCTACTTAGACTAACATAAAAATAATAATCCGAACTTTGTTTTAGAATCAGACTTGTTTTTAAGTAACAAGTTTGAATTCAAAGTCAAGACTTAAATTTATTTTTAAAGTCAAAATTAATATTTTAGTTCTGGTTTTTTCCGTGCCAAGTGGTAATTATGGAGGCCAAGCAAGTGTTGTTCTTTTTTTTAAAAAATAATTTTTTTAAATTCGGACTTGGACTTTTTTTTGATGACTTGAACTTTTAAGACTTTTAAACAACTCTGTTAATAATATTTTTGTTACTTATTTATTTTATCATGGCTAGATTTGGCTTTAATTGAAAATAAATAATAAAAATAATCATAACTTTAATAATACAGTGATAAAATTTTTGAACTAAACAAACAATGTAATTTGTATTTTTTTTTAAATAATTTAGCAAAAGAAAACAACGAGTATTGGTAAATATAGAATTCTGCAAACAATTCAGCACTTGATTAAGTATCAATTAAATTGGATTTTTTGTCTTACGGCTTGTGATATTAGATTTTCTTTTAAGTTAATGATACTAAATTTTTGAGGCTAATAACTCCAATATTTGAGTTAAAAGTATATCTTTTTACTCAAATATTATTGAAAAATTAATTAGAATTCGAAAAAATTTAATAATAAATATCATTTTCCTCATGTAAAAACATTCTTAAATTCCATTGCAAGCTCTAAGATGTGTTTTAAGCCGTGACTCCGCATTAAAATCAACTTTTTCAAACTTAATGCGGCATTAAAGCTTGATAGTTTTTGAAAAATAAAAATAATTTTTTTGAATTCTACATTTGATACAGCGCTATAAATTTAATAAAATGATATTAAATTGGCTCGGTTTTAGGTCCTCTTCTTTTTGTGATCTACATTAACGATATGTTAGAGATCATTTCAAATAGTTGTGAAGCATATGCTGATGATACTAAGATTTTATCAGTTATAAAAAAATTTGATTCAGTCCTTCAAAACGACATTGATAAAGTTTGCAAATGGTCTGAAGATTGGTCTACTCAGCTTAATGTTTAAAAGTGTAAAGTTCTTCATATAGGCCACAGCAATAAAAAGTTTAATTACTCAATTTATTCTCAGGCACTAAATAAGTCGGATTGTGAAAAGTACTAAGGAATTTACATTCAAGATGATTTGAAATGGGACACTCAAGTATAAAACGCAACGTCGAAAGCAAATCGTTTATTAGGAATGATAAGAAAATCGTTTAAATTCCCTACGCTCGAGTTGATTAGGTTACTATACTGTTCACTTGTCAGACCGCACTTAGAATACGCGATTAGCTCTTGGTGTCCTTATTTTGAAAAAGATGTGAATGCGCTGGAAAAAGTACAAAGAAGAGCGTCTAAATTAGTTCATGAACTGCGTCATTTAGACTACTCGGAACGACTATCAAAGTTAAAATTAACCGACTTGAAAACAAGAAGAGTACGTGGCGATTTGATTCAAATGTTTAAGATAGTTAATGGTATAGAGATTGTGAATTTTACCAACGGGATCAATTATAGTTTAAACACCAAGATGGATAATCGAAGATATGAGTTGAGAAGACACAGACAGAACCTTACACGAGAGCTAGTTAGGAGTTGTTTTCCTATATTTAACTTTTTTATTAACAGGGTTATCAATGATTGGAATAAACTACCGGAAGAAATTATCAACTCAATGAATTTAAACAGTTTCAAAGCAAAACTTGATGTTTGGTTGGCGAAACGATTT
Source organism: Brachionus asplanchnoidis (assembly GCA_025491095.1). Classification (NCBI taxonomy): domain Eukaryota; kingdom Metazoa; phylum Rotifera; class Eurotatoria; order Ploima; family Brachionidae; genus Brachionus; species Brachionus asplanchnoidis. The sequence continues at coordinate 5,185,399 of JAILYF010000004.1, forward strand.
GAAGCGACTGCTATAGCTCATTAGAGCTCTGCCTGGTTGACTCCAAGCTGCAGTTTACACTACTACTACTACATATACGGTTTAAGTTAAGAATGTTTTAACATGGACGAGATGGTATTAATTGCCTGTGCCAAATTCGTGCTTTGAGTTATGATATGAGGCTGCAATATCGAAAAAAAAAGAAACCGATAATAAATACAAAAATATAGTGAAGCATGATCGTTGTATTAATCATATATTTTCTAAAATTCCTTCGATTTCTGCCGTTTATTGATGCTTACTTCATAAGCTTTTACAGTTTTACAGCATTTTTAGTTCTTATTTTTTATTCTAGCTGGAAAGATTTCACCATTATTTCTAGTTACATCAACTGCATAATTTCTTTAAATTTAACTTAACTGTAATTTTTCTATATTTATTCTATTTTATTAAATTATATTTATTTTAAGTTTGAATTTTCAATTATTTTTTCTATAGATTTAAACACTCGCTAAGTAACTTAATTAATTTGTCTCAGCATTTGATTTATCTTTTTTATATTTAAATGAATAGATTAATTTAAAAATGTAGGAATCAGTCTTTAATTAATCTTCCATCTTTGTTAAAAAAATTAATTCATTACTTTCGATAAATTCGATGAAAGTTTTTTCATTTATACTTCCTATCAAGTATGATGTTTTATTATGCTCTTAAGTCTAATATTGATTTAAGTTGAATAAATACAAAAAAAAAATGAAGAAATTCTAAAAACTAATCTTTTATAATTAAATTAAGCATTTAAGGATTTTTAAAAGATTACTTTAATTTAAGTATTACATTTTATTGAACTTACCGTATATCCTTGCAGTGAGATGCGTGCCCTTAAACCCGAATATCAGGTTTTAAACCATGCGCCGACTACCATCTAACCCATGTTATAATGATATTGATAAGAAGACCATGTCTTTAAACCTGGTATTCGGGTTTAAGTGCATCGTTTTTAACCAAAAATCAAAAATAGACCCAGGGTTTATACCCAAAAATCAGATTCAAAAGCAGCGCTAAAAAATGAATTCTACGAGAACCCTAAATTTAGGTTTTGGTTTTAAGAGCTGGGGTAAAAATTAAAACAATTTTAAAATAAATAAATAATTTTAATTATTTTTTTAATTACAAAAAAATGAGTTTCGTATTTAGGCGCGGGTACAAAAATTAAGAAATATTATAAAAAATCGAAATTCAAAGGTTAAAATGGCGAAAAATTTTAAAAAATCAATTCTAATCTAATCTAAAATACACTTAATCCAGCGGATAATTATGCTTCTTTTAATTTCAAAATTTCTTGAACATTCATTGATACTATGTCCATTTTTGTACTAGTTAATCACTCGAATTTTATACTCTAATGGGTATCCTAGAACTCTGATTAGCCTCGGGTTTTGTAAATCCATGTTTTTTTTTTGAAAATCAAGTTAAGTTTAACTATTATTCAAATTTTAAATCTTAAAATTTCGATAGAGAGAGGCAGAGAAAAAAAGAGAAAGAGTCTAATAATATTTAATACTGTAAGCTAATAGAAAGAGAATTTATACGAGGAATGACAAAAAAATAGCTAAAGCTAGCGAAATTTCACAACAGAGCTCAGCTTTGATAATCTTACGATACATAAAAGCTAAATATATTAAAATTTTTCACCATTTTAACCTTTGAATTTCGATTTTTTATAATATTTCTTAATTTTTGTACCCGCACCTAAATACGAAACTCATTTTTTTGTAATTAAAAAAATAATTAAAATTATTTATTTATTTTAAAATTGTTTTAATTTTTACCCCAGCTCTTAAAACCAAAACCTAAATTTAGGGTTCTCGTAGAATTCATTTTTTAGCGCTGCTTTTGAATCTGATTTTTGGGTATAAACCCTGGGTCTATTTTTGATTTTTGGTTAAAAACGATGCACTTAAACCCGAATACCAGGTTTAAAGACATGGTCTTCTTATCAATATCATTATAACATGGGTTAGATGGTAGTCGGCGCATGGTTTAAAACCTGATATTCGGGTTTAAGGGCACGCATCTCACTGCAAGGGTATACGGTAGATAATAAATTTTCACTAAAATAAATCTTGCAATAAATTTTCTTCTTGGAATCACGTTCAAAAAACTTGCAAAATGAACTGGACTTAAAAATAAAGAAACCAAAATCTTTTAAAATTTGCATGGTTTATGCAGCCCTTGTCTAAAAATGAAGCAATTTTTTAATGACCAATGTTGCACTATCTCAACTCATAGAGAATAAGTCATTTTTGTCTATTTTTTACTGTTTGTATGAACCAAATTTAAATGAACCAGAAATTTATTCATTAAAATGAAAAGTTTTAGAAATATACTGATTAAAACCATTTTGACAGCTAAAGAAAATAATTAAATATATGCTTATTTTTACTGTTTTTTAGCTGATTTATAACAAAGCTCACATCATCAAATCATAAAAAAATATAAATGTATATTTGAAACTTTTGAACATAATTTTACATCGTCTAAAAATTTTGTTATCCTCAATAATTTGGTTGAAAATGTTTTATCATAGAAAGATCGTAATCCATTATTTGCTTGATACATATTTTTTAAGATTTGACTCGTTTTATTTGATGTCACGTCGAAGAATAAAATACAAATTTAAGTTTAAGCTACTATCTATAACCAATTAACTCAAAATATTTAAGAAAACTCAAGTTTATAATAAAATTTTCCTTTAGATCTGTCTTTTTTCATTAGATTTAGATAATACTTTAGTAACGAAACGATTTTAAAGAACTGTGCAAACTTTAAATAAAATTTTTATAATGAACATAAAACTCTTCCGTATTCAAAAAATTGTAGAATCATTTAATAGATAGAAAAAAGTTTGTTCCCTATTTTTTGATATCTCCAAAGCGTTTGATAAGGTTTGGCATGATGGTCTTATTTTTAAACTTATAAAAATGAACCTTCCGCCTTACCTAATACATTGGATTAATTCATTCTTAGATTCATGATAATTTAAAGTAAATGTAAATGGTCATATAAGTGATGAATACCATATTACTGCTGGCATTATTGCTGCTCCTGCTCCTCAAGGCTCAGTAATTAGTCTATTAATTTTTAGCATTTTTATCAATGATAAGGAAACCAACCTTAAAGAAATAAAACAAATAGTGAATACTCTCTTCATTTTGCTCACGACTTAGTCACATTTTACATTTTTAAGAAAAAAGGAAATCTAGAAACTATGATAAACAAATACTTAGACGAACTAGAAAAATGGCTCTTCAAGTGGAAGATGAAAATATCTGTTGAAAAGTCTTTTTACATTGTCTTCACTAAATATAATAAAGAAAATATTGACTTAAATTTAAAAATATATGAAAATAATATTGAGAGTCAAAAGGAAATCAAGTTCTTAGGTGTAAAATTTGGTTCAAAATTAACCTTTACCCCAATGGTTGATGAAATAAAACAGTGTTGTAGTTCACGGTTGAACTTAATAAAAATATTGTCAAACAAAAAATGGGGTCTAAATTATTTCACGCTAAAAAACCTATATAAATCTTTAATCGGATCTTTAATTGATTACTCTTTTCCGTGTCTGAATTCATTTTCGGAGACAAACATTAAAAGTATTCAAGTCTTACAAAACTCAGCAGTTCGTTTTATACTTAAACTAAAATATGATACTCCTTCCAATATTCATCATGAGGCATTTAATAAACTTAAACTACTAACAGTCTCAAATCGACTTTTTGAATTAAGCGAAAGATATGTAGCGGGAGGACTGCGTCATTCTGTTCCAATGGTTATCAAGCTGGTTGATGAATATAAAGCGGGTTTTGGAACAAGATATGTTGAAAACATAACTCCTTTGTGCAATTGCTATCTTACATTTTTCTTCTTTCTTTCTCGAACTGTTCAATACTTAAACATTTTGCAAATGCCACCTCTTACAATTTATAAATTTAAATGTCTTTTATATTGGCTTAATTTTTTTAGTTTGAATTACAAAATGCATCCAATGTTAAAACAACATTGAAAAAGTGCGATGTTTCAAATATTTTTTTCTCAGTGTCAATTTAAAAAATTATTTTGAGCTAAAATTGCAAGCATTTTCATATTTGAAATTTAACTCTTAGTAAAACAGAATGAGTATAATTTTTATTTGGAAATTTGAAAAAAATAAAAAAATATATCTTTTTATCTTTTAAATAATTTATTTATTTATCTGTAACGAGCTAATGCTCCTTCAGGATAAAAATATTAGTTAAACAAAATAAAAAATATATAAAATGAAAAAAAAGATAAATAATCAATTTAGATTTAAATTAATATTCAATCGATTAAAAAACTCGATCTATAAGTTTACCTAATTTTCTTGTTCACGTAAAGGTGGACCAAAATAGAATTAGGTGAAAAACTTTAGACTTTGTTTGGGAAACATAGATTAATTTTTTTGCAAATTTTACCTTCTCCGTCCAACTTTAAATTTTTTATCTAATTATTTTTTATTCTATCTTTTTTGTAAATTTTTACTAATCAATTGAATTATTATTAATTATTATTTATTAGATGAAAATATATCAAAATAGTTGAACAATTTTTAGATTAGGTGAACTAATAGTTTAAAAAACTGAGAACAAGAATTGTTCCATTAATAGATGAACCATAGCTCACCTAACCGACTAGATTCGAAATACTTTGTTTTTTTCTTTGTAAATTTTGATTTTAGCGATAACTTATGTTCGTTTGACGCATTTTAACAAAGACTCAATTTATAAAAAATGAAAAACAGAGCGTAGATAGTTTTTTAAACTACATATATCATCTTAAGGATCATCATATCACAAACCCAGTGTCAAAAATTATAAAAAAATAACAAAATTTTTCATGTTTGCAATATTAACTTAAAATTATTTTTTATTTGAAACTTAAAAAAATATTTGAAACATCGCACTTTTTCTATGTTATTTCAACATTGGATACATTTTGTAATTCAAACAAAAAAAAATTAAACCTAAAGGTATATTTTATTTTCTTTATTTTATCTTATTTTTTTTCCATACATTCCTATTTTATTTTCTTTTCCATACATTCCTATTTTATTTTATTTTTAATCTGAATTTTATATCAGCTGATACAAACTTTAACCACCCAAATTAAGTTTCTGCAAAAACTCTGAAAGCCTGCATAGCACTAAATCTATAAGAAAATCACAAAAATTAAATTGCAAAGTTTTTGCAGAAACTTAATTTGGGTGGTAAAAGTTTGTATCAGCTGATACATTTTGCACAATAATTTGTAGACTCAAAGTAAAAAAGTTATTTCATTTTAAAATTTTTGTTTTTGTTCTTTGTTTCAAAAATTCACACCGCCAGAAAATTTTGTATATTTTAAATTTTAACAAAATTTATTAATTATTGTAAAAAAAAAAATAATATTAATATTCATTTAAAAAAACTTTTTTATTACGGCTATTTTTTCTTTAAATAATTTTAAAAAAAATTGGCCTGGTTGAAAGTAAAAATATATTATGAGTAATTTTGACCGACAGCCTTAAAATAAATTTTTATTTCATATGTTAGAATGTAGAGATTTTAATTATCTACAAAACGGTATGTCATTACTATCAATTCATTGAAATTGAAGAATTCTCCCAAAAAAAAAGATATTTTTAATTTTTCAGCTAAGAGCTTTTTAAAAAAAAGAGCCATGAGACAATTTATTTTTCTGCAATAATGCTTAGGCTATCCACTTTCATAAAAATTAGTGATCGGAAAGTCAAGGTCTTATCATTATCTTGAAAACATGTGGTCGGTTAACAGCAACTCAGGATTTTAATCGTTATTACTAGTTTTACAAGTCAAAAACTAGGCCTTTTGGTCCAACTGATACTTTTGCGTAAAAGTTCATCAAATTCTCTACAAAATGGTCGGTGGTCGCAAGTTTTTGGATAATTCCTAATACCATCCGACCACGGTCCGTGTTTTAGTAAAAAACAGGTGGTCCGTCTTTTAGCATAGGCCAGAGCTTTAGCTCAGCACAAATAAAACAAATAAATAAATAATAATATTTTTTCCTATAAAGATTCTATATTTAACCAAAATATTCCATTTTTTTTTTTATCATTAGACACTTCTATAATAACAAAAATTCTATCTTTTGAACGTTGACCAAAAAATTATAAAAAAAATTTTCAATTTTAAAAATTTATGAATTTTAAAAATTTATGAATTTTCAAACGAAGGTATTGAACCCTAAATAATATTTTTAAGGGTATACTTGACCAACATACTATCAAAGCTTTTTAACATACTAGCCAAGCTTCTCAGCATACACATTTTTTATCCCAGCATTCTATACTTTTTAATACACATTTTGCTGAAAAACATACCTACCTTTTAAAAGCAGTAAAAAAACTGTTTAACATACTTAAATTTTGAAATAAAAAAAATCCATTTTATATATTTAGATTAGAAAAAAAATATAAAATTTTAGTCAAATTAAGTAAATACAGCCAATTCTCTTTGTCGGATTAATGAAAATGCTGGAAACTTAATAATCCGGAATTGAGAAATAATTTAAAAATGTGGGACATCAGAATATTTTACAAAATTGATTTGTTTAGAAAGCCATTTTTTTAGTGAAAATCACCAAAAAAAATTGCATATTAAGAAAATCAAATTTTTATAATTTGTTTTAAAAAGTTTATCTTTCACATGTCAAATGTCTATTTTATGATTTCTCTTAATTTATTTAAAGTCTTTTGACACGAAATATTCATTATTTAGATATAACTTTCTTGTCGTCAATTGATGATATATTAAAAAAATACGGCCCTACCGTGTTATGTGAGCTGAGTTCACGAAAATGTGTGAACTTGACTAATTTTTTTGGTTTCGTGATCTCAGCTCACCTGGAGAGAATAAAAAAAATTTTGTGATCTTCAGATCACGTATTAAAATTTATGTGATCTTAAAATAATTGAATAATTGATTAAAATAGTTTATTTTATTGATTATGATACAAGTAAAAATCAAAAATAGTAATTAAGCAATAATATAAAATAACGTTAAGTTATTTCTTGTATTCAAAATTACTTCATTTACTTTAGCATTTGCCTCTTCCGAAACTGGTACACTTTCATAAGATTTTTTCTCCAAGACTAAAGCAAAAGCCTTCACTGGATTCGAAGCAATATTGAGGCTTTGTAGATTATCATCTAACGCATCGAGTTTAGAATCCATCAACTTTTCATAGCTACTTTTTGGTGCATCTGTAACATTAGTTGGTATTGGTATATTAGTAATACTAGTCCAAGTACCATCTGAGCTATCATTCTCATCGACAGCATCAATCACAATTAAATTAAAATTTAAGATCACAAAACAAAGATCACAAAAAGTTAACTCATAACACGTGATCTGAAGATCACATAATTTTTTACAGGTGAGCTGAGATCACGAAACCAAAAAAATTAGTCAAGTTCACACATTTTCGTGAACTCAGCTCACATAACACGGTAGGGCCAAAAATACCTCATATTGCAAACATCTCAAGAACCTAGAGAAAAAGATACACTTTGATCCGATGGAAAATAGCACAAAGACTTCAATAGTCATAATTGATCATATATTTTTAGATAAAAATCGTGGCTTGGTTGACTCGGTTAAGTTTGTGTGCCCGCAAATAAAAATCAATATGGAACTAAAATTGGATTACTTTTATTTTTATAAAATTTTAAATGATCTTTTGAGAGTAAACTTTTTTACTTAGTAACACTGGTGCAATTTTCTTTCTTTTTTTTTTAATTTATCTCGAATTTAATGTAGTTTATTGTAATTTTGCCTATGGGGCTTTAAACTAATAAATAATAATAATAATAATTATGAACACCAACTGTAACGGGTGTTCAAAAAGGTCCGCCCGATTTTTGAATTAAAAAAAAATAGAGTTATATTTTTTCAAATTATCTAACATTTTACACACTTGTTCAAAATTTTATCCGTTTTTCGAAAATGAAAGTCTTTTTTTTCAAAAAATGAGACATCTACATGATTGGTCAGCGTTCTTGACCACTGCTAATGACCAAAATAATCCTCCAATTTTTTTTTTTCAAATATACATGTTTTATATATTTTCTGAATCCTTATTTAATGGTGATTAAAATGAGCTATTGATCGCTTTAATGTGATAAACGGTTAAAAAAATATAAATAAAAATCTAATAAATACTAGGATTGTCCAAAAATATGAAAAAATGAATTTTTTTGCTTTATTAAGCTTTGCTTTTGAACAGAATCATTTGGTTGTCTGATAATTTACATTTATATAAAACTTTCAATCATTTTTTCGATTATTTTCAAGTTTAAAGAATTTTTTTTGTTATATTTCAAAATGAATTTAAAAAAAAGAAAATTTTCAATTTTTTTTGAAAAATAAAGAGTGCAGCTATCGAGTATTTCATATTAAATTAAAGCATTTTCTCTCTGCTTCAAAATGATATATAGAAAGCTGGTACTTCAAAAAAAAACTAAAAACAAATTTTTCACTTAATCCTTTCATATAGACAAAAGTGTATGTTTTAAATAGACAATAAATTTAGACTCAAGGTGAACACTTTTTTTCATATTCGGGTATTATTTAGATAGATGAATGAAAGTTTTATATAAATGTAAATTATCAGACAACCAAATGATTCTGTTCAAAAGCAAAGCTTAATAAAGCAAAAAAATTCATTTTTTCATATTTTTGGACAATCCTAGTATTTATTAGATTTTTATTTATATTTTTTTAACCGTTTATCACATTAAAGCGATCAATAGCTCATTTTAATCACCATTAAATAAGGATTCAGAAAATATATAAAACATGTATATTTGAAAAAAAAAATTTGTAGGATTATTTTGGTCATTAGCAGTGGTCAAGAACGCTGACCAATCATGTAGATGTCTCATTTTTTGAAAAAAAAGACTTTCATTTTCGAAAAACGGATAAAATTTTGAACAAGTGTGTAAAATGTTAGATAATTTGAAAAAATATAACTCTATTTTTTTTTAATTCAAAAATCGGGCGGACCTTTTTTGAACACCCGTTATCTTTTTAATTTGTAATGATTGCAGAATAGTTTTAACATTTTAATTAATAAATTAATGTCGGATGATGTAAGTAAAGGGAAAATGCGAATTCCGGAAATTCCAGGCTTGACTGAAGAAAGATTAAAAATTTTACCATAAATATGTTAATCAGTTTTTAGTATATTATTAAGGTATTTGGTATGTTAATAATGCAAGTATGCTGGGGTGAAAAATTGGTATGCTGAAAAAATTGGTTAGATTGTTTAAAAGTTTTATCGGTATGCTAAAACAACAATCCCATATTTTTAACAAAAAAAAATAAATTCTAAAATAACAAAACAGACCCGTTCACAGAAGACAAAAAAAATGATACCTTGGATATTGTTGTGCATCATGTTGATCGACTGATTTCGCTTCGAGTTAACATCGCTAATTTTGGGCGATTGAACAAGACTGGTACAAGTGGACAACAAGTTGATGGGTCGTCGGGGCGGCTTGGGGGTGCCGTAATAATGGCCGTTGTACACGCCGTACTCGAGCAGTTCGCCGCTTTGCTCGAGTTCCAAAAACTGTTCGTCGCTCAAGAAAATGTAGTCCTGGCCGTTTATTTCGCCGGTGCGCGGCAGCCGCGTAGTGCACGGCACAGTCCGCATGTACACATTTTCCCTGATTGTCTGCTGCAGGTCGTAGTCAATGGAGCCCTTGTGAAATCGAGCGTCCAAATAGGGACGCAGGTCGTACTGCAAACTTTGGCTTATGGATCGGACAGACCGGAATGTGATCGCTTTGTTCGACTTGTACAGCTTGCCGAGCAGGTCGATGCAGTCGAACAGAGTGTAGCCGGATATTTTGTTCGATTGTATTTCGAGCACGATCTCGTTGGGCACTAGTCTCGAGTTGGTCGAGAAATTGAGATAGGCCGGCTCGAAGTCGCTGCTCAAGTGGACAAACTGGCCGTTCTCCGAGCCGCCCTGCAGTCTTGTGAGCAGCAGCTTTTCCAGGTCGATTTGACTAAGCTTGGAAAAGTCGAGCACGGACTCGTGCTTTTTCTGCGACCAGTGGTTGCTCGAGCCCGACAGCGACGAGTTCGACATGGACGACGAGTTGGACGATAGGCCCGGCGATGTTTGCGCTTGATGGCTGGAAGTCATTTTTGGCGTTTCGAATTTGGCTGTGGCTTCAGACGGATAAAATTGTTCTCATCATACAAGTTCACTAATTAGCTAATTAACAGTTGTATGAGATTAAAAAAAAATTTTTTTTTTTGATTGTTTTTGTGTTTGTCTATAAACAAAATTAATTAGTTGAATTGGGTGAGAAAATAAAATGGCAGAATTAAATTCAACTTGGTTTTTGTTTTTTTTAGTTTTAAGAAGAAAGTTTCTATCAAATATTGGAAACGTGCAGAGTTGAATGGATCAGTCCGAACACACACACACACACACACTCAAAATAGATTGAGAAACATTTTTGTTCAATTATTATGATAATTTTATGATTTGAAACAAAAATAAAATTTGGATTTAATCCCAGCTTTACTTCCTTAATGTGTATGAATAAAAAAATTATTTTTTTAGCCTTAATCTTTTGACCTTTGATTCTATGTGAAAAATTATTTTTTTATGTTGTTGTTGTTTTCGTATACACACTTTTTATACACCACTATTTAAATAGTAAAAATTTGATGTTCTAGTTTTTGATAAGATTTTTAATTAGTACCAACAAAAAATCTCAAAATTTATTCAATTTATTCAAATTGATATATAATTTTAAATTATAGGATCTTCTTTTTATTTGAAAGTGAAAACATGGTCTTAAATTGACAATTTGAATACATTTCTGGATGGATATTACTGAAATACGGACTTTTTGTTTTTAGGTTAAAAATGACAAAACTATGCAAAATTTATTAAGCTTTTCAACAAAACCATCAGCTAAGCTCTAGGACTTTTGATTCTGTCTGCACAGGCTTCCGGATGTTTTCCGGCCCAATAAAATTAAATTGTTAAGAAAAATCCATAATTTATACAATAAATTTAATCTTAACTTAAAAAAAAACATTTCTTTATTATTCAAAAATTCAAATCCAAATACAGAATATAATTCAATTGATTTTTTAACAAACTTTTTAAAATTTTACATTTAATTTCTGTTAGGTTTAAAGTTTAAAGTCTAAACTTAAATTTCAAACAAAAAAAAAATTTAAATTTTACCTTTAATCTTACAAAAAATGCTCTTAGAGTAAGGTTCAGAAATAGTAAAAAGCCTAAATTTGACTTATTTTCTATTATGAAATTAACTCTACAATTTTTTTAATTTTTGATTTTTTTTTATGAGGGTAAAGACACTTTTTTGTTAGAATTAAAGTTAAATTTTGGCTTTATTTTTATTATTATTATTATTATTTATTTGTAAATCTGTATTGAGCGTTAGCTCATTCAGAGAAAAATAAAAAATACATAAAAAAATGATTAAAAATTACTGAATAAAATAAAATTATTTTTGAAAAATATCCCATATTTAAGGTATTTTCTAGCTAATTAAATTTTAATTGTTATAACATAGAAACTATGTAATTAACTCTTAAAGAAAAAAGGCTGTATTTGGGCTTTACTCTTAGAGTCGTTAACACGAGGTTACGAAATTAATTTTTTCAATTAAGTATTGAGCTTTTTATAAAATTATATTTATTTGATTTTGAAAATTAGAAATATTATCCTTTCTTGATCATATTTTTCAAGTTTAACTTTTTTGACATTCTTGCTATATTTTTTCCTATGTGATCAAAATAATTTTTGATTTTTAATGATTTCTTTTAAATAAATTTAAATTTTTAAAATTAATTAAAATATCTAATGATTGCATCATAAAGTTTTCTTAATAAATTAGAATTTATTTATTTAATTTGATTTCATCATTTAAATAAAAGCAAGGACAATTAATTTGTTGGAATTTTTAATAATTTGCTTCTGTCTGCACAAGCTTCGAGACATTTTTCGGTCCAATTAAATTATTTAGGAAAATCCACAATTTATTTATAAATTTTATCAATTTTTTAAATAAAGTTTTTATGCTTTCTTAAAGAATATGTTTTATAGATTTTAAAAATTCTATATGTTCATATTTTAAATTTTCTATCGGTGTTTTTTGCCTTTACTTAGTCATACATTTATTCGTTGTTTTTGTTTCTATTTTGTTTTTGTAAATTTCCTTAATATATTTTGTTGAAGAAAATTTTTTGCAATTTTCAGAAACCTCGTAGCATTTTGAACCAAGCATTTCTACTTTAGTTATTACTTTAAAGCTATTTTTTCTGAAACTTTAAGATTCAGGAATTATTCATTCCTGGTAGCAACTTCAAGATTAAAATTATTCAAAATTCTAACAAATAAATTGCCCTTGCTTTTATTCAAATCATGGAACCAAATTAAATATATAAATTCTTATTTTATAGAAAGCTTTATTATAAAATCATTATATATTTATATCAATTTAATAATTTTGATTTATTTTATTTTAAAAAATGAAATCACAATAAATAAAAATTTATTTTGATCAAATAATAAAGAATATTGTTATTGTAATATTTCTCAAATTTGACATCGACAATTTTGAAAAAAAAAAGCCTTTAAAATAAATGAAATCACAATAAATAAAAATTAATTTTAATCAAATAATAAAGAATATTGTTAGAATTATTAAGAATATTGAACTTGAAAAATATGACCATGAAAAGATAACTTTTCTAATTTTTAAAATCTATAAAAAATTTTTTGTAAAAACGTAAATACTTAATTTTTAGAAAATTAATATAACACATTTAACATATTTAACATATTTATTACATAAATAGAAAATTTCTATAAAACCTTTAAAATTATTTTTTATTCTAACAAATTTCTATTTTGATTTTTTTAATTTTTTAAATTATTTGACCAAAATTTTGACATTTATTGCGCAAAATTCTGTAAAAATAGAGAAAAAGGAAAAATCAAATTTCAAAAAAAATTTATTCTTTCCATTGACCTTCCGATATTATAAACTTATTATTAGATTTGGTTACTTTTTTTTTAGAATCAGCTTGTTTTTGAATGACTTGGAAAAATAGAAGAAGATTGGCTACTTAATGATGATATTGAAGAAGAGGCTAATGAAATTACTGTCAATGAACCATATAACCTAGTGAATCTTAATTATCTCTGATCGACATTTTAATAAATATTAATTTCTTATTTTTCTTAGTCAGTAATTGAACCAAATTTTTGATACCTTGTAATAAAGTTTTAGAGCTGCATACTAATAATCGAAAATGAAATTCAAACCTCATTTTTCCATATGTGAATCCTTTAAAATACTGCAAAAGTCAGTTTGTACCTTACTAAGCAAAATCTCTTTTAACTAAGATTAAAAATTTCTTAATTTTGCTTTAAATTAAGATGTATATTTTTTGAAAACAATTTTTTTAGTATTTACCCGAAATTATTGAGGAGCAGGATCACTTATTACGTTTTTATTAACCCGATAAACATTTTATTTCAGATTGTATGTCAATATTGTATGTCTTAGATAATTGATTTTTTAAAATCTTCGGATATTATGACTTGCTGGCATTTTAAAACAACTAAATTTTCATTTTATCTTTTTAATCAGTATTTAATAAAAAAAACAATATTTCTTGGTAATTTTGTCTTATTTTTAAAAATATCAGAACAATTTATTTAATTACTAAGAAAAAAGATTCGATTTATATTCATGTTCATTTAAATGTGAAAGCTTGGTAATTTAGCACTAAAATTCCAACTTGTTTTTTATTTTTCAACTCATTTTTATTTTAACAAGATTTCGTTGATACTTTTCTTGACAAAACAAACTTAATCTGTCTAATTCTCTAGAAGAAAAATTGCTAAACTTGTAGAACTCTCGGAGTCTTAAAATAATTTTCCAGCTATTTTTAATTTATATTTCTTTATTAATGAATATAATGCCTCAAGAATCTTATTGAACTTCTGAAAAATTGATAAAAACTAATCTAGAATTTTTAGGCAATTTGTTTTAGATCATAATTATCGCGCTTGATAAAAAAATCAAGAATGTTGAAAGTTTGATTATTGATGTTAAAAAAATATATGTAATCTAAATTGAAACTAAATTTAAATATTTTTATAAACTATGAATTTCCTTCTTATTTATTCTTTTAATTATTTTAATCAAATAAGTCAAATTTAGTTTCATTTTTTGACTATTTTTTACTTTATATGTAAAAGAGCCGATTTATATTTTTTTCTTCCAATTTTACTGAATAAAGATTTAAATTACTGAATGAACTTATATTATTTATGAAAAATAATCAGACAAAAATTCTTATTAATGACTAAATTAATCTGATTATTAAAAAAAAATACAAAATTATCGGTTTTAAAATCGAACATACACTCAAAAGAAAATAAAAAATAATTAAATCGCAAAATATGCGCTAAAGAAAACAAAATTTGCAAGATGGATCGAAAGCTTAGCATTATTGCTTACGTTAAAATATACCTTAGTTCTAAATTCTATTATCATCTGGTCAAAGTCCTATATAATAGAGAATTAACTTTTGTTGAGAACTTTTTAACGTAAAAGAGATTTTAAAGGTAACTTTTAATTTTGTTATTTTAAATGAAATGACATTTTTTTAATGTACAATTTAAATTGGCGGTTTTTAAGATGGTTTGGTGAATTTGTTATTTTTATAATTACTTATAACATGCAAATAAAGAACATTTCGAAAAAGCAAAAATTAAAAAAATTGAATTGAAATTTATAAAAAAAAAGAATTTAAAAGTTTAATACTTATAAAAATAGAAATTCGTTTGAAAAAAATTCAATCTTTTTATAAATTTTAACATCAAAAATTATTATAGAATTTTTTATTTCAAAAAGTTATTGTTTAAAATTATTATCTTTTGAAACAAAAACTAAACACGATAAAGTGTTAAATGTGCTGAATAAATCAGAAACTTAATCAATTTAAACTTCAACTTTTTAATTTAAGCTTTTTTTTTTAAAGCCGCTTATGAGGTGCAGTATCAGTTATAAATAAATAAAATAAATAATAAGTATTTAATTAAATCTTTAAAAAAAAGTGAATACTATTTATCTAAAAAAATCTTAGCAACCCTGAGTCTGGTCTAAATTCAAAAAAAAATTTTTCTTAAATTTTGTGTTCCTCTAATGAAACAAAATAAATTAAAAATGAAAGTTTATATTGGTTTGAGAATTATATTTAATTAAATACTTTGTTTAGGAAATATTGTAAATATTATCGACTCGAGAAATAAAATAAAAAATGACATAATTTGATCCTAATGCTAGATGACTGATTTTTAATTTAATGGTTATTTCTACCCCGCCTTTAAAAATTCTTTAAATTAATAAGAAGTAAATTAAGAAATTAAAAAATCGCTTTAAACTTAAGCTATGATAAACAGCACTTGGAGCTCACTGTTAACTCCGAGAGAATTGCTAAAATAAGTCGCTTTAAATCAAAAATTTAGTCCATAAATAATTTTTTCTGTTTCGTAAATCTAAACCTGATAACTTAAATGTCTGTATTTTAATTAAAAGTATAATTTGTAGTAGTATTATTTATTTTTCTAAAAGCAGAATTTCTAATCCAACAATAAAACTAAAATTTAAATAAAAAAGTTAATTACTTAATTATTAAACATCACATTATTTTTCTCAACCTTAACACTGCGTATTATTTAATTTTTTTCTATTTTCAACATTGAAAATAAAATTTAATTCAAAATCTAAAACTTCCTAATTACATTAAGAAAATTTATTTACTCAATAAAAATATTGAGTCTCAAACTCTGAATAAAATACAAGAAATTTTTTTTTTAAATTTAAACTAATTTATTAGAGTTTAGGAAAAATTTTCATGAAAAATTTACGATATTATAATAATTCATATTATTTCAAAGTGACTTTTAGAACAATAAAATTAATAAGTTTAAAGCACACTTTATCCATCAAATTGAATAGAATTATTTAATACCTTTGCAATATCATTTCTTAAACAAAGTAACAAACGGACCGAAATGCCATTAGGCCTCTATATTTAACTAAATCCAAAATTTAAACAACAAAAACAATACGTTAAAACCAAAGAATTGATTAAGAATTGAAAATAGCTTTTTCATTTAAAATAATCTAAAACTGATCAAGATCTTATTATTAGAAACAAAATTTTGGGCTTTTGATTGAAAAAATAATTTACTAAAAAACTGACGCAAATGATTTTTCTCCATATTTAATATTTTTCTGAAACAAAATCTTCTAAAATTTGAAAAATAGATCTAAATTAATTATATTTATCATAAAAATTTTTATTTTTTTTGAAAAATCGCTAAATGTTGTCGATCTATAAGTGATTAACTTAAAAAAACATACTGAGAAATGGATTTTATAATCATATAAAAAAAAATTTTGAATTAAATAATGAAAAAATATAGCAAAAAATATCAAATCCTTGGAGAAAAATATCAAAAGTAAATATAAAATTTCGATTTTTCTAATTTATTTGTTTAAAAACTGTTCAAAAAAGACCCAACATAATGCTGTATCATGGGAAAAGCAAATTCTTAAATTTCAAAAATATAACAAAAAATGCACTATTTGAGGTGGGGCATTTTAAAATTTATTATTGTCTTCAAGGTCCTTCTATATTTTCTCAACAAATAACAATTCAAAAATAAATTATTTATCTATTTAAAATTATATTCAATATATAAGCAATTTTTGACAATTTTCTTAAAAGAGTATGCGACATTGTTAAAGATTAATATGCTTAAAGTCACTCGAAAACAAAAATGATAAATGAATTTTAATAATATAATTGAAAAAATGCAAAAAAATAATTCTTTATCAAAATTTCAGTGAAAATAAATAAAAAAAAAAGTTTAATGAAGAAAATCGATGGTCAGAATATTTTTTTTTTAAATTTTCAAACTAACCCAGCTAAATCTGAATAAATTAAATCTAGAAACCCAATCTTTAGACAAGATAAGCTCAAGTAGTTTACCTAAAACATTTTTGAACTAGCTTGATATTTTCATTTTCTAGATCAATGGACTGGATTTATTTCATTTGAAAGAGGTTTTGTTTACTCTACCTTCTGTTTAAAAATGATTTTACTCTTCAAAGTCTTAATACTTTTTCTCAATAAAAATTTTCAGCTATTTTGATGCTCGAATAGGTTAAGAAAATTTTGTTCAAACAAAAGATTAATAGATAGTCGCGAAGTGATAAAAAGAAATACATTTAAAACTAATTTATTTAAATTTAACTTTTGAATTTTTAAAATTTTTACTTATGTTTTCATTTTGATTAAATGCCAGAAGCTTTTTAAATTCTGAATGCCGATTCTTGTAGCTTAAATATACTCAAAGTTCAGCGGAAACCTGAAGCCTTAGTTAAATTAAAAATTATTTAAAATATCCGCATTATGAATATTTGTCTTTTGGATGCAAATTTTTGAAATAAGTTTTGATTTAATGTTGAATAATTTTAATAAACGTTTACATAATATTGACGTTTTGTTATTCAGAAAAAAAAAATAAGAAAAAAAATTCACCTCCGGCTAAACCACTTTTCATTAGACTATCAAATAATTTTTTTTACAATTCTGAATACTTGATCAAGAGATGATATTGATAATGTCAATTAATGGAACTTTTTTATCTAAATAAAAAAATATTTAATCAAAAATTATTCAAATATTATTATTATTTAATTTGGTTAAATAAATTCCCAGAATAAAGCTAACCCTCTGGATATTTTTTCGTAGAAAAAATATAGTCCCGTGTCATTTCATTAAAGACCTATTGTTTTGTATTCATTCAATATTCCAAGTTTTGTATAACTAAATATTTGATTTGAATAACAGAACGATTCAAGAATGGATTAATTTTCGCTACACGAGTATATCAAATTGCAATTCTTTTATCGGCATAAAATTTCAACTCTTCAAAATCGATACACTTTATTAATTCATTATCAATAAAAACACAAGGATCATTAAATATCTGCTAAGTTATTTATATCCTCGCCAAATAAATTCTACAATTTATTCGAATCGAAGTTGATTTAATTAACACTTTTTTGGTATTTGAATTTTATAGTTTATTTATATAATACTAAGAGCTTGGCAAAACATAAACACAAAAAAATTTAATAAATTTTTGAAATTAAAATATTTTTCACTGAGACTTGAGAATGTTATAGCAGTCATTTTACCGCATTGTCGTAGAAACAAAGCTATTTTATTTCGAAGTTTCTATCATTTGCTAAGCTTGTAAACATTTAAGTTTGAATTTAATTTTTATTTTACAGTACCACTTAAAAAATAACATTTTCTGGATTTTAGTAGTTTTAAAATAAACTTTAAAATACAAATAATTAACTTGTGTCGATCAAGTTCATGATTACTTAGAAATTTGTTAGTTTTACCAAGTCAATTTGAAAAGTTCTCGTAAAATCTTGGACTGAAAAACCATTTATTTGAATTTTTACCTAACTTTTCCAAATTTTTTAAAAAATTTAATTTAATTTTTAAATTGATTTTCAGACGCTTAATTTAAAATAAGATTTAAAAGTTCTGTGTAACTTAAAAAAATCTAAATTTTTTGCAATTTGCAAAAAAGTGACAGATGAGTTGTTTATAAATTGAAAAACCAACTAAAACGAACCACTGATTAATAAATAGAAGTAATTATTTTGGGACACACAAGATATCTAAAATCCGAGTTTTTGTACTGTGAGTTCATATTCTAATCGTTTAAAGAATAAAAATCTATTTTCATGGATGAGTGAAAAAAGTTAATTTTGCATATTTATCTATTTAAAAAAGCTTATTGATAGATCGATTGAATTTTATACTCAATTTCAATAAGCTTTTCAGCATGTAGATAAAATTATAAATTGATAAAAATCTTTTGCTTTTAAATTACATTAAGAAATACTTTGAAAATAAAAAATTTGGTTCTTAGACTGCAATTAACATTAAAAAATAAATTTCCAGATTTTTCAAAAGTTAAACTACTTGAAAAATTAAAAAAAAAACAAAAAAATAAATTCAGATTCAGAGTGTTATCCTTGGCCGTAAATTAGAGATTACTAATTACATTCCATTATGAGCAAGCTTATGAACAATTAAAGCATGTAATCTAAATAACAATTTTAATTTTAATCATTCAAGTTTTGATGTAAAAATGAATTTAACAAAAAAAATAATTAGTTTTTGATAAAATTTTTTGCTAATTAAAATATTTTGCGATCAAATAAAATAAAAGATAAGAATTTTAAAAATTATCATTAATTTAAGGAATTTGGTAAAATTCTTTCTATAGAAGTTGTTTTTTCATTAAAATATTAGTTCCTGAAGCTTGCTTCCTTAATTTAAATACTTTAATGGTTACTTTGTAGAACATTGTCTGCTCGACGAAAATTAAGGCTAATTGTGTGTGAATAAATTTATTTGATTGTTTTACAAAATTTTCTGATTATTGAGGACATTGATTTTTATGATTCTACCATTAACTGAAGGATATGAAAAAATAATAATTTTTTATTAATTTCCTTTATGTATTATCACGTTGAATTATTTTATGTGAAAATATTTTGTACAATTTTTAATTTATGACCCATAAAAATATTTACATTGAGCTTTTTCGGAAGCTATAAATAAAATATTGTTGACTCAATGTTTATTATCAAGTTGACAAAGGAACAAACTTTATCATTAATCAACGTGTTAGTATTCTATATGATATTTTAGGTCAAGATAATTATTTAAAGCTAAAATATGCCATTCTGTTTCAAATTTTAAGAAATAATTAATTAACAAAGCTAATTAATAATAATAAAATTCTGTATCTAACTTTTTAATTTTTTTCATTGATAAAACAGTTTTGAAAAAAAAAACCTTGAGCAATTAATTAATAGAATGATAGTAAACAAATATTCAAATCTAGAGATGACTAGTTTTAAAAAATTTAGCAGAGATTAAAAAAAAAACAAATTTATGATTAGTCTCATAGATTAAAAAAAATTATTAATAATATTTTATAATTATTAGCATTTAATACTTTTTAAAATATATGTGACATTTAAAAAAGCATATTTCAGCTGTAATTAACCCTATCTCATTAGATAAAACCTTTTATTAAAAAGATGTAACAAAAAAAAATTTTTAATAAAAAAGATGCGAAACGAATTATTGAACTATAATATGTTATTGAAAGAAAATTAAATTTAATATCAAAAAATCAAAAATATATTTCTAGATTCCTTATCAGCTAAAATATTTTTAAAATTCCTAATCTCATAGCAAAATTTATGAAAACGAGTCAAATAAAATTTAACTTTTTTTAAAGCTATCATTAAAACATAATTAAATGTTTTTCAAAATGAAATTCTGTTTTTTGTTTTTAATTTTTAAACATTTTTTAAAAAGAACAATTTAGATTAAAAAAAATGCTTAAATTAAAGTATTAATATGGCACAACTGTAAATATTGCCTTTCAGTAACTAATTAGTCCGTGAAACGTGCAAAGCAGATATTGATGTATTCCGAGAAGAAAAGATACACGAATGTTAGAGTAAAATTCATAATTTAAAAATTAAATTATTAAATTAAGTACTGACAAATTAAAAAAATTTTTGTTATCACAGTCGATAAATTTTAGTCGGTTTAAGTTGAATTTTAAAGCTTAGAAAATATAAAAACTTTGTAATTTGAATAAATGATTTAATATTTTAAAATGTTTCAAACTATTTGAAAATGTACGGCTTATGAAAAGATTAGTATGAAAAGCTAGCTTTTATTTTAATTATTATTAAAATAAAATTTTGGGGAGGTGAAGTTTGGAGCAAATAAACTTTTTTTTTGAATTTAAAAAACTAAATGATAATTTGAAAAATCTTAAAAATTTTAACATGAAATTAAAGTAAAAAGTTAAAAAAACTTTACAATTAGTATTTTTCTATCATTATTCGATAAATCCTTTTAGATTTAACGAATTTTAAAATTTTTTGCTTTTGTTTACGTTTAAAAAATTGTGTTTAAAAATATTTAGCATTTATTTTTAAAATGATTGCTAAAAATTGAAATAAAACTAATGTTTTATTTAATAAAACATATTTTGCTACAGTTTTTGCTCCAAACTTCACCACTAGTAAAATTTTTTTAAATAATTATTCGAAAAAATTTTAAAAGCAAACACGCAAGATTCATTGAATAAATTAATAAAAAATTTCTAAAAATTTAAAAATTTAAATTTTTTTAACAGCTATTTATTATTTAATTTAAAATTTAAAATTTTAAAATTTTAAAATTTCCTGAGCACTTATTTTGAAAAAAAATTGTTTTTTCTTTAGGACAAGCACAAGCTCAAGAATTCTAAAAATTGTAATTAATTTTGTTAGAAAATAAACCCCAATTACACCTTTAATAAAAAAATTAGCTTTATTTCATTTCTCAAGTTTGTACCAATTTTTTGACATGAAGGCTCTTATTAAAATTGGTTATAGTTTATCATTAATTAATGTTTTTTTGTATTTTTAACTTTTTTTAAGCCTATTGTCGCTTGTATCCTAAAAAAGACCGTGACTTTCACTTTAAGCAAGAATTCAAACTTCTCAAAAAGTTAATTACATAATATGCACTGAATTTTCTATTATTGCTGCAAACTATTATTTCAATTTTCTTCGTTTCCGTATAATATGCTGCAATCAACAAATAAAATCAATTTAAGTTATATTTCAATTAAAATAATTATTAATATTATCGGTCTTCCATTTTTTATTTTTTATCATTTTTGAACAAATAAATAATTATTTCTTATACTTTTGTGAAATCGTGGAAATGTCATTTTTATCAAGCCATAAAATGGGACAACTTGATTACCAAAATTGAAGTAAAATTAAAAGCTTGGTTATAATTTTTGTTTTGAAAATAATGAAAACCTTTTTAAAGTGAATCAAAAGAATCGAAATAAAATTCTGAATATAAATTTAATAAAGCCTTAAACATTAAATTAAAGATTCATTTTTCTCTAGATCATTAAAGCTAACCTTATTCTGCAAAAATGTTACGAAAAAAATAAATAAGATGCCTGCTTTTGGGAAGTCTTGCAATTAAAATCATAAATTCCAGTGATTAAATTTAATTTCTAAGTTTTCAACAAAACCATTAAATATATGTGCATTTTATTTGTAAAGAGCCAGTTGAATAAAATTTTCTGTAAATAATTTTTGAATATGTAAATGTATCTAGTAATAAATCGCAAGTATTTTACCTTTTTATTTAATTAGAAAACTTGCTAAATATGTCTAAAATCGCTTGATATTTAAAATTTATTACTCGAAAAAGAATAACCATGAATTTTAATATATTTTTCTATGAGTACAATATTTATTTGGGCAATTTGCACTCAAATTAATTTCTATGATAATTAATTGAAGTCAAATCTAATTAAAATTTGAATTTTTTTTACAATTTATAAAAAAAAGCCATTGATTTAAATAAAACTTTAATCAAATATTATGCAGAATTTTTTCTTCCTAGGATCATAATTAAATAGTTTATTTTGTCATAAAAATAAAGAATAAGTTTCTAGATTAGGAACGGGAAATTTTTTTTTTAATACTTATGTTAATTCTGATTAAAAATGTTATTCAAAATATTAAAAAGAAAAAATAGCCAACATTTGATTTTTTCTGATTACTAAAAAATTTCTAAATTTTCTTTAAGAAATTTTAGAATTATTTTTGGGAAAAAAATTTAAACAAAAACTATTGTATTTTAAACGAGTGAATGGCAAATAAATAAAATGATTTTATACGAAAAATAATTAATTACTCTTAAAAATAATTTTTTTTATTATTTTTTTTATTAAAAATAATTTACTAAGTAAAAAAATCAATGTTACTAAAAAAATGGATTTAGTTGGGGTCTAAAGAAAAAGTAAATTGATTTATCATTTTATTAGTATAATTTCTAATTTTAGTTTTTTTTATCATAAATGATTATAATTATCTTTTTAAATTTCATTCGAAATTCATTCATTTTTTTCACAAATTTTTAGTTGATAGTAATCAATTTTATCCTTGATTTAACTTTTTTAATATTTTTTTAAATTAAAAAAATAAAGAATTTAAAAAGAAATCTAATGCTTTGAAAAATTAATTTCCGTTTGGTTGGCATTAAAGCTCTACTAAAAGCTTTAAAGTACAAATAACTATTAAAAAAATAAACAATTTCACAGAAAATGAAAGAAATTTTATAAAACAGCTACCATCTAAAATATTTTTTAGTTATTTAGACAATTTTTCTAACAGAATGGTTTGTAAACCAGAAGTTTAAACCAATAAATATTGGACTAAAAGCTAAAATGAAAAACATATTTATCATAATGTGACTTAAAAAAATTAACTAATTTACATGCTCATTTCAATACGAATAAAAAAAACATGTTTAAGTTTTTTTTATGAATATAAATGGTTTTCATTAGCCTTAAATTATCCTTGTATAATAAAGCAAAAAGTACTTATCTTAGGTGAAATTAAAACAACTTAAATTAAATTTTAATAATGCTAATGATAATATTTATTTATTTTTGTTTCAAATTTCTGGAGTTTTGGTATGATTTGAATAGCTCTTTTTATTCGGGTAACTGTTATGGGTTAGGGTTAGGATACCGAATTTTTATAATGGGCAAAATCATTCAAAAATTCTCAAAAAGTTGAGTAACCCAAACAATACACAAATTAACAAACCCAAAAAAGTCGGTACCCTAACCCATAACAATTACCCATCAAAAACAGGTTCTTATACCGAAACTCCAGCAAAATCGGGTGGAAATGCATGCTGATTTGGAAAATCTTTACTTTTTTTCTCAAATAATAATAAAATTCGATGTGTTGATTAAGAAATTATAAAGTATGTTTTTATTGTTGCATCGTTCTTTGATGTTTAACTTGAAATAAAATTTTTCTTTATTTTTTCAGAGTGCCAAGTCAGTTTTTCAATTCAGAAAATTCGAATATGGAATTCGGAATTCGAAACTTTTATTTTAATTGTGAAATTAAATTAAAATTAAAATTTACATATTCATTTTTTCTTATATCTATGTTAACTGAACTGTCAAGTAAAAAATTCAAAAGCTGTCAAAAAATGCTGGACATCCTGCTCTTGAATTCTAATATTATAATATAAGAATTCAAGAAATAGTGAAATACTTAAGTATTTTACTATTATTAATTATTATTAATTTAAAAAATGACACAACTATGTCAGCAGCTCGAAAGTTTAACTCCTTCTTTCAGCATACAAATTTTGTAGTAATTTTGTTTTAAAATTTGAATAAAACAAAATAAGATAATAAATATTTTTAAAATTATGTAGTATTTCACTATCACCTATTTTTAAAGTCTATTTTCCATTATCATTTGTCTTCATTTTATGCTTTTATAATAGAATAAAATTACTTTACAAAAATTCAGGGATTTAGAAGAAAGAAAATCCTTCGCAAATTTCGATTCTTTTTAGTCATTCAGATGGCTAAAAAAAAGTTTCCATTTGTTAAAAAGCCTTTAGAAAGGTGATAGAAATTTTTCAAAACTGGCTGTGTTACATCTTGGTGACTTATTTTTTAGAAAATATATATGTTGAAAAAAATAAAATAAAAAAATAACTAAATATCTAATTGACAGAAATCAATTTTAACTTTGGATAATGCTGTGTTGGAATCTCTTTTTTAAATGATTTAAATATTTCAAGAAATATTTTAAGAGTTTGTCGAACATAGGCGTCGTGGCTTAGTGGCTAAAGCGCCTGTCTAGTAAACAGGAGATCCCGGGTTCGATTCCCGGCGGTGCCTTTTTTTTTCAAAAATCATTCAGGATTTAATTATTCAACTTTTTTTAATTCAACGTTATGATTTCAGTTTTATTAACAATTTTTTCTGAGATTTACAGTTTAATTATTTCGAAATATTAATTAATAATAATAATAATAAAAGCTACGACAAGTAAGCTTGTGGAGGCGGCTTACTAGGAGGGCTGCGCTTTACAAGGAAAATTACAGACATAAAAGAATTTATATGCTTTTAAAGTCAATAGACATTATTTACAGTACAAAAGTATGAAGGAAATTATAATGAACTGAGAGGGTTATTTAGTATTGAAATTATTTATAAAATTAAAATTGTTATGTGGTGATTTTGTTTTCTTATTTAACAAAATTATCTTCGAATCAAAATTTAAAGTCAATGTGAAATTTTAGTACAAATTTAAAATTTTTAATTTTAGTATTTTTTTACTTTTTGTAGAGTTATTTGAAATTACAGTACAAAAAGTAAAATTTATTTTCTAATAGTGCAAAAATGGTTCTATAAAAAGTGCAATATTGTACAAATTTGTACAACCGAATTTTAAGTTCTGAAAAAACTCTGCAATTTAATGCTTTTTTTAATCAAATATTTTTTGGTGGTGTGCATTTTACAGAAAATTGCAGAGTTTTTGCAGAGCTTGGAATTTGGTTGTACAAATTTGTACAATATTGTACTTTTTATAGAACCATTTTTGCACAATTAGAAAATAAACTATAGCGTTTTTACTTTTTGAACTAAAATTTCACATTGCCAATTAAAAAATGTATTCCGATTTTTGCTTTGAACAATATTTCAAAAAAAATTCTCAATATTTATTTTTTTATTTGATTATTTGAGAATGAGCACAAAAATTATACTTTAAAAACAATAAAAAGGAAAAATAAAAATGGATAACCAAATATTAATCGTTAAGATTCAAAACTAATACTCAAAAGGATAAGAAAAACAAGTAAAATCAAAAAGTTTGTTGGGTATGCTGTGTTCAATGAAAGGCTAGATTCCACAGAGATTTAAATTCTGAAATAATTAAAATTACAAATCCTCAACATTTTCATTAAGATATTAGTCAAAAAAAATAAAAGCTCACTTTGTTTGCGTATAAGTGAAAGATCGCACAGGAAAAAATCAAGAAAAATCAAAAATCATTATAATCGACTCACTTTGAAAATACCAGTAGAAGCTACCTCTTTTCTACCAACTATTATAATAATTTGAGCCAAAAAATAAAAATACAAAGGAAAAAAATTGCAACTTTGGTTGTAATGATGATTTATTTAGAAATATTATCAAATAAAAAGAATTAAAATCACCGAATCTGGTAATAATTTTATTTTGTACAAAAGTGTGTTTGAAGATGACAAAAAATTACTTTTATTGTGAACAAATATACAAATACATTGTGTGTGATTTTGAAAAAGCATTGGTCAAATGCCTAGAAAAGACTTTCCGAAAATAAGCATAGTAGGTTATTTTTTACTTTGGCATTTAATATGTGCAAATTTATCAAGTTCAATGGTCAAAATATACAGTGGTGTTACGATATCTGTATTTTACTATTTTTTTACTAAATTTTACGTAAAATATCGTAAATTTACGGTTTTTTACGTAAATTTACTATATTTTTCGTAAAATATAGTAAAAAAAAGTAAATACCAAAATGTCCAACAAAAAACGAAATTTTGCCATTTTTTAAAAATTTTTTGTTTTTTTTTAATTTTTTATTTTTAAAGAAAAAAAAATTGTAAGTTTAACTTTTTTTACCTTTTTTTACGTAAATTATGGTAAATTTTGGTAAATTTTAATTAAAAAGAGTAAAAAAAAACTCAAAAATAAAACTTAAATATTCAAAATTAAAAAAACGATTTAAGCGAATTAAATAAAAAGAAATTGAATCTACAAAAAAATTGAGTCATTTTTTAAGAAATTTAAAGGGAATTAAAAGTTCATCCTAGTTCATTCAAAAATACAAAAAATTAATTTTTTAGGATTTCGTTATCGCCGTTTACGCCAGGCCCCATATTTATCAGATGCGTGCAAACGAGCGAGGCTAGTTTGGTGTTTGAAACACAAAGACTTTGACTTTAAAGATGTTATATTTGTTGATGAAACAACTATAACATTATTCGAAAGACCGCTATATCATTTACGATACCCTTCTTCATATCCCAAAGCTTTACCATGTATATCCAAAAATAGATCGAAGATTAATATATGGGGCGGAATTTCATTTAAAGGCGCAACAGAATTCACGGTATTTTTACTTAATTTTATTTAACTTTACTTCGTTTTAATAAAAAATATATATTTTTGCTTAAAAAAGAAATTTAAGGAAAATATGAACGCTGAGTTATACTGTGAAATTTTGGCAAAATATTTATTACCATTTGGAGCTCATAAATACAACTACTTTTTTAAATTACATTAAGATAATGATCCCAAACATACATCAAGCTTGTGTACTTCATATTTAACAGAAAATTATGTGTTTTGGGTAACTTAATCTTTTATAGTTTCCAAGAAAACAAAAAAATAATTTAAAGGTAAGATCACCGGATTTAAACCTAATAGACCTTTTGTAGAATGAGCTAAAAGTTTATACAAGGGGCAAAAACAAAAAAAGCGATTTAAATGCGATTGATGCAATTTTGAAGTTTGAAAAAACATTAACTCCCGAAAAGTGTCAGAATTCTATAAATCACTTTAAAAAAGTAAGAATATTTATAACTTTATAAACACAGCTTAAAATTAAATTAATAAACAATTTGAATTAAGGTAATTAAAATCGTTATTGAGAAAGAAGGTGGATGGTCGAACCATTAGTTTATATTTTATCGTTTTTTTTAAATTTTATAAAAATTAGCGATTTAATATTTTGTATAAAAAAATCAGATAAAAATGTATATAGGATTTTTTTTTAATTTAAACTATTCAAAATTTTTTGGCATTGTGAATTTTGAAACAAATAAGAAAAACAAAAATTTTAAAATGAAATAACCTTTTTACTTTGCACTAAATGTATAAGAAAATCATAAAAATTAAATTGCAGAGTTTTTGCAGCGACTAAATTTTGCTGGTACACACAGAACAATTTTTAGACTCATAGTAAAAAAGATATTTAATTTTAAAACTTTTGTTTTTCTTCTTTGTATCAAAATTCACAAAGTCAGAAAATTTTGAATATATTAAATTTTAACAAAATTTATTAATTATTGTAAAAAAAAAAATTATATTCATTTAAAAAAATATTTTTATATTACGGCTTTTTTTTCTTTAAATAATTTTGAAAAAATTGGCCTGGTTGAAAATAAAAATATATTATGAGAAATTTCGACCGATTTTTAAATTGTCTTTTAAAAAAAAATTCAATATAAATTTTAAGATACAGGAAAAAGTTCTTAAATGGCTATCATAATGCATATTTTTGTAAAAAGTAAACGTCATTCATTTTCTGAATCTAAAAAAAAATATAAATTAAAAAAAAAAATTCTAGTTTTAAGTGTCTTTTAAAGGTAACAAAAATAAGTCCAAACTCAAAAGAAAGAAAATATACTTTTTACTTGTCAAAATTTTGAACATTCTTTTTTGAACACTCGTTAGATTAGAAATCTGAGTTCGAAGAGAAAACCTGCCGAAAGTGTGGACCAGGCGAGTAGACATTTACAACCGGAAATTTTCTTTTAAAGAAATTATGTTTAATTAGACTGGATTTAAAAAAATATATTAATTAATAAGTTTTAAAGGATAAACAAAAAAATTAAAAAAAAAATCAAAATTTTATATCTTTTATTTGAAATTAACAATTTAACGCAAAAATAATGACTTTTTTGACATAAAGAAATTCTTTAAAATGAACTTTTTAGTCATTTTTAATTTTTAGATAGGTAGACATGAGTGATACTAGATAAGTATTTTTTATAATAAATTAAAAAATAAAAAATTGAGCAGAAAAAAAAACAATAAAACAAAAAATCTTTATTTTTAAGTTTTTTTTTAGAATTTACAATTTAACTCTATAATTATGTCTTTTTATAATATATAGAACTTTTTTCAAATGGTGACTCAGTCACTTTTAATTTTAAGATAAGAAGACTTGAGCGCCAGCACGCCTTTAGTATGGACGTCATGCATTTTCTGATTAAAATCAAAGAAAAAATTTTCAAAAATTAAAAAAACAATTCTAGTTTAAGTATTTATTAAAAGTAACAAGAGTAAGTCTAAACTTAAAAGTATTTTTTAAAATAAATTACAAAATAAAAAATTAATAAAAAAAAATAAAACGAAAAATCTTTATTTCTAATTTTTTTTTGGAATTTACAATTTAACTCTAAAATTATGAATATTTTTGATATATTGAACTCTTTTTAAAATTTGTGACTCCTCTTATTTTTAGACATGTAAACATCAACACCCCTCAACCATTATCTTGTTACACCGCTGGTGTTGACGTCATGGATTTTCTGAATCTAGAAAAAATAGAAAAAAAATTCTTTAAATTAAAAAAACAATTCTAGTTTAAGTATTTATTAAAAGTAACAAGAGTAAGTCTAAACTTAAAAGTATTTTTTAAAATAAATTACAAAATAAAAAATTAATAAAAAAAAATAAAACGAAAAATCTTTATTTCTAATTTTTTTTTGGAATTTACAATTTAACTCTAAAATTATGAATATTTTTGATATATTGAACTCTTTTTAAAATTTGTGACTCCTCTTATTTTTAGACATGTAAACATCAACACCCCTCAACCATTATCTTGTTACACCGCTGGTGTTGACGTCATGGATTTTCTGAATCTAGAAAAATTAGAAAAAAAATTCTTTAAATTAAAAAAACAATTCTAGTTTAAGTATTTATTAAAAGTAACAAGAGTAAGTCTAAACTTAAAAGTATTTTTTAAAATAAATTACAAAATAAAAAATTAATAAAAAAAAATAAAACGAAAAATCTTTATTTTTAATTTTTTTTTGGAATTTACAATTTAACTCTAAAATTATGAATATTTTTGATATATTGAACTCTTTTTAAAATTTGTGACTCCTCTTATTTTTAGACATGTAAACATCAACACCCCTCAACCATTATCTTGTTACACCGCTGGTGTTGACGTCATGGATTTTCTGAATCTAGAAAAATTAGAAAAAAAATTCTTTAAATTAAAAAAACAATTCTAGTTTAAGTATTTATTAAAAGTAACAAGAGTAAGTCTAAACTTAAAAGTATTTTTTAAAATAAATTACAAAATAAAAAATTAAGAAAAAAGAATAAAACGAAAAATCTTTATTTCTAATTTTTTTTTGGAATTTACAATTTAACTCTAAAATTATGAATATTTTTGATATATTGAACTTTTTTCAAATGGTGACTCAGTCACTTTTAATTTTAAGATAAGAAGACTTGAGCGCCTGCACGCCTTTAGTATGGACGTCATGCATTTTCTGATTAAAATCAAAGAAAAAATTTTCAAAAAATTTAAAAAACAATTCTAGTTTAAGTATTTATTTAAAATAACAAGAGTAAGTCTAAACTTAAAAGTATTTTTTAAAATAAATTACAAAATAAAAAATTAAGAAAAAAAAATAAAACGTAAAAACTTTATTTCTAATTTTTTTTTGGAATTTACAATTTAACTCTAAAATTATGAATATTTTTGATATATTGAACTCTTTTTAAAATTTGTGACTCCTCTTATTTTTAGACATGTATACATCAACACCCCTCAACCATTATCTCTTTACACCGCTGTTGTTGACGTCATGCATTTTCTGATTATAAAAAAGAAAAATCTTTCAAAAAATTAAAAAAACAATTCAAGTTTAATTATTTATTAAAAGTAACAAGAGTTAGTCTAAACTTAAAAGCATTTTGTTAAAATAAATTACAAAATAAAAAAAATTGAGAATTAACAAAAGCAAAAATTTTCATAAATCTTCATTGTCGACACTCTTTCGTCTAAACATGACACCATCATCCAAATCATCTAGACTAACATCACTCAAATCAATATCTTCTTCGACCACCACCTTAGCATCCTTGCCATCCCAAGCATCACTCTTGGAAATAGCCGGCAGCTTATTATTAACCAACGACAACGTTTGGCCTCTTCCCACCGACAACTCTCTCAAAAACTCATTTATTCCACTCTCACTAAACGACCCTCTCAGCACCACATACTTTCCTTTTCTCGAATTGACAGCAACCATTGCCGGATAGCCAAATCCGCCCACAGACAACGCCGACTCCAACTCAGCATACTTAGTCGGCTCGGTCCACAACCATCCCCATTGTTGACGCTTGTACTTTTCGCCCATCTTTTTCATCAGCCCAATATACTTATTTCTGCACTCGGACTGACAGTCAAACAGGGTGGGCAAAAAAGAGATCAAACAGACTTGTTTTTTGTCGCATGCCTCTTCCAACTGAGTCTGCTCAGTCAACTGAACAATTTCTGGCGCTGGCGCATTTTCAGCCACTTTGTTCAGTGCCCAGGTGACAATGTCCGAAGCAGTTCGGCCACCGTCGTACTCTTCAGCTGCGCTCTTGGCGCCAGGTCCAAAGTATTTTATTGTTGGGTAGCCTTGGACGCCGTATCTCTGCGCCAAGCCAGAGTGAACAGTGGCGTCCACTGCTCCCAGTTTTACCTTGCCCTTGAGATCAGTGGCAGCTCGGGCCCATTCGGGCTCCAAATTTTTGCAGTGTCCGCACCATGGAGCAAAAAACTCGACCAGCCAGATGTCGTCCGAATTTAGGACTTGGGACTCAAAGTTGGCCTCTGTCAATTCGATGACGTCTCTTTTGCCTGCAGACCCACTGGAGCTGGAGCCTCCGGACAAACGGGCCTTGACCATGCTTTTGAGTTGGGACAAGGCTTCGTCCACAATGGCCTGGGCTGTGCGGCCGCCTGCGTAGTCAATCGGTGAGTTTTTGTTGGCTGCGAATACTTTAATTGTTGGAAAGCCTTTGATGCCGTAAGTGGAGCCGATGGATTGTTCTTTGTCCATGTCAATGGCTGCCACTTTGACTACGCCTTTGAGCGCCTTGGCCGCTTTGGTCCATTCGGGTGCCAAGCTTTTGCAGTGTCCGCACCACGGCGCATAGAACTCGACCAGCCACAGGTCTGAGCTTGACAACACTTTTGAACTGAAGTCAGATGCGGTTAGTTGGATGACTTCGTCTGATGGCGAGTACAAGCACTCGATGTGGCCGGCTATCACCGCCAAAGTAATTAGGAGAACAAAATTTGATTTCATTTTTCTAGCAAATTTGAAAACAGAAATTGATTAGAGGTGAGTTTTTATACAGAGAGAGAGAGAGAGAGAGGGATTATTTCGAAAATATTCGAAAGGTTTTTTTTTTGTTTATAAGTTTTAAGACTTTATTTAGATCGTCAAATAGTTTGGTTACAGCAAATCATTGGTGTATGTGTGTGCGATTGATGTATTGAGTTGAATTTACCGTCAAATACAAGTGTTTGATTTTGATTGGATGAATGTAATGGTTGTTGGAGTGGTTGAGAATGTGTTTGATGAGGTGACATTTTTTTTGTCTTATTATATTTTAGTAAAAAAATTAACATTTCTTTTGAGTGCACTTATTTTCAGGTAAGATCCGTGAAGATTAAATTATTAGTACAGTAGAAATTCGATTATATGTAATTTTTTTTACATAAAAACTTTTTGGTCTTATATATAATCGAATTTTACATATAATCGAATAGACCTTTTGACACAAATTTTGTCTGATGAAAAAGTTTTGGACAATTAAAAAAGAGGGTTTTTACATAAGATTTTATTTAAAAAAAAAGTTTGAAATAGAATAAAAAAGTATAAAAGTAAAAATTTCTAAAAATTTAGGCTACATTTTACAATAGAAATTGAAGAAATATTTTGAGGGTTGCTTGTTTGAGGACCAGAAGTCTTAGCGGGTGACTTAGGTTTAAAAAATCGACTAAGCGAACTTTGTTTTACACTTAGTTCTTTTTTTTTTAAAGCAAATTTTTTTAAAAAAGTAAATGGTGTTGTATCAATATCATGATCTAAGCAAAAATTGATCAAATCATCACAAGCCATTGACGCAGTCGTATTTGATACGCGAGGTTGTTTGCTTTGGTGTTGCACTGCTTCCATATCTGACTCATCACTCGAGTCTTGATCGTCCCCATTTGAATTGGCTAAATTGTTTGCTGATTCAACAATTTCATCATCAGACATTAAATTGTATCCAGAGCAGTTTGAGTCGTTGTTGAGCCAGTTTGATAACTCGATGTCATTGATTTTTAAACCTTAATCTTCTAATTTTGATTTAACTGTTGATAAATCAATTTCTTCCATAGTCACCGACTGTTCAAGATTTAAATTTTGCTTATGCCAAGATGCTTTGAGGTGATCTTTTGGAATCCATTTCCATAATTCGTCAACCATGTCGATTACTTGTTTGATGTTGATTTTTTTCACAGCTAGATGGATATTTTGTTCAGATGAGCCAACAACTGAACTGAGTAATTTGTGACGATATTTTTTATTTAAAACTGAAATTGGACCTTGATCCATAGGCTGAATCAAAGATGTACAATTTGAAGGGAAAAAAATGCATTTTATTTTCCCATCACTTGAATCCAATCCTAAAGGATGTGCTGGACAGTTGTCTATAAATAGTAGTGCTTTTTCTTCTAGTTTTTTTTCCCTCAAAAATTTTCGAACTTTAACAACAAATTCCGTTTGAAACCATTGTTCGAAAATTGCCTGGTTCATCCATGCGTTTTTTTATGACGAATAATAAACTGGAAGACTCGATTTAATTGATTTTGATTTACTTGTGTAAAAGCACCTTGGATTGGCATATTTGTGGATGAACACTAGCGGTAGTTTATGTTCACCACTTGCATTTGCGCATGTCATCAAAGTCACTCTGTTCTTCAGCTCTTTGTATCCATGGAGCTGTTTCTCTCCCGGTCCGATTAAACTGGATGTCGGAAAACAATGATAATTTAAACCACACTCATCCGCATTGTAAATTTGATCGGTACAATAATCTTGAATTAAGTTTGAAAAATTTTTGATAAAATCGTCACTTGCAGTGTAGTCAGCCGATAAGCTTTCACCGTGAGCTTTGCCAGATCGTATATTGTAACGTGCACAAAACTTTTGAATGAAACCAATGGACCCTTTAAAAGGCTTTAGGTTGTCATTTTTGAGTTTTAACAAGTTGTAAAAACTGATTGATTTTTCGGATAAAATTGTTTGATTGAGAAACGTGTTTTTGGATCGTTCTTGATAAAATCATATATTCAAAGCATGGTCTATTTCTGGAAAATCTGACCCTTTGAATACTTTCCTCCAAGGACTATGAGGATTTTCTTCTCGATGCTTGGAAAGTGAATCAGGTTTAGTTCGAACGAGTTGATATACAGTTGAAGCCACAATATTGTAATCAGCTGCGACTTTTTTATGCGAAAAGCCTAATCCAATGCCATGGTGTGCCCATTCACGACATCTCAATTCAACTTATGGTCATACATGGATGCCATAATGGTAAACACTAAAGTAACCTTTATTGAGCATTTAAAAGAGGTTTTACACAAACCTATGGTTACAGATTCCGACTGATTACGAAGAAAAATTGATTGAATCAATGCAAAAAAGAGTTTTGGCTTGTTATAAGGCCAAAGGCGGTCATTTCAAATATTAAATTGTAAAAATTTCCTCACTTTTGAACCGATTTTTTTATTTATTAATTGTAAAGCTTTTTCCTTTTTTGCATTTTTTCTGTGATTTTATATTTCACTAAATTTTTTTTTTGGTTTCATATTTTTGGATTGATGACAGATAAAAATTTAAAAAAAAAGCCGCTTTATTGTTATTTTCCCGCCTTTAATTTACATAAAAACAACCAATGAGTCAACAAATAAAAAAATTTCTAAACTTTTGCAACAAACTGTAGAAGAGACTATGTCATACCCTATCAAAGGCCTTAGAAATATCAAAAAAGAGTGAAAAAGTGCGATGTTTCAAATATAAAATAATTTTAAATAATTTTAAAAGTTAATATTGCAAGCATGAAAAACTTTTTTTTATAAATTTTGACTCTGGGTTTGTGATAAAATGATTTTTAAGATAATATTTGTAGTTTATAAAACTATCTACGCTCTGTTTTCCATTTTTTATAAATTGAGTCTTCGTTAAAATGCGTCAAGCGAACGTCAATTATCACTAAATTCAATATTTTCAAAGAACAAACAAAGTATTTGGGATCTAGTCGGTTAAGTGAACTATGGCTCATCCTGAGTCAGTCTTAAATCATACCGTTATTCAAGGATAAGATGCATTAAATAGCGGATGAGTCATAATGTTTTGGACAAATTTCAAAGTAATAAAAAAATATGAAAGTATTATCGGAGAAGGCTGAAATTTTACACACTTGTTTACTAGCTCTTCTAGTTATTTTTTCTTGGTTTTGGTTTCGACTTGAGTATACTTGGACTTATCTCGGGCCAAAAGCGTACCTGTTTGAGCTCAGTGTCCCAGACCTAAAAATTTTTTTTCGAAAAAACAAACAAAATAATAATATTCTAAACATGTTTAGCTCTCTAAATGATCCTAAAATCATATTTATTTTATTTTCCGTTCATACGATATGCTTAAAAAGCCGTCAATAACAGCTTATTTTAAAGATATCCAAAAATTCGTAAACAAGCGGCTTTTTATCGATTTATTTCAATATAAGTATCCTATTTTCATGAAATTTTGCACAAATGAACATTGATATGAGCCAATTGTGTCCTGCTAATATTAAGCAGATCCGAGGTTCCATTCGACTTCTAGGATAAAATTTCTAGTAAAAAATGTATATAATGGTCACGTTGAAAATTCTTTATAAAAGTATAAGTGAAAAAGGGTGATTTTATGATTTTTATAAAGCTTAAAGGACGAGCTTTCTTAACCTATCTTGGTCATAAGGATTTCGTTCTTTATTTTAGAGAAAATTAAAACTCAACTTTTGTTAAAAAAATTTATTTATTGCAATATTCCCTGTTTGCTAATTCAACTCCCCTAACCCTTTATTAAAGCTTGAAATTGCTTTTCTTTTTTGAGATGATTTAACTGTGGTCAAATTAAACTGTACTCTTGTTAAAAAATTTTGTAAACTTAACGAAACGAATTTATTTAAATTTCTTAAACCTTTTATTTTGCACCACTCTATAGCGTTGGTCTGCTCAAGTTTTATAAGAACAAATTAAACTTAATAAAATAAATAAAAATAAATTATAAATAAATTTAAGTTAAATTAAAATAACTTTAAAGTCTTGAAGAGAATTGCTCAAAAGTCCCATCATTAGAATAATAAATTCAATTGATTCTTTTGTTTCATATTTTATATCTGAAAGAGGCAATTATTCTTCCTCTTTTTACAATTAAAATTAATTTAAATAACATTGAAAAAGTGCGAAGTTTCAAATATTTTTTTCAGTTTAAAATAAAAAAATAATTTTAAGTTAATATTGCAAGCATTTTCTTATTTGAAATTAAACTCTTTAGTGAAATAGAATGAGTTTAATTACCATTTAGAAATTTGAAAAAAATATTCAAAATTTTTTTTTAACTTTTTAATTATTTATTTATTTGTTTATCTGTACCTTTACCAACCTTCAAAATAAAATATATGAAACAAAAAAATTAAAGATAAAGTTAAATAAGATAAAATAAAATAAGATAAAATAAAATGAAAAAAAAAGATAAATAATTCATTTAGATTTAAATTAATATTCAATCGTTGAAAAACTTGATCTAGTCGGTTTGGTGAACCATAGTTCACATATTTTGCGATCAATTTTTATTCTTAGGTTTGTGAGCTATAAGTTAACCTAATTTTTTTTGTTCACGAAAAGTTTAACCAAAATAGAATTAGGTGATCATTTCTCAAATTAGGTGAAAAACTTTTAGACTATGAGAACAAATTGAATAAAATAGCTAATTAATAGAATGCCTAATTCTCGATACTGATATAAAAATAAACAATTGGAGTTAATAATTTTGTGTTATTTTTTGAATTTGAAGGAGCTTTAGAAATAGCATTTGCTCTGATCTAGTTTACCTGGTATTTCCCTTTCAACAATCCAAAATACCCAAATGCCCTCTCTACTTAAATCTGTTAACAAAAGTTGTTCCACTAAAAGATGAACCATAGTTCATCTAACCGACCCGAAAAACCTTCTTTTTTTATTAAAAAATTTTGATTTTAGTGATAATTGAAGCTCGTTTTCGCATATTAACAAATATAAAATTTATATAAAATGGGGAGCAGAGCGTAGATTGTTTTTTAAACTACAAATATTATCTTAAATATCATCATAGCACAAACCCATTGTAAAAATTAAAAAAAAAATAAGTCTTTCATGCTTGCAATATTAACTTAAAATTATTTTTTTATTTGAAACTGAAAAAAAAATATTTTTAGCATCGCACTTTTTGTATGTTATTTCAACATTGGATACATTTTGTAATTCAAACTCAAAAAATTAAACCAATTGGATAATGGGATTAAAAAAAAAACTTTTTAATTAAAAAAAATAAACTTAAAAAAAAAGATTAAAGAAAATATATATATATATAATTTAAGGAAGAGCAATAATTATATGAAGCAAGGTCAAAATCGAATTATAAACTGCTTTGAGACTAAAATATCAATGTTGAAATTTTCAATATTTAAACTGTCAATTTTCAATAAAATTAATTTAATTCTTTTTGAAATTATGCAAAAGTTTCAATTGTTTAATTTGAATATCTTGTTGTTAAATTTTTTCATACAATTTTGGATTCAATACTTTTAAATAGAATCTAATTGAATAAAGGGTTAACTATTTAATAGAGTGTTAACGGGTTAGAGCTTACTATCGCTTGGAATGCAATACAAATAAAATTTTTTAAAGATAAATTTTATAAAGAGAATTAAGCTATAACTAATATTTTTCTGATAATTTATAATATAAAACAGAATATGAATTTTAAAAATGTCATTTAGAAAAAAAATCACTTAGTGAAATTAGTGATAAAATTAGAAATTTGAGTAATTTTAAATTAGATCGCCTTTGTTTTTACCAAAATTTGCGTGTAAAGTGTACCAATGTAAAAAATAATTAAACAAGATTTTACCGGATATTAAGTACTTTTCTTTCATTAGATAATTTTCAAATTCTTTGTACGCCATTTCATTAAAAACATTGTTTTATTTTAAAAATCAATTATTTATACAAGACCCTAAGCAATGACATTTTCCAGAAACAAAATTTTATTTTCAAAAAATTTAATAAAGTTAGCTTTTTTTGAAATAAAATGTAATTCTAATTTTATATAATGTTGCCTGTGTTTTATTAACAATTTTTTTCCCCCGAAACATCAAATGTTTAAACATCTTTAATAAAAATTTTAATTTATTTTATAAAATAAAATAAAACACGACATTAAAAAAATTTTTTTTGAAGTCCAAGATGATATTTGATTACAACCAGACTAATTTGTTTTTATTTAGTATTATCTTGTTTCGTATTCATAAATTACAACAATATTTAGTTATTTTAGAACAAGACTTAATCACTATTTTATTTTTATAATAATTAAATCAAATAATTTTTTTTCAATTTTTAAAATTCATTAAATGTTCTGATAAACATTTACATTTATACCTTGTGTCTACATTATTTACTATTAAAAGAGCCAAATAAAAAAAATAGACATGAATTCATTTGAAAAAGGTTTTATCTTAAAAATATTTTAAACGAATTTTTAAAAATATTCTAGAGATTTTATCAAATAAATCAAAAAGCTTATTTAAATTATAGCCAAATAAATAATCACCTTATCACAAAATTGACTTGATACTTAAAGCTTGAATTCAGTTTTAAAATAAAGTTTTTTTTAGAAAAAAATGTCAAAATATTTTGTGACACTTTTAATAATAGTTTTAGCAGGTAATCAAAAAATCTATCAATAAAATTTTAAAATCCAACTAGTTTTTAAGATCTAACATTTGTTGACAAAGCAAAAGCTCTTAGATGTCATGTATGCTCAAATTGTAGTCTGGCTTATGATGAAAAAACTCACACAAAAATATCCTGTAAAGCAGAAGAAAATGCATGTGGAATTGAGTTTGTAAGTGATAATACCTATTCAAAAACATGCACAAGTCTTGAAGTATGTGAAATATTTTCTCCCTCGTCGACCGGTTCTCCTTCATCGACCTTTCAATCTACAACTTTGACCACAACAACCACAGATGCATCATTAATAACCGAACCATTTGCTCTTTATTTGGTATGTTGCACTGATGACTTATGCAATGAATCAGTAAATATAAAAGTGCCTTATATTTTTAATTTTCTAATACTTTATTTAATTTTTTTTATTTCTAATTAATTCATCAAAAATAAAATTATTTTTAAATTCTCCTTAAGTCTCATTTTTAATTTAAATATTCTTGGATTACTAATGTACCAAATTTATAAAAAATATAAATTTATTCAAATAAAAATAAAATTAAATAATGGATTTATAAACTTCACAATCTTCCTTTATTTACTGAACATCTTAAAAACTCATTACAATGGTTAAGTTTAATTATTTGAGTTTATTATTTATTTCTGAAAATATCAAAAAAAAAACATAATAAAAAAGAATCACTAATTTAATTAAATCAAATTTAAAAAAAATCTTTTTCACTAATTAAGAAAATTAAAAGAAATAATTCAAATTAAAAAGCTATGTTATGATTTTCAAAATCTTCTTTGTTAGTGTTTTTGTGTAAATAAGATTAAAAAAAAAGTTAAAAAACTCAGTATTTGATTTTGAATTCAAAAGATATTTACAAACTGATGTAAAATAAATCACCCGGCGTACTAGTAAAAGTGAAAACTCCTAAGACTCAAAACATTTCTATAGAAAATTATTTCTTATTAAAGAGTATTTAACATGGTCGATAAAATATTTCTTAAATTATTTATTTCAAAGATTATTTTCAAATTATTTTATAAAAATAATCAAGTAAAAATTGTGATCTTTTTATTATTTTTTTATCAAAACCAAAAAATTTACCTCATTAGACCGACAAATTACTCATTTAAGTAAAACATTTTTTGGAATTTTATCTATTTCTTGTCATAAATAATTAATAAGTCTCTTTTTAGAAAATATTGGGAAAAGCATTTTGAAAATAAATAAATATAAGTTTCTTTTTCTAAGTTAAGAATTTTTTTCAGAGATTATCTTGTTTTTGATTAATAAAAGTGAAAAGATTATATTTGAAATTAACTAAACTTCTGATTTTTCTATTCCAATTTTTTATGTAATTTTATTTTTTGTAATTTTTCTTTATATTATTTCTGAAAGACCGCTAAGCTTGTGATAAAAAAAAAATTTTCATCGTTTGATTAATTAAAATTTTAGAGTTAAATCTAAATTTTAATTTTTTAATCACCTTTTTTTAAATTTAATTTTATATTTTTAGAATTTTTTTTAAGAATTAAGGTTTTTTATTTTAAAAACTAAATTTATTAAATAAAATTTAAATCTACTTATTTTACTTTCAGACCAATTATGAAATTCTCAAATTTTAAGCAAAAAAAATTATTTTATTTATCAAAATAAGAATGTGTGCTATAAAACTTAATATAACTTTCATTATATTTACCTTAATCCTAATAAGAAACAATTTTTTTATCAATAAATCAATTATTTTTCTTTAAATTATAATGTCATGGACTTCAAATAATAAAATAAGATAAAAATCCAAATTGAAGATTGCTAAAAAATTTATTAATAATTTCAAACTAAAAAAAAATCCTAGACAACCTCAATTTCTTTTATCGGGCACTCTCGAATAACTCTTTCAAAGCCGAATCGTTTTAGATCAATTGTTTTATATGAGTCATGAATAATTAGCTCACTCACAGCTTTGCCTATAGCCGCACTATGCTGCAGACCATGTCCAGATGAGCCATTTGTAAAAATAAAATTTTGATGAACCGGATGCTTACCAATAATTAAATTCTGGTCTAAAGTGTTGTACTCATAATAACCAGACCATGCATTTACCAATTTCATATCTTTAAAACTTGGCACTCGGTTTATCAAAACTGGCTTGATTTCTTTTTCGAAATAATCATAATCTATATGATCTAAATCCATATTTTTGGACTCTTTGTCTCCACTCTGGTTTAGCCCACAGAAATAATAATTTGAAAGACCTTGACGTCTAATAAACACCCCAGTATGATCTATTGTTAGTGGAACATTTAAAATTGGACCATCTTTGGCATAAAACATGTAAATGTAACGCTTTCTTGGTTCGACTGGTAATTCAATATCTGCTAATTTGGCTACTTCAGCTGCCCAAGGCCCTGCTGCATTAATAACTTTTTGAAATTTAATGGGAACTATTTTTCCATCCATAGTATCAACCTAGAAAAAATGAAAAAATCACGAATAAAAATTGAATGCAATCTGAGTTTACCAAAGCTGTTTTTAAAGTTTGTTGTTTATTCAAAATAGCTTGATCATTTATACCACTTTCAAAGCCGATTAAGTTTCCTTAATTTAAAATAATTGAAAAATTAATTGCTCAGGAATTTGGTTCAAATTTACCATTGACATAATCGGTTCCCAGATATGTAGCTTTGTTTCTAACAGCAAGGAGATATTTTCTCGGATCGATCCAACCTTCATTTTGGTAGCCTTATTTTTATTAAAATAATTAAAAAATAAAAAACAAATTTAATTCTACTACCGAAACTAGCTAGCTCTACGCCGTCAGTATTTATCCATTTAAATTTTTCCTTTAATTCATCTTTGTTTAATAAACAAACTTTAGCATCATGAGCTCTATTTTTTTTAATTTTTAAGCAAATTTTTAAGTAAAATTTTAAATACTT
The DNA here is from genome assembly GCA_025491095.1 of Brachionus asplanchnoidis. Classification (NCBI taxonomy): domain Eukaryota; kingdom Metazoa; phylum Rotifera; class Eurotatoria; order Ploima; family Brachionidae; genus Brachionus; species Brachionus asplanchnoidis. Next base: position 5,227,337 of record JAILYF010000004.1, read on the forward strand.
ACAATTGAACTCTGTGGTTAGTATAAAGCTGATCTGCGGATTTTTTTGAAGCCAAAAATAAATATCCATCGTGGTTAAACTCAAGATCAACGTTATCATCTAAAGTTTAAAATTTTTTATATTATTTTTCACAATAATTTTCAGATATGAACAAACTCTGGCCACATTGTAGATACTCTTTGGCATTTTTCATAAAATCAGCGCCAAAAAGAGACATTTTGATATTTTCTGGTAATGAAAACTGTTGTCTAAATCCACCCAGTGACCAAAAAGTACTCGATTTTGGATACTAAAAAAATTAAGAAATATTTAATTTGGTGAGGAAAAGATAAAATTACATTGGAATCTTTTTCAATGACTGTGACATTCAAATAAGGTGAAGTATTTTTAACCCAGTAGGCAACAAAAGAGCCAATAATGCCGCCACCTATTATTAAAACTTCGGTTTGCTTCGGCACCCGTTTAATTTTTTTCAAGCTTCCTATTCATAGATAAATTAAAATACTGGACTTTAAAGTTGATAAATTTTACTGAAGTTTTCGCATTGATTTTTAAAAACTTCAAGAGCATTCTTGGGATCATCAGCGCCCGGCACACGAATCCGTTCAAATGGTCCAATATTAGACTCTTTCATTTTTGAATTTTTGATACAAAATTATTAAAATTTAAATAAAAAAGTTGAGTCACATGATCTTGGTTTTAGCGTCTGTTATTGTTGGTGGGGATTTGGCTTGTATAACATTTAAGCAATATTCAGCTTTTTTTTTACCTTTAGATAAATTTAAATTCTAGGATTATTTGGTGAGAATGTTTAAAGTTTCATGAAAATTTTTATTGTTATTTAGTATAATTTAAAAACTAAGACACACAGGAAATATGCTTATTTTTAAATTTAAAATTTTTTTTTTAGTGATAGACAAGCATTTGTGTATATTATGGATGAAATATGTTATCAACTTGCATTAATAATTTTAAAAACTATTTATTTTAAAAAAATGACAGAGAATTTGGTTTTTTTATTGATATAAAGATTTAAAATTTAAAAATATCTTTAAAATAGCTTTTAATTTAATTTTAAGTAGTCATTAAAATTTAAGAAAAAAAAATTATCATAAATTAAATAATTTTAGATTTAAGGGTGTAAGAAATGATGATTAGCTGGCTTTTATCAAAAACTAATAGATCAATTGAGTCAAGTTTTTTATTTATTTTTCAAAGTTATTTATAAAAGACGCAATTTTGAAGATGATTTCAGGGAAATTTCATATTTTATAAGTGTAGCAAAATGTATCATTTACGGTACTGTGAATTTCAAATACAAATTGAACAAATTTGATTAATTAAAATCAAAGTTGATAAAAAATACTGCAACATAGTGCAACATACCTAGTTGCACCTTTTTTATCTAAAATTATTTTTCTCATGTAAAATAGACAAAAAATAAAGAATCAATAAGAGATTTAAATAGATTATTGATTTGATTTACTAAAAAAAAAGGAATAAAATTTTTATTTTAGGAAAATTAGTTACAACAAAGTATGTTTCACTATGTTGCAGTATTTTTTTATTAAATTTAATTTTAATAAATCAAAAAATGAAAATCAAAAAATTTTATTTGAAATTAACTAAACCAATTTCATTTTACTTTTAACTGTAAATTTTCCAAAATATTTAATTGTTTATAAGTTTTATTATTTTTTAATCAAATCTTTGATTTTAAAACTAAAATCTTAAAATCAAAATATCAAACAGTGATAATAAAATTAATTCTACGTACCAATTATTTTTTGATTAAATTCTAAAAATTTGTGCCAATCTCTTTGATATTTTATATGTAATTAATAGATATTTTAAATTATTCCCTTTAATTGTTACATAAAGCAGATCAGGAAATGTTTTTGTTATTTATTACGTAATTCAAAGGATCTATGATAACTTACACAAAGTTTTTTTGGCTTCAAAATTTGAATCTTCACATGAAAGCTGATAATTCTAAGATTTACTGTAAATAAATTTCAAAATATTTGATTTCGAAAAATGAATTTATTTAAAATTTAAATTCTTTTGCAAATCTTTTACTTTAAAAAATTAGTTTTTAAATTTGAAAAGGGGCTAATTTCTAAAATTTTTTTTTATTTATTTTCTTCTTCAACAAGGACTGAATCTATTTTTTGTATTCCAGATATAATAAAATTTAAAATAAAATTGACCTTTAAAAAATAAAATTCAAATTATTTTTATTAAATTAAGTTGTTTCCATTTTATACAACAAGAAAAAAAGCTTTGACAATTTTTAGCGAATATGAAATGAATAAATATAAAAATGGATAGTTTGGCAATTTTTATTTTCTTTACGAAATTATATTCGTAAATTTTAGCTTGGTTAAAATTTAAAGATTAAATTTTTTTAGAATTAAAGTTTTTAAAGATTAAAGAACAAATGTTTTTTTCCTTTGAGTTGACAGTTAGTTTTAATTTTGAATCAAAAAATTTAAGCTGTAATTATTTATTTTTTTTATTTTAATTCTTTATTCAGAATGATTCAAGGAATTAAAGATAATTGAATTCTTGATCAAAATGATAATTTATAAACTGGTGGAGAGCTAGCTCCTGCATGTAAAAATAAGCACAATATATTTAGATATACAAAGTGTCCAAAAAAGTAGTTAAAAGCAAAATTTTTAATTCGAAATGAAGTTATTTTCTAAAAATTTGAATTCAATAATAATTATGCAATTCAACCGCCTTAATATTTTCAGAACCAAAACTTGCCTAATGCTCAAAATCATTGAGGAACAAAGTAAAATTTTTTTATCAAAATTTTTGCTGTCCTTTAAGTATAATTAAAAAAAAGCTAGCTGAAATAAGATATTTTTGCTAAAAATTAAGAAATTTTATTCAAATTAATTTCAAGAACTAAACGTCTAGCTTAGTCATAAATTTGAATCAGAATAAAAACACTTAAACCATCTTGAAGCTTACTTGCATTACTAAATCTAACAAAAAAAAAACATTACCTGAATATTTTGAAATTAAATAGAAAAAAGGCATAATTAATAAACTAAATTTATGCAGTTAGAAAAAAATTCAAAAAATCTAAAAACAAATGTCCGACAACAACAGCATAAAAAAAGATTTTCGAACTCATTTGGAGAATACATTTAAAAAAATAAAATCCCATGATGGATGGGATATAGTTGACATTCCACTCATAAGTGAAAATGAGCTTTTAAGTGTTGCCAAAGCCCATGGCCTTGAAAACGACTCCCAAACTAGAACATTTTGTAAATTCATAGCCATCGGAACCAATTTTGCTTCGCTTGATTTCCAAAGCCGCCTACAAGAAATACCCGAAATGGTCATAACCATCAAGGACTTGCTCTCAAAAATGGAACAAGAAATAAAAGAATTCTCAGACATAGCAAACTTTTTTTCAACTCTAATTCAATCATTCTTAAAATTAGTTATAAATACACAGCACAATTTAAAAATGGCATTGCCCCATTTGGAAGAAGCAATAGTGCACATGAATGTGATGTCAGACGCTTTAAGACCTGAGTCAGAAAAAGAACTAGACGAAGAAGATTTGCTCGATATTGACTTGGCTCTTTCAAATATGTCGAATGGTATAAGCAAACTCTTAGAACATTCAAAGTCTTCCAGGAATGAATCAATAGAATTGGATGGAAAAATAACTGACTTAAAGGAAAATATTGAAAGCAAAATTACCATTGTTGAAAATCGAATCGGCTTTGGCAATTTACTACCAAAAGTTGGCGCATCTTTGGGAATGATCACAGGCGCATCAGCCACTACGGCTGCTGTGGAAAGCATTGCTTTTGGTGGAACTGGAGTTTTGGTCTTGGGAGGGTTTTCATTTCCCCCACTCGGAGCTATTTTGTTAGGTTAATAAAATTTTTTTTAATAAAATTAAATTCAAAGTTTGTTTTTTTTTTAACAGGGGCCAGTGTTGGAGCATTTGGAATAGGAAGTTTTCTTTTGTTGATGATTAAGCTTTGGGAAAAGCACCAATATAAAGCTCTGGAATACTTGAGGCTAATTTTGGATAAATTAAACAAGCTGAACAGCGCTAATTTATCCTTCATGGGCTATATGAATAGATCAGAAGAGAATGCTCATAAAATATTGACCAATATGGAATTTTTTAAGAGAAATGTGAAAAATTCAAGTCCTCGATACCGTAAAATAAATGCTGCTGTGAGCGCCAAAGCAGCTCAGTCAACTAATGAAATAATTGAGACAATATACAAAATTGATCAAATTGATTTGAGCAAATGGTGTAACCATCATATTGAGTTATTTTCTTTGGAAAACGAGCAAAAGTTTTCTCATAATAATTAAAAATTTAATTCAATTGTTTTAGTTATTGTAAATAAAACAAATCTTTGGTCTCCTAAAAGCATTTAAATTGAGAAATGGATATTTTTTTGTTAGAAATTCTAAAACACTTATTTTTGTTTTAGTTTATTTAAATTTTTTATTTTTTTTAATTTCTACCTTATTTTTAACTTTATTTATTTTTAAATTATTTTTAAATCTGAAGGAGCTTTGTCTCGTATATAAATGAATAAATTTTAGATTTTTATTATCTTTGAATACTAAATTCCAATTTTTTAGTTATTTAATCATTTTTACTTTATAAATAGACAAATTATAAAAAGTAAATTGTTATCTTTAAGTTATTCGCTCTATTTCTTACTTCTGTGATAACACAATCATTAAAGTTTTATTTGACGAATACTTAAGATCAGATTTGGTCAAGTTGGTCAAGAAAATGTGATTAATTTAATTAAATAATATTCATGTCAGTGAAAACCGGATATAAGAAATTCATATTTGCACAAGAAAAAATTTATTATATCAAACAATTAAAAAATGAAAAATGAGTTTTTATACATATTTATTCAAAAACAAAATTATAGCCTAAAATTTTTATTTAATTTAAAATTTGATTGGAAATAAGAATAAAACAGTTAAATTTTGTAAGAAATCACTTTTAAATAAAAATTTTAGGTTAAAATTTTAATTAAATTAAAATTTTAGTTCATATTATTAGTTTTTTCAAGGAATTCCTTGAAAATTTTTTGTTGTGGATCGAGCGCCGCTCCCGATCTTTTTTCTTGTCGAGCTCAATTTTTGCTCGATCAGATCGTGAGCGAATTTACCGGTCAGTCACGATCGATCAAATCGAGCGTTCAGAAGTAAAAACGATTTATAGTAATCTATCGCTAGTTTTTTCTATCGCCAAAAATGTAATGCCAATTATTTTATTGCCATTTTCTTAAATAAGAATCAATCGCCAAAAATAAAAATAAGAATCTAATGCCATTTTCTTAAATAAGAACCGATTGCCGAAAAAAAATTGAACAATTACTTTTGACTAATTTATATTTATCTTCAAAAAAAAACAAACTTGACTCAACTATCTTGCAAACATAACCGTTTAACGGAAACGGAATATTGTTATACAAAAAAAAATTATCTAGGTTACTTAGCTCAGTTTCGGCACTTCGAATCAATTGAAAATGTGATATATATTTTTAAAAATTATTGAAATATTCATAAAAACGTAATTTTCTTTAAACATGAATAATAAAGTTAGTTTTATTACCAGTATATTTGGTACAACTGAACAAAAAAATGCACATCTGATCGCAATTTACGACAATTATAGTTACTGTTGGAAGCGAGATAACAAAAAATCCACACAATTCATTTGTAGTCACGAATCATGCTACGCTAGCATTCATTTAAAAGACGGTACCGTTTTAAAAGAATCTGGACAACATTATCATGATAAATTAACCGAATTCGAAAACAAAATTCGAAAAAATACCTAAAAAAAGCGGTAACAAATGACTTATCCAAATCAATTTCAACTAACTACAACGAAATGAAAGAGAATTTAATAAAATTAAAGTACCGGCCCGATTAATTGCAGCAAAACTCTCCTCTTTAAAACAAATGTCCTCTGGGTTACAAAAAAGCCGAACGAAATTGATTCCAAAAGATTTTTCAAGTTTAGTTATTAATGGGGAACACGCGATTACAACAAGCGGTGAAAAATTTTTACGATTCGACAAACAATCGAGCTCAAATCGTATTATTATATTTGTTGACGATAATTCACTCAAAATTCTTTCAGAATCGGAAGAGTGGTTTATGAATGGTACATTCAAGTCGGCACCTAAACAAATGATGCAGCTCTTCACGATTCACGCTCTTGTCAAAAGTTTAAGCAATATCAATAATGATGCGACAGTGCCATGTGTATATGCTCTAACTCAAAAAAAAAAAAAAAAACATATAAAGATATTTTCAATAAGCTTAAAGACCTTTCGTTACGTGCTAAATTAATTCTTAACCCAAGACGAGTCATGGCTGATTTCGAAGCTTCGAGTACTTTTGCCATTCAATTTCATTTTCCGAACGTTGTTATCAAAGGTTGTTGGTTTCATTTCAGACAAGCGATATTTAGACGTGCTGTTCGCCTCGGATTAAAGCAACATTATCATTTAGACGAATATAGAGAATTTATCAATTTATTCGGTGCTCTAGCTTTAATTCCTATCGAAAAAATAAACGAAGGCTTTGAGATTATTAAATTATTTAAATCAGATGATGCTAAATGTGATCAGATTTTGACCTATTTTGAAAACCAATGGCTTAACAAAATACAACCAAATGTATGGTATCATTTCGACTCTGATATTCGAACAAATAACAAAATCGAAGGATTTCACTCTGGTCTGAACAAGCAAATTATTTCAGATCATCCAAATGTTTTTCAGTTAATCAATTTTCTCAAGCAACTACAGTCAAGTAATTCAATTGAATACGAACGTTTAAAGCAAGCTCAAGTGGTAAACAAGAAGTCAAAAAAGGAAGAAACCAAAGAATTTCAATTAGAATTGTTAAAAATTGAACACAAAAACAGTCCGAATGTTAAAAAGTTTTTGCAAAGTTTGTGCCAATTTATTCAATATCCGTACGAGTATTGGTTCGACGAACAAAACCTCGAAGAGGCTGAAGATGACGATAATAGTCAAAATGATAACCCATTACAACATCAAGATTCGAATTTCAACGAAGAAATCAATACAATGGTTTTCAATCAATTAGAGGCTTCAAGTTCGTTAATTAATCTAGAAACTGTCGCCTTTAACAATTTGCCTGTAAACGATATCAATAATAAGCAAGTTAATAGACGAATACCTTTAGCTTCGATAATTGCTTCAGATCCTAATTTTTACGACGAAATTGATTCCGACACGTTTAATTATGTTAAATCCATCGTAGATAGATCACCGTTGCGGAGAATGAGAAAAGCGAAGAGACAAGGGAAAGAAAAAGTCGAAAATGCAATCCAAGCTCGTGTACAAGAAATTTCTAAAAATGATATAGATGAAGAGGTAAAACGTTACTGGACAAAAACGAAAGCAAATGATAGATCAAGAATATCGAAAATAGATCGTGATTTTGCTAAAAAACGGTCAATTGAGAAAATACGCGAAGAAGAAGATTTAAATAAACATTTAGAGTTTTTGAATCGTTATAGAGATTTTCAAGACTTTTAGTTTTTTTTAAGTTTTTTGTACTTTTTTTTTTACCTAATTACATAAATTTTTTTAATCCATTTTTGTTAACCTAATTTTATCAATAATTACGTTTTTTTTTTAAATAATAAAGTAATGATAAATAAAATTTTTTTCAATTAGTTCTTATTTTTTTAATCTGGGATTTTTTTTTGCTTTAAATTCCTATTTTTAAATTGGCATTAAAAAAACTGGCGATAGTTTATTAATTTATTTTTGGTGATAGAATTTTTTGGCGATAGATTCCTGGCGATAAAAAAAATGGAAATAAATTAAACCGGCGATAGATTCCTTATTACCGTAAAAACTTAATGAATTTTAATACTAAAATAGGGAAATAATCAATTTTTAGAGTTATATTTGGTTTTAATTGAGTTTTGTTTTGTCTGAGAGGCTGTGATTGACTTCTTCGACAAATGATTAATAGTCGTGCTAATAGTGATTAATAGTCGGAGATAGATATTTTTGAGAAAATGTTGTTTTGACTTGAGATTGCTTGTTACTTATAGAAATTTAAGTTATTGAAAAGTCTAGATTTACACATTAATAATAATAGTTTCTAATAAATTATTATTTAATCAAAATATCTCCTTCCTTAGAGCGAGATATTAGATTTTCCCTGTAATCGTTCAATTCTTAATATTAAACAAAAATAAAAATAAAATTTAGATAACAATTAATAATTTTATAAAATACCTCTATGAGGAGTATCCTCATACATAAAAGGGGTAATTTTGATTTAGGAAGGTTTTTTGATCGAAGTCTTAGAAGAGAGTGATTAAAATCATTCAATTTGTTTAAAGCTTTAAAGTAAATATGGTTTCAATATTTAGAGTAATTTAAAATTTCCTAATTTCATTTTGAGTGGTTATGAATAGTAAGCTTTAAATTAAATTTTTTATAAGAGTAAGAAGATAGCTTTCTTTTAAAAGATAAAAATTTTAAATATATAAAACATTTAAGAATAAAGTAAATTAGATTTTTTTACTTAAAGATATTAAACAAATTTTTAAGAAATTTCAATATCAATTTAAAATTAAAGGACTTAGTGGACGGCTTTCATTATACTTATTTTTATTTTATGTTATATATATTTGAAAATAAGATTTTTTTACTTTAAAAATCATAAAATGTTTAAACATGGGAGAAATCTTTATCGAAAAAATTTTATTCATAAAATAAACGTCACAAAAAAACGATGATTAATCGATGAAATTTGATAGATTAATTTAAACACCAAAAAACATTTAATTTTAATAATATGAAAAAAATTAAGTGAAATTGAAAAATGAAATTAATTTTTTAATTTGAATAATTGAATTAAAAAAAATTGCCATTGCTTTTTATTTAGATAAATTATGAAAAAATTTGAAGTATATTGGTAAAAAACGTAATTAAATAATTATTATTAGAATAATATTCTCAGGACTGCTACGATAAGTGGATTGTTGGTAAATTTACGTTATAAAACGAAAATTTACTTTAAATCACTTTTGTAATTTTAAAGGGCAAACATTTGATATTGTAATTCTCACTAAATATTACTTTGGTTTTTAGAATTAATTAAAGTACAATTTCATTTTTCTTCATTAAAATAAAGAAAAAAATAGGTAGATAAAAAATAGTTACATTATAAAGGTGTTTGATTTTTAAAATTTTAGGAACGTGTCAATTTCCTAAATCAACTTTTAATTTCTCATAAAAAATCAAAAAACCTACTTTATTTACACTCATATGAATTTTTCGATATCATAGTATTGCATCTATGATACTTTTTTAATTTTTAAATGCTTAGTTTCTGGCTTTAAGTAAATTTATTTATTTTTTACAAAATTAAGTAAAATCAGAACAAATTTTATTGTCGTTATTTAAATTTTTTCTGCTCTTTTAAATTAACTGTACACTGTAAAAAGGATCTTTGATTTTGAAATAAAAATTAACTTTTATATATTTATTTTTTAATTATGAATGATTTATTATTATGCTTGTTAAAATATCACTTAATTGTTAGATCTTTTGATCAATTTACTCATTTAAATAAATTTTTATCTACTCGAATCTTATTAAAATATTTTTTTTCAAAATCTCATATCTTTTTTCAATGACTCATTTTTTGCTTAAATTTTTTAGTTTTTTCAATTCGTTTTTTTTTAAAAACAGAGATTCTTTACATGCTCAGGACTCTTTGAATCGCTTCCAGTTGAAGTTCTCGATAGTTTTTAGGCTGCTGTAAAATAAAAGACCTTTTTTCTAAAAAAGTAGCATTTAAAATGTTTTTTAAATTTTCATCACTTGAATAACATTGAATAAATTCTTCCAAAGTGAGAAAATTATCTTTTTTTAAATTAAATCTTCTATAAATATTATCAACTTTTTCTTCAGCCAAATTTTTGTAGCATTTATTTTTCTTATCGATTCCAGCCATTGTATAAATGTTACTTATTGTCTCCACCATTTCATTTTTATCCAATACACCATCATTTTTTAAGTCGTAAATTTCGAATGCCATTTTCAATTTCTCATTTATGTCATTGCCAGTCGTGATTTTATTTGCTCTTAAAAACTCTTCGAAATCCAAATAACCATCTTTATTTCGATCATACACTTCGAAAATTCTTGAACTGAACTTATTTGACTTGTTTTGAGGATAAATTTTTCTATACATTTTTTGGAAATCTTTTCTAAAATGTTTTAATTTTTCTTTTATCCAAAAAATTTTATTCTATTTACTTTGACAATTTTCCGGAAGGACAATCGGTAAAAAAACTTTGATAAAAAAATAAAATTTCTTCTTTGCTAAATTCGCTCATAATGCATAAACGTAAAATATCATCTTCGGACAACCGTTTCACTTCTTTTACTTTTTTATTTCCCATTTAATTTTATAATCAACATTCGTTTTCTAAATTACCTATTATTTTGATATTATTTATCGAATTCAAAATTTTATATACCTTTCCAAATTTTGCATAATTAATTTTTAAGTAAAATCACAGCTGAATTTAGTTGTTAGTTTAAGTTATTTGGTAAATGTTTAATATTATATAAGATGGTATCTATGTGGTTTTGTTTATTAGAAAAAATTAACTTATTTTCAAATAAAAAAAATCAAACATTACCTTTAAAGGTAAATTTTTTAAATAACAATGGAAATTAATTTATGGTTTTTCTAGGAAGTGATTAGAAAAGAATTGACATCTTCAAAAAAGGTGACTAATTAATTTTTCAATATTTCGATTTTTTTAATTACTTGTAATTTAAATTTTAGTTTTGGAATTTTTCATGATTTATTATAATAAAATCTATCAAACTTAAGACATAATCTTTATAAAAGAAGGTGTGATCACATATATTCATCAATTATTTATTTATTTTTCTGTACTAAACTTAAGTTCCATCAGACATTAAACATCAATAAACTAATTAGTTTAAAAATAAAAAAACACTAGATTTTTTTGACCTACGTTAAGAAAATTCTTAGTTCTTAGAAATCTTAGATTTTAGAAGTTTTCTAAGAAAAAAAAAATTGAGATTCTTAGATGTTTAACTTCTAAGAACATCTAAGAACAACTAAGAACTAAGAATTTTCTTAACGTAGGTATTTTTTTGTCTTTTAATTAGAATATATTTATTTAAAAATAACTAATTTTTAGAATCAAATTTGACTATGAAGGAAACTAGTTGCTTTTTGTGTTTGTACTTTAATTTTAGAATATATTTTATTTTAGAATTCAATAAAAAACATTTTTTAAAAATTAGAAAAAAATGATAACGCGAAATTAATTTCAATAAGTAATATTATTATTATTTATTTCAAAAATTACGCCAGATTCTGCGATGACAAAGAAAAAATTAAATATAAAAAATATAGAATTTAAAAATAATTCTTTAAAAAAATAAGACATTTTAATAAATAAATTTTCTTTTACTTTTGAAAAGTACCTGGACAAAATTCGTCTCTTATTCATGTATGAATAATAGAATTTTGAATTTTGAAAAATGCATCATCAATTTAGAAGATTTTTCATAATTTCATTGATTTGTTCTGTTCAATTTTCAAGTTTAATCAACAGGCTAGTGCCCTTCTCATAAAAAACCGATTAACACTTCTTTTATTTTATTTTAGAATCTTTAAAAATTTAAAAAAATATATATTGTTTATAAAATCTTTTAAAAAAATAAAACATTGAAATATTTAAGCAAAATTTTATGACACATTTTTACATTTTTTTATTCAGATAGTGCAGATGAATCAGGCTAAGTGCTTGCTTAGCGCTTTCTAGAAGCAACTGGATTAACTGGAACCTTGGTTCTTAAATTGTTAATTAAAATATTCTCAGTAACAAGCATACAATTTTTTCAAATTTTTTAAAAATGTATTTTTTTTATGAATTTTTGAATTTAACAGATGGTCTTGTTCGTCTTATCTACTACATAGTATGTTTTGCATAGTGAATGGAATTGAGGACATTTTGGTGAAAAAATTTTGATTTTACTTTTAAAAATATAAATTTGAATATATCTTTGATTTAAAATTGAAAAATAAAGAATAATATGACTTCTGAGGCAAAACGAGAAAGTATTTTGCTTTACCCAGTTGACGATACACCTAATGAATTTGAAGATATGCCTTATACCCGAATCCTCGATTTTTTATAAATAAGGGAAAATATTAAAAATGGAAAATTAAAGGCGATTATCAAAACTGATTCCGAACTTGAGTTTCAACTACCTGAATCAGTATCTAAAAATCAAATAGGTATTGAATTGCTCAATAATTAAAATGATAAATAGATGATGATGTTGGCACAGTCGCAACGATGAGCAAGAGAGCTAATATTGAAAACGCTATCGATACTAAAATATCCAGGATAAATAAAGATTTTGAGAAGTGTGACGCAAAAATAAAAAAAAATCCTATTATTGTCCTAATGATTTTACTTTCTTTATTAGGTTAGTGATGATAATTAAAAAATTAAGTTACGATTAAACTAGATTAGTATTATTTTTTATTTTTTGTGATATTTTACTAAAATTATAAGGCAAATTGAAGTTCATGATCAAATTTAAATTTCAAATCAAAATTTTTATAAAATAAGTCACAATAAAAGATTTAAATAAAAAGGTTTTTTTTTTCGATTTTCTAAAAAAAAATTAATAAACTTTATTAAACATGATTTGTTTAATCTATGCTTAGATATAAAATTATATGAATTTTTATCTAAAGTAAATTAAAATCTTAATCAAAATTTTGAAATTTTTCAAATCAATTTTTTCTTTAAATTAAAAGAAATAAAAATAAAATTAATTTAGAATTATATTTTTTCAAAGTCGAGCCAAATGACGTTTTTTTCAACTCTGGTATTTTGAGGTCTTTTAAAATTTAGTGTTGTGAATTTCAAATACGAAAGTGTGAAATTAGTGTGTTTTAGTGTTGTGAAATTGAACGAAAATTCTTCATTTATTGAAAAATTTAAATTAAAGTTGATAAAAAATATTAGAAAAAATACTGCAAAAATAAAATTTTCCTAAAATAAAATTTCTATTTTCCTTTTTTTTAGTAAATCAAATTAATAATCTATTTAAATCTTATTGATTCATTATTATTTGTCTTCTTTTACATGATAAAAATAAATTTAGGTAAAAAAGGTGCAAAAAAGTATGTTGCACTATGTTGCAGTATTTTTTATAATATTTTTTATCATTTTTAATTTTTATTTATCAAAAAATGAAGAATTTTTGTTCAATTTGCATTTAAAATTTGTATGGAAAAACTCCAAATTTGGCTAAATAATTTAAAATCTTCCAATGAGACAAAAATTAATTCTTTAATTAAAGATAATTAACTAAAGAAAAGTTAATTTTTAAAAATCTTCAAAATTATATTTTTTGGCTTCAAAAAAAATATTTTTTAATTAGTTAGTAATTTTAACTTATTAATTGATAAGTTCAGTTCCACTTGATATTTGAATAATATTGTTATAACTTTTGCAAGAAATAACACTTATTAACAGCAACTAAATTAAAATGATTGATAAATAAATTGATCTAGTTTAAAAAAGAACGAAGCGCAGCTCATTAAAAATAGAAGACGTCTGCTTCAAATCGGACCCTTAATGATAAGCACTTCGTAAATTTTGGCTACTATGTATTGATAAAAATCAAAAACATGTGTGTTGTTCTTATTTGCTTAGAAAAATAAACTTTCGAGATAATTTAACGCCGGAACATTACGGTATGATTAGGATTTGAATGGTCTCTGCAAATACCATATCTAATTAAAGCCAAGTTTTTACTCTAGCTGCAAACGAGCTTGATATTCAACAAGATTTCTTATCAATACCACCCTGGCGTTATCAGGAAGTTTATTGTATCTCTAATATTTGCCCTGCATGAATTCGTATTTTTTTATTCAACCAACTTGTTGAGCCAAATTGAATTGAATTTTTTTATGAAAATTTCAATTAGGCAACAAGAGGCTTATAGAATAGCTAAATTTGCATTCAAATAGAAAATATATCTTAATTAGTAGCAATTCGAGCCAGGTCCTGAATTTTTCTACTTTACCTAAATCATTTACAAAAAAATCAAATAAATAATCATCAAATATAAATCAATTTTAGATTTTGGATTTTGGATCGTTCAACACTTAGAAATTTTACAATTTTTTTAGTAACTACATACGATTACTAATCAATATTTGTATAATTTAATTTACTCAATTTTTAATAAATCAGTGTTGCATAATTCATTTTATTTTTGATATAATTATTATCTGCTACTTGCTATTTAAAGTCTTAGAACAATCGGTTCAGTGAAATAAGCTAAAAAAATGAATTCAAAAAAATGCTGGATCAAATTTATTTTATTTTTTATTTTTATACTAAAATTGCGGGCTGGTAAGACTTTTTTTAAATTAGAAAATTTATTTTTTAAATTTTAATTTAAAATAAAAAGACTCTGAAGAAGATTGGTGCAATTCCATTTTTGGTTGCTGTCCGGATGGATTAACACCTGCTGAAGGACAAAATTACGAAAATTGTGATTTAAAAGAACCGAATGAAAGTTGTCACATTTCTGAGTTCGGTTGTTGTTCAGATGACTTGACTCCTGCCAAAGGACCGAATCAAGAAGGGTGCACTGATCAGCCATGTCAAGTAATACAAAAATTAAAAAAAAAAGATTTATAAATTGGTTTTATTTCAAAAAATTTTAAGAATTCTCTATTTGGTTGTTGTCCAGATATGAAAACAGTGTCAAAAACTGAAGATAAATCAGACTGCCCTAAAGATCAAGCATCTGACTTTTCATATAATCTTAAATCTTGCTCAGAATCTGAATTTGAATGTTGTCCAGATGGATTGACACCAGCAAATGTAAAAATTGTATCTCAACATTTTTTTTTTTTTTTAAATTTAAGAATTTAGGGTCCAAATTTTAAAGATTGTGCCGAAGATGGTTCACTTATTTTTATTAAAAATCAAAAATTAAATATAAGTAATTTTAAAATATTTTCTTTTTTTTAAATCATTTAAATTTTTATAATTAGACATTTGTACTTTGCCTGAGCCTGAGAGTACTTGCTACAATTATACTTCCAAATGGCGTTTTAGTATGACCGAAGGTAGATGTGTTCCATTTTGGTTTCATGGGTGCAACCCGAATGAAAATATGTTTAAAACTAGTGATGAGTGTGAAGATCGATGTGTTAGGCCAAAAGACATTCAAGCATGTGAGTTGCCTCCTGTTAGTCCCACAATATTAGTTGATACTCCAGACTGCCAACAAAATCTTACACGATATTACTACGATGCAAGCAGTGCATCCTGCAAGTCATTTTCGTATTCGGGATGCTATGGAAATGGAAATAATTTTCAAAGTCTTGAGGAATGCGACCGAAAATGCCAAATACCTCTTCTTTTTGGTAATTTTCATATTTTTAACTTTCATTTTAAAAAATATTGAACTATTAGTCATTAAGAAGCTAAGGTTCCAGAAATTCAAAACTTAAGTGATATCTGAATTTCTAATTTTTGACTTTAAATTCGTAAACTAAGTCCTTTGAAAAACTAACATTAATTTTTTTTTTGGGGGACTAAAAAAAGAAAAATTATATCTTGGGGTCTAAAAATAACTAACTCTTTAAAAAGTTGTAGGTCTTTCAGACTCAATTCCTCAAAGATAAAATTAAAATCTTTTTTAAAATTATTTATATTCTGAAAGAGAATTTTCTACAACCTGGTATATAGTTTTGTTTGAAAAAAAGGGTGTACAAATTTTTATTATTGAAAAAAAGACAAAAAAATACTTTTTTTCAGTTAAATCGTATGTAGTCCCAGGGATTACTAAATAAACCACTTTTTTTTTTTTTAAACTAGACAAAATTCTGAACAAATCTATGGTTTTACTTTTTTGAATTTATGTTTTATTTTAATTATATTAAGTATCAAAATCATGCGATTTGATTTAAATTTTGAATATTTTAATTATATGACAATTATTTTTCAATATTTAAACTAAATATTGAAGCCAATCCCATTAAGTATTATTATTAGGCCACCAAAGTCTAAATTTATCTGTTCTTTAATTTTTTTTATAAACTTTAATTTTTTTCTTTCAAATACTCCAATGTTATTAGTGCGAGAACGGATAAATTAAGACTTTGGTGGCCTTTTTATAATACTTAATGGGATTGGTTTCAATATTTAGTTAAAATATTGAAACAAAAATTTTGGACGGGTTTCAAAGGACGCAGTTTACGAATTTAAAGTAAAAAATTAGAAATTCAGATATCACTTAAGTTTTGAATTTCTGGAACCTTAGATTTTTTTTTATAACTATGAATACTAGAATTAAATTTTTTTAAATATTATGGTTTCTCCGACTGCTTACACTTTTAATTAATTTTTTCGATTTAAATTGCTTTGAATTTATTTACGAAGTTATTTGCCACAATGATATAGTCTGAGCAATGAAAAATCAAGCTCTACATTATTTTTTAATATATATAAGTTTATTTAAATAGAGAAATTTTTTTTTACTAAATCAATCGCACAAAAATTGAATATTTTATTTGATTATATTTTACAGATTTATTTTAAAAAATTGTTTAAATTTAATAATCAAATTCGATTAAGAGGAATGAATCTTAAAGAGTGTGATATATAGAATATTAATAAACAAACAAACAGTACAAAAATCACTGAGATAATTTTTTTTGCCAAAAGTCTAAAATAATCTCAGTGTCATTTTATTTATTTAAATTATTAAATGACACTAAGTCAGCTGCTTGAAGGTCGAAAGCCCTTCTTTTATTATACAGTATTTTTTGGTTTAAATTTGTATTAGATTTTTTTAATTTTTAGAGAATTTGAAAGTTTAAAAATATACAAAAAATTTAAATTAAAAAAATTAAAAATTTAAAATATCTAACTAGAATTTTAAAGAACAAAAATTTATCTTTTTTAGATGTTTATTCATTATTTTATTTTCTTTTTGCGGAAACCATATTAAAATGTGGAAAACTGAATTCATCATCTAATACAATTTATACAGAGGTGTTCCGGATTTAGTGATTTACGATAATTTACGTAAAAAATAGTAAATTTACAAAATTTTACCTAAATTTATCAGATTTAACGTAAAATTTGGTAAATTTCAAACATTTTACGTAAATTTAGGTAAAAAAAAATGTCCAAAAAATTGAAATAATTTGGCACTTCGAATGAAATGAACTTATATTGAAGTGAAATTTCACTTTTGGCGTTCAATTTCATTTCAATTTTTTGGACATTTTTTTGTTTACTTAAATTTACGTAAAATGTTCGAAATTTACCAAATTTTAGGTAAAATCTGATAAATTTACGCTGATTTACTTTTGTAAATTTTCGTAAATTTTTGTCCTTTTTTTTTTTTGTTGTTTAGTTTTTTGATTTAACCTTTATCTCATTTCAAATTTTTTGAACTTAAATTTATTAGCTTGATTTTATTTTTTACTTCTAAAATGCTGTCTATAAAGAAGTTCATTTACTTCTATAAAGACTTGGATGAAATAAGCCAAATTCAATAAATAAATAAATAAATAATTTTCGTAAGTTTACAATATTAATAATAAATCATTATTTGATTAAATTCACAATGCCAATTTAGATTATTTAGATATTTCTGATATTCTTCTAATATTTTATATATTTTATGTTTACATTTAATCTAATTAATTAATTTTAAAAATAAATTTTCTTATTTTGATTTAAATTAATCTTGAACCATATGATTATTTGAAGGAAAACAAATATTGGAGACCGAGACAATAGCATCTGAAAATTTAAATATTTTTAATAAAACAAAGTTTTTAAGAGTTTTTCCAAATCTTCATTTACAAATAAAATGAACATTTTTCAATTGAATGATCTTTAAACCAAAATTTATTTGAGATAGATTTAAAAATAAGCTTAAGCTTTTAAATTTGAAGGAATTAATTCTTAAAATTAACTTAATTTTTAGAGAAGTGTTCTTTTATTCCCGACAAGGGTCCCTGTCGTGGTGACCATGAAAGATGGTATTTTGATTCAAGAGTTGGTCAATGTAAAACATTTTCGTATGGAGGCTGTATGCTAACTAAAAACAATCATTTATCAGAAGATGATTGCTTCAATTCGTGTGTAAGACCAAAACAAAAAAGTAATATTTTTCATATAATTTTGAAATAGGCCTTTAGATTAAATTTAAGGTGTTTGTCTTTTGCCAAAAATAATTGGTAGTTGCGACGAAAAAATCGATTCATGGTATTATGATTTTAAAGAAGGAAAATGTAAAGAAATGCTTTACAGTGGATGCAATGGAAATCTGAACAGATTTGAGACTAAAGAAGCCTGTGAATACACTTGCCAAGGACTTGACGATTATCGTATTAAAAAATCAAAAAAAATCTAAGATTTTTTATAATAAAATTTTTTAAAATAGCTAAAGAAATGGTTACAGAAGACATATGTCTTGCTCCCAAAATTTCGGGCTCATGCCATATTAAATTGCAAAGGTGGTACTACAATTCAACAACGGAAATGTGTCAACAGTTCACCTACTCTGGCTGTGATGGCTCTCCGAACAATTTTGAAAATGAAATTGACTGCAGAACAACTTGTAATGCTAAAATTATCGGTACAATTGTTTATAAATTTTTAAGTATTTTTTATTTATAACAATTTTTTTTAAAAAGATCCTTGTGAACTTCCAAAGGATCCTGGAACTTGTACAGATTATAAACTAATTTGGTATTATGACAAAATTGAAAAGGAATGTTTAAGATTTTATTACGGAGGTTAAAAATCAGAGGTTAAAATTTCAAGTCAAATAATTTTTTTGTTAATTTAAGGCTGTGACGGAAATTTAAACAGATTTGACACTCAAGAATCATGTGAAATAGATTGTAAAATGAGTCCGGAAGAAAAAGCACTACTTTTGAATTTTCCAAAAAAATGCTTAGAATCAATCGATGAAGGAACCAATTGTACTGAGCTAATGCCAAAATGGTATTTTGACTTTAAAACAAAAATGTGCTATCCATTTCAATATTCTGGATGTGGATCTGAATTTTCAAACAGATTTGATTCAAATGAAGAATGTACTGAAACATGCGTAGAGATTTTAAGTCCAAATGATACAACTGAAAGTATTTCTTCTTCAACAATGGTTGCTTCGACTGAGATTCCAATCGATGTCTGTGATTTACCTTTAGAAGAGGGAAATTGCTCTCAAACAATTTCTAAATGGTATTATGATACAAAATTAAAATATTGCCTTCTTTTTAACTTTACTGGATGCTACGGTAATGAGAACAGATTCGAAAATAGACAGCAATGTGCGGAAATTTGTGAAATACCCAAGAAAAAAGGTATTTTTGAAATTTTTTTTTTACTTTTTAAAATTTTAAGTTTTAAGAGATATGCTACTCGAATAAAGCTCAAGGTCCATGTGATCAATTTCAAATTAGATGGTTTTATGATCCTGAAACTCAATCTTGTAAAGACTTTCACTATGGGGGTATAGAAAAAATTTATTTTTATCTAAATTTTTAATAAATTTTTTGAAAGGCTGCTTGGGAAATGATAATAATTTTTTCTCTTTACTGGAATGCAAAAATTTTTGTTGGGATTATCTAAGTGAAGAATCAAGAAATCAAGTTTATGAAGAAATTTCTCAACCAACATTGACTACAACACAAGGTTTGTTTTTAAAATAATTAATTTTGCTCCTTTTTAATTCTTAAATTAAATTTCCGAGATAAGTTTAATCTTAAGATTAAAATATATTGGGCTCTTTATAAACCTTAAAAATATTTTTTCAATCATGTTAATCTGGTAAAGAAATACATTTTTTTTTTGGTTTATCCAATTTTTTTAAGCCAAGAATACACAGAATGATTTTAATAAATAAAAATATAGCGCAAATATTTGTTTATTTTAATAGCGTGGCGCTACTAAATAAAAGAATTTAATTTCTTCACAACTTTATTGAAAAAACTAAAAACTAAACTCAAAATAAAATAAAACAAATATATATATATTGGAAACACAAGGGAGCAGAGGCCGGAGTAGGGGACTGGGGTAGAGGGGGTGTTACATTAGTCCCCCCTTAAAATCAAGTTTCCTCCTGGAAACTTTTCCAAAAAAACAAAACCAAAAAAAACAAAACAAAAAATAAAAATACAAAACCAAAAATAAAAAATAAATCCTTCTTCTTATTAAAGTTCGTCAGCAACATCCACGTTCTCTGGGTCTTGTTTTTCCGCATCCGGGGCAGGGGCTGTGGTTTGAACTGGGGCTGGAACAGGTCGTCTGAGGTCGGTACAACGTACTGGAAATGATCACCATATCCGGATTTATCATAACAGCGATACACGTTTTTACCAAAAATTCTGAAATCTCGAAAATTGCACCAATAAATGTACAGATCCGGACCGTCTTCATGCACTTTACCGGCTTTTCACCGCTTGTCAACCACTCAAACAGGGTCCTTACACTTTCATACTCTAATTGTGCCTCGTTTACCTCCATCTCCTGTAACACAACATGATTAATTACCATACCAGGATCAATCTCCTCCTCTCCCTCTTCGATTTCGATGATTCCCTCATCTTCTTCACCTGGTTTTAGTAACCATCGGGAGAGCGCATCCGCATTACCATTTCTAGGACCTTCACGATATTCGAGATCGAAATCATACTCTCTTAAAATACATAACCATCTAGCGAGCCTCGGGGAAGGATCAGGATGTTTTTTTAACCAAATAAGTGGCTTGTGATCAGTCACTGCTACAGATTTTTTCGCAATCAGAAAACGTTTCAGGTTAAGTACAGCCAAAACAAACGCTAGCAGTTCTCTTTCAGCGGTTGAGTATCCTCTTTGGGCCTTCGTAAAACGTCTACTAAAATACAGAACTGGCCGGTATTCTCCTCTATATTTTTGACTCAAAACTGCCCCGGCGCTGTGATCACTGGCATCGACTTCCAACCTGAATGATTGACTAAAATCAGGCAAGATCAGTACCCCCGTTTTTCCATTTGTTGGTGTTGTTAGATAAGTTCCTAACTCTTCAAAACTAGATTGGCATTCCTCGTTCCACTCAAACTTCTTACCTTTTTCTGTGGCTTTGTGTAGGGGACCAGCAATTTGCGCGAACGCTTTGATGAACTTTCTATAATAGTTTGCCAGTCCTAAAAAGCTTTGGAGCTGACGTATTGTTCGCGGTCGCGTATAGCGGAAAAGCACTTCAACTTTACTAGGGGCCGGTCGGACTTCACCGTTACAGACCATGTGACCAAGATATTCGATTGACAACTGAAACCACTTACATTTTCTCCATTCAATCTTAAGGAGCGCCATTTTAATTCGAACTAAGACGGTTCTAACATTAACGTAATGTTCTTCAATTGTTGTAGAGAAAATGATTGTATCGTCTAGGTACACGAAACAGATCTCGCCAATAAGGCCTTTCAAAACTTGCTCCATCATACGCTGGAACGTGGCTGGGGCGTTTGTCAAACCAAACGGCATCACATTATATTCGAAAAGACCGAATTCAGTTACAAATGCGGTTTTTTTCTTTATCTCTTTCTTGAATTCGGATTTGATGATAACCCGATGCCAGATCCAGTGTCGTAAAATATTTAGCTTTTCCTAACATTACCAAAATATCTTCGATTTTTGGTAAAGGATAGCAATCCTTTATAGTCACTTCATTTAGACGCCGATAGTCGACACAGATTCGCAACGCTCCGTTTGACTTTCTCACCAACACAATAGGCGATGCCCAAGGTGAATCACTTTCTCTGATTAGTTCAGCCTTAAGCATCTCGTCAATTTGCCTCTTGACTTCTTCACGCATTGTATAAGGTATTCTCCTCACCGGCTGCTTAATTGGCGTCTCGCTCAATTTGTTTACGACATGTTCACAAACATTTGTTTGAGTCAAACTTTGCAACCCTTGTGCGACTATCTCTTCAAATTCATCATGTAAAATCATGGAGTAGGCTTCGACTTTCTTCTTTTCATCTTCATCTTGGGCTGGCTCTTCAGGATCCCCGTTTGCCAAAGGTAATTCTTTGAAATTTGTTGCGTTAACTGACGCTTGACTTCTGTAAATCTCCGGCAGTGTGGCTTTTAACGGGGTTTTTGCCTTCTTTTTCACTTCTAATGTTTTTCCCCCTAGGGCCGCCTTGATCTTATCCAGATATTCCTTTATATCTGATAGTTTAAACGCCATGTCTAAACCCAACAAGCAGTCGTAGATTAGTTTCTTAACCACAATCACCTCAACTTCACCTTTGAAGTTGTGTAACTGTAATTCACATTTTCCAGTGCCGATTACCTCAATCGGGCCGCCACTACAAGTTTCAATTGTACTCTTGTTTGGGATCAATTTGCTACCGACCTTCTTGCACTGCCTCCAGATCCGATCCGCTATAATAGTTTTCACTGTACCAGTATCGAATAAAAAGTGTACCGGATTACCATTCACAAAACACTTTCCAATAATGCTATCATTCATCATTACGTTGTTAATTACAGCATTTGTAATCGTGCGTGGCTGTGAAGTTGGGGCAGAAGGGTTTCTATTCTCTCTACAGTAAGCAGCTTTGTGGCCGGGTTTTTCTACATATGAAGCACACTCTCATGTCTTCACTAACTGGCGTTTCTTGGGCTTTGTTTAAAAGCTCGTCGTGAAATCCAACTTGTTTTCGCTGAGTCATTGGTGACATTACGACCTGACTGTTTGTTTTCCAAGACTCCAACCTGTTAACGAGTTCCAAAGTGGCTTCCAGCGCTTCGAAACTGGTCTTCGTGAACATCTTGTTCGAAGTGAGCTGCATGATGAGATACGGGTCGTTCAAACCATTTATGAATCTTTCTTTAACCATACCATCCACATTGAACACTGTAGCATCCGTTTTGAATGCGCTTTTTGCTAATTTCCACAGACTCGTGAAAAAGGCTCTCACATCTTCATTGGGTTTCTGCACTCGTGTATAAAAAATACCTTTTGCGTCGATGTTCACTGGTTCTGTCTTACCAAAAATCCTTTTCATGTGTTGGAACAAATCTGTCATACCCATCGGTGTTATCGGGGTGCAATAGTCAAACATAGCCATACAATCATCGTCAAGGAAAACAAGTAGGGTATTGCGTAAGTTAGCCGACGAAACCTTCGTGGAGCTAATATATAATTCAAAACGCTTCCACCAGGTTTCCAAATCCGTTCTTCGATTAAACTGGGCTGGTTTGAAGACCGAGTCTTTGATGTACATTTCTGGGGCAGGTGCAGTATTGATGGAGCTTAAATAAGGAAGGCCAGAACATTCTGAACGATGAAGAGTGTCGAAAAGGTCTATATGTTTTCCAACAGCGTGATCATGGATGCCTCCGTGTCTGAATTCGGTTCTGCGTAACCCATGTGTTGTAGATGGTATTTTATCATACATAGCTGGCTCTTCATTTTCAACTAACCTTTCCGATTGTGCTACTTCTGGGCCATTTTGCTCTTTGTTCCTAGGGATACCAAAATCTAATAATTGTGGAGTGTCGTCTACCTTAGTCGAACATGCCTCTCGCCTTGACTTCGAAATATAGCACCTCTTCTTTGACATGATCCTTTCCTTCACTCCATACACACTTGTAGTCGACTCGCTACTTGTATAACCATCATATACGTTTCCCTTTGGTTGAAACATCGTGTTTGTATGCTTTCCATTATCACGTGTTATCATCGGATTAACCTCGGCACGTGTAAAATTTTGCTTAACATCATCACGTGTACTCGTTGGCGCTTCACTCTCGTTAAAATCCTCAAAACCCCTCTCACATGCTCGCGTCGATTCCCTGTTTCCGGATCTATATCCCTTTTCATCACCCCCAAGGGTTTCAAAACAGGGCTGCTTCAATTCTCCAACACATTCTGGTGTCACCATTCTACTACCCAATGCAAGCTTACCAAACTTTGCATCATTCGGAGTTGGTTTCGGTCCGCTACACACAGGTTCAGCCTCGCCATCCGTTTTCTCCTTCTTTTCCAACACTTTTGTTAGGTAAGACATCGCAAAAGCGCCCATTATCAGAAAACCTAAGCCTCCAGCACTCTTCGCCACTACATTCATACCATACTTATCAACCAACATCCATAATCCTAAATATAACACGCCACTGTGTATTAAAAATACGGGGCGGAACCATTCGAAAATTGGCATTTTTCCAAATTTTCTTTAAAAAAAAAAAAAAACAGCACTAAGCACACAGCACACAGCACGTGGTAGTTTTTTAAAAAAATTTTGGCTTATCTCGTATAAGACAAAATTTTTACCGCTATCACCAATTTAATAGCGTGGCGCTACTAAATAAAAGAATTTAATTTCTTCACAACTTTATTGAAAAAACTAAAAACTAAACTCAAAATAAAATAAAACAAATATATATATATTGGAAACACAAGGGAGCAGAGGCCGGAGTAGGGGACTGGGGTAGAGGGGGTGTTACATTATTAATGGGTAATGATTAGATAAAAATATAAAAAGTGAATCAACCATAAACACAATTTTATTTTTTTTAAAATGTTAACTTACATAAACATAAACTTTTTTGTAAAAATTTCAAAATAAAGTCAATTAAAAAAGAGCTTTAATATTTTGAAACCATAAAAATAATTAAAAAAACCACAAAAATAGTAATTTTTACCACAAATTTAATAAAACATCCACAATTTTAATAATTTTTCACACATTTAATACTTTTTCCACTAATTTAATTAAATCGCAACTATTATAGTACTTTTGACACAATTTTAATACAATCACCATAAATTTAATAAAAAATACCAAAAATATAATAAAAAAACTCCAAATAATTTCAAAAAATTAAATTTGTTTACACTTATTTTGACAATAAAAATATTTTTTTTTTCAATAATGAGCCGCACGTTTTACAGTTATTTTTGAGTTTAGCATTATCGTTGATTTCGGAAGCCATCGCACTTGTTGTTGGTCTAACACAAACACGTTTACTTGGAGGAACAACTTCATCGTCAACTAGTTCTTCATTTGAAACCAAATCTGATGGCTGATGTTGCAAGCTTTTTGCTGTCTTTTGTGGAGCTCCTTTTTTCCTCTTATTACTAATTGGTAGGTCCATAAAAACGTCATTGAAATTTACCAAATTGAGTCTGTTCTAAAAATAAATTAAATTCTAAAAAATCAAATAAAAATAAAAAAAGCCATCATTAAAAGAATTTTATCGGGTTTTCATATACGCAGATTAATATTTTGTCCTAAAAAATTAATATTTCCATCATATTAGGCATATTTCATTTAATTTTTAAATTAAAAAAAAATTTTTGCTTTTTTAACAGTTTTTGTTTCTTTAAAAGTGAAGGAAGCCAATTTTCCCATACTTAGATATTTTAATATGTTATTAGTGGCCTAAAATAAGATAAAATTATGTGTCTCAGAAAACTTTTGTCTTAACGTCTTATCTCACCTGACGCTCTGGAAGAGAAAAATTATTTTTTTGGATTTTTCTTAATTTTTTGATAAAAAGAAAAAGTGATATAAAAAAACTGATAGCATTTTCGAAATCCTGAGAGAATTTTTTGCTAGAAACAATTATTTCAGAAAAAAAATTATTTGTATCAACTTTTCCATCCTAAAACAAAAATTCCACCATCTATAATAGGTTCAAACTTTGAGAGGCCTTACAATATGAAAAAATTAAGTAATTAGCAAAATTTCACATATAATATTAATCAGCGCATCGAGTTCTATCAGAATATGTCAAAAAAAATATGGATGAAACTGCTGAGTTTTTTTTTCTAATTGTCCCGTATTCTTTTTTTTTAATTTAGTTATCTTAAATTATTGCTTTAATTGTTTAAGTTCATACAACTTCTTCTATTGACATATGTAGTCTTGAGAAAGTTGAAGGAGACTGTGATGATCAATTGGTTCGATGGTACCATGATCCAATTACCAAAGAGTGTTTAAAATTCACGTATACAGGCTGCAACGGGAATGAAAATAATTTCGAAAGCAAAGGTCAATGTTTGTCTGAATGTTCCTATGGTTTTTTGAACACTGGCTTATTAGACTGTATACTTTTGAAATTCTCCTAGATTTCATCCAAACTTTTAATTTTTTAGATGATACACCTTGCGAGGCAGTGCCTGACATCCTTCCAGAATGCATCGATCCAACTAATGGAGAAATTCTGTCCGATAAACTTGTTGATTACGAAGATTCTGTTTGGTTTTTTGACATTGTGGTCCAGGTCTGTCGGCCGATTAAGGGTGAATGCTTCAATTCACAAAATTCTAATCGGTTTGATTCTCTAAATGAATGCAAATCTCAATGTTCGCCTCATATGGATGACCAAAAGACCGAAGGTATGAAAAAAAGTTCAATATTCTTTTAGAATTATTTATAATAGATAGAATAATGGTAAAAATTGTTTAAGATGACTGCTTATTGCCGTTTGAAAATGGCAATAAATGCAGTTTACAGATTTGGAAATGGTATTATGATTCAAAAAATGGACAATGTCATTTATTTAGCTATTCAGGCTGTCATGGGAATAATAATAATTTTCCTTCTTATAAAGATTGTATGGTCCTATGTGCCGGTGTAGGTAATTAGGACAATATATGAATTATAAGCTTATATTACTAAAAACACTAACTAAATCTAACATTATTAACTTTTCACATTTTTTGTTTGCTTGATAAACTTTTTTTTTTCATTGTTTTTAATAAAATTTTCTTTTAAGACTCTAGTTGTCCTTCGATGGATGATTGTTTGTTAAATTGTCCCTATGGAAGGGTAATTACTAGCAACCAATGTGAATTATGTCAATGTGTTGATCCATGTGAGGGATTCTACTGCGATTCTTTTAATCAGTGTGTAGTCGAAGATTCTAGGCCAAATTGTAGATTAAGTAAATATTTTTAATTTAATAAAAAACAATGATAATGAATAAAAAATGACATTTAATTCTCTTGTTAAGTATTTGAGACAAGTTAATTCCTAAAGCTTTGGGTATTGTGAATTTTCGAACAAAATGCCAAGTTTAAAATTAATTTATCTTTTTTCTAATTTAAGTTTAAAACACATTCTGCAAAATTTGCCAGCTAATATACACTTTTTGCTTCCCTAAATCTAATCTCTATAAATTTTGCAGGACTAGTTTTAGATCTTTAAAAATAAAAATTGAATATTTAAATTTTTTGTTTTGGCTTTATGTTCATAAATAAACAATTTCAAGTCTTGGAAAATTACAAAGATTTAAAAAATTAATTTTTAATTTGCCGAGGCTTTTAATACTGAAAATCTACAAAAAAAATTTAAGTTGTTTTTCGTTTTAAAATAATTTAATGAAGATTTTATAAATAACCATGAAAGATAGAAAATAAAAAAATGAGTAAAAATGAATAAAAAATAGCTAAATATACCGTAAATTCTATAGAAAATCATATCTTTGTTATTATTATCATGATTTTAATCATTTTAAGCAAATGTGTTAAAAATCGAACATTTTTTTACATAGTGGTGATTTGAATACATTATTTTACGAAAAATTACGTAAAATACCGTAAATTAACCAAAAGCAAAAGTTAAATTAGAAAATATAAATAATTGTGAAATTTTCGAAATATGAAAAGCATCAGGAAAATTGTATTTTATAAGATGTAAACCAAAAAAGTTTTGGAGTGTTGAATATGAATTTCAAAAGCTTTTAAAACTCTAACACGTCCAATTTGAATAGTTGATAAATTAATAGATAGAAAATACAAAAAAATAAATTAAAATTTTAATAGTTATAAATTATCTGAATTTTATTAAGATACAATAAATTAATGAAATAGCCCTGCTTGTAAAAAATTTTAAGATTTTAAATAGATAGTAAAACATCTTTAGTGATTTAATAATTTATTATTAAAATAATAATAAGCCAAATTAGTTTAATTGTAGAGAAATCTCTTGCTATTCTTGATTAACTTTTCAACTCAAATTGATGTGCCATTTTTTAAAATTTTCCAATCTTCCAGTCAACTAATTTTAAATGAAATATCCATGTTCATTGATGAATACTCTTAAATTCAAAGGTTTTTTCGATGGAAAAGCGATGAGATCAAATTAATTTGTTCCTCTTTTAATATTATCGATGATTAAATGTTTTTTCCTCAATAAAAGCGATGATAACTGATTCAAAATGATAAATTATCGTATTCTTCATCGATGTAATATGATAGATATTATTGATGTTATCTTCAAAATTAGTTGACTGGATTTTCTTTTATAAAGAAATTTTTAGGACTTGAACACCTAAAAAAGGAGTAAATTCTATTTTTCCATTGAAAGATATATTACACCTTCACAAGTAATAGATTAAACATATTTTAATTAAGATATTTAAAAAAATTTATAAAAAATAAAGATTAGCTATGAGTTTAATTGGTTATTTTATTTTAAAATTTTGATTTAAGAAAATAAACCAGGAATATGTCCAGAATTTTCACTAAGCCAAACATGTGAAAACAATTGCAGAACGGATGCTGATTGCGATTCGAATCTAAAATGTTGTCAAAGTGACTGTTCAAATCTGCAATGTACAAAACCAAATCTTGGTAATTATTTTTGGGAATAATTTAAATGGGCTCATTCTATTACTAAAACGGGCTCATAATTATTTTGGACTCAATAGTTAATTAATTAAAGGATATATAATTACTACTTTGGACTCATATTTTAATTATTTTTGGCCTCTAAAATTACTAAATAAGATTTACGAAATTTCTTAAACGATAACAATTTTTATTTTAATATTTATTTATATTTATTAATATTTAAGCAAATTGTGTCCCCTTCTAAAATCCTCTCCCCCATTAACGCATAATTTTTTATTATTAGTTTTGATTTTAATAGGTCCTATTACACCCTTATATCC
This sequence comes from Brachionus asplanchnoidis, assembly GCA_025491095.1. Classification (NCBI taxonomy): domain Eukaryota; kingdom Metazoa; phylum Rotifera; class Eurotatoria; order Ploima; family Brachionidae; genus Brachionus; species Brachionus asplanchnoidis. Next base: position 5,256,432 of record JAILYF010000004.1, read on the forward strand.
TATACAATAATTCAATAATTAAAACTAAATTTTATTTTGAAGTTATTTTAAATTTTTTTAAATATATATTAAATCATTTAAAATTTTTAAAATTTTTGAAATTTAAAACCAATTTAAAACCAATTTAAAACCATTGCGGCTCTTGTAATCATTGAATACCATTATGAGTTTGGCCGTCCGTTTAAGATTTGGCCGGCCAACTACGCGGTCCAAATTTTTGGCCGCCTTATTTTGGCCGCGTCTGGACCGGCCAGGCTTGGACGCCGCCCAACACTAGTAATAATTGAGACCGAAATGAGTTGAGGACATGAATAGTAATCATTATTATAGAATAAGTAAATAGTTATTCATTTTAGTTAAATTATGAGACCAACTTAGTAATTATTGTTAATGTGTAATGAGCCCATTTCAGTAACTGGATGAGCCCGAATAAATACGACCCGTTATTTTTGATTTATTATTTTTTGATTTTTTGATTTAAATATTTATTTTTTAAGATAAAGATCCTTTAATTGAAGAATTTAAAATAAGTGTAGAGTTAAATGTAGGCGAAACTTTGGAGCTTCCATGCAAAGCGTCAGGTTATCCAACACCAGCAATCACATGGTACAAAAGAACCCAAGAGATTGCGTTTGATTCAAGCGATGCTAGAATTTCATTGTCCGAAGACAGCTCATTGATTATAAAAAATGTTTCTGAACTTGATGAAGCGGAATACAGTTGCCGGGCTAGCAACTTAAAGGGAAGAGATGATATTAAACAAAGCAAAGTTGTCGTAAATGGTATAATTTTTTTCTATTTTTTGCTTTGAAGCTCAACTAACCCCGCATGCAAAAATTTTAACTAACATTTTTAAATAACATTTTTAGCTAAATATTGAATGGTAATCGGGTCTAATCAAGTGAGAATTTCCTCTTTAATCTTTAATTTAATAGTCTTTGCGGAAATAACCCACGACTCTTATTACAAACATGTGATGAATGGTTTCGATGCCATTTTATTTTGTAATCTAACTGGTCGTCCATTTCCAAAATCACATTGGTACTTCAACGGTTCCCAGGACCCTATCAAACCTGATCCATTCAAATACACCATTTATCCACATTTCATCAAAATTAAAAGATTTAACATAAATGATGCTGGCATTTACACATGCAAACTAGATGCCATAACAATCAAAAACTCGGCAATAAATGTGACTTTAATTGAAGCTGGTATTTTAAAGTCAGATTAAAGAACTTTTTTTTTAGTTTTTTTTTTAAGTGCCTGGTGAGGTAAATTTTATATTTAGCAAAATATCCGGAAATGAGGATTCAAGTGTACTGCTAGCTTGCGAAGTGAAAGGTGAGCCGATGCCATTAGTTACATGGCATGATCCAAGTTTTCAGCCAATATTATTCAATTCTGATAAATATGAAACATCAAATGGTACAACTTTGAAGATAAATTCTCTTAAGCAGAAAGATCATGGCATTTACAGATGTTATACCTATAATGAATTTTCAAACAGTTATCTTAGAAAAAAATTTGGTTCCATTTTTTTAAATGTTGATTGTAAGCTTTGAAAAAGAAAGAATAAATAAAAAATAATTGTTCTAAATTAGCTCAGCCAGTGATTTCTTCAAAATCAGAAGCAAAAATAAAAAATCAATCAACCAACGCAATTTTCGATTGCATTTCCAGCGGAAGTCCTAAACCATATCTTAACTGGTTTCATGAAAATCGGTTGATAATTCTTAATTCAACAGTAGAAGAAAAATATTCATCAAAATATGTGTATTTCTATAATGGCAGTTTGTTAGTCAAAGATTTAAAACCAAAAGACTCTGGAACTTATACGTGTCAAGCACTAAATTTAGATAAATTCAATCTAGCTGTTGTAAATCACACTTTAAATGGTATGAATTTAAATTTTTTTTTATTTGAATATTTTTTTAACCTTTTTTTTTGAATTTTTAAATTTTTACTATATTATTAAACTATTGCTAAACAGTTTCCTTCTTAATATGTAAAATTAATTAAAAAAGGTTCTATTTTACGAAGCTTTACCCATTCGATTTAAAGTGCTTAAAGAACTTATGATTGATTTTGATCATGATTGATTATGAACTTTTAATTTTGTTCAAATTTAAATTTTTTTAGTTATTTAGATGACTATCAAATGCTTTAAATATCAAATAATGACACTAAAAAAAATCTAGAAAATAAAGGCAAATTGAAGTTTTAGATCAAATTTTAAGAACAAAACGATCATTTAAAATTTTAAAACTTGATTTATCTAATGATATTGAAAATTTTTAAGAAATAAATACTAAACATTACTAGACATGTTATGTCTAATATTGGTTATCAAATTTACATCAAAATGATTTATATCTAATTAATTTAACAAAAACAAACAATAATTTAAATAATTCAGGCTAAGTTAATTTTCTACTTCAAATTTATAACTTTTTTATTCATTCGTTCAAGCAAAAATAATTTTTTCATTTTTTCACTTAAACAAATTCTAAATTTTAAAACAGTAAATTTTTTTGACTTTTAAAGTAAGTTTTCATTAAAGTCAATTAAAATATTTAAACCTATTAAAGTTCAATAAAAATGGATCTTTAAAAATTTTAAATATCAAAATAAACTTGACATGACATGTCAAGTAATTGCTCTGGAAAAAAATTATTTTTTCTCTATTATTAAATAAAATATTACAATCTATATTTTGATCTTTTGATCTTGATCTCAAACTTCAATTTGCCAAAATAATATTAACAAAATAAAGAAAAGAAAACAAATGAAAATTGAAAAATAAACATTCTTTTGTGGTGATTTAACAATTTTTGTATTTATACCTTTAGTCAGTTTTTTTGGTTATAATTCTAATAAAAAAATTTATGGTGTTTGGCAGCTTATTTTCAATTAAACATTTTTCGAAACTTCAAAAGTTCGTTCTATATAAATTTCTAATTTTTTATTCTAAATTTGTAATTTACGAGCATAAAACCCATAAATTTGATTTTTCAAAATATAAATAATAATAAAACAACCAAAAATTAAATTTTCAATCAAAAATTCAGTTTTTTTCCACTAATCTAGTTATATTACCAATAATTTTTATTTTTAACAATATTTTGATTAAAATAACCATAAAATTATAAAATAAATAAATAGTTGCTTACATTTTTTCAAATAAAAAAATGTTTTTTTTTCGATTGCGTGTCACAAATTTTGCATTTCTTGATATTTCCCAATCTTTTATCATTATTATCACTTAAAATCCTCTAAAATAATAAATTGTTTATTTTATCATCTTTCAAAAATAAGTCAACGCTCATCAAAAGAAAGCATTTTAGAGGATCGATCTTGATCAATTTGAGTCTTAATAAAATCTCTATATAAATTTAGAAAGTGGGGTAAAACGATCACTTATGATCTGCACAAGTCATTTGAAGACCTAAAAAAAAAAGCCAAAAAAATCAAGGAAAAGATTCGGAGCTATCAAGAAATGCAAAATTTGTGACACGCAATTGAAAAAAAAAAATTTTTTTATTTTGTAATTTTTGACAATTCTTTTGATATTTTTTTTTAATTTATGATTATTGTAATCAAAATATTTTTTTAAAATAAAAATTATTGGTAATATAACTAGATTAGTGGAAAAAAACCGAATTTGTGATTGAAAATTTAATTTGTGGTTGTTTTATTAAATTAGTTGTATAATTTACTATTTTTGTGGTTATAGTTTACTATGGTCCAAATATAAGCCCATATTTATTAATATGATATATTATTATATTTGATAACGCTCATTATATTTCAGAGTTAAAAAGTATAAAAATTTAACATGTTTTTTCTCAAAAGAAAAGAAAAGGATACCTAAAAAATAGAAAAAAATTAAAAATTAGATATCTAAAGATAAATTTATTATTTTGATAGACTAAATGAAATCGATTGGAAAAAAATTTTTCAAAATTATGAGAATGGGTTTTTTTTTCAGATGCTCTCAAGAAAAGTGGAAAAGAAAATTCATTAAAATTCGTTTTATTTTAAAATATAAATTCCATTTAATTTTTTTAAAGTGATTCCAAATAAATTGGAAGTAAACCATGTTTATGAATTAAATGGCATGGAGAATGAACCCATTAAACTAGAATGCCGGCTTGAACAAGTCAAAGATGAATCATGTTCTATTCATTGGCATTTTAATGAAACGCTTCTAGATCTAAATAACCCAAAATACGAGACAAATAAACCAATAGGTTCATTTAACATTCAAAACTCTCAATTGTCCGATTCTGGTCTATACACATGTTTGGCTGAAACCGAGTCAGTAATTTACAATACTTCCATAAATGTCAACATAAACCCGGCACTTGATAAAAATACTCAAATTGAATCCAAGACAAAAACTGTTCAAGCTTTGGCAAATCAATCGACCAATTTGGATTGTTTATGGTGGTTTCTTGATCAAACTTTTAATCTTACCTTTGATCACATTGAATGGAAGCTAAATAGTTCGATCATAGAGGCTAAACAGAACCAAAAATATGAGTTTATGGACAATTTTAAAACTATTCTAAAAATTAAGGACATTTCTGTTTCCGATACTCTGGACACTTATACATGTACTTTAAAATTGTCACCTTACATCGAAAAACAATCAATTTTTAAACTAGAAGTCGGATCTATTCCTTATATTGAAAATTTAAAATCAAAATATGCTTCTCTATGGTTTTATGAATTTGAGCAAGTAAAACTTGAGTGTCCATTTAATGGCGTTCCAAAACCAAGTGTCAAATGGTACTTTAATTCGCTGCAAATTGATGATGACTTCACCAGCTTTTTGATCGATGACAATAGTTTAAACATTCTGAGACTCGATGAACAGCTTCAGGGAGTTTATACATGCAATGGATCTAATATCTACGGATCTACACTGGTCGAGTTTTATGCAAAAATTGCTAGTAATTTTAATAAAATTAATTAAAATAAATCTTAAATTAAATTTTTGTCAAAATTTAGAACCGATTAGACTAAACGAATCAGAGGAAAAAGAAGTTGTAGCGAAAAGTTCGGATTCTATCAATTTAAAATGTGAATACACCGATGCTGATCCAAGACCTGCAGTCACCTGGTTTGTCAACCATACACAGATCACAGGGGACAATACAAAATATCAAATGGAATCAAATAATTTACTTGTAAGAAATTTGTCACCAAGTGATCAGGGATCATATAAATGTATTCTTTCGAATGGTTTTTTTGAGGATAAATCTCTTCTATTTCATCTTAATGTGTTTGGTAAGTAATGAATAAGCATTTAATTTGATTAACTAACAGGTAATGGATGGAGTGGTGTATTTATTTAACCCTTGAAAAAAGTTGAGCTTGAAGTTTTGGTTGTTGTTTTTAAAAATTAAATAAATTTTAAATTTTAAAGAGCGAGTTATCATTAGAGTTGATCCTGAAGATCCTGTTTTTGAAAGTGACAATAAAGGAAGATTGTCATGCATCACAGAAAATGGAATTGTGACAGATTTTAGATGGATGAAAAACAATGAATATTTGGTCAATGGAGCCAAATATACAATAGACAGAAATAATTTGTGGATCAATAATTTGCAATCAAGTGATGGAGGCGAGTATTCGTGCATTGCTGAAAGCCATGGCGTTCAAGTAACCAAGTCTGTTCAAGTTAAAGTTGTTCGATCTCGGACTAGAGAATGCGAAGATAGGTCATCTTATAATAACTGCAGACTTGTTGTATTAAAAGGATGGTGTGCAAGATTTTCCAAGTACTGCTGCAAAACGTGCAAACAGGCTGGATCCTTTTAAAAATCAGCTTAAAAATCATCGTTTTTATCTATTGTTAAGAATTGTTGAAGTGTGCTTTAAAGGCTTTAAATTTTTTTAAATGCTTTGTGCTTTAAACTTTAAGTTTAAATAAAAAATATTTAAAAAAATTCTCATTTAATTTGAAAATTTCCCAATTAATTTCCGGTTGAATAAAAATCAACTCCACTTATATTTTCAATGTTTTAGACTAATTACTGAAAAAATTTATGTAGGTAAAAGTTTTTGAAGGCTTTGCATAAAATTTATATAAAATTTGAAAATTTTAATTTAAATGCCTTTTGGGATAAAAATATGACTTTTTTCGGCTTTTTAATCTTTGAGCTAAATTTTCGAAAAGCGGACTAACACAAACAAGTATATTTCACTAGACAGTCAGTTGAATATAATATACTTCCAACTTTGGTAGTTTTCTCGTTAATTAATTTATAATAAAAATTAAAAAAAAATTTAAATATTGTTAGTTAATTATGAAAGCGATATTGTTTAAATAATATTAGAATACTCGATATTTCTTTTCTTTTCATAATTCTTTTTATCTTTTTCCCATTTTTCAATTTTTTTCTTTAACTAAAATAGCCATTCTAAGCTTGTAATTCATGTTCTTGAACATTCCTTGTTTTTGTTTGACCTTTATTTCCCCCTTTTCGATTTTTGTTTTTAAAATTCACTTAACTTAGACGAGTCTTTTCTATTTGTTTGTTTTCCCTTATTTCATCTTCTTATTTCATTTTTCATCGCCTTCCTATTTGCGTAAGTATTTAGCGAAAGACTTCCCAATCAACCCAAATTTAATGATTCTTTAAAGATATTTGACTCAATTTTTCATTAAGATTTCAATAAAGATACATTAAAAAATCATTTAATAATCATCATATAAAATTTTTCTATTTTTTTGCAATTTTTTTATTGAAGGAATCTATTAAAATTTTTATGAACATTTAATAAAGGTACAAATTTATTTATTTCTGATCTATATTCAGGGGCTTTTTAAGGATAAATTAGGGTAAACTTTTTTATATTTTTTTAATATTTTTTTTTAAATAAAATAAAAAAGAACGATTCTTTTCGATTTAATTGTTCATCATTCAGAATCTTAGGTTCCAAAATCAAATTCTAAATTTATTGATACATTTTTGAAAATGTTTTTTTTCAATCGACTTTTTTCTTTACTCAAAAAAAAAGTTTTTTAGATAAAAATAATTTGTTTGAATCTTTTAACTTTGTTTAAAAATATTGAGTTATCGATTACGAAGTAAGTGAAGAGGAAAAATCTATATTCTACAAACAGCTACAAGGAACTTTAGATAAAGTGCCTCGACATGACCTCATGATAGTCATGGGTGACATGAATGCGAAAGTTGGAAGTGATAACTATGAGTTTGAAAAGTGCATGGGAATCCACGGTTGCGGAGAAAGAAATAATAATGGTGAAAGACTAGTAGATCTTTGTATGACTAACAGCCTCTGTTTAGGTAGAACAATGTTTCAGCACAAAAATATACACAAACTGACATGGCGATCTCCAGATCAAAGTAGTGTTCAATAGTCTATTCTAAGTACAAGAAAAAGAGTGATAATCTTAACTTGAAAATTTATGGAAACTGAATAGTGAGCCAAAAAAAAACCAAGTTTCTTGGTATTAAATTTGATTCTAAGTTAAACTTTAATATAATGGTAGACGAAATTAAAGAACGCTGCAATAAAAGGCTAAATATTATTAAGACAACTCCTTTAAATAACATTAAATAACTTATTAAATAATATTACTAGATTATAGTTACTTCCAAATAAAAAATAGGATCTTAATCAAAATACACTAGGAAATTTATAAAAATCTTTAGTTGGATCAATTTTAGACCATTATTTTCCTTGCTTGAATTCATTTTCAGATAATAGATATCAGAAAACTATAAGCAATTCAGAATACAGCAGTCAGATATATCCTTAAGTTAGCATAAGATACTTCCTCCAACATCATGCATCATTAGGCTTCTAATTAACTTATATTACTAACAGTTTCGAATCGACTTTATGAGTTGAGTGAGAAATATGTTGGGAAAGGACTAAGTCATATTTATTGTTTTTAAATCATCTTCACACAGTAAATATTCTGGCTGTCTGAAAACAATGCATGGTTTAAATGCACGTTCAACAAAACAACTCAAACATGAATTGAATTAGATGAAACAATTAATTCTAAATTCACGTGTCTACTAAAATGGTTTCAAAGTGCGCTGAAAAGCCTAAAATAAATCCAAAAAAATAATTAGTCTGTAAAATATAAACGTTTAATTAAATAATTAATTTTCAATTATTATTCTTAAGAAAAATTTTTACTTTTATAGCTTTAAGTGTTTTATTTTTTTGTAAAATTCTCATAAAAAAAATTTAGGAATCTTTAAGAAGATGCATTATTTGGTTATAATCTTATTGATTATAAAATGGTCGAAAATTGAATGCGAATTTTTTTATCGTCAAAATGATGAGTTGATTACCGAGATGGGATATAGTGAAATTGGCAATTTTACATCGACAAAAAAAATATATTGTCTTGCAAAATGTTCCAGTATTACTGAATGCAATCAGGCTATCTTCAATTTTGAGACCAATAACTGTTTGCTTATTTCTGGTTATTTGTTTGACTCAAACATTTTGACCAGCAAAAAAAAACTGTACTCAAAAGTGTATCAACCTAAGCAACAGAGTGAATGTATCGGTAATTTTGAATATTGGTCAAAAGCAATTAATGCATGTATACCATGTCCAAAGAGCTTTATCAGATCAAACAGCAATCCTTTTGCTTGTTATCATGCATCAAATTTATTTAGAAATTTTTTTGATGCCAAAATTACTGTGAACAAATTGGTTCATTTTTGCCAAGGCCCAATTCTACAAATGAAAGACAAACTCTCTCAAATCTCGATTCATCTGACTTTATCTGGGTTGATTCGTTTATTACTCGCGTAGGTGAAAGATATAAATGGGGAGATGGTTCATCAATTTACGGAAGTCTAAGACTTAACAATTATGGTGGTAGTTCAACAGTGCTCAAACAGGACGCACTAGCTCTTAAGGGTAGAGATATTTTTGACAATGGAAGTCAAGGTAATTCAATAGTAATATGTCAAATTTCTTAATGGCAATTTTTTATTTATTATTATTTATTTAAATAAAATTATTTTTAATAAGATAGTTTTGCAAAGCTGTGCTCAATATATTTTGGAAATTTAAAATAGAGTTTTAATATTACCACTTTGGCTTGAATGCTGAGCATTTTTTAAATTCTAAAAAATAAAAACTTAGTAAAAATAAAAAATTTTGATCTAAATTTTCTTAAAGAAATACAAATTAACAAATTATAACTTTAAAACTATTACATTAAAAAAGATACGGTGAGGAAAAAATAAAGTTAACTTTTTTCAAAATTTAAAACTTTGAAATAACATTAAAACTCGAGAAAGCTCGTTACAGCGTTTATAGCATTATGAACGTGATCGTCAGCAAAAAACTGTGTGAATGGTCATTATTATAATTAAATTTGAAAAATTGAAATTGAAATTTTAAAATTTGAAATCTATTTTCTTAAATATGAAAATTATTTTTAATTAAGTCTAAAACGATTTAATGTTTTTAATTTGTTAAATTAAATTAATTATAAATTATTGAAAAAACTTGAAAAAAAAACTTTATTTTTAATTTTTTTATTCTAATAATTGCTTAAAAATTTAAAGTAAAAATTTTAATAATTTTTATATAATTAATTAATTTTTCAACAATTATTTTCGATGAATTTGAATGAATTGGTGCCTTACTAATCAAAGATCCATAAATTAATTTTTATCGGTAAATAATTGTTTTTGGTGACAAGAAAGGCGTCGTCAAGCTGGAACCATTAATTAAACAAGTTTAGAATTTATGTTCAAAATTTAAATAAGCTATTGCTACAACCCAAAATTTATTATAACTGAAAAAAACTGCAAATTGTTGAATTTCTATTAACCGTATATTGAGGACTCATCAATTATTAAAAAATATTATTCAAAAGAAACAATTAAAAAAAATTAATTAAGTTTTTAGTTTTTAATTTAAATTTAAAAAACATAACTTAAAAGAAAATTTTAGTAATTTAAGCATTTTTATTTGAAAAAAAAATGAAAAAAATAATTTTTTCTCTCTATTTATTCAATACAACCATAATTGTTTTTTCCAATTGTGGGTCTAAATGGACGGCCAAATTTATTAGAAAAAATAATGTAATAGCAGACCAATCATGGCAAATATCTAGTTACCAAAACACTCGAAAATCAAAAATCTGGTGTCTAGACAAATGTAGGGACAATATTTATTGTGCCTATGCAGTTCATGGTACTCATTGCATTCTTTACAGTCAATTTGCCAAATTAAACACTTCAAATAATGAAATTCTGTATGCTAAAATATCTAATGAAATAGTATATAGAGATTGTACTGGGTCAGACAAATACTGGTCGTTGGAAAAAAGAAGATGTCTCGCCTGCAAAAGTGGTTTTGTAGAATATGCTAAATGGCCTTATGCTTGCTATTACACATTTCCAGGCACTTGTGTATTTCTAACAGCTCGACTTCAATGTCAAAATTTAGGAGCCTTTTTAATCAGCCCAAAAAGCCGCGTTGAAATGGACTTGATTTATGGAACGTTTAGTGGAACAGGTATTTGGATCAATTCGATGATTACGACTCCGAATGAAATTTATAAGTGGAATGATGGAACGCGAGTAGGAGGCTTTCATGATACACAGCCCAACAATGGTCTTGGAAATGAACAAGTTTTAGGTATTACTACAGGTGGCTTTTATGATGATCAAATGAATAGAACTAAAATAGCTATGTGTCAAATCAATTGACTAATGAAGAAATTAAATTTTAATTTTTTAAGTTTTTCATTTTGATAATTTTAAATTAATAATTTATTAAAAATGGAAGAATTTTGTTCAAATTGTATTTGAAATTCACAAAACCCATATTTTAATCAGTTGATTTTTTTGGCTAAATTGACTTTGACCTTGCGTTTTTTGGATTATCTCTTGTTCTACCCCAGGACAGATAAAATCCTTTGGCACATATTTCGTTAATTTTCCTTAAATCTAAGTTTTAAAAAAAAGCACTTTAATCGAGCATAACATTATATTGCATACTTTTAATTTCAAAAAAATTTTAAAATTACTAAATGTAATAATAGCATAAGTCAATTGAGAAAAGAAAATAATTCTTAAAATTTAATAGACCAAATTTTTGTTATTTTTTGTTCTATAGGTAATAGATATAGTGTTGGATAAAAATGGCGGATGGTCGGACAGCTAGTTTATTAAGAAAAAATAAAAATTTCTTAACTTTTTCTTCAAAAATTACTTCTTTTTACCATATTTTACCTCTTTTTATCTAAATTTACGTAAAAATTAGTAAAAAACAAGTAACTTTTGGTAAAAATATAAACGAATAAATAGAAACTACTTTTTTTTAAAATTTATATGAAAATAAAAAAAAAATTCAAAAAATTGAGCTTTTCTGTTGGCTTTTTCATTTTTACCAGTTTTTACGTAAATTTACGTAAAATTACAAGAAAACCACTTGTTAAATCGGCACTGTAATTGTTAATCTGAACTGAACATAGCTCCTTCCGATTAATAGAAAACTAAAAACAAAATTATAATAAAAATATTAAGAAAAAAAAAAGATAAACAAATAAATTGAAACTTTTTATTTTTAGAATAGAAAAGTTAACTTCGTACTTAAAATATAGTGTTGGTAACCGTACAAACGGCCATTGATGCGGACAAAAATTTTTTGAGCCGGGATTTTGGCCGGCCAAAACATAGACGGATGACGAAATTTGCGCTCAGACCATATCAGCGAAAAAAATTTCCTTAGGAGTAAAAAAATTGGCAAAAATTTTATTTTAATAGAAAATTTTAAATTTAAAAATAATTTTTCTTGAAAAAGCTTAATTTTTGAATTTTTTTTCCAGATTAGAGTTTAGAGATTTGTATGTAATATTTGAAAATTTTTCGTTTCTCTAAATTAAAAACTTAAAAGAACATCAAAAACTTTTTCCCTGAAATTTTTTGCCGCTGGTTTTGTCTGACTGCCAAAGTGGCCGTCCGTTTTTTGGCTGGCCGTTCATTTGGCCGTCCGTCTATAATTTGGCCGCCACTCAACACTATTAAAATATGAATACATGATACTTAATACATGAAGTTTATTTTCTAGGTATTTGTGTTCAATAAAATAAGTAACTTTTATAAATTATATCAAAAAATTTAATTCTATACAAAGTGTTGTTTTTTGCTTGATTTTTTTTGTAGTCAATTAAGCTTTTGTCAATTTAATGACATTTCTCTGCTTTTCAGTAAGTAACTTTACTTACTAGGAGTCATAAGATGCTTTAGTTGGTAAAGTATTTTTTTGAAGATATCTATTACATAAATCGAAATATTCAATCATTATTCTAAGTCCAGAAAACAAGAAAAATTTTTCTGTTCCTTACAAAGCGTTAATTATTAATGTGATATTTAGTGTAATGTCATTGATAGTATTTAAAAATATTTAAAATATTAAATTAATTAAACTAATTCAACATAGAAATATTTTTATTACAAAAAAAACATTTAAAGTCTAAAAATAATATAATCCTGACTAGCTAAATTGATAATCTAAAAAAAACCAAATAAATTTTATTTGACTAAATCAATCGCAACACCTTGTTAAAACCTTTAATGTTTATTATAGTGATAAATGTAAAATTATGAACTGTAAGATTTGTGCTTTCACTGATAGAATTAAATTTTTAAATTTAAAAGATTTTTATTTACCAATCTTGTCAAACAATAATTGTGAAAGTATTAATTCTATCTATATTCTATCTATTCGATTGGTCAAACTAAACATACAAAAATAAGAATTAAACAGCATATTCTTGATATAAAAAATTTTATCCCATATATTAAAACAACATCTGTAGCAACACATTTTAATTTAAAGGATCATGATCCTTCTATACATTTTAAATTTTATGTTATTGAAGATAAAATAGATGACTTAGATTTAAGATTAAAAAAAGAAGCAACATTAATTAACTTATTTTTGAAACTAAAAACGAATCTTATTAATGATTTCATTCCTAATTTTCATGATATGTTTTAAAATATTCTTTCATACATTGTATTTTTATTTTAAATTCATAGCGTCTTTCTAACTTTAATACATTGTTATATTTTCTATTGTTTAATTTTTCTTTGAATTTTCTAAATATTAATTTATTTATTTATTATTTTTGTTTCAATTCTAATTGTTTTAAAAAATATTTTTTTAGCCTGAAGAAGAGACATAGGTCTACGAAACCGGTCGTATTTTATTTGAAAATATTAATAAATCGTCTTATAATTAAGTCGTTTTTGTTCTTTTTTTGTCATTAAATATATTTAAAATATTAATTAATTAAACTAATTCAACATAGAAATATTTTTATTACAAAAAAAACATTTAAAGTCTAAAAATAATATAATCCTGACTAGCTAAATTGATAATCTAAAAAAAACCAAATAAATTTTATTTGACTAAATCAATCGCAACACCTTGTTTAACGTAAAGATTCTTATCAAGTGCTTCAAGCATAAATTTGGCCACATTTGCTCTTGGTATCTGACTTTTGGTCGAATAATCAGGAAAAAAGTAAGCATTTTCATTTACTTTTATTTCAGAATCTAAATTTTTGCTTCAATTTTCAATTTTTTATATCAACTCTTAAAAATTTTACCCGAGATTGGAGCATCGAGCAATCTTGGTGGCCTCACAATGGTGTAGTCAATGTCCGAGCATTGGCTGAATAAATATTCTTCCATTTCATTCATACTGTCCAAATGTCTTCCTAACATTGGTCTCATCACGACTTTGTACATCATCGGATAAATATTATCAGCTAAAATAAAAATAAAGAATAGATTATTTTCTACAAATATCGCTAGAATTACGTTTAGAATAAAATGATGTGAGACATATTAAACGTTTTAGATTAGCTTTTCTCATAGCAACTATAATCGCTTTGATAGAGTCTTGGTAAAAAGTAATTTTGAACAATGCAATTCCAGCAACTCCAAGTGTAGATAGAACACAATCATGTCCTGCAATGTGCGAAGCAACTTCTTCTGAATTTAAAATGTCACATTTCACTATCTAAAAAATGATTATAAATAAATTTAATTTCATACATTTAATGTTTACTTTTAAGTTTTTGTTGCTTTCGTACTGAGCCAGTTTTGCTGGATTACGAACCAAAGCTGTGCATTCATCACCACGCTCAAGTATCTGAGATACTAATTGTAAACCTGTATTACCCTGATTGAAAAGAAAATATAGCTAAAAATAAATGTCAACCAAAAAAATAGAATCGGCTCAGTTATTTTTTTCATTTATAATTAGCCGAGTCCTTTTTAATTATTAAAAATTTACAGTTGATCCAAAAACAGCAATTTTCATTTTTTAGATTGAATTTGAAATTCTAAATTTTTTAAAATGGCAAAAATTAAATGAAGATGATTCAAAGAAATTCTTCGAAAAATTAAATATTTATTCATCCATGAAAAATAGAAGATGGCAAAAAATAATAATTAAGACTTGAAAATTAAATTCAAAAGATTTTGAAATAAAATAAAAAACTTAGATTTTAACTTTGTTAAATAACATAACATTTCGTGAATATTCTAGTCACCTTTTTGAACGAACAATCATTTACATAATACCAAAAATTTCGAAAATATTCTTTTTTTCCTTAGAAATTTTTTAATAAATAAGCATAAAAATGCATGTTTTAATTAGATAAAAATTCAGAAAAATCAAAAAATTTGATATTTAAAACCAAAACTAATTCTATAGATAAATCAAATTTTTATTTATTTGTATAAATCGAGTTTTATTTCGATTAATTAAAAAAAAATCGATAAAATTTATTATCACATGAGCTAATTTGATTAACCCAAAGTGCATTAATATTTTCAATAGAATAAAGTAAATAAAATACTAAAAAAAAACTCAAAAATTCGCTTCAAAAACGTCTAAAAATAAAAATTTTGCTTTATTAACTGCTATTGTTAGGCGACAAGCATGTCGAGCAATTTGACGGACTTGTGGTTTTGCTGGATGGTGTATAGCTGGCTTCCAAAATCTGAATTGGTCTAAAATGATGGTCAAAAAATTCATTCTCCAAATAAAAAAGAGTCCTGTATCGTTCAAATCTGTCAATGAGAAGCATATCGGCCGAATTTCTATCTTTTGAATTGAAAACTGGACCTCGACAATCGTCACTTTCGTCATCATCAAATTCGTCCAAAACTCCAAATGCATCAAAATTAGGCACAATCCATTGTAGAATAGATGAGTTAAGACCAGCAAATATATTTTTTATTTTCTCTACTCTATCTATTGTTGTACTACACTCGACTATCAAGCTTTTTATGTAATCACTAACAGATCCATCGGGCTACAGAAAAATGAATAAAGTAAAAAAAAAATTATTCTTATCTACAGTGTATTTAGTTAATAAAAATAAATTTTTGAAAAAATTAATTATTTATGTACTTTGTTTATTAAATGAAATATGTCGGATGCGATTCGGCATAGTGTAGAACTCATCCAATTTTCACCAAGAATTGGTCTAAGACTTTCTAACTTTGATTTGATTATTCTGTAAATTGTTACCAAATTGCCAATGTTTCGGCGAACTACAATTTTGGTGCGCACTTCCAGAGACTTAAATTGAATTTTTTAAATTAATTTGTAAAATTATTTATTTTATTAATAGAAGGGCTCTTACAATATGGTCAAATTTTTTAATAGAATTAAATTAATTTTTTATAAGCTAGAGATGGAAACTTGATAAAATTTTAATTTGAATTCAAACAAGATGGAAATTTTTTTGTTAAACTATAAAACAGTAAAAATCATTTTACTCATCCTTCCAAGAATATTT
This sequence comes from Brachionus asplanchnoidis, assembly GCA_025491095.1. Taxonomy (NCBI): domain Eukaryota; kingdom Metazoa; phylum Rotifera; class Eurotatoria; order Ploima; family Brachionidae; genus Brachionus; species Brachionus asplanchnoidis. Next base: position 5,272,282 of record JAILYF010000004.1, read on the forward strand.
TTTTTATTTTATCCTTTTAACTAAAATAAATACATTTGAGTTGAATTTTTAAATTTATTTTAAGAATTAATCACTAAAATTAATTAAAATTTATGAAATAAATTTCCTATTAAATCTTTTTTTATTAAAAATGTGATTTTCTTTTTCATTCTTTTATTTTGCAATGACATAAAACAGGATTCGAAAGAACATTCCGCCAAAAGAACGGAATGTTCAAATTTTACTATTCCCAAATAGAAACCTAGATCCCTCAAAAAAGCTTCCTTAAAAAAATAAATTGCCTCGAAAAAAGTTTCCTCAAAAATCTAATTTTTCAAAGACTAATTTTGCTAATTATTTTTCAGCCTTTTTTATTGTTATTCTTAATTCAATAATAGAAAATTTATTTAATCACGCTTTACAACATAAAAACATTACTAAATCACTGTTCGTCACTTACACTTCTGAAAAAATTCATATTCTGATTACAAATTATTTTCCGCGTAATATAATCTATACCCATAAATTTATTAAAAATGACCATAAATATAATACTATTATATTTATGGTAAATTAAATTTATGGAATCTTTGAAAGTTTCCATAAATTTATTAAAAATACTTAACAGTTATTTATCAAATTGAATAAAAAAGTAATAAAAAATAGAAAATTATCCTAAATTGATTAAAACAACCTTAGTTTGAATAAAAAGAACATTAATTGGTTCATTAGAATTAAGAAACTCATTAGATTTACACTTTTAAGATAACTTAATTGACATGATTTCATGTGCATTTAGACTTCAGATGTTAGATTTCAGCTCGATTGGTTTGGATTTACCAATACATAATAATAAAAAAAGAGGCCCTCCTTCTGTAAAGAGCCTAGAAGTTCAAGCTTCTGACCTAATTAAAGCACCTGAAGGAAATGCCATTTTCGATGATGACTTAACATCTCAAGATGATACTTCCAAGCGACCAAGATTTGATGACAGTGTTAGTAAATTATGTGATACTTGAGGCAAGCCTTTGAAAAAAAAATTGTATTATTATTGCGCAATATACAAATGTGAACAAAAAAAAATGAGTTTATTATTTTTCTAATGAATCTGATTTATCTTTAATGAATTTGATATTTTTTTAATAAATTTGTTACTTATTTCTTTTATTTGATAATAATTTAATAAATTTATGGTATTTTTAATAAATTTTATGGTTAGAAGTGTTAACGGCCATTATTTTCTATTGAATTTTTTAAAAAGTCATATTCTTTTATTAATTTCTTAATTTACAATTAGGAAGTAGACAGATTAATTTCTAAATAAAATAAGTTACTTAAAGCTTATTAATCCAAATTTTTATTTATCAAAAAAAATTAGAAATTAATTTCTGCCATTAAAATATAATTTATGCGTATGATTTACATTTGTAATGATTGAAAATGATTTTATTCGTTTTATCTATTATATTCATACTGAGGCCATGGCGTATAAAAAAGAAAATAATAATCATGAAAAATTAAAAAGAAGAATTATAAATATATTTTTTAATTGAAAACTTATAAATTAAATTTGATTAATTTAGCTGTGTATATTTTTTTGAATTTAGTTGTTAAATAATATAAACAATTTTGATAAAATGAAAATGGAAGAAAATAATTGAGTGCAATATCAAGTTTTGGAAGCTTTGTGCTTGCAGAAGATATTACGATTGAAGTTCTCATGGGACCAATCTTAAATAATTTTTTTTGATATTTATTAACTATTTAAATCAATCATATTTGTCTAATGATTGATTTAATTGATTGAAGTAAATATATAACGATAACTATATTCAAACACTGTCTTTTACTAAAAGCATACTCTTAGTAATGATTGTAATGATAATTTTAATAAATATATCTAAAAATTCACATGAGTCGAAGTTTCATCATGATTTAGATTTACGTGTGATACAAAAGTTTTGAAAAATTAAACTCAGATACCTTCAGATTTCAAAGAAAAAATTTCCTGTTGGAGCTTATCTCGAAACTAAAATCATTATCTAGACAAGAATTATGTTGCTAATTATCGAAAATTTCTAACCTCGAACTGTAAAATTTTTTTAATAGAAAATCTAGACTCACTTAATTTTTCAAATAAAAGCTTATAGAAACATCAAAATTTTCCATGTTTTTAGATTATGACACAAAAATCATGACATAGCAGATAAAATCTTATTTTAAAAGTAATTAAAGATTTGTATACTATTTTAAACACTTATAACTGTTTAGAGATAAGGAATAAAAATTCTTAACTATGTCAAATTTAGAATGATATATTAAAAATTTAATTTATTATAAAAGTATCATTTTAGGCAACAGTAAATATTTTTTTTTTTTATTGTTAAATTTTTGAAATTTTTTTTTGAATTTTAATAAGCTAACGAAAAACTGTTAGAAAAAATAAATAAATATTCAAAAATTAATTAAGATAATTCAAAATTTACTTTGACTGATGACAGTACTTTTAATTATTTAAGTATTTAAAATTTTAAACGATAGATCAAAACAGGTACTGTGAAATTCTAATTTGAATTTTGCTTCAACACTTCAACATAAAGTCACTGCGGTCCTTCGGGGTTATAAAAATGATAAAATATAAATTTATTTTATTCTTTTTTACCAAATTAAAAGTTAAGGAAATAAAATTGTCAAATCATAAAAATCTTCTTATTTAAGAAAACCTTCTTCCTAAAGCTTCTTCATAAAATAATACCATAAGTTTAATTTTTTTTAATTTAATTTATAAAAAAAAAAATAAAAAAATTATATTTACATTAATGTGCTCTAGCGATCGGCCGTCTTGTACCATAAATTGTTTCTTAACCAAATCAATAAATTGTTTGTATAATTCGATTTTATCTCTAGTAGCATAAAGCCTGTTCTGAAGACGATTGTGTGCATTGTTTTTCATTTTGTTAAAAAATTCAGCCAATTTAAAAAAATTTAATAAAAATGTCCTCAACAATTCAAAACAACAATTTAAATTTTGACAAATTTTATCGCACAACATACCACGTAGAATAGATGATAAGATTCGGGCTCTCTCACTTATTGAACAAAAATCATTTAGCTCATGAAATTTATGCTTTTTGTACTCATCAGTTAGATTTTCTTGTACCAAATTTTCGGTCATGTCTAGAAATTTATTAATTATGAGTCTGACATCGACAAGATTTACATATTCACTCGAAGAATAGTATATATTTTTGACAAAACTACAATTTTTTTCACTTAAATTTTTAATATTCTGTATCTTGTCCACCGCTGGTCGAATGGTCCAACTGGCCAGCAAACCTCTGCCTTCGTCAATGATCTGATTTGGTTCCCTTTTGACAATTGGAAAGGCGTTCTCAATCTTTTCTAATTGGTAACAAGCGAGATTGTCAAGCTGGTCAACTCGGTCCTTGAATCTGCCAAGAAAGGGTGATGCTAGATCAATGCTTGTCTTCAGAGTTGTCTCGGCGAGGTTGCATGTTCTTTTGGTTACAAAATTTTTTTCTTTTATTTTGTTGTAGTTCTCCGAAAGCCAAAAATAAGTTGAAAAAACAATGGGAATTGATTTTATTTTGTCAGGAAACGCTAGCTGCTTGTTGCTTTTGGCACATGATTGAGGCGCATCCATTTTTTGACAAGCGAAATAATTTTATCTAAGAATTTGAATGTATAATTAAACAAGATAAAAAATTATCATTCTCCGGTCAAGTCCCTTGAGCCTAAATTCATGAAATGTTTCAAATTTATTTTTGGTTATAAAAGAGATTTTTTTAATCTTGCTGAGTTTTAACTAAAATTAAACTTGAATTTTATTTTTAAAATAAAACTATATAACTTTGTTAATTTTCTTTATTTAGATTTAGCTGCATTTTTAACTTCGTTTTTATCTTGTTCTACCTAAAAAAAATTTTGAAATCAAAAATAGATCTAGAAGCTTCTAATAATAATTTTTTGTCTAGGTTTTAAGCAAACAATTTGAACTTTAATTGTAAAAAATTTGAAAATACTTGAAAAAAAATTTCAGGTCATCATCAAGAAATGCACGAAAAAAGTTAATATAAAATTTGAAAAACAAATTTAAATCATATTGGAAAAATTGTCTTAAAAAAAAATAAAAATATTAATTTAAATATTAGGAAAAATTTACTTTTTGGCAATATTTTTCTTAAGATTTTTAATCATTTGAACCGTGAAGAATCAAATAATAACTAAACCAAGTATTCAGTTATATGAATTAGCGCATGAACGATTAAAATTAATTTATCAAATAAATTATTTTGCTAATCATTGATTTATGTGTCATTTTAAATCGCAAATTCGATTTAAAATTAATCTAAAATAAATTATATTTTTTTTAAATAAAGACAATGTTGATTTTCAAATGATTTGTTTTCAAAATTTTAGATAAAAAGCTGAATCAATAAACATGGTGATTAGCTTTATTTGTTTAATTAAAGTTTTGGCTTTAACTATTACCAAATATGTGATAAAATATTTATCATTGAAATTGTGTACTTATAAAAGCAAATCTATTTTTAGAAAACTTTAAATCGAATAAAAAATATTTTGATTTAATTATTGGAATGCATTTTCATTTTATAATTTATTATAATAGTCTATCTATATATTTTTCGAAACTCATTTCAAATTTATTTGAATATGTCATTGACTATCTATATTCAATTTCAGCAGATATTTTTCCGGTGCAAGTTTCAGCATTCGAGACAGTCTCAAAAAAACATAATAGCAGAGTAAAGGAGAAAAATCATGAAAAGTTCTTTCACTTGCAGAAAAATTTTTTGACATTTAGAACAAAAGTTATAAAATAATTTTATCCTTGTATTCGAAGTTTTCTTTAAAATTTAACAATGCATTTAATAAAAAGTATTAATTAATATATTAATTTAATTTTTTTAATCAAATTTTGAATTCGAGTGTAATTTAGTTCAAATATAATTTAGGAAACAGAAGTAGCTTTAAATTTAATCGTATAATTCAGCAAAATTTAACAAGTAGAAAATTTATTTATTTATTCATATTCGCGCAAATTCTGACGATGCCGTATAATGAAAATGATAGACGCAATTCGCTTAATTTTGACTTTTAGAGAAAGTATCTTCTAATTATAAAAATAAACAATGATAAATATCATTTTAAGCATCGAATGTTGTGGGACAGATAGAACATAAATAAAGAAAATAAAACATGTAAAAATATTGATTTAGTAAATGAGAAAAAAAACATATAACCAATTTTCTAATAAAAAAAAACACAAATTCAAAATCAAATTTTTTTTTAATACTTTTTAGTTCAATCAAATATTATTAGTTTAAAAAAACATAAAATCAATTTAAAATTAAAAATAAAAAGCAAAAATTTAAATCCTTTTCGCAAAAAGACGAATTAACTTTTTTACTTAAATTTACAGGTATTTTAACACATTTTTTATCACTGTTAGTAGAAAAATTAAAACTAATTTTTCCAAAAAACTGATAAATTTTTCAAACCGGAGAGTTTTAAATATTTCTTTAAATCATTTTTAAATTAGATTTAGTCTAAATTTTGGACATCTTGAAGTTTGGGATCAAAAAAATCAGATCAAATAGTATTTTGTTTATAACTTTAGAATGGTTTTTGATAAAATATCTCTGCAAAATGCTAAATAATGCAAAAAACATGCTAAATATTAGATAAGGCTCTGCAAAAACTCTGCAATTAAATTGCGCAGTTGAATTAAATAATTTTCAATGACGTGCATTTTTCTGCAAAATTGTAGAGTTTTTGCAGAGCCTTATCTAATAATTAATTTAATCAAAAACCATTCTAAAGTGATCTGATTTTTTTGATCCTAAACTTCAAGATGCCTAAATTTTGTCCCATTTTAACTATCTAAGTTATTTTTTATATAATTTATGTTTTATCTCTTTTTGATTTTTTATACTTTTTGTTAATTTCTCTTTTCTTTATGTTTTTCTCTTTTCTTTATGTTTTTCTCTTTTTTTATGTTTTTTTTTACCTTACCCGAATGTTAAAATTTAATCATCAAAAATGTTCTGCTAAAAATTAAAGATAAACAGCAAGATACATTGTTTTGATTTTTAAAAATTTGTTTGATTAGTGATATTGTTATTTATTAATGATGTTTAGTATTCAAAATCCTTTATATGAAATAGGGAACCAAGTACAAAAAAATATTTTTCAACAAACAGATTTTTTAAATTCTCTAAATCATGCATATAACCAAAGTTTTTTTTTTTCTATCAAAATAATATTAATGTCTTGGTCCCATAAGTCAATTTTAGCAAAAAAAAAATTATTCCAGAAAATTAGATAATGATAATAATTAAAGTTAATTAATAGCAAGTTCTAAATATAATTTACTTTTCATTTTGATGTTTAGTCAATTTGATAATTTGATTTCAAAAATTTATCTTTTTATTTTATTTTTTTAATAATTCTTTTAATAGTCTTACCATCGCTAAAATATGATAAAGAGTTTTCTATATATTTTGGAAAAATTGGAACTGATCATGAATTTTTTAAGTTAAGTCATGACTTTGACTTAAATCTTTGTTACTTTGATTTCAACTGGTGACTTAAAAACAACTCTTGGTATAAAGAATTCTTGAATTTTTAAATGGTTCATTATAAGAAATTTTTTTTTAAAAGTAGATTTTTTTACTTAATTTTTCTTATGTTTTGTACATATCTAACAACTTAATTAAATTTTTCTAATCTCTTTTTTTTGTCTCTATGAGGCTTAATTCATTCAAATAAATAAATTAGAAATTTTAGTTTCCTGATTTTAAAATACTAAATGAAAAATTTTACGATCATGTTAATCAAAAAGAATCGTGTAGATGAACAGCTGTCTTTAAAGACCACTAGTTCATGAATAAATTTGATATTAAGGAATTAAAATTCTTTTTAGTTATAAAATAATTTATCTCATTTTGAAGATTTCGAAATAAATAAAACACATAAAGATAAAATGTTCCCATTTAAAGTACTTTAAAAGAATTTAGATAAAAAAGGATTTTTAAAAAAATTTCAGAATTAGTTAAGTTTTAAAATATTGCTTTCTTGGTTGGACGAATGCATTAGATCAGATGCTACAAATGGATCAAATGGATGCAATACTATGGGTAAATCCCAAGATATTATTTCAACTGGAAGAGAATTAGGTGGCCTCCACGACACACTAATGGCTGAATCATTTGACCTTTGTATTTTTTGAATTCCAATTTTCGATAATGCGAATTCAAAATGTAACTTCCATCTTAATGATACTAAAAAAATGTGTTATTTAATTTAAAAGTGTTTTAACCTGAAAAAATACCGATATCAGAAACAAAAGTTGGTGTTATATTTACTGGAACTTGAAGACTAAAGTCACTTTTTTTTAAAAACAAACAATGTTCTTTGAGTTCAACGTGAGAATGAACACTTGACAAATGTTGTGTTGATTTTTTGCGACATTCTTCTGAAATTATCTCTTCACTGTGAAGAGTTACTTTAAACTAGAAAAAATTGATCAAAATCTTAAAATATCTGTTATTTAAAGTTACCTCAACACAAGGCACTTGAGCCTCGTTAAAATCCAAAAATCCAATAATTTTGTCTCCGACTTTGTAATTTGTTTTAACCATGGTTATTTTAACAATTTTACCGTCATGATTCGCAACACTGTAGTGGCCTTAATTATAAAAAATGTTCAAAGAGTTCTCATAATTACTTTACTTTGGTAAAAAAACTTTAATTAATTTTTCACATCTAAAAAAAAGTTCTTAGAATTCAATTTATTAAAATATTTTATCAATAAACTTTTATGTTAAATGGTATGATACAAAACAAAATTTATTTTAATTTTTTTTATCTTTTTATGAAACATCACCAATCCCGGCATAATTTATAAAATAAATTGGAGATTTTTTTTTTAATCAAAATTCCATTAAAAAAATTTAATTGTAAAATTTTGTTAATGGTTTTAACATTAAATACGCTTTTATTGAAAAAAAAATCAAAAAAAATATCTACAAAATTCAAAGAAAAGCGCTATTTTTAAAAAAGACTATTTTTTGACCATTTTACAATTTAGGAATCATCATGTTTTACCTTCAGAAATAAATATAAGATAATTTGGAATGACCAAAACAACACCAGGAAGTAATAAAAAAGCCTAGGAATCTAAGGCAATAAATTATTTAGTGATGAAATCGAATATGGTTATTCGACGCAATATTCAAATAAAGGAAGTTTCGAATGAATTTTCATTCAAATAGCTTATTCGAATGAATTTTCATTCAAATAGCTTATTCGAATGAATTTTCATTCAAATAGCTTATTCGAATGAATTTTCATTCAAATAGCTTATTCGAATGAATTTTCATTCAAATAGCTTATTCGAATGAATTTTCATTCAAATAGCTTATTCGAATGAATTTTCATTCAAATAGCTTATTCGAATGAATTTTCATTCAAATAGCTTATTCGAATGAATTTTCATTCAAATAGCTTATTCGAATGAATTTTCATTCAAATAGCTTATTCGAATGAATTTTCATTCAAATAGCTTATTCGAATGAATTTTCATTCAAATAGCTTATTCGAATGAATTTTCATTCAAATAGCTTATTCGAATGAATTTTCATTCAAATAGCTTATTCGAATGAATTTTCATTCAAATAGCTTATTCGAATGAATTTTCATTCAAATAGCTTATTCGAATGAATTTTCATTCAAATAGCTTATTCGAATGAATTTTCATTCAAATAGCTTATTCGAATGAATTTTCATTCAAATAGCTTATTCGAATGAATTTTCATTCAAATAGCTTATTCGAATAAAAATTCATTCGAATATTCGCTTCGTACATATATAAGCATTAATTATAAGCATTAATTTTCTCCTTTAAGATCTCTTCTTTTTTTTTCTTTGCTATTAAAATTTCACTTTTAGCTATAATTTTTTTCAGAGACTTGCGACTTTTAAACAACTATAATGACTTAAAATTTTTTTTGGGACTTTTAAACAACTCTGATTTTTTTCAAGAAATTATTATTCTCATAAAAGGATTTTAAAAATTTTCTAACATTAGTGTGTGCTAGTCAGTCATCTATTACCAGTTTTCAAGAGACTCCAACTTCAATCCATAAAGGGAGAAAAAGAAAAGAGTATAAAAAAACTTCAATTGTTCATTCACACTCGGTTGTCGTTGGTGATTCTCGAATATGTAAACATTGTGATGCTGCTTATTCAAATAAATCAACATCGGCAATGCGTAATCATTTAAAAAATAATCACAATATATCACTGAATTTAGAAACAAATAATGAGTCTGTCGATATTGACACTTCTTTAGATGAGCCAGACAAGCCATTATACAAGAAGCAAAAGAAAAATTTTACTAAAGCAGAAGAATTTTTGTTGCAATTTATTGTAAGTGCCGCATTGCCGTTTATCATTGTTGAAAATTCATATTTTAAAAAATTTGTTGAGTGTCTTAATCCTGGATTTGTTCTCCCTTCGCGCTATACCCTAACAAATCATTTACTTGCTAATGAATTTTCAAAAATAAGGAACCGTATTAAGCTTGAATTGATAAAAGCTCAAGCTGTTTCCGTAACATTGGATGGTTGGTCGTCAATTCAACAAAATAGCTACCTTGGAGTAACTTGCCATTTCTTTAATGAATTAACTTTACTGTGTAGTAGAACATTAGAAATAAGTAATTTACCAGGTAGCCATACAGCTGAAAACATAGCAAATGCTTTATTCAATGTTCTAAGAGATTGGGGTATTGTCGACAAAATAGTTTCTTTTGTCACGGACAATGCCAAAAATATGCAAAATATAAAAAGTTTTTTATTAGAAAATATTAGAACCACAGAGTCGAAAATTTCTGAAATTCATCACATTGGATGCCTTGCTCACTTATTAAATTTAATAGTAAAAAAAATCACTAAATTTTCTACAGTGTCCATTGAAACTTGTGAATATGAGACTGAAGAACAAAATGAAACAACTGGCATTTCAATTTTGAACGAAACTGAAAATTCAATAATGCAGAATTTTTCAGATTTGGTAAATAAATGCCGAAAAATAGCCTCAGTATTTCACCAATCCTCTATAGCTTGCGAAGTTTTGGAAGAAAAGCAAAAATTATCTAATATTAAGCCAAATAAAATCATTCAAGACATAACTACTAGGTGGAATTCTACGTTTTTAATGTTAAAAAGAATTTCTGAGCAAAAAGGTCCTATAAATGAAGCTCTACGAGATAGAAAATTAAATAATAAATATGAATATCTAATATTAAATGAAAACGAAATCATCACTCTTAAAGATTCTGTCAGTATCTTAAAGCCTTTCAGTGACGCGACCACTGAGCTATCTGGGGTTAATTATCCTACAATTTCTATAGTTATTCCTATTCTCTTAAGTCTTCGCAACAAACTACTCGAAACTAATAATGAATCTTTGTTTTCTACTACTTTTAAAAAATATCTTCATTACTACACCGATAGCTATTTAAATAAGTACAACGTTCTAAATGATAGTTTATTAATAACAGCGACTTATTTAGATGTGCGTACTAAATATTTTATAAAATGTTCTGAAAGACAGAAAAAAGAATACATTAACATAGCTAAAGCACACATCAGAAAGCTGGTAGAATATTTTCCTTTGGAACTGAAAAATAAATTGAACGTTAACGAATTATCTAATTTGAATAGACTAAGTCAACCTAATAATTCATCAAATATCTTGATTTCTCCTTCTCTAGAAGACAAACGTTTACAGTATTTTGATTTTACTGCAGATTATGAAACCAAAAAAAGCTATTCAAAATTAAGTAATTTAGAAAAGGAATTCTATCGCTATAATTTAGAAGCTTCTAAAAACATTGAGCCTTTGGAATTTTGGAGGATTAACAAACATATTTATCCTATTATTTATGAAGCCTTTATACGGATTTTTTGCACGCCAGCAACATCAGTCCCTTCAGAACAATTATTTTCCAGTGCCGGTTACAGCATTTGGGATCGTCGTAATAAAATTAACCCAGAAAATGTCAGAAAAGTTGTTTTTGTCTGTCAAAATTTAAAATGAATGTTTTTTTATTGAATTTAAATCGAAACAATTCAAATTGTTATTTTTTATTCAATTTTTCTAATCGAATATTTATTTCAAATATTTTTCTGTAAATTTTTTAAGTAAAATAAAATTTAATTAAAATTTTTTATTTGAATTAAAATTCATTCGAATAAGTTATTTGATTGAGAATTCATTCGAATAAGTTATTTGATTGAAAATTCATTCGAATAAGCTATTTGATTGAAAATTCATTCGAATAAGTTATTTGAATGAAAATTCATTCGAATAAGTTATTTGAATGAAAATTCATTCGAATAAGCTATTTGAATGAAAATTCATTCGAATAAGTTATTTGATTGAAAATTCATTCGAATAAGTTATTTGAATGAAAATTCATTCGAATAAGTTATTTGATTGAAAATTCATTCGAATGAGTTTCAATTTTCTTATAAAAAAAAAATTCGATTTCATCACTAAAATTATTCTTTGCTAATTTAGTTAAATAAAACTAGCATTAAACTCTATTTTCATAATAAATCTGTCTTTAATATCAATTGAGAATTTTTATTTGAGAAAGGTATTATTACATTCATCAAGTGAAACTGGTGGAAAATTTGGAATTTTATTAGATGAATTAGCACATGCCAAATAAACTAAATTAAATATTATTTTACGAGTTTTCTTCCTTTCTACTTCCTTTTTTCTTTTTAAGCTCTTCCTCAAATTTTTCTTTATGCCTTGTTTTTCGGATAAAAGAGCTGAAAAAAAGTTGTAAATTAATAATTTTTTTTCATTTAATTTAAAAAAGGCTTTGATGTTCTATACTGACGGCTTTTACGGTAGGTTCTAGGTGGAAATATTATGAATTTAGATGACACTTAAAATATACGAGCCGCTATAATTGACTGATTCTTAGGCTTTTAAAAGTTTTTAATTTTTTTAGTTTTTGTTTAATTTTTAAAAATAAACAATATAAAAGTGTAAGCTATCATCATTTCTTTTGAGATTTTTTAAGTCACATGGCATTAACAGAATAATATTAATCTATATCTAAAATCATTCTTGGTATGAAGTAAAAAAAAATTGTTACTCCATTAATTATTTAGTAATTTTAATTATTAATTTTTTGTAGTAGTAATAATCAAGAAGGACAGTGTGACATAATATAGAAAGACAAAATATAGAAAAAATTTATTATTGGATAATATATAATTTACCTGGAAAAAAAATGTCGAAAAAAATAATATCGAATTTACATGGAAAAAACATAGAAAAAATAATCTAGAAAAAAAATATAGAAAGAAAAAATATCGAATTCAAAATTATACAAATGAATAAATGAAAATTATACAATGAAAAAATAGTCTAATTAATTTTTTTTCAATTTTTTTCTTCATCAATTAGTAAATTATTACCTAAACCTTCTAAAAATGCTTCAATATTCTCACTTTTATAATCTGTCAATAATTGTAAAATTCTCAAATTAGTCTTTTTTTGGTTAAAATTTTGTATATTTTTTTTTCTTTATTTTGTCATGTCTATATTCTGTCTTTCAATATTTTGAAAAATATTCTACATTTCGGCTTTATATATTTTGTCCACCTTCCTCAAGAAGATCTAAATAAATAAAAGAAAAAAAAAGAAAATCATAGTAATATTTTAAATAAAAAAATCTAAATTTAACTATTTTACTTACTTACATTCATTCGGGCAGTAAGATCTTCAAGAACTTGCAGAGCATATTCCAGTTCTTCATAGCCATTTTTTTCATCAATCTTAAAAGGATTTGGTAGTTCGTATGATGAATCAAATGAATCCACATCTGCAGATTGAGAAACAATTGAATCACGTTTTTCTGTATAATCGTATTCTCCTCCTAAGTTTGCCATGCTTGGAATGTACTTGTCAAAATCTGAGGAAATTTTATTAAATAAAAAATTAAATACTAAAATTAAAAAAAAAAACCCATCAGTGAATAAACTCGGAATGGGAGTCTTAGCAGTTGAGTACTTCCATTCAGCTTTTGAACGCCAATTGTAAGCTTGTAAGAATATCGGGCAAATTGGCCGCGAAATGTTGGTGCTAAATCATAAGGTAATTTTTCACTATAAATAACTTAATTTAAACAAATAAAAAAAAATATTAATTTTTTTAATTCTTTATTTTTACATGATTTTTCTTCGCCTGGTCTCAAAAGCAGATTGCAAAATAAAATTTTCGGCTTTGATGAAAATATGGATATGCCCAAGCGATCTTTATTGGGTTGAAATGATGTGACTGAGCTATCTCCGGCTTTTTCGACAATGCTGTATCTTAATGGATCCTTTGGCAACATCACTTTTGAATCATCTATAAAACAATTGCAGTCGATTTGAGCACAAGACCAGACGACAACAAAATTTTCATCTTCTTGGTTTATTTCCTTTTTGGTAAAAAATTTCTGCTCCATAATGGGGGTTGATGGTGCTGAGCTTGCTAGTGACTGATTCGACAAAATCGAAAACATTGATTCGGACATGTGAAGTTTGGAATCGTCCTGATTTTTTATATCGGACGTTTTTGTCAAACTTCTGAATTTTATTTCACATTTAATCTCTTCACCCACAAAAAATACTGGCGTACAACTTCCGCGCAATATGTCTGCCTCTACTTCTATCATATCTAAAATTTTAACTTATAAATCTAAACATAAAAAAGAATAAAGCAAATGAATTCGAGAAAAAAATTTAAAAATTCAACAAAAATAAAGTTTTTTGGTCAGATGTGAATATTAAAATAAATAATGGCGAAATTTTTAAAAAATAATGTTAATTATTAAGTTTTACAAAAAATAAGAGTTGATTTATTTAAGTTTAGTTTATCTTTTTGGGCTAAGTCTCTGGATAAGATGTGCTCATTATTTAAAAATGGTTTAATACGAATTTAATTTAAATATTTTGGGATTCATTATTCACACGCAAGGAAATAAAATTTACAATGAAAGATAAATAAAAAAAAAATTAAAAATCAAAAATAAAACAGAAATAATAGTCCAATTAATTTAAATGCCTAATTTTTTGTACAAAATTTTTTGAAAAATTTTAATATTTTTATAGAAAATTTTGATTTAGCGTCGAATAGAATAAAATTCTTTTTTTAATAAAATCTATGAATTTATTATTGATGTTTTTCTAGTATTCGCAACGAAAAAATTATTCTTTTAGTTATGTTTTCGAGAAAATTTCATCCCTTAAAAAAGTCAGACTAAAAAATGTAAAAATTTTTTTCTATAGCAAATTCGTTGAGCATTTTTGAGATTAAATGGCTAAAAGGTGATTTAAATAAAATTAAAATATCTTAGATTTAAGCCCTAAACCAAATATCTAATTTGATAGAAAATCAACCATTTTGACCAATTTTATTTTTGACTTATTATTATTATTATTATAAATGTAATCTGCAACGAGCTGAGCTCGCAGAGCTAGGGTTAAAATACCTAGCTATGATCAATAACATAGACATTAAAGTAACTAAAAAAAAAAAAAAAAAATATCCTCTTTAAAATACAAGTCATGAGTAAAAATATTTGTCGTGTTTGTTTTTGAAAATATTTTGAAGACTTAAAAAGAAATTAAGGAAAAAAAAATTTTTTTCCAAAAATTTGATTTTTAGATTCTCTGGATACTCAATTAATTATTTTAAGAAAAAAATTTCAACTGCCTACAGAAAATTAACAATTTTCTAAACTAATTTAAAATATGTCACCCCGTTCACGCATAAAATAATTAGACTGTCTTACTATAATATTAATATGAATAGTGTCATTTAATAATATAAAATATTAATTAATAATATTCACAATAATGAAATTAAAAAAAAACACAGGTAAGGATTAAAAACAAATAAGAAACTAAAAACAACGCATGTAGCCACATCTGTAAAAAAATTTCAAAAATTTTCAACAACACTTTTTTTTTTTCTTCAATATTTTTTCTTAGATACGTTCTTAACTTATTAATAAACTTTATTTTAATTAATGTATTCTTAATTTATTTTTGAACAAAATAATTAGATCTAGAAGATGAATTAAAAAAATACCCAAAGGCTTTCAAGAGCCAGTAATTAATGATTTTCGGAAATTACATTGCTTTAAAATTTTGAATAAAAAAAACAACAAAATCATTGAGCTTAAGTTTTTACTTGTTTAGAACTTTTTTATGACTTAAATTTTGATACTAACAATCAGAGTTGTTTAAAAGTCCCAAAAAAAAGTCAAAGCCATTAAAAAAAAAGTCTGGGCCATTAAAACAAAGTCCAAGTCCAGACTTTTTTTTTAATTAGCTTAATATCAAAAAATTTATATACTTTTGGGTTGTCTAATGCAATAGATTTGCCATTCACAGAATTTTCTTGCAATTTTAGCATAAATTTCTTCTTCAGTATTCAAAATTTTAAAGCCTGGACTTGGAATTTTGAATGAAAATTTAAAAAAAAATCCGGACTTGGACTTTTTTTTTGAAAAAAAATTTAAAGTCTTTGGTCGGACTTTTGAAAAAAATAAAAAAAAAAAAATCGTGACTTGGATTTGACTTGAGACTTGTGACTTTTAAACAACTCTGGAAAAAAATATTTTATGCTTTTATTTTATAGTTATTTAAATTTATTAAACAGTATTTTTAAGTTTACAATATTTTGTTGGTTTTTGAGGATGTGCTGAAACAATTTTTGAGTGTGCGAGACCCGAAAAATATATTATATGAAAATAAATATTATATAAATATATCATATATTAATATTACAATACTGACAACAAAAAAAATTGGATTACGATTGATTTAAAGCAATCGATTTTTAAATAAAAATAAGAAAAAAAATAAAAAATTTTTTATTATTTTTTTAATAATTTCTTGAAATAGAATGCGAAGCTGCATGATCTTTGACTTTTAATACATTATCGGCTATATTAAATTTAGTGTTATTCAAGCCTTCACCACCTCTCGAACTGATAATATCAGCATGCATCTCATCCACTATTTTTCCAGACTCCTTGCACTGAACGAACACCAGCGCAACTTCATGTTGACTATTCGGCAATCCGATCGAATAAGATCTGGACGCTCTTGCAATCGCCGAATTCATGGCATAAATATGCATGGCCATATCAGCTAGCATGGCCAAAGGCACTTGATTATCGATGACATCACGGCCATGATTGATAATTGTTGACTTGGCAGCCATCATCAACTTGACTGCCGACTGCTCCAATACCGAAACCGGCTCTTGCAAAGATGGATGCACATGCTCCCATAGATAAAAGTACTGCGGAGTTTTTTTCTGTGCCGAACGAACCAATTTATGATTGATCAAAATTTGTCTTAGCAAAAAACCGGGGTATTTGAGCGGATTTCTCACTTTGCTCAGCTCTTCACCAAATTCAGCACCGGACAAAACAAGACCAGTGGTTCCAACATACAGCCTCAACAAATCATTTGTGTTCAAAGCATTTACCAAATAGCTTACATCTGATAGATATTTTTGAGTTAGCTTGTCTAAATTTATGAATTGTCCCATGGCCATAATGTCCAAGCAGTGCGACACACACTCTCTGAGAGTCTCAGTGCAGAAAATTTTGGTCAAAGCGGCTTCACATCCCACATCAGGCATGTCATATGTGTCAACAACGCCAGCAGTAAGATAGACCATACTCTCCATGGTGTACAATTTATGCTCTACACTTGCCAGTCGAGCTTTGACAAGCGGAAACTGAGATATTGATTTACCATATCGGTAAGTTTGTATGGAAAAATCAATGGTTTGCTTGTATAAATGTTTTAGAAGGCCTATACAAATGGCTCCGATGAGATAGCGTGATTGATCCATAATTCTGCTTGATATCTCAAAGCCATTGCCACACTCACCCAAAATGTCCTCTTTGGTCAACACAACTTCCTTGAAATTTACTTGGTACAGACTTAGGCCATTTTGGTTGCTCAATACTTTTTTAAGTGATACACCGGGATTTTTGGCAGAGACTAGAAATGCACTCAATTTTTCAGAGTTCTCATTGAGAGTTTTGGCAAATGTGACCAAGACAGCGTCCTCAATGCTGTCATTGCTTAGCAGAGTAACCCATGTTTTTTCTCCATTGAGTGTGTATATTTTTTCACCTTTTACTGAGCCAATTCTTGCCATCAGATCAAAATTTGCCGGATCAAAGCTATTGTTAATTTCACTGTAGCAAAAGCCGGTGTTTATTTCGCCTCGGGCAATTTGAGGCAAAATTTTGTCCTTTTGGCTCTGAGTGCCATAAGATAGAATGGATCTGGCAACTAGTTCTTGTGTGTTGATCAAGTTGAGGGCAAGACTCGGGTATGTAGAGGTTTCTTCAATTATTCTGGCAAATCCGGTCGAGTCAAGCTCGCTTCCATTGTACTCAATAGGGAAACATTTGGAAAACAGGCCCAGACTCCGAAAATCCGAGATGGCCTCAAGACTAAAATTTCCATTTTTGTCAATTATTTTCCCATAATTTGAGGACTTAAAATAGGTCTTGATAGATTGGACATGTTTGTCCAATGATTCGGAAAATATGTTGTGCTCGTATTCGGGATATTTGAGGAAGTCATACAAATACTCGCCTTTGAAAAGACTCTTAATAAAAGGTTTATTCCGGACTTGTTTTGGCCTGGTGTATAAACGTTGTATAAATTCTCGATTTGATTTGTCCAGACTGGAGCTTTTTTTTGAACTTTGGTCATTATCATCTATTTGCTCAATATTTTTATCTGCTTGCTGATGAGCTCTTTGAATTGAAAAATGTCTTTGCCTCAAGTTTTCCACTGAGCTTTTAAACAAAGATCGTCTAAGCATTGTAGTTTAAAAAAAATGAGTCTGACTTAAAAATGGGAAATGAAATATTGAGGTGTTTGGAGTTGATAGTTTTTGTTTGAATTTAAAATTTTTAATAATTTTACTTGAAAATGTTTTAAGGCATTCAGTTAAAAATTCTAGACATTATAAATTTAACTTAAGTTTTTGTTTTTAGTATTAAAATTTAAAAAATGCTAAAAAAAAATAGTGAAATAAGATAAATGGATGAAATTTTAAATTTATTATTAATTTTTATTTAAAAACAAAAAGTCGAATAAGTTTATGTTTACATTAGATAAAGTCTAAAGAAAATGAAAAAAATAATATATTAATTATAGTTAGATGGAATTAGGATATATCTTTTGTAGATTATTTTTTTTCATAATTTTAATCATCAAACTCCAAAAACTATAGCGTTTTCTGGTAGTTTAAGACCAAAGAATTACATATCAGAAGTTATTTTCATTAAAAAATTCAATCCAGAGCATAAATTTTAGTTCAAAAATGATTTTGATTAAAAGGGTGAAAATTGAGTAAAATTAATTAGTAAGTTAATTTGTTTACAATTGATTAACCTTTTTGTCCTTTAAATAAAAAAAATAAAACAACGTTATTTAAATAAATTATTTCATAATAATGTTTCTTAATTTCTTTAAGATAAATGGGGTTAAACAGATCAATTTTAGAGTAAAATGAGTGAGTTTTTGGCAAAATAGTTTGACATCTCTATCTTTAAACCCTTAGAATAAACATATTGATATTTCAAAAAAAATTTTTTTTTTTTAAATTACAATCTTAATAATAATAATAATAATAATAATAATAATAAATTGAGTCATAGCAGGGAATCACCCTGCGAGCAATCCAAAACAACTTGAATCGCTATGATGACTGGTTGTGCGTTTGGCAAGAAGGAATGTGAGACGATGAGTTTTCGAGCTAAGGCCACCCCAGTCCTAGCGTAAACGCTTCTGGGGAATGCCCAGGCCTTCGACTCACCGTCTCACTGACTGGGCCATGGTTGGTCGTTGAGGTTTAGGTGGTGGTGGTGTTCGTGCGGGCAAGATGTATGTCGAGGCGGGCCTTGAAGCTGTTAAGGGTTGGAGTGTTGACTGTCGAGGACGCGAGGTTGTTCCAGGTAGATGCAACTCTGTTATTTAGGAAGTTTGTTCGCGCCGGGCAGTTCGATAGCTAGACAAAAAGGCGTTTTTTGTGACCCCTGATTGCGTTGGCTGGGCCGTGGCAGGCGATGGACGACATAAGTTTGGTTGAGGCTAGTCAGTTGACGTCAAGTAGTCCATTTGCGATCTTGTAGTGGGAGATGAGGTCACCCCTTGATCTGCGTGATTCGAGGGTGGTTAGGTTCAGGATGGCGAGCCTGTCTTGGTAGCTACGGTGTCTGATGCGGCCTACTAGTTTGGTTGCTCTCCTTTTGATGTTTTCGATGATCCTTACATCTGCTCGTCTATGGGGATTCCATACTGAGGTGGCATATTCGAGGTGAGGTCGGACAAAAGCAGTGTACAGGGACTTGAAGGATTGAGGATTCCAGGCATGGAAGGCCTGGCGGAGTTGTCCAAGAATGGAGTTGGCTTTGGTCGCCGAGTGTTGGCAGTGGGTTCTCCATTTCAGGTCACTAGAGAAATATACGCCGAGGTCCTTTTCCGTTTTGATCTCTTCAAGTGTCAGTCTGGAACCGGTTTCAGCTGATGTCATGGCGAGCTTGAAAGAAGTGCGAAAGTGATTAGTTTTATTTTTGAAAACCATGAATTTGCATTTCTCGACGTTGAAACTCATGTGCCAGGTGTTAGCCCACGTCGCGAGCAGGTCTATATCGGACTGTAGTTGGGCAATATCGAGGTCGTTCTTGATGGTGGCAATGATCTTGGTGTCATCGGCAAAGAGCTTGCAGTGGTGGTGTACTCCGTTTGGCATGTCATTGATGAACAGGGTGAAAAGTAGAGGACCAAGAACGGATCCCTGAGGTACACCGCTCGTGACCTGGCACCAGTCTAAAGAGCTGGAGCCGATAACTACTCGTTGTTTTCGGTCGGAAAGGAAATCGGAGAGCCAGTCGAGGAGGAGGCCGTCGAAACCGTATGACTTTAGCTTGGACAGCAGTGCTGAGTGGGACACTTTATCGAAGGCTTTGGCAAAATCGAGGAAGACTATGATCGAGGTGAATCCACGGCTGGAAGCTTCGGTTATGATATCGAGGGTTTCCAGCAGGTTCGACTCACATGACTTTTTGTATACGAAGCCGTGTTGTTGAGAGGAGTGATGAGGTAATTAATGGTGAGGTGATCCATCATGATGTCTCTGATGATGCGTTCCATTATCTTGCATGGCACCGCAGTGAGGGATATAGGTCTGTAGTTGACTGGGTCGGTTCTGGTACCTTTCTTGAAGATGGGGGTAACATTCGCTTCCTTCCAGTGGGTGGGGAGCTTCCCGGATTTAAAGGATTGGCAGAAGATTAGGGAGAAAGCTTCGGCAAATTAGGGAGAAAGCTTCGGTTAAACCCTTAGAATAACCATAATGATATTTCAAAAAATATTTTTTTTTTTAAAATTACAATCTTAATTTTATTTTTTAATTATTGGACATAAAGATTTTAAACAATTCGTTTCAGTTTTAATTTTAATTAACACATTTAAACTACATTTAATTTTAACCCATTGTATAAAATTTTAGTCTTAAATTTTATTCGATGTAAAATTTCTCAATACAAATTCAAAAAATTAAAAAATTTGCTAGGATGCTGAGGGTTTAAGTTTTTTATTCGAATTTTTTTGTTTTTTGTTTTATCTAATATGTCCCAGTTAAAGTAGAGTCGCTGATGGAATCACTTGATCTTTAAAAATCTTACATTTTTTAATTGGAAATTTAATATTACAAATTTAAGCAACAAATAACAGACAAATTAAATTTTTAACATTTTTTTGTCTTAAATTACTCTAAAAATTGATAATATTTTTTAAATCAATTAAAATTCTTTAGACTTTAAAAAGAAAATTTAAATTTAGCAAAAGCTATCAATATTAAGCTAAGCAAAATTAATTACAATTAACGCCCGACTCATGACAAAATAAGTGCTCTTTCATAGATTCTAGCCTGAAATGATTCCTTTATTATTTTCGATTTTATTTTGTAATTCCTCTCAAAGTTTTTATTAATAATTAATAAAAAAAGTATTATTCGTGTTCAGTTTATTAAATTTTTAACCTAGTAAAATCATTCCTAAATTATGTGAACAAACAAAAATTTTAACTAAAATCTAGTCAAAATTAAAAAATTCAAATTATTAATAAAAATAGAAAATTAACCCCAATTTATTTTTTAATTTTAAAAGTTAAAGCATGAATTATTTAAACAAATAAATTTAGTAAAAATTACAATTCTAACTCACATTTAATTAAAATAAATTTAATATTCAAAAAAATTAATTTCACATCGATATAATAAGATGAAATTTTTTGATAACGAAATTCGCCTTTTAAAAATAAATCAATTAAATAATCTGACCAGTGGATCACAAAATTGACCAGCTCAAAAAAAAATCACAAACACATTCATAAATATTTAATTAATTATTTAATGGAAATTTTAACATTTTCTAGAATTTTTTCTTAGGTCGTCCTCTTTTTTTTCGATTTTCCAATTCATGTTCGTTTGATTCCTTGGCTGATATTGACCTCTTAAATCGATTTATATTTTCTAATATCATATCACCATTTGACATGTTTTTAATATCTTTTATGCAACCATTTGATAGAACTTCCGAATCCGAGTCATCATCTGAAGAACTACTTTTGTCGAAAAACAATGACGCTTTAGTTTTTTCCAATTCATCTACTTGTGTCATGCATCTTGCACTTTCTGGAATATCAACAAGTTGGTATTTAAAAGCAAGACCAATGATGTGTATACAGATGAAAATTTTTAAAAAGTATCTACAATTGCACGTACTGTTTTGCCAATTAGATTTATCAAGATAAGTCTTGGTAATTTTGGGCATATGACAATTCTCTTTCAAATTTTTCTCCAATAAATGACCACTAATGGTCACATCCTCCATCACTTTTTCTCTAGTCAACGCCTTTTCCGTTGTCATTGATGTAAAATGATAAATTATGTTATCATGCCTCATCTTAATAATATTCTCAGTCTTAATGGTAGAAATCCACTGATACGAGGCTGAATACAATGGTAAATCAACATAAAAATCTTTTTTGAAAACATCAAGGATGCTTTGATCACAATCTTTTGAAATATCATCATTTTTAAGCCTCATTCTGTCTTTTCTTAAACGCATTAAGTAATTTTGTAGTTGGCTTTTCATGGGACAATTAAAGCCTTGTTTATCTAGGCTTCTTAAAATTGCTTTAGGCGCTTTAACTCCAACATCATATAATTTATTGATTGCTTCTTTAGTCTCCTCACTAATGCCTCGTTCATTTTTGGTTGAATGATCGTGCGGCTCATCTTCGATAAATACTGAAACATGGTCGTTCTTGATGGTAATGTAAGAAGATACCAAACAAGTTTCTTTCCAGGGAGAACATTGATAGTAAAATTTGGTGTCTTCTTTTAGCTTTCTTTTAAATTTGTATTTATATTTATTTTTTTCACATTCAAACATCTGCACCAGGCCTTTGTTATTTAGTTTTACATTAAATTTTTTAATAAATTCGGAATAAGGTATTGCTGTGCAAAAATCGTACACAGATCCCTTGCCTCTTCTTTTTATGCAAAATTCGTGATTAGAATTGTCATTTATGTGGTCGATGGTTTCATCGCAATTTTCTGCCATCTCGCTTTCCATCCCAAAAAACCTTGGAGAATTTTTTTTTAAATAAAACTAATTTGTGTCTTTGATTGACAAAATGTTTATTTTATCGACTAGTTTGGAATCAAATAATTTGAAAAAAAATCAATTTTTTATTGACAAAAATAAATTTGATCCGACAGAATAATTTATTTTTTGACAATATTAATAAAATAAGAGTTCAAATATTACTGGCAAAAATTAGATTAATTATTGCTGACAAATTTTTAAAGCTTACTTGACAAATATTCTCTATTTATGAAAATCATCTAGCATTGCCTCGAGAAAAAATTAAATAGCATTTCAAAATAATTAGTCAGTTTTTCATTCGATTTTTTGAATTAAAATTGCTTTTTTATTAGATTCCTAATTTGATTTAAAATGCTTAATTTTTTTATAATGTTGTTTTTTTATCAAATAAAGAAAATATGCCAATAAAATAGATTAACATTGCTGTAGCAGATCATTTATTGAAAATATGAAATAAAATTAAAAAACGATTTTAGAGAGCTAAATGGCATATAGAATTTTTATGAGAATATATTATTTTAAGATAATTTAAATTGTTTGAGACAAAACCATTATTCTGAAAAAACAAAATGGGTTTATGTTTTACTGTAATCATTTAGACTAACATTTTAGCTTAAATTTTACTTTAAGGTTTTTAGATTTGTCTGATTAATGAATCACAAAATTATATTCAATTAAATTCAAAAAATAAATGTTATAAGAGAAAATTTAAAATTTTTGTCTTTTTAAGATTAATTGTAAAATATTTTTTAAGATTAGAGAAAATTTAATTTGATTTTATATAAATTTGAAAAAAATTTAAATACTACCAAAATGAAAAAAAAATGATTCAATAATTTACTTAAAAAATATTTATATTAAAAAAGAGGAAAATTTTGAGCAACGATTTTGTGACTTAATAAAACGCTGTCTCCATAAAACATCTAATGGAAATGGATGCGAAAGCGCATTAGATTCCATTTTTGTATACAAAATATTAACATAAAAACAGAAATCAATCGAAAAACAAAAATTTAATAAATTTAGATGCAGTTAAAAAAAATTTTAATGGAAAAAACTTGCAAAAAAATATTAACTTTTATTATAACTTTGGCCAAAACTTTGTTTTTATTTTAAAAAGCTGCTTTCTGATGATCGTAAGAATGTAGAAAATTTAATAATTTAACACAAGATTAATTGGATTCTTTTTTTTAAATACAGTAAAACCTCCTAATTTGTCCACCTCTGTATATGTCCACTTTTTTCTTTCGTCCAAAAGTTTTCCTATCTTAATACACATAAACTAACCTCTTTAATTTGTCCATGCTAAATGTGTCCACTTTCTCAACTTGTGTCCACCAAAAACAAGAAATCTTAGACTTTTTCTAAAAAAAAAACCTCTATAATCTGTCCTTTCATCATAAACTTAACAAAAAATTTTTATTTTTTAATACATAAATAATAACTAATTACAATACAAAGAGAGGAAATGACACCAATATCTAATAAAAAAATACAAAATCAATTTTAATTTAATTCTTCATTTTATATTGAAACTTCTCTAATTTGTCCACCTCTGTATATGTCCATTTTTTGTTTCCCCAGACAGATTAGAGAGGTTTCACTGAATTAAAATAAACTTTATTTAGTTTTTTACTGATAATAATTATCTGAAGATTTTACCGTATTCCCTTGAAAAATAAATGTCCTAATTCAAATGTTAGATATTTTATATTTTTAGAAAGTGTAAGTTCAATGAGTAAGAAAAGATGGATTTATTGATATTTAAAAATCTTAGCCAATTTTATTTTATTGTATTAAATTGTTTTGTGATCAAAAAATCAATGATTAAGTTTTCAACATTTAAGCTTTCAATTTTAAATAATATTAGTTTAATTTATATAGAATTTGTTGCCAAATTTTTTTATTTTAGCTTGAATACCTTGTTTTTAATTTTTTTTAAAATATTAATGAAATCAAAATTGTTTAAATTAAATGTAATCACTTAGAAGAGAACAAAAAAGTATTTAAAAATTATCTCATTGTTAAAAACTAGGTGATTAAGCTAAAATTATTAGAGTTTTGTGACTCTTGGTTCATATTTATTTTTATTTTTAAAAGTTTCTCAATACATGATATAACCTATTATACTTTTTAAATTATGATTGGTTTTGTTGAAGAAAATTTTCACGATTTTTAAAAAAATCTTTATTTAAAAAAAAGATTGGAGCGTTTAAAATTAATTAAATTTATTGATTACAAATTTTTAGTCTTAAAAAATTTCTATATTCTATTCTTTAATTATTTTTCATAACGATTGATTTAAATTATAAATTGTAATAGTTAGTAAAAATATATTATCAGTAAAAAAATGTTCATTCACACGTCAGAATCAAATTGATCACAGATTGAGTCAATATTTGGTCACAAAAAAGTCATTATTACATTAAAATCAACCCAAAATATAAAAGGAAAAGACTTATTTTTTTATCTTTATTATTGCCGGCATAATTTTTTTTGTTGAAATAAACAGAACTGGTCAAAAGCTGAAAACTAGCTTAAAAATGTTTTCAAGTCTAAGTTGACTTTGAAATTTTTTTCTTTAAAGAATACTGACTTTGACTTTAAAAATATTTTTTTAAAAAAACTTTTCTGAAATTTTTAGAAAAGCTTTATTTAATATTTTGACATTTTTCATTAGCCAGGACACTTTTGACCAACTCTAGAAATAAATAAAATAAAATATTTAAAATGTAATAAACAAGAAAAAAATTTTGCAAGTTTTTATTTTCTTTCAATTAACCCTTTAACTACCACACCCTCTCGAACTTGTCAAAAAAATTTCAAAATTACACTGTAATTTTGATTGAATATGAAAATAAGTTTTAGAGAAAAAAAGTAAAAAAAAAATTTTTTTTTCAATGGAAAAAAATTTGTTGCGAAATTGCAACATTAAAACCCACTAAATAAAATTATTTCAATTGATAAATTTTTAAAGAAATTTTTTCGAATTTTTAAATTATTAAGGTTTTTTATATATCTAATTATAAAAAATATATAGTTATTCGTAATGAAATTTATAGAAACAATTTCGTTCGGATGTAAAGCAAAGCATAACTTCACATTTTGAACATTTATATTGAGTTGTACTCTGACACAATTTACATCGATTTCTTTTATCTTCTGATATGATCCATTGGCCTATGTTATCATACCTTAAGGCCTATGTCGCAAAAGTCTACACCACCCATGTGTTTATTATTTATCCATAGTCTGGGAAATCAGTGATAATTGGTGCTTTTCGTTTTCTAAGAACATTTTTATACATTTCTGAGTAAAAAAAATTTTAAACTAAAAATTTAGAAATGAAATAAAAATTTTAAAAAAATTAATAAAAAACCAATGTTGCATTTTTAATACAACATTAAAAATTAAAAAAAAAAGACAATTTTAAAAACCAAGTCTCTTTTTTTTTTATTATTAATCATACTTTTAAGTGATTAAAAAATTTTTTTTTGCTATTTACAAGTTACAGTTAATTAACTAGCCTAAGAAAGAATTTGAAAAAATTTAATAATAAATTTTAACTTACTTTTGCAAGTTCAAAGTAGCTTAACTTAAATAATTTTTATTATTTGGAAATAAAAAATTAAACATGGTTGTGCTGAGTTTAGGAAAAAAAAAAGAAAAAAATTTGTATTTTTATAACTTTATTTAATGAATTTAGGTCTGTTTTTATCGTGTGTTGCAATTTTTGTACGTTGGTAGTTAAAGGGTTAAAACCTAATAAAAACATTATATAACAATATTTATTCTATTATTTAATTATGCTAAATAATTGAAATTTCAAACATTTCCTAAATTTTAATTAAAAAAAATTTATATTTGATTAAATTTATTTGGAAAAAATTAAAATAAAATTGTTAATTGTAACTAGCTCATAGATTTGGAAGTGGCAAGTAGAGGCTTTTAAACGAAGCGCTTCACTCACATTCCAAACTATATTAAACACATAATTTATGGTACATAAAATAAATTTACATAGAATTATATATACAAAAGAAAAAACATTTAATTATCCCATGAGGCGTCTGATTCAGAGCCTTCTTCGTCATCTAAATTAAAAAATTTGCTTCGTTCACTTAAAATTGAAGTTAAATCCAATTCAAGTTTTGTTTTAAGAGGTAGATCTAAGTCACATTTAGTTTTTCGATCCGAGGCTTCATTAGTTATATTCTTCAATCTACGACCTCCATTAGTTCTTATTTCGTTCATTAAAGTGTCCCAAGAGTTAAATTGATTTATAGATATTTTTTCTTTTTTGGGTGGTGATTTGGCCGATTTTTTAAATTTAAAATTTTTTATTTCATTTATGTCAAATTCAATTTTAGTATTTTCCTTTGGTCTTTCGTTATGTTTAGAGTTTTCCTTTAGTTTTGCAGGCTTTTCTGATTTACTTGGAATCAGGAGAGGTGGCTGAGGAGGCGATGGCTTGGTCGAATTACTTGAAAGCAGATCAAGTGGTGGAGGTGGTGGTGGCGGTGGCAAAGGCGCTTTAAAAATGTCTGATGGCAATGGAGGTGGTGGCAAAGGCGCATTTGATATGTTTGGTGGTAATGGAGGTGGTGCTGGTGGTTTGATCGAATTGTTTGGTAGAAAATCAAGATGAGGTGGTGGTGGTGGTGGTATAGGAGCATTTGAAACAACTGCATCATTCAAACAACCAGCAGAAGTTTTTTCTTCCTTTTTGAAAATTTTCACCTTTTGGTTCAAATTAGGCGGCAGAATTCGTTGTTTGCTTTTTGGAACATACGGCTTTTTTGCCGGTTTTTCAGTCTCTGAATTTTTTGAAATTGTACTTAAGGAAGTCATAGAACAATTACTAGAATCTTTCATATTTTTCTAAATAGAAATTAAAAAGGTTTATTAATAAGAATGAATATAAATTATTGATTAGGTTATACCATTTTGTACTCCTTTAAGCGTAGTAAAGCTTTATTCCGGTTTTCCATGCACATTTCTTTTTGGATTTTATCTTCTTCTCTTTTAATCTATAAAAAATTAAATTTTTAGTATTTTCTAAGTTCTTTTTTTTTATTTTTAAAATTTAAACTAACAGCAAAAGTTTTGACAGCTGGTTCTGGTGGTTTTTCAGGCGCCTCTTCTAAGTGTTCGCTTTCTTCCAATTTTTTCTGTTAAATTTTAATTTAAATTTAATCAAGAGTATTTTTTTTTATTAAGTTACCAAAGCAAGTCGCAAAGAAGACTTTTTTGATCCAATATTCAAAATTTTTCGTTTAATTTCATTAATTTTTCTGGCTCTTTCGTTCTTTTCCCTATTTGCTTCTTCGTTCAACTTGTCAGGAGTTTCATAAGCATCAAAAAATTTTGTATCTTCACTAAGATAATCGTCGTCCGACTCCGAACTTTCCACCAAACAATCAAGTTCTTCTTTTTTTTCAATCAAAAATATGCTGGTATCAATTTTAAATTTTTCGTTCAATTCATCTAGGTATTGTTGACCCAAGTTCTTTGCTAAATTAAAAACATCACTAGATACACTATTGTTGTTTTCATTTTTTATTTCATTCAATGATTTTTTTAACATAAATTCCTCTTCATTGTGAATTTTTAATTTTTGTTTAATTATTTTTATCTTAAGATCCTTTATTTGCGAAGAATTATTTTGATTGTCGACAAGGCTTTCCAATTTTTTTTCTCTCAGACCAAGTTGAATTTTGAGTATTTGCACCCTTTTTTCTGATATTTCGTCTTCATTTCTTTTTTAAATAAAAATTATCTTTTAAAAGATTAGTTAATTAAATTATTTTATTAAATTATTACTTAAATTTTTGTTTATAAAATTTTTCAATCTAAAGGTTTTTAAGTCAAAAACCTTTAGCTTGAAAAATTCATATCAAAAAAAAATAACATTTTTTTTGAATAATATTGACTTTAATCAGATAAATATTTACAGATATTTGTTTAAGATTGGATAAATTTAAATATTTTTAATGAACAAATATTTGAAATTTAAAGATTTATATTAAAATCTTTTCAAATAATCTAAAATTTTTTTACCGCTAAGGTAACTGATATAATCATCACATTTTTCAAGATCAATTCCAAGGATAAATATCTAGTGCTTTTAAGAAAAAAATTTCTTTTCGATGATTTGCAAAAACTTTGAATTTTTTAGGCAATTGTTCGAAATTTAATCACCTGATTCACATTTGACTTTGACTAAGTCTTTAATGAGCCACTTTTATTTTGAAAAAACTTCAAAATTTTTTTTCATTTTTTTGAAAAAATATTTAAATAATCTTATTTACTTACTTAATTCAAAAGAAACATACAAATTTATTAAATTAATTATTACCAAATTGAGATACTAGTGCAGGATTTCGGGAAGAAAATAAAATAATATTTAGGCTAATTTTGATTCATCGACTCATTATTTTTTAAAGCACTAAAGACAAAAGTAAATAATTCAGTTTTTTTCAATTTATTTATTTTAAAAAAAATAAAAAAATAAAAAGTTTAACGCAAAATTCATTTAAAATTTAATTTTAAATGATCTCTAAATAAAATAAAGAGCTGGAGACTAAAAATTATGTTCAAAGAAATTCTTTAAAAGAAGTAAAATAAAAAGATCATCGGTCATTCCAGAGTTGTTTAATAGTCCCAAAAAAAGTCCAAGTCAGGACTTTAAATTTTTTTTTTAAACTTGGACTTGAAAAAAAATTTTAAAGTCTTTGGTCGGACTTTTGAACAAAAAAAAAGTCGTGACTTGGACTTGACTTGATACTTGTGACTTTTAAACAGCTCTGGGTCATTCTAATATTTAGATTTTTTGTTATTATTTAAAAAAATATTATTTTACTGATGTAAGAAAAATTTTTAATATTTTTTTTTTCAAAAAAATTTTAAGATTTCCTACATCTGCAGTTAAATTGAGTGGTCCTCGAGATTTCAAAAATTTATATTAATGCAAAATTTTTTTTTTCTAAATTAAAAAATGTCACAAAATTTATTTTTAACTAATTTTTTAAGTATTTTGTCAAATCAAAAAGATTTATTTTTAATTAAAAAAATCGAAGAGAAATGACTTCGCCAATGTCATAGCCAATCCGTTTCTTAACATAATCAATTGTTATTTAAACATTTATTTTTTATCTATTTTTTCTTCCTTTTTTAATTTCATTTTTCTACTAAAAATTTAATAAAAACTATTTCGTATAAATGATAATAATTCAATAAATAATTATTACAATTGGTTTTATACAAAAGTTTTTTAATTACAATACTACTAATTAATTTGTAATGTATTTTGTTATGTAACTTTAAATTGATATAGAAAATAAGAAAAAAATTTTAATCTTTAAAATAGACAAATTTAAAAATTTTCATTTATTTAATTTTTTGTTTTTTCATTTTTTTATAACTTGTTTTATTTTTTGAGAAATGAAATGAACTTAACAAAAAATGACTTACCGTGATAATCTATCTTTAACAACAGTCTCAAAAAAGCAGTAATACGGATTGTTTTTGGGTAAGTAGAACTGAAATTTATCTTGTTTGATATTTTCCTGCATTGAGACAAATAACTCCATGATATTTTGCTTATATTGAATGCACAACTTGTCAATATCGTTTGACAAATCAGTTATTTCTTTTTCAGTCTTCTGCACTATTTCCTCAAGTTCCTTAAGAGCATCAGTGTTCGACTGGTCGGTCAAAAACTTGTTTGTTTTAAGCTGACTAGCAAGTTTTTTCTCATATTTGGCCAAGTTTTTTTTTGCCAATTCATTCGAGTCTATCAAAGGCTTTAACAAATTATTGTAATACTCTGCATAAAGAAGCAACATTTGATTAATCAATCTGTCTTCCTGAGAGTAAAATAGCAGAATATTCCGTAGAGTTCGCTTAAATTCCCAAATATAGTCTTCATTGCTTAAATCTATTTTTGGAATTCTTTTTTTTTTATCATCTTTAGTCCGAATCTTGCCAAAAAGTTCTTTTGCTGTGTCAATTTCGTCTTGCAAGCGTTTTAAGTTAAAATCAGAATAAATCTCAAAATAATCATTGCTGTTTAAATCGTTGAATAAAATGTCTACAAAAAGGTTAACTCCGATAAATTCGATGCATTTTTTTAGATAATCCTTGATGGAATTACATAAAAAATTGTCCTGCAAGTCTATTATTTCATCATTTGCTTTTTCGATGCAAATTGTTTGGCTGAGGTTTTTGTTAAAGTATGTTGATAGGTACCCCTTGATTGGCTTCAATTGGTTCGGGTAGTATTTGTCTAGATCAGAATTAATTTGGCAAAAGTGCTGATGAATTAGAAAAAGTTGCTCCACTGTGTAAATACCATACCATTGCTTTGTTTCAATATCATCGGTGACCACTCTGTTGTGCTCTCGTGTTACAATACTTATCTTTAATAAAATAAAATTTTTTTAAGTTGAAGTTTTATATTGTTCTAAGAGGATGAATTGGTAAACAATAAAATATCACCCAAAAAACTTGAAAATTTTCAGGGTCTTTTTCATAAATTTTTTCTAAAAGTAATTTCCACCAGAATACATTTTTAATATTTAAAAATTTTATTAAAATAATAGCATAAAGATTTAATAAATTATTAGGTGTTGTGAATTTCAAATACAAATTGAACAAAAATTCTTCATTTTTGATTTATTAAAATTAAATTTAAAAAAAAATACTAGAAATAACATACGAAATACTGCAACATGGTGCAACATGCTTTTTTGCACCCTTTTTACCAAAAATGAAATTTTTATTTTCTTTTTTTTTAGTAAATCAAATCAATAATTTATTTAAATCTTATTGATTCTTAATTTTTTCTCATTTTTTACATGAGAAAAATTATATTAGGTAAAAAATGTGATACGAAGTATATTGCACTATGTTGTAGTATTTTTTCTAATATTTTTTATTAACTTTAATTTTAATAAATTAAAAAATGAAGAATTTTTGTTCAATTTGTATTTGAAATTCACAATACCAAATTATTAAAAGGCGTTTTCTGTATTTTTTTAAAATTTCATTCTAATTTAAGTATAAAAGTTTTTTTTGTCAGCGCTGTGAATTTCGTTTAAATTCTTTTTTTTCAATTCAGTAAAGTTCAAATAATTTTTTTACTAAAAGAGATAATTTAGATCTGTAAAATGCTTAATTTTAGGCAACTTGAAGTTCATGATCATGATCAAATGATCAAAATTTAAAAGATTAAAATCTTAATAAAAAATGTTCAAATTAGCTTTTTTTAATTATTTTTAAAATTAAAAATAAGATGTTTATTATTTTAATTGAAAAAAAACAAATCGTTTTTTTTTCTAATTGATTTTTCAAAAATCTTTGTTTGAAAAATTTAAAGAAAAATTTAAAATCCATAATTGAAGTATCCAAATTATGGCTTTAAATGATATTTTAATACTTATTAAAATATATTACGGCGAAACAAAGCTAAATTTTGTCTTGCAAAATTTCAAAATATTGATTAAGATTTTAATTTACTTTAGATAATAATTCATATAATTTTGTATCCAAGCATAGAATAAACAAATCATGTTTAATAAAGTTTAGTAATTTTTTATTAGAAAATAAAAAAAAATACTTTTTTATTTAAATCAAAAACTAAAAATCTTGATTTTAAATTTTACATTTGATCATGAACTTCAATTTGCCTTAATTCTAAGCAAATTTTCTTAATGTAGTAAAACAAATTAAAAAAAACTGTTTTTTCTCTATCTTATGCAACTTTCTGCATTCTGCACGCCACTAAAAAGATTCTAATCAACTGGGCAATTACTTTAAAGAGTTTTTGCAGACATTTTTTTTCGGATTAAGCATTTTAGTAAACTGTATAATCTTTTTTTGAAAAGGTCGAATTGAAAAAACTTCAAAATACCTAAATTTGTTCGGAAAAAAGTATCTTTGTTTACTTTAAATTATCTATAATTATTTACAGAACCAAGTCAAAATTTCGATGAAGATTTATGTGCCAAGGGACTATATTTTTTAATATTCCCTATGTCAATAATAAAAATCAAGAAAATTTCATCATAATATTTATCTAAAAAAAGTTAAGAAATCTATTTAGAATAATTTCGCTAACAACTTTTGAATTATGCATGTGAAAAAATTCATTATTCAATAAAATCATAAAATAAAATATTGAATCATCAAAACTTGATAGAAAATTAATTTCTTTTCTGATTATTTAAAAAGTATTAATTTTTTATTTCTTATCTTTTTTTATTAATGGTCAACGATAAAGACTTTCTTTTATTGTAAAAATTATAATTTATTTTTTTAATTTTAAAAATTACGAATCAAATATTTTATGCTTGGGTTATTTTATTTAAAATTAAAAATTTTTTTATTGTCACTTTTTAAAAAATTTTATTTAGTAAGATCTTCCAAGCTTAAATTTAATTCGAAAAAATTTAAATTAAAAAAATTTTTTTTTTTTTAAATTTTCTTAAAATTTTGTTCCCAACAACAAAATCTAAAAATTTAGGATTAATATGAATTAAATATTTTTTTAATTCAATTTAATCACTTAATTAGATTTTCTATTCAAATTAAAAAAGATAATTGATTATATAACTTTTAGACAGCCTGAAATTTTAATTCTTTAAGGTTTAACGATTTTTATTTACCCATAATCTCAAATTTTTTTGATAAATTTTTCTTTTTTTTTTAATTTTTGGATTCAGATTTAAGTAGAAAAATACTAAGTATGAGTAATTCCAATAAGTTTTTGTATCACATATTTTTTATTAGTGAAAAAATAATTTAAATAAAAATATTTACTTTTTCCATCTCGACGCTAAGCGAGACAATATTGACCAACTCAGTAGTTTTGTATTTGTTTGTTTTGATTGCAAGCCAATCATCAGTACTTTGTGTATCGGTTCCATTTTGTTGACAGAGTAAATTATTTTCTAATTTTGACCCGTGGGACATTTCGAATTTCACAAATTTTAAAACATGATTTTTTTCTGAATAAATTTAAAATATATAAAAAAAAGAATTTAGAAAAATATTTAGACATAAAAGAACGAAATTGATTTATCATATTACGAAAATTAGCAACATGAATAAAGTATTAAAATTTAAGGCGCAAAAAATTTAGTCCTAGGCTCGAGTCTGTTATTTCAAAAGATTTGGAAGCTTTCGACGTAATATCATAATGAAGATTTTTTTGTTTCTTAATTGAAATTTCTATTCCTTGATTCTTGGATTTTTTTTAACATAATGTTAGAAATTATTTATTCTAAGATCTTAATATTTCAAAATTTAATGACGCAATAATTTCTCTTTTAATCATAGAATCGATTGTGAACACCGTAGCATGCAATTGATGGATGAATCGCAAGCATAATTTGGAATTTGAATAATGTAAAAATAGAATAATTATAATAATTAAAAATTGCAATTCATGTGGTCTATATAACAAAATTTTATCGAGAATTGTTACATTTGTTTTATTTAGGTCTTTTATAGCTAGGGTTTCTAAAGAATTTGTTAAATTAAAATTAAAATAATTTATTTTTTAAATTGAATAAATTTTTAAGCTCTTAATGATACGCAAATACTACAAAAATTGTCTTAGGCACGAATTTAAGTCTTTAAAAGTGTTCTAATATTTGAATGATAAAAAAGTTTAAATTTATAAAATGTCATTGAAACCTTTTTGAGTAAATTTAACTTTTAAAAAATATCAAATTTACTCGAGGTTTTATTTTTAGAATTATTAAAAGATTTTCATCTTTTGTTTTAAAAAAAAATTATTCAAGCAAAAAATATTGAAAATAAAACAAATTTAAATTTTATTCAAAAATTTTATTAAATTAAAAAATTAACTTTTAACTATCAAAATCAAATGCGAGTTCAAAAAAATTAAAAATTGTTCGACTTTAATTTCATTGCTACTTCAATTGATCATTACAAAGTCTAGCAAAATTATAAAATTTGCTGGACTCGAGCGATAAAGAGCTAATAGTTTGAACAAATATTTTATTCTTTATCAAACAAAATATAGCTTTGTAATCAAGAACCAAAGTTTAGTTTGAAAAATTGCATGTGACTATTTTAAAATATGCCTTAATTTAAATCTAATCTTCATTAAACTTAATTATGCAAACTATTTTGAATCAATATTCCATTTATTTTAATAATATAATTTTAATTTTTGAATTTTACACAATTTAATTTTCCAAAAAAAAAAGGTGATTACTCAAATTTTATAAAGAAATATTTTGTTTAAATTTTGTTAATAATTTATATTAAAATTATTATTTTTTTAACCAAAGATGTGTCTTATCACTGCGTTCACTCTAGTTGTAATCGGTGTGCTACTTTACACAGCGTCTAAATTGGGAATAATAAACCGAATACTCTACAAAGTAATTCTAAATTCTTTTAGATGCTAATGTTAAAACTTTCCCGGTCTTATGATAAAAATTCAATAAGACTCATTTATAGCTACGCAAAAAATTTTTTTCTTAAAGTTTGATTTAACCAAAGCTCAAAAATTTATTAAATTTTTTCCCCAATTAAAAAGGTAGACCCTAATACTACTCAACATGGAGGTGAACTTGTTGCCAAAACTTTAAAGGTAATACAACAAAAAGTTTTAATTAAAAAATTTAAAATTGATCTTATTACAAAAGGCACATGATGTCAATTATATTTTTACACTTTCGGGTGGCCACATATCTCCAATATTATGCGCATCTGAAAATGAAGGAATCCGTGTAGTTGATGTGAGGCATGAGGTAAACGCTGTTTTTGCCGCTGACGCTGTAGCTCGTTTGAGCGGCAAAGTTGGAGTAGCAGCGGTCACTGCTGGTCCAGGCTTGACTAACACCATAACTGCAGTGAAAAATGCGCAGATGGCTGAGAGTCCAATTTTATTACTTGGAGGTGCAGCGGCAAACTTGCTCAAAGGCAGAGGTGCCCTACAGGATATTGACCAAATGTCTCTTTTCAAGTCAATTTGCAAGCATACAGCTACAATCCGCTACATTAGAGATATTCCCAGCACTTTAAAGAAAGCTATTCATATTGCCCAGTCTGGGACTCCTGGTCCAGTCTTTGTTGAATTTCCTATTGATTCTTTGTATCCATTTCATTTGGTAAAACGTGAAATTGGAATTAAAGATGAGTCAAAATCATTTGTTCAAAAAATAATCAGCCTATACCTGAACAATTATTTGAATTCTTTGTTTGCTGGAGCTTTTGAAAAACATGATTTTTCACCGCTGAAACCAAACATACCTCAAGCGGATGTGAACCAAAGTAATTTCTTTAATGGTGTACATTTTTGGAATGCAGACATTTTTTTTTTTAAGTTCAAAAAGCTGCTGAATTATTGAGCAAAGCCAAAAAACCAGTTATTCTAGTTGGGAGTCAGGCTACTTTACCTCCGACACCAGCCACTGATCTAATCAAATCTCTTGAAGTATAAAATAAACTAAAAATACAGTGGTGATTTGATAACAGTATTTTACGAAAAATTACGTAAATTTTCATGATTTCGAGATAATTTTGGTAAAACTTGGTAAAATTCAAAACGGCGAATTCAAAATTCAAAATTTTTGAAAAAATATCTTTTTTTTTTCCAAAAATCGAAAATTTAAGAAGTTTTTTTTTACAACGATTTTAAAAATAACTATTTTTTGCGCCAATTTTTGAAAAAAAAAACTTTCTTAAATTTTCAATTTTTGGGAAAAAAAAAAGATATTTTTTCAAAAATTTTGAATTTTGAATTGGCCGTTTTGAATTTTACCAAATTTTACCAAAATTATCTCAAAATCCTAAAAATTTACGTAATTTTTCGTAAAATACCCCTTTTTCACTTTTCGCATTTGACGTTAATTTACGTAATTTTTCGTAAAATACCCCTTTTTCACTTTTCGCATTTGACGTTAATTTACGTAATTTTCGTAAAATACTGTTTTCAAATCACCACTGTAAAATTTATTTAGAAAAAAAAAATAAATTTTTTTAGCAATTGAATGTTCCGTGTTTCCTGGGAGGAATGGCAAGAGGAATGCTGGGCAAAAATAGTTCCATTCAATTCAGACATTGTAGAAAAGATGCTCTAAAAGAAGCGGATGTGGTTATTTTAGCCGGTACTGTGTGTGACTTTAGACTAGGCTATGGAAAAGTTTTGTCCCACAAATCAAAAATAATCTCTGTTAATCGTGACAAAAAACAATTAACTAAAGTAATTTAAATTTTTAATTTTAAAATAAAAAAGTAAAGTAAATTTTCCAGAATTCGGACATATATTGGAAGCCGACTTTGGCCGTCCAAGCAGATCCATCATCGTTCATGGTCGAATTAGCGCAGTCATTGAAAGGCTTTAGTGGCTCCCAGGATTGGATTGAGCATTTAAGGGCAAAAGACGATGCCAAAGAAGAAGCTAATAGGTAATTTATTTTAATTAGACAACTTTTTGGTCAATTTTTTTAGAAAAAAAGCTTTGGAACCGACCGAAATTCACTTGAATCCAATGAAAGTTTTGCAAACATTGGAAAAGATTTTGCCAGAGAATGTGATTTTGGTTGCAGATGGAGGCGATTTCGTAGCCACCGCAGCTTATTTAATGCGTCCGCCATCATTTGGCTCATGGTTGGATCCTGGTGCATTTGGAACTTTAGGTGTTGGAGGCGGTTTTGCTCTTGGTGCAAAATTAGTCAGACCCGAATCAGAAGTGTGGATAATTTATGGAGATGGTTCGTGCGGATACAGCATTGCTGAAATTGACACATTTACCAGACATGAATTGCCAGTCTTGAGTATTGTGGGAAATGATGCTGGATGGACTCAAATAGCCAGGGATCAAGTTGTATTTTTTGGAAGCACTGTCGCCTGTGAATTAGCAGTATAATTTTTTTATTTTTTTTTATCCTAATTTTTTTTTTAATATATCTTAAAAGTTCACTGATTATGATAAAGTGGCAGAAGGATTTGGTGGTGTTGGCATCAGGCTAGATAGATCAAATGAAGAAAATATCGAAGAAGTGTTGCAAAAAGCGAGGAAAGAATACGCTAGTGGGAAAAGCGTTTTAATTAATTGTTTGATAGGTAAAACAAATTTTAGAGAGGGTAGTATAAGTGTATAAGACTAACTGTGTCTTGAATTTGAAATGAACAAATTTTATTTTAGTTATTATCATTAAATTTTTAAATAAAGAAATCTATTTAGATAAATTATATTTTTTTTGTTTAATCATTATCTGTAATAAAGGGTGTTCAAAAAGAATGTTAAAAGTTTGACAAGTGAAAAAAATATGCTCTTATCAAGCGAATTTAACCGATTTTTTTTACATGTTTTTAATAGACTTTAATACAGTCAACTCTCTTTAATTCGGTTATGCTTTTATCCGTATTTCTCTTTTATTCGTATCAAAATTAAAGGCTCAGGGCTCAATGTAATACTCTTGCAAGGAATTTTTTTTTTTAACCGGATTTTGTTATACGGATTATTTCGACATTGGTACAAAATTTTTTACACTTTGCTAAGTTAAATCATTTATTATTTTTATGTTAATCCTTACAACTATACTAGTGTTTTTTATTCTTTTTATTAAAATTCAAAATGTCTAACAATCAAATTAAGCTTAAAAGAAAAAAGATGGAGTTGACAATTGAACAAAAGAGGGAAATTTGTTTATTTGCATCTGATAATCCTGGGTCTAAACAAAATTATTTGTGCAAATATTTTTCTGAAAAATTCAAACAAAATATACCAACCACTACCATGAGCGATATACTAAAAAATAGAAAAAACTATTTGAATTCCGAATCAATCAATTCGTATCGAATACGAAATAGTAAATACCCTGAACTTGAAGATGCACTATTTTTATGGTTTAATGAAAAGCGTTTTGTTGGTTTACCAATATCAGATGATATTTTAATATCTAAAGCAAATAAATTTGGAATTATGCTAAATATCAAAGATTTCAAATATTAAGAAAAGTAAAAGTGATCTATTTGTTCCTTTGTTTTTTAGCAGAAAGAGGGCAACTGGAATATTTTTACCTGTAAATGACATTCGCCCTCTATTTTAATCAAGATAATATAAATTTTTTATACTTTATCTAAATGGGAGATAAAAAACAATTAAAATGAGTCCTTAATAATTATTTTAATATCTTGTGGCTCAAAAGTTAGAAAAAATCATCAAAATTTTATTTATTTGAATAACTTTAGTGCTAGAAACACCAAACGAGTCTTTTTCCTCAGACAAGTAAGTCGTTCGATAAATTTAATTTAATCAAGCTATATTTTTAAAATTTAAAAAAATTTAAGAATTGAATTAAAGATTTTTTTCTGATTGAGTTTATAAACAGATTGCGGTCTCATCCTTAAAGGATGATCCTTTAGTTTTTGAATAGGTTTTCAAATTAAAAAAGAATCTAAAATATACTTTATTTATTAGTAATTTGACAATTCAATTTGATTTATTTTCATATCATTGAATAAAGGACTTTAAAAAAATACTCTAATCTTGAAAGAAGTTTAATAATAATTTTTAGAACGTAGCATATTTTTTGTAAAAAACTCAAATAAATGAAAAAAATAATTTTTTGGACATGTTTTTATTATAATAATTAAAAAAAGAAACCGAAAATGAGTAAAAATATTTTAATAAAATTACTAATTAATTAAATTATAACAAAATTATTAGTCATATTAATAAATAGTGTTATTATTATTAATAAAAAAATTTTATTTTACATAATTGTATTTCATATTTTTTTATTTTTATTTTATTCTATATACTTTCTATTTTTACACCCATCGGTCTTTATATTTACGAGGATGAATTCTGAATAAATTTTGGAGCATTTTAGACCTTACTGGCAGACTTTTAAAACCCGGATAGAAAATTACGGATAAGTTAACAGAATAATTACGCGAAAATTTCACGTTTTTCTGTTAAAATTACGCGAAATTACGCGTAATTATACAGTAATTACGGCGTAATGAAGCTATCCGTAAACTAGACATAATATACCAAATTACAGATCGACTTATTACGCATAAATTTGATAAATTTTTGCATAATTTTCGCGTAATATAATGCAAATTTTGAGAATAATTTAAAAATTACGCCTATTTTCGACTTATTACGAGAAAAATCAAAAATTACGCGAAGTCTCGCAGTTTTATGCAATAAGATAAAATTTTTTAAAATCTTTTAAAAATATATTTATTTATTAAAAGAAAATATTTAGTTGTGAAAAAAAATAAATTAAATTTAAATGGCGTAACATTAAAATGTGAACTGGTGAACTGACGTTTTCGTGATCTTCAGTCCAACTGGAAAAAAAGTGTGATTTTTAGATCATAGAAATAAAATATTATTTTATTGAAATTTATTAAATATCAAAAATGAATTTTATAGATCACGAATTTTCGTGATCTTCAGTTCACATTTTAATGTTGCGCCATATAAATTTAAATAAGTTTGAATTTGCGTAAGGAAGTGATAAAGAGTAAAATGCACATTTTCATATAAATTTTTTAGAATAATACCACGATTAAAAATTACGCGTATTTATGCGTTAACATTTAGTATTATGCAAAATTATGTCATCTCAATTTAGAAAAATTATCAATAATCAAGCTTAACCCTCCGTAAAAAAGATTAATTACGCGTAGAATAAAAAAATTTCTCTTCTATTGTACCAAATTTTACTAAACCTTAAGTTTTATTATTTTGGTTAATTTCTGGCATTACTTTAAACATTTTTATAAAAAATTGTCTGTTACAAAAAATTTAAAATCAAACACAAAAAATTTATTTTTGCTTTATTCATTTTTCCAAAAGTTAATTTAATTTCTAAAAAAAAAAAGCGTGTGAGACAATAATTTTCATACTGCTCAAAATTTTCATAAAAAATTCTCAAAAACAAATGTGTAGAATTTTAATTTATTTTTTCACTGCAAAAAAAAATATATATAAATATAAGTAAAATTTTAAAGCTGCACATGTAAAATCTAAAAATTATTTTTGAAAATTTTATTAATTTCCAAGTTTTATTTGAACCGGCAAAATGGGAAAAGGCTTCGAAAATTACATGTCCAAAAAATGGTTTCATCCAACCAACGTTGAAAACCAGAAAAGAGTAAGTTGGATCGCTACATTGGATTTTTTGCAGCCTAAAAATAACCCTTTTAATTTTTCCACAGAAATACCTGGCGGAACAAAAAAGCGCTGGTGACAAAAAACGCCAACAAGAATTGAGAGATCAATATGAACGAGAGCAAGAAATTTTCAGCAATAAGTAAGTCTAATCAGCTTACTTGGAATTAAAATAAAATCTAATTTTCTTAGAGAACTGATGGGAGATGAGAAGGCCAAGCTTGGTCTAGCATTCATGTATCAGGCCCCAGGCTCATTAAAAGATAACCAAGACAAGGAACGAGTAGAAGAGCCAGTGCAAGTCGAAATTTCAAGCTCCAAGCGAACCAGACCAGATTCTGCCAACTTGAGATGCCTAAAATGCAAAAGACTAGGCCACTTAAACACCGATAAAGTTTGTCCACTTTACGGAAAATCAAGACTTGATGTAGACGATGACGAAATTGTTCCAGAGATACCTGAGGCACCCAAAGTTGAAATAAAAAATGAGCCAAAGGAGCATATTTCCGAAAGTAAAGAAAATATGCCTGTAGTTGAATCAAACCCAATGGAAATTACTTTGGATATGCTGAGGACTCTTCCCAAAAAGGAAAAAAAAGTTCTGCTGAAACGACTAAAAAAATTAGACAAAAAGTTAAAAAGAAAATCAAATTAGCTTTTTCTCAAATTAGTTTTTTCTTTTGTAGATATTTATTTGTTTTTGATTTTATAAATTTGTAAAAAAAATTGATTTAAAATGTTTTTTACCGGACTTAAAAATTCGGAATTTAAATTCACTTATCTACATAGCTTAATGTTTTAATGACTTTTAGACTATTAATAAAAAAATGTACTTAAAATATTACTTGAACGAAAAAGGCGAAAGAGTCTACACTTTAAAAGTAATTTGTTTTTTTTTTTCAATTTAAATTTAATTTTTGTTTTTAGCGAACAAGTCCGGATGGAACTCCAACTGTGTCTGCTCATCCAGCTAAATTTTCACCTGACGACAAATATTCAAGACAGAGAATTTTGCTGAAAAAACGCTTTGGAATCTTGTTGACTCAGCAGCCTCAATCTAAATATTAAAAATAAAAAGTCTTGATTAAGTGTAATTAAGTTTATTGAATAAAATAAAAGAACAGAATATGTCTTTTTCTTTTTAAATGTAAATGAATATACCCACAAGCTCCAAATCACAATCCATGCTGATATCATATCAACATGGATGGTGATTTGTGATAAATTTTAAAATTTATATGACTTAAAAAAATCAAAAATGAGAAAAGATTTTTTTTTTAAATGATACTGTCAACTCGCACTAAATCGAACTGCGATATATGGAACTTTTTAGGTTCGAACAATTTTTTTTGCCTGGTCAAATGTTACAGTAGCAACAATAAAAAATGGGTCTATGTTTTTTTCACATTTTTTTTATGCTTTTTCGCATATTTTTCTCTCTTTTTCACACACATTATTTATTTCGCATAGCACACTTAAAATCACACAAAAAATCCTCGAAAACACATGAAAAGCACTCTTTTTTTCAAACAACATCTCTGATTTAAATCTCTCTTTTTCGCATAAAAGAAATATGAATTAAGCATACATTAAAATCGTGATCAAAAGAGTTTTTCATTATGTAAAGCACCAATTTTTTTAAGCTAAGAAATAAGCTAATTTTCCAAGTTTTACATTTAGTTTGGATACTTACTTC
Organism: Brachionus asplanchnoidis; assembly: GCA_025491095.1. Taxonomy (NCBI): domain Eukaryota; kingdom Metazoa; phylum Rotifera; class Eurotatoria; order Ploima; family Brachionidae; genus Brachionus; species Brachionus asplanchnoidis. The sequence continues at coordinate 5,314,972 of JAILYF010000004.1, forward strand.
GATGCATGTATATAGTTATATTTCTTAAAAGTTTTTTTTTTACAAATTGAACCATGAATTAATGAATTAAATAAAAAAAATTGAATTCATAAAATAAAATAATTAAATAAATTGAAGTTAAAACAAATTAAAATTAGATTTAAATTCCTTTTTATATAAACTTAATTTTATTTTAATTACAGATTTTATAAGATTCCTTTTTGTATGCTAAATAACCTAAATTTTATTTTAAATAAAGATTTGTCAAAAAGTTAATCTTATTTTTAATTCAGCTTTTTTCATGCTAAAAAGAGAGAAAAATTGTGCTAAAAAAAGATGTTATGTGAAATAAATAATGTGTGTGAAAAAGAGTGAAAAATATGCGAAAAAGCATAAAAATTGTGTGATAAAGTAATTTACCCATAAAAATTGTTGGTTAAAGTGTGGTATTATTAAGGATGACGAGACTCAAGATATGAATTTAATTAAAAATTTTGAACCAGATTGTCTAAGGCCAATTGAAGACTTGATGGTCAAACTTAAAAATGGCTTTTATAATTACAATTGTTCCGCAGAAGAATTTTTAAATATAGAAAAAGGTGAATCCATAGGCGAATCTCTTAGCGATGAAGACATAGTCGAGTTAGTAAAAAAAATCAAGAGGATTTAAACGATAAAAAGTTTAATGAAGATTTGACAGATGATAATGGGAATGAGAAAATTCAAGATGTCACTAGTAAAGAGGCATTTTTATCTTTGAGAAATATAAGAAGTTATTTGGAAAATTGGTCTAGCTTTGAAGAAAATGATATTGAAATTTTGCAAAAATTGGAAACAAGATTGAACCATGCAAAGATTGAAAAACTGTCACAAAAATAATTTTTGGATTATTTTCAAATAGTTAATTTTTTTTCCGTTTTGTATTCTTTGTTAAAATATAATTTTTTTTATTTTCTTATTTCATAATTCGTTAACTAAAGTAAAATTTTTTTCGTTTATCCAAACTTTTTTATTTTAAGTTTGTATTATCGTTATGTCGAACAAAAATAATCCGAACTTAAAAAATAACCTCCCAAAAAGTTCGGATTAACGAGAGTTGACTGTATCTTGAAAATAACTCAAAATTTTAAAATTAGATCAAAAAGATATTTTACTCGAGTTCCTTTAGTTAAAGTAAAAGAAATAATGTGAAAAAAAATCAATTTTTTATCTTTTATAATAACTGTAATTTAATACAATGAAAGTTTATTTTGTGAAATTGTCAACAAATTCTTAAAATCCAAATAAAAATACAAAATTTTTTCGAAAATTTTATAGAAAAATTTGGTTTTTCATTGAAAACCTGAAATGTGTATTGTGTTAAAGGTATTAAATTAAGCAAATTTTATCACGAAAACACTTAATCTTTGAAAATTATTTTTTTTTCAATTGTTATCATTATTTTAAAATAAAAAAAATATATAAGAATTTTAAAATAATACAAAAAGACTTATTTAGCAAAAAAAAATAATTAGAAATTCATTTGTAAATTTAAAAAATAATAATATTACGCTGTATTAAATTTGAATACTTATCAATGTAATTTTGATTATTTAATTTGAAAATTTTGTTCGTATTATTTTGCGATTCAAACAAGAATAAAAAATTCATAAAAATTATAACATTATTTTCTTTTTAATTTGATCTTGAAAATAAAAAAACAAAATAACTATATTCGATTTCAAAATACGAAGAATAAGATCTCTAAGAAGATTAGATAACGTTCTATGTGCTGGTAAGATAGAAGAAACTGTTGAAAATTATTTAATAGATAATTATTAAATATTTCCGATTTGTAATTTGAAAGAGTTAATCAAAGTTTGAAAATCATAAAATAATGAATTCATTTTTTTAGGCATTCTGATTTTTAATTTAATCAATAAATATTTATTTTATTTATTTAAATCCGAACATTATTTTAACAGTCAAGAAAATGTCCGAAGAGCGCAACTTTACAGCAAAAATTATAAATAAAAAGAAGCTTTTGTTAAATAATTAAATAATGTAAATGATCAACTAGTAATTATGTTGAATTATTTAAATTTGTGGAATAATTTTAGAATAAAAAAATATTATATTTTATTATCTAGATAAATTAAAAAATTTAATTTTCATTAAAAAAAAAATAAGAAGCTGGATTTTGTACATCTATGTAAGGTTTCTAAAAATCAACTTATCGTAATAAATCTAAATTTTTTATAAAAAAAAATATTTTCAGTATCTTTTTTTTTTTTTTTGATAATTAGTTTTATAAGTTTGACTAGTAAATTTCAAATTCATTTTGTTTCAAATGAATCTAATAAAAAAATTTTGGTATTTTAATTAGCTAATAATTTCAAATATTAATTTGGAAGCATATTAAATTTTAGAATATTAAATTTTTAATCAAAATAATTATTAAGTTGTAAAAAGTTAAAATTGAAAATTATGAATTAAAAAATTATAATAGCTATTCATTTACTAATGAATTAAAATAAACGTTATCTATGTCAGAATTTATTCACAAGAGTAGTTAGACAAAGAGTAAAATAATAATCTTTATGAGTCAAGAGAACAAAAATATATTAACACATTTTTTTAAACCATTTTAATCATTAGATTTTGTTTAAGACTAAAAAATTTTTAGAGGATTTTAGCTTTAGTTTAATAAAAAGTATAACCACAACAATATTTTAATTTTCTGAATATTTAATCTCATGTTAAATTCAATTAATTATCATTTTTGTCAAAATGAGAAACAAATAATTTAACTTCAATTAAAATATAAAAAAAAGGAAGTTCATTATTTTTTAATGTAGATTTTCATAATAAATTATTTTTTTTCATTAAAAAATTATTTCCTCAAGTCTTTTTGCGCTAAATTGTTCAATCAGTCTATCAAACATCACAAGTAGTGATTTTGTTTCATTTTTTATAAAGAAAAGTTTTTATCTTTATTTAAATAAGGATATGGATTTTTTTTTTCATTCGTCATGTTTAGCTTTGGCATAAAAATAATTATATTTTCAATCAACTTTAAATTCTTTTATTTCTATTTGAGTTGAAATTAAAAGTTTAAGAAATCCCGGTTTACATATTTTTCCAAGGACTTATTAGATAAACTTTTCAAAGCACTCCATTGTAATTAAGTTAAGTTAAGACTGATGAAACAAAGATAAAAATTAACGTGAATATGTGCAATATTAATAGAGTAGATTATTAATCCAAATTAAAATTGGAACTTTTTATTTTTTTCTTTATAGATTATTTTGTAGATAAATTTTTATGTTCACATAATCATAATTAAATCTATTTATTTATTACATAATTAAAGAAAAAAATTACCTAGTTAAAATTTGAAAAAATTTTATTTAACAGTTCGAACACTTTTGCTCGATCAAATAAAATTTTTAATTAATTTAAATACTTTTTAAGATCTTTCGATTTTAGCAATTTTGACAACTTTTACTTAGAATAAGGATTACTTTTTCTAGATAATTGTACATACGCAAAATGGATCTAATGAATTTCAGTCTTCCAGGCTTAGTAAACTATTTATTTTGAATTATCTATTTAACAAAGCCTAAATTTTCAAAAATAAAAGAATGGCTATGGATTTTACATTTCTGTTGGCGCTTATGCTGCGGTGTCATTTATTTTCTATTATTATCCAAATTTACTCCATGCCAAAAAAGACAGAAAAGACCACAATTTTGTTGTGGTTAGCCATCGTGGTGGATCTGGTGAGAATAAAGAAAACACAATCTCCGCATTTGAACAGTATTTAATTTTTTTAATCAATTTCCAAAATCTTTTATTTCTTTTTGCTCAAGTTCACACAGAATCGGTTCCGATGTGATCGAACTGGACTGTCACATAACCAAAGATGGTCAGGTTGTCGTATCTCATGACAACAACTTATTAAGACTATGTGGGAAAAATAAATTGATTTCAGAGCTGAATTATGATGTAAATAACCAAAAATAAGTATGATAATTTGTTGAAATTTTCTTTTTAAGGAACTTCCAGACCTTCTTGAGGAGCAAGATGAAGACATGTTCTTGCAAAGTGGGATTAAACACAGTGTTGAAATGATCATTGACCATTTTCAACCATTTTTACTTAATTTTTACGAAAATGGTAAAACATTAAAAAATATTTTATGGTAATTTTTCGAAAAAAAATAATCTTTTCTGAATTAAAAAATAATTTTTCTATTTTACCGAATTTTACGTAAATTTCTGTAATGTATGAAACATTTATTTAATAGGTCTTAAAATACTGACCCCCAGTTTTTTAAAATTTTCTGACCCCCATTTTTTTTGCAAAGCAAAAATATTTTTAAAAGTTTTAATTTTAGTTTTATTAAGTTTGTATTTTTCTCTTTTTTTTGAAAATTAAGCTAGTTTTTTTCCAAAATTTTTATTTTTTGTGAAACTTAAACATTTTTATATTTTTATAACCCCTACTGACTCCCAATTTTGCCCCCATATTCCTAATAGAGAATTTAACGAGCTTTCTAAAAAAAATGCCTAGTTTTTCTCCAGGAAGTATAATTTTTGAGATATTTTGATTAAAATAAAAGACCATAGTTATTTTGAAATCGGATTTAAAATTTTAATACGACATACCATTCGATTAAGAATTGTTCGAGCTTTTTGAATGTTTTGTTTGTTTTCTTAATTTCAATTTTGTTTTTAGCGAAAAAACTATAGTTTTCTTTTAAAGAAACCCGACCCACTACTGACTTCCAACTAACCCTCACTTTTCTGAAAAAGAATTGAACGAGCTTTCTAAAAATTTGTCTTGTTTTTCTCTAGGAAGTATAGCTTTCGAGAATTTCAATTCATACAGTAATTGAGATAATTCAATATATAATTGTAATATTTGTTTTATTAATTTAATAAAAAAAATAGAGTATATGTCTTAAATTAAATTAAACACCAAAAGATCAAATTAAAAAAAAGAAACGTAACTTGCCTTTACGAAAATCAAAAAAAAAATAAAAAATTTCGCCTCATCTAAGTTTATCATATTTTAATGTAATTAAAAATTTAAGACATGGATTCTTTTTTTTTATTTAATTAATAAAACAAAAAATGTCAAATATTACAATTATAAATTGAATTTTCAGTGTTTAGGGGGTCATTGTTTGAGTACGACCTAATTTAATATAGATGAATTTTCATCAAAAAATGGTAAAAAAAAAAATATCAAAGTATAAAATTTGCTAAAAAATAATGGAACTAAGTTTCATTATTTTTTTTTAGAAAAATATTTTTTTTCTTCATTTTTTAAACTTTTTCAAAAAGTTTAAAAAATGAAGTAATAAATAGCTCTTAGTTATTTTTTACATTATTATGACTTATTTTTTAAATTAAAGCTTCAATTTATTTTCATAAGAAAAAACCAGTTCCAAAATTCTAAAACCAGCATTCAACTTAAACTTACTTAAATCAACTTAAAAGATGTTGGTAATAAGAAAAAGAAATGAAGACCTGCTAGTTCAAACAATTGTTACTGTAAATATTTTTTTAAGAAAATAAGAAAAAAATTAACAGATGATTTTTGGAAAAATTTAAAAAAATTTTGATCACGAAATAATTTTGTCTTTATAGAACAATTTTAATTTAAATTAAATAAATTCAATAATTTTGATGGCGATTAAACAATAGGTTTAAATAAATATGCAAGAGAATGAGAAAGAGAATTTAAAATGAATAAACGTTGAACTGATGGTCATCTCATCTCAAATACTAAATTTAAATTTTTTTTTAAACTTTAAATTTTTCATTAATTTTTCATTACTCTTTTAATAATAAACTGTATAAGTTTACGTATAATTCAGGAGAAAAAAATTGTTAAATTAATTTTTTAAAAGGAAAGTGAAAAAAAGTGAAAAAATTAATTTTTTAATGTTTAATTTCAATGATCATATCAACACTGTTATTTACAAAAAAAAATAAATAAATTAATTATTAAAAAGAAAGTGCCGATAGTCTTTCGAGAACAGTAAGTTCGTCGCTAATCACCAACTCAATTCACAGACGAAGTCAGGACAGTAACAAAACACCGCACAGAATTCCGCTACTCGAGGACATTTTCATCAATTTTCCTAAAACAAACGTCAATCTAGACGTCAAAATAAACAATGATAATTTGATTAATAAAGTTAATGAATTGGTTATAAAATATAAGCGAGAGCATTTAACTGTTTGGGGATCCTTTAATGAAAAAGTTACCAAAAAACTTTATAAATTAAACCCAAATGTGGGTATATTCTTTTCATCAGTTGGTTGTGCAAAGCTTCTCCTCTTGATGATATCAGGACTGCTGCCATTTTTTAAATTCAAAGAAACTCATCTAGAAATTATAATGCCCAACCGCATTCTAAGAAAGTAAGTCAATTCAGCCAATTTAGAAAATAATAAATATTCTAAATATTAAAAGTCGTAATTTGATACCCAGAGGATACATCGCTTTCTTTATCTTGATAAAAACGTAAAAACTTAAATTTTGTTTTTCAAAGCTAATTTTTGTATTATTTTAGATTTTTTATACGAAAGTCTTTTGTTAAACATTTGAATAAACGAGGAATTTCTGTTTATTATTGGGTTCTAAATGAAGAAGATGAATTTAAGCATGCGATTGAATTGGGCGTCAATGGTATCATAACTGACTATCCGAGTCGATTAATAGATTATATAAGAGATAACAAGCATATTCATACTCATGTTGTGAGGCCAATTAAAAATGAATAGAAAATAAAATTTGTTCATAGGTGTTTATTAGATAAATTGATATTTATTCAATTTTAGTTATTTAAAAATTTTAATTGTATTTTTTTTTAAATAATAAAAAATAAAACATTTAAATTTTAACATTTCTAAAAAGCTCTAATTGATCTTGAATTTTTATTTGGTAGCATTCAAATATAATGAAAACTTGCTAATGTTTTAAAAATGTAAATAATTTTAACTACGATCTTTAATCGTAGAACGAATGTCATATGTCCAAATGACATTGACTCGATAGTTAACGTTAAGACTGCTTGTGACAAGTTGATTAATTTAAACGAAAATAAGGCAGTAGGCCTCAATAAAATAAGTGGATTTGTTCTTAAGAAAATAGCTTATTCTGCAAGCATACCAATTATGTTAATATTCAAAAAATCAATTGCAACAGATGAATTACCTTCCATTTGGAAGCATGCAAATGTTACCCCATTATATAAAAATAGAACTAAGCACGATCCAGGTAATTATCGTCCTGTTTCACTAACCAGTATTGTCTGTAAAATATTGGAGAGCATAATTAAAGAACTAATGTTAAGACACTTGTTGTAGAACGCTCTTTTATCTGACGCTCCACACGGTTTCGTTCCAAAAAAGTCGTGCTCTACTAGTTTACTAGAAACAATGGATATATGCTCAAATTTACTAGCCTCAGGCAATCAGATCGACATTGTATACACTGACTTTTCGAAGGCCTTTGACAAAGTTTCACATCGACTGTTTCTCTTCAAGTTATCAGCTTATGGTGTTGAAGGAAAAATATTAGATTGGGTGAAAAATTTTTTAAATGGAATAAAGCAAAGAGTTGTACCTGATAACGTTGAATCAGAATGGCTTGATGTTATTAGTGGTGTTATGCACATGGACTGACAATGAACTTATATATGAATCCTTTATTCCCTAGCTTAAAAAGTGTTCTTTTGTGTCCTTTTGTGTACTTTTGTTATTGACCTTTATAATTCCAGTTAATTAACCAAAAATTTAAGAAAAATTTATCTGAGTTATAGATCTAATTTTAAATTAAACCATATGAGTAAAACGTTGTCAGACGTTTTACTCATTGTCAAATCAGGGTTTAATTTTAAATTAGATTTATATTAACAAAATATTAGATAAAATAAAGGAGTCCGGGGCGAAGCCATGGTTTAGGGAATTTGGTTCAGTAAAAATTATGAGCGAAGTGTCTTAAAAAAATGTCCAACTGAATTTTTAAAATATCTAACGTTTTCTTGTTTTATATTAAGTCAATTGCCAATTGACAAAAGTACACAAAAGGACACAAAAGAACATTTTTTATGCTAGGGAATAAAGGATTCATAACAAAAGTACACAAAAGGATACAAAAGAACATTATTTATGTAAGAGAATAATATGATAAGTTAGTTCATTGTCAATTGCCCGTTCCGCAAGGATCGGTCCTTGGGCCTCTTCTTTTTATTATTTTCATAAACGATTTGTCCGAATCGTTAAGTAATTAAACAAAAGTCTATGCTGATGATATGAAAATTTTAGCAGCTTTTCACCATTTAAATGATAACTTATCTTTACAGCACGATATAGATGCTTTTTCAAGCTGGGCGATTACATGGGCGACTGATTTAAGCGTAGAGAAGTGTAAAGTTATGCATATTGGAAATAAAAATCCTAAGTTTGACTAAACAATTTTTAATAAACATGGAACAGAATCATTAGATAAAACAAAATTGGAAAAGGATCTGGGTGTGTTTTTTTCAAAATGATCTAAAATGGGGTGCACATGTGAGCTACTCTTCTGGCAGAGCGAATAAGATCTTGGGAATGATTTGTAAAAATTTTAAATTTTTGGACGCTAAATGTAGTTAAGTTACTGTATACCTCATTGGTAAGACCTCTTTTTGAATATGGAGTTAGTGTTTGGAATCCATACCTGAAAGAAGATAAGAAGGAATTAGAAAAAGAACAACGTAGAGCTACGAAGTTGATTCCAGCCTTTAAGAATCTTGAGTATGAAGAAAGATTGAATAGAATAAAACTTACAACTTTGGATACGAGAAGAAGAAGAGGCGATTTGATTCAGTTTTTTAAAATTGTAAACAGCCTAGAAACTGTTAAATTGATATGTGAAATCAGGTTCGTTCAAAGAAATAATTATATTTTAGGGGGTAATGCAAAGATGGTTTCAAGAGAATTTATTAAAAATTGTCCATCACGGTTCAACTTTATCACAAACAGCGTAGTAAACGACTGGAACCGTTTACCAAAAAATGTTGTTGAAGCAAATTCATTAAAATCCTTTAAAGCAAGACTTGATGAATGGTTTATGGTACATAATATGGTGTGATTGCAAAGAACTGCCACAGTCTTACGGTTTAACTCGACTTGCTCGAGTCGCAGTTATTTTTCCTGCTTTTCCTACTACTATCAAAAATTTGATTGGGCATAATTTGAAAACATTTTTTTAAAATAAATGAAGCTAATTTATTTTATCTTCGATATTTTTTAGTTTTTTTTTAGATTAATTTTTTTCAGTAGATTAATAAAAAATTAAATTTTTAGAAAAATAACGAAATTTTCGCTTTATCGTAATTTACTTTAAGTATCGTATACGTGTTATCAAAGATAAGATAATATTTACAATGAATACTGCTGTTTTCAATTACCAAAGGTTTAAATTAAACCAAATCTATTTTAGCCTTGAAAATTCTTTTAATTTATTTGACTCTTTATACGATGAATACTAATAGAAAGCAAAAATCATTGAAAATTAAGTCGTGATGAAGATTATAAGTTGAAGTTATTTTTTTAAATTAAATTCATATTTTTTTATTTTTACCGTTTATCACCAAAATGGCTGTGATGAATTTTTGTGAATTTAGAAATAAAAAAAACAGATAAAAAAAACTATTTTTTAACCTCTAAAACTCTTCTGCAACATACATTAGCTGATAAAAATTTGTATCAACCTTATTTTATTTTATTGCAAAACAATTAATGAGAATGAATATCATTATAATGTAGTTGTAGTGTTGGGCCTAAATTTGGATGGAATACAAAAAAATTATTCTATAAGCTTATACATTTCACATAAGGAATTTAAGAGCTAAGCAAAAAGATGCTTAAATTTTAAATTTTTATATATTTTATATATCTATGAATAATAATATTTACTTTTTAAATAAAGCAATTTTTTTAATTATATCAATTTTCAATAATTTAATACTTTAATATTTTAATTTTTTTTAAGAATATACTGATTACAATAATTTAACTAAATATTAGCCAAAATTTTTGTTTTAAATATATTTTTGACGTTTAAATTAAAAATATTCATAAATTTTAGGCGATTCATAAATTTTGGGGCGATATAAAACCGTCACTATTTTTAATGGAAATCGTCACTATTTTTATTAACATGTATAAAAATAATATACATGCATACTTTAAATAATGATACTCGATTAGACAATAGATAACATAGCCAAATTAATTATTGATCAATCAAATTTTTTAAAAGCTAACTTTAAATATGGTTATCGATTCTAATTATTGACATATTAACCTAAAAATAGAACATATCACTATTAATTATAGCTAAATTACCTAAATTAGTGTTATCAAGGTCAAACTTTGTGCTCTTACAAAATAAAAGTACTCGTCCCAATAGATTTTGATAAATATATTTCAAAAAATGTCATCAACTTCTGACTCTTGTGTTCCAACGTACCACAGCGATGATGATACATCGAGTGATGAAAGCGAAATCGAAGAGCCTCGCAAACGTGCTCGAACTGCAGGCAAAATATACGATAAAGTCGAAATCTTCGAGGGGGCCGAATCAGTTTCCAAATTCGTAAAGGGCTACAAAAACTTCAAATGGCAATCTTTTCAAACAACTCGAAACGAAGGCGGTGATAAACAATATTACCGCTGCAGAAGTCATCGAGGTTCCAAATGTACGGCAACGTTGACCTCTTTCATGCTGAAAGCCCGGCTGTATCGCTATTCGAATCGAACGACGAACACGATCATCAAATCAGCAGCCGAACAGGTATCCCAGATGAAACCAAACTAATCATCAAAGAATTATTCAAAAAAGGCACCAAAACAACCAAACAAATTCTACTAGAACTGGATAAAAAAAACATCGTTCAGCCGAATCCTCTCAATTGAGCAACTATTTGGCTTGTCTTCGCAAGAAACTCTACGGTCCAACTACAATCAGCTTAAGCTACATTGACAATTGGTGTCGCCAACGACTTGCCATTCCAGAAGACGACGATGAATGCTTCGTTGCTGGTTTTGAAATAGACGATGATGAAAATAATCCGATATTTCGATTGTTCATAACCACCAAAACTCTCATGGAGTTTTGCAAATTTTCTAATCATATCTGCATCGATGCTACATATAAACTCGATGGAAAGACTATCCTGTGTTTCTGGTTGGTGTTACCGATAAAAACTGCAGTTTCCATCCGTTTGGCGTTGCAGTTTGCATAAACGAAAAAGAAGATGATTTCAAATTCATATTCAAAACAGTGCAAGAATGTAGCCGAAGAGTCATCAATCACAATTACCATCCTTCAGTTTGAGTAGCAGATGGTTCGGGTGCAATAACTAATGGCTTTTTATCGGCGTTCCAACGAATCGATAAACGAGTGATGTAGTGGTTTCACGTAAAAAAAAAACGTTCGGACAGAGATAGCTTCAATCGACAAAGAGTACCGCGACGCGATTCTCTCAGACATCGAATCTCTTCAAATCATCAAATCAGAGAGAATATTTGACAAAGCCAGGCAACTGTTTGCCGAGAAATGGACCGCGAAAAAAGATATTGTAATAGACCATTTCATTAATTATTTCAAACGCGAATGGATCGATAAAAATAAGGGATGGTTCGAAGAATACGCTCATCATTATCCTAGTACCAACAATGCGATAGAATCAACCAATGGCGAGATCAAGAAATCATTTACATTTCGAGAGCGTCTACCAGTAGGAGAGCTTCTAAGTCTTCTCACCGAAAAGCTTGTCAGATCCTTGTCTCGCGAACGCAATCAGAATCTACCACACACGTCACAAAATGTCAAACGCTTTTCGTGTTCGCCTGATATATCGCTTGACATTTGGACCAAAGCTTATCAATAGTTGAAATCCGATCGAGCAGTTGTTCAACTGAAAAACAATGATAATCAGAAAATCACCTATATTCAAACGGAACAATTCGACGACAAGAAATTCAAATTCAACAAAGATTACGTCAACAACTATTGTAAGAATCAAGAAGTCTTATTTTGGACAGACTTCGACCACTTAGTAGCCGAGCAATCTTCAGTTTGGGAAGTCAATTTGGTTTCAAATCCTGATGAATGGCTTAGAAGTACATGCACTTGTCCAAGATACATGAAAGATAACATTTGCAAGCACATCGTCGGAATCGCCGTTAGATTCAAGTTGTGTTTAATTCCTTTAGAGGCGAAGCAAATACCACTAGGTCAAAAGCGAAAAAGAGGCCGTATTCCAAAAGCTAAAAAAGCACTCTTGACTCAATAATTGCTTCATTATCTTTTTGCTAATTTATCTTTTCTTTAAACCACTATCTCTTTTATTTTTGTATTTCTCTAATCATCAATTTAATAGATTTTGATCACTAATAAAATTCTTTCTTGCGTAATGTTCAATTATTTGTTTTCTTATTCTATAATTAGTCATCTTTATAAAATTGGTACTTTAAGCTATTTATTTGGGTTTAACTTTTATTAATAATAGTTAGGTTTTTATTATAAATAGTGATGATTTACAGCAAAATTAGTGATGGTTTTTTTATAAAATAGTGACGTTTTTTTTTTAAATAGTGATGATTTCCACTTAAAATAGTGATAAATATTGATTAAATTTAGTGACGATTTCTATTAAAAATAGTGATAGCTTAAATACCACCCATAAATTTTTTCTGGTATTTGGTTAAATAAACAAATATATGATATTCATAATAATTAGTTTTAATGGAATCATGTTATTAATTAATTTGCTTTTAAACTTATTTTTTTTTAAACTTTTATCCTCATCGCCTTCATGGCGACAATTTAAACTTAAATATTTATTTAAGAAAAATTTTACTCAACACATTATTATTTTAAATTAATTTAAAGATTTTCAAATTTCTTTTAAAAAACTTTTGCTATAAATTTTAATAACGCCTAAAAACTTGCTGGTTTTATTTGCGTTAAAATTGTTTGTAGCTTTTGAATTTATTTATATTGAAATAGTTATATTTTTTGATTTTTGAGTTTGTTTATTTGTTCAAAATACTAATGCAGTTGAAATTTATTCTTTGAAGGACAAATATTTAATTAATAAAAAAAAAAAAGAAAACATAAGAAAATAGTCACAATAATATCTTATTTTAAAAAGGCATAGTTTTTCAACTATATTTATAAAAAATTAAGAATGCTGAATTTAACATATTTTTAAATTTTATTCGATTGCTTCTAATTTTATTCATAAATTTATATTGATATAAAATCATTTAAAATTCCTTTATAGACATTTCAGATTTTTAAATCAGAATCTATAATACATCATAATTTACCGCTGAGATCATTATGTACAGTTATATTTAATTTTTTTAACTGTTCGACTTATTAAATCAATTTCAAATAAATATATTAATATACCCTTGAACATCTTGCAGTTATTTTTTAAATATTCTTGAATCGTTTTTTCATAATTGGGGTTTATTGAGCTAGTTTAAAAGAATAAATTTAAATAAATTGTTTTCAAGTATATCAATTTAATTTTAACAAAAGCATCATGCTTTTGTTTTTAAGTTAAAAGTAAAAGCCATTTTATTCTCTCAAGGTATTTGAAAGCGTTTTGATTTATTACTAGAGTCAAAATTTAGACTTTAATAGAGATTTGTTTAGAAATAATAAAAAATTCAGTATCCAAATCTTGTCATTTTTAGTAAAAATAAATTAAATTGAAATATTTTTAATAATTCAATTAAATTTTCCCCAATGAATACAAAGTTTATAATCAACAAACTCTTTTCTTTATCTAGATAATTAACAATCTAAATTTAATTAAAATATTTTTGAAAATTATTTAAAGAAATAAATATTTTTTTAATTCAAGTATCAGAAAAAATCAAATGGCTATTTTTTTGTCAAGAACTCTTCAAAGCTAAAACTGAAAACTGAAAAAAAAATTAATTTATTGATAATAATTTATTGCTTAAATGTATAATTTTTTTTAATTTATTTTAATTTTTGTTAATTTTAATAGTTAATCAAAAAAATTTTGGTTTCCCATTTTTTCTTCAATTTTACTTTTTCTAAAGGTAAGAGAAAAAAGAACATCAAGAACTGTGATTGACAATTCAGTATCAGAAAATTACCCCAGCTTAATATTAATGAGTGTTTTAGTAATAAATAGCTCTTAGTTATTTTTTACATTATTATGACTTATTTTTTAAATTAAAGCTTCAATTTATTTTCATAAGAAAAGAAACAATTCTTAAATTCTAAAACCAGCATTTAACTTAAACTTACTTAAATCAACTTAAAAGATGTTGGTAATAAGAAAAAGAAATGAAGACCTGCTAGTTCAAACAATTGTTACTGTAAATATTTTTTTAAGAAAATAAGAAAAAATTAACAGATGATTTTTGGAAAAATTTTAAAAAATTTTGTTCACGAAATAATTTTGTTTATATAGAACAATTTTAATCTAAATTAAATAAATTCAATAATTTTGATGGTGATTAAACAATAAGTTTAAATAAATATGCAAGAGAATGAGAAAGAGAATTTAAAATAAATAAACGATGAACAGATGGTTATCTCATCTCAAATACTTAATTTAAATTTTTTTTTTAAATTAAATTTTTCATTAATTTGACTTTCTTTATTTTTTGAATGCACCAATCTTAAAAAAAATAAATCTTCATAAATATTTTAAATTTTGGACTAGTTAATCATTCTTTTTTAAACTTTATGACGCTGATTCAAAGTTTAGATTAAGATAAAAAATACAAAAAAAATCCCAATCTAAAGCTTTCGCTTTTTACCAGAGTTATTTTATTAAAAATAAAAATTCAAATGAAATTATTTCTTTGTTTTAGCTGACAGAAAAGAATTTGGAATCAGATAAGTTTCAAGTTTGGCTGTTTGCTGATGAGGCGACTTGACTTTTCTCTCTCCCAAAGGACTATTTGTCAGCCCTGCTCTCCCATTGCTGCCTAAGCTAGTTAACTTTGAGTTTGGCACTAAATTATTGATGGCAAGGCTCGTATTAGTTGAACCAGTATTTGCTTGATTAGCTTCGGAATTTTTCGTGGGGTCCCCGCTTTCCGGATTCACAGTGATGGCGTTCGGGTCTTTGCCAAGCATTTTTAGCACCATGGCAGACGAAGCTCTGTAAGATGGCGAGTTGATTATGGAGTAATCGTCGAACAAAAAACTGATGTCTGTCCTCCAAGTTGACGGAGCCTTGGCACAAAAAGGATTGTCAAATTTGTAATACTGATAGTCGCCCTCGTCTTCATTCACATAATTCCAGCTGTACTTGACATATTTTTCTGTGGAATTTTCCGGATTAGACAAACTCGAGTGATTGAGTCGCCTCAGATTCAAAATTTTGTTTCTTTTCATTTTCTCTGACAAATAGGCCGAAGACACTTTGGCACCGCTGGGTTTGTTCAGCGATTTGATTTGGTGCAAAATGTTCAGCTTAAATTCTTTGCTCGCCTGATTCGACATGTAAAGCTTTTGCTTCGTCATTTTGTGAGCACTGCCAACATACTGGGTGTTGTTGGCCACAAATACCAAATCGGTTTTTATGGTCGAATGTGAATTAAATACATGGTTTATATAATTACAAATAACTATGGGGTTTGAGTTGCACTTGAACGACTCTGGCAATTTGTATTCTGCATTTTCTTCTTTTAAATTGGTCACACTGTTCGCTCTGCTTAGTCTCAATTTTCTGGAATTTTTCCGCTTTTTCATGTGGTCAAAATAGTCGCGCAGATCCTGAACACTTAAGCCGTCGCAGTTGACCAGCTTTTTGAGCAAATTGTCGCCAAACGGATAGTATTTAGAGTAGATTTTGGTAAATTGCTGGATTAGCTGGAAGTTGTCAGTGGCGTAGACATAGTGAAAAAATGTGTTCTTGTAGCAGTCTCGGTAGTTGTGCAGCTCAAAGTGAAAGGAATTAAGGAGAAAGGTGATAATTTTGGTCCGCTGAAGAGCGATGGCGTAGTTTAGGGCGCACAGACCGTTCCGGTCGCTCAGCTCAGCATGGTAGCCTTTCTCGATGAGAAGTCGAGACAAGCTAAGTGCGTTTTCTTCATCTTTGATCAGTGAAATCATGGCTAACAAAGGTAAGTTGTCTGAGTGGGCATTGTCACTTTTTTCGGCGTCGTTCATCAAGGATTCCACGGTTTGTTCCTTTTCAATCAGCTTTCGGGCTTCATTGTACAATCCAGAGCGGATGTGCCATCTAATTGCTTTCAGAGTCATAGTGGAATGGTAAAACTTTAGATTAGCATTTAAATAGAACTCATTCAAACAAAGTGTAATGGCAAAAATGGAATTTAAATAAATAAAAACAAAGTAATGTTTGGCAGGCATCATAAATAAAAGTTGCCATACAGACTGTGCTTAATTATTTTAATTAGTTATTTAATTTTAATAAAAAAAAAAATATAAAGGTAATTTTTTTGCTTTTTTTGAAATAATTTAATAAAAACTCTTGAAATTTAAATACTCCTGTGAGTGCTTGAGATTTGAGCGATTCACATGCCATGTTTAATATTGAAGCTATTCTTTACAGAATTTTAATAAACTAATATTTAAGTAATTCCCCAGGTCATGCAATTATTAGCTAAATTAATGGCTTTGAACGTTTTATCCGAACCCAAAGGTTTTTGACAAAAACATGATTTTATATTTTTTGTTCCAATTTTTAGCCGTAATGTAGTTTTTTTTTTCAGATTACTTACTCGTTTATCTAATACTGTTGCCTGTTCAAATCTAAAAAAATAAGGTGAAAAAATTCTTTATTTGAGTAAATCATGATTGAAGATTTATCCAAAAATATCTTTGTTTTATTTGAGCTTTATAATTTTCGAAAAAATGAAAAAAATTTTTAAACTTTAAAATAAGATATATTTATCAAAGGTATTTAAATAGTCTAAAAATCTGAAGTAAATTTATAGCCTTGAGATACTGAAAAAAATTGAAGAATTATTCAGCGTTCATTTTTACATTCACTTTCGTCACTTAAATATTTAGATTTAGCTTAAGCATAAAATACGAAATTATCAATAAAAATAAAAATTTCATTTTAAATAAATAAATTAAAGCCATATCAATTAGCTCACCTGTAAAAATCACTTTTGCATTTCAATATGAATAATTTGTATCCAAAGGGATGTAAAGGCAAATTCAATTGCGTACTTTGTTTATTTACCACATGTGTTTCTCTAAAACTCTATATTTTTATTAATTTAAGCAACTAAAAAAAGACACTGCTTTTTTTTTCAATTAAAATTAAAATTATCATACTTCATAAATAAATTTGATTAAAATAAAAAGAGAAATTCTTGTCATTAAAATAAAATAAACACTAAAAATAACTTTAAATTATTAATCATTTATCAAAAGCATTTTCTTATTTTTATTTAGTTTGCTTCAAAAAAAAACGATTGGTGATGTGTGTAATTAAAATGAAATTAAACTAATTATGAAATATTCCTATTCCTAGATTCATTTTTTCCTATAGTTTACTCGAGTTTTTTTAATCATTAAAAATTTTTTTTTAAGTCATTAAATTTTTTAATTTTCAAATGAGAATACCTTTGTTTTTATTTCTAAATATTTATAATTTCATGTCAGCTGAAACTATAAAAATTGTCTTAGATATGTCATATTTTTATCTTTCTTTTTTTAAATTATCTAAATATTAATTTTGTCTTAAAACAACTTATGAAAAAAATTGATTTAAATGAAATTAAAAAAAAAATTTAAATGTAAGTAGTTTGAATAAAGTTAATTTTAGCTTTAATTTTTTTTAATCAATTTAATTTTGTTAAACTTTTTATCTTATCATCTATATTTATTTGGCTAAAATATCACTTAATTTTTATATTAAAGTCGCATGTTTTTAAAGATTTAGAAAAAAATTCTTCGAAAAGAAATCTCTTGATTTTTTTTGAAAAAAAAAACAAAAAAACCAAACAAATATTACTCAAGAATTTTAAATTTTTTTGAATTTTTATGTCTTTCTTAGCAAAAATTTTCTAAGAAAACGCTGCAAATTTTGTTTTATTATTTTAAATTCATTTAATTTAAATCCAAATCGTTCGTTTAAATTTTGCAATTTCACTTCTTTTTATTTCTCTTAAAATGCTTTATTTTAAAAATAATCGTGAAAAAAACATTAAACATAAACATGTTCTATTTTTATTTATTAATGTCCATTATTTTAAAAAATTAAAAAAATAATAATACGGCTAAATTAAGATTTAATTTAAAATAAATAAATCGATTATGAGAAATTAAGATCGATAATCCAGCCTCTTTAATTTACAGGACATTTAAGATAAATTGAAGAATAAACTGTTTTTTTTTTATTTTATTTAGGCATAGTATCCTTCTGACTCGGTTACCGATTCACTTCCAGTCTCGATTATTTTATTTATTTCATGACCAAGATCAATAGTTGGATCCAAAGTCAAAATTCCAGATGTTTCCATGCTCTCACAGCCATGAGCATGCACGTAACGTGCTTTGACCCAAGGCTGACTCAAATAAAGCGCTCTGGATCCAATATTGTAATCTAGATGATTTTCGCCAAATTGTGAAGATAAATTTGTCATGTTTATTGGGTCTAATGGCTTATTCTCGCTCAGTACCAATCTTTCGGTGTTCGGACCTTCTTTTATGAAACCAGTATTTTCATGTGGCACCGTGGTTTGCATGTTAGTCTCCAAAACTGCACAAGTTTGAATCAAATTCTTTTTACCACTAGATTTATCTTCTTTTTGGATGATGGGACTTTTTTGTCCATTTTTTGAGGTTATTTTGGAGAATTTTTTCAATAAACTCAAGGATGACACTTTTTTTAAAAAATCATCTTTTTTCTCGCCACCCGACATGCCTGAAGAATTGTTGGACGTATTTCGGCTTGAAAGCATTTTGCTTGCGTGCAATTTTTGCGCCTGCAATTTGAATTTTTTTTTCCAATACCATAGAGTCAAAATAATTGAGACCACTAACAAAATGAGAGCTGGAATGATGATTGAGGCCAATATAATATTGTTTGTTAAAGTTGTGGCCATAGATTCAACTGGCTTGATCAAGTTTGGCTTGCCTAATTTGAAAAAAAATTTTAATTTATTAAATAAAAAAAATTAAAATTTTAAAATATTTTTACTTGTAACCACAAATAGTTTTGGTTTTTTGACTAAAATAGTTTTTTTGCTCGATGTGCGCGAAGTTGTGGGTACTAGTTCGGTGGTTGTTGGAACTATAGTGGTACTTCGAGAACAATCAACTAAAAATTTAAAAAATTTAATTTAAAATTTAAATATTTAGACATTTTTTCGATGCTGTGAATTTCAAATACAAATTGAACAAAAATTCTTTCTTTTTTGGAAAATTAAAATTAAAGATAATAAAATGTATTTAAAAAAATACTGCAAATTACTTTGTTGAACCTTTTGTTACCAAAAATAAAATCTTTATTTAATTTTTTTTAGTTAATCAAATCAATAATCAATTTAAATGTTTTTTTTATTTATTGTCCTATTTTAACCTTGGAAAAATTATTTTTAAGTAAAAAAAATGCATCAAAGTATGTTGCAGTATTTTTTAAAATAAATTGGTATCTTGAAGTTGATGATCAATTCAAAAAGTTTATCCTTATATATTTAAATTAATCTTTGATTTAATTTAAATAATTGTAATATAAAACATGCAAGATTTAGAAAATAAAAAAAAATGAAAAAACATTTTCTCAGTCCATTGATAATCGATTTTAATATTTAAATGTATTAACTTATTTTTTGTAAAGTCAATTTTAGATTTTTTATTTCAAAAGTATTTTTGTTTAGCATTCCCAATTAAATTTAAAAAATCCAGAATAAGTAATAAAATGAAAGCAAAACTTAAAAAAAAAACAGTTAATTAAATTGAAAATCTATTTTATCAATGAATTGAGAAAATTTTTATTTTCTAAATCTGTATTGCATTTAAAGTTTATTACATTACAATTATTCAAATTAAACAAAGATTTATTTAAATATCTAAAGATAAACTTCTTGAATTTAAATGATATTTTGAATTGATCATCAACTTCAAGATGCCAATAAATTTTAAAATCTTTAATTTTAATAAACCAAAAAAGGAAGAATTTTTGATAAATTAATATTTGAAATCCACAATATCCATTTTTCTTGATTAAAAAAAATTTTTTTTTTTTAATTTTTTTTAATTTAAAAATTTACCTTTTTCAGAAAAATCGCATTGATTCCTAATATGGTTCCACATGGTGCCGTATGCACATTTTGTTTTAAATGTTCTATTTGCAAAACAAATAACAAAGCTCTCACAATCGCTTGGATCACTGTAAAGGCCGTCTGTTTTAAGAATACAAAAAGTATTTACATCAAGAAGAGAAGTGGTAAGCTTAAAAACAGTGGTTGAAGTGGCTGATTGAGCCAAGTTTTCTGTCTTGTTGTCACCGATCAGCTCTTTGGCTATTTTGGAAAAGTTGTTCTTTATCTTTTGCTCAGTGCTTGAAGGAGATAGGAACGCATCAGCAGGAAGAAGTATGGGAATATTTTTGTAGTCCAGGTCTTGTTTATTTTCGTAGTCGGCTTTGGCTACTATAAAGCGAATTTTGTCCGAGTCGGTGTTGTTTTTGGCCAAGGAGCGTGCCGAGTTCTCCACAGTGCTTTGGGTTGTATTGGCCGCTCTTGTGGTCACCTTCAACGAAAGGCACTGGTGCATCAGACCCATCTGAATAATGAACACCACTACTAAATTTTTTGTCAT
The DNA here is from genome assembly GCA_025491095.1 of Brachionus asplanchnoidis. NCBI lineage: Eukaryota > Metazoa > Rotifera > Eurotatoria > Ploima > Brachionidae > Brachionus > Brachionus asplanchnoidis. The sequence goes on from JAILYF010000004.1 coordinate 5,335,804, forward strand.
CTCTATTTTTATCAAAAGTTTTTATTTTTTACTGCTTCACAAATTTATATATAAAAATCTTCAAATTTTTGCTTCGTTACGAAAGGATTAAAGACGTGGTTTTGGGGTTTTTTTCGTTTTATTGTTTAGTGAGAGTGTGTTTGGCAAAATCCTTCAAATAAACCTACATTCTAGGCTACGTGCAACAAAATAAACCAAGTTGTGTAACCAAGATTGTATCGCAACAAATAAGCTGATCTTCAATTAGCCGAGGTCTAATTCGTAAACAAGTTAGAGACCAAAACAATTAAGTATTGCTAAAATTAAAGTATTTTAATTGTAATTCATCTAAAAAAAAGAAGAAGAAGCTGAAATTAATGGTCAAGTTTACGTAATATTTTATCTCTTGATCATCAAGCACGTACCATTATTCTACCATTGAACTAGCACGGCTTGTCAACCAACTCTACTTGGCTAATCTTAGTATTATAACTAAAATGTCATTTTTTCATTAAAATACAAATATTTACAATTAATTGTGTTTTAGTAAAAAAATTTTGATAAGAAATCAAATGAAAATTGCTAATTCTTATAATCCTTGTAGTCTTAATGAGCAATTTATCAGCTTTTGCCAAGTCTAGTTTTCTAAGAGTATTTTATTTATTTCACTTTTTAGATTCTGATTTGGATAAATGAAAAAATAGAGGCTAGATATCGAAAATAAATCTTCAAAATGAATATGAATTTTTTTTTGGAAAAAAGTTTCTCTTGGTCTCATTATTTTGTCTACATAGGCATTATCACATTTTAGATTAGTTAATTAATTAGACAAGGCAACTAAGTCTATTGGTAGGTAAATATCATTGGGAGATCAATAACAAATTAAATGTTCATTCAAACATATTTTTGCTAAGATTTAAATAAACTTTTACTAATGAGTTTATTTAATTAACCCTTATAGACTAAAATTGGTTTAAAGAATCAAATTAAACAGCAAAGTTTAATTTTGATCAGAATGATTAATAAATACTATTCATTTATAATTTTTTATTTTATATACTTTTTTTGTTACAATTAATACCGTCAATCGGAATTCTCTTTTAAAAGTGAAAGCTTGATTCATCCGCTCTTCGAGTAAGTCTCAACTTAATTGTCAATTTAAAAAAAAAAAAGTTTGCCAGGTAACGGTAACTTTTTGAAGACGAAATTCATTAATGTCACAATTACAATTTAAAAATTAACATTTGTCAATTTTTATAATATTTTTATTTATTTTTACTGTTTTGATTTATATTTGAATTTATCTCTTTTTTTTAAATTTTTCTCTATTTTTTAACTAATTTTTTTATCTATTTTGTTTTTCTTAATCTTTTGATTTTTTTTTAATTTTATTGTATATTTTATTATGAAGTAGCTTTAGCTAGGCATATATAAACAAATAAATAATTAAAAAATTTCATTTAAATTTCTTTAAAATTTTTTATATTCAGCGCCAAACAAGACATGTAAAATTTTCAAAAAATTTAACTCTCTTTTTTTAAATTTTCATTTTTATCTCGTTTTAAAATCGTATTTGCAAATTTTCTAGACTTTGTTTTGAAGAGCTCCTACCTTTTTTTTTGCGGTGGACCTACTGAATATTTAAACCAAACAAAATTTTTTAATTAAACTTAAATGCTTAGACAACTCAACAATTTCTTGCAGTTGGATATGAGGGTCTTTAAACTACCTTTTACAATTAAAAATTCACATTATAAAATCATTCCTAGACTCAAGGAAATTCTAAGGAAATGGCCATATTAGCGAAGAATACTCAATAACACATATATTTATGGTTAAGTGTATTTGACAATATTTCTAAAAGAAATAAAAAAATTGTGAGTTTATTTATCTTTTTGCTGACAACATTGTCATAGTTATATTTTATAAAATCATTAAATATTTAAATGAATTAGTACAATGGATTTGCAATTGATTATATCAAAAGTTTTCTTCAATTATATTTTCAAAATAGATTAAGAAAAATAAATTACTAAAATTTAGAATCGATGGTGATAAAATCGAAGGCCTAAATGAAATTAAGTTTCTGATTATGAAATTTGATTCAAAAATTAAATTATTATTTTGATTTTACCTCAATGTTAGACGAAATTAAAGAATGTTGCAATTCAAGGCTAAATTAAATTATGATTGTGTCGAACAAAAAAATGAATTCTTAATAATGAATTAGAAAACATTTTTAAAGCTTATCTTGTTTTTTTTTTAGATTTTTCTTTTTCTTGTTTAAACTCATTCCTAGAAACTAAAATTAAAAGAATATTTATTTATTTATTAGATTCAATTAACGCCAATTCTGGCGAAAATTATGTAAAAATATAAAAATAAAATTTTTTAGCATAAAAAAATAATTTGAAAAAAGAAAAATCATAAATTAAGTGAAGTAAAAATAGAAAATTTTTTAGAAATTAATTAGAAATTGTCTTCTAATAACTGTTTTTGCTAATTTAAATTTTTTAAAAAAAGAATATATTAAAAATTCATCATTTCAGTTTATTTTAAAACGAAATTATGATACTTCCTAAATCACTTTACATCACGAGATCTTCAACAAGCATAAACCACTTACGGTGTCAAATAATTAATTGTTTCATTTAAAATTAAATTGTAACAAGTGGTGACAATTTTCAAAAAATATTACAAAAAGAAGTAATTTTTTTTCTCGTCCAATATTCAAGCCTTTAGCATTTTTCTTAATTAAATAAAGAATAATCTTGATAATTAATAAAAGTCTTGCCTTTTAATTTCTTACATTGATAATTAATTTTATTTTATTTGACTTTTAGATTTTTATCAATCAATTGCAAATTTTTTGCAGAGAATTAATCAGCTGATATTAATTTTGCAAGACAGACTTTACAATTAAAAAAACAAAGTTATTCAAATCTTAATTTCTGTTACTCTTTTTTATTATCATTATTAGCAGTATTATTTTTTACTGCGCCTTATATGCGACTTAAAAAAAAGAATAAAAAAATGAAAAGTAAAAAAGTAAAAAAAAAATATTTCGAAATTGAATAATTGCAAAATAAAAAAAATTTACTCTTTGATCCTAAATGTTCCATCGCCTAATTTTAAGAAATTGCATCCAAAAGTAAAACAATGAACATTTGAAAATTTATGAGGTCTATAAAATTGCATTAAAAATTAAAAAATCAGCAATTTAAATGAAAAAAAATCTTAAATATCTTTTTGATATTTAAGTATCTTACATATCTTAAATATCTTTACAGTCTTAATTAGATCATTTAAAATATTAGAAACCGAAAAAATAGCGACTTTTTGAAATTTAAAAAATAAAAATTAATCTTTTTTCCTCTGTATTCTTTTATTTTAAATAATTTTTCTGAATAATTTTTTAATCTTTAGAACGAACTAAAGGAAAAGAGAATAAAGATCAAACAAAACAATCCGTTTCAGAATTTCATTGAAACGAACATTTGGGAACCTCATAAAGATTCCCAAATATCTAAAAATATTAATATAAAAAATAAATCAGTCTTTACAAATAATTTAATATAAAAATGATAAAAATTGTATTTATAGGAGATGGTGGATGGTAAAATCACTAGCAATTTTGTATACTTGCGCTTTTCTACAACATGAGCGAATTATTTAGAAGAAATTAGGATTTTTTTATCCACCCTTTTTCTAATAAAATTCTATTTTGTTTAATTTTAGCATTTGTGCGCAAAATTCAGCTAAAATTTGTAAAAATTATTTTAAAAAAATAAAAAGAAAAAAATTAATTTATGCATTTGTCTGAAAAAAAAATATAGAAAAAAATCATTATTTTCTTGGGCTATTAATATTTTACCATTTTTTACGTAAAATAACGAATATCTACGAAATTTTTAGCAAAATTGGTAAATTAAAATGAACAAATCAATACTGTTATTACCATTAGGAAGAAAAAAAAGAAGGCTAGCTAGCCCTGCTCTGCATGTCTTTTGTTGTAGCTTATGTTTTATTACTAGTAATCTTTGAAGGAGTTTACAATTTGCAGATTTTTGTGAAAATTATTATCAATATTCAGATACTTATAAAAATAAACCTTATTTGAACTCTAGATGTTCAAAAAAATTTACATTGTAAAAATTATAGTATAGTTTATTATAGGTTTAATTGTGTGAATAATAATTTCATGAATCTATCTAAATTTATTTATATTTTTGGGAACTCCGACAAGATTAATGAATGGGTGAGAAAACTTTTAAAATTTGAAATGAATTTAGTAAAAATGAAGATGTTATTAAACTTGTCAATACTGCGTATTTAAAACTTTTTATTATAAATTTATAATAGAATCTGTAATAAAATAAATGACAAAATTTATTTTGATTTAAAACATGAATTTTTTATGAACAAATTAATCTGTTTTAAATTATTTTGTCCTTTAAAAATAAAATTTTATTAACGAAAATCTTTGGTAAAAAATTAAAAATTTTGAAAAGAGCTTCAAGCGCTTCCATAGAATTCATCTGCAAAAATGTCAAAAATAAAAATTATTAATCTTTATTTATTGTTAAAAATACTTTCCTGAAATGGACTAGAAAAAAATATGAACGCAAATTAGCTTTGATAAGAGACATTTTAAAATAAAGATTACCCTTGGATTTATTTTTGAATTCTTTTTACTTTGAATTAATATTTTGGATTATGAAAAGATTAACATTGAAAAAATTATAGAATTTTAGAATTCAGAGTTATTTTTTCGTGCTTTATTTAAGAATTCGAAAAATGCATGATTTAGTAAAAGAGAGTTTTCCAATGCTCATGTTACGAATTTGGTCATCTTTTACTTCAATATAGAATTATAAAAAAATTAAAGATTTTTTCGATTTTTTTTGTTTTATAAAACTTATTGACTTTATTTGGGTCCTACTAAAATACTGACCACCAATTTTTTAAAATTTTCTGACCCCCATTTATTTTGCAAAGCAAATATATTTTTAAAAGTTTTAATATATCATTTAGTTTGAATTTTTCTCTATTTTTTGAAAATTAAACTAGTTTTTCTCCAAAATTTTTATTTTTTGTGAAAATTGAATATTTTTATATTTTTAAAAACCTGACCCCCTACTGACCCCCAATTTTAAACGACTGACCCCCATTTTTCTTAAAAAGAATTTAACGAGCTTTCCAAAAATGTGTCTAGTTTTTCTCCAGGAAGTATAGTTTTCGAGATATTTTGATTATAATAAAAGTCCTTAGTTTTTTTGTAATCGGTTTTTAAAATATTTAATTCGATATACCATTCGATCAAGAATTTTCTAAGCTTTTTGACTGTTATGTTTGTTTTCTTAATTACAGTATTATTTGCAGCGAAAAAAGTATAATCTACTTTTAAAGAAACCTGACACCCTACTGACCCCCAAATTAATAAAATGAACCCTAGCTAAACCCCATTTTTCTTGAAGAGAATTTAACGAGCTTTCCAAAAATGTGCCTAGTTTTTCTCTAGAAAGTATAGTTTTTGGAGAATTTCAAATGATTTCATAATAATTGAGAAAAATTCAATTTATAATTGCAATATTTGATATTTATGTTTAATTTTAGTTTGTAGTTTAGTTTTTAAAATTTTTAAATAAAAATTACAATAAAATTAATGAATTAATTTAGTTAAAAAATAAAGTCTGTGTCTTAAATTTTTAATAATGTAAAAATATGATTAACTTGAAAGAGGCGAAATTTTTTATTTTTTTATTGCAATTTTTGGCCTCTTTTTTCTGATTTTCGTAAAGGCAAGTTACGTATCATTTTATTTTCATTTGATCTTATGGTGGTGTAATTGTGAAAAATTTTATAAATTTAAATAATGATTGGTGTTGCAAATTTAAAGAAAAATAATAGCCTTTAATGAACGAAATAAGAGATTAGATTATTTGATTAATACTTTTTTTGTTTTTCAAATATCAAAAAGCAAAATCAAACAAAACAATTAAAATATATTGAACTAAATTTGGTTTAAATAATCAAAAAAATCTGTTTCCAAAATCGACAATGAAAAAAAAATTGCATTATTATAAGATATTTAAACATTTAAAAAATATCAAATAATTTCATTTCATTTATGGATGATTATTTGATTCTTTAATAATTAAACCAGTTCTTACTTAAAGAATTATTTAAAAATATCAAATAGATAGGGAATGGGAAATTAAAAAATCGTTCACCAATCCAGTTTTACAAAATATTGCAGATGATTTTTTTTTCATATTGCATTATGCCTTTATAAAATTTGAATAAAGTTTTGACTACATAGTTAACTAATTGAAAAAATTTAACAAGTAAAATAATTCAAATTTGGCAAAATAAATCTTTATAAATTAAATTAATATTATTGATCTTTTAATCACAGAGAAATTTATTAATCTTGAATAGAAATGTTCAAAACTTTTTTCTCCCTTCTTCGTTTTGATCATTCTTTAAAAGTAGATTATACTTTTTTCGCTGCAAATAATACTGTAATTAAGAAAACAAACATAACAGTCAAAAAGCTTAGAAAATTCTTGATCGAATGGTATATCGAATTAAATATTTTAAAAACCGATTACAAAAAAACTAAGGACTTTTATTATAATCAAAATATCTCGAAAACTATACTTCCTGGAGAAAAACTAGACACATTTTTGGAAAGCTCGTTAAATTCTTTTTAAGAAAAATGGGGGTCAGTCGTTTAAAATTGGGGGTCAGTAGGGGGTCAGGTTTTTAAAAATATAAAAATATTCAATTTTCACAAAAAATAAAAATTTTGGAGAAAAACTAGTTTAATTTTCAAAAAATAGAGAAAAATTCAAACTAAATGATATATTAAAACTTTTAAAAATATATTTGCTTTGCAAAATAAATGGGGTCAGAAAATTTTAAAAAGTTGGTGGTCAGTATTTTAGTGAATAGAAATAAAAAGGGAAATAAGGAAATAAAAATGATAAGAAATTCTTATCATTTTTTACGAAATTTTAAGCAAAACTAGACATTTTTGGTAAACTTTGTAATGATAACATTTGAAAAAAGTTTTGAAGTTAAAAAGTTTTTCTATCTTTTTTAATTAGATGAGTTTAGAATGACTTAAAATCTATAAAATTTTCAAATGACTTTTGTTTATCAATTAATTTTTTAAAAGAAGTAGTAGTAGTAGTAGTAGTAGTACTGCGTGGATCTTATCCACAAGCTGCAACGTAGTAAAGTCCAGCTATAGCATTGTTTAAAGTCCTTGTTTTCCTAACAAAATGTTTTAGGTAAGTTTTTAAATATCGATTGATAACAGTTCCTTAAACCAATTTGGTACCATTTGTCAACAACCATTCGTACAATCGCGCTTTAAACCTATTCGCCTTAACAAAAAAGGCTGGTAATAGATTCCGCAAAAATTTCATTTAAAAATATATCAAGTTATTAATAAATAAAATTTAATATGATTTTTTATTTTAATATATCTTTAATTTAAAATTTCGATAAACAAAGTAAAAAATTTTAATTATTCTTATGATTGGATGAAAATTTGATCAATTTTTTAAAAATCTGCAAAATTAGCCAAATATCAATTCATTTTTTGCCCAGTCCTTGATATAGAATTAATAATAACAAGATTGGTCTCCGAAAAAACACCTCAACAACTCCATGCAGAGAAAATTATTAAAATTAAAATGCAATGTTATTTAAGAAATTAAATTTTGTTGATAACAAGTTTTATCCGCTGAAGCATTTTGCATAGCGTTTTTTGACCTGAAAAATATAATTATAAACAAAAATTTTAAAAAGATCAGTCAAAAATCTCAAAAATAGACCAAATTGGCTAAACAAAGAAGTGAGAGCGCTCACGAGGAAAAAGTATGAATTATGGAACAAGTATATAGCATCAAAATGTCAAACTACGTTGAAAGATGAGTACAATAGGTTCGCTAAAATTTTTAAGAAAAAGATTAAAAAAGCTAAAGCTTATTATGAACTGCTGTTTAATCAAAATCCAATCCGAAAATTTTACACTCGTACATTAACAAACATAATTATGTAAAAGATTCTATTAGATCACTAGAACGAAATGGAGAATTGATAACCGACCAAAATGAAATGGCCAACTTACTAAATGAACAATTCTTCAAGGTTTTTAATAATCCTACACCAAACGAACTTATTTTAGACCAGCAAAAACGCTGCGAAACTTTATGCGACATAAACTCCGTAGATTTGGAAACATCGAATGTGCTTGAGGAGTTAAAAAAGTTGAATGTAAACAAATCGCCTGGTGACGATGGAATACACCCTTTAATACTCAAAGAATGTGCTGAAAGTTTTGCAGTACCGTTGTCGATTATCTTTAAAGAGTCTCTAAAATCAGGATTTGTACCATCTAAATGGAAAAATTCAAACGTTACGCCAATCTTCAAGAAAGGTAAGAAAACAGACTGTTCTAATTATAGATCAATATCTCTTACTCCCTTACCTTGCAAAACACTTGAAAGATTAGTTAAAAAGAGAATGGCCGAGCACCTTGAAATAAATAAACTTATATGTAAGCAGCAGCATGGATTCGTTAAGTTAAAATCTTGCGTAACTAACCTAATAGAAAGTTTGGACCTAATAACAGAGACTTTGAACCGTGGTTTTGCTGTTAAGATGGTTTATCTTGATTTCATGAAAGCGTTTGACATAGTGCATGGTATCGATATTAACTTATCGATAGAAATATCGATCAATTAGGTATCGATATTGCTTTTTTTTTTGTAAAACTTATCGATTGCATTCTAATCTTTCAGTCGAATATGAATATTTTTAAGTTATACTGATATATTATCGATGTAGTAGAAAACTTTCGATATTTAATCGATAGAGAAAAATATTTTCGATCAAATATTGAAATGAAATATTAATATCAATATTTTATTGAAAATATCTTACTTCATCGATTAAATATCGAGATTGACCGATTAAATAATTCAATATGTAGTATATCTAAAATTTTAAAATTTTTGAATTTTGAGATTTTCGGTTTAGGTAAAGAAAAATAAATTTTAGAACCATGGTTAATTGAAAAATAATTTTTTTTTTAAATTAAATTTAATAAATTTTTCAAATAAAAACTCACTTTTTTTTCAATTGTTTCTTAAAAAAATAGAATAAATGAAATTCAAGAACATGCATTAGAAATTAAACATTAAATATATATATTATTTATTTGTGTAAATCATTTTTTAAAATTCAAAAGAAGAGTGAATATTTTTTGTTTTAAAAATTATGCAAAAAAATGATTGGAATCTTTCCAATATTTTTTAAAAACTTGACAAAAACTCGATTTTAGATTTTAATTTTAAAAAATTTAATATTTTTTTTTAATTTTTTTTGAGTTAAAATTATCGAAATTATTTGATATTTTAATTTAATATCGATAAAATATTGATAAAAATTTTTCGTATCGTTATAATATTGATATTTATATTTAAAATCGGTAATTTATCGATATTATAAAATTACTTTGATATTTTATCGATAATAATTTATCATATCGATAAATTATCGAAATTTTTTTTTTTTTTTTGAATATCGATATTATTAAGGAAAGTTTATAAATAATATCGAGTGTCAATATACATCGATATCATGCACTAGTTTGACATGATTTCACACGATTTGCTGATTGCAAAACTAAAATCTTATGGCTTCCATGGAAATTTATTAAAATGGCTTGAGTCTTTTTTAGAAAATAGAAGACCAAGAGTAATTCTTGGAGGTAAAAGTTCTAGTTGGAAAGATGTATTAAGTGGGGTTCCACAGGGGTCTGTACTTTGGCCCTAACTATTTATTATTTTTATCAATGATCTACCAAAAGCCTTAAACCACATTGTTATACTTTTTGCTGACGACAGTAAGCTTCTAGCAATTATTCGTAACCCACTTGATCAAGAACTCTTGCAGAAAGATCTCGATTTATTGATTAATTGGAGTGAAACATGGAAAATGAAATTTAATGTTAATAAATGTAAAGTAATGCACGTGGGCAACTCAACTATTCATCAAGATCGTGAATATTATTTTCATTTTGGTGCTGGCCAACAAAAGACAACTCATGTTCTAGAAAATACCAAATCCGAAAGAGACCTCGGCATAATAATTAGGAACGATCAAAAATGGGAAGATAAAATCAAAGGTTCAATCTCGAAAGCATTCTATGCACTGGCCTTACTCAAACGATCGTTTACTTACTGGAATGTAATTACTTTAAGAACTTTGTACTGAACGTATGTTCGTCCTCATCTTGAATATGCGTCAGCAGCTTGGAGTCCACATTAAAAACAAGAAATTAAAGCAATCGAGAAAGTCCAAAAAATAGCTACAAAATGTGTACCTAGCATACGTAACAAGAGCTACGAAGATCGACTAAAAATTTTAGGTCTAACTACTCTCGAAGAACGTAGAAAAAGAGGTGATTTAATTCAACTATTTAAAATTGAAAAGAAGTTTAATGTTGTAGACTGGTATCACCCCTCGACAAGGCCCTCAACTCTTCTACAATAGGTCCTTCGAGTTCAACAAGTAGTAATAAGCGAAAATATCGACAACTGGTTAAAGCGTGTCCTCCACGGCATAATTTTTTCACAAACAGAACAGCTAATAGTTGGAACGAACTTCCAAATGACTTGGTCAATGCATCGTCTATTAACTCGTTCAAAAACAACACGACAAATATTTTTACTCATAGAGTTGTTGCAAAATCAATGATTCATTTCAATTAATTAGTTATTTTTCTTTATATATACTCTATTAACTTAAAAATTTAAAACTTTTATTTTTTTTTTCTTTATCTCTATTTAGAGAAAAATGTATCGCATCTGCCATAGTTGGGTACCATAGAACCCAAGCTCCGCGAGCATTGCTCGTTGCAGATTATTTTATAATAATAATAAATAATAATTTAACAAATAAATATTCGATTTTCAATATATTTTTAAATTCTGAAATTTAAACTATATTTAACTAATTTTTTTTAATCATTCTAAAATTTCGTTAAGTTATCATATTTTATATGATTTTAAATAAATCGCTCTGCTCCAGATAAAAATTGCTCCCAACTTCACTTTCCCAAGAAATATCAGGTAAAAAATACAGTAAGAGTAAAGCATTTTTTTTCATATCTAATTCTTACCTTAAGTAATAATTATGAATTCAAGTTTTTAATTAAAATTTCGAAAATATATAACTAATTTTTAAATTTTTTAAATAAATAATGCTGATCAAAAAAAGTTACAAAATTTGTTTTATTTAAAGAAAATTTATTTTAAAACAGTCTAATTCAAGAAATTTTTCAAACTTAAGTTTTTTATTTTCTAAAACCTTTTTAGATTTTAGAAAGTTATCTTAATTTTTTTGCAAAGGAATTTTTTTAAATATTAAGATAATTACAGCAAAAACAAGCTGACATTCACTTTCACAAAAATGTTGAAGGACGGCAAATTCAAGTTTGAGATCAAGATCAAAATATCTAGTTTATTTTCATAGATTAAATTTAAATTGTTCCTTTTTACTGAACTTTAATAGGCTTTAAATCTTTTTAATTTAATTAAAATTTTTTTTGTTCAATAAAAAAAATTAATGCTCTAAAATTTTTAATTTTTTTAAGTGGAAAAATAAAATTATTTTAGCTTGAATAAATGAATATAAAAGTTATGAATTTGAATTTCTGAATTAACTTAACCTGAATTGTTTGAATCATTCATTGCTATTGTTAAATAATTTAGAGACTAATCATTTTACTAGTAAGAGTATTAGTTTCAAGTGTAGCTGGCCAGCCAGCATACTATGACAGCTGATGTGATTGCTGTTCATCCAGAAATCAATGTCTGCTTTGAAGCTGTTAACATTTGGGGCTTAAACTAATTGATTTGACAGCGAGTTTCATATATTCGAGGTTCTATTGAAAAAAAGCTATCTCTTTGTTGGAGCCTCGAAATTTCTTTGTGATATTTAAAGAATTGACTTATTCTTTGTTTTTTTTTGACATTAAAATTGTAACTTTTTTCTACCAATTCTATTCCATGCATGCACTTGTACAATTGAATAAGATCACCTCTTTCTCTTCTTTCTAACAGATTTGGAATGTTCAAAGCCCTCAATCTGCTTTCATACGGTTTGCTACTTTGAAATTTATTTTGATGTTAATTTAATAACGTAATGTTAATTATTATCATAACGTGTCAAATAATGTTTATTATTTATTTTTTAAAAATTATTAGATTAATTAAGTTTTAAAATTTTAAATGATTGTTTTGATCTTAAAATTTGATCTGAAATTTCAATTTGCCTTAAGAACAACAAAATAAACAAGCTTGAATTTTTTTGAGTTTGGTGTTCTAATAAGCACCATCGATCGCATGATCACATTATCGGTAATTTAAGAAAACCTAAAAAAAATTAAAACATTTTTTAACCAAAGATAGTTTTGAAATTTTGCTTTTATTGACGCTAAATTAAGATAATTCCTGTAATTTAACGTAAATTTACTAATTTTATAGTAAATTTAAAAAGGACAAAAAAAACTCGTATCTTTCTCATTTTTTTATACTATTTAGTCTAAAGTATTGATTTTTTCAATTTTTATGTATTGTGAATTTCATCAAATACAAATTGAACAAAAATTATTCATTTTTTAATAAATTAAAATTAAATTTAATGAAAAAATTAGAAAAAATACTGCAACAAAATGCAACATACTTTGTTTTCTTAATTTTCAGCTTTTTTATCCATAAAAAATTAACGTTATATTTTGTAAAATGAATGTAAATTAATAAAATTGGTTCTTCTCTAGTATACAAATTTTGATAACAAAAATTTATAATATAAAAAAAATTTTCAATTTTTGTTTGATATTTCCAGATTTGGGACTATTTTGTTTAAGTTTCCCAGAAAAAAAGCATTTTTGTATGACTTTCTCTTGACGAAATTTTTTTTTATGCTCGACTTTCAAAGATTTTTGTTTGATTTTCACATATTAATGTTTTACTTTACCCATCACCCGTTTTGTATTTTATCTTTTATTAAAATGTCATTTTTAAGATGATTAATAAACTGAAAAAGCCATAAATGGCTAAGCATCTTTCGGCGATGGTATAGAATATACCACAGTAAATTGCTACCTTTGCTATGAGATAGAATCTTTTTTATCTAAAATACTTTAAAATAAAAAAACAACTTTAGAATCTTCAATATTGTTTTTATTTATGAATTAATTAATTTAAAATCATGTGATATTTATCATATTTGTAAAATTTTAATTCTCATTCTAATTGGTTTAATTTTTTGTGTTTGAATTACAAAATGTATCCAATGTTGAAATAACATTGAAAATGTTTAAAATAAAAAAATAATTTTAAGTTAATATTGCAAGCATGAAAAACTTTGTTATTTTTTTATAAATTTTGATATCAGGTTTGTGATATAATGATCCTAAAAATAAAATTTGTAGTTTAAAAAACTATCTACGTTCTGTTTTCCATTTTTTGTAAATTGAGTCTTTAGTAAAGAGCTTTAAAAGAATGTTTATTTTAACTATTTTAAAGTCAAAATTTTCAAAGATAGAATCAAAGTTTTTCGGATCTAGTCGGTTACGTGAACTATGGTTCATCTATTACTGAAACAATTCTTGTTTTCAGTTTTTTTGAACTGTTAGTTCAAAATTTTTTCGTAGTATTTTTTATATTTAGTAATTGGTAGTATTTTTTCATCTATTTAGAAAAAAACTAAATGTCATATTAAAAAAATAATAATTCAATCGATAAATAAAAATTTAAAATAATATAGAATAAAATAATAACTTGAAAAAAAATTTAAAGTTGTTGGAGTAGGTAAAATTTGAGCTTGGAGTAGAAACAAAGGCTTTGTTTCCCAAACAAACAAAGTATAGAAGTTTTTCCCCTAATTTGACATTTGATCACCTAGTTCTATTTTGGACCACCTTTACGTGAACAAAAAAATTAGGTGAACTTATAGTCCACAAAACCCTAGAACAAGAATTGTTCGCACAATAGGTGAACAATGGTTCACTAGATCGAGTTTTTAAACTATTAAATATTAATTTAAATCTAAATGAATTATTTATATTTTTTTTAATTTTATTTATTTTTTATCTTATTTAACTTTTTTTTTATATATATTTTTATTCTGAAGGAGCATTAGCTCGTTACAGATAAACAAATAAATAAATTATTTAAAAGTTAAAAATCAATTTTTATAATTTTTTCAAATTTCCAAATAAAAATTAAACTCATTCTATTTCACTAAAGATTTTAATTTCAAATATAAAAATGCTTGCAATATTAACTTAAAATCATTTTTTTATGTGAAACATCGCACTTATTCAATGTTATTTCAACATTGGATACATTTTGTAATTCAAACACAAAAAATTAAACCAATTTATTCTATAAATTTATTTAGAGCGACAAAACTTTGCTTTAATTTACTTTATTCTATTTCAATTTTTTTAACATCACCCTCGCGGTGTTTACTGAATAAATAATAAATAATAATTTGTAAAATTTCACTAAAAATCTTGCCATTATTTCAAAAAAACATTATTCTTGATTAAAATAATATCAAAAAAGACTTTTTAGCAAAACTTTTTTTCAATTTCTTGATCACAAAATTCTTGGCCTTCTAAACCAAGTCCGATAATGATATGAATAGTGGCAACAAAATTTATCATTAAACAAAATTAAGTCCCGATTATTTGATGCTTAAATGAGAAAAAATGAAAAAAAATTAAATAGAATATATTTATTTTTAAAATTAGGATTAAAAAATTGAATTAAACGGTAATACAAATTAAAATTCATAATGAATGCATTTAGTTGTTGGTAAACTATCCTATTGAAAAAATATCTTAAACAATTAATCTATATGAAAGTCCAAAAAAAAATATGGAACTCGCCTTCCGGTCCGATTTAATGATCTGCGGCAACATATTTTGTCTTATCCGGATTTTTGCATCCCAAAAGATAACAAACACCAGAAATCATTGATATCACCAAACAGGTACCTTTAAGCAATTAGCTACAATGGTCAAATTTGTGAATAAAAAAAGTACCCGCAATAATGTAAATGACTACAGCCCAAAATGGAAAAAAACCATAAAACAATTCGTTTGGATCTTCACGACCAAAATTGTCTCTTGTCAAGGCAACTTGCTCCTCATAAACAAGCTTTTCTGAGCAGACAACTGTTTTTACTATTAAAAAATGTTAATTTTAACAACAAAAAAAAACAACAAAAACTGGTTTACATGCGAACAGAAATGAGAAAAGACCATAAATAATATCAGATCGGATGAAACGAGCCATTTGTTTAGGATCAGTGAAAACTAAAATATTTTCAAACTATTAAATCTAAAATTTTTAAAATTATTTAACTTTTCAAGTAATAAAATTTTATTGTTTTATTTGGAATGAATAAAAAATCTTGTTATCTGTACAATTGTAAGATTTGAAATCTAGTTTTTTTATAATTAAAATTTTATTATTTAAATAGAATAAAATGCTTTTTGCTAAACGGTTAAAGCGTTAGATCTAGCTTGTTTTTGAAATAAATTAAAATTTGAAAAGATGCTTTAACTTTTTTAGTCTACTATTTTTCTCATTATTCTAAAGTCTATGCCTTGATAAAAAAAACTTGAAACTAGAGATTTTTTGCTTTGATAAAATTTTAATATTGATTAATGAGCACTTATCTTCTATCATAAAAAAGCGTTTTTAAATGTCGTGATTAAATTCGTGCTTAGATTTATTTTTTAAAATCCTTTAAATTTTAGACTATATAAAGTTTATTTAAATATCATGGCTTTATCATCCAAATAATAAATTTGTTTGCATTGCATACCTAATTTGAAAATTTGTTAAACAAAAATACCGTGAGCCTAAAAGCTTCTATCATTTTCTTACACAAACAACATGATATCAGGTTAAAGAAAAATAATTCAATTCCACATGGAGTTCAGACTGATTTTTTAATCTAAACCTTGCTTAAATACTATGATTTTTTTAGCAAAATATAATGAGCTTAAATTTATTTTACTTTTTTGTTTTTTTGAGATTATGATTTAGAAGATTAAATTTTTCGTATTAGGAAATGACAGAAATGTATTTTTTTTTAATTCACTTTAATTTAACATGAAAAATGATTTTCCGTGATGCATTAAAATTTAACTGCTTTTCGAGCATAAATTATAGGGTTTAAAGAAAAAAAATATTCTAGTTTTTCAACAAAAAATAAAAAATTATAATTCTCAAAAAATGATATAAGACATTAAGCTTTTTGGGGACATATCGTATTACGCAAATTGCTGAATATTTATCTAAAATCCAGAATAAAATTTTTGTTTATGGACTAAGAAATTAAAAATTTTAAAGCTTAGAAAATCTAGTTTTTTTGAAAATGGCTTCTTGAAAAACCTGAATAAGAGAAATCATTAAAAATTGTTTCCAAATTTTGTTGAGAACGTAAATCAATCTTTTTATCTTAATTTGCTTAAAATCCTTCAAGGCTCGAGTTAACGTATAAAGAAAATAAAAATTAGACGATTAAAACAAACAGGAAAAAAAATTAAAAAAAGATCATAATCAAAAATTAATTTTAAAGGAATCATCTCAGATCAGTGAACTGAAATTTAATTTAATTTAAACTAAGAATCAAAAAAAATTAAGACCAGCTTTTTAATGAAAGTATCAAATCTTTCCAAAAATTTTAATTTAATACTCATCAATAAATTTTTTATTCAAGTTAAGTTTACGCTCTCGGTTTTTTTTCTTAAAAATTAAAATAATTTAAAACTTATAAATAAAAAAATGACACAATAAATTCGGTTAATTTATTTTCTTCACAATCAAACAATTTGAAAATAAATTAGTTTTTTATCTCTATGAAAATCACAAAAATTAATGATGATCGTGAAAAAAAAAGCTTATTTTGACTTTGAAAAATTTCCTAGCTGGTAAATTTTTTCCTTAGATTTAAGAATAATGCTTATGTAAAGAGTATGATAAATCAACGATATAGAATTTTGTTTTTGTAAGAATTTCATTAACTGTTAATTAATTCATTTTTAATTAATAGCATCAAGATAACTTTAATTATGAATTTTACACTAAAAATAATTAGAAATAACCTAAGCTAATTTTTATTTTAAATAATTAATTTTTTTTACTTAAACTGGTTTGATACTATTTTGAAAAATAAATATTGTTTTTCTAATTAACAAATGAAAATCTAAATAACACGTTTTGAAAAATGTTTTAATTACATAAATTTCGTAAATTTTTTATCTCTTGATCAAACATTGAAAAAATAAGCAGAGCTTTCTCATTTATTGGAAAATTCTTTAAGTAATTGATTTTTTTCATTTAGAAATCAAAGTTATTGAAGTAAATAAATTAATATTTTTTTCAATTTAAGGGATTTGATAATTTCTTCCTTCCTTTATTAAAAAAATTTCTTTAAGACCTTCACTTACAAAAGTAAAAAAAGAGTTTCTTTGTCGAGTCTAACTCAATAAGATACTTCAATTAATCTGAAATTCAAATACATTTTAAATTTATTATTGTGTAATAATTTGATTAAAAAATCAAAAACAAAAAATATGATCAATGGTATCATGTCTGTTTGGTGAACATTTTGACCACAAATCCCTTGATCACCAAATTGGTGATCTTTTACTGTCTCGGATTCAGTTTTTTCCAAAGTTTCAGCATTCCTAAGTGGTTTAATGTTATAGTTAAATTCATAGATATCATTTTTTTGCTCTAATGATACTGATCACCAATTTGGTGATCAAAATGTTTATCAAACCAACATGATGCAATTGATAACATTATCGACATGACCCTAAAGTTAATTCTTTCAGTTAAACAACAAAAAGATTTAACTAACTTAAAATTTTGTTTTACAAATTTCCATTTTATTTTCTTTCAAACACAAGTTTGTTTTTATATTCCAGTGAATTTTATTTCTATTTCATATTCTTGATTCGACTGCTGGAAGGAAAGAGATCGATATCCAAAAACAAAAGATGGCTCTATTTAAGATTAATCGATAATTTTTTTAATATTTTTGTGTTTGCTAAAAGTGATTTTCGTTCTCAAAAAAATTTAATATAAAATATTTTTTAATTGTATATTTTGGCAAATTGAAGTTTCAGATCAATTTTTAAGATCAAAACGATCATTTAAATTCTAAAACTTATTTAATCTAATGATTTTAATAATTTTAAAGAAATAAATACTAAACATTACTAACCATGTTATGTCTAATAAGGGTTCATTATCAAATTAACATCAAAATGATTGATCTCTAATTTATTTAACAAAAACAATCAATAATTTAAATAATTCAGGTTAAGTTAATTCACTAATTCAAATTTATAACTTTTATATCCATTTATTCAAACTGAATAGTTTTTCGACTTTAATAAATTTTAAATTTTAAAACAGTCAATTTTTTTGTCTTTTAAAGTAAGTTTTCATTATAATCAATTAAAATATTTAAACCCACTAGAGTTCAATAAAAAGGGACATTTAAAAATATTAAATATGAAAATAAACTTGACATGACATGTCAAGTAATTGCTTTTAAAAAAATTTAAAATTAAAAATCTTCTTTGTACTTCGTCTAAGTTTTGATTTAGTTTTTCCTGCTCCTTTTTGTGCTTTCTGTATTTGATAATTAAAGTAAAGATTTTAATTAATTAATAGTTTAAATATTAATTTCTATTTTAACTAATAGTTGTCTAATCTACAAAAAACCCGAATCCCTAAATCATGGCTCAGACTTTAGTTCTTGACTCAGACCTTATTTAATTTCTAATATAATTATTAAAATAACCAAAAAGTACTAAAAGAAACAGGGTCAAATAAATTAAAATTTAGATAAAGTGCAAAAAGTATAAAAAGGGAGAATGTTTTTAAATAGTTAAATCTCATTGTCTATCCACGATATTTTTTAACAAGACAAACTTTATTTTTATGAGTCATAAAAATTACAATTCGGCTGTAAAGAACTCATCAAAGAACTATTTCTCAATTTTTAGATGGCAGAGTTCATTTTAATCTTCAATATAATTTTTTTTATCTTTGCCTAATGAATTAATATACTTTAATAATTTGTTTTTGTAAATATTGAATTCTTCATTATATATATAATTTTAATATTTATTTATTTATTTATTTGAAATTAACCAGTCAAGGAGAAGTAAAATTAGAAAAAAAAGAAATATATATATATAAAGAAAAATAGTTAATTAAATAATTATATGAAAGTACATAGAAAAATTTGTAAAAAGTACAAAAAGAGAAATAAAAAGTTTTTTGAAAAAAGATAGATTGAAAATTTGGCCAAATGTGAATGAGTTCATTATTCACAAATATTTTTTTAATTAAAAATAAAAGCAAAACTTCAGGAACTCTTCGTCGAATCTTTAAACTGAGCATAATATTAATCCTTTGATTAAATTTTTCCAATAAAAAAGAAAGCCTGCCATACTTCTTAATTAAAAATAATTTAGATTTGATTTAAACAAAATAAATTACAACTGTTTTTAAAATAATTTGATAATACCAACGCGATGACGATAGCTTGATAATGGTCATGGTGTAAATATGATGACTGGTCAGCCCAGACGATGATTTTCTACAGATATTTTGCTGCATCTTCAATCTTACGAAAAATTATACAAATTTTTATAGGAACCATGTACAAATAAAAGCACTGTACAAATAAATTACTTTTGAATTTTTCATGTTTTTTTTTATTTTATTTTTTTTATTATAATTATTGAAAGATTTTTGATTACGGTTATTTGGTAAATCAAAACTGATGTTCATATTATTTATTTGACACTAGTACACCTAGATAATATTCTCTTTTGTATTATTCATTTGTTTTGGATCTTTATTTTTTATATAATAATTAAATGTTTACTACAGAGTTGTTTAAAAGTCCAAAAATTAGCCCAAATTGAGCTAAGGAAAAATTTGATACACTCTCTGGTGTTAAGGAATATCATAAATGACAGCTTAAAGAAAATAATTATACCTACACTTTAGTATTGAGTTATAAAAAATAAAGGAGAATAAATAATTATAATCCAACTTTTATCTTATCGGTCCAAAAAGAAAAAAAATACTTTAACGTCCAAGATGGGTAATTTTCGACACAAGGTAAGGAATAAAGTAGTTAAAAAAGTAATTAAAAAAATTTGTATATTTTTTAAAATTTTATTTCAAATTGATGTAATGAAACGAGCGATAATCAAAAAATAAAAAAAAATTAATTTTTTTCTAAATGGCAAAAGAAAAAATATTTTTTTTAAATTTTTTATTACATTACTTTAAAGTAGTTTGGGTCATTTTTGATCCAGCCTTGGAAGGATAAAAGTTTTACGGATTTTTCAACAATATCCTCTAATGATACCTTGCAAAGTTAATTTTTAAATAACAATTTTCACTAAATGATAAATTTTGATAATTAAATTTCTAATTTTTAAAAAATTTTATCATTTTTTAAATCATATAATTATAAGTAAGAGCATTTTTATGTTTGCATTAAGCTATAATTTTGTAGAATCGCCAGAGAAATAAAACGAACGTTTTGGTCCGTTTTTAAGTGAAAAAATCGTGAAATAAAACATTATAATTTAAAAAAAAAATTATTTTCGCATTTATACGCCTATAAAATCAAATTTCTTTTCATAATTAGTTGTAGTAATAAAAATAACTGCGACTCGAGCAAGTCGATTTAAACCATAAGGCTGTGACAGTTCTTTGCAATCACACCATATTCTGTACCATAAATCATTCATCAACTCTTGCTTTGAAGGAATTTAATGAATTTGCTTCAATAACATTTTTTGGTAAACGGTTCCAGTCGTTTACAACCCTGTTTGTGATAAAGTTGAACCGTGATGGACAATTTTTAAAAAGTTCTCTTGAAATCATCTTTGCATGACCCCTAAAAATATAATAATTTCTTTGAACGTACCTGATTTCAATTACCAATCTGACATTTTCTAGACTGTTTACAATTTTAAAAAACTGAATCAAATCGCCTCTTCTTCTTCTCGTATCAAAAGAGGTAAGTTTAATTCTATTCAATCTTTCTTCATACTCAAGATTCTTAAAGGCTGGAATCAACTTCGCAGCTCTTCGTTGTACTTTTTCTAATTCCTTCTTATCTTCTTTCAGGTATGGATTCCAAACGCTAACTCCATATTCAAAAAGAGGTCTTACCAATTAGGTATACAGGAGCTTAACTACATTTAGCGTCCAAAAATTTAAAATTTTTCCAAATCATTCCCAAAATCTTATTCGCTCTGCCAGAAGAGTAGCTCAAGTGTTCACCCCATTTTAGATCATTTTGAAAAAACACACCCAGATCCTTTTCCAATTTTGTTTTATCTAATGATTCTGTTCCATGTTCATTAAAAATTGTTTAGTCAAACTTAGGATTTTTATTTCCATAATGCATAACTTTACACTTCTCTACGTTTGAATCAGTCGCCCACGTAATCGCCCAGCTTGAAAAAGCATCTATATCGTGCTGTAAAGAATATCATTTAAATGGTAAAAAGCTGCTAAAATTTTCATATCATCAGTATAGACTTTTGTTTCATTACTTAACGATTCGGACAAATCGTTTATGAAAATAACAAAAAGAACAGACCCAAGGACCGATCCTTGCAGAAAACCACTAGTAACATCAAGCCATTCTGATTCAACGTTACCAAGAACAACTCTTTGCTTTCTTCCATTTAAAAAATTTTTCACCCAATCAAATATTTTCCCTTCAAATCCATAAGCTGATAACTTGTAGAGCAACAGTCGATGTGAAATTTTGTCGAAGGCCTTGAAAAAGTCAGTGAATACAATTTCGATCCGTTTGCCAGAGGCTAGTAGATTTGAGATTATATTCATTGTTTCCAGTAAATTAGTAGAGCACGACATTTTTTGGAACGAAACCGTGTGGAGTGTTAGATAAAAGAGCGTTCTTCAACAATTGTATTAACATTAGTTCTTTAATTATGCTCTCCAATATTCTACAGACAATACTGTTTAGTGAAACAGGACGATAATTACCCGGATCGAGCTTAGCTCCATTTTTGTATAATGGAGTTACATTTGCATGCTTCCAAAGGAAGGTAATTCCCCTGTTGCAGATAAAGCTATTTTCTTAAGAACAAATCAACTTTTCTTATCGGGGCCTACTGCTTTATTTTCGTCTAAATTATTCAACTTATCACAATAAGTCTTAACGTTAATTATCGAGTCAATGTCATTTGGACATATGACATTCGTTCTACGATAAAAGATCAGAAATTGACGATTCGAATCATCCTGTGAAAAAATTGATTGAAAACGCTTATTTAACAAATCGGCTTTTTCTTTTAGGTAATTGCTAACTACTCCATCGAAATTTTTTAGTGCCTTTATAACTTTTCTAAAATCTTTACCTGATTTGTTGTTCACTTACCTGTAAAACTCTTTTAGATTGCTTTTTGTGCTGTTTGCAATAGCTTCTTCGTATCTTTTAACACCTTCTTTCAATAACTTCTCTGCTTCTTTTTTCGCTCTATTATACACAATCTTTTTTGAGCGTTTTAATCAATTTTTTTAAATGCTTCCCACACTGAATACTTTCTTCTTAAACGAGATTTTATATCTCTACTCATCCATTTTGATAATTTATTGTTTTTGTTAGACTGATAAATTGGGATAAAACGATTACAAGAAAAATTATTCTTGTCCAAAAAGCACACATACATTTCATTAATAGTTAAATTGTTAAAATCTTTATCTAATCTATTTACTCAAAATATTGATAAAATTTGTCATAATTACCATTTTTGTACATGAAAGAAGTGCTGTGAAAAGCTGACTCTGCGTTGCCCTTTAGCCCATACGCCATTTACAGACTAAGATGTGCATTATTTAACGATCCCAACGGGGACTCGCGTACAATAGAGTAAATTCTACTTGACTCTTCAGTAATGACTAAGTATAAAATATTTCCAAAACCTCCATCATTACTTTGAAAAGTAGGAAAAGTAACATGCTGGTGGTAAAAAACAGTCGTCAATTGTTTCTAAAAATTTTCTCTCAAAAGACTCTTCATTTAAACCGAAATACAGACCATTTCAACTGATTGTTGGCAAGTTGAAATCACCAGCTATTAAAAGACCGCTGACAGACACTTCTTTTATCTAACTAAAGTGTTAATTTTGCAATCGTTGTCTTTATATTTTGGTGGCCTGTAAATACACCCAATTAGAACTTTTTCTCTATTTGTAACTATTAAACACCAACATTGCTCCACTGAATTACTCCGGAGAATTTCATCCTCCACTTCAAAACTCTTTATTGCTTCTCGAATATATATACATACTCCACCACATCCTCTGTCATTCCAGGTAGAGTAGAGCATGTAATAACATTATTTGCATTCGTGTAATAGCATTTTAGATGATTAACTGGTACCACACACTCTATATCTCGCTTTATTTTGTTAAATTTATTCAACACATATTTATTTACATTTTCTTCATGATTATTCAATAAACCTGCATTTATCGGACAATACTTATCATAGTGGTACCGAAGTTTGTCACCAATTTGACTAATTTCAAAAAGTGTATTAGTTACCTCGTCCCGACCTCGAGCCTGGGCTGTTCCCCTTCGAGATTCGGTTCGGTAGTTTAAACTTGAGCCGCACCTGTAACTTGGTCCGCTCTCATCTCCCTTCTCTTGTATCTTAAAGCGTCTAAGCTCGAAACCTCTGATACCCCAGCCAAAGGGCAAGTTTGCTTCGGCAAATTTTCTGAAAAAAAAATTGGTTTGCCGGGGGCCAGTCGAATAAAGGTTTTAGATTATATAAAAATCTAATTCTGACAAATTTTGAAAATCCTATTCGAAAATAAATCAAATTGTTTGATTCAATAATGGATTTGATTTATTTTGAAAATTAAATATTAAAATTAATTAGATTTCATTTAAAAATCCGATATAAAAATATTTAATAGTTTGAAACGAATTGTTTATTTTTATGTAATATGGTTGCATTTTTTTTGCATTCTTTAGAAATTAAAATCTAATGAATTTTAGATTAATTCTTAATATTTATATGTAAAAAATTCTTGTCTTTTTTTAATTGTAATTTATGTTATATAATCAAAAGTAAAATAAGTTAAAGTGAACATTCTTGTAGTTTCTCTTATCTTAACATAAATTGTAATTTTTATAATTCATGATTGATGTTGAAAAAAAATTTTGTTACCTAGTAAAATTGATCATTTTCACGATTTTTTCACTTCAAAAACGGGCGTTATTACTACAAAATTATTGTTTAATGCGAACATAAAATTGCTTTTACTTTTAATTATATGATTTAAACCTTATTTTCATTCGAAATGCTACTTATTCGAATATTGGTTCGAATATGTATATTCAATTTCATGCCTAAAAAAATAAATAATTAATAGATAGCTTGTCATGTTAATAAGACAATACTTAGATACATCTTACCTTTGAGAAGTATTATTTAGTTTTATTGTAATATATGCTTTTTTTTAAGACTTTCAAACTTTTGTTGAGGTTAAATGGTAATTAAATATAAAACGATCATTAAAATATAAGGTTAAAAGTAAAAACAAACGGATCAAAAATATTTTAAGCCTTTTTAATGTTTAAAATTTATAATAATTTAGTGTTTAAAATTTATAATAATATTTAATTTTAAAAATTCTTAACACTCAAAGGACCAAGGGGTCTAATTATGCTTTAAATTTCAAAATCTACTTAAATTAAATAATTCCTTTTATAAATTACAATTTTATGAACCATGTCTCGATGAAAAGCTGCCTTACAAGCCCTTGAACTACTTAGAAATGCGAATGATATCCAATCAGTAGCCTCTGATGATAATAATAATGATTATGAGGATAATGATGATTTTGATAATGATTTGAAGATGAAATGGAAACAACAAATCAGCCTAATGCTGAATATGATTCAGATGAAGACTCTGATAATCAAGAAAATGAAGGCGAAGAAGAAACTGAAGAAACTAACATAGACAAAACTTCGAAAAATGAAATGATATGGATAAAATTGAAAGATGGAGAAGAGCCAAGTCTTAGAAAAAAGATAAATTACAATATTTAAATTTAGTCGGAATAAATAGCTGGATCTTGTATAAAACTTGTAACAGAAGTAAGATTTCGCGTCGAATGTATTTGAAATCATTGGCAGATGAATTACTGGAAATGGAAAATAAAAGTGTACAGCCTACAACTCCAATTACTCCAGTTGCTTCTAGAAAGTGCTTAGCAAGCACTGAGATTGATTCATCTGCAAAAAAAAAGTGTCAAATTAGGTTATGTAATGGAAACAAATCGAACTTTAATTGTGACAAATGCAAACAATTTACATGTGGTCCTTGTCTAGGGAAGAAGGTTTTCAAATCGATTTGTAAAAATTGTTACGATCAAGGACTGAAAATTTAGATATAATTTTAATTTTTTTAGATAAAAAAATTTTTTTCTTGAATTTTTATCAATTTTTTTTTTAAAAATTCTTTTCGGTTTTTACTTAAATCTAGATATAATTTTTTTTGAAAGTATAACAAAAATGATAAAAGACATTTATTTTTGCAATCTGTAGCATTTTTTAACATAATTCGAATAAATAATCTAGTTTATTTTATCTAAAAAGCAAATCTTATTTTAGGGGTTCTTTTGACCCCTTTGGTCCTTAACGTAATAAAAAAAATTGGGCCTTTGAGTGTTAAATTCATAAAAATTGCTGAAAATTTTAAATTTATCAGAATGAAAAATCTATTTTATATAATTTACTTGAATTGAAACTTATTGGTATCTTTCTTCAAAGACTAAAAAAAATTCAAATGGCTCCTGTTGGCTTCTCAAGACATTTGAAATTTTTTAAATTTAAATTATTCCTGTTAATAATATTAAAAGCTTTTGATGTAAAATTTCAAAACATTTTTTTTCCAAAAAAATATTTGATGCTAAAATATTTGCCTGTTGGCTTACGTTTTTGACTTGTCCCTATAAATATGAAATTATATGTATTTATATTTATTAAAAGTTTAATCTTTATTAATAAAAAAATATTGAAATTTTAATATATGATAATAATGTATTCATTGACACTTATAGCTTTATAAAAATTTTTCCATTTTTTTTTTAGTCTTTGTTAATCAGTTATAGCGATCACTCACTAACAGCATAAAGTGAGGTCCAAGTTATGATAATCAAAATTTTGGTATCATAGTTAAGAGCTTCAAGAAATCAAGCAAAGACTCATTCAAAATGTTACATGATAGATCTCGTCTTTAGTTAATTAATTCTAGTATCCTTTAAAAAGAAAAGGATATATCTAAATGCAAAATATTTCTGAAATCCATTTTATATTGTTTATATTGATGTGTTTCTTAACGTTGTAATAAATGATGGAGACCAAAAGAAAACCATAAAGAAATCTAAAAGTATAAAATATAAAATTTTATGGAATTAAAATTAAAAAAAAATTTATTATAAAAATAAACTTGATCAAAATGTTCACCAAACCGACACGACCCCGAATTTTTGCAAACCAGTACTTTAGCTGTTATATACAGGATTATATAGATTTTACGTAAAAATGCGTATTTTTACCAAAAGTGCATAAAAATTTAGACACCATTTACTGATCAAATTCACTAAGCAATGAGGATTTTTGAACACGACTGAAGTGAAATTCTTGTTGTGAATCTCTAGCTGGTATCTGTCTTTGAAGAAAGATACCAATAAGATACAATTCAAGTAAATTATATAAAATAGATTTTTTATTCTGATAAATTTAAAATTTTCAGCATTTTTACATAATAAATTCTTGTTAAGAATCAATTCAATTAAGTTTTTTTTTATAATAAATTTTTTTCTTAATTATAATTCCATAAAATAATTTTTTCATTAAAATCATTAAATAATTTTTTTTTTTAAATTTGAAAAAAAAAATTCGAAATTTTAAGTAATATTTTCTAAAGATTTGAACCCTTTTAAAATTTTTTCTGAAAGTATTTTAGAAGATTCAAAGCCATTCACATAGATTGGAAACCGGTCAATTTTTTAATTTTTTTTTCAATCAAAATTTTTAAGAAAACAATTACTTAGAAATAAATTAAAAAAATTCAAATAAATTCAAATTTTTAAAATCAGTTGTTTTTTTGTAATTTTTTTTTCAATAAGAAAAAGTCTTTTTACGTAAATTGTCGCAAAAATAAAATTAAAAATTATTATTTTTAAGAAATTGAAGAAATTTTTTGGTTAAAAAGTCGTAAAAATTTACGCAAAAATTCCAAGAAAAGTCAGATTATTGTACCACTTAAAGTAAATATTCTTTTAAATACCAGCAACAATTTAAAACTTCATAGTTTATGTACCGGTAAATAAATCCAGAACCTTAATTTTTGAGGAAACATGAATTATTTTTATCATTTTTTTTTCGTTTAAATTAAATTTTTATTTCAATATTTGAAAGCTAAAACTGCATTTAAAATATTCTTAATTTTTAGAATCTAGAGGCTGCACATGAATCTGATATTTGAGTCTATATGCTGGGGTATAAAATTAATAGTTGATGATAAACTTCGCGTTTAAAAATCAAGTTTAAAGACAGAAACCAATGATAACAAGGGCTCTACTGGAGTTGTTGTGAGAGATAAAACCTGGTATTTTGGTTTAAATGTTTGCACGTATTGTGGTGGTCAAATATTTTAGTCTCAGATAATATAATAGACATGATACTACTAAATGCTCAATATTGGAGTAGCTAATCAATTTTTGAACATATCCATGTATTTTTAGAATTTAATATTAATAAAATAATAAAAAATCAAAAACATAATTTTTTTAGATAAATAAAATGTTTTAAGGTGGAAATTGATTTTTCAGATAGTCTGTTTGTCTTAATAGAACAGAATTCTAATTTTAAATTCGTCATTTAAAATATTACTATTTAGTTGTTTTTTTGAGACGAAAAAATTTAGAAACCATAAATTTTTAAATATATTTGAGTATTTACAGAATGATTGATATTCGTATATCGATGAAATCGTGTAGTTTTTAATTATTCAGGATTTATTGATTAGTTTACGTAAATATTCTTTAAAAAAAAAATAATTTTGGTTAAGAATAAAATTCCACCCAAAAAGTGGTATTTTTAATAGGTATAAACCTATCAATTTAGGCTGTAGATCTTTTGAATTACTTTAATTAAAAAAGGGAATAATTTCCAAAGAATTAATTTTTAAAGTCTTACAATTTTAGATTTTAAAAAGTGATTTTCAAATATTATTTTCTCAAATCTAAGATAAAATTTTATTGAAGTTAAACTATGTGATTATATCCATTTAACTTGGCTTGTTAGTATAGTTTTAATTTTTAATATAAAATGATTTTAAAATTCAATTAAGTCAATGATGAGTCAGAAAAATCGTGTTGATACGCCTAGGCACGATCCAAAAATCCAGCAATATTTGTTAACTTTTAGGAATAAATCTTGAAAAACAAGTTAATTTTAAATGTATCTTGAATTAATTTTATTAATTGATATAAACAATCGTAAAAGCTTGGAAAATTATTTTATTTAATTTGAGAATGCATAAAGTGGGAATTTATTTACAAAATTTTTTGGAAAATTTTTCTATTTACTTGGAAAAGCCTTCAAAATTTATTTTAATTGTTTGTCAATAAAACCGAAAACAAGTTTGCTCAGTTTATGATATAAAATTTTGCTTTTTAAAATGTAAACACCAATTTTACAAACGAGGAAGAGAACACGTCATTAGAATTAATCAGTCTCATTTTAAGACCTAAATCCATCTATAAATTGGTCTTTAAAGAATCGGATTTTCTCTCAGAATTAAATGAAACAAAAATTTTGAAACATTTTGGTAATTTTTTCTGGAAAATCAATCATCAAATTTATTCCAAAGATAGCTAGGGTTTTGCATATAAATAAATAATTTTTCAATTTTTTTATCAATATTTCATTTAACTCAAAAAAATAATTTTTCTAAATTAAGAGTTTGTTCGCAGAGAATAATTTTTGGTCACGTTCAAATATGTGACTGCAGAAAAATAACGTAGGATTAAAATAAAAGAGGTTAATAGGGATACAATTTCGAAAGACACTTCCCGAAGCCTTTTTAATCAGGAGAACATAATTATTAATGTTTTGACACCCAAATATTTATTTAATTAAGTAGAAAATCAATTAATTTATCTATTTTAAGTAGTTGAAAGTCCTTTGTTTTTCTAGTCATTAAAAGTCTTTATTTAGCGTCCCGCAAATGATTTTCTACTACAATCTAGAATCCCTATAAATTTAGAAAGAAATTAAATGATTCCTTAAGCATAAATAAAATTAATTTGATTTAAGTAATTAAAGTATAAAAGATAATTTTATTATTTTGATTATTACGAAAGACAAAAATAATTGCTTTTTTATAATGATTTAAAATTAAATTTCCGATCTTATTTAAGACTAATCAAAATCGAAATCGGTTTTATTTTTTTCCTAAAAATAATTTCCTAATAAAAGCTATCAAATGCTCATTTTTGTGGACTTAATCACCAACACGAAACAAGAAAGTAATTAATGTAATACTTTAGTTAACAAGTCTTTTTAGTTTGAGATATTTAAAAAGAAAAAAAATCTTGAATAAATATTTTAGAATAAGTGAGAGTATTTGTTCTGTCACTTCCATAATCCGAAATATTAAATCAAAATATTTGTTTTTAAGTGAATCATTTAAAATGGTAAAACTATTTAAATATGCCCAACTAATCCCAAAACTAATTATCCAAATCCTATTTGGGTAATTATGGCTTAAACAGCAAACTAAGGTGAAAAAAAAGACCAATTTACCGAGCTTTTAAAATTTTTTACATAATAAAATTTCTTAATATGCCTCATACTAATCATACTCATTTAATCGTGGCAATTATGAGATCAAATAGACAATTTTTTTGGTAGAATTAATTACCAAAATTTTTTAATTAGATTGCCAAAACTAAAAGCATAAAATATCTTGTTAAAATCTAAATTATTTTAAATTTTTTTTAAGATTTTTAATAAAGAATTCAGTCGAAATATCAAAAAATGAGTTTAATCAAGAGCATAGTAATATTAATGGTAGCATGTTTGTATGTTTCAAAGGTGGTCAGTTATCCTATGTCATCAATTGAAGATGACACACATCCTGCCAGAGCCAAAAGTCATTTTATCAGCGCCAATGAATTGAAAAAGGAAATTTTCAAAGAGTTACTCAGCAAATTATTAGAAGATAGCTACGAGTCAATTGGTAATGATGAACTAAAACGGGACTTGACAGATTACCTTTTTTCGAAAAAAAGTTTGAGTAACATTTCTGCCAAAAGAGGCATGAAAGGGGTTGCTCTTGGCTTCGGAAAATAATCAGCTAATATATTTTTTTTTAAGTTTAATTGCTTGTATTTTGATGTTATTATCTGATTATTATTTTTAAATTATGTTGTTCAAAACTAAATAAAATTGATAAATAAGACTTTTTTCTAGTAGTCATTTTTATGAGATTTTGAATAAAATAAATTTATTAGTTTTAATTTTTGAATTCTAAATTGAAAAAAAAAAAAAAATTTTAACTTCTCTATTAAGTCTGTCTAATACACGTAGTTGATGAATTAAAAGAAATTTAATTACATCAACAAGGTTTCGCTGAATGCAGATAAAAGGATTCGAAAAAAACCTGAAGAATCGTATTTTATCTTTTTAAAAATGACAATTTCATACTGCTTTCTTCAAATGCTATAACTCTGATTTTTCTTTTCAAAATAATTATTGGTTAGACCCTTACAGATTTAAAATAAGAGTACAACAAGGTAGAATTAAAATTTCATCGTTGTATTTCCTTCAAAGCAATCTAATTAAATGTTTATGAATAATTTTAATTATTCTTAGAGAAAAATTGGAGGAAAATTTTATTTCTTTCAAAAAGAATGGAATTTTTTTTTTTATTTTTTTTTTAATTAAATAAATAAAGAAATATAATTAATTATTTTAATTATTTACTTGGTTTCAATAAGTATTGAAAATTATTTTTAATTATAGAAAAATAAAAAAAAGTAACTATTAAATTAATACTATTAATTTAATAGTTACTTTTTTATGATAAAATAGTCATAAATATTTTTAGTTAGATTATTTTTATTTTTCCGTCAAATTTTAAGATTTTCTTTTGAAAATTGGCCATTTACATTTTCTGAGCTAAGTAAAATTTTAGTAAATAAAAATTAACAGCATTTGGTATTTGAACATTGTGCAAAATATAATTAAATATGTAATTTTAATTATTCAAAAAAGGTAATTAATTATTATAGTTATTAACTAAAAAAAATGGAAGAAAAAATTATTATTTTTATTTTAATAATGTAAGTAAAACTTTTTTTATTTTTTTATTTTTTCATACTTCTTTTGACTAGATATATGACTAGATTAGTGGAAAAAAATTGAATGTGTGATTGAAAATTTAATTTGTTGTTGTTTTATTAAATAAGTGGTATATATTATTATATTTGTGGTTACAGTTTACTATGGTCCAAAATATTATAATAATGTTTTTAAGATTTATCGGCTGGTAAAATTTAATTAATCAAAATTTGGAAAATTCTGTAGCATCCTTCTCAACACAACAAAATTCTAAAGCTTGACGATTTTTTGATATTTCGATAATATATATAAAAAACAAAAATTATTATTTAGAAAACAGAATTACTGAAAATAGGATTATTTTTAAATAACAATGATAGATTTAATAAAAAAAATTTATTTAAACATGTTCATTTTAAATATATTCGCGAAAAATTTAATAAAATCGGCTGCTTTCTCTTTTTGTAAAAAGAACATAAGCAGTGAGCCTAATTTTAAAATGAAAAACAATATCACAAGTATCTTCTCTGATTTATTTAGGTTTGCCAATTGGTGATCAATATTCAGTTAATGATTATGTCGAGGAGAAAATGAAAAAAGTAGAGAGAAGTCTGTAAACGATGTTTTCGAATTCTTTGAAGGGAAATTTTTACATGGAAAACAAAATGCCTTATTACAAGAGCTTTCGTACTCGAGCCAAGGATATACAGAGTACCAAGTAGTTAAAAATTTCCTTTTGTCTGAGTCAATCGGGAAATCAATGAAAGGTCGTGACGGCTCAAGTTTACTCAATTTCGAATTTGAAAAATCTTTTGAAGTGACGACGGAGGAAGATATTGACCAAGAAGGATTGTTATTAACGGGAATATATGAAGTTTGTGTTGAATTAGTTGAGGCGGTTTTATCATTTGGTGTTAAGGGAGTTTTAGAATTTGATGATTCAGTAGTTAAAAAATTTCTCATGATTAAGCGGTTAGGAATTTTTGAATTATTAAAAAACAAGAAAAAAAGAACAATGGACTTTTTTGTTCAGAATTATTATTGAATTTAAAAAGAAGCGAAACAAACAATCAAATTTATTGTAAATTGAAATGTTTAGAACAAATGTTAAATTTATTATATGAGGCGACGCCTCACCTCAAATTCGCCGTAGTTCGCCTCACGTAGATACGCTACTGACCGTGAACAAGACCGCCTAGACGGACGGTTATAATGGCGGATGGCCACTTTGGCGGCCAGGCCGACGGCCAATAATTTGGACCGCGAAGTTGGCCGGCCAAATCAAAGACGGACGGCCAAATGTACGGCCAAACTCAAAACCGACGCCCACTTTGGCGGCCAAAAATTTGGACCGCAAAGTTGGCCGGCTAAATCATAGATGTTGAAATTTGCGATCAGACCATATCCTGAAAAGTTAAAGATTTGCCAAAAGTTTTATTTTATAAGAATATGCCAAATTTAAAAAAAAAAAAATTTTTCTTGAAAAGTTCTTTTTTTCTGTAAAATTTTATGAAAAAATATTTGAGATTTTTATGTAATATTTGAAAATTTTTTGTTTCTCCATATTAGAAACTTGAAAGAACATCAAAATATTTTTCACTGAAATTTTTTGCCGCTGATTTTGTCTGACCGCCAAAGTGGCCGTACATTTGGCCGTCCGTCTATGATTTGGCCGGCCAACTTCGCGGTCCAAATTTTTGGCCGCGTCCAGACCGGCCAGGCTTGGCCACCGCCCAACACTATTTATAAAGCAACTCACAACCGTTGAAAACTTGGTACACATAAACTCTATGGAATATGATTCAAAATTTTCCATCTTCTTGATAGAATGTCATTTTGACTGTGAAAATGGTGGACTTGTAGATTCCGTGAAGTACTATTTTTATCTATTAGATTTAGGAATGCAAAGTAATCAAGACTATTTTTATTTGTATAATGGCTTTAATATTTTATTAAAATGTTTGAAATGACCATTTAGTGGAGAATTTTTTTTTTATATGAATTTAATTTTGCACAAACAACTTTTTATATGTATTGCCTATGGGGCTTAAACATTTTTTGAATAAATAAAATAAAAATAAAATGCAACAAATTTAATGTAATGTAAAATAAAAACAAAAAATTATGAAAAAATGTATTTTTTAGAAGAAATTGATTTACCAATTAATTTGTTGTTGGAGTCCCTGAGAAACAGAGGCTATTCCCAGAAAAAAATCTAGAAAAAAAATCATAATCTAACTGCCGGTTTGTAGTTTTCAAGCATTGGATTCTACCCAAAATCATTTTGCCAGCCTTAAAAGGTTATTTTTGAACATGCAAGCGTGTAAAAAAGAATCTTACTTGAGATATTATTTAGTATCATTGTGAAAAATGCGAAATTAGACTCGAAATAGTTCCGAACAACCATTATAGCGATTCGGTCTCAACAACGAGATTCATGATCATTCAAGCTGGGAAACGCGTAATAGTCACTATTACGCGTTTCTTATTTTAAATAATTTTTACTTAAAATATGAAGCTCTCAAAAAAATTGGACATGTTGGAACAACAAAAAATGAATGTCAAATATAATGAGTCTAATTTTGATTCCACAGTCAAGGATCATTTGTGACAAATAAAGCTTTTAGATTATAAGAAAAAAGAGGTGTCAGAGAGTCAGCAGCAAAAAGAAAACGCAGTAGACCTCCAAGCTCAAAAAATAAAAAAAGATAACTTATATTTAATAAATATTAATTATTTTTGTAAAAAAATACAATTTTTTTTTATTGTTATATGTTTGCATCAATTTATGCAATTTAGTGCATTGTGAATTTTGGAACAAAGAAAAAAAACAAAAATTTTAAAATGGTATAACTTTTTTATTGTGGCTCTAAAAATTGTTCTGCAAAATGTATCAGCTGATGCATATCGCATAGGCATTTTTAGACTCATAAAAAAAAAGTTATATCAGTTAACAAAAATATATT
Source organism: Brachionus asplanchnoidis (assembly GCA_025491095.1). Taxonomy (NCBI): domain Eukaryota; kingdom Metazoa; phylum Rotifera; class Eurotatoria; order Ploima; family Brachionidae; genus Brachionus; species Brachionus asplanchnoidis. Next base: position 5,370,305 of record JAILYF010000004.1, read on the forward strand.
TTTGTTCTTTTCTCCAAAATTCACAATGCCAAAAATTGCTCTAATTTTTATTATGTTTAATATCAATAAATAAAACAATATTTTTGTTTTTGGTAATAATTAAACACCTTTGAAAATTTGAGCATTTGAGATTAAATGGATTTAAAATTTTTATTTATGATGAAATTTTTTTGAAATTCTTTTTTGGAATTGAAGCTTTAGTTTTTCTTAATTAAGAATTGAGTAAATGAATTTTTACTAATCATTTATTTAAAAAAAAACGCCTAAAACAAATATTTTTGAAAAATCATACAGTACCTATTCAGACGAGTCCTTACAAAAAGCCATTCATGTTTTGAGAAAAAACTCTTAACATGTAACAGGCGTCATTTAGATTATGAAATTTTTTTTTAATTGTAAAAATTGTTTTTTTCTATAACTTACATTCTATTATAACCAAAGATAAAAAATTTCTCTCTCTCAATTAGTCTATAAAGCAAAGAAATACACTCCAATCGACTTTATATAAAAAATAAAAAATGTACTTTGAACATGTATTTTAAATGAAACCCAAGCAAAAATTAATAAATTGCCTTTACTTTTTTTTAAAATTAAAATTAAGGAATTATAGAAGACTAATAAATAATTTTGATCAATAAAAAATTTAAAATAAATATCAAAATCAATGCAGTCTAAAAATAGAAATTTTGCCATCATATTGAAAATCTTATCGATCAAGGGTGTAAATCTTATTTAAAATTAGAATCAAGAAGTTGCACTTAAAAATCAACTAACTCTTAGCTTAATCTTTCTCAACTAATGAATTATTTCATTTATTTAAAAAAAGTGCTCATTTTAATCTTAGGAACGCTTTTTTTTTCTTGGGGAACCAAATCACCTGGATCCAAATCAATTTGTGGTATCAATTACATAATAGAAAAAGCTCCACAAAAAATATCTAATCTTAGACTAAATTTACATTCGAAATAGAAACACCAACACATTTTCTAGATAAAACTCTGGAATCGCTTATAAAACCAAGCTAACTTTGTATCAAACGAGTTTGATTGATTTTTTTGTTGCACTTCATTTTGCCAATGAATACTTTTAGATCTGAAGCAAAAGATTTACTTGGATCTAGCTTTTCCGATGAGTCTGGCTCTGCCAACTTATTTTCCACTTCTCTGTCATGCTCGTCTTCCTATTCATCATCGTTGACACCCAGCAGGCAACTCTTGTTGGAATCAACCAGCGAAAATATGGATGTAATCAAAGAATTTCGTAATTTATTCTTGGAAAAATATTTGGAAAAGAACAAAATTGGCAGAAGGTCCAAACTAGCGTCCAAACACCGCAATCATAAAAGTGTAAAAAGCTTTGCTGACAAAAATTTTGAATCAGAAAATAAAGCTGAGTACCAAAGTTTAAGTGGAAAAGAAGAATTTGACAAGTTTCAGATAGAATTTTTTAATAATGACTTATTGGACGTCAAGGCTCAAAGTTATTCCCTAAATATGAATTCCTATGATGAAGATTCATATGAAAACATGAACAAAATCAGCAATTCCTATACCGGAAATTATGAATCTAGCTTTGTGTCATATTACAATCCGTATTTCGATTGCCCTGAAAAAGCAAGCGAGTTTTTTTCAAATAGTTTGCCAATGACCAATTTTTCCTATGATCCAACTGCCAGATACTATCAAAGGAATAGTCTTGAAAACGAACCACATTTAAGATCATCAAATAAGATCGAAGGCTTAAGACAGATCAGCACAATGGAAAATGAAAATTACAGATTGACCGAGGATGATAACAAAATATTCAATCTGGAAATTGAAAGTAAGCTTAATTAATACGTTTTGATTGATTTTTTAATTATTTTTTCAATTAATTTTAAGATCCTCAAAATAATGTTTTTTTTTTAAATAATGACAGCTATACTGAGTTTTCATCAATATTTTAATCTATTTTTGATAAAATAAATTTTTGTAAATTAGACTTAATTTAATTTTAAAATTTTAAAATTTTAACATTTTGTAAATATAATAAATAAATTTTTTTCTCACTATTTTTTTGAAATAAATTTACCGCAAAAAATAATGCTAATTTTTAGTATTTTTTTTTCTTCGAAAAATTAGAATAAATTTTGCATAGAACTGATTTTGGAAAAAAAAATAAAATTTTACAATTAATCTTTTTAAAGCATCATTTAAAAAGGGAAAATTAATGAAAAATTACCAAAAATCCACTTATCAAAGCAGCACAATTCTAATGACTTAAATCCATATGAAAAGATATGGAGCGAAATGAAAAATTTTCTAAAATCTTTTTAGAATAATTAAAAAACTTAAGATTATAATCAATTATTTCCCTATCATTTTGGGGATTAATTAGATCAACATTCGGACTAAAAGTTTTTTCAAGAAATTCATCAAAAAAGGTAGCCTTTTCTTCATCAGTTCTAAGTTCATTATTATAAGAGATAATTATGTATTAATACAGATCCTTTTTTTGATCGAAACTTATTATTTTTTTTCCAGAATGGTCTACTTAAAAGCGGATTTTTCCCAATTTTTTTAATAAAATCAGACTAGTTTTGATTCCATAAATTTTCTAAACAGATTCTTAACTCTGAAATCACTTGGTTGAATCTTTTTTTAAGATTTTTTTTGAAACATTCTACTTATTTTCCTGCGTTCCTTAATTATACTGATATGGTGGGAGACTTGTTTTGAAATTTCTATGTGTTTGGTATGGAATGATTTTATGAGTCACATTAATCATATTTTGGGTAATTTCTTCATTTAGTTCGTCAATTGATGTTGTCTTTAATCCTATTAGGATCTCACGGAATAAAAACCAATTTGCTCTTTTATGGTTAAGCTTTTTGGTTTTGTTCTAGGGATAACTGATTAGTCAAAAGATATGCATGACTCAATTAAAGGTTGGACACTTATTATTGATTACTGTGAAATTAATCTCGTTAATAATGCTTTCTAAGATTATTCCATTTTCGTTTACTCCTCTGCAACATATTTGTCTTGTTTTGGCGTTTAAGTCTACCCCGAGATTATAATTATTACAATTCCTTTCTTTTCGAATATATTAAAATTTAGAAGTTTATTAGGTGGATTATATAAATTGAAATATTTAATTGATCTTTTCCTGTATTTATTCAGAAGAAAATTCATCATACGAAAAGTCTTGGACATCTCTAATTTTCCTTTACTAAAATTGCTACTCATCCACCATGCTTATTGCGTGGTTAATTTATTGATTTATAATTATTAAAATCTAAGAAAAAGTATGATTCACTCGAATCAAAAAATATGGAGAAAATTGAGCCAAAAAAATTCCTAAGAGGGAAGATGGGAATAAACTTGCAGGGAAGAATTCTAATGTGTAATTACTAACCTCGCTTTAATATGAGATTTAGTTCTTAAAATTGTCTACTTGTTCATTGTAAATTTTCTTCAAAGCTGTTTTGACTGTAAGTTTGCTGAGTGACTTCGTTCAATGATTGATCTACTTGATTTGAAAATTCAGTAATTGAAATGTTTGATTCAGACTCAGAGGTATTGCAAAAATTAACGGTAGTGTAATAAAAAAAATTTTATTAACTATTTATATAAGATAATTAATATAAATTAATATGAAAACAATAATTAAAATAAGTAAATTGAATAAAATGAGTAAAATGTATTAAGGAAGGAAAATGATTAATATGATTAAAGAGAGTAATTTGGTTAAAATGAGTAAAATGAATAAAATGATTTAAAATTAGCTAATTAATCATTTTAACCAAATTAATTAAAATGATTAAAAAGAGCAAATAAAATAATATATGTAAAATTAATAAAATGAGTAGAATTCAAACATAAAGTCTAAAAGCGATAATTCTTTTCATATTAATTTATATTAACAGCCATCATCAATAGGTCAAAATTGGTTTGATTTAATTGAGAAGATGCGAAAAAACCCACTGACAAGTAGACCTTTTTGAAAAAAAATAAATAAATTTAGAAAAAAAAAAGGATCAAATTTAATTCCTAATTTGATTTTAAATGATAAGGAATTCAAAACTAATGAAGAAAAGGGAAAATGCTTCGGAGAACTTTTATCTTCAATATTTAGCCCTAATTCTGATTTAATTGATACTGAGAAAGATATCGAAATACTAAATTCTAACTCTGATTTCTATAGAAATTATAACCAGTCTAATTTTAATGATCCAATTTGCTTAAATGAATTAATTATGGCTTTAAAGAGATTTAAAAAATGAAGCGGCGTCAGGACCTGACCAAATTCATAATTTAATGTTAAAAAACTTACCTAGAAATTCATTAATAGAAATCATAGAACTTTTTAATTTATCTCTTCGAGAAGGTAGAGTCCCTAAAGCGTGGAAAACATCGAACATTACTATGATTAAAAAAAAAGCCTCTTCTTTACAAGATTCTTTAAATTATAGACAAATTAGTATAGCAAGTTGTTTAGGAAAGCTACTGGAACGCATAGTATATTCAAGATTAACAATTTTTGGAACAAAATTCACTCCTTATCCAGGAGCAATCTGGATTTAGGAAACACCGGCGAACAGCAGATAATCTTTTCTTTTTAATTCAAAAAATTGTGGAATCATTTAATAGAAAAAAAAGAGTTTGCGGCCTTTTTTTGACATTTCTAAAGCCTTTGATAGGGTTTGGCATGAAGGTTTAATTTTTAAATTGATTAAAATAAATCCACCTCATTACTTGACTTACTGGATTAGATCCTTTTTAGACTCTAGGACATTTAAGGTAAGTGTGAATGACCATCTGAGCGAAGAATATCAAATAACTGCAGGTGTTCTTCAAGGCTCAGTAATTAGTCCTCTTTTATTTAGTATATATATTAATGACATCCCCAAAAGAAACAAAACAAATAATGAATACTCTCTGCTTTTTGCAGATGATCTAGTAGCATTCTTCATTTATAACAAAAAGGGGAACCTAGAAAATAAGATTAATAAATACCTCAACGAACTTGAACAATGGCTTATTAAATGGAAAATGAAGATATCAGTTGAAAAGTCGTGTTCAGTTGTCTTTTCCAGGTACAAAAAAGAGAGTGATAATCTAAACTTAAAAATTTATGGAAACAGAATAGAGAGACAAAAAGAAATCAAGTTTCTTGGTATTAAATTTGATTCTAAATTAAACTTTAATATACTGGTAGATGAAATTAAAGAGCGCTGCAATAAAAGGCTAAATATTATTAAGATATTGTCAAACAAAAAATGGGGTCTTAATCAAAACACGCTAGGAAATCTTTATAAATCATTAGTCGGATCAATTTTAGATTATTCTTTTCCTTGCTTAAATTCATTTTCAGAAAATATTATCAAAAAACTGCAAGCAATTCAGAATACAGCAGTCAGATCTATTCTTAAGTTAAAATATGATACTCCCTCCAATATCGTGCATCATGAGGCTTTTAATAAACTAAAATTACTAACAGTCTCGAATCGGCTTTTTGAATTGAGTGAGAGATATGTTGGGACAGGACTGAGTCATTCTATTCCATTGGTTGTAAGACTGGTGAAGGACTACAAAGAAGGTTTCGAATCAAGATATATTAAATACCCAACTCCATTGTGTAATTGCTACCTTACTATTTCTTCTTTTTTTCCTGAAACTTGAACTATTTAAACATGTGCCACATGTAACAATATATTCCAATTTATGTCTTTTCAGCTTTCATTTTTTTAGCTTATTTACTTTATTTGGATTCTTTTTATTATCTCATTTTATTTTATTTTATTTTTTTTTTTATATTTTTTTAACTTATTCTGAAGGAGCTCTAGCTCGGTACAGAAAACAAATAAATAAATAATCAATAGGTGCTTGAAAAGTTCTGCCGATTGCGCCTGAAATATATTTTCAAAAAGAATACTATTTTTATAAACACCTTTCTTAGCTTGACTTAAAGACAAAAAACTAATTTATTATGTGTTGATAACAACATGGATTTTTCTTAATAAACTATATAAAATTAAAAATTCCAATTTTTTAATTAAAATTTATACTTTTTGGTCAAAATTTATGGACTTTAAAGTCAAAAATTAAAAAAGTGAGATCAACATCTGTTCAGAATTATGTCTGGTTTTTAATTCTGCAAAAAAAAAATGAATTAAGGGGTAAACTAAGGACAAGATACAAAAATATTAAAAAACTTCAAAAATTTTAGTTTCCGGTCAATTTTAATTGGACAAAAAAATTATTTTTTTAAATGAATGGACCGTTTTGTAGCTTAGAAAAAGTTTATCAAAATATGCTTGATTAAATTTTTAGAATTAAAATGATACAACTAATAATTTTGGTGCTCAGTTTTGAGAGAGGGTAGCCAAAAATTTTTTTTTTTTAAAACCACCAAAAAAAATTGACTCCCTGGGTTTCCATTAATGCAGAATAAGAATTTATGGTCTAAAAAATTAATTCAGATAGTGTTATAGTTTTGACAAAGACATAGAAGAAGAGCTCAGAGCTAAAGCTGAATAGCTAATTAAAGGAATAAGCTTAAAATTAGCGTCAGTCAAATAAATGGTATGAAGAATGCATTAGAACATTTCATGGCACATCATTGCAGGTTGATTCATAGCAACGGAAATTTCATAGCAAGCAAAAAATTTAATTAAGTTAATCACTTTTTTTACATTTATGGTTTTACCACGAGTTGATCATCAAGTAAGTAAGAGCTAAATTTGTGGGTATAAATATCAAAAGAATTTTTCAAACAAAAATTTAAAATTATTTTTAAAGGATGAATTTAAAATATCTCATTTGTATGGTATTCGTTGTTTTTTTGGCTGTTGAGTCTGAAACAGCTGATATATTGCCATGTATTCAAGGTAATTGGGTTGGATGTGGTATATCTATAGGTACTATAGTATTCAAGCTTCATAAATGGAATGGTTCCAGAATAAACGTCTGTAATCACAGTTGCAAGGCTGAAATCAAGGGACGAGTTAGGAAATTAAAATGGGTTTGGGACGGAAGAGTAAATTGTGATGGACTGGGCAGTGGTCAAAAAAGAGGAAAAAAAAGTAGAAATGGCGCAATTGAAGGGGCCTTACAAGACCTTTTTTCCAAACTAAGCCCAGAACAATTGAAAACAATTTCACAATGCGTTTAAGTAGTTATCAATTTATTTCAAAGTATAAAATTTTCTTGAATTTCTTTCTTAAAATAATCTTCAAAAGTTCTAAATTAAACTTAATTAGTATAATCTAGTTGACGCAAATTTTTCACTAATAAAATTGTTTAAAAAATAATAAAAAATATTTTTATTTGTTGTATTTTTCCTAAATCTTAGATTGAAATAAAAAAAAATACCAATGAAAAGTAAAATAGATTTAAAAAGGGCTGAAAAAGCATCAACCTGTTGAATAAATATACTTGTTTTATTTGAATATCTGCTAATTGATAAAAAAAAATCTTATAAAATAATTTTTTAATAAAAAATTTTGCAAACAAAAAAGAAATTGACCAACTTATACAAGGATATGTGACAATTCGAAAATAAATCCTAAAAGTAAGTCTGGTATTTTTTTGTAGATCGAGATTAGATTAGTAAGAATATATAATTTTTTAATTTATATGACATTTAGTTCAGGAAAAATGTCGACAAAGAATCTCAAACAGTCATTTTTAAAGCAAGATTCTATAAATTTTCATTAAATTACTCATAATTGTATGAGGATTTAACTATTCAAAAAATATAATATAATTTCAAAATCTATTTTTTGTATTTTAATTTTATTCTAATTATCTATTTTTGTAATAAATTAATAATAATTTGAAAAACATTTATTTCTATTATAAAAAATATTCTTCTTTTTTATGTTTTTTTTATTAAATTTTATTCTTTCTTTCAGTCTTAAAGCCTGAAGAATGCCATTTGGTCGAAACGCGTCGTGACAAATTAACTTTTTTTTCGAAAGTTTTTTAAAATAAATATTTTTTTAAAAAATAATCGTTATTACTAATTATTATAAAAAAAAAATTTTTTTATGATTTAATTAATTTTGTGCCATTTTTTATTATGCACCCGTTCCTCATCACAAAGCTGAAAGGAAGATTAATTACCATTCCAAACTGTCCAGATTCTTCCACTCATTATTATTTTAAAAAAAAAATTGAATATCTTTTTTTTCACACATAAAATGTCCAAAAATGATTATAAAATTTTATTAAAATTAAATTTTGTTATTTTAAAATACAACAAAAATCCTAAGAAATATTGATCTATGCCTAAAATATTAAAAAATTTAAAATTAAATTTTATCAACAAATTCCGCATGATTTAGGGCACGGGTGTGGAAAAATGTTGGCTAATCTAGAGCAGAGATTGAATGCAGGCCAATTTTGACAGGCAACTTGAGTATCCACACACACACTGGTCGAATCACATCTATTACACGATCTGCGACAATAGGTAACAAATGGAATTCGCTGTGTACCTATGGCCACCGAAAACGAATCTTGGCAGTAAGCATCTGCATAGTTTTGACAAAAAGCTTCATCTGTATCAATACATTCGCCATTTCCGGGTTGAAATGGAGTTGTGGCTGGTATTGAAGTAGTTGTTGTAAATCTGAACTGACAATTGGTGCCAAAGAACCCGCTTGGACACAAACACTGGTAATAAGGAGGAACACCCAAGTTAATTGTGCATGGTGCATTGTTCAGACAAACTGGACTGTTGTCTGCATTCCAGCAAGGATTAAAGACCTGTTCGCATCTGTTTCCTGTGTAAAGCGGTGGACAAATGCAAGTGGTAAGACCAGTGGTCGGGTTTAAAGTGCAGGTTCCACCATTTGAACAAAAACTTACTGTACACTGATTATTAATGTTGATTTCACATTTAGATCCGGTAAATCCATTGGGGCAAATGCATCTGTAAATGGGAGTATTGGCTGATATTCCAACAATTGTGCAAGTAGCTCCATTGGAACAAGGAGAATCAATGCATGGATTTCTAAACTCGCAGAGAAAGCCAGTAAATGCGTTTGAACACTGACAAACTGCTGTGTTTGTAGACAATGCTATGCAAATTCCTTGGTTTTGGCATGGATTGGGCACACATACATTGCCTTTAGAAAAATAATGATTGCCAAAATTTAAAATTCTAAGCTTACTTGTGTTTGCTTGTTGCGTTGTAGTGGTGGTAATTCGAGGTGTTGTTATTCTTGTTGTTACTTTTAAAAAGAATTTTAAATTTTTTTACATAATTTTCTATTTGGTATGTTCTATTGTGTTTTATAAAAATTTTAAATACAATTTTGAAAATGCATTGAAAATGTGCGATGGTTGAGATATAGTAAGACGGCCTAACCGGGTCACCTATTTTTTTGATAATTTTCCTAAAGACTCAGTAACGATAGAAAATGCGAAATTTAATCACCCATTTAGTCCGAAATTTTTGGGTCACCCGGTTAGCTGTTGAGGTTAATGGGGTGAGGGGTAATTCGGTTAATCCTGTTAACCCAATTGGCCAATTTTTCAACCGGTTAGTCCTGAAAATCACTCAGATGGGGTGGTCATGTATTTTCTAAAAGGTAAATATGGGTATAATGAGTTATTTTCAAGTTTTATTGTGTGAATTTTGGTAGTAATTGGGTGAATTTTGGTCCTAATGGGGTGATACCCTATTAACCGAATTGGCCCAAAAATTCACCTCTTTAAAAAGTCCGTCTAAAAAAAAAATGTAAATTTTTTTTCTTTAGCAAATTTGTTAAACATTTTTTAGATTAAATGGCAAAAAAGGTGATTTAAATAAAATTAAAATATCTGAGATTTAAACCCTAAACCAAATACATAATTTGACAGAAAATCACCCATTTTTACCAATTTTATTTTTTGACTCAAAAAAAAATTAGAAAAAAATTTTTTTTCTACAAGCTGCTTTTTTATTTAAATTCTCCGAACACTCAATTACTTATTTTTAGAAAAAAAATCCCAATGCCTATTGAAAATTAACAATTTTCTAAGCTAATTTAAAAGTTGTCACCCCGTTCACACATAAAATAATTAGGCTGTCTTACTATATATTTTATTTTAGAAATATTTGGAGAAATTTTTGCAATGTCGCTCTATTGAAATTAAATGTAGTGTTTTTAATTATTGCCTTTTTCAACAAACAAAAGATCAAAAATTTTATTTAGAATTATTAAAAACCAAAACCAATTTTTAATATTTTAAATTTTAGCCATTAGCAATTTTTTTTGAATTGAAGAAATATCTAAAAATTATATTGTATAATTTTTAATCTGAGCATTTTTACAATTAAAGCTTAATTTTTAGTTAATTAGAATAAATTAATGATTTATTAGTATTAAAATTTCTAAAAAAATCATCTAAAACTAAATAACCTATGTTTGAAACACTATATTTAATTTCAATAGAGCTACATTGCAAACATTTCTCCAAATATTCTAAAAAAAATATATCTCAACCATAGCACATTTTCAATGCATTTTCAAAATTATATTTAAAATTTTTATAAAACAAAATAGAACATATCATTTATTTATTTACATGGACATAAACCGCAACTCAGTGGGCAAATTGAACTTATAAGAACACTATTTATTTCAACATCACAAAATGGTGTCCATGTGGGACAGTTTGGTTGCAAATCAACGCATTCTTCAGTTACCAAAGTTGTAGTAGAAGTTGTAGTAGTAGTTGTAGTAGTAGTTGTAGTGGAAGTTGTAGTTGTAGTCGTAGTTGTAGTAGTAGTTGTAGTGGAAGTTGTAGTTGTAGTTGTAGTCGTAGATCCAACTTTTTTAATTGTTATATTCTAAAAAAATTTAATGATAGAATATAGAATTTACTTGGACAAACTCCACAAGTTAATGGACAAATTGAATTAATGGAAATATCACCAATCGATGTTCCACAAAAAGCTACCCAACTAGGACAATTGTTCTGTAGATCTACACAAGTTTGGTTCTGAGTAGTAAGGGTTGTAGTTGTAGTCATTGGACTCATAGAGGTAGTAGTGGTTGTTGGACTCATTGATGTGGTTGTAGTCATTGGACTAATAGGAGTAGTATTTGTAGTCGTAGTTGATGTGGTTATAGGGGCTGGGGTGGTCGAAGTTGTAGTTGTTGTTGAAGGAGAAGTACTTGAAGTTTGTGTAGTGGTGGTGCTAGTTGTGGTAGTACTCACTGTAGTGGTCGTAGTACTTGCTGTAGTGGTGGTAGCACTCGTTGTAGTGGTGGTTATTGTTGAAATAGTAACAAGGGGAGTCTCACAATTTGTTCCAGTAAAATCTCCAATACAGAAACAAATAAAGCCACCATTAATTTGCGAAACACAAGCTCCAGAGTTTTGGCATGGATTCGAAAAGCAGTCATTAGTGATATTACATGTTGGTCCGGTGAATGGTTGCACACAGTTGCATACTGCGTTGATACCCTGATTAACGCACTAGAAAAAGAAATTTTAGAAAAAAGTATAATTTGGGTATTTTTCCATGTATTGACAATCAATCATTCAATGTCTGGTTGATGAAATGTGTTCAAACAAATTGAACAGGTATTGTTAATATGATTTTTTGTAAATTAAATAATTTAGAACTTTAATTTTTAATTTAATTCCATACAAATTATAAAAAATATGAAAATCGAGTACCCTAACTCCATTATGTAATTGAAACCTTACTATTTCTTCTTTTTTTCCTGAATCATCAAATATTTAAAATATGTATTCTGTTACACTCTATCTAAATTTATCTAATTTTAATTCTAATATGGTAATCTAAAGGGGTTATGGGTTAATTGTGTGACCAAATTTAAAAAAACCCTAATTATTCTCAATTTTTAAAGCTATTTCCTAAAAATATATCATAATATGTAGAACTCGAGGAGAGGAATCGAATGATATGTATGATATATTTTTAAAAAAATTCATGACATGCTTTTTTTTCTTTTAAAGTTCGACTACGCCTAATAAGGTGAAAAACTCTCGATTTGATAATTCGGGAAAAGGGTGTTTTAAGGTCCAAGGTAATACTTGAGCTCTAACCTATTTCGCCCGTTAGATTCAGCACAGGTTAAAGTATCTAAGAGAATTTTTTCAGAATTTTAGTTTGTGTCCTAAGGTATTTGTTTATCTAATTTATAGTTATTTTTAGAGCTTAAAAGGTTAAATATTTTTTACCCTATTGGTCCGAAAAATCACCCAATTAGTCAAAATAATATTTCATTTAACCGAATAAGACTATTTAAATGCAATGACGCTATTTTTTTAATAATTAAAAAATTTTAAAATTATTTTCTCTCTCTATCACTCTCAAAAAAATTTTTTTTCAAAACCAAGTTTTTATTCAAAACATAAAAAAAGCAAATTGTTTAAAAATAAGCTTTAATGTCACAGAATAAAAAAATTTAATCTAAAAAAAAATATACTGATCAAAATCTAAAAGACGCAATCAGTGATGTAAACAGTAATATGCTTAATCGATCTCAAGCCGCGAGGTTAATCATTTAATTCATTTAGCTCATGTGAAACAAAGGTGGCTAAAGAGAAAGAGAACACGTCAAAATGGTTATCGTGTGAAGAGTGCTCAAATTGGGTTTGTTTTAGTTGTTTGCCAAAATATTTCAAAAAAAAACATAAAAAGAATTTTTATGTGATGATTGTAAAGATTAACTCTTCATTTTTTTAGACTTATTTAAAACTCACTCTTGTTTTGATTCGAATAAATTAAATTAAATGAATTTAATAATTTTATTATAAAATTCCTAAATAGGTCAAATGGGTTAAAAGGGTTAAAATTCTGTTTTTGGGTCTAAATATCTGGCCAATTATATACAATTTTAGGGGTAACCAGTTTAACCCTTTTGACCCTTTTGAGCCTCACATAATTAACCGCGGAGCTAAAGGGGTTATTCAAAAATTTCGGGAAAATTGGATGACTATTTTTGAAGCTTGTGAACAAAATGGGTGCGAAATAAGCAATAAAAAATAGAGAAATATGGTAAGACTAGGTTACCATATTTCTCTATTTTTTAAACTTATATTATTTTTACTTTATTTTTTTTATATTTTTTATTTTTATTTTATTTTATTTTACTTTATTTTAATTTTTTTTTAATCTGAAGGAGCTTTAGCTCGGTACAGATATACAAATAAATAAATAAATAAATAATAAAATTTGAATTAATTTAAGTTAATATTAAAAAAAATATTGCAAGATTTCGGTCTGAATTTTTTTTTTCTTTAAAATAGCATTTTAATTTTTTAAATATGACCGTATTTGTCGTAATTTTTTTTTTTAAATAATAATACAAATAAATAATTTCCATAATTATTGAATGCTTTTAAAAAGTTTTTTGACTTGAATTGAAATTTTTTTTTACTTAAAAAAAGTCATTTCAAAAACTCTGAAATAAATATGGACGCTTTAATAGCTAAATGGAACGGCAAATAATTAATGTGGCTGCCTTAATAACTACATGGAGTGTTAAAGATTCAAATATAATTTTGAATTAAAAATGACTTGATTTTATAGTCATGGTCAATTTTAGTAAGGTCTAGTGGCTTGATTTAGATAATGAATGTTTTCTGGCTTTCGCACAAGTCTGATTTCAACAATAAAACTCCGTAAACATTTAGATCTAAGATTTATAATAATTAAATTTAATTAGAAAATTATAAAATTTCTATTTTTCTTGGAAAAATTTAAATTAATTGTACTTAAAAAAAAAAACAAAACTAAAATTGAATTGAGTGAAAAAACATGCATTAACCTTTTACCCGTGAGTGTCAATGAATGGTACAAAAATTTAAATTTTTCTAGTTGAAATAATTAAAAAAAATTTTCTTTTTTAAAGATTATTTTAGGAAAAAAAAAATTTTAATTTACCGTGCCGCCGTTCAAGCATGTCACTTGACTACATGGAAGCTGGGTAGCACAAGTCTCACCAGTAAAGTTCGGATTACAAGTGCATGTAACCTCTCCACCAACTTCTGAACAAACGCCATTAAAGTTACATACCGAGTCAGTACAAGTATTCAGGCCTTAGATAATCATTTTTTTTTAATTAAAAAATAATTAGATAAAATTTTTAATTTTTACATGACGAGCAATTGTATCCAGTGCATCCGACTGGGCATTGACACACGTAGCCATTTGAACCCAAAATTAAACACTGTCCACCATTCTGGCAAGGATTTGGCAAACATGGATTTTCTTGCAAAAAAATAAAAATTTAATCTTAATTTTCTTAAATCTAATAAATTAATTACTAATTTCGCACATATAGCCAGTGTATCCGGTTGGACAAGAGCATTCAAAGCCGACAACAGTGTCGGATAGCTGTTCAATAGGAATGGTCAAATTTTGGCAGATGCCGCCGTTCTGGCACAAAGAATTCGTGTCCGTACAATAAATGGGCTGAGATTGGCAAATATTGCAAGTTCTTGGACACAAAACATCAATGCTGACGCCACCAATCATGGCTCCTGAACCGCACAATGAAATCCAACTGGGACAATTAAATTGTACATCAACACAATTAATGGCAGAGTATTCTAAAAGTAGATGGAAAAAAAATTAAAAAAAAAAAAAACAAAAAAATTCTTTATTTACTTCTACATGTTTGACAGCATGTCTTGGAAAAATTAGGGTCATTGCAGTAAGCGTATGGAAATCGGCCGATGCTTGACAAATAATCCAATGTTTCTTGACAAGTCAATTGATTTTTTGGCAAAGGATCTGGAATCACTTGTAGATTAACCACTACATCGTCTCCGAATACGCAATTGTCAAGGGGAGCCTGTAAGTTTTGTTCACATTCGCCATTTGAACACATCTTGATCATAAGTTAATACTATAAAATTATTTTTTTTTTAATATTTTACTTTTCCTTGGTCACAAACTGTTCCGATTGCAGCACCTAGGCCTGAAGTTCGAGTACATTCAGTGGCCTCTGAATTAACTCTACAAGAAAGTGTCAGACACATGTCTGCGTTTCTATCCTAAAAATAAAATTTTTTAGTTTTATTAATTAAAATAAAATTAATCAAAAAAATTATTAAATTTTAAGAATTAATTAATTTTTTTATGTTTTTGGCTGATGTCTTTTAAATCCAATTTTTAAAAATGACGATCAAACAATCATGTTAATTATCGTCAAATTATCTATTTGATATTATATAAAATATTTAATTTCTTAGCTCTAGAAGCACTATACGAGTTATTTGACTCTTTTTAAGAAATTTTAAATCCTCATATTCTTTGAACAGATTTTTAGATAAAAAATTATTTTTTAAACTTGTTGGATTTTAACGTTTTCTCTAAATAAAGTAATTCCTGTAAAAATTACTTTGAATTTTTTTAGAACAATTTGAATTAGAAATAAATGAAAAAATGCTTCTTGTGTTGAATTATTTTTGTGAGTAATTTTATTTATTTTATTTGGCGGTCAGCATTAGCGATGCCAGAATGGAATAAAATATGGTAAGCTCGTCTGAGACGGGGGCAAGAAAGGCTTACATTTTTTTGAATCAAAAATATTTTTTTCTTTTTTAAAAATTGATTCTTTGAGTTATAAAAAAAATTTTTTTATAATTATTACAAAATTTTATTTAAAATTAGTTCTTTAAACTGAAGAAAAAATGTTAAATAATATTTCAAAAATATTATCAACTTCCTATTTTTAAATATTTAAAATAGCCAAAATCATTGAATTTATTTTTGATTTAATCTCTTTAAACAAGATCAACACACATAATCATTTTCGGTCTTAAACTTTTTTTTTTAAATATAATTTTATTTTTTGAAATATGACTGTATTTGTCGTAATTTGTTGGTTAAATAAATAATTTCCATAATTATTGAATTTTTTAAAAAATTTTGACTTGAATTAAAAATTTTTTACTGAAAAAAAGTCATTCCAAAGACTCTGAAATAAATATGGACGCTTTAATAACTAAATGGAACGGCAAATAATTAATGCGGCAAATATTTTTTAAATTAACTAAGTCTTTTTAAATATCATGATTCTTTTCCGAATTTTTTTATTGAATTTTATTTAAAATTTAAAAGAAATTCAAAACTGAAATTTTTTTGAGCTAAATTATCAAGGAGTCACTCTTTTAGCTGAATCGTCGATTCATTAAATAAATCAAACTGGACTTTATTTTCATTTTTAAATTGTTTTACTTATTAGTTTATCGTTTTCTATTGAGTTCTGGTTAATTTTTATTTATTCATTATTACAATTCACGCCATATTTTAAAAAATAAGACATTCAAAATAGTAAATATAATCTTAAATTTGTTTTAATTTGATTTTTATTTATTATTTTGATATCGTATTTGGAAGATTTAAAAGATCTATGAAAAAGTGAACATTTGAAAGCGTCAAACACTGGAGGGTCAAAAATTAATTAATTATAACTTGAAAAATAAATTTGTATTCAATATTTTTTATTTTTGTTTAGTCATAAATGGGCAAAACTTTATTCCATGATATTTTTGCATTCAAATAATTTTAATTCAATCGTTATTATGATTCCTTTTTTTTTTTAAACGTGACTTATGGCATAATTAGAAAATTCTGATATAAACGATAAACTTCCATTTTTAATGCTTTTAAAAAGTGATTTTAAATTAACTGCTTAAAAATTTTTTTTTAATTTTTTTTACTTTATCTCGAAATTTTTCGAAATCCTAAAAAATAAAACTATACTAAGGAAAATATTCTTAAATAAGTTTAATTTTCTGTGTTTCTTTAAACGATTTTTAAATAAAAATTTAAAAGAAATTATTCTCTAATCCTTTAAAAAATCACTCACTTCAAATATAGTGGTGATTTGATTACAGTATTTTACGAAAAATTACGTTAAATACCGTAAATTAACCACATTTTACCACATTTTACGTAAATTAACGTAAAATCCGAAAAGTGAAAAAGAGGTATTTTATGAAAAATTACGTAAATTTTCAGGATTTTGAGATAATTTTTGTAAAATTTGTTAAAATTTAAAATTTTTGAAAAAAATGTCTTTTTTTTCCAAAAATCGAAAATTTAAAAAAGTTTTTTTTTTTCATTGGTTTGAAAAATAGTTATTTTAAAAATCATTATAAAAAAACTGTCTTAAATTTTCGATTTTTACTGACACTCTTTCAAGAATTTTGAATTTTGAATTGGCCGTTTTGAATTTTACCAAATTTTACAAAAATTATCTCATAATCCTGAAAATTTACGTATTTTTTACGTTATCAAATCACCACTGTATTTGAGCTAGAACAGGATTTGGATGAAAAAATATTTTTGTCATGTCTTCTGACTCAACCCTAATTTTTTTATCCTCTTGTTTGAGACTTCGTTGGGGTGGCTTTTTTTATTTTTTTAAAACTTTACTATATAATGACATAAATGAAATTTATTTTTCCATTAATACCTTATCAAGTATAGATGTCGACATTTTCTGATTAAAATATGCATGAATCAATTCAAGTTAATAAAAATTGAGATTTAAATTTTCAAAATCATAATTTTCAAATAAATTAAAATTAAAAAGTTTATTTATTCAATTAAATTTAAGTCTTTTTTCTGATTATCGTTTAATCAAGCATTAATATGAAATGTGAAAAATTGAACTCTTCGAAGTTTATGGTTCTTGGTAATGTTGATATTTTACACCTTTCCTATGTAACAAATTTTTTTCTGCTACAAAAAACTTTTGCAACAAGTAATGACTTTGACTTTGAATAAGACTTGCAGGGATTTTCAGGATTTTTAGAAGTCTGCAGGTAATCAGATTAATCCCGTTTTTCCTTGGCATTGTGAATTTTGGTACAAAAAACAAAAAACAAAATACTGAAAATGCCAAAGCTTAAGTTCTGAAATACCAAAACATGTGTTCTGTAAATTGTAGCAGCTGGTACATCCTTTGTACCATTTTACTAATTCTGCAAAACTCTGCAATGAATCTGCAAAATTCAGAATTATGAAAATTGTGAATTTGGGATATTATATTGTAATAAAAATCCAACTCAACTTTAGATGGTAGTACAGAGGATGTATCAGTTGCTAAAATTGACAGAACATGTTTTAGTTGGCCCAGATTAAAGTTCTGGCGTTTTTTTTTTTTTGTTTTTGTTTTTTGTACTAAAATTCACAATGTTTTGAATTTTGCAGAATTTTGCAGAATCAGTATATTGGTGGTACAAAGGATGTATCAGCTGCTACAATTTACAGAAAAAGTTTTGGTGCTTCAGAACTTAAGCTTTGGCATTTTTAATATTTTGTTCTTGTTTTTTGTATCAAAACTCTCAATGCCATTTTCCTTTTCAAATTTTTAAAACTTTAAAAATCTTTTAATATGCAAATTGGTAAAAATCTTCACTATATTTTACTCAAGAGAAAGATAAAACAATGAAAATTTTAAAATCATAATATTTGATTTAAAAAAATCCATAAAAATAATTAACTAATAAATTAAATAATAATTCTATTCTAAATAATAAATTTAGCAACTTTAATCTTTTAGAAAAAAAAGTTCATCTTTAATTAAGTTAATTAAAAAACTAAGTTAAATTAACATCACATTATTATTAGCATTTAGTTATTGAGTTTTTGTTGTTTAATTTTTATTTTGCTTTTTTTTTTTCAAAATTCACAATGATGGGAAAAAATTATTTTATTTACGTGACAAAAAGTAGCAGTAGGTCCGTATATCATTTTACACTGGTCATTAGCAGTCCAAAACAACCCTGGGTTTTGATAATCGTCATAAGGTTGATTTGGGGGCACATTTGTCAAACATTGAGCATTATCCGCCACAGCTCTAAAATAGGGTAAAATTCTATCTACAGTCTTTTTACTCAATTTACCCAAAATTATTTTGAAGAAGATTATTTTTGATGAACAAGATGGAGCAATTAGAAAGTCTCTGTTGATTAAGTATATTGGAAAAACCTCCGATATTTGCAGTCATTAGGTAATTTTCCGACGATGGACAACTAGAAGAAGTCGGATCGTTTCCACCATCAAACTCCGATCCTAATATTTGAGCAATTTGACGCGCTACAACCTGAAAATAAATTATAAAATTTTATTTCTAAAAAAATAAAAAATATTTTTTCTAAAAAGTTAAAAAAAAATTTTTTTCTAAAAAAATAATAATAATTTTTTTTACAGTGATATAAAAAAATCCTCCTAGTTCTTCGCTAATCGAATATCTTGAATCAGAGCAAACAGTGCCGACATATGAATAGCCCCTGACTGCAGACCGCTCTTCAATATTCGAACCTGTCGCTTCCCACAAATCTTTACTGTTCAAAAAAAATATAAAAATTCTAAATTTTATTTTTAAAAATTATCGCACTTAAAAAGACCAATTGCATGATCATAATTGAATGGAATTGACAATGAATTCATGAAATTTTTGAATGCTTCCAAAGTCCGATTGGTAGTGATTACTTGTCTGCCTCTATAAGAAGACACCGAAGATATTCCTACCAAAGATGGATCACTCCAGAAAGAATCAGCTGCTGTCTACATGAAAAAAATTATTTTTTCATTTATTTTGTTTAGATAAAAGATTACTGTCAAAAATAAAAAGTTGGTTAGCTTTATGGTAATTCTCAAGTCTGGATCGTTGGTGAAAGAGTTTTGAAATCGTTGATTTATGCCATTAAAATAATGAGCAAAATAGGTTCTCATGTACAAGAAGACCAAATCGGTGTCGTTGGTTCCTGCAAATTGAATATGGTCTTCATAGATGGTGTTGTCAGCGACCAGTAAAACTTCCACAAACAAATTAAAAGGCTGTCCATCAGGTGCCGCTCTTTTTGATTTTTTCGCAATTTGGCTTTTAATCAATTTAACTTTATAAAGAGAATTTTTTAATAAATATCACATGTAACAATCTTTTCCAATTTATGTCTTCTTAACTTTCATTTATTTAGCTTATTTACTTTATTTTGATTCTTTTTTTATCTCATTTTATTAACTTTAATTTAATTTTTTATTTTTATTTTATTTTTTATTTTTTTTTGTAATTTATTCTGAAGGAGCTCTAGCTCGGTACAGAAAACAAATAAATAAAACAAATAATAATATTAATTTATTTAAAATTAAAAATTACCATAGTTTTGGTCGACTAAATTTTGGTCCTCAACTCGCCTAGTCTGCATGATATAGGTAAATCGCTGAACACTTCTTTTTCTTCGTTCTCCTTGATGGTTGCTAACTGGAAAAATTTCACTAGTACCCAAATAGGAATCAAAAATTGTTATTAGCTTAAAATAAAAAAATAAAAAAAAAATTTCTTCTTGAAAATTTTTATTTACTATTCTAAATTGATCTTCATCGGATTGACCGGCTACGTATTGATTATTTTTAATCAGAGTAGCAATACTTAAGCCATCAAATTCTTTGTAAAGCTCAAATTTCTAAAAATAAATTTTGAAAAAATTAAAAAAAAATTTTATTTAAATTTCACTTCATCCTCTGATTCATCAATTTTGTATTTTTTAGTCGAGCCTGATTCTAGAATGTTAATATTTGCTGATCCAATCGGATAATTCTGGTCTTTTGGTACACGACCAAAGTTGATTGAATAACTTTTTCCATTGGCAACAAAGTTGACCCGAAAAGTCTCTGGAAATAATTGATTGTTCTCCAGCGCATCAAAATCAATATTTAATGAATTAACTAGAATTGTGTTAGTCTCATCGTTAACTAAAGCTGAAAATTTGTTTAAAAAAATTAAAAAAAAAATTAGAGTTTGACTATCAGTCTGTGAAGGATCAAAAATGTCAAGTGGAATGATGCTCAAACTCATATGTGCTAGAATGTTTGTCCAATACTTACAAGTGCCTTGGGTAATTGAAAAACCGCGGACGTGGACTGTCAGCCAAGCAATGATACATAGAAAATATGCTGAATTGCCTGATAACATTATGTAAATGTCTCTAATTGGAATAAATATAAAATAATTTTAAAAAATTTTGAAATTTTTTTTATAACACATTTGGGATTAGAATAAATAAAGAGTTTAAAGTCTGAATTACAAATAGAAAAAAAAACTGAAAGGGCTTTTGTAAACAAAAAAGAGCGCCTCTCTTGTTGTATCAATATTTGAGTAAAAGAGAAACTTGAGCCCGATTCTGTGTCAATTAATATTGATTTTAAAATTAAATTTTTGAAATTATGTAAGAAGTTAAAGTCAGGCGAGATCAGTTAAAGCTAAAGCCCAGCTTTTATTTTTTTGTTGCTCAATTGTTTTGTTCTCGTGGAACAGAAAAGAAGCTTATTAAATCAAACTCTTGAACAATAAAAAATAAAATAACAAAGCAAAAAACATTTACGAGAAATTTATAAAAATAAAGGTATTTTTCTGAACAATTTGTTGAATATTTTTATTTGAATAAATTTTTTTTCAATTGTTTACACATTCACTTAGGTGGCATTATCCTGCTATTTTTCTTTAAAAAAAATTTGTGTTTAGAAAATTATGAAACTAAATTTGGATTTTTCTAAATTTTCTAAATTTTCCAAATTTTCCTGTGAATGTAATTAATAATAAACAATTCTTGATTCGAAAAATAAAAGTATTCAAGTGCTCTCGAGATTTGA
This sequence comes from Brachionus asplanchnoidis, assembly GCA_025491095.1. Classification (NCBI taxonomy): domain Eukaryota; kingdom Metazoa; phylum Rotifera; class Eurotatoria; order Ploima; family Brachionidae; genus Brachionus; species Brachionus asplanchnoidis. Next base: position 5,391,929 of record JAILYF010000004.1, read on the forward strand.
AATTCAGTATTTTCTTAAGGAAAAATCAAAATCAAAGTGTATTATGCACCTCGCTTGGTATCCCAGCTCACCTAATCCTTAGCAGTGTAAGCACTTTTTTGGTTCAAGACAAATAATTAGAAAAAAGGTAAATTAAACTCTAGACCTTATTAGTTGGTACAAAAAGTAAACCAATAAAAGTATCTATTGATATCTTATAAAATTGATTAATATTTTTATTATTAAAAATTAAAAACAGATTGAATTTTTTTTGAATTTGAAATCATTCTTAAATTAACTTTTATTTTGTACGCAGCTTTTACTAGGCCTTAATTTAATCGATAAATTACTACTGGTTACAAAATAAATTTAAATCGTGAGGTTTTCTCTCAAAATGAAGGAAAAAATAAAATTAAAACTAAATAAATTTACCGTAAATCCAAAGTTTAATCAACCCACTTAATTTGTTGTTTTGCTGATGAATTTATTTATTGGAACAGTTGTTCTTGTGAATGGTAGTAATATGGAGAAAATTATTTCAAGGTCTATTAAGTATTTTATTAAAAATTAAAAATTTAAATAGAAACAAAATTATTTAACTTGGTTTTGAAAGAATTAGTTTTTTAAAAGGATTAATTAAAAATTATAAATGAAATATTATTTGACAATTATTGCTTACACTTAAGCTTAGCTCAATTGTTAGCCAAATATAGCGGTCTGATTTCAAGTATTTTAAAAAAATAAAATTTCAAAAATTGTCAACTTTAACGAACCCCAATTCTTGCATCTCTTAAATTAATATTTGATTTTGTATTTTTATTGGAATATTTTTTAAGCGTTGATTAACCAAAACAAAGGAGGAGAAAATTAAAAAACTCGTAATATACTCTGAATGATACATTAGGTTAAAACATAAACTAATTGAAAGAATATTTGTCTCTCAGTATTTTAAAAATGTGTTTTTTAGGTATGATTTTCGTTAAGATTTTGCTAAAAATAAAAACAAAAATTCGAATCTCTAAAAAACAGTTAAAAAACTCAATTAAGAATAGCTAACAAGTTTTCAAGAGGTATTTTATGAAGCAATTCAATATTTTTTTATTTATTTTTTAGAAAAAGGTAAAATTGAATCGTTTTATTTATAGTTTCCCCATTCAGTTATTTAAAAAGAATCTGTACAAAAAATATAAATAAGCAATTTTTAATTTTTTTCACCTGAACATAATTTTACTTGACAAAATTTCATAAAAATTAAATGAAATAACTTTTAAAAAATCGAATTAATTCCACGAAATACTCAGAATCAAACTAGTTTATCTATAAAAAATACTAAATTGTTCATATACCCCATCGATTGAAAAAAGAGTAAAATAAATTTTCAATTTCTAGCTTTGAAATAATTTTTCTTGTCTGTCATAAATATGATAAAGATTCTAATTTAAAAAAATAGGTTATTGAATAACAAAATATGAATTCTTTTTTCGAAAAAAATTTAATATTAGATGAAATTTTTGGTAGATGTGTTTTTTAAGGAAATCTTGACTACTTAAAAAAAATTTTTTGTAAAATTAGTTTTTTTAATAAATAAGAAAACAAATTTTCAAAGATTGCTTGAATAAATTCTGAACTTAATAAAAAAATCTGAAGCTAAAACAAACGTGAGTAAAAAATAAAAGTTATTGACTTATTTTATAAAATTTAATCAAATTTTTTTCTAAAATTGCCCAAAAATTTTCCACAAAAAATCTTTAAACATAAAAAGTGTTGTAAAAAAATTAAAATCCTTTAAAGTCTTTTGAAAAGTAATTTAAATAAGTCAGTATTTTTTAATTGTGGAAACCCTATTTAAAAAAATTCAAATTTTTGAAAATTTTCATTAAAAATTATTTGAATCTCATGACTAAAAAAAATGTGTAAAAACTGCATTTTAATTTTATTTTTAAAATCGATAATTTATTGAAAATTTTATATTAAATCCTTTGTTATTTGATTCAATCAGAATCTATTTAATTAATCTATCCGGTTTAACAGTTTTAAGAGATTAAAATTAAAACATTTTTCATGACATCCAAAATATATCCAAAATTCAATTAAGAATGATTTTAAGGCAAAATAAAAAGAATTGAAATCAAAAATACATCTTTTATTTTCATCAATTTTTTTCAGGATCCATTTGGAAGCCTAATAATTTATTTTTAGGCCCTTTTAAATTGTATAACTGGACGGTTCTTATTGTTTTTTTTTATTTTTATTTTTTTTTTCCATATTATTTATCATAAAATTTTTTTTTTTAAATAGCAGTTATTCAAATAAAATAATAATATTGATGTCAACAAATAAATGGCGTTACGGTCCTTTTTCAAAGCTTTTTTCGTTTCGTTAATATCTTTATTATTACAACCTAAGATTTAGGAAAAAAGTAGCTAATAAAAATGTTTTTTGTTCTTTTTTTAACAATTTTATTTATTTAATTTTATTTTTGTCAACTAGATTTTACTAAGCATTAATTTTGAAATTTGAGGAAATTTTCCAGAAATTTTTATACTTTGAAATAAATTGATAACTACTTAAACGCATTGTGATATTGTTTTCAATTGTTCTGGGCTAAGTTTGGAAAAAAGGTCTTGCAAGGCCCCTTCAATTGCGCCATTTCTACTTTTTTTTCCTCTCTTTTGACCATTGCCCAGTCCATCACAATTTACTCTTCCGTCCCAAACCCATTTTAATTTCCTCACTCGCCCCTTGATTTCAGCCTTGCAACTGTGATTACAGACATTGATTCTGGAACCACTCCATTTATGAAGCTTGAATACTATAGTACCTATAGATATACCACATCCAACCCAATTACCTTGAATACATGGCAATATATCAGCTGTTTCAGACTCAACAGCCCAAAAAACAATGAATACCATACAAATGAGATATTTTAAATTCATTCTTTAAAAATAATTTTAAATTTTTGTTTGAAAAATTATTTTTATATTTGATTTTGAATAGATTAAAATGCTTACTTTTCTTATAAAAGGGAAAAAAAGTTTCAACATGATGATGCTTGATAATCAAAGTACATTATTCATTTGAAATAGACATCCCAAATTGGTATGTGCTTAAAAGACCTTTTCCGATAAAACTGATAAAAAGTTAATTTTTTAAAATATGATTTGATCTGTCAGTTTTTTTCTAATTTCAAAATTACATTTGATTGAAAAATAAGGCAAAAAGTAAGTTGAAAAATTAGAAATATTTGCTAAATTTTTTTAAGGATGAATTAAGGATGCTTTTTAATTATTTTTGTAAATTTTGCTGAAAAGGCAAAACAAAATTTTTGGCTTTGTGAAATTCAGCAAAATTAGAACGAAAGTTTTTAATATTTTAAAAAAAATTAAAGATAAAAAAAATTTTACAAAATATTTCGACACAGTGCAACATTCAGTATTTCACCTTTTTACCTAAAATCAAAGCTTTGATTTTTTTAAATCAATCAAGTCCAAGCAATCAAATTAAATTTTATTGATTTCTTAAATTTTTATTTTTTGGCCAAGGAAAAAATTTACTTAAGTGATAAAAAATTCGACCCATCATGCTGCAATATATTGTTATTTTTTTTGTTAATTTATCTTTCAATTTAATTTTTCAAAAAAGGAAATATTTTTGTTTTGTGTATATTTTGTGTCGAATTTTCACAAAGTTAACTTTTTTTATCAGGAACAAGGACAAATTTTTATATCCAAAATATCTTTTTACAGCAGCAAAATAGTCGGACCTTGAAAAATTGTGTTCATTAAAAAAAATATTTCAAAAAATTTTATAAAAGTAACAATTTTCTATAGAATAATTGAATAAAGAGGACATTTTAATTAATTTTTTTCACTGGATTCGTTTGGTTGAATACGGCCGGCTTTGTGACCTCTAAGAACATTTTATTTTTTCAGATTCTGAGTCAGGAAGTTTCAAATATATAATTTTTATGTAAAAAACATCAGCATTTTTATATTTTTATTAAAAAAATATATAAAATCTCAAAAAATCAGCAATTTATAAATAATTATTCGGAAGAAAAAAACTAAAAAACTTCATAATTTTTTTAAACTCAAAGGTTGAACCCATATGAACATACAGATTTTATCTAGATAATTCACTAGAGCTCTGACAAATTAGGCTAAACACTTGTTAACTAAGTTGGATTCAGGAAATAATGTTGGTAAAAAAATGAAAACATAACCACTGAATAAATTTATTTGTCTATGCGACTTTAAAATTAAGTGATATATTGAAAACTTTGAATAAACTAGATCAAACATTTAAAACAGCCTATTGATTTAAAACTAATAAAGTGATCTTTTAGTTAAACTTGATTCCAATTACTTTTTTTGTGTTTTTCTTTATTGTTTTTTATTTGAAAAATTATTTGGAGTTTAACTCCAGGGCAGTTTCGAATGGCATAGACACTCTTTTTTTCTTCATTTTGTAATAAATGATGTTTTTAAAAAAATTCGATTGATTTTCTATTTATTTAGAATTTTTACCTTTACAGAAACAGATAAAAAAAGAGTTAATTGATCCCACGCCATTTTAAAAGCTGTTACCAATATAATAAAATCTAAAAAATAGGAATTTCTTGCTCAATCGGTTTCTTATATTGAGTAATTATTTATTTATAAAGATCTACAAAATAAAATACTAAATTCATCATCATTGAAAGTTTTTGTTAAATAAATTTGGAATAAATTAAAAAATTACTTTTAAAATTTAAAAAAATTTTAATTTTTAAATTTTGTTAATGTGCTCGAAAGATAAACTCTAGTTAAGAAGTTAGCCTAAAAATTTTTTCTTTTTGTTTAATTTTCTAGGTCTGGCAAATCGAAAAAAAATAATCTAGAAAGTATGTTTTGTAGAGGTACGAAATAATATTTAAAAGATTTTAAATATTTATTTTGAAAGAAGGATGTCATGAGTTAATCTAAAAAAAAACAATCTTGGATATTTTTATTTTCTTTAAGAAGATATTTAACTTCATATACCTTTCGAAATTGAATAAAATCTCCATTTTAGAGCTTAATATCTCGATGGAATTAAATTTTCTTTTACTTAAGTTTTAAATTTCACTAATAAAGATAAGATAAGTTTGCTTTTTGAAAGATTTTTTGCTAGAAAATCTAAATCGAAAGTCTGAAGAATCGTTAAAATGCACTTTCATTAAACGGTGAATGTAAAATTGGAATGACAAGATTATTAAAGTCATTTTAGGTATAAATCACCTTAGTAAGCAAAATTCTTTCGAAAAAACTTCTCCTTGGAAATAATAAGATTTAAAAACTAGAATACTTGATTTTTCAAATTTTCATATTTTAGTTGTTTTAAAAAGATGCAAAATTTCAAACCCTAAAATCAAGATCCTGCCAAAAGCTCACCTATTTATATTCAAAAATAGTCTCTAGTTTATCGAATAAAAATATCTGACTGACCTTTTGCAAATATCTTGACGAAATAAAATTCAAATACAAAAAAAAGAACATTCTTTTAAATCTTTTTTATCAAAATTCAAACTTTCTTGAAAAATTTCATGAAAATTTTCATATTAAATCAATATTTCAATATCAGCCTATCTATTGTATAATCAACTGTTTAGAGAGTTGGGTTCTGGATCTACTTCATTTTATATTCCACCAAGTATTTTTGTGTTTAAAATTAAAAACCTAAAATTTGAGTTTTTAATGAAATTCTAATTCTCATGTGGAATTCTAATTCTCAGGGTTTATGATTTTGGGGTACCTTGTTAAAAAGATTTAACTTGTTCAGAAAAGTTTGTCATAAAAGTACATAAAAATTTGTGCTGAAAAATTATTCATTATGATAAACAGATATTGGTTTTTGGTTGACAGAGCAACACATTTCGCTCTAAATGATGATGATGATGATAAACGTCTTTATTTAAATAAATAAATAAATATTGGCTCGAGCTTTCACTCCTTTGCCAAGCTTAAATAAAATGTTTCAAAATTTCATTTCATTTCGCTCTAAAATAAAAAGGGTCGTACTCATCCAGTTACTGAAATGGGCTCATTACACATTAACAATAATTACTAAGTTGGTCTCATAATTTAATTAAAATGAATAACTATTTACTTATTCTATAATAATGATTATTATTCATGTCCTCAACTCATTTTCGGTCTCAATTATTACTTAAATGAACTTATTAATCCCTTAAGATAAAACTCGCAGACCGTTGTCGTATTTATTATTAAGCTTAATGGTATTCAATGATTACAAGAGCCGCAATGGTTTTAAATTAGTTTTAAAAATTCAAAAATTTAAAAATTTAAAATTTGAAAAATTTAAATTTCAAAAAATAAAAATTGGAAAAATTCAAAAATTAAAAATTCAAAAATTTTAAATTTAAAAAATTTTAAAAATTTTAAAAATTTTAAAAAATGAAATTTAAAAAAAAATATTTTTTCTGACCCAAATTTTATGAGGATTCCAAAAATTGAGTCAAATATATTAAAATTTGCTTAATTTAAATGATTTAATATATATTTAAAAAAACTTAAAATAACTTCAAAATAAAATTTAGTTTTAATTTTTGAATTATTGTATAGGATATAAGGGTGTAATAGGACCTATTAAAATCAAAACTAATAATAAAAAATTATGCGTTAATGGGGGAGAGGATTTTAGAAGGGGACACAATTTGCTTAAATATTAATAAATATAAATAAATATTAAAATAAAAATTGTTATCGTTTAAGAAATTTCGTAACTCTTATTTAGTAATTTTAGAGGCCAAAAATAATTAAAAAATGAGTCCAAAGTAGTAATTATATATCCCATAATTAATTAACTATTGAGTCCAAAATAATTATGAGCCCGTTTCAGTAATAGAATGAGCCCATTTAAGTATTCCCAAATAAAAATTGAAAAAAAAATTACAGTGCTTGAAAAAATGCTTGAAAAACTAAACAGTGCTTGAAAAAATTTAACAGATTTAAAGTGAGCGCACAGAGCTGGTCCCTTTTCAAAAAATTTAAATATCTTGAAATTTAAAATTTTGTTACAATTGTGGTTCAAAAATGCTTAAAAAAGAGGCTTTTATTGTCCTAAAAGATGTAACAAAAAAAATTAATTAATTTCACTGATTTGTTTTTACTTAATTCGTTGTATCTTAATCTAAATAGTTCTTTTTTTATTAGATTTGTGTCGCTTTTCTTTAATTAGTTCTTTCTGTATCGGATTAGTTATGATTTACTAAATAAATTACAAATAAAATAAATTAGTAACGGTTTTAATAAATTAGTGGTGATTTTATATTAATTTGTGGTAAATTATACTAGTTTTGTGGTTGCAAAATATTATGGCTCTAAAATAAAAAGAAAACAAAGCTTCAAATGAACAAAAACATAATTATCTTTTGGAAATATTTAAGAAATTCAATTATTTTACTTATCACATTTTGGCTCAATACTTTAATAAAAATCCGTAATATTTAGCTTTTTCAAAATAATTTTATATCAGATAAAGTGATTGAAAATTCATACCCACTACTTCTCACATATTTTCAGCAAAATCTTAAAGTTTTAAAATAAAAGATGGAAAGACGATTTTTTATTTATAAAAATATTAATTTTTAAGATCATGGTGAGATCTTCGAATCTCGTTCTCCAGTTTAAATTTATCATGTTGTAGCTTAATATTATTATTATTTTTATTTTTGAAAATTTCAATTTTTTCCGAGGAGACTAAATGGAGCGCGTAAAGGATTGAATAAAATATGCATATTCCTAAAAACTTAAATAAAAAAAGACGCTATTTAAAAACTCCAAAAAGATGGATTAGTTCTAAAATTAATTTTAAATTTTAAATTTTAAATTTCTAAAATTGATCATATAATTTCAAGGGTGTGTTGACGAAGGGTTACATCTAAAATCGAGAGCCATATTTTCATAAAAATTTTTTAATTCAATTTCAAAATATTTGTACTAATTTTTTTGTTTTATTATAATAAAATTTCTAGACTCTTTGCGATCGATTGCAAGCTAAATTTCTCATATTCTCAGTTTCTTATATAACTCAAACTCTATATGCTAATATTACTTATATAAGACTCTATCATAACATTCAATCCAATATATAAAAACTCAAATCAGTTTAAAGAATTTAATAATTTTCTCTCAAAGGATAAAAACTAATTAAGTTTTTAGAATGTTCCAAATAAGACATACTCGCTCTTTGGTGAACTCTATAAACAAATTGGTAATTTTTTTCTTGGACCCCAATTCCATTTTTTAAATGAACCATTATTTAAGTATTCACGACAACAAGTATGTGGATTTAAAATTGACACTGACCGACGAAACCAAGCAGCACAGCATTCAACCAAATCAAATGTAAATTTTAAACAATTAAAATTTAATAAAAATTTTCAAAAAATTTATTTTTTTAATTTTCAGAAAGCCAGCTACAGCATTATAGATCATTCATATGACGCTTTGGTAGTTGGTGCCGGTGGCGCAGGTTTGAGAGCAGCATATGGTCTGTCAAATGCCGGATTTAAAACTGCAGTCATCACAAAACTATTTCCCACCCGTTCTCACACAGTAGCTGCTCAAGGAGGCATCAATGCTGCTTTGGCTAATATGGACGAAGACAAGTGGCAATACCATTTTTATGACACTGTCAAGGGCTCAGATTGGCTCGGGGATCAAGATGCTATTCATTATATGGTAAAAAAATAGAGAAAAAAATTTCCACTTTGACTAATTTTGTGTTTTAAAGACTGAAGAAGCTCCTAAGGCAGTATTGGAATTGGAAAATATAGGCATGCCTTTTAGTAGACGAAGCGATGGAAAAATTTACCAAAGAGCTTTTGGTGGAGCTTCTCTGGGCTTCGGCAAAGGCGGTCAAGCGCAGCGATGTGCCGCTGTGGCAGATAGAACTGGTCACTCTTTGCTCCATACCCTCTATGGACAATCTTTGAAGTACGACACAGACTTTTTCATTGAATATTTTGCTCTTGATTTAATCATGAAAGATGGTAAATGTGTTGGAGTAACAGCCATTTGTCTTGAGGACGGAACTATTCACAGATTTGCTGCCAACAACACTGTAATTGCCACTGGTGGCTACGGTCGTGCTTACTTCTCATGCACATCGGCTCACACATGCACTGGTGATGGCAACGCCATGGTCACTAGAGCCGGCATTGCCAACGAAGACATGGAATTTGTACAATTTCATCCTACTGGTATTTACGGTGCTGGTTGTTTGATCACCGAAGGTTGCAGAGGCGAAGGTGGCTTCTTGGTCAATTCAAAAGGAGAAAGATTTATGGAAAGATATGCGCCAAATGCCAAGGATCTAGCCTCAAGAGACGTTGTATCCAGATCAATGACCATTGAGATTAGAGAAGGCAGAGGCGTTGGTGCCAAGAATGATCACATTTATTTGCAATTGCATCACTTGCCACCGGATAAATTGAAGGAAAGATTGCCTGGTATTTCTGAGACAGCTTTCATTTTCGCTGGAGTTGATGTGACCAAACAATCGATTCCAGTTATTCCCACTGTTCACTACAATATGGGTGGCATTCCGACCAACTGGAAAGGAGAAGTGATTGTGCACAAAAATGGACAGGATCAAGTAGTTGAAGGTTTGCATGCTTGTGGTGAAGCCGCCTGTGCTTCTGTGCACGGTGCCAATCGTCTTGGAGCAAATTCTTTGCTGGATTTGGTAATTTTCGGCCGGGCTTGTGCCTTGAACATCGCCGACATAAGCAAACCAGGCCAAGCTGTTGAATCGTTGCCTGAAGATGCCGGCGAAGCTTCAGTCGCAAACATTGATAAGCTAAGAAGCTCAAAAGGATCTATCAAAACATCTGAATTAAGATCTAAAATGCAACATGTAATTTTAATTTTAAAAATTTTAAAAAATTTTGGTTAAAAATATTTAAATTATTTAATTAAAAAATTTTAAAATTATTTAGTTGAAGAAATTTAAAATTGATAAATTAAAATGATTTGAAATTATTTAGTAAAAGAAATTTTTAATTGTTTTGTAAAAAAATTTTTAAATTTTTGGGTTAAAAAAAATTTTAAACTGTTTAATTGATATAAAATTATTTAGTAAACGAAATTTAAAATTTTTTATTTAAAAAGATTTAAAATTATTTAGTAAATGAAATTTATAATTTTTTAATTGAAAAGATTTAATATTAATTTGTTGAAGAAATTTAAAATTGATAAATTAAAATGATTTAAAAATATTTAGTAAAAGAAATCTTTAATTGTTTTGTAAAAAAATTTTTAAATTTTTGGGTTAAAAAAAATTTTAAACTGTTTAATTGATATAAAATTATTTAGTAAATGAAATTTAAAATTTTTTTTACAAAACAATTAAAAATTTATTTTACTAAATAATTTTAAATCAATTAAACAGTTTAAGATTTTTTTAGCCCAAAAATTTAAATTTTTTTTACAAATCATTTAAAAATTTCTTTTACTAAATAATTTTAAATCTTTTTAATTAAGCAATTTAAATTTCTTCAGCTTTATATTTTTAAATATTTTTAATTAGATAATTTAAATATTTTTAACTTAAAAAATTTAAATTTTTGGGTTAAAAAAAATTTTAAACTGTTTAATTGATTTAAAATTATTTAGTAAATTAAATTTAAAATTTTTTAATTAAAAAAATTTTAAATTGTTCAGTTAAAGAAATTTAAAATTGTTAAATCAAAATGATTTAAAATTATTTAGTAAAAGAAATTTTTATTGTTTTGTAAAAAAATTTTTAATTTTTAGGTTAAAAAAAAATTTAAACTGTTCAATTGATTTAAAATTATTTAGTAAATGAAATTTAAAATTTTTTAATTAAAAAGATTTAAAATTATTTAGTAAATGAAATTTATAATTTTTTAATTGAAAAGATTTTAAATTAATTTGTTAAAGAAATTTAAAATTGTTAAATTAAAATGATTTAAAATTATTTTGCTTAAAAAAATTTAAATTTGCTTAATTGATTTAAAATTATTTATTTAAAGAAATTAAAAATTATTTAGTTAGAATAAATTTATCGAAATTTAAAATTTAATTTAGATCATGCAAAATCATGCGGCTGTGTTCAGAGATGGTCCATCTTTGCTAGAAGGCTGCCAGAAATTGAGTGAAGCTTACAAAATGCAAGAAGATTTGAAGATAGACGACAAGGGTCTAATCTGGAACTCGGATTTGATTGAAACATTGGAGCTCCAAAATTTGATGCTGAACGCCATGCAAACCGTTTATTCTGCCGAGGCTCGCAAGGAAAGCAGAGGAGCACATGCTCGTGAAGATTTTACTGTTCGAGTTGACGAGTACGATTACAGTAAGCCCATTGAGGGACAACAAATAAAGCCCTACGATCAACACTTTAGGAAGCATACTTTGACTGAAATGGACTTGGCTAGTGGAAAAGTGGATATCAGATACAGACCGGTTATTGATCATACTCTAGATGCGCAAAAAGTAAAGACAGTCGAGCCTCAATTGAGAAAATATTAAGCATTGAGCAATTTAAAAACTAATTATTTTGGTTTTTGTAGTTAAAGATTTTTTAACTCGATCTTGTTTTAATTTAAAACTAATAAAAAATAAACAATATGGGAAAAATCATTTTAAATGACTTGGAAAGTTGATATTTATGATTTTAAAAATAAATTTATTCTAAAAAAATAAAATTTGTTTAATAAATAAGATTAAGTTAAAAAATTTTTTTATTTATTATTTTCAGAAATGCTGATTCTTAAATTAAAGTATTTAGTAGTTTAATACTTAAAATAAGAAGTAGCGACCGTGTCATTTTGATGTAATTTCTTTAATTTCAGCTGGCCTTTTCTCAATTAAGGAACAAAAAATTAATTATTTTTGTTTTATTTTACAGCGTCCAACAGATCATGTTTTTATTTAGAATTTTTGACTTTTTAAAAAGCCTGATCAAAAATTAATCAATTATTAATTTCTTTATTTAATAGGAGTTTTACCACATTCGAAAAAATTTAAAATGTATTAAAGTCACTATTTATTTTTTATATTATAAAGTACCGAATAGTTTCTATAAACTCTAATTTGAACTGTGAATAAAAAAATAAAATAATAAACATTTATTTTAATAAAAAGTTTTTAATTTTTTTTTACCTTCATTTGATTTTTTTAAGTTTTTGGTTTTTCGAATTTAAATTTAGATTAAAATGAGTTTAAAAATTATGTAACTTGCAGTATATCACATTTTGAAGCATGAATTTAAGACATTAAAATGGTCGGGTTTTAATGTATAAATTTTTTTTTTTAACAAAAAATAGAATTCAAATATAAAGAATAAAACATATTAAAGATAGGTAATTTCAAAAAAAATTGCATAAAATGTTTACAAAGAACCAATATGACTTTAAGTTTAAAAAAAAACATTCCATTAATATTGGGTTAAAAATGTAATGTTGAAGAAAAATAAAAAAATATGCGTATTATGAAATTTATACAGTATGTCTAAAATATTTAGAACATTACAAAAAAATTAATCAAAAAATTTCTAAGTTGTGAAAATTTGAAATAAAAATCGATTATCATATAATACAAACTATATCATACAATGTAATATTTTTTTAGCTTTCTTTTGATAGATAAAATGTATAAAACAAAAAATTTCTAACCACTCCAAAACTCTTTTTAAAAGTACTTAAATAAAATTCATAAAAAAAACTAGTCTTTAAAGTCTAGAACATTCATTTTTTACTAAAATTTTACCACACCTTAACAATCACTGGAAATTTTTTTTTTCACACAATGTTTGGAATGTCTTTTTTTATTTTTCAAAAGTTAATTTCAGTGATGAATCTAATTTTGAAGTATTTAACAGAAAGTCAAGAGTGTTCGTAAAACGTTTTGCAAACGAAAAGTATCACCCCGAATTTTGTTTACCAAAGTTACAGAATTGTGGAGGTTCGGTTGGAATTTGAGGGTGTATTAATCATAAAGGTAATGAGTGTTGCTCTATTTATACAGGCAGAATCAATCAGTTTGCATACATGGACACCCTGGAAAATCAGTTGTTACCATCAGCCGAGATATTTTTTGATCAGAGTAGCATTGGATTTTTCACCGAGATGGGGCTAGTTCACATACTGCTCATTCCGTTCGAGATTGGTTTCAAGAAAAACAAACATCGGTCCTTCCTTGATTCCCAAAATCACCTGTACTTAACCCATAAGAGAATTTATGGTCATATATAGACCACGAAATGGTCAATACAACGATTACATCAGTAGAGCATCTAAGAAGCGTTCTTTTTGATGAATGGTTGAAAGTTCCAAGTGAAATAGTCAAGAACATGATTGAATCTATGCCAAAACGTGTCGCTGAGTGTATTAAAGCTAAGGACGGCCATTTTATATGTTAAAAAATATTTTGTTCTAAATTTTGTAGACATTTTTTTTTGATAAAAAATAAACCTCTCTTTTTTTTGTGATTTTTTTATTTCGATTTTCTTTTTCTATTCTAACTTTTGTACTCTTCCGATTAAAAATTTTTTTCTGAATAAAATTCAAACAAAAAAAATATTTTGTTTTTTTATTTAGCCAGACGGCTTCCCAGAAACAAACCTTGCATAAAAAAAAATAAATGTCTCAAATTTCCTAGACATACTCTGTATGAAGAAAGCATTAAGTACAAATTTCCTGTTAAAATTTTCGGAACCTCTTTCTGAATCTTACTTCAGTTGAAAAAGGGATTTTTAGCTCGAAAAGAAAAATACTAATTTTCAAAAGAGAATTTTAAAATAGAAAACAAACATTTATTTAGTTACAGCTTCATAGGATTCTATAGCTTAAGAATCAAGAAATCGGGTAATACAGGGGAAAAATGTATTTGACGCATTAAAAAAAAAACAATTTAATAGCGCATAAACCAAAAAAAATTAAGAAACGTAAGGTGCATTTAAGGCAAAACTACGTCACTACTCTGGGATTCTAAATTTTTTTACATATTCGTGTTCCCCATGTATGATAACCCATGTTTGGTGGTTTTTTTATGTTTTTACCTATTTCAGGTAAAAAGTTATTTAACTTTGAAAAAAGGCGTTTTTTGATGCATAGCAACATTAAAAACCCTTTTTTCTCCCAAAAATACTCCGATTTTTATATTTTTTTTTTTATTTTCTGATTTTAAATGCTTTAAATTTTATTATTCTTGATTTAAAAATAAAAAATATTCTTAATTTACCTGTTTTTTTTATACTTTTATACCTTTTTTTTCACAAAAAAGAGAGCCGAGCTTCGTTGGCAGGTGAATATATCTAATATTGTATATCAGTAGATAGATCTACTCAATACGCACAAACTAATGAAGAGCTTTTTTTCATATGATCCCTACTTGCCAAGATATTTACCTTTTACTAGCAGCTGTTTTTGAGAAAAAATTTATTTTTAAACATTAAATTAAGAAAATTTTCTTTTTCAGAGCTTTTTCATTTTCAACTTTAAATTCTAATTAATTCAGTTATTAAGATTAAAAGAAAATGATTTTTAATGACATAAGTCAAAAATTTAGTTATAAAAGACTGAAAAATTAAAAATTTGAATTTTTTCTCAAAAACAGCTGCTAGTAAAAGGTAAATATCTTGGCAAGTAGGGATCATATGAAAAAAAGCTCTTCATTAGTTTGTGCGTATTGAGTAGATCTATCTACTGATATACAATATTAGATATATTCACCTGCCAACGAAGCTCGGCTCTCTTTTTTGTGAAAAAAAAGGTATAAAAGTATAAAAAAAAACAGGTAAATTAAGAATATTTTTTATTTTTAAATCAAGAATAATAAAATTTAAAGCATTTAAAATCAGAAAATAAAAAAAAAATATAAAAATCGGAGTATTTTTGGGAGAAAAAAGGGTTTTTAATGTTGCTATGCATCAAAAAACGCCTTTTTTCAAAGTTAAATAACTTTTTACCTGAAATAGGTAAAAACATAAAAAAACCACCAAACATGGGTTATCATACATGGGGAACACGAATATGTAAAAAAATTTAGAATCCCAGAGTAGTGACGTAGTTTTGCCTTAAATGCACCTTATAAAGATTGTGTAATTAAAGCATATAAAAATTAGTCTCGCATAAAATAAAGCAAGTTAAGCATAAAAAAAATATTATAGCATAAAACAAAAATAATTTAATAAATATTTAGAGGCCTTTGGGGGGGGGTCGATCACGTCTTTTTTTAAATTGAGTGTCTTAAATATTTCTTTCAACGTTAGCCTTACGTTTAGGTGGACGACCTCGGGTTTTGTGAAGTTCAGTACAAGAGAACAGAACAAGGTGTAAAAAAATTAAAAAGCTTTTTTTTCTAAAAGTTTAAAATTAATTCTTGAATGCAGAATGGTGAAAGATTCATGGTTGCACCAACTTTAAAAAGGTGTATACACATAGCATAGGCCAAAAACCATCGACAGGTACAAGTTTTACTTGCAATACATATAATATGAGTTGAATTTTGACCAGAATAAACAATTGTTAAATATTTTGATTTTTAACCATTCGTATTCTATCTTACTCTTTTATTTTTTATTTTTTTGTCTTCAATCAATAAAAATAAAACCAAAATAAAAAATTATACATCACCAGATACCGACTGAACCTCCTCCGTTCTGTAACCTTAGTATTCAGAACTTCCCATTGACATATAGTTTTTCAAACTTCCCATTTTTAAACTTTTTTACTATTACTTTTGATTTACGATTTAAGACCTAAAAATTGAACTCGTCATTGAAGATGACTCTGAACCAATTTTTAACTGTCCAATTAAGTATCTGTTTATACCACTCATATCTTTTTTTTTTATTACTTATGCTTAAAATTAAATATTCTTATGCTTTCAAAATTTTTTTATGCTTTAATAAAAAAAAATATGCGAGAAAAAAAAGCAAAAAAAAATCGTCCTAATACAGGTCAATTCAACGAAAAATTAATAAAGCAAACTGTAGAATTAAAATCACTAAAAAAAATTAATAAAAATCAAGTTTTATATTTTCAAATATTTAAATACGCTATAAAAAAATTTACCCCTTTTTTGACTTTACCGCCAATTAAGCGGATTTTGAAAAAAAATAAACGATAACTATTTATTTATTATTATTACTTAAAAAACAGTTTGGGAGTTAATTCCTTGAACGTCCGAATGGTTTTTGGCCTTCGTTTTAACCCTCTTTTTTAAATGAAAATTAAGAAAGTGAACAAAATAATTTTTCAGTTTAAAAAAAAATGAGTTTAGATGAGTTTTGTAGCGTTTGTATAAATTAAGCGGTATTTTCTTCAAATTCCTTTAATAATTAATTTAATATTTTGATTCTAACTTCAAGAAGGAATCTTTCAAAAAAGATTTTCTTATTTAATAGAAAAATAATTTCTAATTTATCTTTTTTTTTTTTTTATTAAGTTATTAATTTGATAAGAACATATATACGAGCGTCGCGTTAAGATCAATTAAAATTTTGTTAAATAAAATAATTTTATCTTTTTAAATGTATAGTAATTTAAATTTAGTCAGCTCTCTGCTGTCCAATTTTTGCACAATAATTCAACTAAGATCTCATGAGATGACTTGAAATATTATGCGAGTCAAATGAGATTCTAGATTACAGAATTTTTATACGATCTCACGAGATTCTTAGCTAATTATTAAAACAACTATCTCCTCTGGTAATTGTTTAAATATTATGGTAATCAGGACCTCATATTTTTGTTAAATGAATCATGAATTTATTATAATCGAAATTAATTAAAGGATTACTTTGCATTTTTTCCATTTATTAGATTAACATGTTTATCTAGTAATTTTTTTATTTTATTTTTGGACCTTTCTAAATTGATGGTTCTTTTTTAAAATTTTTAAATTTTAACTTTTTTATTGTGCATGAGTCTTTGAGGCTCAGAAGTTTAATCTAATTAAAAATAAAAATATTAGATTAACAAATATAAGAATAAAAGAATAAAAAAATTAGATATAACACTAAATTGATTTGTTTTGTATTTTGCATCTGTTTCTCAGAAAAAAGAGATCAAATAATAATTCCATTTTAAAAATCTTTATCACGTATTTTAAGTTAAGTCAAAGATGACTTTGACTTTTAATTAATAAAAATTAAAAATAAATATTGCAGATTTTTTAGTTAATTTTTTAATTTGACTAACATTTTATATACCACAATATAAATAATTTTCATATTGAATTAGATTTCGAAATACCATAATCTAAAATGAAAAAACGCGAACTGAAATCTCAAGAATGCCAAATGGGGAATTTTCAAAGAAGCTTTTATTAAGATTAGAGTCAAAAATTTTGATAAAATGTATTGTTTTCATTTAAAATAAATCATGAATTTTACAAAAATGTAAATTGAAAATTTTATTAAAGTATTTTATTAAAAGTAAGTATTTTATTAATTTTATTTATTTTCATCTTCAAGATCTTGGACAATTTTTTATTTAAAAAAAGTTATGATCACAAAAATAAAAATAAAAAAGTAAAAATATTAGGAATGTAAAAAGGAGTTTTTAAAATAATTTCACTTTTTTTATGTGTTTTTAATCCTCCCCCTTTAAAATTCAGAACTGTATTCAAATATTTATAAAAATTTACTATACACTAAATTTTTAAAGTCTTTTTTTTTGACAAAATTGATTCTCGAATAAAATCATTTGACTAGCCATAAAACATTTATTAAAAAAAAAAATAATAAATTTAAAATAAAAATCAAAATAATTTTTTCACATTTAACAAACTTGCAACAAAATAAAAATAAATAATTTTTTTTAATTAAACTATAACTTAAATCTGAACATTAAAAAAACAAATTAACTAGCTGATTAAAATTGAATACTCGTGTCCAAATGTTGAATTAGAGTTTTAATAAATTGCATTTCTTTTTTAGTATTCTCCATGATAACTTTGGGATCATTTGACTTGCACCTGAGACAATTGGGCGCCATCACCATAGACAAATTATTTGCGTCCATTTTGGTCACTGCTGCATTTGACGGGTCAGCGAACACCTTCAAAAATCTGACCAAATAGGTGAACACCATTCTGTTGAGATAGGGCAATTTTTTGACAATGGCCAGACACTTTTCCGCCTGGTCACAATTCTGGATACACTCGTCATAGAGCTCGTTTGGGATGAGCGGCTCGTACAGCTCTCTGTACCAGAGTTTGAGCAAAGAGGCCGGCAAGTGCGGATCAGTGATGTTCTTCAAGATGTCCAGCTCATCACCATCGCTCAAAACATCCTCATTCGAACACCACAGCTGTTCCATCCGCACTTTCAGATTATTCACTTCATCCAAGTCTCCAGGCACGCGGAATATTCCCTCGGTCTTTGTTCCATTCAGGTGCAGGACCGCTTCAGACAACACTTTCTGTACCCATGGCAACTGGAGCTGGGCACACTTTTTTCTCTGAACCAGCATTATTTCTTCCAGACTAGCACCGAATAAAGACGGGTTCAGTATTGTACTTTTGGCCAGCAGCACTTCCTCTATTGACGGATTTTTGAGACCCTTTTTGGCACCAGTTGCATTTATTTTTTCCAAGCGCTTGAGACACGTTCTGGCCAAACGTGTCGAAAACTCAGAGCTCTCGGCAACCATGCCACAATCAGGCGACTCAGTCAAATGTGACAGGATGTATTCTTTAACAAATGGATAGAGCTTGTGGGTGGGTGGAAAAAAATTGAGACAGACAGCCATCAATTGCCAGCCAAGCAGAGAACTGTGCAGATTTAAATTTTGAGTTGTTTGCTTGACAATTTGGAGATAGAGCTCGTCGCGTAGCTGCGGGTGCATCCATCCTTTGGTCATGATTTCAAGACAGACCGAGTCATTGACACAGGGCGCTGTGAGCTGCTGGACAAAGGTGGACTCGTTGAACATGGGCGCACTTTTTTTCAGCGAGCTTTGGTTGGTCATGTTTATGAGTGTTTTTCGATCGCCCATGTAAATTTGGATCAATTTGAAGAGATCGCAGGCTTCTTTTTTGATCACTTTGTTGTTTGTTTTGATGAGCGGCTTTTGAATGGTCTGGCTGGTCCATACCATCAAGTCTTGGTCTGGTATCTTTTTTTTCGAGCTAAAAAACAAAAAGCCACCAAGCTTTTCGTGGTGAACATTCAAGTCAATTTGGTTTTTTTTTATGATGAGCAAGTTGGCCTCGCTCGGCTTTCTGGCCAGCTGTGGCGAGTAGTTTTCGATGTCCAGCTTGAGCTTGTTGTGGCTTGATTGTATCATGTAGCTGAGGCTGGTCGGATCTTTGGTGTCAGTGGTGCATTTGGGCGTTTTGTTGAAAGAGCGTCGCAGGTTTTTGAAGCGATGGTGTTTTTCGTGCTGGCCAAAATTGTTCAAGTCGGCCAGTGAAGTGGTCGATGATGGAGAGAAAAAGAATGTCTGGCCTTTGAGAGCAGATGAAGCGTCACAAAGGTTATCCTCGGAATTTTTACTGTTTTTGACCGAATCACACTTTTTAGATGACTCTGAACCTTTGGAAAAAAAATGTTTTTTTTTTACAAATGCCAAAAATTTATTTCTTGATATTTGAAAAGAATTTGTGGAAAAAAAAATTTTTTCTGTTTTTGACTGAATCACACTTTTTACAGTGGTGTTCCGAAGTTAGTAATTTACGATAATTTACGTAAAAAATAGTAAATTTACCAAATTTTACGTAAAATGTTGTAAATTTACGTAAATTTTCAAAAGTAAAAAAACGTAAATTTATCAGATTTTACGTAAAATTTGGTAAATTTCACACATTTTACGGGGTTGTGAAGTTCGTTTCAATTCGATCTTTTCAATTCAGAAAAATTTGAATAACTTTTTTACTAAAAGAGATAATTTAGTTCTATAAAATGCTTAATTTTAAGCAAATTTGCTTAATTCAGTAAAACAAGTCTGCAAAATACTCTGCAATTTACTGCATTTTGCACACCATTAAAAAGTATTCTAATCAACTGTGCAAGTACATTGCAGAGTTTTTGCAGACATATATTTTCGGATTAAGCAAAATTGCTTAAACATTAAGCATTTTACAGAACTAAATTATTTCTTATAGTAAAAAAGCTATTCAAATTTTTCTGAATTGAAACGATCGAATTGAAATGAACTTCACAACCCCACATTTTACGTAAATTTATGTAAAAAAAAAATGTCCAAAAAATTGAAATGAATTTGAATGCCAAAAATGCAATTTCATTTCAATGTCATTTCATTCGTAGGGTCAAATTATTTCAATTTTTTGGACATTTTTTTTTTACATAAATTTACGTAAAATGTGTGAAATTTACCAAATTTTACGTAAAATCTGATAAATTTACGTTTTTTTACTTTTGTAAATTTACGTAAATTTACAACATTTTACGTAAAATTTGGTAAATTTACTATTTTTTACGTAAATTATCGTAAATTACTAACTTCGGAACACCACTGTAGATGACTCTGAACCTTTGGAAAAAAAATATTTTTTTTTTACAAATGCCAAAAATTTATTTCTTGATATTTGAAAAGAATTTGTGAAAAAAAAAAATTTTTCTGCTTTTGACTGAATCACACTTTTTAGATGACTCTGAACCTTTGGAAAAAAAAATATTTTTTTTTACAAATGCCAAAAATTTATTTCTTGATATTTAAAAAGAATTTGTGAAAAAAAAAATTAATCATTCGAGTCCCGGGTCGGCTCAATGATAAATAGTAGCCGAGTGTGCAATCGATTTGAAATAATTTAACTTGAAAAAATTAAATCAATCATCATTTATAAAGATAGTTTTTTTTTCATTTTTTTTTTATTTTATTAGAATCACTCTCAGATAAATATTGTTATTTAATATTCGAATGATAATCTGCTCTATAGGATTTAGACTATACCTTTTAGTTGTATTCTCAGGTCAAATTGATTATTTATGTAAGATTAAGGCTCCAAAACAAGATTTTATCTATTTACCCATCAAGGAATTTTTTTCCCTCAAATTCCTGTTAGTTTTAAATCATTTTCTATTGTGTAACAAAATTAATCTCGATTTTTTTATATGTGGTACTCTATCATTTCCAAATATTGCCGGAATATAAATGAATAAAGTTTGCTTCTGACTTAAATAATTGATAATTACAGTCGTTAATATTATATGAGAAAAAAAACAATAAAATAAGGTTTTTTAAAGGGTAATTTTGTGACTAAAACATTGAAAAATTTCAGCTTAAAATTCAAAAATTTATTTAAAAAAAAATTAGATATATCTCACAAATTTTACGATCAACACTATTTTTTCGCAAACATAATTATATTTTATTTTAGGCTAATTTTTAATTTAAATTAATTTTTGACAGAAAATAATTTAAAACTTGATAGAATTATTTAAAAAAGAAATAAAAGACTTAAATCTTCTGCAAATAGAGAAATACAATTGAAATTTTCAATTAGCTAACCTTTTAAATTACCACTATGGAAAATATGTATACTCAAAAAGCCTCATCTGTGTTCGCATATTTAATACCAGATTAACTATTCGATTATTTACAATTTAAAATATGCTTTGAAACATAAACATATTTTAGTTAATTTACAGCTCATAAATTATTTTCTCTATGAAATTGAATTTTTTTTAAATTGCTGATCATTACCTTAAAATGATGAACAAATAAGATGACAATAAAATATTTTATTCTAATTATATTTATTCATCTTAAATTTTCAATGAAAATTTTTCGATTATTTTATTAAAATATAAATTGTCATCTGGAGCAGCTAATTTTTTAAATAAAAAAATAAAATTTTGTCACAGCTACATCATTATTTAAAAAAATGGCACAATTTAAGCTTTTAAATATTTATTGGGATTAGATAAAATATTTTTTTTGTGTAAATCCTCGTTTTTTTTTATTAAATCACAAAGTGCTTTAAAAATAAAATTCTGGGTAAAAAAAAAACTAAAAAACCCTTTAGCTAAAGATTTAAAGACCAAAATAAAATTTTAAAACATTAAACTGCTTCAAATAATAGTTCCGGTAAATTTTTAGGGCAAAAACTCAATTTAGCGGATCATTAAAATTGTAAATAACTCATTTTTTTGTATAAACAAAAAAAAATCATAATTAATACTAATTAGAAAATTCTTTCAAATTTCTGAAGCTTGAATTGATTTTCAAAAATTTAATAAAATCTTGTCTGATTTAAATTCTAAATTGAAAATAAATAAAGAAAAATTTACAACCTAACTTAAACTAATCATCAAATAATTTAATCTCAAAGGCCAAAAATTTTGTTATTTAATTGTAACAAAAAAAAAGAAGAATTTAATACAAATTTTTTAGTCCAGTTCTTTCTAATCTTTATCCCCTAGTTAAAACAAAAGATTTTTGCGACCCAACAAAAATTCCCTAATTAGACCAGTCTTATCTTTTCAAATTTTTCAAAAAATACTTACACAAAAACGAGAATTTTTTCTCGACTTTTTTTCGACTAAGCGAACACGATGCATTGACGCATGACTTTTCCTGATTATCCTTTAGACTGGCCAAAAAGCAGCTTGAAATGCTGAAATTTTTTGCCTCCAACTTGCTGCCATTTTTCAGTGCTTCACTTCGGGTGTCTGCGCCATCTTTTTGGGAAAAACAAACTGTGTTGGCGGATGATGATGATGAGGACGGTGATGAAGAAGAAGATGACGCATTTGGCTTAAGTTTATTGGCCAGCAGTTCGTTAAGCACCAGAGATATTTGGTTCAAATCTTCCAAATTGTTTATTGACTGATTCGAATCGGTCAGCTTGGCCTTAGAGCCTGTTTTCTGCTTTATCACATAATTTTGCTTGTCTTCCTGGACTGGGCCAACTTGGTCATTAATCTGGTCTAGCTTGATGTAAGTATTTCGCAGTAATGATCCACTTTCTTTGTCTATAAGATTCACACTGATGTAATTTGGATTCGTTCTGGGCTGGAGTCGCCGTGTGCTCTCTTGGTTACAGATAAATGGCTGGACCGAAGGGCTTGACAAAAAGGCAGCCAAAGACTTGTCAATACTTGACGAGTCCAGCTCTTTTTTAAAAATTCCTTCAAGGAGCATAAAGTCTTTGTCCGAGTCGAGTTTTTGCTTTAGTTCGGCAGGCTTTTCCGCCAGATCAAAGTTTTTTTTTATTCGGTTTATGATACGGTTTGCTAAAAATATTATCTGGCTGTCATTGACCAAAGACTGACTTGGCTTAGTCCATGATGTCTTTTGTTCTTTAATGTTATAATAATAAAATCTTTTTGTCTTTGTATCGTACAATTGCCACCATTGGTTGGCCAGCTCGGTATTTTTTAGATCCAACACTCTAAATTATAAAGAAAAAAATTTAAAAAAAAAAATTTTTTTAATTATTAATGGCGTGTGCTAATTCATTAACTAAAATTACTGATTTTTCACCAATTTTTCTAGATGAATATAAAAATCACTTGCATTTCATACAATTACAAAATTTATTTTAAAAATCAAGTTTGATGCTGGTTTAATCAATATTTAATTAATTTTAAAAAAAATTAATTTTTTATTTAGCTTTTTTAAAATTTTTTGTTTATCCTCTACCACTTTATGAACCGAATTGTAATAAGCAAATAATTATTGAGATCTGATTGAAATTATCTTTCTATCAACGCCTTTTTAATATCCTAAGATTTGCCATGCACATACACTTTGAATTTTTTTAGAGTTTCAGCTCACGCCTTATAAAACACGAATGGATGGTACATTTAATAAAGGTAGAAAGAAGAGAGACGGATTACTTAGGAAAGAAATTGAAATGATACCGATACCAAAGTATTGTTTTTTTGATATTTTTTATTGGGTTGAAAGACGCGAAATTTAAACAAAAAAAGAAAAAATTTGTAAAATATTAAAATTTTTAAAAATTATTTTACTAAGTTTTAAGTATTTCTGTATTTGATTTTCAGACCTGAATAATTAATTATTTATGGCGTGTGCTAATTCATTAACTAAAATTACTGATTTTTCACCAATTTTTCTAGATGAATATAAAAATGACTAACATTTCAGAAAATTAATTAATTTAAAAATGTGAATTAATTTTAAATATCAAGTTTGATGCTTATTTTTTCAATATTTAATTAAATTTAAAAAAAATTAATTTTTTATTTGACTTTTTTAAAATTTTTTGTTATCCTTTACCACTATGAAGATTTAGTGCCGAATTGGAACCGAATTGAAATAAGCAAAATAATAATTATTGAGATTTTAATTAGAAACCAGATAACAGAACTCACATTTTTAATCAAAATTCATACCATAATATTCTTAATTATCCAAATATTGTTAGAATTCAAAAATAAATTCTAATTGTACAATAAATCCTTCTCTGACTTAACAAAATGCTCTAAGTCGACTTAAACGTCTATCTGCAAATTTTTAGTTTTTTTAAAGTATAACTATGTTTAATTTATAATTTTAATGCCATTAAGAAAAATTAAGGGTTATAATATAAATAAGAATAATATCAGTTATGCAGATTTAGGAAAAAAAATTTTTTTTTTGTAATTTTAGTTGAAGTAAAAAATAATAAATCACCATTATTTATTAAATTATCTGAAAAATTGGAAATAAAATTAAATTTTTATAATTAAAATTTAGTTAAAAAAAATAAGAATGAAAAAGAAAGAATTAGGAAACAAAGTCTTTGTGGCCTGATCAAAATTGACTTAGCTTACCACCAGGTCAATTAATGATAAAAAAATCAAAAATAAATTATTTGTATTTTTTTTGTAAAATAAATATTGAGGTCTTGAGTTATGGTCTCATAATTTTTGGCAATTAGGTAAATAAAAAATTTTGAAAAATAATTATTTAATTGCTTATCAAAACTAAAAATATCAAGAATCAACTTTATTTTTTTTGTTCTGAATTTTATTTTTGAAAGGTTAATTACTGTAAAATGTTTTAATCGATCGACCAATTTTTTTATTAATCTAAAATTTAAAAGTTAATTTGTCCCTTTTAAGCTTGATAAAATATTCAACTTTGATTAAAAAAAAAATTAAACTTATTTTTTGCTCATTTTAACGAAAGTCATCTTCACCCCAATAATTAATTGCTCATCTAATTACATATTAGATTTTTTAGTCTTTCAGACAGTCTAGATTATTTCGACAGAAATTTTCAGCTATCTTCAAATTTTAAAAAATTAAATTATTTTCTTATTATTTTTTACTTGCGAAAATGGCGACCTCATTTGGCAAAGCTCAAAGGTGATGCTTACGTCTACGAATTTTAATAGCTTAAAAATTATTAATAACCTAAATTTTTTAAATAAATATTCAAAAAAAAATTTTTTTTCTAGAAACCAAAAAGTTCGCATTAAGAAAATCAATTTAAATTTTTTAATGAAAATTTATTTGTTTATCTTTCAGATTAAAAAAAATCCGAACCCAAAAAGAAAAATAAAATATAAAAAATATTAGAATATAGAAAAAAATAAAGAGTGACAGATTTGAGGGTTCAGGAAACAAAAATTTATTTATTTATTTATTTGTTTTCTGTACCGAGCTAGAGCTCCTTCAGAATAAGTTAAAAATTAAAAAATAAAATAAAAATGAAATAAAATAAAATAAAAATAAAATTAAAGTTAATAAAATAAGATAAAAAAAAAAAAAAAAAAAAAAAAAAGAATTAAAAAAAAAGTAAATAAGCTAAATAAATGAAAATTAAGAATATATAAAATTGGAAAAGATTGTTACATGTGGCTCATGTTTAAATAGTTCAAGTTTCAGAAAAAAAAGAAGAAATAGTAAGGTAGCAATTACACAATGGAGTTGGGTAGTCAATATATCTTGATTCGAAACCTTCTTTGTATTCCTTCACCAGTCTTACAACCAATGGAATAGAATGACTCAGTCCTGTCCCAACATATCTCTCACTCAATTCAAAAAGCCGATTCGAGACTGTTAGTAATTTTAGTTTATTAAAAGCCTCATGATGTACGATGTTGGAGGGAGTATCATATTTTAACTTAAGAATAGATCTGACTGCTGTATTCTGAATTGCTTGTAGTTTTTTGATATTATTTTCTGAAAATGAATTTAAGCAAGGAAAAGAATAGTCTAAAATTGATCCGACTAAAGATTTATATAGATTTCCTAGTGTGTTCTGATTAAGACCCCATTTTTTGTTTGACAATATCTTAATAATATTTAGCCTTTTATTGCAGCGCTCTTTAATTTCATCTACCAGTATATTAAAGTTTAATTTAGAATCAAATTTAATACCAAGAAACTTGATTTCTTTTTGTCTCTCTATTCTGTTTCCATAAATTTTTAAGTTAAGATTATCACTCTCTTTTTTGTACCTAGAAAAGACTACTGAACACGACTTTTCAACTGATATCTTCATTTTCCACTTAATAAGCCATTGTTCTAGTTCGTTGAGGTATTTATTGATCTTATTTTCTAGGTTCCCCTTTTTGTTATAAATGAAGAATGTAACTAGATCATCTGCGAAAAGCAGAGAGTATTCATTATTTGTTTTGTTTCTTTTAGGGATGTCATTAATGTATATACTAAATAAAAGAGGACTAATTACTGAGCCTTGAGGAACACCTGCAGTTATTTGATATTCTTCGCTCAAATGGTCATTCACATTTACCTTAAATGTCCTAGAGTCTAAAAAGGATTTTATCCAGATAGTCAAGTAATGAGGTGGATTTATTTTAATCAATTTAAAAAGTAAACCTTCATGCCAAACCCTATCAAAGGCTTTAGAAATATCAAAAAAAAGGCCGCAAACTCTTTTTTTTCTATTAAATGATTCCACAATTTTTTGAATTAAGAAGAAAAGATTATCTGCTGTTCGCCGGTGTTTCCTAAATCCAGATTGCTCCTGGATAAGGAGTGAATTTTGTTCCAAAAAATTGTATAATCTTGAATATACTATGCGTTCCAGTAGCTTTCCTAAACAACTCGTTATACTAATTGGTCTATAATTTAAAGGATCTTGTAAAGTAGAGGCCTTTTTTTGAATCATAGTAATGTAAGATGTTTTCCACGCTTTCGGGACTCTACCTTCTCGAAGAGATAAATTAAAAAGTTCTATGATTTCTATTAATGAATTTCTAGGTAAGTTTTTTAACATTAAATTATGAATTTGGTCAGGTCCTGATGCCGCTTCATTTTTTAATCTCTTTAAAGCCATAATTAATTCATTTAAGCAAATTGGATCATTAAAATTAGACTGGTTATAATTCCTAAAGAAAACAGAGTTAGAATTTAGTATTTCGATATCTTTCTCAGTATCAATTAAATCAGAATTAGGACTAAATATTGAAGATAAGAGTTCTCCAAAGCATTTTCCCTTTTCTTCATTAGTTTTGAATTCCCTTTCATTTAAAATCAATTTAGGAATTAAATTTGATCCTTTTTTTGTTCTAAATTTATTTATTTTTTTCCAAAAAGGTCTACTTGTCAGTGGGTTTTTTCCCATCTTCTCAATAAAATCAAACCAATTTTGATTCCAGAATTTTTTTAAAGAGGCCTTTAACTCAGATGTAAGTTGATTAAATTTTTGCTTGAGCTTTTTACAGCGAGTTTTCTGGTAATTTCTTCTTACTTTCCTACGTTCTTTTATCAAATTAACAATGTTTGGCGGAAGACTCGTTTTGTAGATTTTCTGTGAAAGATATGGAATGCTTTTATGTGAAGCAGAAATAATTTTTTCTGTTATTTTATCATTTAGTTGATCTATTGTGATGGAACTTTCAGTGACATTCACTATTTGAGAATTTAAAATCTCGCTGAATAATTGCCAGTTTGCTTTCTTATAGTTAAACTTTTTAGCTGCAGATTTATTTTCTAATTGATAACCAATAGAAATCGATGCTTCGATTGGGAAATGGTCACTAGTCATGTCTTGACTATTTAAGACACTGAAGTCGGTAATTTGATAAAAAAAAAAATTTGATAAAGCTTAAATAGGAAATTTTTAAGCTGAAAAGTCTTTGTGCAAACATCCAAAATTGTCCTCATATTAAGAACAAACAAAAAAGTAACAGCTTTATTACCGATTAAAGGTATGTGGAAACTTGCTAATATGCTTAAAAAAAACTTAAAATTAATAAACACGACAAGTGTGTCTAATCAGATGTTTAGCGATCATGAAACAGTTGACATGTTTGTTTATAACAGTGAGCACAATTGGCAGGTAGATTGCCAAATTGATTAGAATTTGCCATGTCAATTGGCAAGTAACTAAACATCAAAATTTTGAGCTGAACTTATTGTTTTATGGGTCGACCGAGAGCCGAGTTATTTAGGCCACATATACACACTAATGTATATTCAACTTAAATATCTTGATTATCAACTAGTAAATTATTTTCCTAATTAAACTTAATAATTGACCCAGATTTGGTCAGGAAAATTTTTTCTAAAGATCAATTTTTCCAAAGACCGTTCTCAAAAAATTTCGCTAGTCTTATCTATTCTTAACCCAAATTAAAATGGTTGATAGTCAATTTGCCAGGTTCCTAAGCTCGCATGCTGCTTCGAAAAAAATGGCCTCATTTTTTTGAGATAAGTCTTCTTGAGAAACTAAAAATTTTATTACTTTGCATTTCTACTATGACAACCATTTTTTTTTAAATTTAAAAAAAAATTGAATAGATAAAATGTTTATACAACAAAAATTTAGATTAGCGGGTTTTTATATAGCAGAAAATTTTCTATTTAACAACAAAAGTTTTTTGTGTCTGAGCTATTTTTCTTTCCTTTGGATTGAATCCTAAACAAAAATGGGAAATTGATTTACAAATATTTGGCTGAGTTACGTAATTTGTATTTATTTTCCAAATGATATAAATAAAGCTTGAATTTTTTTAGTATTTTTTCTTATGAATCTAAAGAAATCGTTTCAGACAAACTTAACCTGAAGCAAGCTTCACTCTTGTTTATCTATAAAATCAAGCCTAATGGATCAGCTACTTTTAAACCAGAATTTCAACTCTTATCTTTATCTATAAATCGAAAATTATTATTCTGGCAATAGTGATAATTTTTTTAAAACAAGCTTCAATTTCCTTTTTGAATTTTTTAATTCTTTTTGTGTTTATGAGCCTTAAAAAAATATAAATTTATGACTAATTTGGTCCGATAAAATAAATTTGAAAATACTTGACAAAAAAGAGTGAAAAAATTCAAAATGCAAAAGCGTCTTTTTTTTTTTTTTAGATTTTTCTTATTCAGAGAAATTTTGAATACCTTAAAGTGAAGTCCGAAAAGTATTAGAAAAATTAACGCATTTTGAAATATTTTTCGGCTTTGAAAATTTAAAATTATTTTCGAGCTGAGTGCAATACAATTTTTATTTTAATTAAAAAAAATAATTTAATCCTTTGATAAATCGCACTCAAGTTGTTGATGGTTTTAAAATAGTTTTTAGCGCATAAGAGTATGAGATAAAATTTAAAATATTTAAAAAAATTTGGATGAATCAGGTTCTTTTTTTTTGAATGAATGGTAACAATTGTCCAGAGTAATTATTAGTAGCAATGATTAGCTTAGTAATTCAACTTCGAATAAAAAAGAAGTCATAAGCTCGAATTCACAATTTTTTTTTCGAAAAAGTAAAAAGTGATGGTACCGAATCACTTAAAATTTTGTTTTTAGAGATTTTAAAAAAAAATAAAGCTAATTTTTTTTTAACCAAAATAAATCTCACCCTAAATATTAGTTTTATTTGTTTATGAATGCTCTGATATAGCACCTTGACATAAAAAGATTACAATTTTATAAATAAAATATCAAGGAAGAGAATAAGAAAGAACAAAGATACACAAAAAAATTGACACTTTTAAAAATATAAGAGTTAATTTGAGGCTTAAAAAAATATATGCAATAATTTTTTTTTAAATATTTTTGTATTATACATCAAAAAAATTAAATCCAGATTAAATTAAAACATTTTTTTAATTTTCTTTATTTTTTTTTTACAATTAATCTAATACTTTAACTTAATTTAAAATATTTTTAAAGTAAAAATTTTTAGTGCTCCGATTCGATTGCTTTACACTTCTTGGCAAAAATTAGCGAATTCGAGGTTAAGACTTCATTTTTGCTCTATGACAAATTATTGTGAATATTTGCTATTAATTGCCCTAGAAAAGGCCTAGTACAAGGACAATGATTATCTTTTAAAATAATTTAACTAAAAATAACTTATGTTGTTCTGCTTGTAATCGGACTTTTTATTAAAAAAAAGTATTCTACTTCTTTTATTAGAATTAAATTAAGATGTCACTGAGAAAAGATTTTAAAATTTTGAAAAAAAAATAAAATTAAAAATTAAGAATTTTACTAAGCCACGGAATAAGGTGGACTTCTAGGATTGACAAGTCAAGCCTTGAATTAAAATAATAAAAATAGAGTAAATAATGTAAATTAGCAGATTTAATTAATTAGACAAGTTGGACTCATCGCTCCGCTTCTGGAAACAAAATTTAATATTATATTTTATTAAAATTTTTTTCAAAATAAAAGCATACAAAAATTTAAAACCTTGAAATTTTAAATCTTTAGTTTAAAAAAGAACTCATAAACGGCGAGGGCGATAATAGAGATAAATGAATGGATGATTGAAAATGGGTTTTCTGCTTAAACTCGTTTCTGTTTCTTTTTTTTTAAATCATTTAAAATTAACTAAAAATTATTTATTTATTGAATTTATTAACGAAAAACTATTAAATAAAAAAACAGAAATACAATGGCGAAAGGAGTTATATTACTCAGAGCCATTTAAATTTTGAAATAAACTTTTTAAAAAAAAAGACGAGGGCGATGACATGGATTTAACTTTGTAGTCAGGAATTTAGAATAATTGTATTTATATTTTTATTTTGGATTCATTTTTAATAATCTATTAAAAAAAATTCTAAATTAACAGCTTAGTCCTTTCTATCTTTTTTTTACATCATGTATAACTTTGGGTAATTGTAATATATCCAACTATCTTTATCCATACGTTAAGGTAAAAATAAAGATACTTAGCTATTTTTCACACTCAAATAAAAATTAAAATTTTTTAAAATTTAGATAAATAAAACTCAAGGTCTAAAATAATTTTTTTTATAATTTGAATTCTCAATAAGAAATTGAAAAAAAATTTAACATTGAAAAATAATAAGTACTTGAATAGATGATCTTTATTTTAGAATATTTTAAACTAAATAAATAAATTATTTGAAGCCTTTTTTAAGCCAAAAATAAAATTAATTTGAAAAGTTGGACAAGTGAAACAATTTTTTCAAGTTGAAGTGATTCAAATGAAGTCTTAAATGAATTCTAAAGTAACATACGAGAAAATAAATAATTTGTTTCTTGATTAGAATTTAAAATTGTGATGTTTATAATTAGATCAAACAACTAACAATTGACCGAAATTTAAAAAAAAAAATTTTATTTTTACTGGTTTAAAAATAAAAAATGTAATAAAAAATTAAAGCTGGTAAATTTTTTTAAATCCTTTCACATGGTATTTTTAAAATAACGAAATTCGATACTCCGACTGGCCTAAGTCTTGTCCCGACAATTTCATTTTACTAGGGTCAGACTTTATTTATTCAAAATCTTCTTTTTTTTAATTCTCTATTTTACTTCTCTTTGAATTCCCCTATCAATTCCCGAAATCAAAAAAGATAATTTAATATTATCTATGCTAAAAATCATAAATTTGATAAATCTCTAAAATTTTAAACCAGCACCAAAAAAATTTTTTGTTAAAAAAAGAAATTAATTTTGCCAATAAATTCCACGAATTATTTTTTCATTTGTTTGTCTGTGGCAAGCTAAAACTTCTTTAAATACAAAAAATTCAATAAATTAAAAAACTGAAAATAAAATAAAAATTTAAAAGAAAAATTAATTTAAAATAAAACAGAAAATCATTGAATAAATAGAAATGTTATGGGTTCGATATTGAATAGAAATCCACTATGTATTCCTCAACCAGTTTGACAACTAGTGAAATATAATGAATCAGTCCTGCCTTAGCATATCTCTCACTCAATTTATGAAGTCGATTCGAGACTGTTAGAAATATAAGTTTATTTTAGGCCTGTTGATGTAAAATGTTAGAAAGAGTGTCATATTTTAGTTTTAGAATAAACCGGACTGCTGAATTTAGGAATACCTTTATTCTTTTAATACTAGTTGCTGAAGTTAAATAGAAAACAAAATTTCATTTGGAAACAAAAATCAAAAAATAAATAATCTAACTTATTTTTTATAATTATAAGAAAGAAACTTGTCCAAATAGAAAATCTAAATGAAAGTGAAGAAAAGAAAATAAGAAAAACTAAAACATTTACAATTTTAAATTTAAATCTTTATTTTTATTTTTTATTTCTTATTTCTTCTAACATTATTTTATTTTATTTTATTTTATTTTATTTTATTATAAAGGCACATTCTCGAAAGGAGACTGAAAGAAAGTAAAAAAAACCTATTATTATTATTATTATTTTTAGTTTCTGAGAAAGAGTTAAGACATTGGGAAGTGTAATCCAAAATGGATACAACTAGAGATTTATAAAGGTTTCCTTATATTTTAGAATTTAGGCTCTATTTTTGTTGGGCAATTTTTTTTTTAACCTTGAATCTGAGTTGTTTAAAAGTCCCAACAAAAAAGTCCAAGTCATTAAAAAAAAAGTCCGGACTTTTTTTTTTTTTTACTTTTTTATTCTTCTTCAGTATTCAAAATTTTAAAGCCCGGACTTGGACTTTTTTTTTAAACAAAATTAAAGTCTTAGCTCGGACTTTTGAAAAAAAAAAAAAAGTCCAGACTTGGACTTGACTTGAGAATTGTGACTTTTAAACAACTCTGCTTTGAAGTACAACATTCTTTAATTTCATCTAACTTTAAATTAAAATTAAATTAAGAATCGAAATTTCTTGGTTTCTTATTGTTTAGTCATTTTACTGCCATAAATTCTTAGATTAAAATCTTCATTTTTATTATATTTGAAAAGACTTTTCAACTGATATCTTCATTTTTCACTTGCAAAGTCAGTGTTCTAATTCCTTCAAGCATTTATAGATCTAATTTTTTAAATTACTCTATTTCTTCTAAATAAATAAAGTTACTAATTGTGTAAATTCTTTGAAAAATTAGGAATATTTTTAAAACTAATTTTATTTTGTAATTTGAATTTTTTAATTTTTATAATATAAATTTCAATGTGACTTAAAACTTAAATAAATAATAATAATAATAAATAAAAAAAGAAACAAGATAGTCAGCAAAAATAAAAAACTATTCATTATTTGTTTTATTTCTTTTACACATATCATTAAATTTTTATTTATTTTTTCGTTTGTCTGCATCGAGCTAAAGATCCTTCATATTAATAAAATCAAAATCAAAACAAAATTGAAAAAAAAATAAAAATTTTGAAAAATAAAGTTACAAATTGAAAAAAATTTCCGTAGATGTGATCGGTCAAAATAGCCCTGAATATGGTCACATAAATTTTTTGAATATAATTTATGAGAAGAACAGACAATTGTCGCAAGCTTTAAAATAAAAAATATGCTACTTAAAATAAAAAAAAATAAATAATTTTTTTTTTATTGCGTCAGGTGCCAAAAAGAGCATTAAACTGACTACTGGAACTAGTAGATTTTTAATGGTCACGTGATTGAATCTAAAAATTACAACTAATCAATCCATGTCATGTCAATCATGATTGCCAAACAAGCCTAATCCCAAAGGTGCCTTAATCTAAACAACAACTAAAAAAAAGCAAAATTTTATCTCTGGCTTTTGAGCATGATTTTTGATTAAAACTGGCTTAGAAAGAGGGATAAATAGAAGCTGACATTTGAATAATGACTAGGGCTTATTGCTACAGCTCTGCTTAGTCTAACTAATTTATTTCGATTAGAGCCAAAAACCTGTACACATTCGACATAGATTAAGCTAGACTATGATGAATGAGCCATTACTTTGATTGATTTCAAATAGTTATAATTTATCCAAATCTTAGGACTTAAACTATCATAAATTAAAAAAAAATGCTACTTGATAATAAACTAGTTTTTTATACGCTTGCTTTCTCGTGGCTTGGCTGCGAATCGATTTTTGCTCACTCGTATCCAATTATCACTGGTTCTGTACGAGCAATACAAATAGCAGTTAGTTTGTTTTTTATGAATCTAAATCAAGATCAGCCATTTGTAATTTATACAAATAGCATTCATAATTAAATCTGCAAATATAATACAAAATATTTGGCTTAGTTGTTGTTTACTTGAGTCGATCATTAAGAGCTAAGTGGTCGATTGAAATGAGCAATCGATTCTTTTCTTTGTCATTTTTTAGAGAGTGAATTTGAATAGAGTGGCCTCGGGCCCAAATTTCTTCAATGAACAGCTCAATATTGACCTTGCTAAATTAAGAGCTGGTCCACATTTTTAAAGATCAATTTTGGCGCTTTTGAATGATTCATGAATTGTTGATACTGGGCCAAAGGATCCAACTAAAATTAAAAATGGGTTGCTTAGTCGAAGGTTTTTAACCCGATCTTTCCGGGATTAAAATGAAAATGTTTGTATTCATCAAAAATAGTGTTGGTAACCGTACAAACGGCCATTGATGCGGCCAAAATTTTTTGAGCGTGAACAAGACCGCCTAGACGGACGGTTAAAATGGCGGCCAAAAATTTGGACCGCGAAGTTGGCCGGCCAAATCATAGACGTTGAAATTTGCGATCAGACCATATCCTGAAATAGTAAAGATTTGCCAAAAGTTTTATTATTATAAGAAAATGCCAAATTTTTTCGAATAAAATAATTTTTCTTGAAAAGGCAAAATTTTTGAAATTTTTTTTCTTTAAAATTTTATGAAAAAATATTAGAGATTTAAATGTAATATTTGAAAATTTTTTGTTTCTCCATATTAGAAACTTGAAAGAACATCAAAATCTTTTTCACTGAAATTTTTTGCCGCTGATCTTGCCTGGCCGCCAAAGCTGCCGCCCGTTTTAGGGCTGGCCGTAAATTAAGACGTCCGTCTATAATTTGGCCGGCCTTCTTCGCGGTCCAATTTTTTGGCCGCGTCTGGACCGATCAGGCTTGTCCGCCGCCCAACACTAACCAAAGCTTGTAGTTAATGATCATGGCAATATGATTAAAATTAAAAAAAATAATAAATGATCACTTTTAAGTTTTTTTAAAAATTTTTAAAATGAAATTAGACAATCGTATCTCGGTTATTTTTGAAGCTAATTAGACTTTTTGTATAATAAAATGCTAAGAATTGAGCAAGGAATCCGAAAATGGCAGATAAAATAACAATAACAATACTCGTTGATCCATTAGCCCTTTAAAAGTCAAAATTTCCACTTTATTTTTTAGAGAGTGAATTTGAAAAGAGTGGCTTCGGGTCCAAATTTCTTCAATGAACAGCTCAATATTGACCTTGCTAAATTAAGAGCTGGTCCACATTTTTTAAAAATCAATTTTGGCTTTTGAATAATGGATGAATTGTTGATACTGGACCAAAGGATCCAACTAAAATTAAAAATGGGTGGCTTAGTCAAAGGTTTTTAAACGGATCTATCCGGGATTAAAATGAAAATTTTTGTATTCATCAAAAATCTGTACCAAGCTTGTAATTAATGATCATGGCAATATGACTAAAATTTAAAAAAATAATAAATGATCCCTTTTAAAAAATTTTTTTTAATTTTTTTAAAAATATTTAGAAAATTTAATTAGATAATCGTATCTCGGTTATTTTTGAAGCTAATTAAACTTATTGTATAATAAAATGCTCAGAATTTAGCAAGGTATCCGAAAATGGCAGATAAAATAACAATAACAATACTCGTTGATCCATTAGCCCTTTAAAAACCAAAATTTCCACTTTATTTACTTTTGACGTCTGAAGATTCCTCAAAGCCAAAGGACTATCGATATATTTTTTTTTGATATTTTTGTTCTATTAAGTGACTAAAAAATATAAAAAAATCAGATCCTAGAAAATTTTGCTTACTTAACTAAATATGCAAACAAAAAATGACAATTTTTTTTTAAACAACATTTTGTAAAAAAAAGGCGTAGAGATTAGAATTTTAAAAAATTAAAATCTAGAAAAGCATTTTTTTGCATTTAATAAGTAAAAATATTTTCTACTCACTCCTACTTAATATTTAAAGAGACTAGTAGACTCGTAGAAGTCTACTAGGTTTTGAAAGTTACCGATGACAATTCCATTAATTAATAAAAATGAAAATCATTAGAGTTTATCTTATTATTTTTATTCGGTATCATATTAAATTTCTTTGTCATTTTCGACTTATAAATAATAAAATTTTTTGGTAATGGATGTCTTTCGAACAATCGTGCGATTGACCATGTGATGATTAAAAAAATATATATTGAATTAGATTTTATTTAATAAGAATAAGTATTTCTATACACAAAAAAGGTTTTGTAAAAGAAAATAATTTGTTTAAATTTTTTGCTCAAAAACAACAAATGAATATTTTATAGTTTTATTTTAAAATAAACGTTTAACAATTTGGATAACCACGATACTTAACCTTTATTTAATTTGAACCTCAATTGTTTTTTAATTTTCGATTTTTTTTCTAAAGTAAAAACAGCTCGGTGTCAAATTGAGTTCTTAGGAAGCCTAAAAACTAAAATTTGGTTCCATGGCTAATTAATTTTAAAATAGCTTTTACTCAAAACTCCGATGATGAAAGTGAAGAAGAGTCCGAAGTGGAAATAACTGAAATCGAAAAAACAGAAGTGACTGTAGAAACAACCGAAAACACCACAACCAACACTACCAGCATCACAGTCAACCAAATGAGAAAATGAGAAAAAAAAATTAATTTAAATTAATTAATAAATTAATAATAAAAAATCAAAATTTAAATCAAAAATTTTTCCTTTAGTTTATTTTTTATACTTTTGATCACAAATGACGTGATCGTCAATTTGGCGATCAATTTTTTTCAACAGACAAGCATGATTAAAACAATCACATTTAGGAAAGAACCAATTTATTATTATTATTTTTTTTTACTGAAGCGAGCAATAGCTCCCTCAGATTTTAGTTTTATAATAGACTTAACAGCTGAATTTTGAATAACTTGTATTCTTTTAACGTTAGCTTCTCAGAATGAATTTAAACAAGGAAAATCTTAATTATTATTATTCAAGGTTAATCAACAGGCTAGTGCCCATGCCTCATGAGACTGATTAACACTTCATTTATTTAATTAATTATTAATAAAAAATACATATAATAAAAATATTTAAAAAAAAATTTATAAAATTGAATAGAGTTATTGATTTAATAGTTATTTGAAAAAATTTAACAGCTAGCTATTTAAGTTAAACAATTCAAATTTAGAAACAAAATCTGTGTAAATTAAATTTATGCTACTGAAAATTGATAGCTTAAACGTTGAAAACTTCAACATTGATCTCTTGATCACAAAGCAATTTATTAATCTTGAATAAAAATGTTCAAATGTTTTTTCTCCACTCCATTGGTTCAATAAGGTTATTACTGTTCCTTAAAATATAATTCAAATTATTTGAGTCATTTTTCTTTAATTTTTCTTTAAGATTTAGCGGAGAATTGAAATAAAATAGACATTTATAAGAAAAAGTTAGCATCCTTTCAAAAATTCGATGTTGAAATGAATAAAGACCATACTTTTCTAAAGCGTTATTTATTTCATTAAAGCTGCTTGCTTCTAGCTTAAGATTTAAAAGTTTTATGATAGAGATATAATAACTTTTAGCTAATTTATTTATTGCTTCTTTTGAAAAATAGCATAAAAGCGTAGAGCAATAGTCAAAATACGGGATGATAAAGGTCTTAAAAAACTGTATCTTTACTGAAGTAGCAAGATAGAAAATTTTCTTGATAGAAAATAATTTCCTATTAACTTGAATTGATAAATTAGATACAAATTTGGTAAAATTAAGATTTTGATCAATTATGAAGCCTAATAAACAGATTTCCTTTA
Organism: Brachionus asplanchnoidis; assembly: GCA_025491095.1. Lineage (NCBI taxonomy): Eukaryota > Metazoa > Rotifera > Eurotatoria > Ploima > Brachionidae > Brachionus > Brachionus asplanchnoidis. Next base: position 5,429,992 of record JAILYF010000004.1, read on the forward strand.
CAACTAATATGTCTTCATTACCTACTCTAATCTTATCTGGATATAATTTTTTCCTATTTTCAGAAATCATGCAAAAAGTTTTTGACCAGTTTATATCAATTCTGTTAAAAATACACCGGCTCTGTAATATTTTAGCAGACTAAAAAATAGCAATATCATTTTAGCTGTTTCATTTTAGCACGGTTAATTTAACAAGATTATAAAATTAGAAATATTGTATAATAAAATTAGCATAAAAAAAATAGCAAACACATTCACTTAAATTTAACAAGTTCATTTTAGCAAATATTTTCTATGGCTGAAAATAATAATTTAAATGATCTAATTGATCAATTTAATGATTTACAAGTTCAAGTTGGACTTGTAACATCATCACAGAGAGGTCAACCGCAGTTATCTTTTGATGGATTTTTTTATCGAATTTCAAGTCAAACTAAAGATTCTAAGTTCAATTAGAGGTGTGTTGAAACTACAATATTTTGCAAGGCTAAATGTTTTACAAATGGTAATACTAATAACTGGCAGAGGAAGAGGTACAAAAATTGAACAAGTCCACGTTCAGCCTCGTTTTGAGATTTCATTGTGGAACATACATAGCCGAATCAATGACTGTTTACCTCGTACTAATAACTTTGTTGAGGCATGGCACAACGCTTTCAGCAGCATGTTAAGAGCACATCCATCAGTGTATCATCTAGTAGATAAGTTTAAGGAAGAACAGAAAAAAACAGAGGATAATTTGATCAAATTGGCAACTGGTATTAAATACAAGCGTAAACCTGGTTATATTTTATTGAACGAGAGAATAAAAGAAATTCAAAAGACGTATTCATTGGATAGTTTCGAAAAATATTACGATAATTTATCATTAATTTTAGATTATTGATAGTTATTTTTTCACTTAAATTTTCAAGGTAAAAAATATGCTAAATTAATTGATTTTATTTTTATTTATTGCTGATTTTAATAAATAGTATTGCTAATTATAATTTGCTAAATTGAAACAATATTTTTCTTACCTTTGCTAAATTAATTATGCTAAAATGATACGTTCTAAAATGAATCGCTCCCAAATACACCATTTATTTAAATTTTTTGATGTAACATTTAATTTTATCAAAGATGTTTCAAGTCTTTTTCATAGATACTTATTGTTGTATCATCTGCAAACACTTTAATACTTAAATTTTTAAATAAAAATGGTAAAAAAAGTTTTGGCTTTAAAAATTATAATTCTAATTTTTACAACCCTAAAATTTTTATTAAATTAAATAAATGAAGTGTTAATCAGTCGATTACGATAAAGGCACTAGCCTGTTGATTAACCTTGAAATTGAAAAAGAAAAGATATTTGATTAAGTTGAGTTTTGAGTAAAAGCCATTTTAAAATTAATTCGCCGTAGTTTTTAGTCTTCCCAAGAACTTATTTTATTTATTTATTTGTTTTCTGTACCGAGCTAGAGCTCCTTCAGAATAAATTAAAAAAAAAAATAAAAAAAATTAAAGTTAATAAAATTAGATAAAAAAAAATCAAAATAAAGAAAATAAGCTAAATAAATGAAAGCTAAGAAGAAATAAATTGGAATAGATTGTTACATGTGTTACATCATTTTTTTTTTTTTTAAATGTAGTTAGTTAAGCAAAAAACTAATTAAATTACGAAAAAATTACGCTATTGTATTTATATAATAATGGATCTTTATTTTAAAATGTTAATTTTTTAATTTAGATAATTATTATTCATTGTGGGTTTTTTATTTTTTTTTTACCTGAACTTAACTTGAACTTAACTTTTGCCTCACAATTTAAATGAAATTGTAGACTTTATTTATCAAATCAAAAAGTTTTACATGAAATTTAAATTTGATCATGAGCTTCAATTTGACACCGAGCTGTTTTTACTTTAGAAAAAAATTCGGAAATTAAACCTATCTATCTATCTAACCTCTAATGATTCGAGTCAAAAATCGTTAAATGAACATATCTACGACTTAGTGACTCTCGAAAATCTTATATTAAGCTTATCGAATAGAGAAAAAGAGATTTTGATTATTGGTGACTTTAATTCAGACCCGCTTAGAAGTAAGAAATTCGATAGACAATTATTGGAACTAATGATAGACCAGGATCTTGAAGTCTTAGATCTTAAGTTCAATCAAAGTGTAGACTTCACTTATCATAATGTAAAAAACAAATCCTGGATTGATCACGTCTTAGCAAAAAAATCAAGGAAGATGAAAATAGATGATGTCAGAATATTGAAACCCTGTTACTTGAACTTAAGCGACCACCTACCGATCTGCACAATATTACATGTATCTAAAAACTTATTTAAAAAAAAGATCGAGCCAAATAAAGATAAAACAATAGATACAATACCGAAATTAAATTGGAACAATATAAACGTGCAAATCGAATATCAAACTATCCTAGAGAAGAGGCTCAAAGAACTGAAACTTATTGATAAGCTTAAATCTGTTAACGAGAACAACTCGGAAATGCTACTAACAGAAATACTTAATAATGTACACAGCGAGATGCTAAACACGGCAAGAGAAACTAGTAAAAACATCAATTCAAATCAAATTAAAAAAATCAAAAGAAACTTCTGGTGGGACAAAGAAATTAAAGACCTGCACATAAAAATGCGCTATTTTCTAAAACTTTACAAAAATAGTAATTATGAAGACCAATACTCGAATTTCAACTATAAGATGTTCAAAAAACGATTCCGGAGTGAACAAAGAAAAAGAATAAAAACGAAGAATGATAAAAAAGCCTGGATGTTAAATCTTTCATACAAAGATAAGAACAAATTTTGGAAGCTAGTACAAAAATACCGTAAAAAAAAGTATAAGATAGGATTATCATGTGATATTTTGGAAGCAAGCTTTAAAAAGCTTTTCAATAATAAGATAATCAAAGAAAATCAACAACATGAAGAATATCTTAACATGGTTAAACGTGAGGTTCTTGACTACGAAAAAAATACAAAGGATAATAAAGAACCATACGTTATACCAGAAGAAGAAATTAAAAATATATTGCAAAATCTAAAAAATGGTAAAAGTGTTGGTTTTAATGATGTAACAAATGAGATGTACAAGTATGGAATGTGTGATACTATAATTACAATAATCAAGTCAATAATAGAAAAAATAATTCAATTTGGACAAGTACCCAAATTTTTCAATATAGGAAAAATTATGCCAATTATCAAGGACGAAGATAAACCAAAAAATGATCTCAACAATATTAGGCCGATCACGATATCGGATGTCATTTCAAACATTTACGAGAAAATAATGCTCAAGGAAATAATGAAAACTCATGATGACCCCGATAAACAACTTGGTTTTAAGAAAAACAGTTCGTGTTCACATGCTATATTCACAGTAAAAGAAACAATTGCTAAATACAACAAGAAAAAAAAGAGAGTATATGGATGCGCCATTGATGCTAGTAAAGCATTCGACAAAGTAAATAGAGATATACTATTCAGAAAACTTATGGACAAAGTGCACCCTCAAATTTGGAGAAGTCTTAGAAACTACTACTCGAATTCAATTGCGTTAGTGTTTAATGAAAGCGAAATAAGTAATTTTTTTAAGACAACGATTGGCGTTAAGCAAGGAGGACCATTGTCACCAAAACTTTTCTCAATATATGTAGAGGACCTTATTAGAGAACTAGAAGGAAAAAACCTTGGAACAAGAATACATGAGTATTTTACTGGGGTGGTAATGTATGCAGATGATATTTTAATACTTACAACAAGCCTGAAGGAACTTCAAGAAGCACTCAATATTTGCGAAAAATATGGAATACAACACGAAATAAAGTTTAATCCGGAAAAAACACAGTTTATTGTATTTGGTGATAAAATGAAACTAGGCGATCATAAACCAAGAATGTATAACCAAGAAATAGAGCATGTTGATAAACTAAGATATCTTGGAGTTCTTTTAAACAGAAATAACAACAACAAAGATCAAGTTGAATCAAGGATAAAAGCCGCATTTAGATCATTCTCTAGCTTAAGAAACTTACAAACTGACAATAATTACCTGACAACTAAAATTAAAATACACCTCTACAAAGTGTTTGTAAGACCAACATTAACATATGGTTTCGAAAATTACGTCCTAACAAAGCAACAAATAAAAAAAATGCAAACAACTGAGGCGACAATCATAAAAAAAATGCTGAATCTCAAAAAAACTTCACGTACGACGAGTCTGTTAAACGCACTAGGGTTAGAAAAGATGGAAAATAAATTATTGAAGGAGAAGCTGGCCTTCATAAAAAGAGTTTTAAACAATAACCTAACACTAGGTGTCCTAAGAGAAATGGAAAAGAAAACCAAGCAAACAAAAGAACTTAGTAAAAAATCAATAGTAAAAGAGGTATTTGATTACTTGGAAAAAGAAGAAATAAGCCTTGGTGACCTAATTCAACAAATAGAAACAAGAAAGAAAGAATTAAAAAATATTAAACAAAATGGAATTAGCGATTCAATTAAAATATGCATAGAAAATATAGGTAATGACGTCTATAGAAAGATGCTGGTAGAACTAACTAAATCTTTCTAGGAACTGAAAGTGAAGAGAAAAAAAAAAAAAAAAAAAAAAAAAAAAAAAAAAAATACTTTCTGGAAGTCCATCGATGTTAAATCGCATTTTGTGTTTCTGTATTTTAATTTTTATTTCAATTGAAAAATGAATAATAATTTTGTTGAATTAAAAAGAAAAAAAAGAAAAAAAAAAAAAAAAAAATTAACATTTCGGTTATTTGTTCATTTAAAAACTATCAAATTTTTTTGTCTTATTTAATTTTTTTTTTTTTTTAAACTAATTACTCTACATCGCCTTCAAGGCGTTCATTGAAATAAATAAATAAAATAAAAATAATCAGTCGATTACGATAAAGGCACTAGCCTGTTGATTAACCTTGAAATTGAAAAAGAAAAGATATTTGATTAAGTTGAGTTTTGAGTAAAAGCCATTTTAAAATTAATTCGCCGTAGTTTTTAGTCTTCCCAAGAACTTATTTTATTTATTTATTTGTTTTCTGTACCGAGCTAGAGCTCCTTCAGAATAAATTAAAAAAAAAAATAAAAAAAATTAAAGTTAATAAAATTAGATAAAAAAAAATCAAAATAAAGAAAATAAGCTAAATAAATGAAAGCTAAGAAGAAATAAATTGGAATAGATTGTTACATGTGTTACATCATTTTTTTTTTTTTTAAATGTAGTTAGTTAAGCAAAAAACTAATTAAATTACGAAAAAATTACGCTATTGTATTTATATAATAATGGATCTTTATTTTAAAATGTTAATTTTTTAATTTAGATAATTATTATTCATTGTGGGTTTTTTATTTTTTTTTTTACCTGAACTTAACTTGAACTTAACTTTTGCCTCACAATTTAAATGAAATTGTAGACTTTATTTATCAAATCAAAAAGTTTTACATGAAATTTAAATTTGATCATGAGCTTCAATTTGACACCGAGCTGTTTTTACTTTAGAAAAAAATTCGGAAATTAAAATACAATTGAGGTTCAAATTAAATAAAGGTTAAGTATCGTGGTTATCCAAATTGTTAAACGTTTATTTTAAAATAAAACTATAAAATATTCATTTGTTGTTTTTGAGCAAAAAATTTAAACAAATTATTTTCTTTTACAAAACCTTTTTTGTGTATAGAAATACTTATTCTTATTAAATAAAATCTAATTCAATATATATTTTTTTAATCATCACATGGTCAATCGCACGATTGTTCGAAAGACATCCATTACCAAAAAATTTTATTATTTATAAGTCGAAAATGACAAAGAAATTTAATATGATACCGAATAAAAATAATAAGATGAACTGTAATAATTTTCATTTCTTCAATTTTTAATTTTAATTTTTATTAATTGATGGAATTGTCATCGGTAACTTTCAAAACCTAGTTGACTTCTATGAGTCTACAAGTCTCTTTAAATATTAAGTAGGAGTGAGTAGAAAATATAACTAAAATGATCAAAACACTAGTAATGATTTTGATATAATTTACAAACAAATATTCAAAATTTAACTTTTATACAATAAAAAAAATTGATTTCATTTTTTTCTAGACAACTAAAGATTTTAAAATAAATTGATATTTTTTTTCTAAATTGAATTTGTCCCGCAGAGTGATAAAATACAGCGATTTGTTAATTTATCACCAATATAACTGAATTGTAATAACTTTTATTATTAATAATAAAAAATGAATAATCATAAAATTTATATATCAGAATTCATTTTTTTGTTTTCCATAAATTTGATAACTTTTTCTAATCTTGTTTTAAAAGGTAGCAAAATATTTTTTTTTATCTTCAAAGGATCGATTTTAAATGGATGCCTGTAAAAACAGCACCCATCAAAAAAGCGAAAAAAAAGCACCCTGTGTAAATCGCATTAAATATTATAAAATACCTTTTTTTTTTTGATATATTTATTTCTAACAACCTCAATTTTAATAAACATCAATTTTTATATTAAAAAAATATTGTTATTATATAAAATTTTCAAGTTTTAAAATAATTTGTACATAACACTTTAAAACACCCTGAAACACCCTATTAAGTTTATAAAACACCCTGCAACACCCTTTTGATTCTGATAGAGGAGAAAAAGTTCTGCTTGGGAAATTATTTTTCAAAAGGTTTGGACATGTGAAAACCCTATAAAAACCGCTAAAACTGGTTTAGACCGGATTTTTCAAAACACCCTGAATCTTTTTTTTAAAAAGGTTTTTCAGTGAAAGAAACAACTTTTGTAGGGTTTCTGGGGTCAAGGAATACGATTTTGAGGTCGGTTTAACAAAATAAACTATTAATCATGATTTAGTCAATCCAGGCACTCAAGAGCCCACTATAAGATTATTGAATTTTGACTTGGAAATTTTAATGTTGATTCTAGGGTAACTTTTTGTAATATAATATGAAATTAAATTTTTAAATAAAAAGCATTTTTCAACATTTAAAAATTTTTAAATTTAATATTTAAATTTTTTTAGATTTATGTTTCATGCCTTTTTAACAATAATTCTGAAATTAATTGAAAAATTTCAATTTATTTCAATTTGAATTATTATAATTAAAATAAAATTTTGACTGTAAAAAAATATCAAAATTTCTAGAAAATTTTTAAATTTAATTATGATTTTGATTTTTCTAACTGTTATTTATGAAATAATTTTCCCTTTTTTGAATCTTGATTGTCATATTAAATTTGTATCATAGCAAATCATTCAATGAAAATGCATTTTATAAAAATGCATGAATATAAATTCTAAAAAAATTTAAATATTAAATTTAAAAATTATGATACAAATTTAATATGACAATCAAGATTCAAAAAAGGAAATTATTTACATAAATAAAGTTAGAAAAATCAAAATCATAATTAAATTTAAAAATTTTCTAGAAATTTTGATATTTTTTTACAGTCAAAATTTTATTTTAATTATAATAATTCAAATTGAAATAAATTAAATTTTTCAATTAATTTCAGAATTATTGTTAAAAATGCATGAAACATAAATTCTAAAAAAATTTAAATATAGGAAATTTAGTCTTATATACAAATTTCTCAGAGTCGAAAACCTTAAATAGTAGTTTTTTTTCCAAAAAAATAGAAAAAAATCCCAAGAAAATTAGGATGTATTGCTAAAGAGCCAAAATGCCAAAATGTTTTTTATTATGAAGTCTTGAAGTCTGAAAAGAGACCAAAAAAATAGTCTTTATTTTTATTAAATTTCTCTTTTTTAATAATTTAAAAAATAAATGTTGAAAAATGCTTTTTATTTAAAAATTTAATTTCATATTATATTACAAAAAGTTACCCTAGAATCAACATTAAAATTTCCAAGTCAAAATTCAATAATCTTATAGTGGGCTCTTGAGTGCCTGGATTGACTAAATCATGATTAATAGTTTATTTTGTTAAACCGACCTCAAAATCGTATTCCTTGACCCCAGAAACCCTACAAAAGTTGTTTCTTTCACTGAAAAACCTTTTTAAAAAAAAAGATTCAGGGTGTTTTGAAAAATCCGGTCTAAACCAGTTTTAGCGGTTTTTATAGGGTTTTCACATGTCCAAACCTTTTGAAAAATAATTTCCCAAGCAGAACTTTTTCTCCTCTATCAGAATCAAAAGGGTGTTGCAGGGTGTTTTATAAACTTAATAGGGTGTTTCAGGGTGTTTTAAAGTGTTATGTACAAATTATTTTAAAACTTGAAAATTTTATATAATAACAATATTTTTTTAATATAAAAATTGATGTTTATTAAAATTGAGGTTGTTAGAAATAAATATATCAAAAAAAAAAGGTATTTTATAATATTTAATGCGATTTACACAGGGTGCTTTTTTTTCGCTTTTTTGATGGGTGCTGTTTTTACAGGCATCCATTTTAAATTGGCTTTTTGTTTGACAAAATAAAAAAAATTAAAATAAAAAAATATTTCATCACTTTTCTCGAAAAGTATCTTAAGATTAGATCGGTATTTAAATTACTTAGATATTATATCGGCTTAAACATGATAGAAATCTATACTGAAAAGCATCCAAATTTAAATTTCCAAAAATTTATTTCCTCAATAAAATTTTGAGCTTCAAAATTGTGCATAAATAGTTAAAATATTGAAAAATAATTAAACTAAAATATAAATAAAATTTTTAATTCATTTTAAAAGCTAAAATGAATTTAAAGAATATATAGAAGAAGATCCATCATTATCAAGAAGTATTTAACTATTATTTAAAGAATTAAAAATAATTAAGAGTGAAAACTAAGGTATTAGTTCATGTTACATAATTTCTAGACTAAAATAAATAAGATTTAAAAATTCTTTTTAATTGTGCATAACTAACGTCGATCATTTTTTAAATATTTCCAGTACGATGATTAGTAAATTATCCGAATAATTTATAGGCTAGAATAATTTAATAAAAAAAGTGTTCATTTGTAAATAATTTATTAATGAAAATAATTATTTACTCAAATAGTGTCCTGCTTTAACTACATAATATATTTAAAGTCTACAATAAAATTGTTTAAAGTATAATTTTCTTGTTTAGTAGATCTTTTTGGAGTAAAATCAATAAATTTATTTTTAAAAAAAGGATCAAGTCAAAAAGTGAAGTTCTTTATAAATTCCAATTCATATTTTTATTCATAGCTTTTAAATTAAAAAATTAATTTTGATAAAATATTAAGACATGAACATTGAATTCCTTTTTCATCTATAAATATAAAAAAAAATTTGCTATCCTTTTTCCCAAAATGAAAAATAATTATTTTTTTGAATTTTGTATTTACAAATGGTCACTTCAAGCCTGGATAACACAAATAACACAAAACATGCATTCAAAAAAAATATATTAAATACTAACAGAAATTAATCAAGTATAATGATATTATAGTATCACTCTGTGAACATTATTATTTTTGAAATGATAATGTTTTAGTAAGGATTAAATTGGTCAGGCGAATCATATTGATTTTTAATGGCGATTTATTATTTTTTAACTAAAATTACTGAAACTTTAACCAAAATTACAAAAAAAAAATTTTTTTTCCTAAATCTGCATAACTGATATTATTCTTATTAATTTTTCTTAATGGCATTAAAATTATAAATTAAACATAGTTATACTTTAAAAAAAACTAAAAATTTGCAGATAGACGTTTAAGTCGACTTAGAGCATTTTGTTAAGTCAGAGAAGGATTTATTGTACAATTAGAATTTATTTTTGAATTATAACAATATTTGGATAATTAAAAATATTATGGTATGAATATTGAAAAATGTGAGTTCTGTAATCTGGTTTAAGATCTCAATAATTCTTTGCTTATTTTAATTCGGTTCCAATTCGGCACTAAATTTTCATAGTGGAAAAGGATAAACAAAAAATTAAATAAAAAATTAATTTTTTTTAAATTTAATTAAATATTGAAAAAATAAGCATCAAACTTGATATTTAAAATTAATTCACATTTTTAAATAAATTGAGTAATTTTATGAAATGCAAGTCATTTTTATATTCATCTAGAAAAATTGGTGAAAAATCAGTAATTTTAGTTAATGAATTAGCACACGCCATTTTTAATTAATTATTCTGGTTTGAAAATCAAATACATAAGTACTTAAAACTTGTTAAAATAATTTTTAAAAAATTTAATATTTTACAAATTTTTTCTTTTTTGTTTAAATTTTGAGTCTTTAAACTCAATAAAAAATATCAAAAAACAATACTTTGATATCATTTCAATTTCTTTCCTAAGTAATCCGTCTCTCTTCTTTCTACCTTTATTAAATGTACCATCCATTTGTGTTTTATAAGGCGTGCGCTTCGTGAAACTCTAAAAAAATTCAAAGTGAATGTGCAGGGTAAATCTTAGGATATTAAATAGGCGTTGATAAAAAAATAATTTCAATCATTAAGGAGATTATTTATGGGCGTCGTTTTAATTTAAGTATAAAATATTTTAACATTAATAAAAATGTATTTTATCTATATTTTTGATAGAGCAACAGCAACAAAGTTATTTTTAAATTATTTTTTAAATTTTGATTTAAGCCTAATTATCTTTTTTTTCGTCTTTTTTTAAAAAGAAAACACTTTAAACCTCTTTGGATTTAAAGAGAATGCCTTCTCACGCAAAGGCCCAAGTTTTTTTAAAGCTCTGTTTTAAATTGTTAAATTTAGGAAACTTTCTTTGAAACAAAGAGCAAAAATTTAAAAGTAAAATTATTTTTTGTTTATTCAGGTGTAAAACTCATTCTACAAAATGTATCGACTGATGCATACTTATTCCCATTCAAATTTGGTCTGTGTAATAACTCTGCAATTTAATTTTAATGATTTGTTGATACATAAACGGCTTTGCGGAACCTTAATTTGGAAGATATAACTTGGTTTCTGCTAATTCATTTTACAGAACAGTTTTACTCCTAGAGAAAAAATAAAGTTGTTTAAATTTAATTTAATTTAATGTTTAATTTTGTTCCAAAATTCATGATAACAAAATTTAGAGATCTTAGCTTCGACTTTTAGTCCTAAAAGTGACTTAATTTAAATTTGTTCCAGCATACCTTATGTAAAATTGTCTACTTTTTAAAAAGTTTAGAACCGGTTTAAATCACAAGAGTCTGGAAGAAGAAATAAAAACCTATTTAATAGCGATTCAAATTTAAAAAAACTATTTTAATTTTTAATTTTTTTATGGATTTTAAAAAAGCACCTACAGCTCAAGTCAACTATCAATGCCTAAAAAATAAATAAATCGTAGATAAAATAATCGTAAAAGATTAATTAGAAGAATGAAATGTTTCTTTTAAAAGCTGAATTTTTACTTATCATTGATATGAGATTATTTTTATGCGTAAACTCGAAAAGACTGATAAAATTGAATTCACCTCATAGACTTGAATTTTGATCAAACTGGTAACTTTATAAGCCTTTTGAAAATAAATTTAAACAAAGAGATTTTATTAGCTATTTATTAAAATATATTTAATATATCAAAAAAAATTTTTTATTGTATTTAGCCTATGAAACTAAAAACATATTTTGAATGAAGAAAAATCATTAGTTTAATTAAAAATTAAAAAAAATATTTTAATATTTTTAAACAAATAAATTAATCCATTTTTTCCTCAGATTGAAATTCCTCTTAAAATTTTTGATCGAAAAAATTATTCAAATTTATTCAAACTATCAAAATGATTAGATCTTTTTTTCTTCTTGAAGGCATATTAGATTCATTTTGAAGAAAAAAAATCTTTTTATCACTTCATTAAATAGTTTTTTAATAGTATTAGTAGAAGTAGTAAAAAAAAAACTTGACATGAAATTGATCATCCAGAGCGCATCAACTGGAGAAATTGTTAGGTTATCTTTTTTTTGATATTTTTCTTAACTTTAATAGTTAATGGTCAAAATTTATTGCTTGTCATTAAAAAAAATCGCAACAAAAATAAAATAATAGAAGGAAAAAAAATTTTAATTTTTTTTACTTCTTTATATTTAGTTTCATTTGTCACTTAATTAAAAAAATTTAAAATATGGCTTTTATTGTATAGATCATTTTTTTTGACGTGCTTAAGTTAATAAAATTGATTTCCTGAAAATAATAAGCTGAATTATTCGAATAAAGAATTAAGTACTATAAGCAAGATAAAATAAAAAATTCTTTAAGGTTAGAAAAACTTAATTAAAATTTTTTATTTTTGAAATTAAAAAAAAGAACAAAAAAATCTTAGTTAAAATTTAGATCTTTCTTAATATTTTATTGTCCTAAAATTTTTAGAATATTTCTGAACAATTGATAAAGAAATTGAGATCAAAATATACTCGTAATTTCAACCTAATTAAATAAAAATCCATAAAATTTGATTCTTATTTGCACAAAAATAAAATTTAATAAAAAATTTTACTAAGATTTTTCGCGAATACTTTTTAAATGCTTTAATTAAATTTAAAGTTAAAGAAAAGTAAATTATTTTTAAAAAAAAAATTTACCTTTTAAGGATTAATCATAAGGTTTTTAAAAAAAAATAATGCTGGTCTCGATTTTATTTAATATTTAAAATATTCTTGCCTTAAAAGTGCATTCAAGTTTAAAATCAATAAATTAAATCTCATTTTAGCTGAGTTTCGCAGAAATGATTATAAATTAAAATATTAGAGAAAATATATTCACTGAAGCATTTATGTGATCAAAATCTAAATAAAATCATTGTAAACTTTATTTTTTAGAGATATGCAAAATCATTGCTAACAAAATTCAAAGCCATTTAGAAATTATAAATTTCATTGAAAAAAATAAGCTCGTTTTTTGATCATGCATCTCGAATTAAATAATTATTTGATTTTAAAAACAAATATTCAAAGAATGTTGTTTAATAATCATCATCACATTATGAAATTTTTATTCATTTGCTTTGATTTAAAATCAATAAACAAAAATTATTCAGAGTTAAAATTTAAACACCAATTCATAATTTAAAAAACTTAATTAAATTTTAACTTGCCCCGTCTAATTAATTAATAAATTTAAATTAAAATTATTTTTTTATTATCACACTATTATTTTTGATTCTACATTTTGTCATTAAAAATTTTCTCGACATTTCTTTCCTAAAAAATTTGAATTTTACTCCTGAAAAGAGTGAATAAAAAGAATTATAATTAAGACTTTAAAAATTGAATTTATTAAAACAATTATGACACTTTATAAGATCATATTTTGCAAAGACACTTTAAGAGACCTCATGTGACAAAGGCCTTAGCAACTCGATCAAAAACAGCCTAAAATCAAATCTTGAATCGAGGATAAACTTCAAATTATGAAATATTTTCTCGACTTAGTATCTTTTCTATTTAAAAAAACAAAACAAACAATTTTTTCTTTTCGCCTCAGATGCATAACTTGAAATTCAGAAAATTATTATAATTTAAATTTTTTTTTTCATTTAACTTATTATAAAAAAATTACTAATAATTAAAAAATCTATTTAGCAAAATAAAACATTGGAAATCAGGCCTCTGAATTATGAACAAGTGTCTTTGGCAATCATTGAGGACACCATGTCATTTTTAGACGTATTCGAAGACTTAAAAACTCAAACCAACAACCAACTTGGTCTCTATCTATTTTGTTGTTCGGTAACAGTCACATGGATTGTGTTTGTCTTGTTCTTTAACTCAAGGATCATTGGCAGCTTGGTCACTTTTTTTATAAATTTGTACCTCAAACGATACTCCAAGACAGTGTGGATCAGAATAAGTAATTTTAATTTGGAAAATTTTGATAAAATTTTTTAAAAATCTTAATGATTAAAGGAGCCCTTTCTGTGTCATTTTTGTCCGGAAAAATAATGCTCCGCGGCATCCACTACGTAACCACTGATTACACTCTGTACATTCAGGACGGCTGGATAACTTTTGCATATTGGAAGCCCCAGTTTGCCAAAGAAAAGTCTAAATCAAAAAGCGAAAAGTCAAATACAAGACTGGACAGCCCAAAGCGATCAGCGCGTCTCAACATATTTCTATGCAACTTTCAATTGCACTATTACAATTCTTTTAAAACCAGTCAAGTGAATGAGTCAAAAGAGACTAGTGATTTGAGCACTGGACAAAATGGCAAATCGATTCAAAATTTTATCCGCACTTTTTCTTCCAGTTCGGTGTTTAATTTTTTGACAGGTGGTAGCGAGAACCAAAACCAAACGAGCTACAGCAACCCAAATAATAATTCAAAGGTGAACTTGGTGCCCGCTAGTCAAACTGATTACAATTTTACTGAAGACTTGATGCAGTTGTTCTCGGTTGTAAATATTCGAATTCAAAAAGGTCGGATATTTGCCGGAAATCACACTTTGCCATCGACTCTAAATATTCGCTTTTCAAATGCAAAAATGGAATTGGTCACCGAAAAATCTCAATCCAAAGTCGATGAGTACTGCTTCATTCTCAAAGGTGATCTGAACAAATTAGAGGTTAGTTTGTTAGCCAACAAAAAACTTCAATTCAATGAACCTTTGTAAGTACTTGGATATTTTTTTTTTAATTATCTACAGCTTCCATTTAATTGTAAATGATGTTTTAGTAGTAAATAATTGAGCCTCTTTGTATTGTATTTGAATTTAGTATTTTTATTTTTGATTGTTTTTTAATATAAGCTAAACTTGCCATTGACGGGTGACCAATTTTTTTTCTATTGGATTTTTGGAAAGATTTTTTTTCGAGGATCACGAATTTGATCCCCCAATTTACCCTAAAGTTTTTAGTCACCAAATTACCCAGATGGGTTATTTTAATTTAGTTTATTCAAAAAATTAAGCCAGGCTTGGCGATGTTATACATAGAAATATAATAAATATAAAAAATAGTTTAATTTACAAAAGTTAAGTTATATGGGATAGTGCTAATCTGGTTAAAGTGGTTAAAACAATTACCCCGAAATTTAACAAAATTACGCCTATCTTTAACCAAATTTACACAAAATCTCACTCAATTACCCCGTTTTATCACCCAATTAGACTTTTGATCAAAAAAAACGTTAAAAATTCGAGTTTTTATGAAATATATGGAGAAAGGATTAAATAAAACAAAAAAATTAATGTTCCTAAAGTAACGTATTGAATAGAAAATATTGAAATTTAGAGAAAATGGAAGTTTCAGATCAAATTTTAAGATCAAACGATCATTTAAAATTTTAAAACTTAGTTAATTTAATGATTTTGATTATTTTTAAGAAATGAATACTAAACATTACTAGACATGTTGTGTCTAATAATGGTTCATTATCAAATTAACATAGAAATGATTAATATCTAATTTATTTAACAAAAACGATCAACAATTCAAATAATTCAGGTTAAGTTAATTCACAAATTCAAATTTATAACTTTTATATCCATTCATTCAAATAAAAATAATATCATTTTCCACTTGAATAAATTATAAATTTTAAAACATTAAATTTTTTTTGTCGTTAAAAATAAGTTTTCATTAAAATCAATTAAAAAATTTTGACCTTTTAAAGTTCAATAAAAAGTGATATTTTAAAATTTTAAATATGAATATAAACTTGACATGACATGTCAAGTAATTGCTTTGGAAAAAAATAATTTTTTCTCTATTATTAAAAACGATATTTCAATTTATATTTTGATCTTTTGATCTTGATCTCAAACTTCATTTTGCCAAATTTATTTGGTCTTAAAAAAAATTAACACATGGTAAAAATAAACTCTAAATTTTGTTTTTTTTTCTAATTACTAGGCAAACAAGTGAAACAACACCAGTTTGAGCATTGTTTACAAGGTTTTCAATTTTTTAAATCTTGTTTAGACAAATTGAATGGCTCCGTGCATTCGTAACAAAAAATATTCTCTTTGACAGTTTCAAATTTTAAATTTTTCTTGTTTGCTTGTTATTTTTAACTTGCTGAATAACAGACTCTAATACTTCTAGTGTATAACTTTTAGGAATTGCTTGATAGGGACTTGGTATTTTTTTTTGTAAAATTTTATTAAAATGAAACTTATCTTTTTTAATGCATAAAAGTGACGCTTTGAATTTGAAATAAACAAAATAAGCACAATCATACAATTTTGATCACCAAACGATTTAGATAGATTTAGAGATTTTTATAATGCACAAAAAATAGATTTTTATATTTTGAAGGGTAAATGGGTTAAATTTGTTAATGAATTTTTATTTAATATGTTAAGTTTTGGGGTAAAAGGGATACACAGTTAAAAATCCGATATATTTAGTGAAATTTCGGGGTAATTCAGCCATTATATTTAACTCTCTTACCCCGAAAAAAAGTCTTTTTTAACATCCGACCGAAAAAAAATTTCTTTTGAAAATCAAAGCAAATTTAAAATTAGCTTTATTTTATTTATCATTATCAAAAATGAGTTTTTAAAAATTTTATCTAAAACGCAATTTATGGAAAAAATTCGAAATTACTAATTTGACTGTTTTTAACCCATTATTCGATTTGAATAGAATATCTCTTTTAAGATGTAGTGCAACAGTTTCAAAAATCAATTCTTTGTGTTCCTTGGTCTCTTATCTATATTACTAAGTATCAATGTTTATTATAGGTTTAATGGTTCTCACACAATTACACAAAAACAAATTTCGCACTCAAATAACCACATACATAATTACCCCACGATACCTTAAATTGTTAAATATTTTTTCAGCTATTACAATTTTTTACTTTAAACCGCAGAACCGGTAATATTACATCATTTTCGTAAATTTACACCAAAAAATGTAAGATTACGTAAAATAATATCAAATATAGAATGCAATAAAATTTTATCTTTCGTAAAATGATGTAAAATTACGTTTTTTCAAGTCAAACTTAACAAAAATGATGACGGCCAAAAAAGTCTAACTTTTCGGACAAAATTTGATTTTATATTAAATTTTTTTGGATTTTTAACAATTTTTTCGCAACTTCAAATTTATTATCTTAATACATTTTATTGAATACTTTTAAAAACAAAATAATGTTATAACTGTATAAAATGGTAAATTTTTTTAATAAAATTAAATTTTAAGTAAAATTTACTGGTTATGGTGTTTTTTTTTGTTTCATTTTTAAATGCTAAAACTTTATTTTTCATTTTATTTAAAAGATAATTTCGTATTTTCAAAGGGTTCAATAGTCTTAACAGATTAAAATTAATCAAAAATCTTCTAAACAAATCTTCGAAAAAAAAATTAAATCTTTATCATATAAAAAAAGCCAAAGTCTATAAAAAGGCTCATTACTCACTAAAAAAAGTAAAAAGAATATTGTCATGTTTTTTTTTATTCTAAGTATATTTATATATGATTTCAAAAATGGAATAACATTTAAAAAAAAATCAAAGTTAAAAATACCATTAGCAATTATTAATTTTATTCGATTATTTTTTAAAATTAATTTAAGAAAATACTAAAACAGATGCTTTAAGATATAAGAAAAAAAACACTTCTAGAAACGTCTCTTTACCATTAGATATACATGGAATTACAAGCTAAATATTTAATAAAAACAAAATTCAATGAAATTTTAATTGTATATATAGTAATAATTTCTTAAAAAAACAAATTTTTTCGACAATCAAAAAATGTTAGATTACGTGAAATTATATCAAATGAAGGATGTAATAAATGTTAGCTTACATAAAATGATGTAAAATTACGATGTTTAAAGTAAAACTAAACAAAAAAACACGGCAAAAAAAGTCGGACTTTTCGGATAAATATTTGAATTTTATTTAATTTTTTTAGCTTTTCGAACAATTTTTTTGCAACTTGAATAAATTACCTTTTATAAAGGTTTATAACAATATTTTTTGTAAAATTATTGAATAAAATGTAATTTATTCAAGTTGCAAGAAAATTTAAAAATGACTCGTTTTAATGGAATCTAATGGATAAAAAATTATTATTTGGATAAATCTATTCAATATTTTATTTTAATTGAGCGAAAATACAAATTTGGCTAAAAAAAGCATCTAGCAAAAATTTTATCTTCTAATGAATTCATTTCTTTTTGAGCCAATTCTTCGTCTTTCATGTAAAATACGCAAATTATAATTTTTGCATTTTTTAAAATTGCTTATCTTCGTTCAAGTATTAGGATTTGAGTCTGTTTTTTTAAGATTTGTATACTTTTTATTAATATTTTATGACTCATCCATTGATTTTGTAGATAAAGTCAAAATTTTAATTAAAAAGCGAGTCAAAATGACTCGTTTTGGTGCTTCTAGTAGTATATACTTGATTTTGTACAAAGGATATTTTTTTTTTAGTTGAATTTAGTTAATTTAGAAAGTTATTCTTATTATTATGCTGAAAAAAAAAATTTGCTCAAATAGCAAAAATTGACTTAGATTTTAGCGGCCAAAAATCGAAAAAGAGTCATTTTGACTCGTTGGTGCTTCTAGTGTTAAAATGTTAAAAATTTGTTTTTTTTTTCACTCTAGTTTTTTTTTTAAACATTAAGATACAGTGTTTTACTTTAAATAAAATGATGGATCTCTAATTCATTTAGCAAAAACAATCAATAATTTAAATAAATTATACAAATTCTAAATTTTAAAACAGTAATTTTTTTATCTTAAAAAGTAAGTTTTCATTTTAATCAATTAAAATATTTAAACCTATTAAGTTCAATAAAAAATGACATTTTAAAATTTTAAACATTAAAATAAACTTGACATGACATGTCAAGTAATTGCTCTGGAAAAAAATTATTTTTTCTCTATTATTAAAAAAAATATTACAATTTATATTTTGATTTTTTGATCTTGATCTCAAACTTCAATTTGCCCATTTGAGGTAAATATTTGAAATTCTATTTAAATTAAGTGACTAAGCGGATTAAAAATCTTTTATATTTTTTTTGTTAAATCTTTGTTTTCTGAATTTTAAAAATTAAAAATATATAAATGGAATATTTTTCTCAGAAGGTTCAATTTTCGACTAAACCTGTCACGTTCTAGTAAAAATACTATATAAATATATGAAAAAATTAAAACTTTCACTAAAATAAAAAAATAAACATTTTGTTTTTAGTTTGCCAGTGTCGGAAAAAAAGCTGGAAAATCGTATTATAATATTCAAAAGTACATCAAGTGATTTTATATATGTGCAGGATGTGCCAAGCATTTTAACTTTTGACCGACGCTATTTACAAAAAAATGAGATTGGCGAGTTAATTCAAAATGAAAAAGAGCCAGAATGGAGCTTAAAATTGAATTGTAACAAACAAACAATACTCAACTACGGTCCTTGGTACGACCGGCAACGTGAAGCTTTATGGAAGTTCTTTTTCCCATCAACATATGAAACACTGGAACCTCAGCCAGAGCCCACTCTAAACGAACGTAGACAAACTTCAAAATTTGACTTTGAAATAGTTCTCAAAGATCCAAATACCGAAGTTAATTTAATATTTACTTCGACACCCCAAGTTGGAAATACCAACTTGGAAAATTTAACTTCTTCAAATGTAAAAGACTTTTCTGAATATCAAAAAAAATTTTCTCCTGTAGAAAGAAAATTGACTCTACGATGCCGTGTAGAGTCGTTTCTTCGCATAAGTATACCATGGTTAACCAAACAGTACGGCTACAAGAGTAAAATATATGGCGAATTTAACTCGGTACAGAGTAACACTAATCTTTCGTTTGGTGAGTTTTTGTGCACTCAAAAGCTTAAGTTAGATGTGGACATTAATTATCCTCTTGTGTGGAACGATCTTCAGATTTGGAATATTAATGTAGATTTGTTCAATGGCTCTACATATTTCGTATTCTATCACAAAAATTTTTTTCAAGAACTTATCTATGACTGGTCGACCCGAGAGATGAGTGATGTGAGACATTTTGTGCCATTTATATACAAAATAAAAGTCAAGCTTAACAATTTAGAGGCTATTTTGCCTTGTAATCAGCATAACTGGATTGATACTCAAATTATGGAAAATAACTGTAAGAAAAATTTTTAAATTTTTTTATTGGAAAAAAATGAATTGTTAGACTATTAAGAAAAATTAATTGAAATTTTAATTGAAGTTTTTTAAAATAATTATTTTCGACTGCATTTTTTTAATCTAAAATTGAGATGAAAGGGAGAATTTTGATCATCCAAAACTAGACAGACATCTTCTCAAAATTAAAAGAATAAAAATTGGAAATTTTGTCTTTTTGATAACTGAGTTGAAATTCTATTATAATTGATTGTGGATAGGAGATTATTGAAATAGACTCAATAATATAAAATAATGTGGAACAAAAGAATTTTTTTTAATTCAGAAAGAGAATATTCACATAAAAATAAAAAAATAAAAATCTTTTAAACATAAATTTAAAATTTTAATCCGTGAATTACGCATAAGTCTAAATATAGTCAAAAGCGTACATAACCATAAAAATTAAAAATAAATATTTAAATCTTTAACTAGGTATGTTTTGGTGCATGCCAAAATCATGAATCGAGTAAGACATGTTTTGTTACACATAAAATAAGGGTACTTTACCTTTATTTTATGAAAGCTCAAACTAATTTAGTTTGATTTTTAATGTTGATTTAATCGAATCACTAAAATATTTTATGTGTTTTTTTCTATTAAGTAAATTTTGCTCGAATAATAAAAAAAGCTATTTTTAATTTCCTTTTATAAAATTTTATTTTAGTTTTATACTTTATTTTACATTTTTGGACGCTAATTTTGAGAATTTTCTGATGTTTATCTAATCTTTGTTATTAATTGTGACAAAAAACAAATTTAAATAAGAAAGTTTCTAAGAGCACTTTTTAAATATTTTTAAATATTAAATTTACAAAGAAATTCAATACAGTGTTTTTTCTCTTATTGTACAAGGCAAAATACAAAAAGCTGAACACCACTGTAGATAGATACAGGTTTTTTGGAAAAAAAATTATATTTTGATGGTGGATTCAGAATTAGAATTTAATTTTTAGATATTATTTAAAAATTAATTATCTAATTATAGCATTTGAAGCAAAATTAGGTCTTATTTAAAAGTAATTTGTTGTTTTTAAGTAATAATTGAAAGAACAGCAAATGAAAGTATGAAATTTTTTTTATAAATAATTAAATGGTCAGTTTGCAAAGGTTAATGTTTTAAGGTATTAAATTTTAAAAAAGAATAAAATTAATTATTTATAATTAAAAAAATTAACTAGCAGATTCTTACTTATTAATTTCGCCTGACTCTGTTGTGCTTTTTTCTGATTAAGAACTGTTACAGATGCTGGTTTTAAATTTTTAAGCTGATCCATGCTGAAAAATATTTTTGGAAGCCAAAAGATGCCAGATGGAAAAAATGGTAAATTCATAAACTGGACTCTTTTTTATTAAATATTCTGCTTAACTACAGTGACTAGACAGATTAATAATTAATAATTTGATTTTATTTAAATTTTTGTAAAAAAATTCTAAATGGCCTCATTAAATCTGAATCGTTTTTTCAGCCTAGTAAGGTTCGGGCGTAGAAAAACTACAGCACTATCTGAATTTCAGTAAACTGACTTTAAAATATTAATCTGCATACTTGAAAACTTTGATAAAATAATTTTTTAGGTATTGTCAAAAAAAAAATTTTAATCCCACCCCCCTCAAAGATAAAAAAAAAACAAAATTTAGTTACCTTTGATCTAAAATATCTCATGTTCTAATAGACATAACCTTATTAATATGTATATATTCTGAAAGCAAAAGTCTCATCTACAAAATGGTGTTTTAATTTAATCTATTATTTTTCCAATAGATCGATATTTTGGCAAAAAAATGGTATTTTTTCACTATTTTTGTATCTAGTCGGCGGTTTACCCCCTTTACAGATTCTGAAACAAGAGAAAATTCCGAACAAAATTGGGACAACTTTTTTTATTTTCTCTTTTATTTCTCTTAAAAATTGTGTTCAAAATGAGGCATTTTTAAAAAAATTGAAAAAAATAAAGTTTATTGAAGTTTTATAATCAAAATTTTTATCAAAATCTTTTTCATTTTGATTTTTTTGGAAAAATTGAACCATGCTGATCACGAATATGGACTTTGTTTTGGTCAAAAGTCGGTGAGGTGGTCGTTGCACTCGATTTTTGGGTTTTTTTACGAGTTTTTGAGCGTTTCTAAGAGAAATATACAATTAAGGGAAATTTTAACTTTAGAATTGGATAGATTAGCTAATGAGGTGTCTGAAAAGGTGCCACTTTGTCTATTTCGGAAGCAACGGCGATCGCTGGCGATTTAATTAAAATTAATTAATTAAAATGACCGGTCCACCCCTTAGAATTTGCCGTTCCCATACAATATTTGACGTTCTTTCGTGTGAATTAGGCGGCCCAATGTATAATTAGCCGTTCCATTAACAAAGTGGCACCTTTTCAGACACCCCATTAGCTTATCTATCCAATTCTAGAGTTAAAATTTCCCTCATCTGTAAATTAATTCAAGTCAAAATAATTAAAAATATGTTTTTTAGCTTTTTTCGCTGTTCTGGCAAAAGAAGCCTACATAAGCTTGGACATAAACTTTGAAGACTTTCATCCGGAAAAAACAAACGTGGTCCTTGATGTCAAAATATTTGATGCCTGTGCAAGATTTATAATTCCACCCACAAACACCTATTTAGCTTTGCTGAAAATTTTGAAAAAAAATCTCAAATACATTCCGTTTAACGGAGCTGAAAAGTGTACATTTGAATCGAATCATTGGAGTCAATTTAGTCCAAGTGAGTCTGATTTAGTTGCTCCAGCAATTAATCCGGGAAAAGGATCCTCTAAACCAAAGAAAAGTAGTAGCCACTCAAAGTCAAAAATCTCCAAAAATGAGAACACAGATGCCAAAAACCATGTCAGGTTTAATAAAAATATTGATTGTTCTTTCAACCATTTTGTCGAAAATTGGATCGAATGTTGGCAAGCAAAAAATGCTTCAGTAATGCTCAATTTTGAATACCACCCTTCTCCTTTACTTGATTGGAATAATAAAAGTAAATTAACTTATTTTTTTTTTTAATTTATTTATTTTTTTTTTAAATTAAGATCTTCCTTCTGTTAGCTATTTGAAAAGTTTTAATAGCCCACATTTTGATTGTGAAGAGTTCAATCCAGACACAATTTTTTTAGAGATCGAAATTGGTCCTTCTTTGGTCATGCTTTACGGAACGTTTCTGAAGCGTCTTTGGTACATAAAAGTAAAAATATTTTTTTCGATGCAAATAAATTATGTGACATTTTTTTGTTTTACCAAGGAAGCTTATTTCAGCTGGGACCAATTTTATACTGAAATAGCCAAAAATTTAGACCTTCTGTGCTCAGCAGCAAACCAGGACGGTTCAATGGTATCAAAGCCTTATTATGACATACCCATTTCCTTGCTCACTTGTAACCACAAAGATCCAAGGAACTTCAGACCACTATCGGTCCAACTATCTCTGGCAATCCACAATATAAACGGATACCTGGTCCTAGACCCGACTGATGGTGCTGGTAACACACCTGTTCCAATTGGATTTACTAAGCTGCTTGCTTTGGAATTAGACAAAAAATATAGCGAAACAAAACTTCAGTTGTTTGTCGATCCGGTGAATATTTTTATAGAAGATTTGGTGGATAGAAAATTTGACCAAAATCTTCACCAAGGACACTTGTGTCTATCTTCGGTGCAAGTGAGAGGTCATGCTATGTTCTCGGACGAAGAAAGACTAAAGACTGACACACTTGAATATGCATGGTTGCTTGAAATTTTGCTGGGAGATGTGACTGGCGCAGTAACTCCAGTCCAAGTGGAAACTCTACTGCATGGACTTGAGTCGCTGCTTTTGCTTCTGTTCGAGGATGAATACCAATTGAAACCGGTTTATTGGAACAGGACAGACCCCGGACTTCCCTACAAATATGAAGTTACTAGATTTTCTCTCGATTTGATCGATATCTATCTCGTTGAGTCAGGCACAGCTTTAAATTTTAATGTAAGTATAGAAATCAACTGATCTTTATTTTTTGTTTAAAAAAATGAATTATATTTGGTTAATTTTTGAAAAATATTTACTAAATTTTATGATATAATAGAAAGCTTAAAGATTTTTAGTTCAGGAAAAAGAAATTTTATGTCAATTTTTATGTGTAAACTTGATCATAAAAACTAAGAGATAAATAAATGGTTCCTCACAATTAAAAAACTTTTCACCACAAACCAAAAACTTTTTAACACAATTCACTACAAAACACAATTTTTTTGTGCCGAATTCAAAAAAAAATAATTTTTACATATTTAACCAAATAGTTGGTTAACACAAATTTTTAGTGGTGATAAAAAAATTAAATTAAAATCTATTTTTAGGAAAACCAATTTCCAACTAATTTTAGACTACCTTTTTTATGTTTATTAGCAAATTCGTCGTTTTCAAGTAGCTTATTTATGGCTAACTGGTGGCTACAATATCCCAATTAAATAAAATATTTGCATTTATTTTTTTGGATTTTTTAGTCTCCAAAATTTCGGAAATTTTTTTTTAATTACATAAAATCATGGACATTTTATTATCTAAAAAATTTAGTGGCAGTTTTTAATAGATATTAAAAAAATTTTTCTTTAGAACTTTTTTTTTCTTTTTTGTGTCGAAAAGTCTTGAAAATTTATGAAAAAATTTGTGCTTAGAAGTTTTTTATTTGTGGAGAGCAGAGAAAAATGTAATTTATTGTACATTTTTATATTGTTACATTTTTACATTTTTTGAGAGAAAAAATAAAAATCTCAAAATAAAAAAACTTAAAAAAATTTCCATTAGAAAAGTAATAATAAATTCGCAATTAATTTAAAGAGATTTTCAAAAAATTATCCTTGGTTTTTACATTTAAATTTTTCTAAAACTCCTTTTTAAGTAATTGCGAATTTATTATTGCTTTTCTTGAATGAAAATTTTTTTAGATTTTTTGATTTTCAGATTTTTATTTTTTCTCTCAAAAATGTAAAAATATTAAAATGTACAATAATTTTCATTTTGTCGAAAGCAGCTTTTGTCTTAGTCAAGTTATTTTTGTGCTGAAAATTTTTTCATTTTTGGTAAAAGTTTTTGATTTGTTGGTGACAGTTTTTTGTTTGTGGGGACTAGGTAGACCCAAAAACTAACAACAAATATCCATACTTTATATGGTAACCTAGTCTAATCCGGTGATCATATTTTTTTATTGCTTATTTCGAACCCATTTTGTTCAAAAACTTTAAAAATACTCACCCAATTTACCCGAAATTTTTGAATTAGCACTTTAGCTCCGCGATTAATTATGTGAAAGTCAAAAGGGTTAGGGTTAGAAAAAATTCTTTTTTTGTTTTTTTTTTTAATTCTTTTGGAAAACTATTACTATTTACATTACTGATTGCGTCTTTTAGATTTTGATCAGTATAATTTTTTTTTAGATTGAATTTCTTTGTTCTGTGACATTTTAAGCTTATTTTTAAACAATTTGCTTTTGTTTATGTTTGAAATAAAAACTTGGTTTTGAAAAAAAAAAAATTTTTGAGATTGAGAGAGAGAAAATAATTTTACAATTTTTTGATTATTAAAAATAGTGTCACTGCATTTTTATAGTCTTATTTGGTTTGGACTAATTGGGTGATTCTTCGGACAAATATGGTTGAATATATTTAATCTTTTTAGCCCTAAAAATAACCCCATTAGATGAAGTCCTAAGGACATAATCTAAAATTCTGAAAAAATTCTCTTAGATACTTTAACCTGTGCTGAATCTAACGAGCGAAATAGGTTAGAGCTTAAGTAGTACCTAGGATCTTAAAACACTCTTTTACCGTCATATATATATGCATAATAACAAATATTTTAATTTAAATAAAAATATTTAAATATAAATTTTAATCTAGAAATATACAAAAATAAACAATATTCATAATCTTATAAAGTTAAATTATAAGGATTTTTTATACATTAATTGACAACACATATTTGATTAGCTCCATTAAAGAAAATTTAAAAATTTCTTTCCTTAAATTTAAATGAAAAAGGTTGAAAATTTTTGAAGTTTAAAATTTAATAAGTTATTAAATACAAATTTTCACTTAAATAAATATTTTTTTCACCTATTTTTATCATATTTCCGGCTTGCATTGGTTTCTCTGAAACACTTTCCATTTGAATCAAGTTTTACTGCAATGTTTAACTTGACTACGGCACTACTATACTTTTCTTTTTGTAAGCTTTTTAATTAAATATTTATCTTAAATTTTTTTAAATTTGTCGATTTTTTGATTTCTTATTGTAAAGTCGATACCAAGCTTATTTAATGATCAATGAATTGAATTTTTTTTCAAAATTATAAAACTATTTGTTGATTTTTTTAATTTGAACTTAAACAAATCTTAATTTTCGAAAAAAAAAAACTATTGGTAGATTGACAGGTAATGTATATTTCGAAATAATGTAAATTAAATTTATTTTCTACTATGATCGTGTAGGATACTTTTTAATTTTAGTTTTTTTTTTTCAGATTTTTTTGTTTAATGTGAAATTTTCAAAAATGCGAAAGCGGAATATTTTTTATTTTATTTATTAATTATTAACATACTATAAATAAAATTTCTTTTTTTTTTTCATGTTAAAAAGATAGGGACAAAAAAATTCATGAATCGCTATGTTAAAGGATTTGTATACGAGGTTTGCACTCTTCCTCCATTTTTTTAAAATTTAAAACAAAAAATGAGCTTAACAATTTTCACGAATTTGAAAAATTAAAGCTTTTATTAGGCGGTTAATCAATACATTTAAAATTGATAAATTAAAAAATTATAACGGTTAAAAAGGAAAATTGGGGGGAATATATTAAAAATTAGAAAAACTAATTAATTTTAAGTTAAAAAATGAGTTCAGATTGGGAAAATTTTATCAGTAATTTAACACTTGAAAGCCCAGCGGGTCAAATTTGTTTGACTATTTTTGACCAAACAATCAATTAAATGATTTTCGGGTAAAATTGACCCGATCGTGCTTTAACAGTATAAAAAAAAGGACGTTCTAATAATAACAAAATGTTAAAATGAGCAGGAACATATCCTATAAGAAGAAATTAATAAAAAAGGAGAATCACAGAAAATTCTAAAACAATATGTGTTTTATCTTGCTTTTTTATTTAATAACTTTTTTCAGCAATAAATAAAAAATTACAAAATTTAATTCTTAATAAATAAATAGATTTTGAACAACAGCTTTTCTGTGAGTATTAGTAGTAGTACTAGTAGTAGTGTGAACTGCTGTACAGCGAAAATGATCGCTATACCAACGCCAATATGGCGCCTGGCCCATTAAGAGCCTTAGCAGTCTTTGCTTTTATCCATACCAAAAACTTCTCGGTCGATTATTGCCTTAAAACTATTGAGTGAAACAGCATTTACAGCTCTTGTTGACAAACCATTCCATATATCCACCACCCTATTAGTTAAGAAATTGAAACGTTGAGGGCCCTTCTTGGTCAGTTCTCTCACTAGTCTTTTGTCATGTCTTCTTAAATTTCCAGCTGGTCCTGTTGTTGTTTTTGCATAATTAATTCCATTTATTAAATTTATATTTTCCATACCTTTGACTAGTTTGTACATTTGGATTAAATCACCTCTTTTTCACCTCTCTTCAAGGGTTGTCAAATTTAAAATCTTTAGCCTTGATTCATATGGAATATTTTTTAGACAACTTAGAAGTTTAGTCGCTCTCCGTTGTACCTTTTCGATTATCTGTATATCACCTTTAGTTGTAGGACTCCAGACGCTTACAGCATATTCAAGATGTGGACGGACTAGTACTGTATAGAGTAGCCTAAGAGAAGTAACACTTAAGTTTTTGAATGTGTGCTTGATCATACCTAATGCTCTGTTTGCTTTTGCAGATGCTGCTGAGCATTGTTTTTTCCATTTCAGATCATTTGTTATGTAAACACCTAGATCTTTTTCTTCTGTCGTTTCTTTTAGAGTATGACTTAAACCATTTGTTTGGTTGAGCATTTGATATTGAAAGTTGGGATTTTTTTTTCCAATGAGCATTACTATACATTTCTCTAAATTTAGATCGGTAGACCATATATCTGCCCAACTAGTAAGGCTGTTTAGATCATTTTGAAGAGAGAGTGGTAAAGTTACGTCTTGACTTAAGGGTCCGATTATTTTCAAATCATCTGCGTAAGATAAATTAAATTCCTTTAAAACTTCGACCAAGTCGTTTATATAAATTACAAATAAAATAGGGCCAAGAACTGACCCTTGTGGTACTCCACTCGATACATCTTCCCAGTCTGACATAGTTTCGCCCATGACTACACGTTGCTTTCTTCCGATTAAGAATGACCTGAGCCATGAGTGCATTTGATTATTGATTCCATATGCAATTAATTTTGCGAGAAGTTTCTTGTGCGGTACTTTGTCAAACGCTTTCGAAAAATCTGTGTAAATTACGTCAACTGAATTACCTTTTTCTACTTCAAAAGTTAGTTTGTCTAAAAATTCAATAAGGTTTGTTGTGCATGATTTGTTTGGCATAAAACCGTGTTGTTTTTGGTTAATAAGGTTGTTTTCTGTGAGATACTGGATCAGTTCATTTCTTAAAATCTTCTCCATTATTTTACCAGGGACTGATGTCAGCGACACTGGTCTATAGTTACCCAGTTCTACCTTTGACCCTTTTTTATGCAGTGGTGTAACGTTGGCGTTTTTCCATGTCATCGGAAGCTCACCCTCAAGGTACGATTTAATAAAAATAATTGACAGAGGTTTCGACAACTGAGCACTACAATTCGCCAGGAAAAACGGATTTACTTGGTCTGGCCCAGTTGACTTATCTTTATCCAAAACAGACAGCTGTTTCTCAACTGTGAAACATTAAAAATAATAACTTAATTAAATTGTGAAACATTAAAATTTCCATTTAACAGTCCAGTTTTAAGAAAAAATTCAAAGAATTATTTGGCAATATATTGATTACTTCTAATCAAGTTGTATGTTAATTTAGAATTAAAAATTAGTTTTTTCGCTAAATTTAATTTTCAATTACTTTAAAAAAAAAACAGCTTAAATATTTTAATTATTTTTTAAAATTTGTTAATTAAAATAGATTTTTTTTAATTTATTTTAGTGAAATTTAGTAAATGTTTCATGTTGTTCCATCATAATGTTTCATTTTATTCCATCATCAAAGTTTAAAAGGCTTGATTTTTTCAATATAAATTATTCAAAAGAATTTTATTTTTGATATTTTTGTAACCAAAATATAATTTCTGTATATAATTATAATTTTATACATATTGAAAAAATCAAGCTTTTTAAACTTTGATTGGCCTCATAGCTTTAACCAATACTTGATTTGGCAAGCTATTATATGACAGCTAACGTAATCATCCGAATTGAGTCAAATGTCTTTTAAAAAGAGTTTTCTATTTTAGTGACATGTTATTCAAAATTGAGCACTGTTTTTGAAAATAATAAAAAATTAATTATTAGTGCCATGTAATTAAATGTGAAAAAACTTTAAAAATTATTAAAAATGGTTTCAGCTTTTATGAAATTATTTAAAAAATGAAAATTTAATTCTGTTTTAAATCCGAATGTCATTAAAACCGGATGTATTTTAAAAAAAGTAAATTTTCTGAAATAAAGACATGTCATATAAATTGAACATTGCTTTTTTTAAAATCAATGCTCATTTTTTCCATGTCACTAAATTCTAAAAATGCTCTTGTGATATTAAAGTACTTTTGTTGTCTAAAAAAACTCTCTTGGAACAAAAATACTTTTGCTGTCTAAAAATACTCTTGTGAAATAAAAATAGTTATTTTGTCTAAAAATATTTAAGTAAAATTAAAATGAATTTTTATAAAAAAATAGTAAAAAAAAAAAATTTTA
Organism: Brachionus asplanchnoidis; assembly: GCA_025491095.1. Taxonomy (NCBI): domain Eukaryota; kingdom Metazoa; phylum Rotifera; class Eurotatoria; order Ploima; family Brachionidae; genus Brachionus; species Brachionus asplanchnoidis. Next base: position 5,459,987 of record JAILYF010000004.1, read on the forward strand.
AATTTAAAAAAAAAAAAAAGAAAAAAAATAAAAAAAAAAAAAGAAAAATAAAAAAAAAATAAAAAAATTAAAAAAAATAAAAATTAAAAAAAAATTAAAAAAAAAAGTTAAAATTTAAAAGAATTGGAGTTGTTGGTCTGATTTTCAAT